>OU618553.1:20017960-22779627 GCA_914829495.1 Eilema sororculum
TCTTATCTACCCCCATAACAAATTTCATCGAAATCGGTTCAGTGGTTTAGGCGTGAAAGCGTAACATACAGACAGACAGACAGACAGACAGATTTACTTTCGCATTTATAATATTAGTATGGATATCTAAACAATACCGTGTTTTTCCAGCGGTGGCTCGTGGAGGCACGTTAGTGGTGTGCCCCGCATCCCTAATGCAACAGTGGGGCGGCGAAGTGGGGAAGCATTGTAGACCGCACGCTCTCTCCGTGTGCCTCCACCACGGACCCACGCGAGCCACGCAGCCCTCCCGCCTGGCCACGTACGACCTCGTGTGCACCACATACAATATACTACAGAGGGACAATGAAAAGGTGAGCCACTTCGTCTTTTTTTAGTGTCTGTGATATTTTGCGGTGTGAATCTGCGGTAGCCTAGTGGGGTAATGGTCTGCTGAGGTTTACCATGACACACACAAATGACTTTTCGATGCTTTTCGAAGTTATGTGTGTATTTATCGCAGGTTTATAAGTGCCCGGTTAATGGCAATAAGCTCGCCACCTATTACATTGGGACCTAAACATAAACTGGTGAAATGTGGGTGCTAGCACTTCTGCCTACCCCTTCGGGGAATACAGGCGTGAGTTTATGTTATGTTTATGTTAAAAATGGTATACGACCACGGCTATCCTTGATATTATCTTGTTTGTTACTTTTTACAGCGTGATTTTTTTGATAAATATAAATTTATTTTGCATCGGTCTAGGTGTTTCTGTGTATAATATGTAAGTATTTCCAAAAAAGTAAGTATTTAAGTATGTTTATCCGCATTCTAGATTACATAACACAAGCTATTAAGCTTACCATGGATCTAGATAGCGTTGTGTAGAATGTTGCGGAATATTTATTTATTTATTACTAGCTTTTGCCCGCGGCTCCGCCCGCGTGGATGTCGGTTATCGCGACAAAACATAGCCTATGTCCTTTCTCAAGGTCTCATCTATCCTTATACCAAATTTCATCAAAATCGGTTCAGTGGTTTAGGCGTGAAAGCGTAACATACAGACAGACAGACAGAAAGACAGACAGACAGACAGACAGACAGAGTTACTTTCGCATTTATAATATTAGTATGGATCTATGCCAATGGACGATCACTATTAGCTTTCACAAAGGTATAGAAGTGCCAATATAAACGAAATGAAATAGTTTTCCTACTACAGTTTAAGCGTGCTGTTTTCAATTAGTTTTGGCTCTTGGCACACGCGCACGTGCCAAATGCCTCGCCTAATAGCGTCGAGTTCCCATCCATCACTACTATTGCACTATTTTGGCCACCTATTAATATAGGAATGCATAGGTAAATCTCAAGACACGCTGCATCATTTTTTTATTTACACTGTATCAATAATAAATACTTTGCCAGAATTGTCGACATCCGTACCGCTAGCCGTTTTGAAATTGAGTAATACTAGCTTTGAACGCGGTTCCGCCCGCGTGGATATCGGTTACCGCGACCAAACATAGTCTATCTGTTAATCCAGGGTGTTAGCCAACTCCATACCGAATTTTATTAAAATCGCTCGGGCGGGACTCGAACCCGCGATCTTTCCCTTATCTCTTAAAGTGTTCACTTGACTTCTCTCGCTCGTCCCCTATTATGTGGCACTGAAAACTCTTGACAAAATATAGGCGTTAATATACCTCTGCCCCCGAAGGGGTATTGGGTATTTATAGGCGTTATTTTATAGTCGTTTCGGATAAAAAAAATTGTACACAGTTTCGATAGCAAAATCGTCTGGAAGTATTAATTTGAAAAAAAAAACAAAAGTTTTTTATCATAATGTACAGGAATAATGTATGGGGGTTGTAAAGAAAATTTTTTTTTTCGCCAAAATAATTATTCCAGATGATTTTCCTATTGAAAAGTGCCCAAATTATTTTTATCCAAAATTACTATAAAATTACCCAGTATGTAGACTCGAAGGTAATTCCGTCCATTAAGCATTCCGACTGAGGAAGTGCCTTCGCCCTACAGAGTACCGCGGCCATAATAATCTCGTGTTGTGGTCCCGACGGTGAGTAGGGTATCCAGAGTATTCCAGAGCTCACTAGAAATTTTGTGCTGTCAGAGGGTAGACCAAAAGCATGTCCTGCTTTTTCTATACAAACATACACTAACGGCATAGAAACTCCCTGTGCTTACAGGGTCGGTAGCACGAGTGTGACTCCCTGGCATGGCGGTGGGTCCCTACAACACGATTCCTGCCGGCTTTCTCTGTAAAGGGAAGCCGTGGTAGAGATTTTTACATTTAATTAATACTTCCAGATGATTTTGCTTTCGAGACTGTGCCCAAATTATTGTTATTCGAAACGACTATAAAATCACCCAGTATACGTCGATAGGCCATCATAACCACTTGCCATGTGGTATAAGGAATGTAAATGTTACCGGAAATGTGTATAATGCAGGCATTCTATACAATGCCTAGGCAATGTGTGTTATTACATAGAATGCCTGCAGTTCCACCGGCAATGTGTAAAATTAATGGGTTATTGTCTATATTTGCGGATGATTTTGTGGAAATTGTATATTTTTGAATGAAAAATAACCACGAAGATTAATTTTGGGGCTGTCGCGGAGGTGCAGTGCGTCAGGAATGTTTGCAGAGGCCCGCACGGACAATTTCTATGCTATTATTAGAAAGCGTTCGGCCTCTGCCTTGGCACGACTCCGCTGCAGCTCCAACAGTCTCCTGAGTGTGTTCAAGGACCGGTGGGACTCTCCCTTGTTGCGGCACTGGATGGCGCTGCACTCGAGTGGAGTGTCATCCACGCGAGTGTAGTGTCATCGGTGTGGATAGTGGAGTGTTTTTATTGAATTTATTACTAACATTGGTTCTTAAGTGAAATTGTTACTAATACTATGGATGGTCTGAGAATAAATGAATTTTAATTTAATTAATGCGGGAGCTATATGTATGTGTACAGAACGGCGTACTAATGCGGGTGGCGTGGAGGCGGGTGATCCTCGACGAGGCGCACATCGTGCGGAACCACAAGTCGGCCACGTGCGCCGGCGTGTGCGCCCTGCGGGCCCCGCGCCGCTGGTGCCTCACGGGCACGCCGGTACAGAACAAGGACCTGGACCTGTTCGCGCTGCTCAAGTTCCTCAGGTGCTCGCCCTTCGATGACCTCACCGTGAGTACACCTAGAATAGGGTATTTGACAATTTTTTTTTTACTTTCGAAGAATGATCACTTTTTAACCCCCGACGCAAAAACGACGGGGTGTTATAAGTTTGACGTGTCTGTCTGTGGCATCGTAGCACCCAAACGGATGAACCGATTTGGATTTAGTTTTTTTTGTTTGAAAGGTATATTAGTCGGGAGTGTTCTTAGCTATGTTTGAAAAAAATCGGTCCAAGATGGCCGCCGCCACAACATGTTGAAATACAAATTTCTTTATAATTCCCTTAATATGGGTATCAAATGAAAGAGCTTGACTAGTAGATCAATTTAAAAAGTATAAAATAAAAATTAAATTAAAAATTTAAAAAACCCCCGTCACAAAATACACCAAAAAGTTGAAAATAAATGAATAAATTTTAATTCAACGGTTGCCATGTTGGGGGACCTTACGATACAAAGGAGTACTTAACCAGTTACGGTCCCCCGACATGGCAACCGTTGAATTAAAATTTATTCATTTATTTTCAACTTTTTGGTGTATTTTGTGACGGGGGTTTTTTTATTAATAATATAATGAACTGTAAAAGTAAAATGTTCGTACGACAAATAATTTTCAAGATATTTGATTTTGAAATATTCAATTTGTCGCGCCGCCCGAAAACACTCCATACAAAATGGTACGAAATTGTGACGTCACGCTTCGGTAACGCGTAGTGCAAATATATGGAGTGCAAGGAAATATCGCGTTTATCTCGGTCTACGTTGCGTTTACACTTATATACACTGACGGACTCATAAACTGCATCAAAGTTCAGGTTTACTCTAAAAGGATTTTTTATAATAAGTATGCAAACTTTTTAGATTAAATTATATAAATATGGAAAGACTGGCTCTTAATCTTAAAAAAAAAATTAAATTTAAAAATAGAACTGCAGTAAAACAAATGAATATAGCCGGGAAAAGAAAATTTATTTGTAGTATCAGATTTGCGTGTTATTTATAGCAAAGTTTTAAATTGATTCTCATTGATTTTTTTTTGTTTTGTCAATTGAATTATTGTTACCAGCATAATTGTTGGGTTAGTTTTTTAACACATCGAGAGTTTTTGAACCATAATATGGATACTTCGTCCGAACAAGCGGCACAAATTGTAGCATTGGTGCGGGAGGGCTTGGATCAACGAACGATTGGTAGAAATTTAAATTTAAACCAGTCTACGGTTTCTAGAATATACAGAAGGTTTGTAGAGACAGTGACAAACCTTTCTACTAATCTAATACTAAATGTATGGGAGGGTTAAATGTCAAAATTTTAGATACCTCCCGTTTGATTTTTAAAAAGTTATTGATGTCATTTTACTCATTAGGTAACGAACTTTCGATATCAGTTTACAGTTTTTTGATATCTGTACTAGTTACGGAATAATCGCCTGGACACACTTAACGATTACACCCTGTATAAATTGAATTTGATTGTTTATATTTTGACTTTTTTTGGGAATTTCAACTCATGAAAAGTCATAGTTTCAGTTCAGATATGCAATATTTTATTTTGCAAAGCATATTTTTTCAGAACGAGCTAACATATTAAGCAGTATTGAGAAGAATCGAAGACTTAGTCAAATAGCCTATTCCTTTAGGGACGGTTGCGGATATAAAGTGTAAAGCGTAAAGCTGTCGGTGGTATAGCGGTTTAATATCAGTACCACAGAACAAACACAGATGGAGATGGTGGCACTGTGATTCTTAAGTAGATGCTGACGTCACAACAGTAATTAGGACAGCCTCCGTGGCGTGGTGGTAGTGAACGCGACTGCTACGGAGGAGGCGCGGGTTCGATTCCCGCTCAGTGCAAATATTTGTATGCATGAATATGGCTATGTGTAGTCTGGGTGTTTCTATGTATAGTGTGTATGTATTTACAAAAATAAAGTATCTAAGTATATTTATCCGCATTCTGGATTCAATAACACAAGCTAGTTAAGCTATGCTTACCATGGGTCTAGATAACGTTGTGTGGAATGATGTGGAACTTATTTTTTATTTTATTAGAATTGGGCTCTTACCATATCCTCGCAAAATGCCGCATGTTGTTTAAAAAGGACATCTTATTACAACACCTCCTCTCTGTGTTTGGTCTGTAAGTAACATATGCGATACATTTTAGAAAAATACCACTTTCTAATTTATCAAATCCTCCTGCTCCATTCCAGATGTGGAAGAAATGGATCGACAATAAGAGCCTGGGCGGGCAGGAGCGCCTCAGCACCATCATGCAGTGCCTGCTGCTGCGGCGCACCAAGGCGCAGCTGCAGCAGCGGGGGCAGCTGGACTGTCTGCCGGAGCGGACGTCGCACCAGAGGCACGTCACGCTGTCGCAGGCCGAGATGAATGTCTACCAGAAGGTACATAGCGCCTCAGCACCATCATGCAGTGCCTGCTGCTGCGGCGCACCAAGGCGCAGCTGCAGCAGCGGGGGCAGCTGGACTGTCTGCCGGAGCGGACGTCGCACCAGAGGCACGTCACGCTGTCGCAGGCCGAGATGAATGTCTACCAGAAGGTACATAGCGCCTCAGCACCATCATGCAGTGCCTGCTGCTGCGGCGCACCAAGGCGCAGCTGCAGCAGCGGGGGCAGCTGGACTGTCTGCCGGAGCGGACGTCGCACCAGAGGCACGTCACGCTGTCGCAGGCCGAGATGAATGTCTACCAGAAGGTACATAGCGCCTCAGCACCATCATGCAGTGCCTGCTGCTGCGGCGCACCAAGGCGCAGCTGCAGCAGCGGGGGCAGCTGGACTGTCTGCCGGAGCGGACGTCGCACCAGAGGCACGTCACGCTGTCGCAGGCCGAGATGAATGTCTACCAGAAGGTACATAGCGCCTCAGCACCATCATGCAGTGCCTGCTGCTGCGGCGCACCAAGGCGCAGCTGCAGCAGCGGGGGCAGCTGGACTGTCTGCCGGAGCGGACGTCGCACCAGAGGCACGTCACGCTGTCGCAGGCCGAGATGAATGTCTACCAGAAGGTACATAGCGCCTCAGCACCATCATGCAGTGCCTGCTGCTGCGGCGCACCAAGGCGCAGCTGCAGCAGCGGGGGCAGCTGGACTGTCTGCCGGAGCGGACGTCGCACCAGAGGCACGTCACGCTGTCGCAGGCCGAGATGAATGTCTACCAGAAGGTACATAGCGCCTCAGCACCATCATGCAGTGCCTGCTGCTGCGGCGCACCAAGGCGCAGCTGCAGCAGCGGGGGCAGCTGGACTGTCTGCCGGAGCGGACGTCGCACCAGAGGCACGTCACGCTGTCGCAGGCCGAGATGAATGTCTACCAGAAGGTACATAGCGCCTCAGCACCATCATGCAGTGCCTGCTGCTGCGGCGCACCAAGGCGCAGCTGCAGCAGCGGGGGCAGCTGGACTGTCTGCCGGAGCGGACGTCGCACCAGAGGCACGTCACGCTGTCGCAGGCCGAGATGAATGTCTACCAGAAGGTACATAGCGCCTCAGCACCATCATGCAGTGCCTGCTGCTGCGGCGCACCAAGGCGCAGCTGCAGCAGCGGGGGCAGCTGGACTGTCTGCCGGAGCGGACGTCGCACCAGAGGCACGTCACGCTGTCGCAGGCCGAGATGAATGTCTACCAGAAGGTACATAGCGCCTCAGCACCATCATGCAGTGCCTGCTGCTGCGGCGCACCAAGGCGCAGCTGCAGCAGCGGGGGCAGCTGGACTGTCTGCCGGAGCGGACGTCGCACCAGAGGCACGTCACGCTGTCGCAGGCCGAGATGAATGTCTACCAGAAGGTACATAGCGCCTCAGCACCATCATGCAGTGCCTGCTGCTGCGGCGCACCAAGGCGCAGCTGCAGCAGCGGGGGCAGCTGGACTGTCTCCCGGAGCGGACGTCGCACCAGAGGCACGTCACGCTGTCGCAGGCCGAGATGAATGTCTACCAGAAGGTACATAGCGCCTCAGCACCATCATGCAGTGCCTTCTGTCGATGTTTATTTTGTTTTGCGAATATCAGCTGAGAGGAAGGCAAAATTTATACCTGGCTCTTGGCTAAGATTTGGTTGCTACTATGAATATGACTAAAGTAAAGCCAACGAAGCGAGAGAAAAAATGTAAACAATGTTTCAGCGGTCCCAATTCTTTTATTTGAAAATAATTACGTATCACTTCAAGCGCATTCCACAGACAGGAATGAAATTGCTCATAAGATGGCGGATCTGACTGTTTAGAACCGCTGTGCTGACCGCTTTCCTGTACTACGAAACACGCAACGACAGCTGTCGCTCGGCCATTGTCGCGTACCTGTGACATGTGTGACAAGGACGGAGAAAATAATCGCTAGTCTCAACGTAACTCAGTAATGGTCGTTTTGTTTACCTTTTTTCTCTCGTCTTGTTGGCTCTAGTAACTGTCATACCGCTCATAACCTCCATTCACCGTGCTTAATACCGAATTTGAGTTTTATATTACGGAAAAGCAGGCGTCTCAAATAATTTGACATATTTAAGGCCAGGTAGGCCGCATTTTGAGTTTTTTAAAAGCATTTGAATCATAGGAAAAAGCGTTTTAAATTTCGAAAAAAAGATATATATTAGTTAAGGATCCAGTCTAGTCAAATTCGCATTCAGTTACCAGATCTGATGAACTTCACTCGATAGAAAAAAATCCCAAAGTTACCCCTTTTCGTTATTTTTTTTTGAATATTATGACTAAATTACTTATGCTTTCTATAAAATTTTTGTACTAAACTAAAGCCACTACATATGTCTAGACATTTTCGCAGATTTTGACTATATTATGAAATAATTTTTAAAGTTATATTTAAATACCTACTAAATTCGCGAGTGCTCGCGCCGCTGAGGCCCGAAAAGTTGCGCCAGTCGCGCGCTGGCGCTTACCGAAGTAGGACCTGTGTCAGTTTTTGCGCGACAGTTTCGTGCACCAATCAATCGATTTTACGTATTTATAATAAATTGTTGCAAGACATTCAATATGGGCAATAAACAACGCAAGCTAAAGAAGTCGTGCAAAGCCATAAACTAAATTTTTAACTCCGATTGGTAATTTTAAAAATTATCATACCTAAATATTACGCTCATAGCGCCATAGTATAAGAATATCAGTATTACAACTGAAGATGCTACTTACGATTTTCTATAATTCATATTTTATCTATATCAGTACAGGGGTACCTAGTACCTACAATATTCGTACATTGTATATAATTTGTGTGTGTGTAAATAAATATAAATTTAGTTTTAGTTTAGGATAGAATAATTTTAATATTTAGGTAGGTTAGTTTAATTATTAGCCTTTTTTTATCGTGCGCAAAATCCTCGTGGATACCACCCCCACGAAGCCGGTGGAGGCGGTTATGTCGGACTCAAACCGACTAAAACGCACGCCGTCTTGGGTCCTTGGTTGCCGGAGGTGAGATTGCCGAAAGCATATCTCTCGCACCCCAGCAGACCCAGGAGAATTACTGGCCTTGGGTCAGCCGGGGTGCGAGGGATATTTCGATGACAACCTCACCTCAGGCCTAGCACCACGACCCACAGTCGGCGTGCCCACAGTCGGACTCGAACCGACTAAAAAGTCGGTTCGAGTCCGACATAACCTTCCCTTCCGGCTCCGGCAGGGGAGGTATTCGAGGGGATTTCCGCACGAAAAAAAGAAGGTACAGTGTAAATTTATATAAATACTTCATAAAAACTAGCACCACGACCCAAAGTCGGCGTGCCCACAGTCGGACTCGAACCGACTAAAAAGTCGGTTCGAGTCCGACATAACCTCCCCTTCCGGCTCCGGCAGGGGGGTATCCGAGGGGATTCCCGCACAAAAAAGTTGTTAATCTCGTTAACTTTAGGTATTTAACTGCCCTGTCGACGACGAACGGTGCGATTATATAAAGTAACCGTTAGCATCAATTCAAACAAATGTTTGTAAAATTACAAGCATTATTATTATTATAATGTAAGTTTTTTTCGCCCAAGCAACTAAACACATAGAACAAACAGTTCCCAAACTCATACAGTTTTTTTAATTTCGTATTTATTTATATATATATATATATATAATCATATAACTAAATAAAGTTAAAAAAACTGCATTTAATTTTCTAAGTCAAATCAACTTTCCCTACTGCATATTTCTATACTGTGACGCTGGTGGGGTCATCGCCGAGTTCACCGTCACTGCGTTCGCGCGTAATATTTTACGAGCGGCCGGGATCGCTATAAATGCCTACTATTGCAGGAATAGAGGGCCTTAAACCATTTTGAGACAACTGTCATTCATCTCATGAAATATAAAAGTGCCGTTTTAGAGACATAGTAGTCAAATTACTTACTATATTTTTAGAACATGTCATTCTGTAACCGAAAGCGACAAGTCTGTCAATGAGTCAGTAGTGGCTCGGTTGAGCCCGCCCCATATGCGTTAAAATAATTTGATCAAACAGCGTGATTAAAACAATTTGATCAAATTTATATTTCTTCAAACGTTATATTCGCATTAAAGTTTAAATTCTGCCACACACACACTCATGTCAATTTGATTTACTGCTTATTCTGTATCAATGAAGTCTCAAATTGGGTATTCTTCTATGTAGTCAAATTCATTTCTTTTTAATAAATATCAAAACGGTAAGTTATAAGTTATAAGAAAACTTGTATATTTTTTTTAGTGACGTCACAAATTTTTTTAATTGAATTATTTACTACTAGCTTTTGCCCGCGGCTCCGCCCGCGTGGATGTCGGTTATCGCGACCAAACATAGCCTATGTCCTTTCTCATGGTCTAATCTACCCCTATACAAAATTTCATCAAAATCGGTTCAGTGGTTGATGCGTGAAATCGTAGCATACAGACAGACAGACAGACAGACAGAGTTACTTTCACATTTATAATATTAGTATGGATATGGATTATAACTTGGGTGGACTATTAAAAATGAATAAAAATGCAACATTTACCGCTCTTTAACCATTCTTAATAAGCTCTCTTACATTTTATGAACTACAGGCAAATACCCAACTTTATGTATGGTATAAAAAAATAGTCTAAACAGTGTGTTCTCCCTAGGTGCTCGTATTCTCCAAGACCCTGTTCGCTCAGTTCCTCCACCAGCGCGCCGAGAAGAACGCAGACGCAGAAGGGTTCACTTCTGTGAAGAAGGACAGCGCGTACGACAAGATGCACAAGAAGATGATCGCGTTACAAGGTGACTACGGCTCTGCGTCCATTTATCAATATGGATATTAACAGAAGTGTCAACAGATCCCACACCCGTTCGCATAGGCGATGACTTGGTCGAGCGCACGGATCAGGTTAAGTACCTGGGATCTGTACTTCACGTTACTGGTGACATCGACTACGACGTCAAGGCACGTATTGCCGCCGCGTGGGCTAAGTGGCGGGAAATGACTGGCGTCACTTGCGACACTAAAATGCCAGTCAGGCTGAAGGGGCAGGTCTATAAAACGATCATTAGACCTGTCCTCTTACACGGCTGTGAGGCGTGGCCCCTGTTGGAGCGACACAAGCAGATGCTGCGTGTCACGGAGATGAAAATGCTGCGGTGGATGTGTGGAGTCACGCGTAAAGATCGCGTGAGGAACTCACGCATCCGCGGCAGCCTTCATGTTCGTGACATCGCAGATAAAATGCAAGAGAACCGCCTCCGCTGGTGCGGCCACGTCTTGCGGAAACCGCCCAGCTACGTGGGGAACAAATGCCTGGTAATGGCGCCCCCACCCGGTCCAGGTAGAAGGGGTAGGCCCAAGAAGTGCTGGCTTGGCGTCGTGGAGGGTGACATGCGTGAAAACGGTCTCACTACCTTGGACGCCCAAGATCGTGCGAAGTGGAGGAGGAAGAGCCGGAAGGCGGACCCTGAGCTCCGAGGGCGCCGTGGCCTCGGATGCAATCAGGACTAACGTCTTTATGTGGATGATGATTAACAGAAGTGTCTCCCTTCACTAGCTTTTTGATGTCTTCAGTGTATTGTGTGGTCAAAATAAACTCATATTTATTCTCTTCTATAGCATAAACGAAACATGGGAGCCTATAACGCCGGTAGACACATATACACTATATAAAGGTTTATGTATTGCAAAAAACAACACGTGCAGGGCTGAGATGCCTTTTTTTTTTTCGTGCGGAAATCCCCTCGGATACCCCCCCTGCCGGAGCCGGAAGGGGAGGTTATGTCGGACTCGAACCGACTAAAACCGCACGCCGACTGTGGGTCTTGGTGCTAGGCCGGAGGTGAGGTTGTCATAGACATATCTCTCGCACCCCGGCTGACCCAGGGCCATCCCTTACGGTCTGGCCCTCCTCAGGAGGGGAGACAACGGTGTCCCCAACTCACCCCCGGAATGGGGAGGCGCGCTATTCAGCGCGCCGCCGCCGTAGCCTGCTTCTGCTGGGGTGGGCGGCGGCTCCACCCGTCACCCCCAGGCCCGCGCTCATGGGGGACGGAGGTCAGTCAGTGCCCTCCGACGCCCGAGTAGCCTGCGCGCGCGGGCGGCGCGATCCGCGAGTCTTTCTCGCTCGCGCCGCCTCTCCCGCTCATCCATATACGGTGCAGAGTATACCTGCTAGAACCGAGCGTTTCAGTGACTCATTCCTATGCCGCACCACTAAGACCTGGAACTCCCTGCCAGCTCACGTGTTTCCTTCTTCCTACAGTCCCAGGTCCTTTAAACGGGGCATGAAAAGGCATCTAACGAGGTCGTCCAGCTGAGTGCCACCACTGTTAACATGGTACATGTTTCCGATGGTGACCCCCTTTCCGAGACTTTGCATTTAGCTTAACATCAGGCGAGGTGAAGTCAAATTGACGTATAAAAAAACAAAAAATATCAAAAATCGCTACCACTACTGAATAAAACCTATATTAAAACTGAACTTTTTATGCACAGTTAAAAAGTCCTCCATGAGTCAATATGACCTCACATGCACCAGTTAAAAGTACACTAAAAATCGTCCCGCAGCGAACGTGTTAATGATCTATGCAGAATAAATGATTTTTGAGATAACATCAACTCACGCTTGTATTCCCCGAAGGGGTAGGCAGACGTGCTAGCACCCACATTTCGCCAGTTTATGTTTAGGTCCCAATATATATACCCCTAAAACGTGAGGGAAGAAGGCAGGCAACCAGATCATACCAATCTTCCAGTTCTTTTTCTTTAGTAAGATTATCCTCCATCCAGAGTGAGATTGTATATTGGGATTGCCTATTGCCATTAACCGGGCACTTATAAACCTGCGATAAATACACACATAACTTCGAAAAGCATCGAAAAGTCATTGGTGTGTGCCATGGTAAACCTGGGATCGAACCCGAGACCTCGTCTCAGCAGTCCATTTCTCATACCACTAGGCTACCGCAGGCTATGATTTTTGAATGTTGAATTTTTGTGTTCGTTAGGTGCGAAGCCAGTGAAGTCCCACGAGATCCTGGTGCTCCTGCTGCGGCTGCGGCAGGTGTGCTGCCACTGCGGGCTCATCGCCGCCATGCTGGACGACGAGAGCGCCGCCGACGTGCAGGAGGACCCCGCCGGGCAGGACCTGCTGGCCGAGCTCAACAAACTGTCGCTCGAGGACTCCAGGTCCAGGAGGAAGGTGAGAGACTTACTGGTTTAGGGTTAAAAACGGAACCCTATTACTGAGAATTCGCTGTCCGACGGTCTGTCACCAGGATATACCGTGATAGCTAGAAAGTCGAAATTTTTATTGTACTTTCATGAACCTATGTGTATTTTTGTACTTATGATAAACCTATGTGTATATTTTTGGAGAACTCTGTTACGTTTTTTTTTATTTTATTAAAAGATATTATTACAAATACATTAGCTATTATGCCACACAAACTCATTAGAGTTTTTCCGTGCATTAGTGCCATCAATGTTCAAATCTAATATATAAAATTCTCGTGTCACAGTTTTCGTTGCCATACTCCTCCGAAACGGCTTGACCGATTTTGATGAAATTTTTTGTGCTTATCCGGTATCAATGATAATCGGCCAACATCTATTTTTCATCCCCCTAAATGGTGCAGCGGGAACGGGATCTGACGCCACGGGTGCAGGGAAAAATTGGCGGTACGAAGTTCGCCGGGACAGCTAGTAGTTTATAATAATTTAAGTCTTGAAGTGTTCTAAGTGTTACTTGATGGATAAATGTTAAATTGCTTCCTTTTATTTATCAATAAAGTTATCTTATCTTATCTTATAATAGATTCTTATACACAAGTTATCAAACTATCAACCTATCTTTTTACTTTCAAGAACCCACGTATCTTTTTCAGTTAACACATGGGTTCTCATTGTGTTGTTTACTTTCGAGAACCTCTATCTTTTTACTTTCGAAAACCGATATGCATTTTGTTTTTGAGAACACATGTTTCCGTTTACGTTCGGGGACCTTTGTATCTTTTTACTTATATGAACCCATGTGTATTTTTGTCGAGAACCCCATATATGTTTTGTTTTCTATAACACACGTGTATTTTATTTTTGAGAACCTAAATCTTAATATATACTATCTACTCGTTATTACTCCCGATTTCGAATCTACTACTAAAGTGCGGACGCCGAGCACGAAGAAATTCGTACGTTGACCTTATTCTGCCTATCTCTGTCACTCTCGCGTGAATATTTTGCATCTCAGTCGCACAGGAGGCGTGGCCGCTGTCAGGTGCGACTGAGACGCAAAATATTTACGCGAGAGTGACAGAGATAGGCAGAATAAGGTCAACGTACGAATTTCTTCGTGCTCGGCGTCCGCACTTTACTTCTGTTATAGATATACGAGAACCCAAACACAAATGGGTTCTTATGTGTCGGTTTCTTACAGTATAAACCCCACATGTTACTGCCGATAATTCACATTTGTGATTATTTAACCTAGTTGTACCATCTTTAACAGAGTAAGAACCAAGAGTCCGACGAGGAAGACTCAGGTCCGGTGCAGGAAGGTACGACGGCGGCTGAGGCCATCCGCTCCGTGCTGTCGCCCAACAACCCCGTGTTCGAGCTGAGCCGCCAGTCTTCTAAGATAGCCGCTGTCATGGACTGTCTCACCAACGAAGTCTTTGTGAACAAGGGTGAGTAGTTTGTTGAATATATTTGGCTGTATTTTTATTTTTAAAGTAACTCTTCTTCATCTTAGCGAATCCCAGTCGCATCCGAAGCTTACAGCTTGGAGTCTAGGGTCCGCTTCACGGATTTGGCTAAACTTCGATATTTTCTGTGAAGCGATTGCCATCTGACCTCCACAACTCAAAGGCGATATCGAAGCATTGCAGCTAGACCAGTTGTTGGACTTTTGAAGGCTCCAACTACCCGTAAAGACTGCCATAGATGTTCATATGGCAACCGGGACCGACGGCTTAACGTTCCCTCCGAGGCACGACCAGACCAATGCAAATAGGCATATTCATGCATACAAATATTTGCAATGAGTGGGGATCGAACCCGCGTGCGTAGCAGTCGCGTTCGCTACCGCTACGCCATGGAGGCTGTCCTATTTTTAAATTAATTGATACGCTCTAACTTCGCCCGTAGTTCAAAAATTCAAAATCATTTATTCTGCATAGACCATTAACTCAGAACTTACAAAACGTCAATATAAAAATGAATATTACACTAGTTTAGCAAATAGACCACCGCCCGGTTCGGAACGCGGCCCAGACCTGAGAAGACCCCGCTTCTCGCGTTCCCATTTATTGACAATTATGCTTCTATTAAGTCCATTTTTCACTATTAGAAGACATTTTACCAGAAATTCTTAAATAATAACTGATACGAATTCTCTCAGCTCATACTAAGAATGACAAATAGATATTCGCATCAAACTCGAAATTTGTTGGTAAAAACTATGTTTATTTACTCTTCAGCCATTCCTACCCACTTGCTATCCAAAACAAGAAGTTTAATCATTGTACAGTTTTGATTTTCTTGCTGAAATGTATAGGAAACGTTTTTGGCGATTTCTGTCTTTCTAGTACTCAAAGCTAAAATGGTCCCATAGAGTTTTTTGATCCCCACATGAAATAGTATCGATTGGCACCAAAAAAAATTAATATTTTTGGACTTTTAGCATTTTTCTTGCTGACTACGATTTTTCCAAAATCTATGAATGCAGTTCAAAATATCTCAAAAAGTTAGGGAAGGTCTCCTATGAACATTTTACGGTGGAGCCATCTATCAACATTCTTACGAACTGTTGAAAACAATGAATGATTTTTCAACTATTTTTAAACATTGAATTCAATCGCCGTCGCCCTTAAAGACGGATATAAAGAGAAGGAAAATTTTAAATGATTCAGGTGTGGCTCTATAACTCAGTTGGAAGAGCATTCCCCTTGTAAGGCAAAGGTCGTGAGTTCAAGTCTCACTTGAGCATTTCATTTTTTCCGATATTTTCGAACTTAAAAGTTAGCACAAATAATAAATGCTTTAAAAAAATCATTCAAAAATTCTATTGTTATTGTTACGCAGGTGATAAAGCAGTAGTGGTGTCTCAATGGACGTCGGTGCTCCGGCTGGTGGAGGCGGAGCTGAAGAAGGCGCGTGTGCGCTGCGTCACGCTCAGCGGGAACGTGCCGGTACCGGCGCGGCCGCCGCTCATTAATGCGCTCAATGATCCCAACTCCGACATCAAGGTACGTGGGTACAAGTCCCTGGGTCGGCGGCGGAGCGCTGAGAAGCGGGCGAGGGCGGGGGCGAGTTGGGGACACCGTTGTCCCCTCTCTTGAGGAGGGCCAGACCGTAAGGGATGGCCCTGGGTCAGCCGGGGTGCGAGTTATATGTCGATGACAACCTCACCTCCGGCCTAGCACCACGACCCACAGCCGGCGTGCGGTTTTAGTCGGTTCGAGTCCGACATAACCTCCCCTTCCGGCCCCGGAAGGGGGAGCATCCGAGGGGATTTCCGCACGAAAAAAAAAATGGGTCTGTATAGAAGAGATCTTGACGAGCAAACTACTCAAAATGATACTTGAATGAATTTTACAGCATTAACTATGCTAATTATACAAATCGAATACATAGGGAAAAAGAATCTTCTCGGGCGGAACTATTGGAAGGGAAATTTGAATCGCAGGTTTCAAATTCAAATTCTATTTATTTCAGACCATAATAGTCCATATTGATTGTTAGTAATACATGTCTTAACGCTATGTTAGTTAAAATTAGGTACAAGAATAAAGTTATAGAACTTAATAATCTAAATTGATCAGTATCTTCTCGCCGGCACTGGTACGGAAACATGTCTTCCGCAGCAGTGCCGGAGAAAAGAGCAATCCAGCCTAGATGCAACCATCATCAGGACCCTGTTGGTGCTGGCCCGCACCCTGCGCACCAGTGAAGCCGCACGCACACGCATAGTCGCATGGAAACAAGCAGTGCGCGCTTCCGCAAACATCCCCGAAGCGCTGCAGTGCCGGGGCCGCCCCAACAACATCCTGAGACTATTGTTATACAGGACGCGGAGGTCGCTGAACCGTTTTTTGGTGTAATCGGCCCATAGGCTGCAGGTGTATAAAGTTGTACAATACGCTCTGAAGAGAGTTATCTTAGCTTGCGCCGAGCAACGCGCGAACCTACGGGCTATCATGTTTGCTCTGATCGACAGCGACCTCCGCTCCCTGTCGATGTCCTCGTTATCCTTCAGATCTGTGGTTACAATATGCCCAAGGTATTTAAAACTTTCCACCCTATCCAAAGGCACACTATTTAATGTAACTGAAGGTACATTCTGCGGATACATACTACTAGCCTTAAACACCATCCACTGACTTTTCCTCGCATTGTACTGCAAGCCGTGACCACACGCATACTCCTCGCATATCCGCAACAACTTTCTAAGGCCGCAGACCGAAGCGCTCAGCAGCACCATATCATCTGCATAACTTAGGTTATTGACGCAAACATCATCAATATGACAACCGATATGTTGACTGCTGAGGGCCTCGATCAGTCCATTTATATACAAATTAAACAGAGTGGTAGATGTGATCCCACCCTGCCTAACACCACACTCCAACCGATATGGGTCTGAGATAGCTCCCGCCCATCTGACACTGTTGACCTGGTTCGCATACCAGTACTGGAAAATGTAGACCAGCTCCCGGGGCATATTAATGTCAATCAGCTTCCGCCAAAGCAGGTCATACGAAACCAGGTCAAATGCCTTGGACAGGTCAAGGAAACAGGCGTACACCGGCGTCTTACGATCCGTGTAGTATTTGACGGTTTGCTTAAGACACAATATAGCACTTTCGGTCGAAAGCCGGGGACGAAAACCAAACTGGTTATCGTGTAAGGTAACAAACTGTATCATACGTGCATTGAGCAAACCGTCAAAGACCTTCGCTATAACAGTGGCCAGAGATATAGGCCTGTAGTTAGATTTGTCGGTAAGATCGCCAGTTTTATTTTTGACTACAGGCACTACCACTGTCCTCATACACGCATCAGGTAAATAAGAATGGCACACACATAAAGTATAAAACATGGCCAGGAGCCTATAAATATGGGGCCCGGCATGTTGGAGGTGCTCGATGCTGAGGCCATCGTGCCCTGGGGACTTGCCTCTCGCCATTCCTTTAACAGCTTTGGCTACATCTTCAACACTAAAGACAGTTCCCACCTCTCTTCCGTTCACGCCAGCATCGAGCACCTCCCCCGTCGGATCCAACGAAGATCTCGCCATGAATTGGTCCTTGAAGGCATTGGCAATATCCTTCGGTTCATTAAGTCCTGCGACGCTCTCAGGAAGGCCAGGGCGGACGTTTACCTTAGCGGTAGCCCGCCAAAACCCACGAAAGTTCCCCTTGGAATGTTTCTCCGCAAGAGCATCCATTGTTATTTGCTCTTGATGACCTTGGCACCATTTTAATTTGGCTTTGAACGCTCTTCGAGTTTCACACATGTCCCGGTAAACAATGCCCGTTCTTGGCCTCCCACATATCAGCCACTCGCTGAACCTGGCCCTGGCCTCCCTGTGAGCCTCGCGGACGTGTTCATTCCAACCTACTATACGTGAGCCACCCCTCCCTCTCCTAGCAGTACCCCGACTCACCCGCGCTGCGTCTCTAAGGGCGCAGACGATATCCGCATACAACTGATCTAAAACACGCCTGTGGTCACGACTATCACAGAAGCAGTCGGAACACTCCCCACAATCCGAAGGAAAGTCAATGAGATCTAGTCTGCTGTGACACTCGTTCGTGTAAAAGGCAACCTGCTCTCTATTTTTGTCTCCCCACTCTACATCTTTATTTACATCAATTATAGTAGGTGAGATTTTACGGGCAACGAAAGTTAGATTACACTCAATGAACATCGGGTAATGATCCGACCATAAGGTATCATGCCTCACATACACGTCTGATACAGACCGCGACGCCGAGTGAGTTGCAATACAGTGATCCAGCCAGCTGTTTGTCCCGTGTACTTCACTAGTAAACGTGTATGTATCCGAACTTAATCCAAACACATCTACATCTAAACATAACCAACGTTGTTCTTCACAGATTTTTATTAGTTCACTGTAAAACAACTCACCCGGATCCGCATTAAAGTCACCCAATATGAAAACGCACTCGTTGTCGTATTCGTCAATTATGGCACTCACTGCACTTAAGCAATTCACAAACTCCTCTAAATTTTCAATCGAGTTAGTAGGCAAGTAAACTGACATAACAATAATAGATTTATCACAGGTTTTAATGTTTACACCACAAATTCGAGGGTTATTGCATTGTAACACTGTCACTTGTTGGAATGAACTGTATCTCCATAACAACGCAACGCCAGAGTACGGGCGACCGCGCAATATACCTACACTAGTGTCAACAGCTGATGTTGCCGTATACCCAAAGTTATTATCGATTGTACCGACAAACGGAATATCGTGCGGCATAAGCCACGTTTCCTGCAGACAAACGATGTCACACTCATTACATAACCGCCTCACATCTTCAATTGAACGTTTGATATTTTTGCAGTTGAAAGTTGCAAATCTGTAAAGGCGACTATCCATTTGTTATAATTTCCATGCCGCTCGCAGTAGCATCTGTACCGCTCGTCTTCCGTTGCGTGAAATGTACAAAACGGCCGAATATAACACCGGCTGGTCACAGTTTTTCATCTAAGTACATAGATAGATTGGCTTCAGATATTATGAATTTGTACGCTTTGTGCCCTCTATTAATTTTCATATTGATTTTTTCTAACGTTACGGTCTCCTTTGTCTTACTAAAAATGTGCCTTACGATATCGTCCTCAGACGTAGACAGGTGTACATTCGTTATGAACATCGGTATCATTCGGTCAGCAGCACGAAAACTACACTGTAAATCTTTGGCAATACCTGATTTACCCTGAAAACGATACTTTGTTTGTTTTCTATGTGACGTCACTGTTTGCCATCCCTCATTGTCATCATTATTGTGACTGATAGGCCGTGTACTTAACTGTCGTTCACACTTGTTACTAGCTGGTGAAACCACTGGTGGGTCCCGCGGTATCAAGCGCAATGCTTGTGACGTCACTGCATCGCTAATCATAAGAACAGCCGAGTCTGTCGCCTCACAAGCCGCACCCACGGCCAGAGAATCACATCGGGCGAGTCTCGGTAGCCAGGTATTTCAAGGCATTCCCCCTGTAAGGGAAAGATCGCGGACTCGAGTCCCGCCCGAGAAGATTCTTTTTCCCTATGTATTCAAAATGATACTACTTAATATCTTTTTTTGACCCCCTTCCTGTTGACTGATTGTTCTGATCCATTGTGTTGAAATAGTCAGAAAATTTGTTAATATCTTGTGTATCCTGATAATTACGTGGGTAGTCAAAACTGTGCACATAATAAAATTAGCTCTGTGTTTATTTTATTTAAAAGATATATTTAATCTTAGAGGTAAAAATCCTTGTCGCTCAGGTAATGCTCCTGTCGCTGTGTGCGGGTGGCGTGGGTTTGAACCTGTGCGGCGCCAACCACCTGCTGCTGTTGGACCCGCACTGGAACCCGCAGCTGGAGGAGCAGGCGCAGGACCGCATCTACCGCGTTGGCCAGAAGAAGAACGTCAACATCTACAGGTGGATTCATTTTTAAATATTCAGTATACCAATGGACTACTCGGGTCCTCCATGAGCCCAGGCTTGGAGGTCACAGTTGAAGCTGCGAGGCATATGCTAGAGTAGCTCTGACACCTGTCAACTGATGGCAAACTTTTAGTCGGTTCCAGTCTGACATAACCACCCCCGCTGGCTCAGGAGGTATCCGTGGGGATTTCCGCATGTAAAAAAATAATAGAAAGCGCCCCGCTAGATACTAAAAGATACGCGGTTATGATATTATTATTTTTTTGATGCGGAAATCCTCTCGGATACCTCCCCCACGCCGGAAGGGGAGGTTATGTCGGACTCGAACCGACTAAAACTGCACGCCGCACGGTCGTGGTGCTAGGACGGAGGTGAGGTTGTCTTCGACATATCCCTCGCACCCCGGCTGACCCAGGGAGTTAATCTGTCAGTCAGTGACTTGTATAATAATGTATTCTATTAGCCTTTCCACTGTGGCCCCCATTTTGCGTCCTGTCCTTGCCGGTGGAGTACACCCATAGGTGTTTCGCGCGGTAAGGGCGCATGCGATTTGAATGACGATACCTCTATTTTTTTTATGGTTGCTTAATATAATACTTATGTCATTGGAATTCCTATGAAACAAGCTAATAATAAAAAAATGTAAGTCAATTCGATTTTAATTCAACGCTATGAATTCCGAATGCTTGTAAAAATTAGAAAGATAGAAGAAAGAAAGAAAATATGTTTTATTTAGAAATCAAGAATTACAGGCAAAACAGCTACATAGTGAGGGCTACTCGTAACTTTAACACACTATGTAAGCAGCACGATATTGACCCTTTCTCGACTAGTGTACCCGCGGCAAGAAGGTGCTTGAGTTTAGCTTTTTCAAACCCAGAAATTTATGTTCTATATTGCTAGTGTTGACAGATAAATAAGGTTTGTGCAATGCGTGTTTTTCTTCACAATGTTTTACCTACGCGAAAACTTGTTACTGGCTTCCTATTGCCTAATCCAACGCTATTCATGTTTTTGTAGCTGTGAGTTTCCTTTAATAAATAAATAATTAAAATACTACAGGCCAGTTTAGTCTAGTGCCGGGGTGAGGCGGGAATGAACTTCGATTTTATAATGTCATCTGTACGAAAGCTACAAAAAGTGGTGTTTTGTTGGTGGTCTTATATCAATACAATTTGTTTTTCTTTCGAATTTCTTCCGGTTTAGGCTGAATGACTCGTCATAAGCTGTCTTCCTCCACTCGTTTCGTGTGTCATACATTTTTACATTCATGAAATTAAACTACGACTCATTTCTTTCGCTGTATTAACTGTCTTCTGAGAAAAGAAGTACACAATACAATGTAGATACAAATAATAAGTAGACTTGGGCGTGTTGGGTGACCACACATTTGTATATAAAGTGATACAGACAAAAAGATCACTTTATTTTGCAATTTTTTTTAAGCTACTGATTTTAGGTATAGTTTTTTAATATACAGTAATAATAACGGGAATTAACGCGATCATGGTATAGGTACATACGTACCTGTGATTTGCCTGATGTTGCGACCAGGTTACACCGGCCGTGGTCACAGGCTGTACCTATACCATGATCGCGTTAATTCCTGTTATTATTGTTGTATATCATGGAACGCGAGAGTTTAAAAGTTAGTTTATTTTTTTAATAGTTAGGTTAACTAAAACAAACTTATAAACTAACGTAATAAACTAAAATACGTCCGGTCGTTTCATATCACTAGTTTTGTATTTATACGATTTAATACAGTAGATTTGAATATTTTATATCATTTAATATGCTAACTTTAAAATTGGAATACATCGGAAAAATGAAATGCTCAAGTGGGACTTAAACCACGACCTTTCCCTTACAGGGAGAATGCTCTTCCAACTGAGCTATTGAGCCACACCTGAATCACTTAAAATTTCCCTTCTCTTTATATCCGTCTTTAAGGGCGACGGTGGAGCCATCTACTAACTTTCTTACGAACTGTTGGAAACAATGAATGATTTTCCAACCATTTTTAAACATTGATTTTTGATGACGCCGCCGCCGCCTAAATATTTGAATGATTTTTTTTATAGCATTAATTATGCTAACATTTAATTTTATAGCTATGTTGGTTATCAGTGAAGTAGAATAGAACCAGAAACTATAATATGTATATCTCTGTAACAAATATCAGCCAGATCCGAACGTGAATAAGCAACAAACATCCCAACGTCTTAACAAAATTTCACATGTTTATTATTAGGGCTATTAATATTATCTCTCAAATATCCAAACTCGTTGTCTCCCAGTACGTTGTCGACGTCGTGGCCATTTGAATGTCATTAGGCTACGTACGGCGCGTCTAGTGCCAAGTACTCATTACTGCACACCTCGAACCGCACATTACGCTATGCCGACTTCATATCTATACATCTAATATATAACATTCTCGTGTCACAGTTTTCGTTGCCATACTCCTCCGAAACGGCTTGACCGATTTTGATGAAATTTTTTGTGCTTATCCGGTATCTATGAGAATCGGCCAACATCTATTTTTCATCCCCCTAAATGGTGCAGCGGGAACGGGATCTGACGCGGATCGCGGGGCGGGAAAAAATTGGCGGTACGAAGTTCGCCGGGACAGCTAGTACGAGTATAAAATTACTTGTCCCGACTGACTGAATGATTCATCAACGCAGAGCCTAAACCGCTGGACCTACAAACTTGAAATTTTGATAGTAGATGCATTTTATGAAGGAAGCATCCACTAAGCAAGTATTTTTGGAAATGCTGCTATTAAAGGGGTAAAATAAGGGATGGAAGTTCGTATGAAAGTTCGTCATTTTCAGAGCTAGATGCACAAAATTTCATAAACCTGTATCTTTAAAAAAAAATGAACACGTGTATTAGCGTTTTTCAAAATTTAACTACTAAGAGGGTAAAATACCACATGCCACTATAATAATATATGGAATACGAAATTTTCCCGAGCGAAGCCAGGATGAGTCATTTGTACGTTTATAAATATGTACTTCTAAATACTGCTGATTGAGAATAAATCTTTGACTTTGATAGACAGACAGACACGTCAAAGTTATAACACCCCCCTTTTTGCGTCAGGGGTTAAAAAAGTATCAGTAGTCCCTTCAAAGGATTTGCCAATAGAACTACTTTTAGATAGATGGATAGAACCAGCAATTATCTTCTATCGTCACAAAATTTTCCACATACCTACATGCCATCCAGACGTTTTGACGAATCGCTACTAAAAAACTAAGAATGCTGCAAGTGTCTGCACACCCAGGTGCGCTAACGTCGGCGGTGTGTCATGATTTCGAGTCTAATTTTATCTGCGTTTTACAATCCGGTCTAGCAGAAATATGACATAGTACTAACTACTAACTAACTCATATTTTCCTCCTCTATGAGTATGTTTTTTTTTTAATTCAATGCTAGGCACACAGTGTCGAGTTTATGAGCAAAAGGGTGACGTAATAAAAACTGCAACACTTTTCCCACAGAATATAAAAATAACTGAAGGTGCTGCTGTATAGCTAGCGATTATGTGCCTCAAATGTTAAATGTTCGTAACGCAATTAGCCACAAAAAAATTAACATCCTAGAACCTATAAAAAGCTAAGACTAGCTTGTAATATGTCCTAGATTTTATTCAAAATCGGTTCAAAAACATTAATGTCGTTCATCCAGACAGTTTTCTTAAAAAAAAACCCTTCAGCTTGGCTAAACTGCTTGTGTTCGGAGTGGGTTCATGGCCAGGATGAGAACCTCTGGGACCTCTCGACTGGAAGGGGGCTCCTTAACCACTAAGCTATCGATGGTTATATGTATATAAATAACCCATTTGTGTTATTATTTTCACACATATTAAAACCTTATTGCTCTTCCCCAGGTTCATGTGTCTCGATACAGTGGAACAATCGATCAGGAAGCTCCAAGAAGCCAAACTGGAGCTGGCGCAGAACGTCCTCACCGGCGCCAAGAACACCAACAGATCGAAACTCACCATCGAGGATCTCAAGATGCTGTTCAATATGGGACAGTGAGACTTGTCTACCATTGCCATCTTACCGCCTAAATAAAAAAAATATCGCGATTAAAAAAATCTAAACTGACAGCTAAAGTTTTTAATTATGACATTCGAAATGCATTGCTTCTTATGTTTTGTCAAATTGATGAGATTCGAAATTTAAATTATGAGTTTTAGGCACCATTTCTTCATAGTAAACATTTTGAATTTAGAGTTTTCGGATGATGACGTTGATTGATTGAAAAAAAAACATAGACGAATTTATTGAGTACCGCCTCCTTCTTAAAAAAATTGATTAGCACTGATCCAAGTCGGAGTCATTTCATGGGTTGGTACTATTTGAATACCTACCAAACCAAAACATCATTTTATGAACATCAGAAGCAATACATTCAATCATCATAATTTTTGGCTATCGCATATTTTTGTAAATTCGCAACACAAGATCTGTTTGTCGGTAAAAAAAATAACTAGTCCTTGGAATATGAATTATTTAATGTTTATTTCTTTGTCGACTCAGAATTTACAATATTTTGATTGATACATTGATAACGACCCAAAATAATCAAAATACTTTTGTTATTAGATTATGGCATAGCATTCGAAATAATTATAATATCAAAGTCGAGAAAGGCGAAGGTTCTATGTATCCAGGGTTATCTTAATAGGGGGATGATCAACCCATTGAGCAATTTAAAAAAAATCCAAAGATACACATGTGGAAAATATGGACCTTCACTTGTTTCTGGTTAACCTCAATTCAAAATTTGTTATAACAAGTTTTAGTAACACTTGGGCTTCCTTTTTTTTAAATAATAACGTTCTTCGCCACGGCTCTTGATTTTTGATTATTTTATAGAAATTGTAATATTAAATGGACGTCATATTTCTCATCTTTTTTAATTTCGAAAAGCAATATTGAAGTATCCTATTAGTTTTATTGTTTTGTTAATATGTCTGCGAATATGTCGGAAGGCGTGATCAAACGAATTTCATCACCTCTAATTCTACATTATCTGTGCCTTTGTCAAAATAAAAAATATTATCGCTGCAAACTAGACAAATATTTTTATATTTTTTTGGTAGAAATTTGATGGCACAAATTTGACACTTATTTCGACCGGGTTGGTACCACCGTGCACAAGTGCGAAAAACCCTCCATAGTAATCCAATCTCGGTTGGATTGCGTTCAGGGATCAGCAAGTGTATAGCCGGGCCGAGGTGATGGTAGTCGCAGCACTAGTGGGACCGGTGGGTTTTGGCGTAGTCTAGTGGGGTGTGACGCGGGGCGCCGCGCCGGGCAGGGAGACCCGTAGAAACGGTGGTGCCGCTGGCCGCCCGCGGCATAGTACAGGGGCCCAACTGGGACTAACCACCCTGGGAGGCTGCCCCACCAGGTCGCGCATAATCCCGATATGGCTCGTCGTGCCGGTTGGCGACCGGACGGGAGCCCGGCGACCATATTCGGGAGGGTACGGGGGCCCTTCCGTTCGGCGCGTCGGCTCTCGTCACGCCTCACATTCATAGATGAAACCAATCTCCCATGTTTTGTCACGCGGTGCTGCGGCGACAATCACCTCTTTTTCACGCCTTCCCTTACCCTTCACCTCATGGCAGCGCACAAAACAAAAATTGTTGAAACAGCGGCTAGGGACTCTCCCACAAAAACTCTATTTGAGGTGGAGTCCACGAACATCTGTGGGCTCCATAAGAACCTCAACGCCGTCCACCAACACCTGGAGACGGCGAAACCAGCTATGCTGTTTCTAACGGAGACACAAATACGCCGCCCTGACGACACGACCTACCTGCTTTACCCCGGCTATGTTATCGAGGAAAATTTCCGAGCAAAAGCCGGGGTGTGCGTGTTTGTTAGGGCGGATATTTGTTGTCGCCGTTTGCGCTGTCTAGAGGACCCATCCTTTTCCATCCTTTGGGTACACGTAGACCATGGCTCCACGAGTCAGGTCTATGTGTGCCTTTACCGTTCCCATACAGGAGATGCAGAGATAACTCGACTATTCGAATACCTGAGTCAGGCGGCAGATGATGCGCAGGAGCGGTTTCCGAACGCCGAATTGGTGTTTTTGGGGGATTTTAACGCCCACCACAAGATCTGGTTGGGCTCCGCCATAACAAACCATGCGGGAAGAGCCACTCACGCATTTGCCCTGGCGCATGACTTGACTCAATTGGTGCACAAGGTCACGAGGATACCAAGAGAGTCCGGCCTAGAGCCCTCTCTGCTTGACCTTCTGTTGACGAGTCACCCGGAACAGTACAGTGTCTCGGTGATTGCTGCTTTAGGTAACTCCGACCACTGTCTGGTCCGCTCCACCGTGCCCATTGTAGCGCCCCCACGACCCGTGCAGGGGAAGAGGCGGCTATGGCACTACTCGTCAGCGGACTGGGATGGATTGCGCGACTATTATGCGTCCATCCCGTGGGTTGAACGCTGCTTTGAGGGTAAGAACCCATCTGAGAGCGCTACTGCCGTCGCCGGTGAGATCGGTCTAGGTATGGAATACTATATCCCATACACCGATGTCACCGGAGTCCGCGGAGCGCGTCCGTGGTTCGGGCGCGAGTGCGCGGAGGCTGTTGAACATAAACAGTCTGCGTACCGCGCCTGGGTGCGGGCGCGCGCCACACGCGATCCCAACGTGGGTCACTTCAAGGCGGCGTACAACAGAGCCACAAAGGTCTGCAAGAGGGCATGCGTCAGGGCGGATGCCCAGCGCATAGCGCGGCTGGGCCAAGAGCTAGTGGCGCATCCCACGGGTAGCCGTGGCTACTGGCAACTGGCCAAAGCCGTGCAAGCCAACTTCTGCCAGCCCTCGCTGCCCCCGCTGAGCAATCCCGATGGATCTCTGGCCCATGAGCCGCAAGAGAAAGCAAATTTGCTGGTCAAGCTCTTCGCGGCCAACTCCCGAGTCGATGATTGTGGTATGCAACCACGGACAATGCCCACTGGTGACCACGCAATGCCTGATATACGTATCAGGCAACGCGATGTCCGTGCAGTACTGCAATCACTCGATGTCCGGAAAGCCAGTGGTCCTGATGGTATTCCAGCGGTTGTACTTAAAAAATGTGCAGCGGAGTTATCTCCTATGCTAACGCGGCTGTACCGACTGTCCTACAGTTCGGGTACAGTGCCTTCGGCTTGGAAGGAGGCGAATGTCCAGCCGATCCCCAAGAAGGGGGATCGCTCGGACCCAGCCAACTATCGACCCATAGCCGTCACCTCAGTGCTGTGTAAGGTGTTCGAGCACATAATTAACACACAGCTCATGCGCCACCTAGAGGATCACTCCTTGCTTAGTGACCGGCAATACGGTTTCAGACCGAAACGGTCAACGGGTGATCTTCTGGCGTACATGACCCACCTTTGGGGTGAGGCTATGGAGAAGCACGGTGAGTCACTGGCAATTAGTCTTGACATCGCCAAAGCTTTCGATAGGGTATGGCACAAATCGCTTCTTTCCAAGCTACCAGCCTTCGGCCTGCCTCCTAGACTGTGTAACTGGGTTGCAAGCTTCCTGCAGGGGCGCCGTATTCGCGTCCTTTGTGATGGACGAGCTTCGGAGTTCTTGCAGGTAAATGCTGGCGTGCCGCAGGGTTCCGTTTTATCTCCCACTCTCTTTCTCCTGCATATCAATGACATGCTCTGTAATGGAAACATTCACTGCTATGCAGACGACAGCACCTTACATGGGAGTTATCACGCACATCCTGCGGTCAAGCAGTCTGATATCGCGGAAAAAAGGCAGCTTCTTGTCACAGAGCTGGACCGGATCCTGGACCACATTTCTCAATGGGGTGCTAGGAACCTGGTCGAGTTCAATGCCAAGAAGACCCAGGCATGTGCGTTTACAGCTAAGGTATCTCCTTTCCTTCCCCTTCCCACTCTTCAGAGCACACCACTGCCACTGCAGGATCACCTCACTATCCTCGGTATGGATGTTCGCTGCAAACTGAATAACAAAAACTATATCGAGAGTATCATCAAATCAGCCTCGCGTAAACTCGGAGTCCTGAACAGAGTGAGACGTTTTTTCACGCCGGAGCAGCGGTGTCTTCTATACAAGACCCAAATTCGTTCCTGCGTGGAATACTGCTCACATCTCTGGGACGGCTCCGCAAAGTACTTATTAGATGCTCTCGACAGGTTGCAGCGACGTGCGGTCCGCATTATTGGGGATCCTGAGGTCACGAACACCCTCGAGCCTTTGCAGATGCGTAGAGATGTTGCGTCTTTGGCAGTTTTCTACCGTCTCTACCATGGTGAATGTTCTGACGAGCTCTTCCAATTAGTCCCACCCTCCCCTTTCCTTCACAGGACGACACGTGCAGGGCTAAGATGTCATCCATTTACGGTGCAGAGTATACCTGCTAGAACCAAGCGTTTCAGTGATTCATTCCTATGCCGCACCACTAAGACCTGGAATTCCCTGCCAGCTCACGTGTTTCCTTCTTCCTACAGTCCCGGGTCCTTTAAGCGGGGCGTGAAAAGGCATCTAATGAGGCCGTCAAGCTGAGTGCCACCACTGTTAACATGGTAAATGTTTACGATGGTGACCCTCTTTCCGAGACTTTGCCTTTAGCTTAACATCAGGCGAGGTGAAGTCAAATTGACGTGTCATATATATAAAAAAAAAAAAAAAAAAAAAAAAAAAAAAAAAAAAAACTACTTAGATATTTAAAGAAATTGAGATACGCTCTTTCGGATAAGTCTATGCCGCCTATGTGGTAACGCGGCTAGAGGTTAGAGACGGCTTCCAAAGCCTCGCATTTTGTAATATGTAAAAGCCATATAGATATTAGAATTTTAACTGTAAATTCATTGACCAACATAATTAGATATAAAGAATATTTTCCACACCGACATTAATATTTTATAAGAATTGTTTTACAATAAATAGATATGTAATTTATTATGTATGTTTCTTTTAACCTTATTTTTGTGGTTATAAAAGGTAGCAATGTTTAATGATGGGGTTTTAAAAGAAGGGAAGGTCTTGGAGTCTCCAATGCCGATAGGTTACTTAATCTACTGCTATACTGGCTTGCAAGCTTGCCATGGCCCCAAAGGGGTTTATGTGGGGCCCTATACCGGCTTTTTTAAATTTATTTAACAGCTAGTGGATACAGGTTCTTATAGCCTTATACCCGCTTTTCTAGCTCTAGTGTTGGTAATGAAAAATACGGATTTTCTCCCTCACCTTGACTCGAGTTTCCTCAAATTTCCAATGACGATTATAAACGAATTTCGACCAATGACCGACAGCTAAAGTACAATACAATGTCAGTTTTTCAATGATCAAGATCATATACGAGATTTATACCGATAAATATATCCGCAAACGTGACTAAAGCCCAAAGAACTCAATTAGGTAACAAAAATAATACCGACGTCACATCCCTGAAAGGGAAACGAACCATCATTCATAAAAATTCACTGAGAAACATCACTTCGGACAGATCATTCACCGCCGGAGACAACACAGAGAGACATTTAAAAATAGAATAGGAATCACGGCCGTGCACGGTCCGAACGAAATATTACCATCATACGGCATACGAACGGGGTGAACTGAATACTTCTAACGCGAGAAAAGCTAATATTTTTCTCTTAAGTTATGAGCATAGAACGCAGATCATGCGTGAGCCCTGCTCCGCACGTCACCAAGCGATTATTCGCTATACTCACGTTGATGATAGGCCTTCTGTGCATGTTCGGAGGTAAGACTTTATTTATTTACTAACAGTGAAGTGGCTGTGTGATACGCGATCGATGGAACACATGATTTGAATTGCGCGGGATTTTTTTTTTTGAATAATATCTGTGATGTGAAGAGCGTTGGCAGTTTATTAGTTTTATTTTAGAAACTACGTGATGTGTTGTGTGTAGGTACTTATAGTAATGTGTAGTTGTGTATCTGTATAGCTTGCAGTCGAGTCTTTGATTGTAATATTTGTAATGCATTGTTTCTCATGTTCGTTTTTTTTTAATGTCGTTAATCCTTGGCGTTTATCACCGGCGGGGTGGATTAACACATTTGCCGCCAATAGTGTTTTTAAAATTCAAATTAAGTACTTCTAAATATGAATCCTTTTAATGTATAAAATACATACGCCTATGGTGGTGAGGTACAGTGGACAGAGTTGTATAGAAAGGTGCAAACGTATCTCCTTTGTGGACTGTATGTAAATGCCTGTCCAGTTCCATTATTATTAATATTAGTACTGTCCAATCTTCTTTCTCTAAGCGCTAATCCCAGTCGCATCCGAAGCTTCCAACTTGGAGTCAGGGTTCCGCTTTATCAGTATACCTAACTGCGGATTGACCAGACTGACATCTGACCTCCACAACCCAATGCGATATCGAAGCATTGCAGTTAGATCAGTTGTTGGACTTATGAGGGCTCCAACTACCCGTAACGACTGCCATAGATGTTCGACGACCAGACCAATACAAATACTCATATTTATGCATACAAATGTTTGCACTGAGCGGGGATCGAACCTGCGCCTCCTGCAAAGTGGCCGCGTTCACTACAGCTACGCCACAGAGGCTGTCAATATTATTAGTACTGTCCAATGATATAAAACAGCACCAGTCTGTCCATGAATGTTGCTGGTTTGGATTTTAATTATGTTTTATTAACTGTTAAACTTTCTTATACGTAGAAAATAAATGATAATATATTTCCTAAATTGTGCTATAATAGTATTTCTCCAATGAGCCTCTGTTTATAGTGCCTAGCTTGAAAATGCTGTATAAACTCGGAATACTCTTATGTTGGTATTCCGGGATTGTATTTTTATAGAGGTTGCCTTCGTTGCGGCCCCAAGAGACACCGTCTCTGACGGTCGCCGTCCGTTACGGGTCAATGTTATAAATTGGCTAGATGGTGGTCTGACTCGTAATTAATTAGCCGTCTTCGACCGACATTGCTCGAGTTCAAAGAATTCCGAGATGACTCATGCATATTTTTCTCCCGTACCTACCTACTTATGATCTTTACTATATGTACTCTTCACAAAATAATGAGAGGGATATATCAAGTACCCAAATTAAAACATGAATCACTTCCACCTCATTGAAACCTTACCAGTAGCGTCTTACCTTCCCTCCGAACCCTTCTTTCAGGCTTTCTCAGGATGAATAAACCCGCCTCTTCGGTTTCTCGTAGGTTTATGTTTGAATAAAAATATTTTCTTTCAATACCTAACTTTTGTTTTCGTTTGGAAATCCCCATGAATTCCTACACCCCCATGGACCCCATGCCTGGGAGTGACGGATAAGCTTGCCTGTCATGTCATTCCTGCAAAAGCAGACTGGCGGTCATCTCAAAGCATTCAAAGGGAAACGCTTTATTGGGTACCTACATTTCAGTCGTCGTTCGGTTCGAGGCCGATATAGGTAACTACCCTCACTGGCCAAGCAACGCGGTTGTATCCGTGTATATTTCCGAACGAAAAAACACAGAGTACCTAATTAGGTACCTATATGGCAAGAGAGACCAAAACCACTAGACAGCTGGTTCCCTTACTTAATTATGTTGTCTAAAAATAAAAATGTCATTATCTTATTCTTTCTTTCTTTCTTTTCTAGGCTACCTACTAGGTCGTATGGCACACAACGCTGAGCCCAAGAAAACCAACGACCTACTGACATGGAACCTCACCGCGGTATCAGATACTTTGTACAAAAAAGCTAAAAGGATCACTCCTAAAGTGATCCATCACAATGATTCAGTGAAAATACACCAGAGACTGTCAAATATATTCAACTGCAGCAGCGCTTGCGGGAACATCAATAAACATAACCTCGGCGAATACGTCAAGAATTCCATAAATTTCCAAGTGACGAAACTAATGAGATCCGTTTATAACGCGACCTTGTATTTAGATAGTCTTAGCTGACATTAGAAATAGATTATAATTTACTGTAAATATATCTAAGTATCTTTATTATAATAAAAATGAATCGCTAGGTAAATATGTTGGTAAGCGAATAACTCAACAACGCCTGAACTAATTAATTTGGCCAATTCTTTTTTTAAATGCTCTTTGAAGTTCAAGGATGGTTTTTACGGCGAGAAAAAATAAAGTAATCGCCGGGAAGCGCAGTAAAAGTTTCTTGGATGTATTTTGAAGATAGCACGGCGGTGGACGAGCTCAAATTCACCAAGCATAGATTATTACTGTTATACGGGGTGTAAGGGGAACGCTCCCGAAGCCGAAAACCCCTAGTAGTACTCCAGGTACATAGCAAGTAATAATCTATGCACATTGGCATAAAAATAAAATCGATTTGGACAAAAAAAAATTTTTTTGCTTTTTTTTTAATTTTTTTATTTTTTATTTTTCATTATTTACTCTCCATTGCGTTAGTAAAGCTAAATGAAACGGTAATTTCATAAAAAGAACATCACTCCAAAAAAATACAACTAGCGCCAAGCGCGTGCTTCTTTGTAATGGTGTTTTTTTTATGAAATTACCGCTTCATTTAGTTTTACTAACACGCTGGAGAGTAAATATTGCCAAATAAAAATGAAAAAAAAAAAAGGATTTTTTTTTGTCTAAATCGATTTTATTTTTTATGCCAATGTGCTTTAAACCTGGAGTACTACTAGGGGTTTTCGGCTACGAGAGCGTTCCCCTTACACCCGGTATACAAAACAATGATTGCGCGCGAGAGCCTTCTACATCTCGTGATTTAAGTCCAAGATATATGAATAGAGCAATACCTATTTTAAGGTAGATAAGCTTATATACGTACAGTAATACAAAATGGTGAGATATTTTGTAAATAATACGTACTTACCTAAGTTCTATTCTACACTTATGTAATCAATGACTTAGAAGGCTACCGTTAAGTTTAAGTAATATAATATGGTGTGTACCTACTTATTTACTAGGTCAAAGTTTTTTATACCACTTGAATGGCAGACAAGCACACGGCCCACCTGGTGGAAAATGGTTACCGTGGCCTATGGATGTGTGCAACTCCAGGGGCGTCACACTGGTGCTGCTGAGCCTAAACTGATTGATTAGTGATTACCGATGAAATATAAGTTGTACATTGGGTTTCATTAGATAATTTTATCATGGTCAAATTAAGTTAGTATTGTAGTTCTCAAAGTAGAAGTTCTTTTATTTTTATCCCTATTTTATTATACTACTCCACTAGTTGTTGCCCTCATAAAATATTTCCTGCAATCCGAGTTGAAATACCCTGTTATGTTATTCCAAACTGAAACCTGTCTTTGTTCAAATTTCAGCCAGTAGTATACCAATCTACATAGAATATTGGTAGTATTCGTGAAATTATCTTTTATAATATCTTTAATTATCTTTTGTAATTGAGGCGTATAGTTTCAAATTCCACAAAGTCCATTTTTTTCATGTACCTAGTAACATTTTTACTCCAATGGCAAGGTTTTTTCTTTTTCCTAAATTTGCTCAAACCCAAATATTCAAAACTTACAAAGTCCAATAGTAAATCCGTTCTAAAGTAGACTGTTGGGAGCAAAATCCACAAAGTCCCCAGTCGTCAGATTCAAAAACAGCAAAGTCCAGTTTAGCCAATGACGTGCCGGTATTTTGGTCACGTGACACAGAAATTAGTATGGCGGATCTAATGTTTTCAGTTCGTTGTGGTTGATAAAAACTAATGTTTTAAAATAGATAATGTTATAATCGCTTAGATTAACTGCATAATTTCTAAAGATGGACAAGACTCCGACAGTGGTTGATAATAACAAGGCCCGGAAACGGCATAGAAACCCAGAAAAATGGACACGAAATCAGCAGAAATTAGAAAGGTTAGTTTATAGTAGATTGAATAGTTTTGATTCTTGTGTATCGAGTTCTGCAGAAAGCAACTACCTACCTGTCTTATAAAGCCAAACCACAACACTATAAAACAATATTTTGCTTTTTTGTATAAGATAGTTGATTTCTGCAGGACGATCCTTTATTAATTAATAAACCTACTCATTCATATAGTTACATAGTGTAAACTACATATGCATAATAAATCAAACCACATACTAGTAGCATAGTATAATGACGGTATGCAAACACTCATTAAAATCCATTCAGTGAATTTCGAGTTAACCAATTTTGAAATATCAGCTGTTTTGAACCTATTTTGAACATGCTCTAAAATATAATATAGTGTTATATTATAGTTCATTCAATAACCCCTCAATTCAATTTGGTACCTACCTACCTTAAATACGTAACTGCTGTAAATATAGATTGTTACTTGTTAATGTTGTTGGTTCATGAGTAGAGTACTTATATGTTGTTTCTTTTCCAGATATTCTTCAAAAGAGTTACCCAGTAAACCTAACAGTACGCATAAAAAAATATACGAGTGTAACTCTGTAACAATGATGGACTTACATTCATTTCATACACGCTTTTATAAAAACAAGGATAAAAAATCGCAGGATGCTTTTATACTGAAACATATCAAGGGGCATCTACTTCCAGACGTCGGCCACGAAAGGCAACTCGCAAAGAAAAGGAAATAAGTACGAAATATTATATTTACAGTAAATCGACAAAAAAAATGATAAGAGTTTGTCAGAAAGCATTCTTAGATATACTTGGAATCAAAAGATATCGAGTAGAAACTATAGCGAAGAGATTTCTGAAAGACGGGCTTCTTCCAGAAGAGAGACGTGGAGGAGACCGCAGCTTTTTTTAACTATTTAAAAGATGATTCCATGAATATTTTATATATTTTCTTATGACTGCCAAAAGAACATGCCACTGCCTAAGATTCCCGATCAAAGCACGTATTACTTCAGGCAATTTTATATTTATAATTGTACAATAGTTTCGGGCTCATCAAGGTCACAGTTAAATAAAAATAATACGTTTGGACTGAAGACCAATTTTCGAAGGACTCTAACTTGATATCCTCTGCAGTCTACCATCGATTAAATTTAACTCAGTTTCCTTCCCAAATTGATACGGTTCGATTAATGGCTGATGGATGCGTCGGCCAAAACAAAAATACTCCAGTTATAGCCATGTGTCAAAAATGGTTATCAGAAGCTCCTCATCACATCAAAAAGGAAGAAGTAATATTTCCAGTCGTCGGTCACTCTTTTCTCCCGGCTGATAGAGTGTTTGAGAGGACAGAAAAGGAATTTCGAAAACGGACACAATACTGGAGCCGAATGATTACACGAACATAATAAAAGAATATTCCAATGTCATTTCAGTAGGGCAGGAGTGTCCAGTCAAAGATTGGAAAGAAGCTGCGAAAAAAGTTTTAAAAACCGTTGGCGCTTGGCATGTGCCTTTTATAAAATGCAAGCGTTTTATATTAAAGCGTTCCAAATTAAGAGCCGGTCATGTTTTATTAAAAGGAGAAGTACACTATATGGCAAATACGGGAATATATAGAAGTGTCTGTAAAAATGGAAAATTTACAAATATGATTAGTCCGAAAGATATATCGTCGGGATTAGTAACCCTTTAAGGGGTAACCCTTAAAGGGTTACTAATCTCGGCGGTAATCCCTACAAAAGTTAAAGTCGTCAACAAATTGTTGACCACGCATTTTGACAAAGATTGGAGAAGTTACGAGGTACTGTCTTTTTTTTTAAAACTAATACCAAATGCGGTTCAAGTGGATAACGAAGAAGAAAGTAATAGTGTTGATAGAGAGGAAGAAGAAGCCCTAGGTTGTGAAGAACAAGTATTTTTAGATGACCTGATGATTTAGCATTTTCTTATTATTTACCTTCTTGTCTGTCTCTTTACTTAACTGCATTTTTATTACGTGTTTTTTTTTAAAATAAATACGTCATAATAATAAATGTCTTTTTATTTTTCTTTATCTTCTGTGTATTTCTGTTCATCTTTCACTCGACGAGCATTTCAAGTATCAAATTAGTTGAACTAAGTATTATTTGAAAATTGCCACATCAAAAACAGCAATGTCCATGAATGACAAATTCAAAATCCGTAATGTCCGACCTTCAGATTCAATTTCTGCAAAGTCCAACACTATTTCCTCTTTTATGTTTACGGAGGGCATTAGATAGCCGTAAACTGTAATTTAATTGAATTTAAAGCAACTATCGCTTATCATAACCTAAAAACGAAATAGGTAAAATATTTTTCTAAAGAGATATCAACAAAAGATATTTCTTGTAATTTCAAGGCGAGTGGACTTAGCGGATGGAGATTGAAACTATACGCCTCAATTATTTATATAATTTTACCACATTATAAAATAAACTCATTTGTAGAAATTCGGTATCTGTGCGTGTTATATTATCTGTGGTACATTTTTATTTGGCACATCATTAAAATAATAAATATCAGCCAATCAGCTGGCCCGCATGAAGGTCATTTACTGAGCGGGAAACAATTCGACCAATCGGAATACAGAAAACTGTGGCGCTGGTGAGATGAAGCGTCATGTGCGTCATTCGTATAGAGTTCCGGTTTGTGTCCGCCATTTTGATCGGACAATAGCGGTGCGCAAAATTCCGCTGGCGAATTTTTAACAAAATATTGTAAATAAGTGACAAAATATAAAATGGTGCCGGTGAGTGCAAGTTTATATCCGCGGCGGTCGGTTACGCGTACTAACGAAGCCACTGACGAAACGAAATCTCATTTCAGCAAACGAAGGTGTTCGTCGGCAGCCTGCCGCAGGGCTCCAAGCCGGAGGACCTCCGCAAGGTGTTCGAGCGCTTCGGCGTCGTCACAGAGTGCGATATTATGAATCGATGCGGATTCGTGCACATGCAGACCGAGGACCAGGCGTCGGCCGCGATCCGGGGACTCAACAATTCCACATTCAACGGTGGCGTCATCACAGTCGAGCGCGGCCGCATCAAGGAGCGCGGGGCCCGCGGCGGCATGGGCGGCGGGCGCGGGGGCATGCGAGGCGGGATGCGCGGCGGCATGGAGCGGCGCGGCGGAGGGCCCATGCGCGGCGGGCCGCCGCCCCGCGACTCGCCCTACTCGCGAGACCGTCCGGCGCCGCACCAGCGCGGGCCGCCCGTGGGCGCGCCGGGTCCGATGGCCCCGCGCCCCCTGCCCTACGAGCGTGAGCGCGCGCCGCCCGCCGCCTACGACGACCGGTACAACGGCTACGGCGGCGAGGACCGGCGCGGGTTCGCGCTGATGGACCGCGGAGCCCGCGACCCGTACGCGGCGCCGCTGTACGACGAGCGGCGCTACGACGAGCTGGCGCCCATATACGACGAGCGGCGCGCGCCGCTGTACGACGAGCGCGACATGCTGGAGCGCCGCCCCGCGCCGCCCTACGAGCGCGCGCAGCCGCCGCGCGCCGCGCCCATGCCCAACGGCGACATGTTCAGCCGGAGGTCCCCCATGTAAGTACTCTAAACATCTTAGAAGCAACCTGAAACTATTGCCATCATCCCGAGTACCTCTAATAAGATCATCGTTTGGAGTTCTACTTTAGCGAGTTGGAGATACACTGCTAAACAAATACTCCTTGAATATTCCATTCACATTTCTAATTCACACTGCTATTACTTGTATCATTGTTTTTCACCCGAATCAAGGTGCACATGTCTAGCATAGATTGAACTCGCTGGGCCATAGTGAAACTAATAGGTAATCGGGGATGTTCCTTCAATGATTGACAATAACATTTCAGTTCTGTACAGCTGTTTTGATATTCCTTCTGCTTGTCACTATGATTAAATCCTTAATCAATCACTGATACTGAGATAAAACACATACAGTAAACAATCTTGTCTTGTAGACAAATTTAATGAAAAGGATATGTTAACAACCAAATCATAACACACCTGTTCTGCTTCCAATAAATATCAAACAGAAACATTTGCATTATTCATTAGTTTCATTACATATTGGTACCTATCTGACTAACAGATTTGCAACCACTATTGTCAATTGTCACATATACATATTTATTTGAACATTGTATTTAGTGATAAATATTTACACCTGTTCTGCTTCCAATAAGTATCAGACAGAAACATTTGCATTATTCATTACATATTGATCCCTAACTGAATAACAGATTTGCAACCACTCTTGTCACATATACATATTTATATTGACGTTCAACTGCATTGCAAAGGTTAACGTAAAGGTCTTAGATGCAACGAGGATTTATGTAAGGAAGATAATAATTATATTGTGCATACTGTAATAGCGATAAGACTACACATACATAGCGCATAAAACAACCTTCATAGACAAGACTATCTAATTCACATTAATATTATTGTACAAGCCAGCTATGTACAATTTGTGAAGATAATTTTATTCACACAGGAAAATGTTTAGATGTCTCTTCAAATGACTGATGGGATCTGACAGAAATTTGTTACAGAGATCAATTATCTGGAAATCTACTTTTGATCCCAGGAACAAGTCCATAAATTTAGGAATGGGATCAGATTTCTACTTAGAAAACACTAAATCTCTGTTTCCCTTGGTTACTTCATAATTTGATAATGACTTGAAGTCCTTCATAATTTTTTTTTGTAAAGATACTTTGTACAAGGCTCCTATAAGTTAGGTTAGCTCCTAGACAGCCGCAGAAGATTTGATCCCTGCTCAGTGCAAATATTTGTATGCTTATATTATTATATGATTATTTGCATTGGTCTGGTCGTGCCTCGGAGAGCATGTTATGCCATCTGTACAGTCTAACGACTGTACATCGCATGTATAGCGTCAAGACTGTACATGCGCTGCTGATGATGCACCACAGGCCGGACTGGGCAATGCGCGTCATTACTTATTTCGTAACAAATTCTATTTATATACACAACCGACCTTTAAACTTAGAGACAATCATTACAAACGTTCAACAAGTAACAACTATCAAGGAAAGATTGGCCACCTATTTATTGTGTTAACTTTAACCAGACAATACACATATACATCTCGTTTCAGCTATCTTTCCTTTGTCTCCACACAACTACAACGACAGCAAGCTCCACAACCGTGGAGTTGATGTACACTGGGTAACCGTCCCGTACACCATCGGTCCTATACGTTGATAGCTCTGCCTAAAGAGTGTTTTTTCTATGAACAGCTAGTTGTAATGTTCATAATAATACCAGTAATAGTGGACATAGGTCCCCCATACACATTGATGACCTGTTATTTGACATATTTGCTTTATTATGAAATACAATACCTGTCAGCTATTGTTTGCCAGCTACTTATTATACTTTTGAATCAGCAACTATGATTTTTTCTGAGAAAACTGAATCATCAGTCTTTGAAGTGACTCTTGGTGACCTACTTGAAATACAATGTGAAATAATATTATAGTATTTGTTTACATATGTAGTTCTTTGTAAGTCAGCTATACTGTATTAGATGGGCATTAAAACAATTAGGTTGTTTTATACCACAAAGATAGAAACAGATATTCTTCTATGTTGTATCTACGTCCTAAGATTTTTTTATAAATACAAAACATTAAAGAAAGACAGCATTTAGCCATGTAAGTGGGCACCATGACATCACTTCAGTTTTCTCACAGTAGGGTTTAACTCAAACTGAAGAAATCTCCAGATCCAATTTCAGTAAAAATGTTCCTTTGCCACAAATTTCGACCCACAAATGCAGATGGGTCAAGCCGAGGCCTACCGCTTGATATGAACAGCAATACAAATGGCCGTTCCCAATAATGCATCTACTGTAAGTTTCGGGATACTTCAATCTCAGATTTTAGTCCCAATATTTCTACCATTGATCTGTAATCCTACTGCCTGCCGACACAGATAGAGATTTGTAAATATAACAATGCAACAGCAGGCACAGATACTTCAAACTTGACTATTTATCTGGAGGTATGATCTACAGTTAACTGTAGGTATGTTATTGGGAATGGCACTATATTAATTATTATTAAACCTTTGTTGCTAAATTGTTAAAAGCTAAGTGACAGTTATGACGAGTGAGCGTATCATTGCGACACAAAGGCCTCCTCCAACTCCTTCCAGTCCACTCTTGATGCCGTTAATATAAGCCATAGTGGCATGTCGTCGGGCCATCGTATTTTTTGCTTTCCTCTTTTTCTCTTTGCTTGGGACCTGGGTGTCCACTCCGTTATGTCATTTGTCCATTTACTTTTGATCTCTCATCATGTGGCCTGCCCATCTCCACTTAAGAGTTTTGGTTTTGACTCAACATCTTCAATCTTTGTTATATTTTCATATAACTATTGCCCTTTTTCTGTCTCTTTTTGTATATACCAGAATGCTCCTAGGGAATGGCACTAAGTCACTTCAAAAAGCCATGACAGGTCGAAACATCATTTTATCTTGCACTTTAACTTGAGTTCTTGTGTTTTGCAGGCGCGGTGCGGCCGGTCCTGGCGGTTACGACAGAGACCCGTACGCGCAGCAGTACCCCCCCATGGGACGGTAAGATCATCTTTATACTATATCATTCTCTATCCAAGGAGTATCAATATACCATACATTTGATATATTGATATTCATTGAAAAGTTTTGTTGATAATTATCATTTTAGTATAAAATTTAGAACAGAGAACAGATGAATCAACTTTATACTTTTGGAACATTCTAAGTGTTATATTGATTTTTTTTTATCATACATACAAGCAAAAAAATATCCAAAGTTGACAGAGCCTACTTGGAGATCATTTATATCACTGATCATAATTCTGATGTCAGATCTGCCGTTTATCACTTGCAAAACAATTTTTAAATCACATATGAATATTCACTTGATTTTTTTAAAAGTTGTCTACTCGGAGGATTGCAACATGATAATGACTCCTCAAAAATGTTGATTCATCTGTTCCTAATTCGGAAGTTTTCAACAATTCCTCTAAACATGATCCGTTTCTAATGATTCAAAAGATTTTGCTACATTGACTCGACCACAATGCAAACAGGAAAACTTAGAAATACCGTTTATGGAGAAACAACTGTAGTTACACAATAAATCGATCCTTGACACAAGGTACTGAATGACCTTGTTATTATTTCTACGTAGATGCGACCTACTCTGATACCGTACCTATCAGTTATAACGTTATACATCCACACAAATATTGCTAGACTTGCGGCACATATTCACCTGTTCAATCATTATTTATACGTTATCTAATGCTCCGTTGGACAGATCAAGCTAAGGTGATAAAATCCTTGTTATAATATAAAAATATTGAGCCACCCTCGCTTAAAACTGCTGCTGTGGAACGTCATTTAGGTCGTAATAAATGATATTAGAGGCTCCAGAATAAATCATTTTACTTTCTATACGTTTTAAGGTTACCGAGTACCTATATTTGAGGATAAATGTCCGGAGAATAAAACTTAGTTGCCATGAATTTAAAGTAGTTATTTATGGTCATAGGTTTCTATTTTTGTTTCTCTGTCATTATTTTTTTGTTTGCGCCTAACACAAAGCGACCGAAAGATATGTAGCAGTGTCGATGCGTCCCGAGTCAGTCAGATTAGCGTTAACTGAACTATCTCATAATCGTAACATTTGCCCCCTAAAAACCCCCAGTTTTCATAGCCTCAAAGTTGGGATAGGGCCCCTCTGTCTGGAGACACTGACTGTAATAATGTGAGACGTAAAATTTCGCCCTGGTCGATACAGATTTCAACGCTATTAGAGTAGAGCAGTTCGCTATGGGCCGAGCCGGCGTGCTGGCGCCGCTGCTCGCCGCACCGCGCTAGGCTAGCGATAGGCCGCGACACGGACGGTCGGCGTCTCTAGCGTCACTAGCGTACTCCGGTACTCCGATACTCCGATACTCCGATACCCCGGTACTCCCGTACTCCGGTACACACGAGCGCGTAGCTTGTAAGTCCAGACCGAGTGAAATAGAATTATGTGAATCACTTTTTAATTGTAATAAATATGAAGATAATTGACGGAACGTTTTCATTTCACCCGCAGATGTTTGACGACAATTACTCCATTGTAGCATAAGATCGCAATAGTTTTGTATAACTGATTGGATTGAGTTCGCTATTGATAAGTCTACCGTTTAAGATCCATTTAATTAAGCTGTATTATAATTTACTTTTTAGATTAAATTTCTTAGAAAAACATTTTTTACTTTAATTACTTTTCCGGCACTAAACTCTTCATGCATGACAATCCTAGACCCTGGCTTGGAATACTGCTTCTCCTTGGTTGCGGTACTTCTGTATAAACTTGTGGTTTTATTGCAGGATGCCTTTAGGAATGACCGCCCGGTCAGGTAGATCCTAAACTAAAACCGCTTCAGGCCATTCTGGATATCCTGGTGCGAGCCAGACGGGGGTGCGTTCGTTTGTGTCTAGTAGCGAATACTTAAATTATCATCATCTAAACTCGTAATACCCGTTAACGTAATTGAAACCCCGTCACAAAACAGCATAATATTAATACTAAAAAAGAAACTAAATTGCGTCCACGAATAATGATTAAAGAACGCACCCCGGCCGAAGCGACTAATTGGCTTTAACCCGACTGGCCCAGAGCTGTGTGTGTTGGCACCTGGCACCTGGCCCGCAGCCCGCAGGTGGCCCTGTATATCTAACGTTGTCGAGCGGCGACACTCCCGTGCGTGCGAGTCCTTTCAGATAGTTAGTTGCGGCATGCGATGCGAGCGTTACGGCGGCGATGCGTAGTCGATGCTAGACGACGGCGATACGCTGTATACGTTAGGCGACAACGACTGAAGAACCAGGAATGCGAATGATACAAATCGTAAGTACGGCTGTATAGAGCAAAACGCTGAGCGGCGCGTGGCGACCCGCGCACCGAACACGAACCGATAACTTGTAACGTTCGACACGGTTCTCTCACGACCTCTACCTATGTTGATCGGCAACACTGACCGCCGAACATTTGTTAACAGGCTTCTTCAGACGAGTCGTAAAACTTTCTAATTCATTGCGTTAACGTACATAAACTTTCAAGTTGCAAACGATACGACAACTGCGCTACTAGCTTTATTTCGTGACACTAACAGTGTTTTATTCAACAGGAGTTGGGCGCCCGGCTGAAGAGCTGAGGGTCGAATTCTGTGATCTGGACAACGGAGATAGCTCAGTGTGTGCCCTTCTTGGGACGCCGAAGAATGAGGAGTGATTTTTTTATTGAATAAATGTGTTCAAATATTTCGTGTTTTTATTTCTTAACCAGAACAGTAAACCCAATTCGTACTTCACGGAAAATTTATAAATTCATCCGCGTCACAGTTATGACCGCAAAATCCGAATGAGTTGGAAAAAGGCTCAGATAATGATGATGTCGAGCAAGTCGCTTCGAAGCACAGAACAGAACATAGTAGATTGTATAACAAGGGAGCGAAGTAGTATTTTTAAGCCGAGGGCACTACTTTTAATCAAGAGCGAAGCGAAGGATTCTAGAATAGAATCCAGAGCATAGCGAGGGATTCAATGTTGGGGGTGACGGGTGGAGCCACCTGTCACCCCAGCAGAAGCAGGCCACGGCGGCGGCGCGCTGAATAGCGCGCCTCCCCATTCCGGGGGCGAGTTGGGGACACCGTTGTCCCCCCTCCTGAGGGCCAGACCGTAAGGGATGGCCCTGGGTCAGCCGGGGTGCGAGGGATATGTCTATGACAACCTCACCTCCGGCCTAGCACCAAGACCCACAGTCGGCGTGCGGTTTTAGTCGGCTCGAGTCCGACATAACCTCCCCTTCCGGCTCCGGCAGGGGGGGTATCGGAGGGGATTTCCGCACGAAAAAAAAAAAAAAAAAGATTCAGTCTACTTTTCATCACCGTTCTATGAGAAAATATTTCTCTCGAGATTTCGTGGGTAACAAGTTTTGTACGTTGCTAGCTTCTATAATAATTGTTTCAGGAGTTAATGCATTGTCACTTTCATAACTTGACGTAGAACTCATATTATTTTGCAAAATACAACTTAAATAGCAAATAGGTATGTAATAATTGGACGTAGTTATGCAGAAACGTTCCAATCCACAGGTCGGCCAAAAATGAGATATTACGACCAATCTACCTTTTTTGACATCCTGCATCGTCCTAAAAGACAAAAATCCTTGTTTATGGCATATTTCCGGAGATAATTTTGACACAAACGTTCCAACCCACACCTCGAGCTCTTTTAAAATTTAACAAAACGTTATATGCTAATTGAAACATTTCAAATTTTAAAGATTTATAAATATTTACCAATACAAAATGTTACAAAAATCTTGGAATGTTTAACTTAAGTAACTTTCGGGAGATATTTTTTGTATAAATGTTTCACACATAGTTGGAACGTTTCTACTTTTATAAATTTTCAAATTAAAAATGTTTCAGAATGTATGGAACCTTTTGTTACTAGCTAAAATGAACGTAGTGAAGAAGAAACGTTTCAATCCACAGAATCACTAAAATTAAGTTAATATGGCCAGTCTACCTTTTTAATACCCTGAGTATTATAACAAATAAAATTCAATGTGTATGCCTTAATATCCGGAAATAATTATGAAAAAAAAAATGTTGAATCTACACTTCGCGCTTTTTTAAATCTATCAAAACATCATAGGCCAACTGAAACATTTTAAATTTTTAGGATTCGGTAACATTTCCTAATATAAAGTGTCACAAAAATCTTGAAATGTTTTATTCAAGTCTATTTGAACACTGTCATTTGTAATAAATGTTTCACATATAGTTGGAACGTTTCTACTTTTATAAATTTTCGAATTATAAATGTTTCAAAACTTATGGTACCTTTAGTTTCTGACAAAAATAGAATTCACATAGTATTAATAATGTTTCAAGACGTTTTATTGCAAGGTACATAGCTAAAATTTTACTGTAATCAGATCTCAAGAGTAGTAATAAACACTAAATCTGAAATAATAATACTTATTTTAAATCTTTTGTCCCCATAAAAATTCTTAATTCAAAAGTCCTTCGAAACTAATTACTATGACAAACATAAAAACGAAAAACGTATTGTAAATGAGCACGAAATTAATTAAATTGATCTAATTCAATTAAACGGATCTGGCAACACTTACGTACTTGTGCGAGCGAGACAGATCTACTTTTTCAAATGAAGACGTCCGTTATTTTATTACTGTCAACTGTACTTCGTCAAAGTGCTACAGTTTTGATAACGTTTGAGCGTGTTTTGTTTGTGTTAACCACGTTATTTTGTTTAAAACACACGTTTGTGAACTGTGAATAATAAGAACTACGAGCAGCAGCAATGGAATCCAATGAAAATGTAAGTAACTTTTGTTTCAACAAAATTTGTATGCAATTATACTTATTTGATTATTTCTTACAACAATAGCGTAAGTTTTGTTATGTTAGATAACTAGGGTATCGATGAATGTATTGATGTACTCCTATTCTATTCTATGTTAGGTCTCACCTAACATGCGCCACATTTGTGGCACCGTTTTAGGAGGTTTTTGATCTACTATACCACGCTGGCTAGACGGGTTTGTATAGGATTAGTGGTCAACCATATACACGGCAAATCGCATGGGGTGTTTTATCTCGACTCTGGCTCACGATCCCAACTCACCTTATTATACCTTAGCCATTAAAATTAGACTACTTCAAACTATTGAAAATCGCTAATTTAATATTCATTTTATTTATTGCAGACATTAGAAGAGTTATTGGCTAAAAGACATAAATTAGTAGATCTCAGAAACAAATTGACCTCTCAAGGGCTTATGATGCAAGCAGCGGACTCCAGAGGTACCTAAGTTTTATAATATATAATAAATACATTTACGTTTTCTAAAAACATACGAGTAGAAAACATTTTTAACTTTAATTAATTTCATTGTATCACAATTTTATAGGTTCAACCCAAATCTGTTACACGTTCAAGGGGAGCGAATAACTACGGAAGGGTAAAAGCGTGACGTATCGAATTTTAGGTTATGGTTGTTACAAAATGCGAATAATTTCTTCTGCATGTATTGTGTTGTTATGTTGTCCATGTACTTGGTTAGGGTGCTTTGTTATGAACTGCTTAGATACAAGTTTGTTTCAAGTCTCGGAAGATTACTAACTTAAATATGTGCACAATTTATAATATTCATTTCCTTAATAAGTACATTAACCTTCTTAATATTTTAAATGAGTTAGTAACTCTGCCTGTCTGCACGTTCTCACTCAATGAAGCCTAAACCACTTCATAAATTTGTTTGAGATTTGGTATAGAGATAGCTTAGAGTCTGAGAAGGACACAGCAAAATTCATGCATGTTTTTATTTTCAGGTGAATCCAATTCAGTTACACCATATTCAATCGCACAACCTTCAATATCTCCACCCCCCTTTTCTCCGCTTACTCCATTAATTGCAACTAATAGAGAAAACGATGATGTTCAATTACAAGGTAAAATTATTATTATTCTGATTAGGTATATGTTAAGACATTCATCGCTAAATGCATCTTGCTCACCTGTGTGTGTGTCGTACGAGGCAACTAATCATTGTATAACTACCTAGGTACCTACTTTCTTCAGCATAACGACTCTTAATAACTCAGCCACGTCATAAAAATACCTCAAAGTGGTAAACTTTTATTAATAGCTTATTGCACAGGGATTTAACTACATACCAACAAGGGTTTTACTGGTTTACTATTTATTTTCATCCTCCCAAATCATAGATGGTGACGGTACTTCTCTTGTTGTTTTAGATGAGCAGAATTCTGGCATCTTATTGTCAGAAATAACTAACAATTTTTCACCATCTTTATTGTCAACAACGATAAACAATGGTACTCCATCATCACCTCTTCGAGCAATGACCCCGGAGACGCAACACATTTTTAATATTTTGACAGAGTGTGGAACATTGAATGACAATATCGTAGATGAACTTGCTGATTGCGATAGCGATGATAGTGTTGTGGATCCAAATTATATTTTACCTAGCCTGCCAACCCATATAGATGAGTCAAATACTTCGTGTTCGTCTGTTGATGGTAATGATAATAATGAGATGACTGAGAATATTAATAATTTAGTAACTAATGAAAACCTCATAAATAACGAAAATCCAACACTTGTTAGTGAAGACATAATAGAATATACCGGTAGACCAAAAAGAGGCCGTAAGCGAGTTAATCCTCAGCTCAGAGCCGAAAGAAAATATAATAAATACAACAACTTGGAGTATACCACATATAAAAACAAAAAGATACCACCGAAAGCTTTTAAGGATTACCAATGTACATGTATCAAGAATTGCGCTAGTGTGGTTCCAATAGAGAAAAGGAAAGAAGAGTTTATAAAATTTGTTCAACTGGGCTCCTTCAATGCACAGTGTTTATATATAGGATCGTGTGTTAAGGAAGAAAATAAAAAACGCAGTTACACCATGACTAATGTTCCTATAGAAAGAAAAAAACCAAGACAATTTGCCCGTGTGTATTCATTGAGCGGTATAAAGGTATGCCGTGGTATGTTTTTAAATACTTTGCAAATCACCACTCAAAAAGTAACCATTGCATTAAAAAAAATTAGGGGTGGTGGACCGATATTGGATGCTAGAGGATTGAACTGCAACAGGCGCAAGTTGTCTGATGAGGATTTTAACTTCATTGTAGAGACTATTTCAAAACTACCTAAATACGAGTCACACTATAGACGTGAAAGGAACAGCGACGCGTTATATTTACAGTCCGGAATGACTTTAGCAAAAATATATCAAATATACCAGCATGAGTTTACAGAAAGATATGGCGCAGAGCGCCAGTGCGCTTCCTTCGCATCCTTGAAACACATTTTCTACTCAAAATTTAATTTGAAGTGTAAACCACTAAAAAAAGATACATGCAACAAATGCGATGCCTTTACTGTAAATATACAAAATGCCAGGAACCTAGAAGAAAAAGAAAGAGCACAGAAGGAGAAGACAGAACATATAGAAAAAGCTGAAAACATGAGAAACCGAATGAACGCAGATTTTCAAGAAGCACGTAACTCAACTACCGTCGAATGCTTGACCTTTGATTTGGAGAAGACTCTGCCGCTGCCCCGAATTCCAACAAACATTGTTTTCTATAAAAGGCAACTATGGGTCTACAATAGTGGAATCCATAGTGCCTCCGATGACATCGGTCATTGTTACGTGTGGGTAGAGGGAGAAGCGGGAAGAGGTGCGCAGGAAGTAGGGCCGTGCCTTATAAATTTTATTAAAAATAAACTACGTCCCACCGTAGAACACCTGATCCTATGGAGTGACTGCTGCGGTGGGCAAAACAGAAATATTAAATTAGTTTTGATGCTGAAAGCTATATTGTCATCCCATCCAACTTTGCAGGACATTTCAATGCGTTTTCTAGAGTCGGGGCATACCTTTCTACCCAACGACACAGATTTTTCAAAAATTTAAACGGCACTCAAACATCAGCAACGTATTTATACAGCCGAGGAATACATTGACATAATGGAGAAATGTAAAAAACAGAAACCTTTGAAAGTCCAAAAGAATGCTGAAGACAGATTTTTATAGCTGCGCAAAGGTAGAAAAAAATATAACTAATCGGAAGAAGTTTACTGATAAAAGCAAGGTAAATTGGCTGATGACCAAGGAAATAAAAATTCAAAAAGATGATATATATTCTATTTACATGAGGACCTCGTTTGATGAAGACTTTAAAGCACTTAATATACAAAAAAAATTCAAGGGAGAAGTACAAAAAATTACAGATTCTGATTTAATCCTGCTGTGGCCTGATGGAAAGCCAATTGCCCCAGCGAAACTTATAGACCTGCAGTCAATGTATCAATACATTCCCGAGTACTGTCTCAACTTTTATAGAAGTTTGAAGAGTTCGGACGATATTTTAGATGATGTAGATGGATTTGGGGGAGAGCCCGATTTTGAGATAGAAGAGGATGAATAAAGAGGTAGAAGCAATTACCTTTAGGGTATTAGAATGGTGAAGTACTTTTTATTTTGTGATTTTTTAATAAACTTTTAGCTATTATTTGGTATTTTTATTTAAAATAAGAGACGGATTTTAATCCTAATATGTTTTGAAACGTTTTATAACGCAAATTTTTAATTTAGCAAAAATGTTCCAATCCCAATAATCCATTTTTTTTCTTGTTTTAATAGTAAGGAGCCAAAAATTAGGTAACTAATCAACTAATATTTATATTTTCTAAAATAAAACTCACAGTATTCGTTGTTACCACCTTTAATAAAAAACTGTACAACGAAAACACGAAATTTAGTTTTTCTCAAATTCGACATGCTGTGGGTTGGAACGTATCTGCATAACAGTGCCGCTGTTACAGCTTTGTCAGACGGTAACGCTATAGACGCTGCGTCTGTGACGCTTAGTTCGAAAGTCTACCTTTAGAAGAACAGTGAGGTAATTGACACTTTTTTTTTAATTAGCACAGGTCACCCCGCGCTATGCAGCCAACACGTACCAGCCAGTAATCCGTGCAATTTGCGCTCGATTTCTATGAATGTTAATGTTCCAAATTCAAATCACTTTGCCGGCCCGCTGCTTGGCTCTGAACAGAAAACAGCTATTTTTCTCCCCGCTAGTGACAATCTATAATATAAAAATGAATCGCTAAATGTGTTGGTAAGCGCATAACTCAACAACGCCTGGAGCAATTTGGCCAATTCTTTTTTTAAATGTTTGTTGAAGTTCAAGGATGGTTTTTACGGCGAGAAAAATTTGACTAATTGCTGGGAACCGACATCCACGCGGGCGGAGCCGCGGGCAATAGCTAGTAAATAATAATAATAAATATTTTTCCTAACATTCTACACAACGCTATCTAGACCCATGGTAAGCATAGCTTAACTAGCTTGTGTTATGGAATCTAGAATGCGGATAAACATACTTAAATACATTTTTTTTTGTAAATACATACATATTATACATAGAAACACCCAGACCAATGCAAATAGCCATATTCATGCATACAAATATTTGCATTGAGCGGGAATCGAACCCGCGCCTCCTGCGTAGCAGTCGCGTTCACTACCACCACGCCACGGAGGCTGTCTATATATATAGACAATAAAGTGACATTTTTCGAATAGAAGGGATGAAAAACTTGTTACCCACGAAATCGAGGGAGAACTATTTTCTCATTGAACGGGGATAAAAAGTAGAGTGTATAACTCGGGAGAAAATTATTTTTCCCTCGGGCGGTGTACTTTGAATCCCTCGCTGCGCTTAGGATTCTACGTTAGAATCCCTCGCTATGCTCGGTATTCTATTCTAGAATCCTTCGCTTCGCTCTTGATTAAAAGTAGTGCGCTCGCCTTAAAAATACTACTTCGCTCCCTTGTTATACAATCTACTATTTTCTGTTCTAGAATCCTTCGCTTCGCTCTTGATTTAAAGTAGCGCCCTCGCCTTAAAAATACTACTTCGCTCCCTTGTTATACAATATACTATTGCTTTTTGCTAAACTTACTCCGAAGTCCGAAGGGTAAAAAATCCCTTGCGGGAGCATAAACGCTGATTTAGCCAAATCCGTAATAGGTATACCTTCACCCATCTGTATACCGGGTGTAAGGGAAACGCTCCCGAGGCCGATAACGAGATAACGGAGAGTAAATAATGCAAAATAAAAAATGAAATATTGAAAAAACAATCGTTTTTTTTATCCCTATAAATGTATTATGTACCTTGAGTACTACACTAGGGATTTTCGGCTCCGGGAGCGTTCCCCTTAGGCCCGGTATATTAGATGAAAAGTTTTTATCAATTCATAGCTTAAATAAGATATGACGCGATTACAGGCGTCGTCTTCGTTGCTCATTTTGTGTTTTGCATAGGTATTTTATTTTGCTTGTGGTGTGCACATTTTGATTTTGGTGCTCATTATGCTCCGAAGGGGAGCAAGTCTGCCCTCTAGACAAGTGGCAAATTCTTTGGCGTGAATTTAGTAGTAGAGTGATGTATGTATGGGATTGGCATAGGGTAGGGTGTCTCACAGTGAACCGGGTAAATTTCAAAGTCTTGTAGCGTGCTCGTTTTTCGATGAATGGCTTAAATTTTTGGTGTATTGTTAGTGAATTTATTTGGCTACAATTATACAATAACTTATTGTTTAAATTCCTTTTGGTTTCAGAGTAATGAAAGAATTTATGGAAAACCAGATTTGGTTCAATGTGTCCATCGGGATGTACACATTTAACCGGGGTATTTTCCACATTGAACCACCTTATTAGCCAGATATATTTAGACTAATTTGCATTTAAATTACTTTATAATAAAATAAAAAACTTAGCATCATACTGGAAATTTACTGGTAAAATCTATTTTTATTTACTTTTCAGCCAATCCTACCCACTTCCTATCCAAAACAAGAAGTTTAATCATTGTATATTGGGATTTTCTTGCTGAAATGTAGGTATGGGAAACGTTTTTGGCAATTTCTGTCTTTCCTAGTACTCAAAGCTAAAATGGTCCCATAGTCTTTTGATCCTCACATGAAATAGGATCGATTGGCAACAAAAAAAATTTTTAGACTTTTAGCATTTTTCTTGCTGATAACACTACCTACCTGAACAATATTTTTTGTCTCAAAATACCTACTTAACTCTAAAATCTTATACAACCTAAAGAAGGTACGTTATGCATCACAAAACAAAATAATCAAAATAAATTACAGTCTCAGTCTACATTTTAACCACTGGGGTTACACAGTAAACCATGGTTCAAAGTGTACCACCCAAAAGTGGCTCATTGTAGGACAGACCTCGTTTTAATAATTAACCTCATAATTTTACTGGGAAACAATATCGCAGTGTAACGAATTACTATGCATTTATATGTTGGATTATTATGTAAAACAGAGTTTATATAAAGAAACCAATATCATTTACAGCAAAAGCGTGAAAAAAGAAAGAAACTTGCAGAAAAAACAAACTTTTTGAGACAATTTTCGTAAAAATGCTTCTTACAAAACCTCTTCGCCCGCTATCGCCACGCAAACTAGTGGGCAGAAAGGGAAGGTAAATACGTCTCTTTTACCCATATTAGCCCAGTTTGGCAATGTCGCATTTCCGAAATAAGTAGGTGGTTAAATGTAGCTGCCTGGTTCATTGTGAGACACCCGACCCTACTTGGACGACTGTCATAAACCTGAAAATTATTCTACAATACGCCGGTCAACAACAGCACTGTATGGGGCTGATCAGCTACGGATAAGTTGGAATGGTGATCAATCAGCAAAGATCGTACGAGACTAGTCTATCGTTTCGAAACACTTTCGGTTCTTCCCAGGCCCCTCTGCACAAATAGACATTCATTTATTATAACGTAGGGAATAAAAATCTAAATCTGGTATTTACAGAGTGAAATGGGGCAACGTGATCTAGCAGTTAGTTAGAAGGCTGGAACTCCTTCAGAATCCAAATTCAATATCCACGAAAATATACCTTCTAGATCGCTCACAGAAATCTCCCTCCAAATGCGGGTCTTATGAAAAATTACTTACCTCCTAGATGCTCTCGACAGGTTGCAGCGACGTGCGGTCCGCATTATTGGGAATCCTGATATCATGAACACCCTCGAGCCTTTGCAGATGCGTAGAGATGTTGCGTCTTTGGCAGTTTTCTACCGTCTCTACCATGGTGAATGTTCTGACGAGCTCATCCAAATAGTCCCACCCTCCCCTTTCCTTCACAGGACGACACGTGCAGGGCTGAGATGCCATCCATATACGGTGCAGAGTATACCAGCTAGAACCAAGCGTTTCAGTGACTCATTCCTATGCCGCACCATTAAGACCTGGAACTCCCTGCCAGCTCACGTGTTTCCTTCTTCCTACAGTCCCGGGTCCTTTAAGCGGGGCGTGAAAAGGCATCTAATGAGGCCGTCAAGCTGAGTGCCACCACTGTTAATATGGTACATGTTTCCGATGGTGACCCTCTTTCCGAGACTTTGCCTTTGCTTAACATCATGCGAGGTGAAGTCAAATTGACGTGTCCTATATAAAAAAAAATGAAACATCAAAGTTTTTTAAACTTTTATTTAGCATATTCAAAATATATTTTCACATCATGGGATTACTTGCTACGAATATTCTGAGTAGTTCACACGTTGTACTGAAGCGAGGCTCGCGCTGTCAGTGCAGCGGTACTGTTACACAGAACCCTCAAGCTATGGGCTATGGCACTATTAAAACTAGCAAAGCTACACGAAGTATAGGTACATTTTCATTTTCAAATGCTAACTAAAAGGTTTTGCGGTTTTTAAAAGATTTTTTGTTGAATATCACCCACGTTTACCGCCAATTTACGACGGAATAATACATAAGCAGCAAGTTTTATTTAAATTTAATAAGTATCTAATGCCGATGTTCAAATTTTTGAGTAATAAATTAATATCTAATCTTGCAAAACAACTCGAATATAATTTTACAATAGAGATCATGAATTTATTATGTAATTGTTGCTGGCTCCACATTTATTCATCAGAATTTGTGCAAGTACACATTCATAAAAATTTCAGTAGGAAGTGTGCACTTTTGAATTATCATTAAAACAAATTAAACTAAATCCTTTAAATAGTCCCGTGTGCCGTACTGTATAATAAATACCAATCCGTTACCAGTTTTATTACCTGGCAACTCTACTATGCAACAGTTCGGCAGGCGGAACACAGGACAAGGCTAAAACATCTCGCTTATAACTAGTAATACTTTTAATAAATAGCAGTAGACATTGCAATTTCATGAGATTCTTAAATAAAATGCGATCAGGCGCAGTGGACGGTAACTTATTCGTATATTTTTGCAACTATTTTGTGAAATGTACGGTCGAAATATGTTGCCAATCTTAAAATTAAAAAAATATATATACAAATTTGCTACTATTTTCGGGTTGGCAATCTTGAATTTGATAAAATATGTATTTACAAGTATGATATGAGGCATATAGATACATATATTTGAATTATATTATTATATTTTAGCTGCAACGCCGGTAATAAAATAAAATAACGGTTGTTCCTTTGGCGCGAAGTCCAGCGACCTTGTCGACTAGCATCAATTGTCATCTCTACACACGTAATAATCTACACTTATATGCATTGCATCTCCCTTCAATCAACAAACAAACATACTCAAACTTCAATTCACTTAGTCGATTATCAATTCCTTTCTTAATCGATATTGAGAACTATTACAACCTTATATTGCATTATTATATAATTTTCTAATGCACTTCTTCCGATTCAATTCATTTAGACACTACTGATTCTCAACCAAACACACACTTATTAAAAGAAACATTTCGTATGGGCATTAAAATATAACATTTCATATTATGTCGATTTAATACGTTGTTAATAGAATTCATTATTCAGTAAATTATAATATGGATGATTTATACTGTTGTTAGCCACCTATTCATGTTATGCACGCTGCACACCGTCGTGCAAATTATAGAAATTTTGCACGAATTTGTGCAAAAGCACGAAATTAATTTAATAATATTTGCACGAAACAAGTGCCGTGCGTACACGCGCACGGTACAGCCCAGACCCTTTTTAAGAAGTGTCGTTTAACAGAAATATATCTAATGTACAGTCGCAATAGCTAACGATACAATCTAATGAACGTAGGCTTAAGTGCACAAACGGAACACAAACGCTAAATAGGAATCACAAGGGCATAAGTACGATATTGCTATCAGTCTATAGCAGTTTCCGAACGCGGGACTTGGTACAACTGGCACACACGAACATACATCATATAAGTGACACTACACATGACTATTAGTGGTCTCAATTGGAAGTTAGTATTTGGCAAAATATTGGACGTACACGCAAACATATACCAGCGAATACGAGAATCTACACATGGCAGACAAATTACATATTATCGATAAAAAAGTGCACGATAACGGGTAAACTCTGGTTGGTTTGGTGACTCTGGTGCAAAAAGTTGGTGCCAAATTTGAAAAACCAACAAGTTTCATCACGTTGCATATTAAGTGTTGCAACATGTTGATTTTTTAAGTTTGGCGCCAACCTTTTGCGCCATCTTTCGTTGGCCAGAGTATATGTAGAATTGACCATATTTGTCAACTAAGCAAATAAGGGCCAATACTTAGTCATACTATGTCAATATACTGTCCCCACGCCGCAATTATTTGCCAAATATGTCAATCATTTAAATAGCCATATGAAGTGCCACCATTACCCGAGACAACTTTGTAATACGTGCTAGAATATTAGTCGTTCTTTTATTAAAAAAAGAAAGAAAATCTTCACGTTTTGCATCATATTTTGGAAAATCAATCCTACTAATATTAATGTGAAAGTTTTTAAAGAAATCTGGATTTTTGTTACTCAATAAAGCTCAAATTGCTGAATAGTTTTGGCAGAAATTTGGTGTAGGGATAGTTTCTTCTTCATCTTTGCGTTAATCCCAGTCACATCCGAAGCTATCAGCTTGGAGTCTGGTGGAGTCTTACCAGTCTAACTGCGAACTTCGTCATTTTCCGTAAAGGTGACATCGAAGCATTGCAGTTAAACCAGTTGTTGGACTTTTGAGGGCTACAACTACCCGTAACGACTGCCTAGATGTTTGTATGGCAACCGGGACCGACGGTTTAACGTGCTCTCCGAGGCACGACCAGACTTTGGTCAAATACCCATTTAGGCATACAAATATTTGCACTGGGACTGAAATATTTGAAACCGCTCCTCTTGCGTAGCGGCCGCGTTCACTACCGTTACGCCACAGAGGCTATCCAGGGATATTTATAGTTGGTATAAGGATAGTCTTATTCCTGGAATACGTTCGCATATGTTGCAGGAACGTATGCTAGTGAATGAATAAATTTGTGATTCCAGTTGCACCTTGTCAAGCGGTTACCTACACGTTTGATAACATAGCACCGACGGCCTCCACTACTGCCGTATGTAACAGCCCTAATTCTTTGGTACGATGGAACTTATACACTAAGGTTGGGTTACAAGGCAGGTTGTATTAGAGGAAGGCTAGTACCGTGAAGGTAGATCTTGTAACTGTTTGACTATTGTAGTTATTGACTTCTGAATTTACTGCTATAGGTAGTGCCAGATCGATTGCTAATAAAGTTTACAGTAAATATCGTATTATAAGTAGTGATTTTTCTGTAACAAAAATAAAGTTTCACGCGGGCGGCACGTGGCGCTGCAGTCGGTTTCGCTACAGTGGGAAAAATGTTTACAATCCCTAAGTAACCGGTCCAAGGTCGCAAGGTCAACAAACTTTATTCTCAATCCATTTGGCACGAGGTATAGACAAGCTGTTTGAACAAAAATTGTGTCGTTCCCTGGTGTATATTGAATTTCGAAGCGGGAATGTTTTTTTTTAAGAATATTAGTGTTTGAATGAAAAGAAAGATTAAATCAGGAAAAAGTGAATGTCTCAGGCGAGACTTGAAGCGACAGTTCGTTAGAGTGTTGGTAGAAGGCTTTACCGTCGGCCGACATTTTTATTCAAACAGCCAGTCTAGTTACAGAAGTTATCGGTTGAGGCTGGCATTATTCAGTTTAAAATATAACATGTTCCTGCATGAGTCTAAAGCATGTGAGTAATTTTGACCGCGTGGTTCCCGGCAGAGTAGAATTTGGGGCACCCCATCTCTTCCCATGCGGTGTCGTACAAGGCGACTAAGGGATAGGGGTATGTTTAACATCAGGCAGATACATAGGTGCAGTCCAGATGCATGGCTTGAGTAATAAACGTAAAATTTCGGAGATATATTATGACTATAAAATAATGCCAGCTCTTCAATAAAATTTTAGTCCAATTTGCCAGAAATCTTAATATTAAGAATTGAATTTATTTGTACTATGTTCTAATAATTTTAAAATGGACACGTGTTTGGAAAAGGACAGAAGATAAGGCTCGAGAAAGGAAATGACGTATCTAGCGAGTTAAATAAAGCTCTACGATTGAAGGTATACAAGAATTACATTTGATTTTTTTATATTAGTGTATAGGATTGAACATTCGGGTAACTTTGAACACTATATAGATTATATAGCTTTACATTATATTATTTTTGACATAATATTTTAACATTGTACTTTATATTATAAATTATAAATTAATCATAAATTAAATTAATAAAATTGAGAAATATCGTGTCAAGCAGCTTACAACAAAAAGCCCGCGTGACAGTAATAGTATATGGTCGTCAACTATTACTATACGTGGGCGTGCTAAAACACCTCTGCCTACCCCTTAGGGGATTTACACCCGTAAACTTTGAATAACAGACAGTTCAGATAAGTAATAGCGTAAAAATAAATGTACAACATAAACTTAGACATATATTACTACATTCTTTTTCAAAAAACACCCTAGTGAGCTCGTCAGCCATACGCTGAGTTAATGAAACGCCAATTTTGACTATATTTGTAATTTTCTTACTTATTTTACGTATACGTCCTTCAGTTTTAGTGATTTGTGCAAGAAGCAAAATTAAATACTTATTCCTACCTTCAAATAACATTTTAGGTAATGTGAAAATTGCAAATCTTGTATACCTTCATCGAAAATTTCTTAACTATTTTAAGCGAGTCGTCGCTATGAGCGTGCATATTTAAGTGCCTGTGGGAGGGGTTTTTCTTCTTTCATGGAATCTTTCACGACCACGTCGGAACTGGAGTTGGGGGCAGAGGTCGTTTGGTCTAAAGAGTCGTCTGCTTCTCGACTCGGGGTTTCTACTGATGGTCTGTAACAGAAGATTATTCGTAAAGTGGACCACAATATAAAAACCTTCCTAGGTAATTTATTAATTGTTATCTTAGACATAAAAAGCATTCATGCAAATATATAACAAGTTACAATTTTTGTAATATCTGAATGAATGAGCTTCGCTCGGTTTTTTTTAGGTCCTCTCGTAAGTTTTAAATAACCTAGAATGTTAACCAATACAAAAAATACAAGTACTTCAAACACATGAGATTTAGTTATACAGTGGAATCCATACTAATATTATAAATGCGAAAGTAACTCTGTCTGTCTGTCTGTCTGTATGTTACGCTTTCACGCCTTAACCACTGAACCGATTTTGATGAAATTTGGTATAGGGGTAGATTAGACCATGAGAAAGGACATAGGCTATGTTTGGTCGCGATAACCGACTTCCACGCGGGCGGAGCCGCAGGCAAAAGCTAGTAGACTATATTTATAAATAAACCAGCTTTTGCCCGCGGCTTCACTCGCGTGGATGTCGGTTCCCGGCAATTATTCGAATTTTTCTCAACGTCCAAACCTTCCCTGGACTTCCACAAATAATTCAAGACCAAAATTAGCCAAATCGGTTCGTGCGTTCGGAAGTTATAGCGTCAGGAAGGAAAACCCGACTTATTTTTAAATAGTAGATAAATAATCATTTACTTCAGGCATTCAACATCCCATATTCTTTTTACTTACTTTAATTATTAAATTCTTAAAAATTACACTCCAATTCAATTGAATTCAATGAATTCAATTTACTAGTAATAATAAAATAAATGTTCTTATGTTAGAAGCCATAAACAAGACCTTGAATTAGTACGCGAATGACTGTCTATAAAGCAAATCTGTGCTGACAAAACTAGCACTCAAGTCTTATGTATTGACGTTAGCATCCGACTCAATGTCAGGTGAAATTATTTTTATTATCTGTCCCGCTCCCTCGTCGTGACTTCAATGACTGGACGATTCAAATGCTAACGGCTTACTATGTGTTCTAAAGCATGCAAGTTTGGGTGGCATTTGGTTCACCGCGACCCACAGTCGGCGTGCGGTTTTAGTCGGTTCGAGTCCGATATATCCTCCCCTTCCGGCTCCGGCAGGCGGGGGTATCCGAGGGGATTTCCGCACGGAAAAAAAAACAAAAGAAGGTGGCATTTGGTTAGTAAATAACTGTAACCAGGGTACCTAATACCTTCTAGTCTCTTTCTTCTTCTACTAAACTTCTTCTTCTACGAAACTAGGAGGTATTATAGGCCGTGCCAGATCGATTGAGAACATAATAGTAATGTTATATACAATAAAAATAAAGGTTCACGTGGGTGCCACGTGGCGCTGCAGTCGATTTCGCTACAGTGTGAAAAATGTTTACAACCCCTAAGTAACCGGTCCAAGGTCGCAAGGTCAATGAACTTTATTCTCAATCCATTTGGCACGAGGTAATTAGGTAATATCTTTTGATTGTATAGTCCGTTGCTACCCGAGCTACAATAAAACCCAAGCATAAAATAAATATTAGTAAGCTGTTTTGAAGGTATTTCGGGATAGATTGAATGCATAAGGTGGGAGTGAGTTTGGGAGAGGCCTGTGTCTAGCAGTGGACTGCAATAGGGTAATTAATTGAAGCTGTTAGAACAAAACTGCATGCAAAACACAAGCACTATATGTAGTAGTCAACAATACCCCTTTTTTGCTGCGTTCGCGAGCCAGCACGCCCACTCATATCTGAGAATGAAGATACCAGACTATATTACACGATAAATAATGTTATTTTTAAACTATCGCGGGGTATATTCATTGTTTATAGTTCGGTACTTCACGCGATTTTTTTTTATAAACTTGCTTTTGCCGACGTTTCGGGTGCGTTACAGCACCCGTGGCCACGACTTGACTCTGTAGTAGACTTTATTCTGACAGTCAAGTCGTGACCATGGGTGCTGTAACGTCTGTAACCTACCCGAAACTTCGGCAAAAGTAAGTTTTTCAAAAAAAAATAGCGTGAAGTCCCGAACTATTATAAACCACGATAAAACATCTTTTCATTAGAGTGTAAATTTCAGTTGCATTCAAAATTTGCACATAGACGCCTAGGTTCCGCTTTCCCATTCTTCCTGAGTTCGTTCTGACTGCGACCGTGGTCTGACCAGGACAGAAAAGCAGGGCTCGACAGTAAATCAGTAAGCACTGATTTATGAAGATAATTGTAGCAGGTCAAGTTGATTTGGGTCCTAAAGAGATCAGTGAGACCCCAATATCATCAAGTCACATAGAAATCAAAGTAACTAGTCGCTGACCAGTCACTGCAATAAAATGCCAGTAAATTACAGACTTTATTGATATGTTGTAGAAGAATGAAAAAAAGTTAATGAACTCTTTTACTTTGACTTTAAGTCTTTATAGATAAAGTCTAAAATGTAATCACATTTTTTGCTGTCGAATCATATTTAAGACAGTGGCTGACAATAGCGGATAAAGACCCGTCCTATACCGGGTGTAAGGGGAACGCTTCTGAAGCCAAAGGCTCCTAGTGGTAATCGAGGTACACTACATATTGGCATAAAAAATGAATTTGAAATTTAGCATTATTTACTTTCCATCATGTTAGTAAAGCTAAACGAAACGGTAATTTTATAAAAAAAAACTACACTATAAATTACCCTCCTTCCTTCGGCAGTCGGGAAAAAAAAAACGCGTTTGTGGCATTTAGTTTTTTTATTATTGATAAACATCAATACAAAAAAAACTAAATGCGACAAACGCGTTTTTTTCGCGTTAATTTAGCTTTTATTTTTTCCTGGAATATTGTACCTGGAAGACTATTTTTTACATCACTTAGGAGGCAGACACGCACACGGACCACCTGATGGAAAGTAGTTACCGTGGCCTATGGACTATGGACGTATGCTACACCGGCCTTCGGCTTCGGAAGCGTTCGCCTATCCCGATGAGGGCCAGCCCGTAAGGGATGGCCCTGGGTCAGCCGGGGTGCGAGGGATATATCGATGACAACTTCACCTCCAGCCTAGCACCATGACCCACAGTCAGCGTGCGGTTTAAGTCGGTTCGAGTCCGACATAACCTCCCCTTCCGGCTCCGGCAGGGGGGGGAACCCATACCTGTACTTCCTGGTGTTGACGGGCGCCAGCCAGGCGAGGTGGCGGAGCAGCGTGTGCCTGGCGGGAGGCTCGGCGCACAGGCGCGCGGGCGGCAGGTCCACGCAGAACTGGTTCCTGTGGTCTCCGAGGAACGACGTCTGGTAGTTCTCCATCTTCAAGTGCAGCAGGAGAACGTCTTCTAAGTCTGCCTCACTGTTAGGAAACCAATATACAGAGTGTATTTTACAAATGGGACAATAAGAGCAGTTGTCTCATTCGTTATAGTTCTGCAAAACGTTTTGACAGTTGTAGCGCATGTCACATACATTGAAGCGTCTCGGTAGCTTAGTGGTTAAGGAGTTGGCCTTACGATCGAGAGGTCCCGGGTTCGATCCTGGCCATTACACTACCGACGTGAACCCACGCTTAGCACAAGCAATTTAGCTTAGTTGGAGGGGTTAGAGGGAATATTAGTAACTTCGGTTCTAATATTCTTTATAAAAAACTAAAGTGAAGCCAACGTGACGAGAGAAAAAGGTAAACAAAGCGACAATTACTAAGTTATGTTGCGATAACTAGCGAATATTTTCTGTCCTTGTCGCACATATCACACGTACGCGACTATGGCCGAGCGACAGCTGTCGTTGCGTGTTTCGTAGTACAGGAAAACCGTCAGCACAGCGGTTCTAAACTGTGAGATCCACCATCTTATGTGCAATTTTATTCCTGTCTGGAATGCGCTTGAAGTGATAAGTAATAATTTTCAAATAAAAATATTTGGAACCACAGAAACTTTGTTTACCTTTTTTCTCTCGTTTCCTTGGCTTTACTTTATGCTATAATACGCACCAACAAATTGCCTAGTAGGGGGCCTGATTACTCAACCCACACAGATTTAACCGGTTCTAGTGCAATGTACCCGATAGCTTGAGAGAGTTACCAGGTGGAAAAAATAAAGAGGCAGAGAGATAGGTAGTAGTGGCGTAGGGTCCTTATTACGCGATTCCTGCCAGAGGGTCGCATGTCGCATGAAAAACTAGATCGAGGCTACAAAATTTTTTCCGATATTTTTCGAACTTTAAAGTTAGCGTAATAAATGCTATAATAAAAATCATTCAAATATTTGGGCGGAGTCTCCACTGTCGCCCTTAAACACGGATATAAAGAGAAGGAAAATTTGAAGTGATTCAGGTGTGGCTCAATAGCTCAGTTGGAAGAGCATTCCAACTGAGCTATTGAGCCACAAGGGATAGGTCGTGAGTTCAAACAAAGGTTAGTTTTTTCACCGCCTTCCCTTTTGAAGATTTTCACCTTTCACTGCTGATAGATAGATAACTTACCTAGCCGAATACAAGAACTGCGCAAAGTGTATATTAGCGACGCAGCCGGCCTTGTCCTCGCTGTCCGTATACAAGTCGGTTTCTCTATAGTACATATACAAGAAGTCGTTGAGCTGCTTCGCTATCACGGCGCAGCGGTCCTTGTCGCACATCTTCGTAGGCGGACCCTGGACACAAAACTAGTGATAAGGGTACACTGACTAGCTGGATAGTATGTGACAGTAACAAACGAAAATTATAATAAATAAACTATAATAATCCAATTAGTCTATGTTAGCCCGATTCGAAGTCAATGCAAATCGAAGTTATTTAAAATCGAAGTTACTTCAAATAGAATTTAGTCCAAATCGAAGTTGATTCAAATCGATTTTAGTTCAAACAGAATTTAGTGCAAATCAAAGTTAGTTCAATTTTAGGTTGATGTAATTCGATGGCTTGATATTTGTAAATATGTGGTTCAATTTATAAATATGTGGAAAGTGTGATTCGTGTAAGATTCAGTTTGTTTTGTCCAATTGGTTCGATTAGTCCAAATTGTGCTTGTGCTTGGTCCAATTAAAGACATGAATTCATTAGGACCTGTCTCTGGATGGAATATTGCTCAAACTTATTTTGTTATAAATGGTAAAGTATGAAATTGTAGGAATTTCGAAATTGTAGAAATCGAATACATAGGGAAAGACTGCGGGTTCGAGTCCCGCCCGAGAAGATTCTTTTTCCCTATGTATTCGATATGAAATTGTAGATTTGATTTTTACAATAATTTGAACAACTTTGCCACAATTTATACCATACAATATAAAGTAATAGCACTCAGTGAATATGTACGATAGTGTTTGTTTGTGATATACATGGCAGTGGGACCAGCGACTTTTAGATACATAATGCATGATGAAGATTTGGAGCCTTCCTTTGGAGCTCTTGTCCAGTTTCGGGTTTATAATACCTCTCTACCCCTCCCTTAGTCCTACCGTCCTAAATAACATCAAATGGCCAATTCTCGTAATATAATAAATCTGTTATAAAATACAGTCTAAATCTGTTGACACTACAGAATGCCGTCATGGGACAGCTTCAGACAGACGCGGGATAGAACCTAATCACCCCCAATGCGAGGCCGCAATTGTAGCCGTAGGTCTGATGGGAGTCCTGGGACATCCTTCCGAGGGCTTACCCGGGGCTCCCAACCATAGGCTTCTGGGCGTTACCGTGGGGGTTTTTAGTCGGTAGGAGTTCGGCATAACATCCATGAAGGATTTTCCCCCACGGTTAAATAAAAAAAAAAGACGGCCATCTCGAAAGGGATGTTCCTGGGTCTGCCGGAGTGCGAGAAATATTGTTTCCTGCATTCTCACCTCCGGACCACAAACAAAGACCTAAGACGGTGTGCGTTTTAGTCGGTTGGAGTCCGACATAACCACCTCACCGGCTCCGTGGGGATTTTTCGCACGATAAAAAAATGCTCTATGCTCGTTTGCTCTAAATCAACTTTTATGGGAATACCGTTTTGAATAGTGAACTTATATTACCAGAATGGCCCCCTGGTTACGACCATATCTAAGTTATCTAACTATCTAGCGAGTAAGTGGTGTATCTTACCACCCAATACGTCGGCAGCATCTGTAGATTGTACAGCACGACGCGTTCGCTTTTGATTTTCTTGGCAGCTCTTGTTTTATTTATAGGCAAACTTTTTATTTTATTCATCATTCCCACTGTTAGTGTGCCCTACAAACATAACAAGAGCTAATTTCACCACTTATAGGAACGAACTGCGAACTACTACTACAACTCTACTGGGTTTGAAGAATGTTTTTACCAGATATTTTTTTAAGCTATAGGCCCGTATTCTAGGACGACAATCAGTCCTGAATTTCGATTCATCTGAGCACAGATTGAGACAAATTGTCTTAATTTGCCGTCTTAATTGAGAAGAATAGGGCCACCCCTTCTCTCCCTCTGGGTGTGTCGTAGAAGTCGACTAAGGTATAGGGCTGTTCTCCACCCGACAGTAAACATACAATCCATAACTTCGTGCCCGCTTGACGGCAATAGGCCCGTGTTTATAATTACGAGGGACCGACTATTATAGTTGGCGAAATGTTGAGTGTTAATACACCTCTGCCTACCCCTTCGGGGATTTATAGGCGTGAGTATATATATGTATGTCTTATACAATCTATTCTTAGGTAAATCGATAATCAGAACTGAGTACTATTCTATAAAACGGGCCCTACACTCATCACAATCTAAAAAGTGCGTTTGGACAGATGTATTTCTCTACTCTATGGGTGACGCCCATGAAGTTTTATATTTTTACCGATCGAAATGTTCTGAAGTGAATCAAATTTTTCATTGACAGGTACCACAGCGCTGGGCATAATGATTATTTCCACAGGCTATACATAATCGGTTCAGGAAAAACAAATCTTATTATATTTTATCTCTTCTTCTTATATATCTTCTTATCTCTTCTTCTCTTAATATATTTTTCAAGGCCTTGTTTATTTAAATATCTACTAGTATTTAGGCCAAGAATTGATAAATTAGATACAACTATGTAATTTTTCGATTTCTTTTGGTAATTGGGTGATTTTTATTATGACTAAAATATTAAAAAAAGAAAATTACCATTCGTATCTTTGTCTCATTTGAAAATACCTACAACATCAAAATTTATGTTACATTTTCTAAACAGAACTGTAATCCAATGAACTTTACAATACTTAATTAAATCGATTAAATACTCAAGCAAACTTGAATCGTTTAATTGCGAGTAACGAGTCGTATGTATCACTAGTTACATCAAGACTGCAAACGTCAAAACGGACCTATTAAATTGTGATGAGTGTAGTATGCTGAGTTTTCCTATAGATTTTGATCTGAACTCTGACTTGAAACCGCGAGCAGTCCTGTACAGGAGGAAAGGGGGAGTGCTCCCTCCTACTCAACCTACTGACCTACTTGGACTCATTACATATTTGAAATTCTTAGTCCTGAAAACGAGTTTAAAAATTATTGTAACATCGTAGATTGTTAGATAGAATATCGGGAGATGACTCCACCGTCACCCCAAGGCGTATTTTACCAGTGTTACTATGTGACCTATTTTTTTTTGTAATTGTTTAAAATCATCGTTGCTGAAATATATAATAGTATATCTTCATCATGCATTATGTCAAAAAGTCACACGGTATAATGTATGTATGTAATCGTTCTAATAATATTGTGACAGTTTGTGAAGATGTGCGTAACGTATCGAGAGAACGGAGCATAGTGATTGGCCTGTTTCACACACACACAGCTTCACAGTAGGCAGGCGGCCGATCGCAATGCTCCGTTCTCTCAATACGCTTACTATACGATTACGATAGTTGTTCGTGCTAGGGGTACTGAACGGATAGGGTAAGTAAGATGAGTACTTCATGTGTCTACAGAGAAGTTTTATAGATACCAATCTAAAGCTTGCTTATGGTTTAACGAATTTGTGCAAATTATGTTTGTGCAATAAGAGCGATGAAAATGCAATATTTCTCAATATTTTTCTGGCCAAACAATCCGGGAACTTACAACTTTTTTTTTATAAAAGGAAACATCAATTTGACTTCACCTCGCCTGATGGTAAGCTAAAGGCAAAGTCTCAGAAAGAGGGTCACCATCTACTACGATTTTGATAAGAATCTAAGGCCCTTTTTACATGCACTTGGTCGTCTAAAGGGCACGGCGCCGTGCCGTGCAAGCTCTTTCACATGTATAGGTCCATCGCTGTCGCTCCGACTCCTGTAATATTAGCAGACGAATGACCCCCTGCGTTCGCCGCCATGCCTTTTTGCACCCGTGCTTGTGAACGAGCCCATACAAGTCACGACTGCAAGACGGTTGCCGTGTCAAAACCGTGCTTCTAGTAGATAGCAAGCCGTCTATGTAGCTATACATTTCTATTTTACACGGCATGGCGACCGTGCCGTGACCGCGTGCATGTGTAAAGGGCCTAAGTGGTTATTGTCAAGGAAACTGCAATCATTGTCTCTGTAGTACTGTGTGTAGTATTTTCAAGCCCACAATCACTTATGTCACCAGTTATAAGAACATAAAAAGTATCGAAATAATTATTTACTATTTTCATTTTATGTTTTACTGAATAGCACAATTGCTTTTGTGAATGTTGTTAAAAGAAACCTGACTGTTTGTCCAGTATACGTTCACATACCCAAAGAAATACGTATACATCTTGACATGTGAGTGTGTATGTAAAGGTGTATACTTATCTCCTTGGCCGTGTGTTCAATAGAGTAATGAACTTACATCATTGTCTCTTCGTAACAGAAACATAATTTGCAGTGAACGCAGTTGTGCATTGACCTTCATAGCGAATATACATACATATACGGGAAGCAGATCCCTTGCCGGGGCAGGCAGTAGGCCGGGAAATAGGAACGAGTTAGTACCACACACGATATACTTACATTACATACTACATAATTAGATATATCTACGAAATAGGCGTCTTTTGGTCACAAAATTGAAATTATACAAATAATACACAGTCCTGGGTATACGCAATACATAACACATCCAATAATAATCTCAACTACATCACCACTAAACTACTGCTTTTATAAATTTTATCTAATCTCATACTGAAATGTCAACATTAAAAAAATTAAAACAATACTTTAAAACAGTCTTTACGCACAGAGTATCAACCAGATAAAGTTCCTTAAAATTTCTGTGAGCCTGGTACTACATACAAATGTACCAGGGTAACAGGAAGACTGAAAACGTTTATGTGAGAAAAGAAAAGGGCTGTTTTAGGGTTTTCCTGGCAATTATTCGCATGTTTCCCACCTTTTAAACCTTCCCTAGACATCCACGAACATGTTCAGACCAAGATAAGATAAATCCGTTCAGCCGTTCTCGAGTTTTAGCGAGACTAACGAACAGCAATTGATTTATATATATATATAGATTTCATGAGATTAGATAAAATAGTGTATAAAACTGCACACAATTTGGTCTTAAACATTCGTGTGATACTCACACTCATATTTTAAGAACTCTTTTTATGCAACAGTTTCATAAACTACTAACAGTATGCTCATCGATAATTTAGTTACAACACTATCTTATTTCTGTTAAAGATTATGCCAAGCCATAATACAAGGGACACTGCAGAAATCTGTTGTTAGTATAAATGTGATATCACGATGAGCACTGTCTACATAAGTAGCACAAAACTATGGTTCAACGCAATATCGACTGTTAACGTACGTTACAACACTGATTAGCAACAAGGAGTTGGGAGAAGATTGGGGAAGAATTATTCATTACAACGAAACAAGGAGTAGTGATGTTGGGAGGTAATAAACATTTCTAAAGTAAAGCCAACGAGACGAGAGAAAAAAGGTAAACAAAACGACCATTACTGAGTTACGTTGCGATAACTAGCGATTATTTTCTCTGTCCTTGTCGCACATGTCACACGTACGCGACAATGGCCGAGCGACAGCTGTCGTTGCGTGTTTCGTAGTACAGGAAAGCTGTCAGCACAGCGGTTCTAAACTGTCGGATCCGCACTCTTATGAGCAATTTCATTCCTGCCTAGAATGCGGTTGAAGTAATACGTAATAATTTTCACATGAAAATGTTTGGACCCGCTGAAACTTTGTTTACCTTTTTTCTCTCGCTTCGTTTGCTTTACTTTACGAAAGAGGGGGTAAGGGTGATGGGAGATAACAAAGACTTCTACGTATATACCTCCAATCAAACTTAATAGTGGTTTGGAAGTTCGTACGAGTGCGGATTCAGGCCAGTCGGCGTTCGACTCGCTCTCTTTTCTCAAACGCCATTGGGCTGAACCCGCACTCTATACGAACTTCCAAACCACCATTAAGTTTGGTTCGAGATATACTAGACAACATGTTAACTACAAAATTAGCGTCACGGTTCGGTATGACGGTATACTAGATAAACGAGCTAATCAATTTTGACACTTATAAGTATAAAAATAGCGTGTCTTTTTGTTTACTCGGTATTTTGTTCCGTCTGAATCCACGTAACCTAGTCTAAAGCCCTGTTCACTTTATTCCAGTCCAATAATCCAGGTAATCAATCTAGTCCAGTGCTGGACTTGATTGTAGTGTTGTATGTATTCTAGTGTTTTAAACTCGCTTGAACAATCGACTGGACCGAATTAACTCACTGGAATAGTCACATTTCAGTGATGGTTCACATTTTTTCAGTAACATTCCAGTACTGGATTCGTACGCTGGACTGGAATGACACTGGAATAATGTGAACCGGGCATAACACACAAGTACAGCTTGTCTAAACTAAAATGACGCGCTCCACAACATTCACTTTGTGAACTATGTCAACATATTTGCGAACCTTGCGGTCGATTTATTTCGTGATATACAGGGTGTAATCGTTAAGTGTGTTCAGGTGATTATTCTGTAACTATTACAGATATCAAAAAACTTTAAACTGATATAGAAAGTACGTTACCTAATGAGTAAAATGACATCAAAAAGTTTTTAAAAATCAAACGAGAGGTATCTAACATTTTGACATTAAACACTCCCATACATTTAGTATGAGATGTGTACCTATTTTGTGACTGTAATTTTCTATTTACGGTATTCCACTGAATTGTTGGTTTTACGTCACTTCAACAATAAACCGGATAACAATGCTTGTTAATTTGCTTGTGTGAGTAGGTGAGGTGGTGGGGCGCGTCACTTTGGTTGAACTACATTAAACCTCGTGCCAAATGGATTGAGAATAAAGTTTGTTGACCTTGCGATTAGTTCGGACCGGTTAGGGGTTGTAAACATTTTTCATACGAAACTGACTGAAGTGCCACGTGGCACCCGCGTGATCCTTTATTTTTTGTTACACAAAAATCACTACTAATATTTACCAGCCCCTGTGGCGTGGTGGTATATATGGTAACGAGGCGCGGGTTCAATCCTCACTCAATGCAAATACTTGTATGCATGACAATGGTTATTTGAATTGGTCTGGCTGTTTCTATATACAATATGTATGTATTTACAACAAAAAAATATCTAAGTAAGTTTATCCGTATTCTAGATTCCATAACACAAGGCAGTTAAGCTCCAGGGTCTAGATAGCGAAAGGTTTTTATCTCGTGCGGAAATGCCCACGGATACCTCCCTCGCCAAGTCGGAAGGGGAGGTTATATCGGACTCGAATCGACTAAAACCGCACTCTGACTGAGGATCATGGTGCTAGGCCGGAGGTGAGGTTGTCTTTGACACATCCCTCGCACTCTGGCTTACCTAGGGCCATCCCTTACGGTCTGCGAGAGATATGCTTTTGGCAATCTCACCTCCGGCAACCAAGGACCCAAGACGGCGTGCGTTTTAGTCGGTTCGAGTCCAACATAACCGCCTCCACCGGCTCCGTGGGGGTGGTATCCGTGGGGATTTATTGCACGATAAAAAAAATCCCTTACGGTCTGGTCTTCCTCGGGACAACGGTGTCCACGACTCAAATGTTTATTGTAAACATATTGAATAACACACTTGTACTTTTCCACTGATTTTATTTCTAGACCTGACCGGTTTCGCCTTACGGCATTCTCAAAGGTTCACATTGATGTTTTACATACAACATCAATCAATCAAAAGTAGGTACAAGTGTGTTATTCAATATGTGTAGCAGATTCCACCAAGCGCCATCAATCTCCAGTATAAACAGTTTATTGTAAACGTTATTCTCAATCGTTGTGGCGCGGGCTACAGTTGGCGGGGGTGGGTGCGTGTGGGATGCGTGTGCGTGCGTGGGTCACCTTTACATTGTAAGGCATGCGCAGCGTGCTGGCGGCGCGCTTGAGGAAGCGCAGCACGAGCGCGGCGTGCGCCACGGCCAGCTCGTTGGACGGGCAGGAGACGCGCTTCAGCACGTGCGTCAGGAACAGCCCGAAGGCGCGCCGGCCCTCGCCCATGCTGCAACCAGCACCGCTGTTAGTGGGGGGCCACTGGACGAGCCTACTGACTATTTACTTATTTACTAGCTTTTGCCCGCGGCTCCGCCCACGTGGATGTCGGTTATCGCGACCAAACAGAGCCTTTTTTTTTTTCGTGCGGAAATCCCCTCGGATACCCCCCCTGCCGGAGCCGGAAGGGGAGGTTATGTCGGACTCGAACCGACTAAAACCGCACGCCGACTGTGGCTCTTGGTGCTAGGCCGGAGGTGAGGTTGTCATGACATATCCCTCGCGCCGCCGCCGACGACTAAACAGAGCCTATGTCCTTTCTCATCGTCTAATCTACCTCTATACCAAATTTCATCAAAATCGGTTCTGTGGTTTAGGCGTGAAAGCGTAACGTACAGACAGACAGACAGAGTTACTTTCGCATTTATAATAATAATAATAATAATTGTCTTTATTGTACACCAAGGATATAACATTACAATAGGTACATAATATCAATTCGGTAGGTACATACAATTGGCGGCCTTATCGCTCTGCGGCAATCTCTTCCAGGCAACCATGGGATGGAGAGAAAAAATTGGAAAAAAATATTTCGGGCAGTTTGGTGTACATAGAATATAATAATAAATAACCAAGAGATAACAGATACATATTGAACAGATAGACACAATAGCATAATAATAATATTAGTATGGATTCAGGAAACATACAGTCATGTACTTATATAGCAGAGAACATATTTTTATATTTTTCTTAAAGACTTACAGCCGTTCCCAATAACATACTTACAGTTAAAGATATATCGCGACAGTCAAAGGAGGACGGCGACGTCGTATGGAGCTTCGGCTTAGGCGTAAACATTTATTTATTGAAATAAAAACACTGCTTTTTGGTAGCTTTTATTGTGCTCAATCATATTAAATACTTCCAAATATTTTTTTAGTACGAGTTCGCTTGATATTACAATATTGTGCCTAATATTATTTCAGAATAAAAGAAGACTATAACGATTTTCATTTTGCTACGAAACAGCTGCACAACAGAGAGCCGACTCTGGCCGTCCTCCTTTGACGTATCAGCTGTTTAAATTCAAAACATGGTAACAATTTTTTTTACGGGAAAGCGCATCGCGGTGGAATTTTATTTTCCGAAATTGGTGTGAAATAGGAGTTACTATGTTTTGAATATAAACAGCCGAGCACATTATCCGTAGATGCGATCCATCTTTAACTGTCAGTATGTTATTGGGAACGGCCGTTAGAGTTCCATATGACACTATAGTAAAACAATAATAAATCAGCGACACTGCCGCACAAATGTTACAAAGAAGAAAAGAAAGGAAAAGATTATTTTACTCTATGTCCGTGAGGAACATAGCTCTTAGTGCTTTTTTATATACAAACAAACTGCTGTTGAACATGTACAAGCATTATAATCCTTTAGGCTCACAATGACCACTTCCCAAAATGACAAGTTTCAATAAAACCACATTTCAAATTGTCTGTTTCCTAAATAGTCTTGTTTCCCATAACGTCTGCTTCTCAAAGTGTCTACTTCCCACAAAGTCCGCTCCATCCCATAATGTCCGCATTCCGTAATGTCCGTTTCTCATAATGTCCGTTTCTATTTATTTACCCGTCCGTTTGTTTTTATTTATTTATTTAAAAATTTTGGATGTCAAGTCCAAAATGTATTTTGCCGGGTCGGTGGTGCTGTTGTGGTTAATAATTAGCAGAAATGGGGGCCAGGTCTGAACTGTGTTAAGATATTATGGAAGAGGTATCTGAAGAACTTTCAGAATTCCTCAAACACGTACCTAGAAATGGAATAAAATAAAAAAAATTACAGCTTTACTGTCATTGTACATTTCATTTCACATTGTCAAGTGTCAGATAATTTTTAAGTGGCCATTGCATTTCCACAAAAGAGTATCTATAAGAGTACTATATAGACGATTATCTTAAAAGTAGTCATTTCAAAATACGGACGTTCTGGGAACAGGACATATTGGGAAATCGACATTATGGCAGTGAGTCATTACAAGAACGTGTCATTTTGAGTAGCTAGTCATTTTGAAAATAAGTGGTCATTTTGGGAAAAAGACAAATTGACTACAAAAATCAAAAGCGGCCATTTTGGGAAGTCGTCATTCTGAGCCTAAAGGATTATAATACTGAACACTACGTCTGAGAAAGTTGTTACTGGTATACACAGTTTTATACAAAGGCACAGAGAATAATTGGTGTAATAAAACTAGTCCAATTAGTCATTAGTTTTTACTAAACGTCAAAACGATAAGTTATAACGTACATACATAAACTCACGCCTGTATTCTGTAGGCAGAGGTGCTAGCACCCACATTTCGTCAGTTTATGTTTTAAGTCCCAATGCAATAGGTGGCGAGCCTATTGCCATTAACCGGGCACTTAAAAACTTGCGATAAAATACACACATAACTTCGAAAAGCATCGAATTGTCATTAGTGTTGCCATGGTAAACCTGGGATCGAACCCGAGACCTCGTCTCAGCAGTCCATTACTATGAGCTACCGCAGATCATAAGTCAAGTTATAAGGTAACTTGTATGAAAAAAGATTTAGGCCCGTAATCATGATTGACACTCAGCCTGAATCTCGATTTATCTGAGGACAGATTGTTTATGCAATATGTCAAACTATAAAGCTGTCTAGAGTCTGGCTAATGAAAGTAGGCGAACTTTTTATATAGCAACTCTGTGTGGTGTTGAATTTCATAGGTTAGTAGACAATATTATTTTGATACTTTAAACACCTACCTATCCAGTCGTCCTAATAAAATTTTGATTTATAATTTACGTATCCTTCCAAATAAGTTACCTACGCTTCTCTATGTATTGAATAAAACTAATTATATTCATTCGTATATCGCATCAGTCAACCAATAATTCATTTTAATAACATCACCTATGTTTTACGTATACTCATAATGAATTTTAATTTTAAAACGATTACCTTTCTTTAACAGAGAATCTGCAAGATGTCGAAGGAGCTAATGAAATAGTAAGAACTATTGAAAATCTCACTGAATTAGAGCAGAAAGATAGGATAATAACCCAGAATCAGTACTTAGAAGAAATAGCTTCAATGACTGGTAAGTTTTTACTATACACTGATGTTTTGAAATTATGCCGAAAAAAACCTTTGCATTTTTACTTACTAATACCAAGAATTAATTACATATTTCGTATTTCTTCTTTGCAGAAGTGAGTGTCAGAACACTTAAAAGAGTAAAAAGGGAAGGTGCAGTAAATGAAGGTGTCTGGAGTACCCCGGGGAAGAAACGTCCACGGAAACCTACTGTGTCTAACCTAGATAACTTTGACATAGATGCTATGCGTAACAAGATAAACGAATTTTATATAGTTAAAAAACAAGTTCCTACACTGAGGACACTGTTGGTGGAGTTAAAAGAAAGTATTGATTTTAACGGATGCAGATAAACTCTGCGCCGCTTGTTCTTAGCCAATGGCTACGAATTTAAAAAGAATAAAAATGAGCGTTCTGTATTAATAGAACGCTATGACATATCTGCTTGAAGACATAGATTTTTAAGAACTATAGCAGGAAAACGTGCAGAAGGCAAGCCGATCATTTATGTAGATGAGACTTATGTCCATAGAAACTACAAGCCTAAGAAGTCATGGCAAGGTCCTTCAACTAGTGGTGCAATTGAAATTGTTTCGACCGGGAAAAGGTACATTATAGTTCATGCAGGATCAGAGAAAGGCCCCGTACCAAACTCTTTCTTAGTGTTTAGTACTAAAACAAAAAATTGATTATCACCATGACATGAATGCTGAAAATTTTAATAAATGGCTTAAAGAAAAACTTATACCAAATTTGGAAGAACCAAGTGTAATTATAATGGATAATGCTAGTTACCATTCGGTAATTATAAATAAGGTTCCTAACACACAAACGCGTAAAAGTAATATAAGAGAATGGCTTCGTGATAATGGAATTCAATATGAGGACTACCACACGAAAGCAGAGCTGTTGTGTATTGTAAAACGAAATACGCCTGATCCAAAATATGAAGCTGATGAAATTTTAAATCAATGTGGTCATGAGGTGTTGAGACTTCCACCTTACCATTGTGATCTAAATGCGATTGAGCTTGTGTGGAGTTTGGCAAAACGTAAAGTGGCTAGCAAAAATATTGCAGTTACTACAGCTGCATTAGAAGAGATAATTAAAGATTCATTTGAAAATGTAAGTTCTCAGGATTGGAAGAAAATGACTGATCATGTGATACATATTGAAAATAAATATAAAGAACGTGATAAAATAACAGAAGAAAATTTAGAAAGTTTTATTATAAATGTTAGAGACAGCGAAACTAGTGACAGTGATGAATCTTTTGGCATTGAAATGTTAGAATCTGATTTTGATTATGATGAATAAAACTAAGTTATTATGTGTGGAATATTATCGTATTTTATTTCCCTATTTATTTTCGGATTCTGCCCATATTTACCTCATATACCAACACCTATATATTCCCTAACATAATTTTCTTATACAGTCTATATATATGATATTTTTAATAATGAATTGCCAGGTATCAAAGTAGGTTATTCCAATTCTCATAGTATGATTTTAGTGTTGTCATGCATGTATTTTTTAAATTTGCCGCCAATATTCTGGGGCCAGCTTTCGTTAGCCAGACTCTATACGATCTGTCCTCGGAAAAATCGCGATTCAGGCCGAGTGTCTTTCTGGAATACGGGCCTTAGTGAAGTCATAGAATTTAATAGTCAAATCAGTTACTATTATAGCTTGGATGGATGATTATAAATAAATTAAAACTATAAAATGAAACCGACGCAATTTTTACCGCTCTTTTACTATTCTTAATTTAATAAGTTCGGTTAGATAATTTATTTTAACTATAGGATAATACCCACGGAACAGAAAAAAAGAGTGGAACTGTGAAGTAGGCGTGGCACGCGTGTCAATAGTATGCGGAGTACCGCAAACTCTCACAATTTCGGCCTTCAGTCGATCTGTCATTAGTAGTCATCACGTATATTTGACAGTTCTGCATCTTATGCTATTTAATACCATTTTAATAGAAATATGCCTTACTGCGCTATTTTTCAGGGCAAAAATGATAGAAGTAGCATAAATCTTCTAATTGGAGGTGTTTCATACCACCTTTAAATGAGGATATAATAGATTTTCCCACAAATCATATTGACTTCCAATGAAATAAAAATCAAAGTAAAATCAACCTTGTTTCATTACAATAAAGCTTGTTTTTGATCACAAACTCTATACACGCTATTCTTTTTCATTCTAGAACTTTCTACGCTACTCATTTAGTGATGTAGTTAAACTTTATCGATATCTACTTATACACATAAAAGTTTTTAGAAACATGTGTCAAATAATTTTTCCAATACCTACTTTTAGATTTCCCAAAGACATCACTATCAAAGAGAAACGGATAGATGCAGTTAATTGGATGCCAACAATATCTAATCTAGTACTGTTGCCCGCGGATCCAACTGCCACCTGTTACATCCAGGTTTGCGCTAATTGACGACGGAGGTTATTGAGCCAGAGCAACCGACCTCCAAGTCACGTGGCCGTGCGCAACAGAGGCTATTTTTTAATATCACTTAGGTGGTAGAAGCACACGGCTCTCCTGATGGAAAGTTGATACTGTGGCCTATAGACGTATGCAGGGGCGTTATAGCCGTAACAGATGATAGGGTTTATCCGGCTTAGATTAATCCGCCCCGTATAAATCCGGTCGTCTGGAGAACTGTCCGCCAAACTTGATTTGTCAGGCGGTTCGGAGATGGGAGTTCATTCCACAGCTTGAGCATGCGCGAGATGAAGTTCCTTTCATACTCCACGGTGCGCACCGTATCCCGTCGCAATGTGTGAAGATGAATTCTCTGCCTATGGCGAGCTAGAATGTAGCAGTGGGCATCATGACAAACAATTCATCTGAGCACAAACCACTGTATATACGTTAGAACACAAAAGCAAAAGCAAAATCTGTCGATACTGCGAATATTTTGTGTCCCTGCTCTAATGTCAATTTAAGAGAGTGAGAGTGAGAGAGATAATACTTATATGTAATGTCAACCTATGTTTCGGAGATACAGTTTTAATTAATTTTCATAAGTTGTACTGACATCTGTTGTGAAGTAGCTGAATTTTTTCGTAAATTGCAGCATGTTTTATTCAGAAACGAGATGTCATAAATCCCTATTTTATTTATATTAAAGTAATCTCTTATGCAATAAGATAAGGTGTGGTTTCGTCTTGCAATGTGTTTATTTTAGGCTAATTTGGTGCTAAAGATATACGACCAATCAAAATTGAATTGTTTACTAGGTGTGCAATCAAAATCAGTGAGTTTTGGCGACATCGGTTCCGCTACTGAATCTGTCGTATCACACTTCTACTAGTTTTTTCTGTTCTGTGATAATACCCAATTGACAGCAACTAATGTCACTTTACGAAATAATGATACCATATTCAATGTAATAGTGATACATTCGGTTCTCGTTCACTCAGCGCCAAATAAACCGCGATTTTTTTGGTGAAGTTATACCTAAATCGACCCGGGGCACTCCTTAAGTAATATTTCTCGCACAGAGTAAACGCTTTAAAATAATAATACGTATGAAAAGACGCATATATTTATGATGTTTAATTGTTTGTAAAATATATTTAAAACGGGCATAAATATGACGAAAATAAACTTAGTTTTCAAGCGCGATTAATCGCTGCATGGACCGTTGCACTGCGCAAACCACGTTTTTATGTCTTAGCATATACACGGGAAATCTGACCAATTTGCCAATTCACGTCAATTCAATATATTCACCACAGAGCAAACACAGAGAGGTGGCGGCCTGCACAACTGTGCACTGTTCTCAATGACGTCATCACAGAAGATGTGGCATTTGTCAGTGTACTGTCGGTGCTCTTCCTATGCACATCTTTCGTAACCTCAATGTATCCAAGTAATTTTACCCGATACTAGATGGCAACACCTTGTGAGTTCATCCCTGTTACATTTAGTGAAATCTAACGGAATATCGTCATACCACGTAATGAAATCGGCATAATAGCGAAATAAATAATTTTCCTATTATTCAGTAATAAAAAATATGAATTTATTGGGATCTGAGTCTTCACCACACCCACTCAAGCGCTTTTCCATCTCTAAATGTACATTGTAACATCCTCTCTGTATTTGCTCTGTGGATAACACACTACTATATTTTTTATTTCTGTCTTTTTCTATTAAATGAACAAATCAAACGTGACCTACCTATCTAACGCGACACCGAAGACAATACTTTTAAGGTGGTTTTGTGTAAGTGAATGGTCAAGGGAATCGCGGCGAGTCTTTTCACGGGGCTTCGATGTTTCGCCGAAGACATCCGTTTGTTGTGACCGCGGGACCTGTCGAACGTCGCATTTATTACTATTATGCGTATATATGATAGTTAAAGTACGCGACTTGAGTGGAAAGAAATATACATTTTTTTATGGAATAGGGAGGCAAACGAGCAGACGGATCGACTGATGGTAAGCGATCACCGCCGCCCATGGACACCCACAACACCAGAGGAGTCACAAGTGCGTTGCCTCCCTTTTAAAAGAGAGTAAGCTCTTTTCTTGAAGGTTTGAAGGTCGTTTTGGTTCGGAAATACCGCTGGTGACAGTTCCTTTCACAGTTTTGACAATGACTAGCTGACCTGACGATCTTTGTTTTGCCATTATTATGGGGGTGGGTAGTGTAGGGCGAATATTTAGAGTTCTATATATAAAAATAATGTCAAAAAAATATAAAAATATTTTGAAGTTAGCCTTCTTAAAACTTAGGGATTTAAAAATAGTTTACAGAGTTCAAATCATGCGCAAAAGAAAAACATGAGAATCAGTCAAGCCGTTTTGTCGTCGCCTACAAATTATCTATTTGTCTCGATCATACAAATCAGAGCATAAGGGCCTTTGGAACTACTGCTAAAGTAAACAAATTTTTAAACTGTCACGTTCCATGATATAATAATAACGGGAATTAACGCGATCATGGTATAGGTACATACGTGACTTTGATTTGCCTGACGTATTTTACTAAGCATGACGTATTTAAGTATTTTACTATGCAAGTGTGTACGTCATTGCACGCCTAGTTATATTTTGGGAGTGAATTTTTTCGAGGCAGGAGTTGTCGAAATAAATTCTAAAAGCGCTTGAGTTTCCAAATAGCAGTTTTCGAAGTTTAGTTAGTGGCAAAAAAAATTCTTAAATTCACAGAGCATTTACAAAGAGGAGGCGGTCTAAGTAAATATGCATTTTTCCTTAGACCTGTATAGACACAGCAAACGTCAAAAATGAATCCATATTCCTAATATTATAAAGTAACTCTGTTTGTCTGTCTGTATGTTACGCTTTCACGCCTAAACCACTGAACCGATTTTGATGAAATTTGGTATAGGGACAAAGGCAATGCTTGGTCGCGATAACCGACATCCACGCGGGCGGAGCCGCGGGCAAAAGCTAGTATGTCAATATTGTTCATTAAACTGTCAAAGTGTACACGTCATAGAATCCATACTAATATTATAAATGCGAAAGTAACTATGTCTGTCTGTCTGTATGTTACGCTTTCATGCCTAAACCATTGAACCAATTATGATGGAATTTGGTATAAGGGTAGATCAGACCTTGAGAAAGGACATAGGCTATGTTTGGTCGCTATAACCGACATCCACGCGGGCGCAGCCGCGGGCAAAAGCTAGTGTACGTATATGTCAAATGACTTGGGAAATCTAATTATAGCACATCCTCTCTGTGTTTGCTATTTCGATATGTTATATTGTTTGGTTTAAATTAGATTATCGTTCATTCGTATAGATACATAGACCGTTAAAGGTATTGTACGAGCTACGCTCGACATAATTGTTACAGTACATCCTCTCTGTGTTTGCTATTTCGATATGTTATATTGTTTGGTTTAAATTAGATTATCGTTCATTCGTATAGATACATAGACCGTTAAAGGTATTGTACGAGCTACGCTCGACATAATTGCGAAACCATGTAAATGCTCGCATCATTATTTTTTTAATTTCAATATTATGATTTTTTGCAATCACTGAACCGATTTTGATGAAATTTGGTATAGGGGTAGATTAGACCATGAGAAAGGACATAGGCTATGTTTGGTCGCGATAACCGACATCCACGCGGGCGGAGCCGCGGGCAAAAGCTAGTAGTTTTAAATACCCATATAAAGACAGGTATAGTCAAGCACATACCCGTCAGTATGTCTTCTCATTTCATCGTGTATGTGCTTTCAACTGATTAGTTATCGTAATCTTCTACAAACAACGCGTTGGAAATATCTGCGCCCTATCTGTCGGACGAGAGACAGATATCAAATATGGCAGCAGCGCAGATATTTCCAACTTATTACGTTTGCGTAAAGTCAAAGGAGATATAATTATACACCTTTTCATATAAAGTTGAATGAAAAGATGTCTATTTGTGATATGTATTGTAGTGCCGACGGTATGATTTATTCTTTATTGGTACGATTTTTGAAGAACATACAAGACGCTCTCTGGAAGTCCTTTGCAGTTACATGTTGCATTGCCTCGTTTGGCAGTATTCTACCTTTCTACGCCTCTCATCCCATGAGGCTTGCGTCTGCTATAGCTCGAGCCATATTATCTTGGACCTAAAATGTGCTCTATCCGCGCAGTACACGTTTCTTGGATGCATAGGGTGTCTCAGTAAGAGTGCATTTTTTAAAATTGGAATATTTTTTTTTTTCATGCAAGTGGTAACTCTGAAATTTTGCAGTTGTCACCTCAGTTTATTCCGATTATTAAAAATGAAGCGCTTTTCCAAAGAACAACCCGTTACAATTCTAAAAACTCATTACAAAACCCATTACAAAACAATCGATTTATTGCAGCAACGATTTCCAGAACACGTTATCTCACGAAATTCTGATATCAACTGGCCACCAAGATCGTGCGATTTAACGCCGTGCAATTTTTATCTTTGGGGTTTTGTGTAATCACGGGTTTGTGCGAATAAACCCGAAACAATCCCTGAAAATTCAACGAAAATCCAACGCGTCATCGGTGAGATACAGCCGCATCTCTGTGCAAAAGTCATAGAAAATTTCATGAAAATACCGGATATTTTATTCCATACTTAATCGGAACATGTCTTCTTTAAAATACAATAAAAATATCACAACTCTGTCATAAAATACCTGCTTTTAGTTTAAAATTAAAAAATGCGCTCTTATTGAGACACCCTATATTTTGAAGATGGTACGGACTACTGCGGTGTACGAGCTCAAATTCACCAGGCATAGATTATTACAAAACAATCCGTGCGCGACAGGGCATTTCATATCTTGCGATTTAGGTCCAAGATATATAGCCCGACCAATAGCTAGAGACATTGCCTCTTTGGCAGTATTTTACCTTTCTACGCTTCTCATCAGATGAGGCTTGCGTCTGCTATTTAAGGGTATGAGAAAACTGCTGTTGCTGCTGTTTTGCAGCACCTCGTAGCGCGTCAGGCTGTAGCACGTCACTACAAATGTAGTGGGAGCGACCTAAGTGATGCTGACCGCCTCATAGCACCACGGCGCGTTTCTAGAGTAGCGGTAGAGTGACTCACGTGAGTTTCATGCCGTTTCGTAGCACCTCGTAGCGCCCCATTCCGAGGCAGACACTCGAGTGGTGGTGTACTCACGTGAGCTTCATATAGTCTCGTAGCTCCTCGTAGCGCCCTAGTCTGTAGCAGTCTCTCAGAGTGGTGGTGTACTCACGTGAGCTTCATCCCGTCGAGCAGCTGCCGCTTGACTAGTTCCTTGGCGCGGCGCGAGTCGTGCGGCGCCGGACTCGCCTCGCCCAGCCAAACGGCCGGCGCCTGGCACGTGATGCTCACCGCCTCGTAGCGCTTCAGTCTGTACGACGATATGAACAAACGCAACGTGTACAAGAGCTGCTCTACCACGAACCAAACTTAATGGCGTCTCGGAAGTTCGTAAAAAAAGAGACCGAGTAAAACGCCGATTGGCCTGAATCCGGATTCGTACGAACTTCCAAAGCACCGGTGAGGTGTATAATGAAAATGTTGAAAAGTATGGGACCACATGTAGAACCTTGGAGGACACCTGTTTTAAACGGAATTATTTTCATTGAAAAATCTTTCAAAAATATGTTTACTTAGAAAATAATTTTGTATTTGATGATATTGGATATGGAGTTTTCATCTACATCAATATGGTGGAGCTTTCGTATAACATTGTCATGGTACACGTTGTCAGATGCAATACTTATATCTACCAAGAAATATTTTCGTAACTCTTGCGAGTGCACCAGCATATGTAGTTGTGTTGCACCACCTAGTACGTATGTAGTGTGTGAATGTGTATGTATGGTCGACTCACCTCTGCGGGGTGTCAGTGAGGCTGGTGGCGACGGTGGCGTGCTGGAAGTGCGGCAGCACGTGCGAGTGCACCAGCAGGTTGTAGTTGTGTTGCACCACTTGGTACGGCACGTTGTTGTTCAGTGATGTCGAGCACACGGGGATTCCCGTCACTGGATCTGCGCCGCAAATACGTATGATAAATATATTTTCTTTTCAGATTATGTAGCGGTCTTTAACTACGCCTAGTCTCTAGCCCATGTACATAATAACACACCCAGATAAAGTGGGGTTACGTAGATAGTGGCTTGCCTAATTAGTAGCTCACGAGATAATGGCTAACTTGGACAGCGTCTCATACAGGCGATGTGTTCGCGACGCGCCTGCCTTTTTTATGATAGCATAATCATTCCCCTGTACTTTGCATACGATTAGAATTAAGAATCTATTATTTTCAAATTACTCAAGCAGGTAGCTCACTTGCGATCAATCACTGTACTAGCTAAGTCATATCTATTATAAATTTCATTACCGAATAAGCCGAGTTTTTACTTTCCTCATCACCTGATAATCTTCCAATCATTGGTCCTGGATCGAGCCAGATTACCGGAAGAACTTCAAGAAGTTAAATCAGTGGAAGAGATATTTGATGGAAAAGAGGAGTTATCTACGAGGGTCGAAAAATTGTATCTACCTACAGTGGTTTTAGTGGTCTCGATATTCAAATTAAGTTTATTGTAAGCCCCATAATTTTCACCCATCACTCTTAAGGTAACGGTTAAGTAAAAGCTCTGCAGTTAAAGGTTAGTACCTACCTACTCATTTAATTTCAATAGAGTGTGAACTCGGAACTCTGAACTTTTTTATGTTCCTTAAACAGCACATTCGCTTGGTAATCTTACGTAATTAGTGTTTAATTTAAGTTTAATTTCATTATTACTGCTGTTAGCCGTAGAAATAACTAAATTTATTCGTAAGATTAGTAATTAAGTACCAAGTAGTGTTGTACTTAGGGGTTCTGGTCCATGAAATAGTTGAGTACTAAGGACAGTACTAAATGTTAATTTGTAATAAATAAAAAATAAACTTTAATATAACCATTTAATTTAAAGCTTTACAAGTTTTGTTACACATATAGGTATTGCGTAGGTAGTTCAACATAAAAGAAAAAATTCTTCATTAAAGTTAAATTGTTAACATTATTGAATATTCACTTGTTTTATTATATAAATTACAGAAAGGCGTAGCATTTGTCTCCCAGAATGTCCGAAGAAAATAAAATTATGAAGGAGTTGATAAAGAAGAGAGGCAGTTTCAAAGGTCGTTTGACAGCCTTTGCTGCATTTTTAAACACCTTAGATATTTCTTCGTTGAGCCCTACTGATATAAAAGACATAAACTTACGTATAGGTAAGATGGAATCTGTGTACAACCAGTATGACGAAGTGCAATTACAACTAGAATGTTTAAGTGATAACTTAGATGTACAAACGAGTGAGAGGACAGAGTTTGAGTCGTCTTATTATAGACAACTAGCTAGGGCACAGGAATTGGTGAGTAAATATTCTGAGGACACTGCTAGCGAGAGTGTTGCGAGTAGTTCCCATAGGCAAACCCTCGTTCAGTTACCCACTATTGAACTACCAAAATTCAGTGGCGCCTACGAGCACTGGTTAGAATTTCATGATAAGTTCACTAGCCTAATAGACTCCAATAGCGACATAGATAACATCAATAAGTTTCACTATTTGAGAGCTTCACTTGAGGGGACAGCTGCGGTAGTTATACAATCAATCGCTTTTTCTGCGAAGAACTATGAGGTTGCATGGAAACTTCTTTGTGATAGGTTTGAGAATAAAAGGTTATTGATTCAAAAGCATATTTCCGCTTTGTTAAACATTGAACCTATCACAAAAGAGTCTTCCACTAATATAAAAAATCTGATTGATACACTTAACAAAAATTTGCAATCATTAGAATCACTCGGGGAACCGGTTAAGCACTGGGATTCTCTTCTCATAAGCATAATCACTCCTAAGTTAGATTTGAAAACATTCTATGAGTGGAAACAGTATGAGCGTCGATTGAATAAAGACGAACGTATTACATTAGAGCGCTTCAACAACGTGTTACGTGGCCGTGCCGATTTAATCGAATCAATTGAAGAGGCACGTATCTCTAATCAGCGGCTCAATAATCATGTTTCAAATAAATCACAGATAAAACACAAATCCATGGTCTCTGTACACGATGGTAGTAGCACTATTAGTTCAGTTCAATCATCGAATCAATGTCCTATGTGTAAAAGTCACGAACATAACCTAAACACTTGTTCACAGTTCGTAGCATTAGATAGTATAGCACGGTTAAATATATTGCCAACGTTAAAGGTTTGTTTTAATTGCTTTGAAAGTGGACACTTCGCAAATCGTTGTAAACGACCTGGCTGTAAGACTTGCAAACGTAAACATCACACGATGGTCCATATATCGAATTATTCTAAAACAAAAATTCCCAATGCAAATAGTGCGTCGCGACAATCAGCCGATAGTAATGTTATTGCACCGACCGCCCCCGCCACTCAGATGCCCGCGGGCTCACCGTCATCTCACCTGACGTTAGCTGCAAACGTTACGCACGCTAATCACGGCGCACGGGAAGTTTTATTATCAACTGCGCTGGTTAAGATAATGGACTCAAATAATGTCGAACAAGTTGTGCGTGCATTGTTAGACAGTGGCAGTACGACATGTTTACTATCAGAGAGAATGTTTACAAAATTGAAGTTGCCAGCTAAGCGAGTAAATAACTCAGTGTTAGGGATAAATAACACAATTTCTCATATTCATAATATGTGTGACTTACGCATTAAATCTGTAGACAACAATTATTCAGACAATATTAGATGTTTTGTTCTGTCGTCAATCACAGATAAGGTTCCATGCCGTACTGTTAACTTATCGGAGCTGAAGATACCGTCTGACCTTATTTTAGCGGATCCTAACTTTTACTCACCTGCTGACGTAGATTTAATTATTGGTGCAGACATTTTTCGGGACATATTAGGGTCTCAAAAAATCTGCTTAGGCAAAGGTAAGCCTATTTTATATGAAAGCAGGTTAGGGTGGTTAGTGTCTGGGCCGGTAGATGGCAGTTTATTATCACATTCCGTACATCATAATAAATGTAACTTCGCCAGAAGTGAGTTTATTGATTCCTCTGTTAATGATTTACAAACCCAATTAACACGGTTCTGGCAGTTAGAAGAAATCTGCCCTAAGAATCATTACTCAAAAGAGGAAAGCCGGTGTGAAGAACATTTCGTTAAAAACACGGTTCGATTAGCAGACGGTCGCTTTTGTGTAAGAATCCCCATGAAGGACGACCCTAAGCTATTAGGGAGTTCATATTTGAGAGCGAAGCATTGTTTTCTCTCATTAGAGCGTAGGAATAAGGCTCAACCTAAGTTAGGTAAATTGTATGCTGACTTTATGTTGGAATATGAATCATTGGGTCATATGTCAGCGCTATTAAATGTAAGACCGGACTCACATTATATACCACATCATGGTGTCTTGCGTGAGACCAGTACTACTACAAAATTAAGGGCTGTGTTCAATGCCAGTAGTCCGACCACATCAGGAGTTTCACTTAACGAGATTCAGATGGTAGGACCACAGGTGCAAGACGACCTCCTATCCATTCTCATTAGGTTTAGGCAGCATAGGTATGTTATCACAGCCGATGTAGAAAAAATGTACCGGCAGGTGGCAGTACACCCCGATGATCGTCATTTGCTACAAATACTGTGGCGTCCTCATTCAAATGAGCCATTGATGACGTATCAGTTGAATACAGTCACATATGGGACGTCTAGCGCACCGTTCTTGGCAACTCGATGCCTTAAGCAATTAGGTTTAGAATGCACGGATCCGCAAATTGCTGAAATAATTACTCACGATTTCTACGTCGATGATCTGCTCACGGGTGGAGCTAATATACAGGAAGTTTTAAATATTCGCACAAAGGTCACTGATGTTCTCGCGTCAGCTCAGATGCCGCTAAGAAAGTGGAAATCAAATGATGTCCGATTAGCTGACGTGTGTGACTCATCCTTAGACCTGAACATCAGTACCATTGAGCCAAGTAAAACGTTAGGCCTCGGTTGGTTGACTGAATCTGATGAATTATACTTCCCCATAGGCAAAATTTCTAGTTGTGGATCCAAACGAAATATTCTTTCTGTTATCGCACAGATTTTTGACCCGTTAGGTCTGTTGGCTCCTTGTGTCATACGAATGAAGTTAATTTTGCAGAAACTTTGGCTTGAAAGGGTATCGTGGGACGATGATTTGTCACCTGAAATCATGAAACTTTGGTTAGACATTGTCGACAGTTTACCATTATTAAATAAACTTCGTGTACCGCGCCAAGTTATCAGCCATAATCATAAACCCATTGAAATGCACATATTTACAGATGCGTCTGAGCGAGCATATGGTAGTTCGTTGTATTTACGTAGCATTAGCGATGTTGGCAATTATGTAGTCAGATTAGTATTAGCAAAAAGCCGAGTGGCTCCAGTCAAACCCACTACCGTGCCGCGATTAGAATTATGTGGGGCAGTAGTCGGTGTACGTCTTTATGAAAAGGCTATTAGTTCACTAAGGTTGAAAGTCAATTCTGTCACTTTCTGGACAGATTCAACCATTGTTTTGGGTTGGTTAAAAATGTTACCCAGCAAATTGCAACCATTTGTGCGCAATCGAGTTGCTGAAATCATAGAAAAAACCAGTACTCACACTTGGAGACATGTTCCGACGAATGTAAATCCAGCGGATTATATTACGCGTGGGGTTGACTTTCAAGCGATGCAAACCCTTGACATTTGGTGGTCAGGGCCTGAGTTCTTACAGTCGGACTCATCTCAGTGGCCTCCCAACGTCAACAAGACGGAGGTCTTACCCGAAACGCGACAAGTTGTTTTACAGGCTATGGTTTGTGACTCATTATCTACAGGGTTCATTGATTTCAACCGATTTTCAAACTTTTCAAGATTGAATCGCACGGTATCTTATGTTTTGCGATTCATTAATGGGTGTAAAGGTAACCGCACAGTTGAGACTTATTTAACGCACAGGGAACTCCAACAATCGTTAAATGTAATTATTAAAATTTCACAATCGGAATCCTTTCCCGAATACAACACATTAATTAAAAAACAATTATTAAATAGGAAAAGCCCATTACTTAAATTATGTGTATTTTTAGACACAAATAACATCATGAGGGTAGGCGGACGATTAGAGAATTCCGAATACTGTTATGATAAGAAACACCCTATTGTATTACAGTCCACACATCGCTTTACACAATTGTTATTTAATTATAAGCATAACGTTTTAATGCATGCTGGTCCCCAACTTCTAATAGCATCAATTAGAGAAATGTATTGGCCTATTGGAGGGCGAAATTTAGCCAAAAAATGTTATCGCCAATGCATACGCTGCAGCCGTTTGAAGGCTCAAGTACTTTCCCCACTAATGGGAAACCTACCTCAAAACCGAGTCTCCCCTGGAGGCCATCCGTTTACTAGCGTAGGAGTCGATTATGCTGGCCCTCTTGCAGCCATTAGTAGACAGGGGCGGGGTTCTCGCATTGTTAAGGTGTATGTATCAGTTTTTATTTGTTTCGCTACCAAAGCTGTCCACCTAGAGTTGGTGGGTGATTTGTCTAGCCATAATTTTATACTAGCATTGCCAAGATTTATTTCACGCCGTGGTAAACCACTGGATATTTTCTCCGATAACGGGACGTCCTTTGTGGGCGCATATAATGAGATATCTAAGTTTTTAAAGAGTAATTGCAACTCGTTAGGTGAAAGTTTGGCCAACGAAGGAATAAATTTCCATTTTATCCCTGCGTACTCACCGCATTTCGGAGGACTCTGGGAGGCTGGTGTGAAGTCTTCGAAACATCATTTATTAAGAGTGTTGGGAAATTGTCATCTCACGTATGAGGAGTTAAATACGACATTAACGCAAATCGAGGCCATTTTAAATTCACGACCACTTACGCCAATGTCGACAGACCCTGATGATCTGACGCACCTAACTCCCGGTCATTTTCTCATCGGACGCTCACTCACCGCGCTGCCAGAGCCATGTTATGAAGACGGCTCCTCACATTTACTGACACGCTTCCAAAGAATCTCCCAACTTCGTCAACATTTTTGGCATCGATGGAGCAAGGAATATGTCACAGAACTGCAACAGCGAACCAAGTGGAGATTGAATCATGATTCACTTAAGTTAGACTCCCTTGTGGTCATCAAAGAGGACAATATTCCACCATTGAAGTGGCGTCTCGGACGTGTTATTGCGGTTTATCCTGGCTCAGATGGAATCAATCGAGTTGCGGATATCAAGACAAGCGGCGGCGTAACCCGTAGGGCATTTAGCAAGATCTGCCCGCTGCCTGAGCTTTCGCCGTGAAGATTCTTGAAAGGCAAGCTTCCAAAGTCTGGGGGCATGTTCGCGACGCGCCTGCCTTTTTTATGATAGCATAATCATTCCCCTGTACTTTGCATACGATTTTTTTTTTTTTTTTTTTTTTATCGTGCTAAAAATCCCCACGGATACCACCTCCACGGAGCCGGTGGAGGCGGTTATGTCGGACTCGAACCGACTAAAACGCACGCCGTCTTGGGTCCTTGGCTGCCGGAGGTGAGATTGCCAAAAGCATATCTCTCGCACCCCGGCAGACCCAGGACCATCTCTTTCGAGATGGCCCCCTTCGGGTTGTGGGGACCAAAATGTCCCCATCTAGCCCCGGTTACGGGGAGGCGCACTTTGCGCCGCCGCCGCGGCCTGCTTCTGCTAGGGTGACAGGCGGCTCCACCGGTCACCCCCAGGCCAGCGCTCATGGAGGACGGAGGTCGTTCTGCGACCTCCGACGTCCGGTTCGCCTTCGCTCTGCACGGGCTTCCCGGGCCCGGAGTCTGGTCCGGACCCGACCGGCCGCCTCCTTCTCGAGCATTACTTGCTCGCAGAAGGAGGTGGCCGCACCCCAAGCGTTTGCGCATCGTACCATCGCTGTGAGCAATGTGACGAGTGTGAGGACTCCCACCCCTAGAGCCGCCACTAGGACCCGCCTCGGCGTGTCCCACGCCGGGCACTCGGTCAGCGTGTGCAGCTCTGTGTCCTCGCTCGCATCACAGTGATGGCACTCGGACGTTGGCTCCTTCCGGATCCGACACAGGTAACTCCCGAAACACCCGTGTCCGGTAATCACCTGCGTCAGCCGGTACGAGAGGCTGCCGTGTGGCCTCTCTAGCCACTCCTCCATGATGGGTCTTACCGCCGCTATTACGGCGTGCCCTGCGCTTGGTCGCCCAAGTCGTAGCTCCCATTCCGCTACCATGTCCCTGTGGAGCTGAGACCTCACGGCCCGAATTTCTTCGGGCTCGGGTTCCCGTCCCTGCTCCCGCGCCTCCTTACGATACCGATATAGCATCGAAAGGGCTCTCGCATCCAGGTTCCACGGTAGGGATCCGGCAAGGAGACTCGCCGCCTCGAAGGATATCGTGCGGTATCCCCTAATGGCCCTGCTGGCCATTGCACGCTGCGGTCCACGCAGCAGACGCGCATTGTGGACCGTCAGGGTGTCCGCCCATATTGGGCACCCATATAGGGCCATGGACCGCACGACTCCCGCGTAGAGTCTCCTGCAGGAGTCATCCGGCCCCCTCATGTTGGGCAGCAGCCGCCCCAAAGCGGCAGCTGTGTCCTTCAATTTGGGGGCCAGTCTTCGGAGATGCTCCCCGAAGTTCCACCGGCCATCGAGTACGAGCCCCAGATATTTCATCTGGGCCTTGATGCCGATGGAAATGTCTCCCACTATGAGGCTGGAATCCTCCGGTGGCACGCGCCGAGGCCCATGAAAGAACATGGCCTCGGTTTTATGCAGAGCCACCTCGAGACCCAGCCGCCGAATCCGTTCCACGACTTGGGCAACCGCGGTCGTGGCCTTCAGGGTCGCTTCGCGGTATGTAGCCCCGCACGCCGTCACCAGCGTGTCGTCCGCATAACACGTGACGGCGGCACCGTCCACGAGCTCACCGCGAAGCACCCAGTCGTAGCCGATGTTCCACAGTAGCGGTCCCAGGACCGATCCCTGCGGAACACCGCACGACATCTCTCGCCGACCGAGCCCGGTCGCACTTGGGTAGACGACTGCTCTCTCCGACAGATACGCCCCGACTATGCGGCGAAGGTAGAGAGGCACCTCGTGATACACGAGCGCCTCCCTAATGCAGCTCCAGGGCAGGGTGTTAAACGCGTTGGCGATGTCCAGTGACACCGCCAGCACCACCTCGCCCCGAGCGACGGCGTCCTTCACCAGAGTCCCCACGCGCATGATGGCATCCACGGTGGAGCGCCTCCGGCGGAAGCCATATTGGCCATCTGCATACGATTAGAATTAAGAATCTATTATTTTCAAATTACTCAAGCAGGTAGCTCACTTGCGATCAATCACTGTACTAGCTAAGTCATATCTATTATAAATTTCATTACCGAATAAGCCGAGTTTTTACTTTCCTCATCACCTGATAATCTTCCAATCACGATGGCTTGCCCAATTAGTGGCTCACCTAGATAATGGCTAATTTGGACAGTGTCTCACACAGGCGATGGCTTGCCCAATTAATGGCTAACTCAATCAGTGTCTCACACAGACATCGGCTTGCCTTATAAGTGGCTCACTTAGATAATAGCTTACTCGGACAGGGGCTCATCTAGACAATGGCCCACCTAGAAAATGACTTACTTAATTTGTGGCTCCTTTCGATAACAGCTCTCATTGGCAGTGGCTCAACAAAACAGGGGCTCAGCTAGACAGTGGCTCACCCAAACAGGGGCTCAGCAAGACAATATCTCACCTAGACAGTGGCTCACTTAGCCAGTATTTAGACTTACCCAGGTACTGCGAATACTTCTGCCAGGAGTCTTGACTAGGGAAGATCCGCACGAAGCCCCCCCGCCGGCCGTACTGCGCCCTCACGGCCCGCACGAGGCGCAGCTCCTCACCCGTGAGCGCGGCCAGCGCGCCATTGGCTGGGGCCGCCCCCGCCGCGGCAACGCCCGCCGCCCCCACCGCGGCCCCCGCCGGCACTCCCCCGCTCTCCGTACTGGTGCGTTTACCACGCACGCATACATTCTCAGCTGAGTGTACACGCCGACACTACGGTAAAAAGTTAATCTAGTCAATAGTAATTTTTCGTTTCCTACTTTTGCCCACGGCTCTCTGTCCACGTGGATGTCGATTATCGCGACCAAACATAGCCTATGTGCTAATCCAGTGTATCCATATCGAATTTTATTGAAATAACTACAGCCGTTACTCGAACAAAATAGCTACCAGCCCTCTGTAGTTTGAGGCACCACTGCTAGTGACGTGTCGAACTACTGCTCTGAAATAAATGCCGCAAGTTTCATCGAAATGCTCGTATTTTTTTTGAGAGAGCTGTGCACAGGACGAACTTCGTCCACGCCTACTGTGATGACGTCATAGCATAATTGTTAGGCCACCTCCTCTCTGTTTTTGCTCAGTAGACTGATAAAAATTAATGGACTAAGACCACGCCAATTGTGACGACGTAGCCATGGTATGATCGGCTTGAGAGCCACATTGTACCCTTACTCAGACCACCTCCTCTCAGTATTTGCTCAGAGGACTGATCAACAAATAACCGATTAAGACCACGCCTATTTTGACGACGCAGCCAGACCAGCTCGAGAGCCTCAGTTCAGTTGTTAGGCCACCTCCTCTCTGCGTTTGCTATGTACTGACCGCTCCGATCCTCATCTTGAGCGAGGTGCTCCTCTCGGCGGGCTCCCCGCGGCTCATGGGCACGGCGGGCAGCCCCACCAGCGTCAGAGTGTCCGCCAGCAGCGCCGACTTCACCCGCGCGTCTAGGGGACTTTCGCACGCCAAACTGTAACACCACAAACGACCACAACGCTCTATATACTGACATATTTATACTCACAAATCTTCAGGGTGTTGTCAGTAGGAGGGCAATTTCTGCACATTACCAGACGAGGCTTATAATAGGATAGGGATTAGGGACTCTTTTCTCCATACTTACCCTTTTTTTTTGGGCCATTGTGCGTGACGAGACTTTGATGAGGATAGACGTGACTTTGGCACAGGCTTATGCCCTCTTTTATTTTTTTCGTGCGGAAATACCCACGGATACCCCCCTGCAGGAGCCGGAAGGGGAGGTTATGTCGGACTCGAACCGACTAAAACCACACGCCGACTGTGGGTCGTGGTGCTAGGCCGGAGGTGAGGTTGTCATCGACATATCCTTCGCACCCCGGCTGACCCAGGGCCATCTCTTACGGTCTAGCCCTCCTCGGGAGGGGGGACAACGGGCTTATGCCTTGATTACACATAACGAGTTGAGACAGTGCACTCTGCTGATGCTCAGTGCGTGTGAACATAGCACTAATTCGTACATAGCACTCGGTCTAAAGTACTGTCTCGGCACTCCACTCGGTGCGTGTGATGAAAGCACGTAACAAAGCTGGTAAGTCAAACGTTAGAAGCTATTAAAAGCCAAACCAAAAGGAGGAGAGAAAAGGCTCGTTCGTCAATCAGCCATCACAAAAAGTCACGTTAGGTTTAGAAATTATGATACGTTCAGAAATTTTAAAAGCTATATCTACTTACTATTGACAGTTACGCTGTGTTGACTTACGATGAACAATAGTTTATCTATATAATCAATGGTATCGATAGTATCATGTACGAATAACGCTAATCATTAGTAAAAACATGAGAATATGTAAAAAATCTGTTAAGTCTCCACAAGAAAAAGCATTATACCTTGGAGATAGATTGATCTCTAGCAGCCAGGGTTTCAACATATCGTCGACCAGAATATCATAGCCGAACAGTTCTGAAACAATGTTAGTTCACTTAGAAACCGCTACTCTGATGATCCGCTCTATTTTTCCCCTGAAGTCACTCCCCAAAAATATGAATGAAAGAACGCAAATATGTTGAAATATCTATTTTAAATGTACAATTATTTTCTTAAGTTTAATGTAATTATAATCTGTGCAATTCGTATTAGCTGTAGGGACAGATTGGAAGTAGCGAAATTTAGTTTAATGAGTTTTCTTTTATCCTTACCAAAATAGCACGAATTTGAATATAGCTTATAGCTTGTATATATCATGAATAGCTTATCTATTCTATACTATATATTATAAATATGAAAGATTTGATTGTTGATTACAAGCATATCTTTTCAATGAATTCGGTAACCAAAGCTATTTTATTCAGCAGTAATATAAGCTACTTTCTTCTTCATTTTCCTATATCAAGATTTATGCAGATGAAACCGCGAGATGCTAGCAGTCCATATAACTCAATAATTTAGTATTTACAAATATTTGTATGCATGGATACGTAACTTTTGCATTAATCTGGGTGTATCTAAGTTATTGTAGATCCCATAACACAAGCTAGTTAAGCTATTCTTTCTTTGGCGCTATCTAGCGCTATGTAGAATGTCATTATCTGTTACAGACAGCCTCCGTGGTGTGGCGGTAGTGAACGCGACTGTCATGTGTCACGCTGGAGGCGCGGGTTCGATTCCCGCTCAGTGCAAATATTTTTATGCATGAATATGGCTATTTGCATTGGTCTGGGTGTTTCTATGTATAATATGTACGTACTTACAAAAAAAATATAGGTATTTAAGTGTGTTTATCCGCATTCTAAATTCCATAACACAAGCTAGTTAAGCTATGATTTCATGGGTCTAGCTAGCGTTGTGTGGAGTGTTGAGAAAAATGGGAAAAATATAATAATCATTTTAAGAAGAAAAAAAAAGCCACAATCTTCTCACCGAAACAGTTAAAGAAGTTAGGCACAAACACCCTAGCGGCGGCCGTGATGGTCTGCGCCGAGGACAGTATAGACTTGATGACCAGGTCCTCGATGGCCACCATGAGCGCCGTGGTGTTCCGCCCCTGCTTGCGGAGGTGGCGCAGGAGCGCCGACAGCGTCCACTTGTGGCCTATGTTACCGGCGTTTGGGTCGTCGCATCTGGGGGTAGTAGGTTCGTGTTAGATTTGTAGTGTGCTAGAATTGTCCAGGTTTCGGGTTCAGGGTGTAGTTTGCCTGTTCCCTACAGGAAATTATTACCGGGATGAAAAGCTTTCATGCAATTTTGTTCAACGGTTTGCGCATGACTGAGTTTATAAAATTGGTAGTAGAATAACACTTTTATATCACCAAAGGGGTTAGCAGAGGTTCTATCATTATCATTAAAAGTTTTAATAAGTGGTAAGTGTTACCCAGTTTGATGTGAAAACCCGCATCATTTTAACCTAAATGATATCACTTCACAACAGATTGTCTCTCTTTCCAATACAATTGTTTTTTCGTGCGAAAATCTCTTCTGTTTGGCAGTGTACTCTGCAGCTCGGCAGGAGTGGTTATGTCAGACTCGAACCAACTAAAACCGCACGCTGTGTTAGCACCGCCACCATGGTCTTTATAATCCATACTCCATACTTCCATACTAATATTATAAATGCGAAAGTAACTCTGTCTGTCTCTCTGTATGTTACGCTTTCACGCCTAAAACCTGAACCGATTTTGATGAAATTTGGTATAGGGGTAGATTAGACCTGAGAAAGGACATAGGCTATGTTTGGTCGCGATAACCGACTTCCACGCGGGCGGAGCCGCGGGCAAAAGTACCCTATATTTGAAAATGCTATACTCACTTAATATAATCCGTATGGTACTTATTGATGCTGTAGTTACATAGATGCATGCATGGATTCCACAGGTTCTTGTTTGTCTTATCGTACTTCACTGTGGCGAACCGCACCAGGCCTTCCTCATACAGGTATATTAGCAGAGGGTCTATCGACGTCACGCACACGTACAGACGGAGATCGCACTTATGCCCGCCAATTAATAGCGGTTTGTCGATGTATTTTGCTACTACGACGTTTTCTCCTTTGGGAATTTGTTCAGGCTGAAAGAGAGTATATTTGCGTTAAGTGCCCTGCCTGACATCGCCTGTCAGATATCCAAGTAGTTTTTATTGAAATGTACGATTGCCAAGCCGTCGCAAGTGAGTGAAGTACCGTAAATTTCAATGTTAACTGCTTCATAGTGATACAGGGGACTAACGGGACATTGAACGTGGTCACCTAAAACGTGGTCGATAGTCATAGTCATTGAAAATAAATGACTATGACTATGACTATTGACCACGTTTTAGGTGTCCGATATTGAGGCACAGGTGATTAATGGTGAACATGGTGAACAAGATTAAGTATAAATATAACGATCTACCCTCTTTTGTAATAGTTTTTATATAGTTGCTACTATTGTGTGCTGCTACTGGCAAAGACTCATCATTTTCATCATTGAGGCTGTCACCTCAGAGGGCTCTCATTTTTATTTGGCTTACACCGCTTCTATGAGATGGCTCCCGTCTGAACATGCAACCATATGAGGAACGCCTCCACCAGTTTCGTTTATCAATCAACAGGTGCACTGGCTCGTAGGTCAGATTTGCTAGCTTTGAAGGACTTTGTGGGTTCGCAGTCGCCTCCAGCCCCGGTGCAGTTACGTTTTTATTTTTTAAATAAAGAATATTAGAACCGAAATTACTAATATTCCCTCTAACCCCTCCAGCTAAGCTAAATTGCTTGTGCTAGGAGTGGGTTCACGTCGGTAGTGTAATATGGTCAGGATTCCAACCTTTCAATCGTAAGGCCGACTCCTTAACCACTAAGCAACTAGTTACTAGTGGCGGAGACTAGACATTTTAAAAACCTTAGTCGATTACCGCCAGATTTCGAATTCTTATAGTATATTCGACCATACGCGAGTAAATTTTATTCCTAGAGTAAACAGGCAATATCACCAACATATTCGCTGTTTATTCTAAGAATACACTTTACTCGCGTTTGGTCGAACTGGCCCTTAACCACTCAATCGCAAGTCTGACATTTTAGCCACTAACCTACATCGAAGTTAGTAGAAAGTGGTGTTACTCACAGCATTAACAATATAAATCCCGCGGCCGCGACTGGAGGCAGCCGGTTTCACTATCCAAGGTCCTTTGGTCCTGTAGTGTGTGGAACACAGCTCCTTATACTCCGCCGGCATTAGGAACGTCGTTGGAATGAAGTCGAACTGCTTCAGGCCCCTGAAGTATTGCATCTTCTCTATGTTCTTGAAGAGTTTGTCTTTGCGGGTTAGCTCGTACGATCTGGTGGAGAAATAGAAATACTTAGCTGTAACTATTCATGAGATTTCGCTGGTCTCGGGTTTGTTTATGGGATAGGTATAATAATGTCGATGCAGTGCTGTCAATTTGCTAATAAGAATGGTACAGGCAAGTGGTACCCTTGGCACGAATAACCAACGTTATCATAACGTAAACATATCTGCTTCACACATATACACAGACGCACACACATACACACATACACACATATAGGTTCACAATAAACAGGCAGCCAATCGCAATCCATGGTTTATTGTACTTTTATCGAAGTCAACACACCAAACACTTAAAGCTTATTGGTTGATTATTACTCCTCTATTAATTTCAACCATAGAGCGCACTATAGTCTCGATTTGATATCCGATTTATTGATCTAAACTAAACGTTGACCAACCTTTAGTATTGAAGGTTGGTAAGGAAATATAGGAATAGGAGTAGGGTTACCTTGGCAGGTGATTAACTTTCTGGTCATCGTTTAAACGTCGGAGGACTGCGACAGGGAAAAGGAAAATGGACCACATTAAAGTCCAATTTGTTGCCTCGTCATGCGCCTTCACCAGCCCGTGGCGTTCCAACATAGCTGCCACCAGTGAGTCACCCCTGAGGTGAACTACTGTCAGTATCGATCAAGTGTGATCTTATGGTAGAAATTCATAAAATTAAAATTATGTTTGTTCAATGATACTGTCCCACGTTGGGCGCCATGTTGTTTGACCATGATATTTGTTAAATGATGTAATAGCCCATGTTGGGTGCCATTGTTACGTAAAGGATTATTAATAGCAATCAATATAATGAAATGATGCTATTAAATGAGGCTATGGCCCACGTTGGGCGCCATTGTAGCGGTAAGGGTTATTAAAATTTACAAAGTTGTGATACACTTTGTTTCCGAATAATATTTTTTCAATGGGTAGTGAACATCACCTCGTTACCCAAGTACTTGTTTAATAGCCGCCTAAAGGTTAGCAGTATTTACTAAACATGCGTGTCGTGCGTAAAATGCCGGTAATATACGGTATGGTGAAATGTTTAACCTATCGAAATAGCCCTTTGGCGACTATCAATATTGGAATCAACGTTTCATGGAATTTAATACATAAATTGTACTATCATAGAACTATGATCAAAAGCAAATTTTCCGACTGCTGTAATCATGTACTGTAAAATAACTAATGATTGGCGCATGAAAATTCAACGATACTGACAATATCGAATACATAGGGAAAAAGAATCTTCTCGGGCGGGACTCGAGCATACTTAATGCTATAAAAATTCCTTCAACGATACTGACAATAGTCCATTTTTTTCACAGATTTCTTACCTTGCATAACGAACGACTTGCAGAAGTTGCAGATCTATACTGGTCTATTAATCTATCAGAAACCAATTTAGCGATATTGGAACCGCTTAATATACAAGCAGTGTGGATCCATACGTACATACCAATAGTAGAAACATCCAGCACGCCGCTAGCAACCGAAGTAATGGATGATATGATTCTTTTTTAAACTTTATTTATTGACAACAAGTAGTTGCCAAAACCATTTTGGTCCTTCGAGCCGGTAAGCGACATGTTATGGCATCAGGCAAATACATCACCGTAAAACAGCCTCAGGTACGATATAGAAAATATACGATCACATGAAGGTTACCTCGGAAAATGATTGACTTTCTGGTTTTCTTTCAAAGGCTGGAATATTTCGACGGGGATCGTGAAGAAAGACCACAAGAGGGTCCAATCGTTGGAACTCTCATCCGCTCTCTCAAGCCCATGGGCCCTCAGCAGAGGAGTCAGCACGGTCCTATGGTGAACTACTGTCAATATCTTTGAATTTTGGACTTTTTAAGAGCTTTAATATTTGATTAGTAAAATGTACGAGGTCTACTTGTGGACTAAGCAATAGAAGGTATGCCGTGTGCCAAACTTAGAAATTAAAAAAAATTGTCAATATAATACGATAGTATCGAAACAAAATGAAATGTGAAGGTTTTCGCTTATGTGTGCCTATCTGTGATAATATTATTTAAATCGTGCAACTCATAGTCTTGTCATCTACATGAGACAGTATTGCTGATTACTGGTATACCCAATGAAATTACATTTGGGTACAGGGCATACCATGGCTGGTATAATTTGCTCAGCCAGTGGCAGTAACGGGCCCTAGGTTTGAGTCTCACTGTACCAATCGATAGTGATTATTAACAGAATACCTTAAGATGCAAGTATCGAGAGCAAAGTACCTACAATATAAGGAGTACCTTCTAAATGAAACTAGCCATGAGAATTCAAAAATACTGACAGTAATCCACCTACTATAGTCAATCCTTACCTCGGAAAGTGGTTTACTCGCTGATACGAAGCCAATGTCCTTAGGACATCAGGCTTCGGGTGGAGACCAGACCATAGTAGATTAAAGTCCTTGGCCTCAGCAACTGATTCTTGGAGACCATGCGCTTGGAGCAAACGATGGAGGAGTTTCGTTTCCGTATTTATGAGTTTGTAAGTTATTTTAAGAATGCGTGCGGGCATGGAACTGCTTTCTAAAACCTGGTGAATGAAAAAATATAGTTGTGGTTTTTATGGTTGCATATTCAGGTTAAGCTAGATGACAAATAAGTATGGCCTCCTTGATGGCGCGTGGCCACCGTTGCTAAGCTCTTAGATTACGTGGGATTTCAGTGAAGATGTATTTTACAGGGGCAACGGCTGTTTGATCACCTAAAACTGAGAAGAAGCCTGTGCCAGGGCCTCATCTATTAATCAACTAGAGTACATGCTAGCGAGTTATTTTGACTTTGCCCCGTAAGATCCAGGTAACACCACAAACCTAATAAGAGGGCAAATGTAGTTATAACCTACCTCGAGTTAATTACTTATGTTTGGATAAAGGCATTGCGTCGACCTAAATACCTATGTATCAGCAACCTTGTTCAGAAAATGCCTATTGTCCAAGTCTATTGAAAAGACATTTTTAAAAAGTTGGTTAACTGGGTTTTCAATCAGTTTTAAGGTCACCGGAAATCCAATACATGAACAATCCACCATTCAAATATTGATTAGGTACATCGGCTATTGCATTGGTTTTATTACGTATTTATGGAATATTCATTCAGTCGCCATCAAAATAGCCTAATTAGATACAGCCGACAAAGTATTACTTACTAACTCAGTCAGGGTGGCAGCCACAAGGCCCCGTGTTTTTTAAAGACACAGAAAATAGCACACAACGTTTAAATTCTTAATTTAGCACAAATGAAAGATTTTTTGAAGATATTGATACGTGCTTAAATAACATGCTTTTTTTTTCATAATTAAGTAGCGCTACCGAAGCGTTCACAGGGAAGATCTTGCCATCAGAGTGGCTCCCATGAAATATGAATTAGCTTATAGCGTAAACGATCGTGTTTAGGAACACCTATATAGCTTGCTTCATCCATTTTATCGTCCAAGATACGAACGCTTAGAACACGTCATAGTGGGCCGTATATTACTTTAATAAGAGATGCTCTCACCTTAACACTTTCTACTTCCTTTATCAGCAAATGCTCAGAGTCGTCGCTGTCGTACCCCGGCGACTGGGTGCGTGGTTGCGAAGTCTTCCTTTTATGCTTTCCTTTGCTCTTCTTACCTTTCTTTTCTTCTTTTGTTTCTACTACTACAAAAAAGATACAATACTAAGCTTCTGTTTTTTAGGGTTAGCTTACAATAATAAGGACCTACACCATCCCATCTTATCTGAAGGGTGTTGTGGGAGGCGACTAACGAAAAAATTCGCAGTCAATATTACTCTCGAGAAGGAAAACTCGAAATAAAACCTTGTATCAATTCGTCTGGTCTGGAAACAGTAGGCCAAAACTCGATTAACGTAACGTGACAACAGATTTTAACAAGGTACTCGTATTAAAACTTTAGGAGCATCGTTACATGAAGTAAGAAATTGAAGTTGATTTGAGTATCTCCTTTTATAAAATATCGGTTTGATTAACAGAGCGCTTTCATATTTGCAGAAGCTGAGAATCGGGAGCAATTGCCCACATTGGGAGAGGCCGATGTCCAGCAGTGGTCTGCTATAGGCTAATTTATGATAATAATTACATTACAGTATTCACTTACTTGGGGTGGCAAGCGAAGGTGGCGGCGGTTCTTCTGGGGGTTTGATATTGGCTGTTGTATTCTCTATATTAAGATGCTTCTTTAGCGTAATTTTACTAAGATCGTTGAGCACATCATCAATATCTCTCTTGTGTTCCGCCACCTCATGACCCTGTTCTTCAACAATCACGGACTCAGCTACGTTAGAGTCGCTAACATGCTGCACCACATACGCCTGGCCGTTAAACTTATTGGTATTCCCAAATGTCTCCATGACATCATGCATTATAGTTTTAGGTCTTACGGAAAAAGAATGCGGTTCTGCAACCAAACGCCTAGCCATGTTCTTAGCTTTGTTCAGTAGTATTGTAGTACCCGTATTGTTGCCTATTGTTTTTGTTGTGGAATCCATGGAGGGTGTTCTGGACGCTAGGACACAGGATCTGAATACAAGAACTGCTGTTTTCGATCCCATGGGACCTCCAGAGATCCAGTCAGAAATGGATCCTTCGCCATTTTTATCCTTGGGTGGTGGTGTGTCGTCCTCATATTTTCTCATACTGTTTTCTTTTTGCTTAGATTGAAGGCCTGATGTAGACGGATTCGGTGTGTCTGATGATACATGTGGACTAGAAACGAAAAAAAGAATTAGATGGTATTGTTTTTGTTCAATATTTGAGCAGTAGCTAGGTGAATAAATTGCTTAAGACGAATTTTTATTTGTGGGATGAATTGAAATAGAAATAAATTGTGCTAACAAATGACAGACAAGTGTTTATTCGTTTATTAATGTTCCTGTAATGAGATGTTTCAAAAAGAAGTGGAGAAGTCGATCGTTAGGTGCACAAATATTTTGGTGATATGTACATGATTGGGTGCATTGCGCTATAGACAAAATCATAGCCACATAAAAAATCTATGCATAATTAATGCGATAAATGCGTTAGAAATAATGAAACATGACATGTTAGCATTTTAAATAAGTGATAAGTAACGGATAAGAGCGTTGCAGGTCATGAAATATGACATAATAGAATTATAAACAGCCTCCGTGGCGTGGCGGTAGTGCACGCGACTGCAACACAGGAGGCGCGGGTTCGATTCCCGCTCAGTGCAAATATCTATGTATAATATGTATGTATTTACAAAAAAAAAGTATATGATTATGTTTATCCGCATTCTAGATTCCATAACACAAGCTATAAAAGCTTACCATGGGTCTAGATAGCGTTGTGTAAAAAAAAAATAGAGGTTTTGTAAGGACTTCACAATTTTTTTATACGTATAATCAACGAGAAGTTACAGTACTTCATAGTACGGGAGCTAGCAACGTTTTCGAGAAATAATTTCAGGTCAGCTGATTTTGTGATATGCTGTCCTTCTTGCTCTTTCGGTTAGAGTCTGGGCTATCTGGCTGGCGGGAGCGGTTGCGTTCATTACTGCGCATCGTACCTGTCCAGGTGATAATCCTGGATTTTCAAAACATTTTAAGAGGCGTAATTTTATATTTTTTGTTTTTAAATAAGACTACCTGACATACTTTTTTTATTGCCAGACATTTCTGACATTGCTAATTATGTGCCATACGCGATTCTTTTAATTTTTTTTATAAAAATTTAAAAGTATTTTATAATGTCTGTAATTTTAACATTATGTTATTTAAGACAAGAAAAGCTTAAAATTAATTTGCCAGACATTAATTCGATTGTTAAACCTTGAATTAAAATAAAAAAGGCATGAAAAGTATTGCAGTATGATGCTAGTAGTTCGAAAGAGACAGTTGCAGAATAAGCTGAGAATAAGACAGAGAACCATTGCAAATATACCATTGATATTATCTGACCTCCTCCTCGTAACCTGTAGCCTAGCCCTGAATTCCTCAGTAAGGTACTGAGAGGATTCAGTGCTAAGCAGAACCAAAGGGGACTCAAACTGACACCTTGGAAAATGCCTCGCTCAATATTTATTGGTTCGCCGTTACTGCAACCCCTCGACATCCTGGATAGCTAAGAACTGTTCTCCATTGCCTCATACATGACGCCAAGAAGATGCACAGAGTTATATCTACTTTATACAACTCTAGCACCCTCAGGAGAATAATCTATGCCCAGGAGCCATGTATGGGGCACAGAGTCGAACGCTTTCTTATAGTCTATCCAGCATGTCGATAGATTCTTACGGCTACGGCGAACTTGTTGACTAATGGCCATATCAATGAGGAGGAGCTCCTTAGTACCACGGGCCCCATTCTGAGAGGCACTCATAACAGTGTGTGTAGAGATGTGCTTTGTTATTTTATCTCTCAGAATAGATGTAAGAAGTTTATAGACCGATGGTAAACACGTGATCGGTCATAGTTACTGGGGTTCGAGGTACTTCCTGTCTTATGGAGCAGGTGGGTAACACCAGTGGTCATAAAAATTGGCAATCTTCGTTTTGGCACCGGCCCGACGCACGCCTTCCAAAGGACCGGGACTCCATAGTCCCGAGAGTCACGGAACAGAGAATCAAAATAATAATAATAATAGGCTGCTATCGAGTCAGGGTCGTTGCCAATTTTTATGACCACTGGTGTTACCCACCTGCTCCATAAGACAGGAAGTACCTCGAACCCCAGTAACTATAGACCGATCACGTGTTTACCATCGGTCTATAAACTTCTTACATCTATTCTGAGAGATAAAATAACAAAGCACAAACACTGTTATGAGTGCCTCTCAGAATGGATGTAGGAGTGGGGCCCGTGGTACTAAGGAGCTCCTCCTCATTGATATGGCCATTAGTCAACAAGTTCGCCGTAGCCGTAAGAATCTATCGACTTGCTGGATAGACTATAAGAAAGTGTTCGACTCTGTGCCCCATACATGGCTCCTGAGGGTGCTAGAGTTGTATAAAGTAGATACAACTCTGTGCATCTTCTTGGCGTCATGTATGAGGCAATGGAGAACAGTTCTTAGCTATCCAGGATGTCGAGGGGTGTGCAGAAACGGCGAACCAATAAATATTGAGCGAGGCATTTTCCAAGGTGTCAGTTTGAGTCCCCTTTGGTTCTGCTTAGCACTGAATCCTCTCAGTACCTTACTGAGGAATTCAGGGCTAGGCTACAGATTACGAGGAGGAGGTCAGATAATATCAATGGTATATTTGCAATGGTTCTCTGTCTTATTCTCAGCTTACTCTGCAACTGTCTCTTTCGAACTACTAGCATCATACTGCAATACTTTTCTTGCCTTTTTTATTTTAATTCAAGGTTTAACAATCGAATTAATGTCTGGCAAATTAATTTTAAGCTTTTCTTGTCTTAAATAACATAATGTTAAAATTACAGACATTATAAAATACTTTTAAATTTTTATAAAAAAAATTAAAAGAATCGCGTATGGCACATAATTAGCAATGTCAGAAATGTCTGGCAATAAAAAAAGTATGTCAGGTAGTCTTATTTAAAAACAAAAAATTAAAAATTACGCCTCTTAAAATAGTTTTAAAATCCAGGATTATTACCTGGACAGGTAGGATGCGCAGTAATGAACGCAACCACTACCACCAGCCAGATAGCCCAGACTCTAACCGAAAGAGCAAGAAGGATGGCATATCACAAAATCAGCTGACCTAAAATTCTCACTTTCAAAACGTTGCTAGCTCCTATACTATCACATATTGGAATTTCATATATTACTAGAAGTTTCACAGCTTAGAACTTTGCAAAAACCTACAGATAAAATCCGGCAAAGAGCGAATCGGGCTCGCGCATCGTGGGTTCCGTAATTTAAGCTACGATCTACTTAAACCACATTATATTTTGGGCTTCAAATGAAGTTCAATTTTATACCTCCACTCATTTCTGAGAAAAAGGTCTTGATCTTGACAGACTGATACTACGTAGTGACCCTATAAGGGTTTCGTTTTTCCGCTTGAGATACGGAACTCTAAAAATGGGTCATTCATTACCCCTGAACCACAAAATAATAGTCAACAAATTCATACCAGCTTCCGTCATCATTGGCACTCACGTACTAGCAATAATATACCTACTATGGAAAACGTCTGTCTATAGAATTTATAATTACTTCGTGGCTCAGCAGATGATGTAATACTTAATCTAGGTCATTATTCTCGTGATAAACAATGAAGATTGTAGAGGCGATTATTAAAAACTTGTTAACAAGTCTATCTACAATAAACATACATTTTTCTCACATAATAGAAGAAAGTAAATAGAAATAGAGATTTTTTTTTGTTTTTTTTTACAACGCTATCTAGACCCATGGTAAGCTTTTATAGCTAGATAGGGTTAGGCCTGTTCTCCATCCGATAGTAAATATATAGGGTGACACTAGCTGGCACATGTCTCTAGGATTTTCGGTTTCACGTTATTAACTTGGGTATTAAAGCACCTCCACCTTCCCTACTATTAGTCTAAGATCCCGCTGCAGGATTGGTGTGCTCATCGACTTTTTGTTTAAAACCAAAAATTTATGTTTATTTATAATTAAGAGAATATATATTTACTAGGTTGCCTATCAAAATTTGGCCGCCATTATTCTTAATTAAATTATTTTTAATTGATTTTTGGTAAAAAATTTCGTTTATTTATTTTTTAAATAAAATAACGTCTACATCAAGGTAATTAATATAATGATTCTAAAAAATCACGGTTGCCGTTGCGCACCTGACCGCACCTCTTTGCAGCCAGGTGTAAACAGGTATGATTTCGATAAATTTATACGTTTATAACCTATATTTATGAATTATATGTCAAATTGAAGCTATTTTTTTTCTATTAATTATCATATATAGTTGCATAATTAAATCTGGCCGCAAATAAGGGTTACTACACCAATCCTGCAGCGGGATCTCGTACTATATGTTTTACAGTCGTGAATGTGTACCTAAAGTAAAGCCAACGAAGCGATAGAAAAAAGGTAAACAAAGTTTCTGCGGTTCCAAATATTTTATTTGAAAATGATTACGTATCACTTCAAGCGCATTCCAGACAGGAATTAAATTGCTCATAAGATGGCGGATCTGACAGTTTAGAACCGCTGTGCTGACAGCTTTCCTGTACTACGTAACACGCAACAACAGCTGTCGCTCGGCCATTGTCGCCTACATGTGACAGGTGCACGACAAGGACATAGACATAATCGCTAGGTATCGCAACGTAACTCAGTAATGGTCGCTTTGTTTACCTTTTTTCTCTCGTCTCATTGGCTTTACTTTATATACTTATTCTGGCCATAAATACTTACAATAATAAAAGAGTAAAAAAAAGTTACAATTAAAAATAAACAAAATACCTATTACATTTGAATTTGGAATCTGTCATTTTTATATGATTGTTCATCGAGTTTTATTTTGCGATATACAAATGAAGCGGGGTGATAAAGAGAGCCGAATCGCTGTGATTGCATTACAAAAAGTAGGTATGGAGCCAAATGCAATTTTTAAAACTCTCCATACGCTTGGTATTCGTAAAATGTTTGTGTACCGGACTATTAATAGGTACAATAAGACCTCCTCTGTTAGTGACAGAAAAAGATCTGGCCGTCCACTTAGTGTTCGTACGAAAAGATGGTCAGAGCGGTAAGAGAAAGAATTTGAAGAAATCCTGTCCGTAAGCAAAAGATTTTATCTCGGGAGATGAAGATAGCACCAAGAACCATGTCGCGTATTATAAAAGATGATTTAGGACTTGCAGCCTATGAGAAACGTGATAAACTCATAATTTAAAAAAGAATTGGATGACAGAATCGAAACAACTACTGATGCGGTACGCAAAGGGAGGTCACAGAATAATTTTGTTTACGGAAGAGAAAATATTATAATTGAGCAATATTTTATCAATATTCTCATCAATCTGTGCTTTGTCTGCCACCTAAGTGGTATAAAAAAATTTTTTGCCCGAGCTCATCGACTCGTATCCGCGCATCACGAGCTCTTCGGGTCATGCTCAGTCTCCTCCAGACCCACTTTCTCGCCCTTTCTCGAGCATCACTTGCTCTCAGGAGGCGCCTCCAGAGTGGTAAGTATAAAAAAACATTACCCTCCTTCCTTCGGCAGTCGGGTAAAAAGGGATGTTCCCGGTTGCGAACTATAATTTCGTAGTTAAAAATGATAAGAATAGTTACCAAACAGACAAATCAAATCAATAACAAAACAGCTTCACTGATCTATTGACAAGTATTTGTGGTTTACTAGAGCATGAAGCAAACATTAAATCGCTATATTATGATGCGTATGCGCACGCTATGCGAACATATGGTCGGTCAATGAGTGATTGTGATACCTTACATGGTTGTGGCTAGTTCGATTTGCTGTAGCTAATATAGAATTACTTTGCTAATATGAGTAGGAATGATTGCTATTACATATTGTATTATTTTGTAGTCAAGGCTTAAAGTTGGATGGGAACGATCCTGATTTGGCAAGCTTTTATGGCTTATGGAACCCAAAATACCAACATAAGTGACAAGAAGTCTTTATAAAACCTTTATCAAATTTTATTACCACCGCTTATAGAGAAATTTCCGCGTGGTTCGCGGCAGAGTAGATTTTGGGCCACCCCATCTCTTCCCATGCGGTGTCGTACAAGGCGACTAAGATAGGGCTGTTTAACATCAGACAGATATATACAGCCCAGACTCAGCCTCATATGCATGGCTCGAGTCAACAATGGTGCCAGGAATACGGCAATGGGCTCACCCCTATTACGTGGGACCGAATCCAATGATTGGTGAAATAAGAATGTTAATTCATCTCTGCCCAACCCTCCGGGGATAAAGGCGTGATTGTATGTATGCATTGTGAGATCACCAACAGCGTGAATAACTTGCTGGCGTTCTTCAAACAGTTGGGATGGATCGAGTGAAATGCCCACCGTCTCGCAAAAACCGCGCTATGACGTGGAGTTGCTGATATAATGCACCGTGATGCCTTACCATACCATACCTACACAGAGCTTATAAATATGGCAACCGCTATTTTAAATTAAATTAAAAGTTCAATTATGATAGAACGGTTCTATGGTTGGCGATTGCAAGTATCATTTTGAGCCTATATTTGCACCACGATCCCCGGATTTTGCAAAGTATCACCAGTAGAATATAAAAAACCGCCCACGTGCGAGTCGGACTCGCCCATGAAGGGTTCTTAATGCGGTTCACAGAATACATCTACTTACCAAGTTTTAACAGAATAGGTCTTTGGTCTAGTTTTGGAGAAAAGTGGCTGTGACATACGGACGGACAGACAGACAGATAGACAAGAGTTCTGTTTTTGCCATTTGGCTACGGAGCCCTAAAAAGCCGGTAAAGTGTGAGTCAGACTCGCGCACCAAGGGGTCCGTAATTTAAGCTACATAAACCACAATATATTTTGATTGCGTTGACTTAGAAGTTTGATTTTTGCACAGCTTCAAGACGTTATAGACCTGGGCCTCGATTCTACTAAAAACTAAAAACTATTGTCAAACCACAGAGATTGCAAAAAGCGGCAATACATTATAGACTTTAACGCGATGCGTTTAAAGTTCAATATTAAATAACTGTTAGCAGTGTGGATAAAATCGTGTAATGAAACTTTTGTCATTTAATTTTGGACCTTAGTGTATAGAAATAAAGTCTAAACTTTAATGCCGCTTTTAGCAATCTCTGTGGTTTGACAATAGTTTTGCTTTAGTAGAATCGGGGCCCTGAGTACGTGGTATGAATTTCAACTTGATACCTTCACGCATTCTTGAGAAAAATGTCTTGGCAGACAGACAGACACACAGACAGGCGGACAACTAAGGGATCCTATCAGAGTTCCGTTTTTTCCTCTTGAGATACGCAACCCTAAAAAGAAATCCACTAATAAATTTCTTTTGAAATCTAACCTAACGTTGCGTGATTTATACTCTTCTAAAAAAGAAACTAAACGTTCAATATCGGTCCAGGTGTGGCCCAGTCTGTTTCTCACACGAGAAAGGTCAGGTGTTACAAGTCGAACTATTATTTAGTGCCAAGGCTGTATCGAACTAGGGTATTGATTGGATTCCGACTAATTAATGACTTCTGTGGTGTGGCGGTAGAATGTTCGTCTGCTACATCAGAGGACGCGGGTTCGTTTATAGCTAAGTGCAACTTTTCTTTACAGATGTTCAATATCGTTCCAAGTGTGACCCAGTGTTTCTTATATATGTAGAAATAGAAATAGAAATTTATTTGCTCATAAACATGGTAACAAAGATCTTAGCAAGTAACTTATTATAAGTAATATAGCACAACATGTTTAGCCGCAGTAAGTGGCATGCAAATTTCGATAGTGTAAATAATTATATTAAATGCTTTATGCACTGTCTTATAGACATACATTAAACGCACAAATTTTTACAAAGTTATTTAAAATTATATAATACTAGCTGTCGCCCGCGGCTCCGAATGTATATCTCAGATAGATCTCAGATATACATGGTATAAAATATTAGACGTAAAGATAATCTTGTGTTACATATTACTCATTTCCAAAAAATAAGCAACTCTTTATGGCAATGTATTAGATTCTACAATAAACTTCACAGTGAAATTGAGTATTTTTCCTGTAGTTAAAATAAATTATCTGACCGAGCTCATTAAATTAACATAACATAACATAAACTCACGCCTGTATTTCCCGAAGGGGTAGGCAGAGGTGCATTAAATTATAATGGTAAAAGAGCGGTAAAAGTTGCGTCGGTTCTTATTTTATCTTTTTTATTTATTTTCAACTAACTGACCCTACGAACTTCGTACCTCCAATTTTATTCCGCCCGCGTGTCGTCAGATGCCGGTCATACAAGTTACCTTCAAACTTACCGACTACCGTTTTGACGTTTAGTAAGTAATTTGACTAGTCAGTAGAATACCCAATTAGAAATTATCCTTATATAAATATAAAACAACAGTTCAGGCCAAATTTTGTGTATTATAACATTGCAGACTATCTGAATGACAAAAATTAAGTCGCTCTAAGTCAAGACAAGAAAATTATGTACCTACAAAACGATCCTTTTTTTTTTAAGTATTTCTACTGAGTTTTTTTGGCAGTGTTTCTCAGTTCAACTCGTGCGAGTTAACATGGCACCTGGCTCGGGGCTTTGCGCGGGGGAGCGGGAGGCGTGTACGCTGACGCTACTAGCCTCGCACGGCGAGAGCGGGGTCGCGCGCGGGGAAGCGGGAGGAGGGTGTCTTCGAGGCAGCACGAGCTATAGTTGCTATGTCACGCACTGCACGATAGGGGAAAAATAATAAAATTAAAAACAAATTTTTAATTTTTATGGAATAAATGATTATTTTTAACTTGAATTTGAATGTCACGCGTGAAAGGTAGTAAATGTAATTAGGTACTAAGTAAAAAGATTGTATGGTCAGAATTCTGACTAATACACGAGCTGTGTGGTGTTGCGGCAGAGCGGCTGGGGTGTGAGGTTCGATTCCCACTAAGTGTAAATTTATATATCCAGGATGATTTTTTTGCAATCGATAAGGGTGTTTTCTATATTAAGTATATACTTAACTAGCAGCCCGGATCTTGGTTTCGTCTTTTATCTTTTTCTGTTCTATTCGCTCGGATTTTCTTGTCCTACAATTTATTATATAGCCTATTACAAAATTAAAACCTTTTGTGGGTAATTTTGGTAAAATTCAATAATTGTCTGTAGTTAAAAGAAAGCGATAAAAATTACGCCCGTTCTCATGTTATCGATTTCATTCATTTTTAATTATTCTACCACTAGTGCCACCGCCTATAGTTAAATTATTTAGCCATGGCACGGCGTGATGTGACGTCATACTTAGTTGTTTGATACTGGTTTACATAAAACCTATCGTTTTGATGTTTTGACGCTTACTTGGAGTTCGATGAGACCTCTCCTGACATGCGCCGGATGAAACACATGTTATTTATGGAATAGAGCTAAAAAGTAATTTAATTTATCACAAAAATACCGTGGGGTTATTTTAAAATAAAAGTCATCATCATCCACATAAAGACGTTATTCCTGACTGCATCCGAGGCCACGGTGCCCTCGGAGCTCAGGGTCCGCCTTCCGGCTCTTCCTCTTCCACTTTACACTATCTTGGGCGTCCAAGGTAGTGAGACCGTTTTCTCGCATGTCACCCTCCACGACGCCAAGCCAGCACTTCTTGGGCCTACCCCTTCTACCTGTACCCGGTGGGGGCGCCATTGCCAGGCATTTGAGACCCACGTAGCTGGGCGGTTGCCGCAAGACATGGCCGCACCAGCGGAGGCGGCTCTCTTGCATTTTATCTGCGATGTCACGGACATGAAGGCTGCCGCGGATGCGAGAGTTCCTTACGCAATCTTTACGCGTGACTCCACACATCCACCGCAGCATTTTCAACTCCCTGACAAGCAGCATCTGCTTGTGTCGCTCCAACAGGGGCCACGCCTCACAGCCGTGTAAGAGGACAGGTCTAATGATCGTTTTATACCTGCCCCTTCAGCCTAACTGGCATTTAAAATAAAAGTCATTAACAATTATTTATATTTTGCATTTTAGTTTGGTTTCCTAGTAAAGGCCGTTTGAAGTTCTTTTTTTAAACTATTAAGATTATTTTTATTGTTCAGTGATTTTTCTTACATTTATTGTGTTGTCAAACATCGGTGCTTGATCGGAGTGTAAAATTTCAAATCAATCTTACGTTTTGAAGTATTTTAAATGTTCAAAAAATCCGTTGCATACAAAATCTAGATTACCAAGCTAATAAAATCATTTTGAATGATTTTTATAGAATTTATTATGCTAACATTAAAGTTCGAAAAACATCGGATAAATATGAAATGCTCAAGTGAGACTTGAACTCACGACCTTTCCCTTACAGGGGAATGCTCTTCCAACTGAGCTATTAAGCCACACCTGAATCACTTCAAGTTTTCCTTCTTTCTATATCCGTCTTTAAGGGCGACGGTGGAGCTATCTACCAAGATTATTACGAACAACAGTACGTAATAATCTTGGTAGATAGCTCCAACAGGAAACAAAAAATAGTTTTTCAACCATTTATATACATACTAGCTTTTGCCCGCGGCTCCGCCCGCGTGGATGTCGGTTATCGCGGCCAAACATAGCCTATGTCCTTTCTCATGGTCTAATCTGCCCCTATACCAAATTTCATCAAAATCGGTTCAGTGGTTGAGGCGTGAAAGCGTAACATACAGACAGACAGACAGACAGAGTTACTTTCGCATTTATAATACTAGCTTTTGCCCGCGGCTCCGCCCGCGTGGATGTCGGTTATCGCGACCAAACGTAGCCGATGTCCTTTCTCAAGGTCTAATCTACCCTTATACCAAATTTCATCAAAATCGGTTCAGTGGTTTAGGCATGAAAGCGTAACATACAGACAGACAGACAGACAGACAGAGTTACTTTCGCATTTATAATATTAGTATGGATCTGCATAGACCTCACACAGAGTTGACCAATCACTTACGGTAATGTGTGCTTACATGAGGGTCATTACGATAAGTTGTTTGTTCTGTGGCATAACGGTCTTGTCATCGTCATTTTACGTTGGTGCCGGTTGCAGATGAGGCTATCTTCATACTATAAATAAAGTAATGGCGCTTTCCGCGTCTGTCCGTCCCTATGTATGCTTATATCTTCAATACTACGCTATAGATTTTGATGCGGTTTCTTTTAATAGATAGAGTAATTCAAGAAGAAGGTTTTTATGTGTAATACATGCTTAATATAGTAGAGGGCGCAACGAGAACGGGAACGGACGCCACGCGGGCGGAAAAAATTGACGGTAGGTACGAAGTTCGCTGGGTAAGCTAGTTGATTATATTTGGCTATTGTGTAGCCCCTTAGATGAATTAAAAAGGGGTCTGCCCTATCTTCGTCGAGAGGTTTGCCTGTGTCGTCTATCACCAGGTGTACCTTGCAGGTCCAAGGCTGTTAACACGTCTATATACATTCCTACGCTACGTGGTCCTACGATCTACTTAAGATCAGAGATATGCTAAAGGAAAGATGGACTGGATTACATGAAATAAGACAGCTGAAGGAAAATAGCAAGTGTATTAATACGTTGCTGCACCTATCCCCAAAGATATGGACAAGGACGGGCAGGAAAAATGATAAATTATTGTATCTAACAGGAATAAACGAGTCCGAATTAAGAGGCCGCTACCAAACGACCAGCTTTTTTTTATACCACTTAGGTGGCAGACAAGCACACGGCCCACCTGATGGGAACTGGCTACCGGGGCCTATGGACGTATGCAACACCAGGGGCGTTACACTCGTGCTGCCTACCCTGAAGAAACTTTCTAATGCCCTTCTTGAAGAACTCCATTGCATTCCACACTAGAATTTGGATTGCGGAATGTTCCAAAATAGGCCAGCTCTATCATTTCTGAGAGGAAGTAGGTCTAATAAGCTGTAGGCTCTGCACACAATTTCCGTAGATAGTAGAAACCTTTTTGCATGTGTACAATAGCACAATCAACATAAACCCGTATCCACAATACAATATCGATATATCAGGGCAGCGTTCATACACGTCGTCAGTAAAATATTTTCGATCAAAAATGCAGTGTTGGCATTACTCGAAAATCGATTATAAATCATTACTGCACCTAAGCATAAAACGTGAAGAACTGTTGCTAAAAGTTTTCCCAATTCCCAATTAGGTATTTGTTCTTTAGGTCTGTCGGCGCAAAATTTCATTCTCCTCCATACATTCCTGTTAAATGTCGATATCCTAAGTCACTTCCTTCTTTGCCCTATCTTCTTTCACGTAATCCATTCATCTTTTCTTGCGGCTATCTCTCTGTTGCCAAAACTTTCATATTAACTAAAAAGATGAAGAAAATCTGCTGACGAATGGGGAAAAAGACACCCTCTGAGATTATTTTGAGATTAAACTTAAAATTTAACCTTTGAAGAAATGCGAAGGTTTGTTTGTACATCTCTGCCTCTTTCTGGGACATTCAGGCGTGTGTATATATGAATGTTTTGGTACGTGCTCAATCATCATAACCCAGATCCACACCATTATGAGGTTCCGTCACGGAGTTCACAGCCGTCGACATAATATTTTCGATCAAATTTACGTATTTGAATACACATAACGGATTTGAATATTTACTTGTCATAACTAACATATTTTAGCCTTTGCGAATTAGATAGGATAGCCTATTGCAAAAAACGTATTCGTAGGCTACAAAACGTTCCCGTGGTCCAGAGCAACGGAAGTGGTACCTAATGGCTCTCTTTACTTTCTTTGGGGCATAGCTGCATCCACATCCAGAGCTAACATTAGGTATTCTACTGACTAATCAAATTAGTTACTTTTTACTAAACGTCAAAACGATAAGTTAAAACGTAACTTGTATGAAAAAAGATTTAGTGACGTCATAAAATTTTATAGTCAAATCAGTTACTATTATAGGTTGGGTGGAAGATTAAAAATAAATAAAACTATAAAATAAGAACCGACGCAATTTTTACAGCTTTTTTACCATTCTTAATTTAATAAGCTAGGTTAGATAATTTATTTTAACTACAAGATAATACCCAATTGTATCAAGACAGGAGGCAAGAGGGACGAGAGTACACTAAAAAAAAGGCTGTTACAACACGGGATAAAGTAGTCTCGTATTAAACTTCTGTAAAATCTCAAAAAAAATAACCTTCATAATTTTATTACTTTTTTTAAGAATAATAAATTAGGCGTTATATTTTCAAGTTGCGAGCTATAAGCTAATTAGTAAAACTTTAGCACCTACAATAAAAAAGTAATGATTATTTATTAGTTCGCGTCGCCAAATCACGGTCGTTGACTCTGAGATAAAGAAACTAATCATAAATTCTAATCAGCACACCATGTCCCTATTTGTAAAGTTGCCTATTATGAAAATAAAATATTAAAGGTGTCTTGAACTCCAGTTGCAGACAGGCCACAAAAATATAACTCTTTGATTTTTTTAAATATATTTTGGTCTGATATTTCTCGGTCCCACGTAATAGGGAGCGAGCCTTTTGCCGTCTAGCCGGTACTTTATCTTGGGCTGTATGTTTACAGTTGGATGGAGATCAGTCCCATCCCTTAGTCGCCTTGTCGTATAAGGCTAAGTCTATAAGGGCGACTTAACAGTTAGCATAATAAATGCTATAAAAAAATCATTCAAATATTTGGGCGCAGTCATCAAAATTCAATGTTTAAAAATGGTTGAAAAATCATTCATTGTTTCCAACAGTTCGTAAGAATGTTGGTAGATGGCTGCACCGTCGCCCTTATAGACGGATATAAAGAGAAGGAAAATTTGGAATGATTCAAGTGGTGCTCAATGGCTCAGTTGGCAGAGCAGTCGCCCTGTAAGCGAAAGGTCGTGAGTTGGAGTCTCACTTGAGCATTTCATTTTTTCCAATGTTTTTCGAACTTAACAGTTAGCATAATAAATGCTATAAAAAAAAATCATTCAAATATTTGGGCGCAGTCATCAAAATTCAATGTTTAAAAATGGTTGAAAAATCATTCATTGTTTCCAACAGTTCGTAAGAATGTTGGTAGATGGCTGCACCGTCGCCCTTATAGACGGATATAAAGAGAAGGAAAATTTGGAATGATTCAAGTGGTGCTCAATGGCTCAGTTGGCAGAGCAGTCGCCCTGTAAGCGAAAGGTCGTGAGTTCGAGTCTCACTTGAGCATTTCATTTTTTCCAATGTTTTTCGAACCAAATGTATGCTAACTCGAACCTTAAAAGCAATTTACCGAAAACCTAGTGTGGGATGGTACAACTTGTCACCAATCGTTAGCCATCCACATTATGCATAAAATGATTATGTAGGCAACCGCCTGCATCGGAATGGGATTCTACATGGATTCTAAACAATCGTCGTGTCAAAATGATGGTGAATGAATTGCCATGGCTTTCCCGCATTGTCATATTATCATGCAACTTCGTGTTCAGACACATTTTAGGGTTATTTGGTTGAACTCACCTTGACACTAAAACAAATTGTCCATTATTGGACATGTCAAATCAATTTAGTTATGTTAAACGTCAAAATGTTAGAAGTTTATGACGTCATAGCGTGCTGTTATACTACTAATTTTGAAAGTTTAGTTGATTGGATGGATGTATTTAGGTCAATTAATAACGCAAGAACGGCTGAAAGGATGTGAATGCATGCAGTGCCCGTTCTTTTAAACTTTTTTTTTACTTTCCAGACATAGGCATAACTACTTCATAGCAAACTGACCAATGACCGAAACCAATCGTGCAAAAACATGCCTTATTTTTATATTGATTGAGTAGTAATTTTACAAACGATCCGCCGATAATTTTAGCAGTACAATATGCTAACGGGTGACGTCACAACGCACAAGGGCTCCTCGTCTCGTCTCGAGAGGCTCGTAAAAGTCTTGCTATATAGATAACGAGATGGACGCCCAACCATTTTCCTCTTGGTCATAATAAAACTTTATTTTCTTATTGAAATTTTCATAGCTCTACTTAAAATTCTTACTACTTCCCCAATTGATTAGAATAGGGTCATCTCTTCGCGTGGGTCTCAAAGAAGGCGACTAAGAGACAGAGCTGTTCTCCATCTGATAGCAAACAAGGCCATGATAAAGGCGCCCTAGGATTCTGAGTCCTCATACCTTCTCCACTGAGTAAGCCGATAAAGTAGCAAGGGTACGTTTACCGGTTACAAAGCAGACTCGCAGCTGTCCTATCACGTTTGTGTGCCACAGTACTGTGAAGATGTATTGTCATACGAACCGAAACCGGGTATTTGGAACCTGGCCAAAGGTGCGTTAAGTGAGCGACCCTAGGAAAGCCAGCTCTAGCGCCTCATCTGCCAATCAGCACTCAGGTAAAATGGGTGGTTATAAACATATTGATTACTAGCTTTTGCCCGCGGCTCCGCCCGCGTGGATGTCGGTTATCGCGATCAAACATAGCCTATGTCTTTTCCCATGGTCTAATCTACCCCTATACCTACCAAATTTCATCAAAATCGGTCTAGTGGTTTAGGCGTGAAAGTGTAACATACAGACAGACAGACAGACAGAGTTACTTTCGCATTTATAATATTAGTATGGATGATGATGATACTGTTTCACAGCCGTTTTCGGCTTGACTAGATGGATCAGGAATTCTGTATGAGCCATTTCACCAGTTTTTCCTTTAAAAATCTGCGATAGATATTCGTATGACAACCAGGACCGACGACGGCCTAGTCCGATTAAATAGTCCGATGATCGAACTACTGAGACTTTTCGGCTCAGTAGACCGATGATGCAGATGATTATAAATCATAAGACTACTGAGTCTTTTAGTCCGATCCGACATTCCGAAATAAGAAATGGATATCGTAGTATTAACATTTGTTTTGCGTATTTATTTATTCCAACATGCTAAATATAAAGCAATTTTATACAAAAAAATAGGTACTCATATTTTTTTAATCAGTCAACCGGTCATCTGAATTTCTTCTGGAATTTTTTTCCATAAGAAGCAATGAGAACATAGAAAAAGACGATTTCATTAAAGACATTCAGATGCCTGGTTGACTGGTGGAAAAATAGGAGTAGGAAAAATAGAAACCGGACTATTAAATACTGATACTTGGCCGGCTTAACGTGCTCTCTCTCCGAGGCACGGTAACACCTAGACTTTTGCATTATCGCTAAGTCTTGGCTGTGGGTAAGCGTCAGGTCACATTGAGTGCATGTCATGCATAGGCATAATATTAGTTTCCATACTAAAGATTTCGGAGATCGCAGAACGACCTCCATCCTCCATGAGCGCTGGCCTGGGGGTGACCGGTGTAGACGCCTGTCACCCTAGCAGAAACAGGCCGCGGCGGCGGCGCAAAGTGCGCCTCCCCGTAACCGGGGCTAGATAGGGACACTGAGGTCCCCACAAGCCGAAATATGAATGATAAAATACTAAATATGTTCAAGGGCATTTATTTCTTCTTGACTTTCTATTGCGTGCGACTTGATGGGGTATCTATTTCATAAACTAACAGAACAAAATTGTTTGTTTACACACAAATATCATGACAACGTGTCCCCTCTCAAAACAAAAACGCTAATAGCAGAAAAAGCATACAAATGTGGGCTATCAAGCGTGACTGACACCCTAAGGTTAGTCAGCACGAGAGTTGCCTTAGCAACAACGCGTGCTCTCGTATTGATCGCGTGTTTTATTGCTACATGTCGGGGGAGACACCCTTATGTTAGGGTGTAGACAGCTTGCCGATGCGAAGTTTTTGCCCAAAAATCACATAAGTAACATTTTTTGTCAATTTTTCGGCAATATTTAAATCAATTAAATCTTCTATATATTTAAAAGAAAGTCGTGTTAGTTACACTATTATTAGACTATAACTCAAGAACGGCTGTACCGATTTGGCTGAAGGATGTAGTTTAGAACCAGGAGACGGACATAGGATACTTGTCATCCCGTTCGATCTTTATTTTATCCCTGGTGTAGGTTCTTTTGGGTCGCGGTCACGGGATCAGTATTTCTGTGACCCTTGTACATTTGCATGAACAGAACAGAAACTTTAACGAACTTTATCTAGGTCGTGGGAACAGGAGCGGTGTGTCCTATACCTTTGTATTGTGAACTTGACGCGGAAAAAGTCGCGGGCAAAAGTTAGTCGTTATTATAAAATGTCTTAGTAGGCAACTACCGTAATGCCAAAGGAGGGTTATGATTTTGACAGGTTAAGTATGTATAGCTGCTATGTATTTTAATGCTTATTTTCTATTACAGTGTTCTACCAGGGGTGTAGAAGATTGTACAAAAAGGAACAGAAACAGTAGGATACTGACCGTCACCAAAAACATCTAGGAATAAAAAAAAAGTGCTGAGAAACATTGTCTTCCTCTATTAGTTACTTTTTGGGGTATTAAGCACCCACTGCACGGTTCTAAACTTCACTATGAGAATAACCATGAGCGTTACTATATTTCTAGTTATCCTTTGAAAGATCGATTGGTATTTGAAACTGTAGTCATGTTTAGTCATGCCCTGATCATTATATGTACATATAGTTATCAAAAGCACAATGCCACAGACTTCAGATACATTACCATAAGAATAGTAAACGATCATATTTAAGTGAACTCTAGCGACGAGCACTTTAGGGATTTTCTATATATCACGGGGTGAAAATATACTTGAGGGGGAGGAGAATCTGGGATAGGAGAAGGATCAATCATCGCACAACGGCGACCCTGTAGGTCGATAAAACCTTTTGAAGGACCTCATAACTATATGGTTGGCCAAGAGACTCATAAATAACAATACAATCGTCGATAAAGTTTTCAAACCTTGGCAACCAGCTGCAAAAGCTGTTCAGTTCGATTTTATTTAACTAGGTATTACCCGCGACTTCATCCGCGTTAGTTTGGAATAGAAAGGTTTAGGACACGCTTGTCCTGCGACCTAGATAAAGTTCCTTAAAATTTCTGTGAGCCTGGTACTTCATACATAAAAATAATCATACACAGTCACAGAAAACTGATCGGTTATACGGTTCTACTCAACCGATTACAATCAAATAAACGTAAGATTTTAAGTCTGATCAAGACTTTTCTAATAAAAAAAACCGCATCGAAATCCGTTCAATAGTTTTTGCATCCATCGCATAGATAGATAGATAGATTTGGAAAGTGTAACATCCAACAAACTAGCCGCAACTAGGGAAACAGCTTTATCAGTCAGCCATAAGGTCACAAAAACACGTCATACTACGCCTAATGACACTTAAAATTAGAAAAGTTGGAAATCACATCTACACTGGCTTCCAGGGAATCATTCAAGTCTAAACAGTTCACACATTCCTGCCTCCTAATTCATACAGCTGTACACGTAATCGCTTCGCCCGCCAATGAATCACCTCCCTAATATGTCGTGCCGATTTCGGATGCAAGTAACTTGCCAGCCAGTGCAATATGGCTCGGTGGAACACGCATGCCTTCTTGAGCTATTCGCGTCTATTTCTGCATTAGATGACCCGGTTACAGAGGTTATGCTTAGCGATAAACACCGTGTTAATCGTTAACGAGTTGCAAGTGTAAATATTTAGTGCAAACACGTTTGTAAATAACTTTTTTAGTTTTAATTTTAAATGTGAACACTTAAATCTTAATTTTTACCCACGACGGAACGGAGACGGTATATGCGTTTGGGGTGAGAGGATGTTTGTGTTTGTTTGTGCAAATCCATATTGCCATTTTCTCCGAAACTACTAATCCAATTTTGATGCAGTTTTCAGTTATGAGTTCGGCTTTAATTGGAGCATGTTTTTAAATAGGTGTTACAATTAAAACTTAACAGGGGGCGCTACAGCAAGCATTTTTTTTCTCCAAAACTACTAGACCGATTTTGATGCAGTTTTAAATTTTTTTTCAATTACAATTATTGGTTTGGTTTTGATTTGTGTATGTCCTTAGATAGGTATTACAGTGACAACCCACTAGGGGGTGCTGCAGTAATCATTTTTAGCGCAAATCCATGTGGTCAGTTATGGGTTCGAGTTTGATTGGTGCCTGTTCTTAGATAGGTGTTAGGGTGACTATTCACCAGGAGGCACTGCAACAAACATGCCATTTTTTGAGGATTTTTTTAAATTTTTTAATTTACTTTTTTTTAACTTGTCTATGTTACAAGTGGGTGTAAAAGTTAATATACCTCTGCCCACCCCTTCGGTTCGTTTAGCGTCTCCGGAGGCCTTTCCTCCTTCCTTTCCTTTGTGCCCGTTTTCCTAACCTGCCTCACCCTTCACATTCGACACAATACGTTGTCCTACTCACCATGATAAATAGGTTAACATGTAACTATTAGTACGTTACGATTCAAGCAGTGTGTAAATTTAAGTGATATACAAGCGTACCGCGATGTATACGTATGAGGTAGGTATAAGTATCAAGCGGCTATTTTGTTACATATACACTCACGCCGGTAAATCCATGAAGGGGTAGGCAAATATGTATTAACATCGACGTCACCCACTATGATTTTTGGTCCCACGTAATAGGGTGAACCTATTGCCTTCTAGCGGACAATTTGTCTTGGGCTGTATGTTTACTGTCGAATTAAATAATTCTACTTTTTTAAATCAATAATAATAGGTTTAATCTAAATGGCTTCCGAATTTCACTGAAATAGGTGAGCCATCTAGATGGTTTATTCCCATCTGCCACCCTTAGGCTTGCCATCGGGGTGGTGGTTGGCACTAATTTTGTGTCGTTTACACCCCGGTGGTCAATGGTCAATGGTACCTTGTGCTTGTCTGCCACCTAACGTATGCCACTGCATACGTTAGGTGGCAGACAAGGCGCCTGCAATGCTAGTTAACCCATCTGCATCTCTCGACGAGTGTGTCGAGAGATGCAGATGGATTAACTAGCATTGCAGGTGATGTTAGCTCCATGTGCCATTGACCACCGGGGTGTACGCTAAACGACCCGAAGGTAGCAAATTAAAAAAAAACCTCCAAAAATGGTAACATTAATTTGCAATAACGATGTTTGTTGCAGTGCCTCCTGGTGAATAGTCAACCTAACACCTATATAAGAACAGGCACCAATCAAACCCGAACCCATCTGACCACATGGATTTGCGCTAAAAATGATCACTGCAGCAGGCGCCCCTGATGGAAAATGGTTGACGACACTCCACACTAGAGTAGATTGATCAATGTAAGTGATAGACATACGTTGACGACTTTCATAAACGTCAAAACATGAGTCAATCCCATAAGGTGCTGTGCGGGTTCTGGACTCCTCGGCGCGAGCGGGAAAGACTCGCAGATCGCGCCGCCCGCGTGTGTAGGCAACTCGGACGTCGGAAGGCACAGACTGACCTCCGTCCCCCAAGAGCGCGGGCCTGGGGTGACTGGTGAAGTCACCTGTTACCCCAGCAGAAGCAGGCTGCGGCGGTGGCGCGCTAATAACCGCGCCTGCCCATTCCGGGGGCGAGTCGGGGACACTGTTGTCCCCCCCTCCCAAGGAGGGCCAGACCCCGGGTCAGCCAGGGTGCGAGGGTTATGTAAAAGACAACCTCACTTCCGGCCTAGCACCAAAGACCTTCAGTCGGCGTGCGGTTTCAGTCGGTTCGAGTCCGACATAACCTCCCCTTTCGGTTCCGGCGGGGGAGGTATCCGTGAGGATTTCCACACGAAAAAAAAGGTTTTCGGACTCCAAAGTGACTGTAAGTCGGGTGACGAGCCATAATGTGCAATAGCATCACACCCATAGTTTGCATGCTAAGTTTGGTGCAAAGAACTGACCGTTATGGTATATGAGCAGAGCGACCCCTTCGTCATTGAGAACATTGAAAAAAATAAAACAAAACAATAATATTGTTTTGTTTTATTTCTTTTATATCACGAAAAGTAGTCATAAAGGACGCAATCTATTATAATAATACTGCTTTGCGTATATAAATAAAATCTTACACGTGGTCGTGAATATAATGAAAAACTACATTTTAACTGCGATTTTGTATTCCTTATCCTTACTTCATTGGATGAGGAAGGCGGAGGATCAGACAAAATGGCGCAAATTGGGAGATGCCTTTATCCAGCAGTGGACTGAGGTGGACTAATTGATATCCTTACTTACGATTTTTTCCCCCTATTGGAACTTAATACTCAGATGAAATATATCCTACATCCATATTTACATCCATATCCATACTAATATTATAAATGCGAAAGTAACTCTGTCTGTCTGTATGTTACGCTTTCACGCCTGTAAACCACTGAACTAATTTTGATGAAATTTGGTATAGGGGTAGATTAGACCTTGAGAACGGACATAGGCTATGTTTGGTCGCGATAACCGACATCCACGCGGGCGGAGCCGCGGGTAAAAGCTAGTACATAATATAATCACGCCTCGTTACCTTCCCTGCTTACCCTCTGTGGAGAACAGAGGGTAAGCAGAGGAGGTATCCTTGTCCGATTCAGGGACTACTAAATAATCGACCATCAACCATCACCAGCAATCCAAGTTCTACATTGATAAGTAAATATTAGTATAGGATTACCTAGGAAGCACTCATGAACCTGTCGCTGTGGCCGCGCTCGGTCAGGAGAGAGATGATGAAGAAGATGATGATGATGATAAATATAGAATTAGCTTCTACTTGAGATTGAGTCCGTTCTGATGTCGGATGTATACCGCGGATGTGATCTTGGGTTAAAAGCACAAGTTCTTTACTTCTAGCGCGACGACCCACAGACGGCGTGCGGTTTAAGTCGGTTCGAGTCCGACATAAACTCCCCTCTGACTCCGGAGGGGGCGGTATCCGAGAGGATTTCCGCACGAAAAAAAGGCCAGTTAAAAAATAAACTCATTAAATAAAATGTGCTCACAAAAAGTGCTAAACTAAAAAAGTACGGCAATATGAACTAAGAAAAAAATTGTTCTCGTAAGTATCTTAACCCTAAAATGTGCAATGTACAAATTGTTATTATACTCACACAAAAACTTTGCCCATTGAGCCGGTGCGTGAGTCAGTATCCTAATAATACGATTGTAGTAAATAAACAATGATCGCGAGTTCGGTCGGAGCCGCACAGACGCACGTGAGGTCAGCCACGGTTGAGTGACGCGCGGTGACTGAACCACACCACACGACCACACCGCCAATAGGGATTGCCCGGATTGCCGTTAAGCGTATCGCGGACTATAGCGCTACACAATAGCTAAAGGGTTAAAAGACTTGGATAAAACTGAAAAAAAAAAGTAAAAAAAATAGATATCAACTGCTCATTCTTTCAGACAACAAAGATCTACGGACGCAGGATTGCATTTTATGTTTTTTAATTTTTGGATTTGAGAGATATGGTATAACTCGTGAAGATAAATAAAATAGTGTTTCTAGTAGTATGTATTCAAATTATTAATCTTAAAAGGCAGTATGCTCGGTTTACTTAAGCGATTTTTTGACACGCAACGCAAGGATAGCACACCTTCATACACATCCAGCCGCAACCACACTCAAGTCGGTACGAGGAGCAGATATGGGTTCACCTCTGGAATAATGTACCTATAAGTTATAGTTGCCCTTTATGTAACACACCCAGAGTTACTTAAAAAAAATGTTTCAAAAAAACTAACACTTAGGTGAAAAATATTATCTTAAAAAAAAAAAATACAACGATTTGAGAAATGCCTTGTTCTTTTTTAATCAGTTAAATAATCTGTAAATTACACAAAACTAATAATTTTTAATGACCAAAGCAATAACGAGGTTATGTTAGGCGTCACAAATCCTAAGTACAAATTTATTTTTCCATATTTTCTGATAACGTGCCTGCGCCTAAGATAAACAGAACTGTAAATGGGGTGAATATTCATTAGTTTACGAGAAATTATCATTATACTTATTTAAATACTTTAAAAAAATCAAGTAGTACCTTATCATTTTGATAATTCTATACACAATTTCTTACATTTCGAATACATAGGGAAAAGTACCTATAGTTTGTATTGTATTTTATTTTTTGTTTTTTTTTCATTCATTGTATAGTTAGCATACTTAATGCTATAAAAATTCTTTCAATTTCTTACATTGTCAATAATAGTTCATAGTTTCACTTAAAAGAAACTATATAAATGCAAAATTCATAAGACCATTTTTTTTCTATTCACCTCACCTCGTGACTTCTATTCACCCTCCGGCGGCGAACGGTTAAAATAATGACGATTTATTTTATTATTTCTTTTTTGAAGTTCGAATATAAAATCTTAGCTCGCCTTCATCTCAGAAATTCACCCGTGTAACTTATGAATGAGTAACGAATATTAAAAATGCAACTACCCGGGGGGCGGACGAGCCACAATCGTAAAGAAACACGCGGTGGTCGAGTTTATATGTTAGGTGCTAATTTTATTTTAGCTTTTGCCCGCGGCTCCGCCCACGTTGATGTCGGTTATCGCGACCAAACATAGCCTATGCGTTAATCCAGGGTGTCAGTTAACTCCATACCAAATTTTATTAAAATCGCTCCAGCCGTTTAGACGTGAAATAGTAACGAACATCCATCCAACCATACTTACAAACTTTCGCGTTTATAATATTACTAGCTTTTGCTCGCAGCTCCGCCCGCGTGGATGTCGGTTATCACGACAAAACATAGCCTATGTCCTTTCTCAAGGTCTAATCTACTCCTATACCTACCAAATTGCATCTTATTCCGATCAGTGGTATAGGCGTGAAAGCGTAACATACAGACAGACAGAGAGTTACTTTCGCATTTATAATATTAGTATGGATTAGGATGCATTTTACCATTTTGAGCGTATACTTGTATTCACGCTTGTAACTCTCTGCAGCGCTAGGCAGAGGTGGCCCAACAAGCAAATTAGTCTTATAAGGTTGAGTTTATTCAGCTATTCGGTGATATAAAAGTCGAGTAAGTGTGAATTATTCAGCACGTGTCGTATAAAAGCATCTTATATAGCATTTTAGTTATTCAGCATTTCGGTCAAATAATGATGCTGAGTAAACGTTTACTCTGCATACTTATATGACTAAAGTGTCGTATAAGATTTGCTGTATAAGTCGCTAGTATACGACCCTTATGTTACTATTTCGTCGAGTAAAAGCACATTATATAACTTTCTTATGACACAGTCGAATAAAAGCCACATCGTTGCTTTTATACTGCTATTATGTTGTATAAGTTGCATTCATACGACTATTACAAGCCTAGTGCCAAGTGTCGTATAATTGCTTGTACTGCTCAATTATCACTTGTCTTAGTTTTCTTGTGTACAATAAGTGGTTGATTGAATAAATAAATAAACAAAAGATCTTTTTTAGAAAACTTTTTAGGTAGGTCTAAAGAACCCTAAAATATAATCATGGCGCTTATACTGCTAATTTGCTGTATAAGAAGCTATTATACGACCTGTTAGCAGTAAAAATGGTGTACAAATGAATGTTGATATAAAAAATATTTGTTATTATATTCATATTACTAAGAATTGAAGGGGGGCGTTAAATATTTATGATAAAACCTAGTATATTTCATCAGAAAACTTACCTTCGCAATACTTTGCAAACCTATGCGTGAGTTTACGAACCTACATTTGGTGCAACCTACAAATTAACATGTCTGCTAAATAAATTGTACTTATAATTTTTTATAATTTTTAAAACACAACACGACGCACTTGCTTAATTTAACAAACAAACTTAACATAAAAGTCATATAAGTTACAGTTATAGCGCAACTTAAGCTTGTAACAGTCACTCCGTTACCTTTATACGATGTCTATGTGACTGAATTGCTGAATAAAATGGGCCCAAATCGCGTTGTATAAACCTTTTTCATTACGTTTATACGACTTCTATTAGGAGCCAAAATGCTGAATAATTTGCGTTGCCGCGACTACTACACGACATATTTTTGCTAGTTGGGGGGTTAATGTCGAGATAATTGATTAGAGACTATATTGACATCAACCGGCCACATTTTTATGTTTTGTATTTAATTGTCTATTCTGTCTAGTCCGATTGGGTGATTATTAATAAAACGCACGACAAACTAGCATAATTTTTCATGAGGCTGAAATTGGCAGCCAAAATCATTACAAGTAGCAGCAATATGAAAATGATGATGGTGAAACTTCTATACATTGTCTGAGACCTTCTTGTAATGGGAATATTTTGTCGGGCTGTTATAATATTTTTGCCTATCTTGGCTGCCGATTTCAGCTGCTACAAATTTGGTTGCCAATTTCAGCCTCATATTTCGACACATCCATACTAATATTATAAATGCGAAAGTAACTCTGTCTGTCTGTCTATCTGTATGTTACGCTTTCACGCCTAAACCGCTGAACCGATTTTGATGAAATTTGGTATAGGGATAGATTGGACCTTGAGAAAGGACATAGGCTATGTTTGGTCGTGATAACCGACTTCCACGCGGGCGGAGCTGCGGGCAAAAGCTAGTAGTTAATAAAGCGTACCGTCCATCTATAAAAGGGTAAGACTGTAGAATGGATCTGGGAATCGAATAAAAAATCTCACGAATCACGATTGAACATAATATGCCACTGCTAACAAGCTAACCTACTCACTGGGACCAAACCAAACAACTCGGATCAAACAAAAAGTATTAATTAATCACCAAATAGTATCTCGTGTAAAAATACAATAAGCACCTAAAATATTGTGAAGGTTTTTTTTGAAAAATACTAGAACCGAAATTACTAATATTCCTTCTAACCCCTCCAACTAAGATGAATTGCTTGTAATGGCCAGGCTTCGAACCCGGGACCTCTTGATCGTAAGGCCGACTCCTTAACCACTAAGCTACCGAAGCTACCGATGTAAAATGTAAACATAAGATGATAGATATGTATTGGTTCTACTTTTTAATCCTCCCTGAAAGGTTTCACTCCTTGGCTAGTTGGCAAGCTGCCACAATCAAGTGCAGTACTGCTAATGGTTGAAAAACATGGCGAAACATTTTACGAAAAACGTCATTCAGTCCTCTGTACCTGTTTTTTTATGTGGCAATAATTTTGATTGTAAATTTTCCTTGTGTTGTTCTGTAAGTCGACTTCCGAAAAATTCGATATCGAGTCCCGGTCAAACGACAGAGGAAGTCCTCTCATCATCATCTTCATAAAGACGTATTATCCTGATTGTATTAGTCAAAGGTGCCCTCGGAGTTCAGAGTCCCACTTCCGGCTCTTCCTCCTGCACGCTCGATATTGGGCGACCATGGTAGTGAGACTATTTATACGCATGTCATCATCCACAACGTCAAGCAAGCAATTCTTGGGCCAATCCCTTCTTAGAAGCCCTATATAGGCGCTCTTTTAAATCGAGCTCTCCTCGAAGCGGTACTCGATATCAATTTTATTACAGAATAGTACTAGGTACAGTCTACGAACTCATTGAAACCAGACTTTCCAACTGATTTATAATAATCAGTCAGCCTGTGACCACGGCCGGTGTAACCTGGTCGAAACGTCAGGCAAATCAAAGGTATGTATGTACCTATACCATGATCGCGTTAATTCCCGTTAGTGTTATTGTATATGATTTATAATAAGTTACAACCATGTTACAAAATACTTTTAATTTGTTTGTGACAAGTTTTATAACTTTATTCATTAATCATAGAATAACGAACGCAGGTAAAAATGGCGCGTCGCGTGACACTGACAGTTAAAACTTTTTAATTGATTCTCATAGGTTGTGACTTAGGAATGATGGCTCCGGCCAAGTGCTTGGCGTGTTCCAGTGTTGTTTTTATGATGTGAAACATTTATTAGCGCGACTTGGCATGATTGTCATGCTGTCATGCACCATATCACGTCATGTTTTATTTTATTCTTTTTTAATTTATCGTACTACATATTTGTTCATTGGTTTTCATTAATTATAGAGTCTATCAACAACTTTGATGTTTCACGTGTCCCGTTACTTTATTTTTATAGGTCGGTACTACTGATGGAAAGCATACGGCTGATGATTTACAGAAAACAATTAAGCAGTTCCTTTGCGCTATTGCCCGGAAAAGGAAGGGTTTGCAAATTTGGAGGCTCAAGAGGTTGTAAGTTTTACCTAACCTTTTTTAGTGTGGAACTGACAGTCTACTGCTCGATCTCACCTAATAAGCGATAACCTAAGGTTTAATTTGTGAACCCACTCATCATCATCATCCGAGCTAGACTAGGTCGCGTCCCCAAATCTCGGTGACCGGGTTTCGCAATTGCGAAATTACTGGTGCACGCAGTTCTAACACAAAAAATAGCTTAACTGAAAGTGTTAACAAGAATTCGAGTCATGTGCACCTCGCGTAACTGGTATAAAAAATATGTCTGCCTACCTCCCACCTGCTAACCTGGTATAATGGCTGTCGCGTGCCACTGTTTTTGAAGTAATAATACACATAACGTGGTAAGCATTTATTGCTCTTACCCGATAACGATGCTTCATTAATTCAAATGTAAAAATTGACATACTTTTTCACCCAAAAGACGTATTCCCCCTATTTTATTGTGATATTTTACATATTGGGGTAAGGAAATTAATGGGCATAATTCACGGAATTTTTGTTTTTTCATATTACTAAGTTAGTAAACAAGGAAAAGGCAGGTAACCCCTCAACTGGGAGCGCGATTCAGTGACGCAAGTGACTCAACCACTCACACGATTAAATCGAGTGATTTCAATTCGATTAGAACAGCCTCTGTGGCGTAGCGGTAGTGAATGCGGCCGCTACGCAGGAGGCGCGGATTCGATCCCCGCTCAATGCAAATATTTTTATGCATATATTCATGGTAGGTATTTGCATTGGTCTGGTCGTGTCTCGGCGAGCATGTTAAGCCGTCGGTCCCGGTTGCCATACGAACATCTATGGCAGTTTTTACAGGTAATTGGAGCCTTCAAAAGTCCAACAACTGGTCTAGTTGCAATGCCTCGATATTGCCTTTGGGTTGCGGAGGTTAGATAGCAATCGCTTCACAGAAAATATCCAAGTTTAGCCAAATCTCCAGTTAGATTGGTAAAGCGGACCCTTCGGATGCGAGTGGGATTAACGCTAAGATGAAAAAGAAGATTTCAATTCGATTAGCAATAAAAACGGAAACATACTTTGATATTTCGTCATCATCATCACAGCGTTCATCCAGGTTCCAGGTTGCCATCTGATTTTCACAACCTACTAGCGATATCGATAGTTCTTTATTTATACCAGTTATCAGAATTTTTAGGGCTCTCACAACCTGTTTTTTTTCTCGTGCGGAATTCCCCTCGGATATCTCCCTGCCGGAGCCGGAAGGGGAAGTTATGTCGGACTCAAACCGACTAATACCGCACGCCGACCATCAGGCCCATCCCTTACGGTCTGGCCCTCCTCGGGAGGGACAACAACAGTGTCCCTGACTCGCAACAGGGAAGTCTGGGACCGACGGATTACCGTGTTCTCCGAGGGACTAAGTCTTAGTTTGTTAAGAACAGTTACAAGACCTATGAACCAACCTAGCTATATTGCTAACCTGCTCCGTTACTACTTAACCTCGAGCCTTTATTCTAAATTTGTTCCTACATATTCGTGTCTTTAGCGAGCACCTGGCGCCATTACTCCGTGATGGAAAACATACCACGTCTGTGCCAGGCACAGGTTTCGCGCAAACACACCAACTCACCTACGAACCGTTCGACAGTTCAAAGGGTATTTCAAACGCTCGGTATGAACGATATTACGTACTACTGAGTCAGTCGTAAATTATATACAGTTTTATGTCTTTATTACGAGCTTGTTTCTTGGTGAAAGCCGCGCAAAGGATATTTTTTGTAGGTATAATAGTAAGTTTCGTGAGTCTTGAGTAATATCGATATTAAATAAAGTTATATGGTTTTGCTTACGCGAGTATTTCCGGACAGCCCGATCAGAATAGGGCCCATTTTTAATTAAGTAGTTAGTAGTTCAATCAATCAATCAATTAGCCCACCGCAGTCCACTGCTGGGCATAGGCCTTTCCCATTGTGCGCCATTTCACCCGATCCTCCGCCTTCCATAACCAATCGTCGGTAGCTTAGTGGTTAAGGAGTCGACCTTACGATCGAGAGGTCCCGGGTTCGATCCTGACCATTACACTACCGACGTGAACCCACTCCTAGCACAAGCAATTTAGCTTAGTTGGAGGGGTTAGAGGGAATATTAGTAACTTCGGTTCTAATATTCTTTATAGAAAAAAAAAAAATCTGTCCCAGTCGCATAATTCAGGTTCTTATTCTAGTTAGTAGGTAGTTATTTGTTTGTATGTCTAGGTCCCAATTTTGTGAATATTTTTAGAGGTGCTTTAGTTTAGAGAAGCATAATATTTAAAGCAGTTAATGAGGTTGTTCACATGGCAGGCTAACATGCAGAATATAATGCAGGAAAGTTTATTTTGTTACTAGGAGAATAAAGTGCAGTAAAAATAAAGTGGGTATAGGTACGAAATACATCGAGAAAAATGAAGTGCTTAAGTAGGACTTGAACCCACGACCTTTCCCTTACAGGGGGAATGCTCTTCTCCCTGTATTTCCTTCCCGATGTATTTCGTATTTAAAAGTTAGCATAATACCTAAATGCAATAAAAATTTCATTCAAATAGGTAAGTATAGGTAAAGAAACTACAAAATGCAAAGGATATCCATAATATTATGATTTGGCTAGCAAATACTGATTACTGATAGCAAAAACTGATTGGTTTCTGTGGAATAATGCAGACTATGATGTACATATTGCATGCACCAATATAATAAAATGCAATTGAGTGTATGTGTGTGTGCAAAATTGTAAGCTGCATTATGTCATGTGTGATCAATAGTGAATTGGCCTAATTTTGCGGTTTCGAACTTACCTCAACTAGTATTTAACTATTGCTAGTATTTAAAAATTATAATGTTGAATAAAAAACATTTAAGATGTGTGAAAATGTAGCTATGAACTTTTTAGCAATAATAAGTAATTATGTGAAGTAGTAAGAATAATAAACATGTGTTATGGTGAAGAGTATGAGTAAGAAAATCTATATATAATGTCAAAAATAGAAGTATACATGAACATAATATCTATATTATAATTTACAATAATATATATACTGCTTGGTTCATTTCTGCATAGTTATATCATAATGCAATATTATAAAATTTTAAATTTGGAAAACTAAACCGAATCCAATATTTTTAATAACATAATTTTTTTTATCCAATATTTTTTTTTATAAAATATTAATGCTCATAAGTAAATTGATAGTTACCTAGTATATTTATAAAAATAATGAGTATCAAAAATGGAGGAAGTATAAATAAATACATGTGATATTAAGAACCTGGTGTGTGGACGGTGTTGGTTGCATACTGTGTGTACTTTGGGTATGTCGTCGGGTGAGACTGATGGACACTTAAAACGAAGCTCACATTCATCCTCCAGATCCATGGCTCTTTGGATGCAGTGAAACAAATAGTTTGAATTTCGAATTAGTAGATATTCATAAAAATTTAATTTTATTTAAAGTAGGTATAATTAAAAAACATTAGTTGTCATTTTTAGAGGTCCCCTTTGTCCTATCATTTCTAGGAACTTTAAAAAAACATTTGTAACATCTACAGGCCAAGGTGAATTTTTATTTCGGCCGAAACTTTAAAAATTTGGGACATACCTTTCTACTGATTTAGGGAACATAGAGGACACAGAAACTAATTTGAACTCTTTACCTACAACAACAGGAAAGTGCAAATTTAAAAATGTTCTTGAAACTATATCAGTCTAATTAGAATACTGTTAAAAATATATATTTAAATACCGGGTACTATTTCAACTGTCGAAGAAGTCAACTGGATACAAGATACACATAAGGCATAGGGGTATCTAAGCAGATAGTTTAAGCTTTAAGCATACACACCGCATACTGGAAAACATTCACAAATCGATAACGTAATGCGGCATTATTCACAAACATTGTTTATACACTTTATCCAGCGAATGTCAAATCGCAGATTTGCAAAAATAGGTTATGTACTTACGACAAACAGCAGATTTTACTCCGGCGGGTGTAGTTTCTGATAAGGATAAATTCTAAACACTAGAATTTCACATTTCTGATTTTTTATATATTTGTTGAGTAAAATAGAACTAATGCAACAGTATGCTAAAATTTTGATCGGTTCATTTTTTCATGTTTCAAATTTGACATACGCACGCGCGTTGAACTTTTTTTGGTTGCATTCACTTCACATGGATGGATGCGTTCACAATAATTAGCTATTTATATTTTTTTTTTATTTTTGCCTTAAAAAAGGAAATTATTTAAAAGAAATGAAAATGTTGAAGACTATGATTTATGAGTTATGACATTATGAGCCTTGAAGTTACATGTTTCATTGGGTCGTAGTAGCGGAATGGAGGTCACTTTTTTAACTTTTGTAACCAAGCTTATCTAGTGGCGGTAAATTCAATTCGAAAAGCTGGACTATAAGGTGTGGTTATCTTTCTAAGTGGCAGACGCAGACACCTTCAGCTCATACTAAACGATATAGCTAAATTAAAGTCTACAATGAAAGTACCACGGAACAGAAAAAAAGTTTTGTTTTTTTTTTTGAGTTTTTTCTGTTCTGTGGAATGTACAGACAGATGACCCTGCCAACCTCTTTTATGAGGAATAACAAAGGAGGTTATTGGTAGATACCATCACGATTTACCGTTCAGCTTCACAGCCTCATCAGATGCTTTTTCATGCCCCGAAGGAAACGAGATTGTAAGAAGGAATAATGCAAGTCTCTATGGTATGGTAAAGAGCTGTCGAGCTGTTCGGTCCTCGGTCATTGAAATATTTTGTCTCAAAAAACAATTGCTATTATTGCATAGTGATAGTGAAATAAATAAAAATTACTAATACAAATTATATATTTATAATTACTTAAAATACAGTACGGGTATAGGACTGACATGTTAGGCGTAGTAGCTGAGGTTGGCCTTCTTCTTAGCCTGCACTTCTAGTATCGCGTCCATGAAGTCTTCGTGCGTGACGGACGTGGCGGAACGGCGGAGGGCGATCATGCCAGCTTCGACGCACACCGCCTTGCACTGCGCACCGTTGAAGTCGTCAGTAGAACGGGAGAGTTCTTCAAAGTTTACGTCGGGACATACGTTCATTTTCCTATAGAAAAAATGGTTTAATAATTAAGTTTATAGTAATAGCAAAGATCTTTGGACCAGTGGCATATTAATCCGCGTGCGATAGTGATGTTCTCGTTTCGTATGTCGTCGTTAGCTTAGTGGTTAAGGAGTCGACTTCACGATCGAGAGGTCCCGGATTCGAATCCTGACCATTACCGACGTGAACCCACTCCTAACACAAGCAATTTAGCTTAGCTGGAGGGGTTAGTGGGAATATTAGAAACTTTGGCTCTAAAATTCTTAGTTTTTTTTTTTTTAAGTAATATTAGAGTGTATCTACAGTTTATCTAAAAATAATGGCGGGCAAAGCCACTGATTTCCGTGTGCATGTTCTAAATTTATAAATCTCAGAATCACTAGGTACAATCCGTACAATAGCCACCTATTTGCCTTTTTTTTATACATTATAGGTGGTACACAAACCTTTTCAACACATAATTTTTGATTAAATGCAATCAAATCTGATGAATATTTACTGGTAGGATTGGTGTGCCAAGATATTCAAAATTCACCACTAGTACCTAGAAGTCAAAGTCAAATATACCTTGAATGAATCTGCATAATTCTTGCCCTCGCTTCTTCATTAGGGTGAGGGAACTCAATCTTCCGGTCGAGACGTCCGGAACGGAGCAGGGCAGGATCTAAGATGTCTACTCTGTTTGTAGCTGCTATGACCTGGAAATAACAGAAAGCTGTTAATTCACCACAACAACTACCAATTTAACACACAGGTTATCATATTGCCAGGTAAATTATTAGTAGCCAGGTCAGGCTTTGGATGGGTGCCCATTTTTTAAATATTGGGACCCGAAATGTCTCAGAGAGCTGTCAGACTTGATTGCCATTACCATGCCATGAACATCTATGGGAATTGTTATAGGTAGTTCAAGCAGAAAATATATCTTTGTATATAGTGAATTATTGTCCAAATACCTTAATGTCAGCAGTGGAGCTGAACCCGTCCAGCTGATTCAAGAGCTCCAACATAGTTCTTTGAACCTCACGGTCACCAGCCTTCTCCGAGTCGAAACGCTTTGTACCGATAGCATCCAACTCGTCAATGAAGATGATGGCTGGTGCTTTTTCCTTAGCAAGTGCAAATGCATCACGGACGAGCTTGGCACCATCACCTGGAATGAAGATATGATTTTTTTACTGAAGAACAATAAAAAATACTAAGGGTTAGGAAAGAGAAAGGAAGAGAGAAAGAGATAGAGGTAATCTAATGAGAAAACGGAAAGAGAGATGTCTCTACATTTTGTAATGGTATGTCACCAAGTAAGGTTGGTTTGGGCCCTGAAAATCTCAGTGGACTTTTTTTTAATTAAATTTTTATAGTATTCATTATGCTAACTTTTAAATTCGAAATACATCGGGAAAAATGAAGCACTCAAGTGGGACTTGAACTTGAGCGCTTCATTTTTCCCAATGTACTTCGAATCTTAGTGGACTTTCATAATTGGAATTGCCAAAGCCTGGTAAAATTATAAATGCAAAAGTAACTGTCTGCCCCAATTTTGATAAATTCTTGGTACAGAGATGGAGAAAGGGCTTAGAAAAGGACAATGGCAATACCTCACTGTTGTCTATGACAGTTTTTTTTATTAGGCATACACACTTACCAATAAACATCTGAACCAGTTGGGGTCCGGCCAGCTTCAGGAAAGTGGATTTAGTCTGTGCAGCACACGCTCGGGCCAGCAATGTCTTACCAGTTCCAGGAGGGCCATATAACAGTACTCCTTTAGGAGGGTGGATGCCGAGGTTCACAAACTTCTCCTTGTGTGTCATAGGGAGTACTACAGCCTCAATTAGCTCCTGTAATTTAAATTTGGAATAGTCATTATATGTATCATTATTTCTGGGAAGGTTGTTTGAAAATAATTCAAAATGTTGATTCATGTTCTAGAACCAATATATATTCAAAAACATTGCTATGTAACTGATAATATATTCATAAGTATTCTAAACCATTTTTTTGAAATTGGAAGCAATATAGGAAAGGCATAGGCCTAGCATAGGACTGCAATAAGCAAATAGATTGATTGTTTGAAGCACAGCTTTCTAATAAGAGTTGAAGAATGCAGAATCCTACCTTTTCTTTGTAAATACATATTACATACTTATAGCACTTAAATTAGAACAAAAACAGACTATTATGAACAAAGGATTATAAAGGTAAATTATTTCCTTCATGATCCTATAAAAGGAATCCTACATTCTCTATTACCAGTAATGAGGTACTGACCTGAATTTGTTTATCCAGACCACCAATATCCGAGTATTGTTCAGTCGGCCGCTCATCAACCTCCATGGCCTTGACTCTAGCATCATATTCAGCTGGCAACGTCTCCAGAATCAAGTAAGAATCTTTATTAACACCAACAAGGTCTCCAGGCTTCAACTTCTCAGCGTCTACCAAACCAATGACTGGTAAAAAGTACGTCTGTCTTGTAGACGTCTTGATGACTGCGCATTTGCCTTTACGCTGCGAGTCCAGGTCTACAACAGCTCCATCTTCCTCTTCTTCTTGAGGGTCTACATCCAGGAGTTCAATTACGTTTGATACCAGGTAAGGTAATGTTTTGTTCACTTTGATTTTTTCAGTGTTTTCTTTTATTTTGTCGTTCTGAGCCTGCAGTTCGTGGGAGATTCTCATTACTTCGCTTTTCATGATTTTAATCTCATTGTCTAGAAGTCTTGTGCGGCTGATGATTTCGTCTGTAGGCATGCGGAGCACCTCCTCGCTCAGAGCCTCTTCACCATCCTCCCAGATAGACTTGTCTTCCAAAGTTGTAGCCATTTTATTTATGTTATGTTTTATTAATTTTACAGAACAATACTAGCTTTACTTTCCAAACAAAAATCTAAATTGAAAATATTGGAGTCACCAAAATGAATTGTCATTCCGGTACCAAAACCAATTTGGGTTGTCATTAAAAAAAAAAGGCGTTTAGTTCACTTATACGTTTCTTGGTTCATCTGTAACCACATCGATTTTGCTTCGGCAATATGACTGTGTTTTAACTTTTTTGTTCAAGTTCTTTCCAATTATCATAATTTCTTATTAAATGAGAACTATAAACTAGTAAGTACTTAGTTACTAATTTATGTATTTTAATGACGTCTCGTCGCCATTTTCATAAATTATTTTTAACGTAATCTGTGCTTGTCAATGTTGCCAGGGCCAGATTTTCAAAATGTTGTCAAATATAATCTGTGAATGTAGCACAAGCCAGCTTTAAGCTCTTCTGAAGAAAAGTTACATTTTCAGAGAAAAAGTAAAGTTTTTGTTTAAAATACAGAAATCCTCTCGGATACCCCGTAATGGTTTTATCTGATAAAAACCACAGGCCCTTTTGGACCATCACTTACTGAAAACACAATTACAATTTTATTTTTTAAAGTGTACTTGGTGGTGACGTTGCCGGAAACATATCTCACGCACCTCAGCTGATCCAGGGCCATCTCCTATAAGCTGGCCCTCTTCAGGTGACGAGACCACGGTATCCCCATCTAGCCTCAGCTATGGGAGAAGGATGATCCTGCCTTCTTTTTGAATGGCAGATATTTCCGTTCTGCTACCTCCGACGCCTAACTTGTCTCTGTTCGTAGACTCACGGGCCACGAGTCTCCTTGTGACTTACTCTGCTCTCTCTTCCTCGACCGTTACCTGCTCGCACAAGGAGACGACGGAAGCCCACACACTCGTAGGGCCGCCATTAGCACCCCCTTCGACTTCTCCCGTGCCGGGCACTAGGTCAGCGTGTGCAACTCCGAGTATTCACTCGCATCACAGTGATGGCATTGGAACGTTGGCTCTTTCCCGATCCGATGCAGGTCATATGTAGCTGTCCGATCCTGTTAATCATCTACGTCAGCCGTGTCAGATTTCGAGGAGTCAACGTTCGAGTGCGTTCACTGTGATGCTAACGAAGACTCAGGCAGACCGAGTGCCCAACGTGGATGCCAAGGCGAGTCCTCATGGTGGCTCTAGGAGTGGGAGTCCTCTCGCTCAGTACCTTACTCACAGGTATGGTGTAGTGAGCGAGTGCGTGGCTGGTTACCACCTCCAGCGAGCAAATGATGCTTGAGACAGAGGCGAGTCCGGAGGAGACTGAGGTCTCTCCCAGTCCGAAGAGCTCGTGATGCGCGGATCCGACTCGGGCACCAGAGGTCACTCAATGACCTCTATCCTCCATGAGCTCGGGCCTAGGGGTGATAGATTGAGCCATTGGTCACTAGCAGAAGCAGACCGCGGGGCACGCCCCTCCTTTTCCAGGAGCACCGTGGTTCCACATCTCCTAAAGGGGTATCTAAAATCTAAAAGTAGCATCAGATGCTCCTAAAAGTATCTTTAACAGCATCTAATGCTTCTTTTACAGGTGTGGCTTGAGACCATGACGGAAGCTATATAAAAGTTACGTAACAAAAGTTACAATCTGGCAACGCTGCTGCAGTTGTCTTGTCAAGTTGTCAGTGAGCCTTAGAGTATATCAAGAGGTGCCATACCTACGAAAAAAAACTGCCTACCTAAACTTGGATTTTATGAATGAATGGAAAGCAGTATGGCGGCCTAGTAGGGAATCCAGTAAACTGTCGATAACTGCTTATCGATATAAAAAGGGCACAGACTAAAAATTTATACATTTGAAAGAAAAAATTAAGTGATTAGCTTAAGTGGATGCCGATTATTTGTATTCTCAGGTTGCAGTGTGCTTAGGGCTTTCTGTCAGACTTTCCTTGTGATAGCCGGAGTTTCGAATAATTCGCCCAGAAGGACGTAGAATCTACAAAGATTCTTTACAGTCTTTGAGTAACGATATATATATATATATATATATATTTAGTAGTACTCCAGGTACATAACAAATTGGCATAAAAATAAAATCGATTTGGACAAAAAAAAAATTTCGAATTTTTATTTAATATTCTTGTTTTTTTTTTTGTAAAAATGTTTTAGTATCTATTCATCAGTAATACCAGTACCATTATGCGATAGAATAATAAAAAGTCAACGGCATTTCAAAAGTCATTCACTATGTATGGAAAGTGGTCTTCGTTCTTTAAATATTTGGGAAAATATCGATAATTAAAATTCTATCACCGCATCACTAGCAATTTTATTTGACCAATCAGGTGCTACTACATCCCCACTACGTTGGAAAGCAAGATGGAGAATTGGCGTTTTCCTAATATGAATTTATGAATGAATTTCGTAGTAGCTTCACGTCTCTATATTTATGTCTATGCAGTGAGCAGTGAGACTGAAGGTGTCACTGTCACTACTGTCAATAACTACCACTCGCACAAGCCAAATTATTCGATTTTCGAATCTCCATATTTATTTGACGTATCATATCACAACAATAATTTCGAGTTTCATGTGCTAAATATTTATTGCAAAATTAATTTTGCGGTATAACATACACTTGAAACATGGCCTTTTCAATGTTACTTCGTTCCCCAGGTAATTATTAGTTTTTACCCTAAGTTTGAATGTTACATAATTCCATCTTACACAGTTTACATGTTTTACTGTTTTTATTAAAATAATTCTAGACTAATTTTTAGGATAACAAACTGCAAACAAACAAACAAACTGCATCTCCAACTTTGAAATTTTAGAGTTATGGATGAATGATACAAGTAGAAGGTTAAAAGTGTTTGTTTTGAAATTCAAACTAACCTGACTTATACCTACTATAAGAACAAGATGTACATTATCAATGACTGTCAATCAATCAAGTTAATTCACTGATGTATGTAGGTCTCTCCCTATGTTTACCATTCACCTCTCATCCTCCCCTTTGCTCATTCAGTCTGTCTCAGCAACTTTTTTTTTAACTTAAAGTGAAGTCAACAGCTTTAATAGGCATCATAAACCTTTTATCTTTGTGTGCCTAATTCGCTTTGAGCCTAAGTCGCGTTATGCCAAAACATACTGTTAAATAAGCGTTGAGTCTATTTAGCTATTTGCCTAATTCGCTTTGAGCCAAATTCGCATTATACCAAAAAGCGTTGAGTCTATTTAGCTATTTGCCTAATTCCTTGTATGCCTAGTTCGTTTTGAGCCTAAGTCGCGTTATGCCTAAAAGTCTACCTTGTTTTTATTCAGTTTCAATCGATTTCTGCATAATAATATTAAAAGAATCAGATTATTGTTACTACTTGGACCGTGACATTCACATACCAATTATATTTTTTTTTACAATTTCTTTGAACATGATTACGAATGCAGCTGCCACCTGTCAATGCCTGAAAACAAAGGTCTTTAACCAGTGCGTCGTACCTGTTATGACTTACGGTGCCGAAACGTGGACTCTGACGGAAGGGCTAGTCCATAACCTAAAAGTCGCGCAACGGGCTATGGAGCGAGCTATGCTTGGAGTTTCTTTGAAGGATAGAATTCGGAATGAGGTCATCCGACACAGAACCAAATTTACTGACATAGCTCGCTGAATAAGCAAGCTCAAGTGGCAATGGGCTGGCCACATCTGTCGAAGGACCGATGGCCGTTGGAGCAGACGAGTCCTAGAGTGGAGACCGAGACCAGGCAAACGCAAGGTAGGACACCCCCTAGCCAGATGGACTGCGCACCCTCACTGGACCCCTTTCGCAGATCTATTGTGCTATCTCTATCTGCTCACCAAGTCCTGCGTTTGTTATGAACCGAACTATGGCCTTGGACTTTTTCACATCCTCCGGACTGACCATGGGTCACCCCAGAGAACGTCTCCTACAATGTGGCATACTTGGACAGGTGCTTTTTAGACTTTCGTTACCTGTTGGTACAATTCACGAAGATCCGCCAAAAGGGCTTCAGACTATCTACTTTTTCGACGAAACGATACTAACTACTACTCGCATAAGGTCTAACTCGCCTTCTGCCTAACTCGTTTTCGGTCTAACTCGCCTTCTGCCTAATTCGTTTTCGGTCTAACTCGCCTTTTGCCTAACTCGTTTTTGGTCTTACTCGCGTTTGGCCAAACTAGCGTTTGGTCTAGGCATAACGCGATTTAGGCTCAAAGCGAATTAGGCACACCAAGATAAAAGGATCATAAATACTAAAATAAAAAAAAAAAACAACCAATGATATTATTTTTACATAATCCAAATTTATATTATTATTTTTTAGGATGGAATGCATAACATAACATAAACATGGGAATAATATAGTTATTTATTTAATTACAGTATTATGCTAACTAAAATACTAAATGTACAATATATACAAAAATGAGAAAAAAAAAACGGGTAGAATAGATTGTAACTTTAATTCAATTTCAAATGGCAGTAGTAACTTAGAAAACAATACATCATTTATTCTTGTCATGTGAATGGTGAATGACCTGAGTACTGGCATTATAGCATTGAGTAACTACCTACTTACAATTTCTAAGCTAACCATTGTGTTACAATCTGTTGTATCAACAAGGCCTTCTGTCAATAAGTGTAGCTAGATGAACTCACAATTATGTTCGAAATACATCGGGAAATAGAAGAGCTGAAGTGGGACTTGAACCTACCACCTTTCCCTTACAGGGGCAACGCTCTTCCAATTGAGATATTGAGCGACACCTGAATCACTTAAAATTCAAAATAAGAAAGTTGGTAGATGGCTCCACTGTCGCCCTCAAACACAGATTTATACAGAAGGGCAATTTGAATCACTTCAAAAAGGTGTGGCTCAATAGCTCTGTTGGAAGAGTATTCCCCCTGTAAGGGAAAGGTCGTGGGTTCAAGTCTCACTTGAGCGCTTCTTTTTCCCGATGTATTTCAAACTTAAAAAGTTAGCATAATAAATGTTATAAAAATTTCATTCAAATCATAATTATGTTTTACCAAGGTTGGCAGCGAGACTGTGACTCCCCTGGTATTGCACAGGCCATGGAAATTTCCTTTAAGTTGTGTTGTAGGAACAATTTCTATTTCTTCTGCGAGAAGCCAAACAATAAAAATATCGCATGTAGAACTGTCCTTATTGACGGCACAATACTAAAAGAGTAGCTTACCATCTTCGCAGCATATTCAGCGCCATACGCAGTAGTAGTACAGAAGCGTTTACTATAGAAAACTGTCTTTTCCAGTATGCACAAACAAAGGGTTACTACAGCAAGCTGTGAAGCTGGGCTCATACCACTCACTGGCGCAGCGGGCCATCTCCAGCACTCTCCCTGTGAAGCTAAACACCAACCTGGACAATAAAAATACGCCTATTCTAAATTCGGTATGTTTTATAATTATACATTATATTGTAATAATAAAAAATATATGCACATGTGTGTTTTGTTGTTTGAGATAAAGTTAACAAGTGTGTTCTCCTGTAAATTAACAAAATAGATAGGTACATTACCTTAAAGATTCGGGCGCCTTGGAGAAGCACATGCCTAAGATAGTCAATCAAGTAGGTTGAAGACTTTTAATCTGCCGGAGGTAAGCTAAATGAAACCACCGCACTGAGGTTTAAGGTTTTATTCTCTAGCGCTCCAGTGTGCTTATCATAGTAAGAATTTTATGCTAGTAGATTAAAATTTAAGAACTACATGACATATTACTCTTGTCACCAATGCAATTTTTTAAGGTTTTTAAAGTTAAATTTTAATTAAAAGTAAACGAAAGCTCACGGCATCCCTCGGCGAGTGTGTGAAGGTTCACCTCAACCAGCGAAGCTTAACATTCCGCTCAACAAGCCATTATTCCAAGATATTGCACATGCTTGTTCGTATGGTTGAGAAATCGTTCAATCCATCAGAGGCAAGTTCCAAGAAAAGCCAAAGTTAAACAGAGAAAAAGGAAAAAGAAAAGGAAAAGGAAAAGGCGGCTCCTATGGAGACCTGAAATAAAATTTTAGGTTATTAGAACAATTCCTATCAGAATACACTAAGTCCTAATTTTTGAGAAAAACGTGTGACTTACCGCCATAATTAGTTGGTTAAATGCCAAACACACGATAAATCATTGCATTTTTGAAACAAATACTGAAACAACAGAATTTAAAATATTATTTTTCAATCAGAAAAAAAATACGTCGAAATGAATCTTTTGAGAAAATGTCAACTCACCAGAAATATGGAACAATTCCACTACAATATCATAGCGGGGACATTTTATAATATCATCCGGACAAAAATAACTTCAATCCATTACAATGGATGACGATTCATAAATTTTTATTAAAAAATCGACATCTTTGTTGATCGTCAAGAGAGAAAGGTGACGAGCTGTCAAACGATCAAATTGACAATCGCCTCAGACGTTCGGAAATTAGCGAAATTTCGACTAAAAACCGTTAAAGACCACCGATGTAACGAGATTCACAAACGCGACGTTACATTACATCCCTCCCCAAAAAAAGAAAAAGGTATTCCTTTTTATTTTCAAAGAAAACAATGAGATTCAAAGACCAAAATCCAAAAACCTCAAAAGAAAATAAAATGTCTTGCAACATTCTACAAAAAATAAAATGCAAAAGCTTCATGCAAGCATATTGCAAAAACAATCCACAAAAAAAAAGTAAAAGAATGTGAAAACATTCAAAAATAAAATTTAAGTTCGGAAACCAACTTCCAAATACAAAGGAAATCAAAGATATTTTCCAACTCAATGGAATAAACCAAAAGCAAAACAAATACTCCGAAAAGAGTGAAAAGTAATCTGAAAAATAAAGTATTCAGAGAAAATGAAACAAATCCCAATTCAATTCCAATTCCAGATATCGATTAGGCAACCAACGCCATCGAATCTAATCCTAGATCTTAACCAGCCTTCCAGCATCAATACAAAAGTGCGGTTGAGCTCCTACGCCACCGACTCTATACCAGCAATTCCTAAATAAATATCAAACGAAGAAGATATCGGTTAAGCACCAACGCTGCCGAATCTGAAACAAAATTGGCAAAAACAAAGAAGTTTTCCGATTATCGGTTAGGTGTAAAACCGCCGACTTCAATTCAAATCCAAACTCCAAAATCCAAACGTCAAAACAAAATCACAACAAAAGTGTGAGGTTAATATATTTATAAGCATTGTGATCGGCATAACACCACCAACTTTCCGAGCACAAGCAAAATATAAAGAAATTATGACAATTGTGACCAGTACAACACCACTGACTTTCTGAGCACAACCGCATAAAAAAAAATATGACATTTGCGACCGGCTCAACACCACCGACATTCCGTGCGCAAAGCATAAAAAATGTTACTATGTGTATAGAAACACAATAGTACAAAAAAGAAAAACGACAATTGCGACCGGTACATCACCACTGGCTTTCCGTGCGCAATGCGTAAAAAGGCGTGACTATGTGTATGAAACACAATAGCACAAAAATGTAAAGTCCAGAAAATCCCAGGTTTCCCAAAAATGGTATAACAAGGTATAAGGTAAGTGCATATAAAATGCGTCCAATCCGAGAATCCTAATATTAAGACAATAACTCAGAACTGTACAAAAAACTAAGTTCAAGAAACTTAAATTTCCATTCCAAAAGTGAGTGGAAATAAGTCAAGTGAATTTAACACAGAAAATGAATATTAGATTTCACTCCTAAACTAGAGCAGAAACTAAATTCCCAAATTTGTACAAAATATACAATTTTACAAAAATGTAAACAAATATATATACAGGACAATAATCCTATTATACAAAAACAAATAAAAATATAAGATCTTTTGACGTGGAACAATTTGTTAATATGGAGAAGTGAGTATAAGAAACAAGACCTAAAATGACCTAAGTAATTTTTAATGTATCTAAAATTGAAATTAATAAATTGATGTGAAGTTCCTAGCATACATCTCCTTTCAAGACCTCTAAACCTTTCAAACATCACCTTTTAATGAGGTCATACTTCAAACAAAGTACCAAATACAAAGATAGATATTGGCAAACCAGTAAACAATTTAATATTTAATAATGTCTTTAATGTGATAACGACCTGTATAGTTTTTGTTAAGGTCTTTCAAGACATAAACATTAGAGGAAACTTTATCTAATATTTCACATTTAATAAACTTAGGTGCTAACTTAGCCGAAAAGAATGCAGGAGCATTAGACTGCACAAAACTTCTCCTCCATACTATATCTCCCACTTCAAAAGAAATGACCTTTCTCCCTATATTATAATAACGCGCATTACGCTTATAAGCTTTACGCAATGAAGCTTGAACTTTAACAAAAATTTCACTAAGAGATTTTAGTGAAAAAGCAAAAGAAGACCTTTCAACAACATCAAGTTGATCAAGGTTATCAAAAGAATTACTAAAACGGTGCAATGAAGCATCAAAAATAAGTTCTCTACCGAACATGAGAAAATTAGGAGTGAAATCTGTGGCTAGATTCACACTATTATTCAAAGCTAATTGAACATGAGGCAAATATTTTGACCAAGTTCTATGATCATCTTTAACAAAACAAGAAATACATGTTTCGACCGTTTTGTTATATCTCTCTACAGGGTTATTTTGAGGGGTATATAAAGTATTATAAAATATTTTATTAATATTATAACTTTTCAGAAAATCAACGAACTGCTTCGCTGTAAACTGGCTTCCATTATCACAAACTAAAATTTTAGGCGTTCCAAACCTAAGAAATATCTCTTTTTCAAGAATCTTACAAATTACTTTAGTAGTAGCACTAATCATAGGAAATATCCAACAATATTTTGTAAAAACATCTACAATTGAAAGTATATACTTGTGTCCAGAATAAGCTTTTGGGAGAATTCCAATAATATCAATAGAAAGCATTAACATTGGTTTATCAACTTTTTTAGGATTAACCATAATTCCATGAGGTGGATTAGTAGAAGATTTATAAGCTTTACAAGTATCACAAGAGGAAATGTATTTTTGAACATCAATAAACATACCTTTCCAAAAATAATGTACTTTTAATTTATTTAAAGTTTTATGAATTCCTAAATGTCCTGAATTAACATCATCATGATTAGATCTAATTGTGTCTAAGATGTGTTCTTTAGGTATGACAATTTTCCAATTTAAAAGATTATTAGGATTATATTTATCTTTACAAAATCTATACAAAGTATCACTTTCAACTTTGAAATTTTTATATTTTCTAGGAAACTTTTGACAATTTATAAATATTTTTCTATACCAAGGATCAACGATATCCTCGTCTGGCAAAACAATATTATTATTTAAAGGAACATTAATAGCAGAAATTTCTATTCTAGATAGACAATCTGGAACTAAATGAGTGAGATCCAAGCCTCTCTTTTCATAAGAAATATCTTCAAAAAGTGAAATAATTTTATTAAGTTCCTGTTTCTCAGACGGAGAAAGTTCAGAAACAGAAGTAACCGCATTAACACAAGTTGTGGATTCATTTTCAAAAGTAATTTTATTTAATAAGTCTTTAGCAAGGTTAAATTTCAACCAAAAGTCGAAACCCAAAATAATGGAAGGTTTAAAAGAAGGTATTATCAAAAAATCTACATTTTTAGTTATATTATCACAAGTGATAGGTAAAACCATAGTTCCAATAACCTTGTGTGGAGAACCATCAGCAGTAACGGCATTACCTTGGTGAGGTTTAAGTTTAAATCCTAATTGTAAAAATGTTTGATGAATATTAGAACCGAGTACACAACTACAAGCTCCGCTATCTAACAAACCAGAATAAAGTTTATTATTAATATTAAATTTTAAATAGGGTCTAGTGTCTTTATTTTTAACAAACAAAACAGGGGCAGCCCTGATATTACTAAAGAAAACTTTCAAATAATCTAACCAGTCACTAAATTCTTTTTTACAAGTGGCATCATCCGGTGCATTGCTAAATTTTTTCAACATCGAGTCACCTGAGGTTTTATCAAAAACTAGGGCTCGATGGGGCCTGATACGTTTTTTGACTGTTCAGTATTACAAACTTCGCAAGTCTTCGTAGTGACACCAGCTTTGTGACACTTAAAACAAATTATGCCAGGAAACTTAGGGCAATTTTTATAAGAATGTCCAGAGGACTTACATTTTAAACATATTAATTCATCTGCTTTAACAGCATTAACGTGAGCAGAAGGTTTTTCTTTTTTAATACTTCTATTCTCACTTAAGTTCTTTCTAGACACAAAATTTTCTAATTCTCTGCTGAGGTTAATGAACTCTTCAATAGTAGAAATAGTTTTACCAAACACAAAAGGTGTGTAAATATTTAACATATTATGTTTAATAATAGTTATGAGGATAGCATCAGAAATAGGCATAGACAAACGGCTTGACATATCCATTATATCTGTAATAAAGTCTGGTAAGGACTCAGTTATCTTTTGTTTACGAGTGCGGAGTTCATGTTCTAAATGATAGTCAAATTCAATCCTATCAAAACGTTTCAACAACGCAGCCTTTAATTCCTGCCAAGAAGCAATACGAATACGCACACTACGAAACCATTTAAGCGCAGTGCCTGACAAAAGATCAGCAAATGAACTAACTAAAAAATGTTCATTAAAATTTTTAAACAAGAAATATTCTTCCACTTCAGTAATAAATTCCCTAACACACGATTTACCATCATACAAAAGCTTACAACGTTTCAAATCGGGTAACTTTGTAACAGAAGGCAAGTTTTTCTTCAAGTCTTCATTCAATAAAACATTCATCATATTAAACGAAGATGCAGCTCTCGGACTATAATCACCAGCTCCCCGACTATGTGAAAACGGATCAACAACTTCAGTCAGATCAGCCATGACATGGGGCATCTCGTGAGTAGATGTACCAACCGGGACAGTATTATCAATAATTGCAAACAATGGTGGAGCCTGCGTCTCCTTGTCCATGTTTGAAAACAATGTGAAATCTAAAAATAGTTGTATAAAATGCACTAAGAACTTCCAATGAATGCAATGAATGCAGCTATAAAAGTTAGAAAAGTAAATAAGTTATGAATGCAACTTAATTGTTATTGTTGAAAAATGCTAACCTCAAAAGTAGGTCAAACAAAAGAAATGAATGTTATTGTTAAGTTATTTAGGTCAAATGCCTTTAAGTAATGATAAAAAAGTGCATCAGTGATTCACAAAATAAAGTATTTCTGTTTACTTGAGGTAAACATCAAAGATTCAAATATTACTATACTTTCACATATTAGTTTGAAGTTTATAAACTTTTCATTATATATTACTATGTAGATAATGTAACTTGTTATAAATTAAGGTTATACAAGATAAAACAATGATAACAATAACTGTGAATGTTATACAAATTGAAATATTCACCTGTAATTAAGAGATATAAACAACAGCGTACCAACCTGTAGTAAGATTAGTTTTGTAAAGTAAACAAACAATAATATTTACTGAAACACAGAGTTATGCAGTAATATACATGAAAGAAACATTGTTCTAAACATGTTAAATTAAATTAATAATACAAAGGTGACAAGGATATATATATATTTGCACACTGTCAAGTCCCTGTTCGCGAGCGACAATTGTAATAATAAAAAATATATGCACATGTGTGTTTTGTTGTTTGAGATAAAGTTAACAAGTGTGTTCTCCTGTAAATTAACAAAATAGATAGGTACATTACCTTAAAGATTCGGGCGCCTTGGAGAAGCACATGCCTAAGATAGTCAATCAAGTAGGTTGAAGACTTTTAATCTGCCGGAGGTAAGCTAAATGAAACCACCGCACTGAGGTTTAAGGTTTTATTCTCTAGCGCTCCAGTGTGCTTATCATAGTAAGAATTTTATGCTAGTAGATTAAAATTTAAGAACTACATGACATATTACTCTTGTCACCAATGCAATTTTTTAAGGTTTTTAAAGTTAAATTTTAATTAAAAGTAAACGAAAGCTCACGGCATCCCTCGGCGAGTGTGTGAAGGTTCACCTCAACCAGCGAAGCTTAACATTCCGCTCAACAAGCCATTATTCCAAGATATTGCACATGCTTGTTCGTATGGTTGAGAAATCGTTCAATCCATCAGAGGCAAGTTCCAAGAAAAGCCAAAGTTAAACAGAGAAAAAGGAAAAAGAAAAGGAAAAGGAAAAGGCGGCTCCTATGGAGACCTGAAATAAAATTTTAGGTTATTAGAACAATTCCTATCAGAATACACTAAGTCCTAATTTTTGAGAAAAACGTGTGACTTACCGCCATAATTAGTTGGTTAAATGCCAAACACACGATAAATCATTGCATTTTTGAAACAAATACTGAAACAACAGAATTTAAAATATTATTTTTCAATCAGAAAAAAAATACGTCGAAATGAATCTTTTGAGAAAATGTCAACTCACCAGAAATATGGAACAATTCCACTACAATATCATAGCGGGGACATTTTATAATATCATCCGGACAAAAATAACTTCAATCCATTACAATGGATGACGATTCATAAATTTTTATTAAAAAATCGACATCTTTGTCGATCGTCAAGAGAGAAAGGTGACGAGCTGTCAAACGATCAAATTGACAATCGCCTCAGACGTTCGGAAATTAGCGAAATTTCGACTAAAAACCGTTAAAGACCACCGATGTAACGAGATTCACAAACGCGACGTTACAATATTTTATAACTAGCTTTTGTCCTCGACTTCGTCCGCGTTAAGTTCGAAATAGAAAGGTCCAGGACATACTGCTCCTGTTCCCATGACCCAGATAAATTCCTTAAAATTTCTGTGAGCCGGGTACTTCATACCAGTGTACCAGGGTCACAGTGTACGAGGCAACAATAAATGCAAGCATCGTACAGTGGCATTGCGCATGGTCAGCAGTTTACGCCGATCCGCGCTATTTCACCATTACAACCAATCAGTTCGGGTCTACTCACTATTCTATCATTGTCAATCATAGCATATCATTTTGGATTGAGTCAATATACAGTTGATCTTAGCTTCATCTTTAGTTTATCACCTTTGGTACGAGTAGCAGCTCGTACAAACAGAAATACTGATACTGTGACCGCGACCCACAGCAACCTTTGTTATCTTACCTTTGTTTGATTGCACTCAAACAAATGTAAGATTTTAAATCTGATCCATCAAGACCTTTGTAATAAAAAAAAAACTGCATCAAAATCAGTTCATGTGGAAATCCCTCTTGGTATCCGCAAGGTTAATAGCGAACTCATGCCGATTAACTGACTTATATACACCCCCTTGTGTGTGCGAATTATGGTGTCCCCAACTTGCTCCTGGAATAGGGGTGGTGGAGGGTGCATTGCGACGTTGAACTGTCTGGAAAAGTATTCAATTTAAATTTAATTACAAAAAAGAAACATGAAATTCTGAAATTTTTATCCAAGGAAATAAAATGTCATGCACAGAATTGATAAAAATATATGTTATATTTTCAGGTGCGTTCCTTCCGCACAACCAGTGCACTGCTGTCGGACGAGAAACCTCATGATCATGCCAAACTATGGATTATTGAGAAGGCGGTCACTGCAGCCATGATTCCTATCATCCCAGTAGCTCTGCTCATGCCAAACAGGATAACAGATTCAATACTTGCTATTCTTATTAGTGCACATGCCTTCTGGTAAGTAATAAACATCCTCCAATTTCCAATATCAAAAGATAAACTGCTTTGCTATTATCAGGGTAGGAATACGAAATATTTATTTATTTATAAAACTTCATGCACAAGTGGTTTTATAAATAAATTAATAAATATTACGTACTGGCTTTAACCCGCGGCTCCGCCCGCGTGGAAGTCGGTTATCGCGACCAAACATAGCCTATGTCCTTCCTCAAGGTCTAATCTACCCCTATACAAAATTTCACCAAAATCGGTTCAGTGGTTACGGCGTGAAAGCGTAACATACAGACAGACAGACAGAGTCACTTTCGCATTTATAATATTAGTAGGTATGGATATTCGCGAAAGTCGTAAGTCCGCCTATGGGACTTAATGCCACAGGCATTCTCTGCTAGTAGACCTAAGGTGGACTCAGTAGGTGCATTATTATGAGTAATATTTGGTAACAAATGTACCAAATTTTTATGAAGGGACATATTATACATACAAAATATGTTATATAGAAATACAAATTTGGTGTTAAAACTGTAAAAATTTAGACTCCTCTCCTTCCATCCCCCAAGCGTTTCCCCAACTAATTTAGGCTTTCAGTGGAACTAAAACAGCTGAATGATATCTTACTGTGAATGCCACCCACTGGCAATATTGTGGAAGTTCGGTGGTTCCAACAATCTATATTGGACTTTATGGACTGCAACTACCTTTACAAATGTCTTAGACTGCTTACATAGAAAAACAGGTTCTCGGTACGGTTGAACCTGCCCATGTTGAGGCCCTCAAGCTGAGTGCCACCACTGTTAACATGGTACATGTTTACGATGGTGACCCTCTGTCCGAGACTTTGCTTTTAGCTTAACGGCAGGCCAGGTGAAGTCAAATTGACGTGTCCTAAAAAAAATGTTGCCATCATGTCAATTCGTCATCTGTCAAAAAAATCGCAAAGTATTTGCACTACGGCTCATATGTTTTCAAATATACTAGCGCGAATGCATTGCGATTTTTTGTCAGAACAAATGACGAAATATCATCATTTTGGTTGCTATAGAATCTTGTCGGTGCAGATAGCCGGTACCCGTAACCTGTTTCTCTATGTAAGCACCCATAGATGTTAGTATGGCATCCAGGATCCATGGCTTAACATACCAAGGCGCAAACTCCTCTCCTATCCATATCCCTATCCTTTCCTCAGGGGTCTAGAAGCAATGGTGCTTGATTACGTACGTGTGCTACTCTTCGGGGCCATGGTGCAAAAAGTTGCATTGATGGTCATCTACTTCCTATCTGTCACAATACTAGGAGGCCTGTTCTTCCTAACATATAATGATATCGGTCTATGCCGAGGGTTTTGGAGGATCTGGCGAAATATGAAGAGAGATAAGAAGATAGCAACTAAAAAATAAGGTTTGAAATTTATTTGAAGTAGGAGTCGAAGTAGATTGTCCTGTTCTATCTCCAGTTGTACCCTAATTTCAACCTTACCCATACTCGTTCCCCCCTTTGGTCAAACTCGTGACTGCCCCCACACGTCCATAGGCCACCACTTTCCACCGAGTGGATCGTGTGCATGTCTACCACCTACGTGGTATAAAAGAAGTGGTGTAAAATTTAATTTGTTGATTCTATGATATACAATAATTAAAACGGGAATTGACTGGCCAGTCAGCCTGTGACCACGGCTGGTGTAAATCAAAGGTATGTCTTATACCCTGTTATAATTATTGTTTATTTTTGTTGATTTGGGCATTGAACCTTTTAGAAATCGGGTGTAGGAATCTTCTTATAATGTTCGATATTTTTGACTACAGACTGACCGGGTCCGTTGTACCGGTTCATGGTACATACGGCGTGGCGGTAAACGCCGTGAGACGCAATAAAGAAAAAAATCTTTCTTACCTGACCCCCGCCACGCCGCATGTTCGTAGGAATCAAATAATCAAGAATCAAAGAATCAATTTCATTTATTCAGTTTAGGCACATAAAGAGCACATATGATGTCAGAATTTTACATTGATGATTGGAATGTCAAGAATAATAAATAAAATATGTAAATCATTTGAAAATGATTCTTTCGCTGGTTTGGTAGATTGGTTCTACTGAGAAGATACCAGCAAGAAACGGAACTCGATTATCTTCCTTCTTAACATATGCTATTATCTATAACAAATTTATACAGTGCGAGCAAGCGATTAAATTAGTAGGAGTTCGTAGGGCCTAGGGCGCGGTACAAGTACAACGGTCACGGTCATACTATGCGAAAGTTGAAGTTGTGGGTAAAACAGGTTATGGTCCCGTTGTGACCTGAGTGACCTTACAGGTCAGGGGCCCCACGGGGTCTAATTATGTTATATACAAAACTATAAAGTAAAATTTATGGTACTATAACACTATAACTAATGATGTATATCGTTTTTCACAGGGGTTTCGAAGCGATCGTCGTCGACTACGTTCGGGAGAGCATATTCGGACCCGTCATCCCTAAATTGGCCCTAGGCCTGTTGTACATAGTCACTATTGCTTCCCTAGGAGGTCTTCTCTACCTCATCACCCACGACATCGGCATTTCCAACACCATCCGACAATTCTGGGCCATAAAATCCGACTCTCAGAAGTCTTAATCCTACAAATAATATTAAGGTTAGACTTTTTGGATATTTTGAGTGTTTAACACAGGAGATGTTTTTATAGCCTGCGGCGCAAAGAAATTATACTGTCGTTTTCGGCGGGGGACGCAATAATGTTCTGTAATAAGATTGTTATAGTAATACCAACAATTCTGTGAACTGAAGTAGGCCGCAAGTCTCTTCAAAAATGTCAAATCGTGCTAAATTGTCTTTGATTTGAAATAAAACAGTATGCATTTGGCAGTGACAAGCGTAGTTCCTATTTTCGCCATATTACAGAATAGTTGGTTTCACAATACGCACATTTATGAACAACTGTGCAATTCTATTTGCATACAGCATCGAGCACAACGCTGCGACATCCTTGATAGATTGTCATTGGTCGAAGTCCTGTGACGTCACACAACGCGGACCAATGACAATCGCTATCGAGGCTCGCAGCGCTGATCTCGATGCTGATATTTTGTATACAGTCACCTGATTGGTCGCCTATCATACCGATACGACGAAATTGTCATGTACCTAAAAGGATCCGCGCGCAAGGCATCTCCCGTGTTAAACGAATCAAATGTTGGATGACAATATTGCCAACTAGTTAAATAATGTTGCCAAGTAAAAAAGGCAACTTTTTAAGTGCAAAGTAACTCTGAATAAAATTAAGCACAGCGGCAATTCTTTTTTAAATTCTATTGAAATTCAAAAGTATTATTTCAGAATCCACTAATCTATATTATGGATAAGTACTTAATTTCTTTTCGATATAACGTTTTACGTCAACCTTTTAGGTGTAATATTTATTGAAATAATGGTTAATCATTTTATGGCATTGTGATGTTAATATCGGTATTGTTAATTTATGGTTAAAATAAACTGTAGTTACGAATATTGTATTTTTATTCTTTGCTCGTTGTCGAGCCGTCTGTCTTTTTAGGCTAGCTCACTATTAAATAACCAAAAAATATGTGCGTTTGTATAACGTGATTTGAGAACTGACCTTTTTGTTTAATTTTTCAATGGCAGCGATGTTTCTTCTCAAAATTTCCGATTTATTTATTTATTTTTGAACTTAAAAGTTAGCATAATAAAATGCTATAAAAAAAAACTTTCAAATGATTGCCTTGATTTAAAGTCCCATTAAAAAATAAGCTTCATGCATCGTAAGAGAATTTAACACGCAATTTCTTTTATAGTTACATAAAATTACATTTAACTTGTAAAAAAATTACATACCTACTTCTAGAAAAAAACATTTTCTTTGATTGAATCTTGCGAATGAATATTTTTTTGAGTTCATGTTAACATGAACCTGCAAAACATGAACAAAAAAAAGGTTTAATTAATGAAAAACCATAAAGAAATTTCATTCTCTTTAACATTATCTATAGTAAACTGTTTTATTTTTATTCATAAAAATATTGAAATCAGACATTTTGGTTGTGTTTTATTATCTTTAGCTTAAAAACATAACCCTGTCTTGACAGTCAGGTAAAAAAATACGTTACTGTATGTGATCTAGTCTAGAACTTATTTCGGGTCCGGTCGAGTACAACCTATTCCCAAAATGCCTGAGACGTCAATATGCCTGAAATTCAAATCGTCTTTATGCCAAAACGTCTAAAACCCAAATCGTCATAGAACCAAATTGCCTGATTTTCGAATAAACTTAATCCCAAGATGATCAATTCCCAAATGGACTGAATCTCAAAATAACCGAATAGCAACATGACTGAATTTGGCGGCCGCTAACATTTCTGTTATATAGTTTGTCCAAGCATTGAAGTTGTTGCTGATAGGACGGTGAAGGATATGCTGGATAATATTGTTATTCTTCTTCTTTTTCTCCATCCGCAGCTTTCTGTCTGGGGTTCGCCTTGCCTCTTTCATGGCCCACGGCGCAGGCCACCCCTTGGTTCCAGCCTGACAGTAGGAGGTACTCCCATCGATCTCAAGCCCCGGCTGAAATACCTGGGGCTCGTACTCAACGGTCGGTGGGACTTCGGAGGGCACTTCCGAAGTCTGCGCTCCAAACTGTTGGTGACAGCTAACGCGCTAGTGCGGCTGCTGCCCAACTTGTGGAGCCCGGAGGACTCCTGCAGGAGACTCTACGCGGGTGTCGTGCGGTCCATGGCCCTATACGGGTGCCCTGTGTGGGCGGACACCCTGGAGACCAGATTCATGCCCCTGCTGCGTGCGTCGCAGCAGAGGATGAACTCCCGGGCCATTAGAGGGTACTGCACGATATCCTTTGAAGCGGCGAGTCTCCTTGCCGGATCGCCACCGTGGATCCTGGAAGCGTGATCTCTTGCGGCACTGTATCGGTTCCGTAAGGAGGCGCGGGAGCGGGGATACGATCCCGAGCCCGAAGATATCCGGGCCGAGAGATCCCGGCTCCACAGGATCATGGTGGCGGAGTGGAAGCGACGACTTGAGCAACCACGCGCAGGGCTTGCCGTCATAGAGGTGGTAAGGCCCATCATGGGGAAATGGCCAGAGAGGCCACATGGCAGCCTCTCGTATCGATTGACGCAGATTATCAACGGGCACAGGTGCTTCTTTTGGTGCGAAGACACAGGGCTGCACACGCTCACCGAGTGTCCGGCATGGGCCGGACCGAGGCGGGAGCTAGGGGCGGGGTCCATATTGGGTTGCATAAAATTGAAAGTCCTAATTTCGAAATGCATAACTGGTTTTAGCATAATCATCTTTTCGCATAACGCTGTTTCGGCATAAAATTTTCACGCATATTTTTTTTCGCATAATTACTTTAGTCATAATCATCTTTAACCATAAAATTATTGAGCATAATGGTTTATCGTATAACGATATTTAAACATAATTTAACTCCTTAAATTTTAATTACATTTCAAACGCACATAATCCATTTATTTTGCTGATTGGAAAACAAATATATCTGAAGAAGCAGGTAAATTTGTATAAAAATAATTAACTCGATGAGTGCGATTCGCTTCTGGCACTTCGCCGGCCGCTACCGCGGCACGCTCGCTTCGCTCGCTCGGCTCGTGCGTTGTTTGTCATGTTCTAACCTAACCTAACCTACCTAACTTTTATTTAACCTAAACCAAAGCTATTGCAAATATTCCTTATTATTAATCATTAATCAATCAATCAATAATGAATGACATTACATACTTTGATTTATCGTATTTGTTCCATTTATGCGTTAAGATTATTATGACTTTAAAATTTATAGATAACAAAGTTATGGTCAAGACAATTAGGGAAATTGATGATTATGCCAAAGAATACGTTATGCGTAAAGACCATTATGCCAAAAGACCATTATGCGAAGTGACTATTATGCTAAACATTTTATGCCATTCGACATTAGAATAGAAAATGTTATACGAAAAAAGGGGCACCCCTAGGGGCGGCCTGGGAGTGAGAGTTCTCACCCTCGCCACCCTGCTCACAGCAATGGTCCACTGTGCGGAAGCGTGGGCAACCGGTGTCTCCTTCAGCGAGCAGGTAATGGGCGTGAAGGAGACAGCGGAACGGGAGAGGCGGCGCGAGCGGGAGAGTCTTGCGGATCGCGCCGTCCGCGCGCGCAATCAACTCGGGCGTCGGAGGGCACTGACTGACCTCCGTCCCCTATGAGCGCGGGCCTGGGGTCACCCCAGCAGAAGCCCATACCGGGGGCGAGTCGGGGACACCGTTGTCCCCCCTCCCGAGGAGGGCCCTGGGTCAGCCGAGGTGCGAAGGATATGTCGATGACAACCTTACCTCCAGCCTAGCACCACGACCCACAGTCGGCGTGCGGTTTTAGTCAGTTCGAGTCCGACATAACTCCCCTTCTGGCTCCGGCAGGGGAGGTATCCGAGGGGATTTCCGCACGGAAAAAAAGGGGTTCGCCTTGCCAGCCTAACTGAAGATTTGGCTGTAATTTCTGTGAAACGACTGCCACGGGCCACGCGTGATTATATGAATGTATAAATATGGGTCACATATTCATACATTCATATAATCACGCGCTTATCTCTGGAGGGTTAAGCAGAGGTGAATTAACACCCACATTTCATTAGGCATTGTATTCGATCCCACGTAATAGGGGTAAGCCGATTGCCGTATTCCATGCATACAAATATTTGCATTGAGCGGGGATCGAACCCGCGCCTCCTGTGTAGCGACCGAGTACACCACCGCTACACCATCAGAGGCTGTCAAAACATCCTGTGTATTAAACATGTATAAAATATTTTCAGTCATTTTATGAATAAGGCAATACGAATTTCAGGCATAGTGGGAAGAAGATATTTTAGGATTCAGACGAATCGGGCCTAAGTCATATTGAATTCAGACATCTTGGGAAACAGACGATTTGACATTCGTTTATAGTGCGATCAGGCATTTTGGGAATAGGTTGTACTCGACCGGACCCCTTATTTCAATATACGTTTGGGGAGGATATATTTCCCCAATCACACATGGCTAACACTTATTTTTAGTTATTCGTGTTCTCTTAGTTTTCTTTTAAATACCTACTAGAAATAATATAGTATTATTAGACATTTTCCTTTTATCGCATAAGGACAGATTCTCATAAAGACAGATTCGCAAAAGGACAGATTCTCGTATGGACAGATTCTCAAAAAGACGAAGTACATGTAAGTAGAAATGGAAATACAAAGTTTTTAATAATATTTTAATAGTTATATTATATATTATGAAATTTGAAAAATGATGAAAAACAAATGAGCATCGGTAAAAAACAAATGAATAGTTATATTATAGTAAATAATATTATAATATTAGTACATTACAACAGAGGCCGGGAAGAAAGGGGTTGCCGGCCGAAGACATATAGACGGCCGAGCGAAGCGAGGTCTGAGGCAGGTAACCCAATATTTCCTGCCGAGGTATGTTTAGTGCATATTGAAATTTAATTACCTATTGAAAAACAGAATTATCTTCTGTGACTCGTCTCAGTACTGCAAGGGGTTGTAAGCACTCTATGAGCGAGATTTTATTTTGTAAACAGTCAGATATAAATGTTCTATTTGACTGTCAATTAAAATATCACTTCTTCTTCTTTTTTGCCAGCACAATAGTAGCCACCGCGAATTATCTTTGTATCGCCAACAGTTGCTTCCTTTTTTAAAAGCGCGACAAAATAAAATAAGGGCTAACAGGGAGAACATCTTTGTGCATTTACGACCTTCTGCTGAACCAGTGAAACCAATAGCCTTAGATTTTTTCCAGACAGCATTTACAAAGTGATAGTAGCAGCCTTTTACAGTAACATCAGGATATATTGATTTAATGGCTTGGATTATAGCAAGTTCATAGTCGCATTTAAAAATGCTAATATTCATATGAAACTGTTCCTTTAAAATCTTGAAAAGTCTTTCGTACGTAGCTTTGCTTTTATTAGGTAACAAGGCGAATAGCAATGGCACAAAACCAACAGTTTCTGTAAATAAAAATAGTTGATAGAAAGGAGCTGGACAACATTTAAAGGTGCCGTCAACATACACAGTATTAACTTTTTTCAATGTTACTTTTGCTAGTTGGCTACCAAAAATAATAATTTTCTCTTCAAATCCTTCATCAAATAAAAATGTCACTCACTAGAGAGTCTGGTAACTGTACTTCTTGTGGTCGATTAAATTTACTTTTCGTAACTTTTAAAAATTTATATCGAGCCCGATATAAGGTATCCTTTTTGGAACTAAATAAAGGTAATTCTTGTGGGAATTTTTCATCTTGACCTAGTTGAATGTCAGTTTCCTTATTAAGGTTGTAATAATATTTCTCAAATATTTTAGGAATTGGTTCCAAATTTTGACAGGCCTCTTTTTTAGCACACGAAGTTGTAAAATCGTTTCTATTGCGTTCAAAATCTGGCAAGCATAGATGTTTTGCTTCTTTTATAATTTCATTATATTTTGACAACGTTATGGAAGTGCTACACAAACTTTTATTAAAGCATCGCCAATTACTTGAACCTGACATATTTATTTTTACAAAATTATATCTATGGCCGGCATGCAGAAGCACCATGCCATGATTTGGTAATTGGCCTTTACCTATAAAAAATAAATACAAGCTTGGTTTAGTACGGGACTATTTCTTTCGTAACAATATTGTTATAAGCAAAATTTTTTAAAATATAGTAACCCATGTAGTATTTAAGTATTACCAAGTATTACAATAAGAATAAAACATGCACATGACATGCACTTAGAAATTTTTCAATGACAATGTCAAACAAATGACGACAAAATATTTATCTTTCTCTATTAAACCAGTAATAGAACTAATTATAACCTCTTATCAAGGAGGATTAATTAATATTGTCATTTCTTTCTACGAATTCGCTTTGATATTAAAAATATTATTGGAAAACCTACAGAAAAATAGACCATTTTTTTTAAGTGTGTACAACTGTACCATTTTTGTCTTTTTGAGAATCTGTCCATATGAGCATCTGTCCTTTTGCGAATCTGTCCTTTTGCGAATCTGTCTTTATGAGAATCTGTCCTCATGCGATAAAAGGGACATTTTGTATTATTAATGTTCAATCACGTAATAATTATTATTTTTTACCGCCACTGTTTTTGTTATACACCATAGCAAAAGTTAATCTCAGACTGGAAATCTTAAGGTATAGTCTAAATTTTGTAGATCTAAATCTTTAGTCTAAATACCAGACTATAGATGTAGATGTACGGTCTAAATACCAGACTGTGTAGATCTAGATCTATAATCTAAATCCACGCTTCAAACACCAGATCCCAATTACATCTGGATCTACTAAGCCCTCTTAATTACAGTTTATATCTACTTTGTAGTATATAGATTGTAGTGTGTTTACCAAGTTCACTGTTTTTTAAAATCAAAATGTGAATAAATTACAAATATAAAATTTAAAAAATGTTTCTGTTATTCTAAGTAATCGTGAAAGGTTCAATTTTTCAATTTTAATTTCAATTTTTGCGCACTTTTTTTTTTTTCTATACAGGGCACGTCAATTTGTCCGCTACTAGTTGGAACACATTTATTTTAATTTCATGCACAAATATTATGATAAGTGTACAAAGGTAGACTTAATGCCGTGGGCACTTTCAACTAGCTAACCTTAGGATGATGCAGAGATTTGTCCAGGTAGGTGCTCGAAGTAGATCTAGTACGGTATATAGTCCGTTTGCAGTAAATATCGTATTAAAAGTAGTGGTTTTTCTGTAACAAGAATAAAGGTTCACGCGGGTGCCACGTGGCGCTGCAGTCGGTTTCGCTACAGTGGGAAAAATGTTTACAACCCCTAAGTAACCGGTCGAAGGTCGCAAGGTCAACGAACTTTATTTTCAATCCATTTGGCACGAGGTATAGAGATGGTGGTAGCGTAGTGTTAAGAAAATAATACAAAGCTTTTCTCAACATAATTTATTTTCAAAATAGGTACATCAATCTTAAATATAATTTATTATCATACAATCATTGCAAAATAAATTACGTTCTATCTAAATTTTTCTTTAACATCATTTATCATACATATTATATTTTCATACTAATGTATGATATATTTTTTTATATAATTATATTCGCACATATATATCCCCAAAGAGGTAGGCAAAGGTGTGACACACCTACGTTTCATATTTATTTTTGGCAACATTTCTTGACTGACGCTGCTACTTATAGGATTTTCTTAACAGAAAAAATATGCAAGCTTACACTGTGCTTACACCATGGGATATTTTACTGCAATAAGAATGCATATATAGGTACTGAAATTCTTTACTACTAAGGCGCCATTGGTAAGTACTTATTAACAAAGAAAAGAATATTAATACTTCTGCTAATACTTTTATAATATTCTAGTCATTATAGTGGAAAAACTGAACGTCCAAGACTCGGGTTCAAGTCTGCGGCTAGTGCCATAAAGAGCGAATTACAATAAGACTGATTCATCGTTTATTGTTTCCGATAGTCGGCAAGACAAGCGATGGATGTCTCCACCGTCGCCTTAAAGACTATTCCACAAGAGAATTTCGAATATACAGGATTTGGTACATGTAGCTCAGGTGGTCAGAGCATTCTCCCTCTAAGGGTTTCGCGCACTTAGCGCAGACCGAGCGGAAGACTACGCGAGCAGTTTCTAAGTATTAATTAAATATCAACCTTTTAGATAACGCTGCGGTGACATTGCGCATTGTCGAACATGCTCGAGCAGTGACTTGCGTTTTCGAGCACGCTCGCGTAAATGGAATATAACTAAGACTTAAAACTGTTAGAGCCGTTTGCTGCTCGGTTTGCGCTGAGGCTAAGTGATTGGGCGCGGTTTTAAGTCCTGTCATGGACGTTCACTTTTTATATCGATAGGAATAGTTAGCATATTCATTGTTTTAAAATATTCTAGTTTTGCACTAAACAGGAGTCCTTTATCCGGGAATAAAGTGACCTGTTGATTGCAATCGTTCAAGTGCTCGGTTTTAAGCCTAGCGTCCACCTAACGCACCGAACGCACCGCACGCAAAGTATTATCATACTTTGTATAGAAAGTCGAACAAGTGCGTCCACCTATCGTACGGATCGCACTTTCTACGCTAATGCGTTGCGTGCGGTGCAGGTAGATGGACGCTAGGCTTTAGAGAAATCTGTATATCACTTTTGAAATTAGTAGTGAGTTATTGGGCATTCTACCCCACCTTAGTTCCTTCGGTTATCTTCGATAACCTCAGTCACGGTGGGATAGAATGCCCAACAACTCTTTGTAAAATCATTTACCTAAGCCAACGTTCCACATTTTAATGCCGTTCATTACACTACCGTTCCGTCGGGTCTCTGCGATCCCCTGGGTCGTAATTGCGTTGAATTGATTTTCGCATGCTACAACGTCAAAAATAATCACTGAATTAGGTTTTGCATCTGACACTTTCATAACGTCATCATTTGCCTGATATTTCTGAAAAGTGATTCCTGGTACTCCTCGTAAAACCTTTTCTAAAAAAATGTACTTTGGTTGATATAGAGTTTTAGAATATACATAAACATTTTGAAATGTCAATCCATTTTCGTGCAAAAGGAGACCAATTAACAAATTGGTTTTTCCACAATTTGATGGTCTGCAAATGATGCAACGTACTGTATTCGGCAATAATTCGACATAAATTGATTGACAGTTTTTATTTAAATCAAACATATAGCAAAATACCATACATACACATATACCATTTCCATTTAAAAAACTAACGAAAACAGAGAAAAAGCAAGTTAGTTGGATTGAACGTAACAGAAAGATACATTGGGATGAAGGATTTGTGCCATATTCCGAATACCAAACTTTGGTTTCAGATATATTAAGAGACAAATATATTTACGTTAAAGGTTCAGAAAAAGTTGTATGGTTGAAGTACATTTTAGAAAATAGTAATATATTTAATTTAGAAGATAAAGGTTGTCCTAGTTTGATAAGTCTATGTGATTATTATAAATATTCTCAAGATTTTTATCATTGTATTTATCATAGCTCTGTATGTGCTTTAAAAATGTATTATGTTTAAATAATTGGTGTCTTGATAATAAAATTATTCTGACATAAAAATTAAAAAAAAACTTATTTTATTTTACTGTCCCCTCCCAACCCTAATGTATGAAAAGTGCCGTTCTTTATATTTGCTAGAGAACTTGAAGCTGTAGCACTATTTAAGTTATCATGGTGTTGAATATTGGAGACCGAGTGCAGATAATGATAGTAGAGAACCGATTATGTGGACTACATATTGCGAAAATATTAAACTATGAACAGTATAATGCTATATTAATACCTTTCCAGAGAGAGAAAGGTAGATGGCCTAAAATCTATTTCAAAGATCTAAAGTTATGGGCTCGAATAATTAGAATACATAATAATCTTGTTGACCTCATCGAAGAAAATGATTAGGTATTACTGAGTAAATGCAAAACTGTATATTAATGAATGATATAATGAATTGAATGAATAGTGAAAACTGGGGTTGCCTCTTAATAAATGCAACGAAATGTGCTATAATTTTAGGTCATTCCTGTCCCATTACTATTCGGACCACCTCATCCTTTTAAATTAAGAACATCAGATACAAAGTGTCATTATTCTTTTACACAATCACATATCGACACCTGCTTAAGAATGATTCAAAATTATTTAAGCCCCCGATATGAAATATATAATGACCATAAAAATCGATTATGTTCATTTCGACATTATTGGGCTACAGCAGATTCAAAACGAAGATTGGTGATGAAAATGGCTGATGCAGGTTTTTTTTACTGTGGAAGTGGTTTTACCGATAAAGTTATGTGCTTTTCATGCGGAGGTGGCATCGAAGATTGGGAGGATTACGATGATCCTTGGATGCAGCATGCTATATTTTTTCCTGATTGCTTTTATTTAAATGCTGTAAAAGGAACAGACTATGTTGATAAATCAAAACGTCTGTGTTTAAAAGAAACACAAGCATAAGTGGATGAGTCAAATCTACCATTTGCATCGAGCTACAAACCACGCAGTGCACTACGTCCTTCAGAGGATTAAAAGGAAGACCCAAAATAAAAGCAATGTCATGTAAGTAATTACTTATATGTTAATTATTTGATATATAATTCCTTGTTAGTTTACCTACTAAATATCTAATTTATTAGGCGACGTAGTTTTCTATGGAAGTCCTTTAAATTTAATTTTATACGATTATCCTTAATTTTCGTACTTATAAAATTTAAGTTCTGTACAAAATTCAAAAAGTTGTAAACAAAATAATGAACGCTGAAATATTTAATCTCTTGCTAGCACTTAATTGTACATAAAGTAGAATATTTTATCAAATTTGAATAGGCTCTGGTGTCTCAATTAGAGTAGCTCCCGAAGAAGTTGTAGGTTCAACATATTCGAACTACATTTACCAATTTTCAATAATTAGACTTAAACCTATATTTAATTTTATTTTCAGATATTTTATCATCACGGAAGAAATTGACGGGGAATCCTCATGGGCTGAGCGGTGAACCACGTAATCAATTTGTAAGTAGATACCTATATATTTTAGTCATTCCTTAGTGTAAAATTAAAGTAGCACGTAATTGTACATAACGTAAAATATTTTACCAAATTTGAATAGGCTTTGGTGACTCAATTAGAGTAGCTCCCAAAGAAGTTGTAGAATATAATATCATCAGTAAGGAATAATGTAGGTATTCTATAGAATAGCTGGAGAGTTTAGACAATACAAAATATGAAATATTAGGAATACTTATTGTAGTTCATTTCGTATGATACTAACTGTTAAGTTGCCTATAGGTATTTACTGGTTACCCGATTCTGTATTAGTATGTCGAATAAATTAAAATAAGCAATTACTAATTATTGTGTTTATATTATATTCGTTACCTGATATTGATAACGAAATACGTCATCATTCACGTTACAACACGTTTGAAATTCATAAGAATTTCACAACTAAGTATTAAGTAGGTACATAACAATAACATTATGCACCATACGAAATATTGTATGGTTGAATTTCAAGTTCTAACTTGATCATCATACCAATAAATACTTTATGTTAGCATTATTTGATATATCAACTGCGTTAGAAAAAATATTATTACCTAGTTCATTATTTATTAAACAGTCAAGACGAGCATATCTAACAACATGGTAGATATTTTATAACTTTCAATCTATTGGAAATTTCAATCTATTTACAAAATTCTTAGTATAATTTATTACTAATGTTTTAAATAATTTTCAGAATACCAACTTAAACAAATTTTCAAACGGAACAGAAGAGAGCTCTCCTGAATATCTTCCAAACCTGCAAGATCAGTTCGACTTGGACAACGCAATGAATAGACCTTGGATAATAACACCCAATGAAGAAGTAAAAACAAACAAAAAGAAAACTAATCGAAGAAGACCAATTACAAACAAACGCAGTGCATTGAATTCCTATATTATTAACAGTGAAAGAAGAAAAGGACGACGTTTAATAAAAATTACGATCAAGGACCTCAGTGAGTCAAGAGACAACGAAGATGAAGTTAAGGAGATAATCACTGCACAGTATGTTGTACAAGATACGGTAGATGAGATATCGGATCAAGCTGAAAAATTAGTTCACAATATTTCCAAAAAATTGTGTGGCTACTCATATCATATTTTTTAATTAGGTAATAATTCATTAGTATAACTAGTAGATAAAGTGATGACATATTTAGATTTTATTTACTGTGAAAATATGTGTTAAAAAAATTAATATTAAAAATGTGTGTTAAAAAATAAAAAACCATAGGTAATAATTTTATGGCTACTCATATCATGTTTTTTAACTAGGTAATAATTCATTAGTATAACTAGTAGATAAAGTGATGACATATTTAGATTTTATTTACTGTGAAAATATGTGTTAAAAAAAATTTATATTAAAAATGTGTGTTAAAAAATAAAAAACCATAGGTAATAATTTTATGGCTACTCATATCATGTTTTTTAATTAGGTAATAATTCATTAATGTAACTAGTAGATAAAGTGATGACATATTTAGATTTTATTATAATTTTATTTACTGTGAAAATATGTGTTAAAAATTATAAATATTAAAAAATAAAAACCATAGGTAATAATTCATTAATGTAACTAGTAGATAAAGTGATGACATATTTAGATTTTATTTACTGTGAAAATGTGTTAAAATATTATAAATATTAAAAATGTGTGTTAAAAAATAAAAAACCATTTACTTTAAAAAAATGTTTTATTTATTAAAACTGCGTATAGGTTGACTTTCTTGCTCTATTAAATTATTCTTTATACATAAAACATTTTTAAGTGCACATTGTTTAATATGATTAATACAATTAAAACTGGTTTCATTATTTGAATATTTGTTATGCAACAGTGATAAATTTGGACATTTGTCTTCACCAAGATCTATACAAATACAATTCACACATAGATCTTGAATCCACTTAACTTTTTCTAAGCCCTTCACAATAATTTCTTTATTTTCTAAATAAGGAACAATTATACGTCGAAATTCTCTATAGCCGATATAACCTTCATTCCAGTAAATCCCCCTGTTTCTCTCCAACCACGTAACTTGTTTTTTTTCATTCGTAGTTAAGTATTTAAATAAGTATGGGGGCTTTATTAAGAACGTTTGGGTATAAACACGGGTGGCCAGAGCTAATTCCTTGACTATAAAGTTATTACAAGTGTCTTTAAACCCCTGGACATCCACTATAATTGTATTCGGATTCATGATAATTTTCTCACAGTGCTGCTTAATGGTTTATACTCAATTATACAGTCGTTCAATATAAGACAATATGCTGAAGTTTGATCTGGGATATCAATATCACTTTCAATTTCCACTCTTACGTCCACAACAGGACCTGACTTAAGATTATCTGGCTGTCTAGAACAGTCTATGACGAATAACGGAGCAACGTTTTTAAATTGTTCCTCACTTAATAAAGGCTCAGCGCGACGCCCATAATAAGACTGTTGAAATTTAGCATATTGTTCATATATTAAAGCAATTCGATTATTCGAGAAACTTGTATTTATATTTTCATATGGGAAGTAGGTGGAGTTAAGGTATACCTTAACATCACGAATCTCACAATGATCAAACTGAGACATATCAAGTCTAACATTATTTTTTCTATTTGTCTGTAAACCAATAACGACAAATCTTGGTTTCTCTATTTGTGAAGATGTTTTTATTGACCAAGTATGTTTGGTGGTTTTAGGCAACAATGGATATTCATACAAATCCCAATTCCTGAATATCATCTGAAGTGGTCGATCTTTTTCTAACAATTTTAGAATGTTTATTTTTTCTTTATCAGATACTTTAACATGCGGTACACGCCATATTATTTTGTTTATGATAATATCTTCTACAATTTCACCAGAGTTGAGTTTTAATGCGTTCAGATTGGTATTACTTCGTAATAAGATTAGTTCATGTTTACTGTTTATTACTACTTTCTTAAAATCTTCTGCGAAACCAAGAATGTTGCGAAGTGGTATAGAAGCAGAAAAGCTACCTCCATTAGTACTTTTTATTCCGCCGATATTCCAACCCCAAGCATTAGATGTTTTAGCTTCGCTCTCATTCATTGATATAAATGATTTCATCGTGCTAGTTATACCAGCATTTTTTATTTTGTCTATCTCCACTCCATTTATCTCATACCTTATATCTTGAAACAAGTAAAGTAAACTATTGTTTGTGAAATGAACGCTACTGACTCTCTCTTTCGAATTGTCAGCCTTGTTTACAATAACAGTTCCTTCCAAAAATAAACTGCTTTCTGATGGTAATATATACAAGTCTTGCTGATTAATAGGTATCCTGATTTCATCGCTTCTATTAAAACTTGTTACGTAAGGCTTGTAAGAGTGAATTTCAATTCCTTCCACAGAGTTGTCGTAGGCTGGAGCGGATAAAACATCTAGGATATTCATTTTAACAAACCAATCGCCTTAAGAAATGCTTTATTGTTTTTATTCAACTTTATTCTCCTTTTACGTCGAGCTCTTACTTGATTGAGAGTTTGAGCAGAACTGCTATTTTGAATTGGAAGAAACATATTATATTTATTATAGTCAATCATTTTTTTCTTTTGAGGTGTAGATACAACTGTACTTCTTCACCTCGCAAATTTATTAAGTTATTATTTATATCCAAAAGTCTGATTTGTATGCAGCTGATGTTGGTTTGGTTGATTGGAAAGTAAATTGCGTTTTTTGGTATTTCTATAATTCTGTATCCAGGTGGGACATTAAGTGCGAATTCATGTAGAATGTGACTGGATTGTCCGTTTATATAGGAACCGCTAACTATATCACATTCAACTCTTATCACGGTTGTAGGCAAAATGTTGACTGGAAACTCTGATACATGATATTTATTGGCTTCCAAGACTTGTTTTTTAAACCCCAACAAACCTCCGAACGAACAACCTTTAGTAAAATCTATAGTTGATGTACAAAATAACATAGTTTTTAAGGTGTTGTTATTGCAATGGAGTTTTATGGATGCATCCTTTACTTCAGATTTTAAATAATCACTGATATCTTGCAACTCATAAGTACCTTCAGGTATTTCAATAACATTATTTGAACCATAGTATAACTTATTATTTGTTTTATCAATATTTGGAATAGAATTATATGTGGATAAATGTAATAATGCACATTCATACTCTCCGATTAATTGTAACGTATTTGGATAGAAGGTAGTTAATACCGATGAGTTTCCAGTTATAGATAAGGTGAGTGTCATCTTGCAAATGACTAAAATTAAAGAACAGAATAAAATTTATAGTATTTATTCCAAAAAGATTGTAGATATTCTAAACACAAATGTCCACAAATTAGTGTGTCAAATTTTTGATATCTTGTATAGTTATAATTAATATTGCAGTTCTTAAAATATCGCATCAATTCGATTGGTGGTCTTAAATCACCAAAACTATCAAAATATTCACAATAATTATTTACCTTAACATAAGCTACCCAATGCGTTCCATCGTTTTCTGAATTATCTAGGTTAACTATACCACATTCAATTCCTTTAGGGATTTTTGGTAACTGATCCTTCATGTAAACTCCTCGAAAATAAGGAATACCATATGCGTAATTTTGAATATCAATATTAGTTAAGGCACGATTAGGTAGCTTATTACTTAGTTTTTTGACGATTTAATAAACAATCCTTTGCCTTTTTTGTGTGGTTTAATGTATAAACCGTTACCTAATGCTATAGCTTCCATAGTCTTATTATGACGTTCAGATTCTTGTAATTTTTTTTGACCTTCTCTATAATCATTCACTGTTTTTGCAATACCCGCTGCACCACCAGCCAAAGCTCCTAAAGCTGATAAACCAGCAAAAATCGGGATTAAAGGTAGAATGCCTCCTGTTTTGGGTAAAGGTATGACGCGTGGTACTCGAAGTTTTGGAGCGCACGGAACAATTTTTTTAGCAGCCCTATAAGCTGCATGTATTAAAGATTTACCATCTTTGGGTAAGCGTTTCTTGATTTTTCTTTTAATTTTTGTAACGAAATTATGAAATGTCTTAACACCAGCACCAGATTTGAGTTTAGTTTTCATAACTTTACTCACTACCCACGAACTAAGCTTTTCTCCTTTACTAGCATCTTTTGCTTTCATTCTTTGTTTGGCCATATTTAAAAGTTGTAAATCGGCTTTGTGACGATTAGACAAGTCTGTATAGTTTTCGTATGCAATGTCGTGATACATACAAGCTTCGTCTAGCTTATTTACACCTTTGTCACCACGCAGTAAACGTTTTGAAAGTTTTGTTCCAGGTCCGCAATAATTATAGCCAGGTAAGTGCAGTTCAAATGGCAAATGATTAATAACACTATTGAGTAGTCCACCACCTTGCATAGCTCAAAGTATAATGAACAAAATGTTGTAATTAATAACTATTATGTATACTTATTCTACTATTGCAGTCTTATCAATCCAACTATTCTCTTTACTACTTAAGCCCAACCATTTTACGAACAGTTTATTTCCTTTCCTTCGTAAAACTTTTTCTATCAAATAAACACCTGGACAAGATGACTTTTGAAGTTCGTGTTTGTAAAAGGTTCCTAATATAACTTGTTTGTGTTGATCTTCGATGTGATATGTTTCTGGTACAGTGTTATTGATATTTTTTATAGTAAATAGTTCCGTTGACCAATTAGGTGTATAACCTTTCTCAAATAGTTGTTTGTATTTACTAATTCTAACTCTATCACCAATCATAAACTTGGGCTTATGTTTATAGGATACCGTTTTCATTGAGTTCTTAATATTATTTTTAACATCTACTTCATTCAATTTATTGACATCAACGGGTGCTAATTTAGTAGTGCTATGTTTTGTGTTGTTATATGTCTTTACAACACTCTCCAAACCAAAATCTATCCATTTATAGTGCCCGCTGAGACTAAAGTACTTATACAATTTATTTTTAATAGTTTTGATAACGCGTTCTACAATTGAAGCCTTTTTCGTTGAAAACGTTGAGTAGTGATTAATGTTATAGTTCTTTATAAGTTTTTGAAATGATGAATTATAGAACTCGGTACCGAAATCAGTTTGGAGATGAGCTGGTATCCGATGGTTAGTCGACATCAATTTCTCGAATGCGTTAGAAACATCATGCTTATTTTTAGTTTTTAGTGATTCTATCCACACGTACTTTGAGAAGCAATCAATAACTATTAAAATATAGTTATAACCTTTATTAAATCTTTTCAAGTTTTGCATGTCGATTAAATCAGCTTGCCACAAATCATCAATGCCTTTTAAAATTACAGATCGACGAGGATAATTTTTTCGTGCAGCTTTATGTATTTCATTAACAACTTGTTGTTTTGTCATTTTGAGGAACTTTCAAGCTTATACTTTTGATCTAATACAAATTTAACTGCGTTTTCAACTATCTCATCAACTGCTTTTCGACTATAAAATTTGCTTTCCAAGTGAACCACTGCCTCAGATACTATTGTTTTTAAAGCTTTCTCCAGATCGTTCTGAACATCGTACACCAAAGTATTTTGCAATTTTTGTAAGTCGGTTATTAGTTTGGTTCTCAATTCATCTACATATGCTTTGTTTACTGCATCATCCGCATCTTGAGGAGGTTTGACCCCTGTTAGCTTCGATGTCTTCAAATCGTAATCACCATTTTCAGATTTTAGCAATGCATTATCATAAAATTCAAGCAATTCTGATATACGTAATCGCTTATGAATATAATGACCAAATTTGTCCACATTCATATTTAAGATGTATTGTGTTGAACGGTGTACAGTAAAATGATACACATTTCTTATTAGTAAATCTATTTAATGATTTTGCTTTCACGTAGTTCTTCAACGATAGATATTATTTCATTATCTAGTCCTGTGTTGCCAGCATCTCGAGAAGCAATTAATAACTTTAATCTATCAACCAATTCATTTGGATCATCCCAATATACAAAATCTGTGTTTTTTTTCCACATTTTTGTTAAAGGTAATCCTTTTCCTACTTTCGGTTCAAAGCTTGGACTTTTACTTTGTTGATCGAAAAGAGGTTTAATAACTTGCATATATTTTTGTCCTTTATTACTTTTAATTGGTTTTCTTGAATCAAAATCTCGACGATGTGCATTTGTTACAAGTAACATCGACTTATAATTTTGCATGTCATAGTCTGTAACAAAGCTCAGATCAACGTCTTTTTTTAAGAGCAACTGTCGCAAGCCAGGTGTGCATTTGTATTTGTGTCCGGCTACAGTAATAACGTCATCACCAATCGTTATACTAGAGGAACCTAACATTAACTTTCCACGTTCATTTCTTACACCAAATGGCACATCCGCTAATATTTCTGAAGATAATGACCAAGATGATACATCATGAACTGGATTAGTATCGACTAATGACTGAAATGAAGAGTCAGCTTCTGATTCATCACTGGTATCAATTGTTTCTTCTATATCTTGATCTTTCTGTAAGTCGTGGTTGGAAATTTGATCATGAAATTCTCCTTTTTCTTCATTTTTTGTTAGAGCTAGTTGGTTATTGGTGTTGGCTATTAAATTAAGAGATTCTGTAACAGGCTTAAAAACTGTATCAAGCACTTGTCTGTTATTATCTTCAAAATCCTTCATGTTACGTATTTTTTCCTTACAGCTTGTGTTGCATCTACAATTTGTTTTTTCAATGATTTTTCCATTTTGTAAAATAGATGGTAATCCAATAAGAGCTGATTAAAGAATAACAAGAAACTGAAAGCAGTCTATTTAAATATTCAAATTTTATCTAATTCTACAAAAGTGTCAAACTTTTTTCTATAGCACCCATTGTTTTTAGGAGAGTCTTTATTAATCACAACATAGTCATAAGGCTCTTTCCATATTTGAGAACACATGTTACGAAATTCCAACCACGTCATGTCAGTGTTAACATGTTCTTCATAAACATGTTTCAAATTAATTTCGTCTTGCTTATAAAGCACAATTAAGTTAGCGTTATCTCTTATTAGTTGTTTAGGTATTTTGCTATATGTTTGATTTAAATAAAAACTGTCAATCAATTTATGTCTTCCCATGGCAAAATAATCACGCATATTACTTTGATTTTCACATGCTACATCGTCAAAAATAATCACTGAATTATGTTTTGCATCTGAAACTTTCATAACGTCATCATTTGCCTGATATTTCTGAAAACTGATTCCTGGTACTCCTCGTAAAACCTTTTCTAAAAAAATATACTTTGGTTGATATAGAGTTTTAGAATATACATAAACATTTTGAAATGTCAATCCATTTTCGTGCAAAAGGAGACCAATTAACAAATTGGTTTTTCCACAATTTGATGGTCCGCAAATGATGCAACGTACTGTATTCGGCAATAATTCTCCATGGCGTAACTTGATTTTTGGTAAATCATTACAGATTAAACTAATCTGTAACGACTTTGCTTGTTTAATGAATTTCATGTTTGATGCAATGCTGACGGACTGGTTATGAACAGATGTAATTATGACATTATGTATTTATAACCGTAAATAGTTAAACCAAACTGCTTATAGACAACGCAATAGGCAAACGTAAGACTGTACTGTTTATGAAATAACTCTATCGCTAACTAACAGAGCATCTTTCAACGCAATTACGACGCAGGGGATCGCAGAGAGCCGACGGAACGGTAGTGTAATGAACGGCATTAAAATGTGGAACGTTGGCTTAGGTAAATGATTTTACAAAGAGTTGTTGGGCATTCTATCCCACCGTGACTGAGGTTATCGAAGATAACCGAAGGAACTAAGGTGGGGTAGAATGCCCAATAACTCACTACTGAAATTATTAATTTATAACAATACACTAAAGCGGCAAGCAATTTTCGACTTTAAGTTGTAGCTTGCAAAGTCGTGTATCGGTTAGAATTATATTAGACTATACATTTATCTAAAATTAGGAGGACTACCATGGAACGTACATACGAAACTTCGGACTAGCAAGAAACACGGTACGCTTACGTATACGTAAATATCAGCCTACGTATTTTTTAGATTTAAAAAATTAGTTCTACACAATAATTAATATTATTTTATTGAAAGTACTTGACTTAAAACAAATACCGTCTTACTAATATAAAAATACACAAGGTCTACCTAACGGCAATGTGTTGTATAATCCTAGTGTATACTACCTAGTAATCCGGGAAAAATTAATAAATCAGACCAAATAATAAGTGTACTTACAAAATTGGTCGTAAATAAGGTGATCTCCTAAATAGTCTAATTCTACGATGTGTTCGATCGGGTTTAGCCCGAAATGTAACCTTTTTCATACCAAACAGCCCGAAAGTTCGTACGTACGTCTCATGGGAGGTCTACTCAGTCTACTGCCTATCGTCTCACGAGCTGGTGACGTGTCTCCGGTAGAACAGGTCTAGCGCCTCCCACTGCTTGGTGTGTAGCAGCACGTGTGGCCTGCGTAAACGCATGTAGTTGACTGCCTCTTTAGGGGACCATGCGTTTTTCTGTGGACATACAAAGTGAAAACTCAGTGAGGGTAGTTTTTATATTTCAGAAGCGATTTGGACAGAGCAGTCACGGAGGATCCCTATAATTCCTGCCGGCTTCCCAATGGTTCGCATGTCAAATGGTACATGGCAAACTATAGGTAGTGCCAGATCGAGTGAGAATAAAGTTTGCAGTTAAATATCGTATAAGTAGTGATTTTTGCGTAACAAAAATAAAGGGTCACGCGGTCGTCATGTGGCGCTGCAGTCTGTTTCACTACAGTGTGAAAAATGTTTACAACCCCTAAGTAACCGGTTCAATGTCGCAAAGTCAACAATCTTTATTTTCAATCCATTTGGCACGAGTTTTTTTTGTTCCACTGGATTCCCCTTTCAAAATTTACAAGCTTCCGACTGGTACAGGGTGTATTAATTTGTGGTTGTGTGGACTTACTTCGGGCAAATTAATAAGAGACCTGTGCCCCAAGCACGAAAATCTATCATACTCGTATATAGAGAACGGAGCATTGCTATTGGCCGCCTCCCTACTGTGAACCTGTGTGCGTGTGAAGCCGGCAATCGCAATGAACCATTCTCTCGATATGTTTACGTTACGATTACGATATTTTTTCGTGCTGAAGGTTCCACAGGTGCCATCATTATTATCATTGCTTCCGGTTCCAGCGAAGGCCTTCACTTCAGAGTGCGGGGTCTGCTAGGCTCGGGGACACCGTTGCACGTTGTCCCCCCTCCCGAGGAGGGCCATACCGTAAGTGATGGTAATGGGTCAGCCCGGGTGTGAGGGATATGTCGAAACAACCTCACCTCCGGCCTCCGGCCACAGTCGACGTGCGGTTTTAGTTGGTTTGAGTCCGACATAACCTCCCCTTCCGGCTCCGGGAAGGTATCCGAGGGGATTTCCGCACGAAAAAAAAGGGGACTGCAAGGCTTTCCTTTCCTTTCCTTACCATCATGAGGTAACATCCGACGAGGGTCGCACTCCTGGTGCGTCCAGCTTTACAATGGACGTAGACGGTGCCGTTGTTGACCTGTTCCCGGTCTGCCGGGACCCCTGGCAGTTTGCGATCCGCTGGCAGGAACCTGGAAATGAACGTAACGTTATTGGGTGGCCAGCATGACGTAAGTAATTTCAAAGTGCTTGATATGAGAGCCCCTCCCTATGCTCGGGGGCTAGATGAGGACTCCGTAGTCCCACATCTGAAGATCCAGCTCGAAAGAGATGGCCCTGGGTCGGACGGGGTGCGAGAGAGAGATAGAGAGAGATTAATCTCTGATAATATCACTTCCGGCAACCTACGACCACTGCTAAAGCCGGACCATTGTGGTGCCACCGCCAATGTAGTAAACGGCATCAAATAATAGTCTTTAAAGCGATGCGTTTAAAGTACAAAATTAAATGACTTTTGCAGAGTGAATAAAAAAGTGTATTGATTTTTTTTAAATTTCATTTTGGACTTTAATACGTTTAGAAATAAAGTCCAAAATTTAATGTAATTTTTGCGCTGACTATGGTACCATAATGGTTTAGCTTTAGTAGAGTATCTGTGTATCTGTGAGTTTTCTAAAAAGGTCTAGTTACTTAGTCACTAGTATCTCCTAGAATATTTATTTTTCTCTGAAATTATACCGGTTTCATCGTCTTTCTAGGTTAAAGCAGCGTCCATAATTATAATCTTGTAAATCAGAGATGCATGACCGAGGATTGAACTTGAACCGTTGCATGAGACGGCAACGACGACGGTTATCGCATTTTTCTCATATTATTTTAAATAACGGATTACATTCTACTAATATTTTAAATATGAAAGTTAGTGAAGATATTTTTATACCATTTCGACCAAACGCGAGTACAGTTTATCCTAAAACAAACAGCCATTATCAGCCAAATATTGGCTATTTATTCTAAGAATAAACTTTACCTGCGTTCCTTTAGGTGCATGTGGTCCATATTATCATTTCGTCTAAAGTATCAAAAGGTCCATAGTATTATAACGACCAGTATCATTTCGTCTAGTTCATGAAATGGTCCATAGTATCTATTCGTCCAAATGTCAATTAGTCTATCTCTGTGTAAAGAGCCTTGTAGGACCACATGCACCTAAAGGTTTTTATTTTTTTGCACACCTCCTTCTTACATTCATGTTTTACTATGGCAACTTCATTTTTTACAATATCACTTTTACAAATGTGAGGTTTTTCGCGTATTATTTCATTTTCGTTTTTTATTGTAATGGTAGCTGAACATTCTAGTCTATTTGCACATCTCCATAGTACAGTCCCGCCCTTATTTTTTACACTTACATTGTAACGAAACCCACCACGAATTAAAGTTTTATTGTCCCTTTGATTTACAATAATTTTAAATCCGGCCATAATTACAACACAAACCAGTTCATGTGATATAGATAGACAGGAGGAAAATAATATATTATTACTAGCTGTCCCGGCGAACTTCGTACCGCCAATTTTTCCCTGCACCCGTGGCGTCAGATCCCGTTCCCGCTGCACCATTTAGGGGGATGAAAAATAGATGTTGGCCGATTCTCATAGATACCAGATAAGCACAAAAAATTTCATCAAAATCGGTCAAGCCGTTTCGGAGGAGTATGGCAACGAAAACTGTGACACGAGAATTTTATATATCGTCGTTGTCAAACCAAAATCTGCTATGTGCATTTTTTATAATTTTAACATGTTGAAAGTTGCGATTGGATTTTGACAATTGCGACTGGTAAATGAACCAATCATTTGCATGAAAGGCTATGTGCTTTTAAGTACTCTACGACTATGACAACCTATTCAAATATGCTATGTGGAGCAGCTAGAAATATTGTCAAATAAAATCTGCTAAGTGAAGAGAGTGCACATAGCAGATTTTGGTTTGACAACAACGATATTAGAAGATTACACTGACAAGACACAATGTCATTCATATAAGTCATCTAAAACTGAAACGGCCAGTAAAGTGTGTAGGGTTTTGTAGTCCAACCAAGAAGTTTTGTTCACAGTCCAACTATACGAAAAACTAGACGTAATGATACTCTGGTCGTTTTGATACTGTAGACGAAATGATAATATGGACGAAATGAGACTGTAGACCTTATAATACTATGGACCTTTAGATACTTTAGACGAAATGATAATATGGACCACATGCACCTAAAGGCCTGCGTTTGGTCGAACCGGAGATGGCAGACATTGATTTAATCGACAATTAAAAACTGCAGGTCTAAAAAGGCCACTTTATTAGAATCGTATTAGGATATTTCGTCTTTTACACGATATTTGAACGAAATTAGAATCTACTTAGTAAATGAATTGTGATTCAGCTCACATAAGTGATCATTTTACGAATTTTATAGAAATCTATTGCGATTTACTGAAAATTTAAAAGTACCTAGTTTTTAACCCCGCTTTTTAAGCACGTTAATTGTGAAGGACTCAGTCACGGGTCCTTTAAGCGGGAATTGAAAAAGCATCTGATGAAGCCATCACGCTGAGGGTACCATTATAATATTTATGATGTCTGCATTGGTGACCCTCTGAGACTTCAGGCGAAGTAAAGTCATATTTACGTGTCCTACATAAAAAATTGGAGCATCGGGTGTAATGTGGCGATGTCCAGCAATGGACTACATAGGCTAATTGGTTGATTGATAAAAATAAAAAAACGTAGGTGTAGCTGAATTCATATATCTTGGACCTAATTCGCAAGATTTAAAAGGTCCTGGCGCACGCGGAAACTTTTGTAATAACCTATGCTTGGTGAGTTTGAGCTTCACCACTATCTTTTTTTTTTATAAAGGACACGTCAATTTGACTTCACCTCGCCTGATGGTAAGCTAAAGGCAAAGTCTCGCAAAGAGGGTCACCATCGTAAACATGTACCTACCATGTTAACAGTGGTGGCACTCAGCTTGACGGCCTCACCAGATGCCTTTTCACGCCCCGCTTAAAGGACCCGGGACTGTAGGAGGAAGTATGGCTCGCGCTATACACTGGTTGGGTTGACGAACATACCTGTTGATAAAAGTGACACCCTCGTACAGTTTGTCCTGGTCCGGCGTCTCAAATATGTCCGTTGTCGCCAACTGGAGGAACTCGATGCCCTGCGCCCGCCATTTCTGATACAGACAAAAATAATAAACGCTTTATTATAATGAAATTTAGAAATTCTAATCATCATCATTCGTTCTCTTGGTAGGTTCCTATAGCTTACAGATTGATTGTATAGACAGATTGATAGTTTGACATAATAATATAGCCTGTACATTCTGTCCTCAGATAAATCGAGATTCAGGCTAAGTGTAATTTCAGAATACGGGCCTTAGTATGCTAACCATTCAAATTGATCAAGAGTTTTGATCACTCCAAGTGGGATTCACACCGGACCCCGCCCGGACTAATCCATTTTCGCGCTAAAGATGATACCTTAGTGGTCAAGGCTTTCTCCCTGTAAGAGAAGGATGGCGGGTTGGAATACTGCCTGTACCGATCAAAAATAAACTTTTGTGGGAGCGACTCCAGTCTGACCTTCAAACTTTGAGAGGGAATCTCCAAAGCTTCTTTCGTCAACAGGTGTACCGGCTCTTGCATGTGCTGATTGCCTTTTTTTAAGAGTATTAGCAACCACAATTACTAATATTTCCTCTAAGCTCCAACTAAGCTAAAATTGCTTGTGCTAGGGTGTGTCCACGTCGGTAGTGTAAAGACTAGATTCGAACCCGGGACCTTTCGATCGTAAGACCGACTCCTTAACCACTAAGGTACTGAAGCGTCTTGTCTCCTAAGATCGGTAGCTTAGTGGTTATGAAGCCGGCCTCACGATCGAAAGGTGTCGGGTTATTACCCTGGCCATTACTAACACAAGCAATAATATAAAATAGCTGGAGGTAGGTACTAGCAGATACTCGCAAAAACACCTATTTGAGAATGGTAAGTAAATTCCAATTTTTTAAGTTCTGACCACGCGATGCAAATCACCCGAAACGTCGGCAAATGTAAGTTTTCCAAACATCTATCGCGTGAAGTCCCGAAATTTTATTAAAAAAAACTATAAATTCCAATTTTTGCTTATTTCCGTGAATTTTATGGTTACTAAAATAATAATTAGAAGGTTGCACTATTGTTAATAAAACATCAGTCAAAGACAGCCAATTATATAGATTAAAACAATAAATTACGTACCTATAAATTCAGTTTAGATAATAAAATGTATAAATAATTCCTAATTACTATATATAAGCTAATAAAGTAGGTAATTGGATGTTGTATTTTTACAAGTTTTTTATTTACTTGCAATGTATGTAGGTATGTAATGACGACCTGAAAAACGTAATGGCGCACATTGGGGGAGAGGCCTTTGTCCAGCAGTGGACTGCTGTGGACTAATCGATTGATTGTTTGATAGATGCAATTTGTTCAGGTCAAATCTTGCAACTCGATTTGAAGCAGATATCCTAAACCAATTTTAATGTTTTTTTTTTTTTTTTCATTTATTTAACTTATTAAAAAGATACATATATACATGGCATTAAGCGCGTGCATCAAAAAAACCACTGAGGTTTGTGAAAAATGCAACACATTCTAGTGCATATACATTCAAAAATAGCTCGGTCCGTACAACCTGGACCCAGCTTGTGCTAAAAAGTACTCTTTACGTGCAGTACACGTTTCTTGGTTATACTTTGAAGATAACACGGGGTGCTACACTGTGGTGGACGAGATCAAATTCACGAAATATAGGTTCGCGATTTAGGTCCAAGATACACGGTCCGACCCATACTTACATTCAATCCTTTGATTATTTATATGTCTAGATGGAGTGTCAAATGCGTACAAACGTCTCAAAAAATATCAGCTTGTTCAATCTCATAATACTTACGCGCAGCTCAGTGACGTTCGCGTCGGCTCGGTGTCACAACGTAAAAGCCGCGAAAAACATTAAATAAAAACTGTCGAAATATGGCGACTAGCACTATCAAAGTTTGCCGGAATTAAAAAGGACGCCTAAATACTACTACACACATTACCTTTTATGAATAAAGTAACCAAAATACAAGTTAAATTAATTATTTTTTTCATCACAACAATATGTCATTTATCACGCGCCATATTTGTAAGTGTTGCCAGTTTTTTAAATTCATGGTTTGGTTCGATTGGAGGAGCCTTGTACCGATTGGGGGAGCCAATGTCCCTCCTTTTTATTGATTTGGATTAGAACATTATTTCCGAAATCCGAAATCCGAAATCCGAAATCGAAATCGAAATCGAAATCGAAAGGAATCGCGTGGAAAGTACCCAGACCTATGCAAATTAGTCATATGTACACAAACAAATATATGCACTAAGCGAGAATTGAAAAAAACAATTTAATTATACCTAGGTGATTTTTTTGGGAAATTTTCCTTGTAGCTGGTATCTTATTTACGCACACAGAAGCACGAATGCAACGTGTAAAACACGGGCCGCACGCACACATGTTTGCACAGGTTGACTCGTTTTATTTCCGTTGACAGTAGGACGAGGCTCTATCTAGACATTATATAATCAAAGCATTCAATCATACATTTTAATAGAAATTATCATTGTGTAGGTAGTTGAACACAGTAATCTAGGTGTACGGGCGCAGAGCGGCGAAAAGAACAAGCACAGGCGGTGGGGAGGGATTACATAGATAACATTCACGAAAACCTATCCCGCCATGCCTGCCAAAAAGAATCCCTTCAAAATATGTTTGATATTTTTGTCATGTAATCTTTCCTTGATATCGGGGGGTAGTTTATTGTTGCATACCTTCACATTAAATTGACTTTTGAAAGATTTAAGTAGGTATGCAAGGGAAATTTGAATCCCTTCAGGCGTGGCTCGGTGGCCTAGTGGTTCAGGCATTGATAACCATATGCGATTGCCATTATTTTCGTAAACCATGATATTTTCCTTTATCATCTTTTTATGCTACATTCTCTGTCAGGCGCCACTCGGGCCTGTCCGGTCTTCCCCATTCCGGGGGCGAGTCGGGGACACTGTTGTCCCCCTCCCGAGGAGGGCCAGACCGTAAGGGATGGCTCTGGGTAAGCCGGGATTCGAGGGTTATGTCGAGGACAACCTCACCTCCGGCCTAGCACTGCGACCCGCAGTCGGCGTGCGGTTTTAGTCGGTTCGAGTCCAACATAACCTCCCCTCCCGGCTCCGGTGGGGGAGGTAGCCGTGGGGATATCCGCACGATATAAAGTCAGGCGCCACTAGTCTCGTCTATCTATATTCCACTTCCTATTTACTAAACAAAGTGCACAAATACTGCGCAATTGTGAATTAACATAACTAGAAGAATAGGGAAACGTCACTTCATCAAGATTCTGTTTCAAAAAATTACAATTGACATTACCATAACAATATTAGTTTATTTACAATACAGGTTAAGAGATGATCTGAAGTTTTTCTGATATGGGTCGACGCCATGTGTATAGTTGTCTTCTAAATGTCTTTTGTGTTAGAATCTTGATGTCAAGGTATTTAAGTTTAAGGTTAACACCAAGGCGCCCGGCGGTGCCATACCCGGGGCACACATTACCTTATAGATGGGGTCTAGATGGGGATACCGTGGTGCCCACCCCCAAAGAGGGCCAGCTCTAAAGAGGCGGCCCTAGTTCGGCCGGGGTGTGAGAAATATAATGATTCACTTTTATGAATAACTTAACTATTCGGGAATAGAATTCTGCCATCTTAATCACGCTGTCAGCGGCTTTGTTTTATGTAATAGGGAGGCAAACGAGCCAACAGATCTCCTGATGGTAAGCGATTACCGCCGCACATGGACATCCGCAACACCAGAGGCGTCACAAATACGTTGCCTTCTTTTCGATAGAGAGTACGCTCTTTTCTTGAAGGTTTGAAGGTTGTATTGGTTTGGAAATACCGTGTATACCATACACGGAGGATAGAATATGATTAAGTAACGGAGATGCCCCATTAATATTTCTTCTAATAAAAACGCGTCGCCGAATGCGGGTGGGAAGAGAGACGCGCGGGGTGTCAAAAGTCGAAGGACGTCATAGGTATAACGTTCCTACCGAATGAGTCCATTTGACGTTTGGATGGCACGCGACTCGATTGCCTTGCAACAACTCCGCTATCATTTCCTTCTCCATGGTACCGTATGTACCATGTTACCAAGGACTGCCGAGGGACGCCGTTTGACCGGAAGGGTGATTAGACCTTCTGTATGGGGTGATTTCACCCTGATTTCACCCCTATAACGACTGCCATACATGTTCGTATGACAACCGGGAACGACGGCCTAACGTGCTCTCCGAAGCACGACCGGACGAATACAAATATTTGCACTGAGCGGGGATCGAATCCGCGCCTCCTGCGTAGCGGCCGCGTTCACTACCACCACGCCACAAAGGCTGTCAATAGTTATTAGTTATAGCTAGTAAGTACTATTATCCGTTCTGTGGTTATAGATAAATGAAGTTATCAGAAGTGTAGTGAATAGAGGGGATATTTACATATTGTGTTGTGAGAACTACACTAAATGGAAATGTACACAAGCCTTGAAACAACAACACTAAACAAACTCTTCTAGAAGATTTTAATACATACTTTATAAATCGAATACATAGGTAAAAATAAAAAATAAAAAATCTCGGGCGGGACTCGAACCCACAATCTTTCCCTTACAGTAGGAATGCCTTGACCAACTCAGCTACCGAGACACACCGGATGTGATGACTTTTATTTTAATACTCAGTATGTTAATTAACTATAACTTCAATTGTAATAAGCTAGGTTGAAGTCAGGTGAAAAGGAGTACCATTTCATATGCAGAAAATCCCAAAATCGTGCTCCTTATCTTGATAAGTACTTTTTCACACTGCCATCTGACATTCCTAACATGAATCCCATTTTTCATAGACATATCCCTCGCACCCCGGCTGATCCAACACCCCGGCTGACCCAGCACCCCGGCTGACCCAGCTAACATGAATCCCAGTAGGGCATGGATTCCGGAATTCCGAGATTTCGTAACTCCGGAATTTCGGATACGTAATTCGTGTTATACAATTCCGGAACTGAAGTAAATATCGGAATCCGATACTCATATAATTATTTGTACTAGGCTGCTATTTATGTATCCGGAACTGGCCTGTTACAGAACAATACAAAAAAAGTAAATTATTACATTTAAAAATAGAACTCTTTGGCTGAAGAATACAATATGTTTCATGTTGTTGTCATTTGTTTATCCTTCGTGACGTTATTTTGAAAATTGCAAGTCTTTAACACCATGAATCCGTACTCCAATCCGTACTACCAAAAGCCGTACTCAATTTTGATAGCAGCCGCTGATTGAACATTACTCGCAGATTCGTATGAGAAACACTATAAAATACCGGAGGATGTTTGTGCCTCGTCATCCAGACCCGATATCTTCCTATTTTCAAAACAGCAAAAGCGTGCAGTACTAGTAGAACTCACAGTACCGTGGGAAACTAACATACCTAATAATAAACAAATACTTTGACCTGACCAACGAGTTAACCAAAAATGGCTATGTGGTTAAACTCGACGCCGTGGAAGTAGGAGCAAGGAGAATTCCAGCTAAATCCCTGTATAACTTATTTAAAGACCTCGGATTGCCAAGAGCTTCAATAAGCTCTTTACTCAAACGAATATCTAAAACGGCGTTGATAGGATCTTACCAAATTTGGATAGGTAGAGGGAGGAACACGACTGACGGTGGAGGTGAGCGCTGATGCATCACAAGGTGGCCACCCTAAACCTACACCTGGGTCGCAAGTCCCAGGCGCCGTCACAGTGTTCCTCTCTGTACCACGCCATGGACCCGGCGACCGCACGGTGAATCCACGGAATGCTAAGAACCGGATCTCTCTAATACGATTTTCGGCGAGGGCTTACTCAAAATCAGCGCGTTAATCAACTCGTTGCTACTTTTCGGAATGAAGCACCATCGAAAACTACAGTTTATCACTGGTTTAGTGAGTTCAATCGTGGGCGGTCTGTGCTCACGGACGAAATTAAATAAGCACGCCCTAAATCGGTTGTGCCTCAAAACATTGATGCTGTGCGGAAACTAATGATTCAAGATCGCCATGTTACATATCGTGAGATAGAGGCGTCTTTGGGCATAAGTATGACGAGTATATTTAAAATATTACACAAACATTTAGCTGTAAAAAAAAATTGTTCACGTTGGATTCCGCACAACTTGACAATTGATCAAAAACGGGCTCACGTCGATTGGTGTAAAAAAATGTTAAAAATGTACAACCAGGGTGCATCAAAAGCTGTCTATAATATCTACACAGGTGATGAATCTTGGATTTATGCGTATGATCCAGAAACTAAACAACAGTCAACGGTTTGGGTGTTCCAAGATGAGCCGAACCCAATAAAAGTCATTCCTTCAAAAAGCACTTTAAAGCCAATGGTTGCATGTTTTTTTGGAATAAATGGACATGTGGCTACTGTGGCACTAGAAGATCGTAAAATGGTTAATTCTGAATGGTACAGGACCATTTATCTGCCAGACGTCTTTCAAGAAATAAGAAAGAACAACCAACAACGCAGAATCCTTCTTCATCATGACAATGCTGGCTGCCACACATCGGCCTTAACAACTCGGTATTTGGAAGATCAAAAGATCGAATTAACAAGTCATCCTCCGTACAGCCCCGACTTAGCCTCCAACGACTTCTATTTATTCCCAACCGTAAAGAATAAATTGCATGGTCAACGTTTTTCAAGCCGTGAAGAGGCTGTTGATGCATTCAAAATGCACGTTTTGGAGATACCTCAATCCGAATGGAAAAATGTTACGAAAATTGGTTCCAACGTATGCAAAAGTGCATCGATCATCAGGGTGAATATTTTGAAAAGCAATAAAACCAAAATAAATGCTTTAGGTATGTTTCACTTTGTTATTCCGGATGCATAAGTAGCTCGTAAAATAAGTTAAGTTACCACAATAATAAAATTTGCATTTGTACTCTCTTGTGAAATCAACACCAACATCACAGGCATCGGCACGCGGTACGGTACCGCGTGCAGATATCTGTGATATAGGTGTTGATGAAGCTGAAGTCAATGAATCAACATTGCAAGAACAGCTGGACAAGGAACTCAGTAAATGCAAAGAACCTCGCACGAGCACGAATCAAAAACAACATTTTGATCTTGCTGGATTCGTTAAAGTTGAGAAAGCCATGTACGATAATGGTGGGGAACGTGATATTTATTTGACACAGCCATACTTTTGTAACTGTTAGAGTGAGTAAAATGTTAGATGCTCTGATACTCTTGAGAACACATTATCAAGAAGATCGATCTTTTTTGAAAAAGTAATTCTTTATATTTCTTTTTAGTAGTGATTTAAAGATCTCAATTTCCAAAAAATATGACAACGTAAGTTTAGAGATTTTTTATTTAAGTTAAAGTTTTGTTCTTTAAACCTATTTTCATGATCTCAGAAGAGGAGAGCTTGTTGATTTTGTTCATTGTGAGTTGTTGAATCTTATATTCTTCATAATTTTATTAGATAGTTATTGTTTAAGCTACATTGCAATGGCAAATAGCTAGCACACGTTGATTTTGTTAATTTATTGTTTTTTGTTATATTTACTAAGAAAACCTAATAGAAGGCTGTTTAATTGATCTCAGTCAAGAGTTTTGTCGATTTATTTAGTTTTTTTAATAAAGATTTGATTTAACAAGACAATGTAATGCCTCTTTATTGTTTTTTTTATTTCCTATAATTTTATCTAATTTCGGAACCGGTTCCGGAATTCCGGAATTGAACCAGTAGTATCGTAACTCAGTTCCGGAATCGAAATTCATCCGATATTACATGCACTAAATCCCAGTCACATCTGAAACTTTTGCCTCAGATTCTGGGTTCTGCTTATAAAAATATCAAAGTCGTCTGACCCTCCATGATTACTGGTCAATTGCTTAAACCATATACAGTTATGTCTTACCTCTGCATCATTGGAGAATATTTTCAACTCGTAAGTCTCATTCATTGATACAACTCCTTTCATATTCTCTTCCTCTTTCAACTGAAAAGATAATACAATTTAAATTAATCACAGAAAATTCTCGTTCAGACTGGGTAAACCCCATTCATGTTAGGTACTTCTTCCTCTAGTGGGGACAATGGTTTGAGGTAAGATCCTCAAATGGGAGTGAGCTTTAATGTTAAGATGGCAAAAGGTAATTGTTAATTTTTTTATATACCACTAAGGTGGCAGACAAGCACACTGCCCACCTGATGGAAAGTTGTTACCGCGGCCTATGGACAGCAGTACAGTACTCCATGTGGGGCTGAACCTGTGCCTGATAAAGAAGGAATCCCTGCCCCACAGTGAAGTACTACTTTGCCCTGTTAAGAACTTCGAGTTTCTTTGGCTGCCAGTATGACCTTGTCTTTTATCTTTATTCACTTTCTGGAACCCATATTACAAACTCCGTTTTGTTTGAGTCAAGTTTGCACTATGAATATTTATTCTCACAATATTTATTTATATTACTGTTTCTAAATTAAAATTTATCAAAACTAATCTTATATTTATAAATGCATCAATATCTCAGTATAGGACAGCCACTAATGTTATAATCTAAATATAAGTAGCAAACATTAAAGTATTTAGTAATTTTTCAGTACAGGACACAGAATATAATTATTTAAATTTAAAATATTTTTTAAAGTCACTAAGGTAGCAAACTAATACACACGCAGACAGATGACTCCGTTCAATGCCAACTGACCAGATTCGGTACGTTTACTGTGAATAAACCAGATAAGAATTCATAAAAGGAGAAATTGTCTACTGACCAAATAACCTATAAACACTTACCTGTTTTGTCATCGATTGAAAAGGGAGCGCGCCCAGGATCACCGTGTCATCTATCCTGTCATACCAGCGTCTGCTGGTGACCTTCTCCATAAACACATTGTATAAAAGTGTTGGATAAAAAGTCACTCTCGCGAACATTGCCGTTCCCTGTTAAGAAGTACAGTTATGTTGAGATTTAACGCTCGGAACCGGCACCTACTGTACCGCACCGTGACGCAGTGACGCTGCAAAGCAATTACCATGGTGAAAGCTGAACTTTGAGGACTGGAGGGGATTGAATTAATTTTGTTTGGAGAATCCTCCTCCTCTTCTCGATGTTGACAGTCTTGACAGATTTGACAGTGGTGACGTTTATCTATTGTCACCTTGACAATGAAATTTTCTTAGATGCATTCTGAAATATGCAAAATATTTTTGAAATGGTATTTAACTTTTGAATATTATTCAAATATTGTATAAACAATTTTCGCTTTCATTTGTAGAATTTATTGTGTATTTAATCAATTGTTTGTCAATTATTTCCATATGTATTACAAACAAGTTGGGACTCCTCGTTATTTAACATGAGCAAAATCTTAATTAGTTTACTTACAATTTGTTGCTCCTAATATACTATCAGGCGCCTTAATAACTTTGTTACAGTGTACAGCCGTCTATTTAAAGCATACGTCGAGAAGTTTAGCACAAGATATCTAATTAAACTTTATAATCTTTTGCTCCTGCACATGAGTTCGTATATTTTACAAATGTAAGTGTACATTATACAGAATGATTTAATAGGAAACCACGAGAAGAATATTCAGAGGAGTGTCGAGCCCTGGTTTTGATGAAAGCTATAATTTCATCGTTGTATTTTTAAAAATCAATCTTATCGATTTTACTCAGATAGTTATTAGTCTGTTCATGAACCCCCCACTACCGGACTACGGTTTGTTTTAGCACAGCAAAAAGAATTGCTTGTTTGTTTTAAACAGGCGTTTTTTTTGCTTAAGTTATACTCACAAGCGAATTATTAGCGAACATACACAAAATCCCACCAGGATTGGAAGTAATGCTCTTGGTTATCCTACAAATAATTTCATCTATGCTCACAATTGTTATTTTACTAGGTATAGGTTGTTAGCATAGACGCTTGGTTGTTCGCCACTATCAAAAATATGCATGAAATGACATTATTATTCGGGTACAATATAACAGAAGGTAAACTTGTAGATAAAATAGCTCGATCGATATATCTTGGACCTAAAATGTACTCGAAATGTGCACTATTCGCGCAGTTCACGTTTCTTAGATGTATTTTATGTATAGTACGGGGTGCTACTGCGGTGACCGAGCTCGGCTTATTTCACTTTTCCCCGTTGACAATACCCGTTGATTATTGAACTTTTTGATCACTATTCCCCGTTGATGCAACTAAAAAGTTCAATGATACCCATTACGTAGGTACGTTAAAAATAGAATCCAATGATAATAACGGGAATTTACGCGATCATGGTATAGGTACATACGTAGGTACCTTTCATTAAAAAGGATTGATGAATCGTTACCACATGGTAGCTAAGTTAGGTTTTTATAAAAATAATCAATAATTCAGCCTTTACATTTAAAAAATAAAAAGTAGATAATTTATTCATAGTATTTAATTTTTAACGCACCTCATTAGGTGCCCCATTGGAATTAGTGAACTTTTAAGTGAATTTTAATTTTTAAGTTCACTAATCCCCATTAAATTTATTTTTGTGCATCAATGGGGAATAGTGAACAACAAGTTCAATAATCCCCATCAACGGGGATTGTCAACGGGCAAAAAGTGGAATAAGCCGTCAAGCACAAATTCACCAAGCATAGAATAATACAAAACAATTCGCGCGCGCCAGGGCTTTTTATATCTTACGATATAGGTCCAAGATATACGAATCGGGCTATACCTTCTTAATATTTTGAATTTCGTAGGGGTTAAACTTAAACCCCTAACCCCAACCTAGCTACCCTCACATTAAATTACTTACAAATTACTTAATTGGCAATACTAATTTAATTATGTATTCACTGGAATAGTAATAGAATAATTAAAAAAATACTTACCTAAAAAAAAAATCGTCCGTGTTTGTCTAATCTATGTGATTTATTTTTTAAAACGTTTTTTTAAACAAGCCTACGTACTCCAACGGCGATTATAACCTATATCTACTTAGATAGGTAGTGTTAATAATTTAACTGATAAAAATATCTATAATAGGTAGGAATATAATTAATAGTTCTTGACCCCGTATCTAACATGGTATTGTGACTAATTTTAATTATGTGTTACAATTTATGCATATTCGCGTGACGTCTATCAACCCTATAATTCTTCATTTTTAGGGTTCCGTACGCAAATATAGGAAACCATGACAAATGTACATTCGTCCATATTTAAGTCTTAAGAAATTAGGTACTTTTTTATATAAATTGACGTCTGTAAAATGTTACAGTGGCGTTTGTTGCGCCGTTTCTTCTCCACTAGTGCCTAGGAAGGGAAGCAGTGGTAAATTTAGTTTTATGCAGAATTTGACGTCAAAAAGCTGTGGTAGTGCTAAGTACACAATTTTGAATAAATACTTTGACTTTGACTTCGAATCTGTATGTCGTTGGAGACATACATACATTATATTCGCACGAGTAAATTCCCGAAGGGGTAGGCAGATGTGTATTAATACCCACATTTCACCTACTATGATTTTCCTTCCCACGTAATAGGCGATGAGCCTATTGCCGTCAGGCGGGCACTTAGTCATGGGCTGTATGTTTACTGTCAGAACAGTACTAGCAGCATTATCTTGTTGTTCCCTGGGTATCCCTATCTTTGGGCACACAGATAGAATTTTCAGATGGCAGTTGCTTCCGTATAAACAGGGGAGTATGTGTGTCTAATCCGGGCTCCCAAGTGCAATATATGAATGATGCAATTTGATTTGGCACTCTAATGAAGCCAATGAAGGAGACTTATTACATAAAGTCTGGCATCTACGGAATCCTTTGAGCGGGATTCCAGCTCACATTTGACTCTTTATAAATTAAGCAGTTTTTCAAGTTACCTATGTCACAGATAATATAATATATTTCTATACCAATGTGTCATAGATATATTTTTAAAAAGTGACTGAGCTTCCAGTGTCTACGGTGTCCTACACCGCCAGACCATTTTTTTTAAATATTCAACTTCGTCGTAATATTTCACTATGTTGAGTATTTTTTCTTCATAACACAGTTTATTAATTCGCTGGCCACGCCGGACTCGTTTCAAAGTTGAAAGAGATATCATCGGGTTGATGTATGGCCGCCATTTGTAAACGCAGCGGGGTGCTGGCCGTGCAACGACATTCCGAATTTAAATTAAATTAAAACTTGGTAAAAACAACGTGTTTCCGTTCGGCGCGTTCGCTATTCAAATTCAAGATAGATTCCATCTGTACTAATTTGTCTATGACTTTTTACGGTTTTGGGAATGATGGTTCGGAATTCAGTTTTTCTAGGTGATCAGATTGAATTTCACCGATAAAGTTAAACCACAGAATAATAAATAATAGTATCTACTAAACTAATGGTACATTCGACCAATCTCGAATAAAGTTTATTCTTAGAATAAATAGGCAATATCACCCGTATATCGAAATTATTTTAGGAATAGACTTTACTCGCGTTTGGTCGAACCGGCCATAAGTGCTTTAAATGAATAAGTAGGTAGGTACATTAGTCACATTATACTAAATTAAATTCGTCAATATGAATTTAGCTATAGCTTTTCGGTAGCATAGTTAAGTCAGCCTCACCTTCGAGAGGGCCTGGGTTTAAATCCTGGCCATTACACTACCGACGACGTGCCAATTCTAACACAGGCATTTTAGCTTAGCTGGAGGGAGGGGTTAGAGGGAATATCAGTACCTAATCTCCGTTACTAATATTCTTGGAAGATTACTCTCCCTGAAATGAAAAAAACCCTATAGTTAGATACCAACCTGATGACCAAAAAATTTTATTTATTTAACACTAGCTTTTGCCCGCGGCTCCGCCCGCGTGGATGTCGGTTATCGCGACCAAACATAGCCTATGTCCTTTCTCAAGGTCTAACCTCTCCCTATACCAAATTTCATCAAAATCGGTTCAGTGGTTTAGGCGTGAAAGCGTAACATACAGACAGACAGACAGACAGACAGAGTTACTTTCGCATTTATAATATTAGTATGGATTTCTTGATAGGTATTAATGAAATTACGCGTAGGATATCATTAATTGCAAGAAATAGCGATAGAATGCGTTAAAAATAGTTTTATTTCAATACCTATATTTTTTCTATCTAGTTCGTCGTTGCAACCAGCCATGGCCTATTAATTAGTGCCCGCTCTCACAAGACGGGCTAAATGAAATAAAATATTACTATAGGTATATAGGTTAGGTATTAAAAATATAAACCAAATATGCCATTTATGCCAATAAATATCTCACGATAAATATCTAAATATTTGATACATAATACCTACATCCGTACCGCAAACTAATTCCGATTGATATCTAATACTTAATAGAGTTAAATCGTCAAATTCAGTTACATATTCATATTAATAGGTAACTGAATATCCGCCATTTTAGCAGCTGGAATTGCTTCTGTATTTACGCGTGGGAATTCTCGCAATCAATATTTTTGCATAGTTATGATGTAGGTAGATAGATAGGTATCTAATAAACGTTAGAATATTCTATTCTTCCGGCTCTTCCTCCTCCACTTCGCAGGATCTTGAGCATCCATGGTATGGTAGAGAGGCCATTTGCACGCATGCCACCCTCCACGATATCAAGCCAGGACTTCTTGGCCACAAAGTGGTATGTACTCCAAAGTGAGTATATCATTTGAAAGAAATCTGATTATTTTCTTTCGCTCGGTTCCTATTCCGAAGGCTTTGATTATATGGCGTTTTATAGCGTGAGGGTGCTGGGGGTAACTAAAACACTTTTACATTTCGCTTAGCTGGGTTAGTAATAGGAATTTAGGTAGATAGAGAATAGAGGAATATTGTTTTCTTACCTCTCCCAATGTTAGGAGGCTTATTTCCAGCAGTGGACTAAGATAGGATAATTGCTTTGACTATATTACTTATTATTCTTTTAGTCTGAGGGCTAATTGATTTATTGATACTTTTCTTAATGACTAATTACTGGCAGACAGAAGAGTGACCGATCTTCTTATACGTCATAGGAAGGTATGAGCGAAGGGTAATTTTCAGAAGATACTTAGGTAAGTGAAAAAAAAATACTAAGGCCCGTATTCTAGAATGCCACTCAACCTGAATCTCGATTTATCTGAGGACAGATTGTACAGGCAATATGTCAAATTATCAATCTATCTATACATTCTATCCTCAGATAAATCGCGATTCAGGCTGTGTTATTCTGGAATACGGGCCTTAGGTACTTAGGTACCTCGATTTTTGATCATGGACCATGGGGCTCATTGGGAAGCCGACAGAAATCGGTTTTATGGAACCCGTCGCCAATGGGTATACCTATCTATTCATAGCTTTTAGGAGACCCACTGTATATCAGCACGTAGATAATTTAATTTACTCCGCTAATGTTAGACATTAATATTCTCTGTGGAACAAAGGGACCCGTTCCGAAGTGTGACTCTGGACGTGTAATAGTTTTGTTATCCAGATTATAAAGACAGTTAATTAATAAAACGCAACGTTCAACTTCGATAAATTATAGTTTTCAATTACGCTTTTAAATTCTTGATAGATCGCCAACTGTGTTAATGTTTAAACAGAAAACCGTTGTATAGTTCACGCTATGTTGTTTTACTTTTAATTGTGTGGAAATAGACAATATTGAAAGGAACCTTAAGTCTGTTAATGGCATAGATATAGGAAGAACGCTCGCGCGCTTAGTAGATAGGCCATACCTACAGATTAGGCGTGTATACCTATGTTCCATTTTCATGAATGAACGTATGGCCGACGGTTACTACGTTAGGGCTGTACCTTCTAGTATCGTAATATTTGTCGATATCTTATATTTAGGAGTATAGAAAAATGCTAGGCGCATCCCAACAAGCAAATTAGTCATATAAGGTTGAGTTTATTCAGCTATTCGGTGATATAAAAGTCGAGTAAGTGTGAATTATTCAGCACGTGTCGTATAAAAGCATCTTATATAGCATTTTAGTTATTCAGCATTTCGGTCACATAATGATGCTGAGTAAACGTTTACTCTGCATACTTATATGACTAAAGTGTCGTATAAGATTTGCTGTATAAGTCGCTAGTATACGACGCTTATGTCACTATTTCGTCGAGTAAAAGCACATTATATAGCTTTCTTGTGACACAGTCGAATAAAAGCTACATCGTTGCTTTTATACTGCTATTATGTTGTATAAGTTGCAATCATACGACTATTACAAGCCTAGTGCCAAGTGTCGTATAATTGCTTGTACTGCTCAATTATCACTTGTCTTAGTTTTCTTGTGTACAGTAAGTGGTTGATTGAATAAATAAATAAACAAAAGATCTTTTTTAGAAAACTTTTTAGGAAGGTCTAAGGAACCCTAAAATATAATCAGCGTGGTATCATGGCGCTTATACTGCTAATTTGCTGTATAAGAAGCTATTATACCACCTGTAAATGAATATTGATATAAAAAATATTTGTTATTATATTCATATTACTAAGAATTGAAGGGGGGCGTTAAATATTTATGATAAAACCTAGTATATTTCATCAGAAAACTTACCTTCGCAATACTTTGCAAACCTATGCGTGAGTTTACGAACCTACATTTGGTGCAACCTACAAATTAACATGTCTGCTAAATAAATTGTACTTATAATTTTTTATAATTTTTAAAACACAACACGACGCACTTGCTTAATTTAACAAACAAACGTAACATAAAAGTCATATAAGTTACAGTTATAGCGCAACTTAAGCTTGTAACAGTCACTCCGTTACCTTTATACGATGTCTATGTGACTGAATTGCTGAATAAAATGGGCCCAAATCGCGTTGTATAAACGTTTTCATTACGTTTATACGACTTCTATTAGGAGCCAAATGCTGAATAATTTACGTTGCCGCGACTACTACACGACATATTTTTGCTAGTTGGGATGGTATCATCATGACGGTTTATGCGAAGAAAATAACAATAAAAATATTATAAGCATTTTTTATTTAAATATTGTCATTGCGTACGATCGCATTGTGTACGATCGTGGTGTCTAAACCTGATGTCTAGAAAAGTCTGTATTACACATTTAATTAAAAGAAACTTGTGATTAGTGCTATGTGTTGCATCAGAATCGGCAAAAATATTTTCATATCATAAAATTCACACATAAATTTAAATATATATAAGTAATAAGAATAACACATACACAAGTAATGACAGCCTCCGTGGCGTGGCGGTAGTGCACGCGACTGCCACGCAGGAGGTGCGGGTTCGATTCCCGCTCAGTGCAAATATTTGTATGCATGAATATGGCTATTTGCATTGGTCTGGGTGTTTCTATATATTTACAAAAAAAAAAAGTATATAAGTATGTTTATCCGCATTCTAGATTCCATAACACAAGCTATAAAAGCTTACCATGGGTCTAGATAGCGTTGTGTAGAATGTTGTGGAATATTTATTTATATTTTATAACTTTCGGGGGTTCTCTTGTTTGTCAGGTGCATTTTAATTATTTTTTCTGTTTTTGTGAAATGTGTATGTTTACCACGCTCGATGAGGCGTATATAAGGCCTCCTCTTGATTTTTTGTAAATGAGGCTCTTCACGTCTTCTTCTCCGAGCAGTAATGATGCAAAACCTCGCATTTAATTTTTTTAATAAAACTCCTTGTGATAAAGCCAGCTTTGCATTGCGTGATACTCTCTGTATACGCATCAATATTTGTTTTAACACAAATCTTCGGCGATCTCCCCTAAGCTATTTTTGGCGGGCTGTGGCCGAGTGACTGCGAAGTAAGGAAATAATAATAACCGTAGGCCGACAAATTTGTAGGAATGCAGAGGTTAATCTCTCTAACTTAAGGAACTTAACTGAGTTAGATTGTTGATTTTCCAGACAGTGAGTTATCTGTACCAGCTATTAGTTAATTTATGTAAAAAAAGAGTATTTTCGTCGACAAATCATTTGTTGGAGTACAACACTATCATGCTTCTTGTAGTTTCGTGTAGAGTAAAGTAATGAATGAGTGTAACAAATCATTCATGGATGTTGCCAAAACTCGGCACGCTGTCAAATCTATACACTCATTTTCACAAGTGAGAAATAACTTAAATGTTTTGTCTCTTTTTAACAGGCAAAACTGTATATTAGAAAAAAAGAGACAAAGTGATGTTTCATGGTCTGTCTCATGTTTGCCTCATATATGTATAACTAAAATTTGTATATGTTGAATAGGGCCACCCTGTGGTTAATGGTGACTTTTGAGTCATAATTGTATGTTCTGTACCGATTATTTATCTATAGCATTTTTGGTTGTGGATCTACTTACGTCACAGAATATTAATAAACCCATGTGCATATGTCATGTCCGGGTCCTTTAAACGGAGCGTGAAAATGTCTCTGACGAGGCCGATAAATTAGGTAGCACCATTTTGAGATCAACTGGAATGGTGGCCCATATCCTCTGGACTGTAATTCTAGCGAGGGCAGTCAGTTAGACGGACTAAATAACTATGAAAAAATCAAGTCATCAACTTTAGCTGACCGCTGCCATGTAAGAAAGTAGTTCATCATTCTATTAAATATCATTACATATTATATTGTATAACAATATATAGACGCCTACAGCTACATAGCATCTAATTACCGCTCGATATGACATAATTTACCTCCTAAACATATTTTTTACTATCCCCGAATGACCCGGGTGAACACAATCCCGCCGCGGAGCGCATTAAGCCGCCATACCCCGCCTCATCTGTCATCATTAATGCCAGAGTATCCTAATAAGTTTGCTGCAATAAATAAAATAAGAAATATCAAAGAGTTGCGCCCCGTTTAATGGTTGTAATTGTGGCCAAATGAAATATGGCCGCAGACGATACGGACTCTGTCGTGGGTGTCTACCCGCTTTAATATCGACGTTTACACGCTATAAATATTTTAAATGATTATCTTAATGTGGCGTTTGAAGTCGTCATTTACATAAGCACCTATGGAATGAGGTTGAGACAAGCCCGACGCAGTTAAAACATTCGCACCCCGTCCGCGAAATAGCCGCCAAAGTAAACGCACTTTCATCACATGCGTCTCTCATAAATAGTGCCGCGGTGCAACTTGACTCGGGGCTGAACTAAATCTGAGCGTATTATGCGCGCCCTGTCGAACATCAGACGCTTATTTGTGTCCGAAAAGCGCTCGAAAGACTTAAAGCCTTCTCAGTTGATGTATGGCGGCGACACGTGAATGCCGACCTTTATATTCAAATCGGGGGTATTCAAATGCGTTCGTTGTCTATGCGACGGTTGACAATTCGCGGGCACTTCGAAAAAGGAACGCGGGAAACGTCATATCACTGCCGATGGTGAAGTTCGAAATTCGAATTTTGCCTTTTTGGCGCGTCGATACGCATCTGGCTTCTGAGTTGCGTTCAGGAGTCATGTTCGGATCTTTGCTTTTATTTCACTTCGATTGTGTCCGCAGGAGATATAGTTTGAGATCTATAGATATTTTGACGTGCGGCGCTGATAAAGTTAGTGTTTCGCGGCGGCCGGTGAGTTAACGAGCGTCTGAGTAATGAGCGATGCTATTGTGATTTGAACAATGGCTGCGATCGCTATTGTTTATATAATTGAAAATGATATTCGATAACGATGGCTGTGAGCGTTTATGTTTAGACGCGGCACCTGTGTACTATAAATCGGCAGATAAAAATGTTTTCTACTTTCATTCACGGTATTTTTTAGACGATGGTATCTTAGGAAGTATATAAAGTGGAAATATTTTTACGGTATGTAGCTATAATTAAGCAGGAGTGCGGCTTATTTGCAAATATCTTGTTCAGAAAGTTGATGCAAATGCAGGTGGTAGTTGGAAGACGCGCGGACGTCCGATCTGCATACAATGAGATGGTGCATCGCTCCAGTTCATTCGTAATTTACTGCTGATCCCGCCGCTTAGATGTCGCTCTAAGATAGCACCGAACCTAATTTAAAAATACTAAAATAAAACGGACGCAAAATAACTCCCAAAGTTTTAGGCAGGTAGTGAATCTGACTGTAAGGATGTAACGAAATCGAATATAATGAATTTTTAATCAAATATTATATTAAGCACAATCTAAGTCTCAGAATAAAAGAATAATATAGACGGAACGTATAGAACTCCCTGCCGTGGTTTTCCCAAGCGACTACAATATGGGGTTCTTCAAGAAGGGCATTAGAAGGTTTCTTCAGGGTAAGCAGCACGTGTAACGCCCCTGGGGTTGCATACGTCCATAGGCCACGTAACCACTTTCCATCAGGTGGGCCGTGGGTTTGTCTGCCACCTAAGTGGTATAAAAAAAGGAATACTAATTCCGAGAGTTTGCCTTAGCTTAACATCAGGCGAGGTGAAGTCAAATTGACGAATCGGGTATAAAAAAAAAAACTAAACTAGTGCTATCTTGTTCGCATTCATTGTGAGCACGCACGAGTGCGAGTGAGATGGCACTACGTTAGTATTCCTTTTTGTGGCTCCACTTGCTAGTTCTATAAATTCCATCTATGTTATTCTTTTCGTATGAGAATGTAAGTATGCTAAGTAATAAGGAATAGCGTGATAATGAAACTTTGTGGTGTGGTTGAATATATATAGTAACTAAGATAGAGAAAGAGATGCTTAGGTAGATGGTTCGGACACGTGCAGAGGATGGACAACAGAAGAATGACGAAACAGATTTTTGAAGCGAGGGTGAACGAACCCGGTCGGGGTTGACCTAGACATACGTATGTCAATCAGATCGCAGACACTTTAAAGAAAGGACATGTCAAGAGTAGCCGAAACCGGCGAGCATGTGTGAAAACAATTATGAAAGTAGAAGAAGCGAAAGATCCATGCCAGAATCGTAGCAAGTGAAAACTGTAGTCTCTGCCTACCCCGCCTGGTCAAAAGGCGTGACTGTACGTATGTTTGTATTATTGGCCAACAATATATACCTACGTTTAGAGTTTTGGATTAGATGGTTGGATACCTGACCAAATGGGGTAATTGTCGTCGATCTGCTTCTGTCTTCTATTGCTCATTGTAAAAAAAATATTTTACTTGCTTTTGCCCGCGGCTATGTCAGTTATCGCGACCAAACATAGCCTATGTCCTTTCTCATGGTCTAATCTACCCCTATACCAAATTTCATCAAAATCGGTTCAGTGGTTAAGGCGTGAAAGCGTAACATACAGACAGAAAGACAGACAGGCATTTATAATATTAGTATGGAGTATGGATTGTTAGTATAAGGAAAAACTTTTGTGGTTTTTTATGCTACTCTGTACAATTTTAAATGTAACTACCTATTTTAAAACACGTTAATAAAATATAAAAAAGACTTAAGGTATAATAACGATAATAACTAACACTCAATTGATACACGAAACTATTCAATAATTTTTAATTTAGTAATTGAAGATGTTATTCGATAACGACAATAATAATTGGTCATAAATAATAAATAACTAATTTTTTTATGTAGGTAACCCAGTAGTACACAGAAAGTTTCTTAATTAATTTCATTAAAACACATACATCTGCTTTTTTTAAATTAAAAAAATAATAATTGTACTGCCAATAAAGTCAGCACCGTCTGATACCGTTTTAACGAATCAATAATAAACGCCTTTAACTAAGTATATTTTATTAAAACAGTATAAATAATAACAGAGGCGTGTGTTGAATACATTTTAAATAAACAACAAAGTTTTTTATCAGCTGTTTGTTATTATCTGTGTTTGAAACGCCTACCGTTGACAAATTGATGTGCATTTCTGAACGAGACCGCGCCCTTTTTAATGTTTAAATATGGCCGACATTTCAGGCGAACTATTCCGTGTTTAAGGGGGCTGTTGGGAATAGAGTAATAAAATTTATAACACGGTTTTTGTTTTACAACTTAATCAACAGAATGCTTTGAATAGTTAACATGGCCAATTTGTGAGTTTTAAGCCTTTATCTGGCACGCACTTTACGTGTTGTTGAAGGGGTTACCTACATTTCCCCAAGTTATGACTTCTATGCGTGGGTACCTTACTTACTGCTAGATATAGACAGATATATACAGCCCAGACTCAGCCTCAGATGTGGGCAACAAGAGTGCCAGGAATATTATGGCAATGAGCTCACCCCCTATTACATGAGACCGACTACAATTATGGATGAAATGTGGGTGTTATTCACCTCTGCCTAACCCTTCGGGGATTAAGGCATGATTATATTATTTTATATGTATTCATTTATTTATTTTATTTAACTTCATCATCACTTATTGAAGGACGAGGCTGTGTCGCATTTTTTTTATGTAAAGAATATTAGCAACCGAAATGACTTATATTCCCTTTAGCCCCCCTCCAACTAAGCTTTTCCTTAGATGACAATCACTCCCGCATAAAATCCAAAAGTATGTAAGCGGATCCCGAGCTCTGAGGCTGAGGTGAAAGCTTTTAAAATCGGGAACAATTTTAAGACAAGTGTCTATTAAAGTTTAGTTTTCCTAATAGGATTTAATATTTTCATTTGCAGAATACCTACTATATTGGCGTGACAACCGAATTATTACCCCACGTTAATTTACTTCATGCCAAAGTACTTATAAATGTTATTTTTTCAATCTATAAACTAATGTCCTCATTTCTAAGGAGCAGAAGCTTTGGATGCAATAACATACAGTCAAGACACGAATTAAGAAATACACTCTTTTGCAAAAAAAACGGGCACCTAAGGAAATTTACGTTTTAAGTTAATTAAATGAAATTTATTTCTTTGACGTAGTCTGTATACTTATAATCGTGTAAATTAATGCGCGTGAAGTGAATTCGAGCAATTAAAAGAAAAGAAAAACGATGGATTCTTTAAAATCGATGTACACGCCCAAACAATAAGAAGTGGTCGGCAATAAAGACAAGTTTTTTTTTTACTTTTTTTAATTGAATAAAGTTACAAATGCAAAAACCTAATAACGAGTGTGACCTCCTCTTGCCAAAATCACAGCTTGAATCCTTCTGGGCATGCTTTCCACGATGTTTTTAATAACGTTTTGAGGAATACGTTCCCACTCTTCTGCAATGACTCTTTTTAGCTCCCTGATGTTTTGTGGAGCAGGTTGCACTGATCTTACCCGTCTCTTTAGAACATCCCACACATGCTCAATTGGATTGAGGTCAGGACTTCGAGCTGGCCAATCTAAACGACGGATCCCAACTTCTTGCATGTACGCTTCCACGTCGCCAGAACGGTGCGGGCGAGCATTAGCGTCCATAAAAATGGAATCTTCCCCAAGAGCAGTCAAAAAAAAAAATCTAAAGAGCCCGTTTTTTTTGCAAAAGAGTTTAATACACATTCGTGCAGTTATATCATAATTTCCACATTGTAAGATAAATTTGAATTTCGAACACACCTCTCTACTCTCTGGTTATGTCAACGTATGACAGATGACTCCGGTGCACATACCGCCAGTCCGCCATTAATGTTGCTTGTGCGTGCGTATTATAACGTTGCGCGCGCGCAGCTTGCAATCGAGGCACCTGCGATCCGCCAACGCCATTACTCTTTTTAATTGGTTAGTTGTCTTACGAAAATGACTTTGTAATAGATTATTAACGTCTCATTAATGGAATCTTAAATTAAGAAAATCTAGACTGATTTTGTATCATATAGTAGCCATCTTGTAAGAAAGTGTAGGAAGAATGGCGGGATGGGGTCCACAACGCATGTACAAGGGCATCTTCTGAACTACACATCAGCTTTATTGCCATCTAGCGGGTGCAGTCAATTGACGGACCAAATATAAAAAAAATACAAGCGTCCTTTGACTCATGACCAGGACAAAACCTCTCTTACCTATAGATAGACCGAGCATAGCAATTTTGAATGACAAAAAATATCTTTACTATGACTTCCCTTTACCGCCACTGCCGTAAGTATGTCATAAACTGTTACTTAAGCATAGTAATCAATTTAAACAACCTAATAGACTATTTATCAATTTAATTAAACCTTCTACTAACTACCCACATTACTTCAAAGTCAGTAAGTAATTTAACAACCTCATTCCGCTATCTCAATTCTTAAAAAACTCTCGCAACAAAAACACATGCAAATTGACTTAATTTATCTACTACCATTAAAAAAAGTTAGATGTCCAAACAAAACCATAGAGGATTCAATTCAAATGCTGCTATTGTTGTCTGCCAAAGACTCCTTTGCTTTATTTTTTTTTACAAGTTGATAAACGACTCGTTCGGTAATTCGTCTAACGGACAACGATTAATTATGTTTTAAATCGGCAGGTCTATTATCGATTTTGATGGCGTGTCACTCTTAAGATAGTTTGTCAAAATCATTTGGATAATTCCCACGAGGTGATGTCATAATATTTGGTGGTCGGTTGACTTGATTTACATTTTTTGGGGATGGGTCTCAAATTATGAAGTTTCGTAATGTTTAAACTTGACTTTTCGGTTGTTTTTCTAGGATTCTGTATTTAAATTTAGTAAAACGATTCCACTTTGTTCTAACGGAATTCCTTGTTATATACAGTGGCTCTTGCTCTTTCCTAATAGCATGCGTTGAAATTTCGATTCTTTATTCCCCCCCTTTTTTCAACGAAGGAACTGTTCGCTCGTGAAAGGAAGTTGAAATTATGCACTGAAAATTCCTGATACTTCATAAGCCGCTGATCTTGTGCTTCGCCTGTTTCTCCCTTCGTAAACGTAAAAGTCTAAATTGGATGAAACTAGAGGCAAAGGTGTTTTCATAATCTAACGTAACAGTATTTTTACAATACTTGAGAACATAGAAGATATTTATGACTTTTATAATGTGAATCAGTGTTTATAATGTATTAGTATTTATAGAGAAAACTAAAATTAGCTAGAAGAAGAAAGGAGGTGAATGCCGTGAATGTGAATATACAATTTTTCATGCTTCCAAAGTTTTCGGTTGTTTGTCACAATAAATTACAAAATTACTGACACTAAAATGCACACTAAACCAATTTTGAGCCCTACAATTATCCAAAAAAATGCAACACGGAACCCTTCATTTAATCCCATGCGACCTTAACCTGCCTTTTTATAGTTTAGCTACCGATTTGACGTGTTCTGTGAAAACTAATTGACAGTTGAGCGTGGTACTTTGACAGTTTGACTAATGTTACTCTATAGTCGATGCTCAACTTTGACAGGTGAATTAAGACGTGGAATGGGAGTGTCGACATCGGTGTTATTAACGGGAATAGCTTTGGTGACGTAGAATGGATGGTGATGTACCGCCAGCTAAATTATTGGCTGGTTTGGTGGTATTTGAGGTGGTATGTGGTTAGCGGTTAACAATAGGACGTTAGATTAAGTAAGGATTGATGTGGTTATTCTGTTTAGGGAGGTTTGTTGCAAAATGTTACCTACACGACTAGAATTTCAAATTCAAACAGAAAAAAGAATTGAAAATGTAGTTAAATATTTAATTCAGGCTAATACCTTGGGGTTGAATATGGACAGTGAAAAAATTACCTATGTATTGAAATTCACGTTCTGCCCCTGGGGGGTTGAACATGGCCGGGGATAGAGATTGTGGAGGTTGAACGTGGACTAAACCGTTTTTTATAACAATTTGACTTCAAGTGATAAAAAATATTTGACTTACTTTTGCCGACGCTTCGGGTGCGATGCAGCACCCGTGGGCACGACTTGACTGGCCAGCGAGGGTCACGCGGTGTGCAAAGAACAGTTTTTGTGCGCCTACCCTCCATTACTTTTAGAATGACAGTAAGGCTGGTGACACACTGCACTCACTACATCTTTTTGGACAGAGAAAAAAACCATGAGTAAGGAATAGATATTTAATGTAAAGTGATCAGTTTCGTTAACAGTCATATTGATGATGGATTGTGGAGTGTGGGCATTTGCCAAAAAAAAGCCGTTTCCACGTTTTGGTCGTAGTAGTGCTACAGTCTGTAAAACAGAATGTATAATATTCTTGAGCTTTACACTACAGACTTGAAAGAGGCCTCCCATCTCCCGTACTAAACAAGTACGGGACACGTATCTTGGATCTAATAAATCGCAAGACAAACGAGGTATGGATGCATGTGGATTGTTTTGTAATAACCTATGCTTGATGAAGTTGACTTCGTCCACCTCAGTAGCATCCAAATGTCAAAAGACACCCAAAATATAGTATAGAGCGCATTTTTTGTTCAAAATATATGTTCTGAGTAATCCTACCTATAATGTTTTGCAGAGATACGTGTAGGTACAGTCACCACAAAGATGTTGACGAACAAAGTGCTCAAAATGATCTTAATTTCGTTTTTTGACCCCCTTCCAGTTGACCGATTGTTCTGATATTTGGTACACACCTTTAGTTATAACAATAATACCATATAAATCAATAAAACAGTTTGATTCGCTCTTAATACGAGAGTTTTAAGATCATTTTGAGACTTCGTCGTTAAGGTATTTATGACACTGACTGTACTAGCCCCGGAAGTAATTTCTCATCTTATGGTAGGTATGTGCGTGTCCCATGCTTCGTGTATAATATTCTGCAGTTATTTCAGCGACTTGCACCTTCTGGGAAGTCTCTACTTCTATGATGGCCATAGGTATGGCTAACGAAATTGTAGGTATACAATAGGTATTTTAAATATATTTTATTTGTCACTAGCTTTTGCCCGCAGCTCCGGCTGGAAGTCGGTCATCGCGACTAAACATAGCCTATGTCCTTTCTCAAAGTCTAAGCTACCCCAATACCAAATTTCATCGAAATCCGTTCAGTGGTTTAGGCGTGCAAAACGTAACATACAGACAGACAGAGTTACTTTTAAATTTTTTGTGATTCAGGTGTGGCTCAATAGCTCAGTTGGAAGAACATTTCTCCTGTAAGGGAAAGGTTGTGGTTTTAAGTCCTATCTGTCTGATGTTAAACATCCCTATCCTTTAGTCACCTTGTACGACACCGCATGGGAAGAGATGGGGTGGCCTAAGTTCTACTCTGCCGGGAACCACTATTATGAACGTAAAGTAATATAGGTTTCAATATACCGTGGGTAGCCAGAAAATTAGAAATCATAAAGCCATTGGGTCACACGTAAGCAAGTCGGGCGAGCCATACACACGAGTTCTCATCCAAAAACGAACAAACAATTCAGGGTTATGATGAGAGATACATTCCCAAGAATTGAGACGTACCATCGACAAAAAGGTATGCCGAGTGTTTTTGAATATGGCAACATTATTTACCTGTCAAATTTGAAAGTTAACCCTTGTGATGCCGTGTATAAGTTACATAGTTGCGTGCGTTAGCGTTTTTTGACGGTAAATCCGGTTTTGTTATTGGCCGTCGATCGGTTTGTTCGATTAGACAGTAGATGGGTTATCTGCGTGAGTGTTCCGAGGTTGGAATGTCAACCGGTGTTTGTCGTGTCGTTGTTTATATCATTCAAATGTAGTACCTATTGGTTATATTGCTGAGTTTGATTCTTTGAATGAATAGTTATGATGTTTATGATGGCTTAAAATTAAGTTTAAAAGAGGTTACAAATTACTATTATTTTTATACGGCATATGTATCATTTATGTTTACATATTTTATAATTTACTATTGATATTAGTATTGTTATCTGTGCTATTGAGACACACATACGAGCAACTGGGGTAGATATAGTTCGTGGTTATAACCATCTCAATCAATCACTGCTGGACATAGGTCTCTCCCAATGTTGGAAGGCTTTGACCTATTGTTCCCACGCTGACGTAAACCATCTCCACTCCAACCACCATTGATACTCGTATTAACATTATAGATATTAAAAAATGAATGTTTGTTCAAAGGCACAAGATAGAACTTATTATGACCCAAAGTGACGATGACTGACATCCATGCCACGTCTCTCAAACTCTGCAGAAGACGTAACCTAGCTAAGTGTAATTTGAAAGATCATTTTAAAAAGGGGACCGGTGAAAGTTCCAGACGTCTGTTATAAGACCACAACATTTAAATCTTTTACTTTTATAGTTAAATTTTGTACCTACTACTTACTTCTCTACCACATATAGAATAGGTACTTGTTTTTTTTATAAATATGCATCTTTTCTATTCGGGTTAAATGTCAAACGTCATTAATTCACCTAAACTCATTTTAAACTAACAAATAAAAATAAACAAACGCACCTGCTGCCCGAGTAACTTTTATAAAACGCAGAAATAACTGCAAGCTGCTAAGTAATTTAACTGAATACCTTAATGCATACGATTCTTCAACATTATCAATATAAGGTGTATTCACAGACATCATTTAGTTATAAAGTCTAGTACTAAGGTATTTTACTACAGCAAAAAATATAACTCTATTAATGTGAGTTATAGGTCTTACTTACGTCCAATCTCTTTTAGCTAACGTATGCAGTCGTTGACGTGCAAAGGGCTTTTGTTAAGGGCTTATTAATAGTCAGTAGACCAACCCTGGGAAGGGGCGGGGCGAACGGGCGCGGCAATCGCGTGCAATTTGCATCGTCCGGCCACCGCAACTTGACCGCACGCAACCGCCCGCTAATAACGCGTTAATAGTAGTAACGTTAACACATGCAATCGCAGCGCAAGGGTTGATTAATTCGTTTCTATAATGGAGTACCAAAGACTGCAAAACTTTTGAATTTAACTTTAATTATGGTGAATTAATGTGTGTTGATATTTTCTAAAGTTTACGCGAATGTCACTCATTGAAACAAAACCACTTTTTACAGATTCTATCGCGATGTATTTGTTAGGTATTATTTACTATTTAAACCGACGTTTCGGCTGCTTTGCAGCAGCCATGATCGCGGTGTTACTCATGATGGTAGTAGTCACATAGTTTGAAGTATAAGTTATCTTAAAATACCCGAATTATGGTGAATTATATTGGTGTTCCTACTTACGCAGAATGAGCTCATTGTTTTGTTAAGTCTTGCTGGATATTGCTGCTTACTGGGTTTGATTAAGTGGATGACTGGATCCCAAGCTGGTGGTACGTTCCATCCATCCTCTCTATTAAAATTTGGGTGATTTTAAATTTCAATAGCCTCGCGGATCATTCTAGAAATATTTTAAGGTTTAAAAAGTAAATAATTACAAATATATCGCGATGGGATCCGTAAAAGTGGTTTTATTTCAATTAATTGTGTTGTTGTTAATTTTATGTTTTTATTTTTATAGTTCTATTTTTTAAGTTGAATTGGCGCTCTTTTTTAAGTTAGGAACCTTCATAGGCCGCACAACGTCTTGTCAAAGTTTCGTCGTAAATGCATAATCAAATATGAGTCATACGGAGCACCCAAACCTGGAAACCGGCACACTTGTTGATGGACGAGGCTCTAGCGCAGGCATTCCTCTCAGGGTTTCCCTTAAAAGCTGTACAAGCCGAACCATAAAGAAGAGGAGTAAGCGGACCTCGGACTCAAGGCGAAGTTTTCAGATAACCCCAAGAACTACGTTATGCTGATGATATTAGTCAATGCAGAGCTACTAAGCTAAGTCCATCCATGAGCCATTTAAGTGGCTCATGTTCTTATCTGCCCCTGTGGCAACAAAAATCTGTTGTAGGACTTAATGAAACAGCCAATGACTTTATTCACAGTAAGTACCTAATTGAAATCGGCTGTAATTAGTTTGAACAACAATAAAATAAGTTGCATTGCCGTCGTAATGTTTCTTAGCGGAATAATTCACGAATAACTACATTTACTTCTTAATCTAACGACCGGAATGATGTAATAATACTGCAGATATTTCGACACATGCTGTTGGCAGCGACGCCATGTTATGTTTGTTGACGGAACGCGCGAAATTATCCAGATTTCGCGCGCTAATCTCCCGGCCACCATATTTGTTTACGGACCGGCAAAAACAGATATTACTGTACCTGAAATCATTAATTAATTTTGTACTGTATTTCCTTGACTTAGAGACTGTTAATGCGTGAAATTGTGCGGTTTTCGATGGTTTTACTTCTAAGTAATTTTTGTTTAGGTTCAAAGTGCTTGGATGCGTTCGGACAATGCATGCCGTTGTTTGTTTTAGTATTGGGATTACCGTAGTTGTTACATTTAATCTGTTTGTGCATCGAAAGTGTTGAAGTGGAATTAAAGGACGAATATCAACAACCAATGTGCCCGACAATTTCCAATTACTAAACGATATAGACAGTTTTGTCTTATTTTGTTTTGCTTTGTTTTGCAAATATATTTGTCAGTCATAGATTACAGTGGGCTTCCAGCAAAGATAACTTGAATTAGTTTTGTAGAGTAATTACCTACTTTGTACAAAATAAATCCAAGCAACTCACACTGTTTTGTTGTTTATTATAGGTATCATTTTTGCATCTTCTTTTGATAAGCCCTATACGGTTTTTGTGGCAACGACTATCACCTAACCTTTCAAACTCAATAGGAAAGGCAGCGCTAAAGTCTGGTTCATCAATCAGAAGATGTATTGGTTTGCAGGTGAAATTGGCTTGGGCACCGAAGATCTTATTGGGGTCCATACCCTTCACGTCAAAAGATAAATTGTCTTAGCCCATTGCAGTCCACAACTGGACATAGGCCTCTATAAATGTGCCCCATTTCTACCGATTCTCCACCTTCCGCATCCAGAAAAACTAGAACTACAGTTTAAATCAATAAAACAGTTTGAATTTCTTTTTATCTTTGAGATTTTGTCACCAAGATCGATCTGATGCTAGCACACCTGGTAAGGAAGGCGCGAGGAGTGGTTAGCATTAGCAACAATATATATTGTATGGGCTATGGTAGCTCACCATTGGCAAGGCGATTGTTATCTATACAAAACGAATGACATTTACAGTCACATTTTTTTCTAACACGTCACTTTGACATAACTTTGACATTTCATAGATACGAGTTTAAAAAAGTGTATCATATTCAACCTCCTCGGAGTAGACGTATCGGTTAATGACCCTAACAACATACTAACCGCAACTTATCGTGTCCTTTTTTCTTTTTTAATAAAAAAAAGAGGCCAAGAAAACCTGGCATTAATCCGTCGGCATGAAAGGAGGCCGGGCGGCCCCCCGTGGGGGACGGCAGGTGCGTGCGCAGTGTAGGCGAGCGGGAAAAAATGTCGGGACAAGCGTGAACCGCGGTTTGTTTAGTTATTTTTTTATTGTTTCAGCTAACCACGAAATTGTTTTGAGCCTTTACGTATCTGTGGTTAAATAATTTAGTGTATTGTTAAAGTTTTTAAGTTTGTAAATTGTGGGAATTAGACTTATGAAAGGGGAGACGGAGATCAAAATTAAATATCGTGTTTTTAGGAATTAGAACATACAAAACCTTTGCTAAATGTAAACTTTTGAGAATGCCGTAAGGCGAAACCGGTCAGGTTCAATATAATAAATACTGTGGAAAAAGTACAAGTGTTCTCAATATGTGTAACCTGTTGGACGTAGATGGACTGTGTGAAATCCACACTAATATTATAAATGCGAAAGTAACTCTGTCTGTCTGTCTGTCTGTCTGTATGTTACGCTTTCACGGCTAAACCCCTGAACCGATTTTGATGAAATTTGGTATACGGGTAGATTAGACCATGAGAAAGGACATAGGCTATGTTTGGTCGCGATAACCGACATCCACGCGGGCGGAGCCGCGGGCAAAAGCTAGTATGATATAGTTAGTTAAGAAGGGAGTGAATGTTGAAATGACTGCAACAAGAGACGAATGAAAGAAACACACATGTTGCGCGGACCCCAAATAAACTTGGGATAAGGGCAGGGGATTTAATGATGATGAGATTTAAAAGATTTTGGCCATCGATATTTCGATTATGACGCCTCTAGTGCACACGTCTGTAGGCTAACCATTTTTAATCAAGTGGGTCGTGTGCTTGTCTGCCACGGCCACCTAATTAATAAAAAAAGATATGGATCACGGAGGAGAGAAGTAAATGGATGTTTAAATGATTGTTATTTAATCACGCTTAAATTTTGGTACGGGGACATAATGCTCGTAGTCCATATTCAATTTCATCTCGATGTGTCTATTTTGGGTCTTTATTAGACTAGTGGACCTGGCGAATTTCATACCGCCAATTATTTTCCACCCGCGTGGTGGCCGATCCCGTTCCCGCTGCATCCTCTTATACAAAGATATAGTTATCTAAACAGCAACAGAAATAACCACACTGTCACTTCTGCATATATGCCGATGCCGGCCGAATTTGTTGACATTATGATCACTACTCCGTTCCCTTGAGTGGTAGCGTGATGATATATAGCCTATGTGTTATTTTGATGTAGGTATAAGCTATATTATTGTAAAGTTTCATGAATTTCATCCATTCAGTAGTTTTTACGTGAGCGCTGTGTAGAATATCCTAGAATAGGTATTTATTTATTGAAATAAAACTTATCTTATTAATAGATTATATTGAATAGAATAAAACTTGTCTTAACAGAATAAATTATATTATTATTTTATATCTAAACTACACAATTTCCCGTCATTATCGTAGATATAAATAACACATATAAATCGCGATGCAATCGGCCATTATAACGACAATATCATTCTCTGATTATATTATTATTTATTATTGATACAGTTGGCGATAGAAGTACATTCAGCCACAAAAGTAACTTAACACATGATATATTGTCGGAAGTTAATGCGAATATTTATAGACCAGCTGTTGCTCAAGGCCGCGGTAGCCGCTTCCAATTATGTGGGCCAGTCTACCACATAAGTAGCATAAAAGTAATAGCTATTGCCCATGATATCACATTCCAAGGATTTTTTTTCACGGATACCACCCCCACGGAGCCGGTGGAGGCGGTTATGTCGGACTCGAACAGACTAAAATGCACACCGTCTTGGGTCCTTGGTCGCCGGAGGTGAGATTGCCAAAAGCATATCTCTCGCACCCCGGCAGACCCAGGACCATCTCTTTCGAGATGGCCCCCTTCGGGTTGTGGAGACCACAGTGTCCCCATCTAGCCCCGATTGCGAGGAGGCGCACTTTGCGCCGCGCCGCCGCGGCCTGCTAGCATCTAGACTAAATAGCTCATCATACGCACTGCGTAAATTGTCTAAGGTAGTAAATGTAGATGCTAGACTTACTGCGTATCACGGTATGGTTGCGTCGGTACTGAGATACGGTGTGATATTTTGGGGCAATTCCACAAATAAAGAAATAGCCTTTAAGTCTCAGAAGCGATGTATCAGGGCTATGTTTGATCTTAAAGTAACGGACAGCTGTGTACCATATTTTAAAAGATACAAAGTTCTGACACTTCCGTCTATATACATTTATGAAACAGCTATCTTTGTTAAATTGAACCCATATCTATTTCCACAGCTGTCTGATGTGGTGAATCGCAATAGGCGTAGGAATGCACTATGTATTCGGAAAGCTAAGTCAACCCTTATGTGGAGTAGTATATTTTGTTTAGCTCCAAAAATATACAATACGATACCTGATAGCTGGAAAAAATTGAGTGTTGACATGTTTAAAAAGAATTTAAAGGACATGCTATATGATAAATGTTATTATAATATTGACGATTTTTTAAATGATACAATCTAATTAAACACTGACATCTTAATTTTAAATTGTACCTATTGCATGTGTTGATTTTTAATGATAAATAATGAGATGTATTCAATGTAAAATTTTTTACGCCAGAACCGGCAGAATATGAGATCTGAACATTATGTACCTAAACACCATTTTGTACCATATTCAACGAATAAAGACTTTGACTGCTTCTGCTAGGGTGACACATTCCAAGGATAACAGGTAACCAGAGTTTTCTTCTCTCTTAGCGATAATCTCAGTCGCAGCTGAAGCTATCAGCTTGGAGTCTGGGGCCGCTTTACCAGTCTAACTGCGGTTTTTTAATACAAAAGAACACGTCAATATGAATTCACCTCTCGCCTGATGGTAAGCTAAAGGCAAAGTCTCGGAAACAGGAGCACCATCGTAAAAATGTACCATGTTAACAGTGATAACACTCAGCTTGACGGCCTCATCAGATGCCTTTTCACGCCCCGCTTAAAGGATTTGACTGTACTTCGTTATTTTAAAGGTATTTTGTTTAAAAGGGTAACCAGAATATATCTAATCTATCTCTGTGCCTGCCGTTTTCTTTCGCCCGCGTGGCGATCGATCATGTTCCCGCTGCACTCTCTACTAAATTAAGCATAAATTACACATTTATACCTTCTTCTTGAATTACTCCATCTATTAAAGGAAGCTGCGGTAGCCTAGTGGACTGCTGAGACGAGGTCTCGGTATCGATCCCAGGTTTTACCATGGCACACACCAGTGACTGTTCGATGCTTTTCGAAGTTATGTGTGTATTTATCGCAGGTTTATAAGTGCCCGGTTAATGGGCTCGCCGCCGGGACCTAAACATAAACTGGCGAAATGTGGGTGCTAGCACCTCTGCCTTCCCCTTCGGGGAATACAGGCGTGAGCTTATGTTATGTTATGTTATATTTTATGTTAAAAAAAGAAGTAGTAAACATCTAGTTGCATCTAAGTTCTTCTAGTTCTCCTGTTTCTCCATTTGACTACTACGGTTTTTATGGCAGCAACGGTGGTCTGACCTCACATCCTAAGCAGAGGAGATAGAGAGACAGGTGAGGTGAAGATCTTGGGCTGTAGGCACTGACACAACGATACATTAAGTAAACCTGTTAAAATACGATCTGAAGATATGAACAATCTTCTTCTTCATCATAACATAACATAAACATAACATAAACTCACGCCTGTATTCCTCGAAGGGGTAGGCAGAGGTGCTAGCACCCATATCTCGCCAGTTTATGTTTAGGTCCCAATGTAATAGGTGGCGAGCCTATTGCCATTAAGCGAGCACTTATAAACCTGCGATAAATACACACATAACTTCATTGGTGTGTGCCATGGTAAAACCTGGGATCGAACCCGAGACCTCGTCTCAGCAGTCCATTACCCATACCACTAGGCTACCGCAGGCTTCTTCTTCATCCTATCCTAGCGTTAATCCCAGTTGCATTCGACGCTTCCAGCTTGGAGTCTGGGGTCCACCTTACCTGTCTAACTACGAGTCCGGCTGAACTTCGATATTTACCAATACTTACCTAATGAAATAATATTTAGTAGGGTTTCCTAAACTACGATACTCAGTGTAATTCGGCTTATGAACCGACAGTTTATTAATCAAATAACTAATTGCCAAATAAAATTAATTGATAACGAACGATGATAATTCAGGAATTCGATATAAAAATTTATAGGTTATTTTTTTGAGCTAAACAGCTTTTGTTGCCGACCATACGTAATAAATATATCGATTACGACAAAAATAAATAGAATATTAAAAAGTGTATTTTTCTAACGCATTATTAGCATCACCAGGGTTCACCTGTAACTAATTATGAAAGCAATAAAATTGTAGGAGTCGCAATTAATTAAATTCCAATAAATAGTTTGTCAAACCAAATTAAGTTACTTACAGTTCTTTTACTTCTAAAAGTTATTTGAGTGTATCCTATCATAATCGGCATACACCTTATAAAACCACCAAGATATTTCGTACCTAACCAACATATCATGCAAGCCTGTTACCAGCTAATTGGCAGACAAGGCTCTGTCTGACGCAGGTTGTCCTCTCGGGGTTGAGGAGTCAGGTTGCAGTCGCCCCCATAAAAGTCGTATAATCTACTAGCTGAGCCGGCGAACTTCATACCGCCATTTGTTTTCGCCCGCGTAGTGACCGATACCGTTCCCGCTGCACCCTCTACTATATCAAGCATGTATTATACATATAAACCTTTCTCTTGAATCACTCTATCTAATAAAAGAACCGCTTCAAAATCCGTTGCGTAGTTTTAAAGATTTAAGCATACATAGGGACGGACAGACAGCGACAGCGACTTTGTTTTATACTATGTCGTGATGATGATACGCAGATAATCATAATTTTTTTCGCTCTGTCACTTGGGTGGTAATGTTGGACTCAAGCTGACTAAAACCACACACCATATTATCAAATGCCTGGGTGTAAAGCCTCCTCACATTTCGACTGAACCTGGACCATACATTCATCTCTTTTTACATGCATGCCGAAATAAACATTTACACACCATAATGAAATGGTAGAATGTACACGGGAGACACTTAAATAAGACCATTTTATATGTACCTACATTCATGTGAATAAATGACTATGAACTATGAACTATGAATCTCAGGTTTCAATATGGCTCCCTCGGGTATTGAGTGGTTCATCCATCATCATTCGATTACCAATCACAGTTGGCTGAAGTGACACCTGTCTGACCTCTCAACCCCTAGAGGAAAACCTGCGTCAGAACCTGGTTTGTCAATCAGCAGGGGTACACCGAGTTTAATAATTTATTTAATAATAAATTAGATAACAATTACTGACACAACCATCGCTAAAATAATGTCACCACAGATATACATCCCTACATAGTATTAAAGCAAAGTCACTTTTCGCGTCTGTCCGTCCCTATGTATGCTTATATCTTGAAAACTACGCTACAGATTTTAATACGGTTTCTTTTGATAGATAGAGTAATTTAAGAAGAAGGTTATATGTATAATATATGCTGAATATAGTAGAGGGTGCAACGGGAACGGGATCAGACGCCACGCGGGTGGAAAAAAATTGGCGGTACGAAGTTCGCCGGTTCAGCGAGTATTATTATATGACGTACCTATTGAGTTCAAACCATTATACTAAGTTTATGGTTCAAACATTGCTTTGTAAGGTGTCGGCTACTTTTTAGGGTTGCGTATACAAAGGATAAAAACGGGACCTGTTGCGGATAGCAACACCTTTTTATTTAATTTTAATCTGAACTTTACTTTTTGTGCTAGCAACACAAACGATCCTCTTGCCTATATGCCTCAAATTGTACGGACGTGTCTTCCAAAAATTTAATTGTACCCTTTTCTTAAATATTATACTTACTGTAAACCAGCTCCTGTTTTTGGATTTACAACGCCCAGAACAGCTATCGAAGCAACAGGACCCTATTACTAAGACTTATCGATTACTAAGCTGTATCTCATGAACCGTGATAGCCAAGCAGTTGGAATTTTTACAGATGATGTATTTCTGTTGCTGCTATAATAACAAATACTTACTAAAAATTGTGTCATCATTATCACCGCGTTAGTCCCGGCTGTGAATCCCCAAAACATAATGAAATAATAATTATTGAGTAAGACACTTTGTACTTTTCCACTTAATTTTATTTTTCACCTGACCGGTTTCACCTTTCGGCTTTCTCAAAGGTATGAGTCTGCCGTGAGACGAAACCGGTTAGGTGAAAAATAAAATTAAGTGGAAAAGTACAAAGTGTCTTACTCAATGTGTAGCAGATTCCACCAAGTGCATCAATGAACAGTATAAACAGAAATACATACATACATACATAAACTCACGCCTGTATTCCCCGAAGGGGTAGGCAGAGGTGCTAGCACCCACATTTCGCCAGTTTATGTTTAGGTCTCAATGTAATAGGTGGCGAGCCTATTGCCATTAACCGGGCACTTATAAACCTGCGATAAATACACACATGACTTCGAAAAGCATCGAAAAGTCATTGGTGTGTGGCATGGTAAACCTGGGATCGAACCCGAGACCTCGTCTCATACAACTAGGCTACCGCAGATATTACCGCAGTCTTACTCAATGTGTAGCAGATTCCACCAAGTGCCATCAATCAACAGTATAAACAGAAATAATAATGATTTAAGGGGCGATTTTTTGCTATTCTTGGGAAATGGGACAGGCAAACTACAAAAATGATAATGTTACATGCGCGAGTCTAACTCGCACTTGGCCAATTTAATATTCTGGACGAAAGCAAAATTTTATCGTCATGCCATATTTTATATTACTTATTATCCAGTTAAATTTTATTTTCACTTTTATACATTTTAATATCATGCGTTAATTTATTTTAAAATATTCGCATTTTCCCATATAATATGATAGTTTATGAGACGTACGGGTATTTTTTACATGGCAACACAAATAAAACTACACATGAGAACGCTATAAATGTGACTCGAGCGCAGCGGGGGCGCCTAATCGATGCCTCGGCGTAGTGTTGTGACACGCTATATCGATTCAAATAAGTTTATTGTTCTTTCCTAGAAGGATTTACACTGCGGTAATATAGCTAAATAATACAGACTCAGCCTCCATGGCTCGAGTCAAAAATAGTGCCTAGAGTACGGCATAGTGAGACTGTTGGAACGTATGTCACCATCTACGACGTCAGGCCAGCACTGCTTCGGTCTACCTCTACTGGGACAGATACATATATATTTTATGAGGAACCAACTGTGATTTGCACTGAAAATCATCCGAGCATACATACATTAAAACCTCCATTCAGGCTTAGTTGAATTCAATGTTCTAGAATATATTACACAATATTCTATACAAGACCAAAACGAAGTATAGCTGGCATACAGATCTGGGTAATACGTTTCCAGATCTGTATGCCAGCTATACTTCGTTTTGGTCTTGTATAGAATACTGTGTAATATATTCTAGAACATTGAATTCAACATTTTCTTATCATATTGGATTACTTACAATACAATATCCAAATGTCAATTAAAGTAATTCGAATGATTTTTATTACTATTTAATTAATCAACCCAGGATTGCATTGCACTATAAATAATCAACATAAATTTGATTTTTTTTTTATTTATTTAGTTGACCTTATAAGATACTAATTAATTGTGACTAATTTAACAACCCGTGAAAAGGATATTTTTTTTTTATAAAATCACATGTCAATTTGACTGCACCATCATCAACGTGCACCATGTTAACAATGGTGGCACTCAGCTTGATAATGCGGATAATAAGTACTTTGCGAAGCCATCCCAGAGATACGAACAGTACTCCAGGCAGGAAAGAATTTGGGTCTTGTACAGAAGACTTGTTTGTTCTATGTTCAAGTGTGCTAGTCGATTTAATCTCTTAAAAGAAGCATACTTTATCTATTAGACTAAAATAATTAGTATAGTGAAAGCAACGGCTGCCCTAATGAATAAAATTAAAATATATTACTCTCTGACCTTTCATCTGCTATCGATATCTGTCTCCTCCCTATGTGTAACCTCTCGTATCGAACTCAAGAAAGATGATTCACAATTTCTCTGTATTGTTTACGCGCCAAGAGATACGTCAAGATACAACCCTACACCTTGTAATGTTGCCAGCACATAAATACTCACCTGCAGTTGCCAACAGGTGATTTTCGAACTAGACTCGCTGTCACTGGCGATTAAGATTACTTTTTTTTTTAATTCTGATTACGCGAAGAATTTCATGAATAAATGTACAATTGTCTTGATTAGATTGTAGATATATTCATGCAAGTTGGTGTTAATTTAAATAAATATGCAATGTGATAGGATTTTAAATATTATTATAGATAAAGTAAATTATTTAACACAATCCTCGAGTAAAATAAATTGATGTTAGTACATGTCAGCTCATAAATTTTGTACAAACGTTTATTGTAATTAATAATTATACACTTTTTGATAATTGTTTGAAAGTTATAAGTTAAATTATATGTAATTTACGGTTTGTGTTTTTAAGCAATTAGTTTAATTAATAATATCAAAATATGGTGCCCTATTTAACTGCGTTGCAATGTCAATCATTTTCTTTTTCATATTCAACGAGGGGATACTTACTACGCCCAATAACTGATTCAATATCTATGGTGCTGGGTGAACCCAACAGGAATAGGGTTCGTGGTTACCCCAGCAAGGTAACTGCTGGGGGTATTTCGAAGATGTTATCCTAAGTGCCTTCGCTGCGTTAAGCGGGTGCGGGCGCGGATGCCCGACGCGGATGTCCGCGCCGTGCGTCCGCGACGGACTCCCGTCTATCGCAGCGACGACGCTAGCATAATTTTGATCGCGTAGGTGTACAGTAGTAGTAGAGCGACAGAGAAAACGCTCTACAAATCCGCAACAAATAACTTCTAGCTATACCTCTCACTTTTACACTAATTTCATTATAACTACAATGTGTCAGTATTCGTAGTCAAGTCATATGTTCATAATGACTGTTACCTTACTGCAGTTATATAACGTACCTGCACTAATACTAGACTAGACCACGGAGAAAGTGATGCTGAGGTACAATTAGATGAAAGTAATGCAACACTTCCTGTTAGCCATGGACGGTTAATTTATGACATGGCGTACGTATTTTTACCATTCAGGTGGCAGAAAAGCACAAAAGTGATTGCCGTAACCTATAGACATGTGCAAAATCAGGGGAGTCACAGTCGTTTGGCGACACCGGTGTCCCCCCTCCTGAGGAGGGCCAGACCGTAAGGGATGGCCCTGGGTCAGCCGGGGTGCGAGGGATATGTCGATGACAACCTCACCTCCAGCCTAGCACCACGACCCACAGTCGGCGTGCGGTTTTAGTCGGTTCGAGTCCGACATAACCTCCCCTTCCGGCTCCGGAAGGGGGGGTATCCGAGGGGATTTCCGCACGAAAAAAAAAAAATACTGGAGTCACACTCGTGCTGGGTTTTTTTGTTTTTTACTTGGCGGAATGCGTTTATGCACTTCGCTCACCCCCCACAGGGGCAGGGGGCGGGCTTCGTGTGGGACTCCTAGCCTCCGAGGCCAGACTACCCACTAAACCGTCCTGTCCGACGTCACCACATATCGACGATGGCGGGAACAACATCTTCCGCCATCGTCGTGTGGGTCGTCCGCTACTGATCGGCGGCAGGCTCATCTCTGGTGCGGCAGAAGAGGAGTCCTTCTGCCACCCGCCTAGGCAAGGCACACGCGACCCGACGTGCGCCTTCAACCTCGAGGCCTATGTAAGGGCAGCAGACGCCCCCGTGTCTACTGCCCGGCCCGGTTAGGGGGGGAGGAGTTGGTGGTACTGCCTCCTACGAGCCCCGGTTCTCTTGCGGCGCTGTGGGGGGGAAAGTGGGTCACATTCCCTGTCCCTCTCCGCCGCCTCGTGCTGCCGACCCTGTAACAACACTGAGTTTCATCATCAATGCAGAATATAAAACAGGACAAGCTACTAACTGCATAAAAATTCTCCAGTTAGATCTGGCTACCCTACTCAAAGGTTAACGAGGTTATTATGGCCGCGGTATTCTGTAGGGAGAAGGTGCTTCCCCAGCAAGACGGCTGAATTGCGCGAGAATTTAGTTTATTCACATAATCTTTTTTACTCTGTATTGGGTACTCCCTGGCTAGGTGATTGGGTAATTATTGTGGTGGCAGGACATAAAAGTCACGCAGCGGTCTTTGCTTATATGCTATTTGCTTATAAGCCTTTGCCCGCAGCTCCGCCCGCGTGGATGTCGGTTATCGCGACCAAACATAGCCTATGTCCTTTCTCAAGGTCTAATCTACCTTTAAACCAAATTTCATCAAAATTGGTTCAGTAGTTTAGGCGTGAAATACAGGCAGACAGACAGAGTTACTTTCGCATTTATAATATTAGTAGAGAAGTATGGATATGCTTGGAATTTCTTTGAAGGATAGAATATGCAACGAAGTCATCCGAAAAAAACTAGTTACCGACATAGCTCGCAAAAAAACAAGCTGTAGTGGCAATGGACTGGTCACGTCTGTTGGACCTATGGCCGTTGGAGCAAACGAGTCCTAGAATGGAGATTGCGAGAAGGCAAATAAAAGGTGGGTCGCCCCCTAGCCAGGTGGACTGACGACTTGGAAAAGGCTAATATGAGATAGATTTGATGCGGAAGCTAGACCAGGAGCAATGGTGCACATTGTGAGAGACCTATGTCCAGTAGTGGACTACAGTAGACTATTTGATTAATTGCTAGTGGGACTGGATAGTCTGACGTACGTGGTAAGTTTTTTTTTACACCTCTGGCAATTTATGATTGACTTTGAGCTTTTGCCCGCGGCTCCGCCCGCGTGAATGTCGGTTATCGCAACCAAACATAGCCTATGTCCTTTCTCAAACTCTGATCTACCCTTATACCAAATTTCATCAAAATCGGTTCAGTGGTTTAGGCGTGAAAGCGTAACATACAGACAGACAGACAGAGTTACTTTCGCATTTATAATATTAGTATGGATTGTAAATAAATAAATTACATCCAGACTCATCGTAAGATACACAATTTTACACACACAAACAAATACAAAAACATTTCCATACATAACAGTTACCCACCAAACAAAACAAACATTCGATTAATTTACTGACATCTAGTGATCGGAACAACAGCCCACGCATCCCTTGCTGACTTATAACGATTAATTTATTTGTTTGTGGAACAAATAAAGCAATGTATGATAAACAAAATGCAGTTCACGAACGTAAAGGGCAATGACCGCTGCCTTGACTGCCCGCAGTGAAAGTTGATCAGATTCGCAATAAGATTACCCACTGGACTTTCTTAGTTTTATAGGGAATAAAACCTAGGTATAACAGAATAAGCGTTTCAGTGACTCATTCCTATGCCGCACAACTAAAACCTGGAACTCCCTGCCAGCTCACGTGTTTCCTTCTTCCTAAAGTCCCGGGTCCTTTAAGCGGGGCGTGAAAAGGCATCTAATGAGGTCGTCAAGCTGAGTGCCACCACTGTTAACATGGTACATGTTTACGATGGTGACCCTATTTCAGAGACTTTGCCTTTAGCTTAACATCAGGCGAAATGAAGTCAAATTGATGTGTCCTGTATTAAAAAAAGGTATAAAACAAAATATGAAATTGATGGAACCGTAATTCTTGGTGTTCATTGCGGTTTAAGTCTTTATATAAATTACGTGTTACGTTGATTGTCCGCAATGGACTCTTAAACTAGTTACCGATTTTAATCAAATTTGCACACCGTGTGCAGTTTGATCCAACGTGAAAGATAGGATAGCTTACATCTTAATTTAGTGACAAGTAACATCCATGCGGGCGGAGCCGCAGGCAACAGCTAGTATTATATAGGTAATCTTCGCACTTAGGTAGATACAGCGAATAATGAATTTTCAAATATGTTGTCAACCTGAGCTGTGATATAACAAAAAAATTAATAGAATATTTAAAAAAGTCCAGTCACAAAAAATGCCTCCAAAAAGTTGAAAATAATTTGTGTTGGTTAGCCCTTTAACTTTGATATAGGTACCTAGCAATATTTTGATTCAAGCGTCGCCGTCGTCATGTCGGGGGACCTTTACTGGGAGGGCATTCTGTCTGTAATCAGAACGATTCAAGATTCAAGGAAACATTTATTAAAAACAAGCTGCCAATTTTTTTTCGCCCACGAAGCGTCCGATCCCGTTCCCACTGCACCCTCTGTTATATCAAGCATGTATTATACATATAAACATAACATAACATAAACTCACGCCTGTATTCCCCGAAGGGGTAGGCAGAGGTGCTAGCACCCACATTTTGCCAGTTTATGTTTTAGGTCCCAATGTAATAGGTGGCGAGCCTATTGCCATTAACCGGGCACTTATAAACCTGCGATAAATACACACATAACTTCGAAAAGCATCGAAAAGTCATTGGTGTGTGCCATAGTAAACCTGGGATCGAACCCGAGACCTCATCTCAGCAGTCCATTACCCATACCACTAGGCTACCGCATACATTCTTCTTGAATTACTCTATCTATTAAAAGAAACCACATCAAAATCTGTAGCGTAGTTTTGGAGATATAAGCATACATAGGGACGGACAGACGCAGAAAGCGACTTTGTTTTATACTACGTAGTGCTGATATCCTATAATAGTAGATATTTTGTGTTTATAAAAGGGATGCTGACATGGTAGGCTTTCGAGGTCTGGATCTTGGCTCAATTTACTGTTATAGGTGACGTAAAGATTCTAATATTAACTCTTATATTTAGGCAATTCTGTTTACGTAGCCTAGTGGTATGGGTAATGGACTGCTGAGACGAGGTCTAGGGTTCGATCCCAGGTTTACCATGGCACACACCAATGACTTTTCGATGCTTTTCGAAGTTATGTGTGTATTTATCGCAGGATTATAAGTGCCCGGTTAATGGGCTCGCCACCTATTACATTGGGACCTAAACATAAACTGGCGAAATGTGGGTGCTAGCACCTCTGCCTACCCCTTCGGAGAATACAGGCGTGAGTTTATGTTATGTTATGTTTAGGTATTCAGAAGTTATGTTATATTTAAACATGTGATCATATCGTATCGTATCATATTCATACATGAAGTCTGAAAATATTACATACACTTCTTTTTCAGGCAGTTCTGTGAGAAGCTATTTCGATGAATCGAGATCATCTTCCTTTAAAGTTGTAATTAACTTTGGATATTAATTATCCAAAGTTTACGAGCAAGAATGGTTAAGAATAACAATTCACACAAAAAAAGATAAAAGTCAGGTATATATTTTTTTAATACTGCAACACTTAAAGTTAAAAATAATCAACAACAATTACACAATAGTCAACAACGACGCTAAACAACAGCAAACAACATCAACAATATTGTATACACACAATAAATATCACATCAACAATATAAGTCAACCCATGGAATTACATCTCCACCAGATCTACGGAATTTGTATATTTACAACTGGCAACCCCGCTTATAAAAATAAGCTTTAGATACCATTACCCCTAATTTGGGTTAATTTTTTAGTGCTTGCCACCCTTGTGGTGGTAGACGTGTTTGTATACGGGAACGTGGACGGGATAGGGCTTGGGGATGGGGACCTCGACTTTCTTCTCGACTTCCACGGGGTAGGGCTTCTCGACTTCATAAGGGACGGGCTTCTCCACGGTGTAGGGTACTGGTTTCTCCACAATGTGGGGTACAACCTGAGGAAAATAGAATAACATTAGTATTGGGTATATTCATAGACCACACTCTTAAAAATAGGGGTGTTATAATTTCGCAAATATGTGCTGAGTAAGGAATACACAAAGGGATGAGTTTTAATGGGATGAATTTTGTATTCATCCCGCTCAACTCAAGATATCATCCCAATATTTTGTATATTATTGGTCGGTACATGCGTGGTGTGGTTAGAAAGAATTATTTAGCTGCTTGAAGGACCAGCTCATGCCCGAGGTAAATATTTTACCTTTATATTATTATCAAACTAACTTTTCCCGCGATTTTAACCATCGTAAAATTACCTAGTACATCTGTGGTTTCCGCCATCTTATTTTTAAATTCTATTCGTAAACTTTTGAACAAAATGAGGTTTATATTTTACAATAAAATGTTTTATATCGGTAAAGAACAATAATAAGACAGACATTTATAGTTTTATAAATGTTTCTATTGTAAAGTATCTACGTGTATCTACGTTAAAATCGTTTATATTATTTTTTCAGATCATCTGAAGGCTGCCTGTGCCTATAGCAATGAATCTGCCACTGATAATGTATTTAATTCTCCCGCCAATAATAATCATTGTAGTTTAATGTTAAATGAATTAACCACGAAATATCGAACCGGAAAATGCACTCAAGACGAATGTATCCGATCATAACTTAACTGTCATAAAAGCGCGGGAGCGTTCGCTTTTTTCAAGATCACGCTCGAGCGCGTTCATTCACTTTCTGTCATGGCCGACTGCATTACATAACGAATTGGTACAATGGCATTCACGATGGGATATTATGAGATAATTGCAAAAAACATATCGGCAATGGCTGTGATATAATGTGCTTTTACGTTTATTATTTTCTCTGTGGTGTGCAGAGATTGTAGAGTTTCTCTTTGGTTATTAGTGCTTGCGGTTTGATTTAATCTTCTGGTGAGGAGTGTCGTGCTGTTAATTAAATGTGATAGGCATGTTAGATGTGAAAGGCAATTCTGATACTGTTTTTTTGATCCTATTGACAAGAAACTGAGTTAACTGCTACAAGATAACAAGAATCACACCGATCTGTGAGTTTTGTAGGTATGATACACGTTTACAACCTATAATATTATAAGTCTTATGAACTCTATTTCTATCTTTGTCAACTCTATTCTTCTGATAAAGTCGTGTCGTACCTTGAACGATTTTCATTAAATGTTTGTTTTATTTTTGCTATAAGTCACCTAAATGCTATAAGATGTCCATATGTGAAGAAATACCGTTTTCATGTTTTTTTAGCGAAAGTTTAGCTCTTAACCGTATCGAAAATTATTGGTGCGTATCTAACATTTAAAGGAACACGAGAGACAGAAGATTTTGGCCAGTATACTAACTTTTAATCATCAAAACGAAGTCGTGACGTAAGTTATTTATTACTTAAAATCAGTTAAAATAAACTTGATTTTGGACATTTGCAGCAGTTAATTGGGTCAGAAGCTGGCCTTTCATAGTTCGATGTTATAATCACTACTGTCGCTGTCTGTCCGTCCGTATGCTGACATCTTTAAAACTACGCAACGGATTTTGAAGCGGTTTTTTTTTTAGATAGAGTGATTCAAAAAGAAGGTTTATATGTTTACATACTTTGTGTACATACTTGATATAGTAGAGGCGGGCGAAAAAAATGGCGTGCGAAGTTCGCGGGGTCAGTACACCTATACCATAAAACTAACTTCTTGGTTTTAAACCACCATTCTTTTATTTTTTTAAGGTAGCCCATCTGAAGGCGAAGTATCAAGCAAGATATTCCCCAATTATAGATATTAACAACAGTGGTGTTCAGCTAGACAGCCTTGTTAGATATATTTTTACACGCTCCGTTTATAATACCTACTAGAGATTCTAGAGAACTATGACTCCCGAGGAGGGCCAGACCCGATGAGGCCAGACCGCATTTGGGATGGCCCTGGGTCAGCTGGGGTGCGAGGGATATGTCGAAGACAACCTCACCTCCGGCCTAGTACCACGACTCTCAGTCGGCGTGCGGTTTTAGTCGGTTTGAGTCCGACATAACCTCCCCTTCCGGCTCCCGCGGAGGAGGTATCCGTGGTGATTTCCGCACGAAAATAAATAAAAAAAAAGATAGTAACTATGGCTACTAATGTTTCTGAAATCTTACCTTATAGACAGGCACATGGATCGGTTGTTCAACGGTGACGTGAACGGGGTAAGGCTGGGGTATGGGCACCTTCACGTACTGAGGCACGGAAACGGCAACTGGATGAGGCACGGGTACGCCAATTTTCTTCACCACAGTTACGTGGTAAGGCTTCGTGTGTTCCGTATGAGAATGTCCTTCCGGTTCCCAGTCATCGGAGGGACGGGCACTGGCGATGGTGGCCAGGAGGAGTATGGCTGCTGTTCTCTGTAAGAGGGAGAGAAATTTAATGATAAAGAGGTTTTTGTATTAGAAATTCTGTAAGCGGTCTCGAGTGGATAGAGTTATTTTCGTCGGTCGGTAGCTTAGTGGTTAAGGAGTCGGCCTTACGATCGAGAGGTCCCGGGTTCGAATCCTGGCCATTACACTACCGACGTGAACCCAATCCTAGCACAAGCAATTTAGCTTCATTGGAGGGGTTAGAGGGAATATTAGTAACTTCGGTTCTAATATTCTTTAAAAAAAAAGAAAAAAAAACAGAATATTTAAAGATAAATGTTGGTTTATCAAGGAAATAAAGGGTATAAACTAGTGGCAAATCATTGGAAATTGTGTTACATGCAATGTATTTATTGGGTATTATCCTATAGTTAAAATAAATTATCTAACCGAGCTTATTAAATTAAGAATGGTAAAAGAGCGTTAAAAATTGCGTCGGTTCTTATTTTATGGTTTTTATTTATTTTTAATCATCCACCCAACCTATAATAGTAACTGATTTGACTATTTAATTTTATGACGTCACTAAATCTTTTTTCATACAAATTTAACTATGACGTTTAGTAAATAGTAAATAATTTAACTACTCAATAGAATACCCATGGATAGCTACTCTATGATGAAAATACTTAATTACCGAAGACATTGCCTATGCCTCTCGTATTCTCCTTCAAATTCTTCTCTATAGTGAATGTAGTCTAAAGTCTAGCTTCATTTGCGTGTTCTACAAAACAAGTGATTCAACTTAATGGGTCTTAAAACCGGACTGCAGTGCTTTAGGACCAGATTTCTCTCAGCTCGGTATATCGATTTACTAGACTAATACTTACTATCGATTATACTATGTCATTTTCGTATTAGAGAGAAACTTTATCATGCTAGCCTCCAGAAATCGTTTATAATTATTATGGTGGTTTAGAAAGCTTTTAATAGAATTAAAGTAATGTGAATTGTGATGCTGGACCCCGTAAACTTAATCATATTAGATTTAAAAGAATATTTAGCTAGCAATACGGCAATATAGAATCCTTAGTGTTTTTGTTCTCGGTGCAATAGAATAGGACCACCCCAGGTCTTCCAGTGGGTGTCGGAAAAGGCGACTAAAAATGATAGAGCTATTCTCCATCTGACAGTAAACATATTGCCCAAGACAAAGGACCCGCTAGACGACAAAAGACTCGCCCCCTATTACGTCGTGGGACTAAAATCATAATTGGCGAAATGTGGGTGCTAATACACCTCTGCCTACCCCTTCGGGGATTTAAAGAGGTGAGTTTATGGATGGATGGAAGAATAAGAAAACGTGTATAGAAGTAGAGGAGCAGTAACAGAAACTGTGAATTAATACTGAGGTATAGAACAAGCCGTGTTAGCTATTTGCGGCACCGCCATGTGCTACTTGCCATCAAACAATAAACATTACAGCCCATGATAAAAAGCCCTCTTGGCAGGCCAAATTTTGACTAAGGCCCGTGTTCTAGAATGACATTCAGCCTGAATAACGATTTATCGGATGACAGATTATATAGACAAATTGATAGTATGGCCTGTGCAATCCGTCCTCAGATACCTAAATCGCGATTTAGGCTGAGTGTCATTCTAGAATACGGCCCTAAGTATTTACTAAATTCATTATTTGAAGTATAATTTTTAGAAGGATTACATTCTAAAAGATCTCAAATCGAATCTAACTATTGTCTATTTAGAAAATATTTTAGTTTTTAAAATTAATCAATTAAACTTTATGAAGTTTTATCTGGAGGCTATCACGATTACACCTCTGTTATATAGTAAGAAAAAAAACATTGCAAGTGTATGAGCTGTCACATTATAAATAAAAATATGCAATAAACTTTAGAATAAAATGATAAAAATTATGTCAAAAGACATTACCGATGCAACATTAAATTATACATTCATAATATCCGGACCGTGAGATAATAATTTACATAAAAAACGATACACGAATAAAAAATTACGTTCAAGTCCTCAGTAGCCATTTTGAAAAATGGAGAATGACACTTATGATTTTTTTTGAACGAAGGTAACACCATTCGGCCTAAATAGTTCCGTTATATAATATGTTCTGTTATGTTACTTTTATAATAAATAGTGCAAAAACTTACAAATGCGATCATGTTGATATATTTAGATGCTGTTGTCGACTTCTAAGTATTGACTGGTGCAGTTCGAGCTCCCCACAACCATTTTATACTGGTGAAATGTATAACGTACCTTTCCATTCAGTGATAGGGTCTTCGCACAACTAGTATATCTAATATCAAATCTTGAGTTACTTCATTGTTATGTTCCAGTTACATTGCTGCTTTTTCTTCAAGAGTTTTGAAGGTAGACCTTTGTAACAGAAGATGTATATCGTGTAATAGAATGTATAGATTAATCGGATGTGTATTAGTACCGTTTTGGTATGTACTATCGTGCTCAACAAGAAGTAGTGAATACTTAACAAATTTTGTTTTATTTTCATTGACATGTGCCCAATTTTTCTTCACGTTATTATAGGCTAGAAAGTATGATAGCATTATTACAAAATAAAGCTAAATGATGTCGGCCAAATCTAGAACTAAACAATAAACACTTCCTAGGTTAATTAAACTTAATTAAGTTCTCAGCTTTTTTTCGCAAAATAATTATAAAATGGTTATTTCATCGCTTTACTTAATGGCAACTCAGGAAACTCACAATATTTGAATATAGAACATTAGAAAGTTATGAGTAACGATATCCAGACTTTCCATTTACCTAAATTGAATTGGGCAGGCTATCTGAGTGGGCAGTGGGCACGGCAATAGAATAGCAGGCCTAGTGTACAGGCCGACGAAGACTGCTTATTTTCCAGAGTATTTCTACTAAAGCTAAACTACTATGGTTCCGCAGTTACTGGCAAAAAATTACATTTAATTTTAAACATTATTTCTATACGCTTAAAGTTCAAAATGAAATGAAAACAGTTACATTATCCTTTTTCAATTACTCTCTGCAAAAAGTCATTTCATTTTGACCTTTAACCGCATCACTTTAAAGTCTATTATTTAATGCCATTTTTTGCAGTGGCGGTGGCATCATTGTGGTTCGACTTTAGCAGAATCAGAGTCCAAGTCTTCGGTAACAGGATTCTGTGATAGAACTCTGACTAAAACTTAATTTTATAACTTCACTTCGCTAGTGTTTGTTCGAAACGTGCCAATAATTAGTGGGGTGCCAAGACTAGGTATTGGGGTTGGGAGAGGAGATGGTTTTCCAGGAGAGACTCCCGGAAAACCCGACATGCCAATAACCTTGGTTGAACTATAGCATAGGTCTGGTAACAGATATGACTATGATGATGTCATTTAATCATTAATTGTTGTTGACTCAAGCTGAGGCTGAGTCTGGGCTGTATATTTCTGCCTAATATTAAACAGTCCCGAAGTCGCCTTGTATGATACCGCATCGGAGAAGATGGGGTGGCCCAAATTCTACTCTGTGGAGAACCACGCGAATGAACATCATAAACAATAGCTACAATACGTCAGGGTAGACTTTGGAAAGAACTTTTACTGGAGGTAGAATATGGAATATTTATTATTCTTTTAGCTTGTGGGTACGGAACTTACTTCCTACAGTCCCGGGTCCTTTAAGCGGGGCGTGAAAAGGCAGCTGATGAGGCCGTCAAGCTGAGTGCCACCACTGTTAACATGGTACATGTTTACGATGGTGACCCTCTTTCCGAGACTTTGCTTTTAGCTTAACAGCAGGCGAGGTGAAGTCAAATTGACGTGTACTTTATTGAAAAAAAAAACTCGACGTTATTGTCGCGATTGTCGCAACATCCATACTAATATTATAAATGCGAAAGTAACTCTGTCTGTCTGTCTGTCTGTATGTTACGCTTTCACGCCCTAACCACTGAACCAATTTTGATGAAATTTGGTATAGGGGTAGATTAGACCATGAGAAAGGACATAGGCTATGTTTGGTCGCGATAACCGACTTCCACGCGGGCGGAGCCGCGGGCAAAAGCTAGTGTTGCATAAACAGGTCTGTCTTTTGAATCATATCTTTCGAAATTGAGGGAATCGAGTCCTATAGCGTACATTGCAAGACGCTTATGTGCAGCAGTGGGCTGTATACTTAACTGATGGTGTATTAGACAGGGTTCAGACCACTATCCGTGTTGTTGCAAGTCCTACCACCGTTCGTGATCTTGGAAAGTTCTTGCCGTCTTACATTGATGAATATGAAAGCAGATATCAATTACATTTCTCTCGTAATCGTATGTAATGTAATCTTTCTTGCTCGCTAGAAATCTGCGCTATTTCGAGCACTACACATACTTACATGTTACTTATATAATTATTTGCCTTTGTGCTATTATACCTATACCTCTGTGCCAATTTTATGAAGATTCATTCAGCTGTTCTAAATTGATTGGGTTACAACCATCGTGGGTCAGCCGGGGTGCGAGGGATATGTCGAAGACAACGTCACCTCCGGCCTAGCACCACGACCCTCAACCGCGTGCGGTTTTAGTCGGTTCGAGTCCGACATAACCACCCCTTCCGGCTCCGGCAGGGAAGGTATCCGGGGGACTTCCACACGAAAAAAAGGGTTACAAACATCCAATCATAAATCCACATATTCATAATATGTATTACAATGCTTTATAGTACCACTAGCTATTGCCCGCGGCTCCGCCCGCGTGGATGTCGGTTAACGCGAACAAACATAGCCTATGTCCTTTCTCATGGTCTAATCTACCCCTATACCAAATTTCATCAAAATCGGTTCAGTGGTTTAGGCGTGAAAGCGTAACATACAGACAGACAGACAGACAGACAGACAGAGTTACTTTCGCATTTATAATATTAGTATAATGGAAGTATGGATTTAGGTAGCAGACAAGCGCATGGCTCACCAGCTGGGCAGCGGTTACCGTGGCCTATGGACGTATGCCACATCAGAGGCGTTATGTACGAGTGTATGACCATGTAAGAATCTTCTGATGCCCTTCATTAGTAGTTAAAATTAATTTTACACCACAAAAAGTTACTAGACTCTGGCCAACGAAAGATGGCGCAAAAAGTTGGCGCCAAATTCAAAAACTCAACACGTTGCAACACTGAATATACACCGAAAATAACGAAGTCGATACTAGAATCTTTTTCCTATTAGGCATGCATGAAAACAAGCCTATTAAGGTACATGGCCAGAGTCGAGTCAGTGTTGAAAATTGTTTGTTTTTCAAATTATTGCGCCATATTTCGTTGGCCAGAATCTATTTATACTGTTGATTGATGGCACTTGGCGGAATTCATCCAAAACCTTTGCTAAAAGTAAACCTTTGCGAATGCCGTAAGACGAAACCGGTCAGGTTCAATATTAACTGTGGAAAAAGTATAAGTGTTCTCAATATGTGTTCAAACTAAAACTGGATTACTGATAAATCACGCTCTAAAAAGTATGATACAAGCAATATATAATTCTCGTCTGAGATTATTACGTACAACTATTCGATATGTATCGTGAGTGAAATAATTAACTTACATGCGTTAGTAATTTTAGATTTATTAATAAATCTTTGTTAGGAACATTATTTTGTTTTATAAGTAACAAATCTAATATATAAAATTCTCGTGTCACAGTTTTCGTTGCCATACTCCTCCGAAACGGCTTGACCGATTTTGATGAAATTTTTTGTGCTTATCCGGTATTTATGAGAATCGGCCAACATCTATTTTTCATCCCCCTAAATGGTGCAGCGGGAACGGGATCTGACACCACGAGGGCAGGAAAAAATTGGCGGTACGAAGTTCACCGGGACAGCTAGTATTATATAAATATACGCTATGATGATAATATAATTGTTATCATCATAGCGTTGTAACATTAGAGTTGTATCAGAGACTATTATCTAAGTAGGTATTCTGTGATCAGAGGCTTTTATTTTGGAGTCCAGGGCCCACTTACCTCCTTTTTCTCTTAATTTCAGTTCTTCGCTTTTATGTTACTACCATCTGACCGTCTGAAAGGCAAACTTACACCAGTGCTTTGTCTTTCAATCAGCAGGAGTAGTAGTCTAGATGAGGTTGACTGAGGACTGTTGGACGTAGGTCTTGAGTGGGCTCAAACTAGGCTCATTATCATTTTGCATATGGTACCGTTTGCTTGCAGAGTTTCCACTTCGGAGCCCTTCATGCTCCCTGACACCGAGACATCTTCATTGAGAAGATCATCTTCGTTAAGAATAGCATGCGAAAAAGTCCATACTAATTGGCATGTTATTCCTAACAGTTGAACTCAACAGATCCCGATCCCACATCTATTGGTTAAGTACTAGGGATCTGTACTTCACGTCATTGCCACCTCCGCTGGTGCAGCCACGTTTTGCGGCAACCGTCCAGCTACGTGGGTAGCAAATGCCTGGCAATGGCGCCCCCACCGGGTCCAGGTAGAAGGGGTAGGCCCAAGAAGTGCTGGCTTGGCTTCGTGGAGGGTGATATGCGTGCAAACGGTCTCCATACCTTGGACGCCCAAAATCGTGCGAAGTGGAGGAGAAAGAGCCGGAAGGCGGACGCTGAGCTCCGAAGACACAGTGACCTCGGATGCAATCAGGACTAACGTCTTTATGTGGATGATGATCTGTACTTCACGTGAATGGTGGGTTAAGTGGGTTGAGGTGACTGAGATGTCATTTCTGGCCCCAAAATGCCGGTTAGGTCAGGTCAGAGGTGAAAAGGTACTAAGATAATGATGATAATGACAGCTAAGTACTACAAACAGCCAAAATACAAGTTTGACCTAGATAAAAACACCATCAAAATCGCACACAATGCAAAAAATATGTAAATGTTATTTAATAGTGATGAGATGCAAATGGATTTAAAATAACGTAACTATAGTAGAATGCGTTGTGCCGCCATGATGTGACGTAACAGCCGGTGCAAAAACGCGCCAGTTCGCGCGCGTGGTCCGAGTGTAGAAAGTAGTTTTGTATTGTTGATTTTTTTTTTCGTTGTATCGAGCAAATTATGAGAATGAGTCACCTAGATTCTGTTGATTGGGTTACTTGTGTAATGGCAGATAACGAAGGCTTAATTATATTTTTATACAGCTGGTTGCCAATCGATTTACAGTTATTGGTTTTTATTATTCTAAAATAGTTAAATATCTTTTTCTAAAATAGTAATTTTTTTAAAATTTAGTATGGGCACGATAATTGAAGGTGGCAAAGTGCGCCTGGCGTGCAAGTGCGCCTACTACAAATATTAGGTCCTTACATATGAAATTGGCGTTTTTCGTACTGGCCACTTTAATCACGATTTTCTCCTCTTTGGTAAGGAATTCCAAATTCAAATTTGTACAGCTATTTACTCATGTATTTGTGCTTCGATGACCGACATTCATTTGTTTTTTTTCTTCTGTTTTTTTCTGTTTTCGTCACTCATTTTACAAAATGGAAAACTTAAAATATCGCATTATTTACGAATACGAGTTCCGCCGTGGCACTAGTGCTGCGGAAACGACTCGAAGGGTGAATGATGTTTATGGCGGCCATGTTGCAAAAGAAAACACAGTTCGTTTTTTGTTCGACCTGCAGAACAAGCCCCGTGGATGGCCTGAGGCCCAAGTTGATAATGAAGTATTGAAGGCTATTGTGGAAGCGGATCCATCGCAAACCACGTCCGAGTTAGTTGCAGGCTGCGGTGTTAGTGATAAAACTGTTTTCATTTTCATTCACTTGAAGCAAATTGGGAAGATTAAAAAGCTTGAAAGGTGGGTACCTCACGAATTGACTGAAGCAAACCGGCAAACGCGCGTCGACTGCTGCGTTACATTACTGAACCGGCACAATAATGAAGGTATTTTAAACCGAATCATTACCTGTGATGAAAAATGGATTCTTTACGATAATCGGAAGCGCTCAGTGCAATGGTTGGATCCTGGCCAGCCAGCCAAATCCTGCCCCAAGCGAAAATAAACCCCAAAAAAGTCACTCATTCATTACAGTTTTCTCAAATCTGGCCAGACTATTACGGCTGATGTCTATTGTCAGCAATTGCAAACAATGATGGAAAAGCTAGCGGCTAAAAAACCTAGGCTGGTCAATCGCTCCACGCCACTGCTGCTTCACGACAACGCTAGACCACACACCGCACAACAGACGGCTACCAAATTATGGTTCATACTTTGATTAATTAAATATATTAAATTTAAAAATATTCGACTTTTTGTTCCTCCCATACAAAACGCCAATTTCATATGTAAGGACCTATTTCGAAAACTACTTAATCGATACTGGTTATAATGACATCTTACGTTGATACTGTGTGATCTGTGTACATTTCCGAATAATAAACATTTTTATTTTTTATACTACAAACTAAATAATAATTTTTTGGTAGGCGTACTTGCACGTTAGGCGCAAATTGCCACTTTCACTATCTATATATATATAAATCAATTGCTGTTCGTTAGTCTCGCTAAAACTCGGGAACGGCTGAACGGATTTATCTTATCTTGGTCTTGAAATGTTCGTGGAGGTCTAGGGAAGGTTTAAAAGGTGAGAAAAATTCGAATAATTGCCGGGAACCGACATCCACGCGGGCGGAGCCGTGGGCAAAAGCTAGTAATAACATAAACCTAAAGTATGGGTATGGACGGTTTCGTAAAGTTAATGACATGCTCAAGAGGTAACGGTAATTCGGGCTGTTTAAATCGTTTAGGTGGAAGGAAGTTGACAGCCACTGTGGTGTTACTGTGACATCGCTACGCGCGGGTTCGTTACCCGCTCAGTGCAAATATTTGAATCCATGAATATAATTTTGCATTGGTCTGGTCGTGCCTCGGAGAGCACGTTAAGCCGTCGGTCCCGGTTGCCATACGAACATTTATGGCAGGAACAAATTACGAGCATTTATGGCACTAATACTCGATAATATATTGAAAATTAAACGAATGCGATTTAAGTTGTCACCAAAATAATCGAGGGTTTCTGCAAAGTAGTACCTAGACATATCACTAGTAGAAACGGGATCTTCAGCGGGACCTGCGATGTGGAGTTACTCCACAGACAATGGCCCATCTGTTAACATGTGCTAAATACCCATACACATGTACACCGCAGGACCTCATGTGCGCCTCCGAGAACGCCATACAGGTAGCAGCACACTGGGAGAAGATAATTTGAGTGCCGAGGCGCCATCGCCACGATAGAAGCAGAGCCTCTGTGATGGGCTGGAGAGGTGTGCAGGAAAGGCGTGCACCAGAGCCTCGTTCATCTTTCAATAGCTGTAGGAATGTTCTAGCTAGAGGACTTTTTCCCCGCGGTCAGTGGCACCCCACCTCGTTGACTGTCTACCCGCGGTCAGTGGCGCCCCACCTCGTCCGGCAGTGTCGTCGCACGCTATCTTCCGGAGAGCGTCTTCCGTATGCATTGTTTCACTTATCTTCTCGTTTTTATTGTTCGGACTGCACTTACTGAGGTACTTACTGCTTGTACTGTAATTACTTTGAAGTTAATGGTAAACGGAGTCGAATTTTTGTACTGCAATGACTTGAGACTTCTGTGTATATACATATACTTATCAAAATGTGCTCTTTACACGCAGTAGGTACACGTTTCTTTGGTTTCTTTGGAATGGGGAGGCGCGCTGAAGACCGCGCTTCCCCAGTCCGGGTGCCAGACCGTAAGGGATGGCTCTGGGTCAGCCGGGGTGCGAGGGATATGTCGAAAACAACCTCACCTCCGGCCTAGCACAATGACCCTCAGTCGGCGTGCGGTTTTAGTCTGTTCGAGTCCGACATAACCTCCCCTCCCGGCTGCGGCAGCGGAGGTATGCGTGGGGACTTCCGCACTAAAAAAAGGTGTCTCTTGCCATACGAACGGGGTGCTACGGTGGTGGACGACTTCAAATTCACCAAGCATAGATAATGATATATTGTCTCGCCATTTAGGCCCAAGATATGTATTCGAAAGTATATTACTAGACTGGCTATAATATTATATGTAACATAGAAAAAAACTTGTTAGAGAGAAATGTGCGTATCTCCAAAGAGCCGAAGGTAAGTAAGGGCACAGAATAGATAATAGTACTAGCGTAGTAAGGGTATTCATCTCCCGTGATTCATCTTGTATGACCAATAGGTTGGGACAAGCCATGAGACAAAGGTAGGTTTCGTAGATATGTAGTCATTAGTCACTGACGTCGAAAGTTGCTTAACGACATCCGTCCTCCATGAGCGCAGAAGCAGACCGGGGCGGAGGCACGCTGCACTGCCCCCTCTTTCTGGGGCGAGAACGGAATCACCATGGTTTCCACATCCGAAAGAGCCAACTCGAAACAGGTGGCCACGGTAACCGCTTCCCATCAGGCATACCAAGTGCTTTCTGCCACTTAAGTGGGATTAGAAAGGCAAGTAGGTACAGCTAACAAAGGGGATATGGTCACATGTTTTCATATAAATGTATGTTAATGTGTAACCGTTTCTGCTTTGTTGAGTGTACAATCTGTATATAGAATTTTTTATTTGTAATCAAAGCATAGAAAGGTACCTTCTATCTACCTATGTACTCCTTATGCATACTATTTACTATAAAGTAAAAAAGTAATTTAATTCGTAGGTAATTTGGGTGGTGGGCGTGGACATGAAATTCATGAATATTAAGGACTGGTAAAATTTAATGAGATTGTATGATAAAAATATATCGTAGGTTCTTGTACTTAACTATAGTGGGTAGGTACACTGAACGAGTGCTTCCATTCCTTACCCACGAATATATTTCCGAAATATACACAGAGGTCTTGCCGGAGTCTACCTACGAAAATAAATTCAACTACGGCTACCTCGTCTGCATACACTAGAAAATCCGAAGTCTGGAGTTTTTAATTCAAAGTCAAACGTCACTACGCGGGGATTTTTGCGATTTTCAGCCAAACAGTAAGTTTTATGATAATAAAAACTAGCTGATCCGGCGAACCACGTACCGCCATTTTTTTCTGCACGCATGGCGTCCGATCCCGCTCCCGCTGCACCCTCTCCTATATGAAGCATGTATACATATAAACCTTCTTCTTGAAGTACTCTATCTATAAGAAACCGAATCAAAATCTCTAGCTGTTGTTTTGAAGATATAAGCATACATAGGGACGGAAGGAAGCGGATTTTGATGTTTGGTACAGAGATAGATTAGACCTTGGAAAATAAACCTTCATTTTATATATAAGTAGGAACACCCGGACAAATCCATACACCATTGAAAACCTCCTTCCTTTCGAACTCAAGCTAATCTCAATCCGCACGTGGTCCATCTCAAGCCGTTATCTCAAACTTATTCCCCATTATCTATATCCTAATACCCAAAGACATTTTTTTACCAAAATATTTTCGAATTTCGAAGATTTTTTAACAATGTTTATCCTTCAGGGGTTAATTTTTAGTAAGTTGGACCACACAAGTAATCCACTACGATTCAAGATGGCGACCGAACTGTCAAAATAGAAGGAGAGCGATTGATTTATCGCTGGCCCTATGCTCTTGCGCAGTAGGTGGCAGACATGTGCTCACACTCTTATAAAATGTTTTGTTTACTTTTCTTAAACGTATACTTTAGAAATGGCAAAAATAATGTATTTCGCATTTCTATACGCTTTTTTTCTTTTCTTTAGAGTGGAATGAAGTTACCCAATTAATTTGATTTATTCACTGACCTTCTGACCTGCTTCACACGGGATTATTTGACTATTGAAGATCAAATGGCAGTGTCACCTGCCAGGTGCCATAATATGTATAAAATAGATACTCTTTGCGTAAAAATATAGCGACCACATTCTAAATTTGGAGCAAACAGACCTGGAGGCGGACTATTGTTGCAGAAGCGGCGAGCCTCGGGAAGACTTGGAGCGAAATGAAGTGTGAAGTTATGGATCAACAGGGATGGCCTCTATCCAATCAGAAGAAAATTGAAAATCAATCTTGTCAATGACAGTCCTAATTTTCCATTTTCTAATAAAATATGATACATATTTTAGATTTTCTATTTTATTATGTAGAATGAAATAGGACTACCATCTCTTCCCGTGGGTGACGTTATGACTTAAAAGGCGACATTTGACAGTAAACATGATCAAGTCAATCTATTATAAAGTATCCTCTTGAAGGCAATGGGCTCGACCCCAATTGCGTAGGTGATTTTTTTTTCGCCCGCGTGTCGTCTGTTCCCATTCCCGCTGCACCCTCTACTATATTAAGCATGTATTATACATTTAAACCTTCCTCTTGAATAACTCTATCTATTGGAAAAACCGCTTCAAAATTCGTTGCGTAGTTTTAGAGATTTAAGCATAGATACATAAGGACGGACAGACAGCGACAGTGACTCTGTTTTATACTATGTAATGATGATGAATGTTGAAGTTTGCTAATTGGGTATTCTACTGACTAGTCAAATTAGTTAATTTTTACTAAACGATAAGTTATAAGGTAACTTGTATGAAAAAAGAATGAGTGACGTCTTAAAATTTAATAGTGAAATCAGTTACTATTAGGGTTGCGTGGATGATTAAAAATCAATAAAAACTATAAAATAAGAACCAACGCAATTTTTAGCGCTCTTTTACCATTCTTAATTTAATAATCTCGGTTAGATAATTTATTTTAACTATAAGATAATACACATTTGCCAATCCTAGTAGTGCGAGCGAAAGTCGCAAATACTCAGCGCCTACGCATATAACTAAAGCAATAGCAATACTCTTACTATTGCGATTTATCTATGAAGGTGTACAGGTGCTAGATGAATACAAGCATACGTACTAGCTATTACCCGCGGCTCTGCCCATGTCAAATTAGGATCCTGCTCCCGCAACCTTGGGATGCTCCCAAGGTTTTTTTAAAGAATATTAGAATCGAAATTACTAATAGTGCCTCTAACCCTTCCAACCAAGCTAAATTGCTTGTGTTAGGAGTGGGTTCACGTCAGTAGTGTAATGGTCAGGATTCGAACCCGGGACACACAAGCTGGCATAGTACTGTTTGCAGATGATACATCGTTAATATTCAAAGCAAATAGGTTTAGTACAGATGCAAATAATGTTAATAATATTCTGAATGCCATGTCAAATTGGTTTTCTGCAAACAACCTATTGTTGAATGCAGAAAAGACCAAATGTATGAAGTTTACACTACCCAATGTGAGGCAAATGGACGTTGATGTTGTGCTAGGGGGGAAGGGGTTAGAATTCGTAAACACCACTACCTTTCTAGGAATTACAATAGATTCTAAATTACAATGGGGTGACCATATCACTATTCTGGCCAATAAACTTAGCTCTGCTGCTTATGCTGTGAGATGGATTAGGCAGTTGACTGATGTAGCTACTGCTAGGCTCGTATACTTTAGTTACTTCCATAGCTTGATGTCCTATGGAATACTACTTTGGGGAAATGGAGCAGATTTAGAAACTATATTTATATTGCAAAAGAGGGCAGTTCGTGCCATTTATTGCTTAGGCAAGAGAGACTCCCTCAGGGAAAGATTTAAGGATATTGACATTTTAACTGTAGCTTCCCAATATGTATTTGATAACATAATGTATGTCAGGAAAAATATATCTCATTACACAAAAGTAAGTGACATTACAGACAGAAATCTGCGTAACAAACATAGACTTTTACTTCCATGTTATCGGCTCTGCAGGGTTAGTAATTCTTTTAAGGGGGATGGTATATGTTTTTATAACAAACTGCCAGAATCAATCCTTGGTATGCCTGACGATAAATTCAAAACCTTTGTAAAAAGCACCTTATCCAAAAAGGCATACTATAGGATAGATGATTACTTGAAAGATAAAAATGTCTGGCTTGAGCATGGTGCAGGCCCCTCGTAAATTGTAATAATTACAGCATGGTACTGTATTAGTTACGTGACTTGTTTGTTACATTATGTAACTTTGTTTTAATTCTTAATTATAAAGAGTTTTATATACATGTTGACTTAGCTTTAAGAAAATAAATATGTAAATTGACGTCCAAAACATGCCGCAGTGGAGTTTGTTGCGCCGTTTCTTCTCCACCAGCGCCTTGGAAGCGGTGGTAAACTTAGATTAAGTAGAATTAAATTGACGTCAATAAGAAACAATTTTATTGTTCTATATTGAAAAATAAATGACTGACTGACTGACTGGACCTTTCGATCGCAAGGCCGACTCCTTAACCATTAAGCTACCAACGATTAACCTCACATGCAGACGGCTGTCACTCCCATAAAAGTCGCATATATCATTTTTTTTACGGAAATCCTATCGTATAGCCACCTCTTTTCTCACGCCACCTGATGGGGTAAGCCAGCTCTTTAGATACCGGGGTATAAGGTTGTCCATAAAGTACTTCTCTCGCACTCCGGTTGATCGAGAAGTATCTCTGGTCTTGAGATCGTACCTACCCTCGTGTGGGAACCACGGTATCCTCATCTTGAACCGTCGCCCTTTCTGCTTCTGCTAGGGTGACAGGCGGCTCCAACTCATGGAGGACATGGGGCATTGAGCGACCTTCGGCCTTCAACGCTTAAGTCGCCTCCACTGCGCCGCTCGCCTTTCTATTTCTATTAATTAGAAATTTTTGGATGTATTTTTGATTATATCTTACTTGTTGACGTTGTTGCATACCTATGGATTAAGGGCACACACTGACTAATACAGTTTTTTTATAAAACTAGCTCGGGAGGCAGGGATTTTTTCGCTCATGTAAATGTATTTCTATTATGTCAATAAAGGTTTCCATTTTTTAAATTCGTGAGCCTGGTGGTCTGGAATAGTGTCTCCTGGACCGGCACCGTCTCCTTCTCGCCCTTCTTGCCGTATTCCGGGCACTATTGTTGACTCGGCCATGTAGGTATCTAAGGCTGAGCCTGGGCTTATATAACGTGTCCTATTAAAATATTTCAGACATTTTCGACCTTAACTTTTAACTGAAATTAAAAAAGGAACAAGTTCTCTATTCGATTGGTATTTTTTTTTCATATTGCTTACCAGTGAAATGTATGCTTATTTATTATCTTTAACTAATAAAAAAAACGCATACATAAGTATCATGTGTCCCATCTGCGGTATAAACTAATTAATACGCGACAGCTCCGGTGTGAACTGGTATTAATCTACGGTGATGGTGATGCTATCAGTGGGTGTGAATGATGGTGATTACTTCGACGTTAGAAGGGTGAGCGGGTGATTTAAGGACTTGTCATGGGTACTGACTGGTCTGTTAGTTTAACTCCAGTGGGACTGTGGAAAGGGGTGGATAGAAACATGCCTAAATAAGCTGTTTAGAAAGGCTTAGAACTATAAGTAATGAAATTAAAAATTTAGAAAAACCCACGGCGTATAAAAAAAAATTCAAAAATGTTTACTGCAGCGTCCACTAGTGGGTTGTCACCGTAACACCTATCTAAGAATATGCACCAATCAAATTCAAACCAATAATTGAAAACTACATCAAAATCGGACTAGTATTTTTGGAGAAAATTGGCAACATTGATTTGCATTAAAAATGCTTGCTGTAGCGCCCCTGTTGAGTTGTCATTGTAACACCTAACAAAGAACTGATATACCGATTCAAAAAGTTATAAAAATTGTTATCAATCAGCCGTTATAATCAGCAGAAGGAGTAGTAAGTTAATCGTTGGTTTAACCGTTGGGTAGTGCTACTCGGACATTGTGAAATGCGAATACTCAGTTACCGAGGACTTTAAGTTACGATTAGATAATAACTTTTATGAAGCTAAATGTGGCGAAGACAGAGTACTTGGCGTTAAACTCAACAGATCCCACACCTGTTCGCATAGGCGATGATTTGGTCGAGCGCACGGATCAGGTTAAGTACCTGAGATCTGTACTTCACGTTTCTGGTGACATCGACTACGACGTCAAGGCACGTATTGCCGCCGCGTGGGCAAAGTGGCGGGAAATGACTGGCGTCACTTGCGATACTAAAATGCCAGTCAGGCTGAAGGGGCAGGTCAATAAAACGATCATTAGACCTGTCCTCTTACACGGCTGTGAGGCGTGGCCGCTGTTGGAGCGACACAAGCAGATGCTGCGTGTCACGGAGATGAAAATGCTGCGGTGGATGTGTGGAGTCACGCGTAAAGATCGAGTGAGGAACTCACGCATCCGCGGCGGCCTTCATGTCCGTGACATCGCAGATAAAATGCAAGAGAGCCGCCTCCGCTGGTGCGGCCACGTCTTGCGGAAACCGCCCAGCTGCGTGGGTAACAAATGCCTGGCAATGGCGCCCCCACCCGGTCCAGGTAGAAGGGGTAGGCCCAAGAAGTGCTGGCTTGGCGTCATGGAGGGTGACATGCGTGAAAACGGTCTCACTACTAAGGTAGTGAGACCGCCCAAGATCGTGCGAAGTGGAGGAGGAAGAGCCGGAAGGCGGACCCTGAGCTCCGAGGGCACCGTGGCCTCGGATGCAATCAGGAATAACGTCTTTATGTGGATGATGGATGATGAATAACTTTTATAACTTTTTGAATCGGTATATCTCAGAAACGGTGGCTCGTAGGAAAAAACTGTTGATAATTTTTTTATAGATAATTTTATAATCTACAATTTTTGTCTGAAGTACTTTTATGATAAACGTACCGTTTTGCTGGAAATCGCGAAAAACTCATTTTTGTGACCTTTGACCTAGAATAATTTTTTTTGCTTACACGGGAATAATGGGGAACTTTCAGGTATTGTTTATAATTATGTTTTGAACAATTTTACTCATTTTCAGTTTGGTGGGAATTTATGTACCTTCACTCTCATTTTTTGGTTTAAATTGACCGGACTAAAACTCTACATTTTGGTTCAAATATATGATTTTATGTTACCTTTTTTTTATAAAGGACACGTCAATTTGACTTCACCTCGCCTGATGGTAAGCTAAAGCAAAGTCTCGGAAAGAGGGTCACCATCGTAAACATGTACCATGTTAACAGTAGTGGCACTCAGCTTGACGGCCTCATTAGATGCCTTTTCACGCCCCGCATAAAAGACCCGGATTGTAGGAAGAAGGAAACACGTGAACTGGCAGGGAGTTCCAGGTCTTAACGCTCACTAACATCTGTGTACTTATTTTAAATTTCACACAAAATTTTAGTTTTTTATGACTTAAGGAAGAACTTAAACTTTACAGTTTTTACAAGAGTTAGTTTCAATCATGAAATGCTTAGATACTTAAGAATATTTTGTTGAAACATGGCCATTTTTTAAAAGCATTTTCTTGATATCATATCCTAGGAATTTCAACATTCTAACACTGTCCATATTTTTTATTTTCTTATGGATTCGGAACTATAAGAGTGTAAATACATTGAAACGCTTCGAAAGTGTCTTGCGAATCCGGTTTCACGTTTTCGCGCGGGCACTTACATTATATTAATTATTGATTACATACATGAAGTTAATTATTAGATAAAACAGACGACAAAAACCACTTCAACGACATTAAGCTTACCTAATAAGCCATAATATAAAACTAAATAGCAGCGTATCTGTGTATCTTTCCGTGAAGAGCTCCATCTTACCGGAGCGCCATCAGCTAACAAACTTGACCAGTCTTTATTGCCTACACCAGCGGATTGCTGGGCTACATAAGCATCGCGAAAGGCCGCCATCTTGAAAGGCATTTAGGATTTATTATAAACATTATATAGTTTTAAACATGTCTGCTTCCGTTCAATGTTTTTACAGCTTAAAGTTCGCGATTAAATATTATACAACGGTGAGTGTTATTACACAGGTTTTGCAGCAATTATTTGGTTTGGATGTGAATTTGAAAAATATATTGTTAGGCACTATATTCTCGTCCCACGGCCGAGGTGTAAATTTGATAAAATGGACGCTCTCTGGCTTATTATAGTCAATTACATTCGAGTTTATTTTTTCGGTATACAAGCTAATTGAATGCATTACCATTGCGTCTCTCTCAATCTCCATCAAAATAACTCATATTATATGACAGTCAAAATTTACAACCACATACCCAGACCCATTAGAGAGCTAACCTTCAACAAATTTAGGAAAGCACTAACTACCTGGCTAATTGAGAAGTGTCTTTATACTGTTAAGGAATTTCTTGAGGATAAATAAGGAATATCCTTGATTATATCGGGTGTAATGGAATTGTATCTGGTTTGAGGACTATATTATTAATGATTATTCCAGTGTTAATGACATTCAGAGTGTAAATTCGAATTATGGGTGTAATTATTATATGACATGATTAATTATATCATTATTTCTTATATTGTATTATTTTTATTGAAACTTTATTATTGCATGCGTAAATGACACAAAAATTGACATTATTGTATTAAAATTTTCAAACGGTATAAAATATTACAATTCTCAAATATTATACCTATGTGACATTAGTCCATTATTAAATAACTAACGTTGCATGCAGAGAATCTGCGAAACATGTCGGACTTTGATTAATTAAATTGACACCATTGTAACATACCGTGTTTCGAGCAATAAATGATTTCTTTCTTTCTTTCTTCTTTCTTTAGGATACATACTCGTAAAACATATATACTGTCACGTTCCTCTCAAATTTTAGTCAATGATATATTATCACTACATAATATAAAGCAAAGACGCTTTCCGCGTCCCTCTGTAGTAGTATGTATGCTTATATCTTCAAAACTACGCTATAGAATTTGATCCGGTTTCTTTTAATAGATAGAGTAATTCAAGAAGGTTTATAGGTATAATACGTGCTTAATATAGTAGAGGGTGCAGTGGAAATTGGCGGTACGAAGTTCGCCGGGTCCGAAACAAAAGATACGTTGTTCATACTCTAAAATGTCATCAAATTTTTTTATACTTCGTGTTCGCGCCATTTTTGACAGCTGGCTTGCTTCTGAATGACGTATCAATAATATAATACGTCATTGATTTTAGTACAGTTTCTGAGTTCACTAGGTCCTACTTCAATCAATCAATCAAGCCTATCGCAGATCGCAGTCAACCTAGATATAATTGTAATCCGCACTTGCAAATCAAAATTTCAGGGCGTTCGGTTATGGAACACATTTGTCTCAAACCCAGTTGAAAAACAATCAATTAGTCTATAGCAGAGTGGCTGCACACTGGGCAAACTAGATTTGACATGACATGCCATCGATTCAACAGAAGTAGCCACTGCTGGTCGTAGGCCTCTCCCAATGATGGGAGGCTTTTTGGCTTACTGTTTCCGAAGCCCAGACGGGTTGGTACAGGGTATTATTTCGGGAGTCAATAGTTCTCGAAATTGGTGCTTAGCAACAAATTCAGCGATTAATTTTTATATTACGGACCCTAGACGGTCGTGAGAGTAGGTCAGCGGCCACATTTTGGTGCAAAAAGCAGTACAGGCCTCACTGAAAATTTTTGAAAATAACGCCCACATCATCATGGAACCCGAAATTGCGTACTATTAACATTCTAGTTCCCGGCAGAATAGAATTTGGGCCACCCCATCTCATCCCATGCGGTGTCGTATAAGGCGTCTAAGGGATAGGGCTGTTTATCATCAGACCGATATTACAGCCCAGACTCAGCCTCAAATGCATGGCTCGAGTAAAATAGTGCCATGAATACGGCAATAGGCTCACCCCCTGTTACGTGGGACCAAATACAATGATTGGTGAAATGTGGGTGTTAAGTCATCTCTGCCGAACCCTCCGGGGATAAAGGCGTGATTGTATGTACGCTCAAGCTGTGGAATGAACTCCCTGCCGTGGTTTTCCCAAGCGACTACAATATGGGGTTCTTCAAGAGGGGCATTAGAAGATTTCTTCAGGGTAGGCAGCGCGAGTGTAACGCCCCTGGTGTTGCATACGTCCATACGCCGCGGTAACCACTTTCCATCAGGTGGGCCGTGTGCTTGTCTGCCACCTAAGTATGTAACATTTTCGAGGCCCAAGTCATCATCACCTGTTAGATAGTACACGCCAAGTAGCACGCAGTAACAGGCCAAGTTCTGATGCAGGTTTCTACTCGGTGTTGATAGGTCAGAGAGCAATTTAATTATTACCCTACTGCCGAAGGAAGGAGGGTAATGTTTTTTTTTGTAATCTTATCAGGAGAGGACAATTCGGTAGTGACACGAACAACACGAATTAGAAAACACACGCAAAATAAATGTTGTTGTATTAAAATTATTAGAGGGTCGAGAGGGGCTGAGTTCGAATCCTGGATATTACACTACCGACGTGAACCCACTCCTAGCACATATAATTTCGGTTCTAATATTCTTTAAAAAAAATACCCTTCTTGTAGAACCCTATATTGTAGTCGCTTGGGGAAACCATGGTAAAGGTTCTTGAGGTTTAGTGATGGTCAGACAGCGACCCCCGTAGAACAGTTACCTATGCTAGTTAACTTAAACACCTTTTTATGTAATATAGCTGCATTCCGTGGTTTTTTCGTCTTTTATCGAAATATTATCAAACTCAAACTATTTATTTAAAATTGTGTAGCACTACTACAGCTTTTTGACGTTAAATTCTGCTTAAAACTAAGTTTACCACCGCTTCCTAGGCACCAGTGGAGAAGAAACGGCGCAACAAACTCCACTGTAGCTTTTACAGACGTCATGTATGTACATGTATCAACGATATATCGATCGTATCAAGATAAATAAAGTGTATAAAAAAAATCCTACAATAGTGTATAAAAAAATGCTCTAATAAAATAAGTAATTAACCTTTCAAAAAATGCTATAAAAAATTAATGCAAATATTTGGACAGAGTTCAATGTTTTAAAATGGTTGAAAAATCATTCACTGATACCAACAGTTCGTAAGAAAGTTGGCAGATGGCTCCACCGTCACCCATAAAGAGGGATATAAAGAGAAGGGAAATTTGAAGTGATTCAGGAGTGGCTCAATAGCATTCCCCCTGTAAAAGAAAGTTTGGGAGGTTTAATTCCCACTTGACCATTTCATTTTCCCGATGTTTTTCGAATTTTAAAGTTAGCTTAAAAAAAACATTCAAATAATTTAACCTAAGTTAAAATATGTATCTTCTTCTATAGGTCATAACAACACTCATAAGTTATCTCAATGACAAATTGGAAATAAATCGGTGCAGCTGTTTGGGTCAAAATGTCAGTTTGACTGAGAGAATTACTTTCGCATTAATATTATTATCTACATATTTTAGGTAGGTGATGGCTGTCATACAATAATAAAAAAATTACGACTCGATTTGGGTTCGGGATACAAAATAAAGCTATTAAACTATTTAACTACCTGTTTCAATAAAATAAAATAGTTAAAATGTTATTAAAATTTAGAAGTTTTAGGTGACACTATTATTATCATTATCATCCAGCACCTTTTACAATGAGGAGTAGGTATAAGGAACCCATCAAAACCTTCAATGCTAAAGCCAAACACACCTATGATCGGGGTTTGTTCCCAGTCCTCTTTGAGGAGAAGGACTTAGACGAGAAGATGGCAGCTCCTGTAATATCCAAAATAAGCCAAAGCTTACATTGACAGCCTTCGTTGCGTAGTGGTAGCGCTGCTACGTGGCCACTACGCAGGAGGCGAGGGTTCGATCCCCTCTCAGTTCAAATATTTGTATGCATGAATATGGCTATTTGCATTGGCCTGGTCCTGCGTCGAAGAGCATGTTAAGCCGTCGGTCCCGGTTGCCATATGCGGTCTAGCTGCAATGCTTCGATATCGCCTTTGGGTTGTGGAGGTCAGATGGCAGTCACTTCACAGAAAAATCGAAATTCAGCCAAATCCGCAGTTAGACTTGTAAAGTGAATTTATTTCAGAGTAAAGATCTTTTGTAATTTTGTTAGTATTTAGGAACTTTTGATGGTGACTGTCCTATTGTGTACTTGCCCACAAAATAGTAGCTTTAGGTACTGTGTACTAGGTATAACGTAGGTCCTTAGCCAATACCGTGTTTAACAAGAGTAATAAAACGTTTTAATTATATTTTAGCGACTACCCCAGGCCGGAAAAGTATGTAGGTATGGAAAATATAATTGTAGGTTCAAAATATAATACAGTACGAGATTATAATCTGTGGCTTTTTATTTTCCACCACTATTAGCGAGCTAGCCGCCTAGTTCCCGGCAGAATACAATTTGGGTCACCCCATCTCTTCCCATGCGGTGTCGTACAAGGTGACCAAGATAGGGCTGTTTAACATCAGACAGACATACAGCCCGCCTCGGATGCATGACTCGAGCCAACAGTAGAGCCCGGAGTACGGCAATAGGCTCTCCCTATTACATGAGATACAATGATTGGTAAAATGTGGATGTTAATTCACCTCGGCCTAACTCTCCAGGGATAAAAGGGTGATTACTTATATGTATGTATTTGAATGATTTTTTATAGCATTCATTATGCTAACTGTAAAGTTCGAAAAACATCGGAAAAAATTAAATGCTCAAGTGGGACTTGAACTCACGACCTTTCCCTTACAGGGGGAATGCTCTTCCAACTGAGCTATAGAGCCACACCTGTATCATTTCAAATTTTACTTCTCTTTATATCCGTTTTTAATGGCGACCGACGGTGGAGTCATCTACCAACATTCTTACGAACTGTGGTATGAGTGTAATCTGTGCCCCAGTGTTGTTGCACACGCCCCATAGGCCACGATGACCATTTTCCATTACAGTTCCGTTACAGTGTGTTTATCTGCCACTCAAGTGGTATAAACCTATTTTGTTTAGGGCTTAGGGATATTTTGTTTTACAAGTATCTACGTATAATACATGCAGTAGATTCCTCAAGCGGTGGTACTTAGTTTTAAGCAGAATTTGACGTCAACAAGCTGTAGTAGTGCTAAGTACACAATTTTGAATAAATACTTTGACTTATATACACCTTCAAAAGAATGCTGGTGGGATTTGAATACATAAAACTTCGTTACAGGTATTTTAGAGTTCCTAACTAAACAACGTATTGCTATGACAAAAAGGCAGTATTTTTAAAGAATATAGAACCAAAAAACCCTCCAGCTAAGCTAAATTACTTGTGCTAGGAGCGGGTTCACGTCAGTAGTATAATGGCCAGAATTGGAACCCGATTATTACCACGGAATTAGGAACTTCTGAGTTTTTTGATTTTCTTATTTTTGACTTTTAGAGTCAAATTGATGGTATTTTTCAAAAATAAGATAGATTACACATCCAATAAAGATAGTCTTATGTAGAAAAAGGCCAAATAATACTTAATTTATGAGATTCTTTCGAGATTCGGTGAAAATACCACGGAATTAGACGCTCTTACCTTAGAACCAAAAAACCCTCCAGTTAAGCTAAATTAAATTGCTTGTGCTAGGAGTGGGTTCACGTCAGTAGTGTAATGGCCAGAATTGGAACCCAGGACCTTTCGACCGTAAGGGCGACTTCTTAACCACGAAGACAACGACACCTACCATATTACCTTGAAGACAAAAATGTATGGATTGAGCATGATGCAGGCCCCTCCTAAATTGCTCCTAAAATGGGGTTGGCTGTTGCCTCGATATTGGTGGCGTATGGTTACTCTCGTACTAGGTATTACCTATTCTGTGGTATGGTGAACCTTTTCGAAAGGAAAGCCGGTGGACAAGAAACTTATCTCGATATATTGAATACCACACTTGTACTTTTCCACTGACTTTATTTCTAGACCTGACCGGTTTCGCCTTACGGCATTCTCAAAGGTTCACATTGATGTTTCAATAATTTTTGAACTAATCTCAAACAAACTAAACTTTTTGAATAATTTTTGGGTCTAGAAATAAAGTCAGTGGAAAAGTACAAGTGTGTTATTCAATATGTGTAGCAGATTCCACCAAGCGCCATCAATCTCCAGTATAAACAGTTATCTCGATATAGTATGTCATGTAAGTACGTAAGGACCCAAAGGGACTCCTTGTCAATGAGAGCCTTGCCCCTCTAGACAAGAAAAGGGTAGGTAAAGACATTACATTTTCAATTTATATTGTCTTGCTTGCTTACGTATTGCCTATGTGAGTGGTAGTAATGGATGTTTTTCTTTTACTTTCGATAATAAGTATTCAAATATTTTTCAAAAATTCAACTTGTATTTATTTTAGACCATATAGTCCATATTGATTATATTGATTGTTAGTAATAGGTACCTACATGTCTTAGCGCTTAGTCCAAGTTTGAGGATCGAATGAATTTAAATTTGTATGTTTTCGTTCATAAAAATAATTTCATAGCAATACAAAAAACCTATAAATTGACAACGAAAAAATGTTAAACACAACACTAATCTAAAACAATTATACCTACAAATAGTTAACCTCCCTGCCTAAAAGCCTTTTATTTAAACAAAGGCCTAAATAAAAACTTGTTACCGCAATTATAAGCGTGCTCGTTTAAAATATAATCTGACTAATTAAATAAGTCATTACAAGCTAAAACGAACAAGATACCGAATGTTTTTCCCGCCGCCCCCATTTCCAACTTTTCCTGTAGGAGGCGCAGCGCCAATCACCTCGAACGCCATATTGCCGGCGGGGCGGAGCCGCGAAACGAAAAACCGCCATCTCTTTCTAAGCAACGGTTTTCCCGCTCGCACACAACGCTCTCTCATTGGCGGGAACACAATTAAGCGCGGGAATCAAAAGTCTATTTCTGTAGTAAATATTTTTTCAGCGCGTACAAGTTTCGATGACACCTGTCTTCGAAGGATCGCCTTCAATCATGAGACCATCACTGTTTGGCCGTATTGGCAGCTCACATAACGTAAATCTTAACAAAATTGATGTTCAAATTAACACATTTTGATGTTCCATGTGATGGATTTATTAGTTGTTTTCTAACAAATCGTCCAATAAATCTGTTGAACCGTGGGCGGTTGCTATCCTTCTATAAATTGACCATTTTGAGGTGACGAAAAATTTATCGTTCTAAAATAATGCACTTAATGTAAGGTGTTGTGTAATGTTCCGTTTAGAAATATAAATGATACAAATAGGTGCGGCAGGTTGGATGTATTTATTAGATGCTTGGATGGAGCGTTTACGGTTACTGACTACTATTTTTATATAAATGGATGGAGAATTATTTAATGGTCAATGTTTTATGTTCATTTATTCTAAGTGTCATTTAAAAAAATACTTTTATTCAGTTTTTTTTTTGGCAAACCATAGAGGAGATTTTTTCATACTGGCCTGTCGCCACCTGTAATTCTATATTTTAAGTGTTTAGTAATATAACAGTACTAAAAATGTTTATTATCCATAACTACCTGACCCGGTGAACGTCGTAACACCAATCTTTTTCCGCCCGCGTGGCGTCTGATCCCGTTCCCACTGTACCCACTACTATATTAATCGTGTATTATACATACTTACATACAAACCTTCCTCTTGAATCACTCTATCAATAAAAAAAAACCGCTTCAAAATCCGTTGCGTAGTTTCAAAGATTTAAGCATACATAGGGACGGACAGACAGCGATAGCGACTTTTAGTGAAATGTTAAGAAATACTTGAAAAGAAAAGGCGTGTGTATATGTATGTAAGAAATACTTGTTCAATTAAGAATTCTGAACTCGATATTTTTTTATAACTCTTGTCGAAACGGGAACCAAACCCGTTCGGAGCGCTCCACATAAATACTTACCTACAGTAAGATAGACAAAAATATCCTATTCTGTTCTTATCACCATCATCACAGTTTTACTTCTTGTTTATACTGGAGATTGATGGCGCTTGGTGGAATCTGCTACACATATTGAATAACACACTTGTACTTTTCCACTGAGTTTATTTTACTTCCATTCAAAGGTTGCATTTTGGAGCCCGTGGCCTGCTCTACACTTTTACTTTGATTTGGCTTCTCTTTTACAGGTGTAACTACTATCTGACCTCCCAACCCTGAGAGTAAAACTCCACCGAAAATCATGAGGCAAATAGCATGTGTACCTACTAGTTTGCAGGTGAAATTAGTTTGGAACCCCTGACTTTGTAGCATCCCCATACCCTTTTTTTTCGTGCGGAAATCCTTACGGATACCTCCCCCGCCGGAGCCGGAAGGGGAGGTTATATCGGACTCGAACCGACTAAAACTGAAAGACTGAGGGTCGTGGTGGTAGGCCGGAGGTGAGGTTGACTTCGACATATCTCCCGCACCCCGGCTGACCCAGCCCCATACCCTATCCTACTCTATGCCATAGGTTGGTAAGTACAGTTCTGAAATTATATCTATTGTCAGGTATAAACAGGAACATATTTTCCATATGTCCAGTAATATCGGCACAGAGTAAAAATAAATATTACTATCGCGTTCCTTTTAGCAGCTGTTGATAGATAATGTCACTTTTGACACATGTCATTGGTCAGTTGCGCTTGAGTGCTGAGCTATGCGAGTGCCTGTGACGTCACTATATACAGGTTGGGGTAAAATGTTTCTGTAGGAAAAAATATATCTGTATGAAAACAAACCTATAAAGCATTATTAAATGAGTATCCTACTATGAAAGAACTCTCTGCCTTGGTTTTTACAAGCGATTACAATATGGAGTTCTTCAAGAAGGGCATTAGAAGGTTTCTTCAGGGTAGGCAGCATGAGTGTAACGCCCCTGGGGTTGCATACGTAAAAGCGCGCCTCCCCATTCCGGGGGCGAGTCGGGGACACCGTTGTCCCCCCTCCTGAGGAGGGCCAGACCGTAAGGACCCATCGACATATGCCGGGTGCGAGGCATATGTCGATGACAACCTCACCTCCGGCCTAGCATCACGACCCACAGTCGGCGTGCGGTTATAGTCGGTTCGAGTCCGACATAACCTCCCCTTCCGGCTCCGGTAGGGGAGGTATCCGAGGGGATTTCCGCACGAAAAAAAAGGGGTTGCATACGTCCATAGGCTGCGGTAACCACTCTTCATCAGGTGGGCCGTGTGTCATCACCTAAGTGGTATATAAAAAAGTATGGGGTTCTTCAAGAAGGGCATTAGAAGGTTGTTACGAGGTCGACAGTGCAAGTGTGATGCTTCCGCACATGTCCATAGGCCACGGTAACCGCTTCCCATCAGGTGGGCCGTGTGCTTGTCTGCCTCCTAAGTAGTATAAAAAAGGGAATACATACAGTACAGGGGACTCGAAAATAAGCGAATGTTTGTAAATAGACCAAAAAAAATGCCCGCTGAGTTTCTTGCCGGAATCTTCCCAAGTCTGGGCCGCGTTTTGAACCGGTGGTGTGGTCCATTTGCTAAACTAGTCTTTAATATTTAATTTTTAATTGACGTTTTGTAAGTTCTGTTATAATGGTATATTGATTTTGAATATTGAATTTAAAGCTGTAAATAATAATATCTAGTATCTCTCATACCAAGTTACTATCGTGTTGGGCCGTCGGAATCGCGTTATTTAAACCTAGTAATAATTTGACACGTGGCAACAGAAATAAAAACATGCTGAATAATTATTATGCAGACACATAATGTAACGAAAATTTGAATAATTATCCAATAAAATAAATATATTCAAACTTAATTAATCAGTTCAGGTCTAAACAGTCACTAAATAATTAATATTCATGTGTTGTGTCTGATATTACTCTTGTAGCGCTGTGGTGGTAAGTGCGGCTGCTGTGTGGTAAGACTTCTGTTCGATTTCCAGATTAGGCTAAGTGTTATTCGGTAATCCTCAGATGGAGTCGGTGTTGTAATGTATGGAGTAAATCCCGGTAGACGGTGATAGCACATATCTGCTCAAGATTTAATGAATAACTATAAAACGGAGTTTTAATCCAACTCTGGCTACCCCCGCGAAGATACCCATTAACATGAGCTGGAACTTTTGGGTTTCGTACATAATACCGAAAGTTAAATAATCGAATAACAATAGGTCGACAACGATTGGTCGGACGATCAAATCGTCGCTGGTACGTATAGTATCTGCGATAGCCTAGTGGTATGGGTAATGGACTGCTGAGACGAGGTCTCGGGTTCGATCCCAGGTTTACCATCGCACACACCAATGACTTTTCGATGCTTTTCGAAGTTATGTGTGTATTTATCGCAGGTTTATAAGTGCCCGGTTAATGGCAATAGGCTCGCCACCTATTACATTGGGACCTAAACATAAACTGGCGAAATGTGGGTGTCAGCACCTCTGGCTACCTCTTCGGGGAATACAGGCGTGAGTTTATGTTATGTTATGTTATTATCCTTCATATTCTTTACTAACACATTTTAATAATATATCACTATCTGACTCAGCGAATTTCGTTCCGCCAATTTTTTCCATCCGCGTGGCGTCTGATCCCGTTTTCCGCTGCACCCTCTATTATATTAAGCATGTATTATACATATAAACCTTCCTCTTGAATCACTCTATCTATTAAAAGAAACCGCATCAAAATCTGTAGTGTAGTTTTGAAGATATAAGTAAATATAGGGACACGGAAAGCGAGTTTGCTTTATACTATCTAGTGAAGTAGGTGTCAGTATAGCTTGTTGATGCACATATCTTGAACCTAAAATGTGCTCAAATATGATTTATACGCGCAGTACATGTTTCTTGGGTGTATTTTGAAGATATCACGGGGTGTTACTGTGTTGCGCGAGCTCAAATACGCCAAGTATGAACTTTTACAAAACAATCTGCACACGCCAGGGCCTTTTATAACATAACATAAACTCACGCCTGTATTCCCGAAGGGATTTCGCCAGTTTATGTTTAGGTCCCAATGTAATAGGTGGCGAGGCTATTGCCATTTACCGGGTACCTACTTATAAACCTGCGATAAATACCATATAACTTCAAAAAGCATCGAAAAGTCATTGGTGTGTGCCATGGTAAACCGGGGATCGAGCCCGAGACCTCGTTTCAGCAGTCCATTACCCATACCACTAGGCTACCGCAGACCTACCTTTTATATCTCGCGATTTACCTAGGTCCAAGATATAATTATCCAGCTATATCTCTGTCACCGACTAGGTATACCGGTGTGAACCATATTCTTATTTACATTTTTGTATAAGTTCGTCAAATCTGCACCCGCTAGCATCAAACTCAAACACGGCATAATTAATGATACCTTTCCGCTACAGGTTCAACAGAGTAAAAAAAAGCTGTAGCTGCAGTAGACTGACGTCTCTACCTATCCCAAAATGCCGCAGGTCTGAATATAATTATCATTCACTCGCTGGCTGTGAGTTCGTTGACCCATCCGAGACTCCATTTACGACTAAAAATAAAATGCGATGGACTTAGGTATATTTGTTAATTTGTAAACGATGAACTCATCTACTGGGTCGATTTTAAAAATTCACTAATACTTACAGTGCTACTTAAATTATCCCTGATCCATGCTAATATTATGTCCTTACATATGAAATTGGCGTTTTGTATGGGAGGAACAAAAAGTCAAATATTTTTAAATATAATATATTTAATTAAGTATGAACCATTATTTTCTATGCACTTTTGCCATCTCATAGGTAGATCATTGATCCCTTTACTAAAAAAACCAGTCGGACGGGAATCAATAAAATCTGTGAAGGCGATTTGCACTGCCCCATCAGAGTTGAATTTTTTCCCTTGCAAGAAGTTTTCCAAATTTCGAAAAAAATGGTAATCTGTTGGAGCAAGGTCCGGGGAGTACGGAGGATGTCTTAGACATTCCAATTGAAGCTCTTCTAATTTGGTAGCCGTCTGTTGTGCAGGACAATCATATGTAAGGACCTAATATTATAAATGCGAAAGTAACTCTGTCTGTCTGTCTGTCTGTATGTTATGCTTTCACGCCTAAACCATTGAACTGATTTTGATGAAATTTGGAATAGGGGTAGATTAGACCATGAGAAAGGACTTAGGCTATGTTTGGCCGCTTAATATTTTGTTTACCGTTTTATATCTGTCTGAAAAAATGCTAGCACCTCTGCCTACCCCTTCGTGGAATACAGGAGTGAGTTTATGTTATGTTATGAAAAAATGCATAAAAATATGTCAAGCTATTGATACACCTAGAGCATGATACTGTGTCTTTTGAGCCAGAAAAACCTACCTTAAAAATATTTTAAAAATATCGTTCAGAACTCGATTAGCGGCCATCATTCGATCATCGTTCGGTCATCGCTCCTGTACCTTCCGGTCAACATTATTGACAAGGGTTCGATTATTTAATCGATTTGTGTGTGTTTTTTTTATACTTTTGGTGACAAATAACAGTTTTAGCATTTGCACCAGATATGTTTAGTCGACTGCCAAACTCGTCATTATAGTCCTGTGTTAGTCCTGTTTTCATTCAAAACTTGTACCTACTTTGAAAACACACTGACCTGACCTGACTGACTACTCAGAACAGAGAGGGATCCTTCATCAGAGCTCCCGTATAGCTTTTTAGTGAGGCTGCCAAACACCTCAATCTCCTAACAAAGTAATTCAACTATAAGTATTTATACATCAAGCAACTCTAACAAGAGCTTGTGTATATCTAAAGCTAAATGGTTCATGTTTACGATGTTGACCCTCTTTCCGAGACTTTACCTTTGCTTAACATCAGGCGAGGTGAAGTCAAATTGACGTGTCCTATATAAAAAAAATTATTTGATCAATAATATTCAAGTTTCTAATCGAGACTTGAAGAGATTCGAATTCGATGAAAGTATACATTCTATTCGATTTCGAATAGATTAGGTAATTTCAAGCAAGCATGTTTCATCGTTTTCCTCATGCTGTTTTTTTTAATACTTTATGTACACATAAATTACATTTATATAAAATAGTGAGTTGTAATGTACAAAGGCGAGCTTAACTCAAAGTTGACTTCTCTTCCAGCAAACCCGGGAGTGCACAGGGGAATTGCAATTTAAGTGGCAAAATCTAGACGTGTAGGTACAACTGTATTTATTTTATCCAACTTACATCTATCATTGCAAGGCATAGGATACCCAATGCAATAGTGTAATCGTGCACAGTATTGAAAACAAAGCCGGAAAGTGGATCCCGGATTCTGAGCTAGTCTCGAATGCAACTATAGGTAATAGGAGACTTATCATACCTACATTTTCCTAATAAGCAAATGGTGGATGGTAAGAACCGGGGGAAGATGGTAAGAAAATGTTTTCTACTTACACTTATAGATTCTATACACGATGTTACACTCTCAAGTAAAGGAGTCCACACAACACGACAGAGATGTTCAGAATATATCTCTGTTGCTTTGTCTTGACTGATTTACTAACAGATATCTGACTTTTGTGCTCACATTTCGTTATGGTTCCTGGACAAAACTATTAAGTTAAAGAATGTAGTGAATACGCGAAGCGTGCGAACCCACACGCCAGCAATACGAACGCATCCTACATTATTACTTCGATTTTTTTAAACAGAAAACATGTTTGAGGTCTCTTTAACGTCATTAATTAAAAAAATATAGCTAGATAGTGTGTTTAGAAGTGATATACGTCATCTTTTTTACAGCTGAAGTGTAAATACCGTTACAAAAGTTTTTGCTCATGTTAACAACTGACCAGTTTTCTTAGTAATATATAAAAAATACATTTCTAAGCGCTTAAATACATACAAAGGTAAGTATAGTATGTGTGCGTGCATCAAATGTAATTTCATTCGCATTGCATGCCAACACGAAATGTATTTATGACTCTGCGATTAAAAATGTTGCCGACGTGTGGTAACACCATTTAGACTCTCAAAATCTCCACAAAAGTGTTAATAAGTAAGTATAATTGTTTCATTCTCTTAATTAATCATGTTTATAATATAATTGTAGCGAGAAATACCTGAGCGACGGCGCCGAACGCCGAGATTAACTTTGCGCGCCAAACAAAACGTCATATTGACAGATGAACGCGCGAAAACTTTAATGGCCGCAGACTTTCACAGATAATTTCACTTATTCACCTATCACCCGCTAACTAAATCACAGTCTTCGTTTCGTATTTCGTGTAATAAAACGTAATTTACATAGCTGTATGTACATTTTAGTTTAAGACTAATACCTGTTTCTCGCAGTCGTTTACGCGCGCTCTGACGTTTGATTGACAGGTGAAAGGGCGCGAAATTAGCCGAGCGGTCGTCGACCGAACGATTCCTAAGACGCCGCCATTGTTCCTTCATTAAATTCAATGTTCATTGATACAGATTAAAAATATTTTCGTATTTAATTAAGTGTTTATAGAAAATAGAACACGCTATGTGCACAGGTTTTAATATTTGCGTAAGCGAATTGGATTTTAGGGAAATGTTTGAATTATAATAACTCCATTAAGCGTATAGCGAACATGTGTTGTAAAGTGGGTGTGATATGATAAGATAGAGCCGTATGTCATGTTTTAGCTACCGTTTGGCATCAGCTAACAAACGGAGGATGTGGGGATTAGTCGGCAAACAATACTATTATTAAAACGAAAACTCTTTAGATAAAGACGTGGAACAAGAGGCTGGGGAGATGTGAGATAGCGGCTGTGAGCGTCGGAGACATTATCTCGGCGAGGCTGCTGCGCGCGCGCCGACCCGCGACTGCACGACACGAGGTTTAACGTTAATGTGCTTGTAACTACATTATTCTTCCATATTTAAAAGTTGTTTAACTTCGAATATGTGTCATTTTTAATAATAAAACTGTTCCAAGTTTAAAAATTGTGGAAGGTAATGTAGGAATAAATACAATGATAAGTGCCTCAAGAATAAAACTGAGAGATAAAGTTCATACTGAGCCACACAACTGCTTTTATGGACTGGGGAGTCAACATGAACAATTATTCAACGGCTAGAATGTGCAGGGTTCAAAATGTCAATACGGACCGGCAGTCTATTTGACAAAAAGTATGAACGTCAAAATACCCCAGTGTTAAAATGTACATATAAACATGGTCAGAATGTTTTAGTGACAAATTGTACACATCTCAAAACAAAATGCAATAATTTGGTAAACTTTTCAAGAGCCTTTCAATTCTCGAATTATATCTACAGTTTCCAAAGAAACTTATTCCGTAGTAACCATAATAATGCCACGTACCTACTTACTTAGATTACGATAGACTTGTTACCTCTAAATATAGAATACACATATTTCTTTGTTCAATCTACATTCCGTACTAAGGGATAAACGCGGACCAAAGATAACGGTTGAATTACATGCGCGGGAGTAGATTTATCTCGTATTGTAGCACTAGTTGTGGAATTAGGTAGCTGCTATTCACTGGTATACCTAACTACCGTTAAGTACTTATTTTGCAACTAATTTATAAGTATTAGCATCACCCAATGATCGAATTTGGCAAACACCAAACATTTTCACCTTCTCTCTTCAGTTCCTCCGTAATCATATAAAAGGTCAATCACAGCACTTACAACAGCGCTAAAATATTGGCCAGGTACAGGTAAATATTCTCATCATCCTCCTGACCTTATCCCAAGTTTATTTGGGGTCGGCGCAACATTATGTTTCTTCCATTCATCTCTAGTTGCATTCATTTCAACATTCACTTCCTTCTTAACCATATCATCCTTTACACAGTACCTAAAGGTAAATATCATGTTAAATGTAATAGTAATGATCATGATAATTTAAATGACAGTCCTCCTCACAATGTCAGACAGGATTCGATTTTTCTGACTCAAGTTTGGCTCATAACTTAACTTCAAAGATGAGACTGTATGTTGCACAATACTTAAAGTGACAACCGCCAGGTTGTAGGTAAAAGGGTGGGTATTAAAAGTATTGGGCAAGACTTTTGGAGATGATGTAGTGGTCAATTTTGACAAGACTACCTATCTAGATTAACTGAACTGGTACGATTTACCAATCTGCACCTAGCTAGTGATAACGTAGTGATCTGACAGAGGGAACATCACCAATTAAACCTCCATTTTACTTAAATAAATAGTCTCCAATCAATTACATTTCAGTTGGTTTTGTGCACAAGTTGGACTCTTGAAAATCATAGTCATTTGAAGTCTGGGAAAGTTAGTTTTAAACAAACAGTTCGAAATGAGGTTCCAATAATTGGTGGAGCGGAGCACTCAAGGGAACAGGTAATGCTGCCCTACTCTAACTAAAAGGCCGTTAAGCCACAGTTGGTCGATTTTCATTTTTTAATGCAGTCTTATACAACTTTCGATGCTCTATCTTTTGGTTTAAGACTCATTCTTCTATGATTAATAGTTTTAGAGATACTGAACATTGCTGAGCAGGTAAACCACATAAATTTTGTTACTTCCTTAATTAAAAAGCGGCTAAGCCACGATTCTTCTCTAGAAAGACGTTAACATACTTTAACGGCTAATTCATGTATCATTTTTTTCTAAATTTACTTAACTAAAAGTATGTTATTAAGAAAAACTACGCTAGAAAGCAGTTATACGTCAATAGCGGCTTTTAAGTTATGTATTGAAATTAATATTAGCTAGATATCAATCGCTAGAGAGCAGCTAAACGACAATCCTAGACTAAATAGCAGTTAATGAGTCTTGACATCGCCAAACCTTTCGATAGGGTATGGCACAAATCGCTTCTTTCCAAGCTACCAGCCTTTGGCCTGCCTCCCAGGCTGTGCAACTGGGTTGAAAGCTTCCTGCAGGGGCGCCGTATTCGCGTCCTTTGTAATGGACGAGCTTCGGAGTTCTTGCAGGTAAATGCTGGCGTGCCGCAGGGTTCCGTCTTATCTCCCACTCTCTTTCTTCTGCATATCAATGACATACTTTCTAACGGTAGCATTCACTGCTATACAGACGACAGCACCTTACACGAGAGTTATTACGCACATCCTGCGGCCAAGCAGTCTAATATCGCGGAAAAAAGGCATCTTCTTGTCACTGAGGTGGACCGGATCCTGGATCACATTTCTCAATGGGGAGCTGAGAACCTGGTTGAGTTCAATGTCAAGAAGACGCAGGCACGTGCGTTTCCAGCAAAGGTATTTCCTTTTCTTCCCCTTCCCACTCTTCAGAGCACGCCACTGCCACTGCAGGTTCACCTATGGATGTTCGCTGCAAACTGAATAACAAAAACTATATCGAGAGCATCATCAAATCAGCCTCGCATGAACCCGGAGTCCTAAACAAAGTGAGACGTTTTTTCACGCCGGAGCAGCGGTGTCTTCTATAAAAGACCCAAATTCGTTCCTGCGTGGAATACTGCTCACACTTTGGGATGGCTCCGCAAAGTACTTACAAGATGCTCTCGAAAGGTTGCAGTGACGTGCGGTCCGCATCATTGGCAATCCTGAGGTCACGAACACCTTTGAACCTTTGCAGATGCGTAGAGATATTGCGTCTTTCGCAGCATTATACCATCTCTACCATGGTGAATGTTCTGATGAGCTCTTCCAATTAGTCCCACCCTCTCCTTTCCTTCGCAGGACGACACGTGCAGGGCTAAGATGCCATCCGTATACGGTGCAGACTATACCTGCTAGAACCAAGCGTTTCAGTGACTCATTCCTATGCCGCACCACTAAGACCTGGAACTCCCAGCCAGCTCACGTGTTTCCTTGTTCCTACATTCCCCTGTCCTGTCCAAGTCATCTGATGAGGCCGTCAAACTGAGTGCTACTGTTATCATGGTACATGTTTACGATGGTGGCCCTCTTTCCGAGACTTTGCCTTTTCATAATAATTATAATATTCTTTATCCTATGGTTTCGCGAATACTGATTATAATTGTTAAAGATGTAGGTAATTTTGTGACCTCATTACTGAATATGATTAGTAAAAGTTTGATTAAGTAAACTTGTTTATAATCGAAAAATATCGGAAAAATGAAATACTCAAGTGAGACTTGAACTCACGAACTTTCCCTTACAGGGGGAATGCTCTTCCAACTGAGCTATTGAGCCACACCTGAATCATTTCAAATTCTCCTTCTCTTTATATCCGTTTTTAATCCGTCTTGTTTTTATTATCAGTCTTGTTTTTATTGTTTAATTAATAAATAAGCTATTTAATAAATTTAGTAAGGTCTAATTGTCTGTTCTTTTTCAATGAATAAAGTTCTGATTTCATAAAATAGTTTTTAACTTCTTAACTTTTAATCCGGAACTGCTTACTTAAAAGGCAGTTAATTGTGATCGAGATGTCTTTAACTGCCTTCTAGTTAATCAATAGGAGAACCAGTATAAAAATATGTTTTACAATACCAAGCTAAAAAGCGTTTAAAATCCCATAACTGCTTTCTAAGTAAGGGAAGTTAGTCCGCCAAGTGTTAACTACTAGGCTGTAAGGCTGTTACAATCCTTTAACTGCTTTATAACTATTTATATTTTGTTAACGTTTACTATAAGTACTAAACGAGACAGCTACAAAAAATTACTTTGCTATAAAGCCGTTAAGGTATGGTTAGCGGCCTTAAAGTGCAGTATATTACGTTAAAATGAAGAAAAAATGCTCTGCTAAAAGTTAAAAAATAAATTTATATAAAATATAATGAATATAAATTAATAAAATATATAACATATTGTGCCCAATGACTATACCTACAATTATAACTTGCAACATTGTTCCTAGGTAGCACACTTTTCAAGAGACATCAATTCCCACTTATTTTTGCGTTTTCTCGGAAATACCTTTTTGCACTTAGCTGCCTTTTAGTTTGTGGACGGCAGAATGAAGCAATCATGTAACTGTCACCATTTTTTATAAACACAAAGTATTAAATTAACAAAACAATCAGCAATAAGGCAGAGCTAATGACTGCATTGTTGCAAATGAAGATGTTACGTAGGTCCGCCATCTTGGCTCCGCGTAAATGAGCGCGAGTTTTGTTTGCCGCCAAAATTATGCTGATTGTGTTTGTTAGGTTATCTTTTGATCTTGGTTTTGCGAAAGAGGGCCTCATGTTTTTATTTATTTCTTTCATTTATATATGTACTAGCTGTACCCACGGTTTCACCCGCCGTAGTTATAAAGGTAGTTCTGTCTACCCGCTTTTTCAGACCATTTCTTCCTTATTGCTCGGTTCCTAAGAGTATTAGCGTGTTGTTATATAACTTATAAGCTGTTTCAAGAATAGGACTATAAAATATAAAGAGAATTCGAGAATTTAGTGAGTCAAACTATCAAACAAACCTTTCGGTCGATAACTGTAGGGTAACTTACCTATATAGATTCGAGTCTCTATATCTTAATTTTTATTTATTTGGACAAGACTACCTAACTGGACTAACTGAATTGGATCAGACAGAAGTGAAATCTGGGACATACGGAGTCATAATGGTTGTGTCAGTTACAGCACATTAAAAATGACCTTACACTTGAAATGGACCGTTGATGTTGTTTTGAGAAAATATACAAGGGTCCACTTAGCGCCCGCCCGTAAAGTGGCTAGCGAGCTTGGTTTTTTTTCAGTATGATGTCCAAACAGACAAGGACTTCATTAATTAGTGGATGACTAGTTGGACATAATTATCTTGTTGGACTACTCTTGGTAAACTAGTAGCTGTGAGGTCGAACTTACGTCATCGTCACGTCACGTCACCACGACCTCTTTATCACAACGATATACTTTTTAAATAGTAGCAGTAGTAATCATCCGAGTGCCAATCTTGGTTACATCAAAACTTGTACTTAGGTTTTTCACTTTTCTTTTCCTTGTGGATTGCTTTTTGAGTTTCTGGAAATGACTGAACAGTCTGCTTGACAAAGATTACCATCGCTAGAAACTCTTTCGTCAATGAGCACTGTGTGTCTTTCACGTGAGTAATCATTCTTTGTCAGCTCTATGGTTTTTATGAAAGATGGAAATTCTACAAAAGTGTAGCGCCGGACATTGGATATAATATGTGCTCTTTACGTGCAGTATCTAAACGTTTCTTGGATGTCTTTTGAGGGTAGGACAGGGTGCTACGGCTGTGGACGAGCTCAAATTAACCAAGCATAGATTATTACAGAACAATCCCCGCGTCAGGGCCTCGTTTGTCTCGTAGTGTCTCAAAGTAAAAGGTGCTATAATTGCACCAAAACGAAGTCAGGGCTCGCAGCAAGTAATATATTATTATAAATTATTCATAAAACAGACATAGGGTACCGATAACAACAAAATTATTAACTGTAAACTCAATATCTACCATTACGGCATCATTTTTTACGACAGGTAGCCCTAACGATAAAACATATTATCTTTTATAGTTTATGGCGTATTACTGGCCAGCATTATGTTTACAAAAAAAGTGTTATATTAGACATAAGTGTTACAGGTTGGTGTAGTGACCAGCTGTAATTTTATGAGTAATAAAATGGGCTTATCGATACCAATCTGGGCTTGAAAGATCGAATACGATGTTACAATGAAATGGCTACAAAGAAGTAGCTTTAAATACAGATATAATACTTACGAGGAATATATAATATTGGGTGTTTGGGGGCAAAGTGCCCAAGCACCTGCTAGTCGTTCCACCTACTGATTAACGAGACTTAGGCGCAGACTTTCCCCTGAAGGTTAAGGGGTCAAATGTTAGTCGCTCTCGCAATAAGCAAGATAAGCCAAATAAAAATAATAATGAGAGAGCGGATCCCGGCTCCTAAATTGCAAGCTTTCGGTGTAATCGGGATTTCAGCAAGTCGCAAATGATGACTAACTCTACTGTTGGTAGCGTTCAAAAGCTTCGCATAATTACTAAGCACGTTCGAGAAACTATAAAAGATTGTGAGAATTAACGGTGATATTGCATAAAAATAGTACAAAGACATGAAATTAACACCCATTACACATTGCCATTATAATTTTGTGAAACACTAAACGCAACATAAGAACATAACAGTTATAAGACCTCAAGTAAACAAAAGAATTAATTAGATACTTACATACGTGCACAAAACGCTAATAAAGTAACAAAGCTGTCACTGAATACCACCTTTTATTTTTAAAACCAAGATGTAATAGATAAAGACCAACAAAATTAATGTGATTTCGTTATTTTGACTTCAACCTTTCGTCAAATTGACGCGGGAGAAATAAAACTCGACTGATTCGCCCATTTTTGAATTTCAAATTTGACATTTAGAACGCGTTCCACTTTTATTGAATCAAGCGGAGTTTGAGTTTATTTTTGGTATATTGCTTTTTTAAATTGGGTATCTTAAAGGTAGAAACTGCAAAAAGGTTTTGAACCGTATATTATGTCAAGTCGTCTTCCCAATCAAATATTAACTTCTGCTAATGAGGGAGGAGCGGATGCTTTATGCTTTTAGAGAGCCGTCTCTGTCTCTTGGATAACTCTATTTCCCCAAATATGTGTCTGTTAGAAAGAGCGTGTAAAGAGGTTCATGAATTTTTGGAATGTTTTTGGTTTGGTACCTACAGAATAAAATCGTGAAGAATTTGTGGTGCATAGATTGTCCGAAAGTGGACAGGTTAAAAGGGATGTTTATCGTCTTTCGGAGCTACAAGAAAATTTCAATAAAAATCTACTAAGATTTATTTGATTTATTACTAGAAGAGCCCGGTGCAGAATATTCCATGAAGAATCAAGCGGTTCGGTGACTCATTTCTAAGCCGCACCACTAAGACCTGGAACTTCCTGCCAGCTCACGTGCTTCCTCCTTCCTACGGTCCCGGGACCCTTAAGCGGGGCGTGAAAAGGCATCTGATGAGGTCACCAAGCTGAGTGCCACCATTGTTATCATGACACGTGTTTGTAATGGTGACTCTCTTTCCGACACCTTGCTTTTAGCTTACCATCAGGTGAGTTAAATTCAAATTGACGTGTTCTTTTATAAAAAAAAAAGAAATTTGATGAACTTCTTATCTAAGTATTTTGTCATCTGCAGATAATGATTCTCTTCAAGATGGCGTCTTGGGCTTGACAGCCTCTGTGGCGTAGTGGTAGTGCTACGCAGAGGGCGGGCGTTCGATTCTCGCTCAGTGGAAATATTTGCATGGCATTATGTATATTTCTATTTGCTTTGATTAGGGTGTTTCAGAGAGCAAGTTAAGCCGTCAGTCCCGGTTATCACAGAGATCCAAAACGACTGCAATAGATGTTCGTATACATCTATTGCAGTCGTTTTGAATCTCTAAAAAGTACAATATAATAGTCTAACTGCACTTCTTCGAATTCACCAATGGGCGTGGAGATGAGTGTCGCTTCACAGAAAATATCGAAGTTCAATAGAAAGGAAAAAGCGGAGCCCGGATTCGTATGCAAGTTTAAAAAAATGCGACCAGGATTAACGTTAGAATGAAGAAGAAGATAGTGTCTTGACATTCTCGTAAAATTCAGGACTATTGATCAAATTACAATTTCTTCGGCATCCGCTAATTTTACAAAACTAAAACTTAACATTACACTATAATTATAATTTGTTAAAGAACAAAGGGTACTTAGTTAGTTTCGATTAGTATTCGACGTCTGAAAGAGCAATTTTAATTTTAATTTACGCTACAATATTTCAACAAGATGGCGCACTTCAAAATGGCGGACTCTCAGCTTAATTACCATGGCGTTTTTATTGCATTATTGTTATTTTAAACAACGTTGATTGGTTGTTTTGTTTCCGATTCGCTTAGCGGGAAAATAATGTCTGCGTTTAGAAAGCTAGGGGTTTGAATAAATTTCGCGTATGAATGTTCCAAGAGAAAGTTTGGCAATAGTGAAGTTTATGCACTCTTACTTTGTTTCTTGGTTCTTGACTTTTGCAATAAACATTACCCTCCTTCCTTCGGCAGTCGGGTAGTTATAGTTTTCATTATTGTTTTCTGTATTTAAGTTATTGCTTATTATGTGTAGATATATTGTGTGGTATAGTTACCTTCAAATAACTTGATCCCAAGTCGCGAGAGAAGTCCCCTAGCGCACGGAAATATCTCGATACAATCTAAGATTGTGGTGGTAATTCACTTCTGGCTAACCCTCTGTCTTTATGTTACGCTTCCACGCCTAAACCACTGAACCGATTTTGATGAAATTTGGTATAAGGGTAGACAAGACCTTGAGTAAGGACATAGGCTAGGTTTGGTCGCGAAAGCTGACATCCAGGCGGGCGGAGCCGCGGGCAAAAGCTAGTGTATGATTAAGATTAGTGAATTTGAGCATGAGCTCCTCCGTCGTCGTAGCACTCTGTGCTATCATCAAAATACACTCAAAAACGCATATACCTAAGTACCTACATTTTGTGAGATTGGAGTCGAGAAGATATACGCTGGCAACACGTAGCTGTGATAGCCCATTGCTAAAAATAATATGTTCTTATTCCAATAACGCACTTTCGTTCGTTCCTTCAAGTGTTTTATCGCCTCTAGAACTACCTAAATAGGATTGTAATTATTTTCATTTGGTCTGTAATTGCATTTGAATCCACATGGAAGTACACAAACAACCCGTAAAAATACAATAATGATAACGGGAATTAACGCGATTATTGTCTAAGTACATACATACCTTTGATTTGCCTGACGTTTCGACCAGGCTACACCGGCCGTGGTCACAGGCTGATTGGCTCAGTGGTGCACGCCGCCGTCTTCGAGTCCGTGAGGTAGTAGGTTCTTAATCTAACCGTAAGAAAACTGTCCGGTATTTATCCGACTGCGCAGAAAAGCGACTGTGCTTTGGATTCTATGTAGCAGATAATTTAAACTAATCTGCCCGATTACAATTTTTGTGCTTCTTGATTTCAATCGCTTCACGTACAGCTCTTGAATAGAAGTGACGTTCGGTGGAGAGGATTTTTGTATGGTAGAATTCAATCCAGCGATTAGTGCCTGCTTCTAGCAGGTGTTCTGGAATCGCAGATTTGCTCGTCTGTCGATTCTTTACAGCTGCTATGCCCGTTTTCATTTTTATGTATCATGGAACGAGAACGAGGAGAGAGTTTATAAGTTAGTAACCCGCACTAATTATGTTTTTACGCATTTTAGGACGATACCTATACATGACATGATTTTCAAAATTCATAGGTTTAAGTTTACCAGATGACTCTACAGAAGATTACCACCGCCAATTTAGTAACGATTATTAACAAGACAAACCTGGTCAAAATTAATTCCATTTTGACTTTGCTTTTACATATGCGATTTTTTTATTTTTTTTATACGTCAATTTGACTTCACCTCGCCTGATGGTAAGCTAAAGCAAAGTCTCGGAAAGAGGGTCACCCTCGTAAGCATGTACCATGTTAACAGTGGTGGCACTCAGCTTGACGGCCTCATTAGATGCCTTTTCACGCCCCGCTTAAAGGACCCGGGACTGTAGGAAGAAGGAAACACGTGAGCTGGTAGGGAGTTCCAGGTCTTAGTGGTGCGGCATAAGAATGAGTCACTGAAACGCTTGGTTCTAACAGGTATACTCTGCACCGTATACGGATGGCATCTTAGCCCTGCACGTGTCGTCCTATGTAGAAAAGGAGAGGGTGGGACTAATTGGAAGAGCTCATTAGAATATTCACTATGGTAGAGACGGTAGAATACTGCCAAAGACGCAACATCTCTACGCATCTATTGACAGCCTCCATGGCGTGGCGGTAGTGAACGCGACTGCTACGCAGGAGGCGCGGGTTCGATTCCCGCTCAGTGCAAATATTTGTATGCATGAATACGGCTATTTGCATTGGTCTGGGTGTTTCTATGTATAGTATGTATGTATTTACAAAAAAAAGTATCTAAGTATGTTTATCCGCATTCTAGATTCCATAACACAAGCTAGTTAAGCTATGCTTACCATGGGTCTAGATAGCGTTGTGTGGAATGTTGTGGAATATTTATTTATTTATTTATTATCTGCAAAGGCTCGAGGGTGTTCGTGACCTCAGGATTCCCAATAATGCGGACCGCACGTCGCTGCAACCTGTCGAGAGCATTTAGTAAGTACTTTGCGGAGCCGTCCCAGAGATGTGAGCAGTATTCCACGCAGGAACGAATTTGGGCCTTGTATAGAAGACACCGCTGCTCCGGCGTGAAAAAACGTCTCACTCTGTTCAGGACTCCGAGTTTCCGCGAGGCTGATTTGTTTACTTTTAAGCGTAGTCAAATGTTAAGTGGCGGTGGTACCACAATTGTTTGGCTTTAGTAGAATCGAGGCCAAGACATTATGCTTCCTCTATCAATAATCGTTCACACAAGCCATACACGCAAAATCTTGTGTTACAAATGCAAATTTTAAAGTTTTTGAATCTCTGCTTCTCCCAAGTGATGAGTTTTATACTACATTGTACATATTCATACTCCTTGTAAAACATTCCTGTCTTATATATACGCCTGTTAAAAGAATGAATGTGCCAACATAATGAACATATTTACGATCGCCATAAGATATTTGAAAGAACCAATTAACAACCGTCGATGTATAATTACTGTACTAGTTGAAATTAAACGTGCATTCCGTTTTTATACAGGATACGTAAAGACTTCACCTCGCTTGTGGTAAGCTGAAGGACAGATAGGATATGGGACTCTTTTATTCACACTTAGCCTCTCTCTCGGGCCGTTGTGCGTAGAGAGTACTGGCTAGAGCAGTCAGCCTAACTTCGCCCCGAAACGCAGAAGCTTACTGGGGGCTTCACAGGCTTCGCCGAGCGACCTCGTTGGTTCGAGGATTTGGGATCGTTGGATGGCCACTGCCTCGCATGTCAGTATTACCTGGGTGACCGTTTCCTCGGCGCTGAAACACCCCCTACAAAGGGGGCTATCCGTGACACCGATGGTATTTAGGTGATTGTTGAGGGGACAGTGGCCCATTATTGTCCCCATAATTGTACTTAGACTTCTCGGCTTGAGAGATTCATCAGATGATTTTTCACGCCCCGCTTCAATGACCGGGACTGTAAGAACGTTAGCTGACCGCACTCGGTCAAAATATTGTCTACTAGCTTTTGCCCGCGGCTCCGCCCGCGTGGATGTCGGTTATCGCGACCAAACATAGCCTATGTCCTTTCTCATAGTCTAATCAACCCCTATACCAAATTTCATCAAAATCGGTTTAGTGGTTTAGGCGTGAAAGCGTAACATACAGACAGACAGACAGACAGACAGACAGAGTTACTTTCGCATTTATAATATTACTATGGATGATGCCCACGGGTCAGTCCCTATGACACTCATAGGAACTGACCCGTCAGTCAGGGATATGACCACATAAATATTATTAGGGTAGAACGGCCATATAAGCAGGATAGCGCGGTAACTTTTTACACAATTCCTGTCCTATGAGACAGGAACTTTCGAACGCTTACTCAGTACTTTTAAGACTAGCTTGTAATTACATCGTTAAAAATACCGTGAATATTTGGTGCTATTTCCAACTCCAGAATAAAAATGGAGAAGTAAATTTGAAAAACATTACCCTCCTTCCTTCGGCAGTCGGGTAAAAATAGAACCATTTCTTATCATGATTATGTATTTAATTTACAGTGAAAAGTCGCCACGCGAGATATGCACGTGAAAACTGCTTATGATTTCGATGAAATTTGGATGGATTAGACCATGAGAAAGGACATAGGCGATGTTTGGGTGCGATAACCGATATCCACGCGGGCGGAGCTGCGGGCAAAAGCTAGTATTTTATAAATTATAGATATGTTATTCACACTCTAAAATGTCAACAAAAAAATGATGACCAAATGATCACCATTTCTTCCACCAATCAGAGACGCGACAAAGCGCTACACAACAAACGTTTTAATAAATTAATCATAATATTATTGAAATTAATAATCATATAATTCATACAAATTAACAACATCGACGTATTAATATTATGAAGCTATACTTTTTTTATATGTAGTGTTCGCGCCATTTTTGAAAGCGGCCATGTTTTTGCATGACTTAACTACAGTTGATAAAACATCATTGGATATGACTGTATTTACATTCATCAAAGGCTTTCAATTCTTCAATTCTGGGGTCCTAATACTCCTGCTCCATTTGATTGCGAGTGACTGCCTCTGACCTTTTAGCCTTGAGTGGTTCTACACCACTACTTGGGGCTTGACGCCCAAAGGTTTTAGTGGGGTTCAATATATCCTTTACTGGTACAGTGTTACACAGATGCTCAAATTTTTTTTTTATACAGGACACGTCAATTTGACTTCACCTCGCCTGATGTTAAGCTAAAGGCAAAGTCTCGGAAAGAGGGTCACCATCGTAAACATTTACCATGTTAACAGTGGGGGCACTCAGCTTGACGGCCTCATTAGATGCCTTTTCACGCCCCGCTTAAAGGACCCGGGACTGTAGGAAGAAGGAAACACGTGAGCTGGCAGGGAATTCCAGGTCTTAGTGGTGCGGCATAGGAATGAATCACTGAAACGCTTGGTTCTAGCAGGTATACTCTGCACCGTAAATGGATGGCATCTTAGCCCTGCACGTGTTGTCCTGTGAAGGAAAGGGGAGGGTGGGACCAATTGGAAGAGCTCGTCAGAACATTCACCATGGTAGAGACGGTAGAAAACTGCCAAAGACGCAACATCCCTGCGCATCTGCAATTAAAATAAAAATTAACCAATGCGGGTGCATAAATGCACGAGTATAAAAATTAGTTTCTTTTTAATTGTTTTGATCCTCATTTATCTGACTGTACTTTAAAATGCGCGCGTGTTGACGACAGCAAAATGAAATGAAATTGAAAAATACCAATTCGCAGACTTCCGCGACTTTGACGCCCGCGAGTTGATGAATGACCCATTTATATTAGGGCTATATAGGAGGTAGAGTATGACATAATTTTGTTGATCGAAATGGGAGTAAAACTGCGGCTAAACTGCTATCAATTGATAATATTATTATCTGACGAGCAGTAAATTTGACTTAACTATTATTATCGTATAACTAATATTATAAGCGTTACTAGCACAGTGGTTAAGGTTACGGGTTTGTATTTTCGTCATTGCACTACCGAAGTAAATCCATTCTTAATACAAGCAATTCAAATTAGATGGTGGGATATAAGATCAATGTATTGTTCTCCATCGCCTCAAAGACGGATATAAAGAGGAAAGATTTGGACTAGTACGGGCGTGGTTCTGGTAGCTTAGTGGTCAAAAGCATTCTTCTAGTAAGAGAAGGATCGCGGGTTCAAATCCCGCCTGGACAGATCACAAAATGTTTCATTTCTAAATCGATTTGAATTAATTAGCATACTTAATGCTTAAAAATTTATTCGAACAAATTTATTGCATCAATTCGTGGTGAGGCGGTAATGAATTTTGAATTTAGAATGGATCTATCAATTTGTATTGGCATATCGCGCCTTTTTGGAATGTCATCTGTATAACAGTTACGAAATGTGGCACATTGATACTTTTTTATTTTATTTAAATGGCGCCTTCCATCGGTTACAATGATTCTGCCAACCTCAAGGTGGAGAGTAGGTTTAATCGTTAATCATTGTTACTTTGTTGTTACTACGGGTTGTTACTGATTAAAAGTGACACCTATAAGAAGTGAAAACTTTTTGTTCATAATTATAATATTTTTGTGCGCGATTTTTATCCTATACCTACGGCCAGTAAATGATATATTTATCTATTTGAAAATTGGAACAATTTTTAAATTTTTTTAACCATATAATGTTTGCACTTCTATCGCCAGTTCCCGAAGACTATTGACAGATTTTTTTTGTTGAGTGCATCCTCGTGCGACTCAGGTTCATCATAAACTGCTATGATTTCTTTATGTAGGTACAGAAGTACGTAGTTTTTTAATAGCGTCATCGTCAATATACCCATAAGTTAACCTTCCTACTGAAAAATGAATGGAGAATATATAAATACAGTTTAAAAACAAACTCAATGAAGTTAATTTAATATTGACAAGATCTAAATACGTACGAATAAACATGATTTTATGGGCGCCATTTGGGTTATGTTCACGACCTGAAATATTTATGGCCAAACTATAGTTTTAAAACTAGAGCACGTTGCTTTATGGTATATCACAAAGTGACGTTTAATTAATACCAATTTCACACACATGTATTCCTTAACGTTGAAAAATTAAAAAATGTAAACTGAATTTATGGATGGACTTTAATGTGTTCTTAATTTAAATAGCAATGGTTTGTGTTGGAAGGAAACGTTAGAGATGACCAGCGTTTGACCATTGAGCCAAATGCTGGTCCCTATTGTTCCCATATTCCCATATATTCTCCCCATTGGACCCTAGTGTTGAACACAAAACAAACAACTCTATTATTGGAGTCTAGATAGATAGAACTACAAAAAAGCTGAACTGCGAATTTTTGGAGTTCTCTCTATCATGCTACTGTCATTTGATATCCACAATATAATGGTAATAACAGGGTTCTATAGTTAAACCAGGTTATTGGACTTTCTAGGGTCCCATAACAAATGTCACAGAAGGGCAAGGAGGAAAACTCAATGTCTTATGAGTGACCAATGTGATCAATCATTGTAAGAACTGAAACTAAACTGACTAAGTATTAATCACTTAATAAACCATAATAAACCTTAACTGGTCATTCCATAGTGAGAGCAAATACCCCCTTGAAGAAATTATGTTATGAGCAACACACGTGGCTAACAAAAAGAAGTTAATAAATATAAAACTTTCGGTTTTCTAATCTCAGTCGCGGTTATAATAATTGCTCTGTTTGTAATTATAGGTTAGTTAAAACTAAAATAATAATAAAACTATCCTGACACTTGACGAGGCACCTCCCGCTGGCCGTATGTCCGTACATTTTCAAAAGAAATCGAAAAAACCGATCCGCATATGACGCCTTAGATTCAAAAATTCTCTCCAAAACCGATCTCACGCTGTGCTTACGGAAAAAAAATCGAACGAAACTCTCTGCCTGATTCCTTTTTCAAATACCGATTTTTTTTCTAACCATTGTCATGGATGAACGCTCAGTATTGCCAGTTCGAATTCAATGTTGGCTAAATGGTATTTGTATTGTGAATCTGCAGATTTGTTTTTGAGAATTTTATGTTGTTGAAAGTAATAATTATCTTAAAATGTCTATTTTGTGAGAGGATAATGAAAGTTAACTGTTATAGGGACATGTGAATGAAGGGCATAGACTGATTGCGAGGAGTGTATTTGAGGACCTGGATTAGTTAATATCAAGTGAAGCGTGTCTTGGGGTTTCTTATGTTAGGTCATAGCCTATAGAATAACTCCATGTAACGTAGGACCAATAAAAGCCTACAAAATATGGATATTATTGTTAATAGGCTTAGCTTAGAATTAAACAGGTATGAGATAGTATCCTATATTAAAACCAACAATGGTTTGTGATTGAATTAATTAAAAGCAAATTTGTAAAAGGTAGGATTTGCCTATCCAAGTTGGCTGATCCATGATCACATAGTAAAAGAAACATCTATGAAACGTACATTATACCTACCTACACAGATAATATTATTTGGCTAACAAAAGATTCTCAAAGTGGCCTTCACACCTGTGATCTGGCAACCCAAGCCCTTTATTAACAAGATTTTGTATATCCTATTGTCACTAACACTTTCTATGTTCGAATTTCGAAAATCTTTTTTTTTAATACACGTTTGGACATTTCGCTTGAGTTATCGCCGGCCAGTTCTGTTAAAAGGTTTATTTTTTTCGAAGACGTCAGTGCGCGGGTCGCTTTTGACGTGGGTGAGCGCGCTTATAATTGCTCCCATAGTGGTGACATACATTTTCTTAATTTTCTGGACATGTCCTGTTTTGAATAGGTGTGTTGAAGTTGTATCTTCTAGAGATCAATTGTCTCAGATTGATCGTCGATATTTCATGTCCTGGCTTTTATTATGGTTCAGTAATTTTTCAGTTGTTATCACATCGGTGGTTTCTCAATCTCATGACATCATCATCATTTTCATATCAACACGTTATGTTCGGTTGTAAACGAGGCTTTAACTATATTAATAAAATAAGAAAATGCATTTATATACTAAATATAGCTCGGGCCATATATCTTGAGGCATAAACGTGCTCAAAAAGTCTTCTATACGCGCTGTATACGTTTCATGAATGTATTTTAAAAATAGCACGGGGTGCTGCTGCGGTGGACGAGCTCAAATTTACCAAGCATATATTATTACAAAATAATCCGTATTTGTCAGGGCCTTTTAAATCTTGCGATATAGGTTCAAGATATATGGTTTGAGCTATACCCAGACCAGTATACCCAGACCATTGAAAAATTCATCCGCGTAAAATTTATAACGGTTCGACTACTAATTTTCGTGATCCCTAGAAACCTAGAAATCTCATTTTAACAACCCCTTCACTGCTGAGGCAGTAGATAAACTAAAAACAATAAAAACACTTCAAAAATTTACAATTTTTATCCCAATATTGAAAGACTAGCATGGAGACTCTACAGCCAGGTAGTATGGCCCAGGGATTTGGTAATATATGGATAATTATAAGACGGCTTAACATGGAATTTTGTCAAAGTTTATCGTCATTTTGATTGAGGTTACGACTCTTGTATCAAAGATATTGTGTCGGTAGCTTTACCTAAGCAGCGCTACGAAACGGCTTTCTATGTCTTTTTTTATTTAGGACAAATGAGAAACTTTAAAGCGTCGAAGTTGTGATTGATGGTATCCTTGGGTAAATTTTGAGACTATATTAGCGGTGGAATACATTAGAAGATAGGATAGGCAAAAGCGGAGATGGTGAGAGTCATTTTATGAAAGGAAACGACGAGACAGAATAGAATGAGAAGGGCTGCAAGAGAAGAATGAGAGAGTCAAGGGAGTTCTATGCTGAAAAGGTAATTAATTTTCATTTGACTTTCATTTTGTAATTTATTTTTTCAGAAATTAAGATACATATTCCATATTAGGATACTGTTCCATATTTGACGGCTTTCTTCTACATTCGGATTATACCACAGTAGTTCTGCTGTCTTTTTTTCAGCACAAGTACCTATTATAGTCGTAAGTTTCAATTTATGGGAAAAGATATGAGAATTATTGCATAACTTGTCTATATCGGCATCGCAACCCATTTAAAAAATAATATGGAACATACATTGATCAAATAAGAGACATTTTTAATAAAGGGCAGATGAAAAGGATAGAAACTAATAGCAGATTTATCACTTGCCCCAAGCGGAGAAGTAAGAGCAAATAATTAATTTAAAATTGCTATTACTAAGTATATTTAAGGTACGGATTAATATTATGATGGCAAATCAAGTAAATCTCTTTAATTGCAGATGACAGATGTCAAGCATTAGCATTATATTAACAGTGAATAAGCACATAAAATTTATATCGCAGTCAAATTTAAACGGACTCCTAAATCAAAATGCCTAAACACATCAATCACAAAAAACATAATTTAGACGGACGATAATAGGTCCACCCACCCGACAGCTAAAGCCCACAGACCAATCGCGACACGATCGGCCTATCCACATTTTTTAAATCTTGTTGTTAATTTGAAACGATCGTAAAATTCATATACTACCTCCTTTGATTGGACATTTAGTTAATAGCCAATATATTATTGCTTTTTTATAGTTATTACTCCATAATTTTATACAGGAGAACGATATTATAGTTAGAACTGCTTAATAAGTAATAGAATGTCTATTCTTCTACACCTGTGATCTTAAATGGAATATTTGTAATTTAGGGTAATTATGTTTCTTTTATCCCGTTTAAAAATCGATATTTCGAATTGGGACGTAATAAAATCGGGAGATTCACGTTTTACGACTACAACATTCTAAATGACAATCGAACGCTATAAAATTTTTAAATGTGTTCTATTATTGAATCTCTATAATTTATGGTGTACGAAGATAATGAAATTCTATGACTGTTTTAAAATAAGACTTTCTTTTTTTTTCGAATAATCTCCGACTGATATTTTCTTGCGGTTGGTACCTGCGTTTGATAAATGAACACCTACTTAATTTATTTAGATTTATTTTTTATCCGATATCGAATTACTAATTGTTACCAGTAGTGGGTAATAAAACATGATAACGTTACTTCTGTATTTGGTAGGTATAATAACTTATTGGATTCAGCAAGATCTTCAGTACAATTCATAGTGACGTAGTAGTGGCGTAGTAGTTCGGCTTGGTGTCGCTAGATTTTTTTTTATCTAGGACATGTGGTAGATGGCGCTGGGTACATGTGGTATCGCCACAAGTAATGAAGACTAGGTTTGGCGTTCACCGTTTCTCAGACAACTACCAGAGACATCCATTATTTCTTTCTAGCTATTAAACTCTAAGGTATATGACCCCAAATGATTGTACTCTTCGTGATATCCGATCATTATCTCAACTCACCTTTATCTGACCTACTGATACGCAAAAACTCTTTGAGATTGACGCTATGGTTTCAAACTGTCACTCAACAAATTACATCTTTGGTTCAGCAGATAATGTGTTGTGCTCTATTATTTTACTGTTTACCTGATCGTGCTTAGAGGGTAATATTTTACGCGCATTCTATCTGATGGTAAATCTGAGTATCACTAGGCCCGTATCTAGAATGACACCCAGCTTGAGTCGCGATTCATCTGAGGACAGATTGTATAGACAGCTTTGACATATTACCTATACTATACAATCTGTCATCAGATAAATCGCGATTCAGGCTGAGTGTCATTCTAGAATACGAGCCTAAAACTTCCACACCTGACTTCCAGGAAACAAAACAAGGAAAATGTTTATGCAATGCCATTAACTACTAAATGCGAGCAAGAAAAAGAATAAAGTCCTAAGAAAAAAAAATACTCTTAATAATGGACCTTCTGAGTCTTCCTCTGCACCACCTTTGATTGACAGGTACATAATGCCTGTGCATAAATAAAGGTAATAAAAAAAAATGCACAACATTAAAGATAACATCTCCGAGATTTTTACCATGTTTCCTATTTTTATTGAGTAACCGATATTTAGATAAATATCCCGGTCAGTGTTATACTATTAATATTAATGACCATGTCAATCTCAAATTATACAAAATCAAAAATATCTTATGGCAAACAGAATCAAACGCTTTACTAAAATCTTTTACAACAAATTTTCAAAAAGTTTGCCGTAATATGATTTATGATGTGTTATCTTGAGAGGAGCACGCGCCGTGGACAGCAGGAGACAACCATCTATCAAAATCACTCCAAGATGTGAGATTTTATCACGTTCTTATGCAGGACCCATAGACTACATAGATTTTGATGAAGTTACCTCGCTTTTTCCCATTTTATATAAAATTAAACTCTTTTTTAAGAATGTATTCATTGTTAATCCCGATGACTTCTACTTATGGTACAAAGTAAAAAAAAAATTGCGCCATGACAGATGTATAGGTGTCAATGTGTAGGTGTAAATTAATTTTGCTGAATGTATACTGGTGTCAATTAATTTTGCTCTCACTGAACCTGATTTATGCAACTTGCTGATTTTACTAATTTGGCACGATATATGCATCCTTCTATGCTATTCATACTTTACAATATTTTTTGTTGTTCCTAACAAAATATTTAGCGTCAAAGTCAACTTTATATGCAAGCCAATAAACATGATGATTGAAGGAAAAAGCTCAAGCAGCTTACAATAACTTTCCTCTAGGGTTTCGGGGTCACTTGAAAGCATCACCCTCGCCCTTAAAGACGGATAAAAGGGAAGGGAAATTTGAAGTGATTCAGGTGTGGCTCAATAACTCAATTGGAAGAGCAATCCCCCTGTAAGGGAAAGGTCGTGGGTTCAAGTCCCACTTAAGCGCTTCATTTTTCCCGATGTATTTCAAATATAACGGTTAAGAAAGAATAATTGGAGCCCTGGCTTCAAAGTGAAAGCCTTGGATGCAACTGTGAACTTCGCAATGATGATTTTGAATCTGAATCAGATGTATACGGGACAGAAAACACACAAAGCCAAAGTAATCCGATAGTTAAAAGTGACGTGGAAAATTAAAAGCCGCGTACCTACTTACTACCTTTGCTATTCGTAAATAAAAAAGAATGCAATAAAAAAATCTCACGGAACTCTATGCTTACGAAGAAATCTTTACAAATAGTTACTAATTTTATACATTGATTAGTGATTAAGCCATATTTATCAGAATATATCTACACAATTACACCCAAATATGCTACACAATAAAACTTAAGACGTCGGAAACGCCGGCCCTAAGTGAAAAGGCGTTAAACATTAAAAATAAAATCGACACTTCACCATCAAACGTTCCCGCCATTCGTTCACAACCATAGACAAAAAACAATATGGCTGACTCATTGCAATCAATCACTATGGTCAAAGATTATTATATTAATTTTGTGGATCCATTATTTGACTAAGCACAATGGTGCTTGATATTTGAAGAGTTTTTCGATGACACGTCAATTATATATCTATCTGTTAGGTGTTAAAATGCGCGTGCATTATTATTTGTTACAATAACACGCTTGTAATTCAATGAGAGGACAGGCAGAGATGAATTTAGACAACGGAACATTGACTAGCTGCTAATACTTTGGGACTACACAACTATATCTAACTAGACAAGTTAAAAGTCCAAGCAGATTTCAAGTTATAGAGTTATAGGTTGTACATTTTTATGAGTCTATTTCACAACTCACTTGGGATTTGGGGTAGGCTTTTCACGTCCAATAATTGTGATGCTAATCTTCGATATTTTCCATAAACTGACTACCATCTGACGTCCACAACCAATAGGGTATTTTCCTGTAGATAAAATAAATTAACTACCCGAACTCAATATATTAAGAATTGTCTTTCTCTGCACCACCTTTGGTTGACTGGTAGAGTGTGGCCTTGTGCATGAAGTATGTGAAGAAAAGAGCGGTAAAAGTTGCGTCGGTTCATTCCGATACTTTGTAGTCAATATATCTCTTAGTACTTATCAATTACATCTGCCTGAAATCTGAATAAAACTTATGTTTCATGTCACCTACTTTAAAATACTTTTACTTTAGATACGAACAGTGAAAGTTATATGCCTCTGAAACTTCAGTATTAAGTTGTTCGAATAAAAATAGATGAATTTGTTTATTATTTACAGTGTAGTGACGTAACAAGATGGCGGGTGTCTGTACAAAAAGCGCGCGAGTCGCGGGCGGTGTGGTTTGCGAGTACTGGTGTTGGAGGCGGGGCGAGAAAACACGTGAACTAACGATATATTATTTTATTATATCACATTAAAATGGTAAGCACAAGCGGTATGATTTAATTAGGAATGGAGTTTTACTATCGTTTATGTAGTATTTTCAGATTTATTGTAGTTAAATATGTTATTTTATTAGAGCAATAACTTACTTATTTTGTATGAAATAAAAATCTTTCAGATACATTTGTATCAGTACCTATGTTATAGCTCTATGGGGAGTTCCAAAGTGTTGGTAGCTTAATGGTTAAGGAGTCGGCATTACAATCATGAGTTCCCGGGTTCGAATCTTGGCCATTACACTACCGACGTGAACCCACTCCTAGCACAAGCAATTTAGCTTAGTTGAAGGGGTTAGAGAGAATATTAGTAATTTCGGTTCGAATATTCTTTAAAAAAAAACCTGGACAATGCGGGATGTATATGGAAGGGGAGAAGATGTCCAAATGGGGATACCATGGGGACCAGAACCAAGGGCCGGCCATCTCGACACGAAAATGGCTTTGGGTCAGCCGGGGTTTTGGGGTAATGTGCCTCAGGCAATCTCATATTCAATATGAAGAGCCGAGACAACAAGCGGTTACAGTCGAAATCCGTGGCGAACTCGGAAAGCAAAGAAATGATGACGAGAAGAAGCTAGTTGATCCAGAGATCCAAGTAAAAATTCTCGGAGGTAACGGCAACATCGCTATTGATGAGTGTGTAGCAACAAAAAAGTTATACCAAAAACGCTAATGCGAACTTAAATCCATGATATTTGTCTCTGCCTAGCCTGCACACATGTTTTTAAAATGTCAAGTGATCAAAAGAAATGAGCCTTCACTCTTCAGCGTCGACTTTCGCAGTCCATAAATGTTGTTCTTTCAAAATATTTGGTGACCTGTAGGGCTTCGCAAAAAATGTGCAAAAAAAATTGAAGTTCGACAAAAAATATTGAGACTAATCTATGAGATGTTCTTTAGTCTGTGGTTCTCAAAGTTCGTTCTGTAATTTTCAATAAAATATCTTTCAGTCAAAAATTAAACAAAAATGGGTATTGATAAAACAAGCAAAATAAATTCCAATTCAATAAGTTTTTATGTATAAATCTGAACTCACAACACGTTTTCCATTTTTTTGGAAAAAGTTTAAGTATTTTCTATACTTAAATTGCTGTGTAATTGATAAACCTTAGTATGAAAGATGATGACATTAACTCCAGTCTCATCCCTTATCTGAATGAGATGTGTATCATTAGACATGCCTTTAATTGGAGAGCACGAAATGGCTATGCTGCAAGGTTGAAAACCTGGTCGTGATACTAAAAACCAATTTCCGTTCTATTATGTCAGAAGATCGTAATATAAAAAAATAGGGCTCATCTGAAAGATCATCAAATTCTGTGTATGAAAAACCACTACTTATGTTATTATACACCAGCGAAGGTGGTTGCTGCAGCGATTGAAAGTCGCGCGTCGAACGACTCGAGTTGGTATTTCTGTTCTATTATGTCAGAAGACCGTAATATTTAAAAATAAATAGGGCTCATCTGAAAGATCATGAAATTTTCTGTATGAAAAACCACTGCCACAAATCCTAAACTCTGATGAAGGTGGTTGCAGCCCTCTTTCCGAGACTTTGCCTTTAGCTTAACATCAGGCGAGGTGAAGTCAAATTGACGTGTCCTGTATAAAAAAAAAAAGTCCTATTTTTTTTTATAATAAGATCTTCTGACATAATAGAACGGAAATACCATATCGAACCGCGCGCGAACTTCAATCGCTACAGCAATCATCTTAACCAGTGTTTAAGAATTGCAGCATAGGTTTTTCATACACAGAATTTGATGACCTTTCAGATGAGCCTGTTTTTTTTGGTTGAACGATCGTACTGGATACCTAGTTTTTGGCGGCACTTCACTTCACTTAAGCTGCTGCAAAGGCACGTCTAATGATACACATCTCACTCAGTTAAGGGATGAGACTGGAGTTAATGTCATCATCTCTCATACTACCTGTGCAGTCAACAGGTTGATAGATAGCCAATGGCCCATTATTGCCCATTGTTCTAATTACTACAATCAATTAACAAAATTAATTGGGTATGCCATGGACTAACTTAAAACAGAACACTCTGCATAAGTACTTATCTGCCTACTACTTTATTGTACCCTGAAAATTTACGTGTGTTGTTATAGCAGCAAAGGTCGCTGCAATCAGTAGGGATCCCTTACCCGTACCAGTAGGTAATCCCTTTTTAAGGCCAGTGACATAAAATTAACGTGTATGTCAAAAAATTCTAGAGAATATTATTTCTTCTGTTCAGAAACTTTGGAAGCAGTATCGTTTTGACAAAAAATTCAAGTGGTTGCGTTTTAAACTGAAGAGTTCTCAAAATGTTTTGGTGTAGTTGTTACTACGGACGCGGTACAGCCAACAGTCAAAAAGTTACCCGCCAAAATAGTAAAAAAGTTTTAAATATAAAATGTTGTTTTTAGAAAGTGAAAAATGTATGTTCTATTGTTTTTTTTTAAATAAAGTGTTGCAATTCGAGTCGAATACCACGTCAAAAAATCAACAAAAATATTATAGTTTGTCAGTGTTGTGTTGACCAATTCGAAATTTAAATATTTATGGTTGCAAAATAAATCGTAAAAATGGATTAATAGCATTTGAAATTTAGTTTTTTACATTCAATCAAAGAAATTTATAACAGGACATAAAAATTCTAATTCTTGGATGTTATATTTTGATGTCTTCGCGTAAATAAAGAGGTGATTAAATGGTGAGTGTCGTGATAATATCAGTCATTGACATTTATTATATTAGACAGTATTATAATTTAATCGTACAATCGCTTGCAGTAGGTACCTATTAAATATAGAATTTAATCATTAAAATTCGTCACTAATAACTTTATACTTTTTTTATTATCTGTCATTTTTATGCGTCTATCGTAAGCGCAATAAAATTGCGTTCGATTTTCAAAGAATAATTTATTGAACGACGATGGAAGTTTGATACCCCCGGTCAATCTAAACTCGGCTGAAAGTTGGTAGGATTGTTCAAAACACCATCATGAACGAATCTAAAAAGTCCTTACAAATCCGATGCCTGAATATTTATTTATTCCAAGTCAAAAGTCACTGCAATTAGATTTGCACTTAATCGAGTCTTATAGATGTCCCGCCGCGTGGATGTGGGTTATCGCGACCAAACATAGCCTATGTCCTTTCTCAATGTCTAATCTACCCCTATACCAAATTTCATCAAAATCGGTTCAGTGGTTTAGGCGTGAAAAAGTATCATACAGACAGACATACAGAGTTACTTTCGCATTTATAATATTAGTATGGATTTCATGGTTCTACAACTTTGTCTCAGACATTTTTACAATAAAACTTACAGTTTTGCTTCAAATCGTTAATGTCGGATCGATGAGGACTTTTTATGTTTCAATAATGACGGTGTTTAGAACAATACTATCAATTTTCAGCTGGGTACGAATTGTTATAACCTCACTCATACAATTAGATTTTAGATAGACTGGACCAATTAAAATTATTGACAACTAGCTGCCCCAGCGAACTACATACCGCCAATTTTTTTCCGCCCGCGAGGCGTCAGATCTCTTTCCCATTGCACCCTCTACTATATTAAGCATCTATTATACATATAAACCTTTCTCTTGAATCACACTATCTATTAAAAAAAATACTTCTAAATCCGTTGCGTAGATTTAAAGATTTAAGCGTACTTAGGGTAGGACAGACAGCGACAGTGACTTTATTTTAAACCATGAAGTGATGATAGTGATGCCATACATTACTTAATGTCTTTTGATTGTAATGTTTAAAAAAAAACCTAACTACATAATGCCTGAGCCTACTAGACTTATTTATTTTGAGTAAAACTTCTCTGCTTATGCATGCCTGGGCAATGATGTTTTATAAACTGTAGATACGTCATGCAGGAAGATGGCCGCTTTCAAAAAAGGCGCAGATATTGCATACTTATCAAAAATTATAGCTTCTTAATAATAATACATCAAATGTTATTAATTTATATTAGTTATATTATTATTTATTGTTACTAATTAATTTATTGAAGACGTTTTTTTGGGCACTCTCTCGCGTTTTGTTGACATTTTAGAGCGTGAACCAATAATATATGTATATGCAGCTATAGTTTATAAAATATCTTTATGCCTGGGTGTTTTTCCAAACAGGGTAGGTAGGCATTTGGAAAGAAATTCAATTTTTATTTTCTTCCATTCGTTTGATTTGATAGTGAATGGACATTATAATTAATTTCTGATAGGAAGTAATAAAATTAAATACTATAATTATTTATGGTTTACTTAACATGTAGTGTAGGCTTATCCGTTATATTTGAAGTAAAAAAACAAATTGTGTAATTTATATGTAGGTAAGTACATATTTTTAGGTTAATTAACATGTGAATTATTAATTATTATTCAACAAGATGGCAAAGATTATACACCTAAATTAATTATACATTAAATACTTACATTAAAATTAATTATCATAGAGCAATTTTATTACTTTTTTATAGATACAGAAATAGACAAAGACTAATTAAAAAGTACAGATTATATAAAAAAACCGTTCGGAAACATAACGAACAGAACTCCAAATTAAAACGTTAATAAAGTAGTTAAACATTGTTACTATAATACATTATTTTATGACTTTAAATATCGCCGATTTACGATCTTAGAAGAGCTACAAAAATTTTACGACTCATAAAAACGTTCGTGGAAAATTAATGACTAGATTATATCGGTGCACAATTAAAACTAGAATATTATATATCGTTAAAATATGTAATTGTTGTAGTTCGCCTAGTTTTATTTTTTTGGACTAATATGAGTTTTATAGCCTTACCTTCGACCAATGAGTGGCAAGAAGACATTTTATTATACCGGCCAGTACGATGGTTGAAATCAATGTTGTTAAGCGAAGCGATTTTATATCTTTCAAGTTTATAATTTGTAGGTAAGTATAATGAATAAGTAAATGGTATATTTTTTGAAAAAAAAAATGCCTGGGATGAGTTTCAGGAGTATTTAAGGAGCGGTAGATTTTCCTTGCCGCGTGGTTCTCGGCAGAGAAGAATTTGGGCCACCCCATCTCTTCCCATGCGGTGTCGTACAAGGCGACTAAGGGATAGGGCTGTTTAACATCAGACAGATATATACAGCCCAGACTCAGCCTCAGATATAGGCTCAACAATAGTGCCCGGAATATTATGGCAATAGGCTCACCCCCTATTACATGGGACCGACTACAATGATTGGTGAAATGTGGGTGTTAATTCACCTCTGCCTAACCATTCAGGGATAAGGTAGATTTTGAATTGTAGAATTGTATTTATTTGTATTCTTGCATTGCATCGGATCATGTTTTAATGTAAAAGGACTTTTGCTTCGAAGATTGCTAAGTTGGTAGGATGTGAATTGTTCTTATTTTATAGTTTTTATTTATGTTTAATCAACCACCCAACCTATAATAGTAACTGATTTGACTATTAATTTTTTTTTTTACCAAAAATGTTAGAACCGAAGAAGTTACTAATATTCCCTCTAACCCCTCCAGCTAAGCTAAATTGCTTGTGCTAGTAGTGGGTTCGGTAGCGTAATGGCCAGGATTCGAACCCGGCACCTCTCGATCGTAAGGCCGACTCCTTAACCACTAAGCTACCGTCATGTCGTTATGACGTCACAAAATCTTTATTCATACAAGTTACTTTAAAACTTACCGTTTTAACGTTTAGTAAAAAGTAACTAGACTAGTCAGTAGAATACCCAATTGAGAATACTCTTCTCAATATTGGCAAAAGAGTAATGGCTTATTGCACATACAAGGTGTATTTGCCTAAATATTAAGTTTGTACTGACTGATATTGAATCTACGATCTCGAATTTAGCAGTGGAACGCTTTACCGCTACGCCAGACAAATGTATAGTCAATATCAATCGATCTAGACAAACAACGTACTCAAAAATGATCTTAATACCTTGGTTTCCTTCACATTGATTAATTGTTATGATATATTTGGAACACCCCTTTAATTCGGACAATAATACTATTTAAATCAATAAAACAGTTACATTTGCTCTTAATATCAATTTATACATATGTAAAGCATAACTTTTTGACTATCCCGCGTCCGTAGTAACAACTACACCAAAAGATATTGAGAACTCTTCAGATTCAAAACGCATCCACTTGATTTTTTTGTCAAAATGTTAATGCTTCTAAAGTTTCTGAACAGAAGAAATAATATTTTTATAGAATTACTAGCTTTTGCCCGCGTCTCCGCCCGCGTGGATGTCGGTTATCGCGACCAAACATAGCCTATGTCCTTTCTCATGGTCTAATCGACCCCTATACCAAATTTCATCAAAATCCGTTCAGTGGTTCAGGCGTGAAAGCGTAACATACAGACAGACAGACAGACAGAGTTACTTTCGCATTTATAATATTAGTATGGATTTTCATTAATGATTCAGACAATAATACTATTTAAATCAATAAAATAGTTACATTTGCTCTAGGTATTATGATCATTTTGAGACTTTTTAGTCAAGATTATTCTGGTGCTGACTGTACCCACATGTTTTTAAATCTTAAACAGGTGAAATAATAAAGTTAGTATTCAAACATTACACCAGAACTAATACATTACTCATACAATAGTCTGAATCCTGACAGCTCTATTATGAAAAGGTGATAATTTAACGACATGTCGCATTCACCACAAACGCAAATATTAACTTGTCGTACCACGACAGTAACTACGTTATTATTTTATTATTGAATAATGACATCATCTATTTAAACTATTATACAATTAAAAATTTGTTATGTCTGTACATTGCAGATATTTAAAAAATGCTTCAGTAACATGTAACATGAACGATTCTGAATTAAAAATATTTTTTCAGTTTCTTGTCTGTTGTTGTTCGCGATGGACGCAAGATTTACTGAATGGATTTTAATGACGTTTTTTTAATTAGAAAGGTCTTGTTCAGTCTTCAAAACTGCTGTCTTTTAAATTGCATCTGGGTATTCTACTGACTAGACAAATTAGATACTTTTTACTAAACGTCAAAACGATAAGGTAACTTGTATGAAAAAAGATTTAGTGACGTCATAAAATTTAATAGTCAAATCAGTTTTTTTTTTTTTTTTTTTTTACACAGGACACGTCAATTTGACTTCACCTCGCCTGTTGTTAAGCTAAAGGCAAAGTCTCGGAAAGAGGGTCACCATCGTAAACATTTACCATGTTAACAGTGGTGGCACTCAGCTTGACGGCCTCATTACATGCCTTTTCACGCCCCGCTTAAAGGACCCGGGACTGTAGGAAGAAGGAAACACGTGAGCTGGCAGGGAATTCCAGGTCTTAGTGGTGCGGCATAGGAATGAATCACTGAAACGCTTGGTTCTAGCAGGTATACTCTGCACCGTAAATGGATGACATCTTAGCCCTGCACGTGTCGTCCTGTGAAGGAAAGGGGAGGGTGGGACTAATTGGAAGAGCTCGTCAGAACATTCACCATGGTAGAGTTACTATTATAGGTTGGGTGGATGATTAAAAATAAATAAAAACTATAAAATAAGAACCGACGCAATTTTAACCGCTCTTTTACCATTCTTAATTTAATAAGCTTGGTTAGATAATTTATTTTAACTATAGGAAACCCAATTGGTTGAGTAGAACCAGAGAACCAGAGATATAACCAAAAATCGCAATTACTGGCATACGCATCCGGTGCCGCGGGTATCAGCTATAGTTTTTAAATGATGATATCATAGTATTGTAATACAACAATACAGTTCTTAAATGTAGTAAATCATACGACAGTTTATTTGTTTGCAAAACTAGGTATATTATAGTAGGTAAGCTGACCATACGTAGACGTTACACGCTGTTCTGGTCCAGAAGCCTGATCTCTTTATCGCAACTCATGGGAACTTATTCTAAGGGTATATACCACGTATATTATAATTTAATGGCCCAAAAATGGAGGCTACTTATAAATAAATAATAATATAAATATTCCACAACATTCTACACAACGCTATCTAGGACCCATGGTAAGCGTAACTAGCTTGTGTTACGGAATCTAGAATGCGGATAAACATAATTAGATACTTTTTGTGAATACATACCTACTTATTATACATAGAAACACCCAGACCAATGCAAATAGCCTTATTCATGCAAACAAATATTTGCACTGAGCAGGGATCGAACCCGCGCCTACAGAACAGTCGCGTTCACTACCGCCACGCCACAGGGGCTGTCGTATCGGTTCTGGTCCGGAAACCTGGTCTAGTTATCGCAACTCATAGGAACTTATTCTAAGGGTGAGATATCCGAAAAGATACAGAAACCTTTTCGGATACCACGCATAATGGCCTAAAAATGGAGGCAAATTGTGGAAAAAAGAATCCTCTTGCTATTTTTTTTTTTTTTTTTTTTTTTTTTATCGTGCGAAAAATCCCCACGGATACCACCCCCACGGAGCCGGTGGAGGCGGTTATGTCGGACTCGAACCGACTAAAACGCACGCCGTCTTGGGTCCTTGGCTGCCGGAGGTGAGATTGCCAAAAGCATATCTCTCGCACCCCGGCAGACCTAGGACCATCTCTTTCGAGATGGCCCCCTTCGGGTTGTGGGGACCAAAATGTCCCCATCTAGCCCCGGTTACGGGGAGGCGCACTTTGCGCCGCCGCCGCGGCCTGCTTCTGCTAGGGTGACAGGCGGCTCCACCGGTCACCCCCAGGCCAGCGCTCATGGAGGACGGAGGTCGTTCTGCGACCTCCGACGTCCGGTTCGCCTTCGCTCTGCACGGGCTTCCCGGGCCCGGAGTCTGGTCCGGACCCGACCGGCCGCCTCCTTCTCGAGCATTACTTGCTCGCAGAAGGAGGCGGCCGCACCCCAAGCGTTTGCGCATCTTACCATCGCTGTGAGCAATGTGGCGAGTGTGAGGACTCCCACCCCCAGAGCCGCCACTAGGACCCGCCTCGGCGTGTCCCACGCCGGGCACTCGGTCAGCGTGTGCAGCTCTGTGTCCTCGCTCGCATCACAGTGATGGCACTCGGACGTTGGCTCCTTCCGGATCCGACACAGGTAACTCCCGAAACACCCGTGTCCGGTAATCACCTGCGTCAGCCGGTACGAGAGGCTGCCGTGTGGCCTCTCTAGCCACTCCTCCATGATGGGTCTTACCGCCGCTATTACGGCGTGCCCTGCGCTTGGTCGCCCAAGTCGTAGCTCCCATTCCGCTACCATGTCCCTGTGGAGCTGAGACCTCACGGCCCGAATTTCTTCGGGCTCGGGTTCCCGTCCCTGCTCCCGCGCCTCCTTACGATACCGATATAGCATCGAAAGGGCTCTCGCATCCAGGTTCCACGGTAGGGATCCGGCAAGGAGACTCGCCGCCTCGAAGGATATCGTGAGGTACCCCCTAATGGCCCTGCTGGCCATTGCACGCTGCGGTCCACGCAGCAGACGCGCATTGTGGACCGTCAGGGTGTCCGCCCATATTGGGCACCCATATAGGGCCATGGACCGCACGACTCCCGCGTAGAGTCTCCTGCAGGAGTCATCCGGCCCCCTCATGTTGGGCAGCAGCCGCCCCAAAGCGGCAGCTGTGTCCTTCAATTTGGGGGCCAGTCTTCGGAGATGCTCCCCGAAGTTCCACCGGCCATCGAGTACGAGCCCCAGGTATTTCATCTCGGCCTTGATGCCGATGGAAATGTCTCCCACTATGAGGCTGGAATCCTCCGGTGGCACGCGCCGAGGCCCATGAAAGAACATGGCCTCGGTTTTATGCAGAGCCACCTCGAGACCCAGCCGCCGAATCCGTTCCACGACTTGGGCAACCGCGGTCGTGGCCTTCAGGGTCGCTTCGCGGTATGTAGCCCCGCACGCCGTCACCAGCGTGTCGTCCGCATAACACGTGACGGCGGCACCGTCCGCGAGCTCACCGCGAAGCACCCAGTCGTAACCGATGTTCCACAGTAGCGGTCCCAGGACCGATCCCTGCGGAACACCGCACGACATCTCTCGCCGACCGAGCCCGGTCGCACTTGGGTAGACGACTGCTCTCTCCGACAGATACGCCCCGACTATGCGGCGAAGGATCCTCTTGCTATTCTACCCCATTACCCGCCAGAGAGCTACGACTTGGGCGTCTTCAAGACTAGAATAAATAGGTTACCTCTAGGCAAGCGTGCTCCACTCGGCCACATCGTCACTTACCAACAGGTGAAGAAGTAGTCAAACGCAAGTCTATTAGCCATAAAAACAAAAAAAAATGTCGGACTCGAACCACCTAATTACTATACCTACTTAAGTGTTATTCCAGATAATATTCAAGTAGGAAAGAGGTGTGTATTCTCGTAAATATAATTTGGTATTCTACTGACTAGTCAAATTAGCTACTTATTTTTACTAAACGTCAAAACGATAAGTTAGAAACTTGTATGAAAAAAGATTTAGTGACGTCATAAAATTTAATAGTCAAATCAGTTACTAATATAGGTTGGGTGGAAGATTAAAAATAAATAAAAGCTTTAAAATAAGAACCGACGTAATTTTTACCGCTCTTTTACCATTCTTAATTTAATAAGCTGGGTTGGATAATTTATTTTAACAATAGGATTTGAACAATAGGAAACAATAGTGGTATGGGTAATGGACTGCTGAGACGAGGTCTCGGGTTCGATCCCAGGTTTACCATGGCACACACCAATGACTTTTCGATGCTTTTCGAAGTTATGTGTGGTTTATAAGTGCCCGGTTAATGGCAATAGGCTCGCCACCTATTACATTGGGACCTAAACATAAACTGGCGAAACGTGGGTGCTAGCACCTCTGCCTACCCCTTCGGGGAATACGGGCGTGAGTTTATGTAGGAAAATACATAATTGTTGTGGCTAGGAGAAAAACTAATCTATGCGATTATTTTTTTTTCAAAATACCAAGAAAAGTTTTGTCGAAGTCACTTACAGGTGGAGCAAGTGTGTTAAATAAATTGTCACAGATACCATCACTATTTACGTCATAAATTACCTAATTAAAATAACAACGCGAACTATTTTTATAGTTTAAATAATGCAATATGTACTGATTTCATATCAATTTGACATTTTTGGAATTTTTTAAATATCTACACAATAGTAATTTACCTACTTACAAAAAATGTAATCAACTTTAAAAAGAATTTTGATTTTTATCATATGACCTAGCATTTTTATTAAGGTCAGATGTTTTTCTTTTAACACCACGCGTGTAGTTTTATCGATAAGCTATTACATTTGCATGTATTAGTAGTCTTGGTAGGTGTCAGTTGTTCCATAGAAAATATCTGACGTTTTCACCAACATCCTTAGTTAGACTGGTAAAAGCGGACCACAGATTCCAAGGTGCAAGCTTTGAATGCGTCTTGGATTAACGATAAGAGGAAGAAGTAGTCTTACCGCCGTTCCCAATACCATACTGACAGTTAAAGATAGATCGCATCTACGGATAAAGTGCTCGGCTGTTGAAATTCAAAACATAGTAACTCCAATTTCACATCAATTTCCGAAAATAAAATTATACCGCGATGCGCTTTCCCGCAAAAAATCAGTTACCATGTTTTCAATTTAAACAGCTGATACGTCAAATTTGACTGCTGCGATCTATCTTCAACTGTAAGTAAGTATATTATTGGGAACGGCCGTTAGTAGTACAGTGGAACGACAGGGGAAAGGTATTTAAACTGTCATGGCCTGAATATAAGAAATAGGAAAAATGATACATATCTATGAGCGTGCGAAGTAGAGGTAAGTATAAGCTGGAAAGCGAACCCCGGGATCCGAGATGAAGGTCTTGGACGATGACCGGGGCCATACTATAAGATGAATATGATAATGATAACTTGTATTAGGGCATACCCATCTCGTCTACGAGATGTTTTGAACAAGGTGTGTGCTGTTCTGAACCTGCGCTTTCATAATTGTGAGTCTAATGTCTTATAATAACCATTAATTCACCCATTACCTCATTCTGTACGTATCCGGTCATTTCCATGTATCTATAATGGTAAAATTTGTCAAATAAATGTAATAATTAGGTACGGATGACTCACATATACAGATTATAAAGCAACACTGATTACACTTTACGGCCTATATTGTAATTTCCGAACGAAAGTTAGGTACAATTTATATTCATTCTTATTTGTGAACGCTTACCGACGGATTAAAAGTATTAAAACTCTGTCATCCGCCATTATCGTCAAAATATCGTTTATTTATAACTAAAACGAATCAAAGAAGTGAAACTTTATGTTTTTAATTAAAAACGTTCAAAAATTTTAGTCATTAATAACTTTTTAAGTTTCATTCCGTGTGGAATTGAAAAAAGAACAATAATGATTTGAACTTAGGGCTTTCTGCGGACGCATTTGTCAGTTTTGATTTTTAATATGGCCGCCAGGTATGGCGATGGATTCCTTATTTTTATATTTATTGTCATCTCGGTGTTGTTTGTGGTTACATCCAAGGTTTTCAACTCTCAGCTTTAGGTTCTTTGCCTCATTTTTTTATTTAGTTTTACGATTTTTATGTGAGCAACTGATGTCTGATCTTCGAGAGGAGAGGCCAAGGTCTGAGCAGAGTTGATGTCTTTTATGTTGTTAGAATTTTTGAGTACCAATTCAAAAAAAATCTGCTCAAGCATTTGACCAGTCGCTAGTTGTGACTGATTATAAATATTGTACTTATTTGAATTTTACAAGCAAATTAAGTCAAGGCTGACTGCTGAAAAGCAACCATGATCATTATAGCGAGACTATGGCGCTTGTTTCAAATTAAAACTAAAAAAATTACCCAAATTAATCGCGATAAAATCTAATCTTCTTCTTCTATCGTGGCGATGGCGGCTCAGCCCTCAAATTATCTTCTCCCAGTATGCTGCCACCTGTATGGCGTCTGTTAAAATAGGGAAAATTGAATCGGTTTAGGCGGGATTTGAACCGACGATTTCTTCCTTACAGGAATTCAATCCTAAATTATTTGAATAGTTATTATACTAAATCCTTTAAAATTTCATTCAAGTCTAGTATTTCAGTCTATTAGAAGCACACAACCAAAAAAAAACTTAAAATTCCAACGCCGTTTCCATGCTTTGTTAGCCATGGCACATGTGTCTTCACATATGGCGATGGTTCGTTACCGTGGGGCATCTATGGGGTATCGCCCGAGGCCCATGGAGTTTACTACCGCCAGTTATATTGTATTCACATACTCGGGGCTGTTACTAAACAGTTTTATGATATTTTAAGCGGGTAATGTGGTGTGAGGAGTGCAGCTTCTGTGCGTGAGGATCTGATTCTCGATTTGCGTAAAGTATCGGCATTGATATGCGAGTCAGAGTCGAGTTTGTTTGCACTTCAATATTGTCCTTCGATGAAATCCATACTAATATTATAAATGCGAAAGTAACTCTGTCTGTCTGTCTATCTGTATGTTACGCTTTCACGCCTAAACCACTGAACCGATTTTGATGAAATTTAGTATAGGGGTAGATTAGACCTTGAGAAAGGACATAGGCTAAGTTTTGTCACGATAACCGACATCCACGCGGGCGGAGCCGCGGGCAAAAGCTAGTATCTTTTGCCCGCGGCTCCAATCGGGCGTGAAAGCGTAACATACAGACATACAGAGTTACATTCGCATTTATAATATTAGTATGGATTTATGTTCCTGCCACCTTGCAGATATAAATATAAGTTATATTAAATAGCAGAAACAAACGAGGAGCCATTGTCTCTTCTTCTTCATCCAAGCGGTAATCCCAGTCGCATAAGCTTCTCGAATTACAGTCTGGGGTCCGCTTTTACCACTCAAACTGCGGATTTAGCTAAACTACGATATTTTCTGTGAAGCGACTAGCATTTGACATCCACAACCCAAAAGGCGATATCGAAGCATTGCAGTTAGAACACCAGTTGTTAGATTTTTTAGGGCTCCATCTACCCGTAACGAGTCCCTGCCAGCCCTTTTTTCGTACAGAAATCTCTTCGAATAATCACCTTCTGGCAGGTTGGTCATGGACTCGAACCTACTAAACCGCACACAGTTTCGGGTTTTCAGACACCAGGAAAAAAGGTGGTTTGTTTGTACATATAAAAATAGTGGGAATTGTAATCTTAACTGAAATTCACTCATAGTGACACTGACAGTCATAAATATCTTGATGACAAAGTCTCAAAATGATCTTGAAACTCTCAGATTAAGAGCAAATCAAACGGTTTTATTGTTATTAGTGGTATTATTGTTTAAACTAAAGGTGTGTACGAAATATCAGAACAATCGGTCAACTGGAAGGGGGTAAATAATTGCAATTAAGATCATTTTGAGCACTTTGTCATCAAGATATTTATGACTGTCAGTGTCACTATGAGTGAATTTCAGTTGTCAATATCTTTCAAATGCTGACTGTACCTCAGCTATGAGTGAATTTCATCAGTCACAGAAACAGCCATCAAGGCGGCCTAAAAATCTAATTTTATAAGCGAAAATATTTTTTCTTATAATTGTTAGTTACTCAATCACACAGTGCGGTTATGTCTTGCGGCAACCGAAAGGCTACGTGGGTAACAAATACCTGGCAATGGCGCCCCCATCAGGCCCAGGTAGAAGGGGTAGACCCAAGACTGGCTTTTTTTTTCCGTGCGGAAATCCCCTCGGATACCCCCCCTGCCCCGGAAGGGGAGGTTATGTTGGACTCGAACCGACTAAAACCGCACGCCGACTGTGGGTCGTGGTGCTACACCGGAGGTGAGGTTGTCATCGACATATCCCTCGCACCCCGGCTGACCCAGGGCCATCCCTTGCAGTCTGGCCCTCCTAGGCCCAAGACTGGCTTGACGTCGTGGAGAGTGACATGCGCTCAAATGGCCTCACTACCTTGGACGCCCAAGATCGTGCGAAGCAGAGGAGGAAGAGCCGGAAGGCGGACCCTGAGCGCCGAGGGCACCGTGGCCTCGGATGCAATCAGGATAATACGTCTTAATGTAGATGATGTAGAGGATGAGTTTAATACTCAAACACAATAGCTAGATAGATTTGGCTTCTTACCTGCTGGACCCTCAAAATTCGACCTCAGCCATAATAAATATGATCCAATCAACCTCCACGTTAGAATTGGACCTTCAATCTTGAATTTCATTTTTACTTTAGTGCTAATAGACCCTCTGTCAAAGAACAAGTTCCAATAGATCTCATTTGTACATCTTCATTTGAAAATTGGCTGAAATTTCACCCATAGTCATCATCATCATCATCATATTAGCCACACATAGTCCACTGCTGAACATAGGCCTCTCCCATAGACTTCCAGAATGACCTATCTAAAGCAGCCTGCATCCAGCGCTTCCCGGCGACCTTGATGAGGTCGTCCTTCCACCTGGCCGTTGGGCGTCCTACACTACGCTTAGTAGCAACTCACCCATAGTAGCTACTTTTATCCCAGAAAAAGGTTCTTATGGATCGTGGCAAGGAGACTGAGTTCTCCACGTGGGTGGAGCCATGGCAATAGGCTAGCTGCCTATATAAACGTTTGACTCACCTTACCGTTCCATTGGTAGCCTCCAACCTCGCCCCAGTTACAGGAATAACCGTGGTTATCTAAATAGTTTACGTTTTAGCGCGTTCGCACGCAATCTTAGATCTAAACTAACGTAGTATGTAATAGGTATGTAGTACAAGTATATATCGGTATCGACTAAAGGCTCCTTTAAATTGAAAACCACTGAATCATAAAGAACATTAGACCATAAGTTTTAGGCTAAGTAGGTAAATGTTTTGTAAATAGACCAAAAAAAAAATGCCCGCTGAGTTTCTTGCCCGAGTCTTCTCAGGTCTGGGCCGCGTTTCGAACCGGTGCCAGTGGTCCAGTATTAGTTAGTATTTAATATTTGTACTTTATGTTGACGTTTTGTAAGTTCCGATTTAATAGTCTATGCAGAATAAACTATTTTTGATTTTCATAACTATCACTATCATCATTAGTCCCACCCTCTCCTTTCCTTCACAGGACGACACGTGCAGAATAAGGGCTAAGATACCATCCGTTTACGGTGCAGAATATACCTGCTAGAACCAAGCGTTTGAGTGACTCATTCCTATGCCGCACCATTAAGACCTGGAACTCCCTGCCAGCTCACGTGTTTCTTTCTTCCTACAATCCCGGGTCCATTAAGCGGGGCGTGAAAAGGCATCTGATGAGGCCGTCAAGCTGAGTGCCATGACTGTTAAAATGGTACATGTTTACGATGGTGACCCTCTTTCCGAGACTTTGCCTTTAGCTTACCATCAGGCGAGGTAGAGTCAAATTGACGTGTCCTTTATAAAAAAATCATCATAACTACATAGTATAATTAAATCTTTAAAATTACGTAACGGATTTTGAAGCGGTTTTTTCGGAGCGGCATACCCCGTCTGTCCGTCCCTATGTATGCTTATATCTTAAAAACTACGCAACGGATTTGAAGCGGTTTTTTAAATAGATAGAGTAGAGGGTGCAACGGGAACGGGGTCTGACGCCACGCGTGTGGAAAAAAATTGGCGGTACGAAATTCACCGGGTCAACTTGTTATACAAAAGGATTGTCGGGCTGATAGAACGGGGAAAGATGAATCTTCTCGGGCGGGACTCGAACCTGCGATCTTCCCCTTACAGGGGGAATGCCTTGACCAACTCGGCTACAAAGACATGCCCGATGTGATACAATTTTTCCTTCTATTTTTATCCATCTTTAAGGCGACGGAAGGGTCGGGTAGTTAGCATACTTAGGGCCGATTTGACCTAACGCGAATAATGTTTATTCCTAGAATAAACAGCCATTACGTGGGTGTTGTTCTCTGTTTAATCTAGGAATAAACTTTACTCGCGTTTGGTCGACCTTTATGCTGTAAAATTCATTCAAAGGTTATTTTAAATTCCACGACATTTCAATTTCAATCTTGAAAAAATTCGAATAGGACCAGACCAGGTATTTTCCTTCATCTTAGCGTTTATCCCAAAACTTTTACCTCCAATCTGGGGTGCGCTTTTGGATTCTAACTGCGGGTTTGCTGAACTTCGATATTTTCCGTGAAGAGACTGCAATATAAATATTTCACAACATTCCACACAACATTCTATGAGCGTCAGTAGCTTAGTGGTTAAGGAGTCGGTCTTACGATCGAGAGGTCCCGGGTTCGATCCTTGCCATTACACTACCGGCGTGAACCTACTCCTAGCACAAGCATTTTAGCTTAGTTGGAGGGGTTAGAGGGAATATTAGTAACTTGGGTTCTAATATTCTTTATACAAAAAAAAACGCTATCTAGACCCATGATAAGCTTTTATAGCTTTTGTTATGGAATCTAGAATGCGAATAAACATACTTATATACTTTTTTGTAAATAGATACATATTATACATAGAAACACCCAGACCAATGCAAATAGCCATATTCACGCATAAAAATATTTGCACTGAGCAGGGATCGAACCCGCACCTCCTGCGAGGCAGTCGCGTACACTACCACCCAGCTTCTCTTTATATTCCATCTTTGAAGTGACGGTGGAGCCATCAACTGAGAACTCACCGCTCTTACGAGCTATGATATCGGAACCAATGACCGATTATTTAATATTTTTTAAACATTGATTTTAGATTACTCCGCCCAAATCCAAAGTAATATTATAAATGCGAAAGTAACTCTGTCTGTCTGTCTGTCTGTATGTTACGCTTTCACGCCTAAACCACTGAACCAACCAAATGAGAAAGGACATAGGCTATGTTTGGTCGCGATAACCGACATCCACGCGGGCGGAGCTGCGGGCAAAAGCTAGTATTTTAATGAAATTTTTACGCTTTGTATACCTAAGTAGACAAAGTAGCTTCATATCGAGCTATGCTTGAAGTTTCTTGGGAACAAAATTCGCAATGTTTCATTCAACAAAGTACCAAAGTTACCGACATAGTTCGCAGAAAAAGCAAGCTCAAGTGGCAATGTGCTGGTCACGTCTATCGATGGATCGATGGCCGTTGGAGCAGACGAGTCCTGGAGTGGAGACCGTGAGAAGGCTAACGGAAGGCCCCAGCAAGATGGAGGGCCTAAAAACGGTAGCTGGGATAAATTGGTTGCGGACATTGGGAGAGGTCCACCTATGTCCAACAGTGGACTCTGATAGTAATTGATTGTGTATATAGTCCATAATTTTTGATTTTCCACCATTGGTTATTCCATCTCTTTCTTAAGATTTTTGCTTTCCGACCAGTCTAAGTTGCTAACCACAAAATGAAAGCCTGCAAAATAAATAGCGAATTGATTGAAAAAAATTATTGTCCACAGAATCTATCGTGATTTATTTTTGTATTACCATAGCTGTTGCTCGCGGCTCCGCCCGCGTGGAATTGTGATCCCGTTCATCACTGATAGTAGCGTGATGATAATTATATAGCCTTTGTTGGTACCTGATAACGTAGCTTTCTGATAGTAAATGAATTTTTGAAATCGGTCCTGTAGTTTATTTGTTATATATAAAAATACAAATCTTTCCTCTTTATAATATTATAGATTATCATTATTTACCCTTAGTCCTTTGAGAGCATTGAACTAAAAAACAGAGTCAGCAATTTATGCAAATATTAAATAAATACACATTGCCTTCTGTCTACTAGGTACGTTGGAAATATACAGCTTTAAAATAGCCATTGTCAGTCATAGTAGCAAAAAACTATTGGATATGAAATGCCTGTATTTACAATTTTATACTAAATAATCACTTACATTGCAATTTTGAATAACAACATTGTATTTTAATTTCATTTACAAGACTGTGTGCAGTTCTATCAGACCTATGTACAACGATATTAGTTCCGCTACTCCACCATAGATGGCGCTAGTAGAGTGTTTGTTGAACCTTTATCACGCGTATAGCGAGTAAAATTATTTCATCGCAATATTATTTATTATGACCGAGTACAGCGCATCTAGGGCTATTTGTTATAGTTAATAATAAATGCATTTTGTAAATATGTTTATAACTTCAACAGTGAGATGTTAATTAATCTAATTCACTGCTATCTGCAATTAAAAATGATTGTATGATATATATAGAAAATGTGATTATATTTGCCGAATAATGAGACAATTTAAATTGAAAATTATTTGGACATTCACCATGCTATTTATTGTACATATTTTATATAAATACTTCAGCGAAAAATGGCTAAAATACATTTATTTACGAGTCATTTCAATATTTATTTTGTATGCTATATTTTAATAGGCGGGTTAATTTTTTTTTTATGGATTAGGGAGGCAAACGAGCAGACGGATCGCCTGATAGTAAGCGGTCACCGCCACCCATGGACACCCGCAACACCAGAGGAGTCACAAGTACTCCTAACATAATATAATATATCAAACTAACACCTTTGTAGAATAAGTTAATACATACATTTACATTTTTTATATGTTTTACTTTTTTCCATTAACAGACTTGTATCTGATCAGCTGATAAGTAATGATGTAGTCTACATTAGCCTAGAAGGAAGCTATTCATTCGAAACTTCACCCTTGCTTCTCTTAGAGAGGCGGGCAGAGTTCTTCGTTTTGTTTATTCATTACGAATAGGCTGGTTGTATTGAAGAAGTAACATACTTAATGAAGTACTATACTATAAAGGATAAATGGCCTTTATTATGTCAATTAAAAGTAATTATTTATAAATCATGTCACCTTAATACTAAATAAATAATACACAATATTAATCGAATAACCCGCCCCTGATCGCTGCCGGTGCAAAGGTGCCCATCACACTAGCAGCATTTCCACGCTGGATTGCAACGGCCATCTTCTGCACCAGGAACGACCCGGGATGGGAGTCGCCAGTAGTCTCTTTGAGCCTCTGCCCAATCGCCTTTACAAGACTTTTCACGTCTCTGCCCCAGCTCCCGAGGGTCTCCAACGCTATTGGCACGAAGTAGTATTGCGGCTCCAACTCAGCGTACTTGAGTCACAGTACTATAAAGGTAGAACAGATTACCTACTTTGAGACAAGTGGAAATAGGTTTCTTCTTCTCCTAGGTTGAAGAAGAGAAGGAGAAAGAGTGGCAAAGCGTATCTTCTATTCAGTACTGGAGGAGGGTATGGCGTGAATGTCGGTTATCGCGATCTACCGACCGATAGCCCATGTTCTTTCTCAAGGTCTAATCTACCCGTATACCGAATTTCATCAAAATCTGTTCAGAGGCGTTCTGTCATGAAAGCGTAACATACAGACCACGTTCTGTTCTGTAATACAGACCTAGTTTTTTCAGTTCTGTGATACACACAGACAAAGTTACGTTCGCATTTATAGTATTCAAAGTCAAAATCAAAGTCTTTATTCGTTGAATATGGTACAAATAGTGTTTGGGTACATAATGTTCAGATCTCATATTCTGCCGGTTCTGGCGTACAAATTTTATATCTCCTTTAAAGATAGGTAAGTAATGACAATAATTCGCCATTTTACTTTTGTCCTTACACTCTTGTGTATTCTCTTTGATATGTTTTTTTTACACCTCGCCTGATGTTAAGCTAGGGGCAAAGTCTCGGAAAGAGGGTCACCATCGTAAACATGTACCATGTTAACAGTGGTGACACTCAGCTTGACGGCCTCATTAGATGCCTTTTCACGCCCCGCTTAAAGGACCCGGGACTGTAGGATGTCCATATTCATTTCTTATAAGAAATCATACGTTCATATATAATATAAAAAATAATTTTAAGGTTCCATATCTGTCAGCCGACCAGGTTTATGAAAACTTTTCATGAAAAATATAAAAATGGCTTCGATAATACAATTTTCATTCATTACCGCCTCAAAAGTTAACTTCAAAAATAAGTATAATTCGCTTTTAACGTATAGAAAACTCAATAAATTTTCACAGTGCTGTAATTATTGCATGCGATTGCATGTCAGGTGTATCACCACGCCCCGCCTTCAAGGCACCGACAGAGTAATAGGTTAGAAAAACCTTCAAGTGAAAAGAAACCCTATTTCTGATAAATGAGATGTAGTTTGCAATAACAGGAGTGTTTCGTGGGCAAGAACCGTTAATATACATTTTCGCGAAACTTTTAAGGGAGTGAGAAAATCGTAGCACTTTGAATATTATGACTTTTTAATCGGTGAAGTGCTATGGTTTTAAAAATAAACGAAATTGGGTACACGTACCTGCCTGCCTAAGTGAAAACTATTTTCTTAATATAGAACTACTTTAAAAGGTACAGTTCGTGTACCTTCTATAGTAGTTACCTAAGTGTACCTAAGCATTGCGGGTACACCTAGGTAACTGTACTTACCAATAAGAATATGACAATTGGCCAGGGAAGACCCGGCGTTGCTAGGTTCTTTAATTATTATGTACTAGCTTTTGCCCGCGGCTCGGCCCGCGTGGATGTCGGTTCCTATTCGAATTTTTCTCTACGTACAAACCTTCCCTGGAATTCCACGAATAATTCAAGACCAAAATTAGCCAAATCGGTAAAGGCATTGTTGAGTTATAACATTACAACGAAAAGTGGCATTGATTTTTATATGTATAGATAGATTATTATGTCCTCTGCGGTAGCCTAATGGACTGCTGAGACGAGGTCTCGGGTTCGATTCCAGGTTTACCATGGCACACACCAATGACTTTTCGATGCTTTTCGAAGTTATGTGTGTATTTATCGCAGGTTTATAAGTGCCCGGTTAATGGCAATAGGCTCGCCATCTATTACATTGGGACCTAAACATAAACTGGCGAAATGTGGGTGCTAGCACCTCTGCCTACCCCTTCGGGGAACACAGGCGTGAGTTTATGTTATGTTATGTTAGATTATTATGTATATGTAGGTATATATATTTCGCTTCTGTATTCAACTCAACAACAAATGATGCATGTCATACATGCACTGGGGAAAGCTTGAAAAAAAAACAAAAATTGTTCTTTTCAAAAGCATTTCCACTTCTAAAGTAAGCGATGGTTATTTTTGAATATTAATAAGATTATTGTTTAATTTTTTTTTTTCATTTCACACAACGCTATATAGACGCATGGTAAGCATAGCTTAACTAGCTTGTGTTATGGAATCTAGAATGCGGATAAACATACTTAGATACTTTTTTTTTGTAAATCCATACATACTATACATAGAAAATAATTGGAACATCAAATTTTAAATTGTACCATAGTTACCGGGATGTCCCAAGTAACCCGAGTTCACGGTACCATGTATACCTACACTAAACTTTTTTACAATGACAAAGAAATATTAGCTCATTCCTCTTATACCTATTTTTAGATATTTAAATTTAAAATATTTTCAGCCACGTTGTATGTAATATTATATTTCAAAATTAAATTCTTTGCACTTTAAGCAGGTCATTCACTGGTAGCATTTGTTGAATGTATACCTACGTTTATAATGTACCTAATTATAAAGATTATTTTTTAAAATTTAGACGTGTTAAGATGAATACTAAGTACTTACCTAACACTAGAGAGATAAAATTATTTTTTGTTAGACTTATTAGGGTTCTGTAAAAGAAAAAACGGTACACTTATTACGGATCAATTAACGGATCACTTCGTTGTTTTTTTTTATAATATTAGCAACCGAAAATTAATATTCACACTAATATTCCCTCTAACCCCTCCAACTAAGCTGAATTGCTTGTGCTAAGAATGGATTCATTTCTGTAGTTTGATAGCCAGGATTCGAACCCGGGACCTCTCGATCGTAAGGCCGACTTCTAAAACCGAAACTCCGAAGCTGAAACTCCAAGCATAGCTCGCTCGAAGCATTCCAACGGTCGCCTATTGCCTATTGGGGTTGAAACGACTAAAACCGCACGCAGTCTTGGTCATCGGTTAAATGCCTACTACCTAATCGGTTATTAACCTAATCGGATAATATTTTTTTTATAAATATTCCACAACATTCCACACAACGCTATCCAGACAAGCATAGCTTAACTAGCTTGTGTTATGGAATCTAGAATGCGGATAAACAGAATTAGATACCCACTTTATTTGTAAATATCTACATACATACTATATTATGTATGTATTTACAAAAAAAAACAAGTATCGTATAGAAACGTCCAGACCAACATTTGCACTGAGCGGGAATCGAACCCCCGCCTCCTGCGTAGCAGTCGCGTTCACTAAGTACTGCCACGCCACGGAGGCTGTTTAATATACCTGATACGATGACGCCACTTGACTCTATCCTTGCATAGTTCACCAGCTTCCTCCACTGTCAGTAATCCTTTCATGAAAGCCCTCCGATTTCAAGCGTCGGTAGCTTAGTGGTTAAGGAGTCTGCCTTACGATCGAGAGGTCTCGGGTTCGAATCCTGGCTATTACACTACCGACGTGAACCCACTCCTAGCACAAGCAATTTAGCTTAGTTGGAGGGGTTAGAGGGAATATTAGTAACTTCGGTTCTAATATTCATTAAAAAAAAGTATGTATGTAATATACTTTTTACCCGACTACGGCGAAGCCAAAAGGAGGGTTATGATTTTGACAGGCTATGTATGTATGTATGTATGTATGTATGTTCATTTGTTCCCTCATAGCTCCTCAAGTACTTAATAGAACTGGACAATTGAGGTATCGTTACAAACGGCTTGATCGTCCGATGGTTATAGGCTATATGATGTGTCACTCAATCTTGTGTGGCGCCCTCTAGCGCTCACAAGGTTACTGTGTTAAAAATAAAATTGAGATAAATATGCCGTGTTTGGTATCAAATGAAAGTGCTTAATGAGCACATTTCAAATATGTATAAATTAATAGCTTTACCTTGCCTCGAAATAATTTAAATAAAAAATAAAGTTTAAAACTAAAACCCGACTACCGAAAAATCACGCTCTAAAAAGTGACAAACAAGAAATCAAGGATAGCCGTGGTCGTATGCCACTTACCCTGTCAAAACAATATATTCTAGGGAAAAGTGGCATACGACCACGGCTATCCTTGATTTCTTGTTTGTCACTTTTTAGAGCGTGATTTTTCGGTAGTCGGGTTTTAGTTTTATTAATGTACAAGAGATTTTTTAGGTATGTCTATTTCTTCCTCTTAGCGTTAATCCCAGTCGCCTCCGAAGCTATCAGCTTGGAGTCTGGGGTCCGCTTTATCAGTCTAACTGCGGATTTGGCTAAACTTCGATATTTTGAAGCGATTGCCATCTGACCTCCACAACCCAAAGACGATATCGAAGCATTGCAGCTAGACCAGTTGTTGAACTTTTTGAGGGCTCCCACTACCCGTAACGACTGCCATAGATGTTCGCATGGGACTGACGGCTTAACGTGCTCTCCGAGGCACGACCAGACCAATGCAAATACGCATACAAATATTTGCATTGAGCGGGGATCGAACCCGCGCCTTCTGCTGCGTAGCGGCCAGTGCGGCCACATTCATTACCGCTATGCCAAGGAGGTGGTCTTTAGGTATGTTCTACAATAAAGAATAATAAATAGTACTCCCCTTTTTGCAAGTGAATATTGTAATTTAAAATTAAATTTTAAATATTCAATTCAACTTTAGCTAAATTTAAAATGTTTAAAATAAAAATGCTATATGTAAATTTATTTTGTGTAAGTTTATTTACCTAATTATTTAAGTAATATGTTAAGTATTTTTTCTAGTAGGTGATATGTTTCTTTTATCTATGTAATACGACTATACATTATGAAGTTGTTAAAAAATAATGACCTACAGTTTGACGGGAAAAGTTCTGGCGTGGACTTTCCTCTCGCGGACTTTGGTGGTCAGACGGCAGTCACGTCCCAAAAAACAAGCTAAGCTGAATCAAGATAAAGGGAAGGAGAGGCCCCTGAGGTCCAAAATACAATACTACATAAACTGTTGATTGATGGCACTTGGTGGAAGTCATCGTTACACGTATTGAGAACACTTGTACTTTTTCCACAGTATTTATTATATTGAACCTGACCGGTTTCGCCTTACGGCATTTTCAAAGGTTTACATTGAATATAGAACATCCAAAACCCTTAGTAAATTTAAACCTTGAGGATTTTTTTTTTTTATATAGGACACGTCAATTTGACTTCACCTCGCCTGATGTTAAGCTAAAGGCGAAGTCTCGTAAAGAGGGTCACCACCGGAAACATGTACCATGTTAACAGTGGTGGCACTCAGCTTGACGGCCTCATTAGATGCCTTTTCACGCCCCGCTTAAAGGACCTGGGACTGTAGGAACAGGGAAACACGTGAGCTGGCAGGGAGTTCCAGGTCTTAATGGTGCGACATAGGATTGAGTCACTGAAACGCTTGGTTCTAGCAGGTATACTCTGCACCGTAAATGAATGGCATCTTAGCCCTGCACGTGTCGTCCTGTGTAGGAAAGGAGAGGGTGGGACTAATTTTATTAAAAAACGGGGAATAATGAGAAAATAAAGACAAATGCCGTAAGGCGAAACCGGTCAGGTTTTATATTAAATATTGGGAAAAAGTACAAGTGTTCTTAATATGTGTGCAAAATACAAGCTTTGGGTGCAATCAATGAATTAAATTAATCCACAGATGTTTAAAATATGGAATAATCTCCCTGCTATGGTATTTTCAAGCGACTACAATATGGGGTCCTTCAAAAAGGACATTAGAAGGTTTTTACAGGGGTATCGGCAGCACGAGTGTAACGCCGTGTTGCATATGTTCATAGGCCTCGGTAATCACTTTTTATCAGGCAGGCCGTATGCTTGTCTGCCACCTAAGTGATTTTTTGTTGACGAAAATCATCGCGCATCGCTGAAAATTCAATTAGGTATAAGAAATATTCACCTAATTATGAGATATTGAAGATTAAAATGATAAATGGAAATGTATACCACGCTCAATTACGTCCTATCGTGGTAAGCAGAGTCACTTTTTAGGCACACAAGTCAGTTAGTACGGTCAACAGCAAAAGTAAGTACACATTCTTATTTAAAAACCAGTTTTTATCACGAATATTGAATAACCTAGGATCTGATTCAGTTAAATTACGTTTCAAAAACATCTGATTTCATACATTTTGACTCGAGCCATTTATCCGAGGCTGAGTCTGGGCTGTATATATATCTGTCTGATGTTAAACAGTCCTATCCCTTAGTCGCCTTGTACGACACCGCATGGGAAGAGATAAGGTGGCCCAAATTCTACTTTGCCGGGAACCACGCGGTGTTTCTGCTGCGGTATCAGAGTTCAAAATATGCTTAATATAAAACCATTGTCTTTAAAACAACATACATACATACATAAAGTCACGCCTATTTCCCATAGGGGTAGGCAGAGATCACGGATCTCCATTTGCTACGATCCTGACATACTACTCTCGCTTCATTCACTTTCATTACATTCTTCATGCATGCTCGTCGGTTTAGGGTACTCCTGACCTGCCCGTTTTCTAAAAGTACCCTCCACACTCGCCTCATACACCTGTTTCGTTATCGTTGAAATCTAGTAATTGAAAATAAATCAAACGGCTTATACCTAAATGATTGTCAGGGTAACCCCACGATATTCTTTACTAGGATAGACGTGGGTCAGTCTTACTACAATCCAGGTTCCTTTAAGCGGGGCCTGAAATAGCCAAAGGTCACCTAGCTGAAGGTATTACAGCATCATCACGACATAGTATAAAGCAGTGTCTCTTTCCGCGTCTGTCCGTCCCTATGTATGCTTATATCATCAAAACTACGCTACAGATTTTGATGCAATTTCTTTTAATAGATAGAGTAAATCAAGAGGAAGGTTTATATGTATAATACATGCTTAATATAGTAGTGCAGCGGGAACGGGTTCTAACGCCACATGGGTGGTATAAATTGGCGATACGAAATTCGCCGGGTCAGCTAGCCCATACTAATATTATAAATGCGAAAGTAACTCTGTCTGTCTGTCTGTCTGTAAAAAAAAGCGTAACATACAGACAGCTGTATGTTACGCTTTCACGCCTCAACCACAGAACCGATTTTGATGAAATTTGGTATAGGGGTAGATTAGACCATGAGAAAGGACATAGGCTATGTTTGGTCGCGATAACCGACATACACGCGGGCGGACCCGCGGGCAAAAGCTAGTTTTAAATATGCTGAGACTTTACTTTAAGTATACTGTATCTTATTTAACATCTTATAGGTAGATTATATTATTACCTATAGCTTTAAGGTATAAAAAACGTTAGTATAATAATAATTATTAGTAAGTCTATAAGTGTGTAGCAACTTTCGTAGCTCACCGTACGTTTTTCTCATCCAATAAAAACAGTTCTCCGATAGATTTTTGTTGAGATGTTTTTCTAGTTGTGTATAAAAACACGCGATGTTTTCAAGATCCCGGTAAATTCTATTACAAGTGTAAAATTGCAGCAAATTAATGGGCTCTTGTGATATAAAACGAACGGACGTTTTTGCCATGTTCTTTATAAGGAAGTTAATCATAGGCCTACAAAGGTAGGTATTATACTTAGAAATCTACTTGCCTGTTGACGGTAAGAGGTATTAGGGCATAACGGTGTTGCTGTTCGACTTTGGAGTTTGTTTGACTGAGTAAAAAGGCGAAAAATGAGGTTAAGTCAATGATCCATACTAATATTATAAATGCGAAAGTAACTCTGTCTGTCTATATGTAACGCTTTCACGCCTAAACCACTGAACCGATTTTGATGAAATTTGGTATGGGGGGTAGATTAGACCTTAAGAAAGGACATAGGCTATGTTTTATCGCGGTAACCGACATCCACGCGGGCGGAGCCGCGGGCAAAAGCTAGTGTTTGGATGAAAGATTAGATATTTTTATAGGAAGAGGCTTTCAATTATGACATGGTTAGTCGGGACACCGAATTCTCTTGTACTCTGGCTGACCCAGGACCTCAGGTGTGGGATCCACGGTGTACCTCTCTTACTATTCTTCTTCTTACTCCAGAGATAGGGGCGGGTATTGCGCTACCCCAGCGGTCTGCTTCTGCTAGGGTGCCAGGCGGTTCCAACTTTTTTTTTTCGTGCGGAAATCCCCTCGGATGACTCCCCTGACTAAAAACGCACGGCGACTGTGGGTCGTGGTGCTAGGCCGGAGGTGAGATTGTCATCGACATATCCCTCGCACCCCGGCTGACCCAGGGCCATCCGTTACGGTGACCAAATAGGAAAGCGAGACACGCCCGATGTGATTCAAATTTCCCTTCAATTTTTATCCGTCTTTATCCGCCCGAGAACATTCATTTTCCTGATGTATTAGAGTTGTTAAGAACTTTAAGATAATTTCCACTTTAAACTATGAGACAAGACAACTATCATTACGATAACCGCTTTATAGTAACCGAAACGTCGGGATTGTCTAAAAATAACATAACATTAACATAACATAAACTCACGCCTGTATTCCCCGAAGGGGTAGGCAGAAGTGCTAGCACCTACATTTCGCCAGTTTATGTTTAGGTCCCAATGTAATAGGTGGCGAGCCTATTGCCAGTAACCGGGCACTTATAAAAATAACACAAAATAAATCGCGTTAGAAAAGTAAAAAATACTTTTATTTCAGTAAATACCTACGTACTGTCAAAACAAGCAACAATAATATAATATTCGCACACGAACTTGGACAAGTCAGAGGTGCTTGACCGGGGACTGAACTTGAACCGTCGGCATGACATGCTAATAGTTACTTTTCGCATATCACATTTTTTATACTTATAAGCAATTTCTATTTAAATTTACAGCCTTTGTGGCGTAGCGGTTGTAAACGCTGCCGCTGCGCAGGAGGCGTAGGTTCGATCCCCGTTCAGTGCATGGGTTCCACGTGGTTCCCGGCAGAGTATTTTGCCACGCCATCTCTTCCCATGCGGTGTCGTACAAGGCGACTAAGAGATAAGGCTATTTAACATCAGACAAATATATACAGCCCAGACTCAGCCTCGGATGCACAGCTCGAGTCAACAATAGTGCCCGGAAAGCGGCAGCTCACCCCCTATTACGTGGGATCGAATCCAATGATTAGTGATTTTTTTTTTAAATTATGTAGTACTCGTGATTAAACGAATACTCAGACAATTACAATCTAGATCTAGAAGCTAATAAGTAATTTAAATTTAACTTAATTTGCTAATACTTACAAGTTACGAATGTGTCCATTGGCACTTTTCTTATAGTCTCTATTGTTATTGATAGACACTTTGATCTTGTGTTCTTTAAATTGGTGAAATGAGGGTGTTAATTCACCTCTGCCTAACTCACCAAGGATAAAGGCGTGATTAAACGTTATGTATTTATGTATGAATATGGGTAATCTCGGAGAGCACGTTAAGCCGTCGGTCCCGGTAGCCATACGAATATCTAGGCAGTCGTTACGGGTAGTTGGAGCCCTCAAAAGTCCAACAACTGGTCTAGCTGCAATGCTTCGATATTGCCTTCGGGTTGTTGAGATCAGATATTCAATTTCATTAGATTTCATTTTCATTTCATCAGTTGACTTGACGGCCTACCAAATCCGCAGTCTGACTGGTAAAGAGGACCCATTTCTAAGTTGAAACCTTCGTATGTTTTTTTTTATAAGACACGTCAATTTGACTCCACCTCGCCTGATGGTAAGCTAAAGGTACAGTCTCGGAAAGAGGGTCACCATCGTAAACATGCACCATGTTAACAGTGGTGGCACTCAGCTTGACGGCCTCATCAGATGCCTTTTCACGCCCCGCTTAAAGGATCCGGGACTGTAGGAAGAAGGAAACACGTGAGCTGTCAGGGAGTTCTAGGTCTTAATGGTGCGGTATAGGAATGAGTCACTGATACGCTTGGTTCTAGCAGGTGTACTCTGCACCGTAAATGGATGACGTCTTAGCCCTGCACGTGTCGTCCTGTGAAGGAAAGGGGAGGGTGGGACTAATTGGAAGAGCTCGTCAGAACATTCACCACGGTAGAGACGGTAGAAAACTGCCAAAGACGCAACATCTCTACGCATCTGCAAAGGCTCGAGGGTATTCGTGACCTCAGGATTAATTAATCACTTAGTTTTCCCCGCTTCCTGTTGACGTATTGTTGTAATATTTGGCACACACCTTTAATTTGCACAATAATACCATTTAAATCAATAAAACAGTTTGATTCGCTCTGCATGCCTCCATGCATGCATGACAGCCTCCGTGGCGTGGTGGTAGTGAACGCGACTGCCACGCAGGAGGCGTGGGTTCGATTCCCGCTCAATGCAAATATTTGTATGCATGAATATGGCTATTTGCTTTGGTCTGGGTGTTTCTATGTATAATACCTATGTATGTATTTACAACAAAAAAAGTATCTAAGTATGTTTATCCGCATTCTAGATTCCATAACACAAGCTAGTTAAGCTATGCTTACCATGGATCTAGATAGCGTTGTGTGGAGTGTTGTAAAAAAAAAATATCTTCATTTTAAGATCATTTTGAGACTATATTTCACCACATCCACGTTTCACCATGATATTCGGTCCCGTGACGTAATAGAGGGCGAGCCTACTGCCGTCTAGCGGGCACTTTGTCTTGGGCAAAATTCAAAATTCAAATTCAAAAATAGTTTATTCTGCATAGACCATTAAATCGGAACTTACAAAACGTCAACATAAAGTAAATATTAAATACTAACTAATACTAGTTGTTCGAACCATCTAGCTATTTGCATGAATGTATGGGTGCATCAGCCTTATCTATGTGTGTGTGAAGATCTATTCCTTTATATGCATGTTTTTAATGTGTCACAAGTCAGTATCAGAAATAAAGCATACCAATAAACACCGCTTTTAAGTTATAAAACTCCTTACATTCAAAAGTGAACCTAATCAACCCTACATATGGTCGATTTTCGAACCGGATTACAAAACTTACCTGCCGCACCTGTTGTGAAGCGGTCGACGCGAGAACAATAGATCACATTTTTTTCTGTTACGACTGCGAGTGAATAGTGCAATTTATTAAGAAAACAAGTTGAAGACGTCTAAATTACGAATATTGAAATTGAATATAACTCTGTGATTACGTGACCTATATTGAATTTTCTTTTGGAATTATGGCTACCACACCTGATCAATTACTGACGGAACTAGAAGATATCGCATTGTTACTGCATAAGGCTCAAACTAACTTAAAGAAGTGTTCGAAACGCAGATTGACTAAAGGTTACATAGAAACACGTTTGCAATCCATTGACGAGTACTGGAATAAATTCACTACGGCGCATCACAGTCTTCTGAGGACTATACCGAAAGAAAAGAAGAATGAAATTCCGTATTTCGTAAATGAAGACTATTTTGTTGTGGAAGAATTGTATCTATGTATGCAAGGTGATTTGAAAGACATCTTAGCGACGTTGAGTACCTCCATACCAAGTGACGACGGCGCGATACATAACACCGGTAACACTCATGAAGATAATCTTAAGCTGCCTAAAATTCAGTTACCCACCTTTTCGGGTGCTTATGAAGATTGGACGACGTTCAGAGACTTGTTTATATCGTTAGTTCACACTAATTCGAAGCTACCTAAGGTTCAAAAATTGCACTATTTGAAAGTTAGTATTACCGGAGAAGCAGAAAGATTACTGAAAACAATACAGGTAACAGAAAATAATTATGATCAAGCTTGGAGTTTGTTAAAGGAACGTTTTGGTAATAAACGGATTATAGTGAATTCTCTCTTGCAAAAATTGACTAACCAAAAGAAGATGCCTAATAAAGCAGCCACTCACATCAAGGCATTGTTAGACACAACTAGTGAATGCCTCGAAAGTTTAAAAAACCTGAATGTGTCAACAGATTCTTGGGATCCACTTATCATATTTCTGACTGTTCAGAAATTAGACCCAGAGTCACACCAAGAGTGGGAGGAGTTTGCTCATAAAGATAATCTAGATGAGCTACCAACATGGCAAGACCTTCATAAATTTTTAAAGATTAAATTTCAAACATTAGAAATGGTTTCGCCACCAACAAGGGAGAAACCTACGAAGAGAAGAGAATATACAGTCCACGTTTCAACAACACCTACTGCAACCAAACAAAGAACTTGTGTCATATGTAAGGAGAATCATACGCTAAGCCATTGTAAGGAGTTTACCAAAATGGAACCAACCAAGAGGTGTGAATATGTCAAGAACAATCAGCTTTGTTTTAACTGCCTGGCACCAGGACACTCAGCTAAGAAATGTCGGTTAAACATGTCCTGTCGCATATGTCAAAAACGTCACCATTCACTGGTTCATCAACACATGCAACAATCCAACACTACTCAAACAAATGAGGTGCAAACAAATCACCATGAAGTTAAAGAACAAAATGAATCAACAGAAGTCACCGAACCAATTGAAGTCTCATCACATTTCTCCACAAGCACGTCGACAGCACTACTGGCTACAGCACTCGTACCAGTAGGTAGTGAGTCGGGACATATAATTATGTTACGAGCATTAGTCGATCAGGGCTCACAAGCAACATTCATTAGTGAAAGAGCAGCTCAACAGTTAAGACTCAAGAGAATGCCTGCTAACGCAACAATCACCGGGGTAGGCTCCACCTCAACAAACGTGAAGCATGCTGCTTACATTGAACTGCGATCAAGACACGAAGAGACTTTCAAGTTACTAGTGAAGGCTTACATCATGTCCACACGACTTACTACGCAATTACCATCGCAAACCATTCCTACCAACACCTGGTCTCATTTATCAGGTCTCGTTTTAGCTGACCCAGACTTTAATAAACGAGGACCCATTGATTTACTCCTAGGTGTCGAAGTATGTGCTCAAATCATGAAAAGAAACATTATCAAGGGCCCCCCAGGTTCTCCATGTGCTCAGAATACAAACCTGGGGTGGATTCTTTTTGGGAACATACACCAAGAAGGAAACAATAATGTTATTAATGTGATGCATCACAGTTTAGACTTGGACAAGATGTTGAAAACAATGTGGGAGTTGGATAGTGAAGATAAGATATTGTTAACACCAGAAGAACGAAGATGCGAAGAAATTTATCTATCCACTCACTCAAGAACTAAAGACGGAAAATATGTCGTCAAATTACCAACTAAAACAAATGAATTATTATCAATACATGGAGGAACAAGAACGATAGCTATGAAGAGACTTTACCAATTAGAGAAACGATTAGAGAAGAATGTTACACTACAAACTGAATATAAGAAAGTTATGGATGAATATATAAGTATGAATCATATGGAAGAAGTACCACAAGAAGAAATTAACAACCCTAGTGTCTACCTACCACATCACGCAGTAGTTAAAGAAGATAAAGAAACTACAAAGGTGAGAATAGTTTTCAATGCATCACAAAGGGGTAACAACGATGTTTCATTGAACGACGAACTTCTAGTGGGGCCTCAGCTACAAACTGATATGAGAAGCCTCATCATGAGATGGCGTATGAAGAAGGTTTGTTTTGTAGCTGATGTATCACGTATGTATCGTATGATTTTGGTGACCAGAGAAGACCGAGAACTACAGCGAATCGTATGGAGGAGTAATCCTACTGAACCAGTTAAAGATTATCGGCTCACAAGAGTTACGTTCGGAACAGCATCTGCTCCCTACTTGGCCGTTCGAACGTTGCATCAAGTTGCTGATGATGAAGCTGCCTTGTGCCCTGAAGCTGCTAGAATGATCAAAGAAGAGTTCTATGTCGATGATCTTATGGCCTCAAAGGACGATTTATCTGATGCAATACACACTGCAAAGAACATAGAGGCTATATTACAGAAAGGAGGGTTCATATTACAAAAGTGGTGCTCAAATGATATTAACTTTCTGACGCAATTTGAACCAGAAAAGCGAACCTCTAATGTTAGCCTCGATATTACACTTCATGGTACGATAACAGCCTTGGGTCTTCATTGGGACATGGGCAAAGATGTGTTTCGGTACAGTCTTAATTTACCGTCTGTGGCCAACACCGTCAGCAAGCGTACAATCCTCGCTGATATCCAACGACTGTTTGATCCACTGGGTTGGCTGGCTCCAGCCATGTTACGGACAAAGCTGCTAATACAAAAATTATGGTTGCAAGGAGTCGGTTGGGATGATGATATAGATGCGAGTATAAAACAAGAGTGGACGGCACTAAGAGAGAGTCTTCAGTATCTTAATGTAATCGAAGTGCCAAGATGGTTGGGCACTACATTCCATGATAAAGCAAACATCGAAGTTCACGGTTTTTGTGATGCTTCCACGAAGGCATACGCTGCAGTGGCTTATGTGAGATTTGAACGGGAAGATGGTAGCATCGAAACACAGATCATAGCTGCCAAGACTCGAGTAGCTCCAGTGAAGCCTGTCTCTCTACCACGCCTAGAGTTATGCGGTGCCCTTCTCTTATCACGATTGCTGAAACAAATTAAGACCGCCATGAAAATGTCTGATGAGAAAATATTCGCATGGACTGATTCCACCATTGTACTTTCCTGGCTGCTTGGTGACCCAACAAGATGGCAAGTTTTTGTGAGAAATCGAGTCGTTGAAATAATGGACAACATCGGAACGAACTGGTTTCATGTACAATCAAATGACAATCCCGCTGATGTTGCATCACGAGGAGAACATACTTCAGAACTCAAAGAAAACTTACAGTGGTGGAGGGGTCCAAAATGGCTGAAACAGAATGAAATAATATTTAGCAGACCAAACAACTTGAATACCAATGTGGAAAGAAGAGAGATTGTACAATCAAATTGCAAGACAGAAGAAGCAAGTCTAGAGAAGCAATTTATGCAATTCAATAGTTTAAAGGAGCTTCTAACATCTATTACCTATTGCAAAAGATTTCTAAAGGGGAAAGCTATGGAAAACAAAGAAGCAATTATATCTACTAAAGAAATAAATGAAGCACTTCAGGCGTGTGTAAAAATTGCCCAAAGAGAAAGTTTTCATGAAGAAATTACGAGTTTGCTACAGAAGAAGGAAGTTAAGAGAGATAGTAAAGTGAAAACATTAAGACCTTACCTTGATGAAGAAGAGATTCTCAGGGTGGGCGGTAGGTTACGGCACGCTGATATACCGGCAGATACTAAAAATCCCATAATATTAGACTATCACAATAATTTATCAAAACTTATAGTTAAGGATGCTCACCTGAAGACACTGCACGGAGGAATCCAGATGATGATGGCCTTCCTAAGAACAAAATATTGGGTAATTAAAGCAAAACATTTGATTAAGACCTGTATCCGTAAGTGTTTGATATGTTCCAAACATAATGCAGCAGCTAAAAATCAAATAATGGGTGATTTGCCAAAGGTCAGAGTCACTCCAGCCAAACCCTTTCTAAACAGTGGAGTAGACTTTGCTGGACCATACCAAGTGTTGGCATCCAAAGGCAGAGGATCAAAAACTACCAAGGCTTATGTAGCAGTATTCATCTGTATGGCTACGAAGGCTGTTCATTTAGAATTAGTTGGAGACCTCACAACTGAATCTTTCATTGGCGCTTTTAAGAGGTTTGTCGCCCGACGTGGAAGATGCTCACAGATATGGAGTGACCAAGGCAGAAACTTTATTGGAGCCAACAAAGAGCTGATAGAATGTTGGAAGGAAGCAAAATTTGAGCTTGAAGGTCCCATAGTGGAGTCTCTTGCACTAGATGGGACACAGTGGCATTTCATACCCGCGTACAGTCCTCATATGGGAGGATTATGGGAAGCAGGAGTAAAGTCCATGAAACACCATATGAAGAGGATTTTAACCACTAGCTTGACCTACGAGGAAATGAGCACCCTGCTTTGCCAAATCGAATCGTGTCTCAACTCCAGGCCGCTCAGTCCAATAGATGATGTGGACATAGACAACCCGACACCTTTAACGCCTGGCCATTTCTTGATTGGCGAAGCTCCCATAACTGTGCCACAACCTAACTTTCAAGACGTGTCAATTAGTCACCTGTCACGTTGGAAGCACGTCCAGAAATTGCTTGCAGATTTTTGGATTAAATGGCAAGCAGAATACCTAACTAGCTTACAACAAAGACCAAAATGGCTTAGAAGATGTAAGGAGCTCGAAGTTGGTCGCATTGTTCTCATCAAGAATGAACTGCTTCCTCCTGGCAAATGGTCGTTAGGTCGGATTGTCGCTAAACATCCAGGCGACGATGGAATCACACGAGTGTATAGCGTTAAAACCGGTGCCTGTGTGATCAAGCGAAGTTTTAATAAACTATGTCCTTTGCCTATAGACATTGAAAATGATTAATGTTATAAATATTAAATTTTGTAGTGTGATTGTTATTGTCTTATATAAGAATGAATTTGTATATTGTTGCATGAGCTATATTTACTTTTCACGTATGACTTCCATTACAGTGTATGACTGGAGCATATACTTGTTAATGCACTTTGTTAATTATATAATTGTAACTTAATTCATATATGTAGGTCTATAAAGGCCATTATGCCCTTTGGTGGGCGGCATGTTCGAACCATCTAGCTATTTGCATGAATGTATGGGTGCATCAGCCTTATCTATGTGTGTGTGAAGATCTATTCCTTTATATGCATGTTTTTAATGTGTCACAAGTCAGTATCAGAAATAAAGCATACCAATAAACACCGCTTTTAAGTTATAAAACTCCTTACATTCAAAAGTGAACCTAATCAACCCTACACTAGTAAATGGACCACCGGTTTAAAACGCGGCCCAGACCTGAGAAGACTCCGGCAAGAAACTCAGCGGGCATTTTTTTTGGTCTATTTACAAAACATTTACTTACTTAGCCTAAAACTTATAGTCTAGATACAATGTTTTGCTTGAGTAGCATAGCTGAGTGAACAGCTCATTTCCAAGCTTGTTGTATGGCCAAGGCTGTATGTTTACTGTCGAATGAATAATTCCCTCCCTTCCCTTTTCCTTCAAATCCCTTACTTGCCTTTTACGACACCCATCCTAGGTCCTATTCTAATCCATTGGGCACCAACACGATCTTTAATACCTATTACATAGCCATCTACTTAGTTCATACTTCTTAGCCATCCTATATTATCCTGGGTGCAGGTAGAAGGGGCAGGCCCAAGAAGTGCTGGTTTGACGTCGTGGAGGGTAACATGCGAGCAAACGGCCTCACTACCTTGGACGCCCACGATCAAGCGAAGTGGAGGAGGAAGAGCCGGAAGGCGGACCCTGAGCTCCGAAGGCACTGTGGCCTCGGATGCAATCAGGACTAACGTCTTTATGTTAATGATGATGACTGACTGAGGTACAAGAATTATCACTCATTGGGATAAAACAAGTCTCGCTTTCCCTGGACACTTCACACTAACGTAGAAATAAGCAGAGGTTTTTTACTACTTTTTCCATTAATTTATTTAGGTACTAGCTGACCCGGAGAACTTCGTAGGTACCGCCAATTATTTTCCACCCGCGTGGAGTCCGATCCCGTTCCCGCTGCACCCTCTTATACAATGATATAGTTATATAAACAGCAACAGAAATAACCACACTGTCACTTCTGCGTATGCCGATGTCCGCCGAATTTGTTGACATTAATGATCACTGCTCCGTTCTCTTGAGTAGTAGCGTGATGATAGCCTAAGTGTTATTCTGATGTATAAGCTATATTATTGTAAAGTTTCATGAAAATCCATTCAGTAGTTTTTACGTGAAAGAGTGACAGACATCCATCCATACTCACAAACTTTCGCGTTTTTAATATTAAATAGGATGTTTCATTGTATGTTTTTACCTTATCTAAATAAATTAACAATATTTAATATCAGTCTATAATATAAATATATAAAATCAGTCTATAAATTAATCTAAATAAACTATACCTAATAGATAATTATACATAGTTGTCGAAGCCTGTAAGTTTAATAGATTTTTCGCTAGGTAGGTATTGATACCTAGTTTTAACTTAATATACAAGTAGTTTTCTACGTATTATACGTATAATAATTATAATTGAAATAAAATATATTTTACACAAAATAATATTTTACGCAAAATAAAATATACCTACATCATACTTTGTCGTAGTTACAACCTCAGTTTTCGTTCAACAAAATGTGCGTCGTGATAGAGTGACCCTTACCGCTAGTATTGTAATTTTTTTAACATTTTATTTTATTTATTTTTAATCCACTAAGTAGTATAATGAATGGTAGAGACACTGTTCGGTAAATTAGTTACCTTTAGGTAGGTAAGTATCGTATAGGTAAAATATTTTTTCCTCAACAAGTCAGTGGCATTAAAGTTGTCAAATACTAAGATTGAATCTAAACGATGAATGGTCGCGGTTGAGTGTCGCCATCACAAAGTTTTCACATTAAACACTTTTACCTACGGAGAAGCTACTATCACGCATGCGTGTAACCTTTCAACGACACTTGTTATTAGTTTATTATAAGAAAATATCTTGTTTTTCCGCATTCGATTCTTTAAATTATACCTACCTAATGAATTCTTTGAATAAAATTAAACTTAGAAATGTTTACAATATATAAAAATCCATTTCATCCTCTTGGCGTGCTCTAAACATACAAGCGAGCATGGCCCGTTGAACAAGCAGTAACTCACGATGTGTTCCGTGCGAGAGGAACTCAGTAATTTTGATTAGGTACAGAACAGAAAATCCGAACATAGGGAAACTCTCATGTAATTGCGGCAAGAACTGTAGCAAAAACTCGCACAACCGTGTGTGAGACGGCGCGCGCGCGGAGTGGCGCGGCGCGGAGCGGTGTGGCGCGGCGCGGCGCAGCATCGCGCTGGTGCTGCTGGCTGCTGGCGAGCTGGCGGTGCTCACGCACACCACGGCACGGCGGGAGGCGACCGGCGCGCCCGGCGCCGCTGCCGATTGGCGCGCCCCGAGTGGGCAGAGCGCCACGCCCCGGCGTCGGCCCTGCTCGCTCGTGCCGCGCCAGTGTCCGCCAGACTGCCGAGCGCGCCGGGCCTCCCGCTTCCCCGCGCCTCGCTCGGCCACGCCGCGTCCCGTGATCGAACCATACAAAACCTCTAGTTAACATCCGTCGCGAGTGCATTATGACACTAGTGAGCTAGCGGGCCGCTGTGACGGTGTCAAATAATTGATGTGTATGTGTTCACGTGCTTGTGTGTTGTGTTAGGTTGGGCCCGTGACGAAAAACGTTCGTGGTGGCCAGCGGAGCCTTGCACCCGGGCTCGGGCCGAGCTTTCATGGCTCAGCCTAGGGTATGTACACTGTTTATCAGTACACAAACAACATGATATACTCATACGTCACATGTGACAGCTACCTTTGCAGTACAGTCAATGGAATAGGCGATAAATCTAGTGATTATCACTGAGTAATTTGATAACGAACCTATACGAGTAATTAGTGTCAAAAAACGTGATGAACGTTGATTTGAATCTTAACGACTAAGTGGTATATCCACTGGGTCGTTAAGATGGAGATGTTAGTTAACTGAAGCCAAATCACAATTGACACATATGACAAAGATGGTTAGAGCTTGTAACAACACATTAGTGGTGTTACCACAGCAGGGAAGTTGTAATAACTAGTGAAACGCGTTCGGAATATATAATGTGAGTTTGGAGCGCATTCTAACAACCATCGGCGCATAACAGGTGATAATGAAAACGAAATGAATGCATTATAATCGTGAAACCGTTTGTGATAATGCAATCACGATGGTATCTTGCACTCAATGCAATTCAACCGCGCATGATTGAATAGTTAATCATATCCAATATTCAGTTTATGCTAGTAACGTCTGTCTGAGATGTAGACACGGACATAAAAATAAATCCAATAGATGAATAAATGAATACGTTTCCATATTTTGGACACCTGATGGAATAACAGCTTTGGTACCTAATCGGGACAATAAATGCGATAGAATGGCGTGCAGCGGGGCGTCTATTGTTGAATGCTCTCTTACGGGCGATGGGGACGGGACACAGTGAAATCTGTGGAGTTACAAGCGGCTTTAAACGCACAGTTTGACACAAAGAGTATCTCAGAAACCGACAATAAAATTCAATTGACAATGAAAAGAAAAACTTTTTTTGGTACGCACCACAAGGATGCCCCTAACGGAATTCATGGGGACAACTTTCTAAAGATTTAGGGTTGTATTGTTTTTGGTGTAGGCAACATAAAAGTTTTAATCCTTCTTTGTTAGGCAACGCTATTATTAAATAGTAAACATAAATAACTTTAAACCCATTAAAATGTCAAATAACGTTTTGCACATAATGAAACTATAGGAACTAAACCTATAGTCAAGTCTGTATAACTATAATATTTAAGTGATAAATCAAAGTAATTATTAGGTGAATTAATTTGTAGATTATGTAGGAATATCTATAATTTTTAACTGCAATACTTAACTAAGAATAGTGGTTTGCAGCCACGTTTACCAGTTTTTAGGGATAGTAATTTGAAAAAATGGTACGTATTGAAATAGAAAGAATAATTGATTTTAATTGCAAATGGTTATCAGCAAAACAAAAAACTGCGGCATTGTTGTTATTCCCGTCGGTCGTTTGCGTTCCGTTCCTTTACTTTCCAGCCACATTAAGTATAAACAATTCATATTATTTATGCATTCAAACAGATAAACATCTAATTAATAACAGTAATAAGTAGTCAACATATGTACCTATATTGTTATAAATACACTTTAGGTACCATTATAAAAATATTTACCACTCCGCTTTTATTTAGAAAAGTTTAAGTTCCTTAAAATGGCCTGCCTAAGTAAGCAATAGGCGTTTATAACTATTTATCTAGAGCAACCCTGTGAATGTTAAATACAACCATAAATTAAAATAATGCTCTGTGCATAATATCTAGGTAGCAAGGTGTTATTAAAAATGTTGATTATTAGGTTAACTACAATTTATATCTAAATAATATGGAGATGACCAATTTAAAGTATAAAATATGTAGATTAAAATAATACCAAACTTACTTCAATAACTATCTCCACACATAGCTATAAAAGTACACTCAGTTGTTAGTAATTAACAAAATGTTAATTATTTGATTAAGTACAGTTTATATCTACATATAACGATATACTTACTTAATTTAAAGTAAGTACAAGACCTGTAGAATAAATATATAAATTTGTTTTATAAAGTACACTTTATTAAGTTGTACCTTGAGTTGTACCTATCTACGTAAATTTAGTTAAATACACCTAACTGAACATGGTGCCATATTGGCGAGTAGGTATTATTTATATAATACTAGTGTGTTATATTATATCATATAATGGCATAACTTTTAGCATTAGCCCAGTTTTCTGTTAGTATGCGATTATCATTAATATGGAGGTCGAGAAATTCTAGCTAGAAGGTATAAGGTCCGTTGATTTGAAATTAAAATGTAAATCGGTTCAGCATAACTTTTATAAAAGGCCCACTGGTTACGTATTTTGCACAATTCGTATCTAAATGGTATTAATTTTACTCTAAATTAATGTAAATAAATGTAAAATTTAATTAAATAAAAAATAAAAGACATTAGATGCGTTTATGATATGAAATGTTTAAAATTAAAATAGAAACGATGTAATCATTTTATATTCATTTATATATAGGTACTGGCCTGAAATAATACAACAAGTTTAGTGAAGGCAGTGAAAAAAACTAAATAAAAGAATATTAATTATAAAACTTAATGTGAATTTAGAAAAATACAATTTTTTTTAACGTCAGGTCTTGTCTAATTTAATGTTTATAGAATCATAAGCCATAATAAACATAATGTTAGTTAGATAACCAAAAATATCTCAAAACGTAACTACACAACAATAAATGTCCTCCCTTTTTAAAGTCGGTTGAAATACATGCGATTGATTATTATATATGTTGATAAAATTATGAGGAAAAATTGAATAAGGTAAAGATTATGCGGAGACGTCTCAAAATGTATGTCGATTGTACCTTATTTTTGCAATGTATAAAGGTTAATGGAACAAACGTGTATTATGAATAAATATAATCAAAATGAACATACATTTATGTATAAATAGCTGTAATAATAAACACGATAACGCGTTAACACACGTAGGATAAATAATGGGTTATTCGTGAAAATCTAATAAATAAATTCTGAGTCCAGCTGAGAATTCAGCTTGAAACCAAAAGAATTATTAAAAAATTGATTAAAGTGTAATTAACATGTTACTAAAATACATTATCTTTATAAACCTGTGTAGATTTGAGTAATTTTGCATATTTATTTTTAAGATCAGCACAGTTTTTTGTTCTTACTGTTTGATAAAATCACCAACAGCCAAGATAACAGAAATAATTAAATCTACACTGCAATTATAATACTTTGTCTAGATTTTTTGTCTATGGTAATTTTATACACATTGTATTAATCATACGTTTATCTTTATATTCAAGTGAAAATACATTTTTAATCTAACTTCATACTTTTAATGAGCGGTTTAAATTAAACTTCTATAAAAAAACAATCTTTCTTTAATGAAATATAAATGAAGTAATACGCTTAGCATATCACTTTTTATTTTTAGTTATTTATAGGTTACATAAAATTTTATTATATATGATACAGGAAAGTCCCGCTCGGTCCTTACGAAAAATTAATTCACAGGTTAGACTTTAATGATATTTGCAGAAGACTTGTCGGTCAATTGTGGCGAGTACCGTAAATTTTACGATATAGCGATAAGAATATCAATTTGTCTCCTAATACTAAACTCATAATCAGTGATAATGGTGCTTTTCGACAGTGGCCCACTAAATAACCTGATAACATGTGTACTGGATACACCATATTGACTTATTTGTACTGCAATGTGTGTATCTGCGTCTATCTACATGATATGATTAATATAAAATCCCTAACATGTTGAAAATGTGAAAGCAATAAATTTATTTTTATTAAATTTTCTGTAGGTGGTCTCGCTAGAATGATACACACATGATCAGTGACGTCACGGAAAAGCAAATTGTCATAGCCATAGATTATTGTAATTTTACACAGATTATACTCACAGTATTTAATTGAATCAGCTGTTTTTTTTTCTGTTATAAGAATTCTGCTCGAGTTAAAAACACCCAAAGAGCTTTATACCTACTTATAGTTTTTAAAATAATAATGTAGGTACCTAATTAATTTTATATCTTTCACTCTTTTATTTTTTTATTGTTATATATAATTATAAAATATTAAAGACTCATGCATGGCTAGAGTCAACAATAGTGCCCGGAATACGGCAATAGGTTCACCTTATGTGGGACCGAAGTCAAATTGACGTGTACCGGTGTACTGTATAAAAAAAAAATTGGTGAAATGTGGGTGTTAAGTCACCTCTACCTAAATATATGATTATATTAAATATAATTATTATAAAACACAAAACGTAACACGAAAAAAAAAACAAAACGCATCCAAAATCTCACCAGACGAAAGAAATACTCAAACGGCCATTTTAAACGCAATAAAAGCGGTAAAATAAAAAAATAAATATTTTATGTTATCTGTTGACCAATCTACCAACGCACGCAGGGATGTAAAAGATGTTACGACTCATAAAAAATTTGGCCAAATATCTGTAAAACTTTTGTAATTAAACGCGAAATATATTATTTTCTTGATGCAGTGTAGTTAATATAGCTAATATTGGAATAAAACCACTTTTAACCTACGGAGGGGGCTCTCAATTCGGATGTTTATAATTTATTTTTAACAGTATTTATCGCCATTTTGAAATTTCGCGGCGTATAACGTCAGATAGGTGTAATGAATCGTTTAAAAAGTGTTTTTTTTTTAAATGAGTGATATTGGCGTAAACTTCCGACGGTATCATATACCTTAAAATGCATTTGGTTAAGTATTTAACTAAAGGTGAGAAATCTTGTAGCGACTTTTCTTAAAAATTAAACTAAACAAAGAAACTAAGCTAACTGAATAGCAAGTGGATTAATCTCGGTTTTTATTCTTTAAAATGAGTTTTTAAATGAAACATATTAAAAAGGCTCACTATTGTTTATGTTTTGTTAAGCGAATAAAGCATAGTGTTGTATATTACCTACTATTTCGATAAACCCAAAAATACCTACTATATATTTGTAGCTTTTTCGAAAATCAGTCTTTTTTTAATTTGACGCGGTTCCTCTCCGTTCAGTAAGAAGTTAGGGAGGCTTATTATCTATTGCACTCCTTTGTGAATTGGGTATTCTACTGACTAGTCAAATAAGTAACTTTTTACTAAACGTCAAAAAATAGGTAATTTGTATGAAAAAGATTTAGTGACGTCATAAAATTTAATAGTTAAATCAGTTACTAGTATAGCTTAAATTAGCTTGAATAAAAATAAATAAAAACTATAAAATAAGGACCGATGCCATTTTTACCGCTCTTTTACCATTCTTAATCTAATAAGCTTGGTTAGATAATTTATTTTAACTATAAGATAATACCCAATTGGCTGACTTTTAAAAAATCCAACATCTCATACAACTGTCAGGCAAGTTCCTTGACATTTTTCGTTGTTTTTTAAATATTTTTTAACAATACAACTTGGTTGGGCTAAGCCGTCGCCGTCGGTGTAATATTGAAGAAACGACCATTTTATTTTATTATCTTTAAATAACTAGAATTAGACTAATGTTTGAAACGTTTCTGGTTAATTAACCGAGTAAGTTAACAAATTCCTTCCTTAAAGAATATCCTATTCTTGTGATTGGTGACCATTCTGAACAAAATGAGTCCCTTGATTGAATTTTACAGCAATAAGTATGCTAAATATACAAATCAAATACATACCGTCGCGTCGGTAGCATAATGGTTAAGGAGTCGGCCTTACGATAGAGAGGTCCCGGTTCGAATCCGGGCCAATACACTACCGTTTTGAACCCACTCCTAGCATAAATAATTAAGCTAAGTTGGAGGGGTTAAAGGGAATATTAGTAATTTCGATTCTATAATTCTTTTAAAAAAAAAAGAAGGAAGCTTGAATTTCATCGGGCGTGTCTTGGTAGCCTAGTTGGTCAAGGCATTCCCCCTGTAAGGAAAAGATCGCGGGTTCGAGTCCCCCGCCCGAGAAGTTTAATTTTTCCTTATGTATTCGATAATGAGTCCCCTCCGTGCTTGGGAGAGCGCGTTAAGCCGTCAGTCCTGGTTACCATACCAACTACATATCGCTTCGTTACGGGGAATTCGATTCCTAAAAATCCATTAACTGGTCTAACTATAGAATTTTGATATCGCCAGTAGAAACAAAGAAAATTTGTTTATTGAGAATCGGCACACAAAATACACAAAAACACTATTTACGACAGAGAAAGAAAAAGGTTGTAGAAATCCACGGAAAATATTAAAATTCGATCCAACTGCATTATAACTGTGCAACGGCTGATAAACTAATTATAATTTGATTATTTACTTGTATAAAAAGCTGTGATGTATAGAATAAAACATTTAACTAATACTATCGCGATTTAGTTGTTGTTATTTTAATATTTAAAGTTACCCCGACGCTTCGTTCGCTTTTTACCAACGACGGAACGGAGACGTTATGCGTTTCGGGTGAGAGGATGTTTGTGTGATTGTGCAAATCCATGTTGCCATTTTCTCCGAACTTATCAATCCATATTTAATACAGTTTTCAGTTATCATTATCTAACATTTGTATAGACTCCCGAGTCCCGACATTATCGTGTAGAGCACTAATGTTGCCATAACTAGCGTTCCAAAATTCCTAAAATTAAGGAATATTAATAAATGGTTACTTAATCTAATAATAGTTTATTATACCGCCGGATTAGGTTCTGGTACCATTGATTGCAAGTACTGGCACTGATTTGTACCACTGCTGCACTGGTACCAGTACAAAGTACCGGTACATAATGGGGTCGCTTATTGAAATTCAATTGGAGTAGGAGGTACGTCTACATAACTGTGTGGTTAGAAAATAGCTGATAGACAATATATGTGTGTTATTTTTAATTAATCAATATTGAGGAATTATAAATACGCCTTTGAAAATAGTGCCGCGTGGTTCCCGGCAGAATACAATTTGGGCCACCTAATCTCTTCCCATGTGGTGTCGTACAAGACGACTAGGGGATAGGGCTGTTTAACATCAGACAGATATTTACAGCCCAGACTCAGCCTCAGATGCATGGCTCAGGTCGACAATAGTGCCCGGAATACAGCAATAGGCGTGGGACAGAATACAATTGCTGAAATGTGGATGTCAATTCGCCTCTGCCTTACCCTTCGGGGAAAAAGTCGTAATTATATGTATGTTTGGGAATGAAGTCATAATCAGCTGCTCATTCATAAGATATATGTTAGCGGAACAATAGTCAAAAATATCTGATCTCAATACAAATATATTTATTACTTATTATTCTGGTATTGTATAACAATACTATTAAATGATTTATTAATGTATGTAAGTACGCAATATATTTTGTTTGTCGTGTTATTACGTTTGCTACTTTATTTCTAAGTCTTTGGCGCCAAAACGGAGTCTTTCAGCCGTTCTTTAAACATTAAAACTTGTTATTGGCACTTATTTCAACTGTAAAGATAACACCAGTATTGTATAGGCAATTCAGTTCACATTACGTGATAAAAAACAGTCAATTTTATGGTTGAAAGTGTTGAAAAATGTCCCACCATCGTAGTAGGAATAAGATAACGTGGCAACATTGCTGTATTTTTTACTTTTAAACGCTGGCAACGTTGTGAAACTCGCGGCAAAGCAGAGTTACATGGAAGTGGTATAGATAATAAAAAATAATTGAGTGTTGCCACTTACGATTACTTTTATCGGCTTCAATGGTACTATTATTTTTTCATTAATAATGTGTACCGATTATCTAGTTTTGTGTGTCGAAAATCACTTTTTCATTGCGGCTTACCTGTAAAGTAAACTATTACATGCCACAATTTCGTATGTAATTGCAAAGTAATTTGGTTTTTATTTTATAATCTGTATCCGAATCCGAATGTAACACATTTTATTGCTTGTTAGAGCGATTCATTTAAAAAAATGTAAGTAGGCGTTATGGTACAGTATTAAGTTGAATTTATTTTTCGACACGAAAATTAAAATGGTTAACACACAGTAAACACAGCTATCTAACACACAGTTACACACCTATTTTACTCTTAATGTAGATATTAAGAGATCTACTACAACTACTATGTACCGATTAAAAAAACTGGTAAAAAACTATTAAAATATGCGTCGGGCTTAGTTTTTTAAATTTTTTAAACAAATATTCGTGACGGTAACCCAAGTAGGTAATCCTGCCGAGAATATATTCCACATTTAAAAAAACGCAATTACAAAATACGGTTTCAAAAAAAAAGAACACGAAAATTACCATTTTAAATTTAAATATAAAACGGTCAACAGCCTCGGTTTGACCATATAAATAATCATTGATGAATTATATAACTCTGTATACGACAAAATGATATATTATTATAATAAAAATTAAAAAAACCGGAGCGACTGGTTAGAGGACATTACTATTTTAATGTCGATTAGAAAAATTGATATTTTTTTTCGACTCCGGATCGTAATGTTGTTCATAGATACGTCACTGTATTTTTATTTGTGGGCGTAGATTCGTATTCGAATATCGAATATGTTGGGTTTGTTTTTAATGGACTTAAGGAAATGATCGGAGACATCAGAGATTAAGTTAATGTGGTGTAATGTACGTTTTTATGCGGCATCTTGCTTTATTTCTTGTTTTAGTGCTCAATTTAAAATGTCAGATAGTGCCAGTGTGATTGTTTTGAAACCAAACTGTCTTAACTTGTAAATAGCTCTTGATAATAGAATGAGCATACCTATTGTAGAAAAGCATAAGAAATATTTCATCATCAAAAGTTTTTTTAGTTGTTTAAAGGGGAAAGCAAAAACCATTTTCGTTCTGTAAGATTTTAAACAGTGACGAGTCAGATTATTTACAATGTTCTATTCGCGGATTATCAGATGTAAACTCTTAACATAATTCCGACATCAAACTCAATTCGAATCAGTCTGATGGCCAACGCGCTTTATAAACGCACCCACTAATTTGTTATTTAAATTTCGCTGTTCGATTCCATTTTTGAATTGGGATTCGCGGCGGGCTGAGCGGCTGACTGCGCTCTAGATGCTCGGCCGCTCGGCGCGCATACCGAGCGGAGCCGAGCACCCGAGGGCAGGTACCCGCTTCTCATTGTTTTATTCGCTGCGCGTTTCATTTTCAATTTGAATATCGCTGTTCATTTTCGAATTGGCTCTTTGTAGACGTGCGTTAATTGCGCACTTTAGATTCAACGGTAATTCGCGCGATCGCTAATTTGAGGGTTTATTGTTGGTCGAACGACTGACATCCTTTTTACGCGCACACCCCGTGAATTACTGATTGACAAGCGCCCGTTCAAGTCAAAATACTATTTACCATCAAACGCCGTGTCGTAAATCAACGCGATCCCGTCTGGCGACAGTTATTTGGACGCTCATATCGAAATATGTTTCCTACTCGCATATTCATGTCACGCTATTTCTTTCGCTGATCAAACACTACTAGTTTATCGCGCGATCGACAAATCCTACTGCAGTGACTCCCGAAACGATATAATTCCTCTAACACGCCGACGGGATCTAGATACAGATTAAATAATATTAATTGAAGTAACGTGACTCGACGATTCCGTACGAAGGGCTGGAACAATGCGCGTCGAGTGCTGGCCCGGCTGGCCGCTAGCGCGCCCAGGATCTACGTACGAATCGAACGTTCCATTTTTAAAAACTTGTTTTTGGAATTTTTTCCGAATCCTTTTTTGATATCTCGTTCAGTTTCGTCTTTTTTGGGCAGCGATAACGAGGTTTGAAATTGGAATCACGACGGTCCGTTACTAGGCTATTTAGCGCGCGCTTTTCTTCGTTGACATTTTTTAGAAATATGGCCGCTGCGAGATGAATAGTCGGCCGTTAGTGGTAATTAGTGAGGCTTATCTTTTAGATTAGTGTTGCTCAGGACCGCGAGTTGTATCTATTGATTTATTTGGTTCAAAACTCCGTGGGTTGTTTTCATCGGCACGGCGTGGTTGGTCACATCGGTCGGGGCGATGACCAAATTATTGCCAAGAACGAGTCCCGCCGGTGGCAGCCACCGACGCGCGCCCAATTCACATGATCCCGCACCATCTGTAAATCTTGATAAAGCATTTAGACGAAATTAAAAATTCACTTCAGCGAACCATTTGTCGGCGTTAACGACGATGACACCGGCGTTAGAGTATCGCGATTAAAAATAAAAACAGTATTTGACTTACAAATCTTAGCTGACGAAACAATCTTATTTATAAGACAGACGTAACACACTTAACATAAATCTGAAGGCGGGTACTCGCACAGATTATACAAAACTAAAATACCTAAAGCGAACGTCCGACTCGGATCATACAAAAGACAAGATAGGCCTCTCGCTCCGTTCAGAAATGCGTCACTCACAGAATTCGAAGTTTAAATAGTCAATCACGAGTGTCGGTGTGGCTAATCTCGCATTCAGCGCCACAATAGAGGTAACGAACGGACAAACGGACAGACGCGTTAATAAGACGCGCGTGGGCGGCTTTATGTCAACCTTATTTATGATCATAAACATTTTTTTCGGACTTTTTGCTGGAGTGACTCCCTCTGTAGTGGTGGGCACTCAAAATTTGTATTTTGAGAGTTCGTAGAATGAAACAGAACGTAAACGAGCCGCGGCAAGCTCACTCAGTTTTATTATTAACATGGAAATCCTTTAAGTAGTTAAGCATGTACTTATTTTAATACATTTAATAAAAGCAAAAAGGTACTGTGCCCGTCGCGTCGAAAGGAAATCGTTATCTTAACGAGCGCGTATTTACGTGAAATCTGACTGGCAGAGAGACTCGAACTGTCCCTTGGAGTGCACCAGACGATAAGAGGCCACAGCTATCGGTCCTCAGTTCATGTGCCAGCTATTGACCTCACTGTTTACATTACGAGACGTAAGATATAAGTATTACGCAGAAATTATGATAACCAAACGATCTTAGTTTCAATTTGTATACTTAATCGCGAGGTCTGAGAGGTTAATGGTCGCTTAAAATTAATTTTAATACAATAAAAAGTTTAATTGCGCGTGTCTGATAAGTCATATCGGGTCAGCTGATAATGATTTATGGCAGCTAATGCGGAGATTATTGTGCTTCTATAGGGAGTTCAAATTAAAATTGGAATGGCAAATAAAACTTTCATCCGCGGCTTTAAAACAAGTGTTAACATTCCCCCCGCAGTACTTTCAGAACGATAAATCTGCTCGCGAATCGACCGAATTCGTGCGGCATCGCTCACACTTCTATTATTAAAAAAGCAAAGAAAGAAGCAAAGAATAACATTCTACCCATAGATCGGTACGTTTCTGAACGTTTGGGCAGCTCGGTACGCACCTTTGGCTCTACATTTGGATTTAGAACGAGACCTACGGGATTTGAATTCAAATATAGAACAGTGAAGTGTTGCTAGTAATTAAGGTTAGGTGCGCAGTAGTTGTGCTAGGGCTGCGACGCGCGATTGGTTTATTGACACGTGTTAGCATTGTCGCGTCGGTGTCGTGCCGCCGTGTCCCCATGCGGATGGGCAAATGGAATAATGGACGTCTGGGCCCGCATCCGGCGCTCGAGTCGGATACAACTCTTGCAATGCTCTGGATACAATTTTTCAATTAAATCGACCAGACAGAAGATCCCTAATAGGTGTCGTTAAGAAGTCGTGTGCCCGATTTTCGAACTGTCCCCGTAACGAGGCCATTTTATTAGTATTTATGGTCGTGAAACAAACGCATGGAACATTCTTTGGTCTCTTACGGTGTGTGTATCATGAATGGAGCGGAATTTATGACTAGCGCCCGCTATAATGTTGAGCTGTTGTTAAATTGAAGTGGTCGCCATTGCGGCGTTAATTCATCGCCGAGCAATACGTCTCAATTCGGTCGTGTAATACTTTAATATATAAAGATTTTCTAAGTTTTACGGTCGTATTACGTTCGGCTCGATCGGGACGCAGTAAAATTCGATACGAGCATCTTGGCCCCTCTAACGACGGTTGATTTACCACTATCAATTTAAAAAATACATAAAAACACACCTGAATGATGGCTACCTACTTTTCTGTATGTATCATCTTTATAGCGTCAAATTTATATCTTTAACAAGTATTGTTCGGGAATTTAACATTTTTTTGGTGTGGCAATTTTCGATTATTATTATTAAGCGTTGTATGGCATTCATATGCATTATTCACTGTTACGAATCGTTTCTGGTGGCCCCTCAGTCGTGTGAATAGGTTGCCAGATGACAGGGCACTGAGACGGCGCTATGAGGCAGGCGGGCGCTAGAGAGAGACGGTGCACGTTAAGGGTGGCGTTCATCATGTCCCACCCCGTGTCGGGCACAAGTGACGGTTCTGTCTTCCCCAACCGCCTGCGTTCGAAAACCTCGTCTAATTTTATCTACTTTTTATATATAAGACCTTCGTTGAGGAGGTAACGTAAGACGCTGGGTTCACCGCAAAGTTTGAGCATATCACTCATACACGTTGCCGCAAAAGAGTTAATTTTTTACTTCTCGGAATCAACCTACGCTAATCTCATAACCGCAACTCGTAAAAAACGATAACCCCACGGGCGTTTCAAGCAGAATTTAAATAACTGAAGCGATTAATAACAGCGAGCTTAATTAGCGCTACGGGGTTCTGAACTCATCAAGGTTTGACGGCATGACTTATGCGGCAAGCCCACGACAATGCGCGACCGTCGAAAATTTTAATCATATTTTGATAGTATTAAAGGAACAAATCGAAGAAACAGTATGGCGCGCAAAAACCGGCCCTCAACATATTACACTGTAAAGATTCCCAGCGAGAAAAAACCACAAGAATGTCATTTAAAAAAATTAAAACGCTAAGATGTTTATTTTTTCTTTATGGCAACCCAAATGGACTAAAGGTTATCTCGATGGAAAAAAGGCGGGACAGAGCGATTCCATTTTTAAAACGTATCATTTAATTTTGGAACCGGCTCTCAGCCGTCAAAAGGTAGTCATTACGCGTTTTGTGGCGGACGAGTCTTAGCCCTCGCCTCGCCTTCACATTACACAACTATTTATGAATTATGGGCTTTATTGACAAAAATGTTGTTCATAATCCGAACCCAGGCCGGATTGGGTTCAACCAACGGGCTCAGTAGCTCGTGATTGATTGTTACACACTTTCTGGCTAAGATAACAGTGTTGCTGACGTACAAATATGGTACCAAAGTTGCCAGAATAATTTTTAAGCTCTATAGTTTTAGTAACACCTTTCAAAACTCAATTAAGTACTTATAGGTAAATAGATAAATGTACGAACGCCAACTTACGCGGGTTACATTACAATATAATGGATAAAAAGCTGTGAATAATAAAGAAACTATGACAGTTAGTAGAACAGACTCTCCACTTTTTGCCTCCATTCCATTGTATTAATTGCGCATCTTATAATTGCCTCGAGGTGTGAATATCAGGCAGTATTTCCCCCATCCCTTACGTGATGGTATGTGACATTTAAATTTAATTTTTAAGTGTTATTCCGTTGTGTTAAGATTGTAAATGATTTGTTTTTGTGAGCAGCTGAATGGCGGCCATGTGTGGTGTCAACCGCCCACGAGTGACGTCATCTAGCTTGGTTGATTGATGACGACATTATTGTGAACTTAAGTCTCTAGGGTTCGTTGCTTGTAGGTCAGCTGGACTGCTTTGAACCATCAGCTGATTTTACAATATTATGAACAATATTCTGTTTTTTTTTTGGGATTTGTGCCACAGAATGTACATTTTTAGACTGCGAAAATCGAGGTTGCCGGTTTGTTGCTTGTTCAGTGAAAATATTATTCTCATGCTAAGAAGTGGTGGTAACCGGAGTACAATAGGGGCGAAAGCGACTATTGATAGGGTCAGCTAGGGGATTCTAGGATCACCATACTAGACTTTAATGCATATAAACATATGAAAATCCAGATTAATGTAGAGCCTGTATATAAATAAATAAATATTCCACAACATTCTACACAACGCTATCTAGACCCATGGTAAGCTTTTATAGCTTGTGTTATGGAACCTAGTATGCGAATAAACATACTTATATACTTTTTTTTGTAAATACATACATATTATACATAGAAACACCCAGACCAGTGCAAATAGCCATATTCATGCATACAAATATTTGCACTGAGCGGGAATCGAACCCGCGCCTCCTGCGTGGTAGTCGCGTACACTACCGCCACGCCACAGAGGCTGTGTGTATCTTTGAAGGGATAAGCAGAGGTATTAATTTAACACCCACATTTCCCTATGGTTGAAAGTATGTTTACTGTCTCATGGAGAGTAGCTCCCAAACGAAACACAAAAGTATAAAGATTTTTAATCACATCATCTAACATACGGAACTCAACAATAAAAGACAGAGCCGATTAAAATAAAGAAATGCATTTTCCCTGTACCTATGGCGCGAGTGAACATGTAGTTTGATTTAATTTATCCGGTTTACCTGCCCGTTACGACACGGCCATGTCAAAACCGAAACTACAGTGACAGTGTAACGGAACGCATACGGTTTAAAAAATATAGCTAGGGCTCTATGGTGCAATGTTACAGTGCATGACTGTTCAATATAATTTATAATGTACTAGCTTTTGCCCGCGGCTGCGCCCGCGTGGATGTCGGTTATCGCAACAAAACATAGCCTATGTACTTTCTCAAGGTCTAATCAACCCCTATACCAAATTTCATCAAAATCGGTTCTGTGGTTTAGGCGTGAAAGCGTAACATACAAGTGGACAGACAGAGTTACATAAATAATATTAGTAGATATGGATTTGTCACACTGAATAAAACTAATTGTTATATTTTAGTGAGTGTATGGCCAAGATTTAGAACCAAGCATACCTTACCTGTTAATTGACAAATGAGGCTCTGGTATATGATATCCTCTTGAGTAAAGTGAAGTGGCAGGTCTTGTGACTACTCCTTGAAAGAAGTCCAGATATTAAAAGTCAAATATCTTCACAATCTTAAATATTTACTTATAATATTAATAGGATCAAAACTACATGAGTTTTGATCCTATAATTAATTAATGTTATAGCTTCGTTGTATTAGATGGAGTCAAAGATCTAACGTTCTGTTGATGATGCTGATGAGAAGGTATGGAGTCTTTTCACCTGATAAAGTAATGGGTTGTGGAGATAAAGCAGTTGCTTCACGAAAACTATCGAAGCTCAGCCACAGCCCGAATGAAAAAAACAGATCCCAGAATCCGAGATGATAGCTTTGGATGCGATTTGGATTAACTAGGATAAAAAAATAATTCCTTCATCAATTGATTGTTTAAGAGACTTATGGTACTGAAGTGAGACCCACAATGGCAATAATCGTAAAATTCTAATATGGCCGCCAGTGTAACGATTTGTTTCATGGCGACGGAAAGTTCTGTCGATTAAATAAACGCTAATTTTACCCCCTATCAACCCCAAAGGTATGGCTTATCGTGAGATCAGTGCGTGTTGTCGAATTGTTATGAATGGAACACACTTCAACGGTGGCCATCTTGGAAAATAGGCCGCTAATCTTTCGTCGCGCCATTTTCAATTTTTTTTTGACATGGAATACAAAGTTTCTGTATTTTAAGTTTGAGAATCATGTTTCTAATGTTATAAATATTGAGTGAAAGTAAGTTATCTTAACGATAATCTTGAATTATGTGTTAATACTGAGGGTATAAAACTTTTATGTTTGTGTACAATTTGTACTCATTTGTTTCCCGCCCGATAGCCAAGAATAATCTTGAAGTTCACGACGCCTTTGTCACCTACACTAAAGTCAAAACCGAACTTCGACGAACACAAAATAATTTTAGGCGTTACAAACATCCATTGTTTCAAACATGCTCCAATAAAAATACCTAAGTTAGCCGCCATTTTCATAACGCGCCAACACAAACATAACCTCACTTTCCTAACGTAACCTTTATCTTCCGTGACACAAAGTCTAGAATCGCTCAACATTGTATTTTATTACAATTTGTTTTAATAAGGGACATTTTTATAATCCTTATCACTTTGTAATAGAGTTCAAAATATGTGTTATACGTATATACGATTCAGTTTATAAGTAATTATGATTTAAAGCGACTTTTACGACGGCGATTATTGTTGAGCGGTTGTAAATAGTTAGTGCTGCGATTTCGTACGGTTATATACGTCTGGTTAAGCTTGGTTGCTTAATTGTGACCATTTAAATTGTGTTGATTGTCAATTCAGCGAAAACGTGTCGTGTTTCTGCTTAGCTTACGACCTTCTGGTGTTCAATCACCCTGGTTCTTGACTTCTTCAATTGGGATAGCCTCTAACTGCTGCAAAGCCTCAGTGTCAGACGTTTAAAGTCAATAACTTCTATAATAGACAAACTACTTAGAATAAAAAATTATGTTACGGTTTCTGTGTCGAGAATGAATTTTGAATTTCAAATATGGAACAGGACGCAGACACTAGGTAAATGTGTCAACGAACTTTGACATCAGTCAATGATATTGTCAAAAGTGACGTATTATTCAGATTAATATCAATTTTTGAACGATAACAACCCAGCTATTTTATAGTGTATAAAGCATGTATAGTAATACAACGAAGCTATAACATTAAACAGCTTCGATATAAAACAAATATCGACTTAAATCAGCTGTTTGAATACATAGTACATCATAAAATAGCTTTATTGCCAATAAAAGTGCTATATTTCAATATTGATGTTCATAATTGACATGTGTCAGACCTATATGTAAACGGTGTACAGATTAAAAAGCGATTAGATTGTAATCCCAGATAGTATTAATAATTATTTTGTCATAATAATAAAAATAGGTTGTTTGTATTATCTAATCATATTTTTTATAATCCTATGACGTTACTTGCTACTGTACTTTATAATAATATGTGAAATCTGATAAACAATTCATTGGCGCCAATTTTATTATTTATATTTATCATCAATAGCTGACTCGGCGAACTTCGTACCGCCATTTTTTCCGCCCGCGCGTCTGATTCTATTCCCACTGCACCTTCTACTATATTAAGCATGTATTATACATATAAACTTTTCTCTTGAATCACTCTATCTATTAAAAAAAACTGCTTCAAAATCCGTTGCGTGGTTTTAAAGAATTAAGCATACATAGGGACAGATAGACAGCGAGAGCGACTTTGTTTTATTTTATACTATGTAGTGACAGTTACCGAAATATATTTTGACCGCTAGTCGCGACAAAATTGAGGTTCTAACGCGCAGGGATTGATATTATAATCTATGGTTGGAGGTTTTTTGTTCCTCCATCGTACCCCGGTGCTATCTTTATAAGACTTCCAAAAATATGAGTACATTGTGACTGCCACGTAGGAGGCGCGGGTTCGATCCTCGCTCTGTGCAAATATTTGTTTGCATGAATATGGCTATTTGTATTTGGTCTGGGTGTTTCTATGTATAATATGGTATGTATTAACAAAAAAAGTTTAAGTATGTTTATCCGTAATTTAAATTCCATAGCACAAGCTAGTTAAGCTATGCTTACCATGGGTCTAGATAGCGTTGTGTAGAATGTTGTGGAATATTTATTTACTGGCCTTTGAACGCGGCTCCGCCCGCGTGGATGTCGGATATCGCGACCAAACATAGCCGATGTCCATTCTCATGGTCTAATCTACCCATATACCAAATTTCATCAAAATCGGTTCTGTGGTTTATGCGTGAAAACGTAACATACAGACAGACAGTACACATAGGTACAGACACAGACAGACATATAAGTATGGATTTATTTATTGTGTGACGTCAAGATTATAATGCCAGTGACTATACAATAGGAAAATCCACATTCAATTGTAATAATGTTTCTAAGAAAATTTATTTATTTTATCATTGCAAACTAGTGATCAATATGGTGTATCACAGCATCCTTGGGAACAGATGTACGAGTAGATATTCTCCGAACATACTTCATTATCTGTACTTAATGAGTTCATTACTTCTAAACCTTATAAGGAAATCTACTACATAAAAATGAGTTGCGTTTTCCTTCCTGACGCTATAACTCCAGAACGCACGAACCGATTTGGTTAATTTTGGTCTTGAATTATTTGTGGAAGTCCAGGGAAGGTTTGTACGTTGAGAAAAATTCGAATAATTGCCGGGAACCGACATCCACGCGAGCGGAGCCGCGGGCAAAAGCTAGTATCTCATGAAAAATACTTAACTCACTTTACCATCTATATCCATACTAATATTATAAATGCGAAAGTATCTGTCTGTATGTTACGCTTTCACGCCTTACCCACTGAAACGATGAAATTTGGTATAGGGGTAGAATAGACAATGAGAAAGGACATAGATTGATCGCAATGACCGACATCCACGCGGGCGGAGCCACGGGCATAAGCTATTGTACAAATAAAAAATGAATGTATGTTTGTAATTTTAAAATAATGGTTCTTTAATAGTTAGAAAGGATGAAAATGTATGAAAATAATTATGATAGAAAAATAATCGAAAGATGTAGGTACCAGGATCGTGGAATAGGGAAAATATGGTCTCTGCCTACCTATTGAGAAAGAAGCGTGATGGTATGTAATATGTATAATATACTCAGTACCTATTTAAAACAAAAAAACACAATTAATTAAACTTTTGTCTACCTCTTTGTTTGTACTGATAAATCTCCTAAACGGATGAGCCAATTTTGACGAGCTTTTCACTGACATATAGCTAATGCTATAAGGCATATAACTTAAGCTACTTTTAATATAAAAATACAACTTTCCTTTTTACTTTCTGTACAATAATGCAACAAAGTTTAATGGATAAAGAGGCCTTCGCAAAAGAATTAAAAATCAGCTCTAAGTCTCTATGCGGACAAAGCCACAGTATGTACAGATATAAACTACATAATTATCTCATAATATATCTTATCTAATAGCGAAATCTAAACGACCAATTCCTGTTATTTATTTGTACATTAGTTTAGTACATATCTCGAAAACAGCTCTAACGATTTGGATTGAAATTTGTATTTAGATAAGGTTTTGACTTTTCAAAATTTATTTCTTACCTGAAGATACACCGAATTTACACATTTTATTTTATAAATACGTTTCATCATTTACATAAAACTATCTCATAAATTTTTGAGGTGCATTTACAGTCGGAGAGGAGATAAGTGTACACCTTTTCACGACTGCTGACATGCTGACTGTATTTCAATAATTTATTGTATTGATGTACCTAATTAAAAACAAAAGAAACTCGTCTTCATCATCAGAGTCTTTACCTCGGCTTTCAGTCTAACCATGAATTGGTAGATCATTTTTATACTGCTTAGGTGGCAGAAAACCCTACCCTATGCGCAGATCCTTTTTATAATGCTTAGGTGGCAGAAAACCCTACCCTTTGCGCAAATCCTTTTTATACTGCTTAGGTGGCATAAAACCCTACCCTATGCGCAGATCCTTTTTATACTGCTTAGGTGGCAGAAAATCCTACCCTATACGGTAGATCCTTTTTATGCTGCTTAAGGGGCAGACAAGCGCACGTCCTACCCAATGGAAAGTATATATACCGGAATACCGAGCCCCATGAACGTGCAAAACACCAGGGGTGTCACAGTCACGCTGCCGGCCCTGTCAGAACACCCCTTATTGTAGGCGCTTGGAAAAAAACATGGCAGGGAATTTATCGAGAAAGGGCTGCCAATTGACGTCCACAACCCTGTTGATATAAAACTTCTGTATTTATACCTGGTTTTATAAATTTTTAAGGCTACAACTGTCTGTAAGGAATACTATAGATGCATAAATAAAATAATAATAACTTAAGGCATAACGTGCTCTCCGAAGCATTTTCATTAGGTATATTAAGAATTCGAAAAACATCGGAAAAATTAAATGCTCAAGTGAGACTTGAACTCCCGACCTTTCCCTTACAATGGAATGCTCTTCCGACTGAGCTATTGAGCCACATCTGAATCATTTCAATTTCCGATGTTTTTCGAACTTAAAAAAAGTTAGCATAATAAATGCTATAAAAAATTCATTCAAATATATTAAGAATGTTTACCCATCCTATGACCTAGCTTTTATTGCTCAACTTTACAACGTACATTACGACTAGTCCCTTCTTGTTACCTCCCTATTGGGTAAACCCTGGTGTTACCACTTACACCCTAGTAGACCATAGACAAAACGATTCCTCATTAGATATTTATGATCAATTTTCCCTTGGTAAAAATTGTAACAAATGTAGGTACAGTATTTCCCTAATGATAGGGCTATTATTGTACAGACAGACAGTATAATTTAGCTAATATTTCTAGGTATAGGGTGCTTCTAGGCAGTATGTAAGCTAAACCTTTTATTATGAACTATAATGGTAGAGATTTTTTTAATGACTATATAGTTTCTTGTGTCGAGGCCAATTGCATAAATGTACCATTTGATCGTACGTATAGTGGTGTTTTTGAAGTTTAAGCTTGTTATTTTGTTACTTAAGTATTAAATGCGAATTTTCAGTTTAGTAAGTGTTTTTAAAGGTAATTTAGTAGAGGTTTTCTGAGTCTTGTTATTCAGTAATTGGGGTTGAAATATCGAGGAATTTTAAAGGGTGTATTAGATGTTGTCTACCTAGGTATATCATATTAGATATTATGTTTATTATTGATGAATATTTAGGGTAGGTTTGGGTCTCAAGTTCTCTAGTTTTGTGGGTGTATGAGTCACATTCCATTGGTGAACATGATCCCTTAAAGTCGACTTCATATGAAAGCTTGTCGCTGATTAACAGGACGAGACTCTGGCACAGCATTTTCTCCCAGGCTTGGAAGGTCATATGGTAGTAACTCCAATAAAAGCTGCAGAAGTCAAACTAAAAGGGTAAGAAGGAATAAGCAGGCTCCAGTGTCTGAGGTTAAACGGGGCACAGAACTATAATAAGATTGATGATGGAGTCGATTGGAGAACCAGCTCCTCTTCAATTTGAAAAGAGTTGGAGCTCTTACCTGTATTCCTTTGTCGTGCGAAGAATCCCCACGGATACCACCCCTACGGAGCCGGCGGAGGTTGTTATGTCAGACTCGAACCGACTAAAACACACGCCGTCTTGGGTCTTTGGTTGCCGGAGGTGAGATTGCCGAAAGCATATCTCTCGCACTCCGGCAGACCCAGGACCATCTCTTTCGAGATGACCCCCTTCGGGTTGTAGGGACCATAGTGTCTCCATCTAGCCCCGGGTACGGGGAGGCGCACTTTGTGGCACCGCTACCTGTCTTCCTTGAAGGTCCAATATGTCTATACTCCAGTTTTATCACCAATTTCTCACCATGTTAGAGTGCAATCTCAGGTGTTCAAAGCAAAAAAACAATAATTTTAAAATTTCCTCAGCACAATTTTTATTCCACAGAATATCAAATTTAATACATCCATCTAAAATTTATGGCTAACGCTATTGGCACTTTGCCTACTATACTGATAAAATTGCCAGTGTAGAAAAGACCTCCCAGAAGTAGTGGTATTGGGAATAGTTTTGGAGTTATATTCAAAAAAGTTGTGAATTGGAAGTTAAAAAGTAAATATACATGCATTAATAATGCCTTATTAATAACAAAGTAATTTAGAAGCGTCGGTAGCTTAGTGGTTAAGGAGTCGGCCTTACGATCGAGAGGTCCCGGGTTCGAATCCTGGCCACTATTACACTACTGACGTGAACCCACTCCTAGCGCAAGCAATTTAGCTAAGTTGGAGGGGTTAGAGGGAACATTAGTAACTTCGGTTCTAATATTCTTTAAAAAATTGGCTTTGTAAAATTAGGATAGATCTCATGTTTCCACCTGCAACTTTTTATATATTGCACGTCAATTTGACTTCACCTCACCTGATCGTAAGCTGAAGGCAAGTCTCTGTAAAGAGGCTCACTGGAACAGACACGTACCAGTTACAATGGTGGCACTGAGCTGACCTCATCAGATACTTTTTCACGCCTCGCTTAAAGGACCCGGGACTGTATTAAGAAGGAAACACATCTTGGTGTACCTACATTTTTCGCTTCTTCTACTTTTAGTATCCAGTTTTGTACAAACAATCGCACTTGACAGGTTTTTATTTCTAATACCCATTAATCTACCACCACATTGTATGTATGTTAAGATAAACATTCCAGTTATGTAACAAACATGTAAATTTCAGCTTAACAAGGTTTAATCTAGATACGGCAAATACAAAATTGACGCGTTTCGCCCGTATGATACGAGATAATATTTCAAATATTCCCACGTTTGTAGAAAAGAATCTGTGCCCTAATTTGTTACTGTTATCTTTAAACATCATTGTATCACTTGTTTTTTTATAAGGAAATATCGTAATGAAGAATTTAGGTTATAGACAATGGCTTCTATGTAGGTTTTACTAGACAATCTGTTGAAAATAAATATTGTTTCCCGATTCTTGGGTGAGATGGCAATGAAGTCAGAGACCGATATTTAATAGATACCTATATTGCATTGGGTATCATCCTGTAGTTAAATTATCTTATCGAGCTTATTTAAATTAAGAATGGCAAAAGAGCGGTAAAAATGGCGTCGGTTCTTATTTTAAAGTTTTCATTTATTTTTAATCATCCAGCCAACCAGCCTACCTATAGTAACTGATTTGACTATTAAATTTTTTGACGTCACTAATCTTTTTTCATACAAGTTATCATTTTGACGTTTAGTAAAATGAAACTAATTTGATTAGTCAGTAGAATACCCAATTCAGATTGCCCAGAATTACACTCTTTCTTACTGCTAAATAAGTGTAAGTTTATTAGCTAACCTTACTAAGCTGTAAGCTGATATCCTGATGATATTGATAGATCAGGCTCTGGTGCAATTTTTTCCTTCGGAATCTGACTGCTGTCGCCTACATATATCAAATAAAAAAAAAACAAATTATTGGAAGGAGGAGTACGAGAGCGAAGTCCATACTCCAAAGTCCAATCTAATAAAATTCTCGCGGTGTTTGTAGTCAAACTCCTCCGACACGGCTTTACCGATTTTCATGAAATTTTAAGTGCCTATTAGATCTAGCCTAGTAGATCTGAGAATCGGACAACATTTATTTTTATCCCCCAAAATGGATGTCCACCCCAATGCTTTTTTTTAATTTTTACGTTAATTGATTGATTCTGATTTCTGAGGCGAAACAAAGTTTGCCGGGCCAGCTAGACTTTATATTTGCAACTGAGATTTTCGAATGAACAAAACGTGTGTTTTAGAAGAATGATGATGGAAACATGCGCAAATACAGCTGTGATTAGAACCTAATAGAATAATATCTTAATAACAGCACTTGCATAAAATACTAGTTCATTTACATGAACTAAAAACGATTAACTAAAACTAATCAATGTAAATAATGTTTCAAAATGGCGCTAAACTAGAATATCTAAATTGTGGATAGTGGTTTAATAGTGGATTTTATGCCGTAATCGTGACTATTACCACACAAAGTAATAGTAGCCAGGTCAGTTTCTGGATGGGTGGATCTTTCTATGCCTTCAAGAGCACGTTAGAAGTCAGTTTTGCTATTTGTTATTTGTCATTCGTTACCCAAGTAGCAGCTTTTGCCCGCGGTTCCACCCGCGTGGATGTCGGTTATCGCGACCAAAATGTCTATCTCCTTTCTCATGGTCTAATCTACCCCTATACCAAATTTCATCAGAATCGGTGGTTGAGGCGTGAAATTGTAACATACAGACAGACAGACAGACAGATAGACAGAGTTACTTTCGCATTTATAATATTAGTATGGATACTGCTGAGAGCTACTGCCACCTGGCCTCCCAAAATTGAGAAGAAAGCCTGCTACAAAGCCTCGCCTGTCATTCAGTGGGTGTTCCCAAGCATGTTAAGAAATAGAACATAACATAACATAACATAAACTCACGCCTATATTCCCCGAAGGGGTAGGCAGAGGTGCTAGCACCCACATTTCGCCAGTTTATGTTTAGGTCCCAATGTAATAGGTGGCGAGCCTATTGCCATTAACCGGGCACTTATAAACCTGCGATAAATACACACATAACTTCGAAAAGCATCGACAAGTCATTGGTGTGTGCCATGGTAAACCTGGGATCGAACCAGAGACCTCGTCTCAGCAGTCCATTACCCATACCACTAGGCTACCGCAGTTTTTTAAGAAATAGACTTAGAGGAAATGAACAAAAGATAGTGACATAATCTTAGATTTAAATCCGGTCGTTTCAGATTATATCATTAGTACATAGTTTTTAATTTCATTAGATAACAATTGATAAGATATTGTTACAGACTCGTGTAACAGTTATAGGGGGTTATTTTATAAAAACCTCATTTTTAATTTCTCAGTGGAGTAGAGAAGAGGTGTCGTCGTCTTAGGTAGTATGGGCATATTATGAGAAGACTCGAAGACCACATGACCAGACAGGTCATGGATATCAACACCGGTCCGAGAAAACGAGGCAGACCCCCTCACACTTGGATAAAGCCCAACTAGACGATTCGACGACTCAAAACCGACAAGTATGGCGAAGAATGACGAGGAGAGCCGACCCCGAATAGGAATGGGATAAGGCTAGGCCAAGAGAGAGAGAGAGTGGAGTAGAGAAGAGATAGGGTGGCCCAAATTTTTCTCTGCCGGGAACCACGCGGCTAGAACTTGCTAAGCCCCAAAACTACCCAGGCTTTAAAAAGTGTATAACAAATAGTATTAAATCTATGGAATACATATTCACACTGAATCCAATTTATTTAAAAAAATTGAATATTTTAATAAATTTGCAAATAGTCTTAGAGCCGTAAATCAAGCTCTCGGCCTAAGTACCGTCAGCGCAATAAACTATAGCCGATAGCGTTCCGATCACGCTCGAGCCACAAAAAACAATTGCAATGGATTTAACATCGGTAACGTACTACTAAAATGACGTATTGAATGCGCAGTAAACTTGCTAGTACGGTCAGCAAAACAATCGCTTTTTATCTCAATCGAGATTAGAATTGAGATTTGTGTTTGTTCTTAGTATTTATTGCTTGTAATAACACTGGGGTGACTTAATTTCTTTGTCAAAGATTTATACTTCATTTCTACTACACTACTTGTATATTGTTTATGAGCGTATGTATTCACAGCTTAAGTGTATGCGGCCCTGTGAACGTCTTTAGGGCACAAACTAACTTCACCCGCTAACTAGCCCTCCTGCTGAATAACAGACGAGGCTCTGGTGTAACTTCGCCGAGTTGGGAGATCAGATGGCATTGACTAATAAGTAATAACCAAATAAATATGAAATGAACATTCAGGAAAAAGGATCTCAATGCAACCAGGCTTACCGTTAAGATGATATACGTCATCTCTTTCTCATTGCGTAGGCAGAAGTACACGTGCCCATGAGAAATTATGAGAAATAACAAGAGCACAGAAGCTGTGATTTTTTCATAATTTTATTTACTATGTTAAATTTATTAGTTTGTTTTGCTGTCTGTACATTTAAGTATTGTTTACTTGAGTTCAAATGGCGAGAGAACGCAGTAACAAGCTCTCGTATACAAATGTATTGTAAAAGTACGAATTACTTATGTATATTATAATTTACAATAATTTTATTGTTATAAAATATGCTACACATTCCTTTAGTCTCAGTAGTCCGGTTGTTAGTCCGGTTGACCGGATTACTGCGACTAGTTAGAAGCAGTAGTCCGGTTGTCAAACAGCCTCGAACTATTGCTACTTTCTTATATTTTGTGTTGTTTAACAACTGCAAAAGTTTGATTAAATTTCACATCTTCACCTGTCTGCTTTTCACCTGAAAATCTATTATTGGTGTAACAACTCTCTCTAAAAAAAACAAAACGATAATTATAAAAAAAACACACATAATATTCGTTCGGAATTTTGCATGTTGTGCTTTTAATTGTTGAAAAGTTTTCTGAAACTTTATCTGAAACTAATCCTGCATCCTGATTTAGATTTTGTTCACCTAAGAATTATATTGTCATCAGAAATGAACTAACATGGAAATACATATAATAAGCTAAAAAAGCGGTTCTAATTCTGTTAAAAAATTTTGATCTTCACAAACAAGTTAAATAAAAACTTTTGAGAAACAACTAGTACTCTTAGACAAGATGGCCCTTCCTCAAGAGATTGAAAACATAATTATGAAGCTTGTTCACATCACAATATTAATGATCAAAAAACATAAAAAGAGAATTGACAAATTATTTTGTAAGTCATTTACACGAAACACAACAATATATCTTTTCTTACTTTCTTGTAATATGACAAGCATTCGACTTAAACGCCGTTCTTAACATCTTAATATTAAAAAAAAACAAGCATTTAATTCCAAAGGCAGGGCTGTAAAAAAAGAGGCTAAGGTGCGTTAATGACCGGCTGTCTATCGATCGGGACAAAACGCATAGTCACCCTATTTGATGGCGGGAACACAAAATGGCCGATATTGATACAGAGCATGAAGGTTTAATGCATCTTTGTTGTAAGGACATAAAATAGGGGTATTCGCAAAATGTTTTCATGAAGAGTGACAGTAGTGAATTGGATGGTTGTTGCTTTAAAAAAATAGCGGTGGACTAAAATTTTGTTCGTATTTTCATGCGTTTTTAAGCGTATTGAAACTTAGCAAATAAAATTATTAAAATGATACAATTTTTTTTATAAAGGACACGTCAATTTGACTTCACCTCACCTAATGTTAAGCTAAAGGCAAAGTCTCGGAATGAGGGTCACCATCGTAAACATGTACCATGTAAACAGTGGTGGTACTCAGCTTGACGGCATCATCAGAAGCCTTAAAATCCTTTAAGGCTTCTGATGAGGCCGTCAAGCCGGGACTGTAGGAAGAAGGAAGTGAAGGAAAGGAGATATTAAGTTAAGTCGAGTATAAACTTGAAATTGGACAAAGTTACCACTAATTCTAGTCTCGAATCCAAGAGGCTATCTGAGAAAGTTATCTGTCAAACAAAAGCAGCAAATATATCAGAAATTTTTTTTATCGCTCGGATGGGACTCCACCCCGCGATCTTTCCCGTATAGGAGGCATGCCTTCACCGCTAAACCACCTTGAGTATTCCTGATATATTGATTTGTATAGTTAACTATTTATTTAAAGGTAATTTAGCCTTTGACTTTCAGTCGTATACTGAACATTAATTAATGTATACTAAAAATTATGATTTATAATTATTTAATGTTAATATAAAAAATAAGTATTATAAATTATTCTTTTAAATATACAGAAACATGTACCTGTCAAAATTAAATTAACTGTCAAAAATAACAAAGAAGAGATTAGTCATTAAAATTACGTAATTATAATTCTCAAATAATAAATCATTATAAAAAAAAATATCTTAACCTGTGCGTACTCAGAAAAAAAAATTAACCCATAATGAGTTATAATATCGTTATCTTAGATGTAAGTAAATTAAAGAAATGTTATAACAATAAAATAATAACAAATTACGCACAGCGCCAGCACCATACTTCGAGCGTAACACGATTGTGCCGTGAAGTCGTCTATGGTGTATTTACATTTATATAGACCACATAAAAAGTTACGCCTTGACTGATTACTCACATAATTATCGTCTTTTTTTAGTTAATTACTAGCCTATGCTTGCGACTCCGCCTGCGTGGATGTCTGTTATCGCGAGTTTTTGGTCATATCTTAGTTGCTACTGAACCGATTACGATCAAACTAACGGAAAATTTCATAATTCAGCCTGACAATAATTTTTCAAACAAAAAAAAAATGCTACAAAATTCGTTCAGTAGTTTTTGTGTCCATCGCGGACAAGCCGAGAAGAATTCCATGAAAATATTTTTGTGTAGTGTATTTTTTAATATCTTCAATGTACAGACATGTCATCGTTACAATTATATAGAAGACATAAAAGAAACACCTTGACTAATTAATTATACACATAATTATATTTTTTATTAATTATGTTAAAAAGTCCTTGCAGTCGTTTTCTATTTTATAGTACGCAAGTATCTTTAATGTTATAAAGGGGTAATGAAAACATGATGATTGTAGGTATGGTTTTTTTTCGAAATGCCGTCAAGCTGAGTGCCACCACTGTTAACATGGTAAATGTTTACGATGGTGACCCTCTTTCCGAGACTTTGCCTTTAGCTTAACATCAGGCGAGGTGAAGTCAAATTGACGTGTCATGTATAAAAAAATAATCGAAAATGAAGAAATGTATTTAAGAGAAAATAAAATACGATGTATAAAATATTAAGTTCATAAATAAATAAAATAATAGAAGGACTACTAGTACATCAGCATATAACTTTACATTTTGAATCCAGATAGTGCTGTGTAGTGTGTAGCAGAATATAATTATAATATAATTATATACTTATCAGATTCTAAATGATCTTCAAAATTAAATTTAAATTATTTATAAAATGAATGTTTTATTACACAAAAACTGATCTATTTCAGTGATAAACAGTCGTGACAATACAATAATTATAATATTAAGTGTTATATTGTTATCTGGGCTCATTTATCTACCTCTTTTAATATAAGATTACAATCTTATATTAAAAAGATCTAGATATAACACTGGCGCTAGTGGCGCTTATACACCCTGTTTTCATAAATAAGTATACTGACAGAAACAATATACTATTACTTTTGACATCAGTACATACTTACCACATCCATACTAATATTATAAATGCGAAAGTAAGTCTGTCTGTCTGTCTGTCTGTCTGTATGTTATGCTTTCACGCCTGAACCACTGAACCGATTTTGGTTAAATTTAGTATAGGGGTAGATTAGACCATGAGAAAGGACATAGGCTATGTTTGGTCGCGATAACCGACATCCACGCGGGCGGAGCCGAGGGCAAAAGCTAGTTTTTATATAAACATGGCCGTGCTGCTTCCCAGTGGAGTAGAATAGGGCCACCCCATCTGTTCCTGTGGATAATGTAGAAGACGACTTATTGCCGTTCCCAACAACATGTCCTACAGTCAACTGCAGATCGCATCTTCAGATAAACAGTTAAGTTTGAAGTATCAGTGACTGCCTGTCCCAATATTATAATTACAAATATTCCAAATATTCCACAACATTACGCTATCTAGACCCATGGTAAGCTTTTATAGCTTGTGTTATGGAATCTAGAATGCGGATAAACATACTTATTTACTTTTTTTTTGTAAATACATACATATTATACAAAGAAACACCCAGGCCAATGCAAATAGCCATATTCATGCATACAAATATTTGCACTGAGCGTGGCAGTCGCGTGCACTACCGCCACGCCACAGAGGCTGCCTGTTTCATGGGAAAGGCCCTACAATCGATAGGCAGTAAGATTACAGATCAATGGTAGAAATATTGGGACACTAAAATCAGAGATTTAAGACGTTTTCTATCTTCAGTATTCAGAAACTGACAGTAGATACGTTATTGGGAATGGTCTTAAGAGATAGGGCTGTTGTCCATCCGACAGTAAACATACAGCCCATGACTATGTACCCACTTGACGGTAATTGGCTCATCCCTTATTACGTATGATCGAAAATATAGTTGGTGAAATGGATGTTAATACGTTTCTGCCTACCTCTTCGAGAGTATGTTTATGTATGTATGTTATTAAATAGCTTGTCTATTTGAATATACATATATATCAATGACTTCAGCTAAAGTTTGCATAAATTTTATCTGTCATAATTTAAATGACATCTATATAAAGTGTCAAATAAGTGTCAAAAAAGTGTCAAAAATAATAATTTTGCAGCCAAAGGGTTAGGGTTTTCATGCGAACATGTTGTGTGAAGTATCCTTTATATTTGATAGGACGTTTAAAATTTTAATAACTTTAATATTAATGAGTTGCAAATGACATGATAAAGTACAATAACAGTCTAAAGTAACATTAATTTCAATGCCATTCGGGTCAACGTTCGCTTTAGATTTAATTTACAATGTCTAAAATTATGGAATGATTATTATGTTAAAATATGTTGTTTAAAAAAAGCAATTTATATTCTGTGTATTCATTGACTGGCGTACATATAGTAGTTTTAATACTATGTCTATAGTCATATTAATGTCTGTATATATGTATGTCAAGGAAAATATAACCTAATAAATTTTATTTATTGACAACACTAGTTTTACCGCGAGAATTTTTCGGTTAAATCTTCTTCTCAGGCGACTTATAATACTAAAATATCCACATTACAATGTGTCCCATAATTCATAAGTGTAAAAGTTAATACTTAAACTCAAATCTTTTTTAATCTGTCATTAAAAATAGTACACAATGGAGCCACATGAGGGCCTGTCAATTTTTTTACGCTCTAATCTTCTTAAAAGCACAGGCACGCATTCTAAAAGGCCTGTGGTGTTTAATTGAGGCTCACCATTGATGTAGATAGCCATCGCGATGACTTAAACATTTTTCATGAATATTCAAACTGCTTTTTTGTTTTATAGTTTTAATTGTCGAGAATGTCTATAGGAAGTGTTTAGCTTTTAACTGATTTTGGATAAGATAAAATGGGTTTTAGAGGCGATCATTATGTTGATGCGTTATATTACATACTTTTGGGTCATTAGACTGTACTGCAATGTAGGTGAGCTTGAATTTCGAATGCGTTTACACTATTTGTTTTTATTTTTTCAATTATTGTTCTTTATTCGAAATTGACTCTTTTTTCGAATTTATTGACGAAGACAGTCTTAACGGTAAGTGATTATTGGTGTTTATGAAGACTTGCAACACATAAGCGAGGGAAATCCACTTCGTGGTAACAACCTGGTATGATGGTATAACCTTGAAGATCGATGAGTGGAACTCTTCAATGACTGCTAGTAAACCCCTCGAGTTTGGACTCGTTTGGTTTGTTTTGATGAGCCACATAGATAACACTTAGTGAATAGAGGATAAACCTGGACCCTGGAGCAGTAGACTATGAACATGTCTGTCATCAAAGTGTTTTTTTTTCGAACTGTGATAGCTTTTTTAATAGTAAAATTTCTGTTCTACAGTACGACGAAAGCCTCCACGGAGGGGGCTACATGGAGGGGGGCGCGATGTACCACGAGCACAGACTGAGCCATCCGCACCTGCCGCCAGTGCACTACCCACCGCCCGCTGCGCCTGCGCACGCGCTGCCCGGCGAGCCCCTCGTCCACAAGAGAGACAAGGACGCAATATACGGGTGAGTCCCGGTGGTAATGTAAACTTTTGCGTGAAGGTTTTAGAGTTTTAGGCCCTTATTCCAGAATGATACTCAGTCCAATGTTAATTTATAATTAGATCTGATGACAGAATTCAGGATTGTATTCTATACAGTATTTTTTAAAGGATATTAGAACCGAAGTTACTAATATTCCCTTTAACCCCTCCAACTAAACTAAATTGCTTGTGCTAGGAGTGGGTTCACGTCGGTAGTGTAATGGCCAGGATTCGAACCCGAGACCTCTCGATCGTAAGCCCGACTCCTTAACCACTAAGCTACCGCCGCTTCAATATCATTGCGAGAGTCAATACAATCTGGAATACGGGTCTTAGTATAAATATATAAAACTAATAAGTACAGTCTGCATCATAAATATCTTGACGATGAAGTCTCAAAATGATCTTAAAACTTTTTTTTATAAAGGACACGTCGATTTGACTTCACCTCGCCTGATGGTAAGCTAAAGGCAAGGTCTCGCATTAAGAGCAAATCAAACTGTTTTATTAATTTAAATGGTATTATTACAACTAAAGGTGTTCCCAATATCAGACCAATCAGTCAACTGGTCCTTCCAAAAAAAGTGAAATCAAGATCATTTGGAGTACTTTGTACGTCAACTTCTTTCTGATGCAAACTGTACATATAGAACTATAGAAGTTGGTTTATAAGGAAGGTTAAGTATGGTTTATGAGGTCCTTGTAGATTTTCGGGGTACTAAACCCAGGGATGGCCCTGGGTCAGCGGGGGTGCGAGGGATATGTCGAAGACAACCTCACCTCAGCCTAGCACCACGACACTCAGTCGGCGTGCGGTTTTAGTCGGTTCGAGTCCGACATAACCTCCCCTTCCGGCTCCGGCGAGGGAGGTATCCGAGAGGATTTCCGCACGAAAAAAAGGGGAATGCTGTTGGGAAATCGGAAAGGATGTCGATGTTAAGAGAAAGGAGAGTGGACCCTGGGAGCTAAAGTATAGGCTTTAAATGCAACCGGTGCTACGTTGTAATGACGATGATGATGATTAATATGCGTCATCTTTACCAGATCTAATTGCATACCATAAAAATAAAATAAATGAGAAGTTCCTCTCTCTGGAGCCCTGACCACCGGTAGCTTGGTCCCTGTACTCGATGCCGGTGGGACACTGTTTTTTATATTTTTAAATATATTTTGTATTTTTTTAGGATATATTTAAAAATGTAATTTATATGTTATTTACTAAAATAAAAGAAATAAATGATAATTTCATAAAAATTGATATCATTTACTTCAACAGTCTCTAAGAAAGTTGGTGGTTTAAGGACGACATGGCTCCACCGTCGCCCTTAAAGACGGATATAAAGTGAAGGGAAATTTGAAGTGATTCAGGTGTGGCTCAATAGCTCAGTTGGAAGAGCATTCCCCCTGTAAGGGAAAGGTCGTGGGTTCAAGTCCCACTTGAGCGCTTCATTTCTCCAGATGTATTTCGATATAATTTTTATTAAAAAGTAGATATCAATTTCTTAAATATTGATATTAATTTCATAACATAATATTACATAACATAACATCAACTCACGCCTGTATTCCCCGAAGGGGTAGGCAGAGGTGCTAGCACCCACATTTCGCCAGTTTATGTTTAGGTCCCAATGTAATAGGTGGCGAGCCTATTGCCATTAACCGGGCACTTTAAAACCTGCGATAAATACACACATAACTTCGAAAAGCGTCGAAAAGTCATTGGTGTGTGCCATGGTAAACCTGGGATCGAACCCGAGACCTCGTCTCAGCAGTCCATTACCCATACCACTAGGCTACCGCATTTAATTTCATCATAGACAATAAAGTCTACTTAACTTCTAAGGAATCTACAATAGCTTTCTCACTGTTTGTTCTCCATTACCGAAGTTCCATCATTTCACAAAGAGATAGCTGATAGCCAAGGCGCCATATTTGACGCTGATCTCATCATCTTAGTTATATCTGATCAAAAGTTGAGAAACTTGAGGGTTTGGTGCGACTGTCAGCGGAGGGATAGCTAGGGCTGTGGTCCGATTGTTAGCGATAGATAAGCTGGGTTGAATGCCAGCAGATTTTAAATTTAGGAAAATTAAAGTTGAAATTGGAAGATTTTTTATCTATAGTAGTAATTTTGATTTATAATATTGATTTATTTTGATATTTAGAATATTTTGTGGTTTTTGTTTAACGAAGAATTTTGTTGACTGTGAAGGATATTATCATGTATAGTTTGTTTATTATTCGTATTGCGGGCAATAGTATAATATATGTATATAGCAAGGAAAAAGTAACTGAGTAGATGACCGAATATAAATAATATATAACGAACACAAGATTCTTTTTCCCTATGTATTCGATATGCATGGTTAGCATACTTAATGTTGTAAAATTCTTTTGAGTAGATGACGTCTAACAGGAAAGTATGAAAAATATTTTTTTTAAAGCTAGGCTTTTTGACTACTTGATCTCTTTGACACATTCTTCACTCCCATCTTTATAATGTAGTTAGTAGTCTGCAGTGGCGAAGAGTGAATCAAGGCTTCCCTTTGCTAAGCAAGCTGGCAGGAATCGTGTTGTAGGGTCCCCTAGCCTCTGGGAGTCTGTAGTCAGCAATAAAACTACTTAACTTATGGTATTCTGGCCATTATTATTTTCATAATACCACCTTCAAACCTTCAAGAAAAGAGCGTACACTCTTTTAAAAGGAAGGCATGGAGCTGACGTGCCCATGTGGGCAAAAGCTCTTTAAAATCAATAGATTAAAAAGAAAGCAAAAAAAAAACAAAATAGGAAGGCAACGCACTTGTGACCCCTCTGGTGCTGCGGGTGTCCGTGGGCGGCGGTGATCGCTTACCATCAGGCGATTCGTCTGCTCGTTTGCCTCCCTATTCCATAAAGCCATTAACTCTGTGTATAGAAAAGAAAGAAAGTACCTACACCATAGACTCCATAGAAGATATCATAGAGTTATAGATCGCTTTCTATCAATTACATAACCTTATTTTAGTCAGTACTGTTTCCTTTATTTGAACAATATTCTTGTTATAAACTAAAAGTCATTAATAAATTTACTTATACGTAGCCTATTTTTTTTTGCTCATAGCAGAAATATAGAAAATTTATGTCTGTATTTACTTGTTTAACTTAGGCCTGTAGAGTTCCTTAGTCTTGATATAAAACACAGGTGCATTTTTTTTATGTTATCTGGCGTCCATTTTGCATCAGTTCCTTTATAACAGTGATAGGTACTTCTTTTATTAAAAATTAGAGAAATCAAAAATCAAAGTAGAAATAATTGAGAATTCTTTTTTAAATCAATATTACTACACAGTAATGTGCTAGTTACTTGCGAACTTGTGCTTGAAAATTTGTGAAGAAGTAAAATTTTTAGTATAAGATTGACAAATTTTAGGTTATTTTAAATATTATTAATATAATATTAAAAAAATGTAGATAGTTTTAAAAACATGTAAGAAGCGGGTCAAATAAAATAGCTCTTTATTCAAATAACGAATAAACATTCACTTACTGACTTATTTTTCCATAATAATTAGCTAAGTGTATCTACGGGTCCATTTTATAAATGAATTTCACACTTGGCAACATTGTGAATCCGTTTTATGAGTGGAACGGAAACAAGGTACTACGTCACACCCGGCTGACTAAATACGTAAAACACTTATAATTTAAAATTTTTTCTAAATATAATTTCCCCTGTTAGATTAACTATTAATTTACCGTTTTTTTACGTCTTAGCAATTAAAAGAATATTTAATATTTATAAAAGCTAAGCTAGCGTTGCAAAAACATTGTTTTATACAAAATATGTTGTATTCATAATGGCTCTGCATAAACTGCGTAATTTTTAATATTATGAATATATTTAACTAAATTTAACTAGTATTAAAATAGCAAATTAGAGACATTAAATACCTAGTAGTTTTTTTTCCAAAATATGAAGCCAGGAATTTTTCGTTGATTCAATTATGAGTTTCGTTGATTAGTGTACAATAATGGCATAAATGGACATGTGGGAAGGACTACTGTATTACTAATTTATTTTTAAAGGTACTAACTACTTCTTATTTATTTCGATGCCAGTTTTAACTTTCAGTTAGACTTTCTGAGGCTCTTTAACTCGTTGTGTTCATAGGTAACTGGGTAATGTTGGCACAGAATGAGTGGGGGTGGGATTAGTCTAAAAAACAGTAGGTATTTATTAATGAGCTGGAACCAAGACTGATTATATTGAGGAACGAATTAATAACGAAAGGTAAAGAAAACGAAGATAATAAAAGTGAAACGTATTTATCTCAACTCAAACTTGAATAGTCAATAAACGTCTTAAAAATAAATAATTCTATTTATAAAATTTAAAATTAGAACCCATAAATACTTTTTAAACCTAATGAATAATTCAAATTTGGAATGGCAAGTTCTGTCATAATTTTATGTAGGTTAAAAATCCAAAACTGCTGTAGCCTTTCTCGCTGTTAGTGAGACCTTGCCGTACACAGTAGCATATTTAAAAGAACCATAAACTTGATGATATCTGTGTCACGTAACTATCTGTATCTCATCTGATTCGCGCAGAGGTCGCTCTCAATTGGACCATAACTTCACTTTTATCTGTTCATATACAGTTTTTTATGACTGTTTATGGTTATAATAGTTTTAAAGTAGACAATAGAGGACTAAATTCGAATGGAATTGGTTCTAATTGCAGATTAGTCTCGTTTTTTTACAAGTTATAAAACTGATTTCAAGTCTTTTGACAAGTTATTGATTAACGTAGCAGTATTTTAATGTCTGTTATTAGATGTATAGGAGTTTATTTGTCACAAGCAACTGTAAAAAACAGTAGTTTGGTATTTTGGACTAAAAGACTATTATACTGCCTTAAGTTTATTTTTTTAGAGTGAATTTAAAATATTCCAACTTCAAAAATAAACCGTTTATGAAATGACATTCAAAATTCTAAATTTAAATTCAATAATTCCCATACATAACTTAACATAAACTCACGCCTATATTCCCCGGAGGCAGAGGTGCTAGCACCCACATTTCGCCAGTTTATGTTTAGGTCCCAATGTAATAGGTGGCGAGCCTATTGCCATTAACCGGGCACTTATAAACCTGCGATAAATACACACATAACTTTGAAAAGCATCGAAATGTCATTGGTGTGTGCCATGGTAAACCTGGGATCGAACCCGAGTACTCGTCTCAGCAGTCCATTACCCATACCACTAGGCTACCGCTTATTAATCTTATCTAATCTAAATCTAATTAATCAATAATTGCCAGATTATTTTAAATACAAATGAATGATTTATTTTACAGGCATCCATTGTTCCCTTTACTGGCGCTGATCTTTGAGAAGTGCGAGCTGGCGACGTGTACCCCCCGGGACCCTGGCGTGGCGGGGGGCGACGTCTGCTCATCAGAATCCTTCAACGAGGACATCGCAGTCTTCAGCAAACAGGTAAGACTTAACAACAATAACAAACGATATAAATCAAATATATAGGGAAAATCTTCTCGGACTCGAACCCGCAGTCTTTCCCTTACAGGGGGAATGCCTTGACCAATTCGGCTACCGAGACACGCCCGATGTGATCCAAATTTCCCTTCTATTTATCCGTTCTTATATTTTCGATTTGTATAGTTAGCATACTTAATGCTGTAAAATTCATTCAAGAAACGATATAAAGTTGTGGAGGTCAGTATCTATAAATAACAATCTGAAAATTAAATAACCTAAAAATAAAAAGGAAAGCATATCATAGATCTTCAAAAGCACTCCACGAAGGTTAATTTAGAACGTTGCACCTGCTTAAAATGTCGAAAAAAGAAGCTCAGTGTTACTACACTGAAAATTCCTGCGATAGAATTAAGTAATAATATTTCTAACAGTATAAAACCTTACAATGTTTAAAAGTCGCCCTTAAAGACGAACATAGAGAAAAAGAAAATTTGAAATGATTCAGGTGTGGCTCAATAGCCCAGTTGGAAGAGCATTCCCCTGTAAGGGAAAGGTCGTGATTTCAAGTCTCACATTTTTTTTCGATGTTTTTCGAATGTTTACTTCTATTATTAGGTATTAATCAAATGTTAGTTATGAATAGCAACTAACTATTAAGTATACTGTAGTATTAAAATAGTATAATTTTTTTATATTATATATTTCAGACTAATAAATGCAGAAGTTATAAAAATTATGTTGAAAATTGATAGCTAAATATTTCTTTAATATTATTGCAGTACTTATTAGAATGCAGTTGAAAATGTTACGGACTTCTTTGCTACAATGATAACGCTTACATTTTGTAGTAAATAATAATAGAGTAATTGATATTCATATTATTCATTAATGTCATATTAAAATATTTAATAACCTACCTTAGTCCCGACATAACCATTTTACCGTTAACCTGGGTAAAGTAAGTGGTAACAATGTCCACTGGGGTTGCTACAAGTAAAAAAGTTTGAAAAAGAAAATGGTTCATTCCATAATTATATTTTGCTATCTGTCTAATGATCGATACGCGTCATAAAATTACGAACGTGATTAATAAAAATCGTTTAAAAATGGAATGCTATAAAATGCTAGTTACAATTTTGCATTATTCATTCTGATATTGAAATGAAACATTATTGTACTCGTAATACAAGATGGCGATTGCCAACTAGTAAATCAGTAGCGGCAATTTCTTCGCCCATAATGCCTTAAGTAACTATAAACTTGTAATTAGTGATGCTGAATAAGGTAATACGGGTATCGAGTTATACAGATTACAGATTGTTTACGCACTCGAGTCTCGCTTTGTTATCGATTTCGATAAATCGAGTTAATTTGTACCTGAAAATTAATTTTCAAATGATTGTAATCGATTCGATTTGCTTTTTTTTAATTTTCCTCGTCAAGGACGCTTGATAAGGAATACTTCTCTTGAGATAAAAAAAAGTTGCAAACTTTTTTCTGAACATTTAATAATTGTGACACGTTGCTTCGAAGTAATTCTTGGTATGAAAATAATTGCGACGCTTAATCGTGAATTATAAGTATCTTGGAATTATGTACTTACGATAAAAATGTAAGGCAGGATTAACAAAAACGCGATATAAATACCTAGTTGTACAAATGTTGTTCTTTTATAATTGATAAATGCACTAACAAAGGATCAATAAGAACGGGGACTAGAAAGACGGATAAGGTAACATTCAAAAGACAGGCCTGATTTACGACTACATTTGTAGAAACAAAAAAGGGTCCCTTTGCCTATAATCCCTCGCTTGTGAAAAAAAATCTTGTTGTTTTTACTTGAATTCCAAACAAACTTCCTGGAAGGACACTTATACAAAATGGCAACTTTAGAAAGAAAGTGTTGCTACACTTATAAAAATGATATTTCATTATGCTGCCTATAATAACATGACGAGGCAGATCGAAACACTAATATGTATTATTCGAACAACACAAAAAAGGAAATGGAGTCATTTTGTTACAATTCGGGGCTTCGTAAAACTGGTAATCTGTACAAACCGACAATCAAATGCCATGTAATTTATTACAAAATTATGATACTGCGATATCTTTGTGGGTTTTTTATTTTTTTTTCAACAATAGGCTTAATAGGCGTTGACATGTTGTGGCCGATATGCAATTTAAAAAAATAACTGACGTCTTCACATTCTCGATTCCACCGGATGTGACTTTGTAGCGACGTGCAATTTAAATTTCACTTTTTTAATTTGATTGGTGTATTATCCAGTTTATATCCTGACAAAGGATTTAAACATGTTTAGTAATATTGTAAACAAAAAAAAACGTTTACAATTTTGAACCGATTCTACAGTGATTTATTTGGCGTTATTTTATTATGTACCCGGGTACACTGATCTCGACCATTCGTTAACTTTTCAGCCTTCATTAGGAGATATAAATTATTTTACTACAATGAGTAAGATTTGCGTGGACTTCCCGCAAGATAATGTTCACTTATCATACAATATTTATAAACAAAGCCGTATGTTTTGTTACATAGTTAACACAAACATGGCCTATGACTTTTGTATCTGTCACAGTTACATCGTAAAATAACATAAATAGATTGTTATTATCAGTCAAAGACTTATTGTATTATAATTATTGAAATTAAATTATATTTATATGTGGAAACGGCGGCGACCTGCGGGACCTCGCCGAGATAAATGTGATACACCAGTCAGTCAGTGTCATGGAACTGACCGAAGCTTGTGTATTTATTGACGTAGGTTCTTATAGTGTATTATAATTTGGTGATAAATAAGTTCGTCATCATTTTTAAGATTGGCAAACCTTAATGGCTAAAATATTTGAAAAACTTTCCTTATTGTTATGTTCCGTAGCTCCGATTGTATTATGCGAATATAAAATAAAAACTTTTTCAAGAAAAATACTCTTCGTATCATTAGTTATTTTTGTATGCTTAAGACGAACCTACAAGAAATAATTTAATGTGGTAATTACCAAATCACTATCGTCGGACAAACAGTTAGTAAACATAAAAAAATATATATTATCGTGTACAGATTAACGGTGTAAAATGACACATTTATCAAATGTTTGGACGCGTAACACGTACGAAATCTAATCGGTCGCTTTAATTACTATAATAAAACGTTTATCGGTAGCCGTGGCACGTGAAATCGCAACAGATAGAGATAAAAACCCGTAGTGCCGTCCCTTTCTAACTTTAAATAAGTGACGTCCATAATTCATACCACGAAATAAATCATAAACCGTAAAGTGTTTATTTTCAACGTACTTAATATGTTATAAATTTATTTAAGTGGCATGCGGTACGATTGTGGGCCAAATGATTGATATAGTGCCCTCCCTGGTGGACGATTGGTTTAGTTGTGATACTGTCATCCCGTCATCGATACTCTGTCACTACCGCACTGATGCAATGACCGAGTACGCTCGATACTCGAGTACTCCGACGATGAGTTTAGCTCTTTTTGTTGTCATTAATCGTTCTCTGACAGTGAGTCAATTTTTATGCATTCAATAGTTCGTTTGTTGCTAAATATTTTCTAAACTTCGTTGAGTGTGATGGGTCTATTAGTTGAAGAGCATCGATAATAGTAGATTAATGAAGCAATAGAGGCTTGTACTCGGTACGTTTTTATTTACAGAGGTCCCTAAAATTTGGTTCTTTTTAGTTTTTTAAGTCATCTGTAATCTTCCTGATGTTATTTATGAATTTGATATGAATTTATTAATCGATAATGACTTCATTAATTACAAAAATGTAAAAACAAATATAATTTACGACCTCCGTGAAATAATTTGAAAGATCCAGATGTTTTTATTGAAACAGAAAGTGAGTATAACACGAAGTAATTAAAACTTGATTGCGGGAATGTTAATTGACAATTGTCAGGAGAAGATAGATCAACCGATGTGGGAATCAGCACTGAAATAGTTTTTATTTGCACTGCAAATTATGAAGACGGAAAATGATTAGATCATGTCGGTTAGTTTGCTTTTGATTATGCGTTTTTACTTTGTGGAGAATACTTTTTACAACCTCTAGTTTCTATTTTCGATTAAATTGATTAGTACTTGCTTGGGTATATTAAGCATTGTTTTTTTTTTGGTTTGGTTATTAGTTCTAAAACTAAATCTACATCTTCACCCTCGACTTGTCAAATATCTGATTTATTATCTCTTTCTCTAGTACCTAATTTCCCTGTCGTATTGTTACACAATTGACAATTTTGTTGGATTTTTATCTTATTACCTTAATACGGAGGATATTATGCACGACATTGTCTTGAAGCCCTAAATATGATAATTCAAGGCTTCAAGGCGTAAAATGAGAATGCAACCGGCATTTATGTTGATTATGTTCAACTATTTCTCTTAATAGGTAGTACTTCTTTAAAAAACTTGTCTTGAAATTCATAATAAGGCATGTCAATTATGTTTTTTTTTTGTCGATCGATTCAATATGCTCATTGTTCTGTTGCAATGTATCAATGGCGTGCATCGTTATCGTTACAGTTACATCGTTCTCATTATTACACACTAGAATAGTTTTTATTTCAGTTCACACAAAATGTATTGAGTTCATATTAGTTTGTTACGATTTAATTGTACTTACTTTTTATTTATTTATACGCTGCAACTGACAATTTAATTAAACGGTACACAATGAAGGCATTGATGTGAAATAAATTTGAAAGAGCCATATTTTTTCAATGTCCATAGATATAGGGCCACACCAAGAGTCAGCCAAACCATAGGAGAATGTAACCAGGCAAATAATTAGTAGTTTAATGATGAAATATCATGGTGTGATACAAAGTATCCTAGTATTTCTGCTATTACCGATAGTTAGTTGAATATGAATGAAGCATTAATGGATCATAAAACGTTGGCGTAAACTATAAAAGAATACAGTTGTGCGAACGTATAACTACAGTTTTTAATTACTGAACGAGTAGCGCCGCAGCAAAAACATAGTAATGGCTATAGACACGCTACTGCTGGACCGACAATCCATAGATATGAGTGTTAGACAGATTTATGCGTCACAGATTGCTATCACGTACGAGAGTTTCTGTTGCATTTTGTTAATTAATTAAAAAGATAATATGGAAACGCAATGCAATATGGTTTGCGCATTTTGCCAATAATTCAGAAATAGTCGATTATATGCATGTTTAAGAAAGCCGATTCGTATCCGATGGTTGCAAAAGGTTTGGTTGAAAATCAGTTAGTAAATCTGGCGCGTGCTTAACTAAATCCTCTACTTGCGTTTGATTGAAATGATCTAAACTCAAACATTCAAGTAATGCACACTAAATGATTTCCTTCTCTCTTTTATACACATATATTTACTAACTAGTACAAGTCAGTCGGTTCGCAAACCCCGCAGACAATGACGAAGGTGACTGACATTTTATAATTTTACAATACCGCACTACATGAATGTAAAATTAGTGTAATAAAAAGGATTCATCACGGATTTTTGAACATACAAGATCGATTGTGGAGCCACCGACCCGTGAACAGGCACCGTCAAGCTGCCACAGATACTCCTCATTCGCGGCATTGTGCTACTCGGCGTCAAAAGACACTACATTGTATATTTGTTTACATCTGTCTACGTTCCGTTTAACGCCATAATTGACAATTGTCATGGGATTTGGACGCGCAATTTAAGCTCTTTGTCGTAGTGATCCAATTCAACGTTTCGCGCCGAAATAAAATAAATAATGGAAATGGCGGATCGGCCTGCTCGCGCAGCTGCGCCCGCGCAGCACTCCACGCAGTATTCATTAGCTGCGCGCGCTAGAGTGGAACCGCGATACGATACGTTTTTTGTTATCTCGCTCGCACGCAGCACTTGCATTTTTTTTTGACAACGCATCGGCGATTTCGTTTTATCGTCCCCATCGAGTGGTTTTTGCCGTTTGGAATTCCTTACGCATCTTGTTTCGGGTTCGTTTGTTGATAAAAATTGTTGGGTTTTAGATACCCTTCATCTCGGTTTCGTGGGAAACCATCGAACTCTGAGATTTCTGAGTTTAATTTCGTACCTGATTTCGCCAGACAATGTAAGCGACATCTACTTACAATCGCACTTGTGTTTTTGCGCCGTCATTGGCGTGAGTGTTAAGGATATCACATACTTAATACGCATTAAGTACTCGCAACGTCTCGCTATATTGATGTGTCCATATAATTACACAGTGAAACCCCGGCACGTACGTGATAAAGACAAAAAAATCTTATGTAACGAATGTTCTTTCAAAGCGAATATAACCGAAGGTACTTTGATGTCTATAATAAAATTTATTACTACAAGCACTCATTTTCTCTTTTATTAAAGTGTTATGTACGTGAAAGTGGTCATTACTTAATATGTTTATACCACTAAACTAGCAATACCGTTGGGAGCTTGATCGTTGGTGATCCCAAAGGCCCGTCGTTGTACCAGATACTAACTCTTAGCCTGGTCCTCAGCCAGCTATTAACCAGGCATTCGCATCCATAGGTGAAAACAATTCTCCAGATTTTTATCAATAAGATAGTTTTGAAACTCCAATGCTTTCTTACCATGATAGCAATCACAAGATTACTTACTCGCTTGGCCAAACATAATACGTACCTGGGTTGTTTTCTATGGTTGTAAAAGTTAATAGTCTATGCATTAACGAAAAAATCGCCAGTGTAATCTAAGTTGTACGAGCTATCTACCATATCCTAGGGCGTATTAACACGCTCTATAAATTCAGTATTTATGGAATATTGCAACTGAACGCCAACTAGAGGGCCATTTTAATCTAGATATAAACTTTTTGCATGAGCATTGTCTTATAATTAAGCTAGTTAAGTCATTCTGTTTATAAAAAATGATAATCTCTTTGTCTTAATTAAATGAAAGTCACAGGAAGAAATGAACGAAATCACATTATTAAGAGTATTTTCTCTAACCTTTGCGTAGTGATTGAGGCCTGGTTGCACCATGCGATAGCGTGCGCCACTCAATTAGTGGCTGACACGCCGAGTCGAGCGACTCGCGTCGAGTTTTTGTCCGTTTAAAGCAGCATTAATATGCCGATGAACTAAATATTACGCTCTTTCATCAGTTACTCTGACGTCATCTAGAAAAAAAATAAAATAAAATAGACACGACGACATTAAAAGGTCACTGCGGTTGGAAGGGAATTTCGAAAGTGAACGCGATTAACCACGGAAGAAGGGACGCGTTCGAAATTTAAATTCGTCCAAGGGTTCCGAATTTGAATACGCCAATCGTATCGCGCACCGGCGTGATTGGTCAAATGCTTTCGGACCATCTCAAGGGTGTTTTAATTTTATTAGAATTTTTTAAGTATACATTTTAGGTGCCAAACCTATTTATTCTGCTGGTACATTATGTAACTGCCTTATTAAGTCGGAATCTAAAGGACTGGAAATTTATTAGCTGCGTGACAGATATCTAGTGTAAATTAAACTTTTTAATGAAAAGTGGCCGTGCCCATAAACGCTCGCAACAGCAGAGACACAATATAAACACGAGCAGGCACAGAAAATCAACCACATAACCTCTATTTAAAGGGCTAATGGGTCTTAAAATAGAGGTCATACGAGTGTTTTTTTGTCCAAACTTTGACATCCAGAAAATCGGCTTCATTTTACAAGTGATAATAGTGGCACACATACATATACACCTACGTAGCTACTAGTACCGACACTTACACAAACATGGCAAGTTAAACAAATGTATAAAAACAAAATATCTGTCATGATTATTGAACAATTTTGCGTAGAACGCCGTCACAGAACCGGTGCGGTGTCGCGTCGCCGCGTCGCTTCTGAACCATCGGCATGAGGTTTTTGCACAGCTCCAGGATTCACTATAAAAGTAAGCTCCAAATGAGTATTAATTCTCGCGACTTAATAATGACATAAATACACTAGGTGCGTGCTTTTATATACAGGGTGTCGCAATAAGGTTATTCGGTTTCTTTTCAACCCCTGATGCAAAGAGAGGAGTGATAAAAGTTTGACGTGTCTGTCTGGCTGTCTGTGTCATCATAGCCCCTGAATGGATGAAGCGATTTCAATTTATTTTTTATGTATTAAAGTTGTCTTATGTACAAGTGTTCTTAGACATGTTTAATGAAAATGGTTTTAAAAATTATGGAGTTAAAGTGGGGATGGGGAGTTTTATTTAAGATTTTAATTTATGTTATTATTGAGTACCAGAACATAAATTCGGTAGGCATTAGCAAGAAATATAGTGTGACATCATAATTTAGTTTAACGTAAACTACTATTTGGGAGAACTAGTTGAACTTGACATCTAGGAAGACACTACTATTCCAAACTAAAAAATAGAAGTCATACTCGTATCCTTGCAAAAACTTCTGTAAGTTGTAGGTTGGGGTTGGAATGATACATAAACAATACAATGAATGCAAAAATAATTGTTTTAAACTCTTGAATAACACATACTTAATTATACTGCATGAGTACCTACCTACTTTTATCCTGAATTTTCCACAAAAAAATATCAGCAATTCCTCTCATACGGCCTTGGGACGAGCATGCCTGTGTTTGTCTTAAAAAATTATTAAACCGGCAATGGCAGCAATAATACATCAACCTGTATAGCGAAATGCAGGTTTTATTACAAAGTCTGAGACGCATTCTCAGCGACACGTTGGCCGATTTCGACATACGCCGACATCCGACTGCGGCCGACCGGCGACCGATCGGTGAACATTTTGATTCCATTTTTAAATTTCGTGTACCGTATAAATACTGGTTCTCGTTCCATGTTCAAAAGCGGATTGTTGCAATGTCATTAACCCTTTTAAATGTTTTGATAAACATTCGGTAGATATTCTTTTTTTAAATAGGTACCTACTTATAAAATGTGTGAAGTCATTCTGTAATTCAAAAAAGACTTTAAAGATGGAAGAGTCTTGATACCCTTCGAAATTTTTTGGTTGATAATAGCGTGATAAAATGACCATGGTCCATAGTAATCACTTTACATCATTGCGTATTCCGTTGTAGATAGGTATGTACTAAAACCGTTAATATTTATGGGCACCATGTTAGTATTACATTATTCAATAATACTTCGGAACATACGTAGTCACAAAATCCACAATACAAACATAAATCAGAGAAATAAAAACGTTCATTATGTATAAGACAACTCGACTAGAAGCCCTTGTCGAACCATCCAATATACGTTGACCCCCGCCCATCTGCGTTCTTCGTAATTCTCCGGACAAAATTTCTAACTTGAGTATTTTGAGAGGTCTAGTTATATTGGGAATGTGGAGGATAACCAGTATAAGAAGATCTCTTGTTTCGAGGAAAATTAAGGGGTATGTAGGTCAGTGTTTATTTTGGGGTAAATAACGGTACTAGGGGTAGGTACGTCGACCAGTCAGGAGCAGCTGACGCGGATTAGAGGGAGTTGTACCTACAAGGGTTGATTGTACCTATATTTAGTAATATCTATGAATGCTTTTGTTGTTATTCATACGTTGAATGCTTATTTGTATTTCTTGGGTAGACACTGTAGGGTATTATCGTGATTTTTGGAATGATTGAGCTAGTTTTGATTTGTTTGCAATAGCTTTCATGAATATTAGTGCGCAAACTGTTTAAAAAAATATTAATAGTACGTCACGTTACGGCTCTTGGGTGAGGCGGGAATAAATTTTAAATTTCGAATTTGGAACAGGACCACAGATTATACCTTAATAGACGACGTAGAAATGGTAGAAATGATTATGAATGTGTTCTTTTTCGAAAATTCGACTGATACGTTCGGTTCACGTTCAGTGCAAATACATATTTCTATTTGCATTAGTCTACTTGTTAGCGAGCCTGGGAGAACACGGTAGGCCTTCGGTCCAGGTTGTCATACATATATTACAGTCATTACTAGTTGGGGCTCTAAAAGTCCAAAACCACAAGTCTAACTGCTAATCGATATCACTTATGGGTTGTGGGGGTCATATGCCAGTCACTTAAAGGAAAAGAAGTTTTGGCGCGACGACTGAAAAAAAAAAGAATTAACGTATGATGGTGAACGTTTAGACTTTCAAAAATGTATTCTAAATTCAAATGAGTTGGTCTCATAAAAGTATCAGGCACGATTTAGCAATAAATCGAACAAAAATATGACAGACACTACTTCCGGAGTCTATAGCATAGACAACGAACCATAGACAAAGCCACCCCCGCCCTTTTTTATTGAAATTAATGTTGCAGCGATGATTAGTAGGTTTTCGCCCCTCAAAAATAACAATCTAACAGTATAAAAGTACTGCGTATTTTAGAAAATATTGAAGAAATGTGAAAAATATGAACTTATTTATCATTTGACGTTCCAGTTTTGTTATTATTGATGCTTTTTGGTATTATTTTTGTGAAAATGTCAAACAAAACACGAACATTTTTTTCTTTAAAGTCAAGGTCTTTTTGAAGACTATATTTTTTTGCTAAGTAATTGATAGTTTGATTATGTTAGTAGTTATGTTCGCATGCGATCGTGAAGTTCTAACTTTGGTTACAGCTAACCTACTTACCGTGCTTAAAAGACTTTTTTTTTTCAAAAATTTTGATTTCATGATGCTCATGAGACACATTTCTGCCTATCTACATACAGGTTAATAAGGAGAATGGTAATTCTTTGCTTAAGTCAACTAATTCATGCTAGATTTAGTTTCATTAAATGCAAGTATGTAATTGATTCTTAACAAAAACATAAAATTAACCATTTCTGTTACGTAGGCATACGTCTTTGTTGTGGAGAACAAAAGAAATCCTTTCATTATGGTTTATTAATCGCTTGTGTGTTTATTTGTGAGCACCAGACACAAAACAGAAGGTCTGGATAATATCCAATGAGAAATGTATAAAATCCAGACTATGGATGTGTAAGGATACCTAAAACTTTTTAATATTTTTTAGCTTTACCATATCCTATATACTTACTAAAAATTATAGCTGTCATTTTGACAGCTGTCGTGTTGGCATCTATCATTGTGACATGTAAGATTTCACTAAAGCTAGGAATCCTATCAAAAATGAATGTACATAAGTGATAGAATCAAAAGCATATTTATTTTGTTACTATTATTATTTTTAATACACTGACAGTTAAGTGCATTGACTCTATAAATTGTCTATGGTGATTAAATTAGTTTTTGCCTTTAGGTTGCCTCCATGAAGGTACCAATTTATTAATCATATTTTAATAAAACTTCTGCAATAACTATGTTAATATTCTTATAAATAGGACGTTCACCATCAGATGCCTGCCTGTACCCTCACGCATTATCCCATTACGGGGTAAACACTGCTAATACGAACATATTCATGATGGAGGCCAAATAAATGCATTTTAATCCTCGCCATGCATCATAATGTCTTATTACAACAATATTTATAATCTCTTATGTGAACGGACGAGCAGACTTAGTTACAGAAAAAAATTACACTTGAAAACGATCCTTAACACGGTTAAATAAGATTCAAATCTGTTTATCAGTAATCTTATGCGAAGATTAACTCGGGTGCATCTGTTTGATATAAAAAATATACATTTTACTAAATGTGCAAAAAATGGTATTAATGTTTTTTTCTTGGGATGTTTTTTTTTCAATTCTTTTATGTTAAAAAAAGGTTATGTTTTTGTCAATATCATGAATACAGTTCTTTGAATTAGAAAAATATTTATGTTAGTCTATGAGCAGTTACCGATTAATGTGTTTCCTTGTTCAGGATGCGTTTGTTAAAAAAAAACGAGCTAGAACGCGCGGAAAATACGCTTGTCTATAACAGCACATGAATATTCCAATTATTTCAAACACTCCCATTTAATATACCCCTATCATATTAATGAAGCAATTTTATTCTTGAAAAGTAAAAAGAATGATGTACAGTTTAAGTAATTATTAGTCAGTAATAGCAATTTGTCCCTCTTAATCAGAAATTCTGAACGTAAACGCAACTAACCCCTATCTAGTGAATATGGAATCAGCACATTTTGAAATTTTAATAATTTACAATATACGATCAAGCACCGCTTACACTCCCTATAATTTCTAAGCCAATTTACTGAATTTCCCCCATAATACAATGATACACCGCATTCGTCGAAACTTATAATTATTTTTAATCTATTCTATTGTAATTGCAGTGTGCGTTTCTTAGGCGGGAAATTTTGACCCGCCATTTTGTGATTGTTGTCTATGACTCAGCTATTTTCTTAATTTTCATTTGTATTGAATAGAGTATAATTGCAGCTGTTAGGTTCTGTGAATATGTTAATGTCTTATGGTTGGCATACTTACTAAGTTATAATACAATCAACAATCTTTGCAATTCAAATAGGAAGTTGAAAACATTGTAAAAGCATATTATTAACATGGAATCTTAATCTACCATTTTTAATTATGGCAATATTTCGTTTTTAGATAACTGTTGCGGGTGTGAATTTGAATTATGTACTACCTACTAGAAGAGTAAGATGTATGACTATAGATAAGCTGTGGAATGAACTCCCTGCCATGGTTTTCCCAAGCGACTACAATAAGGGGTTCTTCAAGAGGGGCATTAGAAGGTTTCTTCAGGGTAGGCAGCGCGAGTGTAACGCCCCTGGTGTTGCATACGTCCATAGGCCGCGGTAACCACTTTCCATCAGCTGGGCCGTGTGCTTGTCTGCCACCTAAGTGGTATAAAAAAAAGAAAAAAAGATAATATTGAAAAAAAAAATCTTTTAAGATAGAGTGAGAAAGAGAGTCAAGAATCGTATTTTGATGCACATGATAGAAAAGGATGCATGAATTTCATTGTTTTCTTCTGCTTTCAGTGCTAGGTTCATTTTTAATTTAGGTGCACATAACGACAATAGTAACTTAACAGATTCTAATTAATTGATCACCTTAGCTCTTAAACCTTTGATAGGCATATCTAACAATAAAAAAACATGAAATATAAAAACTTATACTTCTGGGATTTTTTTTATAATGGACACGTCAATTTGACTTCACTCCGCCTGATTTTAAGCTAAAGGCAAAGCCTCGGAAAGAGGGTCACCATCGTAAATATGTACCATGTTAACAGTGGTGGCAATCAGCTTGACGGCCTCATCAGATGCCTTTTCACGCCCCGCTTAAAGAACCCGGGACTGTAGGATAAATTTATAAAAAAACTACTTATACATCAATTTAGGGACATATACCTATTTCAATATAAAAAACGTTTGTAAATATTTTAGTAATAACTTTGCTTGTTTATGAGTGGCTTCAAGACGATGTTATGTGTTATTGCTAGAGTCTGGAACCATAGAGATCATAGATTCTTCATAATCACCAAGTGTAAAGGTCAAAATGTTTATTGCATCTACTGATCTTATATTAAAGTGAATGAATTGTACTTAATTTGCATTCCACTTGTCTGCATCAACATAAAGCAGAATTTTCTTAGCCCTATAAGTATCGCCATGACTTTTGTGCCTAAGTGCAAAATTATATTTACTGTAATTTTATTCTAATATTTTACATTGACTGTGAATAAAGTTATTAAGTTATTTATGATAATTTATTTAATTTAATTACATAGCCGATAAACCGTATGATTTTAAATAATTTAACATTGATTTTAATAATTATAGTATCGAATGTCCTTTACTTATGGTGCTTATGGCGACCCATTTTGAGCTTTTATAATAATATTATGACATTACGTTCAGCAAACGTAGTTCAAGACTATTTTTTCCGAATAAACTGGTTTGAATGGTAAGAAAACAAGAAGTTTTTAAAAATCTTTCAAAATGGCGACTGATTTACTTGATATTGAACTATCAGATCACTAACCAATAAACATACAAAGTCTTAACGAAATTTCCCGCGCTCATGTGTACCAACACGAAAAGCACATCTAACCCCCCCACCGCGATCGGGAAACAAAGAAAACAAAGGGTTAAAACGTCACGCAGCGCGAAACCAACATTATTTGTAGCAGATCAATCAAGATTATGTCCAGTAATGCGTCTAACCCTTCGCTGCTTCCAGGCCCCGGGGGACCCGTGATTGTTTCATCAATGTGTCGATGATTAGGGGTTAATGTTATATTCGATATTTGTTTCTTGTTTTGTAATTTGTTTGAGGGTTGGATTGTGCTTAAGAATGGCATAAATTGCAAGGCAAGTGCAAGGTTCTTGTTTATATAAGTTACTCAAGTTTTGCGTTTCTCAACACTTTGGCTAATTTGACAGGAGTGTATCATTTGGACATTTAATATTGATTGAGTATATACATTAAAGTCGCATCTTTTTCATTAGAATAAGCAGACATTTTTCCACTTGTTAATAGGATTCTATGCTTACCGTTTTAGCTTCTAATATTTTTATCATTGGGGCCTACCATGTAATCAATCTACCCTGGAAGGTCAAACAGGACATTACCAAAAGACCGACATCAAAATGGGACAGCGATATTTCACATTGTTTACTTCAATTTCCGAAAAACTGTACTAACTACGAAAACAAGTATTGAATAATGTTTCCTAAGTTATTTGTGAAAAGAAAAACAACACGATTGAGGATTTTATTCGGCGATAAGCTGTGATTATAACGATAATTCGATATCTTTTATTGATAGCACGAGTACACTCATAAATTAACCATTTTTAAACCAAAATACTGTCGTAAAAGCAGTAGTACTTCAGAAACAAGAAAATAGTTAATTTTGTTTTGAAAGGATTCTTTGAAGGACGTGGTCATCCCTCGAAAGTTAAACTTTAAAAACTACTTTTCAACAAAATCCATATTAATATTATAAATGCGAAAATAATTCTGTCTGTCTGCCTGTATGTTACGCTTTCACGCCTAAACCACTGAACCGATTTTGATGAAATTTGGTATAGGTGTAGATTAGACCATGAGAAAGGACATAGGCTATATTTGGTCGCGATAACCGACATCCACGCGGGCGGAGCCGCGGGCAAAAGCTAGTTTAGTATATAGCAGTGATAACGTCATCCTATAACAACAATAGTAAAAAAACAAGAACAATTCAAATTTTATTTTGATTGTGATTTTACTAAGATCCCCCCCCCCCCCCCCACTCTTCGAACAATTTAACTTTAAGAATTATTTAATAATAATTACTTATATTTCACCAAATTGAACATCTATAATGATAGTACAAGTACACTCACAAAATAAAAACACTCGCCACAAAAACAACAATACTTCAAGAACAAGAAAATCGCTAATTTTATTTTGATAAGATCCACGAAGAAGCATTCACCCCTCGAAAAGTTAAACTTCAAAAATTACATTTAACAAAAGGCGAAACACACGGCACACCCGCAGATAACTTATTAAACATTGCACCATTACACTTTAATTTCTACCCCCGGGATTTGGGGTTTGATTAAAAAGGCGAACTTAGGGTGCATATTATGTATTCATACTAGTGTTGTACTAAATGCGTTTATTTATTTTTTGTGGGATATTTTTCTGCCCGCAGCCGTAGGGTTAATACAAAGAGTTCTATTTTTAAAATACTTATTGGTGTTTATTTTGATGTGAAGTGCTCTTCGTGTTTCCGAAAACATGGCGTATGTATGCTTGTTTGTGTGCATGGTTAATAAATTTAAAGCTTTTTTTTGGTATTGTTACACTGAGTGGTTAGTCATCCGTGGTTTGAGTGGGTTTTGTTGGATGTGTGGCTCGTTCCAACGAGATTTCGTTCAGTTACCGAATAATAAAATAAGGATAGATCAAAATTATAATAATTTTGAATCCAATTTTTCTGCCATTATAAGTGTGACATTTTGAATGAATTTTTTCTTCGCAATGAAGAGATAACTGCTAAATAAATCTGGATGAAAACTGACACAAAGATAGATTATAATCGGGAGTAATTTTTGATCTGGATCTTATAGGTTTTATCGCGGAAAAAAAATACTCTTAGAACAAATGCTAACTCGCCTTACTATTCATAATTTTTATACGGAATTCTATATAAAAAATGGTTACTTTACAAATTTATTTTCATAAATGGGATAGACCTTGTTAAATTAGTCTATTGTTCATAAATATGTTCAAAAGTAGTAATGTTTTTTTTTCTTCAAATTTAGTTAGACACCAGATTCGCTACTGGGTAGGCCCATACCGATAAATTGAGGACTCTGCCTACCCACATAACTATCCCACTCACAGATATAGATTGTCAACAAATAAACTAACACAAAACATATCTAGAGATTAGCTACGAAACAAAACGGCCATCTTGTTTTGATAAATCGTTATTGCTAGCACTCACTCATGAGAATACCGACATGACACGTTAAAATAACCCAACAATTTAGTGTGGCCAGAAAAAAATAAAATTTAAATCTTTTTTAAACCCTTTGCGATATTTATAGAGCTCATATTCCCAATGATCTGCGGTAGCCTAGTGGTATGGGTAATGGACTGCTGAAACGAGGTCTCGGGTTCGATCCAAGGTTCCCAGGCACACACCAATGACTTTTTGATACTTTTCGAAGTTATGTGTGTATTTATCGCAGGTTTATAAGTGTCCGGTTAATTGCAATAGGCTCGCGACCTATTTGGGACCTAAACATAAACTGGCGAATGGGTGCTAGCACCTCTGCCTACCCCTTCGGGGAATACAGGCGTGAGTTTATGTTATGTTATGTGTCTTAGTCCCGTTTTCTCCTTCTTTCTGGTTTATATGGAAGCGACTGCTGTTTAACCTCTCAACCCCGAAAGTAAAGCTCTTGAAAAAGCTGAAACTTCGTCTGTCAATCATCTGGCGTACTGGCTAGCTTGCAGGGACTGTCGCCGAAGGTGGTATACCCCTGTATAGAGTCAAGACCTTCAGGGTTTTGAACCCCTCACCATATAAACATTGTAAGTTAATTAAAAGCTTATAAGTTATAATTAAACACACTAAATTCTGTGTTCATGTTCACACACAAATAAATAACAAGATAAACAAAAAATAACAACGATTAACGAAAATTTACGACTAGTGTAATAGTCCGGAGGAGTGGAGACAACAGTTAACCGACTGGCCCGAAGTGGGTAATTATATACCACCTTTATTACTCCTCCTAATTCCCGTTTCAACCCTCTGATCACGTTAATGGTCGAAAAACTGACCTTCCGGGTCCCAACGACCCTCTAGAGGCCAGTTAAGTAAGTAACTGTAGTGTATGATACGTTTATACAAGCACATTTGATTCACACTCTGTGGAGCCATAGATAATATAGAGAAGAAACATAAATAAAAAAAGTAAATCGCAAAGGAATGTTAAAAATAAAAATATTGTCGCTGATTACACAGTGTGTCAAATAATTTTTGGTGGGCAAAAAATAAATTGCGCAAATTACTGCAATAAAATTTCACAGTTGTTTAGTATAATGTCTCAATTGGTTCAAAACAAAACACTCATAAAACTTAAATTATCTCTCCGCTCAAAAATTATATGTTACTGACAACTGTCAAAAGTTGAACACGCCCTCTGACGGACGCTGCGTGAATTAATAAATCAAGCTCCCAGATCCGTAGTGACAAAACTCACATCAGAAATTACAGGTCACAAATCGTCACACACCACGGTTATAAATCAACTTGGATTCTTTGTGTGATAAAAAAAGAAACTAAGCAAATACCCCGGTTCGACTGCCTTCTACCTGCCCCGTATCTTTTGAATACTTTTCTTGTATTAAAATAAAATTTTTGAACGCACGGATTTCGGGACAAAAAACGCACGAAAAACGCTCTAGTGTGTTTCTTTCTCTGTCTTGCAGGTTGGTATGTCTTTGTCCCACGAGGATAGGGACAAGACAGCCTCTGAGCGTCATTTAGAAATATTTAAAGCAACAGTTTTATTTGTGAGTGGTGTGCAAAATATGCTCCGAGTGACCTTTCGAGTCAAATGCTGGACTTTAGGCTATTGGCACACAAAGTTTTGACAACACGACAACAAACCGTAAAACATTTATAAATTCCAGTTAGTTATGAATAATTTCTTGATGATTTACATATATTTTATGGAAAGAAACACTACACAAACAAAAGGTTCAACTTGCGTCTAAGTTCTTTTAATTCCAACACGGGGCCCGAACAAAAGTTAAACAACCAAACCTCATTTTATAGAGCTACGTTTATGGCCACAATATTCAGTAGGAGCCATTTTGTTAAGAATATTTATGGCTTTTTTTGTGCTCGCCAAGGAGAAATGACTGATATTTGACGTTTACAAGTATACCATAAAGACATTTGTTCATTACGTCTGTTTATGGGTGGTAGTAAAGCGAACCAAATAAATATATTCGCACGTCGTTGTGTCAAAACAGGTGATTAAATGCGGAATGGTCGCGGTCGCCAAAACAATCGCGGTGTGACGCGCGCCACGCGGTGTCACTGTCACAGCGCGGCCAGCGGCAATGGCGGGACGCGCGTGACACTATAAATAAAAATTTCGTAACAGGAACGCATATTAATACACTATAATTTAAATTTCGAACTTCTTCAGTAGCGAGGTCGGTACGAAAGATGGTTTTTTAAACAGAAAAAAAATCTAAAAAAACAAAATCACCTGCTCACCGGTACGAGAAGGTTATTAAAAAGGAGGCGACTTAACTAAATTACAAAACTCGACCTGGGCATTATAGAATAATTTAACATTAAACTTTCTGTAGCGTACGCGCGATTCTATGTCCTACGTTTAGCTTTGACAAGCGTCAAAATGGCTCGAGACCGTTTGATTTATTAAAAAGCCCATCGAGATCGATCGCCGGGCATCTTAGGTAGCGTCTTGGTGCTTTATTTTATCTTATAAATAGATTTTTTATTACAAATTATAGGGTACCACGTTTGGTAGCGATTTCGGTGCCGCAGTTATTCCGTTACTTACCGCACTAAGTGCCGGTTGTCGACCAATTCATTATGTACTTTAATTTGTGTCCAATAGAGTTTAATATTCATTGGTATGTGTACACATCGCGATTGGAACTTAACGAATTTAATTATGAGTTCCGTAGTTTTTTGGAAAGCACAGGTAGCGAGCGATCAGGCTTTAAAATCAGTGTTACTTGGACACAGTGTTCGATTTTTACATTCCGTAGAAAAAATATTAATCGATTAGCACGAGTGTTTTTCCGAAGTTACATCCTCTAGAGAGATGTAGTACAAAATAAAAGGGCTGCACGAATACATTTATTCAATTACACAAACAAAAGCATTTTGACTGAAAGTGCACAATGGAGGGTAACAATGACCCTCAGGTAAACTCCATGAATAGAGAAGACGACAATTGTCGTATCACAAAGATATTTGGGACGAGTCAAAAGTTATTCTGTTCACGGTATGTTTATTTTAAAGGGACAAATAGATATAAAACGCATTGTTCCACTCGTTTTTTGCGAGTTAAATCGATAGAATACAGTTCGACGCATCGATTAAAATAAAAAATATGTATGCAATAACTCGATTCGAAAGGGAATTTTTACTTCGTATCGACACCTAACAATTGGTGAGTTTTTTTGTTGTGATGTCAAATGTAATGGAGGCATTAAGCGTGCCGATGCGAACGGACCTCTGCTATGCATTCATTACTATATTCACGCAGGTATCTTGAAGTGTAAGGTGGTCACAAGTTTTTCTTGAAATAATTTCCAATATAATCAGTATAAATTATTTAACAAATTAACGATCTCATAAAAAATGTCCTAAGTAAGTGTAAAATACTAGTTGTAGGTTTTTTAATTTTATTATTTACTAGTTAACCTAGCGAACTTAGTACTGCCAATTTTTTTCCGCCCGCTAGGCATCTGATCCCGTTTCCGCTGCACCCTCTGCTATATTAAGCGTGAAACTTTCCTCTTGAATCACTCTAACTATTAAAAAACCGCTTCAGAATCCTTTGCGTAGTTTTAATGATTTAAGCATAGATACATAGGGACGGACAGACTGCGAAAGCGAGTTTGTGTTGTACGTTTCGTGATGACGACTAGCTGTTGCCGTGACTTCATCTATGTGGACTGACTAGATGTGGAGCTATCAACTTTGCGTTAGTTTTGGTTGCATTCGAGGCCTTCATCTCGAAGTCTGAGGACTTAAACATATTATGGGCTTTAATTTTTTTGCGCGGGACCCTAAAAATTATTCCAAAATAAAAGCACATGTACAGTTTTATCATCACATATCGACACGAAGGAGTCTCAATGCCTTTAGAATGGTCACCCATCTTAAGACTAACCTGGCTAGTAACACGTTTTCCAGCACTGATTGAACGAATGTCGTACATGTTACATTACTCTATTTAAGGTCAATAAGTAGATACGCATTTTAAATGAACAGTTATAAGCAAATACTGCGTCATTCAGTTACTTTCCCTATTTACAAATTCACGTTCAACTTGTGATAGAATTTTTCCTAAAACTAATCATAGACGGTGATTCACTTCGTAGAATAAAAGTTATTCTGGGTTAGCATCATTAAGAACACGTATTACTTCGCAAAACTTCGACCGGCCAATGATACCCGACACTTGCTAAACTCAAAACACATTGCCCATAAAATCTCATACGAGTAATACCCAAAAATGGCTGTTCAGTTGTTCCCCGAGACTTTGGTATCAGCCGATCGCCTTATTAGCATTTAATTTGTGTCCAAAGGGGCTCCGGTGTTCACGGGTCGGTGCCCCCCTAAATGGGAGACTTCCTTGCCGGAGGGCGGAGGAGGGGCTACTAACATTTGGTGTATTTCGTTAGTATCGCTATTGGTCGAAAGTTTTCGTGGACTATCATTATTGAGATATGATCAGTGTCATTATGTAAGCCGATGGGTATGTAGGTACGTTTCGTATTATCTAAATCCGTGTTTTAAAAACGAAAATTACTTTATTTTTTAGTTTGTGTGATCGTTAAATTATACTTATTTGGTCGGTAGTATTTGCACACTGTGCTAAGAACAGGCTGAAATAAAAATGGAAAGAAAACAACTTTTAAAAGTATATGTTTAACATTGTCTGTCTATCTTTTTGAAGATAATATATACGTAAAAAAGTCTTAAGCGGATTAACGCAATTTGCTAAATGATAAATTTAAAAACTGTAAACCGTCAAAATGGAAATAAAAAATCGCGATCCCATTTCTAAGGAATCTTGAACCGGAAGATACTATAAGTGAATTTTGTCTGCTATAAAAACTTAAAGATTTTTCAAACGTGAATCATTTATTATACCAGACCAGTGACCCAGCGATTTGCCCACGCGTCTTACGTAACTATGGTCACGAAATTATTGACCACAAAGTGGTTCGGCACATAACTACCATTTACATTTAGTGAAATAAAACTTGATATTTTCTGAGAAACATACATATAACACCTGGATATTAGTCATGCCATCTGCATTTCAATACTTACTCAAGACCTCGATTTCAATGTCTGAATATTTGGTGCAACAAAAAGATTACATATATTTGATATGTTTGTAAATATTGACTGACTATTTTGTTTTAAATTTCAATTGGAAATTGGCAATATTGAGGACGGGACTTGAACTTGCGAGATTCCGTTTATAGTAAAAATACTCTCCCAACTGAATTACTTGGAGTTGTTCTTGATTACTGAAATTGACAAAGTATTCCCTCAAATTGAAATGCCATCTTGGAATGTTGATTATCTCCAATTTAAATTTAAAGGAAAGTCTAGACTACCAATTGCATCAAATAGTCGAAAACTGTAAATAAAACTATTATTTTCGGACATTTTTTATTATGACCCACTGTGCGTAGTTAAATTAAAGGCATACAAATTGTTGCGTCCGATAATGACACAACACGGAATGATATCCATTATGCCGTGGGCGGGATCGAACCAGCTACCATAGCGGTTGTTGGTCATTACCGGGCTCTATGATTTGTGGTTATATACCTTACTAGTGGGATGGTCTAAGACAAATTAGGATTTAGCTTCTTTTTGTGTATACATTTTTATACTAAAAAGGAGGTTAAGATAATAGACGCTTTGGTGTTTGTATCATAGCCAAAAAAGGTTGAATGTTAATTCGCTTCGAGTAAAGACACAGCATTTAAAAACTATTGCAAAAATTTCTATTATATTTTATTACAATATCACACATATACACCTTGACACTCACGCAACTATAAACTAGTAATTATCTGGATTTTAAAAACCGTTGCACGTTCCACATTTAAAAGCAAAAAATTAGATTATAAAAAAAAGAATTCCTTTTTAGACCTTACACACATGTCACATTAAAAAAAAGTAATAATTAAAAACTAATCAATTGAAGGATCGTGTCCATCATAAGCGCTAGCGCAAATAATTTTTATAAATGACATTTAAGGCTTGGGAATTAATGGTTGCCATACATTTTAATAAGCAACCGCTGTTTTTGTTACCAACAGTAAAAAATACCTTATGTGGTAGGAATAAAGTAATTTTTCCCCTCATGGTGCCTCGGAAGTCAAAACCTCTTTATAATTTTTGCAAAATGTTCCAGGCGGTTAGTTCGTGTCGTTTAAATAAATTTCATGCTTATACCGTTTACTTTTATAGCAAATCATAAACATAAACACTCTATAAGACTATTTTAAAAGTATTTATAACAAAGAATTGTTTTTCTAAAAAAGTCAACACTTGCCCCCCGTGGATCAAAATGACGTTGACTCCAACCGTATTTTTCGTGTTTTGTCTTCGTATAAACTTTTGTTTTGTATAAACTAACCATAATTGTTAACCTAAATCTTGTAAAAAAATGTTAAAAACATAGATACATATAATTAATATAAAAACTTTGATAAAAATTTACACATTACGTAGTTTGCATACAATTTGAACCACCATTGTTAAATCCACAGTGCCACACTCACACTTTCACGCGATTTATAATTCAAACTGCGATTCTGTAATAATTAAATAAAAGTAACCATGTAGCTATATGAATATTTATATACACAACATGGCTTAACTCAATATTTGTATGAATAATTTTAAAAGAAAATGTGATAATGACAGTTGTCGCTCATCGCACTAATGCACACTGTTTAAATGCAAACACAAAATGAGACTAAAAAACCTATAAAGCCAAATCAATTTTAATAAAAACAATCATAAATATAAAAAATCAAAAATAGATTTTCAGTAATTCAATTAATCCATATTGGATCGAAACGAGATGATGTTTTATTGAGAGATTAAAATAAATTAATGGTCTTAGATAATTGGCCATCAACCTAAACCATTTAGTGTGTAATAAAATTTATTTGCATATTCTACGTGTAGTTTTACGATAAGTTTTGTGTATTAATGTTGACATAAACACAAGAATTGGTCATTCAAACCGTTAAGTGGTGACGAAGCTTTAGTTACAAAACAGATTGTTTTCATAATGATACATACCTTTGTTCTTAATTGTTTGTAACCGAAAATACTTTATTTTATTTTTGCGAATTTCGAGCACATTTGCTTGTCTTATTTGCGTACAAGTTTGTTTTGTGTAAGTTGCATATTATATATAATTATTCTAGAATTTTGATGTATTGCAATTTTAGGTGTTAATGCAGGCGTGAATATTCTGACGTTGTTGAGTTTTGAGAATTGTAATTTTGAATTTGAATAGTGTTTTTTTATTTAGACTAGTACAAGGAAAATGCAGAGTTATTTAAAAAAATGGGTTGCTAGTGTTATAATATGAAAAGTAGTGTGTTATGAAAGGTTATACACTTTTTAATGTGATGTGCAGGTACCTTATATGACACTGTGCACAGAGCACAGAAAACTGGCATTATAAACCTAGTTACAATTAACTACTGTATATAAAATGCGTCACAATAAACACCAGTTGCTTACCCAAACAAAGCAATTCTAAGATTGATGAGAAAATTTATTTAAATTTAAAATTATTATAGTTTTGAAAATGTTATGTCATGTAATTTTAATTAGTACACAATAACAGTAATTAGTAAGTATATATACACTCAGCTGATGGAAAAAATCCGGCCCGAGCTGTTCATGATAGTATCACATTTCCGGCCAAGTTGAGTTTTAAATGTCGAAAAAAGTGTTTCTTAAGTATGCGCATAGATTATCGTGCAGATGGGCCATTTGATTTACCTACGAGTAACGTTTATATTACTTAAATAGTCTGATTTACTTATAGATTTGTTTGTTAGCACGTTAAGAGCACGCAATAGAGATCGTGGATCGAGCGATTGCAATGCTTATGCTGATAGGCAAAGGTGTAACTCTCTTTGATTAGTCAACATGTTGTTTTACAATATTCGTAAAGATTAAGTTTGTTTTGACTTGTGAGATGAATCATACAATTATAATGACATCTGAATATATTCAGCAATATTTTTTTGTAAAAGTAGCTGCGCTTCACTTTTTCATCAGGATAAATATAATAATCAATTATGGATAAACTATGTTAAATAATACAATAGGTTGTATTAAAAATGATATGCTATTGCTACTTTAAATGAAACACTTATGTGTCCTGTCTACATTTTAATCTATGACGCCAATGCGCGGGCGCAGCCAACCGAGCGAGCATTTTATTAGCCACGTACAAGCATCACAACCCGGCTGCCTCTACCATTAATCCCCTATACACACAGCCAGACAACATCACTTTGAATTTATAATTGTTGTGAAAACTAATGTGTACTTTTCTTCTTTTACAGATACGTCAAGAGAAACCTTATTACATAGCGGACCCCGAGGTCGACTCATTAGTAAGTATTGCCACCTTCCACCATATTACAAAACAACACAAATAAAACAACTTTAATGCCCCATAAAATAGGAAATTGTTTACAATAATTTACGATTTGATTAGCTAAAGAGCTGTCTAAAATTAACCACAGGTAAACGAGAAATATTTCTGAGAACAACGAAATAGGGAAATAAGAATTGAAAAAAGAAAAAGATATTATATTGTCACTCATAAAAAGCTGAATCGCACCGTGCGCCTCCCGCGGCTAGCTTGGACAAAAAGTGAAATAATAAAAGTAAGATGGCGGCCACCCACGGCCGCGGTTCGACACGGGTACTTAACCGATTTTTAACAAATAAAATCTAAGGCATTACGAATCGCGTCGGTCGGAGGCGACGTTCATGTTATTTAACTTTGTTAGTGAAAATTCGTTTTATCAACTGTCACCGTCACGCACGGACCATCTTCGGCACCAGATTGATTTGTTGTCTATGACGCTTTGGCTCATAAATCTGATAAATTAAACGCAGAACAGTAGCACAGATTATGCGTCGTTGTCATAAACTAAGTTGTCAGTTTTACCTGCGCGGGCACTGATAAGCGTCATTCATCCACGGCACGGAGTTTTTAACCGGCTAGGAGATAAGTTGGATAAACATTGTATGACATCCGGGCGACGAGCAAACTTAGCCGTGGAGTAGGTGAATTATCGCGTAGTGTTTTATCCCTAGTGACATGTGGTGCCACTGGGTGACGCATCTGTTTATCTAGTTGCATGGTTTATTTTTTAAAACCAGTTGTTTCCTATCTGTGACAATATGATAGAATAGATTTCGAAATAAGAATTCAAATTGGTATTTTGCCGCCAGCTTAGCGTCGCTGCAAAAAGTTTTGTGTAGGTTAATAACCTGTCAGTTGAGCATTATTGAAAATTAGATACAAGTTTTTACTTAAATTTGTTTTTTGTCAAACTCACTCCTTGTATTACCATTTTTAAAAGAAACAAGCTTCAAATGTAAGTGCTGGCTGTTAAAAGCTGCGAGACACTCATTACGTTGCATTAATATAAATAAGGTATTACAGTATTTTTTCCACAAGTCTGCGGTTTACCCACTGTGCATGGTTCACAAAAGTATTTAGCAAAATTACTTCAATACGTATTGACTTATGAGTTATTGAAATGGCTCATTGGGAGTATTTCTTTACAGTTACAATAATTAAATGGGGCCTTTTGTTGGAATTTCTGTACCACCATATGACAGCTCTCGAGTTCTTATTAAAAGCTTTTGAAAGGTAGTAATTTTTAGTGTATTGCCTGCTTGCAAAAATTATTGACAGGTAAGGTTGTCTGTTCAAAAATAAATATTTTTATAAATATCTATTTTTATTTAAAAAATTATAGTTCCTAAAAAAATCAAGAGACAATAATTCTTCGCAACAATTCTTGAAATAATTTATTAATTCAAATTAAAATAAATTCTGATATTACATTTATTTAAAAAAAAGTATTTTACATACTATTATTTTTTAAAATCATATTTATAATTCTTTTTTTTTAGTAAGGTCAATGCATCGCACGCTGCGTTAAAGATAGGTATACCTCCGAATATAATAATCAGCCTCGGGCTTCAACCAGCTGACATTTCATATTATTATTATTACAGTTTTCGTACTCATAATGACGATGCAGTCTGTCGGTTTACTCCTGTCGTCAATTTTAAGCATTCAGTTTTAAGTAGGTCATGGCTAATGAGGTAACATGTAAGTAAAATTATATGGCCTATAAAACTTTGTAAGCATTAAGTTAGGTATAATAAATAAACTTTATTATAGAACAAGCGTTAAATTTTATAACTGGCAATGATGAAATAGAAAAAAACTAAGCTATTAAGCAGAAATTAAATATTTAGGCTGGTAATTAAGATTTTAAAAAGCACTCACTCATTCTAAATAATTTGTAATTAGAAGTCGAGTGGCCAAACTTTGTTAAAAAGGATAACGTTCGAATTTCAAATGAAATAAAAAGTTAAACATTTGTAAAAAGAACATGATTGTGAGTCGTAGTGATGTAGACACTATTGAAACAAAGTATAGTAAACTAAAACTGTTTTCAACTAAAAAACCAACAGTCGTTCTCTGTTTTATTGACCCATTTGGTTTGAGAGGCGATTGGTTACGGCGAGTAGAGGTTGTTTGCTCACGTCACATCTGTGTTTGGTCTGTCACAGCCTTTTGAGGCTCTAAGCTTCCTCAAACAGTTGAACTGTAGTAGCGTCAGTAAACATAACCGAATAGTTTTGTGTTTTATGAGTCATTAGTAGGCGATATCGTGTTAACATATTTTGGTATGGCGTTGTTCAAACCTTGAAACTTTTATTTGAGGAAAATGTAGCCTCACTTTTTCATGCGAGTAGTAAGGTACTTACCTACATCACTTTCAGATAAATTGAGCAAATTTTTGCATTTTTGTAAATAGAATCGAATTAGAATGTTTTATTTTTGAAATAGATACTAGAAGATCCTAATTTGAATTACTTACGTCATTGAGTAATAAAACTTTGTATAGTGCTGTGCAACATTTAGATAACGAATAATCGATACCTGTATCAGAATTCGAATTCACATTTTTACCATATCTAAGAATTTCCGTTGTGATATCGAAAAGTAACTATTTAAACAATTTATCTTGTCTTGAATAAAATTTGCCTTTGCCTTCTTCAAGCTTGGGGATTACATCATAACATTCATTCGCTCCCCTTTCTAAACAAACCCGGCTCGGTGGCAGGAGTGGTACAAGTCAAACATACTTTTATCTGGTGGTGTCGCCTGTGTCAACTAGTTCGTCTGAATAAACAGACAAGGGTGGCGCTTCTAGTATAGATTTAATTGATATACCAGCTACATGAGCACACCAGATGCTTAATACTTGTGGGTTAGTATATGGCATCCAGATTTTATTGGCCTCAGAACAGGTCCAATGATTTATGGACTCATAAAATAGCGATCAATGACTAGTTTTTTTAGAAATGAAATTACTCTTATCAGCGAAGAAGCTTAAATTAATACATTAAAATGACAATAAAAATATTTTCTAAGTACTTTAATACGATTATTTGAATCGTTGTAATAATTTGATAGCAACAAATATACATCCTGTAATTAAAACTATGACATGCGTAATAAAAAAACTCCTGGTCTTATTATCTTAATCGTTGCATTATATTTTATGATACATACGCCGGAAATACAACAAATTACATAAAAAAAGAAGGATCTAAACTCATTAAATCAGTAATATTTGAAAACGTTCCAAATTTAAATTCAAGACAGTGTAAATTCATCAATCAAAAATGAAATAAGCCAACATGGCTGTTAGAATTCAGTTCTCGTCCACGACTGGCAATCAGAAACAAATCAAGATGCTATTAAATCCGCATTAACCATTTCTTGATAGGTATCGATTCTAAAAAGTTATCGATTAGATCTTTAAATAGAATCAAACAATAGTCGATAGGATCTATACGTGTATGACGCGTGAAGGTAGTCTGTATCGGTGCGTGAGCATAGTAGTCTTGATCACACACTAAGAGTAGTATTGGTTTAGCCATGGTAATTCAATGAAAATTATGTATTTAAGCTCATAAAATTTCGATGATATTAATGATGAATGATGACTTGATGACTGACAATTTATAATTTCATTCACACTTCTGTAAGTTCATACATTTTCTCACACTTGCCTATCCGATGGAGACGATAGTCACATTTTACCAGTTATGTTTTTTGTTCTACTCGTTTTGTTACCTATTTCCGTCAAGCAAACACTTTTTCATGGCCATAAAAAAGTCCCTTAATAGCGCATTATGACATTCAAAATAAGAAAAAGATAGCTCTTGTATTTGTATTAACACACATTCATTCAAGATTCTGACAAAACATTACTAATCTTATCTTAATAGAGCAATTTCTATACAAAATACTACCAAATTTATCGATACTAAAATGCAAACATTATGCTTCGATACTTTTAAGTCTTATCACATCACTAGCTGCGGGGATTCATCGTACCTCGTCCATTGTTCTTCAGTCAGCTTTGTGATACTCGCTGAACTTTTGAATGTACTCCTAGGTATTACATATCTGGGTTATGATGCGTATAGACAATAAAACGGATGCCTAAAATTATCTAAGAGCCAGCTTGAGCTGTCTGAAAAATATGCGTTTTGATCGTACTGCTATAGTTTTTGAATGATGAAATAAGTAGGTAATAAACATTGTGGTTAGCATAGTTGATGTCAGAATAGATTAAAAATATACATCTAGCGACACAACACAACAGATTTCACTTCACAAATAGATTATTAACGCGACATTTCTCTTTCACAGATGGTGCAAGCGATACAAGTTCTCCGGTTTCATCTATTAGAATTAGAAAAAGTAAGTATATCTTGCATTGGAATACATTTGGTATCGAAACTCGGACCGGTTTGAAAAAAAAGAATAACACCTTTCGATTATCTTTGGGCCCGATTTTTTAATCGAGATATCGATCTCAACACGCAACGACTGCACGCACTGGCCGTCATTCTATGTTTAAATAAATCAAATTCAAATTTTCGAATACTATTTAAATGTATATCTATGTAATTAGGAATACACGCGTGAAGTTACTTAGACAGAAACATTTGTCTTATATAATTTCAGTACTATCTATGTGTATTTATGATATAATAATTAAGCTCATGCAATGCAATAAAGGAAAGTGGATCACGGATTTAAAAATAGAATATGAAAGTTATAAGATTCCTTAAAAAAAGCAAAGTCGTGTCCATCCTCACTTTGGAATTAGCAGCTTTGTTGTAGCGAACTTGCGCGTCGAGGTGTCGGCGCGGAGTGAATGGGATCGGCGCGTTCGCATTTCGAATGTTGTTTGTTTTTCCCTTATCTCCCATTTGGGCGCGTTCCGTTCCGACCGGTTCGGCTTCTTGCGAGTGTCGCATTGCCAATTCCCGCCATTATACTCTCCAACAGTAACGGTAACACGAAAGGACGCGGGCTTTTTGCTATTCGCAATCAGATCGAACAATTTGCGCACAGTCGCTTTAATTAGGAGCATAAAATTCAAATCTCCGCTATGTTTTTACGGCGAGCGGTGTCGCCCGCCAAGGAATTAATTTAGCTTGTCAATATTATGGTCACGTTTCAACGAAACTAGTTTGACTAACGTCTATATCAAGACAAACGATCTTGAGAAACGAGATACTCGAAGCGGTCGCTCTCACAGTGGATTCCATAAAATATCGGGGCCTTTCGTCTAACTATCGGGGGGCTCGGTGAACGAAATCGTACGCACTAATACGGGCCGGTGTAACGAGATAACGTGTAATGCGATACCGCTGTACGGAACTCGCTGGCCGGAGGGCGAGATAAAGGCCGTTTTCGAAAAAAAGAACGAAAAAAGAATTTAATACCTTGTTCGAAATTCAAAATAGCGAGGGCTCGCCACAGATTGAAGAAAATCGTCCAATTCAACGAGTCGGATGATCGATTTTAAATTCGTATCCGCGACTCGATGGTTTTGGTTTTCAATCGATTTTGTTTTCTGAAAGTTGCGTATTATGTTTGTAGCTTGGGGTCAGCAAACAGGTTAATTCTAAAGATATTTATTTGATACTAGCGAGTCTCTCTAGCTTTGTACGGTTCATTTGTAAGTTGTGAGAAGGATGTTCAAACGTCTAAAAAACAAACTTATGCCTAGTTAATTTAGTATTAAGTAATTTGTAGATTTTTGCGTCGGAGCTCGGGGGTAAAATTAAAAAAAAAACTGTTAATCAGATCGTTACAAAACTTTACAATATTATCACTAGGACTAATCTGAAAGTTGGGTAGGTACCAATGTAGAGATTTCATAAAAATAGGTTTACTATTTTGGAGTTCCAGGCAATCACACACGTCGATTTTTATATGTTATATTGAAGGCGTAGTAGCTATTTTTTAAGCGGAAATGAGTTAATCGCAGTGTTTGTTTGTGTCTCAGTCACATCCAAATACCATAGCTATTTTTTATCTTTGCTCATATCCCATACACGTCACTATCTATCTCGTCTATGGTTTTTGTCGAAAGAGGTTTAAAAAAGATGCCGTTAGCTCGATCCGTTTCCGCTCCACTACACACCGTTCACAGGTGATGTGCTTTTTTTGAGCTTTTATAATAATTAAAAATAAAAAAGGTCCAACCAAACTTACAATGAGATCTTGTTAAGTGCGCTCTTTTTTACTCTCGACTGAAATTTCTTAACTTTTTAGTTGAAAATACAGAACAAAAAATACAATAAAATATTTAATAAAGACCTTTTCAATGGCATCGGGAATCCATCAAATATGTATAGCGGGTAATGAGATATAATGATATTGTGATAGACAAAAAAAGCCGCTTTTAAAATTCTTGAACGTTATAACGAACTCTCGAAAATTATATTTACATTGAAAATATCGTATAGCGTCTTTGATTTATGTTTTTAATATTATAAGTATGGCCGGCGGCGACATCGCTCCGATGGTGAGTCCTTTTCGGTCGATTGGCTCTGCGATTGGTCGTCGTTATGGATGTTTTTTTTTTCATCCCGTTTGACTGTGCCCTAATTACGTTATGTGATGTACCTCGGTTATGTTAGAATATTACCTACAGGCTTTTGTTTTTTTTTTAATTTGAATATCGAACACAGTTTAGAGCGAGCGTTGGCTTTGAAATTTTAAATGTGTTCCGTTTAATTAACATTCCTTTTTGATCATCAATCAGTGAATCAAATATTTGAAAAGATCATTAAGTAACGAATATAATATAAACACTGGAAATAGAAATATTATCTTTAAAATGTTGATCTAACATCACTTCTAATCTAATATTACCAAGATTATTGTTGTGTATTTTCTCCACACTTGACAAAAACTAAAACCAACTAATTATTTGATGATAATACATATAAAGAAACTTAATATATTTTCTAATTTACATACTTAATATCTTCATTTCATAAAAACTATCTGTACCATCGCCTATAAAACTCATAAAAATCAACTTACAACAAATTTTAATGCGGCATAAAGATTTCATTACTACAAAAGACTATGCCAACTTAAAACAAAATTATGAGATGAGATTATTATCACAAAAAAAAATAGTGAAAAGATATTAAAAAAAAAAGAAAATAATCCAAAAACATTTTCATATTTCGTCTGTGTACAATAAAACGTTATCTGTATCGTGCTTAACTGATTTACGACAAGTCAGATTTGTTGGTTTACGTGGACCCCAACGTCGGGGTTTACGATCGGACCCACCATTTACAACTGTGACTAAATTACTACGGACTTTGTTATAATTTATTTGGTGATAGACATTTCACACTTTTAATTGGCGGTTTAATTAGTTCAATACGAGAGAGAAAGTGAGATTCTAATTTCAAAAAGTATCATTAAATAAAATATTAAAGACCGTGATAGTTTAAAAAAATGAGGTTCTGATTTCAAAAAGTACCAATAAAAAAAATATTTCAAAACGTGATAGTTTAAAGAAGGTAAGATTCTAGTTTCAAAAAGTACTTAACTTTATATAGATTCAGGTCAGGCTAGATACCGTGTTGTATCAAATGGAATGAAAAATGCTTACGAGACGGTTTAGTCTTGATTCTAACCTCAATCTCCTAAAAGTACGAGAATACAGTTTTTACAAATCTGTGGGTTTTACTGACAAAGTTGTTCATAAACTTATAGGTTCATAATAAAACCTGGCATATAAAATAATGTTACATTTATTTTAAAATCTTACATATTGAGGAAAGCTCAGTCAAAACTTGACATAAATACGTATCTAATTATATTAAAAAAACTCGTAAACAGAGTATAAAATTATAAACGACATTTTTAAAAATAAATTCGATAATGTGACGTTTGGAGAGCTATGGCGATACGCAGTCAGCCTGTCAAAAGCACAGATTAAATAAAAAATCTCAATTTATTAGTGCCGACGCCCACACGCCACCGTTTGAGTGAGGAAGCAGTGCATTAGACGTAAGGTACACGGGATGTTTTTGACCGACTTAACAAATGGAAGTCCACAAGTGGCTAGGGATGTTAAGATGAAAGTTTTATTGCGAAAATATTGTGAAACTAGATCTGTTTTATGTCAGTTTAGATAGTGGTTTGACAAGTTAGTTGACTCGCGTTTCTTTGATTCAAATTTCGAATTTTGGACCATCATATTAACTTCTTCAGTCCGACTTGAAAAGTCCATTTGCGTGGCCGTGGCCCAGTTTTCAGCTACAGTTCACTCCAGCCCACACTTCTGGCACACGCTGCTGGGACATTTCAACATTTTATATGACACCTGTGTAATGCCAACCTGAGACATTTGGACGCTAAATAATGTTGGGCAAGAGGATTAACAGTCAAAGTGGTGATTTTCATGTCCTCGATACAGAAATTCATCGTCATGTTTATTTTTAAACTAAAAAGTCTGTCAACCAACACCTTTAGGATCGCAGAACTCATTTATTTCCAAATCTTATTCTAACATTCCAATTTTGAAATTCTTCGCTTTTCGAATGTCAACGGGTGTTATGTATCGCGTTTCGTTCTAAATTTAAAAGTATCCGTTTAATCCTGCCTTCTAAATTTAAAATTTCTGGAAAAGTTTTGACTGTGTTGTAAGTGATCTTTACTTTACGTCATGTCAGACTTAATGAAATGAATTTTATTAGAGAGTCGTTTTTAAAACTCTAGCATTAAGACATTTGAAATTTTACATGATCGATTTATTTCATTTTGTTTCACAAAAGGCATGTACTTATTTACTTATGTACGTTTTAATAAAAATAGCTTTCATTAGATTTACCTCATTTTATTTATTTTTTTACAAAAATCTAATAACAATTTTCTCATCCAAGAATCAAACACAAAACCTCACAATCGCAAATACAAGCGCAAACGTATTCCCCGAGACCAACGAGCCCTGAAAAGAATTTTAATTAACATAAAAAATTGCTCAAACATTTAAGATAGACAAATAAAGATACGATGTTATAACGTAATCTAAATATGCCGTCAGTGACAGGTCTCGGAATGCAGTATGGCTCATTATAACCGGGGGTCAGCCTGGTATCGACTCGATGCATCTCACAAGTTTCAACTTAGAACGGTGGATGGCAGATGGAATATACTTTGAGATTTCGTATCAGGTTTAAATGAATAGTTTGTTGTTTCGTATTAGTGATGGCGGTGTTTTGAGTTTTAAATTTAAAATTCGAATTAGAAAAAAAACGATTATTGATTTTAAATTCAAGATTCGATATTTGTCAATTAATGTTAAAACTTAACTTCTTTTTGAGCGAAAAAAAAGTCTTCGAAGTAAAAATTAAAAATATTTACCTAAACTACACTTATCGCGATTAAGTTTCAATTTAGATATATCAAAATATGTATCACGTAACTATCAATATATTAAAATTTTCGTACATTATTGTCAAATAAAAATTATATGACATGTTCGTTGCAATATCAATATTAATAAAAATGTAGTAAATATGAACGTCGGTGAGATTATAAAATTCAAATTTCTAAACACACTAATAACTTATCAGACTAATAAAAAAGTATAATATTATGATAATTAGGAATCGTTGAACACCTTTCACGGTTTTATGTAAATGTAAAAGATAAAGGACTAACTGAGGTTTAAGAACCATATTCTTGTTTATTTATGTGTAAAAGAATTTATTCTTGTTGGAAGTGAATAAAAAGACACTTTTAGGCACTGTCCGGCCATATTGAAAAAGGAGATTTTTTAAACACTGCCTTAAATTTGAGTAGTCTTATAAAAGCTAATTATATAAGTTTTAAATCTAGGAAATTTGTATCGGAGTGGTGTCACACGGGGGTTTATTTATTATTTATTTATTCTGTGACTCGATTTTTTTTCTGAATGTCAAGAAATTTCATAAGATATCATGAAATACCTAATAGAAAAGTTAGTTCTGAATTTAAATTACTTGTTCAACCGTGTGCTTTAGCAGAGTTTCCAAACTATTTACAAATTTAAAAAATCGTTATTAAGAAAATAAAATATTTTAAAATATTACTCAAACAAATATTATATAAATTTATTATAACTATACATGCTCATTTAATCACTCAAATAATATATTTTAAGAAAACCGCTCGATTAGAGAATTATTATCCCAAGACATAATTAACTGTCAACGACGCGCACCGTTTCCGTTTCCGCCGTACAGTTCTATTTTCAAATCCGCTATCCTTTAGCCTGACTCGATAAAAAAAGCTGTGAATTTAGTTTATGGTTAGACATCGTTGAGGTGTTGTTGACAGATAAAATTATAGTAGTTTAAAAGTTTGTAAAAAAAAGTTAGATAAATAGATAATTGTGCATTGTGGTTAAAAACTGGTCCGAGTTTGATCCTTTTTTTGTGTAAATAAAAATGTTGTTTGACAGCATTTAGATTGCAGCAGACTGCAAATTGGAATAAAATTTAAAATACTGAAGACTACTGTTTATACTACACTAGACTAGATACTACAAAAATTGAGTCATAGTTCGGGGTGAGAAGAGGAATGTGGGGACGAAGTAACTAACAAAAATAGATAAATAGAAAACACGTGAATAAGCTAATTACTTATGTAAATTAAACTTCTAGTAAGTGTAATAAATTATATATCACACTTGTACGCGATAAACACTTAAGTAGTGAACTGCATAAAATATGGCAATAAAAATTTGTTATGTTTTAACAGCTGAATATTGAGGTGGATTTACCTGAAGTGAGCAATATTTTATGACGTAGGGTAAAATAATTACTATTCAGTCAGATGTCAAATATGCAAGTGTCAAAAGCAATTGACAGTTGTGAAAAAATAATCGTTACAATCAAAAATCAAATATCGTATATCAACTAGCGGTGACAATTTAATGCCCGAAAATTATTCAATGATCCGTACTAACACGGACATTGCATTTGACAACATTTCTTTTTACATTTAAATTTCGAACTACCCTACACCTGCCGATTTATTGGCCAACATGTAAATGGTATCTAAAAATTTCGTTACCGACTTTATAGCCTTATGTTAATTCCTAAGTTAATTATGGCCATGAAAATTTATAAGGCCAACATAAAATTAATTTTAGCCCTACGGGGTACCCTGCAGGGCGATGAAAAAATATAGCTTTTTTTTACTTTTACGATTCATTTTTGAGTTTCGAAGCGACAGTTGGTGTACGAGTTCAAATTCAAATGTATTCCTTTTGTCTTTTGTTGTTTTTTTTTCGGCTTTTGTATGCTGATATAAGTGTAAAGGTTATGTTTAGAGAAGCGGAACAACGGTTGAGCATCATGCCTTTAAGCATTAAAAAAAACTTTCTAGTATACGCTTACTCAATTAGAAATATTATCAAAATGTTCCAAGAGTTAACTAATTGTTTAAATGAGTCATGATGAAGCCAGACAGTTACTTCTTTTTCAAGAATGCAACACGCAATTACTATCATTTTCGCTAACCCTACCAACTAAAGCATATGTATTAGGAATACATTTACATTGGCAATGGCCGTGGAATCCCCAAATGCAAGTTCGACGCTTCAACCATCGGCCTCCGCCACATCAAAATCTAGATACTCCAAGCAGCATCATCTAACGTCGATCTTCTTCACCAGGTACACGAGCTGTGCGACAACTTCTGCCACCGCTACATAAGCTGCCTCAAGGGCAAGATGCCAATAGACCTGGTTATCGACGAACGGGAATCAGCCCGTCCACCTGACACCAACGGCGAGCCCCGCTCTGCCCCCGACAGCAGCCACGACGGCGCGTCCACCCCTGATGTCGTGAGTACCCCCTACACCAAGTCCCATCTGATTCAGAGGCGTGATCCCCAGCTTGCACCCAATTCGACCACGAGCTACCTCGTGCACCCCTGCTCTTAGTTTGGCCATTGCAAAAACGAAGTATAAAAAGGGGGTGCTCGCAATAGTTTTTAAAATTCCCGCCTCCCGAGTTTGTAATGTCGCATGCTCGCGAACTGTGACCTATGTCTGGAACACAAGTTCCGTCCTAAAAGGCCTCTGGCCACCTGGTCACAGTACGCCGGCACGCTGCACCGCTTACCGCCACTCCCAGACCCTCACGTTTTCCCGTGAGCGTACAGGAACTGGCGTTAGCTTAAGTTCCTTTAGAACAAATCTTCGTTTTTGCAATTGGCCAACCTCTTAACACTGTACGATTCAATTAAAGTGTAATGAAAAACAAAGAAAAGTAAAGCTAATTTCTAAATTATTTTTATTAATATCAACGTTACAGTGAAGGGGTAAAATCGGGTGCGATCTACACACATGATATAAATACTATAATTTACACGCCATTTTGTATATTTTAAATATGGCGGCGGCGCTCACCGCCACCACGTGGTACTCGTACCTTCGAGTCTGCGATTGTTTCTGTTTATAATGTTACGCTAATTGGACATACACGCCGGTCCAAATTACTATTATTTTGCACTGGAATTTATGTATACGATTGAAAAAAACTTACGTATAACGTTGATTGTAATATGTGTATACTAATAATACTTTTAAGTAAATAATACATTCATAATATGAGTTTGAGAGCCATGTACGTTGAGAGGCAGGCACGTCAAATGCCATACAGACGGTAGCAACGCATTTGGAGCTTAGATTTTAAACGTAATTAGATGTATTAAAAAACCTATTGGAAAACGAAGTATACGTAAAAATACAACTTTAACTTGCCTAAGTGAGATAATAAGGATTAATTAAGAATTTTAAATTATTATAATTGATTTAACGGTGGTAGATGCTAGAGTGTTATTGTTTTGGCTAGTAAATACAAACATACGTAAATAGTTAATATTTTACGTTTACTATGGAATAGCACGATTAACTACAATTTAGTTAGTGAAAAAAAAATGATAAAAAAATATACGTACACAGTATACGCTAGTTTTAAAGATATCCGTGTGATTTGCTTCTTGTACATTAATGTCATAAGAGTCTGTTTTATTACGATGTACAGATAAAATGGGCAATTATCATAATGGGATAATATATGTATGTGCGTTAATGAATAGAGTCCTAGATGCTTATACAGAATAAATTAAAATTAATCGTGTCGTTTATTGTTTTGCTGATATTACAAAATAAAATTAATGTATACAATTTTCCCCGTTCTACTCTCGATTTTTAATGTTACGAGTAAAAGGTAATTAAGTCTCGCTGTATTTTTTATACAAATGCGTGAGATTTTATACTTTCCTTGAATGTTTCGATAACTTTGTGGCCACCATGTCTGCCTGACTGAGGCTTGAGATAAGTAATTTGTACTTTCTTTCAAGATTTAGCTGTTTTATAAATAAATTTTACAATTATGGTCTGAAACAGCTAAATTTAGGTTGAGAATTATTTTAAATTACAACCTACTTAGCTCAGATATAGGTCAAATTAACCCGCGTTGTCAAAGTAACCCAAGGTTTCAAAATGGCCCAGGGTGTGACTGTAACCCAGGGAGTAGAAGTAACCCAGGTTATGAAAGTAACTGGACTTATAGCAGTCCACGGTTTTCGAGTAGCCCAGAGTCCAAAAGTTGCCCACGGTGTTAAAATAACCCAGGGTATCGAAAGTAACCCAAGGGGTCAAAGTAACCCAGGGAGCCAAAGTTAGCCGGCTAAACTGTACCTCGGGGGTATTTGTTTTTCTCGATTCATGAGCATCTTGTCTGTTCAATTTGTTTAATATTTTAAGGAATATTTTTGGGCGTTGAGACTGAATTGTTTTGTTTGTGTTATATAATTATTATTTTCCACAATTGTTAACATTAAAAGCCATACTTAACTAATGTAAGATCGCGGCTTCGTCCGCATGTTAACTTGCGGACGATTATACTATTCTAAAACAATTTATTAGTTATTTTTTGTCTGTATATGAGTTTTAACATTAATTTTTTTTCTATAGTTGTTTGTCTAAGTTAGGTTTTTAGAATATGATATGATAGATTTCCGCCTTACGGAAGCTATATTTTTTCTCAAAAATCTAACTCTTAAATGTATAATAATGCTAATTGGTGTACGTCCATCTTGTATGTCAACGTGATTATAATTTATAGTTTTATTTTCTGAACGGATTAAACAATAAAATGTTCTGTTTGAAATTATTTGGCAGTTTATTTTCAAAACATCACACTATGAAAATAAGAAAACAAGAATGAAAATCCAGTCATCTTTGGCTAGAAATTACTTTCACAAAACTTCACAATTGAATTAAATATAGAACAAATTGGTATATTTTGAATAGGTACTATTGTTCAAAAATAGAAGTCTGCAGTTCCAAATATAAAATTTACAAAACAAAACTACATCACTATTCACAAGAAGTTAAAAAAAAAAACAATCCGAGCACTCAAACTGAAGTTTAAAAGAAGAATCTCCTTTGAAAATATTTCGCGCGTAATATCGCAGTTTTATCATGTGCCAGTATTTCTTTAAGCAGTTGGATCCCCTGGCGCGCGGGAAAAGCCGGAAAATTGTTTCTTTACGACACCCGTTGCTCTAATCTTTCTATAGGGGAACGTCCGCCATTAAAATATACCAAACCATTGGCAATCTGATGTTTTTATTGTATTTTTTGCGTACTTTACGTGTCTGGCATTGACGGCTGATAGGCAGGGCGTAGGGTACTGTTAATTGAGAGATAATTTGTCGATATTTTTTGGAGGGAAATGTACTTTGATGTTGGCAAGATGAATAAGAATGATATTTTGATATTTTAAAATGAGATCAGTTGTGATTGGTAGGTAGAAAAGGAATAATGACATTATAATTTTAATGGTTATTGAGCTCCAAATAATCATTAGCTCGAACATGCAAAATTTTGGCAAATTTTCGCTTTTATTTTAGATGGGCAAATTGCATTGCATTGTTTCACGACGTTTGTTTTATGACGAAACAATGAACTGAATTTTAGTATTGATTATGATTTGAGACCCTCTAGAAGGTACATATAGAAACTCTATGTAAAAAACAACTTATAAGTTTTCACAAAATAAAAAAGGGAACAAATTCGAAATAAAAACTTCGAATTTTCAAACGTGGAACATCACAAAAGAAAAGAAAGTAAAACCATAGACAAGTAGATGTAGATCCATATAAATTAGCGCCATCTTGCATTCATAGCAGTTATCGAGACATAACAATAATTCGCTATGCCACGATACACTATGAATTATGTATGGGGTACAGGAGAAATAGAAATAGGGGACAGCAGGGGACAATGAAGGGATTTTCGGGATTGTGGGGACAGGAGACGATTCGTTACAAAAATGTCATGCGATGCTGGTCTTGATTTCCGTGACAAATTATTTTGACATTATATGAAGAATTCTGTGTTTATTAGACCGGTTGCATGGAACTAATATTTTGTTAAATTAGGTACCTACATATTTATATGAGTGTGGTCCTTCGTAATCTTTTTATATCGAGGATGTAAGAACATCGGTGGATAACTCCACCGTCGCCTTAAAGACGGATAAAAATAGAAGGAAAATTTGAATCACATCGGGCTTGTCTCGGTAGCCAAGTTTCTTTTTTTTTTTTTTTTTTTTTTTTTTTTAATAGAATATTAGAACCGAAGTTACTAATATTCCCTCTAACCCCTCCAACTAAGCTAGATTGCTTTTGCTAGGAGTGGGTTCACGTCGGTAGTGTAATGGCCAGGATCGAACCTGGGACCTCTCGATCGTAAGGCCGACTCCTTAACCACTAAGCTACCGACGCGGAAGTTAGTCAAGGCATACCCCCTGCAAGGGAAAGATTGCGAGTTCGAGTCCCGCCCGAAGTGTTCCATTTTTGCCTTAGTATTCGATTTGTATAGTTAGCATACTTAATGCTGTAAAAATCATTTCCGCATAGAAATTGTCTAGCCGCGATCAAAATATGCACGTTGAATTCCGAGGTTCACTTATTTTGGTCCTTCGTACTGATATTCTCGATCGTCTTACTACCATAGATGCTTGACCGTGCCAAGTGGAAACGTTAAGGTCGGAAAGCGGACACCTGACTCTGTCGTGAAGGTCTTGGATGCAGGACTAACGCAAAAATGATGATGTAAGACTGATGAAGAATTTTATTATTTGCAAGGACAAACATCAAATAAATCGCCATAGAATAGTTTTGTTTCAATATCAAAACTCCCTGCAATATTACGACATTCCATCCAACACTAAACAATTGGCTCGCTCACATAACGTGGGACCAAAAATCATTCCATCCAACACTAAACAATTGGCTCGCTCACATAACGTGGGACCAAAAATCAATTTGCTAAAAGTAGGTGTTAATATACCTCCACCTACCCCTTCAGTGTTTAGTAGTATTGTTCAGGATATCTGAATCATTCTGTTGCTTCTCATGTGACTTTTCTATGGCAGGTGCATCTTCCAGCTAATATTATAATTTAGTCTAAGTGGTAGCAAGAAAAAGCTCATTGGCCATGCAGTAGTTATATATAGTGTGACATCCAGGAATTATTTATATGCAAAGGATGGCAGACATGTCAAGGATATTTGTCACGTATTATTTCATACCTACATCTTATTGCCTATATTTGAAGCGGAATGTAGGTGGGAAGGAATAAGCGCCCATATGTCACCAATTAGTTTATTTGGTCCTATGCTGTCGACTGGAAACTTCTTACTGTCATGTGGACAATACTCTAATCCCTCGGTTCCCTTGTGCGGGATCTATAAAATGTGATAGACAACCTCTTGTGCTCTATTTCATCAGGGAACCTGCTGTTTTTCGAGCTAGGGTCATAAACTAGGAGGTTAGTTCAATTTTCAATTCCTAGGACCTTCAACATCAGTTCTTATTTAGTCACAGCAACAGGTCACGAAGTAAGGATCACCATGTATAGCCTAAATCGTCCAGAAATCGCGTTGGGCTGACGCAGCGAAGCAATTAGCCGCCAAATGCATTAACGAACGAAACTATCCTATAACTTGAATTTTAAGACTCAAGCTGTCAATTTTGGCGCCAAAACAGCAAAAAGACGCCGCCTGCCGGTCGTAAACCGTCGCTTTCAAATCTGGAACGCGATTTTATTGGCCGAGAACTGACCAATGGCGTCTAGCGAGCAAATTTTACGGCTCGTTATTGGTTGGCTGGCGTTTTCTTATTTACGACTGTCCTTAGGATCGCTCGCAAAATTTTCTATTAATAAATTAGTCGTAGTGTTTGAAATTTATTATCATTGCGCTTCAGCGTAATTATTTCCTTTATAAGAATTACATTAGTCCTTGTGTGCGGCAGAAACTGGTTTTTAATTATTTAATTAGGTTTTTTTCTGACGGAGTTTGAACACAAGGGCTAACTTTTTCCAAGGGTAGGGTACAAGGCGTCGATCTCTTTCACAGAACTCCCTTCCAGGCAGGAAGGTCTTCTATTCACATCTATCTGTCCATCAATTTCCCAAGGGAGTTTCCGCAACCGAAGGGTTTATGATTAAAAGAGATAGTCACGAGACATTTGACATCGATGACATTTGTGTCAATGACAACCAAGGATGTCAAAGGCCGTGTGAAATGGAGGAGCAGAAGCCAGGCTTCAGGTTGAAGGTCTCAGATGGAACGATACTCCACACTGAAATAATGATACAAGACACAATATATCATTTGATAAAACTCCATTTTTATAAAAATCTGTAACAAAGGCGATCATTTGTAATAAAAGGAAATCATGCTGAGATGTGACGTCACTAATACAGCAGGGCGTCTACGTCTTCATTTGTTGAAGAAAAAATATTATATCCACACAAAAGTGCCATTAGACTAATGATACCTTTGTGGAATGCGGTGGATATTTGTAAATAGGTAGTTGTGGAATGAAGACATTCGTGTGTATTTGTAGTAGCTGAACTTCTTAGAGTTGTTATAGGGAGAAGCAAATTTAGAAAAAAAGATCTAAATGGGATAAAAGTCAATGTTGAGTATCTTTATCGACTGCATCGTTTTATTTCACTCATTCTTGTATATCTAAATAGATAGACAAAGGTGTGTTGTGCAAAACCTAATGTTCACCAACTATCTTTTTTGATACACACATCGTTAGCTTAGAACTTTATTCAGATGCTGCTAGGGAAATTATTGAGGAAAAAAAATCTCTCGATTATGAATCCATTCCAAATGTCAAAGCAATCCAATTTGTATATAATATCCTGTATAAGTTTCATTTCAAATAATTAACACTGAATTCTCTAAATAGTCAGACATTTTTCATCTCATCACATAAGCAACAATAACAACCGTACTTCACAAGATGTCTTCTATATTTATGTATGAATTAATCTACAGTCGCATGCGCACTTAAAGGTCTTGTCACTTTACCCTACAGAGGTACTGTGACGTCATCACTCCCACGATTCCTTTCATGGTATACATTCTGGTCAACCTTTTCACTATGATCATTAAATGATATAGAAAGAAATGTATTTGAATGAATTTTTTATAGCATTTATTATGCTAACTGTTAAGTTCGAAAAAAAAGCAGTCGCCCTGTAAGCGAAAGGTCGTGAGTTCGAGTCTCACTTGAGCATTTCATTTTTTCCAATGTTTTTCGAAGAAATGTATGTTTATGTAAGCTAGTTTTTTTATTGATTTGGAGATAGATGAGATGTAATTGCTTCCAATAATTATTTCAGTGACGTCACTAAAAGCTTCACTACATAGTATAAAGCAAAGTCGCTTTCTGCGTCTGTCCGTCCTTATTTATGCTTAGATCTTAAAAGCTACGCAAAGGATTTTGATGCGGTTTATTTTAATAGATAGATTGAATCAAGAGGAAGGTTTATATGTATTGTACAGGGTGCAGCGGGAACGGATCTGACGCCACGCGGGCGGCAAAACGGCAAAAGTCAGCTAGTCTTAAATAATATTTCCAGTCAAAGTGTTATCATTGTAGATCATCAATCAATTTATTGGTTCCTACATGTTTAGGAGTATGTAGTTTTAAGAGGTTTACAATACAATACAATATTCTTTATTGTACACCAAAAACAATATTTATAGTTTTTAACCACACTATTACTCCTGTAATCCAAGTTCATTAGAAAATAAAAACAGTGAAAACTTAACGCTGAGAAAGTTATAAGGAATAACCATTCTTGTATCGTCTTGAAGTAGGATTACCAAAATTGACTAACCAAAATACTGTAGGAATCCGATTTCAGGAATCAGTTTATTGCATCATCTACGTAAACACTAAACAACTGTCCCTTGTTGTGACTTACTGAAATGCGTAGCACCATTAATGGGCAAGTCATAAAATCCCCAAGACTATTTGGAACTTGATACGTAGTGCAATATTCACTGAGATCCGATTATATGTAGATATAACTAGCTTGGTCATTTGATTGGTATCATTCCAAAGAGCTATCGGTAATCTCAGGAAGTAATAAGTAAAAAAAAATACTAAATTAAGTAACAACCATAGTTGATGTAGTAGTGTTTTATTATAATGGTCATGTATTAATTCACCTTGCCGAATGGTAAGCTGAAAGAAAAATCTTAAGAAAGAGGGCCACCATTACACATATCGACAATGTTACAGTGGCAACCCTCAACTTGATGGCCTCATCAGATGCTTTTTCATACGCCTCTTAAAGGAATTAACAACTATTTTCCAATTATTGGTAAATAGATACTTAATTGCTAGAATAGTATCTGTATTCCAATGAAAGGTCAATATAAATAAATTTTGTTCTTGATTATTTATCTCGAAATGAGGTAGATTTCATTCATTATTTATATAACTGACAAGAAGCTAGGTTATGAGTCTTTTTGCAAATAAAAACGCTAGCAAATCAATTGTGCTTCTGTGTGACTATATTGATCTTAGTTTACAGGAGTTATATTAATGGAAATGCAGGTAATATTAGACCCATTTATAACTGTTTCATCTATGCTATATTGGTTCACAATAGGAAAAATAAGCAACAGTTATGCCCAATTACTTGCTAAACGAACCAAAACCTGTAAAATCTCCAGACAAAAACATTTCCACTAGCTCACAATCAATGGCAAAACATAACTCCGGAAATTGTACCTAAATGTAGTTGAACACAATACCGCCCCACCAGGGACGAAGCCTGTCCATCGCGGCGTGACAACGTGGGGTAAGCACAGACGGGCACCCCGTAGCGCTATTTGTTGAGTAACCGCTTGGATTTCCGCCCCACCCTACAGCACACCCTATACTGGAAAAACATTATATAAGGAAAGAAATGAAATGTTTTGAAGGAAGCTTTTTGTGGAAACTAGTATAGACTCTCGGTTTTTTCTGCGTAAGTTTTGATCCCATGGGAATATTGGGATGAAAAGTAGTTTATGTTATGCACTGATAATGTAGCTTTCAACAGGTGAAAGAATTTTTGAAATCGGACCAGTAATTCTTGTCAACTAGGTGTTCCCCGTGTGGATGTTTGGAACAGAGTTTTCGTCGGATAGCATAAGAAACTAACATTCACAGCTAGAGGCTCCTCAAGTAGGTATGCTGATTTCATCACCCAGGACTCTGATAGAGCCAGCTTGGTGCAACGTGTGAAGACATGGAAGGAGGCGCTTGAGAACGGTGGCGGTCTGAAATTCAATGTAGCGTAGATTGTGTGCTTGGACTCTACATTTATTCTGGATGGATGTAACCGGGATTCGGCGTTGAGATGATGTTACTGACTACTGACGTAAGCTTCTAAAACATTTGCACACATGAGAAAGGAATTTTTAAGTACCAATCTTGGATAGATCCAGGTAACATCGTCCACATCATCACAGCGTTTTTAAGCTATCAAAAGCTTGCCAAAACCTTCTCGAGTTTTATTACTAGAACGTTCTTTGTAAACTTTTGTAACCGATTTTTGACTTTAAGTTTATATTAACAAGTCAAGCTCTCACACAAGCAAGCCATGTAATTATATCAGCTAATTTTATTTAAAAAAAAAACAGATTGGCAATAAACCAGTGTTAACACCAATTACACATCGTGAGAAACAAGCTCATCGCCAAAACACCAATTCGATATTTGATGAATAATATATTTTTTCTAAAACACAATTTTGAAATGACATCAACGTGTTATTAATTGACTCTCTAAGTGTGTGAGAACTCCACCATTACAGAGAAACCAATTTTATATAGCACTCCATTACTGTACCGTTGCTTACCTTAATTCACGAAGAAATTAATGTAGACACATCAATAACTGTCTGTCTGTTTACTACATAGGAAGGCAACAAAAGAAAAAAATACTAAAAATATTGTTAAAAAAGAAGATGAAAAATTGAATCTAGAAATTTCAAGGAAGCTAGACATTACTGAAATGGATATTTAATCTGTCAAATTTGCATAGGTTAATACAGGTCACATTACGAAAAATATGTGCTTAGAAGAGCTGCTTTATCAATCTTCAGATCAAATATTAAATAGCCTTATAGTGAACTAACTTGTTTCTCTAACAAATTCAATCGCGGGCCAATTAGGTTCTAATATATCTTCAAATGTCAAAATGACTCCTATTTTATTGGAAAAGATTATTAAACCACTGAACAATGCAGCAGAAATAAATCTTTGGACAATAGTAAAGCTTTGCATCATAGTTTCCTATCACATTCAAACTACTGAACCAACTGTTTAATATTCAACAAAGAGAATGATGGTTTGTCTTGACAATTGACTAGTATTGTTAATTAGCATGATTGATTAGCCATAATTGTTCAACGATAAGCACACTTGTACGCCTACTTATAATATACTGAAGAGTATTTGTGAAGTTATGATAGAATAAAAGATAATAATAAAGAGAGAGTCAGCAGACGTTAGCTAGTATGGAACAAAAAAGTTCCCAGAGCAATAAAAATCGATACAGTAACACCAGAAGTGGAAATAGCATTCGTGTAATCAAAAATCCGAAATTTAAAAGTTCAATTATAGAACGCCGATCGGCTTCCGAACACATCCGAGCACATTTCCTAATTAGCGATTGGACACGCGCTCCGCGGCCAGTCTTCGAGCCCGTTCGGCATCGTATCGGGTAATTTGAATTTGGAACGGTTGCATACAATGTGATATAGAAAAAAACTGTTGTAAATGTGGACAACTGGATTAGTTTTCATTAAAATGTATCGTTAAGCTTAATTGTGAACGATCGTGGCGTGATTAAATTGCGTTAGATTAGGCTTAACCGATTATGAATTAATTTGAATCCCTTTATAGTTCAAAGCACCTCAGAATGTATGGCTATCGCGATTGTTTTCTGGAGTAGTCGTTAACGGTTCTTCACATCGGATTAATGAAGTACCTTCTTACCTATGAACATCAAGTTTGACAATAGCGATTATTTGACAATAATTTCGCCAGTACGTAACTCCGTAGTTTTGTATCATGTCTTAGTAGTTTATGTTTTTTTTTGCGTATTATAGAATATTGAACTTTACCAAAGTTTTTTTCTTTACCGAATGAAAACCGTTAGTATCAATTTTTTTCTAAGATCTTGCATAGACGCTAATTTGTACCCTATCTTCATCTTTTTTTGGGTCTTCTAATCCTTGTTGACCTTTAATATCTTCCACATTAACCTATGTAATATACCCTACCTATATAATTTTAGAGTAAGAGCAATGTTAAACTGGATGCTGAATAGATTTTCATTAATGACACTAATTAGTATAAGTAATTTAATTAGGTGTACATACAAGCATATCGTACAATTCAGGGTTTGAAAAAAAAACAAAAAAGTCAACCGCCTTCTACTATGACATAATTATATCTCTACACGAACGAGTTGCTGTATGTCCTTCTATAGAACTTTGGTCCTAAGATATTAGCAAAAAAGGTTTCATTACTACTCATTCAATGGTAATAAAAGAAAAAAAAATTGTCAATCAAGATGTCGTCCAGATAGGAATTCTAAATCAGACGTTGTTGTGCACTTAAAAGGCCGCAACACTAAATACAGATATGTCGTCATATCAATTAAAATAATTATACCCCCTTAATAAGTGTCAATTCTTAACGAATGTGCGTAAGCACGATTTTTATTCACACGTTTCTTAGTACAGTATTGAACTTGTTCAAACACCACTGCAAAATCAACAGTATTTTGTTGACAACAAAGTATAATATCCAAGCACAAGTTTACAATTTTATGACTATTTTTATTGACGGTTAGTCTCGACACTCATATGTAGCGATTTGAAATGAAGAACATCACACGCATTCGTGGTGTCAATCAAATATGTGCTCTACTTTCTAAGTGATAAAGTATTGAATACTATTTTGTTCCTAATACGGTCGGATGCGCAGAAGCAGTTAATACGAAGCAAGTCGAAGTTGAACGAAGTGGAAGCTATCAAATTTTAATTGTCCGTTAAAATAATAATCAATGAGGCGACTACCGCTACGGCTTCGCAAATAGAACTAATAACGTTTCTGAACGCAGATTTTGAATTTCTAGGGTGTGTTCTGTTGATACTTTGTAAGTTTGTGCGAATACTTTAACGACATTTCTTAGAAGACAAATATTTGCGTTGTGTAGGATTCACTTGATAGTACGATTGCTGTATCTGATTTCCATCGTTTACATAATGATATGGAATATCTGGATAGATATCCCGTCTCATTACACAAACGGTGGTCTATTACTTTCTGCTCTAGGTTCATATAGATAAAATCTATTAAACTTTATTCTAGCAATCTATAAAATGGATTTATCTCAGCTATTTTCTGCTGATTTATTTCATGTTAAGTTTCTGATTCAACTTGTATTTTTTCCGTGAAACAATTTTTGATCATATTAGGCATCCAATGTAACCGTACTACAAAAATTAAATTTTGGTTATCTACCTCTCCTTGTGCCGAGTTCTTGTTTTGCTCCTTCATTTCAACCCGGTCTTCGGTATCCCTATCTCCTGATCTAAAAGGACTTAAAAGATTTTCTTTTCTGTACTGTACTTACTAAACTCAGTTTCACAATACCTAACAAAAACTAATTATACAATCAAAGCTAGTTAAGTAACTTTACACGAATACGCACTCAAAGTAATTTCTTTCGCTCAGCTTCGTTTCAATTGAGTTCTAATTGTGAATTGTTCATAACAGCAATAACTTTTGATTGATGTGTGTAACCACCGGCTTCGGTTGCATTAACGCGAAAACGGTAGTAGAGTGTGTTTTCGGCTTTTTAATTGCACTTAAAATTTCTATTGATGAGTAATTAACTCCTCATAAACTGCTGGCATATAACCGTTTTTGTTTTATAGCAGTTTGAAACTTTTGATGTTAAAAGGGATTTAGAGTTTTCCACAAACATTTTGGTAGACTTGAGAAAACGCCAACTGCATGTCAATTTCTTACAAAATGTCGTGCATTTTTGGCAGGATTAGTAAAAGCCGAAATAAGTTTGGCGCCAAGACCGTTAACGCAATAGTAGAAAGTATTAAATCAAAATGATACTTTCGTTCTCAAACTAGTTTTTGTGATTGATATTCGAATTCATCTTAGGCACAGCTAATAAATCTAAAAAAGAACTTCACTTTTTAAGTCGTAAGCAACAGCATAATAAAAGATTTATTTTATGCCCCAACTTCAAAACTGTTTATCTCAATTTTTTGCCAAACTGTAATCGAACTTTTACGTTTAATTGCGTCACAGATATTAGAAGACGTCATATAACGTTTTTCTACGTTTCTCTTGACGCAGTACATGTAGCGTTTTGTAGCCAGAGTTCTGTTTATTTCAGTTTCGTTATAAGCTGCCAGTTTCGTCTCAGGAATGTCCCCGCACGTGCCCGTGCTATGATAATAATAAAATGTTGGCGCATTATTTATTTATAGGATGTCTCGCGGCTGTCGCTCGTCCGTCTGTCTTGTACGTTCTGTTATTATATATAAAGTGTTGGCTCACAGAACAGAGGCAAGTCTCTTTGTTTTTGACGCGAGAATTTTATTAAGTATGGTTGCGGGATTTATTTTAATGTTGATTCCAATTTCTCATCAATTCGCCACGTCGTTTGGGATACGAGTCGTGTGGTTGTGGGTATCCTCTCTTCGTATGACGTCACGTTAGTAATTACCTACACTCGAGATTGTTAAAACCGCACAAATCTCTCGGTGCATACTGCTCTGTACCATAATATCATACTGGTATTGTTTTGCTCGACGGAGATGGTCGCTATTTGCGGACGTCTTCTCTCCCCCCGCTCCGGTTCCCTTCTCGTCTGTGTCCCCTCGCCCCGCGGCCGTCGGCCCCGCTCCCCTCGCTACGGTACCGTCTACATGAGCTATATTTTATCCCCGGCCTGAGCCGCAACGTAAACTGTCAGAATCATTTCGATGTATCTGCAGGACGTTCAACTTTTAGTTTTGAAATTTTAAGAGGTTAAAATTGTCTGGATGGGTGGTTTGTTTTCTTTGTTTTTCGTACTGTTGTTCTCTCTCTCACATGTGCGTATGTAGGGTAAGAGCAACGTATACACTAATATCTAAATTAAGCCGTAGTATTTTTCGAGATATTCTTCATACAGTGATTATAGTGAAATATAGTCTTCAAAATATTTTGGCCGAGGTAGATAATTTAGTTTATTATTAACTGATTTCTGCACATTACCGAATACCAACTTCAATTTATGATTACAAGATATGATTTGCGATTGAGTCTATGACCGGTTTCCGGTTAGATTTAAACACTGTTACTAAGAAATTCTAGCAGGCAACACTTTACAAGATTCGAGAGTCGAACCTGATACCTGATGCATGACTTCCACCCCCGCCACCATTGTACCAACAAGGCAGTGTCTGCAGCATTTTGCTCACATTGTACAATCCGGAACTAGATCTATATGAAGAAGAGGTGGAACTTAACGTAATCTTGTGAACCCACTCATCACCTTACTAGTCGGGTGAGTGTGAGGGAATGTCATGTAAACAAATAGTATTTCTACAGATAAACGGTTAACGCGACTTATGAACACTTCTAACACCCGAGATATGAATCTTATGTTGATATCTACAGAAGGAAGAATGATAGTAAAGAAGGAAGAAAATAGAAAGAAAGACATAAATATGGTTTTTAGTACTGCTAAGTTTTTTTTATCGTGTGCAAGTCTAACGTACGCGAACACTTGTAAAAGCTATTCAAATCTGCCGTGAAGCTGCCGCCGTGCAATAATAGATCACAGCAAATGGTCTACAACCAAACATAAATTTAAACACAATAGGAGAAACAATAATTTAATTTAATCAAATGATCTTGAAGACATCAGGGAATGTGCCGTGAAAATATCATTAACTATACTAATAATTATGCATAAATCATCAGAATCAGTGCGACGATACATTGATAAAACGCCCGTATATATCTCAAACGTGGTTGAAATATGGCTGCCGCGTCGCGCCCGACAGCCACTTGGCTCGTTCGAAAACTCTTGCTAATACGCGAATGATTGATTTTCAAAATAGCTGTTGAGGAAACGTCCTGTGCTTGTAACTGGCCGACGACAGCGGATTGTTCCAATTACAAAAAAGGAATCGCAATATTTGAACTTTATTTTGTATTTGGAACGGTCACAAATCTAAATTTAAATGATGTCCGTTAATATGAAGGTACTTTGAAAATATCATTAGTACGTTTATTCTTTCCTTATTTACCCTCGTTATCTAAGTATAAAGTGTCTTGTTAAACTCGTAAGTGACGCAGTTGTACAAACACTATAAATTATTACTCAAATCACATCTGATGCGCATTTCCCTGTCGCCCACAAAAAGCTCATGTATCTCTCTCGATCTTCACGGAACGACAAATGTGTAACAAATAAATTATGAAATCAACGGCCCCGGTTTTTATACCTCACGTGTTATGATCTATCCCTTTCGCCTTCGTTGAATTGACATATGTGTTGTCCCTCTCGCTTGCTGGTTGTCACCACCCGAACCGCAGTATATCATCTACCGTCGTCTAATGATGACGTGTCTATTTATCTGTTGGGATTTAGAACGTTTCACGCAAATTGCATCTTGAAGTATGACAGTTCAACGCACTTCTTATTGTTATGTTAATTATAATTATTGTCAACAGTATATCAGAGAGTGAGTAAATAATTAAATTAAATATTCATAATTCTTTTAAAATGTCGCTCGGTGTGGATAACGGGCAATAAAAAGATGAAATATCAGTAAAGGAAGTAATATGTTTGGATTATTATAAAACTTGTGTGGCTTGGGCTATCAATCTGGAATGTAACGTTATGAAGGACATTTCAGAAATGCGCGCAATATATTTATCTAAAGATTTGGGCCGTCAACTTCATGTTAATTGAATGTGATCTCGGTGGTCTTGGCAAGATCTTTAAATATTATTTCCTTTTGTCAGACGGAAGAACTGACCAAGAGTTACGACGACAGCCGCAAGTTAAATATCCAAGAGAAAAAAAACAACTATGCTAATCACGGAAATGATTTACTTACTGCAGTATTAATAACTAAAGACACTGTCAACCTTAGCCAACCTGTTCAATAGACACCTGTTGGATTAGAAATTTCAATTTTTAAGACATCGTCCATGAAAAAAAACTATACAGATGCCAGAGTGCTAAAAAAATAAATACGAGAGTAGAATCTCCCAATTAATTAGCATGGTGGCTATAATTAGAGATTGTGTGCGCAGGAGTTGGTAGGTGTAGCTTGACGCTTGACAGATGGGTACACGGTGTTGGCGAACGTAGAAGCGTCTGAACACTTTGAACCAAGAATGTAGTGGAAACTTGGAGCTAATTAGAACTGAAATTTATATTCGAGGATCTATCATGTGATGCCAAATGGTGGCTTGTTAGGGGAGACAGATTTTTGGAGGAAAAATATCTGATGCTGTTAGTAGTTACAAGATAGTGTAATTTGTTTTTACGTAAAGTTTTCACGTTCGTATTCAAAGATAAAAATGGATCCAATAACACACTTAAATTGAATTGGAATGAATGTAATTATTATTTAAATGGAGTAAGCGTTTTTAAGAGCACCAATAAAGGGATAATATTGAAAACTACTACGTGATAGTAAAAGAGTAAAACAATCTACGAAAAATCTAAGAAAATTGTATTGTAACATTATATTTTGCATAAATTTCTACGTTATAGCAGCCCCCGACGAGTGGCGAAGATGAAGCTATAAAAATAATGGTGATAGGAATTCCTGCCAAACGAATAAAAAGTAGACAATTAACCAACACATGCAAGCGTAATAAAATGTAAACTGCTTTTGAAAAACTATTAAAACTAAAATTCACTTCGCGACGCGATATAACGATATAGTTATCGACAATGTTAAAGATGCCGTCATAATAATCATGCTTAGACTGATTTATATCGTATTTAAAGCGGCTTAGGGTCCTATTTATGTTCTTTTTTACTTCACTGGCGGTAAAAAATATGTTTGTATCTTAATGATATTCTAGTCTCGTCTGCGAAGCTGCGATTTAAACCTGTTTAGTATCCATTGTTTTTCTGTGTGTCCCCAAATATGTCTGTAACACGATTAGTGAGATGCTGCAACCTAATTTTTTTGTGGTTATTATTATGTTTTTGCTATCTTTAAACTTTCCTCGCTCTTTTATACCTTCTCCACCTCGTCCAATGTAAATAGATACAATTTATAAAAATAATTCTAATATTAATTTATAGGTAGGTAAATATTAAACGCTATAATGGAAGACGATTCTATGTACTACATTGCTAGAGTGTCATGGAATACATTTAAGAAATACCGAATAGTTTGACACTATAATTAGTCAAATATTCAAGAAGCCACATGAGAATCGAAGCAATGCGGTTCAATGTAAAATTTATCCATTATGTATTTAGAATAAAGCAATGTGTGTGCACGCATCGCGGTCAGGTTAGGGCTGACACTTATGAAAACTATTGTAAGCTAGTAGTTCCTCTCACATGTCCTTGAAGAGGCTGGCAAAGATGAATCAAAGGCCAGTTTTTGCCATCTATACCCTTCAGTTCTGTAAAGGGAGAGTCTATTGCCATGCCATCATAACTTTATGTTTACTTTTGAATGGAGATCAACCATGTCCCTTAGTCACGGGGTTTGTTGCCCTTTGATAGATATGGGATAGCCCTCATTGTCTTTTACCGGGAAATCTGGGACAGCTTCTGTGGCGTGGCGGTAGTGATTGCGACTGCTACGCAGGAGGCGCGGGTTCAATCCCCGCTCAGCGCAAATACCTATTTGTATACATGAATATAGCTGTTTGCATTGGTCTGGATATTTCTATGTATAATAATTATGTATGTATTTACAACAAAAAAAGTATCTAAGTATGTAAATGGCATTCTAGATTGCGTGACACAAGCTAGTTAAGCTTACCATGGGTCTAGATAGCGTTGTGTGGAATTTTGTGGAATTTATTTATTTATTACTAAGTTATATTTTAAAACTTTCTACAAATTAATTTTCTCAAGATGAGCGCCCTAAAAACGTCGGTCGTATTCACCAGCCCTGGCCGTGGCATGCTGCGCACGATTCGATCGAAATCTCGCGCGGCACCGACGCGGCGCGCATGCGCAAAGTATCTGCTTAACTAACCTGCACGTGGTACATAAACTTAATCCGTACGGAACTACCCAGGCCGTGTGAATTTTTTGGATACAGACTATAGAGAAGATACCAATAGTCAGGGCTTTCAACAAATACAAAATTTACAGTAATTTATTATAAATCCTGATGCTATCGAAGGAGGTCATGTATTAATTAATAAAAAAGAAAGTCTATCAAATTTCACAACTGTGAAACGAGACGATAACACTAGTCTTAATGTTACATAACTTTTTGATGTTATAGCCATCGATATCTTTCATCTTATCATTTCTCTTAAAGTAAAGTTTTATTCCAGTCGGAGTAAAATCAAAAGCGACATATCTAACTTTATTATCTACGGCAGAAAGCAAAGATATGATAACAGACAGACCGGTTTTATGAAGATTAGTATTTATCATGCATATCTCGTGACCTACTACATAATGTTAATCTTGCAAAAGAACAGTAGCATTACATCTGCAAGATATGCTTATGATTTCGTTTTATCTTTTTCAATGCTGTAACCATTTTAGATGCATTATGAAAAGTAGTTTTTCGTTTATATGTTGTGGTAGCATTGTCTGGTGTATTCTTAACTATGTTTTTAACTTTCGATGAATATCCAATTCTGTAAATCTTTAAATCTCTTAATCAATTTTTCAAATCAAGTATCTTTTCAGAGTCTAATTATATAGTTTCTTATTTGTTGGTTAATTCTTTCCTTTTATCCTTCTAAAGTCATTATCAGATGACGTCAGATTAAACTGCATAATACACTTCAACTTCTCAAGCAATCAGACCACCGGGCTCGTCACGCCTACCCAATCACAACCCGAGTGATCGGTTGGATGATGATATCTATACACGTGATCATTTTCTTAAATACCCATTGGCAGATGGAATGTGATAACTCCATGCCAATACGAATATATTCCCTCATCGACAGCGACAAGACATCTTTATTGTTACATGACGAGCTTCAGCTGTTGAATATTAACATTAAACTAAGGACACTTAATTTTTAAGTTGCTTTTAAATGTGGTTTACTGCCAACATATTGATTCACAATCAATAAATTTGCTAAAGGTCATAGAACCTTTATTAAAGTGCACAATGGTTTTAATAATGGAGGGCTAAATTGTAGTATTAATGCGGCCATTTTTAACCCTATAACCAGTGGGAATTATATCAAAAGAAGTATACGTTAGCCATTATCTACGCAACGTTACCTCAAGTTTTAAGGCGCCAAGCCTCGAGCGCGTAATTCAAAATGCAAATATTGTGCACTTATAATGTATTTTGTATTCAAGAAGCAACGATGCAGCAGACCGGCCACGTCTCTCGCCAGTTTTACTGGAGATTCATGTAAAAATCAACCATTTTTATTCTGTTCGCGCGCACCTGATTGGCGGTTCCCATGAGGCTAATTTTCGCGGATTTCTTAAAAAGCAATATTTGTCTATAAGTATTGATGTGCGTAATGTGACGAGAATCTTTGTCGTAATAGCTTTTTAGTACACGTCCTAATCTATAAAACAATTTATATTATTTATTTCAAATGAGTCTGCAGCATTTATTGTAGGTAGAAAGAAATATTTATATTTAGTGATATCTAACTCTGCTACTACTTTAACAACCTATTCCAAAGCTACAAATTAAACGTAACTCAGACACCACGTGACGAATTCCCTCATCTATTTTTCTCCCAGCGATAATTGAACAGAGCAACGATGCGCGAAACCAAACATCTTTACCTAAAAAAAGTATACTACCTCGTTAGCGGCTTATACGTCATTTGACTACAGTGTGTTTACCAGACAGTGGCTCCGTGCTTCTATAAAAAGGCGCTTTGCCCCCTCCCCACTGCCCCCCTCAGCTGGTCTTCTAAATTTAACCGGGAGACGAACCTACACACGTGTACACACTTAGCTCTCGGTAACTTGAATAAAGTTTCCTCTAAGAGTTTCTTTTTTGGTTATTTTCAGTTTCGAGATAGTTTTGACGATACTAATTGGGTTTTTAATTAATGCAGGCAGCCAATGTTATTTGATCAGAGGCAAAGATTTTTGGAGATGCCAAGTGATACTTGAATTATGGTTTACTTCTTTTATCACTTGGCGGAATTTGGAAGATTTTGAAACTAAAAAAACAGTCTTAAACCTATTTATGCAAAGTATTTTGTCGTGCTATTCATCTGAATCCATTCGCATCGGTTACTCTTTGGTACCTATATAACTAAGTTGGTGATGATACACAGGACCTCACAATAATCTTGCCTCTTTCATCCTCTTTCGTCCTTCATCTTCAAACATTTCGTCTCGTGTGATGCTGGAAATTTTTGCGAATGACTATTCTTTCAAGGGCTATCAAACCACCTATTCTTCTGAATTATTTTTGTGACTTATTTGAAGATTATATATATTTCACGCAGCACATCAGAGCCCCTCATCTCTCGTTGCCGATCAGGGATAAATCTTTGCTTGACAGTAACCTGTCTAAAAACCCAAAGCAATCTTTTCTTGAAACAGGGAAACTGTTAATCCGTCTAAGATGTTTTTATTAAAATTTAATTCCTTGCACTTCTGAAGAAATTCAATTCGAATTAGTTGTCGAAGTAAATCCGGCGTATTGCCACTATTTTTCCAATCTTACTCATAGGAAACAACAACGACTGCTCCAATAGATACTACAAGTCTATATTTAAAAAATGAAGCGTTATAAGTAGTTGTAAAGCAACAGCTGTATATAGATGTCTCCAAAACATAGTACTTAAATCAATTAATGTAAACGAATGCCACCAGACCACCACAATACCAAAGTGCCGTTATCCAAAGATAAAATTTCACCAAAAAGGTGAATCGATAAAAACAATCGATGAATTCATTTGGACACCGAATCGAAGGTCAGCTACGATATAAAATTAAAAAGTATAAACGAACGGAGCAAGTTTATTAAATTTCAAATATTTACCGGTTGATATTACAATTTTAAATTTTCCTTATGCGACGACATACTTGATTCGGGTCATCTCTGAGTGTCGATTGAGGGTCATCTTACAGGTGACAGAGTGGCAACCAGATACAATTTAAATGTGTTTATTTTAGATTTACTTAGAATCACTTGACGTTTGACTGATTCTGTATTCTGATATATTCATTCATTCATGTCTCATGGCTACAGATTTTAGGTTTTCAGATTACTAAGATTTCCGAGGTGTTTTCAAATATTTAGTACCATCTAAGGTTACCTTTAGTTGTGTTGTCTGTTGACCTTTCGATTATACTTTTAAAGACGTATTTGATTTGCGACAATGTCAAACGCTCAAGTTTCAGGCACATTATTGGATTTAGTTTTTTCAACAGTCGATATAATGTTATTCATCTATTTAATAACAACTTATCCTGTCAGTCTGATGGATTGAAGCAGAGTCTAAGCTATTCCAGGTACAATCTTGAATTTTAACAGTTTGCCTTTCGTGTGTTAAGCATTCACTAAGGCTTTTGGAAATCTCTCCTATGGAAATTTTACCTCTGTGGAGGTAATATGTGTAATTTTCCCGTACGGGATCGTAACAGCCTGCTAGCAGTCCATAGTTATGACTTGTTAATTACTTATTGCTACCTTAGACCCTTTTAAATAGTAAAGTACTTGCAAATTTGAGGTTTAGTTACTGAACTTTAGAGATGAACAAATAACTAAATTTATTAAGTTTAAAGGCCACAGCCGTTTATCTGACTCTATAATGCCAGATCCTGCTACAAAAGATTGCTAGTCTCCACTACTTGTCATTAGATATCTTCTCTACATCATCTTTTTAAAAGTTCTAAACCTGTCATGATCCAGCGTAAAAGAGGAATGTCTGGAAATTATGAGCTTAGCTATAAACATATTTTATTTTCTTAGTAATTTAACGATACATCTTCAAAGATCATTGAAATTAAAGATATCTTGCGTATATACTGAGAAATACAACGTAAAGTCAGATTTTTGTAAATCCATCTCCAATTAATCAATGATTTATTTAGTAAGGCATTAAAGATTTTATTCAATACCCTATTTAGTATGAAAAACTAACATACTTTCTCTTTATATTGGAGATGAAATCAGGATGTTCAGGTTCATAAATAAAAATAAACTCTGTGGAAAAGGTACAAGTTTCAAATTCAATATAATGAAATTTACTTTCAATAAATAGTAAAAAAATATCTCCAGATTTCGATTATCAAGAACAAAACTAACATCTTGGACTTAATACACAAAGTAAAGGTGGTTCGTAAATCAACCCCTAAGGGTGTGAAATGGGGTATAAACGCTTACACAGGTAAAACTACGGCTAAAAGGTAATTAAAGAGCCGTCTATCGTTGACTGTTCTACCAACGCTACCACTGTTGTGTTCAGGTTGATGCACCGATTCGATACTTTCTATTCCGATATCACTCTGGCTATGTACGAATTTGTATAGCTATTTCAGAGGTACATTTATGTAGATGATATGCTCACTACAGATGAGAATTTTTTACACCTCTTCCTGCTAACATGTTGAGTTTAGGCTCTGTTTTCATGGGTCAGAAAATAGTTAATCAGATAAATATTGATTTTTAAAATTCTAAAAGTTAATAGTAATAATAAGCGCTCTTTTTTTCCGTGCGGAAATCCCCGTTGTCGAACTCGAACCGACTACCCCGGCTGAACCATGGCCATCCTTTACGGTCTGGCCCTCATCGGGAGGGGGGACAACTGTGTCCCTGACTCGTCCCCGGAATGGGAAGGCTTGCCTATGCAGCGCTCAACATTGCCTATAGAAAAACAAACACTATCCATCTTATGGAAAGTGGTAGCCGTGACCCATGGATGTATGCAATACCAAGCCCGTTATTGAAAAGAGAGACAAAAACTTGTCAGAAACGTAGAGTATATCCAAATTTTACGGTCGCTGTATATTTTCCTTCGCAATCTGAAATTGTATACTTTCAATTACTTTTATTCCTAATGGATTTTGAATTACGCAACAAAAGCAATCTTCGGGGCCATCTTGTGACAAAATGTACCAAACCAGTTCTGATGAAACAAAACAACGACAATTCTTGCACAAAAGTGAACCTTAAAGTAAACACAAAATGCGTGAATTTCGAATACTTGATTTTGTTTATTAAGACATTTGGTTATATTAAAGAAAGGAATCTGTGTAAAGATAAAATATTTTGAAAATACGACGAGTGAAGTCCGAATGCCTGATAGTTTTTGCCTATTGACGGAGAATATTCGGCGTTTAATTAATTTCGAGTGCTAATTAACTTATAGGGTACCGTGATTTTAAAAGTTGATAGAAACCTTATTGGAAGAAAATGATAAAAGTTTGACACGAAACAAATAAATTTTAAATCTTGCTTTGGATTCAATAAATTTCGACAAAAATTAAAAACCGTGATGCTATTTTTTTCCCGGTTATCTGTTCTATTGGAAATAGATCCTTAAGAAGCTTTCCTTGAGATAATGCAGCGTGATCTTTAGGTATTGAAGGGAGAGATGGAGCAGCTACTATGGATGTTTTAACCACTACAATATGATAGTATATTAAGCACAAAACAAATGCGAAAAACTTCGTTCAATTTAGTTCCATTTCAATATTATTAAAATCCTAAATGTGCAAATATTATCTGCTGAACCGTTAATTAATGAAACACAACACACTTGCCTAATGTTTTTTAACATTGTTATGTGAACATTGAGTTTGGTGACATTTAATGGCTTGTTCGGACATAAAATGGATGTTAAGAGTCTGTTTTTACATTAAGATGAAAATGTAGGATTGTTTATTTTTACATTTGTGTTAGGAATGACATTAGGAATGATATATAATTCGACATTGTTACTTTTTAGTGATTAAAATCAGGTTTACTATCTCTAAGTTATTTCAGATAAAAATATAGTGCTAAACATATAAATGATGCTTTTACATTTACTATTTAGAGAAGATAATGTTCTTGTTCAAATAAAATATCTGAATCTCCAACACTTTATATTTCATTGGCAGGGGTACTTTTCTTGACCAGGCAAGCGTTGTATCACCCTTGATAAATATTTTAATATAAACAGCGAGTCTGGTCGTGGGTTATAAAAATAACAAGGATTGATATCAAAATTGATAACATTTTATTAAGAGTACCAGGCAATGAGCGACCGAGGAGAGTTAATGAAAGGATCGGTTACGGAGTCAAGTTACACTTGTTAGCGCCTGACGTTAGCTCCTGCCCGGCTATTGTCTCCTGGTATGTCTTGCTGAAGTTTTGTTTTAATTAGTTATTATTTTAACCTGAATTTAATGGTTTCTACGCGAATAAGGTCATTAATATCAAAAGTATTGTTGTTCCAGTAATTACTGACACAATCTCCGCATGACAGTAACGAATATACTCAGATAGCTATTCAATGTATTTATTATCTTAACAGTTTCAATTTATACTTGACGTAAGTGACAGCTATTGATAGGAAGACCCACTCCAAACAAAAACAAACACCCTGCTACGCTCAAAGCAGTCCCTGTCTGACACGACGACTGAATAGACTCCGCTCCTGACGCGGTGTTGACGAACCGTCAATTTGTCAGCCCACCAACATCCAGTCAGTCGACAAGCTCTCCCAACCACCCGAAGAATGGGCACCGATGACGGCGAACGAGATATATTAGAGCCCCGACGTCCGACGATTAGGCCCCATGCCAACCCGAACACGCCCGATGATTCACGAACGGGTTGAACGAACGCACCCGAACGCGATTGTGTCAATTGTTTTTCTTAAACGGACGAACATTAATTTGAACATGCGGGTTTGAATTTCGAATGTCGCACATTCTATTCAACGGGTAACTGTTTTGGTGATAGCTAGTGTTGCCAGCGTACATTAATGTATCTACTAAGTAGAACAGTTTGATTAATTGGGTTCAAAATAGTAATAGTATTTTGTTGCGGATAATGAACCTTGAAAGTTGATACTGCGATACAATCTTGGTGATTGAATTTTATGTGGTATTTCTTTAAAAATGTTGGTCGTATGAGAACTTTATTTTGGTAAAGTAAGATGATCTCAATATCAATTTAAATTATCTAAGTAATTCGTTTATTCGTAAACTAAAAGATATATCATCATTATCATCCAAATAAAGACGTTAGTCCTGATTGCATCCGAGGCCACGGTGCCCTCGGAGCTCAGGGTCCGCCTTCCGGCTCTTCCTCCTCCACTTCGCACGATCTTGGGCGTCCAAGGTAGTGAGACCGTTTGCACGCATGTCACCCTCCATGACGCCAAGCCAGCACTTCTTGGGCCTACCCCTTCTACCTGGACCCGGTGGGGGCGCCATTGCCAGGCATTTATTACCCACGTAGCTGGGCAGTTGCTACAAAACGTGGTCGCACCAGCGGAGGCGGTAAACCAAAAGATATGTATTAATAGTAAAGTTGTCAGTTGTTGAAGAGCGTCTGCTAAGGTAATTTGCATACCTACATCAAGTAGATGTAAATGTACAGGCCTGTGGGAATCGAACTCGCATAACATAACCTGAACAAATTAGTAATATATTGAAATAATGGCTGCTCAGAAGTAAAATACGAAGACAAGGCCGCCGCGCCGGCTTCGCTTGTAACTAGCAGTCTTTTATGAAAGTATTAATGAAAGTAAAGAAAGCTCGTGAAGTACTTAAGCATTGAAGCAGATGGTGGTGTACCTTGCCTACCGTGGGAGTAGGGCGTCAGTACATGACTGAAAAAAAAATCACTGAGCACATAAGAAGCCCGTAAATATCTATCTCTTCTCAAATTAGATATTAATTGCGAAATATCGTATCTGGCAACATTTGGATCGCGATGACACCGCTTGTGTCAATTATTTGGCAGAGGCACCACGCATTCTGGGCCATGATGTCCAAGATCATTCTTTTGCCACTAATATGACGAGCAAGTGATTACTAGCCCTATTCTTAACCACCTAGAATTGAAATTAATTTGCAAAAGAGCACGATCATGGCTCCGTATTGTGTTAGACGAAATTAATGTTTTCTTTAATTAATGTTACACTTGTGTAGTATTTTTGAAAGAAGCATTTGATAATATAATACACGTCTAAATTATCTATAGTTATCAATAAGCATTCATTAAAACGTATAGGCTGATTCATACAAAAAATACTATAAATCGATTCATCACTACCGCTCAAAGAAAAATCGATAGCTATTACGATTAAAATACAAAATGGACACCACTAAAAATATTCGTACAACCATTTATCATAAACACGTTAATGAGATCTGTGTTCGCGGATTGATCATTACAAAAGATTTTGATCCATGGTGGGAGACAATGGCCGTTGGGCGTTCGCTTGATTTACGCGCCATCGTTACGAGCGCCGTAATGAGCTGCGCGCGCGCCGGTTACCGTCCATACATCTCTTCGATTATAAACAGTGATACACTCATACATATCCTGATACTATACAGTATATAATATTCTGTAATATTCATAATATGACTATACTTTACTATGCTTATCGTATACTTAAGCTGTGGAATGGATTCGCTGCCGTGGATTTGGAAATGGGGTTGTTCAAGAAGGAAATTAGAAATTTCTTACAGGGTCAGCAGCGCGAGTGTGACGCCCCTGGTATTGCAAACGTCAATAGGCCATGGTTACCACTTTCCATCAGGTGGGCCGTATGCCTATCTGCCACTCAAGTGATATAAAAAATGAGAATGAATAGTGATGTTTGAATACAGATAGTTCTAGTAAGTAAGATATCAAATTTCACAGTTATGTTCGTTTGTATCTGTATGCTAGGAACAGGTATTGCGTTAAGAAATAAAATAACATAAGTATCTCATGTATACAGGCGAGCTTTTTTTCCATTGGGTTATGCTGCGATTCTGGTATACGCCCTTCATTTCTTCTGCTATCTTAGTTATCATACATTTGGCTGGGGATATGAATGGTGTGACGTACTTTTAGGTTAATTGTATCTAGCACAACATCTGGGTCTATAATTTTTTTAAATACGTAGATATAAAAATAAGAAATGATATCAAAATAAATATATGAAGACTATTCAATACTATTGGTTTATAATATTCGGGACTTCACGCGATAAATTTTGGAAAACTCACTTTTGCCGAACGCATCCGAAACGTCGGCAAAAGTAAGTTTTCCAAAATGTATCGCGTGAAGTCCCGAACTATTATTAACCATGAGTATACGCCGCGAAAGTTTGAAAATATTCTATACTAGTCGATTAAAATATCAGAAACCAGTGTTATCTAATTAAGATTCGCATCTCTAGTCACATGTACATTCAAATCAGTGATTCTATTAATGCCATCTACATTTTTTTTATTATTGTTTAAGTTCTTATTTTAAGTTTTTGCTATTTTGTTACAGGTAAGTTCGGTTTTATGTTTTGTTGTAGCTGTGGAGTCGATTTGATAAAGGAGGTATTGTATGCATGATTTACTCAAAAGAAATGTTCACTGATGAACTTCCAGAATGAAATTTTAGGTATAAATTTTTACTCAGCCTCTGGAAAGAATTGAAATTCGTCGCCAACGGTGTTTCCTTCTTTATACGGTTCGAGGACCTTTAAACAGTGCCAGAAAACTCTAAAGACCATAAATTTTACAACAGCATTTTTAAGAATACTAAGACCTGGAACTCCCTGCCAGCTCACGTGTTTCCTTCTTCCTACAGTCCCGGGTCCTTTAAGCGGGGCGTCAAAAGGCATCTAATGAGACCGTCAAGCTGAGTGCCACCACTGTTAACATGGTACATGTTTGCGATGGTGACCCTCTTTCCGAGACTTTGCCTTTAGCTTAACATCAGGCAACGTGAAGTCAAATTGACGTGTCCTGTTGTATAAAAGAAAAGAATACTGGTATTTTGAGACAAAATATTTTATCCGCATTCTATTAAATATGCTTCTATTGGGTCTAGATAGCATTGTGTAAAATTTCGAAGTCATTCTATTATTATTATACCTATAATATAATTCCTCCTCACCTTAATAAGGTGGCGTCAAAATATTTTAGGTAAAAAATTATCAGACATTTCAAAGTGTAAGCTTTTTAATAGCACTTGATAACTCAGATAGGAAGTGCGAACAATTTGTGGGAATTTGATAAAAATAAAGAAAATCGACGATTAAATCAAGACTATCTTTAGTTAGCATGTTCAGTAATAGGTAATTCCGAAATATTTATAACACCACCCGTAATAAAACCCCTAATAAAACCAGGCAGTAGTCTTAATAATTGACAGAAAGAAAATATAGCTATTTATTTTGAAAAGAAAACCGCTAGAAATATTACAAGCACAAATAACAATAAATGGCTCACAGTAGATATAAAAACGGCTACAACGATGTCAAAACAACGGTTTATTGTAAATTACGTGGATGTATACATCCTTGGTCATGACATAACTAACCTAATGAGGGCAATTGACTCACTAAATACTGTCAAATTGATGATCTTGCCCATTTGTTTTGCAAAAAACGAAAACACAAGTCATTATTTTTAACAAAACTATTCTATTTTGTGATTGAACGCTTCAAACGCTTGATACCAATTGAATTTATAGCGATGTTTTAAGATATTTATTCAAAATATCGTTATAAATGGAGGAACAAGCAAAGTCGCGGGTGTAACGACGCACTATACAAATGGAGTCCCACTGGGATCTATTCTCGGCCCCCTTCCTTGAATCTCGAAAATATTTTTTCTCCGTCTAAGTGTCGTATTTATAGAAATAGACGGATCGTAGTTTGATTTACTTTTAACTGTAGTATAGTTTAGAAACGCGTATGTTTAGTAATTTTGAATGATTCTGACAACAGACTGTGTTATGCCGAATCTGTTTTTAACAGATATTTAGTCAGAGAGCATGGATTAGTGTAAAAATCTCAAGTAAATTAATGCGGCAGTTAAGATTTTTGGATTAAAATCGCTCTAACAAGTCTTTTAGTAAATAAATTATGTCTCTGTGGTAGCTATGTGGTTTTAGTATACTATTTCATCTTGTTTAATAAAACGGAATGTTAGATTACGTCATTAAATCTTGTAAACTGTATGCAGTTTGGAGTTTTATTGAAAAGAAACAATTATTATATGCAAAAAAAGTTTATGGAAGGTTAAAAACTATAATTTTATTATAATGAAACATCCAACTAAGTGTAACCGCATGTACAATTAGTTTAAATAAAAATAAACAGTTTACCGAAAAAACAGCACTATTAACAAATTTACATATAAAGAACCGGAACGATATCTGATCGCATAATTATAATTTAACAATAACAGTAAATAAAAAATGTCGAAATAATTAATTAAATTACGTAATACGCCATACAAAAGCTTTTAAGTCAACGCTAAAAATCATAAATAAGATTTACGATGGTGCGTCCATTTCCAATAAAAACAGTGCCATTACCACAGCGCATTATTATAACGAAAATTCATTAAGGTACCGGCCATTAATTTCATTCCGCATCCGATGCAATGCTATTACTCTCATTCCTTACCAAAACAAACAAATCCTACAATTATTCTAACTCACCAATGCCATTTTACTATTTACACAATCTATTTTAACCTCTACTACTTCGAACTTAAGGTCTTCGACAGCAGTATCTACATTGCCATCAGCAAATTCCTCTGACGTTATATCGGCAGTCGTATCTCCAACAAGTCTTCGAAAATGGTACTTATGTTTGTACTTGTAAGGTTCACGTCATATGTGTTAGTTAGTTGTAGAATTTGATCCCCAAGTTCTGTCCCGAAATTCTCAAGATATTGAAAGATTAGCAGTGGGTTGCGCTCTGGATGTCCCCATAAATAATACATCGGCTAGGGGATCCCGTGATGGATCGTGTCTGTCTATCCACTTTCTATTAGTCGAGAATTCTTAAAGGGTGGTAGGGTGACTGTTATTATTAACGGCGACCAATGTTAGCTTAGCAAGTGATACGGCGGACTCATTAATTCGGCAGACGATTCCGGGGGGCATTACAGTTGTCATGTAAACAGATTTGCTATAAATCTTTTGAGTACTTTTGTTGGTTGACAATCGAAACTGTCTACTTGCTAGAAGGGTTACGAAGTTACGTATATCTATTTGCTTAGTGATTTTTTTGAGTAACTTTCAATACTTATTTCGTTGTATCTACATTGACTTCTTCTTTATATAATAATATATCTTTTATAGTGTTATTGTTATTGGTATATAACTCATTATAATCTACATAATAAATCATTTTTATGCGTCATGAACTCTTCGATTTCTGCGATTTTATTGACGATGTTTTCTCATGAGCAAAGTTGACAGAATGTTTCACACGATACTTGAAATCAAATTAAATCAGTACAGTTGTAAATCAATCGGAATTTCAAATATTTATCAATCGACACACTTACTCGTATCCTCGCTATCCCAGCGTAGCATGGGAACCAGTATCTAAGATAGCTTATCATTGATAATTTAGAATTCAGGTGACCGATAACTAGTATTAGTGAAAAATAAACTTATTAGAATCGTACTTTAACCTTCTTGGTACTGAGGTAAGAAAGCTGTAGTCATTTTTGACTACAGCTTTCAGAGGTGACTTAACACCCACATTTTACCAATCATTGTATTTGATTCCACGTAATAGGAGGTGAGCCTATTGCCGTATTCCGAGCACTATTGTTTACTCGAGCCATGCATATGAGGCTGAATCTGGGCTTTATATATCTGTCTGATGTTAAACAGCCCTTAGTACGACACCGAAATTCTATTCTGCCGGGAACAACGGGTATTCAAGCTTTTTGATTGTAAAGGACCTAAAATTATCTTAAGCTTCAAATTATGTTAATACTACGATTTAAGTTGTATCATCATTCAAACAAAAGGCGTGTACAAAATATCAGATCAATCAGTCAATAGGAAGGGGGGAATACCAAGATCTTAAGATCATTTTGAGTACTTTTCTAATCAAATCGATTTGATGCAGACTGTACTTGAGATGCAACCGAGATTGGCGGTTGGATATTGAGGAAGAGAGGTGAATGATATTATTCTGCTCCTTATCTGCACCAGTCTTTATTTAAAAAATAAATTATATTTAAAAGTTAGGTAATAATGAAAGTTCCCAATCTAGGCGCCATTTGTGACTACTCATTGTATATTTGCTAATTCGCCGTGAGAAATAGATAATTTTCTAGTTTTATCTTTGAATAACAGTTATGAACATCTTCATTCAAATACATTAAGTTTAAGTGTCAGAAATATGACATCACCTTCCATCATTTCAAAGTATCCTGTTAAAAGTTTCTGTCACTTAGATACCGGAAAAATTTTGAACTTTGTAGGTACACAAAAGTGACAAAACTCCAATTACCTGTTTATTTTGTTGGGCATAATTTTATTATTCATTCGTTGCCCCTTCGATAAAACTTGTGGGCAACTTATCGGTCGCCACGATACTTTGTCAATAAGACATGACTGATTTTGAAATAAGTGAATACTTTTTTTATATTTGGCGGTTTTTGATAAACGTCAAATTTGTCATCATAATACAAAGTAATATTACAAAATCACAAATTTTAAATCTTTCAAATTTTTTTCTATGAGTGTTATTTGAGTACACTTTTGACAATAGGGAACTGCTAATTGATTTATTGATTAGCAAAATACTACTTTTGAACTAAGTGATGACTTCAATGGGAAGTTTTTCTTTTTTCCATCGATAATCTTGGTTGCTTTCAAAGCTTTGGAGTTATTAATCTCGTTGTGCTCTGTTGTGAGATTGGCTTAATTAATTAATTATAGTGCAAAATTTCAAGTTAAGTTTAGCTCCAAGTCATTAGACCACAAATAGAGACTTTACTTATTCAGTGCTTGAAAATGGCAGATGCAAAATTAACTGTCGTTGGACTGCCAATTAATTGTGTCAACTGGAATCGAATTTAGATTATCGATGACTGATTCAATTTTAGATTTCTAGATTCAAGCTCATTGACACCAATCTCATTGCGTATAAAACGTGAACAAAAATAAAAACTTGGTTCTAAACCATTACATATCAATGAAAACTATAGTATGACACAAATAATACTTCAAATTTTTGAACTTCGATGCAAAATTGTAAGGAATTTGGTGCATATCAATAAAATTTGTACTGGTATTGCATAACTTAATACCTCGAAACCGCCTCCAGCATTAAAAAATAAGTTGCATAGTGACAGCGATACGCCCGCCACCTATTGCATGAGAGGTATTTTGCTTTTAAAATTACCAAGTTACGCTGACCAGACTATACTAACTTCTGAAGAATACTTAAAGTAACTTGCACATTTGAAAAGTTATTGCCAATGGGACATGTCCCCGACACACTACTTACCATACATCCTGAAACATTCTCCGAACCCCAAAATTTGTCCAATTCGTACAAGTTTGACTTGGTCCAGTTGATAGGAGAAAAATATTTGTGAAACGCAAAGTGACACAGGTAAAGTTTTTAAGAAGTGTCGAAATTTGTTTTACTTGTTAGCGAATTCTCTAGAAATTTTATATTACGATAGTAGTTTTAGATTATTATCACATCATAGTATCACAGGTTTAGGTATCTCTAGATTAATAAAGTATACGTTTTCTGAGGATGGATGTATGTACCTAAATAAGTGTGAATATTTGTTACTCTTTCACGCAAATATGGCTAAATGGCTAGTATATTGAAATATACATTGTAATATTTGTATATCATTAAATATAGAAGGATATGGAGTACACTACTACATAACATATTTTTTTAATCGAGGTTTTTAATTGTCGATATTTTAAATTTTCATGCATTCACTACTTCCATCTGTCTAAAATACAATAATATGATGAACGGGGTATAACTAATCTCTGTTCCAAAAACAAATTATTATCATTATGATTAGAATCTAGATGAAATTTGGCACAGATATACCTTTATAGTCTGGAACAGCATTTAGGCTACTTTTTCTGGAGAAAAAGCTTCTGCTTAAAGCTCTATTGATGATACCAATAATGATTCGTAATGAATACGAGATATTTTCTTTTTACACAACCATTTTGAACACTCTACCTCTCTTAGCATAGAACACGCCACTCAGAATCGATACCAACTTTTTATTATCAAAAGTATTTATATTATTTCATGGTGTCCCCTTTCAGTTTTTTTCACAAACTTCAGGCGATTTAATACACTTAGAGGGTCCAACTTTCGCCATGTTTGTTTCAATCATCTTTTTCAGTTCCCTCACGTATTTAGAAGTTTCTTTCAACTTTGTCTTTTTATTATCGAAGTACACTATGCTTTTAGACTCATTTTGTTCTTCCTTGCGAGTATTGTATATTTTACTTACATTTCATGCAAGATACGAAGTTTTGGTTTTAGCATAATGTGTTAAATTGTTGTTACCTGTTGTTATTTCTTTGGATTCAGATAGCATTGTTGGAATCATGATAAAGTATTAAGTAAAGTAAGCAGTTTTTAAACTTCGAGATTTTAGCGAAGAATATGTTTGGTGAGAATATGCCGATTCTATTTCATATTTTGTTAGGCGACTGTATATTTAGTGTATTATTAATAGACGTTGTAACTGAAGAAGTAGATTTTTAATTGATTGTTAATTTATAGGTATCGCTTCTGAAACTCATTGAGATAAACCTTTTATTTCAAAGAGTGGTATTCGCATTTCTGAAACTGTTAGCCTAGTCATGCATGTTTCCACACGAATAGCGTCGGTAGCTTAGTGGTTAAGGAGTCGGCCTTACGATCGAGATGTTCCGGGTTCGATCCTGGCCATTACACTACCGACGTGAACCCACTCCTAGCACAAGCAATTTAGCTTAGTTGGAGGGGTTAGAGGGAATATTAGTAACTTCGGTTCTAATATTCATTTATACAAAAAAAAAGAATGTGCGATGGCTGTGGAAGGATTTCTCTCTCAGTATCTGTTCTTCGTCGTTCACCTTTTCTATTGCAGATTATTGTAACGTCTGAATGATTACTTTATATGCCTCCGGCTACTTGTTTGTTATCTGTAACTGCGAAAAATATGACCAAGATTATATTATTAAAATGATCTACAGGTTTATTTATTTTCTTACACACATTAGTAATTACAAGTGTACCTAATGCGACAGTGTACTTTAATTATAATAATAAATTATTATTTCTCAGTATTTTCTATCATAGTCACGTAGTTAACAAACTCAGTGAAAACCTAATCCTGTTTCTAGAATTGAACGATAAACTTATTACGTCACATAGCGTTATATTAAATTTACAACCGACCAACTGATAAAGAGTAAAATTGCAAATATAATATTTATTTGCGAAGATGTACGAGATTAGCAATTTCAGAAAGCCACCACGACGACATGAATGCGCAAACAAATTTACAGGTGATGGCAAATATTGTTATCTTAAGACGTATCTTTATTAAAAAGTGTTCACCTATTGGTCGCTATTCGATTTTACCCGTTTACTAGTAACTAGATACATACAGCTTCTTAATATCAGACGGGGTAATGCTATATTGTCTGGCTTCAAATTCCTTTAACGGTATAAGTTCATAGCCTGCCTGATAGATGCGTGAAAGGGACTCAAGTCTTGGAAGTTAACTACATCGATTTACATATGTAACATACATAATAGAGCTTATTTCAATATCAATAACCATACGAATAAAGCATCAAGCTAGAGTGTATGCCAGTGAGTGGTACTGATCTGGTTGATATAGGTAGATACGTTGATACTTCGTAGCTATTTTGATTTCTCATCAAGCGTTTCAGTGACTCATTCCTATGCCGCACTATTAAGACCTGGAACTCCCTGCCAGCTCACGTGTTTCCTTCTTCCTACAGTCCCGGCTCCTTTAAGCGGGACGTGAAAAGGCATCTGAGTAGGTCGTCAAGCTGAGTGCCACCACTGTTAACCTGGTACATGTTTACGATGGTGAACGATGGTGGTCTTTCCAAAACTTTGCCTTTAGCTTACGATCAGGCGAGGTGAAGATTGACGTGTCCTATAGAAAAAAAAACAAAAACCTAACTAATTTTTGTGAAGCAATATAAAAATTGCAGTTAGGCATACGTCGGAATTAAAATTTTAAATTCATTGGCATAACCAAAATAATCCATATGCTTACTATAAATTCATTGTGTTGTTCACAATACGTTATGGAAAAAGTGGGGGAGGCCTGAGGGGTAAGACAAAGGGGCTCAAATCTATCGCGGTCTCGGGTTACACGCGAAAACATTCACTAACATACACATGATATTGAATACTGGGAACGATGCGAGAATATCAATGGATATGGTAAAGATTTGTTTGATGTAAACTCACAACTACGCATCCCCAGGGGAGGGAAAGGTATAATACATTGGTCAACCAACTTTGGCAACCTTGGCACCAAGTGTAAGAATCTTTTCGTCAATAGGATAGTTGGAAATTAAATTGCGAAGTATTTGTAGTCTTTGTGATCAAAAAAAATTCGAGAAGTCAGAATCGCATTGGAATTAGGAAACTAAATAATAGTTATAAGGGAAATTTTAGTAAAAAAGCAGTTACTTTTGCAAAAGACTGCTGAAAAATCAAACCTTGGGTTCCAACGTGCCAGCTTTAGATGCGACTAGGATAGGTGTGCGAATGAAAAAGAAATAATCCTACATTATCAAATCGTTAGTCCTGAATAGCATCACTTCTTCCAAGGAAAAAGGCAATAATACCACTTTCGTGTCCTACGGTTTTCTTAGTAACAATTAGCGAAACCCTTCTATTTATTTATAGACTATGCATACAAAACCATGCACTATCATTAAACCGGAAAGATTGCATCTCCTCAGGCGTTACATATAACAACAACCACAGAACATTTATTGGAAGTGTAAAACAAACCAAACAGCGCCCCACATCAAACGGCATTCTGACAGGCGACAGCAGTAATCTCAGCTCCATTGTCGAACCCGCTACCCTCGGGCCAACCAACTACTGAATCCACAACACCACTCCAGTTCCCGTGTTTTCCTTTGTAATCATCCCCTAGCGTTCACCCCTAATGATTTTTCTCTTATTTGTTTTTGTACTGTAATTGCTGTTTGGTTTTCCTGTAAATTGCCTTGCGGTTGTAAATATGCACTAATAAAGACGGCTTAGTCGTTTGTGTCAACAGTACGTGTTGTGCGCTTACAGATGTAGAAGTTTTCTTAGAAAAGGCTCGAATTACGTCATTAAATCAAAGGATGTCGTACGTTTTACGTAAATGACGCAAATTATTAACAAATATTAGCTTTCGTGATAGTCATTAATTTGCTGTATTATTGTGTACTTTCTTACGCACGTAATTATATCCGCGTACTACTTTTATTATCTTTATTTCAGTGTGAATTCAATAGAAAGTGTCACACACGTCAAACATAATAACTAACCAAACAAATCCAATGAGCCGGCCACTAATCCTATTAAAAAACCAAACGACAATTTTTAAATCAAAGGAAAATTTCAATATCAATTGCGTAGCGGGCCAAGCGTCGCTCCCTGCGGAACTCCGACACGTGTTCCGAGGCTTAGCCGCACTAACAATTAAGCATTAAGGCCCGGTTAATTAAACTCAGTCACTATTGTCGCCAGAACCCTTTGAATGCTCAACAAGAGAGTTCCGTGAAAAAAATCTATGTAAAACTGTGCTTTTCATTGATCGACACTGTTGAATGCTTTAATATAGACATTCGGTTGTGAATGCATTTGGTGGACGTATTCAATGTGGATTTGGGTTAGTATTATTGCTTATTGAATGTAAGTCTATGCGTGGAACCGTTATTATAAAACGATAGGCTCTCTGTTCTGTAGTTTCAATGAGAAACGGTTGTAAGTTGATATTTCAATTATTGCAAAACACGCAACAGTAGTTCTATTGACAGTTTATTTATCCAGACAGCAAAACTTTCAATGTTTCTGGAATGAATTAGTGTATATCACAGAGAATGTGCTGTTTTACATACTTTAATGCACGTCATTAACGGATCCAATAACGATACTGCAACGGCTGTAACTATAAATAGATATACAGATAAGGCACCATATAGACAGCCATATTAATCACAACATCCTGAACAAATTAAGTATTAAATACATATAAAAGCAGCAATTTAAATAAAGACAATTGTTATAACAATTAGTGTTAAACCGGAAAGAAGCATAGGAAGGCGCATACATATATGAATACTACGGTGACTGAATTATTTATGCGCTCTCCGTTCCGTTACATTGAATATCTAATGAAGTGTGCCCAGGAATATTTGCTTTTAGATTTAATATTAATGTGTGTTTGTTGTGGCTAAACTGTGGAACTGTCTGCGATGCGTCTGACTGCGATGGATCTGTTCTATATTCCTTTGCATTAATTTATTATCTGTCTTACTACTGTTGATAAGAAACACAGGTTGATTTTGATGTTTGCAGTTTCTGTGGCAATGCTTGTTTGTGATAAATAAACATTTGATTGTAATTTGAACCTCGCTGAATCGATGCACGCGTGTTTTGGTAAACTCTGTTTATTTTATTTGCACCTTCGGATCAGAGTAGTGCCTGCCTAAATCTTATAAGACGTGTTTATATTAATCTTCACTTCCATAATTCTCTTAAAGATAAGTAAATGTGGGTAAGACGAGTTCTTGGCGATACGTATATATAATAATTTAATGTAGATAGCAGTATTAGGTTATTTGCAATGAAGTTCTTTTGAGATAGGGCTATGATTCTTTGCATGTGTGTCACTTATCTGCCGGGTGCGAGAGATATGCTTTTGGCAATCTCACCTCCGGCAACCAAAGACCCAAGAAGGCATGCGTTTTAGTCGGTTCGAGTCCGACATAACCGCCCCTACCGGCTCCGTGGGGGTGTTATCCGTGGGGATTTTACGCAGGATAAAAAAAAAACATGTGTGTCACTGATGTCCAACGAAACCGCTGAACTAATTATGATGAAATTCTGTCTCTGTAAGTATTTATAAGTATATAGTGGATTAATGACGGGAAAAGGTAACTGGGATATACTGGATGTGGAAAGTGGAGGATCGGGAGCTTTAGTGTGCACTCCGAAAGGCCTATATCCAGCTGCAGTGGATCATTGATTGACTGATAGGCTCACAAAATGATTCTGAGTTACAATTTGAACTAATAGATGTTATTGCAACAAACTTTTAAATAGGACAACATCTATCAAGTTCGTTACCAAAATCATCAAAATGTTGCCATTGTAATAGATAACGTCTATTGAAAATAGAACCAAATAATGTAACGCTAGTACCAACCTCATAATAACAAAGTCCCTAAGTCAACAGCGTATTTTCTTTCACACGTTTCCCACCAAGGGCTTGCGCGCGCGCCGTCTCCGGTTTCAACCTAAACAATGTACCATAACCCCCCGTCACTATTATTACAACACAATAACCCCTTGATTAGCTATTGACCCATTTTCAAAATGTGTACTTTCAATACAATTTTAGTTAAGTTTGTAACGAAGTAATATTGTTTTGTTAGGGTTAATGTTATTAAGCTTGACTTGATGGTGTTTGTGTAGGAGATGTAATGTGGTGTGGCAATACTGAAGTATTATCATACGATTTTTAAACTTTTAGGCTCTTCTAGAATGATATTCAATCCTGAATTTCGATTTTCATTGACAGATTTGTATTTTTTCTGTGGATTCTCAATTTTTTTTAAGAAATTGTGATTCAAAAATGAGTATCATTCTGGAATAACTTAAACTTTAAGTAGGTAATACAATGAGATAGCATATAGATGGTTTGACATTTGCATGAGTGGTCATACAATAATCAAGCTGTCTGTATGATAACAATGTGTGTTTAAATTCGTCTAAAGAAAATTACATTCATTGTTAAGTCTTCATACCAAGAAGGTAATGATAGCTACGATAATATACCTTCTTTTTTAAGTACCTCTTTAGTATTGAAGTTTGATATTTAACTTGAAGATTGGTATTGTTCATTATGAATTGAAAAAACTGCTCAACACAGTTGATTCCTCATCAAATTCTGGATTTTATGCAGGACAGCGACCTCAAAGTTTGATGCAAATTAGATAAAAAAAATCAAAATTTGTTTTCCTTCCTTCGTAGGTTATATTACTGACTTAAGCATGGTCATTTAACTTGCTTGCAGTTCCGTTCCTGATCTTAAATTCTTCTGATCTAAATATTGAAGCTTGAACTTGCGCAAAGGTTATAAGAATAGTAAGATTTTTCACTGACCTCAGTAGGTTTCGCTATAATCACGTTATAGGATTTTCACGAAAATTTTCCTAACGAAACTGGAGTCAGTTAATAAGTTAGAAAATCTACAAACATGCAAGAAATAAAAAAAAATGGAGGACATAACAAAACAATTCAGAAATGTTTTCACAATACTTACCAAACTATCTACAAACGAAGGCTCTGACACAAGATATCTACTTCCCGCTAACGTTTTTCAGTCAATTACTCACAAAAATACACTGACGGACTCATAAACTGCATCAAAGTTCAGGTTTACTCTAAAAGGATTTTTTATAATAAGTATGCAAACTTTTTAGATTAAATTATATAAATATGGAAAGACTGGCTCTTAATCTTAAAAAAAAAATTAAATTTAAAAATAGAACTGCAGTAAAACAAATGAATATAGCCGGGAAAAGAAAATTTACTTGTAGTATCAGATTTGCGTGTTATTTATAGCAAAGTTTTAAATTGATTCTCATTGATTTTTTTGTTTTGTCAATTGAATTATTGTTACCAGCATAATTGTTGGGTTAGTTTTTTAACACATCGAGAGTTTTTGAACCATAATATGGATACTTCGTCCGAACAAACGGCACAAATTGTAGCATTGGTGCGGGAGGGCTTGGATCAACGAACGATTGGTAGAAATTTAAATTTAAACCAGTCTACGGTTTCTAGAATATACAGGCAGAACTCGAGCAACCACAGGTCGTGATGACCGATTTATTGTTATAACTTCCCTGCGAAATCGTTTCCTCACGTCAGTTAACATCAAAACCGAGCTTAATGAAGTGCGTGGAGTAAACGTGTGTGCACGAACAATAAGAAGAAGGTTAAAGGAAGCGGATATCACCCCTTTTAGACCAGCAAATGGTCCAAAGTTGTCTACAGCTCACAGACAAGCTCGCTTAAGATTTGCGCGTCATCACCTGAATTGGACAGAAGAGCAGTGGGCCTCTGTATTGTTCACGGACGAGTGTACGACATGTTTATATGGTGCAGATGGTCGCAGAAGAGTCTATCGTCGACGTAGGGAGCGATATGCTCAAAGTTGCATTGAGGAGCGTGTTCCTTTTGGAGGCGGTTCATGTATGGTCTGGGGTGGCATATCGATGAACGGGCGAACTGAACTTGTGTTCATAGACATGGTCCGTCAAAACGGTAATAGAGGGGGTTTGACAGCACATCGCTACATAACAGAGATATTAGAAGATCACGTGGTGCCTTACATGGGATTCATAGGTGAAAATTTTACTTTAATGCAGGATAATGCCCGGCCGCATGCAGCTGCACAAGTTCAACATTATTGCGAAGAGGTTGGGATACGTACAATGAATTGGCCAGCACGCAGCCCGGATCTTAATCCCATCGAACATGTTTGGGACAATTTAAAAAGAGCTGTATATGCGAGAAACCCTTCGCCCACGACAGTGGCAGCACTAAGAACAGCACTTTCAGAAGAATGGGACAATATTCCGCAAGATCTTTTAAAAACCCTTATAAAATCTATGCGGAACCGATTAGAATCCGTAATAAGGGCACGTGGGGGTAATACACCTTATTAAAACACAAATAAACCCTTGCATAAAGTTTGTGTCTATTGTTAAAACCAATTTTTTAATTAAACCAATTTTTCTTAAATTTCTGTTTTTTCTTCAAAAAAAGTCTTAAGGTCCTTTCCAGTACATAAACTTAAACTTAAAGATATGACCCTACGCTGTTTTAAAGTTCACGAACCAATCTAGAGGTTTCAATTTAAATCTGTATAGAAAGTATGCATACTTGGTTAAAATATTTATTTCAAAGTCGTCTATTACTTTGATGCAGTTTATGAGTCCGTCAGTGTAGATAAACAAACACTGTTAATGATATCTGAGCCCCATAAATCTATGTACCAGGGCGGCAGAGACGCAAGGAGTGAGATTGCACAGAGATAGCGCGGTAAAGGACACATTGATTGAACGGAGCGGACAACGCAGATAAGGGCCTGGCTACACTATTTGCATACTAAATGAGCCGATATTAATTTTGTCCCGACTGGTCTAGGCCTGCTTTGTTAGTAGGAGGCGCCTATTAAAAAGTTAATGGATGGAGACGGAAATTTTATAGATATTTAAATTAGGTTTGTTAACTAGTTTTAAGGTGGCAGTATCTAACTGTAGTCAAAATATAAAGTCATTATATAACATTATATATTATTATATAAACGAAAAATTCTGTTGATGAAGACTTTTGTTGAACATTGGGTAATTTTCACGCGGATCCCGGATTGATCTGAGGCTTTTACCACGTGTAGCGAAGTCTGCCTTCTGAATTTTTCATTCATTTCAACTTTGAGAGGATCCTGCATCAGAGCCTCGTACAACCTTGCAGGAGAGGCTAGCTTTGGCCCTGAAGATAGGACTCCTTAGATTTGTATAAGAAATAAAAAAAAGTTATGCCAATATCCAAATTACAAAAAAGGAATTGTAGTTTTTTATTCACAACGCGGGATTTTCACGCCTAGAGCACAGATTAATTAAAAATGCATAGCTCTTATTATCTGTGGTCGTTTAATAGTCTCTTTTATTTTCTGTTGCCCTGGTACTTCTAATCTTTATTTTGCATAGAATCGTTTATAGTATTTTAAGATTTTAATTAAGACTTTGTATTTAATGGGAGTTTTATGTCTATCGCTATGGCTATATACGCCATAGATTGTTTAGTTTTAATAAATAATTCTTTAGAGTTATCTAATGTTTTTATCAGCTGTTGAATGTTTTTAATATCTTCTTAGGAACCGATTTAGTTATAATACTATAATAAGGAAAGGTAAAGGAAAGAGAGTCACCATTAAATTATAGACACCAAAAATATTGCAATGCTCAGTTTGACATCAGATGCTCTCTCTTTGCTTAAAGGACCCGGGACTGTAGGAAGAAGGAAACACGTGAGCTAGAATTCCAAGCCTTTATGAGATGATTTATATTAGAAGAATTAGAAAAATGATTGGACGTTTCAGGAACTTCAATAGATCTAAATTTGGACCTAAAATGTGCTCAAAATGTGCTCAGATACGCGCAGTACATGTTTCTTGGATGTATTTTGTAGAGCACGAGGTGCTACTACGACGAACGCGCTCAAATTCACCAAGCATAGATTATTACAAAACAATTCGCGCGCCAAGGCCTTTTATTTCTTGCGATTTAGATCCAAGACAAATGATTTAAGCTGTACTATACTGGGATAACAGGAGCTACGCAGGCACTAGGCACTTATAATTCTAAACGTAGACATTATGACGTATATCCCATGGTGGTCTATTCAAACAAGTATTGCACTAAAACGTAATATAAAAAAATATTAACATACAATTAGATTAGCAGCAAATTGTCTATGCTAATGGCTTGTCATATAAATTTATTGAGCAGTACAGGGGGTTACTACCATCTATAGCACTATTTTTAACACGCTTTTTATAGCTTTACTTGTAACTATGTATGTAAGAAAATCTTGGACTCTTAATTTGACCCACTTCCCGGTCTTCAATTAGGATGAAATTTTGCACACGCTCTGAGTTCTGATGACAATGCATGACTAGCTAAGAAACGTCATTACCAATCCAATATGGCGGATTGGCTGTTTGAAATCCACCCCCATGATATGGGTATCAAATGAAAGCCTTTGCTGTCAGGATACGAAAGAATTGTAACGTGACTTAAATCCAATATGGCGGACGTCCAAGATGGCGGACAGGCTATTTTGTAATTTTTAGTGCGTGCTAAAAGTGTGTTTTTAGTTTTTTAAACTATTTTTCTTTAATCTGTGACTTTCGTAGAGTGAATCGACTGTTACCGAAGGGGTAGGCAGAGGTTTCTTGAATGAAATGTGGGTGAAATTTCACCAATTGTGATTTTCGATCCCACGTTATAGGGGGCGAGTCCATTGCCGTCATAAAGGCACTTAGTCATAGGCGGTATGTTCCCTGTCGGATAGAGAACAGTCCTATCCCTTAGCCTCCTTCGACGACTCCCGTAGGAAGAGATGGGATGGTCCTATTCTACTCCACTGGGTACCAACACGGATATATAGGACTAACTTTTTCCTGCGGCTCTGCCCGCTTGGATGTCGGTTGTCGCGACCAAACATAGCCTATGCCCTTTCTCATGGTCTAATCTACCCCTATACCAAATTTTATCAAAATCTATTCAGTGTTTTAGGCGTGAAAGCGTAACATACAGACAGACAGACAGAGTTACTTTCGCATTTTTAATTTTAGTATGGATACTAGTGTTAATGGTCAAACTGGGTCAAACAGTATCTCTTACTATATTTATTATAATAGTTTGTTTATCTAGAAAGGTTATTAACTGCATATCATCACGCTGCTACTCAAAGGAGTGAAGCAGTGATCATAACATGTCAACAATCCCGGTAAACTCTCATACGTCATTTGAAGATTAACAAATATCAGGTATATCTATATATATTAAAATCAGTTGCTGTTCGTTAGTCTCGCTAAAACTCGAGAACGGCTGAACGGATTTATCTTGGTCTTGAAATGTTCGTGGAGGTCTAGGGAAGGTTTAAAAGGTGAGAAAAATCGAATAATTGTAGGGAAAACCCTAAAAACGTTTTGATTGAGGCAGTACGAAGTCTGCCGGGTCAGACAGTATATTATATATTTTACAGTGTTATTTGGGGTTGTAGTATGCCAAGGGCAAAGCCGGGGTGTGTCGGCTAGTCCATTATATATTATCCTTCCTAATAACTAATTCATAAAACGAAATTACGATACGAAAGTTGTATGACAATCACAAGGATACTCCTACTTACATAATAAAAATTATGATAATCATTTTTATGTCGGAGTCATTTCGTATGGAGTTATGGTTCCAAGTTCCCATGCGGTCAGTGGCCTGCCAACTGTTTTCCTAATAAATAATTTTGTTTATATTAACCACTAGTTTGGACGAGTGGGTTTGTTTGCTGCTTGACCGTACAAAAAGTATTTGCTATCGGAATGTCAGAGATCGGTACCTATTGAAAAGATACAGGTGGTATTTGGATAACAGTTTGAAGTTTGAAACTTCAGGAAAATTGATATTAGCATTGAAAAAATATGGTGAATTTTGTGACACTTCGTGGGTGTATGTTGAGTACTTACCCACGAAGCCAATATTGACAAAAAACATCAATGGTATTGGATTGGAATAGATTAAACCTTACTTGTACACCGGTATACATTACTGACTAACGGACGAGACTGGTACACGCTTCCCTTTTGGGCTTTTTCTTCGTGTCAATGGCTCATCATCATCATGTCGACCCAATACCTGGCTACGGCCACAGCAGTCTGTTGCCCTGTACAGGTCCGCGATGGTACAGGTGGAAGGGCACAGTGGGCAAGAGAGCAAGTGTGGCATGGACTGGAATGGGGCCCCACCCCACGGACTGGGATATAGGGCTTAGGAAGTTAGACGGTAGGTTCCATAAAAGTCGTATAAACTAAACCAAAAGAATGAAAAGGAGCAAGCTGATCCCATGTCTCAAAGAATGCTTTGATTGCTACGGGGATTAATGCAAGGATCGATCTCCTAGACTTCTAATTGAAGGCCTTGGATAACACCAAGACTAACGCAACGTAAATATGTTTTGTTGCTCGGATAAAAAGAAAAAAATGTCAAATATTTTTTTGTGACGAACAAACATTAAGACATATCGTCACGAACTCAAAGTTTAGTTACACTATGCGCAGGCGCCACCATTATAATGGCCGTCACGCGTCACGATAAACCGAAGCCATAACTAGCATTGATTAAAATGCTATAAAAACTGCCCTTGACGGACGAACAGACAGACAGACATGATGGATGTTTGGTTATATAATTTACTATCAACGCGAAGTGCCGCTTTTGGTCTTAGAATTGTAGTTGTGTTACGAATACTGATAGTTTAGTTTTAAGGAGTTTTATTGTTCTAGGAATTTAGGACATTTTACATTGTACTATCTAGACCCGAACATAATATAGCTACATATTATGTTCGGGTACACTACAATTTCTTTTGTAACCTGTAGATGTAGTTTTGCCGAAAGTTAACGAGTTGTGCCACTGTGCACAGATCGAATCCAATTAAACGCTTTTAGGTATATTCTTCAGTAAAACCAAGTCTATTAAAACATCGCCATTTTTGAATTCGGGTACTTCTTAGGTACTTACTATTTTTAGCAAGCTGGTAGGTGTATGACACCATCTGATGCTGACATGTAAAATGTCTAGTATATTATTAATTATTTTTATACTAATAAGGTAGCAGACAAGCACACTGCCTGCCTGATGTGATTATCTAAATATGCTATGCTCATTTTAAAATCCATGATAAGCTAGATTCAGCTATGGTGTCCTAAAATGTTTTTTTTTCAAGTTACTTAGTCGAGACGAGACATGACGTCATGTCTCCTATGACTTCCCCACCCTAACTTCAAACATAATTAACTAACACTTTCCAAATAGCTACTCGATCAAACGATTCGCGTCTATTCGCAACACTGCAAACATTAGCAAGACCGGCGCCCGCGCAGCCACGTGCGGTGTTGGGTGACGTGGGAACAGGCGGGGTGCCTTACCCTCACACGCTCCCAGGGAACTCCCCGGAGACAATTACGAGAATAATAATTTTGTGAGATATGTATGGGGCTTTTGGTTCGTCTTAAAAACTAATCTTCTAGAATTCCAAACGTATTGAATACCTCTTAGGTGTCAGAAGCCGCGTGCTTTGCTGCCCACCTCATGGAAGTCGGTTATCGTGGTGCAACACCAGGGGCGTCACCAATCGCGCTGCCGATCCTATAGAAACCTAATGCCCTTCCGATTAGACCCTAACAGTTCCTTCCTTCATCTAAAGTCTCTAAGATGTAAGACTTACGATATTGACGGGGTAGGCAGAAGTGTAATAAAACCCACATTTCGCCAAATATGATTTTCAGTCCCATGTAATAGAGGCTGACCCTATTGCCGTAAAGCTTGCACTGTATCATGGGCTGTATGTTTACAAAGACAGGGTTGCCCTATTCTACTCTACTGGAACTAACATCATCATCATTTCGTATGGGCCCTGCTCGAGTCCTCATCTGTCGACGTCCAGTTGGCGAAGCCAGTATATTGCTGCCGGTGTGAGGTCATGAAGCTCACGCATTCTCTAGAGAAACGACGGAGTGGACACTCCTCTGCTATATACATCTTTGTCTGCTTTGGAGCTACACAATCACAGTCCGGCGCTTCTTTAAGTACCCACTTGTGAAGATGATAGTTGCATTTTCCGTGCCCAGTTCTGAACCGGTTGACCCTTGACCACACCGGTCAAAACCGGGCGGCTTAGTGGTGGTGTCAGGTATATACCAACACGTCAATAATAACACCATCCAAGGATATCCAGTTGATCAGTTCTATTACTGGGCTTACCAAACCAATGCAGCAAATACCCTGGATTAGCTTCCTCTAGCAGTCAAACCAAGTGGCTACATTCTTGAAAATATAATTAGAAACTATCCACAAAAACTGTAAGAAAGCTGACTCAGCTATCCGTGGGTCGTGACTTCGATTCCTGGAAGTGAAAGTTTTTTGCGACGCGGTACAGATGTGGGGGAAAAAATTGTAATGTGTTTAACACATGTTGGTGCGCCATCTTGGATTTTTGGCTCGCTGATTGACATTTTGGGTGTTCATTCTATTTTACAAATAATATGCATTATTTTAAGTTAATAGGAGGGTCTTTGTTCTTTAGAGCCTATAAGTCTAGAACATATATATATAAACTAGCTTTTGCCCGCGGCTCCGCCCACGTGGTTGTCGGTTATCGCGTCCAAACATAGCCTATGTCCTTTCTCATGGTCTAATCTACCCCTATACCAAATTTCATTAAAATCGGTTCAGTGGTTTAGGCCTGAAAGCGTAACATACAGACAGACAGACAAAAAGACAGACAGAGAGACAGAGTTACTTTCGCATTTATAATATTAGTATGGATTAGTTACACTAAACTTAATGAGTCTATATTATAGTGCATAATATCTTAGAATATTCATATTTTACTGATAAAAGAATCACTACATACGAGTAGTTTATAGCAATGTCACCTTCCGCGTCTGTCCGTCACTATACTACGATACAGATTATGATGCGGTTTCTTTAATATATAGAGTAATTCAAGAAGAAGATTTATATGTATAATACATGCTTAATATAGTAGAGGGTGCAGCGGCAACGGGATATGACGCCACGGCCGCTGAAAAAAATTAGCGGAACGAAGTTCGCCGGGTCAGTTAATAAACAATAAAATACAGAATACTGCTCACATCTCTGGGACGGCTCCGCAAAGTACTTATTAGATGCTCTCGACAGGTTGCAGCGACGTGCGGTCCGCATTATTGGGGATCCTGAGGTCACGAACACCCTCGAGCCTTTGCATATGCGTAGAGATGTTGCGTCTTTGGCAGTTTTCTACCGTCTCTACCATGGTGAATGTTCTGACGAGCTCTTCCAATTAGTCCCACCCTCCCCTTTCCTTCACAGGACGACACGTGCAGGGCTAAGATGTCATCCATTTACGGTGCAGAGTATACCTGCTAGAACCAAGCGTTTCAGTGATTCATTCCTATGCCGCACCACTAAGACCTGGAATTCCCTGCCAGCTCACGTGTTTCCTTCTTCCTACAGTCCCGGGTCCTTTAAGCGGGGCGTGAAAAGGCATCTAATGAGGCCGTCAAGCTGAGTGCCACCACTGTTAACATGGTAAATGTTTACGATGGTGACCCTCTTTCCGAGACTTTGCCTTTAGCTTAACATCAGGCGAGGTGAAGTCAAATTGACGTGTCCTGTATAAAAAAAAAAAAAAAAAAAGAAGAAGAATTCAAGTGGGACTTGAACCCACGACCTTTCCCTTACAGGGAGAATGCTCTTCCAACTGAGCTATTGAGTCACAACTGAATCACTTCAAATTTCCCTTCTCTTTATATCCGTCTTTAAGGGTGCTCGAGCTATCTACCAGCTTTTTTACGAACCATTCTTAAACATTGATTTCTAATGGCCGCCCAAATATTTGAATGAAATTTTTATAGCATTTATTGTGCTAACTTTTTAAGTTCGAAATATATACATATAGTATACAATATAGTGAATAATAAAATATAGAAATGAAGTCGGGACTAATTTGAAAGTACTCAACTAGTATTGTAAAACAATACGTAATTGCACTCTTGTCCGGTGATAGAGACAGAGTACTGAGGTACTGATCTTGACGACTCTCCCCTGCCCTCCCCTGTCCTCCCCTGTCCTCCCCTGGAGGGTGGCTGTATCCGACTTTTCCATTACCATTAATCAGTCCAAATGAAACTTTAGTATGGTGTCATCTTGACTCGCCATGTGTCTTAATGTTGGCACTAGGTGTTGTGTTTTTTTTGTTTTGTTTACTTTAAGGCACTAAGAATTTCACCAAAATCCGTGGTCAAGGCGAATCATGTTTTTTTTAATAGTAATCGAAATATTTTGCCTGAATTAAATTCCTAACAGGACAAAGTCAAATAACAAAAAAAAACTACTATTTAAAAAAACTAAATAACGATAAAAATACTAGACTTGTTTACTGTATGTCTCTATACTCTTTAGAAGTGGCTTCACGTTAGTGATAACCAGGATTAGAACCCGAGACCTCTACATCCTAGAGCTGACTAATCTCTATTATTAGAAAACATACAATTATTATTATTAAATTCATCTTCTGTTCAATTCAAATTTAATCCAAATCAGAAGAGTACATTATTTAAAAACAATACAACATATCGCATTACGCACTTTTAACCGACTCCATTGACATGTCCTCCCCCACCTGGCTGCGCGTGCGCCGGTCCGGACTCTGTTCCAAATTCAAACTGGAAGTTTTGTTCCAACCCTTCTATTGTTCTTTTTACGAATTGTTTTCGATTTAATTCATCGCGGGCGTGCGTTTGACGGGTTGATTCAGGGGTCTTTGCAGGGCTGTCGCGAAAATTTGGTAAAAAAATTAAATTGGCTTATAAATGTTTTTACTACTGAAATAAGATAAGTCTGATCTGATAAGACCAGCTGTTTCAGTGTAATAAAATAGCAAACATACAAACATTACATCAACATCGCTACTTTCTTGTACACTAGACTTTACCACTCATATTGCAATTCCCCTGTGCACTCCCGGGTTTGCTGGAAGAAAACTCAACTTTGAGTTAAGCTCGCCTTTTTACATTTCATCTCACTATTGTATAAAAATGTAATTTATGTGTACATAAAGAATAAAATAAATAATGTAAAACTTTCGCATTTATTAAATTTGTAAAATAATTAGAATTACTGAGATTATAATTTCATAACATAACACATAACATAACATAAACTCACGCCTGTATTCCCCGAAGGGGTAGGCAGAGGTGCTAGCACCCACATTTCGCCAGTTTATGTTTAGGTCCCAATGTAATAGGTGGCGAGTCTATTGTCATTAACCGGGCTCTTATAAACCTGCGATAAATACACACATAACTTCGAAAAGCATCGAAAAGTCATTGGTGTGTGCCATGGTAAACCTGGGATCGAACCCGAGACCTCGTCTCAGCAGTCCATTACCCATACCACTAGGCTACCGCAGATTGTTAAGTTTAACTTTCTTTTTTATTTATATCTAACATAAATTATTTATGTTGTTTTAACATCCCTACATATAATATACACATACATTACCAGTATAACGGACAACCCTGTTCCATTGCACCGTTTTGTTTTCTTAACCAAAGTTAACCCTGCGTCGCCGGTGCGAGCGTGTTTATTGATTTGTTTGTTTAAAAATAATTGGTGCTTCAGCGATCGAGCGAGCATTCGAGTGTCGTTTTTATTGTAGATGACATATTACAATAATAGGGATGTAATTACAGTTTGATGAAATATTGTCGGGAATTAATTGCATGTATGATTAAATAATAAAAATAAATATTCCACAACATTCTACACAACGCTATCTAGACCCATGGTAAGCTTGACTAGCTTGTGTTATGGAATCTAGAATGCGGATAAACATACTTAGATTCTTTTATTGTAAATACATATATATTATACATAGAAACACCCAGACCAATGCAAATAGCCATATTCATGCATACAAATATTTGCACTGAACGGGAATGGAACCCGCGCCTCCAGTTCTGCGTAGCAGTCGCTTTCAGTCCCTGATTTCGGTCCCTGATGACATTGGTAGTAAGTTCTACTTTCCCCAAGGAAAATTGTGCAGGATTACATTCAATATTTTCACCCAAAGTTCGTTTAATATTTCGCATGTGAAACCACATATACGGTTGTTACGGGAGCTACAGCTGGTTGGCATCCCAATCCCTAGAGCAAAGTCTGCTCTAAATTTGCTCTCGGGGTTGAAAGGTCAGACAGTCAGTGCCTTAAAAGCAAACTTACCAATCATAAACAAAAAGTGGACCCCAAAGTGCAAACTCTGATTTCTATTAGCAATCGCTATAGCAATAATGATTAGAATTTTCAATTATAATTTGATAAACTAACTGTAATTTGATTATTTTAAATTATATCTAAACTAGCAGCCCGTCCCGGCTTCGCACGGGGTAGATAATTATTTATAGTTTCGGCAGCGCATTCGACGAAAGACATTATAAGACTCATTTTTCTACACCTTCGGTTACATTGTTCAAATTTTACCAAGGATCCCAAATTTTTTTCAAAATGAAATGTAGCCTATGTCAAATTGGAAGAATGTAGCATTCTTTTGGTGAAAGAATTTTTTAAATCGGCCCAGTACTTTTTGAGCCTATTCATTACAAACATACAAACATACAAAAATAGGTACAAATCTTTCCTCTTTATAATATTAGTGTAGATTGAAATTTCTATTGTAACTTTGTTTTTTTTTTTATAAGAATATTACACCCGAAATTACTACTTGTAAATTCCCTCTATACCCTCCAATTAAGCTAAATTGCTTGTGCTAGGAGTGGGTTCACGTCGGTAGTGTAACCGTCAGGATTCGAACCCGAGACCTCTCGATCGTAAGGACCTACCGACGCTTCATAGTTCTAGTTCTATAATACTGTGTATTCTATACTAGTTCAATAAACTGTGATTTGAAATTGTAATTTACGAAAATTGGACAAGCGCCTGCGCTTCCCGCATAGCAATGCTCAAAATGTGCCTAAACAAATACGGTAGCCAAACGGTTAAGGCGTTGAACCAGGGACCAGGAAAACGCACGTTTTGAAAACGTAATTACTGAATGCGATTTCAAACCTTACAGAATCTAACAAAATTAAAATTTTAATATCTATTTCAATTAATCAAATAATTAGGAGAGGTTTTATAATATCACGAAAATGTCTATATGTATTGTTTTGACTTATAGTAAAAAACTCAAATGTAGCTAAAATCACGCTAAGATGGTAATAATGAGTTAAGTACCATTATATGAGAGAAAAAATAAATTTCACTAATGTGTGTTTATATCAATCTCTGCGTACCTTCTTTCTGGTGGTACACAGGCGTGAATATCTATTATTCATTTCTATCAAACACCGATAATACTAGTTAACAGTGATGTACTTTTCTATTTTCAAATCAATCACTAAAAATCGAACTGTTAAAAAACAATAATCGATTAAGTAATGTCACTTAGTCGATTCGTAATGAAATTCGCTAACGATACAAAATTGCCCTCATCGCAGCCGAAGCATGGCTGTGAATAAACATAATTACTACAATAACAGTACAATAATGATATAACAATAATGTATGTCTGTATGTAATGATGCACGACTATTTGCCACATGGTGCGAAGCAGACATGTTTCCTGTTAACAGAAAAAAACGAAGTGTTGTGCTTAATTAGTCGATTTATTTTTTGATTGTGCGATTAGGAATTTAAGTCGATTTTTTAAATCTATTATATGTTACCTTAGCCTAGGACGTGGTATTGTAAATAATGTTTGAGAGAAACAAGAAAGATGATTAAAAAATAGAACAAAAAATAATAATAGTAAATAACTTTTAAAGAGATGACAAAAGGCGTTGATCCTATCACGGAGGACACAGTTGTCGAAATGTATACTGTCTTAGAATATTTATTTATTTATAAGCGAGTTTCGCTGGTGACTGTACGTAGCCCTTTTTTACTTATGGCAATAACCATATCAGTTAGAAAACACTTGAAAATGTCGACATTCGAAAATAATTTATTGCCAGCTTAAAAATTCTTCGCCTACTTGAGAAGAAGTACGGTACAAAACTCAAGGACTGTTTTTTCATATAACTAAAATGGCAATCGCTTACCATTACTGTTTATTAAAGTCCATGGCTCTGTCTGCGTAAATTACTGATCCTGTTCCCGCAAATCATGGGAACTAAATCCAGGAATAAAAATTCATCTTTCAGTATCTTACGAGGATTTTTCCAACTCAGTTATGGTCGGATCTCAGACTAAATACGAAACGGCTGATCTTAGATATTTTCCTGGAAGCGCCTGCCATCTAACCTTCACTACCCAATGGCGATATAGATTTTACTAGCTTTTGCTCGCGGGTCCGCCCGCGTGGATGTCGGTTATCGCGACCAAACATAGCCTATGTCCTTTCTCAAGGTCTAATCTACTCTTATACCAAATTTCATCAAAATCGGTTCAGTGGTTCAAAAGCGTAACACACAGACAGACAGACAGAGTTACTTTCGCATTTATAATATTAGTATGGATGTAGTTTGATCAAGTTGTCGAACTTTATAAGGCTTCAACTGCCTGTATGGTTACTGGGACTGATGGCTTCATATGCTGTCTGTGGCTTGGAACAGTCTCATGTTAAAAATGGTAAACAATGCAATAACTGATCTGACTACCTTTGCTTAACCTTATAATGTGCAATGGTTACCACTCAACCATGAATTCCACTAAAATCATAATCCACGTCTGACGATCTCATCTTCAAATATGATTACTACACTTCATAGGTATTTAAATCACATTACATACTTCTTTTTCTTCTCTTCTCATAAACTATCAAGATATTTACATCCTGATAGTTCTAGTAACACAATTCACCTGTTTACTCCTTATGTTTCTATGAAACTAAAAAAGGACACTATTTTCTTTATATCTTTTTAATTGGAAGCTAATTACTCAACATTAAATTGTGTTATCTTAAACCGAATGTAAGTATTTCTGAAACATATGGGCTACAAACTACTAGTAGCATGTGGGTAATAAAATTATAATGTATCTAAATGATTACAGTACAACTCAATTACGGAGTTTAACTCGAAATTAATTGGATAAAAAACCTAAACACGATGTTCAGCAAAATTTCTCTTAATTAACCATATTAGTACGTGTCATGTATGCATCTGCGGTAGCCTAGTGGTATGGGTAATGGACTGCTGAGACGAGGTCTCGGGTTCGATCCCAGGTTTACCATGGCACACACCAATGACTTTTCGATGCTTTTCGAAGTTATGTGTGTATTTATCGCAGGTTTATAAGTGCCCGGTTAATGGCAATAGGCTCGCCACCTATTACATTGGGACCTAAACATAAACTAGCGAAATGTGGTGCTCTGCCTACCCCTTCGGGGAATACAGGCGTGAGTTTATGTATGTATGTATGTAGTACGTGTATGTAATGGTGACCCTTTTTCCTGAAAATTTGCCTTCAGCTTACTATCGAGGTAAAATTGACGTGTGCTACAAATTACTTCTAAAACGTAATGTGAAATCGACTAATAGCAATATAACATCATTCAAGAATCGAATAATACCAACACTATTCGATTATGAGTTTCATTCGAATGTCAAACGCTATACGATTCTGAATAGATGATTAGTCTAATCGGATAATGGTCGTACGTAATTTGAAATTGGAACGAGTTTTGATATCAAAAGCTGCCAAATGGCGCTCAATTACGGTGTAAAGAATTCGGTTAAAGTATTTAAAGGGTTATGTTGAATTCCAATTTCAAACAGGTGTTTGAATAGTTTTCTTGACATTTCCAGTTATATTATTGAAACGTTCATTCGAAATTCAATAGCGTTAAACATAACTCGTTATATCGTTATTAGATAGTGAACATTCCAAATTCAATCTATCTATGCTATTATATTGGTAAGTAATCGTGTCTGTACATTAGAAATATTTAAAAAAAAAAGCTTCGGTCATGCTATATTAACGATTCTGTTTTTTTTTTGGAATTCTTGTCTGTTTGTTCACGATGGATGCAAGAACTACTAACGGATTTGGATTCGTTTTTTTTTTTGTTTGAAAGTTCTTAGTCAGACTTGTAATTTTACGTAAAGTTATTTGTAATCGGTTAAGGAGAACCGGAGATAAGACTGAAAGTCACGATAACCGACATCCACACAGACGGAGTCGCGGGTTTTAGCTAGTTTTGAAACACGCTAGTATTAGATTGCTGGCCACTAACAAAAAGCAAATGTTAAAGATATAATCTTCGAACAGAATAGTTTCCTAATTCAAAATAATTACCATATAAGGACTGCCATTCTTTTTTGCGAACATTTGAGATGTTCAAAATCTATAATTCAATAAATTATCATTTTTTAATCTGTGCAATAAAAAGTTACGTATTAATCATTTCCGTTTTTAAATTGAATCAAAGATAGTACCACTTTTTAATAATCGATAAATTTAATTAATATACAGGTGCTTCACCTGTTTTGCATAATTTAAAGTGTAGATTAATATTTACTGATATACCTATCACTTTATAAGTCATTGTCTGACAGTATATCGCCTATAAACCTAGTTTTTTTAATAAATTCTATCAGAATTTATTTCCATTTAGCCTGTTTTGACTATTTAAAAGCAGCCATTGTCGCGGGGTGACTTGCCAGGATCAGTTAAAAAGTGGTTTTACTTCATCTGGTGATTTTTCCATAAACTTCCGACATTATCAAGTATAATATTTATATGTAATTTTCTTATTTGTATATCTACGAAACATGCAAAATTTTGGTTCAGACTACTTGAAGTTTGAGTTAGATAAGTTAATATATTTACGCCACAAAACGACACTTGTGATGCATATAGATCTTATCTCTCTACACGCCGACATTTTGGAGCCAAGATATACAAAAACTAAATTTGAGAACACTAAAGCCACTTTCAAATGAAATTGCTTTGGACAATTTTTTTTGTGAAAAGTTAGGCAAAAGACTAATTTTTTTTTCAAAGGCTATACGAATAACCGAAAGACACTTTAGGCACGATAGTTACAGCCATCAAGTATAACAACAAATATGGTTACTGTTTATAACCATCAATTAAGCAGGGTTTTTTCATAGCATCTGAGGCTGAGGTGAATTGGAGGCTCAGGGTCCGCTTTCTACATATTTCATGAAAAGTCACATAAGGTACGTCCTCCTGGTATCAAAAAACACAAGTTTGACAATGCATGAGTGTTAGTCGGAGCCTATCCTCCGAAGATACACAAGATTTTTTTATAAAATGACATGTTAATTTAACTACACCTCGCCTGTTGGTAAGCTAAAGGCAAAGTCTCGAAAAAAGGGTCACCTTCGTAAAAATGTACCATGTTAACAATGGTGGCACTCAGCTTGACGGCCTCATCAGATGCCTTTTCACGCCCCGCTTAAAGCACCCGGGCCTGTAGGAAGAAGGAAACACGTGAGCTGGCAGGGAGTTCCAGGTCTTAATGGTACGGCATAGGAATGATTCACCGAACCGTTTGGTTCTTTTATAAAAATCTATGAATTATAAGAAAAATATCAATTACCGAGCGTACACAAACAAATTCAAATCGAATTAAAACAAACTACCAAAAGTTGTTCGCGTAAATGAATGGCGCGTATTATCCCAGACATCTGCTGGGCTGCGCGTACGTTCCCGCCATTTTCCCGCTAATGATTATTGAATGCTGGCGTTCTATTTTTGAACTAGGAATTCTAACGTTCGTTTTGTAGAACGCTTCTAAATTCGAACGTCGATTTTGGCGGGAACCGTATGCTGAGTAGTACGGATGGTAAACAGTGGTGCGGAGAGATGGGTGACTGGCACTATTGGCAGAGATGGTGGTACTAGGTGTTTATTCTTTAAAGGTGGGTCGAGGTCGGCTGAAACTGCTGTCCATTTTTTTATTTAGATATCTTCACACCTATATTACATTTTAGCTTTCGCCTGCGACTTCGTCCGCGTCAAGTTCAAAATAGAAAGATTTAAGACGCACTACTCCTGTTTCCGCGATCCAGATAAAGTTCCTTAACATTTCTGTGAGCCTGGTACTTCATGCCAATGAGTACCAGGGTCACAGAAATACTGACCCGGTGACCGCGACCCACAGCAACTTATATCTTACGTTTGTTTGATTGCAATCCAACTAACGTAAGATTTTAATTCTAATCAAGACCTTTCTAATTAAAAAACCGCATCAAGATACGTTCAGTAGTTTTTGCGTCCATCGCGAAGAAACATTTCTAATTTACAATTATATAATTGTAGATAGGTAGATACAGAGGTAAGCAGATATGTTCATACATACCTTTTTTTTTTTTTTTCGTGCGGAAATCCCCTCGGATACCCCCCTTCCGGAGCCGGAAGGGGAGGTTATGTCGGACTCGAACCGACTAAAACCGCACGCCGACTGTGGGTCGTGGTGCTAGGCCGGAGGTGAGGTTGTCATCGACATATCCCTCGCACCCCGGCTGACCATTCATACCATACATACCTGCTAACCTCTGGCCACCATAATTCACTGGCTAAAGGTTTTGACAATAATCTTGCTGGAATTAGGTTATTAAGTTAACTAATTAAGACTGGAGGAAAAACTTCCAATGTTGGTTTCATCTACTTTCAAAACCGGATATCGGTTCTACCTTCCAAATTCTGGTTTATTTTGACCTCCCAGCCCCATGAAGAAAATCTGTGCAAGAGCAAGAGTATATATGTGTATATTTATACCTGAGACTCAAAGTACTTCATGGTGCCCAAATTCTGAATAACATAGAAATACCTTGCCCGGGAATAGAACTCCACACATAAGGAGCTATTATAGCTCGCTAGTACTGCATTATCAGTGCTAAACTAGTTGTAGATCGTGAGATTGGAGGAAGTAACCAAATATCAGATTATGTAATACAAATGTGATATAATCAGTTTAATTTAGAATTATATTTATATTAAATTAAATTTTAATATAAAATTGGTCAAGTGTGAATCTAACTTCCATGTGAAGAGTTCCGCACCATCATATAAGATGTAGCTATGCAGTTTTTGTAAAAGTAAAGATGAGTTAGAATCGAATATAGATAATAAATAATAAATAAAAAAATATTCCACAACATTCTACACAACGCTACTGTTGGTGTGTCTATCTATAATAAATAAATAAATAAACGCTATCTAGACCCACGGTAAGCCCAACTAGCTTGTGTTATGGAATCTAGACTGCGGAAAACATACTACATTAAAAATACAGATAAAAAGATGGTCTCTTAAAACTGGTAGGTACAGCATCTTCTGCTCCATAGAGCATGTAAATGTCAATGTCCAGTCAATGACTAGATATTTTTAAAATTTTGCCGGCTCAAAACTTGACCACAGCCTATGGAGTCAGCCACAGTGTTCAGTGTTGTCCACGGTATTATAGGTGGGAATATGGATCAAGTGTCGTATTAGACTGCAATGAAATCCCGCAATTGCAGGGTATTTGTTAATGCGATCGGACAAAATAGCCCCATTTTGCAATATTTTCCTCGTATTTCCCTAGGTCTGAAGGTAATTTAAAGACTTCTATTTCTTCAATAATATAATCTATCTATATTATAAAAACCTATTGCTGTTCGTTAGTCTCGCTAAAACTAGAGAACGGCTGAACGGATTTATCTTATCTTGGTCTTGCAATGTTCATGGAGGTCTAGGGAAGGTTTAACAGGCGAGAAAAATCGAATAATTTCCGGGAAACCCCTAAAAACAGCCCTTTTCTTTTTCCCATAAAAACATTTTCAGTGTTTCTGTTACCCTGGTACATTGGCATGAAGTACCAGGCTCACAGGAATTTTAAGGAACTTCATCTGGGTCGCGGGAACAGGAGCAGTGTGTCCGAAACCTTAACGAACTTAACGCGGACGAAGTCGCAGGCAAAAGTTAGTAAGTAATATAATATTATAATAACCCGTTCGGAACGGAACGCTAAAAATAACTTTGATTTATTATTTAATTTTAATCTTATTCATTTAATATAATAATAGTTATCTTATCTTATCATAATGCAAGTCCTGTATGAATTAATTATTATCATATGAGTAGAATAACTTTAAAAAATTATAATATAAAACGGTTCATACTTAGGTAAGAAAGGTAAAAACTTTATAAAATTAAAAATTATATAATAATATTTAAATATTATGTGCCCCAATTGAAATCCCGTTTGAAGTTATATCATCTGTAAGATGCGTGACGGTGACCACTTCACTTGTAACAAGTAATTATTTTTATTGATTTAACATATTTAACGATAAACATACTATCCTTGAGAAAGATTCGCCCCTTATTAAATAGGACTGACAATCGTAGTATGGGTATGGGTGTTATTACACCCCTGCCTACCCTTGCCTATTAACACCTTCACCTCACCTGCTAAATAACGGACGAGGGTCTTATACAGGCTTTCTTCTCACAGTTGGGAGGTAAGAGGGTAGTCGCTGTCGGTAAAACCGACATACCAATCTGTTTTTATGCATCTATACATTTAAAATTACTTGTCCCGACTGAATGATTCGTCAACGCAGAGCCTAAACCGCTGAACCTACAAACTTGAAATTTTGATATTAGATGCATTTAATGATTTGACCATCCACTAAGAAAGGATTTTTGGAAATTTTGCTACCCAAGGGGTAAAATAAGGGATGGATGTATGTATGAAAGTTCGTCATTTTCAGAGCTAGATGCACAAAATTTCATAAACCTGTATCTTTTAAGAAATAAATGTACACGTCTATCAGCATTTTTCAAAAATTAACTATAAGAGGGTAAAATAGGTGATAAACGTTTGTATGGAAAGTTGGTCATTTAGATCACTGTCTGAATTTAATTGCATCGACTAATAAATTCGATTTTTTCAAAGCTTCAGGGCATTGCAGTGTTATTTTGATACCTCCATGCATTCCTGAGAAAAAGGTCACTTCCAGACAGACGTGACAGAGACGGACAATGAATAGATCCTATACCTAATGGTTTCGTTATTTTCTCTTGAAGTACGGAACACCAAAAACTAAGAACCACCGCTAGAGATCTCACACAATTATTCGTATTATAAGGTGCTTTATACAAAACCAATTAAAGGCATCCATTAAGTCGATTTCAACAATACATCAGAAGTTACTAACGATCGCCGGTATTACCATTAATACGCACGGCAATTAAACATGTAGATACGTTTTTTCGGTAATTACTAGTAACAGGCAAATAGGCGTAATCAATCACATATGTGGTAATCACCTTAGAAGTACCTGTGGTGTGATTTTTCGGGTGTTTTTATGATTGCTTCCCGCGGATGGAAAGCTCTTTTTTGTATATATAAAGGACACGTCAATTTGACTTCACCTCGCCTGAAGCTAAAGGCAAAGTCTCGGAAAGAGGGTTACCATCGTAAACATGTACCATGTTAACAGTGGTGGCACTCAGCTTGACGGCCACGCCCCGCTTAAAGGACCTGGGACTGTAGGAAGAAGGAAACACGTTAGTTAGATAAAACCCAATAATGGCAACCATTCTAAATACGAATAGTGGTGGTTCCAACTTTTACGGCCTCAATAGATAATTTTCACATTAAGCGTCAATATCCAGAATTGTAGGAAGAAGGGAACACGTGAGTTATCAAACAATTCTGATATTGGTGGCTTGTTACGAATGATTAGAAACTGATACCGGGGAACTCCCTGCCATGGACGAAGGGTACTTAATATTTCCAAAGGTAGGCCGTTGGAAAAAATTATCAAGATCTAGCTAATCATGCGCCAAACCTATTGGGAAGCCGTCAGAAATCAGGTTATAGGAACCCCATGTCAATGTTCCCTAAAGGTTGTCAATACCAGACACCTTATGGTAAGCCTTGTATTTCAAATTATACCAATCTCTTAGTACAAGATTTTTCTCTGACCAAAATCATTAAATAACAGAGTAGCATACACCACAAATTGAATACCTAACTACACTAAGCCCTAATAACCAAAGATTTCCGTATTCCATAACCCGGTCATTAAAAGCTGACGGCAGGTGCCCACCGCGCATGCGCTAATGGTCGAGTGGCGTGTGCGCAGGCTCATTACCGGGCGAACACTTCCGAAGTGTTACGACAAAGGCCGAACGAGCAACGCTTTCGATTCTGACGTTAGTTTATTGTAATTTAGGTTGGGATGATGATCAGACTATTTGGTAATATTTGAAGGTATAAAAAAAAATTAGCTGCGAAAGCGGGTGCCCCGCTGTGAAATCTTTAAGACCCACAGAAATCTACTCATGAAATTAAAATTAGTATAATGTATTTCTGTGCTAAATTACATTCAGATTTCGAAAACATCGCGAAAAATGAAATGCTCAAGGGCGACATTAAAGACAGATATAAGGAGAAGGGAAAATTTGAAGTGATTCAGATGTGGCTCAATATCTCAGTTGGAAGAGCATTCTCCCTGTAAGGGAAAGGTTGTGGGTTCAAGTCCCACTTGAGCATTTAATTTTTAGTGATGTATTCGAATTTGAAAGTTAACATAAACATGTGCTATAAAAAATTCATTCATACATTCAGATTTATTCGGCTTTTCTGCTGAGATTAATCAACAAACATACATCCATATATTTAAAGCTTCACATTTATCAATATAATAAATATAATAATAAATAAATAAATATTCCACAACATTCTACACTACGCTATCTAGACCCATGGTAAGCTTTTCTGACGAAATCCAATCTAAACAAAGTTAAATGCTCAACTTCTAATAGTAGTAGACACAAAAATTCAATTGCCGATTCAAAATAAACACGAGGAATGTTTCCACTAGACTGTTTTCCTCCGGTTGAACGCACACAGCTGGACAACGCCAGCCTATTGGACCTCGAAAGCTCTAAAAGGACCAAATTATGTTTAATTGAATAATTGAAATAATACACGGCTGTTATCTTGTTAGAGTCTGTCTGCGGTTTTATATTGTCTTCAGTTCTGAAGGGTGCACGAACAAAAAAAGGACTTGGATCGTTGGAGAGAAAAGATCTGGTCGGTTTGTCTATTGGGAGAATTTTGCCCTTGTTTTCTTGGTTGAATGTGTTTACCTCTTTACTGCCTTCTTTGATCAGTTGTACAGTAATTGGATGAGTTATTTTGATACTTTATTGGACTAATGTTAATGATTTAATAAGTTGTGTTTCGAACCTTTCTGTTCATTACTTTTCAAGGAATGTGGTTTATTGTATTGGACTACCTACAGACATTCATTGCCAAATGTTTAATTACTATGCTCTTTATTTAATTTGTTATTGAAAGACAATATGAAATATTGATATGATAGATATTGATGATATGATCTCCGTAAAAGCAAATTAGTTGATAGATTTAGGAAATTGACGAGTTAAGAAATGGACGAGTTAGGAATATGGGCGAGTTAGAAAATGGTCAATTTTGGAAACGTAGGTGGACGAGTTAGGAAAGTGGTCAACTTAGGAAGTGGCCGAGTTAGAAAAGTGGACGGAGTCGTAAAGAGGGGTTAGAAAGTGAAGAAGAAAGTGTCTTACTCAATTATTTATTTTTATCTATTTTTCGTTAACAACACTTTACACCATCAGCTCCTTTTCAAAATCTACGCCTTCTGACTGATTAATAATTATCAACTCTTGTACTAGGATCTCATAAATCTGTATTGTCTTGTCAACAGAGACCACCATCATCGTCGTTGTCTTACGGCGGCGCGGTGAACGATGACGTCCGCTCGCCGGGCTCCGGTGGTACCCCTGGACCCCACAGCCAGCCCCCACCACAGACGCTTGACGCGACTGATCCAGGTAAGCTTCAACTTTATTATAACCTTCTTCAGTGTGATAACGGAGAAAGGATACAAGTATCACCAGCCCATCTCCTTCGAAGGATGTGTCTGATACGCAGATGATATCACTGTGAGAGAAGGAAATCTCGAAATAAAACCCTGTAAAAACCTGTCTGGCCAGCGTGAAAACAGTAGGCTAAAGCCTCCCAACATTGGGAGAGTATATCCAGTAGTGGACTGTGAGAAATTAATTGATATGTCCTTGAAACGCGGACAGCATCACAGGTTATTAGGATTTACAGAAAAGTGTCCATGTCGAATCGCAAAATCACGCAGTACCCATTCTGTCAGATAAGGTGTTTTGCTAAGTGTCTTAGTAGGAAAGACAATTCCTGGGAACTTTATCAAAGTTTTTATTGTATCACCTATGAAACAGCTAGGAATTAAACCGTACAGTACCTACGTAGATCTTCTTCCAATGGAACTGACAGCCGCGATTTTACATGAAGTAAGCTTTTAACTTCTAAGATAGCATAGAACTAGAGTTGAACGCAGTCCTAAGGTTGAAGGGTGAGCCCTTTGACATCAGGACTGGCTCGTTTCGTTTCTTCATCTCGTAAAGTATATCACTTCTCGAAAGATAAGGTGTTGAGATAATGACTTTCGCACCGAACTGTAGACAGAACCACGGTCCTAACCGAGAGGCTTTGGCCCGATATGTCTGTAAAGAACTTGCAATAGATAAGTCGTAGCAAGCACCAAATAGCAATAAGTTCTAAACAAATATTGTTAAAATAAACGATAAACATATAGAGAATATATTTTAAAAGTCTCAAGAAAACATACAATAATGTTAACAGGAATTAACACAATCATGGCATAAATATGATGATGGTTATGAATGAATATATAAGGATATAATTATGGAATGCGAGAGTTTAAAATTTGAAGAGATATTTCTAGAAAACAACTTAAAAACTAGTTACTTTGTAAGAGAAAGCAGCCACGTTGCTCATCATAACAAAGAAATAATTAACAAAGTCGAAAGCTAATCAAAAATCGATAGCGCAATATTAGAACAGTGTAATTAAGGAAATAAGCAATACCATAATCTAGCTTTAAAGGCTTGGAGTAAAACTCCAACATCCGTTGCTACTTCTAAAGATTGAAACGTCCGATTTATTGGACACATTACCCATTAGTGAATCAACCATTTTTTGTATTTTAATGTATTTCTTTTGCGTTATGCAAGTAGTGAATTGAAAGATACGTGATATCGATGATGCATTTTACGAAAAGAGGTTATCATTTATATCAGATTGGAATATAAATTTGTAGCAAGTGCAATGTAATAAGTCTTATATATTCAAAAACAAATTTTATATTAATTTTATCTCGTTGCTTATCTAATAGATGCAGTGTAGATAGTGAGCTACCGGCTTCAAAATTTGAATACTAGAAAAGATAGCATCTTTTGAATTTTAGTGCATGTTTTTTTAATTTATTTATTTTTAGACGAATGTAGTGAAAGTGTTTAAAGACGAATAGCATAGTTACCTATATTATAAAGAGAATACATCAAAGTTAGATTGAGAATATCATCTATAAGTTTTAATACAAGGTATCATAAGCGTTATTGAGGAAAAGTCAGGTCAAGAGAACAAACGAGCATGTAGGAAATTAATTAAGAAAGCTGAAGTAGCAAGTGGAAAGATGTTGTCTCTACCTACCCCAATGGGAAAGAGGCGTGACTCAATGCATGTACAAGAAACCACAGCTAACCATAACAACAAAAACCAACACAAAGAAAAGATAATCGTTAAAAGAAAGTTCACAAGACATTCAATTACACTGCAGTATTCGATCTTAAATAGGAATTCATCATAGAAATATTAAAATAATTTCAAGCTTGCGATTAGCCGGTATCTCATCAGAATATGTAAATTTTAACGATCATAACATGATTTTCTTGTTGCTCGACAAAAAGTAGCATTTACGATCTATCGCATCGCTCCAGTGCGCCACACATACCTAATGATGTTTACTATTGCAACTCCATAACTACTCGTATCCGTTTTAGTAATCGATTCTCATCGGAATGTACAATTATAGGGATCGATTAATGTACATATCAAATTTCCCAACACGCATAGCGTCTGTTAATTACTAGGCTGACTTGAAATCAGATCTATAGCAGCAGCTTCCTATGCGTCGTCAACAATTAACATATCCACACTTGGGATCTAGATCTGACGGGAGACGTCAACACCCTTTGAGAGCCAATTGAAAACTGACAAGCTCAAATCGTCACATCACTATAGCACGTCAAAGTTCCTCTTCTTGGAATTTGAAAAAAGAAGTCGGCGCGAGGACTGCCTCCGCGTTTGTCAACGTTCGGATATCCGTCACTAGCGCGAGAATCACTCGTCACTCAACTAAGACATGTTACCTTTCGTATCACGACCGATTGTCATGTATTCATTCGTAAATGACTGATGGGTGTCCGTAAACCGGGATGTTACGACGTTACAACACTAGCGCCGACCTCACAATAGGTATTGAAATGAGACAGGATTGTGATGCAGTATCGCTGATGCATCTCGGTTTATCGCTTTCATATTCCTATGCGCTTCGTAATGTGTGTGGGATTACATTGTGCTATTCATATTTCCCGTTAAAATATTCAGGTGTGACGTTAGAGATTTTTTTAGCGCGAAAAAAACGATGGTGTCTCGAAAAAGGTGTGACTACAAAAGACGCAATCACTAGCGCAGTATTTGACAGCTGTCAAAAATGGCCGACGCGTTGGCGCGAAAACTAACAAAGCGTCAGCGTTGTTTTTTTCACATTTCCACGTAGTTTTTGTGGAAAAATTATGCTTTCGACACACGTATGTGTAATTGTTTGGTTTGTCGCACAGCGCGGCGGGAAAATGCTGCCCAAATTGAATTTTGTGGAGCCGCGGTGTCCGTACTGATCTGTAACTAGGAACGGTGTTGTTTTCACTTTTTTTTCTCGTCTATCCATCGGGAATAACTAATTGCATAATATATCAATGTGTTGTGGATTATAAATCGTTTCGTGTCAGCGAGCGATATCTCTGACGAGTGGAAAAAATAAAATGATTCAGTAGTGCCTATCTAAGGTTAAGAAGTTAACAGATATGGCCCTTTTAACATGTGGATGATACAATAAATCATTTGTTATTAGGTCACATTTATTACTTACTATAAAAAGCTGCAATTCTGATTGCAAAAGTCCAATGTATCATTCCAATAATATGATGAATTCCCGTGCATTTATAACTCTGACAATATTGCACGCAAATAGAACTCAACCCAAAAACAATTAGAGAACACAGAACCCGTTTCAAAAACAATAACCAGACTAATTAAACCAAAAATTCAGGCCCTCCCGCCATAAAGGGCTAACTCACGCCCGTGAATTATTCAAAATTCAAAATTTGCCTATAATTCAATCAGTTCATGTCCCCTGTCTCGTGGGAGGGGGGAGGTGGGGCGATTATTTCAGAATTTAATATTAATTAACTCACGCTCTCGTCGTTCGTAATTGCGTTTTTCAATTATCAAGTGACAGTAAAATTATGCGATGAAAATTCTGGAATCAGGCCGGATGATTGTGCTAATTGTCAATCGGTGACACTCATTTTTTGACATACAATTAACCGCGAAATCGGTATATTTTTAGTAATCTAAATTTGAATTTGAAATCAATTGAAAATAGGTAATATTTTTTTATTAAAAAAAAGAACAGTTATGAAAATGTATTTACGTTTTTTAAATTTACAAATTTGATTACGTGTAAATTAATCCGCAGTTTCCAGATATAATTATTATCTGTAAAGCTCAACTTGTCTTCATATAAAGAAAAGAGTAATAAAAATCATGCAGCTATTTCTAATCAAAACACACAGACAAGTAATTCACAATAGCATACCGATTATTGCATTACATAGACTGGGGTTGGAACGCGAAACAAAGTTGTAGGGAGCTGTTGCGTTCCATTTTCGTCACTGTTACAACTTTGAGCATTCATATCACGGTTCGGATGACCGCGGAGTCGTCAAGACGAGATGTGTCTTGAATCTTGAGTACTAGTGGTTTGGTGAGCTGAGAGTGAAGTTATCCGGGTGTGAGCGGTACTCCACTCATTTGTGCTCGTCAACATGTGTTCTGTGCGTGCCAATATCAGATTAAGCAATGTCGTATGCAAATGTTGCATGGTTTTGATGGCCTTTTTTGTATTTTTGACGTAAGATTCAGTTGTCGTTATAGAATTTGTAATGATATGTTTTGGGTTTTTTGGACTTGGAATATTATTGTGGTGACTTTGTTTTAAATTTGGCACTTTATTTAATGATACTTAGACGATAATATTTTATTAAATCATGACTTGCAGTATTTGATCAAAGTGGCAGGAAATCATTGGATTAAAATATGGTCATGTCCGAACTACCATATTGTTGCAGAATTCTGTTATCATTATAAACATAGAGACTACAATATTATTTGAAATCAGAGGACTATGCAATAACATTCAACATAAAATACCAGGGAACCATAACTGATTAAGGATTTACAGGGAGTCTTGTCAAAACTGCAAGTTGGCCAAAGTAACCCGTAAATGTCCCACAAGGGAGGACTGCCTTATCAATATTTCAGTCACAAAATTGAAAATTACCGGAACCCCCAACTGACTTACATAACTCAAACCTATCGAAACCAATAAAATATTAACTGGCAACGTTTTTCCCGCCATTTTTCACCGGCCATTCGACTTTCGTATCACGTCTCACCCGCACTTACACTCAATGCTAAATGTAATCATAAAATTGTTGTTAATAATTCATGTTAGAGCGAGACAGAGTTATGCGTTAGATCGAAAGGTGTATATAGGTGTGGGAGCAGGATTATTAAATTCTGTGAATGCTCACTTTGTATCTAATATCCGAATGTGTTTAATATTGGATTAGTGGAGGGTCTGTATTAGGCCTTCCCCCAGGGCGTGGTGGCTCGTGATAGATTCACGTTAAGTTACGTTCTCCCCGAATTATGATTGGTTGATGGCGGAGGTACATTTGGAAATGGAAAATTTGCCCTTTTAACTGCGTAGGTATTAAGATGATTTGGTAACTTAGGACACGGAAGAATTGCTGTAGAAATAGCTTAAAAAGGGTCAATGGAGAGCTTAGTAGCTTATTAAATTTGGATCTTTAGTTTAAAGAAAAGTATTATTTTATTTATAAGCCATTAAACTTAATGAATTAGATACTGCTATTGATGGTGTTAATAGCGGATCAAAATGTGAAGTAATATTGGTTAACAGAGAGAGTAGCTTCAATGAGCCTTAAGATAGAAGCTGATAGATGTAGAAAAATATAACTTTTAGTGACTAAAAGATTTAGAAAGAATGAATATGAAACGAGTGACAAATCAAGTAGTTCAAGAAGATAAAAGTGGGCAGTCTAGTTAGGATGAACTGCAAAAAGCACACTTAGATTGGCAGATCTTTCAGTACTCGAAACCGATGATATTACGATAGGTTTAAATTACTACAAGGAAAGTTCTTGAAGTATGCTCTCTCTCTCTCTCTCTCTCTTTAACTTAAGAGCTACGCTCTTGTCGGTGGAGTAATCGCTACTCATCCCTCTGCTCCGCCAATACTTTCACCTCCTGATACGATGTGACTTGTATCTTTTCCTTTATCTGTGCCATAAATGTTCCGAGGAGGCAGGCCTCTTCCTCTCTTTCCTTCTACCTTCCCTTCTATGATGTTTTTTAAGAATAAGTCATGTCTTATGAGTTGGCCAATCATCTTTCCTCTTTGGTTTTCGATTATTCTCAGTAAAGACCTTCCCTCTCACACCCTATTTAGTACTATTTCGTTCGTCATCCTGAAGTATGCTATAATGTTATAAAAATGTGGGCAATTCTAATTTTGCCAAAACCAAAGTTACCCTGAACATAGTTTTATTCTCAAACCAAATAGTTACAAATCAATGAACATTGATCTTGTTGGGTTCCCAAAATTCTGGTAACTTGATACTAGTATGGCTTCCTCGTTTCCCGTGTATCGAAGATCTGCGGTTTGGACCCCGGGTTGGGTATCTTACAAAATGTGTTGCATCACAACATTTTCAAGGTTTACCATTAAAAAGACTTATTTATTATCGATACAAGATTTATTGATATAAAACCAGTTTTTACGGATACGGATTTACGGATACGGAAAGTAAATAATCCATACTAATATTATAAATGCGAAAGTAACTCTGTTTGTCTGTCTGTCTCACTGTCTGTCTATCTGTCTGTCTGTCTGTCTGTCTGTCTGTCTGTCTGTCTGTATGTTACGCTTTCACGCCTAAACCACTGAATCGATTTTGATGAAATTTGGTAGATTAGACCTTGAGAAAGGACATAAGCTATGTTTGGTCGCGATAACCGACATCCACGCGGGCAGAACCGCGGGCAAAAGCTAGTAACAAATATATTACGATAGAATTGAGTGACATTCGCGTAAACTTTAGAAAATATCAGATAAAAGATTTCCTAAATACTACACTTGATAATATTTTTAGACTCAGTAAAAGTGCAACAAAACCCAACACAGTGCACTCTTTCTCACCATATATACAAACATGCAGTCACACAAATAATAATAGATCCATTTGTGTTTGACTATTGTGTTACCCTTTCGTATAAACCCTTGTAATGAACGGATTACAAATGGGGTGTCATTTTTAGTGATCACCAACCGACATATTGGATTTGTAATGGTTAGATCAAGATAGTTGTTATAATTTTTCAAATACATCCTAAAAAAACGTTTGTACCAAAAAAGGACAAATATGATTAAACTTACAAAACACCTACATAATCATATATTTTTGTTATGGTTAAAAATGCATCTAAGTATGTTTATCCGCATTTTATAACCTATAACAAAATCTAAAGCCTTGCCTTGCCTAACTTTGAGTCTAGATAACGCTTTGTAAAATGTCCTAAAAATATTGTTTTTATTAAAAGTATGTGAATCAATATGGGCTTAGTTATCTTAGTGACTTAGTTATCAGACTTAGTCTTAAACCAGGAGATCAGCTTTTACCAATCAAAATTTCACTCAAATAACCGTTTATAAGAAGGCTTTGACTTTTCGAGATATTTCTTCTTACAAATGATTCCGCAAAAAGATAATCTCTTAAATCTTTCCCTTCTAGTGAATTTACTTCTTTGCACTCCTCAAAAAATATAATAAAAGTCTAGCCAAAGGCGAAAGACCTTATAACTTAGTATCAAATATAACTGCTGAAATATGGGATTACAATACGCATTGAACTACTTTTTCTGAGGTATGGAGATGTCCACGTAATATAAAAAAAATATTATTTATTATATTCTGTGATTAAAAGTTACCTCAAAAATATTCATCGTTGATAACATTCCAAATTCAAATCTGTCAGTATTGCCACAGCAAAAATGTAATAAAGAACAGCGAACCCTAAAAATTACACATTATCAACACGACTGGCTTCAAAAGGGTGAGAAGTGACGTCCAGGCTGTCACAATGACAAAATGATCACACATGACAGCTGCGCACGTAACTGAGACAAAAAATACGAATAAAACTTGTCAGAACGAGACGGAATTTAACAAATCGTCAATTAGAGAGATGCGTACGAGCATCACTTTTGTCATATTTGGATTATTGTTAATTTTTGACACGAATTTTTTTTATTGAATAGGAATAATGTATACTTATTTGTGTCGTGCATTTGATGCTTGCTTGCGTGTATTGTTATTTTAATATTAAATGGCATTTTTAATCTGGTTCGTTGAGCGTGCTATGGATATTTGTTTTTTAAGCCTATCCGCGCAATTGCCAATTGCACTCTGTCTGTCGATATAATTATGAATTGTTTTTTTATTTGTAACACGCAGTGCTACTTCCTCACTTTAGACTTCTTTTTTTTTTAGCTCTGTTGGGTTTGAAATGGTCGAATCTTATATCAAAGGTATGAAAAGTTTCGTGAGTTCTTCAGTCTTCGCTTAATATCACATGTGGCCATATATTTTTCTAGTATTGCTACTTACTTAAAAATTACTATTGTCAAAATTTATTCAAAATTAACAATGTAACTACATTTGTCCGCTCACATCTCGTAAACTGAGTACACTCTCATTATACGCCGCTACTGTTCACATTCTCCGTATAATATACATTCCTAAGGCTTCCAAAATAAGTTGACCTCAAGCACAGTTGGCGGTGGGCACAGACACATGTAATTTTATAAGGTATTGAAAATAAGACGGGTCATGAATAACTGGTGGTTAGATTAACATTTTTGAATAATGAAATATTTATTTAAGTAGTCTATTTGTGTGTTTGTCTGTACGTCTAAAGGGCACGAAATAGTAGCAAAGTGTCATTTGGTATTTCTTTGTAAAAATAATGCTACAGTTTAAGAAAATAAATTGTAACCTGGCAACTTGTAATCGTTTTGCATTTTGTGAGTTGGGTTGTTCGAAATTTAAATTTCCTATTTCAAATTTATACTTAATTGGATTCTATTTTCAAATTACTGGTTACCTTCAATGTGTATGAATAGAACATAGCAATACAATCAGATTTTAAAATAAGAAAATACCGTTCCATTTTTACGATTATTAGAGTTAGGATAACACTATGACAACTATTAAAATTTAGTTGGTTTCCTTTAAATATTTTTTTTACAAGTAATGAAAGTCCACATACTACTCTCATAATTCCAGTAGAATCCAGTTTAGAACCAGTTAACAAGCACCAATCGCAGTGTTTCCCTACTCTACCTACCATGATCGTGTTAGTTCTCGTTATCATTATTGTATATCATGGAAAATGCAGTTTCAAAAAGTCGGGGAGATTACAAATGGTTTCCTGGCAATTCCAAATATGCTAAGATATTATAATACCTTGCAGTCCCACAAATTTCACAAACTCCAATTTACCAAGTAGAAATGACAGTATTTAACCCAAACCCGTCTTTTCTGACCCAGGCACGATTACATTAATGCAGGATAGTGCACTAAGGAATGCATTAACTGCACTGGCAACGCAAGGAACATAGGGATCGTTCTAGATGCCTACAATGCTTGTGAAAATTAGATTTCTGGACTGCAGGCAGACTGTAATGCTAAAGGAATTTCGTTCTGAAATGATTTAAATTCCTTTTTCAAGATTTCTTGGAGTAATTTAGCTGAGAAAAGTTTTGTCGTTGTAAAGTAACAATTGGGTATTATCCTATAGTTAAATTAAAGTATCTAACCGAGCTTATTAAAATAAGAATGGTAAAAGAGAGGTAAAAATTTTGTAGGATCTTATTTTATAGTTTTTATTTATTTTTAATCATCCACCCAACCTTGTAGTATCTGATGTGACTATTAAATTTTATGACGTCACTAAATCTTTTTTCATACAAGTTACCTTATAAGTTTTAGCTTCATGTGAGTCGACCATTGATGCTTATTTGTTCAAAGCTAGTCCAGACTTGTACCGAAATAATCCATTGACAAAAGACTCTACTGCGATAAAAAAATAAAAATTTGAATAGAAAATGTTCTCAAAGATCTTGTAATCTCCAGAGCTATACCATTTTTGATCTAGTGGGATAAGAGAAGAGAATTGTTTCAGAAGAAAACAAACATACATTTTAAGGATATTAGATTATTCATCACTGCTGGAAAACTGGGGCATATTGCTTAGAAATCTTTCAGTAAAATCAAGGTTTATAGACATGCGATTGAAGTCTGCGGTGCATCATTAACGATAATAATGACTCTTATGAGTGAATTACTAATTTAATAATACACATTACTAACAATAATGCACACGCCATTACAGCTGAATAAAGACATTGAAATTTCAAACGAAATCGACGTACAAGAAATCGCACACGTCATCCATTTTTTTGTAGATTTTGCTAAAGCGTTTGACACGGTTGCAGACACAACAAGCGCGTATTCAAATGTTTAAAATAACAAAGTGAAGTGAAGAAAATGTATCAACCAGGGTGGCAACAACCGAAAATTGTTACAATTCCTTCATACATATGCAAGTGGATACTTTTCTAGAGACGGGACGGGCGTGTCAAATTGACGCAAATCGTCTTATATTTGACCATTTACAATATGCCTGGTTTTACTTATGTGCATAACTTTTACGGTTCTTTAACAAATATCATTCACATTGGCGACTTTTGTTATTTTTACATCATTTGTCGAAGATTTTACATTGTTTTTGACGGAGAATTAATCTGTTTGTATTGTTCTTTTCTTGTTAACATTTAAGTTGATCACATTGTTTCATAGGTTTTTAGGTTATGTGAACGGTTTTTAAATTATTCAGTTTGTTTTGTTCTCGAGAATACAATAATGGTATGAGTCAGAATGGTTTGGTTAACAATTACTTAAATGTTTTTGAATTTAAACTTTCGCGGTTTGCACACGGTAAAGATTCTAGGTAATTATAATATATCGTTTATTTCTAGACATTTCGATTGATTTTAAACACTCTGCTCAGCTCTTAAACACTGCATTAGATAGACTACAATCTTAACTCATCAGTTCTTTCATGATTTCATGAAGCAGAGATTTATTTAACCAATTCGTCTAAATTGTTTTGCAATTATCTCTTTACCATATTTATTCTATATTTTTTATTGTGTCTGGCCATTGTAAGCATTTATAGTGCTTTTTTATAAAAGGACACGTCAATTTGACTTCACATCGCCTGATGGTAAGCTAAAGTCTCGGAAAGAGGGTCACCATCATAACATACTAATACAAAACATAACAATGGTGGGACTCAGCTTGCATGAGATGCCTTTTCATACCCTGCTTAAAGGTAGGCAGTCTGTAGTAGGTAGTAGATGAGTGCAACAAATTAATGTTACCAAATTAGTCTGTTACTTTTAATTTAATACCTACACTGCAGATAAAAAGAAACCTTATCTTGAATAAGTACGAAGCACACATAACTACAAAAATCCGAATTTTCGGCGCTGAAAAAAAAGCATACTTCAAACAGATTTGACTAATATAATAATAATCAAACAATTATCACATCTCTGCTAATAGAATTATTGTTATACAATACTTTATTGTATTCTCTAAAGAGCAGCCACTCGGCAAACACTCTTCCAACCAGACAGACAAACACATAATTTATTCATATATAAGTCAGACTACGCCCAAACTGAACTCTTGCGACAATGAACGAATTAACATACTCATGTGCAAGGGACGCAAAATTGTTTTGATTAAAAATTTACGCCAAAAGGTAGGGCTGGCAACCCCCGGAGTGACAGATGTCAATCTGCTGGTGTGAGAGATGGGCTCCCTGTGAAGGGTAGTGGGTGTTGCAGGATGTTTATTGCATTGTTTGGGGGTAGCTAAAAATAATTACCGATACGCTTTATTTTTTTATGTATAGGGTGAATTTAACCGTGTATAAAAGCTTGGAAAAAGTTAATATTCGAGATACGATTTGAGCCCGCGAAGTCCCATTTAAAGGGATGTCAACTAAGCTGATTTAATAGCTGAAATTGAGATCTAAGCAGAAAGTACTTAGGTAAAAGCACCAATAGGTATGCTCCAAGAGCACTTGGGTCATAGAGATGGGTTGGGTGTTGACAAAAAAAACTAATTACAAAAAAAAACAGTTAGAAATTAAACCTGTTATTCAAGTCAAACATATTTTATATCACTAGCTTTGTATAGATTTTGCACATATTCGCGCTTTTACAAATGAAAGCCAAGCAGACTTAAATTGATATAAATCAACAAAAGTTATATAGCCATAGGCTAGTTGTATATTAAAAAGACTTTGTAACAAATAAAGTAATTGCATTTATTTCCTTTGAATTACCAAGCCATTTACAAACTTAAATCAATAAAAAAACTGGAAACAAAAAACTGACACGAAATGATTGAAACGATTTCCCGCGCTAACGATGTAATTCTGAATACAAAATTAATTGAATTCAAATAGTGGCAACATTTTCATCATAAATATTCATAGCATCCTTACTGAAACTTTTTTATAACATTTCAAATTTAGAATTTAGAACGTACCATTCAGTTCACTACATTGCTGCACTATTTTTGAGGTACCGCAATTTAAAAACATATAAAAACCTTTTTCGAGGTATTTTTTCTTCGAGATTATAGGGTATGATTTAGTACACGGCCCTTTAGGGAGGGCCTTGAGAGGCATTCCGCGACCGGCTTTCGGACCCTCCCTCTTATTACCAATAGGCTCAATATTGGAGAAGGTATTCATATACAAGTGGTTATTATATAACAGAGTTTTGAAAAACATTTTTATGTTGTATTTCTAAATTTTTCAGGTAGATTTTGTTATTTCATATTTTCAATATTTCTTGGCGTTCAGTCAGGAAATATACAGCCATTGCGTACTTATACAGCACATATACCCATTTACACAGCACATATAAGTATGGAATATATTGTAATAAAAATAAGTAGGATTACTTTCCAAATCCAGCTTACCAAAGCACCGGATAAAATAAAGACACCTGAATACCAAATATGGCGCATTTTTAGTTACGCAACACAAACATTTCTGCTGACTGACCGAATAACAAAAACTAGATATTTATTTAGCGGAATTCGCGGCCATTTTGTGAAAAATATATAGAGCAATAGTTCCCCGCCATTGTACTCGACCGGGCAAATATTCGGCCCTTTCATTAGCCAACATGTAATTTATTTGAAAAAATATTTACGAATTTTCTTGTTTGCCGCATGTTATATATATTATTATGTTAGAGCACCCATTTAGACCACCATGTTTGCATGTTGTTACGTCTAAGTTAGCTTCGGAATATTTTCTTTTTAATAAACTGTCTTTTTTATTTGTTTTCAGGTAAGCAAAAGCAATCTATTTCAGCAAAAAACAATTGTTGGTAAGTCTGTTTGGTACTTAAATGTATCTGTAATGATCTGATTAGGTACCACACATTCATATTACGTATCATCTAAAGACTTAGCAGCGAGTTAAAACACCGATTTAAAACGATTATACTCATTTCCCTGTCTTGAATCCTACCATTACTTACTGTTCTAAGTTTAATGATTGTAATTCTTGATTCCCATCACGTGCACTTGGCTGCCGGGCCCCTCGGAGGCCTAGCGACATTTTATTTAATCAAGACCACTTTTTAACATTCTTTGGACGTACTCACAATATTTTCTAAACGTGGACATGAAAAAAAAATAATAAAAATAAGCGACGGCACTTCATGCTTTCATTAAAATGTACCGAAGCGAAGAACGTCGTGCGCTGCTCAAATTAAAATACGAAAATATTTTTTTTTACCTTAACATACTTTTTTATTACAGCCAGGATTGTGCTGCCAACTCTTATATATTATGCAGTATTTAGGAAAATAGGTTTTATTACGTGGTTATTAGAAAAATGAATGAAAACATTATTTATAATAACTGACACAATTCCCATAAAAATTAGTTAATTAAAATGGATTTTTCCCGAATTATCACTCGGTCTAGGGCCGCATTCTAACCAGGTTTACGGCGTCGTAAAATTATATTTTTTTCCTCGTGTGTCCTGCGTTCGCGAGCATAAATTTAAGATTTTGTCAGATTTATTAAGTAGGTCTTGTGTGAATTTGTCGTAAATGTCCGATAGTATTTTACTGCCGTAGGATTATTACATTTTTAAGTAAAAAAGAAGTAAGAAACACCTTGTCGCGACTCAGAGCTTTTTAATTTAATTTTTTTCCGATCGTTAAAGTTGGAGCTTAAAAATCTTGGGGTCAATTAGACCTATTTCAACAAAGGCTATAAGATTTTTTTCATTTACAATTTTTATTGGGCCATAAAATTTTTAATTGTAATAAATATTTTTGAATACTTTAACGTCTCTACCTTTGATGACGGACATCGTAAAATGTAGCTAGAAATAAACTAGCTAGAGAATAGAAATGGACCAAATAAAACAAAAATCATGATTATGGTAGAAATTTTAAAAGAAATGAATTTAAGTATCATTAAGCTCAATAGATACCAACATAGGAATTTAAATTATTAAAAAAAATAGCATGGTCCTTATATTGTCTATAACTTCCTCAGAGTGTTTTCAAAGTTGTATAAACGTATCGCTTCCTAAAGTTCAATTTACAAATGCATTTGAATGCATTTCCTTTCACATTCTTACTTTCCCTTTTGGTTCTTAATGACGCAAAGCATTAGTTATCTTTAAATTGCGATAGGTATTCTAGAGGGTGGAAAAAAAAGAAAAAAAAAAGGCAGAGATTGAAGGGTGAAAGTGCCGGGGAGGTGGTGATAACGAGGATTCAAATAGGGCTCTTATCTCCCGCTTTTTTGTGATAGCCAGAAAAAGTAATTAAGTCTTTTTTTGTTTTGTCAAAAAAGAAATTAGATTTGAAACGGGCTTGGGGCTTGAGATAATGTATTTGTGATGTTCTTAATTAGGAGATTGTGCATCTTCGGCGAATGTTTTACTTTTATTTTCTGTGTTTAATCGCTCCGCCATATTTCATTCATCGTTTATTAGTTTGGTGAGATATTGAAAACGCTCCAGCGACTCCGAACAGTACTTACTTAACTCGATTGAATTTAATTTAGTTTTTAGAGAAACATATATCTATCTACTTATACACACAATTAACCTTATGGTCATGGTTTTTTGTTATATTACGTAGCCATATCTATATCTACAATAATCATACCTTGTAATATGTGTTCTAAAACTCGTATTCACATAGTTAGGTACTTAATTACAATTGCAATTTTTAGTATAAAGACTTTTACGTTTAAATTTTACGAGTTTAGGTACTCATTAGAAAGTCCAGTATACTCATCTACAAACCTAGCTAGGCTATAATCAGCTTGATGGTAAATCATTGACGTGTTAGTGACTCTCTCTTAAATATGACCATTCTAAAGAAACGCTAAATTAAGTACTTACTCTCATTTTCTTTACTATGAAGATTTGAGTCAAGTTGAACTATTAATCATAATCTACCTCTTCGAAAAGTGATGATGATGCTGATAATGATATCTAAATTTCTTGAAGGTTTCAATTTAATCCTCATAAATTAATATATAACATGATAATATGCAGTTCTGGACTTATGACTATAATACAGCTATGTCACTTCTGTTATAACGGTTATAAAATTAGTCGTATAAAAACTTTTTTTAATTAAAAAATTGTAAGCACAATTCACGATGCGTAACAAAACGCATTAATTAAAGCAATCGTGTTAGAAAATGTAAGTAAAAATATCAATATAGAAATGTCGAAACCTACCCTCTTCGAATACGATCGAGATAGAGATACACGAAATAACGTGTTAGACAAGGATGGAAATACGAAAGAGGGCGCGAAGAAAAAAACAGGTATTGTTTTAAAGACAGTTTTAATTTCCCGAAGGTAATTTATCACGACTCGGTGTTTCGGAACGCGACAGAAGCGTGTATCCGATCAATATTTTGTACTTCTATAGGAGTCCTTTTTCAAACATTTTATTATTAAGGCCAGGTAGGTCGCATTTTGAGTTTTTTAAAAGCATTTGAATCATAGGAAAAAGCGTTTTAAATTTCGAAAAAAAGATATATATTAGTTAAGGATCCAGTCTAGTCAAATTCGCATTCAGTTACCAGATCTGATGAACTTCACTCGATAGAAAAAAATCCCAAAGTTACCCCTTTTCGTTATTTTTTTTTGAATATTATGACTAAATTACTTATGCTTTCTATAAATTTTTTGTACTAAACTAAAGCCACTACATATGTCTAGACATTTTCGCAGATTTTGACTATATTATGAAATAATTTTTAAAGTTATATTTAAATACCTACTAAATTCGCGAGTGCTCGCGCCGCTGAGGCCCGAAAAGTTGCGCCAGTCGCGCGCTGGCGCTTACCGAAGTAGGACCTGTGTCAGTTTTTGCGCGACAGTTTCGTGCACCAATCAATCGGTTTTACGTATTTATAATAAATTGTTGCAAGTCATTCAATATGGGCAATAAACAACGCAAGCTAAAGAAGTCGTGCAAAGCCATAAACTAAATTTCTAACTCCGATTGGTAATTTAAAAAATTATCATACCTAAATATTACGCTCATAGCGCCATAGTATAAGAATATCAGTATTACTACTGAAGATGCTACTTACGATTTTCTATAATTCATATTTTATCTATATCAGTACAGGGGTACCTAGTACCTACAATATTCGTACATTGTATATAATTTGTGTGTGTGTAAATAAATATAAATTTAGTTTTAGTTTAGGATAGAATAATTTTAATATTTAGGTAGGTTAGTTTAATTATTGGCCTTTTTTTATCGTGCGCAAAATCCTCGTGGATACCACCCCCACGAAGCCGGTGGAGGCGGTTATGTCGGACTCAAACCGACTAAAACGCACGCCGTCTTGGGTCCTTGGTTGCCGGAGGTGAGATTGCCGAAAGCATATCTCTCGCACCCCAGCAGACCCAGGAGAATTACTGGCCTTGGGTCAGCCGGGGTGCGAGGGATATTTCGATGACAACCTCACCTCAGGCCTAGCACCACGACCCACAGTCGGCGTGCCCACAGTCGGACTCGAACCGACTAAAAAGTCGGTTCGAGTCCGACATAACCTCCCCTTCCGGCTCCGGCAGGGGAGGTATTCGAGGGGATTTCCGCACGAAAAAAAGAAGGTACAGTGTAAATTTATATAAATACTTCATAAAAACTAGCACCACGACCCACAGTCGGCGTGCCCACAGTCGGACTCGAACCGACTAAAAAGTCGGTACGAGTCCGACATAACCTCCCCTTCCGGCTCCGGCAGGGGCGTATCCGAGGGGATTCCCGCATGAAAAAAGTTGTTAATCTCGTTAACTTTAGGTATTTAACTGCCCTGTCGACGACGAACGGTGCGATTATATAAAGTAACGCGATTTTAAAAATTAAAAAATTTGAAAAGTGCGATTATAAAAACAAATGTTTGTAAAATTACAAGCATTATTATTATTAAAATGTAAGTTTTTTTCGCCCACGCAACTAAACACATAGAACAAACAGTTCTCAAACTCATACAGTTTTTTTAATTTCGTATTTATATATATATATATATATATAAAAATCTCACTACATTCAGTGGACGCCGCAGGGTGGTAGTTTGTAAAGACGCAAGAAGTCCTTCGCGATTTATATATATATATATATATATATATATATATATATATATATATATATATATATATATATATATATATAATATATATATTTATATATATAATCATATAACTAAATAAAGTTTAAAAAACTGCATTTAATTTTCTAAGTCAAATCAAGTTTTCCTACTGCATATTTCTATACTGTGACGCTGGCGGGGTCATCGCCGAGTTCACCGTCACTGCGTTCGCGCGTAATATTTTACGAGCGGCCGGGATCGCTATAAATGCCTACTTTTGCAGGAATAGAGGGCCTTAAGTTTGAATTCGTACGCTGCTATTTTATTCGCTGACTTAGTTACTGAAACAAACTATTAGGTAATCTGTGCAAAAACTACTATAAAATAACATAATGAGGTAATCTTGGGTAGGTCTTATCTATAATATTTTAATAGTTCATACCGTAATATTACCTATTTTATCGTCACCATAATCTGCAGCTAGGTTATGTACTTAACTACCTGAGAAGTAATAAACGTATCAATTACTACAGAACCAATTTCTAGTAAGAAATATTTGCTTTACTGTTTTTTTTTCCGCGCGGTTAGGGGGAGCGTCCCCGCGACGAATTCAAATATAGAACGCGACTTATGTTTTCGAAATAAGAATAATATTTTTGAATACCGAATGCCTTTGCGGGTGATCGGTTTAAATTCGGCAATTTAGATTTTGTTTATTCTTTTAAGGGTTCTTCTACAATAGGGACGCTTACGAATTTTTAATTTTTAACTAAATTGGGTAATCAGTTCCGTGGCATGAAATAAAGATGACGACGTCGTAACCTTATTATTTTCATATAATTTTGGTCCGTATTAAAGTTGGATCGAAATTTTAAACTTGCATTCCATTGGAACTAACAGACTTTATTCTATACCTCTTTTAGTAATATCTTTTCAATAAGTTTAGCTAAACAAATTTATTTTCACTCATAAAAACTATGCTGTCATATCATAAGTGCAATTTTTTTCCAGTTATTTTTGATATGAAAAGTATTCTCCGATCCTAATATTACCATTCGGATATACAAAACCGAATAACACGATAGACACCCCGTGGGCGGGAATCACCATACAATCGCCACCTCACCACTGTTTGCAAATCAAGCCATTGTAGATTAGCCGCTTCAATCGTCACCTAAATACAAAGTGATTCAAACTTCGAATGATGACTTCGAACGTTGGTGGTCCCATATCTTTCAATGTATGCCGCCTTAGTACTTTTCATTGTTATGAATTATGCCTTTCTAGCTCCTGTCATCATCTACATCCTTGTGTTAATTCTGGACGCATCCAATGGAGCCCACGGGATCCCCTTCTCCTCTTGTCATGACTTATCTAAACTTTTATGGGAGCTAGGTACTGCCATCAGAACCCCCAATCTCAGTAAGAAAGTGTGTCCTTGATCCTTGTCCGTTAATCAACAGATGAACAGGTTAGGTGATGTTTGTGCTCCGAAGATCTTGATATTGTGCCCCCTATTATAAATATTTTTATAAAGCTAGAAAGGATAGGGGGCTATCCTTTCTAGCTTTATAAAAATATTTTTTAGCAATAATATCACGTTGTATTTATGCATTATTAGCAGGTGTCGCTACACAGCAGGAGACAAATGTCATACAATTAAAATCGAAAGAAAATGTAAATACTTGGGTATAAGGGCTTGTATCCAATGGCTGTTAAATAAATAAATAAAGAATGCGATTATAAAAATTAAATTTCAAAAATAGAATGTACGAAATCCTTAGGTCTGTGTTCCACCTATAAATATACAATATAACTTATAGCTAAGTAAAGTTTGAAATAAGAACTTTCTTTGCTTTTATAGTAAGCGGCTTTTCTTATGCGCGGCTTAATTTTACAAGCTATTGACGTCAGAACGACTTAGCGACGATGCGTGAAGGTATGATGGGGTGGTTAAATGAGCAACATACTATAATTGTAGTTTTTAATCGCTACTAAATATGTTTGAACATTCTTGAGAATAAACTCTGAACTTTACAAAGATTATGCAAGTTACAGATAGTACACCAAGCAAAAATAATAATTGAACATACTCTTAGTTACGTACTTCTTTTGCCGTAGAAATATCTCTGGTTTTATAAATCCTTTGGGTTATTCCAAATTTGAATAACCACTGTTCCTGTCTTTTGGCCGGTTAGTATTTTAGGTTATGTTGGGTTCGAAATAAATTCAGACACGTCATTGTTTTTCTACGGTTGCCATTATTTGTCAGAAATGATAATGATAGCCTAATGATAGTCCCTTAGCTTAGTTCTAGTTCTTCAGGAGGAGAGGTCCTCCGAGTTCAAGATGGTTCATTCATGCTATAATAAGAGCTAATTCTCGTTATAGAAATGTGTGCAAAATTTAATCCTCCAAACGTCAAAAATAAAACTATCACGATGTCATTGTGATTTTGCGAAATTATATCATGAAAATACAATTTTAACCGATGCAAAATAAAAAAAAGTACATTTTTGACATTTCAAAGGTTGAGGTTAGACTGAGACTGAATTTCGATCAGATTTTTATTACAAGAATTAACCCTCAGGCTTTCCTTATGCCTTTGTTCCCTTTTTATTTAGGCCCGAAGTGCCTTTATTATAATTACAACTCCTCCCATTTACTTGCTATTAAATTATTTGCTGTGTCATTCGAGATAATTCAGCTTTCCCTGGAGCCCATTAAGTGTCGTACCTACTCAGCATTTTCATTGGTCAACAGCTGTTGATCCTGGCTGGCGAAAATCTATTATGTTGGTACTCACTGGTGTAATGTAGATTAAAAAAATTACGCTGCTGACGTGAACCCACTTCTAACGCAAGCATAAATTGTTTTATTTAAGAGTGGGTTCACGTTAGCTGGAGGAGTTAGTAATATTAGGAATTATGGTTATGTACTTTTTTGTTTTCACCTAATTCTTTATTTTTAATAGTAATTGGGAAGCTTCGCTTAGATTTTTGCTATCGTCCATACCAAATACCAAACTTCAAAAATTCACAAAATGGTGATGAAATCAAGTTCAATCATTTTTCATTGAAATTCAATAATATTTTCATTCAAACTATTAAAGCAGTTTCCAAGATACTAATGTATAAATATAAATATAAGAATCACTCGTTTATTAGTATATTTTAGCAACAGTTATTCAATAAAATACAATAAACCGCGCAATACTTTTTTATCATAACGTTTGAGAAACGTAGTAGAAAGTTAGCGTGATAACACTCCATTTGATGGAAACGGCAGATTTTTTTAGTAAATGCTATAGTTTTGATCATGAAACTTGTTTACGAGTTGTGAATTACGTGTCTATGAAAAAAGTGACATTTATTTTTAAAGTGTAGGAACTGTAGGCAAAACTGCTATCAATTTGAGGAAAAAATCTTGAAGCAATTGGCGATCACTTTTCAAAAAAAAAAAAGTAATGGGCTGTCTACTCAAATTGGCTACTTTTTTCTAAATGTCAGAACGGTGAGTTCTAAACTGGTATGAAATAAATAGTGTGACGTCATTCTTTTAATTGACAAATAATCACTTTTAAAGATATGATGGCTAATTAAAACAAAAATAAAAACGAGAACCAAGAACAGATGCAACTTGTATCGCTCTTTTACCATTTGATAATATAATCTTAGTAAATAATTTATCTTGCCTCTAACAGGAAAATACAAAACTTTTTTCATTTTTGTCAGGTTGGTAAGCAAATAATACGTAAATATTACTAATATTTCTTTTCCTATGTTGTTCCTATTTTTTAATCTATGTTCACGTAAAATGGTCCAGTAACACAGATATTTTAATGATTTGACTCTAGCAGCTGCTTAACGGCATTAAATGTAAATGTGTTCCATTTCATTTCAATGTTCATTATTTTAGTACATAATGACGAATGTATCTGTTCACTGATTTATTAAAAATGTTTAATAAAACAGTTTTCAAAATTAGAACATTTCGTATAAAAGCTATTTATTTTATTTTATTGCTGATTTAATATCGGTAATAAAAAAAGTTGTTGAAATAATGACAGATTTAAGTTCACTATGAAAATCTATTAAAAATTCAGGATCGCGCTTTTTCTTTTTTTTTCTCGTGACTCAGGAGTCACAGTTGACAGGTAACATAGAGAACTGACGAGACTTTTATCTTTGCCTATGATTCGTGTGCGTTGTGTTTCATGAGGATGTATCAATGATAAATACCTAAATATTCCATAACTCTTCTCTGTGAGTCATGGTTTAACGACCATTTTCCAACAGACACAAAATCTGACAGTGACTATTTTGTCACTGTTCTTGTATGTTTTTCTAACACTGGAATATTCACTTTTATGGAAGTATGCTCTCTACAGTTCCCAGAGTACTGTATCGCAAATAAGATTTTAGTGAAATCCTCTTCAAGAATATCCTGAGGGCTTAGTTTTGAATGCATTCGTTCGGTAGCGTTACATTCATCTATTTTCTTAAACAAATCGCTGTACCATTTTCATCTTGATCTTAAAAATTTCTTTATTTTCCAAACAATAGATGTCTCGACAAAGGTAACTCCGGTAGCCGACCACAAAAAAAATGTCTTCCCATTTCCACCTAGCAATTGTTTACCAGAGTAACATAAGCGCACAGGTGGTACTAGAACCGCATTTGCATACGTAATGGACGAAACAAAGGCGCTACTTCGGCCGGCCGTGCGCGCTTCTGCTATCCCGGTTAGCATTGTAATAAATGCTAATGAACATTAGAATTGTTAAAACAAATAACTCAAAAAAAAAAATACATAATTTCTTGACGTTATGTGCTCCTGGTGTTTTTGTGAAAGCACAGTTTTCGATATTCAAATGTACTACATAAATCTAGTTGTTTTGAAAATGGAAGTTGGTGTGGCAAACAAAAAATAACTGTAAAAAAACAAGTCTTTGATACGAGCGTCACTTGAAATGTCACGCTGACTTGAAGGTTCCTTTATCTGAAGTTATAGATTTTGTTCCAGGTCATGTTTACAATAATAAAACTGCATTGTGAACGGAACTGAACCAACAAGTAAAAATTAAACTCCATTAGGATAAGCGAAAGTTCTAATCGTAAGATATAATTTTCACAAACTAACATTCAAACATTGGAAGTTAAATAAAAGCTTGTTGAAACAGATTAAAGCAACTATATAATAATGAAAACGAATATCATTATTGAGTCAACTATCGGCAGAAACACAACAAACATCTCATTAAGATGTAAATTAGTTACAACCCACAACAATAACGTAACCTAACCGGGTAGGAGTAACAAAAAGCTTAAAGGATGAAAATGAATACCACAGAAAACGTAGCGATTTTAATTAGAACGGTCCGCGCCCGAGGCGCGACCGCAGCCCGTAAACCGAACTACCGAGTGAACATTAAAAAATTAAACTTCTATTTTTGAATTTCATCTTTCTTTACTACTGACAATCTTTAATATCCGCCCGTCTATGCTGCCCTGGTAATTAACAAGACCAGTTTTTAATTTAACGCCCTCAAAAGTAATAAGAAACGAAATATGATTATCGTTTGAGGAAAAAAAAGAAAAATGTAGTTCACAATACTTAACAATTATTTTATTGCTTCGCTAAAAAATATAGACAATTTTCTATGAAAAATTCGAGAAATATGCAGAACTAAAATTATATTCTCTCTTAGTAACATTTATAGTCAATTTTGCCCATTCAACTTTAGATACGCCGACATTTTGGTTAAATATAAACGACGTTATATCATAAATTACACCAAGCATGCGTTTAGTTACAATAACAAATGCTGACACAAAAAAAACCCCGGAAATCCGCACACAAACGACAAAATTTGACCGTATTCTCATCCCACTGCATAATTCTTTCCGTTTCTATGATATTTTTCGCAAAAGGAGCCCCACCGAGGCCGCGGCCCGCCCGTATATCATTCCCATGCTCAGATTTAACCCCAGAAACAAGACCGAAATCTCCATAGGAATTGTTTGCGGGCAAATATCACTGGTTCAATTTTATCATACGAATTGCCGGACCTAAATAATACCACCCCTTATTATCATATATTTCGTTATAACTACGGTGCCACGCCGCGACGCGTACCTCAGTTCGATGTGTTCAACTCACGGAAAAATCGTCGAAAGAATTCGTCAGTCATTATTAAAAGTTCGACGTATACCGTCTTTTACATAATGTAAGCTCATCCAATAGACTGAAAGTAAATACTTGAGGGACGGAGGGGTTGAGACCGAAAAACCGCAAGACAATCCCGAAATTCATTACGCGTTCACTACGCGAACATTGTTGGAATTCACAATATTGAAATCGTCGAGTGCCCGCGCTTCTCGCCCGCCCTGCGGTACCGAGTAGATATTACGAACCCCAGTGTAATCGTCTATTATTGTATACAAGCACGAATCAGTAAATAGCCTGTTTTAACTCCTACGATTGGATGATGCTCTGGTACAGAAATTAGCGACTGGTAGCAGCTTCAACCAAAATACTTCTTCAAGATTTTTTTCGGGTTCATTAAAATATGATTATATTATTCAACAAACAAATTTCATCATCATCCCATCGTGAACTTCACTTTTGGCCGGTTGCATTTTTGAGCTGTTAAATGATATTAAACAAAGTAGGCCCAAGATAAAAAGTTGGTATCTTTACTCTTAATTATCGAGATAAACGTCAGTAGATGAGAATATTATACAATTGTTATGATAGAAAATATTTTTAATTCAAACAGTTGAAGTAGTAAGTAAAATAATGATCATCTGACATACTTTCCTTCATGACCACGAGGCATAATACAACAAAAAAACCATTACACTCGTAAACAATGAAAACATATCATAAAACAATTTAGCCTGTAATCCCAGCTATAATTTATAACCAGTAATATCGGGGAGAATCTGTGTTAAATCATAAAAAGAGCACTTAACCGATGTATTAGGTAACACGGGCAGCAGTTTTAATAACTATTATTAAAACTCTTGACGAAATTCCCCAATAATAAAAGTGAAGAGCGCGAGCTTCCGATAGCTCCTTTATGGATTTTAACACTCCTATGATTTTATGATGCCCTGGTAATGTGCTCCGATATTTACTCCTGGTTAACTAGACAGAAAAATTTGTACTCAAATGGCGCGGGAGACATTTCTTTGTAAGTTAAGCACCGTTTCGATATTCATAGATCAGTAAACATTCTGCGGTTTTATTTCATGGCGTGATATACTCTTATGGCGGATAAAATGTATCATTCGGTAACATTTTAGTGGCGCGCCAATCGTAAAGAGTGCATCACGTGGACTCGCGCGCCACCAGGCGAACATGTGTCGTAAAGAGACCTCTTCGGCTAACAATTTCCTGATGGTCTGTAAATAGTAAGTTTATTGTCTTTTTATGAGGTACTCGGACCGTAAAAAGGAAATAAAAGAGCACCGCCGATGGTGATAATAAAAAAAATAATTTTCGACTCATCTTCGTGATTATCTCTTTCGGTTTTACGAGTAAGTAACGGGCAAGAGCGGGACGGGAACGTTTTTACAGCGTGTCGTACCGATGTGACCCTTTCGACTCGATGGGGGTAAAGGTCGTAAAATGGGAGCATAAGGATAATGTTTTGGGTTTCCTATACTGCGCTTCATTCATGATTTCGTTTTAGTACACCATCGGTAGACATGTAAATCCGATTGCTTTTACGTCGATACTCGTATTTAGATCCGTTTCCCCTATCATTTGGTGTATTACACTCGTAACAGAGAAAAAAATCTTGTTTCCCGCGCTTTATAAGAAAATAAAAAGTCAAATTTGAATTTAGAACGGCAGTATCATTCGCAAACTTTTTAATGTAAACCATAACGAGGCCGAGATTGTAATGTAACCGCGAAAATCAGTATACGCAAATTCAAATTTGGAACAGCGTGCTAACTGCTGGTTTAATTGCAAATAGGGATGGGACAGTGCAATTCGGTGCGAGTATCCGCATTCGGCCTAAGTTCCGACACTCCATTTGTTCGGCTCGAGTGAGCCTAACGCCCGGCAGTGGGACGCATCCTAATTCTTAAAGGGCCCATCAGCAGACCTTTATGCGTTAATAAAGTTGCGATATAAAAAGAATGGAGGCGTCCGAGGGTGAAAGACGTAAAGGGTACGAGTTAAGTGCGCGTTTAAGGGAATGTCGGGGGCGTGCGAATTTGTCAAGCCATAGACTGCGACGATTCAATTGTGTGATGATTAAATAAAGACAAGCGATATCTTGTTGGTCTATTGTCAAGTTTTTTCTTTTATCTATCCTGTTCTAAATTTGAATATTTAATTTGGCAATTTTATAGATTTTTTTTAATCACATACGCTCAAGACTCCCAAATAATTGGATTGTGGCGTTACAAACGGTTTTTTTAAATCACAGCAATGTTCGTTTAACTTGAATCACAACTCCTTTTATAATTACCATAGACAAATGATCCGTCTATCACTAGGCCCTATAAGGTAGCGACTGCCGTCTAATCATCCTATCCCCAAGGTGTTGACGCAGTTAAGGCTAGTGTTTATCCACTTCTATAACAATCTTCTGATCACAGAAGATTGTTATAGAAGTGGATAAACACTAGCCTTAACTGCTTAACACTAGCTAACACCATCAGGTGACCACCAATCCTGAGACCGTTTGCTTAACATCAGACGATGTGAAATTATTTTGACATGATCCATATAAATAAAATAAAAAAACATAAAGCAATCTGCGGTAGCCTAGTGGTATGGGTACTGCTGAGACGAGGTCTCAGGTTCGATACCAGGTTTACCATCGCACACACCAAAGACATTTCGATGCTTTTCGAAGTTATGTGTGTATTTATCGCAGGTTTATAAGTGCCCGGTTAATGGCTATAGGATCGCCACCTATTATATTGGGACCTAAAACATAAACTGACGAAATATGGGTGCTAGCACCTCTGCCTACCCCTTCGGGGTATATAGGCGTGAGTTTATATTAATGTTTTATGTTATGTAATGTTCTTAAACTATTAATTCATAAAACAACAGTAAAACAAAGCCTTCCTAATCGAAACAGCACGCCAGTCGCTCTTAAACTAAGATGAAGATGTCGTAAAGAGGCTGGAGTGTTTTATTGGTCGTCCAGGGTTCATTTTACGCGCCATACAGATTTTATACACCGCCTGACGACCGTCATGGGCTTGCCGTATCTGATGGGGGAGGAATAGGGTTGCGGATTCTTAAACATGTCGGTAAAAGGAAATAGTGATGTTTTCGGATATTTACGCGGATTACACAATTAAAATTAATTTTAACGGATTTTATAGCGATTTATATTTTTTATTCTTTATACTGGGTGTTTTTAGAGTCTTTGGGGCTCTACACCTTCTGATTGATGGACAAGGCTATAGCGCATGATTTTTTCTCGGGGTTGGGACGTTCTTGGCAATCGCCTCTATAGAAGTCATATAACCCAAACCCCTGCCTTTGAGGTAGAAGCATCGGATACAGCCGAGAACAAGGTTAAGATTTTCTAAAGTTCACGTGAATGTCAATCATATCAGAAATAAATAGCAATAAAATCCGTTAAAATCTAATTTTATTTCAAGGTTAAGTTTCTTCGACTTGTTATATCTTGCTGTTTCTTGGTCTAAATTAAGTGAATAACTGGCTGGACCCCAAGCTGGTACTTTTCAACTATCTTCTCCAGAGCCTGTCATTCTCGGTAGCAAACAATGCAACGAGTACCTGAGGTTTATCAAATCACAAGTTTAGTAATGTTTGGTCTGTTTCTAATCGCGATAGAATCCGTTAAAAATTGTTTTATATATATAAAGAAAATAGTGTTTTAATAAAGTATTATACATACATTCATAAAAACTAGTTGCATATAGTGAATGTTTTTAATATTCATTCATAATTATTATATCCTTCACAGTCCGTGAATTTTACTAGAACTGTTATGTAAAAAAACTTGGTTTATTTCATTATTTCAGTGCTTGTTTTCTTTTTATAATACATTTATTTTTAATACAAGTATGCCTCGTTGGTACTGTTACTGTCTAGTTTGCTTTGAGTTCGAGACTTAGGCCCGTATTTTAGAATTATACTAAGTCTGAATCTATTTCGCAGGTTTATAAGTGCCCGGTTAATGGCAATAGCTTGCCACCTATTACATTGGGACCTAAACATAAACTGGCGAAATGTGGGTGCTGGCACCTCTGCCTACAGAATACAGGCGGAATACAGGCGTGAGTTTATGTTATGTTTTTTTATGTGAATCTAAATTTGAAACAAATTTTAAATACAGACTCTAGGTGTTTTATAAGCAGCGTTAGTGGCCGAGATTGTAATTTTTATAATCAGTATACGCAAATTCGAATTTGGAACAGCGTGCTAACTGCTGGTTTAATTGTGAATAGGGATGGGACAGTATCCGCACTGGGTCTAAGTTCCGACACTCCACTTCCCTCAATATTCGATAAACGATTGGTCGGTTAAGCTACCTAGGTACTGTTGCCATTTGGATGGGTGACTCCTTAAAGGGCATTTTATCTGAGCGCTTCTGTTCTTCGGAGGGCACGTTAAGTAGCCAGGACAGTCTGTTCTGGCCATCAATAGTCGTTAGTTCGAGACCAAAGCCTGTGTGCTCCTATGGACTAAGATCAGTGGTTTTGGCCACTAACCACTGGAAGAAAGCCTTCGCTAGGGAAATATCTATTTTTAGCAAGTTTGTTTCAGGTTAACTTCAATCTGTTGAGCAGTAAGTAAGTGTAAAGATGTAACAAACACACATAATAACTGATAAATTTCTGCATATATAGAGATTATAGTCTAAATATGCAATAATATTATAATTTGAACTTAGTTTTGGAATCCATGTATTTATTTTTGTAACGTTCTTGTAATAGTAATTAAAAATAAACTGAACGGAACTTACAACAATTAAAAAAATGTATAACATCATCTATTTCAGTATATTAATATACATTTACATACTTTATTTAAATTTATTATAAATATAACTATTATTTATTTATAATATAAAATAACCCACCCCGGGTTATATTTGGTGCAAAGAAGATTATTTAAATAATATTCCATTCATACTAATGTTATAAATTCGAGACTTTGCCTTTAGCTTAACATCAGGCGAGGTGAAGTCAAATTGACGTGTCCTATATATAAAAAAAAGTAACTGTCTGTCTGTCTGTTTGTACGTTACACTTTCACGCCTAAACCACTGAACCGATTTTGATGAAATTTGTTATAGAGGTAGATTAGACTATGAGAAAGGACATAGGTTAATTTCTGTTTGGTCGCGATAATCGACATCCACGCGGGCGGAGCCGCGGCCAAAACCTAGCGATCAGCAAACCCGGGAAGATTCACGTTAATATCAACATTTCGATGCAAGTACATAAATAACTCTACCTAATTCCGACCTATGGTAATCACAAACGAACGAAAAAAATACAAATGGCTACAAAGTAATACCCGACCTTCAATATAAGTAGTGTCAATCACCCAAAAACCAGTCAAGTGCGAGTCGGTAGATTTTATTTCATTAACTGATCCATTTCGCCTACTATGTATAATTTTTGGTCCAATGTATGGTATTTAAAATTTTAATTTGATAGGTAGTGAATAAATGGATTTGCATGCTTGAGCTAACTTAACAATTTAGTTTTAAAAATTTAGGTAACTGTAGGTATGTTATTAAAAAAGTGTTTAAATGTAATTATGTATGACTGTTTGTTTCTTAATAAATAAATAAAAAAATAAAAAATGTAACGACACCACTTGATACCACCACTGGTAGTGTCACGGGTATTATTCAATAAGAGGTGAGCCTATCGTTGTCTAGTGGGCACTTTGCCCTGGACTGTAAGGTTTAGTGTCGGATGGGAAATAGTCTATCCCTTAGTCACCATCTGCAGGCAGAGATGGCTGCTTGCCTAGTAGATATACACACTTTTTAGGGTTAAATTATCTCCAATGTACACTTTTTAGTGTCCCCTTAAAAAGTGTACAACACTATGACTTCAAAAAACCGCATCTCTAAACGACATAACGACACTTACACATTGTAATCGCAGCTAAATCGAATGATCGAGCACTCGAGCAAACCGAGTTAAGTTATTTAGAATAGAGTCCCCCCGGCACTAGTCGGTAATCGAATTGGAGACCGCCACTTGGCGACACTCGAGCGAAGTGTTACTTTGTTAGTCGATTTTTGCGGGCCCCACTGCCCCCGGGGGCACTACCAGATTATGCAAAAGTGCCCCATACGAATCTCTTGTAGACAGCTTTATGACGTCTGGAGGGTACTTTTAGTTTATTTTTAACTTTTTTAATACAATTTTGTACGTGGTTGTGAGAATTTTATGTTTTGAACGTGATATCGTTGAAATTTTGTTGTGTTTTGTAGTGTTTTCTTTCTGTATATCAAAGTATAGGGTTTAATTATTAGGTTAAAGTCAAGATTCGAGATTTTCTGTACTTTTCTACCTTTTTCAACAGACGCAACGGAATGAACAACTTCTAAACCCCAACCTCAAGAAGAAAACTTGCGCTAGAGTCTCAACCTAATAGATGTGCCGACTTGAAGTCACCTTCCTGACTTAACTCCTAAAGATCTTGGTAGGATCTCCCTAGCCAGGCGTGAAAATACTCAAATATGATGTAATAACAAAGTCCCAAGAGCATAAAATAAATTCCTAACAAAATGTAGAATCCAATTGCGCTATATTGAGCAATTGACTGTGAATTAATGCAAGTGGCTACCAATATCAATCATTAAAAATACATCGCACACGTTTACTATTCACACCACTATTCACGATACGCAAAACTATTTAAAAAAGCAACACATAATCCATGTGTCACAAACAATAGCGATTATACGATTCGGTACAGCACTAGAGCGTCTAGGGTTGTCAGGTGTTCGGTCAACTGCGTCCCGCGAAAAGATGTCCGAGAAAAGCGCGCGAACGGCTCCTACGGATACTCATGACTCGCGATAGAATAGACTAAACCACAAACGATTTGCAAATTTTTTTTTGTTCATTTAGAATCAGTGTGTCTGTTACGGTAAAATGTTCAGTTAAAATTTATACAGACCTAGTTTTTTTTGGCCTGTCAGCCCTGACCACGTCACAATCTGACTCGATTCATTCGTATTCCGATGACGAGACACAATTCTATTTGAATATTTTGACGTGACCGACGAATACTAATATAGACGACAGTTTAGCAAATTGTATCTTATAGCCCGTGTTATATGTTTTATTTATGATACACACGATTGTAAATTTAATTTGTGTCGCGTCGCTAACGATCCGCAGTCTAGATTTCGGGCATTCTCACTTTTGTAATAGTGATGTGACTGCACATCTGTGGTTTATAACAGTTATGACAACGGTGCGTGGATATCCGCGTTTTGATAAGTTGCGATTATTCTCATCTACTAGATATGTATTACATATGAAAGTAAATGATAACAAGAGAAGAGGAAGACTTAAGTGCAAAGGAATGGATTGTATGAAAGGTGATTTATTATGATCTGAAAACGAATTATTATTGACACGACTGCAACAAAGATGAATACTAAAAGTATACAGGTTGCTTAAAAGTTGTTATGAAAAAAGCAGGCTTAAACCATGCAGCTTTAGTTTGGTCTTTGGATATAGAAAAATATATGTCTCCGAAAGCTGTCTGTGATATATGACAATATTTGTAACAAGACGCAACTCATTTAAGTCCATACACTACCTCCATTCATACGTCTTACGAGCATTCTATTCCAACTTTCGCTGTGTGCGTCAGTTTAAATTAATTAACAGTCAAGTTGAAACGTGGGACATGAGTTTTGGCATCGTCTCCACACCGAAAAACTCTAAGTATCGGAAATAGAAACGGATGAATAATGACGTGATATACCTACCTAATGAACGTCATGTGAAACTGTCACTTGCCTTAATTAATGTTGTTGCTGTTTCCACGCAGCCTTCTCAGCTGAGACTCTTATTATGTTCGGTAATAGAATAGACATGGTTAGACATTTGTACTTCATTATTTTTACTGTCTCTGATCAACGTAAAAATGCTTTGACGTATATATTTTTGAAAAGATACGCTTTATAAATGATACGCTTTCCGTTAACGCAGTTACGGAACTAGTCAGTTGACAGTAACGTTTTCAAATGTCATCAACAACGTTATAGTTGAAACGGTTATTGTTGAATAACTCCGTGAGAAAGACTAACAAAGTATTCTTGTCACGTGAATATTTAATTCTTATAAACATACCAGTGTTTAGTGCTTAGGGACTTCTCGAGATCTCACCGGATACAGAGATAAAACACTCGACGTCAAGATTAGATTTTTCTAAATAAATATCAAACTCGAGTGTTATTTACTGAGCGAGCTTGGCAGCACAAGAGGTCCCCTGTTCTCGACTCAATGGTGTTTGTTTAAAACCACTTAAAATCTCAATAGGCTCGACAAATACGTAACTGCAGTAATCTGTTGTAACAATACTTGACATTGTAAATAACGCAAGTTTGCGTTCTTGTATCGGAAATGGTTACATTTTTATCATAACTTGCGTTATAGAATGTTTTTTCTTATAACAAAAACACCATAAGCTGATGTGACATATTATGGCGCCGTACAACGTTATCAAATTGTGAAATGTGTACCAAAAGAACGGTGCGCGGTATGCCGAGTGACGTACGCCGAGGACACATTCGATACACTGCGGTGTATCTCGGTGAATATCATCTGTGCCTTCACAAACACTGACCGTAGATTAGATAACGCCGGATGTTGCTTCTAAGATCAGACCCGTCGCAACCAAGCCCATAGAAAACATTTACACAACGCTACCACAGATAATACAGGATCTTTCCATTCAACGATATCCGAAAATTTAAATTCGGATAATTTCAACGTTCCACATCACTAGTAATGAGCGACATATGGTCGACGTAAACTATGTTATAATGACATTAAAATAACAAAAAAAAAGGTGCGAACGCATCGATTCAGTATTTATTATTCGAAAATAATCGGTAACGCTCCGATAATGTGCTAAATTCGAATTACCACCGACCAGGCGGGCATAACGTAATTGCTGATCGCACGCGAAGTGTCTATCAAAATTATTTTCGTATGGGGTATTTTTTTCTTATGCAACCCTGACAACGGGCGTGGGGTGTCGTGGGATACTCTCGCACCTACGGACGGACACGCAAACCCCGTCAATACGGATAATTGTTTCATTATTCTTCTATTAACTCCACTCATGTGGCAATTTATCTCTGAGGATTACGTGAGGGATAAAATTGTATGGTTTTTAGCACACTGTTTAGCGAAATGGTCGGTCGGAAACTAATTTTGGTGGCAACAAAATGTGGAGACTGGTCGTAAAACGCGAAAGCAGTAAAGTCTCGAAGTGCAATCTAAAAGGCTGCGGGGCGTGGTGGCGACGCCCAGCGTTTTAGCCGCGCGGACATGCGATGCTTAGCGTCTTTATTAACAAACACCTACTTGCTAGCTCTGGACTCCTGGTACTAGTGGTATTTCTACTGTAAGTACTTCCTTTATGTACAGCATTTAAATAGATGTTAAATAATCGTAATTATTTATAACCGATTTATTCTGAAGTTCAAAAAATTACGACTCTTCTACCAAAGAAACGAACTAAGTTGTAGTCAGTGTCATTCGGAATGATTGATCTAAAAGTTTTCAAAAATCAAAATCTGTTTAGGCGTTTTAAAGTTATAAATAATCACATTACTCAACTCTAAAAACATTGCACTCCAGTCCAGCATTGCAGGCATTTGGGAAATCAAGCGTCAACAGACTAACCAAGGGAAACAGGAATTAGGTATTAAAACTACTATTCTACATTATAAATTGTCATTTCGTTGAATATGGACGTGGCTCCGTTAATTTTTCGAATAATTTTGGGGATGGCCACCCCACAAAGAAGTTAGGTAACACTGATTAATTAGTTATTTTGGTGAGAGAGGGGCGGTTTGGGTGGGGGTGGTGTTAAAAGCTATTATATTAATGCACGCAAAGCCTTGAAAATTGCAAGCATTGGGGATTACTTCTGTTTATGAACTTAGATTATTTTAGCTTGTGATGAACATTATAATCATAACCGACCCATGACTCTCTGCCTCTGGGTAGGTATAGAAAAAAACACCTACCATTCTGCCATGCTTTTATTAGGACAGAAGACAAATACCTAGGTGCAAAAAACAAAAGCAAAAAACATTCTAAATCTTTATAAATGTGAAATATTTTGAACATTACCTGAATTTAAGAACCTCCTCCTTTTTGTAAGAAAAACATAACACTCGATTCAGCAATCGGTAAAATAAAGCATGCTTGCACCAGAGCGTAACATGAAACAGAAATACCAGGGCATAATGAGAGCGTAGCAGTTATATTAATTGGACAGCAGATCAAAGAGCAACAAATGAGATCTTCGTCAGCTATGGTCGCCTGGTAATTGTGGAGACAGGTCGACCGTTTGATAGCTATGCATGCTTGCCTGTTTAACCAAAATAGATGGTGATAGACTTGTTTTAACGATAAAATCACTATTGATGTACCCAAGATACTCAGAAATCGTGTCTATTTAACTAATTAACAGTTATAATTAATTTTATCACCAAATCCATACTAATATTATAAATGCGAAAGTAACTCTGTCTGTCTGTCTGTCTGTCTGTCTTTCTGTCTGTCTGTCTGTATGTTACGCTTTCACGCCTAAACCACTGAACCGATTTTTATGAAATTTGGTATAGGGATAGGTTAGACCTTTAGATAGGACATAGGCTATGTTTCGTCGCGATAACCGACATTCACGCGGGCGGAGCCGTGGGCAAAAGCTAGTACAGTATAAAATGAATAAAAATAAACGTTTTAGCTGTATTATTGAAGTAAATATATGCATGTATTCTTTCGATAGCTACTAATGCAACTAAATATACTATTTTTCGATTTGAGGTTCAGTGACTAACTTCAAATATAAAATTAGGTACCAATATTTCGTGCTGAAAATGCCACGCATACATAATCTGTTGCCCCCCTCCCGAGGAAAACTACAGGAAAATCTATATAAGAAAGTCGTGTTAGTTACACTATTTATAACTGAAGAACGGCTGTACCGATTTGGCTTAAATTTGGTGGAGATGTAGCTTAGAACCAGGAGACGGACATAGGATTTTCATCCGGTTTGACCTTTATTTTATCCCGGGTATAGGTCCTGTAGGTCGCGGTCACGGGAACAGTATTTCTGTAAACTTGCCACATTTACATGAAGTACTAGGCTTACAGAAACGTTAAAGAACTTTATCTGGATCGCAGAAATAGGAGCAGTATATACCTATACCTTTTTATTCCGAATTTAACGCTAGCAGAAGCTAGAAAAAACAATTATACGACATTCTACACAACACTTTTTAGACCCAAAGTATGCATAGTTTAACTAGAGTTTGTTATTGGATCCGTAAACATACAATGATAACAATCTAGTTACAGACTTATAACGGCTCAGACGCAGAATGTTCACTTCTCAAAATGTCCACTGCTCGCAAAAGGTCTTTTTCGCAGAATGTCTCTTTTCCTCTTATTTATTTCTAACTTTTTAAAATCATAATTTCATTTAGCAATTAGCTTATACACAGGATGGCTGGCTCTAAAACCCAAAATACTTCGAAACATCTAACCGCAGTCACTTCAAAATCCTTTCTTATCTAAATTCTTTCGTACATCAAACATTTACGAAACTAATACAAGTAGTCTCGTAGAGGCGTCGCTATCTTTACAACGCCGGCTAATCTCATGATAATGCAGAGCAAACAATACTAGATTCCCTCATGTAATTAAGATGGTACGGTATTTTATTGTATGTAACTTATATTACCCGAATCGAGAGATCAAAAGATACTTTAATATTTCATAGTTTTAAAAGATAACGGGCATATCATCTGCCATATAAATTGACTAGTTTTCGGTCGGTTACCGCGACCAAACATAGCCTACGTCCGTTTTCAAGGTTTAATCTACCCCTATACCAAATTTCATTAAAATCGGTTCAGTGGTTTAGGCGTAAAAAGTAACATACAGACAAACATACAGGTAGAATTACATTCGCATTTATAATATTTGTATGGAAGTATGGATATTAAGGTAACCTAGCTTTGGTGAATTTTGAATGTTGACTTGTTACGGAAGGTGCATGGCGCATATTGGGAGAGGCCTATGTCCTGCAGTGGACTTCAATCTCAAAAAATCTTGACGAACAAAAACAAAGTACTTAAAATGACCTTAATTTTTATTTTTATAGATTCTTGTCGATTTGAAGCTTGTTACTGTACAGGTACACCCAGATGATATAAATTCGCTTGACACCATTGAAATACTCATGTTTAATCATTTATATGAGTCCCATTTTATTATCAATGTCTCGAATCTATTTATTGAACATTTTTTTATCGTATTTACCCAATACTTTTAACTAATGAAAAAATATTACACCTCCACAATACCAGGGAAACAGAAATAGAAAGGGCTAATGTATCGTTTAGAACAAAGCAATAACGGAACTTCTCGGAAAGCATATACAGTCGTCCTTTGATATAGCAGTAACAACAAATACTATTCTTTTAGATGCTTCCGCCTTAGTACTTTGATTTGTAACAATGAAGTTTAAAAGAAAATGTTTCATCTACTTATAAACCAGATTTCCAGAAAAATTTAAAATTAAAACGATTGTGATATAATTATTTGTCTTTAAAGTTCAGTCTAAATAATTATTTTTGTTTAAGTTTAAATAAGGCTACAGCATTAATTCGGTCTTTTAGCCTAACTACTGAAATAAGATGTTCTTTTAGTTTTGTATATTGTATATTATTGTGTCTTTCACATATTTCACAACTCACAATATGGAGTTCTTCAAGAAGGGTACTAGTATATTCCTATAGGGTCACCTTCACGACTGTTACGCCCCTGGTATTACACACGTCCATAAGCCACGGTAACCACTTTCCATTAGGTAGGCCGTGTGCTTGTCTGCCACCAAAGTGGTATAAAAACTTGCTATTACGTTTCAATTACATACATATTTTGTGTGAAGACCCTGACATAGAATAAGCACAAAATTATAGCATCATAACTGCACAAGTGCACATAGAAGTAGATTACCAGACAAAACCGCGCACAAATAGTTAGTATATTATAAAAACGAATACATCTCGTTGTACCAGGAGAGCATCAAGCAGCCGGTGTTTCACATAAAATTTAACAATAATGAGCTAATCTCACAGCGGTGGCGAACAATACACTCTTAATTCGAATCCTTTGTTCGTTCAATAGAAAATTTCATGTCCCATTGCTCTCAATGGCAGCCGTATTCTTCATTACTATGGTTCAAAATGTAAATCATTCCTCCCTTTATCTAGGACTGCTAAATGTCATTTCAGATTTACAAACTATTCAGAATTTTACTCGCTTGAAATAACTTTGGTAAATGAGATTTGATTGAACAGATTCAAGTGGTTGTTGAGATATAAGGTGACGAAACGTAACGTACTTATAAAATGGAATGTTAATTGGTTTTGATGAGCTTTTGTATTCTTGGTGACCTCTGAAGGTGGTAAAACTTGATAGCAACGAAAATAAAACAAAATAAAATTGACTAATGAACAATCTTTGCTAATAAACAAGATATTTTGCAAGTTAAAATCAAACAATAAAGTAAATCTTGTATAACGCTCATAATATTCACGTTAGGTTAGGTTTAGGATAATTTTGAAATAATAATTCCAAAAACCAAATAATTTTGGAAAGTTTTTTGCTACATACCAACTCGACAATTTATTTAAAAACAAAACAAAGCTTTATTGTTATCTATCGTCAAGGAAACGCATGACGTTTCGACTGAATAATTCAACAAAAAAAGAACGAGTACGGGGTATGTTAGGCCAAATGTCATAATGTCCAGTGTATTAAAATGACAAGGAAGCAATGTCTGACTGTCAAAATGCCCTGTTGTTATAATATCCAGGTGCCAAAAGGACCAATTACTAAAACTTCTAATTGAAAACGATGTCCAATTGTCAAAAGGCCCAGTTGTCATAATATCCAGGTGTCAAAACAACAAATTGCCAAAACGTCTATTAGCTATAATGACTTATGAAAACCACAAATTAATTGTTAAAACAAATGTATTTCTTTTCAACAGAAAATATAACAAAAAATGGCCACTTGGACATAATGCCTAATTTTACATTATCTGATAGGCAGAGAATGTTATAAGTATACATACTTAATTAACTTATGCTGGCACTTATTGTCTAATAGCTTTTGCCCTTAGCTCCGCCCGCGTGTAGGTCGGTTCTACTCAACCGATTGCGATCAAACAAAACCGGCATCGAATTTCGTTCAGTAGTTTTTGCGTCCGTCGCGGACAAACAGACAAGAATTATAAAAATACTTGGATTATATTATATTCACGAAACTGAACACGAGCATATGTGTTCAGTATCATGAATATAACATAACCTAAGTTTTTTTTAGATACCTGCAATGTACGGACACGATCACGACACACATTATATAATCCATACTAATATTATAAATGCGAAAGTAACTCTGTCTGTCTGTCTGTTTGTATGTTACACTTTCACGCCTAAACCACTGAACCGATTTTGATGAAATTTGGTATAGGGGTAGATTAGACCATGAGAAAGGACATAGGCTATATTTGGTCGCGATAACCCACCTCCACGCGGGCGGAGCCGCGGGCAAAAGCTAGTAGTATATAATTGTAAAGGGCATGTTAGGCCGAGTTGCATTGTTTCCGTAATTTTATACAGTCTTTAAGAAACTGCAACGGCGTTTTTTTTCTTCTATCATGTCTTTTAATTTTTCATTATAAAGTTTATTGAATAAAACCATCCTACCAACCAATATGAACTGATATGACAAAATTTTGGTTAAGGAACCCTAAGACTACGAGTACCTAAAAACGCTTGCAATAGTCTTTAAAACAGCTGGACGTTTTGAAATACGGCCTTTTAACATCAGGACGTTATGACGTCTTGGACATTCAGAGTCTTGTATGTTTTGACTCACGGTCTTTATAACATCTGGACGCTATGCCTTCTTGGTCATTATGACACTTGTACGTTTTAGCTTATGGTCTTTCTAACAACTGGACGTTAAGCCTTCTTGGTCATTCTGTCACTTGGCCCAACATACCCCGTACTCAAAAGAACAATCACTGAATTCTATTTACCGTGTAGTTACTAGGAATTCAGAAATTCGGCTTTCGCTTTGATACGAACGTTTAGCAGGTTACAGCGATGCTCGGAACCGACTGTTTGTTTGTCCGACTGTAAAACTGTTACGAATCGTAAATGATCGTGTGTGGCCAGCCCTTACGACGAAATCTGAACAGATGGACCGAGATCAAAAGACCGTGTGGTGATAAAAAAACGTTAATGTGAATTAAAAGTAACAACTTAGTGCGGGGACTGACGGTTTCGAGTATTTTCTTTGTCGTTACACACCATATATTCTCCCTAAATGCGTGAGGGAAGGGAAATAACATTCCCATTTTCCAGGTATTTTCCGCACTCCATATTGGTAGGATTTGTAGGAGCCCGCCGCCGCGCAATCATTAGCCCCGCAATCCTCTCGCATGTATGGGCTCCTAGTACCGCTGGGGAACTATTGGCGAATTTTCCGGGATTTTCTTTCTTATTTTATTCCCCTACTTCGCTTGTTTTTTCTAAGGATAAACAAACAATGAATTTCGGGAAATATAGGCAGCCAAGTATTTGTTTTTCGAGACACATGCAGTACTTAAAAATAGCCAAACATACAGAAACATGCAAACAATAAAATGGACAATGGGTCATGGTTATTTGAAAATACGTGTCCGATGTTATTTTTCACTCAATAACGTTAAAAAACTACCAATTTGACTTTTTATTTATTTATTTGTATTTTCTTGGAAAAAAAGTTAAAATAAACCAACAAACACATACTCAAAACGTCATACGAAAAAAAATCATAACCACACTATAGAATCAGGTTTAATCGTTCAAAAACCAATTTCAAACATTATGAATAGCTCATTATTCGCTGAGAAGATGCCCAATTAATGGAAGAAAAGATTTAAATGGCTCCAACAATATCATGAGTTATCAATGTTAGGATAATAACCGGACAATTATAACTCCCAACTAATTCTCGATTATCGGACGACGGAGGGGAGGTGCGAGATGCGCGGGGGGGACGCTGCACCGGGACTTCGCAGGCGTTATTAACCGGGATTACCGGATCCCGGCGCGATCCCCGGATACGGGGATTTGCTCACGGATCGCGTAACAGTCGAAATGATAAAAGATACGTGTGGATATGGGGATTTTTGTGTGTTTGTAGGCATTTTGAAAGAGTCGGCAGTTTTGGAGAGAAACTAATCATATTTATAGAGATTTATCTTGTTTTTATACTGGGTGAAAATGGATGGACAGTGTGATAGATATGACGGAGAAGGTGAAAAGAATGAATGAGGATAGAAAAATTATGAAGCTGATTAAGATTTGATATATTAAAAACAAATCAATTCTCGTTATGCATTAAACAGAAACAGATATTAAGTCACAATTTAAAAATAAACAAAAACAAAACTTTAAGCTATCTCACCTAAAAGCGACCAAAGAGAAAATTAAAGACATGAAAAAAAAGTTAAAAACCGTAGCACGTGTACTAGGCTGGCATGACTGTTAAGAGTGTAGGCCGGGCGAATCCTATGCGGTATCAGCGCTACAAGCGATCGCACTTAACCGCGTCACTCGTATCATATCGCGTTGCAGCGCTATCAGTCAGCGTCGCCTGCTGCATTAGCCGCGTCGCCGCATCAATAAATTATACAGGACACCTCCACGCGGAGCTGTCGCCCTGGTCACTCGCTCCCGCTCGGGTATGTCGACGAACATTTAAATGCTTGTTTGTCTGTTTGCCTGTCTATATATAGCGGTTCAACCAAGTAACTTGAGGCTGGCAGAATCTCAACGATTTTAACATACCAAAACATTTATATTATTAAATGAGTAGGTATCTTAATTATGGGGACCTGGGGTGGTATCTATAATATAAAAATGAATCGCAAAATGTGTTGGTAAGCGCATAACTCACCAACGGCTGGACCGATTTCACTAATTCTTTTTTTGTTGTGTTTGTTATTATCGGGAGAAGGTTCTTACGTAAAAAAATAATAAAACAGTTGTACAGAAAATTTCAGAAAGTAACTTTTCTTTTTCTCATACAAACTTTTTCTATTATGTGAGAGAAGTTTATGTTTACGTTACGGAATTAGTATTTAGTAGTAGTAGGTAGTAGTAGGAATGGGAATGGGAATGGGAATGGGAATGGGAATAGGAATAGGAATAGTAATGGGAATGGGCACGGGAACAGAAATGGGAACGGAATTGCACTCGGGTGGAAAATATGGCGGTACGAAGTTCGCCGAGACAGCTAGTTTAGTATAAAATACAAGAAGGATTACAAAGATCTGGAAGTCGAAATGAATTATCTTGATCTGTGGAATAGCTATAACTGAGCTACCTGCCATGCCATCAAAAAACTACTACAGCTACAACCAAATTCTACACTTACGTAGCTGTAAAAAGCAATGAAGCAAAACTTAACTTTACCGTTTTCTGGTCTTCTTTAATTGAAGGTCTAATTTACCTTATTGCTCTAAGAAATGGCTGAAGAGACAGCAATACTTACATATTTCACATTAACCAATGACATTCCAAGACATTTCATCTCTGTATATTATGCCATTTTCGAAGATATCCTGATGAAATTTGGTACAGAAATAGGTATATTAGAGGCGTAAGGCCATATTATAGCTAAGATCTGAGTCCGAGTTAATATGTCTGTGACTCTCGTCGATTTACCTAACCTTACCTTAAATTATAAGCTTTATAATAATACCAACATAATCGATCAAACTTCTTTCTATCAAACAGCATTCTAAATTCAAAAATTGATATTCATCCCTCCATAGACGATTCATCACAAAGATATTGAAGTAAATCCATCTGAATATTACATTCTATTACCGAACATATTTAAAATCTCGACGCTTTCTACAGTACAACGACATTCCAGAGAATCTAATGTCAAAGTTACAGGTCAGATATATAAATAGCAGGAGTACGTCAGTGTGCTGTTATAGTACATAAGCCGCTTATTAAGACCGACTCCCACTCGGTGCTGAGGCACGCAACCATTTAGGGATGGCTCCCATGGTGCGTAGAAGATTTTTGGTATTTAAATATTGGATGAGGTAGTAGATATGATGATAATAAGAAGCGATTACCGTAATCTGTAAGTGCTTGGAACACACAAAAAATATCAGTGATATGAAAATCGTTGTAGAAAAACAGACGGAGATAAGGTATCCTGTCTTATAGATCGTACAAGAACAGTATCCAACTGCTTGAAGTTCTTATTACCGCGCAGTTAGCCTATTTGTGATTGAAAATGCCTGACATGCCTACGTATCACACTCTTTATTTTCTCGCTGTGGTATTCAATTCTCTTTCCACTATGAAAATGACGACACAAAAGTGTTTACTTAGGAGTTGTTCCAGAGATCTACATTTAGTTTTAGATAAGCTAGCTTGTATCAATAGATATCAATATTATGATGATCTGAAAATTAGTTGATAAAAAGTGACATACCTAGTCTAATAACAGATAAAGTTAATCAAAGAATAATAAAAAAAAAAAATCATACGGATAGACAGCTACTTCTTTTATAGAAATCGATAAAAAAGTAAAAATTCAAATTCAGAATAAAAAACAAACAAAGAACTAACAACATGCTTCGTTAATCATTCGTTTGAAAAAAGAACATTTTCTCGCTCCATCGCCATGTAACCCCGTTCTAAGCGAGTAAGTGGAATTGTACGTACATTTCCAAGTAGGGCCGCGTCAGAGCTGGCCGGTTGCACCGAGTACGCCTACTAATCGACGGTTAACACTAGTCGGGATTAACTGGGCGTTAAACCACACTTGAATTTAGAATTGAAAAATCGGTAGATGACGCCACGTCGCCTTAAAGACGTATAAGATGGGAAATTTGAATCATATCGGGCGTGTCTCGGTAGCCGAATTGGTCAGGCATTCCCCCTGTAAGGGAAAGACTGCGGGTTCGAGTCCCGCCCGAGAAGATTCTTTTTCCCTATGTATTCGAATTGAAAAATTCTTCAGTGCGTACATACTGACCGGCATTTTGCATCATTCTCATAGTGATTTTACAATTGAGTCCAAAGTTTGCACTTACATAGATATTTTCTTGCTTGTAAATTCCCTAAGGGGTAGGTGTACCCACAATTCGCTATAATTTCCGAACCCACGTATTAGGGAGCTAACCTATTTCCTTGCACTTCCTCATGGGCTATATGCTTGTTTAAAAATTGTTTAACCGTCTTATTAGAAACCCACCCAAAATAAATAGTTGTTTTAAAAGACGCAGTCTACAGTAAAACGGATTGGTTTTTTTTTTAAATTACCCATTGGAATCCACCACTCGGTCAGATTAAATGAGATTCTACTTTCTTTTTGCTCATACAGTCTTAGTACTACTTTGGATAGATAGATGGATGAATGTATATGTGAATCACTTGCAAGGGGTACCTTTAAACTCTGCTGGCATCCCAATAGGTCATGTGGTGTATCACAAATGAGATGGCTTTTTTTATTTTTTTTATTATATTCCATTTTGAAAATTTTGTTCATTCGCTACTGGTATGAAATGAAGTTTGTAAGTAATTATCGCCACACCGGCTGAACGGATCTGGATGAAATTCAGCACCGAGATAGATTATAATCTGTAACAGCACATGCTTAGTCCTTTTATCCATTAGTATTTCACGCGGGCAGAGCCGCTCAAGCTGTGGAATGAACTCCCTGCCGTGGTTTTCCCAAGCGATTACAATATGGGGTTCTTCAAGAAGGGCATTAGAAGGTTTCTTCAGGGTAGGCAGCGCGAGTGTAACGCCCCTGGTGTTGCATGCCGCGGTAACCACTTTCCATCAGGAGGGCCGTGTGCTTGTCTGCCTGCCACCTAAGTGGTATAAAAAAAAACAAGCTATTAAATAAAGATAGCCTAGTTAAGTGGTCTAGAATATTCTAAATAATGAATAATAAAAACATAAATGTCCGACTCGTTGTATGGAACGGATGACTTTAATATTTTTTATGTACTTTTAAATACATAAAAATTAAATTTTTTTATACATAAAAATACATAAAAATTATATTATTTATTTTTAATTCTTACATTATTTTAATTTGATAACCGAGTTATACTCGTACCAATTATGTTTTATTTAATTTTTATTTAAAAAACGTCTATTTGGCTCCTGGCTAAAATATTTACTGTTTTAACATTGTTAATGAACATAAACGCAAATTATTACATTAAACAATAGCTATATATAATAAATAATTTAACATTTTTAATATAATCTGTTTTTTTAACTCTAAAAATTAACTAATCTATGCATTGACATAGACTTTGCTCACAAACCTGGGCAGATGGGAGTCGCTTCCGTAAAAACAAAGATCATCAGGAGGAGAAAATGAAAAACCCTTAGTACAGTCAGCATCAAAAAGATATTTCTATACAAAGTACTAAAAATTATTTTAATTTAGTTTTTTTATTTATTTATTTTAACTTTATGCACACATGTACACCGGCGGAATTAATGCCGTAGGTCCGCCGGGGTGCGAGGGATATGTCGATGACAACCTCACCTCCGGCCTAGCACCACGACCCACAGTCGGCGTGCGGTTTTAGTCGGTTCGAGTCCGACATAACCTCCCCTTCCGGCTCCGGCAGGGGGGTATCCGAGGGGATTTCCGCACGGAAAAAAAAAGGCATTCTCTACCAGTCAACCTCATAGGTGGTGCAGAGAAATCAAAGTAGGAGCACAGAATAGATAAGGACAGAAGTTGCACTCCTTTGATGTTGACGAAAGCCGCCGTCATAATAACCTACAAAATTTCGTAGGTATCGCCCTTTGTTCCGAACAAACTACGCCGCCAACTTGAGTGTTAGGGTTGTCATTTTGTCAATGAAAATAAAACAATCGAATACAATGTGAATTACTAATTATTTTTGAACCCCGACACAAAAAAGTTGGTGTAGGTATTATAATAATAATAATTTACAAATCATACAACGAATTAAAATCAATGGGTACCTATTTACCGCAAGCTATCAAACTGGTTGCGATCTTTTCAGCAACAGTCGGGTTTATATTATTTTTAATAATTTATTTAATCAGTTCAAAGTATAGTGATCGCCATCACAAGTACTGTCCCTAGCTTGAAGGCTGATGATTATTGACAGATGTTTATTGACGCCCAAAGGTTTTTCTTATAATATTTATAATGTAAGTAGTGCAACCAAATAACATGAATACAAACTTAGCAAAACGATAATATCTACATTATGAGAAAGTGCACCCACTTTTGTAACCCATCTATATAAAGTAGTAGTAGGTACCTAGTTAGTGTAACAAAATAACATGAAATTGTACCTAATTTACCGCATTTTGTAACAGTACCGTGTTCAGTGTTGATTTTAAGTAGTTCACCGATATCAGAATACTATAATACTATCTATAGGTAGGTACTATCAATATCATAGATAAGTAGGTAGATAGACACAGTGTAAGTATTTTACGTTAATTGACTTTTGACGCTGACTGTACTTACAAGTAATATTATAATTAATAAAATAAGTAGCCACAAAAATAACAGCACGACCACTACTATACATAGGTACTTTACATAACAATTTTTCGTTCTCTCTATCTCATTGTATGTAAGTATCTAGGTATGTCATAGGTTCACTACGATTAGTTATTTTATAATGCGAAGATGTCAAGTGGCGACCAGTACCTACCTAATGACTTTGTTACTAAGTAAACAAGATAAATATTCTGCGTATAAAAATGGTAAAATATTTTCTTTCACACTCTGTTGGTAATGTAAAAAACAACTTCGAGTTCTATAATGTATTTTGACATTCGTCCACGCAACAGTGATGATTACTGCGATTCATTATTTTATTTTTCTAGTAGGTACCTAACCTAGTGTACCTACACACATAAAAAATGGTAACTACTGATCTCAATAGATCGGTCACGATATTGTTTAGGTATACCTACGCAAGTCGCGTCACTCGTGCGCTCGCAAGCGCGAGCCGGCCCCGACTGCGCTAGCAGCCTGCGGGTGAGGCGCGCGGTAGGTACTTATCTCGGCAGTTCGGGCGAGTGACGGACGCCTGGTAGGAGCATTAAGAACGGTGACTAGATATACAATAGAGCACATAATAAATAAGCTGTAGAGTAAGTAAGTGTTCATGTGTTTTTACATAACATAACATAACATAACATAAACTCACGCCTGTATCCCCTAAGGGGTAGGCAGAGATGCTAGCACCCACATTTCCAGTTTATGTTTAGGTCCCAATGTAATAGGTGGCGAGCCTATTGCCATTAACCGGGCACTTATAAACCTGCGATAAATACACACATAACTTCGAAAAGCATCGAAAAGTCATTGGTGTGTGCCATGGTAAACCTGGGACCGAACCCGAGACCTCGTCTCAGCAGTCCATTACCCATACCACTAGGCTACCGTAGATCATGTGTTTTTACCCCCTTCCTATTGACCGATTGTTCTGATATTTATACACACCTGTAGTTCTGACAATAATACCATTAAAATCAATAAAACAGTTTGATTTGCTCTTTATACGAGTGTTTTAAGATCATTTTGAGTACTACAAACAAAACATTTTTTATTGCTTACCTCGTTATCAAGCGTGCATAAAAATAATTCCTGTATCTCGTTGGATTGACAGATGGGCTGTCAAATTTGACAGCCGTCAAACGTCAAAGTGTCATATCGATAAGAGATAAGAGCTCCTTGTGATAACACTATCAGTTTTATGTGTAAGATTTTAGAGATAGATAATACTTAATCTTGTAGATCTAAAATAAGTATTTTAGAAATAAAACGTGGTGTTATGGAAATTAATTTACTAGATGACTCATACTTATTATTACAAATGCGAAAGTAACTCTGTCTGTCTGTCTATCTACCTGCTTGTCTGTCTGTCGGTCTGTAACGCTTTCTCGCCAAAACCTCTGAACCGATTTTTTTTTATAAAGGACACGTCAATATGACTTCACCTCCCCTAATGGTTAAGCTAAAGATAAAGTCTCGGAAAGAGGTATAAGACTAGATTAGACCTTATGTCAGCATCAGATAGATCTTGATGATCAAAGTACTCAAAATAATCTTAATGATAATTGGTCAACACTATAAGTTCAGACAGTACCTAATACAATTTAAATCAATAAGTCATCAACAGTCATCAACAGTTTTATTTGCTCTTAATACCTTAGTTTTAATTTGAGACTTTGTTGTCAAGATATTTCTGATGCTGACTGTACCTATCAGTACCATCAGGCGTATCACTAGGTTCAAATAAATCATCATCATCTTAGAGCGGTCTTCGGATGCATCCGGAGACCGGTTACTCCTTTCGTTATAAGACTTTTAGAATAGGGGCCATCTCATCTCTTGTAGAAGATGACTTGTCGTCTGACCTACCAATTTCATCCATCAGCCAGCAAGTATACTGGTTTGTAGATGAGGGCGTCTTAACCCCGATGGGCACAAATCCATAGGCCAAGGTAACCACTTTCTATAAGGTGGGCCGTGTGCCTATCCATGGCTACCACATATCGTCGCTTATACAACAATACCGCGCAAGTAAATTATGTCAATTTTTCAGGAGAGACAAATAACTGTTTTAATCGTATTCAATATTACGTTCACGTTTAGTAAATTTGAAAATTGATTTAAATTGGCTTAATTTTTACTTTTATAGGTCATTGATGTAATAATTTAGGGCTGTAGAACTACACGTTGGACTTGTGCGGTTTAAGTTTGACAAAACAAAGACTTCTGCGGTGTTTAAGATTTTTATTAATCATATTTTTAAGAAACAATAATAGAATTTTACAATGTTTTATGTTTACTTTATTACATATAAAAATAATAGGCAATTTCGATCGTGTACAAAATGTAGAATCATATGCAGGATTTATTTCTTACTACTTCTTGGAGGCCTCAAGGTCTCATGATATACTTTTTTCTTAATATTAGTATCCTTGTCTCTTCTATAACCTAAATAAGCCTCAACTTTCATTCTCAGACCTTTATTTAAATTTCTTTTCCATTTTTGTGGTTCTTTATTAGCTTTATTATCCCTTTGTCTATTACTCGTTAAATCGCCGTGATACATGTTCTCAGTGTTTTCAAGAGGTAAGACGACAGATGATGCAGCATCGTTAGGTTGAGGACCGGTAATCTCATATACAGCGGGCGTTTCACCAGGGTTAGGTATCTCATCAACAGAGGGAACATCTTCAGGGTGAAGGCATGCTACCTCACCAACAACAAGATCTTCGGTTGGTTGGGGGTTCGACATTTCGCCAACAGCGAGAATTTCTACTTGTTGAAGGCAGGACATCTCACCAACAACGAGAACTTCTTCTCGTTGGAGACAAGATATTATCACATTGACAGCACGCACTTCTTCTGATTGAAGGTTGAATATTCCATCATAACCGCGAATTCCATCCGCTTGGGGGCCTTAATATCTCGTCAACAGCGAGAACTTCTCCTGTTGGCGGGTTGATATTTTACTTCGTCAACATCAACGGGTGATCTTCTGGCGTACGTTACCCGCTCTAGGGGTGAGGCTATGGAAAAGCACGGCGAGTCACTGGCAATTACTCTTGACATCGCCAAAGCTTTCGATAGGGTATGACACAAATCGCTTCTTTCCAAGCTATCAGCCTTTGGCCTGCCTCCCAGTCTGTGCAACTGGGTTGCAAGCTTCCTGCAGAGGGGCCGTATTCGCGTCCTTTGTGATGGACGTGCTTCGAAGTTCTTGCAGGTAAATGCGGGCGTGCCGCAAGGTTCCGTCTTATCTCCCACTCTCTTTCTTCTGCATATCAATGACATGCTCTCTAACGGTAGCATTCATTGCTATGCAGACAACTCCCGTGTAAGGTACACGGGATCTATTACGCACATCCTGCGGCCAAGCAGTCTGATATCGCGGAAAAAAGGCAGCTTCTGTGACTGAGCTGGACCGGATCCTGGACCACATTTCTCAATGGGGCGCTATAGGAACCTGGTCGAGTTCAATGCCAAGAAGACCCAGGTATGTATGTTTACAGCAGGTATCTCATTTCCTTCCCGTTCCCACTCTTCCGTGTACACCACTGCCACTGCAGGATCACCTCAATATCCTCGGTATGAATGTTTGCTGCACACTGAATAATAAAAACTATATCGAGAGTATCATCAAATCAGCCTCACGTAAACTCGGAGTCCTGAACAGAGTGAGACGTTTTTTCACGCCGGAGCAGCGGTGTCTTCTATACAAGACCCAAATTCGTTCCTGCGTGGAATACTGCTCACATCTCTGGGACGGCTCCGCAAAGTACTTACTAGATGCTCTCGACAGGTGGCAGCGACGTGCGGTCCGCATTATTGGGAAACCTGAAGTCACGAACACCCTCGAGTCTTTGCAGATGCGTAGAGATGTTGCGCCTTCGGCAGTATTCTACCGTCTCTACCATGGTGAATGTTCTGACGAGCTCTTCCAATTAGTCCCACCCTCTCCTTTCCTACACAGGACGACACGTGCAGAGCTAAGATGCCATCCATATACGGTGCAGAGTATGCCTGCTAGAACCAAGCGTTTCAGTGACTCATTCCTATGCCGCACCACTAAGACCTGGAACTCCCTGCCAGCTCACGTGTTTCCTTCTTCCTACAGTCCCGGGTCCTTTAAGCGGGGCGTGAAAAGGCAACTAATGAGGCCGTCAAGCTGAGTGCCACCACTGTTAACATTATGCATGTTTACGATGGTGACCCTCTTTCCGAGACTTTGCCTTTGCTTAACATCAGGCGAGGTGAAGTCAAATTGACGTGTCCTATATAAAAAAAACCGCTTAAGTTCCATAAAAATTGTCGGGAAAACACAGCGTAAGTCGTGGCAAACTGACGACTTGTGCGGTTGTAACTCGTTCGACGACTTGCGCGGTGCCGTTTCTACTTGAATAAAGTGCTGTTATTGGCTAATTTCAAAATTTCATATAACGCTATTGGATGCCAATGACGTATAAAACGTCACATGGCCATTTTTCGACTTACGCGGTATTGTTGTATAAGCGACGATATGCCACCTAAATGTTGTGAAAAACAATATGGCTGAAAAATATCGCTATTTTTTAAAAATGGAACGTTAAAATAAAAAAAAATCTCTCGTCAGGCTCATAGTTTGTTGCCCTCTTTTTTATTTCCCAATTATATTTCTAATTACGATTAATTAAAAATGTAATAAGAAAATAAAATTATTTTTACTTTGTTAGGTACTTACTTTGTAAAAAAGAAAGGATAAACCCGGTAATATTATAAATAAGCTAGCTATTATTAATAATGTATGTGCTTATCATTTGGACTTAGGTCTAGCTTCTTACGATTCAGAGGAGTTGCATTAAAAAAAAACTTCTACATAGGCTGAGAATATCATAGATCGCGAAAGACCACAACTCAACTAAGTACCCACCTACAAAGTTTTTGTCGCTGTCATCAAGATGTCATTGTAAAAAGCTGTTCTAAATGCAAAAATCTAAATGCAAAAAAAAAAATATTTATCTCATTTCGTAAAATTTAAATATCATTCCCGCCTCACTCAGGAATACTGACACAAGTTTTATTCTAAATTCTTTGTCTATGTAGTATCAGGAGTCTTTGGATGTGCCTAAATTAATCTAACATGTGACAACACGTTTCGAAGACCCCTCTTCATTTTAAAATAGAATGAAATAATCTCATATAATTAACTCCATGAGGCATAATGTATTTTAACACATTTTTCTTTTTGTTACAGATGCTATGGGTAAGTTGCTCCAGGCTTCAGGAAGGTACCATAAATCATTTAAGGCTAAAAAGACTCTAACACGAATTCCAATCTTCATAAAATTCGAAAAATAATTATCGTTCGCGCGCTTTTTTTTCACGAACAATAAGTCAATCCCGCTAACACTAGGAGTCCGCGCGGGATTCGCCTCGCATCGTAAAATTTGATTAGGTCATTAAAGCCAGTTAATTTATAGGCGTTCGAACTCCGAACAACTCTCATTTGTAATAAACACACAAAAATCGACCATAAAGCTGTTAAATTACGTAACATTTCACCTCGACCTGTCGAATGGCATTTACGACGTTCTATGAAATAAATTCTTCGCGTGTAATCTAAAATAACCTTTGTAGTAATTAATTGTATGGTGCAAAACTGTTTAGAGAAAATTTGAAATTGGAATGCCATTTTTTGTTTGGATCGCAAGTCACGTTGGTGACGTCATTAGCTATGCATGAGCCAATCAATGGTCGATCTTTTTCATTTGAATATTGTCGTTTAAAAATAATTGCTTATTAAATTTTCATCCCTCTATTTCGAAAATATCTAGAAGCCATTATATTTGTTTAAATTTTGCATTCCTGAGAACGAATTTATTACCTGTGCCTAACCCAGTAGGTACTTACTGTAATTAAGTTTAGTTCTAGAGAAGATTACTAAATTGAGCAAGGTGCGTAAATGCGTAATAGAGAGATTTAATTTTGACCCCACGTGTCAAACCTATCAAAGCCAACATAAAGACAAAAGTTCAAAATAAATAGGCATGTCTTCGAAGATTTAGTATAAAGTACAAACTTTATTGAAAGCTAAAGTTACCTACTAAAAATCACAAAGGACGTAGCTATAAAGTCTATTAAAAAATAGAATAGCTACCAAATCTGGAAAAAAAACCAGTGGAAACAACCATGAAATCATAAAAGTGCCTTAAAAATCATTATTGTAACGACCAACAGTGAAACTGGCTTATTAAAATATAAAAAATTGAGTCATTGCAAAATACCCAAAAAGGAAATACAAGAAAAAAACATTATGACGTATTCTGTCCAAAGCGTACTCAAAAACAATATTATTCTTAAAAAAATTGAATGACGTATTCATTTCGATGCACATTCGAAATTCGAAATATATATCTGGCGCGATTTCGTTTTTCCGTGAAATCTCATAATTCCAATTCGGAAACTGTATATTCATTTAGTGCAGAATTCCGTTGATGCATAAAATAAATTGAATACAAATAATATCAATCCGACACGGGAACACACTCGTATTGCTATTTATCATAAAATACGAACGCCGGACTGAAATTGGATATCGTTATCTCGTTCACTCGTATTCAGAGGGAGAGAGAGGTCCGATTTTTTGTTTTGTCTTTGTTTCGACGTTGTCTGTCTGTCTGTTGATTTGCTCACACCGCGCGCCGGTATCGACTCCCAATATTAATTAATGGTGGAGTATGCTTTGTTTCTTTCCATCTGATTGGTACCTTTGTACTTTAGGCTTAAGGTTCCGTAGACCGCAATACAGTACATAATTAGGTTTATTAATTGCAATATTGATGCATTTCTTTTCATAAAACGCCTTTTTTATAATGTGCTGGCTGAAATACATTTGGTCATACGTTAGAAGTTATTGTTCAGTAATATAAACTTCTTTGAAAAAAAAAAGATGTTGTGGCAACTGTGGATAAAAAAGAGATATTTATTGGAATTCCCTATAATCCGATTCTTACTGTCTTCTAAATGGGTGGTACTACATGACAAACAAAATTGAGTTAATTTATTTATGCACCCGGCTTTTCTTTTGCAAAATTTTCATCCTTCGCCATTTATATTTATATCCTACTTCGTACTACCTCAATCGATAAATGTTTTTAGAATTTTCCCGGTAATTATTCGAATTTTGCTCACGTTTTAAACCTTCCCTAGACCTCCACGAACATTTCAAGACCAAGATAAAATAAATCCGTTCAGCCGTCCTCGAGCTTTAGCGGGACTAACGAACAGTAGTTAATTTTTATATATATATAAAAGATAGATATCATACGAAAAAAGAACTTCAATTTACGGTCTCAATATCCTCTCTCAGAATGGTCTTGATTGCACCCAGGGCACCACGGAGTCTTCATATCTCTAATTTGACTTTTACAGTTTTAATGGGGATTACCAATGCTTCATATATCCGTCGAAATATATCTTAAGCGTTTTCCTCCAACGCACAAGTACCCCCAACTTTGATTAATGGTTCTGTACCACATAACACTGAGAGCAATAGCATTGATCCTTATCTATTGTTAATACTACTTGTTAATTACAAAAGCAATATATAGATGGCGCTGATACATAATATTGTTTTAGTAGCGCCCGACGGCGGAGCAGAATTACTGGACGATTGTAATTTGTTATTTTTTTTCTTTTCTGAGTTGATAGATGGATTAGTAGAGAAAAAATAGTACGGAGATATACCTATAAGTAGATAATAAACATAATATAGCCCATGACAATGTGCCTGCTTGATGACAATAGGTATAGGGAGTGAGTGGGTAACCCTAAAAAAACACAGTTGGCAAAATATGGATAAGTATAACACTTCTGCGTATCCTTCCGGGGACTTATAGGCGTTAATATATTATGTTATGTATGTCTAGAAGTTTAATTGGAACAGTGTTTCTGGATGACATTTTTACAGTTGCAACATTGGCTACCTTTTCTGTGCGGGTATCCCCCACAGGCCTTCAAGGTGGTTATTTATGTAGCACGCCGTGCGTCAGGTCACAAATGTTGGGGTTTATAAGGTAGTCCAATAAGGCTTTTCCTTCACACCCCAGCTGACCCATTGCCTTGCATAGTAGGTCGTACCTTGATGATCTTGGTAGAGCCATAAGCACGTACATATAGGTGTATAGTCCTCCATGTTGCCATTAGTCAGCCTCTGTGGCGTAGCGGTAGTGAACGTGGCCGCTCGCTCGATTCGAGCTCATTGCAAATATTTGTATGCATGAATATGGGTATTTGCATTGGTCTGGTCGTGCCTCGGAGAGCACGTTAAGCCGTGCATCGGCCCTTGTTGCCATACGAACATCTATAGCAGTCATTACGGGTAGTTGGAGCCGTCAAAAGTCCAACATCTGGTCTAGCTGCAATGCTTCGATATCGCCTTTGGGTTGTGGAGGTCAGTAGCAATCGCTTCACAGAAAAATATCCAAATTCAGCCAAATCCGCAGTTAGACTGGTAAAGCGGACCCCAGACTCCAAGCTGAACGCTTCGGATACGCCTGGGATTAACGCTAAGATGAAGAAGAAGAAGTCCATCATATTGTCTACTTGCTTGCTTCTACAGAGAAACCATCTCAAAAATATTCCCCTTTATTTTTATTACGGAACACTAAAAACATCGACAGGTGACCAATTAGTACTAGACTTAATCAAAATAATTAGCTAATTAGGATGTTAAAAAGTAAAACACGAAAAAACGGTAATTACGTAATTAATTATTGCATAATTCATAAAACCCGAACTTCCCGGTATTAATTTAATGGTAATAAAATTAATTGAACAAAATATTATTATGAACAAGCTTTCGAAATGCGGATACAAGATGGCTGTCTTTACTGTTGATAGTTAAAGAGTTTTTTCTATCTGAAGACAAAATTCTCTTAATGAAAATCTCATCAAAACTCAGTCTCATTGACATCGTGGTCATTTTTGACATTTGGTAGACCAACATACGCTTTAAAAGAGTCTTAATCTTTTTTAGGACATATCTCGCGCATTGACAAAGGGACGCTCTTCGCTCTTCAAGAAGAAGGAAACCCTTAAATTTACATTCTAACATGCAGCTTCGTTCTATCTTGATCATATAGTGGATCACACTAATATCTTAGAGGCGAAAGTTTGTGAGTTGTTGTTTGTTACTTCTTCAAATCTAAACGGCTTTAGTGGTTTTAATAAAACTTGGTATGGAGTTAGCTGACACCCTGGATTAACACATAGGCTCTATTTGGTCGCGATAGCCGATATCCACGCGGACGAAAATCGCGGGTAAGAGCTGACAAGTTAAAAAGCTTAAACTCTAAAATTTGTCGTCTGATCCAAAGAATAATTAGATAGCTTCTAAAGAGCAGTTTTGTCGCAATCAATACGATTTGTTCAACAAAGTGATATTTGAAGAAGATAGTTTGATAGACCGTAAGGTTTAATGTGGTAAGAACCGTATAAATACTGCACGACTTTCCTACGTCACGCGATTTTCATCTATTTTTACTTGTTGGACATAAAAAAAGAATGACGAACCTATAAAACTAAAAAGACCCTAATCTATATACTTAACAGTAACTTCATAAATTGTAGCCTCTAAACTATTCATAGCCTAACCTCACATTTGGTATGTATACATAACGCTATTATGTCACCACATCAACAAGCTTAAAGCCGATCATAACAAGCCTCTATCAATCTGAATTGCAAAACAGCTACCCACATTCTCATCATAAACTTGTAAACATAACCTATAAACCGAAAACCCGCCAAAACGGTTTGACAAGTGCACAAACGAGCCAATGGCGCGTACACATTCAAATTTCGAACGCAACATTCAAGATGGCGACCTTCGCGAGTCATATATCAATCGTGATTTACGCACCGCAACCACGGCCGGTCGACGACCGCCCGAATTTCGTTCAGAAATGCACTCAGCGAGTAATTTATTTGTTACCATCTATTATTTTGTAGACTCACAAGGTCCTAAGCACAGCTGACATTAATATATCATTTTACGCGACGTCGACATTGTGCTCTGTCCTTATTTCACACCAACAGTTTGCGTATGAGTGAAAGGGACAACTGTAGGGGCAGAGTAGTTTGCGTTTTCACTTTTTATAGTAGCAATATATTTGATCAGCTGATCGTTGTGACGTTTACTGCCCAAGTGTCAGTGTTGTGTTTTTCATAATTTATATTATAGTAGGTATTTTTTGGTCTGTCTTGCTGTAGGTCGGGATTATTTACAATATTGAATATTCATCTAAATATTTAGTATCAACTTCTGGGCTGAGTTGCTCTATAAATTTAATGGGCGTTTGGTTTTTGGTGTATTTTCGCGATTATTTATTGTTATTATCACTTGGTTGGTGTGTTATGAAGTTATTGGTTAATTTGTGGGTCAGTGGTGAACTTTTCCGAACTGTATTTAGTTTTATGTTAATCAGTCTATTGTTAGGCGTCAACGATAGTGATGTGATCTGGAATAGTTAAATTTGGGTAAATCACTGTTGAAGATTTTCGTAACCTTACAATTTCAGTTTTGGCGGGCTTTTTTGTAAAGATATTTTGTTTGCAATTGGATTGAATGAATGTGATGTCTTTTATAACTTATTATGTAATTTTTAGAAGGGTTAAAACAATTTTTATGTCGCGTTTTCTCAGCCATTAGCCCACTTATCATACCTACCGAACTCAGAAAGTAGGTATATTATTCTTGATACTCATAAAAGGCACGCACATAATTTAAAATCTATACTTTTGATTTCTTCATTGCTTTATTAGGTACTCAAAAAATATTGATTTCCGTATGAATTTGAACACATTTCTTTCTATAAGAGTTTAAGTTTCCGTAAGTGTAAGCAAGAAATATCTACGTATGTCTATCCGCCATTCGAACAAACCCGTTGCTTCAAGGACTACCTTAGAACGCAAGTTTTATTAATAAATGTTTAGTATACACGTTCTGGTATACAACACATGTTACATAAAGGTGTAGGCACACTGCGTCGGCAAGCGCACGTGGTCACAGTAAATATTTTTGGAAGCAATCGATTTCCGAAATCCATTCGGTTCCCTCGGTACCGCGCCGCCTCGTCCGTGGCGTGGTGTATTAATATGGATACGCATATCTGTTGGGATATATATTTTTGAATATATATTCACACAAGTTAATCGTGGAGATGTTAATAAAAGTTTTATTTTGTCAACTATAATTTTGATATAAATGATTGATACTACCTTGAGTTGCTTTTTTAAATGTTAGGGACTAGAAATTTTTAAATAATAGTAGGTGTTTCATTGTCATCATTTGGCAAGCTAACTGGGTTTTTTATTTAGGCAGGGTTAGCAGGTCAAATGGTTGTTGATCCCATAAAAATCGTATAAGCCAAACTAAAACCAGGAAAAGGAGTAAACCGGGGATCTGAAATAAAAGCCTCGGATCCTACCAGGCATACGACTAAGATGTTGGCGGTGCATAATAACATCCATATTCAACCTCATTGTAAAGAAATACATAACAAAATAATAATTTTCCATTCTCGCATAAACCTACTTACAACATACGAAGCCTGATTACACATAGCCGTTCGACTTGATGCGTCAACATCTCTAACAACTGATTGTGAAGATTTAATTGTACAGCAATCAGCATTACAGTAATTTATACCCATACTAATAATCACTAAATATCTATTGTTCTGTGTAAGACAAAATAACATTTACGCCAAATGTTTAAAGTAATGATCAATTCAAATACAGTGATCGGTCATGGAAAATGTTACGACGCATAACCTTAGGCTGTTTATTATGTTTTCCGGAGTGTCTCAAGGAACTGTACTAGGGCCATGTATAAATTCTGAATATCGGTGATTTTATATTTAACTTCCATCCTATTCATATACTCGTGTCAGTAAATCCCTGAAGGGGTAGGCAGAGGTGTATTAGCACCCACGTTTGATAAATTATTATTTTTGGTCCTATGATGTAATAAGCCTATTACCGTCTAGCGGGCCCTTTGTCTTGGGCTGTATGTTTACTGTCGGATGGAGAACAGCCCTATCCTTTAGTCGCCTCTTACGACACCCACAAGAAGAGCTGAGGTGATCCTATTATACTCCATCAGGAACCAACACGGCCATTTTTTTTAATAACGTTGAGTTATATAGTTCATCACTGTTTTAATCCAATAATTAGACTTAGTTACATATAAATAATATAGGTATGTGACTGAATTTTTTATAGCAATTTTAATGCTAACTTTAAAGTTCGAAAAACATAACATAACATAACATAAACTCACGCCTGTACTCCCCGAAGGGGTAGGCAGAGATGCTAGCACCCACATTTCGCCAGTTTGTTTAGGTCCCAATGTAATAGGTGGCGAGCCTATTGCCATTAACCGGGTACTTATAAACCTGCGATAAATACACACATAACTTCGAAAAGCATCGAGAAGTCATAGGTGTGTGCCATGGTAAACCTGGGATCGAACCCGAGACCTCGTCTCAGCAGTCCATTACCCATACCACTAGGCTACCGCAGATTCGAAAAACATTGGAAAAAATGAAACGCATCGGAAGAAATGAAATTTTCCGAATAAACAAAAATTCATAATAAGTACCTATACAATCTTCCGTATGCAATTCCAACTGATATCTTAAATGTGAAAAATGGCTGTTGAAATTCTGTAAACGGGTAGAAGTACGACCAAGAAATCAGACAGGAGTTTAAATCTTGCTAAGAATAGGTTCTTGTGGACCGCCCCAGGGTTAGTGTTACAAGCGAGTAAAGCCGCGGGCAACAGCTGGTTGAACATAACAGCAAAACGACACTTACGAACTTATGCGATAAGAGTACCGTTGGCTAATCTTTCCATTGTCTCATTTTAATTGTCATTTGTTGTGTAAACGCATAAACTTCAAATAAATCAATAAAGATATGCTATAAAACTGGTGGAATGCCTCAAGGCACTATAATATGATGGACATGATATAGTCCCCTGTAGCCCTCGTAAAAAATCGCCAAAAACGCTTAAATCCAAATTTCACTACAAAAGCGATTCATTCATTCAGTATAAAATCTTCAACAGTCGTATCCACACAAATCGTGAGACATTACCGCGTATCGCACCGCCTGGCATCATTAATCTACGTGACAGTTCAAAATTTAGTTACAGAGGGATACCCCTCCCGCTACCCTCCGGCACAGCCCCGACGTACCGCGCTTCGCCCCCGCGGCTACCCTTGTGCTCGACGCAAGTTTTTGAAGGATGCCTAATTGTCTACATGTATAGAGTAGGTGCTTGGACCACTAAAAACGTTTGTGAATATGTAGAACACTGTGTCGAAGGCTATACTGAAGTCAAACTAGTACAAACCTGGTTTATTTTGCATTGTGAATAGATGATTCTATTATTTATCTATCGGTGCGTTCGGTTAGTAAGTCCTGCTCCAGACTTGAGGAGAATAGACCTCGATCTTTGCGACTAGTTGCTCTAAATATACTTAAGTTTGTTTGCAAGTTCCTTTAAACAACTTGTATCTTTAATATATTAAAGTAGGTTAATTTCATGAGCCGAGGACACTGTATGATCTTTGACAATCAACTTCAAATGAACAGACTCATTTTCGTTGTTTTTGTAGACCAGTGCCTAACAATGACAGTACGTGACGTTTTTGACAGTTGCGTTTGAGTATGAAACGTCAAAAATGTCACGTACTGTCATTATATCGTTCTCAAGTATCATAACTTTAACTGACAGCAGAGCGTGCAGACGACCCAGAAATACAGGTGGCTGACTCCAAAAAATAAGTCATAATATTACTTTCCAATTTCCATTATTTTCCCTTTTAGATAAGCTATCTTCAGTCAATGTTAAGGTACTCATAAACTCTTATAAAAATACTAACAGGTTGCCATAACCGTGATTTACATAATGTCTACGCGTATAAGTAACAACAATCTACCCCAGCTTACGTGAGACTGTGCAATAACTTGAACGGGGAACCGAATCAATAATAATAAACTATCAGTAAGATCATTAAACTCTGAATCGAAATTACTAGGTTCGCATGAGCACACAGAGTTTCACTTGAAACTAATTAGCGTAGTCTATACAGCGCTTTTCACCCGCGTTCTGTTAGTGGCAGGCGCCGCGGGGCGTCTTCGCTTCCGTGTGCGATACATTGTGGAAACTCCCCGCCAGTCCTGCTAGCCTGGTAAATTGGGATCGATATTGAGGCGCGCCAGTACTTCTGCATAGCGTGATGGTATGAAACAACTAATAATAAACATAGAACAAGCTGTCTGTCTATAGGTATGTGACAAATTGGGTCGAATTACACAATCTCCCAAAACTTTCTAATTTTTGACCACAGATAAAATAGAATGTGGGAGGAATGCCGTCCCACTTTTTATAGCCTACACGCAAATGTCGTACTTAAAAACAATAAAAAAAGACAATAAACTTTGGTGGCTGTTGCAACATTCAGAAAACAAAATGAAGAATTGATTTTTCTAAGTTCATTTACGTCACAACATACTTCTACTTAAAAGTAATACAAGATCAGCTAGCATATAAAGCCTTTTAGATAAATTGCAAAGATATGGCGTAAAACAAACAAACATGTCTACTGATACTATAAATGCTAGATCTATCTGTGTTTTACCTTATCAAAACATAGACTATTTGTAAACGACTACAAATGTAAAATAGATATAGCTAAGATACCTTTTCTCAGAAAACAACGACTTTTTGATAAACTCACACATTTCACACTACAATTTATCTCTGTGCGAAATTTCATCAAAATCCATTCAGCCGTTCTAACGTGTGTGATTTAACACAACTTCCATCCATTCCCATTTATAATACAAAAAGAAACAATCTTAATTTTCGGCATCACACCCATTACTGCGATTGTCCGAGTAGTAAGTACCTCTTAAAAAACAAACTTGTTTTTTCAACCGCCAATGACCTTAAAATACAAACATAGCTAATCAAAGGCAGGCAAACCAACGGGGCACACGATAGCACGACCCAAACTTCGATCCGCGTGTAATTTTTCTCCAAGTCGTCATGAATAATCAAATTTTTCTATACATACCGTTTATACCAAGTTTCGGACCGACCCAAAAGAAACAGGCCGTAAAATACAGACGTAAATGTACCAAATCAAACCTTAATATGTGTGTCGTAAAGTTCTTATTTAAGTGTCCGGGACGTAGGGTTGTGAAATTTATGAAAATGACGGTTCGCCTGTCTGACCCCCGTGACTGGCACAATTTTGTATCCGAGTGTATTTTTACTTTTTTTTATTACATTCTGGTGGTATTACTCAATTTTTAATATTGTGTTATGGGTGATACTTGTATTAGGAACAAAATGTGGTGACGTCACGTACTTTATGTTTTTTACGTCACAACATGGAGTAGTTGGAAAAGTTATGAGATTTGATATTGGTCTTTACTGTTTTGAATGTAGATTTTTTAGACGACACTATATAACTCATGCCTTTCTTCTTTCGAGGTAGGCAGAGTTCACCATCTTGATACTACCTTACCTTAGGAGGGTCATACCGTAAGGGATGGCCCTGGGTCATCCAGGGTGCGAGGGATATGTCGATGACAACCTCACCTCCGGCCTAGCACCACGACCCACAGTCGGCGTGCGGTTTTAGTCGGTTCGAGTCCGACATAACCTCCCCTTCCGGCTCCGGAAGACCAACTCCTTAACCACTAAGCTACCGACGCTCGTTTACCGTGGTCGTTTACATATTGGTGTGTGACCTGGGTTCGAACTCGCCACTTCTCGATCGCAAATCCGATATTTACTACCGCAGCTTACTGTTTGATATGAGCGGTCGTTTTTACCCGACTGCCGAAGAAAGGAGGGTAATGTTTTAGAGGTTGAGTTCACATACGAAACTTCTTAAAAGAAGCTCTACACCTATAAGTCTTTTCATCTCTTTGCTAGTATTACACAAACATTCTCTCTCTCTCTCTCTCTCTCTATCTCCTTTGTGATAGTCATCTTCAAGTGTCATAACATCTCACCGAAATATATCTATCGTGTATCTATAATATGTACCGTAAGGTTTTAATTTTTTCTTTTCTTTCTTTCGTGAATAAAGTGGCAACCCTGATAGTACAGTCAGCTACATTTTCGCCAGCTCATCACATCGCATTACATGTGTACGCGACTGTACCCGCCCCGGGCACTACGCGTCACTATCAAAGTGCCATTAGTGATACACCCTCTATTTTTTGTTTTATATTCATTTGGGAGGGTAAGTTTAGGAGGTCGTTCACGCTTAGGGCCTAAATTTAGAACACCTGTTTTATTGACTGGCTTTTTCATTATCTTCACTCCGTTATGGGTTCAGCAGAGTTTGTTTTACAATAAAAAACTATTTTTTTAAATTTTATATATTATGACCGCGGTTTGTGGAATTTTGATGTCGTTTCTGTATCATATGCTTTCCTATTTTCTTTTCCGGGATAAAAGCCCTAGTCTATGTGTTATTTTAGATACTATCCCTGTAACAAAATTCAGCCAGATCTGTTTAGCCAACAAATATTCAAACATCGAATCATCTTCATTAAATTACACTATCCATACTAATATTATAAATGCGAAAGTAACTCTGTCTGTCTGTCTGTCTGTATGTTACGCTTTCACGCCTAAACTACAGAACCGATTTTGATGAAATTAGGTATAGGGGTAGATTAGACCGTGAAAAAGTACATAGGCTATGTTTGGTAGCGATAACCGACATCCACGCGGACGGAGCCGCGGGCAAAAGCTAGTGGTACATATAGAGAAGCCTATAAAAACACCCAAACCAATACATATTCATACATTCAAATATTTACACTTAGCAGGAATCAAACCATGGAGAAGGAAATGACAGCGGAGTTGTTACAAGGCAATCGAGTCACGTGCCATCCAAACGTCAAATGGACTCATTCGGTAGGAACGTTATACCTATGAAGTCCTTCGACTTTTGACACCCCGCGCGTCTCTCTTCCCATCCGCATTCGGCGACGCGGTTTCATTAGGCGAATTATCAATGGGGCATCTCCGTTACTTAATCATATTCTGTCCTCCGTGAATCAAACCTACAATTCTTTCTTAAAACCATTCAGCCGACACCGCTTCCATACCCAGTGACCTGCCAACGCCAAAGACCCCATGATCGATGGCCTGGCTGTGTCAAGGCCACATTTGACACATTTGACAGCTGTCAACAGCATTGACGCCGAAAAACATGATCAACTATAACAGATAGGTTTCTGTGGGGCGTTGAACTTGAATCGATATATTTAGAGAAAAATGCTAAGTTTTAGAAGGTAAGGGTGTTTTTGGAACCCCATAATGCCGATACTCCTGGTGATTGACAAACGAAGACTCCCCTTTCAGGGCTGGGAGGTATGATAGCAGTCACTCCCTTAAAAGCCGTACTAAAATTACCTATATGAAAGTATCAGATGCAATTTGTAAACATTGCTAAAATGATGAACAAACATACCGACTATGCAATTTTTTGACTTTCAGTTTAACTGTAAAGTGACTACAATATTTTAAGTGAAGCGACTGCCAACTTACCTCTACAACCCACTGGTGATATCACAGTTCTGTACCTAGACCAAGTCGTCGGACTGTGCTTCCAGGCCCGCCATTAACGTACTTCAAGACAGGTCCTTTAAGCGGGGCGTGAAAAGGCATCTGATGAGGCCGTCAAGCTGAGTGCCACGACTGTTAACATGGTACATGTTTACGATAGTAACCCTCTTTCCGAGACTTTGCCTTTAGGCGTCATGGGGGCCATCAGGCGAGGAGAAGTAAAATTGAAATGTCCTTTATAAAAAAAAACTCAACCCCCAAGAGTCTAAATAATCCTAAAAGGCAAGCCGGCAGAAATCGTATTGTTAATTTGTTAATTGTTAATTGTATTGTTGTTGGATACCTTGTCACTGGTACTAGGCTACCACGCAGCCAGGAGCCTCTTCTTATGATCATCCTTGCCTTTATTCCGGTAGCATCCGAGGCTGCAAAAAAGCTACTGAGCTAGAAACCTCTAACTACATACAATTAAATGGTAATACTTCCTCTTCTCCATGTGCTCCTGGTACTTGAACTTTGACACTTATTAATCAAATATATTAAGAAGGCTCTCTGACAGTTGAAAACCAGTATTTCAAAGTGTTCCTTTTACAAAAATGGTGTCACAAAAACAGCCAGTGCCAAACAAACATTAGGAATAGGTACGCTATCGATCTACCACTCGTTTGTACCTACGGATGAGTTATAAGTCAGAGCCACGGACCATCCCCTCTGTAAGGCAACGACCCTTAACCTTCCCATATGATTTACGACCATCCATTACCGCAATAAGGTACATTTTCAAATGATCATTCAGAGTTTTCTTACGACGTTGCTAAGTCTCCGTATTGACGTTTCAAGTTTAGTAAAGACAGTAAAGACGGTGGTCTGCAAACGATAATGGCACTTATTGTCTTAGTTTTAAGAGCTGGGCGGTAGGGCGGGCCGCCCAAGTTTGGGCGGGTGCAATTAGAAATGTTTTTCCAGCGAAAAATGTATGTTTTTTGTCGTTTTATTTTTAGATTATTAGTTTTTCTAGTATTTGCAAATGTTACGTTTCCGGTAGATGTCGTTCCAGAATGTTTTAAGCTCTAACAGTCAAAAATGGAATGTACAGTTATAAACAAAAGTTACTAAAAATCGTACTAAAACTGTTTTTTTTTTTTATAAAATTAATATCAATCTTAGCGTTAATCTTAGCGTTAAACTTGGGTGCATTTGTGGCATTCACCTCGAGGCTTTCACTTATTATTTTTACTCCTTTTGGCTCGGCTTACATGGCCAAAGTCTCATCATTCTATCAATCAGCAGGTTGGCTTGAGCTCGAAATATCATGGTAGCCCTCCAAAGACGATACTATACCATCATTATTTGAAAAAAAAATGTCTAGCAACGTCAGCAGTCTTTATAACGATAACAAAATTGAACAGTCGATTGTGTCAAGCAACAAGAACTTTAAATTACGTAAGAATAGTGATTATTAATGTTGTTGCTTGTAGTTCCATCTACGAATCATCATTCATACACACATAAACAGTAATTACTTCAGGTAACTGTTAAGAGCATGTTACAGCGACATTACTATAACATTATCTATAATTGTTTCTTAGCAAGAAACCGTAAAATATCAACGAGAACCATTCGTTTTATAATTAAACTTATTAATTAGCATTAAGTTAATTTGTTTTGAAGTCTGTCTAATTTGACATTCATAATTATTAAGAGTGGAAAAAGCTAAGGCTTATAGATAACTAGCTATGACCCGCAGCGTTGTGTAAATGCCAACCTAGCTGTAAATATTTGTGCAAATATTTGTATGCATGAATATGGCTATTTGAATTTGGTCTGGGTGTTTCTATGTATATGTATGTATTTACAAAAAAAAAGGATATAAGTATGTTTATTCGCGTTCTAGATTCCATAACACAAGTTATAAAAGCTTACTTATAGAGTTGTGTACAATGTTGTGGAATATTTATTTATTATTAAAGTTGAATTATTTACCAAAAGGCTAAAAACAGAGTAAACATTATGTCTTTAGTTTTGATGATTCCAATAGTAATTTTTAAGTCAATACAAGTTTTACAGAGGAAATTTACAGGTATTCAGATAAACTACTACATACAGTAACGGAAGCTTGTAAAGTTTGTAAGGAGTTATGCAAATGGGGGCTGTTCTCACTGCCTACCCCGGAGGGAAAACGTCGTGAGTATATGTGTTGGGTATATAGTACTCCTGAACGTTAACTTTGTCAATTTTAATTACACAAAACTAACAAAAGCGTTAATTTACAATCAAAAAAATCTATTAAATCGTTTTTGTGTAACTGATAAACAAAGACACAAACTATCATATTTATAATATTAGTTGGACAATCCCAAAACCCTTGGACCGTATGCATTTCCTGCATATAACATACAATGCACATTAAATTGTGTATAGGTAAGGGCCATTGGTCGGCTTCAAAGGCAGTTACATTGAGAGCTATCGATGAACCATTAAGGAAATTGCTTTATGTGAGAATGGGTCGCTTTCTGTACTTGAATGTACGAAAATTTCCTCCTAAAGCATACATATACCTTCATATTATTTGAAAAGTTAGTAAATATAACATTTATTGTATGCTAGTAATTTTAGTAACTTTTAATATAACTTTAAAATAACTTAGATTATAACGTTACTGTTTTTTATTATTCTAATTTAGACTTAGGCGCAGTTTCGTATTTGACAGTTGTGATACTATTTATATTTTGCATAGCACATAATTTTAGAAACTTTTGGTACTGATTTTACTTACAAAAAATCGATGGTAAAATTACAACATGAATGACGTCATGTTTTTAAATATTCGAATAAAATACTTTTATGTTCGAAAACTTTTGAGTTTTTATTTATATAGCATAGTAACTTTTCTCTTAGTGAATTTTTAGATAAAATAAAAGAATTTACATGACAAAATCGAAATTTTTCTTTTAAATTCAACAAAAGACAGCAAAAAAGCTACATATCCCCAACAGGCAGTGCGCAGTACTGTATACTAAGATAGAATAAAACGTAAGGAGGTCGGGAACAGAAAAAGCGAGTGATTTATCGTGAGAAGCGACATCTTCTGCGGCCCTGGTAGCCTGGCAGGTGTGAGGGTAAAAACCTATAGAGCAAATAGGTATAATGAACACATTGTGTTCTACCATTTTGGGTTAGTTTTATTTTCTAAGGTTGAATTTCACCAGTGGAAATCCGTTTAATTAAACTGACTCAATGAAATTTTGTAAAATGTTATATGTTCTAGCTTGGTGAAACTCATAGTTTAAGACGAATTTCACAAATCAATCTTCAAGTTAACTGCGTTCTCATATTTTAAAACATAACATAAACTCACGCCTGTATTCCCCGAAGGGGTAGGCACCTCTGCCTTCTCATATTTTACGAAATAAAAATGAATGAGTAAAATATGAGAACGCAGTTTAATTTTTTATTGATCTCGGTTCCATAGACAGCTGTAAAATAAAAGAAACTAAATAGTTTACTACATTGTAGGAAATTAAAAAGCTTCTCATAAACCATAAACAGTAAATTTATACAATGAAACACACAATTTTTAACTTCTTGTATCGTAACATACATTCTATATAGGCACACGTAACCGATGATTAAAATCCAATTAAAATAAAATATAAGACCAAGAAACAATGGCGGCGGTTTCGCGCCAAAACACGCAATTAACATTCATAATTCTCGTTTTTTATCGAATTAAAACAATTGGTGCTTCAAAAATCTGTTTTGATTCCTATCACTCGTGGGTGCAGTGGCTCTCAAAGATTCGTGGTCGAGGTTGGAATTGACTTGACCCCTTCGGCTGCCTTAGATTTTTTTTAACATGTTATAGTTGTAGTTTAAATTTTATTCCCATAAAGTGACTGCTATCTGATTTCCACATTCTACTGGTGATTTTGAAGTTTTGTGTTTGACTGGGTTTTCGCACTTTAATGATCCAACTAGGTACCCTTATGCCAAAGATGTTCGTATTCGGGATTAACGTCTTAATACACTCTCAGAGGCAATAAACATTCATCCATTCTCAGCCCCAGTTTTCAGACCGTCCATCTTTCTTTATTCTAAAACAAACCCTAGTAGATATTACGTACAGCAGTAAATAACAGCAAAAAATATATATCTAAAGTTTCTCAAGTTTTTAACATTAGTGTACACCATATTTGATTTATAATACCAGTCTCGTGGTCATAAAAATCTACAGACCTGATTGCAGTCTGTGATGTATAGTTTTTAAACTTTAACGTGATGCAGCAAAGAAAATGCATTCTATATAAAATAGCTGACTTGCCCCGGCTTGGCCTGTGGCATATTAATAATAACAACAATAACAATTGTCTTTATTGTACACCAAGTATATAACAATACAACACATAATATTTCTATGTATAATGTGTATGTATTTACGAAAAAACAAGTATTTAAGTATGTTTATCCGCATTTTAGATTCCATAACATAAGCTATAAAAGCTTACCATGGGTCTAGATAGCGTTGTGTAGAATGTTGTGGAATATTTATAAAAAAATAAAAAAAATATTAATTTGGTAGGTAAATACAATTGGCGGCCTTATCTTATTATTATAATTTAAAGCAACAGCTAGTACAGAATAGTACAGACGTCCAACTAAAAATGACATCAAAATACACATATACACATACATTATCTACACATTCAAATCGAGAAACCACTAAAACTTTGAGAACCAGTTCAATCCGCGCGCATTTTAATAACAGTGATTGTCCAAATCAAAATGGTTGATTCTTAGGGGCATAATTTATTTGGGCTACAATTAATTTCACCCAATAACAACTATTCATTAATATTTCCTAACTATACACCGTTTTCGTACAAATTTTACGTATAATTGTTATTTTTGTTACAATGTGGAGATCGTTTGGAAAATTGTATGCTTAGTTTGTTGAATTGGAATAATTTGAATTAAATAATATAGTAGGTGTTGCTTGCGGCACTGCCTTCGTAGTTTTTTTTTTTTTATCGTGCGATAAATGCCCACGGATACCACCCCCCGGAGCCGGTGGAGGTGGTTATGTCGGACTCGAACCGACTAAAACGCACGCCGTCTTGGGTCCTTGGTTGCCGGAAGTGAGATTGCCAAAAGCATATCTCTCGCACCCCGGCAAGACCCAGGACCATCTCTTTCGAGATGGCCCCCTTCGGGTTGTGGGGACCACAGTGTCCCCATCTAGCCCCGGTTACGGGGAGGCGAATTTTTGCGCCGTCGCCGCGACCTGCTTCTGCTAGGGTGACAGGTGGCTCCACCGGTCACCCCCAGGCCAGCGCTCATGGAGGACGGAGATCGTTCTGCGACCTCCGACGTCCAGTTCGCCTTCGCTCTGCGCGGGCTTCCCGGGCCCGGAGTCAAGTCCGGACCCGACCGGCCGCCTCCTTCTCGAGCATTACTTGCTCGCAGAACGAGGCGGCCGCACCCCAAGCGTTCGCGCATCGTACCATCGCTGTGAGCAACGTGGCGAGTGTGAGGACTCCCACCCCCAGAGCCGCCACTAGGACCCGCCTCGGCGTGTCCCACGCCGGGCACTCAGTCAGCGTGTGCAGCTCTGTGTCCCCGCTCGCATCACAGTGATGGCAGTCGGACGTTGGCTCCTTCCGGATCCGACACAGGTAACTCCCGAAACACCCGTGTCCGGTAATCCCCTGCGTCAGCCGGTACGAGAGGCTGCCGTGTGGCCTCTCTAGCCACTCCTCCATGATGGGTCTTACCGCCGCTATTACGGCGTGCCCTTCTGCCTTCGTGGATGGTGGTTATCGTGAGCGAGCTAAAACTATCTCAGTACTAAATTTCATCGAAATTGGTTTAGTGGTATAGGCATAAAAGCGTAACAGACAGGTAGACAGAATCGGAAAAGCGACCAAAACCAGTAATGACTTTTCTCTTTGATAACCCGCAACGCAAAGTGAGTGATGTTATAAGTTTAGCGTGTCTATCTGTGACATCATATCTCCCAAACGGATGATGCGATTTCAATTTAGTTTTATTTTGTATTAAAGGTGACTTTTGTGCGAGTGTTTTGAGACATGTTTGATGAAAATCGGTTGAGCCGTTTAAAAGTTATGGGGGGGTTAAAGTGGTATTGAACTTGATGCACAATTTTTTTTTTTATAGGACTCGGACTACAGACATGTACCATGTTACCATGGTGGTACTGAGCTTGAATGACCTTGCCTTACCTAAAATGGTTCCCAATTTATCGGTTAAACTTTCTAATGATAGCTATTGACAGTTTCAAATAAATAGTATTAGATCATAATTTCCATCAATTAAATGAGAATTTTTTTATAATTCCTTGTTTGTCTATTATAGAATTCTTTGCCTAAAACAGCTACAAGCATTTTCATAGACACACGCTATGCATCTATACATATAAAATTACTTGTCCCGACTGACTGACTGACTGATTCATCAACGCAGAGCCTAAACCGCTGGACCTACAAACTTGAATTTTTTACAGTAAATGCATTTTATGATGTAAGCATCCACTAAGAAAGATTTTTTTTAAATTCTGCTACTAAAGGGGTAAAATAAAGGATGGAAGTTTGTATGAAAGTCCGTAATTTTCAGATCTAGATTCACTAAATTTCATAAACCTGTGCCTTTTAAGAAATAAATGAACACGTGTATCAGCGTTTTTAAATTTTAACTACTAAGAGGGTCAAATAGGTGATAAACGTTTGTATGGAAAGTTCGTCATTTTTGAGAAATATTTTGTCGCAATAACCGACATCCACGCGGGCGAAGCCGCGGGCAAAAGCTAGTTATTCAAATAGTTGTATATTATACCTCAAGACATAATATCTTGGACCTGAAAAATGGAATGTAATTTGCAATGAAAACATACGTTACCAACAATGTTGCAATATACAATTATTTTTAGTACCACTTGTCGTTAAATTTACACTTTCTAACCATCCGGTACTTTTTATATTTATATTCCGTCACCCATGACTCGTTTCGTAACGGGCATATTTAGACAATTTCCCTGGCAAATCCCCTCCCCTCCATATATTTATAAGGAGCCTGCCCTATCCTGATATTCGCCAGGTTATTACAATTTTTCGCATTATGAATATCGTCGCAGGCACCCCACTAATGCGGCTGGTGTCAGGGGACCCACACCTCAGCAATTTCACTTTAATTCTTATTTAGAGTACCACCTTATTTCGGTTACAAGATTTTTAGTATTTGTTTATAGCGGTAACTTGTGCTATGGGGTAATTTTCGCTTTTTTTGCTCGAAGATGTAATTCTACTTTATGGTTTTTGAGTAAGTTTTTTTGTATAGGGTATGTAATTTGCTTCTAATGTTATGGTTTTGAAAGTTTGTAGGATTTTGAATGTTTGTTAGTCAATAATGCAAAAACGGCTGGATGGATAGTGTATAACCTGGATGTCTAATGGAATGAAAGAGAATCCAAAATAGATGTATAAAATATTGGGTCTAGAGTAGTTTGAAGATTTGTGATTTTGCATAGAGGTTCCTGTTATGACGAAGTTTAACATTTTTAGTGTTTCGTACTCACCATGCTGTACCTATCTTGTGAATTCTATTACTAAAAAATAATTTTGTATAAATACGGAACCCCGGAGCCCAACTCGCACTTACCTGTTTTTTTTTTTAATTGTAGTAGGTTTTCGTGGAGAAAGTCACAGGCAACAGTTAGTCAAAAGTACCAGGATACCAGTAGACTTGAGGATGTTCGAGTTTAGAACAGAGGTCAAGGGTTTTTATTTGTTCGAAAGTGTAGGTGTGTGCGTCGGCCGCGTCACCGCGCCGCTATCAATCATGCATGCACCATTGCGCCGCGCGAGCTTTTGTTCGAATTACGAATTTCGAAAAAGGAACACAAAGCGGGAGAAAATTATGTTGCGCGCGTTCTTTTTAAACATGGCGCCCCCCGTAGTGATGCACTCGTATAACGTATTATTTTTCAATTAAAACAGTCGAAATGAACAGTGTTTGCCATTTTGTGTAAAATGTTGGTTGTTGATTACACGTTCGATGCTCGACAATGGAGTTCGTAGCGCGTCCCGCGACATTACCGACACAATAATATACAGTGTGACACCGTTAAAAAAGTAACGAAATTGCTAATGGTGTATGATATTGCCTCCCCTTATTTTTGGGGTAAGAAAAGACTAGGGGCGGGCAACACCTTCGTTCTCCCAGGAGGTGTTTTTTTGAGTTGTCGTGTATTTTTTTTTTTGTATTTTTTGTGTGTTTTTTTTCGCGTAATGACACTGGGGTCCTGGGAGAGTTGGACGAATCCATTAGATAGGCGGGAGAGCTTAATGTAGCAGGTTTTTCTTTTGAAATCGAATCGAAAAAATGATGTCGCGTCGCATGTGAACATTAAGTACTTAAGAAGACTTTTTCCGACGGCTTTCGTAAAAATGGGATTTGAACCCGCTATAGTTTCTTTTTAGGCTATACAGTACAGGTTCAAGTAGCTCAGTTAACAAACTGAATTTCTTGGTTCTGCGCTGGATAGCTGAACGTCTACATCTATGATATAAAAATGAATGTAAGCGCATAACTCAACAACGCCTGGACCAATTTGGCCAATTCTTTTTTTTAAATGTTCGTTGAAGTTCAAGGATGGTTTTTACGGCGAGAAAATTTCGAATAATTGCCGGAAACCGACATCCACGCGGGTGGAGCCTCGGGCAAAAGCTAGTATATTATAACATTGACCATTGTTGATATCTGTAATGGTTTCCTTCATCTTCCGCTTGCTATCAGACGAGGTAGGAATTCATATCACAGTGCTTTACGTTTAAAAATGTTAGCGAGATAACCTTAAGTGTTAATATTTATTACAGTTGTGTTTCTGCTGCAGTATTTCTGACTTCTTTTCCTTATAACTCAGCTCCTAAAAGTCGTAGCGTGATGTTAAACAACCCATAACATTCCCCAAAAACTGGGCTATCAACTACATATTTTTTTTTCGAATTTAACGTGCAGTTTCAGAGATTAATGCGTTCAAACAAACACTTCAATTTAATTATTATTATTATAGATAAATAGATTAGGTAGACTAGAAAATAAAACGGTTTGTAAATTATAAACATTACCATTATACATAATATAAAAATTTTAAAGTATGCGTCGTAAAAATTAATTGTCTAGATTTTATGATTGTAGTAATTTTAAATGTTTTTAAATTGTACTTCCTCTGATGCTTTAAAAAAATACTATTATAATATTATTATGTATATGTAAAGGTTTATAAAAAAACTGTATACTACTGTTTCGTAATTATTTTAAATAGTGTTGATCTTAATCTAGGTATTCAGTTTGAAATTTACAAAAACTGAATTTAGAATTAATTCTCATTTAAATTACCAACCTTAGTAATATTTATGCTGAATTTAGTTTCTACTCTCACTTTTAATTCTAGGCGCTCACTTCCTATACCTACATTTAGGTAATTAATTTACGCATTTATGTAATAATGTAATTCCATATGAATTAAATAAGGTAGAACCCAGAATAAACAAGTGGATACAGATTTTATAAATTTTTTCACATATTTTTTTCATATTCATTTGAGATTCCACATCACTAACACACGCGTATTATTATTCGAAAATTAACAATTTAAAAAAATTAGCTTTGTAATTTACATCATTTTCATAAATTTCTTTTATTTTTAAATTTATTGTTGTTTAAATTTAGAATAGACCTCGTTTTTTAAAAGCCTACTAAGTATTATACTAATTAAGTATATTGTAACATTTATGTACAGTTTATAAATTGTCTGATTAACCACAGACTGTAATGTTTTAGACTTTTTTGCGCTGGCAGCTTTAGTCAACTCTTGTGAAATTCGAAATTCAAATTTAATTGATGATTAAGATAAAAGGTCAGTGACCTGTTTATAGTTATTTTAGGGTTCAATAGAGGTACCCGAGGACCCGATTATCAACAGCGGTATTTAACAATGACAGAAAACAATCAGCTGAAATTTCGTGTGTGCATATTATTTATGTAGATTCTTTCCAAGACTTTGCCTTTAGCTTAACATCAGGCGGGGTGAAGTTAAATTGACGTGTCCTGAATAAAAAAATAATAAAAAGATACTAATTTCACTATAACGACATAAATAAAAAAAAAGGAGTCTCCCATTTAGAAAATCTAATACAAATATTCATTCACATTCTAATACCATTTTTTTTTTCAGACTGATTTTTTATGTTCCAAACGAAAACCACTCGTTGAAACAAATCCTAAAACAATCCTTTTTGCGTTTTGTGATATCCCTTTCAAAATGTACCGTTATAATTATCTTGTAGCATAGTACGAAACCCTTCATATTCAATCCGCATTTGACAGATTTTTTTACTCAATCTGTTTTTTTTTTTCAGGCAAATGGTGTCCATCGCGTCGTGAATGGTCCTCACCCCCCGACGTAGCGCGGCGGGTGTACTCCTCCGTGTTCCTGGGCAGTCCGGGTGAGTACCCAGGTATGGCAACACTGGTAGAGACTGACGGTGGTAGTGCACCAGCCAAGTTCCTATCCAGATTTTATTAAATTTTTAGTAATAAGAGATTTTTTAAGACTAGAAATCTAATCAAGCTGAGTGAGCGGTACTAAGATAGACTTTGGGTTCGATTCCCGAATTGGACAGTGTTATTGAATTTATCCCTTAAAAGATTCTCACCAAAAAGTTATGAAATCAGAAAACTATTTTGGAGCTAACAATTTGAATTCAACAATTACATACATATTTTTACCCTATAGCCGGCTAGAAGTATGTAATAAACTAAAAAAATCTGAAATCTATGCTGATAAATCTATTTTTATCACTTACCATTAGACATGTCCTATTTTGCGATTTTAGAATTAAAAGAATCGCGATTAAAACGTATCCAATAACTTCTTAATATTTCAAACACATTTATTTAAACACCGATTCTAATTTGAAACGAGCAAACATACCGATGACAGTTCAAATCGATTCTCAGTAATGAGCCGACGAAAAATCTAATGACATTTACATCTGTCAGCCCATCACTAGTATCGAATATCGAAATATCGACTTTATGGCACAAAGAATAGTGTTTTAGAGTATCGGAACGCATGTTCGATTGTATCGAGTACCGGGATGAATATCGTATGTTTGCGGCGCGCACGCACGCCTGACAGCCCATCGATCATGTAATGTTATCGAGAATACGATCTTTGTGTCATCTCGATGCAAGGTCGCCTCCTATATCGAAAGATTTACTTGTAAAAAATAATAAAGGCACCTTACCTACGCAGATACTATTAACTGGAATTTTAGTAAACTTGGCTGGACATTTTCCGGCTTACAAAATTGGATTAATATTGATTTTTTGTCATAATTTAAAAAAAAAAACTAAATTCAAATTGAGCAAAATTCTAGTTATAGTTTTATTTATTTCTAAATTCGTTCATAAGAAATAAATTACAAGTTATTCTAACTCATTAAATAGTTTCGATACATCAACGCCATCTATTGAATAGTAGCAGTAGTACCCCTCTTATCATAATCTGAATTAAACCTTATAATAATAACACTAAAGTTACAATTACCGTAACCGTATAATGCACATGCATCGTTTCAACATCCGTGTAGTGTGATTACCATCTCACTTTCCCGTGTACAATGTTAGACGTCTATCTCTTTCTTGTTTTACACGTCAGAGTCATTGCCCGTTTCCATTACACTATATCAAATTACCGTATTTTGCAGTTTCGACCGTCAGTCACGGCAAATAAAAGAATTTTCGTCGTCTAGAAATATTAAGAAAACAATCAGCCGAATAAGACGCAAGGGATAGTGTGGCCAATTTAGTTACATTTTTATGATTTCTATCTTATAACGCTGCCGAAGACGGATTAACAGTGGCAACAATTCGAACAAAAAGTGCGCCAGAAAGAGAAATATCAAGTGTATCGATTCCGTCTTTAGCAAGAAAGGATTCGGCACGCGAGTGGGATAGCGCGACTATGTCTTTATGACGTGCGAAAGAGATATAACAATTCCTTAGGTCGCTATTCTTAAGTCGTTTACGCGTTCGGAATGGCACTTTACTAGTAGACGTTAAGGTCGCAATTTCATTGTTATGATTGGGTATCGACGATTGTGAAGCGTCGTAAAAGAAGGTTATAACTTCATTTGGCTGTATTAGCGATTAAGGTTCTGCTGCGTGAAAAATAAGGTTGTTATTTGTTTGTGTTGTGGGCGGTGGTTGAGTGGGTGGCGCGGCGCGACGGTTACCATGGCGACGGGGCGCGTTGGAATGCCTCGACAGGGTTGCCCGCTCGAACGGTGTTTTTACCTAAATTAGTTACAAAAACAATACGTTGATAATGACGCATGGCTGTGCCGCGATACAGTGTAGGTACCTACTGTTTGCTTTATTTCAGGTAATGAGCCCTTTGGCTATTGTCAGCTACTGCGATCATTCTGTATGTTGGTACATTTGTCTGTACGTAAATGGATATGAACTGGAATTGACAGGAAATATTTTTAAAACCCAATGTTTGCGTGTTGTGTAACTTTATAATATTGGTCGACTAGAGAATTATTTTGGTAGTTACATTTTCTGATTATGAAGCCTCGATTTTTTGTTCGCTCGGTATTGATTTGTCTCCAGCGTTCTTCAAACTCATTTGTCAAACAGAGCGCGCCCATAATTACACGGCGGGTCGGCCTAAACATGAACCAACTAATTTTTAATATTCTCATTTAGGATGCACGGCAAGGTCTCGAGTGAGATGGGTGCGTTCCTCTACACGTGCGTGAAAGGGCGAGCACTAAATTGCTCAATTTGTGCCTCAGCTCAAAAGGTGCTTCGATGTTCCTTTTTCAAAAATCCAATGAGATCGATCGCTCGCCATGTCCGCAAATTAGAGCGGGAATCGTTGTTCGTTAGTAACCATCTCGGAACAGAACGTCCTAAGTGCCGGCGACTGAAGAAACCGATCTGTGTCTTAGTTAAGAAGCTTTTTGGGTCAGATCGTTATGGGTTTGTTAATCTCAATCTACGTTTGGTGAAGCTCAAAGCCCGCCGCCGTGCGCAGAAATGCATTTTAGTATTACTAGTGGTCTCCGGGCGCTCATTTTGCTTGAACCTTTTAAAGCTGGAGTCCTCGATGCGATCTCTTTGCGAGGTCATGCTCGCGCGAAAATTGCACTCGTGGCTTCATCAAGTCTGGTACAATGACCAAGCGGTTATGTACTTTATTACGTTCACAAATGGCGTACTATTAACTAGAGATGGGACAGATAATAGTTTTGGCGGATACTGGATCCATATCCGACAAGTTTATTGCCGGATGTTGGTTATAGTTTCGTTGTCACTAATATTGTTATATAGTGATAGAACTATGGTATCCTCTTCTTTCACGAGTGTATTTACTAGACCGGGGTAGTCTATCTATAACTTTTTCTCATCATCTTAAGTGGGTGAAGAATTCCTTTTCTTGCTATGTTTTCCTCAATGCCATCTTAAGCAAGAAACATTTTTGCAAGCGTCCATGAAGTGGGTATCCGCATATCATTAGGTGAACTTAGTGTTTGTTTGCTACTTCAGTAGTTTATTTTTATTATAACTACATCAACCTATTTACTGTTTAGATTAAGAAATTTTACTGTAAGATATTTGATAATTTTGAAGTTGTTAAAAAACTGTTGAGTAGTTCTTTTGAAACTTTTCATAAAATATCCGGATGTGCTATATAGCTTTTTTTTATACAGGCCACGTCAAGTTGTCTTCACCTCGCCTGATGTTAAGCTAAAGGCAAAGTCTCGGAAAGAGGGTCACCATCGTAAACATTTACCATGTTAACAGTGGTGGCACTCAGCTTGACGGCCTCATTAGATGCCCTTTCACGCCCCGCTTAAAGGACCCGGGACTGTAGGAAGAAGCAACACGTGCAGGGAATTCCAGGTCTTAGTGGTGCGGCATAGGAATGAATCACTGAAACGCTTGGTTCTAGCAGGTATACTCTGCACAGTAAATGGATGGCATCTTAGCCCTGCACGTGTCGTCCTGTGAAGGAAAGGGGAGGGGTTACCTTCTATTCCAAAGAAAAATAGGTATATTTAAATGTACTAATGTGAATAAATATTCCGATAATCCGGCAATCGGATATCTTCATCGATATCAGCCGTTACTCTAGCATTAAGTCGAGTGGATGTATGTCGATTGCGATCAAGATGAGATTCCACGCAAATTTCACTTGGAACCAGTTTTTCTAGACTTAAATTACTCTCGGGGTATTGGCTGGACTCTTGGGCAATTTAAATAACAGCTAGTGGTTCGTTGTGGCGTCTAAATGTTGGATAAAATATTACATTGTAAGCTAAGATGTTGATAAATACGCACATCTGGGTTTTGACATCATGTTGTCTGTTTTTCACGCTAGCTTTTACTTTGGTAAGGAATTATACCTATGTATAGGTTGCTAACTATTGTGTTGTAAATCAAACAGATTTATCTGTCTCGTGTCTCGTTTCGATCTTTTTATAAGAATTTCTCTTTGTTTTATTTGACACTTTTAAATAAATTCAACTGTACACTACTCTCTACATTTAAGCTTCTGAGAGGATATGTCTCAACTTACTACTTTTCTTGATTCTTTTAGTTTCTTCACTTCTTGGTACAGAACGTACGTACGTAAAACTTACTGAGTTTGCTTGATGAATTGACGAAATACTTGACCAAAAGCAAGTAGGTATAAACGCATAATGGGGTAGTTGTTTATCCACTCAAATCATTTTCTTTGTTAAACGATAAAACGGTCAGTTCTGTAGGAACTACAAAGCATGATTGTAACCAAATCATTAACGAGGGCATTTAAGCTATAGTTTCTACCTTAATCATTGAAGAGATGCAGCAGTGACACATCTTCGAATAAACTTGAAGGAACAGTAAAGAAAATTCCATGATTTCGTACCTATTTGAAGGAAAGTTTACTGCTGATAAGCATACAATAATGTTGCGGAGGGCAAAGGTCAGGAAGAGCGGCCCGTGCTTACAAATTGCATTCTCACGGACCACCACGACACAACACATACGACAAGAATTAAAATAAATGTACAAATACGATTAATGCGTTAACAAAACCATCACATTGCAAACGCAATACAATTTTTCATTGCGACCAAGAAGATATCGACTAAATGGGCACTCATTATTAATATTGCTCGGTTTACGATGGTTTTACGAGCCTAACATGTTCCCTCACTCACTTCCGTAAACTTAGCGGTTATTGAGTTATACTGTGTCGTGTGCGACACAGCTTTTACGAGCAGATCGACATGAAATACTTAAATAAAAATGATCAGACTTATTGATGGTAGTATAAGTTTACTTGTATTGTTTATATAGAACGGAACGGTATTAAAACTTTTAAGTGCTTGGAGAAATATAGGATGGAAATCGTGTTTTGGTTAGGTATTTTACGGTTCAAAGTCGATATGGAAAGTGTGAGTTATGTATGAAATTCTAGGGATTCTTTAACAAAGTGCTAATACATACTTGCTTCAGTCTGATAGAGGTAGTCTAATGTATAATTCATGGATTGGGATAAGAGAGGGAGAAGAGAAAATGCTCTAAGGGCAATAGCAGTGTTTTGGCAAACGGGCTCTAGATATCCACTTTCCTGGTTGAACTGGTATACCTATTCTTGCTGGAAATGAATGGTTCTAGCACTTTACGATCTTGTAAGGAGATTTTAGAGAAAATTTTACTATGAAAAGTTCATCTTATATCACGCATTGTTTTTGATGTACCTGGATCAGGACATTAGCTATAGGTACTCTGAATGTAAAGGCCACTTAAGTGACACAAGTGCCAAAATTTGACAGCTGTTGTGACTCCTCGATATTGAAGTTGACTCTATAAACTACCTATGTCAAATACTGGGATTTATGATTGCAATAAGTAGCTTCGGTCTGCGATTCAGTAAACTCAAGCACACCCACGTCTTCATTAAAACCGATGGCTTATCGCTAGAATCGATCTCGTTACGAACAATGAAACGCGTCGAAACAAAAACTGACCGACCGGTAAACGAATACGAGAAACGTAATCGGCCCCAGCGTCGCACCAAATAAAATAAAACCTCAATCAAAAATCTAAAGGCATTCCGTATCATAACCGGAGCGGTACGTCGACCCGGCCGCCATATGAAAACACGGAGCGTGTGGGTTACACGCCCGCGACCAAAAAAAAAACAAAAGTATAATAATGTAACGCACTAAGTATCCGTCTTAAAAATACGCCTCGATCTGTGTTGCGCGCGTCGCAGCATTAACGCGGCGGGGACGGCGCGCCGGAAAAGAAACCTTCGAGCCCCGTGTGTAGGGAGGAGAGTTGGCTGCGGGCTTGCGCAGGGCCGGAGGGTGGCGGAGCGGGCGGCGGCGGTGATGGATGGCCCAATCAGGCGGCGTGGCGGTGCCGGCCGCGCTAATCGAGCAGTGCGCCCCGAGAGCCGGACGCACACACGCGCGCGCCGCACACCACGCACCACACATGCCGACACAGCGGCCGCGAGATGAGGCCTTGCCGATTCCACCACCGATTACATACAAAATCGCATTCAATTCCCAGAAATACATAACACCGCTCACAGAACACCGGGTACGTTACCGTCCGGTGGAAAATCGATGGAAAACAGCCGAGACGACAAAACCAGGGGCGGTGAACAAACAACGGGCCTTCACTCGATGAATAACGCCGTATTTACGTCTATATCCGGGTGGCGGATCGATAGCCACCAACTGTTGTAAACAACCGTACGAGAGCCGGAAAAAAAACGGCGAGTGCGCGCACCCCCAGTCGTGGAGCTATTAGTGGCCACGTGACTAATTTCGGGAGCTGTCACGAGCAGTGCCCGAGCACGTGGACCGCGCCCTTCGCCCTCAGCGCACCACGTGACGGTCCTCCAGTCCATTCATACGACACTACCAGGCCGTCCGCCGTCCAACAATCCGTTAAATTTCCACCAAAAGCACCTGCTAGTCCCGGTACACAAAAAACACGGCGATAGATCACGGCGAACAATTAATTATGTCCCATCGCCCGAAAGAGAGGATCTTTATAAATCAACGGACATCGCATTTTATCCTTAAGAGACCTTTCTCCGACTAATCCCGACAGAATTGAAACGAATCTAATGAAACGGGGATACGTTCAGAAAAAAAACAACACCACATCGAGATGCCCTACAATCATTTTAACTTTTTTCCGACGTTCGCTCTCGGGGCTTATGTGTTTTTTTTATTATTTTTAATTCTGTCTCTGGACTCGTGTTTTTTTAGCTTTTTTGTTGCCTTTTCATAAATATTTTAAAATCGGATTCAGTCGGGGACAAGCGAGGCGAATGGATTAGGATTTAGATATTTTTGGGCCGCGTAATTTATGCCCCTCTTTGTTGAGATATGAATAATGAGATATATTGTATAAATCTGAAGCGCTATCGGCGACTCGCGGCTCGCGGCCGGCGATACGCCGCACAGCTCGGCTGCACCTAATAGTTTCCGCTTTATGTCTACTATCTTGATTTAATTATGTTTGTTTTCCTTCGAGTTTCGACGATTGATGCTCACTCATTAGCCCGCATTGTTGTCCGACTACAATACACTTTATTTCAGTCAAGTTTTTATAGCCGACTTTGATTCCGTCACCATCGTCCAGATGTTTGAATAGCTAAAATAATTCTCATGGCGTTTTTTCGATTTTTATTGTAATCCAATTTTAAAACGATCCCATTTAAATTCCTGTACAAATGATCTGGATCATAAAGTACCAGCAGCTATTCCAAATATGCGGCCCGTTTAAAAAGCCCTTAACGAAATTATTAAAGTAGGTAACAAAAAAGGGTCAAGCCGATGATTTACCGACGTCAATTCTGACAGCTCGTAGTTTTGTTTGACCAAAATTATAGTAATTTGATAAAAATACCCATCTACTTAAAATAAACGTTCCGTCAAAAAGTTATGATGGAAAACAGGCGTTTTATAATAGATACGCTATGCCAGGAATGCTGCTCATATTCAACAATGATTGAAAGCATTTTTTCATCTCCGGTAGCCAATCTCATCTTGGCTAGCGAGTTAACTGATCTTTAATTCCGCCAAGATGGTACCGAGATATGTGATTGTTTTTATTGCAAGTTTGATCATTGAGTGACGCTGCAGTGCGGTATTTTGCTTATTAAATTATTTCATGTTGCCGATAAAGGGCAGTAGACACACGCCCCGAGCTCTCACCGATAACTTTTTGTCGGTTAACAATATTTTTGCATCAATATAAAGTCAACTTTTTATTCATAAGCGGTCGTTTCGAACGTTCAAAAATAATAATGAGGTGGATATAAAAATCGCGAATTTATACGAGGCCCCCAACCCTCGCGGGGCGCGGCCGACTTTAATATGATTTCTTATAGCGAGAACTCCTTATTAAATAAACTTTGAAAACGAAAATTATGTCCACCCGTACGAGGACCGCTGATCACAATAAAAACTCGGATTTGACAAGATTAAAATTGTAATTCAAGTTATTTCTGACGTGAGTCTTATTGCTTTTTCGCTACGGTCATGTTTATTATATTATTTTTTATTTAAAGTTGAAACATGTAACTCCGATCGAGACGTAATCCGTATAAAGACTGGGATAAAAAATAACAGGAGTATAATTTAAGGTTCATGCCAAACTGGTGAACAAGAAGACGCGTATGAAAGTAGATACTCAATAAAAAATAAAGAGTTTATAATTGGTTACTATATGCTCATTCGTTCAGTAATTCGAGTATAAGGATTTAAAAAATAAATAATTTTATGCGACACTGGCGTAAAATGCATTCGCCGTCCACTATGACACTTTGGATTAAAAAGAAAAAAGTGTCATGGCCGCCTTCGCGCTTTCCCGCCTCGCTGTCAATATCCATTCCATCCTCATCGCTCGAATCTCGAATAAAATACTAAATGTTTTAAGTAAATATTTGTTTAATGTGTGAATAATGAACAATGTGAACGCGTGGGAAATTGATATTTATCCTATCAATGTTGCTGTCATTTTTAAATATGATGATATTTATAATTCAAAATGTATGCGTTAATACTAATACATTTTCCATGAATATTAAAATGTATATGATCCGTGTCTTGTTTGGTAGTTATTCACTCTCCCACAATTCGGCGGGACGCCGGCGGCTGGCAACACCGAGCCGCCATTACTGGAGATTACGGTTAATGTAATGTGTCGGTGATTTGAAATAATCACGCAGATTACCTGAACGTGGTTGTTGTGTGACTATTAAATCAATACCTAACGTGGGCCACGTATATTATAGATTTACCACTGGAATGTCGTATATGGGGGCACTTCTAACGCAAATACAATCAGCGTCAGAAATATCTTGACGAAGAAGTTTCAAAGTGATATTAAAACGCTCGTATTATGAGCAAATGAGACTATTTTATTGAGTCGACATAATATATTTTAAGCCGATTTAGGTACTTACCAAAACTTTGAACGAAACTCTAAAATCACTACGAGGATGATGATTAACGGACTATTCAGTCTATAGCAGCCATTTTTATATTAACATGGTTACAAAATATACTTCACGAAGCATTCATTTCCAATCGACACTTCACATTATTCGTCATTCTACAACACCAGACGTTAATTCAAACGCGACCGCAACCGCAGGACGTAACTAGTTTGACGCCAATATATAAAAAGTGTAAATAAATTTGACGAATGTGCTATAAAGACTGTTAACGAGACGCGGCTTGGTCCGTTTTGTGACCGCAACGCGCATTGTCATGTGAAAACTATAGGCCGTGCCAGACCAATTGAGAATAAAGTTAAAAGTAAATATCGTATTAAAAGTAGTGATTTTTGTGTAACATAAATAAAGGTTCACGCGGGTACCACGTGGCGCTGCAGTGTGAAAAATGTTTACAACCCCTAAGTAACCGGTCCAAGGTCGCAAGGTCAATGAACTTTATTCTCAAACCATTTTGGCATGAGGATTCATGAGTTTTAGACGAACATACAGCAAACACAGTAGACATAACATTAGTGGTTAGGGAAATCGAAAGGTCCCAGGTTAAAATCCTGAATATTAAACTACTGACATTTTTTTATGTCACTTAGGTAGCAGACAAGCACACGCCTACCTAATGGAAAGTGGTTACCGTGGACTATGGACATGTGCAACAAAGAGCCACACTCGTGCTACAGACCCTGTAAGAACAGAGAGTTTCTGTGCCGTCAGTGCAGAAGACAAAACTGGACAAGTCTTTGACTTTCCCACAGACAGCAAAAAAACCCTCCAGTGAAATCTGGCTACCCTACTCATCGCCGGGAACACAACACGAGGTTATTAAGGCCACTGTAGGGCGGACGGGTACTTCCTCAGTCGGACTGCTCGACTGACGGAAATACCGTCATGTCCCATAAAGACTGAAGGGATTATCGGGAAGACGCTTGATTTTGACATCTAAAACCGATTAAGGGATAAGGCAGTTATCCATCATCATCTACATAAAGACGTTAGTCCTGATTGCATCCGAGGCCAAGGTGCCCTCGGAGTCCAGGGTCCGCCTTCCGGCTCTTCCTCCTCCACTTCGCACGATCTTGGGCGTCCAAGGTAGTGAGACCGTTTGCACGCATGTCACCCTCCACTACTTTAAGCCAGCACTTCTTGGGCCTACCCCTTCTACCTGGACCCGGTGGAGGCGCCATTGTTACCCACGTAGCTGGGCGGTTTCTGCAAGACGTGGCTGCACCAGCGGAGGCGGCTCTTGCATTTTATCTGCGATGTCACGGACAAGAAGGCTGCCACAAGGCTTTTCTCCATCCGATAGTAAACATGCAGCCCATAACAAAGCACGGTGCAAAAGTCGCACAGCGGGCTATGGAGTGAGCTCTGCTTGGAGTTTCCTTGAAGGATAAAATTCGAAACGAGGTCATCCGACCAAGTTACCGACATAGCTCACAGAATAAGCAAGCTGAAATTGCAGTAGGCTGGTCACGTCTGTTGAAGGACCGACGGCCGTTGGAGCAAACGAGTCCTAGACTGGAGACAGTTAGAAAGGAAAAGGTAGGGAGCCCCCTAGCCAGGTGGACGGACGACCTGAAAAAAGTGGCTGGGATAAACTGGATGCGGAAGACGGAGGACCGGCAGAAATGGCGCATATGTCCAGCAGTGGACTGCAGTGAGCTAATTAATTGACTGATCGACATTATTTACCAAAAATGTGTTATTAGAATTTTATGTATCGACTTTATCATTTGTGAAAATGACGTCAGATCGAGACTCAGTATCAAAAATAACTTTATTACGAAAATTCGCCTTCTGATAGATTTAATATTATGATACACACCTTTCTAACTATACAGACATTGTCCAGTAGTTGAACTTTAAAGATTTATTGCCCAAGTCTTTACTTTGAAAATTGCCTTTCATTTAACAATCATAATTACGTTCACTGTTACTATCATTAAAAATAATACATATAGCAAAATATTAATAACACACAGTTCTCAAAATGGCACAGCCTCAAGCGTAGTGTTTCAAACCACAGTTAGCCAATTTTAATCATTATTATTTGAGTATCTATAGATTTATCGACCTGTACCGCTACTCTCCGATAGATGTCGCTGTCACGAAACTATTATCCGCGAGGAAATTATTGCTTATTACTTGGCAACATTATGTAATTTCAAATACAAGCTATACTATCTCCTTTCAATTTATGTCTGCCTGGTAGTCTATTATGCAATATATCTGTGACTATAGTTTATTTAAAACTTGATTAATACCTATATAATTATTTTAAGATTTAAAGGAGGTGTTAAATAGTAAAAATAATACTTATTCGGCTAAATTAACAAAATCTAAAAACTCTAAAATAATGTATAGTGAGCAAGTCACAAAAACTTTTTAAAAACAATGTCATTTTTATTATAAACTGTCACAAAAAAAAAAAAAAGTGAACTGTGTATCAGGCACGCATAAATAAGCCTCACACATGTAAAATTCCTCTCTAGATACCTGCGCATTTGAACCACGGAAACAATCATACGACGTTCACCCGGAGAGAATAACAATATAGTAGTTATAATGCATTCCATATTCCGGGTCCGTAATTGAACATCGCATGCAAACGCGGCGTGCGCCCATCTCCTCAATATGTATACCCGCCTAGTACTTTTGTGAACACGGCAGGTGGACTCACCCTGTTTGTGTTTGTATCACATGTATATTGTTCATTCGTATTGCTTCTCCTTAGAAGTAGCTCAATATGTTTTTGTAATTGTTATCTATTTAAATCTGCAATACAAAAAAGGATACTTATAGTTTTTGTTAATATTTTTTTATGTCTTCAAAGAATACCTATATAATAAAAGATAATATTTTATCGTAGCAAGAAATGAGACAAGTTTTACAGAGATACGCTGTCATCAAGCTTGGAATGACGTTGATTTACCTCGTCCTTTCATCAACATCCAATTCTGTCCATATGATGCAAGATTTTCAAGAAATTCGTACACAAACGAGAATAATTCTCACGAGAACTGTCCCGCGAAATTACCTAGTGTCAAGTAAGTCTGAAGAACGTAACAGATAGCCTCTTTCGCTTACAGAATTAACTTTCTAACCTCAAAACAGGTAGCTAAGTTTCTACGAACATCGTTTCTGGCAAACGTAAAATAAATAACATTTTAAATGCATCAAGATTATCTCTAGATGTGAGTGCAAACATTGTCAGTTCGCGACGATTTCAAAGAACTTTGTAGATCATTAGAGGGAACGCGTAAATCACAGCGATTCAACATAAATTTACATTTTAAAGACGTCCCGACATTCGCGCGGGCAGCGCTTAGCACTCAATAAAATTAGAACAAAAGCCGGGTGCGACCGATCAGACGAGCATCGCCATATAAATGACATTCTAGTGGCCGAACCAATGGAAATATATAAATTAATCCGTGTCGCATGTGTTAGCACTATTTAGACGTGTGTTTTGTAGACACGTGCGATGACCTTTTAATACTGTTCAACAGTATAGTGCATCATTTAGAACTTTTGCAATATAGTTACGCACTTCATCACTCTCTGAGTCGTTTTCTAACTCAGTTGGGGTCAGATGAACTTCGATGTTTTCCGTAAAAGGACTACTATCTGACCTTCACATCCTTGACTGTATCGAAGATCTGTAGTAAGACTAGTCGAAATTTTATGGGCTCCAACTACGCTCTATTTTTGTTAAAAATATGTCTTCTGTTATCATGATTTATTTCGCAAATATTTTCGTTGGTTCCATAACACATTTTAAGTGTTTTCATTACTAAAGTCTTGAGAGAATTTTGCACTTAATTTTGTTTAGTAACGAGAATATCAGCTGAACAATAATAATGCCGTGTATGATTTGTTACACGACCCGTAAAAGGTGGCTGAGACAGACTGGATGCCGATGGCGGAGGATCGGACGAATTGGCGCACATTGGGAGAGCACTATGTCCAGTATTGGACTACGGTGGGCTAATTGATTAATTGACACCACAAATAATATAGTACAATAACCCAACGTTACTTTAGCACCTATATTATTATACTAGTGATATAATATTTCAAGTGTAGCAAATTATCTAAATTTTTAGGTCACTAAGAGTAGCCTGATTGAGGCTGAAAGCAAATCTGTATAGAAATCATGTAACCAAAGTTACCTAGTACTTACCTACTTTGGATAATAAACTCAATTAGTACTTCTACACCGAAATCAAGTGCCTATTAGTGGTCTTTCCAAAATGGTGGACGCTGTCGTGTTTTAAAATAAAAAGCTTTCCTGTCACTGTTTGTGTCCATGAAAAATGGAAAAAAAATTACAGTGGAAGGAAGATACAGTTACACTTTTACATACAAATTTATTTGAAAGTGCTATCATTTCTCATTTGTGGACTGTACCAATGCGTCTCCAATCAAGCTTGAAATCTGTACATAATAAATAGGTTCTAAATAAAGATTGTGTGGAAGACACCATAGGATCCAATAATGTGGAATGTTAGGTGTGGTAGAACGTGTAAATAGTCCGACCACTGGTGTGTTCGCACACAGAGCGTATAAGAACCTGTGACCTGAAGTTTGGTTGTAATAGAAAGAAAATACACATGTGACCGCTTCTATGAATGAAAACGCAAGAGAACCGGCACTGACCTGAGTTCCACCTCGTGAGGATTCAGCTGCAGACAGGCGTGGTTCCTGGCACGTGCTGGTGGGTAGGTAGGTTTCGACCGGCCGGTGATTTTCTTGAGTTGTCGTTTTCTTCCAATACACTTCACTTATACTGACTTGAGAATGTGGCCAAAGGAACTTATAGAATTACACAGAAAAAGAAACGAGGAGTTGAAGTACTCAACTTCCGTTCGGAGCGGCAGCGGGTCAGAGACAAGTAAAAATGTGAGCGGGTAGATCGTCCGCCGAGAAGCTTGAGAGTGTCGCTCGTAGGAACTTCAGTCTCAAAGAATAGTTCGAAAAAATCCGTGCACAGCGTCATCTATTGGCCTTCTTCAACACTAAGTGGTCAACAAATGAGCGCCAATACTAAAACATTATTCTATCACAGAAGCGGTTTTTTAAATTACAAAAATTGAAATACAATTAAATTATGTGGGAAATAATTAAGAAAGTACATAAGCGCTCCACCAAGGTGAGCATACGTAAAATCAATTTTCTCTTATCTCGGCACATCTGCTCACGCGGATTCCTAGTTGAGGCAGATTGATAAGGATTTAAAATAAAATCATTATATATTATTGCATTCCTAGTAGTTTAATAAAATGTGAAAAAAGATAAAACCACTTTATAGACAAAAATATAATAAAAACTGCCAGCTGAACGTGAGTCTGTATACAACTTATAGCATAACTTGAAACTGAACTTGAATAATTCATTGTTCATATAATAGGGAATAACGAAGAAACAAATAAAATGTTAATAATATAGCTAACGATATAGAAACCTAAAAGGAACATAATGATAAATAATGTAACAAAGGTTTTTTCACAAAATCTATAAATGGGCAAATATATAAAAGCAGCAAGACAATTTAAATGAAGAGAAAAAGAATAACAAGTTGAAATAATGTTTATAAATAGTTATATTTCAATTCCTAATATATCATCAAACGCAATTTAAAATATGTTAGTTTTTATACTAAGACTATTCCACAAATAATGTCTAATACTCGATGATAATTAAAATTTCAAAAGGAAATTATCACGTCATCTACATACACGACAGCAGAATTAAAAAAAACTATTAAATCCATGGCTTTGTACGCGCAATCGCATAAAAATAGTCACATAAACTCCATTACTAACGCTTATAGGCCGGCGGCAAACCACTAACTATAAATAATAGACCATCTTAATTAAGTCCCACAGTAAACATGTTAGCTGAGACCATTCCAATTACTATTTGGCCAGCACCACAGGCCTTATTACAACAAATATATATGCTTATTTACGTCCGAAAGATGCGACCAAAAACGCTGACATCAATCGCTTGATAATCCGCAGCTTACTCGAAAACTGCACTGTTGCTTATTTTAGATGTGTATAAATGCCGTGGTCGTTTATGACGCGCACATCTGACAGTAATATTAGCGATGCAACTGATTTATTTGGGGCGTACGTCGCGCGAGTACGCGGCCGTAAAACGCGCGGTTTACGGCACGACGCGCGTGCGTCGCGACGCTCAATTAGATGGTCGGGAATAGATTACAATTTGATTCGTAATGTGTAGTGACAGTTGGTGCGTCATGAGTAACAACTGGCGGAATGATTATCAGGTACTCACGTCGCTCTATATCAAACCCTTCAAACAAATATTTATTACTGTCTTCTCCTTCTTCATTATCATCTTAGCCTTAATTCCAGTTGCATCCAAAGCGTTCACCTTGGGGTCTGGGGTCCGCTTTCTTCAGTCTAACAGCGGGTCTGGCTGATCTTCGATATTTTCCGTGATCCGACTGATATCTAACAAATATTGACTACTGTAAACATCTTTGATATTATTCTGAATAGCTCACGCGATATCAGAAAGATTAACTTCAATTTCTTTGCATATTTGATCGTATATCATTACGAATATATTGATAAATCTATTGATTTATTAAAAACCTGTTTTAAATTTAAGCAAACTCAATAGATATATATTTAAATCTTGATTTAAAATTAAAAATACAATCACGGTTGCGTTATTAGAGAGATCGATGGGTTCTTTTCGGGCTCATTTGTATGCAGACGACGGATCTGAGTAAAGCGTTCTATAATGTCTATCACGTAGATATTCAAATAACAATTAGCCATAAGTATTTTGGATTCGTATCGGATTCGCGGAGGAGACAACTTTCGGGGATGTCACCTCTAAATGAGGTTATGCAACGGTATTTTTAGATATTTACAAATTCCTGCTGTGTTTAGGTGTCTAGCATCTGAATTATTATGAATGCAGTTTCTGACTAGCTCATTAATTTTAGATATACATAATTTTGCATATTTTTGCATGTTTTATTTATTATTATTCACATATTTAATATTCTCACTTAAATGTATGTGTCTGTCGGTAGACTTATGACTTCATCTGTATGAATTTGCTGACTTTACCGGAATATTAGGAACAATACTTACTGAAGTATTTTAATTCATTAAAAAACAATTAGCTTGTCTGGAATAACCCTTCCCTGGCAGTTGGCTAAAAATATAGTCTTTGTGATTGGGCACTTCCATATGTATCTAGCGGCATCTAGTGTTATAAAGCTGAACTATTTTGGATCTACTGATCCTGGCTGCTTATTGAATATCTGGTGTTCATTAACATTATAACTATATACAATATCGCCACATCATCTCTTATCACCTTACCTGGTTCAAGGATCTTTGTATGAAAGGAAAATCATATCTTAATCGTCTCCATCTTCAGCCTTACCGCTACCAATATTTTAAAATAACTCCATCACATAATTCTTATAACTTTTAAAGAATTTCAGCTTCATTATAAATATTAATTACCAACGATATAAGAACACATTTTTTTGATGTTTATAAAGATCATGTCTCAGGTATTTTATTTTCGCAGAGCATGTGATAGTATCACTTGCGCCGGCGCATCGTATCGAGTGATCGGCGCCGGTCGATGACACCGTCGACGTTTTTGATAAATTTTACTCGTTTTAGCCGCTTACGTATTACTTTACTTATTTTGATTTGAGAGATTTTAGGTATGAATAAATTCAAGAGCTACATCGAATTTCTCATCGTCTTCGCAATCTATAACGTTTCCTAATTCGATAGGTTGTAGGTTGAAAAAATACAAAATTTTGTATTAATTAATATGTTATCCATTTCATTTGAGCATTATCGAAATCATTAATTCAAACTATCTATAACAAAAATATTACTAGCTTATCCATTAAATACTACTAATTTAAAATTATTTGTCATAAATTTGTATACAACACTAAACATATGACTTGTTGACCACAAGACATCTACCACCGACTTCGGTTAACCATTGTCAACCAAAAAAACCTCCTTATTAATCACTAACACTGCGGTGTAGCGTTACCGAGTACCAGGCGTTCATGACGGCGCGGTGTTCATAAATACGGAGTATGAACGGCCTCACACAGCGCTCCTTCGATAAATGCTGTCCTAGTACTTGAGACCGGTTGCGTAGGCGACTTTTGCCTTTTGTTGCATTGAAAAAATAACAAGTTTCATGGCATATTCTGTTTATCTTACGTGTCTATTAATAATAAGAAAATTGTTGTTATTTCTTATGTGATAGATAAAATTCTGAAATTGCGTCAGATGTGAAGTTTTGCGTGTGATGTCTGTGATAGCAATCATCCTGTCTGTTAGTTTGTATGTGATGTCTCCTAATCGTATTTGTTATATGCTTTGTATGTGGGCTGAAACAGGATTTGTATTTTGTATTTTCGTTTGCCTTGTTTTTGTTAAATTCAATAAGTCATTTTATTAAATTTAACGACGTAACTTAGTAAAGTTTCACATCATTGAAATACAGCGCAACTACTATCTGACCTACACAAAACCTAAGTGGGTGAAACGGGTAAATAATAACAATATAAATCACACTAGAATAGGTTAAAGAAAGTTTTATTTCAATATATTCTCACGCCATGTTCCTCGTACCTTTAATGTTAAGAAGCAATAAACACAAAACCAGGCACATTATGCACCCAGATTCGCCAAGACCTTCGGCCGACATAAAATAGATAGGTACCCAATAAAAACATAATAAAAGCACAATAAAAAGAAAATTCACGTTAAATCCACCAACCCTGAAATCGCCAATCAACGGATACCTACTGAGAGCAGTTTAGCCCCCCGCGGCCATGTCAGTTTTTATTGTCAGAGCGGCCGTATGAACTGATTTACGTCGCGTCGTCTTGATTTGATTGGAAATTGCTTTAGTTAATGTTCTGTGTAAATAAAGACGTTTTAAACGTAATAAAATTATTTGTTTAATGTACAAGAATATCGATAAAGTTTGTGTGATTAGCATAACATCGTTTTCTAAGCAGTCGTGTTTGTATAGAGTAGTTTATACCGATATTTGAATTTGTGCGTGTTAATTTTTAATTCTTTATTACAAGTAGTGTTGTACATAATGTCGATATTTTAAATCTTTTTCATTAAATAGGATATTGCCATTATAAACTGAATTATTTCTCTTTCACTTCACTGGTTTTTTGTTTATTTGTTTGTCAATACATAAATACGTCCGCTATGCAAGTTAAATAATTTCACAATATGATATTCCGTCTCTATCAAGATCAAACATTCATTTCTCTATGCAGCTTGCTTTTCTTCTCATGATGAAACTTCAAAAGAATGTCAAGAACATCAGATTTTATAAATATTTCGTTCAACACGATATCTGATGGTTGTATATGCATTTCTTGAGTTCTCACAACTAAGTTCAGTGATAGGGGACCACTTAAAGAATCTTGCTTGCGTTCCGAAGTCGATTCGGACCCAAGATTACCAGCATTTATTAATAGTGTTTATTTGTTAAAAATATCAATTGCGAGATGAAATCGCAATTAGCCCTCTCGTGAAGTTGTTATATGTGTTTTCTAGATAAACTTTATTTTGTATTTTTTTCTGCTAATCTGTAAAATGTCGTTTTATATTTGCAAAGGTTTAAGAAGCAATCTCATCGTTATTCTTGTCATTTTGAGCTGCATTAATGGTATTTTGATATATGTATCTGCTATATCTAGTACTAGCTGACCCGTCCCGGCTTCGCCCGGGAAATAGTTTAAAATAAGTACCGAGTATAATGATTTGTTTTCGGAAGAATAGTCTTGTTTATATGCTATTCACCTCTTTTATAGAATCACCTCTCTGATATAGATTTTTCAAACAATTACGTTATTGTCTTCTTAGCCAAAGTTTATAGTAGGTCTTTATTAAGGATCTATAGTAGAGGCATACATGGACTACACCTATAAAAATAAATAGTTTAACCTTTTTTATGTCATTATTCGAATCAATCCGGCCAAAATCAGTAATTCATTGATAAATTAATGTAATCCAAAAATGATAATATTCCAAACATATTCAAAATCTCTTCACAGCATCTGGTTCCAGGGGCCATACATTACCATATTAATAAAGTCGCAACTCAGAATCGCATTAACTCATGTCAAACGCGATCAACCCCTTATGCGTTTAACCCTGTTTAAGCATGCACTGATCTGACTTAAAAAGGCAATGCATATTTTGTCGTCAAATGTTGCGACTTGTCGCGATTTGATTAAAAGTCACGCGACCGGAAAATTTGAGAGTTTATGGTTTTGTTTGGTATTGACGAAATTACAATTATCTTATTAAGATATCAAAATTAACATCATTAGTGCTTTGAAATGCATTTTTTATTAGGACACATTAATATGACTTCACTTCGCCTGATGGCAACCTAAAGGCTAAGTATCAAGAGTGACCCTCTCACTATATTTATGAACCTAAATTTATTTTACTTCACATTGACTGGGTGATTGGTTACTAAAATTCCATCTTTAGATAAAATTATGTCATGTAAAATCAGGGTTTTCAAATCCAAAGAAAATAAACTATAAGTCAGAACAAATATAAGAGTAATTGACTTCCCATAGTTATATTAATACACATGAAAGTTTAAAAAAATAAATACGATAAAAATAGATTGCAAAATTTTTTTCACAGAACCCAAACAATGACTCGAAAAGTACTTAAGATAATAAGTCAGCTTTTGCAGATACTCGTGCGAAGATCCAACATAAGTCAGGTTTCTGATTGACATTTGATAAAAATAATCGTCAAAACCACGCTCTCGTATCAAGCCACCTTCGGAAGTACCATAAACATGCCCACGAAAATCTCAAAACCACAATCTTTTAAGTACAATTTTAAGATGGTACAGAACGGTCCAGTCGGGGATAAGCAATAAAATACAGCACCTATCTCGCCCGTATCGGCTTTAATGAAAGCCTTGGACTATCTGCGCACAAAATCCGACCCTCACTTACTTAATATATGCGATTTTTATCAGTACCACCCGCACCAAAAAGCGTCCACACAGGGTTAAAAATATGCAAAATTCGACGCCCCAGGGTGAATATTAAGCAATGTAATTTTGTATAATATTCCGCAATTAAAATTCAAATTGAAATCAATGCGCGAATGAACGGCTACCGCGAGGGGCGAACGGGTGAGGGGCGGATGGGCTCTCAGCACCATAACGCGTCTGTTTACTATTTTAATCTGGTAATACTCGCGGTCATAACTTAGGGAAGAATGAAACCGTAATTTGAACTCATCAGGTGTCATTTGAAGAATTAGTTTTGACTGGGGTTTAGAATATGAATTTTATTTTTATAATAATAATGGTAAGGTTATATGGCATATGGTTTAAGATGAAAAGGCAACTAGAGAAAATAATTTAAATAAAGTGACACCTACTGGAAACAGTATATCATATTATGCCTTCAACGTCGGTATCATTGAATGAACCTGGCGAAACCCATACACAAAATGAAAATGTATAAAATTATTGATTCAAATTACGTTTTTGAATGCTTATATGGTGACATGACTTTAGGAGCAGGTACAGAAACTTAATGATAAAATAATCGATAATGTCACATTAAACAATAAATCTTAAGAACAACAAGGATACGGCCTGTAAAATCTAAACAGCTTAACCCTGACACAGCGAGAACTACACAACTGACGGAAACATCACCCATATATTGTAAATTTGAACAATTGTGTACAAAATATACGCGAATCGTCTCCAAAGTTACAACGCACTTAATGGTCTATAAAGGCACCCCATAACTTGACTATCAGAAGGATAATTCCGAGTGTTATTCCCTCTTAATTGGCCGTTCCGAGCGGAATCGTCAATTTGAGATATTAAACTAATTTTCAATGCTGCGTAATCGCGGAGACGTGATCCCAACCATTGTAAGGGTTAACATTTGTGACGTAAAAGCACTCTTTTGCGTCTGATATCGTTATGAGTGCTTTAATGCGTAATATTTTGATGGTTTAAACAATTTTACGGTTATGGTATTCGTATTCTTGTAATAAACGGTTATCCATTAAAATAATATTAAAGTTTTTTAATAACATTGTAATATCAATTTGTTGAGGACGCTTTTGCAGTTCCATCCACTTTCGATGAGAGAAAGTGTCTTTTGATAGTGCGTTTAACACTTCAAGGAATGGGGACGTAAAAATGTTATGCCGATAATATTATGGCGTTGTATATTTTAATGTTTATGATATGCCAATAATGAGCGTTTCATTTGTGGTCATCGTCTTTAAATAGCCAGCACTTATTTGCGTTTCAAAAAATATTTCCGAAAATAAATTTCTGATTACCCGATCAGATTTTTTTATAGCTTCATTTTTATATCTGAGGCGAATCTAGTTATGTACTTAATATGATTCTAAACTAGTAGAGAAAACCACTTAGAAAATACCTGTCACTCAATTATAAAACGTTCTATCCATCCTAGCAATGTTGTAGAAATAAATTTTCAAGATTGCTACTGAAAATTTCTCAATAGAAAACCCCAATAAGATGTTGCCTGAACCAGGAAGCTTTCTCCAAATCGCAGCTTTAGAATAGCCACATAGAAACAATGATTCAGATGAGAGGAATTCATATTACTAGTTAATCGAGCTGTGCTCTTTTAGGTCTAGATAGCGATGTGTATGAGTGAATCTTGAAGGTCAAAATAGGTCGAAATTGTCAGTTGATTCCCTTGGCACATTTTATTTGCGAAGATTTTTCACAAAAAAATAAACAAAGTATTAAGCTTAATCATAAACTTTTTTTTCAAATTGGCTTCATTTTCGTAGGTAGAAGTTATTTAGAAGCTATATCAATTTAAAAAAATGTGGACCAAGGGAATCAACTGAATATGGTGATCTTCAAGATTTACTCTTATAGCATAAAATTTCCTAGCATCTATTATTGTATTAAAAAACCCATGAGGAAGAACATGGGGCAAACATACACATACTAGTTTCCTCCCTTTACATCTAGCACATGATCCTATAAAATCATTCTCACAGTCTACCTACATTTCCTTTAAACCGTGTAATACGTGACCTATCCAGCTTTACACTCTCATTAAGCTTCGAAAATCATCGTTTTGTGTAAAATCGCTGATTCCACAGCTCACATCGTAACGAGGCTGACGGCCCACAATAAGACAGCAGCATCATTCAGCTGTGTCCGTAATTAAGCCAGCGTTGCGTTTTCCAACGCTGACGGTGGTAACAACTGATCTGTACATATATTTCAGTTTTAGGGATGGCAGATTATCGAGGTATTAACAACTTTTTATCTGAAACAAAAGAACTCTATGTATACTAGAAATGGTTTTTGGAAATGGGGAGAGTTATTTAGTAATTTTATAGTATTTTTTTAGTAATAAATCGCCAGTATATTATCGCCATCTTATGTCGGGGCTGCCGTATAAGACATTATCATTGCAGTATAAGTTCCGGTTCCCCATTCCGGGGGCGAGTCGGGGACACCGTTGTCGCCCTCCTGAGGAGAGCCAGACCGTAAGGGATGGCCCTGGGTCAGTTGGGGTGCGAGGGATATGTCGATGACAACCTAACTTCCGGGCTAGCACCACGACCCAAAGTCGGCGTGCGGTTTTAGTCGGTTCGAGTCCGACATAACCTCCCCTTCCGGCTCCGGCAGGGGGGATATCCGAGGGGAATTCTGCACAAAAAAAAAGTATAAGTTCCGGTTGCATCCGAAGCATAATTTTCCGATTTTTCTCATAATTTGCATTATCTTGACTTTTTTGAAAGTGACTGTCATCTGGGTCTATTTAAAAACCTACACTGAACCTATGGCCAAAGCAGGCACATTTTCAACAACATATTTTCCGTTACACCACAAACTTTTCACCGAAAACCCTAATAACATTTTACTCAACCCGGAAATCAAAAATAGGACCGAAACCATAAGCGCAAACGAAATAACAAGGCAGCATAACTTTAATTAAACATTTCTAGAATATTTATTAGTCCGTACCCTTAAGGGTACAGTAATTACTTAACCTCTGTTGCAATTTTGGCACCCAACACTTTCCATATTAGAAACGGATCCATAAAGGAATTTAACTCCGACCGTTGGCACAATTCACGCATTAGCTATGTCGACAAAATCTCTAATCAATCTTATTAAGTCAAATTCCATTTCTAATATTGCATTCCCACAGCCATGGCGTCACCGGCCAATCCTTGATGCAACAGTACCATATTACCAACTCGTAAACACAAGCGAAAATAAGCTTTATACTCTACTAGTAACAATGTTTTGTGATCGCAAAGTGCAGTTCGGATGCCAATTTTAATTAGCCCCCGGCTACCCTCCCTGCTTACCCGTAGAGTTCAGATAAGGGTGTTTGCAAATAGGAGGGACTGCAAAGAAGCCAATCCATCAAATCGGTGAACGTATTACGACACCGCGGTTGTCGCCCTCTAGTGACGGAATATCGATAGTTTGTTGTCGACAAAATTACACGTTACGTGTCTGAAAGTGGGAAATTGCACAAATACCGTGTACATTTAATTGGAACAGTAATTTATTTGACGTACAGGAATTTAGACAGAAGTACGTTTAGCTTGATTTATTTAAAATTTCAGTACATTAATCATTTCAAAATGTAAAATGTTTTGTAAATTTGTTTCTGCATCTTCAAGACAATTTAGATATTAATACGCTAAGCGAAAAGTTCGGAAACCTTTTTCTTCTCTGTTTACCAACAGATTCGTATTTTCCCGTTTAATAACTATTACAGAGCTTTAATATTATCCATTATTGTTAAATATGCAAGCAGTTTTCTACCCACCTACTAATAAGTTTCCAGCTTAAAATAACATTTATGTTTATTAATAAAAAAAAACATATTTCACTCTATAGCTGGCTGTATAAATACGTAAGAATTAGTCATAGTCATAGTCATTTATTTTCAATTTTGAACAATAAAATTGTTTCATATTGACGTCAATTTTAATTCTACTTAATCTAAGTTTACCACCGCTTCCAAGGCGATAATTACTTTTTAGTAAAGTTTGCGTACATGCCCGATTCTCTGCCTTACCGTTACCTTTTCATCGTCAGTCCATCTATTTATTCCTACATCCCATTTCTCAAAATATTTCAAGTTATTTACAACTTATCGATATAATTCTTCCCCATCCCTACAGCGCGTGCTTCCATTTGATTGGCGTAACTCGATAGTCCCTGCACTCATTTGCGCTCTGCACTAATGTCGGGTAACGCGATAAATCTCTGAGGAGTGTCACCGACAGAGCTCGAGGCCCTCCTTTGTCTCTAATGATGTTCGGAAACGAACCAGTGTGTGACGGTTTTATATTTAATCTGTATTAAAAATCGAAGAAAAAAAGTAACAATAGGTGTCTATTTCAGGAGGTAATGAATTAGGTGATGTAGGGGGCGTTCTAATAGCTACTGTCTGAAAAGTTCGTATTCTATCAACACTTTTATTTTGAATTATTAGAATTACGAACCAAGCGTTTCAGCGACTCATTCCTATGCCGCACCATTAAGATCTGGAACTACCTGCCAGCTCACGTGTTTCCTTCTTCCTACGTTGCCGGGTCCTTTAAGCGGGGCGTGAAAAGGCAGAGGCCGTCAAGCCGAGTGCCACCACTGTTAACATGGTACATGTTTACGATGGTGACCCTCTTTCCGAGACTTTGCCTTAAGCTTACAATCAGGCAAGGTGAAGTCAAATTGACGTGTCATTTATAAAAAAAGGTCCATAATCTAGTTTCTGATTCTGTGTTACTAGCAACGCTTTACATTTTGAAAGCGTGCAGATTCCAGTGACACATTCATCATCCAGCGATTTCCCAGTTAAGTCCAAAGAATTGCATTTTGGAGTCTTTTCCGGGAGACTGATATATGTCAACAACCAGATGTCCAACTTTAAGAGGATAGATAGCATAAGCCAAAACTTCTCCCCTTGTTTAGCAGATACAACAACTTGCAAATCAGGTTGGCTTTTGCTCAAGGATGTTGGTAAAATCCCCTATATCCCTAGCAACTCGTTGAGTCCTGAAAAGTATCGTTCAATGTTTTTCCTTCATGGAATCAATGGCTAGCAAAAAAACCTAGATTTTGTTGTTCCAATCATTGATATATTTTAAACTATGCATAATATATGTTGTTCACACTCTAAAATAGGGCTACGTACCCACTGGACCCTCAAAATTCGACCTCATCTATAAATATGATCCACTGGACCTCCATGTTAGAATTGGACCCTCAATCTTGGATTTCATTTTTTAGTCATAATTTATATATAATTTGTATAGTATTAATTACAGAGAAAAATAATAAACCACGTCTATAATAATAAATTAGTAATAATAATATTTATGTTGATATAAATTAAATTAAAATACACATAACTTAATAATAATGACGTATTACTTATTATTTAGTAGCATTTTTTTATACTTTCTTTGCTTTTTTTTACAGGACACGTCAATTTGACTTCATATGTCGTACTTTTAGTATTTGCGCCATTTTTATCATCCGCCATGTTCCTGAATGACGTATCTATAAAAATAGAATACATTATTATTATAGTTCCAATCAATTTATTTAATTATGAAAGGTCGAAATTCATCATCAAGAATTCGCATGTACAAAGCTTCTATAAGTTTAGAAGCGTGCAAATTCTATCAACACATTGAATCCAAACCAGAAATGATATAAAAAATGATCTCGTAATGTTGTAATAACATAAATGTTCACGATTTTGTTCATGAGTATGAACACGATCGTGATTTAGATATTTAGATAGATAATATCTCTAAACTGACGTTGTACATGATCGTGTTAATTGCCGTAAACATACGGACATCATGAAACACGAAAGCTTACAAATGAGTATTTTCATTTACTTGTTAAACTTTTTATTTGAACATCAGTTACACACTACCCACATATAAATTAACTAGCTTTTGCCCGCGGCTCCGCCCGTGTGGATGTCGGTTATCGTGACAAAACATAGCCTATGTCCTTTCTCAAGGTCTAATCTCCCCCTATAGGTACCAAATTTCATCAAAATCGGTTCAGTGGTTTAGGCTTGAACGCGTAACATACAGACAGACAGACAGACAGATAGACAGACAGACAGACAGACAGACCGACCGAGTATTAGTATGGATTAGTTTGGATATGAACGTAAAACTCGACAACGGATCTACAAATTTCGCTGATGTTTGTTCGTAAATTCGTAAATAAATAAAATCGGTACTAAGTAAGCATATTATCACCAGCAAATATATTATATATAATACACAAGCACTAAGCTGAACATTCACTTCAAAATCGAAATTTTATGCTCATCCGGGAATTTAAAAAGAAAATGTATTTATTAATCTAAGGGTAGCTTCCCACGGTGTTTGATACCTCCTACAGATTCCATAAGGCATTGCGGACGACACGGACAGTCAGCCTCGTGAATTACGTCTTAAGCACGAGTAAGTCGCTGTATAACTTCAAAATAAAGTAAAGGATACTTGCTAGAAAATCGGGTGTTTAGCTTTTGGAGATTACTAGACTATTATGCCACAATTTTTACTGTAGAAATATCTAAAAAGATCTCAGGAATAAGACACGTTATATTAAAACCTCATAAATATCATCAGCAATGCTGTAAAACTACAAAATGAACAAGTAACGATAATTTGACAGAATTTTTTATATCATTTTTAATGCTAACTTTAAAGTTCGAAAAACATCAATAGCTCAGTTGGAAGAGCATTCCCCTTGTAAGGGAAGGGTCGTGAGTTCAAGTCTCACTTGAGCGTTTCATTTTTTCCGATGTTTTTCAAAGTAACGATAAGTACAATTTGTCTCATTTTCCCTTAATATCTTTCTATTAGAGTTTACGTAGTGCTACAGACTACTACGTCACTGTTTTCTTAGAAGCTTCTTGTCCTTGCATCCGTGAGGGCTGATTTTGCGTTCGTCCGCAAATTCACGCACCTTCGAGAGTCATATTAACAGTTCTCTACCCATACGAGTTACGAGTGCTCGCACGGAACCCGTTATTTAATCCCGTAGGCGACTAAGTGCTGGCCCAACGCCATTTATATGATGATTATCATTGAAATAATGACGCTAACTCCTCACTCCTCGACAGACTGCCATAGGGTACTTGAAGAATGCGGTGAAAGTACTCATTTTGCTGTGGAAATTGAAATGAATTTCAGACAATAATGATGAAGAATTATTAGTTTATTTTACTAATCTTGGTCGTAAGTTAAAAGTGCCTCTGTGGCGTGTCGGTAGTAAACGCGACTGCCACGCAGGAGGCGCGGGTTCAATCCCCGCTCAGTACAAATATTTGTATGCATGAATATGGCTATTTGCATAGGTTTAGGTGTATCTAGGTATAGGTATGTTTATCCGCATTCTAGATTGCACAACAAAAGCTAGTAAATAAGCTTACCATGGGTCTAGATACCTTGTGTAGAATGTTGTACCGTGTTTTCGAAAAAAAATTGAATGCAGTATGAACGCAGCACTGCAAAAGCGTGCAGTACTAGTAGAAATCACAGTACCGTTTGAAACTAATATACCTAAAGATCACGCTATGAAAATAAACAAATACTTTGACCTGACCAACGAGTTAACCAAAAATGGCAATGTGGTTAAACTCTACGCCGTTGAAGTAGGAGCAAGGGGAATTCCAGCTAAATCCCTGTATAACTTGTTTAAAGACCTTTGATTGCCAAGAGCTTCAGTAAGCTCTTTACTGAAACGAATATCTAAAACAGCGTTGATACCAAATTTAGATAGGTAGAGGGGGGAACACTAGTGACGGTGGAGGTGAGCGCTGATGCATCACAAGATGGCCCCTAAACCTACACCTGGGTCGCAAGTCCCAGGCGCCGTCACAGTGTTCCTCTCTGTACCACGCCATGGACCCGGCGACCGCACGGTGAATCCATGGAATGCTGAGAACCAGATCTCTTTACTTAAAAAATAAAGGGATGTTTCCTTTGAGTGAAATTCTTTATCTCCAGTATTTCGATATTTCCCCTCCAGGGGACATAAAAAATTTCCTCCCCGTATATAAAGGGAGGATAAACATATAAAGCATATATCTAACATGACATTCGCCATATCTATTTTATTTGCCAGAAAAATCTTCTCAAGCGCTAAAAATAAAAAAGTTACATTAGTAAAACCGCACGGCGCGCGTGCCCCCGCACGAGGGTCGCGGATTCGGTGTCGGGTTGCGGCAATCGGCTTACAGACGCCATGGGAGCAAACACCACACCATGGCGGATTATCGCTAATGAGCAGTTTCGCTTGTTAAGAGCGATATGAGCGATATGGCGCTAGTGTGGGAGATTTGCTGTCTCACTCTTTCTGTTATTGCTATGTAATAATGCGGTGTCAAAATTTTTGAGTACTTAGATAATTAGGCTGTTAAAAACTCGAAAAACATCGGAAAAAATGAAATGCTCAAGTGAGGCTTGAACTCACGACCTTTCCCTTACAGGCGGAATGCTCTTCCAACTGAGCTATTGAGCCCCACATAAATCACTTCAAATTTCCCTTCTCTTTATATCCGTCTTTAAAAAACTGTTTGGTTTACGAAGTCAAAAATCATTAATTCTCGATAGACCATTAAAGTAAGCTTCTGCGCTTCTGGGCAGTGCTAGGTTGGCTAATCTAGCCAGTACTCTTCACGTACAATGGCCCCAGAGGTTAAGTGCGGATCACCTATCCTATCTTAGACCATTAAAACAGCACAAAAATGTAAAAAATGAGGATAAAAAGATTTTTTAACGCACCCCACTGTACCATCAGGCGAGGTGCAGTCAGTTAATAAAAAGTAATATGTAATATAAAAATATATTTTTGAAGTCAATCGCGATTTATGGTGTTGTTTTATGTTTGTACTGATCCCGATATTTTAGGTGCTTTCTGGGAGACGAAATTACAAGAAGTTTACCCATGAGCCTCTGAATATGACTCCTAAAAAGCAACCGAAATATCGGGATCAGGGATCACCGAACCGACATGATAATGGCTACGTACCCACTCGACCTCCAAGATTCTACCCTCTCACAAAAGTACCCACTGGACCCTCACTTTTAGGTCCACTACATTTTCAAGTACAGTAGGTATAATAACTAAATATACAATATATACAAAATGAAATAACAGGGGTGGAAGAGACTGTAACTTTAGGCATCGTAGAATTCCTCCATCGACCTCTACCTACCGGTACCGTGCCCAAACGGCTTTCAAGTTAAAAAAAATTAATTATACTCCGTCCATTATATTATTGTATTTTAGACAGCTCACTGACAGTGGTCGGTATAACTTTGTTCTTGCGTCAAAACCTGAAAATCCTAACAAAAATTAGGCGCCAATACGTCATTATTCATTGACATCGTCACGTCAGCCAGAAAGCAATTTTAGGGATGTAGTTAGTCAATCGACAGTGTTTTTATTATAATAACTTGAAAATGTCACAATTGATATCGACTACAGAAAATATTTTTTTTTAAATATTACATAACTGGCGATTTTTAACCGATTTCTAAACAACAATTCGGATGTTTATAATTATTTATATTTGTATGATTTTTCCGGAAAAATGTTTTTTGTAACTCCGTCATTCGTAGACGGATTGTCAAAATTCTTTTTTTGTTTGAAAGAGGTATATTCCAAAATGGTCCCATTTAAATTTTATAAAGATCTGACGATGGATTTCAGAGACATGCCACGGAACTCTTTAATAAATACCAGGAAATCAGCATTTTTTGGAATATTCTTCTAGAAGTCACTTGTTTTGTTTTGGAGATTAGCGTATGCGTTATAGCCCACAATCGTTTTCTATTACATTTGTAAACTGTACAGACACGAAATATTTAAGTACTACTTTATTATTATGTTTAGAAAGATAACAGATTATAGTTCAACATGAAATCATTTATAACATATATCGATCAATATTTTCACATATCGATTTTTTTTATCGAGGTTTTTAACTTTGTCGATATTTTAAATTTTCATGCAATCACTACTTTCATCTGTCTAAAATACAATAATATGATGGACGGGGTACTATACCCCGTCCAAAAAAAATGTAATAGTTCTTCGTGAACTTTTTCTCATAAAAAACTTGGAAAAGATAAGATACATGTGTATAAAATATATCATCTCATCACATTTTTACAATATATCTGGCATGAACACCCAATAATAATAGCCAAAACAAATTAGCGATAAAACATCTCACAGTAAAACAAATTTCTATCCACAAAATCTATTTTATGAACTACAAAATCACCTATCAACAAATTTTCAAATCATCAACACATAAAAATTAGTCGGTTATAAAATTTTGATATGGAAGTAAAATATACATAAAATTGTAACCATGAAGTGTTAACTGTCAAATTATTACAAACCCATGGGTTATGTTTAACGATATTAGTAATAAAACGGTATATAACGTTTAACAATTCAAATTATTATTATTATTATTATTATTATTATTAGTCATGCACTAGCAGCTAAAAGCTGATGCGTGCATATCACAGCACTTGTTAATGTTAATGTTCACTGAGTATTTATTTTATCACTATGTTTATAATGTTCAAAGTCCGTTCACTTATGGTGTCATAAAAGTGTCACTGTTTGAGGATAGTTCGTTTTTTAAATAGTGGTCGAGTCTGTTTTTGAAAGCGTTTACTGAAGGTGCACTTATGACTGTCTCTGGCAGTTTGTTCCAGGAGTTCACGACTCGGTTTGGCAGAAAATGGTACCTAGGATTGCTTATGCTTAGAGTGCGCGCGAGCTTCAATGCGTGTCCTCTCAACTTCTCAGGCGGTTTCATCTGGTAGATGCCGCTCAGTCCAGGGACGTCGTAATGTCCGCTCAGAATCTTGTATGTTTCAATCAAATCCCCACGTCGCCTGCGCTGCTCCAGTGTAGTTAGACCAAGTTCTTCCAGCCGCTGCTCGTATGTCTTGTGTCGTAGGTTCCAGACCATTTTCGTGGCTCTTCTTTGCACTCTTTCCAGTAAATCGATGTCCTTGCGAAAGTATGGGCTCCATATTTGGAATGCATATTCCAACAAGGGACGAATGTAAGTTTTGTATATCTTGACAAACAAGATCTTGTCTATATGTGAGAACGCTTTTCTGATGGTGTACATTATGGAATTAGCTCTTTTGGTGATTCCCAAGATATGCTCATCCCATTTGAGATTTTCCGTTATTGTCACTCCTAAATCCTTCTGAGATGACACACTCTGCAAGTTCCTTGAATCAATTGTGTAGGGCAACTTGGGATTTTTATTACCGACATGTAAAACCGTGCATTTATCAGCATTCAGGGTGACCAACCAGTCTCTTGTCCATTGAAAAATTCGTTCAAGATCACTTTGGATGATATTGTGGCAGATCAAAGGATTTCCCATCAGTTTAGTATCGTCGGCAAATAGAGACAGATCTGAGTCAATGATATCCTTGAGGTCGGTGAGGAAGATCCCGAACAAAATTGGTCCGAGCACTGACCCCTGTGGTACACCGCTCAACACATTGTGTGCTTCAGAGTATTGGTCTCCTATTCGTACTCTGAATTTCCGTTCGGACAGAAAGTCAGCGATCCAGTTTAGAAGTTTCCCACGGATGCCAAAGTGATCCAGTTTTGCTACTAGTCGCCTGATTGGGACTCGATCAAATGCTTTTTCATAATCCACATATATGATGTCTGTTGGTTGCCGTTCGTTCCAGTTTTTCGTCCATTTTTCCAAACACATAAGTAGGTTGGTAACTGTTGATCTACGGGGGATGAAGCCATGCTGATTGTCCATGATAACCTGTTCTCTAGATAGGAAATCTCTCAACTCTTTGGCTATAATCTTTTCCATAGTTTTGCAGACTAAACTAGTGAGGCTTATGGGCCTATAGTTAGCTGCATTAAGTTTGTCTCCTTTCTTGTAGATTGGCGTGACTGTTGCTTCTTTCCAGTCATTTGGAAGTTTCTCGTTGGCTAAGGACAGTTCCATGATCCGAGCTAGCCTAGTTGTGATTACGGATGAGCATTTTTTCAGCAGTAGGGCAGGAATCCCATCTGGGCCCATTGAAGTAGTGTCATTGAAACTTTTTAGTGTTTTTTCAACTAATTCGGGAGTGAAATTCACATGGTCAATACATTCTTCGATTTTTGGTGCAGTTAATGCTGGGATTGGCCCCACAGGTTCTCTAACAAAAGATTTTTCAAATTGTTTGGCAAATAGGTTTGCCACTTCTTTGGCATTACTAGTCACGAGTAGTGTATCAGGGTCCCTTAGAGATGGTGGTATAGAGACTGCTGATGATAGTTGTTGTCGTACATAGCTGTAAAATGATTTTGGACCTCTATCCACGACTCCTCCTTCAAACTCCTTCCTCGATTTCCTTACCATAGCGATGATTTTATTGTTCACTTTTCTATATTTCTCATATGATTCATCTGATTGGGCTAGTCGGTAAACCCTCCATAGTCGAGTCTTTTCTTCAGTTAATTTTAGTATTTCAGGTCCTATCCATGGTTTATTGTTGTTGTGATTATTTCTTTTTCGGCTTGTAGGTACATTTTGTTCAACAGTTTTATCAACATCGCTTTTAAAGCTATGCCAAGCTTGTAATACTTCGGTATAGTCACATTGTTTGTCCAAATCCAAAGAAATACGGTCGTAATCAGCCGCGAAGAAATTCTTTCTAGGTAAGGTAGTTACTGGGTCACATCTGGCCCGTATTTGGAATTGTAATGTTGCTAGCAGGACCTGGTGGTCACTCTTTCCTATGTGCGCTTGGTGTTCAATTCCAGTACATAAATTCTCGTCATTGCATAATACTAAGTCTAGAACTGACTGCTGACTGCCTCTCCGACGTGTAATATCAGTCACCAGCTGTTGAAGCCCTGAGTCCATAAGTAGTTCCACAAACTTTCCATACAGCGTATTGTATCCATCTAGTTTAGCAAGTGGCCATTCAAAATCCGGTAAATTAAAGTCCCCCATTATGAACACAGTGTGTGGACCGCTACAAGCTGTTCGCATCATATCAAATAGGATACGATCAGATTCCTCAAAACCTGTGTGCGGTGGACGGTAGACTCCAGCCATTAGGAAGATAAAATCGGAGTATTTAATTGTCAACCATAGCGCTTCCACTGTAGGGTTAGTATTTAGGGTCGGGTGTAGGGTAACCTGTATAGGAACATCACAGTGTATACAAGTAACATAAATCGCAACCCCTCCCCAGCCTTTTCCAGTGGCTCTGTCCCGTCTGAACAGTACATAGCCTTTAATATCTATCAAGCTATTACTTATATCCGGTTTAAGGTGTGTCTCAGTAAGTATTATGAAAGTAGGTTTTAGTTTATTTATTTCTATTAAGAGTAAATCTCGTTTTGCCATTAAGGATGCCAGGTTCGTGTAGAAGAAGGTAAATTCGGTGATGTTGGAACTCAATTTTTTGGCTCAGGTTTCACCTTCACTATCTTTGGCATGCCGTGAATATATTTAATCTTTAGATCGGACTCACCATCATTCGTTCTCTGCTCCAGCTCGGCTTTTAGATTTTTGAAGTACTCACGCTGGTATGGGGTCAGATCATTCTTAACGTTGATACCAGTTGGAAGTTTCTTCCAGTTCTTGAGTACGCTAATGGCTGGCTGTTGACCGGAGAAAACTATTTTCAAGGGACGGGGTGCAGCAGCAGCATCCTGCAGGGGCTTCCCCAAACGAATGACGGCCACAGGTTTCTTGTAGCCAGGTATAGGTGTAAGGGTTTTATCCACCTGTTCGCGGTCAAACTGCTTGCGGTCATCCACATTTGCATCAGAGTCTTGAATTTCAGGCACTCCAAACATAATCACGTTGGAGCTCCTTCTGCTCCTCTCGCCAAGTTCGGAAAGGACGGCTTCTAGACTGGCGTTTTCAACCGGGTTTTTTTTCATGGCCTCAATTTCTTGCTGTAGCTCGGTAACTAGCTTCCTGAGGGCTGGCAGCTGGCGCACTCCAAGCTCGCAATCCGGACACAGGTACTTCAGTGTTTGTTTTTGGAGGCAAATGACCCTCTGCTCTGTGGGAGACAACCCACTACACTTGACACAGATTCTACGTTCACAACCGTGACAAAATACTTTAGCCTCATCTGAAGGGACTTTTTTGGTGCACTTATAACAAGAAGCCATTATTGACCACGATAATTCCGCAACAATGTTAGGTTATTTTGCAGTAGAAACTGCTGAATCACTTTTAATCTTAGATCACAGTATATTGCACAAAAACACTATCACACACGACTTCTAGTGTTTATAGCACGAATATCACAAATTCAACACCAATTAATGACGTTTTCTATATTTAAATCGAAAATTATTAACAGAGTTACAAAACCACAAGTGCACTTTTTTAATGCGGGTAGTATTGAATGACTACCTATTGAATGAATACCAGGATGACATAAGTTATTGGTAGTTCGTTTTTATTGATTGGATTCGTCTCGATATGTTGATTACGGCAGAGCACGCATTCGATACTCACAATAACAGATAGATTCATGTCGTTACGATTTCTGCATTCCGTGTCTCGCATAGATAGAGACGTATTTACATTTTTAGATAAAATCGAGATAGTTTAATTATTTCTTTGATAAATTGTATACTTTGTATCGTTACGTGTAGACTTCATTTATTAGTTGATAATAATAAATGAATCTAAAAGATATAATGCTAAAGTCAGAAGAATATATTGCTAAATAAACCTCACATTTTGGTATTCCCACAATATCTTAAAAGAGAAGCAACTAGGGATGATAATTTCAAATTAAAAACATCGATATAATTGGACGAAGTGTCCACAACTCTTGACTTTTCGCACGACTATCTGTTTATGTTTGCGCTCCACCATTTGGGGGTGTATTAGAGACATTAAGGGTAGTGCCCATGTGTGCGTCGTAAGATGAATTAGGGGATTACAATACTGCATCATGCAACTGCACTTTGATTTTCTACGCTAATCCAATATACAGGATGTTGAATAAGAACAAGTTAGATTAAAGAAAAAGTTTGGAAAAAAAAATCTTCTGTATTCTTTAGATATATTCTATGTTTCAAATATTGATAAATAATATGAATGGTTCACAAAGATGGGTGTAATTTATAGAAATTACAAATAAAATAAGTACTGTTCAACTGCGAAACTTTTAAAATGTAATTTTTTCAAATATAAATCTCTGTACACGTATAAAACAATTACACAGACAATAATCCCGTTGTTTTTGTCAAAATGGTAGCGTTTTATTGTGTCTTCTACACCCTATATCGCGATGGGGTGGCCGTGCAACGCCGAGGGGCGGCGGGTAATGGCCTAAGAGTAATTTTATTACTTTGCCCCTATTACCATCACAATGTGCATGCCACCGGTCGAATGAGATACGCACACTCGATACACTGTCGCGTTGCGCAGCTACACACATTTTTATCGATAACACAACAATACGACACGGTACAACACTATTCACGAACGGGACTACCATAGAGTTGTTCACCTCTGTTTTCTTTTTTAAACTTTTGCTGTACATCAAGGTGTCGCTTAAAGGGAACAATAAAAACGGGAAATTCGGCTTTTTATTATTAACGACAACAGGAGTGAAAATAAGACGCTCACCCCGGTACGTACTGATTCGATTTGTTCCTGTAACGTTGAATATTTGATACGGTTCAGTGCACGCTAATTTGTTTATCCTCTTCCCCGTTTCTGTTCTCCTAGTACCTTTAGTATGGAATCCAAAATTATCCATATATATAATGCAATTGAAAATGTATTCAGTTCCCTTGTCTTCGAGCTAGAAATAAGATTAAATTTCGGATGGTTTTTCTCCATAAATCAATGAAGTCATTAGCAAGCGACTTCATAATACTAGTCGTTCTTTGATTTTCTTCGGAAGCAATGGAACAATAAATGTATCCTTACATTATATAATCACACTTTTCACCCTCGGGGTTAGGCAGACTCAATTCACCCTTTACTTCAGATATTACGCAAGCTGCATTTTCAGCAGCTTCTGATCTGTCGTTTTTTAATATATGTATCAATGTGATCAGTGCGTGTTCATATTTTTTCAAATTTGAATAATCACAACCATAAAATACACGATTATTAATGATTTGCAATCTAAACACCATTACCATCAAGAAATCATGACGTCGTCGACCGCATAAGAAAGTCACTTAGAATTAATTAACCGTACGTACCAGGAGATAAGAATCAGCGGTGGTGTGTCAGGTGATTAAATAAATACAACTTGGCATTTCTAATTAATATGCCAGACGCAGTTTGATAAGACGCTCTCGTGTTCGTAAAGGACATCTCCTGCGTTCGCTAACTGCCTGGTACCCGATTAACACGTTGTTATAATTATGTGAAATTTGTCTTCGTGCGTGTCTCATCTCCAACGTGAATTATTCCATTAGCAATGATATCGATAATCTTACTTTGCATTGAATTAATTTCTGCAATAATTATAAGAATATTATTTGCTTTAAACAAAAAGCTCCGTATGCAATCACTGTCCGTTTTGTCCTCCAGGTGACGCTAGTAATGCAAGTATCGGCTCCGGCGAGGGCACGGGGGAAGAAGATGATGATACCAACGGCAAGAAGAACCAGAAGAAGAGGGGCATCTTCCCGAAGGTCGCCACCAACATCCTGCGGGCGTGGCTATTTCAGCATTTAACGGTTAGTGCTAATGTTTTTAATCACTGCAGTATCCTGTGATCGTTTTCTGTTGCATCCGAGACACTACTCCCTTACCTGGGTAAAATGGGCCCATCTGAAAACCACAGATGGTTCACAGTCAGGGAAATGTCTTATTGGGTAACAGTTCGAGGGGTGAAATTTTTTGAATAGGAAGTCAAGTTTCTAGATTAGCATTAGTTCTAGGTAAGCACCATGCGACCCCGGTAGCAATCGGATTACATGGAGCCCTCGCCGCTGTTCGGTAACCTTACACCCTGGAAACTGAAACGGCACGTGGTTTTAATAGGTTCGAGTCCGACATAACCCACTCGGTAACTCCCGTTATCTATGGAGATTTCAGCACGAAAAAGGTCTGCTTACTCCTTCTCTAGATTTTGATGACAAATACGACTTATATGGAGACGACGGCTTCCGACCGGGGACCTCTGAAACGAATTTAGTAGATAAATAGTAAACTATGACGTCATTTTATACTATTTAATTTAAATACCTGCATTTGACTTGAAATAATATGAAAATACTCATGTGTATGTAACGAAGGCGGATGTTTATCACTTAGCAGTCCAAGCGCTAGTATGGTTAGGAGCCATTTCCCAGGCACTGGTCCAAGCTCGTAAAACTTCCCGCTGGGAAAACCGCACGCCGGTTTCTGTTATTGAGAGCAAGCATTAGATATTCAGCGTTTATCGTTCGAGTTAACATTAATTCCTTGTAAACTAGATATTTACATATATACAGTCTCACATATTTTCCATTGAGGTAGGGAAAGACATATTTGGTAAGTCCAACCAATGATCATTAAATTCAAAAGTCATTTTTCCTGTATATACCATTTAAATAGCACTTACAAAACGTCCAAGATAAATACTTGCTTAGTAAATAGACTTACTGGTTTAAAACGAGGCCCGAAAAGAAAGCGGCGCAAAGAAATTTCTATTTAGAAGAATTCTATTAGAGCTATCAGTTTGGGGGAGTATAAGGATCTTAATGACTCTTCTTTCTTCATCTGAGACCCGTCCTATTTACATCCAAATACTGCTATTGGAGACCGAGGTCCACATGATTTGGTGTAAATTTCACTTATACGGTGTGATGCCCTCCAAGGGCAAGAGGACATTCAAGATACGAATAAACCAACAACGGAACCGTTTTTTTAAACACTATCTGTCAATCAGTTTGACATTTAAATCTTTGAAACGTCACATTTGACAAGTGTTACACGTGTCAAATGATTTTGACATTGGAACATAAATCAAAATACGATGACATTTTAACGATCTTAGTATAAATCTCAAAAAGTTGGTTTAGATTCTTTATTGGTTTGTTTAGTAGTTGAATAAATTCTTTCAGATTATACTGAAATAGGTATTATTTAGTTTGACCTGATGGTTAAGGTCCTGGGTTCATTCAGTTTCCTAGCTGAGCAAAGTATGAGGTCGTATGAGGAGTATCAGGTAAGAATTTCTTTATAGCACTACGTTCTCGAGAATACATTAATCAGGTTCAATTACGTGTAGTGTCCGTACCTGAAACTCACTAATGAAAGATACAACATTCAATTACTTTCACGTTCATAGACATTCAGGGAAAGAAATCAAATATATCTACGGATAACTAGAGTCATATACAAGGTCTTTAATAGCAGAAGAAAATCATTGGAGCTTAAAACTAGAAACTGAAGATCAAAAATCTACTGAATCAAACTACTTGTACTGTTCTAATGTGTAGCTAGTTTCACCAAGTGTCATCATCAGTCAACAGTATAAATATTGTAAGACTGAAAATTAACTGATGAAATTCAGACTGATGAAATTCAGTATAACACAGTCCACAAAACCGTCAATCGGATCAAAGGATTGAAGTAGGCATCCGTTAATCTGTAAAACAGCTGTACAACAACGGTTCCCTGCAGGAATATTGGGATAAACTGTCGTCTAGTTACAGCAAACCTTTGTCGCTCAATGAAAATATTTATTGCTACTGGAAATTTTTAATTGAAAAGTGTCGCGTCCGCAGCCAGGATTGTGGTCCCGTCACGCTCAATGCCCTATTGTGATCCGTTTTTAAAAGTTACTCAACAATGGCGGTGTGTGGGTATGTGTTTTATGGCGGTTTTTTTTGCGTAAAGCGCAATTTCCCGCGCCCGGAATTACGTTGTTTCTGCGTACTTTTTTTAGTGTTGCGTTCCAGTTTTTGAGTTTCGTCATTAATTGTTTTTGGTATTATTGTGTAATAAGTTTGTTGTTTTAGTGTAAATTAGAAATTTATGTCAGCTATTTGGTTAGAAGTTAGAACTACAGTTCCATTTTTGTTAAATGTTTTTTTAAGTCAAGAGCTCTCCTGAAAAATTAGGTAATAAACTTATTGAGATAACTTTATCAAAATACTAAATTAAGTACCAAAAGTTTTATCAATCAATCGATTAGAATGACAGCTGCAATCCCTACTTAAAACTGATTGATGGAAAAATTTCCAAAAAAAAAAAGTAAAAACATTAGCATAAGACCAGGGCATCAGGGAGGCGAGACAATCGTGAGTGCACGACTCAGTGTTGCGTAGTAATTTCTAGAATGGATACAGAGGGGTAGACGGGGAGGGCAGGGAGGGGGTGAGAGGGTGCAATTTCATTACCGGTCCGGATCCGCGGCTATAAATCACCAGGGCCGAAGAAGGCGCTCGGCGCTCAGCGCTGTTCAGGTGACGCTCGCAAAGTCGCCTGAGCCCCGGTATTTCTGTTTCATTCGAAGCGAGCCGACTCGAATCCCACTTTCTTTATGACTATGAATTCCGCGAATTTTCGGTACGCTCCTGTTGAGTTACACGAGCAAGTTTTAATTACAATCTTCGGTGAGCCTTTCACAATTAGCTCGCTCGCTGAAATATCTGCATCTCTGATATAACTAAAAAGGAAATCTGTTCGCTCTAACCACGACTAGCTTGAACTTTAAAAATCCGTCGGCAATCGAATTAGGGAGCTTTTAGCGCGTTTCGTTTTGGCGTGTTTTTGCGCATCGCTTGTCCGCGCCCATTACCGCTCTGCAAATTACTTATAATTGCTTCGCTTAGCGCTAAGTGCTTTCATTATGGGCTCCCTGTAAAACGGTTACGCTGTACCGGCGACGAAATCATCCATAAATATTTTTATAGTTCACGAATTTTACGTGCTTGAATGAAATCTAGTTGTTCATCACGCAATATTTGAAATTCATGCAAAAATAGCATTCGACCTATATTGAGCGTGAAACTGCAGAGCTGTCACTTTGACGTTTGTAATATTCATTCGATTACGCGCCGCGGGAAATGGAACGCCGCGCGGTGACAGCCGCCACCTGTACCGCGCGCTGATTGGTCCGCGCCGCAGCCCGTGCGTGATCACGTTCGAAAATTTGAATCCTTGACCACAAAGGTCGAGTGTTCGAAGTTCGAATATGGAACGATTGATATGCGATTACACAGTTACATCGGATCGAATGAAGCGTTTGAATTAATTCCGCTGACTCGAAGCTCGGCTCGCCCAAAAAGGGAAGTGAAATGATCTGGTGGTAACGCGAGTCGTGAGTATTGTATGCGAATTTAAATTCAGTGCAGTGCATGCGATATTGGTAACAATCCGAATGTCCGTGACTGCGGGCGTTTTGAATTTTAAAACTGTCCGCAGTACTTGTAATAACGGTCGCGTTTGAATTTCATAGATTTTGTACGGTTATCGTGTACTTTGTTGCCAGATGAAAATAAGTGATCCTCCTGGTTGTTACAGGGCGATCGACCGATGAGAGATATCATAGTTGACAGATGTTAGTATAATATCAGCGTTAAATAAAATATAGGTAGTAGATACGTATTTACTCTTAACATGTAGGTTGTAGAAGGTATCTAACCGGCTACATACATTTATTTCATATGAATGTGACACCAAAACCAAAATCCGTAATCCAAGCACGCGAACCTTCGACTTACATTATCCGTTAATCGTCAAATCCTTACCGACGCTCCAAATCTCACCTAACACCTGGAACGCGCCCGAAAATTTTCCCAAAAGAAAATAATATTGAATAACGCCAGTCTTAGCACAAATCCTACCAGGCTGCCATAAGCCCTTTGGGGGGCTAAAAATAATTATAAGTCTGTAATAATCCCGCGACAGGGCGCCCGTCGCGCGACATAACTCTATATTGTTTTTCGTTTCGCCCACTTGCTTATGTTTCTGATCTCCTGGTAATTTATTGCGTCTGTCGCACCGGTAACGATATTGTTTTGATTGTTAACATTATTTTTAATTGTGTTATTAATTTTGTTTTTTATAATTACACTCGTAAATAATTGGGTTCGTGAACGAATTTGGTGTAAAGCTTTAAAGCGGTTAACATTATTTATGGATCATTCTGCCATAAAATAATACTAGATGTTACCCGCGGAGCCGCTTGGACGTCGGCATATCGAATAGCCTATATCATAACCAAATGTCTAATCTTTCTCTGCACCAAATTTCATCAAAATCGGTTATGTGGTTTAGGCGTAATAGCGTAATAGAGGGTACTTTTGCATTTATAAGAAACTCCTATTTGTATGGATTCTACCCGGAAAGAAATACCCAGACTTATGTAAAACTTATTTTCGTTCTGAACAGCTAATCTAGTAGTGGGTGGGTATACCTAGAAATCAATGACTAGACAAGTTAAAATACTCCCAAGGGGCAAAATTATATTATTTCTTGTCAGTCTTTGAGGAAAACTTCAACTGAGTGCGTCTGAGTATTCGGTGTTGCCTTATAACATAATCTAGGTTCATTTTCATTCCACCGCGGTGGCTTGCAAAGGGAACTTGATACTTCGGTAATACAACACGCCTAGGATAACATCCTGCATTTTATTAGCGCCTGGTACCTATACTGTTAGTTTGCACTTTATTATTATGGTTTGTTATGGGATGGGCTCTGTGACTATCTGGGGGTCAATTCTCGGAAAAGAAATCTGTTCAAAATTGAGTCTCGATTTAATCTTAAGTTCGCAAACGTCAAAAACGGTATTCTCGTAGCACAATCTTCAAGACCGAAGATTAATATCGTGGTTATTTTTGACATTTGGGAATCTGAAATGAAACCGAAACTGAATTGTGAACAGATTTTTTGGCCGTCTACTTAGATATTTCAGTAGTAAACACTACTCTAGAGATCATGTGTCATCCATCATTAATATAATCGTCGAAATGTCGTTTTTTGATTCAATATATCTCTGCTTACCCTTAGAAAATAATATAGACGTACAAAAAGGAATTAATATCTACTGAAGGAGAACAGCTATTTCCTAAACACAAATTCAAACTCAGAAACCAAAGTCTTGACCTTTTTGCCAGAACCCCATCAATCGCAAAATTCCATTTCGCAAGATTCAAATTTCGAAACGGAATTCGACGACGCACTCGCAAATTTATATCTACCCTCTTTTAACACACGCTATAGGTATATGCGGCCTTCTCTGTCGCTCACTCTATTTCCGGGAGGGACGTTAAACGTCGGCGACTTAAAAAGTGGGTAGTTTTCGGAAATCTGTTCCGCGAATGTCCGGAAATGATTTCTGTCAGTCGGGGGATGTAAGGATGGATTTAGGTGGACAGCACTAACAATTGTTGGGAGATTAAAAATACTTGTATCTCCAGGAATTAGAGGGGTAAGAATGCAGGGTTGAAGACATGCAAGCAATTATTTTGTCTAAGTAGACAGCGCTGTCTGAGAATGTGGCAATAGATATTAGTAAAGTCGTCTGCGCCATTTTTTTTTGAAGTTGTCTCTTCTATTGGCGTGCTTTGTGACAGAACAGTGAAGTATGAAAGGTCTCTAGAATGATCTCTAGGCTGTAGTTTTCCCAAGCGCCTACAATCTTCAGGTTCTCCAAGAAGGGAATTAGAAGGAATTTCTACTGTCACACTGGCGCTACTGACCCTGTAGAAACTTTCAAGGCCTTTCATGAAGAGCCCTTTATTGTAGGTTGTGGTACAAATAATCATTTTTAAACTCTCGCGTTCCATGATGTACAATAACACTAACGGGAATTAACGCCATCATGGTATAGGTACATACATACCTTTGATTTGCCTTCCCGTTAGTGTTATTGTACAAATAATCATTGTTTTCACTTCATATTTTGTCTTTAACTGCATTTGAATGAAATTTTTATAGCATTTATTTTGCTAACTTTTAATTTTATTTCCCGATGTATTTCGAATTTAAAAATTAGCATATTAAATGCTATAAAAATTTAATTCAAATATTTGGGCGGAGGCATCAAAAATCACTGTTTAAAAATGCTTGAAAAATCATTCATTGGTTCCAACAATTCGTAAAAAAGTTGATAAATGGCTGCACCGTCGCCCTTAAAGACGGATATAAAAGAGAAGGAAAATTTGAAGTGATTCAGGTGTGGCTCAATAGCTCAGTTGGAAGAGCATTCCCCCTGTACGGGAAAGGTCGTGAGTTCAAGTCTCACTTGAGCATTTCATTTTTTCCGATGCTTTTCGAACTTGATATTGTATCTTTAACTGCATCCTCTAAAATCCAATTCTTATCCATGTACAATAAGACGCCATAAATATCCCTCGAACCAACGATATAAGCATGGTATAACTTAATTTTGTCCAGCGCCCGCTCCAATATTAATAAATTCTCATTGCCCGGATTCGCTCGCAATTTGCCCCCGTGTCCAAAAGTAAAACTTACGAGATGCCCTCCTAAATAAGAGGGTTGCGAAAAAAAGGAATTGAGGAGGTTTTGGTATGGACACCATCATTTATGCTTTGTTGGTTAAGCTAGGAAGGGATATTAGACAAGGATGGGACAGATTGTTTGGAAGCTTCTGTAGCGTAGTGCTAAAAGAGTTGGCCTTATAAAAGACAGGTTCCAGGTTCGAATCCGAGTCTATACACTGATCTGAACCCACATCTAAATCAAGCAATTACGCTTCTTACTAGAAGTCGCGAGTTCGGTTCCCGCTCAGTGTAAATTTTTATATGCATAAATATGTCTGCATGGTTCGGGCGCTTGTTTTTTCTTTTGGAATGATTTTTTATAACACGTCAATTGGACTTCACCTCGCCTGATGGTAACCGAAATTAATAGTAGGTATGCCCATTCACCCTCCAGCTAAGCTACGTCACTTATGTTAGGAGTGGGTTCACATCGGTAGTGTAATGGCCAGGATTCAGATTCATCCAGGAATCCAGGATGGATTCGAACTCGGTACCTCTCGTTCGTAAAGCCGACTCTTTAACCACTAAGCTACTAACACTTTCTATACCTTATTTACGAAAATATATCTACATATTTATAAGAAAAGCTACTATTAAATAAATATCAGGATATTTTTCTTACACAAACACTCCGTCCATTATCAGAGACACGTAATATCATAATAATTAATACTTTTAGTAATGCGATATTCGAAAGGGTTATTTGCGAGGGTACGGGGTTCCTTCCCGGAATAGATTATGCGAGTTATAACTACGATAGTTTGTTTAGGATACTTGACAAGGCTTGGATTAAAGCTTGCGCTGTGAGGAGTAAACAGATAAGTTGCTAATATAATGACAGTATGTTAGAAGTTCGGGGTATTTTGATGTTGGATATAGGTATTCCACAAAATTCTACACACGCTAGACTCATGGTAAGCTTAACTAGCTTGTGTTATGGAATCTAGAATGCGGATAAACATACTTAGTTACTTTTTTTTTGTAAATACATTCATATTATACATAGAAACACCCAAACCAATGCAAATAGCTATATTCATGCATACAAATATTTGCACGGAGCGGGGATCGAACCCGCGCCTCCTGTGTGGCAGTAGCTTGCACTACCGCCACGCCACAGAGGCTGTTGATAAAGTTTTGTCATCATTTATTAAATCTATTCAGTAAATCATCATCATTTTTACATTAGTTCTGGCTGCATCCTTCACCTCGAAGCCGCTTTTCCAGCCTATTTTACATGAAGAAACTGCCATATGACCTCCACGACCTATTATGTCAGCCTGAATTCATATTATTCATATCTTTACTTTACTTTCTATTTGCTACGCAAGAGGCGCAGGCTCAGTGCAAATATTTGTATGCTTGAATGTGCTATTTGCATTGGTCTGGGTGTTTCAATGTAGATATATCTAATATGTATGTATTTACAAAAAAAAGTACCTAAGTATGTTTAACCGCTTTCTAGATTCCATAACACAAGCTAATTGAGCTTACCATGGGTCTAGATAGCGTTGTATAGAATGTAGTGGAATATTTTAAGCAATATGTTTTTATTAATATTTTTCAATTTCTTGTTTTAATTTTTAGAGTTCCGTACATACCTCAAAGAGAAAAAAACGGTACTCTTATAGAATGAATGCCCTGTCCGTCTGTTTGTCTATCTGTCCGTCTACCTTTTTCGCAGGAATGCGTCGAGGTATCAAGTCGAAATTCATACCGTAGACTCAAGTTTATAACGTCTTGAAACTATCCAAAAATTAAACTTCTAAGCCAACGCCATCAAAGTATATTGCATTTTATGTAACTTAAGTTAATTATCTGTAAATACGAGTACATAAAATAAAATCTGCGGTAGCCTAGTGGTATGCGTAATGGACTGCTGAGACGAGGTCTCGAGTTCGATCCCAGGTTTACCATGGCACACACCAATGACTTTTCGATGCTTTTCGAAGTTATGTGTGTATTTATAGCAGGTTTATAAGTGCCCGGCTAATGGCAATAGGCTCCACCTATTACATTGTGACCTAAACATAAACTGGCGAAATGTGGGTACTAGCACCTCTGCCTACCCCTTCGGGGAATACAGGCGTGAGGTTATGTTATGTATGTTATGTAAAATCTGTAATACGAGAATGTGTTGCATTTCTCACAAACCTCAGTGGTTTTTTGATGCTCGCGCCTAATGTAATGTATTTTATATGTTTTTTATTACCCGACTGCCGAAGGAAGGAGGAAAAAGAATCTTCTCGGGCGGGAATCGAACCCGCAGTCTTTCCCTTACAGGGGGAATGCCTGACCAATTCGGCTACCAAGACACGCCCGATGTGATTCAAATTTCCTATCTTATACGTCTTTAAGGCGAAGGTGGAGTCATCTAACTATTTTCTTACCTCGTTGCGCGAGTCGGATTAGCATTTGACCGGCTTTATTGTTAGACAAACTTAAAAAAAAAAAATATTCACATACATATTATGCAATTTCTATAGCACACAACATGTCACTCTCAGAGGCTAAGTTACCCGATAATCACCAAAAACTTTAGTAATCAAACAGCTCGGGCAACTTATCGGGCGATCACAACAAGAACAGTCGTAACAGGGTACAGTTGACCAAAATTGGCCAGCCCATATCTCGCCGGCGTATCGGTGGGTTGCGGGCGACCCGCAGGGGTGGGGGTCGTTAAGATAACAGCGTATCTCCTGGACAAAGCGTCTCAGGTTACAGGACACCGGTAGGGAATATTTCGATTGGGATTTAATATTTAAAAAATATTAGGCATGAGTTTGATTCTTGGGTTGGGTACTTTAGTATATCGAATACATAGGGATAAATGAAACTGAACTGAAATGAAACATAAGCGTCGGTAGCTTAGTGGTTAAGGAGTCGGCCTTATGATCGAGAGGTCCCGGGTTCGATCCTGGCCATTACACTACCGACGTGAACCCACTCCTAGCACAAGCAATTTAGCTTAGTTGGAGGGGTTAGAGGGAATATTAGTAACTTCGGTTCTAATATTCTTTAAAAAAAAAAAAAAAAAAAAAAAACTTAACGGGCGGGAGTGCGGGACTCGAACCCGCGATATTTCCCTTACAAGGACGGATAAAAAAATAGAAGGGAAATTTGAATCACATCGGACGTGTCTCAGCAGCCAAGTTGGTCAAGGCATTCCCCCTATAAGGGATAGATCGCAGGTTCGAGTCCCGCCCGAGAATTTTCATTTTTCCCTATATATTCGATTTGTATAGTTAGCATACTTAATGCTGTAAATTCATTAAAAAAATGTAGTATTTGTTATCTGTGGGTTGGGTAATATTTTTCTGAGTTATTCTTTGAGAAAATCTAGGGAAATCTAGAGGTTTTTAATCCGATGGCAGACAAGTACACGGCCCACCTGATGGAAAGTCTCTTGAAGAACCCCATATTGTAGTCGCTTGGGAAAACCGCAGCAAGATTTGGTATTGTGTGACTTCGATTCTTGTACGAGTAATATTTTATGGGTTACTAGCTTTTGCCCGCGGCTCCGCCCGCGTGGATGTCGATTATCGCGACCAAATATAGCCATGGCCAAATATGTCCTTTCTCAAGGTCTAATCTACTCTTATACCAAATTTCATGAAAATCAGTTCATTGGTTTAGGCGTGAAAGCGTAACAGACAGACAGACAGACAGAGTTACTTTCGCATTTATAATTTTAGTATGGATTCTTAGAGGAAATCTGGTGCAGTTACCTTAGGTATTGCTTTAACAGTGTATAGAGCCTATAAAAAAGTCGCGGCCCTAGCCCACTTCACCTGTACCACCTGTTGATTAAAGATGAAACTTTCTTATTAGGAATTGGGGGACGTACGGCTGTTGCTCCCGTTAAAGCTAGTTATGGGTCAGAGTTCAATCCCCTTATCCTCTCAACTAAAATGTGTCTACGCTCATTCAACTGGTGTAACAAATAAATTACAAGTTCTTTTGCTAATAACTTACAATTTTACTAGATTTAGATACTTAGGATAATATTTTTTGATCGGTTCAGGTCGGATTCGTACCCGCGATCATGCTCTTACAGGGAGAATGCCTATAAAATCCTTTAAAATGTCATTCAAATTACCATTTTACGTTATTTTTTTAAGAGATCTGGTTCTCAGCATTCCATGGATTCACCGTGCAGTCGCCGGGTCCATCCATGGCGTGGTACAGAGGGGAACACTGTGACGGCGCCTGGGACTTGCGACCCAGGTGTAGGTTTAGGGTGGCCACCTTGTGTTCCCCCCTCTACCTATCTGTCTAACTCGTTGGTCAAGTCAAAGTATTTGTTTATTTTTATAGCGTGGTCTTTAGGTATGTTAGTATCCCACGGTACTGTGAGTTCTACTAGTACTGCAAATTTTGTCAATCCACGTTTCTTAATAAAGAATTAACTACAATTTTACCTACCTACAAAACGCCCTTACTCCCTTATACATGTTCGCTGTAGAGTGTTACACGTACCGTCTATTACAGAGTGACTTACGAGCCGTACCTTTGCTAGCGCTAATAACAAGTATACGTGATTGTACAGCGGCCATCTTGGACCCCAAGTACATGTAGAACCTTCTAGATCTCACCTGGACCGAAAGTGATGGGTAGGATTTGAAAAGTAATTCATGAACTTGAATATGTTTCACTTATCAGGCAGGTAAAGAATCTTTGTAAAATGTTTTATTTACTTTATTTTAAAATTACAATATCAATTAACAGTAATTAGAAATAAACCATGTCACCTTAATACTAAATAAATAATACATACATACATACATACATACATAAACTCACGCCTGTATTCCCCGAAGGGGTAGGCAGAGGTGCTAGCACCCACATTTCGCCAGTTTATGTTTAGGTCCAAATGTAATAGGTGGCGAGCATATTGCCATTAACCGGGCACTTATAAACCTGCGATAAATACACACATAACTTCGAAAAGCATCGAAAAGTCATTGGTGTGTGCCATGGTAAGCCTGGGATCGAACCCGAGACCTCGTCTCAGCAGTCCATTACCCATACCACTAGGCTACCGCAGATATCACAATTACAGTATTAATCGAATAACCCGCCCCTGATCGCTCCCGGTGCAAAGGTGCCCATCACACTAGCAGCGTTTCCACGCTGGATTGCAACAGCCATCCTCTGCATTTGAAACGACCCGGAACGGGAGTCATCAGTAGCCTCTATGAGCCTCTTATGAGCCTTTATTTTATATTTTACTAGCTTACCCGGCGAACTTCGTACCGCCAATTTTCTTCCACCCGCGTGGCGTCAGATCCCGTTCCCGATGCGCCCTCTACTATATTAAGCATGTATTATACATATAAACCTTCCTGTTGAATCACTCTATCTATTAAAAAACCGCATCAAAATCCGTTGCGTAGTTTTAAAGATTTAACATAGGGATGGACAGACAGCGACAGTGACATTGTTTTATATCTACTATGTTGTGATGATATTTGCTGACTAAAAACATTTTGACGTTTCCTTATGTGCTGAGAATCACCTATTCGAGGTTGCATTCGAGGATTCACCTCGAAGTCCAGGGTTCAACTATCATTTTATGTATGAGTTAATATAATTCGTATTTACAAACTCTCACAAAAATCCAAAAATATCTTTGAAAGTCTTTTCAGTGACACCTAAATCTCTCAGACTACCACCAAGATTAGAACACCATACATTACGGACACAATATCTTGCAATCCTTCCTCGCAATTTGATAAATGTATTCGCACGTCACAGTTATTGCGCGAAAAATCCCTTATATTCTTAGCCCCTATATCAGAAGGTGTTATACCAAATCTAGGGTATATTAAAAAGGGTGGAGTGTCCCTATTTATGTGACAGGGACGCACCTGCGCTGTCCCAAAGCCCTATGTAGATATGATACCCGGGTTAAAGTAAGATACCCAGGAAATATATTGTTTTACCTCACAGCTATGTAATGTTTCTTATTACTCGAGTTTGTTTTCGATGTTTAAATATATTTTTTGGTTTTCGTTTGTGGACTGTGAGTATTTAGGAGTATGGTTAACATTTTTTTGGATTGCGTTATCGGACTGTACCTAATTTCGTTTTGAAATTTATTGATTTGGTTTTCATTTTTGCTGTGTTGATTCTCGTTGGAGTTGAATAGGGAAACCCCATCTATTCCCGTAGGTGCCGTAGTAGGTGATTAAGGGATAGGGCTGTTCTCCATCGGACAGTAAACATACAGCACATGACTAAGTGCCCGATCGAATACATAGGGCAAAAGAATCTTCTCGGGTGGGACTCGAACCCGCAGTCTTTCCCTTACAGGGGGAATGCCTTGAACAATTCGGCTAAGACGTATAAGATGGGAAATTTAAATCACATCGGGCGTGTCTCGGTAGTCGAATTGGTCAGGCATTCCCCCTGTAAGAGAAAGACTGCGGTCGAGTCCCGCCTGAGAAGATTCTTTTTCCCTATGTATTCGATTTGTATAGTTAGCATACTTAATGCTGTAAAAATTAATTCAATTGCCTGTTTGATGTCTATAGGCTCACCTCCTATTGCGTGGTACAGAAAATTATATTTGTACATACCACTGCCTACCTCTTGGGGGATTTATAGGCCTGAATATATGTATGTTGATTTTTTTACGAGACAAAATGATTGTGTCAGGTTCCATTCACCTGCTGAACGATAGATGAAGTTAATTGAAGCCAATTACAATCAACTAAAATGTCAGTAAAAGTGCAAAAATTCTTGAATTCATTACTATAATTGCGGCACGTTATGATGGCCGTCTTGACAAGACTAATTTTGCTCGTTTCCCCTTTTTTGGTGGGCTTAATATTGGACAACGAACTGTTAGACGAATAACTAAAGATAAAAATATTTTTTTATCTTTAGAGAAATATTTTTTTTTTTTTTTGTCTCCAACAATTTACTCGTATAAAAAAAATATGTCCATCCACTGTCCGGCCGTCTCTGAAAACCAGCGCTGTCCGCCTGCACTACAACGCGGAGAGCATTAAGCTGAGAGGCGGCCGTTTATTTCTACTTGGCCGTGTGTGGCATTATACCCTACAATATTAATAGATATTTAAAATTAATGTTTATATTAAAGTAGGTATTGTATAATTTATGTTATGTTGACATGTCTAAATATTGCCAAGTGAAATAAAAAATATTTTCTTTCTTTCTTTCAAAGAAAAATATAGCGAGACTGGCACAGAAGAGAATTAACTTCACACATCAAAAAAGAGAAAATGAGTTAAATCACTTAAGTCAAGACGGCCATCTTAACGTGCAGCCACTATAGTATCTGAAAACAGTTTGTCTCATACATGCAAAAATATCAATTTATCGATAAAATTAAACACAAGCGTCATAATTCCATATTTAAAATAAAATGACACTGACAGTTGTAATCATAAAAAATATAATTGACTTCTGTTCAACAACGACCACAGAAAAAAAAATGTTGCGTTTTACACAGAGATGTCGTCATACATGACGTTGATGACTATATCAATATTACACACCTCTTGTGTACTGATGAGCGCCTGGTAAAAAGTCGACATAATGGATCAATTAAATGTCAATGGAAAATCTATTTCATACTCCGTTTTAATTATGTTTTCCTAAACATGACATTGTTTATGTCTTGTACGGTTTTCTGTGATCTGTTTCATTGTTATTGTAAACTAGGGACTATGATTCTTGCCTGGTATCATGCGGGTGCTGCTTTATCTACTTTTAGTCTATGACGATTCATTGGCGAAACCCCCAATAGATTAAAGGTAAATAAATTATAAGTATGAAGAACCTCCAAAGACTTTCGGTGCAACTGGGATTCAATTCCCTTACATAAAAATATATTGGGTAAGTAATTTAAACTTTTCAAATCTACAAACTCGAAAAGTTTTATAGGCTGCTAGAAAAACCTATTATGTACAATATTTAAAATAGGTCACAGAAAAAAAATAGTTTGTGAACGAACCTTTTTTCAGCGCCAAATTCCAAAAGTATTTGAAATTCGAATCACTTTTACGCACGCTTTTTGCTGTAAATTCATTATGTACTTAAATAATCATTTTGCTAGCTAGATAGGTGTAAAAATAGTTACTAAAGTGTTATTTATCACCATTACTACTTAAAACAACTTTTATGCAACCATACTTGTATTCAATTAAAGGTAAAATACCACGTAATTCAATGTATGTACCAGTCGGAGCAATGACTAAACGAAATGTCAGACAGCTGCATAAGATTAACGTTTAGTTCACTGCACCGACATCTTTTTTATATTTATTACTGATAAATAATTTACTTAGCAATTTATAACATTTTTATTTTTCCTTGGATATTATTTGCAGCGTAATTTTATTTACTTGTTTGAAATGTACATAATTAATTCAGACATACCGTCTCCCTAACCCCATTAGTATGAAAACTGTCGTACTTATATATAAAAAAAATTGCTGTATCTATTAAAGAAAAAATGGAACCTTTGAGAAGTATAGGGAAATACTTAGAATATACTTGAAGGGGGAGGTTTTTTTTTAAATTTTCTGTAGCCAACAACAGTCACATGGAACAAAAAGAAAACAAAAATACCAACAGATATTTTAATTTTTAAAATGGCAACCCAAATTTGAATTCGAAATATAAAATTTAAGCATGTTACCCCATATTTTCTGGAGCTAACAATCGAAAGTGACCACTTTAAAAATGTATTGGGTTTCGGTCTGCGCGTCCTACGGGAACTCCGTAATAGACGAACGGTCAAAGTGTTTTCGCTTATGAATTCTTAATGAACCATCAACCCTCGAACCCCTTCGAGTTATGGTGTACCGTGGTCGCATGGGGTCGTTTCATGGTGTCAACTTTTATAGGAATCACCCTTTAGTTTTTTACGAGTTTGGCGTTTAGTTACCCATGTATATTCATCGCGTGTGTACTGTGCTGGTCATACAGAGAGTCTATTCAAGGAATTACTACCATTTTTTACTACTAATAAGAATATTGGTAATATTTATGTGGTATACCTAGTTACTCACATGAAAACTTTGGTAGAATTTTTGAAAAAATAACAGTAACACCTCTGGTAACTTTTGAATTTTTCTTTTTATACGTGTTTCTGTGTTGATAGGTACTGTGTTAGTATCTAATACTTATTATTTTATATTCTGTATGAGTCTGAGATAACAGTAGATCTGAATTTTTATCTAACTTTCCACTTTCCCAGTTTGTTTTACGAAACCATATGATTAACCAACACACGCTCAGCGTCTAAGTTGAACAGTAAATTTGAGTCAAACCGAATAGGTTACACGCGGGAAATTTTTCCCAAGCCGAAGAAAACTTACCATTTCCAAGGGAAAAGTCGGCAAAACTTGGTGCAAGTAATCTAAAGTTAGGTACCAGGGCGGCAGAGGCTATTTAGATGCACATCTTAACTCGCCCATATATCTAGATTGTGAGAGAACTTCGCTCCCAGAGCCGGGGAACTCGAAGTGCTTGCTTACTGCTCTTTTTCTTCTGTTTTAGAAAAGCTAAATTGGAAGTGAGGACGTTAGAATGTAATCCGATGGGACTATAACCTAAATGATAGCTTAGAACTTGGCAATTTTCGATACTATCAATTTAATTAAACAAAGAGCTGTAGGATTAAGCCGGCGTAATCCCAAATAGCTGCAATGGGCGGAGTCGCGACGCGAATAGAGCTGTGATCATTATTTGTAGTGTATATTTTGTTAAACGTTTTGTTTGGATAGGTATTTCAACAAGTGTATCGAACTTATATGCCAACATACCCCGGTTTCGCCGTATCACTTCTATGCTATAATGCACGCAATTTATCAATTTTCAAATAATATATGGAAATCTGCCGGGTTTGCCGACATATATGAATACTGCTCCGCTCCCTTGAGTAGTAATAATAAATAAATAAAATAAAATAAAATAAAAATCTTTTATTTAAGACAACAGAGGCCCACATCTTGTTAGTTTATTCTTATCATCTATGTTAGTAATATAATAATGTATTATAATGGTTTCACGTGTTACCTTTGATAGATTCATCACGCCACATGTAGTTTGATGAATCTACCAAAGGCAGGCCCATCCATCCTCTCCGCGAACACTCGAGGCTACCTTCAAGCGCATCAAAGCGTGAAAGTCATCTGTATGCGCATCTGCGAACATCCCCGACGCACTGCAGTACGGTGGGAGCCTCAACAACATCCTGAAAGTGTTATTATACTGTACACGCAGCGCATTGACTGCCCTTTGGGTATGATTGAACCAGAGGCTGCTGGTGTAGAATGTCTGGCAGTAAGCCTTGAACAGTGTAATTTTAACTGGTACAGTGCAACCAGCAAACCTCCGAGCCACCATGTTTCCCCGCACAGCCAACGCCCTGCGTTCCCTTTCCACGTCTAAATCATCTCTTAGATCCTCGGTAACAATATGCACGGTAACAGTAATGAGATGGCTATATAGCCTACAACCTTCCTAGATAAACGGACAAAAATAATTATTCAATTTGAATCAGTAGTTTCTGAGATTAGGGTACTCAATCATATAAATTTACAATCAATATTAGGCGGTTTTACCAATCAACAGTTGCAAAGGATCAAAATCAGGATACAGAACCCTCCTATAAACATCGTTGGTTTAAAAACTAATTAGACAATTTGCTCATCGTACGTACCAGGCTTACAGAAAAATACAAGAACTAACTTCAAATCAAAGCGTTCTATTTCGTGTTCCAAAATGAAGTCGGGACTAACGCAATGAATCCCTTATTCCGTAGGTATATCCCCGTAGTGTATGTATTTACTTAATTTTAATAAACAAGCATTTGCACAGTGGAGCCGGCGAGCGTTGTGTGATGCCGATAATGCGGACATTTGCATCCCGTGCATGAATTATCTGCGGGACTCAGGGATGAACGGACGCCTATTTTAATATAATTAAATATAACATACCGCCTGACCCATGGAGGGTATTCTATGGTTCAAAGTTCGATTTTTGGGTGGTTAAACAGCACGTTTCAATGTGACGTTTAGAAACGTTGCAGTCAATAGGTATAATAATAATAAAGATTAAAACTTTACTGATGACTTTTGCATAAATATTTTCACGCCTAAAAGATTTTCGGTCTCGTTTTCAGTTTGAGCATATTGCCGTCAACCGGGCACTTTGGGTTGTGTGTTTATTGTCGGATGGAGAATAGTTCTATCCCTTAGACGCCTTCTACGACAGCTGCTGGAAGTGATGGATTAGTCTAATCTTACTCCACTGCCAACCATTACGACATTTTTATGGTTTCTAATATACTTCTGCCTATCCCATCGAGGATTATAATTATGGTGAGAGCGTCGGTAGCTTAGCAGTTAAGGAGTCGGCCTTACGATCGAGAGGTCCCGGGTTCGATCCTGGCCAGTACACTACCGACGTGATCCCACTCCTAGTACAAGAAATTTAGCTTAGTTGAAGGGGTTAGAGGGAATATTAGTAACTTCGGTTCTAAAATTCTTTAAAAAAAAACAAGTATTCCGAAATAATAGATACTTATTACGATCTAACTGTTGTGTAATGATGTCTGTCTGTATGTTTATGACGGCTTTCCAAACAAATTTTTATTACACAATTTATAATTTTCCTTTTTCGAGACTGTCAACCCTGAAATATTTTCAGGTTATCATCCCCTACCTGCTATTGTCTGACATTGTGTTTTAGCGCGTTATTTATCAACGTATTTAATGGGTACGTGTATTTTTAGTAAAACTGCTGATTAAAAAGTAAAGAAACCTTTTTATGTTAAGCAGTGTGGTATAAATTATAATGTACACTCAGTAAGCGAATGGCAAAAGACTGCTAGCCAAGTTTTCTAGCCTGAAAAAGTAAGGAGCTTTTTATTGTTGCGTATGTGTACAAGTTATCGTAAAAGGATTATGTAGAGATTAAAAATTTCCTGAATTTCATTAATTTTGAGGTGGTTATATAATGATAATAATTTTTTGTAACCCACGCCACTGAAGCTAAATAGATGTAAAAACCATTTATTTTATATCTATCTTTAATGACAAGTTTTCTTCATTAACAAACAAAAACAAAATCCCACATTTAAAATTAACCCTATGATAGATAAACCAGTACAATAAATCATTTTAACGAACCATGGGACACCATCCACCATCAGACCATGGGGTTTTTATCTCGCTATCTCTTTCGGGGTCAGGCAGCAAGTCGTGCCTGCATAATTCCGCGTACCAGGGGGCCAGATAGGCCCGGGAGCTTAGCTAATCAGAACCACCGGGCGATTAAGTCGACGCTGCCCGCGAGATAATGCCTCTCGGACGATTAGCCACGCTGACCGCTTCGGACTTCTACCCTCCTGGTACTGACCCTTGAGATTTTCCGATAATACTAGGATTTTGTTTGGTCCATTTGTTAATTATTGCCAATTTACCAATTTGTGTGTATGGATATTATTTTGTAAGGATAATTAGTTTCACTATAATCTATAGTTAGGTAATAATAAAGTTAATGCTCTCAGTGGTAGGTTTTGCAATAAACGATTATGTTACTGTGATAAAAAGATTGACTTCTTAAGAAATATGCTACAGACAAAAGTTCAAGTTAGCAATGTATTTATGGTTACACTAGCTTTTACCCGCGGCTTCTGGCGGAAAAAAAATGACGAACTTTCCCTACAAACTTATCACCTATTTTACCCTCTTAGAAGTTAAATTTTGAGAAACACTGATACACGTGTTCATTTATTTCGTAAAAGATATAAGTTTATGAAATTAAGTGCATATAGCTCTGAAAATGACGGATTTTCATACCCCTTCATTAGCAAAATTTCCAAAAATTCTTTCTTTATAGATGCTTACATCATAAAATGCATTTACTGTCAAAATTTCAAGTTTGTAGGTCCAGCGGTTTAGGCTCTGCGTTGATGAATCAGTCAGTCAGTTTGTCGGGGCAAGTAATTTTATATGTATAGATAAATAGATGGACATTCATGCATAGGACTTACATTATCTATGATATCCAGATTAATGCCTAAACTTAGTATATCACAGTATGACATTTACAAACTTATTTACATCTGATATAAAATACTTGTAAACTATAATACTCTTCTAATCGTTAACAGTGAAAAGCAACGGGGGTCTGTCAGGCCCTCATTACCTATCGCGACGCATTCGTATATCAAGAAGGTAATTAAACAGTGGGTCGCACAGGCCCTAGAGCAAGTCATAAAGTTGATATACGTTGACTAGGATTCGTTTTATTGCTTATATAGTTGTTGTAAACATTGATTGGCAATTTAATTAGGTACGAAAAATAATGTATCAAAATAATTTATTTTTACTTAAATATCGGATTGTGTAACACAATTTAAACTTGTCGTAAGTTTGCGTGAAAGTATTTCATTGAAATAAAACTATTATTAATGGTGTCAATTGCGATTTTTTTTTTTTATTTTTTTTTTTTTTACTAGCTTTTATCCGCAACTTCGTCCGCGTTAAGTTCAAAATAGAAAGGTTTAGAACACACTGCTCCCGCGGGAAAAAGAAAAGGGCTGTTTTTAGGGTTTGCCTGGAAATTATTCGAATTCTCACCTTTTAAACCTTCCCTAGACCTCCACGAACATTTCAAGACCAAGATAAGATAAATCCGTTCAGCCGTTCTCGAGTTTTAGTGAGACTAACGAACAGCAATTGATTTTGACATAATATATAGATTACTAGCTTTTGCCCGCGGCTCCGCCCGCGTGGATATCGGTTATCGCGACAAAACATAGCCTATGTCCTTTCTCAAGGTCTAATCTACCCCTATACCAAATTTCATCAAAATCGGTTCAGTGGTTTAGGCGTGAAAGCGTAACATACATACAGACAGACAGAGACAGACAGACAGACAGACAGAGTTACTTTCGCATTTATAATATTAGTATGGAAGTATGGATTCACTAATGCCGATGTTTCGGCTTGCTTGCTTTTCAACAACTATGGTCACGATACCATCAAACAGATCGCGATAGATCCATTAATTTTTTTTTATACAGATCTATGGTACTTATTGTTTCTAGTACAAAGAAAATAGTGTAAATATTTAAATTTTTCAGTTTATTTTCGCAAGTCATAGTTATTATTAAGTCCTGAGATAATACTTAGTGTGTACATCAATTTAATGTTTACTTATTTTTGTTTCAGGTGAGTCCAAATGTAAATACAAGAAGGGTGAGTTTTATAATTTATAGTTTAAGACATCATTACAATCTCCATTGTGACGATCCGGTTAAAGAATATTCTGGGATGCTCGAGAGCACCACAAATTATAAGTGTAAGTACTAAAAATTTGGTTTTAAAAAGGATGATCTAGGCTGTGTAGTTTATGTTACATGAAGGGATCAATTCGGAACCGGAGAAAGATCAGGGGTAACCAGGGTTGCGATGGATATGCCTTACGCAGTCTCACATCCTGGCATGTAAAGACCCAAGATGGCGTGCGGTTTTAGTCGGTTCGAGTCCGATATAACCGCCACCGCCATATCAGCAAAGGACTGGAAAAACTGAAGAAATTTTGTAAGAAATATTGTTAAAAAATGGAACATACTTTGCAAACGAGAAATCTATTCTTTACAGTAACTCTATTGCACAATTTTTCAAGCATAGAACAAATTCACTTAAAGAAATTAAAAAAAGAACAGTCCGTTGATAACTTTTCCACAGATAAAGTAAAGTTTAAAGTGCCATTAGTGAAATTGGCGACGTCACGGTGTCATGGCGGATTTAGCGGCGGGAACCGACGAATATATCGCTTCGGGATATTACACTTACAATATTCACCGCTGGACTATTTTTATAATGTATAATACCGAAAAGGATTTATGTTTTTATAACTGAAATTACTTTAAGTATTGTGAAAAGTGGAATGTAATTCAGTGAGTCTATAGGACTCAACCAACATCTCTGAGTTTCGTCCTCAGCTGTATTACTTCTGAGTCCTAGACGTTAATACAGCTGCTAATCCAGAGACAAGACTGGCGAAGACTTCCCTCTAAGGTTAGAGAGTCAGACAACAGTCCCTAGTAGCTTTATAACAGTTGGTAAAGCATTTCATAGCCTAGTATGCTCGCTGTAATTTCGTAGTATGTAAATATAGGTCCGATACGCTTTTGCACATATAATAAGGTAGGTACTCGTATATTGACAGCATAGCTAAGATCGCAATACAGATAATTATATTGACTGTCTAATCCCTGCCTTAAAAAAAGGAATATTCCAAATAATAACAAAATAAATACTAACATTGTTACCCCACCCACAACGACGTGGTAACTTCGAAATTGCACCGTACGACATAATCCATGGCCACATTAAAGTCATATATAATATGTGCATTATCCTTACCCCATATGTTAGCCTGGTCTTAAAACCCAGGCGCTTGCAGTTCAGTCTAGGAAGAATATGAGTTACGCTTAAGTGTCTCACTTAGCGCGTTGAGTACGAGGATTTTTGGGATATAATACACTTGTTGTACATGAAGTATATCCATACTAATATTATAAATGCGAAAGTAACTCTGTCTGCCTGTCTGTCTGTCCGTGTGTCTGTTTGTATGTTACGGTTTCACGCCTAAACCACTGAACAGATTTTGGTGAAATTTGGCACAGGAGTAGATTATACCTTGAGAAAGGATATAGGCTATGTTTGGTCGCGAAAACCGACACCCACGCGGGTGGAGCCGCGGGCAAATGCTAGTAAAGTATATTGAGATAAGTCCACTTTTATTAGGCTGTTGAAGGTTCACACAATCAAATGATTGAATGAAAGAAAGAAAAGAAAATTAGGTAGATATCGGTGGTATAATGGCTACGACCTTTTTTTTATTAAAGACCAGTCAATTTGACTTCACCTCGCCTGATAGTAAGCTAAAGGTAAAGTCTCGGAAAGAGGGTCACCATCGTAAACATGTACCATGTTAACAGTGGTGGCACTCAGCTTGATGGCCTCATCAGATGCCTTTTCACGCCCCGCTTAAAGGACCCGGGACTGTATGAAGAAGGAAACACGTGAGCTGGCAGGGAGTTCCAGGTCTTAATCGTACGGCATAGGAATGAGAGAAACGCTTGATTCCCAGGATTTCTCGATTGCAAAAAAAAACCTATAAACAATAACAAATCTAACTTAAAACTCTAAACTTTAATGGCAAAAACATACACTAAAAGTGCAATCACAATAATTGGTCATTACGACCCAACCCTTTACTGCCGGACTGCCGTCGAACGCAACACCTGGGTACAACAGACCCATCTATGTATTCTCCAGCCAATTATTTAAAGTGTTAAGTTTAAGAGAAGAACTGGTGGGTACATTATGAAAATAGCTTCAGGTGCCGCCTCCACCCCCTCAATAGGATGGGGGGTTGTGAGACTAAGTAATTGTTTTCCAGAGTCTAGCGGACTTCGATAGTTCTTTTTGCTTCAGTCTTATCGCTGGATAGGTTTTGAAAATATTTCTTTTTAAACAGTTTTATTACTTAAATTAATACGGTGTTAGGCTAGGTACATACTATTTACATACATAAGAACACAGACAGTCTCTCTGTGGCGTGGCAGTATTGAATGCGACTGCCACGTAGGAGGCGCGGGTTCAATCCCCGCTCAGTGCTAATATTTGAATGCATGAATATGGCTATTTGCATTGTTCTGAGTGTTACTATGTATAATATTTATGTATTTTCAAAAAAAGTATCTAAGTATATTTATCCGCATTCTAGATTCCATAACACAAGCTAGTTAAGCTTACCACGGGTCTAGATAGCGTTGTGTAGAATGTTGTGGAATATTTTTTTTTCATTTGGTCTACGTATTTTATGACTATTTGTAGGTAATATTGAAACTTTGTGGGTTTATATGCGCTTATCTCAGAAAGTGATAGATCAATTTGAACGTTTTTATATGATTGAAAAGCTAATTTCTCTTCAACCTAGTTACATCTTAAATTATATTGAGTTGATTTTTTAATTGTGTCATTAATGCGACTCCTCTTAGTTAGATAAATTTGGTTATAGTGCCTACATCTCTGGTTTAATGTGAAATGATAGATTTCAAATCTTCAGAAATATTAGGTACAAAATTGAGTTTCTAACTGGACTGTTACCTACAGTTACATTGCTTATTTTTCCTATTCGAATATTGGCCGTAACTCAACAAAATTTACATAAAATAATACGGAAATAAAATTCGCAGTTAAAATCACCATTCTTTGAACAATTGCATGCTGTAGCCGCATCGCACCGTGCAGTACATTTGCAAATGGCGCGATACGATCGCGATTGAGTCGTCGCGAACGCCCTTTCGGTTTTCGTCGCTTCTCGGCAACTCCGATCGCGTCTGTGAAGTGTGTGAACCCGCCTTTACGGAATTAAGTGGTTTAGACGATTGATGATAACATGCAACTGTTTGTGCGAATTTAAACTTCATGTTTATTACGTAAGATTGGAATTTGTTTGTAGTTAGTTTAAAGGTGTATGCAGAATGGCTTCCGGGTTATTAGTGATTATAATTATGGTGGTGATGGGTGTAATTTGCAAGTATAGTGGTTGAAAGGTCAATTTGTTTTTGTATTGGAGATTTTTTGTCATTTGTCACAGTACCATGGCATGGATGTCAAAGATCGTGCGAAGTGGAAATGCCAGAAAGCATACCCCGTACTCTGATGCGACCAGTTCTAATGCAAAGACATATAAAAAGAAAGAAAGAAAGAATTTTCTTTTTATTCTACACACAAAAAATCTACAAAAAATAATCAACCATAAATTAAAACTTAACTTAACTTTAACCTCCATAACTTTGAAACGGCTCAACCGATTTTTATCAAACATGTTTAAGAACACTTACACATAAGTCACATTTAAGTAATACAAAAAAAAATTGAAATGGCTTCATAGCTCCAACGGATGAAGCGTTGGAGCTATGAAGCCACAGACAGACAGACACGTCAAACTTAAAACACCTCTCTCTTTGCGTCGGGGGTTAAAAAAGGATATTTATGATTCTTAATGTAATTGGAATTATTCTTATTGGAATTTTTAACATAATTAGACTTCTCCGTGCCTCAAAGAGCACGTTAAGTAGTTGATGATTATTTTTATAAAGTTACTAGCTTTTGCCCGCGGCTCCACCCGCGTGGATGTCGGTTCCCGGCAATTATGCGAATTTTTCTCGCCGTAAAAACCTTCCCTAGACTTCCACGAATAATTCAAGACCAAAATTAGCCAAATCGGTAAAGGCGTTCTGCAGTTATATCGTCAGGAAGGAAAACCCGACTTATTTTTATATAGTACATGTTCTTATCTATGGTTTATTAGAATTTATTCCTATATCTTGTTTCACCTTTGCGTTTCGTATTTGCATTTATACATTGCCTGTCAGTTTTGACAGCCGTTAATTGCAAAAAAAAATTGAATTAAAAAAAATGCAGTTCCACACGATATTGCAGCAAAAACTGCCATTGCATGCAAACACTGCAATGGGAAATGCTATAATTATTATATATTGGCTTAATTGATACATTCTCATAGCTTTATTGCTATATTTTAACAAAAAAGTAAGCATAATTACCCATCATTTAAAGATAATCTAAGCTTATACCTTATTTCCTTAGAATTAAGTGTTTTATTTATTCTGAATGCTTGAAAACATGGCGGCTCGTTGCGCTTGGAGAAACTAATTAGAGAATATTGTACTTACTACTATATTTCAAGTTGTAGACTATTAATAGTGAAACATGGTCTTGCTAACAATGTTCTGATTGATCTATTACATGAAATTAAAAATACTCACGTGCTTAACAGTTTCCTTTTTTTTTCAAAAATAAAAATAGTGCCTCGATGCAGTACTTGTAGATAAAGAAGCGGATTCTATGATAGAACTTAGTGGTTAACTTACGATCGAGAGGGTCCGGGTTCGAATCTTGGCCATTACACTACCAACATGAACCCACTCCTAGCACAAGCAATTTACCTTAGTTGGAGGGGTTAGAGGGAATATTAGTAACTACGGTTCTAATATTCTTAAAAAAAACTTTCTACGATGAACGGGCAGAAACATACCTAATCCAATAACGGATTTAGAACCACTACATTAATATTTAGTCACACTCGCATTGGAGTATCTACGGGGTCTGCTTTCCGGCATTTCCTCTTACGATCTTTGGCACTTATCCTGAGACTGTGCAAAATGGTTTGAGAATAAAGTTTATTGACCTTGCGACCTCGGACCGGTTTGGTTGTAAACATTTTTCACACTGTAGCAACCTGTGAATCTTTATTTTTGTCACACAAAAATCACTACTTATAATACATATTTATTGTCAACTTTATTGTTAATCGATCTGGCACGTAGTATTGCTTCTTAACCTGGCAATATCGTCATCTTTTAGAATGTCCATCGATTAAAGATCGACAATTAACCCTACAATACTAACACCCCGTGAGAAGCAACCAATCAAACGTAGATAGAGGTCGCATCGACCAATAGCAACACAAGCTTTATTTTAGGCAATAATGCGAATTTTATTTACTCTTAAAGACTTACGACAAAAATTCTCGTAATTATTGCGTGAAAATTTGGTGCGCCTTACATCCAATTCTGGGCAGATAGATAATATACAAGAGGTTTTTAGTTTAAAACAATAAATTAAAATGAAACAATGATCTCAAATAAATTAAGTGCTGACCTCTGTGGCGTAGAAGTAGAACATCCCACTGTTAAATCAGTTGTCGTGGATTCGATTCAATATAATTTACATTGGTCTGGGATAAGTGTGTATTTACAAGAACATATTTATTTATGTATGTTTATCTGTATTGTAAAACCCATACTACAAGCTTTTTAAACTCTAGATGCTATGTAGAATCATCATCAACTTAGCATCAGTTACGGTCTGCGGCCTTATAGTTGGTAAATAGAATATCCTACAATATTTATTTATTAGGTTCATATCATAAAGACCAGAAATTCCCAACAACCAACACATCTTTGAAACAGCGTACAATATTTCACACCGTATTGTAGAACTATCAAAATAAATGGTAAAACTAAAGCGGGGTGTACACATGAAGACGTTGCGCCTCACAATGGCGAGTGCGGACAATAAGGCCCGATAACTGCGCCACTCCGTCACGCCGTTGACAGGGTTATCGGTAGACAAAGGCCGCACCACGAGCGGTGGAGGGTTGCTTCGATGAGCGGTTCAATTTTGAATTTACTGGGGAAAAGACAATTTAATTTCAGTAGGAACTAATTCTGTTGTATAAAGTTAGTTGCCGTATTCGTATGGTTGTGGTCATGAAACTTGGAAAGTATTTGATGGATTGACTGAACATTTTGAAAGGTTTTCTGTCTGTCTGTATGGTACGCTTTCACACCTAAACTACTGAATCGATTTTTATGAAATTTGGTATAGTGGTAGATTAGACCATGAGAAAGGACATAGGCTATGTTTGGTTGCGATAACCGACATCCACGTGGGTGGAGCCGCGGGCAAAAGCTAGTTTCTTATATAGTTAATTGTGAGTAGAGAGTTTAGTATCTTAAAGTTCCCAAATTGGAGTTCCTACTGCCGTGGTATGTCATATGCAACTACTATGTATGCCTTAGTTCCTTAATAGGGCACGTGTCCATTGCCGTCAACCGGGAACTTTATCTTTACTATTAACTCAGAAAAACTTAATAATATTTTATATTACATAGAAGTGCCACTTATCCTCACTGTACCCCCGGCAGTATTTAAAGAGATATTCCCAAAAAATACACCACTTTCTTTTCCCGCTACCTCGTGTGAATTGTACCACACACAATCGTAGTGTATTGTTAATGTGCTCGTGAATTCCGCCGGTGTGTACGTCTCTTTATGTTTTGTGAACTGATTGGGTTTATCGCGTGTCGCCCGCCTAATATCGATTCTCTCCTGTTGTGAACATTCAAATGAGCTACTTATCTTATTGAGAGGTACCCCGTACCATTTTTGTGACGTAACACTTTTTGGGCTAGAGTTTAAATAATGTATGGGGTGTGTAGGGTTCAAAAAGACCTTCTTCGTTATTACGTAACCAAATTATCTAAAAAAAAATTAGGAGATCGGACTCCAAATTGTTAATTTTAGGATGCAACCGGTATTATCGCTCGGATTATAAAGATTCGGCAATATCTACTTACATTGAAATAAAAGTGTTTTAACTTATCGTGATTTATTCGCATTAGTCTCGACATCTTCCCTGAGACTTTGCCTTTAGCCTACCGTCAGGCGAGGTGAAGTAAAATTGACGTGCCTTACGTAAAAAACAACATTTCGCTAGCTTTCCAGCAGCCATGGTGTCGGAGAGACGAGAAACCTACTTAGAAAGTTAATGCCACTTTTAACTCAATAACACGAGACCTAAAATCCACAAAAAATACAACCAGTAAAACTAAAATGCATAAAAATTCATTTTTTCGAACGAACGAGAACAGTTTAAAGTGTATATGCGGTTTTATTTGCAGCGAGATATCGTTCGGCGCGTAAACATCAAATTTTATTGACATTCGCGCCGCATGTGACAATTTTTTTTTCACTGCATTGTACTCCGATATTTTTTGATAACCTCTTTATTTTGTCTGGCAGCACCGGCCTGGCTTTTTAACATACAACTCTTTATTATCTGTGGTTGAGCCAAATAAGAAGTTTTTGATTCGAAAAGTCGACTATTCTGGGGATTATATTTGGAACATAGGTATTTATTAATCAGCTGGTTTCGACCATTCTAATCAATTGCAATCAAACATACAGCAATGCGAACAAACAGACAAGAACTCCAAAAAATAACGTAATAACCAGTTTCGATATGAAATTATTTATTTAACCAAAGTAGCAGTCACAATTGACAGTTTCAGTGGCTTCGACCATGCTGTCAGATCACAGAAGGTACCAGGCGCTCAGAAATCGACAAGAAGTAAGTGTAGCGCTTTGATTGTACCAAAGATCCAAACTCAAAGGATGGATGTAACAAAGCGTTGCTCGAGGCGGTCGCATGTTAAGAACGCGCCTAATCAAACGGCCCAAGTTCTGTTTTCACTTTGTTCTTAGTTTCTTTGATGTTTCTACGTTGATATGATGCCCTGGTAGCTCGTGACTGTTTCTTTGCGTCAAACAGTTTTGTCTGTTTGAATTAATCTTATTTTGCGCAACATTTGAAACGTTTTCTTGCCAGATTTAATTCCATTAGATTAATTATTATAAATACTTTACAGAAGTAAAAAGATTATCACATACCTACATGTCTATTTTATTCAGAAACCTGTGTCATCAGCATATTAATTGGTTCATGCATAATAAATGTGTGGGCAATTAATGCTACCATTTAGATAAATGTTGTGTGTAATGCCCTAATGCTATTTAATTTACATATCTTGTACCCCAAGAACGTGCACTTTATTTCAAAGTTCAGTCAAAATTATCTTAACTCTGTGGGCAAGATTCTTGTTACACAAAAATGTGGCTATCAATGGCTGACCGGTAAATGAAACATCGAAATTGATAGCTATTGAAAGAATTCTATTGATAGCATCTTATTAATGACAGAATTATTTTATTAATTGCTTTGTGAAACTGGCTAGTTACATGTAATACTTGTTAGGATAATAATATACTTCAAGACATGAAACAACCTCCCTGTTAATCTATCTACCATGACAGTAGCTACTGAAAAGCAATCAAAATATCAGTTATAGTAAAAAGAAATATATAATTACGAAATCGTAATAAAAATCGGATTAAAATTAAGTGTTATTTCAACAGCTTAAAGAAATTTCCCACATCTTACTTTATTATTACCTGCCAACATTATCAGCAACGTATTTATGACACAAAAAATATTCGCAATTTGAATTTTCGTTCGAAATTTGAATTTCTCCAAAACCTTCCAAACTTCATATTTCACCCCACACATCTACATTTACAGACTAACCGCACCGGTATTTTAAAAATCCAAACCGTCGGTGTGCAATGAGTTCGGCCTTATTTTTTCTATTTCCGAACGTCGAAATCTCCCTACGGAATAGTGCAAATTTACTCTTAGCTGACGAGCTATTCTGAACTTTAAATACACCTTTTCGGTCATCGACAGCCGATTGACAGCAGTGTCCTCCAATACTGTTTTTCATGCAGACTTTCATTACTGAGCACATGTCCACGTCTGAAAATTAGACCGTTTTTTTTTCTTTTTCCTTGTCTCGTCCAACGCTAATTCTTTGGCTGTCTCTCAACAGTTAAAACCCATTCAAAATTCTAATGCTCTCTTCTGAATCATGACATGACGTGTGAAATTGTGTTCAATGGAACATCTAGATTTTTGAAGTGCGTTGTTTGTGATTTTAGTTTTTGAACGAACAGTTTTACGTCAAACTTTTTGAATGGACGGATGACTTTTACTTATGACATTGAGGTTTCTGCTTTGTATTATTGTATTTAGTTTAGTGACAAAAGCTGGTACTGAGAGCTTTTGATGCTGTTAAATGCAGAGGCGGGGTTTTATTCATCAACTTGACTATATTAGATACTTTATGTATTGATTCTGGGAACCTGGGTTTGAGAATAATTCTTCTTAGATTTTTAGGTGTACAGGAGAAATGGCATGTCCCTATTGGGCAAGATTTACCCGCACAAAAAAAGAACGTGCAAAAAGAAACAAGGTAGTTAAAAGCACTCTCTTAAATTTTATCAAATTCAGCATACCCCACTGCTATTTTAATGTTGACACCTAAAAAAAATATTCTCCGTCTGTAGAACCAGTCATAACTCCCCAGAATTACTATAGCTAAATGTATAACAAATGTAAATTAAAAGATATCATCTAAATGCTACAAACAGTAACATTATAATTAAAATATCCATTCTTACATCGCACCAAATCAAAGATTACAAAGAACGATTGAAACAGTAACCACACTCCAAATGAACTGTCAAGAGGTTCCTAAACAAAGCTAGATGACGTCACCAGAACACGTAAAAGCTTGTATCACATGACATATTTAACGGTACCAACAAAACTACCCACCTCTTACACTAAAAGCACAACCATTAGAACAAAATGGGCTATCAAAATTATAATATCAATTACCAATGCATTAACAATTCATATCACAAGTCAGACGTAGCAGAAACAGGAATCCCGTGCACGTAATGTTATTATTGTGCGAGGGAGAAAGCTGCAGTGAGCGGTGGGCGAAGAAGGGGGACGGGAGACAAGGCAGCCGACGTCGGAGAGCTGTCAAAATGTCAAATTTCAGAACGTAGCCGGGCGCAACTTCAAACGTGCCCCTACCGTTGGCATGCAGTGCGCTAGCTCTAATATAGTTATACAACCCTGGTACCGGTACGGTGTTAATATTCATGCATCTCGTACCGACTCTTCCTAGAACAGAGAGCCATTTTCGTGAAAGCTTCGCTCCGTGTTAGCACTATGAATATGAATGAATGATTTTCTGTTCGCTTCTTGGTTTAAACTTTTTGGATAACATCTTAGTCTGATTATTAATTTCGCTTAAAACTGTAGTCTTATTCTCAACTGTATAGTTGATATTGAAATTATTATAATCCAAAAGATTAACGTCTACCTACAGATTTAAGATAGATAGATTATAACAAAACGTTTTAAAGGACAACCCCTAACTCTCATACAATCTTGGGCCCGCATGTACAGGGTTGACAATTAGGCAATATTTAGACCATCTAAGGACATTTTGTTTGCCTAATTTTCACGACGATTCACAATGGCCAAGTTTGTTAAATCGAGCATTGTTCATAGGTTTTTAGGTTATGTTGTAATACATAATGCGGTCAAACAGCGTCTTATGTTGTGTTGTGTGTGATAGCTACACAAGTTATTCGCGTATTGCTTTTATTTGTAAGTAGGTTAGCAGGTTTTATTAGTATAGAAAAGGGCAGGTCATTAATATTTTTAGTCATCAATGTGGAATGGTCAACTATATATGCTAAATAATAAAACTGATATGTTAAAGCAAAGACATGCTTTAGCTACTTTCTTGTTGCACGATATTAAAACTTATAGTTTTATGATATGCAACTGACATTTACTCTAAAGGTGGTAAAGCAATCCTTCCCTACCCTCACTTCAGACGGCAACATCTGAGTGACATCCTTTTGCTACGGTTACCACTTTCCACAAGGCTGTATACATACTTGTTTGCTGTAGTAATATAGAATTCATTATATAAGTAGGTAATAAAATAAAACAACATTATTTTAAAGATTACTATATTTTAAAAAAGTATTTTAATCTCTATCCCGGGTATCTTCCTATTTGGCTTTAGAAATGCTTTCACTAGGACTTAGGTCCTTCCTCCCCTTTTTAAGCATCATCATAGTTTATTAAAATATTGTCAAGAAACTGTGCAGGAGGTGTTATATTGTCTTGGAACCGTGCCTAACCGAGATACCATATTACACTCATTATGTGGGCACAGCACCCGACTGTTCTCTTACCTACAATACAATTACAGCAATGCTGTAATATAGCATTCCTACCGCTCAAAGAACTGTCAACTAATATATATACGTAATAAGTTCTACTACTTATATTCCTGGACTTTATTTTTCCTCTTAATAACCAAGTCGTTTGAGATATTGACAGTTCTTGTAGGAGGTCTCTATCCACCTCTCTGCACACTTCAATGACATACAGAATACACACTTGTCTGTGCCCCACTGGTGATTGTGCTGGTCTGTTCTCATCCAAACATGCACATTGAGCTTGAATCCAGCAAGGTTCGCGAATGATGTCATTTGCATTCACCTTAAACAGAGATCATGTTATAAGCACTGAATATTCCATTAGTCATATAGGCTAGTTCTTCATGAACGTTACACATATCAGTCAAAATAAATTGTCATATACAAAAGTTGACATAATTTTCTACGGGATTAGGTACACTCGTAGTAATTTCTATTCTATAGCAGCTATCACACAGCTTGTTAACGTTAATTATAATAACAATTTCAAAAGAGCGAGAAATAACGAATAGGTACTTACTATTTGTGGTGCGACCCATTCACGTATACAAGCTAGTATCACTGCATCGTTCAATAAATGTCTGCCTATAATATTGCACCGATCGGTAGCGATTCCACAATTCACACAGAGACTCATTGTGATAGCTTTCAGCCGATGTGGTAAAGTCTAGTCCAGTTTTAAAGCCAAGGTCAACAAGTGTAGCAAATAACAGTGTCCGGTAATCAAGCAAGGGTCAATTAGTTCGAAAATCATATAGGTACAATTCACAGGAAAGCGAATGCGACATTTTCAATGACAGGAATGAAAATCAGTGAAAATGACATATGATGTTACAGATTATTATGAATTCTAAATGATCGATTATTTACATAGACTTTGAATACACTACGATTATTTACAATCGATATTTTGACTTCCATTATGAAGGAGACAGGTGTCTTTCTGATTAGTGAACTGAATAACGAAAATAAAGATGCTACATAGATATTTTGAAATCATTTAATAAAGCCACGAATTTTAAATTCATAGTATTAGTTATCGATTCGATTTCATAATCGAATCGATAAAGCAAGTATAATCATAGCGCATTTACGAAGATCGGATTAAGTATTACATTCACCGTTTACGAAGCTTGTTGATTAATGAAAATCACATTTTTAAACTTTTGTCGCACTTGGCCATTGCTGATTGTAATGAAGTCTTAACAAAATTATAACACAAAATAGACGAATTTTTTGAGGTAGGTTTGATGTCTGTGCACTCGGGCCCAAAATGGGGTATCTCCTTTTGCCACGTAATCATTACATTTTGAAAATGGAATTCGGTGATTAAATTAGACACTTTCAGACTGTCCAATTCATCTTTAGAACTCGAAGTTTTGAAACAATTGAAAATCTCCACCATGGATTCGAATTCTGAAGAAAATTAACTGTCATTCTGACATGTCGAATGTGTGGTCTATTTTTGTTTCATAAACGAATTGCTAACAACGTTCTTCCATTCGGACGAAGTAACCATCGTAAAATGAAATTGAAATTTCCAATTCTGCGTCTATTTCCTGGTAAAACAGGCGGTTTTCTATTCCATCTCTCAAAAACCAATGTCCGTCGGTCGATGCCGGGCTGTCTCGCTTATGACGCGACGATATTGGGGATGCCGCTGGAAATGAGAAGCAAAAGAAAATATACACTTTTGACATTTCAATATGAATTCACAAATGTGAGGGCTGAACGTGAAGAAAAACTGATACTTAATTAACAACACAAAGCACAGAGGTTTTTTGAAATTTTAGCCAATATTATGAAGACGAATAATCATTAACTGAAATCCTTACAACTAGAATTTTAGTAAAAATCTATAAGTAATATTAAACCCTCCGAATTTACAAAGAGTCTAACAATTCCGAACGAAATATAACAAGCTCATACTTGACTCGTATTTATAAATGTCAATCACAACTGTCAAAAGTGACAGTAGTCAAATCCCAGCGCGGTAATAATGTCGTAGGACGCTGGGTACGTTCGAAATTTGAAAAACACACGTTCGGATGTCGTCGCGCGTGCTGGATTCGCCGATTAGTGTTATTTTTGAAAATGGAATCGAAGATCGTGTCGCCTTCGGGTGTGCCCGCCCACAAGATGGCCGCGCTAATCACCCGACGCGTTCGCGGGAAACAGAACTGAATGATATACAATTTTATTGATGCGATATGTTATTACAGACCCTAACCTATAATTACTCTCAAGTTTAACGCGTGGGAAGGGATTAGAAAAAATATGTTTGGAACTTTGAAGTCATTGTGACTCGTGCTCTATAATTGTGCGGCCATTCACGTGAGCAACTTTGTAAGAGATTGTTTTCTATTTTCTGCTTTTGTTTTGTTCATATAATAACATGCTTCGTTTATTGATAGATATAGCTATTGTTATTTTAACTAAAACTGCGATTGAAATCTCAACCTTGATTTATTTGGGCACGTTAAGCACAATCACTTTTACAACGACTAACGATTCACCTACTCATATTTTTTTATAGTTATATCTTGAGACTGGGGTTCGCTCTCCTACTTCCATTATGGCAACTCTGCTTAAGCTAGGAGCTAAGGAAATCCTTCACCAAAGTCTAGTCCATGAATTAGCATTTAGCATCTTGTTGGAGCCTGATACATACCTTATACTTTTCCTCCTCTGAAAACAAACTTTTGAAGATCCAGGTCCGTAGTGATGGTATCTTCCATCTTTTATAAGCACTCAGTTTTAATCTCAAGATTAGATTCGTATATATTAATGATCTTCCCTTTATCTGTAAGATTGCAAATTGCAACATTAATCATTTTGCAAAAATCTTGCTCTGCAAAATCTATAAAGCTTAGTTTCATTTAAAAGTTTTTCGAAGTCTACCACTTAAACTCGAGATTAACCCTGCAAATTCTGACGCAGGTCGAAATAGCCATTTCTATTAATTAAATAATTACGATAGTGCGCAAGTTTGTTCGTCTTCGGTCATTATTTATTCTAGAGCCGGTTCGATGCGATGGCCGCCGGTCCGGTCGATCCGGGGAGCAATCCGGCTGATTTATCGGACGTCAGGCATGCTCACCGCCCGACATGTTCCGGGTACAGGCTATGCTGTCTCAGAATAGAAGATTAGCCGTTTGAGCTGTCTAATATCCATTGATTAGAAGCATACATACTTGAACCTTGCGTTAAAGTCAATAGAAATGTTTTGAAAACTGTAATTAGAAACAAATAACTAAAGACAATAAGGAACTAAGTATTGCTGTGAAATGACCACTTAAATAAAATTATTAATTATGTCTGTTAGCTTAGCACATCTCTACATCCTCCTTCTTATATTTAAGAGACTGAATATATAAAATAAATACAGCCAAAAAAATTTCTTTCCTGTTCATCCATTCATTGTAAGACAGATGACAATTACTATACTCGTAAATAAACAAATCATTAAACTACCAATTACTTGCCCTACGCCTTGCCCTTCTACCTTTGACCCTCTACTCCAGAGCATCATTAGAAGTTAAGTCCAATTTGGCGACAAGCTCAGGTCGCGTGTGTGGGCGGGCGCTCCGCCCCAAGCCTCGGGCTCCGCTGACGACACAGTATTGGCGTGGCCGTGGGGCTTGTCGAAGGTGGCTCTAGGGTTGTATCTTCACGCCCGATAGGTTTACATTACCGAAACTGTTCTAGGCGTGAGAGGTCTTGTAGAAATTACCATTCTTGTCTTAACTTACCGTAAATACAATTAATAATAAAGAAATAACTCTGTCTTTTGATGCTTTTAAGATTGTAACTTTCGGTAAAAGATATTTCTCTACGTTAATGGGTTTCGAATTCTTAGATTCTGAGAATATTGCAAAAAGGTATTTTTTGCACTGACACCCAATAACCTACCCTCGAAGTAACAGACAAAAAAGCAATATTTTACGCCGATATAATATAGTTCGCTTTCAATATTTCTAGAATATTCCTAGTGAAAACCAAATACTTAAGAATTTAGGTTCAAACTTATTTGAATTACCAGGAAGTCTGGGTCGTCTAACCATTGTTACTGAAGTATAATAACTAAGTAGTTCATAATTGTTAGGTTATATTCATTCTACGTTAGCAAACTGACGCCATTACAACAAGTTACTAGGAGTTCAGTAACAGCAAGAGTTGTGCGCACAGCGGCTGTGTACCAGGCAAACATAGGGCGTCGTCGGCGTGCAAATATTTGCGGAGCCGCGGGGCGCGCCCCCGCCTCTTCTAGATATCGTTGTTCTACTTGTTATATCTTATGTAATCCTGGTAGGCATCATGTTGTGCACGCTGCGTGCTCTCCTGGTACGCCTGGTATCTCGACAATTTCTTATTCGGAGGGTAAATAGAGGGTGTACTGAAATCCCGTTAAATGTAAACTACATTTTTTACGAATCTGGCTGTATAAATGTGAAAATGTTGATTTTGACATTCATAAGTGTTATTTTTTTATTAATTTAGTTCACAAATTAATAAAAAAACTATCTGGCTGTGTGAATGTCAATATCAATGACATTCATACGTGTTACTTTGTGTATTAAATTATTAATAATAGATTTTTTATTAGTATTTTGATTTAACTGTGAAAAGCATTTGCCAATTTCCTATTTATGATTGCCAACAATACAATAATTCATTCATAAATGACACTCAAACGGAGCAACAATGCGCGTGAACTATGCGCTTACGCGCATCACACGTCATCCAGTGTCGTAAAATAAAGCTGCATCCACACTATAACTCAAGCGGGCGGGCGACATGAAGGCGGTGCGACCGCGCGATGATTTACGCTGCATCGATATCTGTTAGATATGAAATTTGTCAAGCTGCGTGCTCGATATCGGCCTGTTTATGCGCGCCGGTGTACCGTGTAGATATGAGAATTGTGCGTAATCCGTTTCTAGTTCTATTTCATTTCCAAAATGTATCTTTATCTATCTGATATGATATTACGTGGACAGAAATCTTAAGTAACGTTATAAATGTGTAAGAGTTTGTTTGTAAATCAATCACGTAAAAACGTCTTGATAAATTGGGCAGAAATTTTGCACATAGGTAGTCTAGGTACAGATAGGAGAGATAGAATGATAGGTAGATCAGAAACGAACCTTAACGAACATATTCACACAAACCTAACATCCCTAACTTAATACACAGTTCATAGATAATATAATTAGATGTGACTACAAGATATAGTTTTCCTTCATGGTCATATTATTGGAACCAATCTCTGAGACTACGAGAGAACAGTTGTATTTAATATATACTAGTCAATACTTCAAAAGTTTTCTAAAATAAGTACTTACATTTTAGAAAACTTTTGAAGTATTGACTAGTGGCTGCGCCATTGTGATTTTTTTTTATACCTCAACTAAATGCTTATTCACTGAAATTTTTTATAACGCACAATAAAACGCATCTTTCTTAGGGCAACACTACACATTCCTTCCAACTTCCGTTTTCCTAAGTCAGTGCTTAAAATGCTCTAATTTTGTGACGTGCTAAGTCCCTAAAAAATAACATAACCGCCTCATAAACATTAAAACTTCACGACCAAGTGATCTGTGTTCAGCAAGAAAGCCGTCACCGCAAAGACTTCAGAGTTGATTCAAACCGCCGATAAAACCACCAGCAGGTTCCCTCCAACTAGGATAATTAAAATCTTTATTTTTATTTTCATGCACTAAAATTTTAATATGAAAGACAATTTTATCGTTATTAATTTAGCTTCACACGCCCATAGACGTTTAACGATTGCGCGTGCACACAATTTGCTGAACAATTTATTGCTCGAGTGTATTAACATACCTTACATACTTCATCATTTCTTTTTCTACTGTTTCTTTTTCTTTCTTTTATTTATTATCTGTATTTACATCTTTACCTGCTTATACCAAAATCTAAATTTATTTCAATGACATCATTGCTTCACTTGGAAAGGAGGTTTTATCATTAGTTTCTTTTTTTTCATAACCTTTGCAAATCTTCTACTTCAATTTTTACAAGTGTGGTTTACCTTTATCTTTCCAACGTAGATACTTATAGTATTCCATCTTTAAATACTTTTGACGTTCATATGTGTTACTTTGTTTGACGTTCATATGTGTTACGTTGTTTGATGTTTATACGTGTTATTTTGTGATTTGCCTAAATGAAATTATTCAATTTGAAATGAATTAAAGGATATTTCAACAAAACACCTGGATTACCACTAAATCACTCATTTAGAATATATATTTTGAATCTTCTTATATATTTTGAATCATATATTCCTTTTTCACACTTTTTATCAATGAATGTCAAATTTTATTATCTACTATAATATACATATTATTTTAATGTTATTCTTTGTAACTAGAAGTTGATTATCTTGGTTGATAGTCGATCCAAACTCATTGTGCATCATGATTATAATCAACATAAATATTATTTACACTAGACCCCACCGAGTAATTTATCTCCATATTTATAACATTAATGAAATATTTCTTTAAACGACGAATGTAACCATCACTACAACTAGTGTAAAGAGAAGTATAACATAATTTACGCCTTCCGTCAGCAATAAAAACTCATTCGTTCCATAATCTACCGATCAAGTTGCTCACAATTTATACTGACTATCGGTATAGGCCCATGTAATCGATACTATGCTACTCGAATACATATATTCACACCGATACTCTATAATACATGTTTTATCTCATACCGAACCATCGACTGTGTAAATGCAACGACCGGTATTTTCGATTCGATTCATTCGATTCAGAATGAAATGGACTCGATTATTATTTATTCGCTCGCGGCGCTAATCAATGCGCGACATCCGTTTAATTTATGCAACCGATTCGTTCTGACTGGCATCATTTTAGTTACACTTTTTTTTAATGATTTAATTTTAAATTGATGCTCAATCAATAATTTTACTTCCAAATAAATAAAATAGATGTTCATTTAATGAATTGTGGATAGAAAAATGAGGATTGACGCAATTAAATGAATTCTTAGAGTAATTAATGTCAATCTCGGGTTTTGTCGGTGTACAATCTAAACGCGGTATCGGTTGTGACGGAGGCACAATGGCCCGGTTCCAGTTTTTGCCAACCCTACTGTTATTTATTGCCGCGAGTCGCATGCAAAACAGACTGAATTGACGCACACCAGGGTTGGCAAACAACGCCATTTTCGGATAAATAAATTAACGTTCTCCTCTCCGAGTTTGATTGGGAATGTTCATTTTGTTTTAGTTGTGAAAATGTATTCTTTGTTCGTGAACAAAGCTCTAAGTTAAAAGCATATTAGGATGATACTTTCTATGCTCAATACACATCATATTATTTTAATTTTTTTATATCTTACATCCTTTTTTTCACAATAGTGAAAACTTCGTGAACCTTGACAGCCCTCGTGAGACCCACGCTGCACCTCATGAATATTACTTTTTTTATATTTACTTCACATTTATTGGCAACCGTTTGAGCTTACCGCCTGCGCCGGCGCATGCACTATTATTTCCTACAGTTGCTATCATACGCAACCCTCGAAACATTCAAATTGCGACTCTGTCTCTTTGAAATAAAATTCTAAATTGAATGTTGAGAAATAGCAACCTCGTTTACTTGTACTTTTTTCTTAATTTTTAATGATACGGCCGCTTTTGATGTCCCGATTGATATGCAAAACGCCTTATTGTTTTACTTTTAAAGTAAGGGTGTGTCCAAATGTAGCAGTGATTGTAAAAGATTTAAATTTATTTGTTTTATATGATTCTATAAGCGAAAGACGCCTCTCATTTTTAAAAAGTAAATGCTTTGATAATGTTTATTTATTTATTTGCTTACGACTGTACTAGAGATTAGAAACACTTCATAGCTATTATTTAAACACCTTTATATCAAGATCTACAACTTGTCTAAACCCACAAAAGGGTGTGTCCTAACAATACCTTTGTTGCCCAACAGTGGGACAATCTGTCTCCCCAATACTGTTGTCTAAATTCATTAGTACCAGGATCACATAAGCCGCTAGGTGTTCGCACGTATCTGCGTACGTCACAATGTCCCAATTCCATCACAGCCGACAGGTACCAGGCTAACACAGCATGTTAGGAGTTAGAACGCACCTATCTCATTTCCTAGCCCAGTTGCGGCTTCCGAACGGCCGTCAGCGCGGGCTCTTCCGGCTCCGCAGATTAGTATCGATGCCATTTACCGTCTCACTAGAGCATTGTTGCCATTGCACGATTCAAGAGAATAATGGCAATGTTGGAAATTCAATTTTAGAATTTCGGGTGAAGGTTTTTTAAACAAAGTTCTGTTTTCAAACAGTCATGTTTTTAAAGTTACTGGCAGTTAGAATTCGAACGATTTTAAATTATTTTTTGACTATTTGACACTTCTTGACTGTCAGTTGAATTTACTTTTAAAACATCAAAATGATAGGTTCAATAAAAATATACGAAATATCGGACTATGACGTCATATTTCGTTATTTTCAAGATCTATTATTATTGGTTGAATGGGTATTTGGAAATTTATTAAAAATTATAAAGAGGTGATTTATGCTGCTCTTTACATCATCAAACCGCTCTTTCCTACTCATTACTTAATAAGCAAATTTAAACAATATATTATTTCACATGTAGGACACTTTCCAAAATGTGAGACAAGGTATTACAGTTCTTTAGTTCAAAAGCTTCACCATTATACCTATAAAGAAAAAATACATTTTAAAATATCCACTAACCGATATTTTAATTCACAAAAGAAACAGTAGTTTCTCTCCCAAATTCATTGGTCATAACACCAAATACGGTAGCACCAGGGTACCATAAAACATAAGAAGGTTTCCAATAAAAAACCTCTTCGGTTGTCACCAAAAAACTATTTCTGTCTAACCGTTCGGCTGCTGGCTGTCCATTATACATCTGCATAATTTAGCCCCGGTCCTGTCGCGGTGGCTCTGAATAGGACATCTGAATACTTTATACATGAGCTCACCGTAAAAACGTGGTACTATAATTCGAGAAAAATTGACAGGTGTCTCTCAATTAGTGTACACTGCAATGTGGATACTGTGAATTAGTCGACTATTTTAGTTTTACATGTTTAAGGGCCGGTTTGAAAAAACGTGAGTTAAGTTTATTCCTAGATTAACAGCCAATGTGTGAATGATATGGCCAGTCTATTCTAGGAATAAATTAATTGTACCATTAGTCGATTTGGATATTCTGTGTTATATTAAAGCATGAGTTTACAGTATTAACATGACTTTTTCTTCAAAAGCTATAAAACAATTGCCACGTAATATAAAATATAGAGGAATTGCCCCGCAGCTGTTGCTTGAATAGTGAAATGATGTACAGATGTGCAACTAATTCGCAACTGGTTTCGAACTGATTATTAACTTTTGGACTTATTTTCTTTAAAAAAATATAATTAATCACATACTACTATAACTAGGTAGTCATATATATGAGAGTTGGATGACACAAGTGATGATACCTATAATAACAAGTTTAAAGACTCTTGACCTTACATAAGTTGCATACCATGTCTTAGTGTCAAAAAAGACAACAAGAAAATATATTTTATATTTAAAACAACAATGTATCGTACGGCCATGTTCACATAAACAAAACATAACATAAATAAACAAAAAGACACGTCGAGCAGAAACAGAAGGACTGCGAGGGTTGTGATAGTGCCATCCATCACATGGTCACATCTTTTCGATAGGGTTAGGGCACCTCCGCACCTTTATGCGTCCCCAGTGGGACATAAAGACCCCGAACTAGGGGTCTATAGTTTTTTGACGTCTATTTGTGGTCGGCTCCTGGCCTCTAACGACTTTTGCCTGTAAACTACGCTTAAAATAGCTTTCAGTGTTGTGTGTATTAAAAATGTTACGAAAGCGAAGGTTTTTGGTGTTGGGTAGTGAGAATTTATTTATTTAATGGTTTTCTTCAGGGCGAGTTTGGCTTTGGAGAGTTGAGAGATTTATTTTTTTAAATTAATGCTGCCCCAATAATAGTAAGAAATTTCACTCTATTTCATTTATATTGGCAATTGTTTTGTAGATGAAAACAATTTAGGGCACCCGTTAACGGCATTGGTTTTACTGTTGGATAGATAATAGGTAGAGAACAACTTTACTTCTTATATAGTCACCTTGTATCGAAATGCCTTCAAAAAAATAAAATAAATAATTTAGAATATACCTAACACGACATTCCACGCTAACCTTCTCAAGTTTGTAGATAAACAGGCTTAGATACATTTTCTTCTATGAACACATACTTAGTCTTACATATATTATATAGGTACGCAAAGAAAAAATCCACGATAAAACCAATTCAAATTAATTTTAAATACGTTTTGCCGCGAAACTACAGAAACACCGACAGGAATTGTCAAACTCGTTTCACCAGCTACTTTACATAGTCTAAATTGTGGCGCAAAAAAGCCCCGTCTTTTGACGCGCGGAAGCGAAACGTGCATAATTTAAAGCTCAATCCGAGGATGTCACGTCGTGTTGCCGAAAAATTTAATCCATCACATGTTTCACATTCAGTCTGTGAAGCGTTCTGTGTCGGTAACTAAGGAAGTGGAGCTTGCTAGTTCGTGGATCGGAAAGCCCCGCTTTTTGCGGCGTGAAAATACCACCTAGCGTTTTAGGGTTAAACATGATGTAGAATTTGATCGGTGATTGTAGCTTTTTTACAGTATGAAGCAGGGCCACTTAAAATAGTGTTATAATGTGCTACATGTTATGACTCATATTTACACAATATTTACCACTTTAGATATGATAAATTGCTTGGGTTAGGAGTGCATACCAGTTCTCCTAATAAACTCGTATTAGTTTTTCCTAACGTACTAAAACAAGATAAATAACAACAATTGCCGTCTCTTACTGAAAACATACAGATTATTAAGATTTATTTCTCTTATTGTGCTAAGAGAAATCCAAATTCAAAAATAATACCATATCTTTACAATGAAAAATACACAAATCAATTTCTCTTAACGCGCTAAGAGAATTCTAACTTCAAAAATAAAACCAACTTCAGCACAAATAAAATTTTGGAGCACACAAAATACTAGGCGATCAGAGATCAAAACAAGTCAATTTACATCAAAAATGAAAGAAAGACCTATTCGATTTTCCTCTAGATTTTGTATTTGGAAGTACCAAACACATTTACAACGGTGTAACTTCAGCCATAGACAATACACTAAACTTTTCACACCTCCATCAAGCTGCGCATCAGCGAGCCCCCTCCAGAACCCACACTCTTCACTCCTCGGAGACGTTCGCTATGATTTTTATTTTACGACATTTCCGAAAATCACCGGTGCCCGTGAATATATTATTATTGTTATGGCAACACCGAACTCTGGGAAAATTGTAAAATACGCCATACACTTTCCCTCTTTTAAGAATTATGTAGCAGACGTATGACATTTGGGAATTTTCGGTATTTTGTTTGAAAGAATCTTGTTGTTTTGAAGTTTAACTTAAATAGGCGTAATAATTAACTTTATATTTAACTGTAGTAGGATACATTGCCTAATTTTGTACACTCCAATGTGTTTTTTTTTCGGTTTGAAAGAAATCCGCTTTGTAGAAATAGGCTTCATCCCACACACGCTCAAAATCTCTGCTATTGTTCTTCCAAGCAACTACAATATGGGCTTATTCTACTAGGGCATTAGAAGCTTTTAACAGGGTCGGTAGAACAAATGTGACGCCTTGGTGAGCCACACATCCATAGGTCACGGTAACCGCTTCCCATCTGGGGACATCAGGTACGCGTGGCCGCCATCTAAGTGATATAAAATAATATACATGTTCGTAGTACACTTAAGTTTCCTAAAATCATTGACAAACATTATAACGCACCCATTTCTTTCATAAAACTGTCAGTGTCAGATAATTTATTTTTTTCACCAAAAGTCGTCTTATTCTGGAGCGTTTTTCGCGTTCGGTCCCACGACGCGTATTTACATATTCTCATTCGCTCACCCCATAGATTTAGGTGGCAACAAATGGATTGTTTCTCCTCCACATTGCGAAACAAAATTTATAGTTACCAACGGATTTTTCGTTTGCTAGCCCTTTTTCGACGCGTAGGGCTGTCGACATGTAAAAATGTAATATTGATTAATTTTTGTTATGACAGATCTTTTTTTATATCTTCTGTAATCTTTAATATCAAACTAATACATGTTTCGTAGCTTAGTGGTCAAAACAGCAACAACTGTAAGAGAGGGATCGCGGTTTTGGGTCCAGCCTGGACCGATCAAAAGTTTTTCCTGCCTTATTTAATTTGAAATGTTATAATACTTGAAAATTTTACTCTCATGAATTATTATATACCCATTGTATCTGATCCCGTTTCTTCCCTTGTATTCGGCTTATAGGTTTTTTTATGGAGGCGATAACCATCTGACCTCTCAATTCTACGAGTAAAACCCGTACCATAGCCTTGTCGATCAATCAGGTTAACTTGACCTTGAGGGTCTTATGAGTTCACAGCTAATTCAATTCAAACCAATAATGTATTTTCAAAATACGCAAACCTCGTAGTGAAAACATAACCCTACACATTTTTACTTCGATTTTCGATTTATTGCAAACTTACGTCGAGCATAATCGTGATTTTAATGGCCCCACTTGATTTACAGCGGCCGACAGCGGATGAGAAGAGCGGGATTGGTTTGGCGAAATTTGATATCTCTATACATTTATGAGGCCCTGGTGCATAAGAGTTCGGAAAACAATATATTTGGATTACTTTTGGGTTTATTTTCTTGTAATAACTAGTTTTTATTACGTTTTTGTACCTTTCATACCACTTAGGTGGTAGATCAGGTGGACCGTGTGCTCACACGGCTCACCTGTTGGAAAGTGGTTACCATGGACACATGCAACCACAACATCGACAATACATATCATATGTATCATAATTAATAAATGCAGCCCAAGCAAATTCAGGGGCCCAAGCTTAATAATTTGAAATATCGATTCATCAGTATCCATCTTTGGAATAAACAGATCGACGGACAAACAAACACGGCATAAAGCTAACATCCTGCGTACATTAGAGATGCATTAGTGCAATTCGACAATGGCCAAATACACGTTATTGTAATAATAAACTTGTGCTTCGATGCGCAGGAGTCGACCCACCGCGCTGCGTCTTGATTAAGCTTGTGGTACACTGAGCTATATTTCATACGTATTTTTAGCTCGTCCACGGCAGTAGCACCCTGTGCTATGTTCAAAACACATCCAAGAAACATGTACTGCGCGTATAGAGCACATTTTAGGTTCAAGATATGTGGTTCAAGCTATAATACATCTACTACTTAGGTAGTAGATAAGCACACAGATTGTAAATGATTACCGTGGCCTATGGACATGTGCAAAGGACACACCGATCCGATCCTATATTAATCGAAATTTAAATCTATACTAATAAAATTAAGCAGAACAGTTTTTTGATTGCGCTATTTTCCAAATTCTTTTTTCTGCATTTACTTAATGCAAAAAGAAAAATATTTTTTTTTTTAATATTTTTTTTTTCAAATTTTGATAGCCATGTTTATAAGAAGGTTATAAGGGATTCAACAACACGCTTATAATCTTAGGTGTTGAGTGTAATAAGATTAAAGTAGAAGAGGTGAAAGGCGTATATAGCAGGATCGTAGTAAATGAAAAGGTGCTATCTCTGCCTACCTCACTGGAATAGTGAATTGATGATCGGTGTTATTGTACGATAATGACGTTTTGATTACATCCATCGCTCGGGATGTGTCTCCAACTTTATCCTGCGCACACGCAACTTGACAGTTCGTTTACATTACATGATGCCATCTTGTAACACTTGAAAAAATTAAATAATAACTGAACTTTTACATGCAAATCTGAATATTAGTAGAGGTAAGATGTTTTTGAAATTTCATAAAAGTTCTAAATTATCAATTTTTAAGCTGATGAGAGTGTTTGCCACGGGTGAAACCGGGGCTGGTCGTCTAGTATGAAATATCTTTTGACGTCTTCAAGAATCAACCAGGGGATACAGACACACAAACCGGTGATATTTATGTTAATAATTCACACACATATCTCACCTGCGATACCAGGGCGGGATAAAATGCGAGGAGGTCTCCCGGGGCGCGGAGCTCTCTGGCTGCACGCCACACGCCAAAAACCAATAACATTAGGACAGTACGTGTTGCGTGTTTCTGTCGCCCTAGTAGCTTTCTATGAGTATCTGTTGGGGATACCAGGAGTGAATGAATAAATAACGTCATTTGCTCCTTTGAACGATTAAGAACTGTTTTTGGGAGAACGGGCTGGAAACTCCAACCCATTAGAATATAATCAAAATTTATAGTAGTTTTGAATTACTTTTTAAGTAATATCTATCTTTAGATCAGGCTTGCAACGAATATTCGGTTACTAATTTCGGTATTCGGCCTATTCGGCTGCTTTTATTATATTCGGCGGAATACCAATTATCTATTTTAATGAAATTTTAAAGCATCTACTATGCTAACTATACAATTCGATTACGTCAGGAAAAAATAATTACTCAGGTGGGGCTTGAACCCACGACCTTTCCCTTACAGGGGAAATGCTCTTTCAACTGAGCTGCTGAGCCACATCTGAATCAATTCAAATTACCCTTCTCTATATATCCGTCTTTAAGGCGACGGTGGAGACATCTAACAACACTCTTACGAACTATTGAAATCAATGAATGATTTTTCAACCATTTTTAAATATTGATATTTGATGAGATATATAATAATAATAATTTATAGCTAAATATTACACGTGATTTATAACCATTTTAGTAGTGTATTTTTAATAAATTCTTAATTTGAAGAACTATATTCAAACCCTATACATTGCTTAAAAACAATACCCAAACCACAGCATCCAATTCCAAAATCAAATTAAAACACATTCCACTAATACACTCGAAAAAAAAAACAATTCTTGCCAAAGCCGAAATCGGTTTAAAATCTAATTTTGTCACTTAACAATCGAATGGGGCCGACTCGATTTAATTAGATCCACTTTAGCCTCACTTTAGATTTGTTTTTCACAATGTATTCCTTACAAATTGAATTTGTATTTGTTTGCGTTAACTTTGCGTTTGTTTGTTTGTTGCAGCACCCGTACCCCTCGGAAGACCAAAAGAAACAATTAGCACAGGACACAGGGTTAACGATACTGCAAGTTAATAATTGGTAAGTGATAATAATAGTACTTTATTAACTTTATAAATGACTAACTGACTCGGCGAACTTCGTAACGCCAATTATTTTCCACCCACGTGGCGTCCGATCCCGTTCCCGCTGCACCCTCTTATACAGCGTCGGCAGCTTAGTGGTTAAGGAGTCAGCCTTACGATCGAGAGGTCCCGGGTTCGATCCTGGCCATTACACTACCGACGTGAACCCACTCTTAGCACAAGCGATTTAGCTTAGTTGGAGGGGTTAGAGGGAATATTAGTAACTTCGGTTCTAATATTCTTTAAAAAAATGATATAGTTAAAACGGGTTATTCCCGTCCGCTCCACGATTTTGCTCCCAAGCGCTCCAAGACTAAAATTAAATATTAATATTATTTTATAAAATCGTTCTCAAGAGCTCCAAAAACGTATGTAAGCTTTTTCGTTCGAAACTTCTTATCTCTATACATCAATTCCCAGGAGCTCCAAATTATAATATTTTAAGTAAAAAAATACTGTGTTCCCAACAGCTCCAAAACAAAGTGTACGGTTAGCAGAATTAAAAACATTTAATACTATAATACGATAATAGGACGTCAATAGGTTAACAGGAAGTAGTGTCTATTAGCCAAGTCTTGAGTTAGGTATGAATTTGGTATTCAAGCGGTTTTACAGAGAAAGCATGTTTGCACTGAAGTTATAATAACATCACTGGGCTGTTTAACATCAGACAGATTATATAATATACAGCTATCTCAGCCTCAGATTTATGACTCGAGTGTGCATGGAATATGGCAATATGCTTACCCCTTATTACGTGGGACTGACTAGGTATTATATTGTTTAATGAAATGTGAGTGTTAATGCTTTTATTTCTATTTTACTATTATAAGATTTTGTCACTAGCTGTTGCCCGCGACTTCGTGCGCGTTAAGTTTCGAATAGCTCAAACTCATAATTATTTATGGTGGAAGATTTTCATCCCAACTGGAACGGAAGTAGTCGAAATACTGGAAATAATGAATTTTACACAAAGAAAACATTCCTTTATTTAAAAAAAGAAACAAAGATGTTTTCAAATTTTTTCTTGACATCTTCCACTTGTATATTTCAATTTCATATTATGAAGACAGTCTTTTTTGAGTGACTGACTAATGTATACAGGGCTAAACTACTGAAAACTACGAAAATAGACAGACTTCTTCTATAGGCTTGGCAAATACTGCGGAAGGATTTTGAAAAATTCAATATTTTGCTGACAAAATCATTATCAAGTATGTGGATAAACATTGCTAAACGTGGACTAAACATTGAAATAAAACCACTTTTTACGGATTCTATCGCGATATATTTGTTATTATTACTTTTAAACCAGACGTTTCGGCTGCTTTGCAGCAGCCATTTTCGCGGTGTGACTCACGATGGTAGTTGTCACCTAGTTTGAAGTATAAGTTATCTCAAAATACCCGAATCATGGTGAATTATTGGTGTTCGTATTTACGCAGAATGAGCTCACTGTGTTGTTAAGTCTTGCTGGATTTTGCTGCTTACTGGGTTTGATTAAGTGGATGACTGGGTCCCAAGCTGGTGGTACGGTCCATCCATCCTCTCTATTAAAATTTGGGTGTTTTTTAATTTCAATAGCCTCGCGGATCATTCTAGGAATATATCGGTGTTCTTTGGCGAGTATCTGTGGTTTATCAAACCTTAGGTAATGGTTGGTGCCTTTTTGCGCGTGTTCACATACAGCTGACTTTGTTGAGCGTTGGTGTTTTATGTCAGCTATGTGTTCTTTGACCCGAGTGCCAATGCTTCGCTTGGTTTGACCAATATATGAGAGCCCACAGTCACAGTCTATTTTGTAGACCCCTGCATCTTGTAGAGGTAGTTGGCACTTGACAGATGGTAAAAATTGACTTATCTTCGTTGGCGGCTTGTAGTATGTGTTGATTGAAGCTCGCTTCAAGATGTAGCCAATCTTGTCAGTCACCCCTCGTACATACGGTAGTACAGCAGGCTGGCGTTCGACCGTGGCTGGTTTTTCTCGGGATCTGTGACTCAGGCGCGGTGGTTTGAGCTTGTTGTCTTGCAGTACTTGCTTGACATGGTTTTATTTCAATGAGTGACATTCGCGTAAACTTCAGAAAATATCATGTGGACTAAACATGTTCATCAGTTATAATGGTTTAAATATTCTTCTTCCTTCTTCCTAAATTCTTAAATCATGTTTCTACAACTTACGCACTGAACAAATTATAAATAATTTAAAAAAAAATGAACCGACTCCAAAACCAAATAGGAAAAAATGTTTAAAATAACAGGATTTAGAGAGTCCCCCATGAGTGCAGGCCTGGGGGTGACGTGTGGAGCCGCCTATCACCTCAGCAGAAGCAGGCCACGGTGGCAACGCGCGTAGGACAACGGTGTCAACAACTCGCCCCCGGAATGGGGAGCCATTCCGGGGGCGAGTCGTTGACATCGTTGTCCCCTCTCCCGTGGAGGGCCAGACCGTAAGGGATGGCCCTAGGCCAGCCAGGGTGCAAGGGATATGTCGAAAACAACCTCACCCCCGGCCTAGCACTACGACCCTCAGTCGGCATATGGTTTTATTCAGTTCGAGTTCAACATAACCTCTCCTTCCGGCTCCGGCGCACGATAAATAAACACGATAAAAAAAGACCACCTCAGGAGTAGATAAACCCCATTTATAAGCATACTTAATATTTTTAATAATTGAGGAACTGTCTCTGTTTCACTGAGATTTTTATTACGATATCTCTGAAATTTCGTGTTTTTTTCAGAAGTAGCACCTACCCTTACAAGTATCACGTTAGCCCTACATACTACTACCTATTTTCCATTGACCAATTGCTGTACTGTCCCCTAACTCCTAATCGTTAATGAGTTCTGTAGCTTCACTATCAGCACAGCAGTATCAGATGTTGATTCAAGCATACCTCACAAGCAACACGTTAGCCCTACATAATACTAAATGTTATCATCGACCAATTTCAGTACTATCCCCCAACTCCTAACCGTTAAGGAGTTCGGTAGCTTCATCATCAGCACAACAGCATCAGATGTTGACACCCTAAAGCATATACCTGAGCAAAACATGATTACGTAACAAAAACACCATACGAGCATACAATTTTCGGTGGTTACCCTCGATTTCTCCTTGATCCCATCATCCGATCCTGACCTGGTGAAAATAGAACCACCTCCGAAGTGAACTCTATCCAACAAAGAAAAAAAACTTGAAATCCGTCTATAATTTGCGGAAATATCGGTGAACATACAAAAAAAAAAATATTATGAATACGAATTGAGAACCTCCTCCATTTTTAGCAAGCATCACACAAAATAGTTTCAAGAAAACCCGGAGCCTTGGTCCTCTGCTTTGACGAGCCAATGGTGGTTAGTTCCAGTTTTATGATATATTCCATCGACCACAGTGACATCGTTGTTCGTTGCCTTACACACAGGTAGAGGAGAGAGGCGCAGTGGGCAAGAGAGCAAATACAGTATTGACTGGGATGGGGTCATATAGCCTCATTTTTCTATATACTCGTATTCCTTGTATAGGCAAGCTTGTGTAACAGCAGATGATGTAGATACTTCCAAATTGATAGGTACTGGAGTTGATATCCACGCGGCCGCGTTTATTTGGTCTGATAAAATTTACCGGAACTGAGTGTTTCTCTGCCCACATTTGGTCTCTTTTATATAAAAGGAGCAGCGGTATCTTTAATACCTAATAATAAATAGGTTGGCTTCTCCTGGCATACTGTTATCATTTCTGGGATCTTACTATTAGATACTTACGCAATCGATAAGATTGCAGCCATATTGTATTATCGGTAGTAGCAGATTGAAATAACACCCAACTGACATTACAAGATCTACCAATGATACGCTCTATAGTTAAATGTATGAGGATTTAATTTTTTCAGCCTCAGATGCATGACTTGAGTCAACAATAGTGCCCGAAATGCGGCAATAGGCTCACCCCCTATTACGTGGGACCGAAGCCAATAATAGGTGAAATGTGAGAATAAATTCACCTCTGCCTAACCACCCCTGCTCTCCGGGGATAAAGGTGTGATTATATGTATGTAGTAAATGTTTTATACTTTAAGTGGCAGACAAACACAAGGCCCATCTGTTGTAAAGTTATCGTGCATATTGAGTGAATTTACAGAATTATGTTGTTTAGTGTTCCTTGTACTACTTCACCCTGCGTGTTTGCACTTTGATATTTTCCACGAAACGAGCCCTCCAAAACCTCTTGGCAATATTGAAGTATTGCAGTTATTGAACTTTTTAGGACTCAAAATACCTGTAATAGCTACCATAGATGTCCGTATTACAACCGGGGCCCACGGCTTAACGTGATCTCCGAGGTATGAAAATATCCAGACCAACGCAAATAAACATATTCATCAAATCATAACTCATCATCAAATCAGCCTCGCGTAAACTTGGAGTCCTGAACAGAGTGAGAACTTTTTCACGCTGGAGCAGCGGTGTCTTCTATACAAGACCCAAATTCGTTCCTGCGTGGAATACTGCTCACATCTCTGGGATGGCTCCGCAAAGTACTTACTAGATACTCTCGATAGGTTGCAGCGACGTGCGGTCCCCTTTATTGGGAATACTGAGGTCACGAATACCCTCGAGCCTTTGCAGAGCCGTAGAGATGTTGCGTCTTTGGCAGTATTCTACCGTCTCTATCATGGTGAATGTTCGGATGAGCTCTTCCAATAGTCCCACCCTCTCCTTTCGTTCACAGGAGTCGTGCAGGGCTAAGAGGCCATCCGTATACGGCGCAGAGTATACCTGCTAGAGTAGTAGTAGTAGTAGGAAATGTTTTGATTTATTCACAATTTCTTAAAATGCGCCACTCTGTATCAATTGAGAATTTCCATATATACTCTGAAATCGTAGAAAAACTTTATATTTCGATATTTAGGTAGAACAGAGCCCATATCGGTAGAAATACCGAAAAATCGGTAGGTTCGAGACCACTGTTTGCACATCAATAGGCAATGTTAGATTGCAAGGAAAGGTGCGGGGTGGGGGTGACGCGACAACGATGCGTGGGCGCACCGCCGCACTGACAGATTTCGTTCTTTACTACGTTCGGGTTTTGCCGACGTTACTTTTAATTTTTTGGAGCTGGTGGGAACGATTTTTATATTGAAGAATTGACTTTTGTATTGGAGCTGCTGGGAATAATATGTCAAAGTACCTAAACAATATTTTGGAGCTCTAGGGAATGAAATTGGTAAATTTGGCTTTGTTTATTATTTTAATAAAAATATCCGTGGAGCTCCTGGTAATCAATGTATGAAAATATGAATTTTAGAGAACAATAGATTTGGAGCGCACGGGAATAACCCGTTAAAACAGCAACAGAAATAACCACACTGTCACTTCTGCGTATATGCCGATGCTGGTTGAATTTGTTGACATTAATGATTACTGCTCCGTTTCCTTGAGTAGTAGCGTGATAATATATAGCCTATGTGTTATTTTGATGTATAAGCTATATTATTGATAAGTTTCATGAAAATCTGTTCAGTAGTTTTTACGTGAAACATTCATATATACATCCATCCATACTCACAAACTTTCGCGTTTATAATATTAGTAGGATTTTATGTTTTATCCCTTGTGCCCAGTTCATATTCCAGTCCAGTATTCCAGCTAAATCAATCCAATCCAGTAGTGGACTGGATTGTAGTGTTCACATTATTCCAATGTTTTAAACGCGCGTGAACACTCTGTCACTTTCACTCGTCACTACTCACTTTAATGGGCACATTCCAGTGATGGTTCACATAATTCCAATAGCATTCCAGCACTGGATTCGCTAGAGGGACTGAAATGCTACTGGAAATTCTAAAAGTTCTTCCTTAGATGCTTCACAATTTGTAAGAATCCAATTATTCCACTATTTCCCGTTCTCTGAAAAATGAAATTCTCGCGTTCCATGATACCCTGGTCTATACGTCAGGCAAATCAAAGGTAAGTATGTACTTATACCATGATCGCGTTAATTCCCGTTAATATTATTGTAGCAAATCTAGTTATTAAAGAAGGTATTCTCAATATGCCAATATTCTCAACAAAACGAACAGTTGGATTAGCTTTGAATCCTTTTTAGGCTCGTCTTGACAGGATAAGCACTATTCATTTGACATTTTATTACTGTCCGCCTGTTCCACAATAATATGTGCACGAGATATTCGTGGACATACACCCACATTTGCGAATTTAATTGAAATGTGTGTGTTTTTTGTTGTGATGTACTTTATACTGTGGTAGAAACAACTGCGTTTACTTAAATAAAATTAGGTAACTTGTCGAAAATGCAGATTGAGGGTGGATGGTAAGAAGTAAAGTCTTATGATATGGGTATCATTCCAGATACTGACAATCCTGCCATATCCATCAATATTGTAAATGCGAAACTTGAAAAGCTGGCAGGTATGGTGATAGACTTATAAATCTGGTACTAGGAGACTATGAAATTATCGCAGGGCGTAATTTAAAATTTAACTATTATCAAGAAATAATAATAGGAGCAAAATGCTCTATCGCATTGATGATCAAACTAAAATAGAAACCGAGCAAACTCACAGAATTTCTTTGGTGATAGATTTCTAAATCGGGTACCAGGAGATTATGAACTATAGCGGGGCGTAATTTAAAATGTAACTATTATCAAAAAATATTAATGGGACCCAAATGTAGCTTGAATGGGCATTGAACTCACAAACTTTCCTTGATGATAGATTTCTAAATCGGGTACCAGGAGACTATAAAATCCAAGAAGTTTGTAATATAACGTAACTATAATCGCATAATACAATCGAACGCAGCTATCGCATTCAAAGTTATATATTTACGCACTTTGAGGAACATTACTATTGAGTTCCTAGGCTCAAGTCTAAGCTCGTAAAATCACATAATTTAGACTGTAACAGCTTAAATTCAATAACCAGGTTAACCTGGACTTAAAACAAAGTCGATCTGGTACCTTATTGGTTGAAACTTAAGAAGTAAGAGGTCCTTGTAAATGGTTTTTAGAATGCGTTGGCCGATGAATGATAATATGGAAATTTATTTGTTTGTATTTATTGATATGTGTTTAAACAAACGGATTGTTAGATAAATCAATTACTGATATAAAACTAACTATTATTCGCGACTTCGCGAGTAAAATAGTCGTAAAGAAAAAAAATGTAACGGCAGTCACTTCCGTAAAAGCTAAATACGCTGAATCAAGGAAAATGGCGGCCGAGCGGACTATTGCAAATAGCCATAGACTAGGGCTTCAAAGTGTAAGCTTTGATTGATATCGGGACTAACGCTCATACTAATATTATAAATGCGAAAGTAACTCTGTTTGTCTGTATGTTAGGTACTCTTTCACGCCTAAACCACTGAACCGATTTTGATGAAATTTGGTATGGGGGGGGGGGGGGGGGGGATGCCGCGGGCAAAAGCTAGTAATCTATATTTAAACTAAATTTCAACTAAATCGCTCAGATGCATCAGATCTAAATGACCAGATTTTATGAGGGTATGTGTCCATCCAGACGAATGTCCCAGGAATGCGCAAGAGTTTACTAACGGTTTAATGTTTTAAGGACACAATAAAATATCCCAAGAATTGCTGAGCATGTATACGTGTGTTTTAGATTCAAGTTATTGCGCAATAATAAATGATTTCTGTTTAACTGGAGAGCTTGCTAATGAGATGCGGTTACACTGCAAGCGTTCGCGAACAGCGAGTTGGAATGTAGGGGTAGTAATAAAATGTGTTATGTTATTGAACAATTTCTTATTGAATTTTTTTCTTTATTGCACTCATACAAAGAGATCATTTATAAGATAATATAACAAGAAACATGTACAAAGGCGAGCTTAACCCAATATGAGTTCTCTCCCAGCAAACCTTTGAGTTGTAGAGAAGTAGATATGTTAATTAAGGGAAGATTAAGGGAAGGAAGGGAAAGGATTCTTAGCAGACAAGCTCATCACAGAATAGAAAAGAACTAAGTACTTTGGACTCGATGATATTTTCTGTGCCACTGACGAAAAACTGAAAAAACTGATGCAAAATTTCAAAGAAATCATTTTATTATTTCAACTCGACCACATTTATGCGCAACTATTTAAAGAAGCAGTAAGTTCTATTATATGATTTATAAACTAAATTTAATTTAGATTGATCAATCAAATAAGTAGGTACTTAAGTACATTGAACCCTGAACATTCTAGCCGTTGAACAATTGTTCATGTTGAGTCCCCAGTCCCTAAATGAAAAATAAAAAAATATTTATTTAAAACTCAATTAAGTTTTCAGGGTTATTTCTTGTAACATAATGAAGTCGTATTCCTAAAAAGAAGGTTTGCAATAAGTTCACTCTATAAATCGCTAATCGCCAATCGCTTCCAGTGCGAACAAATCCTGCCTTTAAACATCCCACAATAAATATCTACACGTTGATTAGTATTCAAATAGCACGACGCACTATTATAATGAGACGGACAACGCCCGCGGGCAGCATTGTAGCTGAAAATAATATTGCTTTATATTTTCTAAGAAGAACATAGATGCGGTATTATTTTAATTTTTACCCACCACGGAACGGAGACGGTATATGCGTTTGGGGTGAGAGGTTGTTTGTTTGTGCAAATCCTTGTTGCCAATATCTTCGAAACTACCAATCTAATTTTGATGCAGTTTTCAGATAAGGGTTCGGCTTTAATTGGAGCATGTTCTTAGATAGGTGTTACAATGACAATTCAACAGGTGGCGCTACAGAAAGCATTTTTAATGCAAATCAATGTTGCCAATTTTCTCCAAAACTACAAGACCGATTTTGATGCAGTTTTCAATTATTGGTTTGGGTTTGATTGGTGCATGTTCTTAGATAAGTGTTACGGTGACAATCCATTAGGGGGCGCTTCAGTAAAGATTTTTTAAATTATCTCTTATACGTCGTGGGTTTTTTCAAAATTTTAAATTTTATTACTTGTATTAGTAGGATTGAGACAAGACTCTGGCGCAGGTTTTCTCCTCGAGATCGGGTAGTCAGACCGAAATCGCTCCTCTAAAATTCAATCAAAAGAAATTTGGCAATGGAGGGAGAAGAATACAAGTCCCAAAAGGCAAGCTTCTGATGCAACTGCGATTGGTAGGTATTGGATGAACAGAGAAAAATAAGATTGCAAAAAATAATTAAGGATAAAATAATAAAAAAGTATGAAGAAGATTATCTTTACTATTACCTATATAATTTTATTGTTATTTGGAAATGTTTGTTCGCGATGGACGCACAAAACTATTGAACGAATTTTGATGCAGTTTTTTTATTAGAAAGGTCTTGATCAGATTTAAAATCTTACGTTTGTTTGATTGCAATCGTTGGTTGCTGTGGGTCGCGGTCATGGGATCAGTATTTCTGTGACCCTGGTACATTTCCATGAAGCACCAGGCTCACAGAAATTTTAAAGAACTTTATCTGGGTCGCAGGAGCAGTCCTAAACCTTTCTATTCCGAACTTAACGCAGACGAAGTCGCGGGGAAAAGCTAGTAATTAAAAAAAAAATCTCATAATTAGGCAATTAAGGTAACTATTTTGTGCACCCACTGACTTCTCTTACTATTGATTGCATATCTCATACACGCTATAAAACGTTTTATGGTGTAAAATAATGGTGTCACCACCATCTAAGACGCCGACCTTCATAAAATAATCTTACATCCAAATTAAAAACGGAATTTATCTAAAATCTTAAGATAATTAAATTGGTTCTAAATGTCCATCGATAGTACAGATATCACAGAATAATTTAAAAAGTAAGTGACCTAAAGGTACTTGTAGACTACAGCATTCACTTGTAATAAATAGAACATCGAGCATTCGCCGTTCTTAAATTTGAATAGAGCCAAGCATAGAACCTAACATCACTACGAACTTTTTCATGATATTAAAATAAAATCTGCGTAAATAGTAACGTTTTGCGTACGTTGAGATAACATAATATACTTTAAACTATGTGACAACTACCATCATGAGTCATTCTGCGAACATGGCTGCTGAAAAGTCAACAATATATCGCGATTGAATCCGTAAAAACTGGTTTTATTTCAATGAGTGACATTCGGGAAACTTTAGAAAATATCATTTTCGTGATATTTCTAACGCTTTAGTCGAAGCAAATTTACTGTCATTTCACTAAGAGCCTCCTCAATATAATACTTGCAAAAACGGTCTCGTTAATGTTTCTGAATTGTAAGATTCCCAAGTATGTTCATTACAAGTGAATGCTCTAGATACTGTCTGAAGTTTACGCAAATATCACTCCTTGAAATGTAATTATGTAAAACCGCTTTTTAACTACTTAATTCTATCGTTATTTAATTAAAATTTGTATTATTTACATTTACCTCGACGTTTCGGCTACGTGTGAGCATCCATGGTCGATGATGACTATATTGCGATTGTATTGATTAAAGAAAGTGGTTTTATTTCAATGAACACTCAAGTAAATGACCACCTTAACACAATCTTGAACCTTAGATAATGCTTTAGTGATTTTCAATTTTGAAACGCATTAGAACTTCCCACGACGCAATTAAAAACTGCGTACGCTTTCAACACATCCCTAATACCTCATCTACACTGCAATTAACTTCTAACCTCCTGGTACATGCGGAACTGTTGAGTGACGAGGTCAGGGGTCGACATTGAAGCGCCTTTGTCTATCACTGTGGCTCGGTGTGGCTCTCTCCCGTTATACTTGCCTGGTACCGCTATACAATTAAACCGTGTAATTATGGGGGTTTATGTTACACTGTCATTTTTGTTACCTCCTTCATTGATATAATATGGTGTTGGTACATTTTGGGTTGGGGACACCGTTGTCCCCCCTCCTGAGGAGGGCCAGACCGTAAGGGATGGCCCTGGGTCAGCCGGGGTGCGAGGGATATGTCTATAACAACCTCACCTCCGGCCTAGCACCAAGACCCACAGTCGGCGTGCGGTTTTAGTCGGTTCGAGTCCGACATAACCTCCCCTTCCGGCTCCGGTAGGGGGGGGTATCCGAGGGGATTTCCGCACGAAAAAAAAAAAAGAAAAAAAAAAAAAAAAGGTACATTTTGGGTGAATTTACTGTTGGTTTTTTTATGATGTTTGTAATTTGAGTCACTGTTATTGAGCTCATTTCTATTAGGTTTGGCAAGCATTCAGTCTTTCTTGTATTTTTTAATGCTTGAGTCATCGTAGTCCTATGCGTTGCTTTGCCTATGCTGTGATCTTAAATATTTTCATCAAAATCGATTAAGTAGTTTTTTGTGTCCCTTGTCTAGACAAAAAAGGCGAAATGTGTACTTAACTCACTTAACTTTAAGAAATTGAATCCAAATTCATTCAAGTTAAAAGTGGCATCAGATACATATCTCGACATAAAAGCTACAAATTCGCACTCACGTCTCAAAATACTAAAAAGCCCAACTCTATTAAAGCCAAAAATATAAATTCATAACATTTTGGTGACAACGTACACAAGAAAAATAAAAATACACGTGTAATCCAGCTTCGCCAAGGGACACAGCCGAAAGTTATCCAGCACGGAACAAATATTAAGACAGAATAAGAAATTCAGCAAGTTGGAGCTAACGTTGGCGTGGCTCCTCGAATAATACATGAAGGCTGCTGCCTTGGTGTTTCTTTATATATGCATGCTGCTCCCGTGAGGACTAGCAGAAATACGGCCACGAAAATGATGTTCGGAATAATAAGCTGGGCATAGACTTTTGTTGGAAAATGCTTGAATTTGGTCACAAAAATGTCACAGAATATATGAAGTATCAGTTGGACAAATTGGACAATGAGATAGTTAACAAGCAATACAAAGAGAAAATGAAACGCATTGCAAATTGTAAAAAGTTAGTAAAAGAAATCACTAAAGGTTTAGTGTGTCCTGAAGAACTACAGACTCCGAGCTGAAAGCTTCGCATGTGACATGTGAAACACTAAGATAAAGAAGAATAAAAGAAATTGATAATTTTATTGTAGGTATTATGAATTCTATATACAATTTAGTCTACAATAATGAATCCTTAAGACAGTCGTATCTCACTTAGCCATCTTACATATGAAATTCGCGATAAGAAACCAGCTTTTATCACTTAATGAGCAACAGACAAAATTTATTCCGATACTATATTGAAAGTAACGGCGAGAACCACCAGGGGCCCATAACATTGATGCAAATGTCCCATAATTACATTAGCTTAGCATTACAAGGCTGTATTCAGCTTCGTCAAATTGAAACGGTGTGCTTTGGGAGTTGGAACGGCGAATTAATGCGCGCGGTCCCTAATTGCGATTGTATGAAGATGCAAATTCTAAGAACGGAATTGTCACCGCTCGGTATTGTTGCGCGCCTAGTACTTGTAATTGATAAGGCGTGCGACGTATTTGAATTTTAAATTTGCTCCCGTATCTCTCGGGAGATGAATGGGATTCCCTTTCTGTTTTCCATTTCATTATCGGATTTGCGCTTTTTAAAACGTTTACGTCGGTTTGTGTTAGATTTTTGCATAATACGTCTTAAGAAAGAAAGATTAGGTATGTTTTGATTATACTTTTGGAACACGAAGCGGGTGGAGTCGAAAGTAACAGCTAGTCTGTACTAAAAGCTGTTATAATACTACTTCAAGATCTAGGTGGTCCATTTGATTGGGGAACTGTGCCACTATTAACTGTTTTTAATGCAAATAGATCATTGAATAGGGACTATAAATTGAGAACACACGATCTAATATAATATTTACACGGAATCTCTCAAGAGCTCTAGTGTAGGGCGACCATGGCTAAATAAAATGTAGGATAAATACAACACTGTACGTTTGAAAGAATTCATAACTGAAGGAGGAGTCAATGTTATATCACCGATTTCACAAAACGGAGGTGGTTCGCGATTCGTTGTTGTATTTTTTCAGCAATTTTCTTACTAGAAAAAGAATATTTCGGGCTGTTCCTACAAGTATTAAATCAATTTGGCAATGATTTGATTAAGGAGTTAATACATTCTTATTAATCAGGCTTACATTTTCGAGAATTATACTTACTTTTTTAATACTACTTACGTGGTAGACAAGCACTCGGCCCACCTGATGGTAAGTGGTAACCGTGGCCTATGGACGTATGCAACACCAGGGGTAGAACACTCGCTTAATATACTAGGTACTGTATATATTTGCATTAGTAAATTCAGGGTCCTTGTTTTCAATTGTGTATCTATTCCATATAAAGTTGAAAAAGGTTACAGCCATTTAATATTTCTTTTTCTCTTTTTATTCTTTTTTTTATAAATTACTAGCTATAGCCCTCCGCTCCACTTGCGTGGATGTCGGTAATCGCGACCAAACATAGCCTATGTCCTTTCTCATGGTCTAATCTACCCCTATACCACTTACCACACATTTCATCAAAATCCGTTCAGTGGTTTAGGCATGAAAGCGTAACATACAGACAGACAGACAGACAGAGTTACTTTCGCATTTATAATATTAACTATGTATTTTTATAAAAAAAGTCCTATCAAACACTAAACTTAGTGGTGCTCCTACCCAGCAATAAAGCGTCGTCCACACCTGTTCACACAACGGGAGAACCCTTTCTAATGGGTTTACTGCCTAAACACATCTCCGCCCGTAAACCAGGGGGTCGTGGATAGAAGGGTATTGTTTTATGGCGGAGGTAATGGCTTCAACCTATGATGTTATGGTATAAATGAGCACCATCCACTTACAAAATGTTTAGGACAAAGTTAAGTATGTATTAAATTCCTGGATATTCTTTAACGGGTATTTAATATCCGCACTTCACTATGTTACCAGTTTTACCGTAAATTTGTGAGCCTGTTATCAGCAACAGTGTACTTGGGATTAAAAGATGGGTAAGGTTAGAAAGGGATGTCGATTTTACAGAACGATTTATAAGAGAAAATATCCCGTGCACCTAATAGAGGCGAGGCTGTTTGTGCTGCCCCGGTCGCATTGATGGGCTTGATGTCAGAGTCCGGAAGCTAGCATATGATGTTGCTTGGTTATTTCAAAGATATTATGAGCGACTGTTATCTGACCTTCCAGTCTTAGTTTTGGTTAAGGGCCAAGCACTATATAGGCTTCCGTCTTAACATAACGACAATTGATAGCCGGGACCCGGGATAGACTATTAACATGCACCAAGAAACACGAAAGTATTTAGAGGGAATACCCCCGAGGAGGGCCAGATCATGAGGAGGGCCAGACCGGAAAGGATGGCCCTGGGTCAGCCGGAGTGAGATGGATTGTCGAAGACAACCTCACCTCCGGCCTAGCACCACGACCCACAGTCGGCGTGCGGATTTAGTCAGTTCGAGTCCAACATAACCTCCCCTTCCGGCTCCTGCGGGGGAGGTTACCAATCTAAAAAGCAACTGCACCTAGGTAACTGAACCCATTGATATTTTTGAAGCGTAGATCGGTAGGTTACTGGTTAAGGAATTGGCCTTACGATTGGAGGGTCCCGGGTTCGAATCCTGGCTATTAAACTACCAAGGTGAACTCACTAGCACAAGCAATTTAGCTGGACTGAAGGGGTACCTAAATAAAAATAGATTTAAAAAGTTCTATACTTTTTATACCACGTCCTTATGGAACTGTTAAAATTGAATGGAAACCTGCGCGTGAGTCGCCACCAACGATTTCCTGAAACCAATATAATATTCACGAGTATATTCTCTTAAGTATCGATAGCAAATAACAACTAAAATATATCGATTTTAGAGTATCGATATATTTGTACTGAATCGATTGGAATATCGAATGAGTTATCGATTATATTGTTAGAATTTTAGTTGTTAACTCTTGTAACTCAATAGATTTATTATTATGGTTTAGTTGTAGTACCTATTTGATCCATACTAATATTGTAAAAACGATACTAGATTTGAATGAAATTTTTATAGCATTTATTATGCTATTGAATGAATTTTTTTCACAGCATTAAGTATGCTAACTATATACGATAATTCATAAGAAAATCGGTAGATGACTCGACCGTCGCCTTAAAGACGTATAAGATGGGAAATTTGAATCACATCGGGCGTGTCTCGGTAGCCGAATTCGTCAAGGCATTCCCCCTGTAAGGGAAAGACTGCGGGTTCGAGTCCCTACCGAAATGATTCTTAATTTTCCCTATGTATTCGATTTATAATGCTAACTTTTAAATTTGACATACATCGGGAACAATAAAGTGCTCAAGTGGGACTTGAAACAACGACCTTTCCTTTACAGGGGGAAAGCTCTTCCAACTGAGCTTTTGAGCCACACCTAAATCACTTCAAATTTCCCTTCTCTATAAATCCATCTTATAGTGTTTACATTATGGCCAGTGTTTAAACAATCCACTGGACTGGATTCCTCACTGGAATGGGTAAATTCAAGTGATGGTTCACATTATTCCAATTGTATTCCATCACTGGATTTGCTCGCTGGATTGAAATGCTACTGGAGTATACAAGGTCAAACTGTACTTGAAATGATCGCGAGAAGGCTCAAATCGGACCCTCCTTCACCTTCCAATGAGTATGATGTGCAGAGTATACCTGCTAGAACCAAGCGTTTTAGTGACTCATTCTTATGCCGCACCACTAAGACTGAAACTCCCTGCCAGCTCACGTGTTTCCTTCCTACATCCCTTTAAGCGGGGCGTGATGAGGCCATCAAGCTGAGTGCCACCACTGTTAACATGGTACATGTTTACGATGGTGACCCTCTTTCCGAGACTTTGCCTTTAGCTTAACAACAGGCGAGGTGAAGTCAAATTGACGTGTACTTTATAAAAAAAAATCTATTTTTCTGCTGTAAATAAGATTCAAAATATTTTGTAAGATTTTGCCGCAAAAAGCCACTGCGAACCGCTGCCAACCGCTGCCAACCGCTGCCGGCCGCAGCTCTTCCAGTGAGGATGTACCCTAAGTCATTCATATCATTGTATCTACAGCATACATCGATGGCTCGCTCGCCTCACGAACAAAAGGTGATCCACCACTCCATATTGGACACTGTCCCTACAATGAACCAGCTCCGTTAGATATAGGGTTGAACGTACCCATTTTCGGGATCCATACTAATATTATAAATGCGAAAGTAACTCTGTCTGTCTGTATGTTACGCTTTCACGCCTAAACCACTGAACCGATTTTGATGAAATTTGGTATAGTGGTAGATTAGACCATGAGAAAGGATATAGGCTATGTTTGGTCGCGATAACCGTCATCCACGCGGGTGGAGCTGCGGGCAAAAGCTAGTTTATTAATAAAAGCTCAAATTTTTAATCGTTATAGAAGCTGTATATGTGTGGAATGTAGAAAAAAGCATCTATTTTTGGGGTTCTTTACCCTAAGGGTACAAATGGGACCTTATTACTGAGATTGGTCTGGCTTTCACCAGGCTGTAATCTAACGCACCATGATACCTAGACAGTTGTAATTTTCGCAGATGATCTATTTCTGGTGCCATTATAACATCAAAAAGATAAACATATCATAAAATAAATATTTAAGGGGGCTCCTATAGGGGCCTAAGGGGTAGGCCCAAGAAGTGCTGGCTTGGCGTCGTGGAGGGTGACATGCGTGAAAACGGTCTCACTACCTTGGACGCCCAAGATCGTGCGAAGTGCCGGAAGGCGGACCCTGAGCTCCGAGGGCACCGTGGCCTCGGATGCAATCAGGACTAACGTCTTTATGTGGATGATGATGATACATCAATTTTTTTTCTGTTTTATTTTTCACAATCACTTTTATGCCCCGATTCCAATTCTTACTCTTTTTACTTTAGCTTTTACGAGAATGACCGACTATCTACAAAGGAAAGCGTGCTCCTCGATCGTCAATCAGCACATATAAAGTATAATATATATATAGGTATAACACGCTATAGGTATAACATCTAAATATATAAAAGTAAATTGTGTTAGTTACACTATTTATAACTCAAGAAATGCTGTACCGAATTGGCTGAAAATGGCGGAGATGTAGCTTAGAACCAGGAGACGGGCATAGGATACTTTTCATCCCGTTCGACCTTTATTTTATCCCATGTATTATTAGTTCCTGTGGAACGCGGTCGCGGGATCAGTGTTTTTGCGATTCTGGTACATTTACATGAAGTACCAGGCTCACAGAAACTTTAAGGAACTTTATCTGGGTCGCGGGAACAGGAACGGTGTTTCCTATTCGCGGGCAAAAGCTAGTTTGTGATAATCAAAGAGATTATACCCAGAAGCCTAAATCCATTACTACAACCTCACTAAATTATACGTAGCCCTTACAGTAACCTAATACTCTCAAGCAAACAATAGGCCGCCATTTATTAGATATCCAATCCGCCTCATACGGTACTATACATATTGTGTACAACCCTGGCTAGTCTAGGAGACGGTGCAACATAATAACACTAGATTAACCAGCTCGAACCGGGATTAATTCGATTAATAGTCAATAGATGGCGTTGTAGCCAATTGTCGCGATAATTATTGTTAAGTAGCGTGTGTATGGCATGCTAAGTATTGTCTAGTGTAGAGGTAATATGAACGGGATTCTTGGTAAGGATAGTGTGTGACTGAGTGATTGTAATGAATGACGCTGCTTTGAATATATTAGAATAATGTCTAGGTAATAATATTGTCTGAATAGAATTTTGTTCACTTCTTCCGAACAAGCTTTTAGATTTACCTTCATTAATTTCGCGCACAATTAATGCTTAATTCTTCTGTGGAATTAACTCCTAGCTGTGCATTTTAAAAGCTTCTATAATATGGGGTTCTTCAAGAAGGATATTAGAAGGTTCTTAAGGATTGGTAGTACGAGTGTGACGTCCTTGGTTTTGCACTGGTCCATAGGCCACGGTAACCACACCCGTCATGTGAACCGTATGCTGTTCTGCCATCTAACCACCATCAAGATCTCCAAGGCTTAAACCAAGCTTATCTGCAAATCAGTACACTTCTTAATTGGTGCATGGAACCAGCGGGCTTACCTCTAGGGGTGGGGTATCATTGTAAGTGTCGGTAGCTTAGTGGTTAAATATTCGGCCAGAGGTCCCGGGTTGGAATCCTGGTCATTACACTACCGACGTGAACCCACTCCTAGCACAAGTAATTTAGTTTAACTGGAGGGGTTAGTGGGAATATTAGTAACTTCGATTTTAATATTCATTTTACAAAAAAACCTCAGTAACACGAAATAACTGGAATTTTGGTAAGAGAAAACAGTAGGCCAAAGTTTATGAGAGACCTATGTCCAGCAGTGGACTGCGTTTAGTTAATTGATTGAGCAGAAATCTGAAGTAGCCGTTTATCAAATCTTCATAGATTTGGTACAAGCCGTACAAGTTTTATAAAAGAATTTTCATTGAAATTTATACGTATACCTCTCTCCCTCTAGTCCTTTATGATGAAATAAGCGACCTACGACTCCTGGCACTGAACCCACGTACCTTTATATGGCAATAAAGCGAGCTCAGTTAACGCGCACTTCATTGTAGCGTTATGAGAGATGCGAACGACTTGATGTTTTTGAGGTATGGCTTTAGTGAGGGCGGGAAATAATTGTTATAATATATTCCTACTCCCTTAAAATGATATACGTGCTAATGGTGGCATTTCAAGGTTGAATGTTGATATGCCTTCTTGCAAAGTGAAGAGGAAAAGCCGGAAAGTGGACCCAGGCTCCAGGGAGAAGACTACGGAAGCGACTGAAATTCAACGCTAAAATTATGATGATGATATTTCTTCCATCCGTCCTAAAATCCTAAGAAATGCTGGCTTAATGTCGTGTAGATGGCATGCATACCTATGGATTCACCGTGTAGGTATATACATTACAATAATTAACACATACATGTATTACAATAATTATAACGGGAATTAATTTTTGAGAATTCACTGTCGTGAAAGAGAAAAAGCCTCTGGTACAAATGGGTACAAATCACAGTTCGCAAAAGTTACAGAATACTGCTAGTTATAATTGATATTATTCGCTATAGTATTTACGACCGGCCTTATCGCCTTGTGCAATACTCAAGGGAAAAAAGTACGGTGGCTCTTGTACTATAACTTCACTATGCTTCAGCAACGCTCTACGCCCCGCTGTACCTAACTAAGACCACCACCTGCAAGATGGTGGCAAATTGTTATTTTCTACGGGAATGCGTCCTTCTGTCGCGGGAATCCGTCAATTGTATGACGGCTTCAACATTATGTCGCGGGCTTACGTCAGGCCTTTGTTTCTAAGACTTTCATTTGTGCAGCTTTGGGAGCTTTAACGCGTTTAAATCTATATTTTTGTTTTTGAACTAAGATAGACGATCCTAGCAAGTCCTCAAAGTGAATTATTTACTCATTTCATTTACTCATTCTCTCTCAAAACAATTAACGATTCTTTTTAACCCCCGACGAAAAGAGGTGTTATAAGTTTGACGTGTCTGTCTGTGGCATCATAACTCCCGAACGGATGAAGCGCAATTTAGTTTTTTCTGTATTATAGGTGACTTATGTGCAAGTGTTTTTAGATGTTATGTTTGACGAAAATCAGTTGAGCCGTTACAAGTTATGGGAGTTTAAATGGGGATGGGGAGAGTTGGGCGTTTTTTAAATTTGATGGTAAGCTGAAACTACCAATATAGATGCCAAAAAATGATCAATGTTAAAAAACTGGTTGATGTTTTTACCACACGACTAAATTGACCCAGCATTGAATAATTTTTTTTTTCGGCAAATAAAATGAATGCTGAACTGTTTAGTCTATTAAAAAGTGCCTACTTGATGACAATAAGCTCTGGCATCAAAAGAAAAAAAATACGAAAAGAAACGTCTTTGCTTTTTGTTAAAATTCCGTAAACAATATAATCATATGAAATGAAAAAGTACCAGGGGTACATAAAGCTAAACGGTTACAGCGTGTAACATGTGTTTACTGCAACGTTACCGAATTAGTGCCGACCCTTCATAAGTACGTCACTATTTACGGCAACAACAACAGGTCCAACACTAAGTGGATGGGTCCTCGACCTTTGATAGGGTTGTGCTTAGTACATCCGGGAATTTCTCACGTGGTTATCGACTTTCATAAATATGGTTGCATCCAAACCTGGGACATAAAAGGTATTATTCTGTTAATGGAACCAACCCCAAGAGATTTTTTTTACAGTTAATATTTTCATGAAATAAAATACGTCCAATTTGCATACTATTTTAATGCTCGCACAGTATCCGGCATTTACTGTGCAAAGGTATTTTATAGAGTACTAGCTTTTGCCCGCGGCTCCGCCCGAATGTCGGTTATCGCGACCAAACATAGCCTATGTCCTTTCTAGTGGTCTAATCTACCCCTGTACCAAATTTCACGTAACATCCAGACAGACAGACAGACAGACAGAGTTACTTTCGCATTTATAATATTAGTATCGACTAGATATATTCATACAGTTATCAGATATATTAAACTATTTAAAATTGGAAGTCACAAGAGCCTTGTTGCAAGTCAAATATCCCGTCCATATCGACAATGATCCAAGCGTAACCCAACACTATCCCGGTGTTTCACAGCACTATCTACCCTCCGTCAGTACGGCACGCAATAAAGCCGGCGTTATTCCGGCAATTACGCGTTTCTCTCACCTGTGACGCGAAATGAAAATACCAGGGCGCCACGCCACCGCGCCACTGCCGCCTTCATACTGCAAGCTCTTTGATATTTCTGCTTTCCTAGTAATTGTGAATAGTAAAATTCATTTTACAGTTTTCTTTTCTACTTTTTCATTTGTCTCTCTTTTTCATCTCTTCAAACCGACTTAAAAAAAAGATGAGGTTCTCCATTCGATGAAATTTACAAGCATAAACCGAATTAACATAAAACTTGCCATTACTAATTTACATACAGATTCCATTACCAATAAGCCCACAATACGATGATAATAAACTTAAAGCAGCACGCCCAATAAAACAACAGTGACAACTAATTCCCACCTTATCCTTAGAAACGGCCCGTAAAGATATTACAAGATTCCTTATCTACGAATTCACCATCACTTCATCCCTTTTATGAGGTCTTCCCGACTCAAAACTGTAAAACAAATCCGCGGTGCTCACAGGCGACCTTGATAACGGTCCCTAAGGATTTTCCCGCCCTTCAAAGTGGTACAAACTCTCAAATTGTCCATCAGGAATCACTGACGGACCGCGCCAACGGTTTACGGCCTCTGAAAGGCCGCATAAAACAGCTTGAGAACGACACTTAGGTTTAATACCCTTGGATTTTTCTTTGGTTACTTTAGCCACGTTTTCGTGTAATTTTTTTAAGGATTTTTTTTTTATAATTTTTGAATGTAGAAAATTATGTTGGGGATTGTTTTACCGCTCGTAAAGTTATGATGGCCTGGTACGTGGGTCGGTTTAATATTATCTTCCTGAAGCAGCTTTCAACAAAAAATAAATAAAACTAAGACGTCTTTAGATCATTAAATATTTTATTACTTGACTGCAATAATCCATAACTCTGTGTCGCTTTATATTTTTATGGCTAGTATTTTTTTTTCTATATTACTCATACAAGATTCTGTAATCACGCATTAATTTCTCATTATGTCAAAAGAAAGATATGTGAATGGCGAAATGTGGGTGTTAATACACCTCTGCCTACCCCTTCGGGGATGTACAGACATGAGCATATGTATGTATGTTAAGATATCGTATTGCCTGTCGAAAGTATACTTTTCAGTTGCTTTTCTACAAGTCTGCACCAACTATAGATGCCAAAAGCATTTAGGACTAAAAATAAATCGCGAAAAATATTAACATTACTTTTATTTCAATCAAAAAGAATATAATAAAATATACCTTCACATAATTTATTCAGATTACCAAATCCACGTCAGATTTCTTGGGAATATATACATCTAAAATGAACAAACCTCAATATATATCCTCGTAAGTCGTACCTGAAGAATCGAAAGCCAAAAATCACCATTACAGCGGCATTGCCAACCCATCGTATTCCCATCACCCCCTACAATCTGCATGAGTGAAGAAGCTCTATTTTGTTCCTCGCCCCGTTTAGTGCACTTATGGGTAAGGCTGAATGACTTGCTTCCCCGTGGTGGGGGAAACACACAGGACGTTATTGTAGACGGTACTGCTAGTTGTCACTGTAGTTTCAGCGTTTATTTTTATGCTTGATCTATCATTTGACACCTGGCCTGATAAACTACGGTGAAGTTCAATAAGAAGGATATTCTAGATACTATTAATTTTAAAATGATAGTACTTAGTTAGACAGCCTCGACATGTGCTTTTTCACGCTCCGCTACAGAATCCGGTATTCTAAGAAAAAGGGAATGAAAAACATGTATGAATAAACCATTCCAGTTCTTTAGAAATGAAGCATTGAACCGGTACTAAACAAGGTGAATCTATATAATATTTATAACTTTACACTACGCACCGAAAACAGAGAAAATATTAAATATAATACTATTCTAAATATGGTTTCATTTGAGTACTTCCCAATAAATTTTGAGTAAGAAACCGATTTGCCAGTAACATCCAATTACATATATAATACTTTGAATAAGGATTATGCTAATATGGTTATAACGGAATGGTATAATAAGTTATCTAACTCTGACAAATGTGTACTCGTAACTTTAAATATAACTAGGATTATAATTTAATCATAATTAATGTACCAATTACGTTATCGTTACAAGGTACAGCGTATTAATTAACGTATATTTTTTATCGTCCTCGAAGAATTGTTGGTTTTTGAAGCTATCAATCAGAAAGACACAGCAGTTAGCTATCCAGCTACTATAACATACTGATTGCAAGATTTTTACACACTTTCTGAAGTAAAAAGACTTAAAAGACCGTCAAACCGAACTTTTATTTACAGTAAAACCTATAATATTGAATCAAACATAACTTAGTATTTAAATCCACTAAGACCTGGAACTCCCTGCCAGCTCACGTGTTTCCTTCTTCCTACAGTCCCGGGTCCTTTAAAAAGGGCGTGAAAAGGCATCTGATGAGGCCGTCAAGCTGAGTGCCACCACTGTTAACATGGTACATATTTACGATGGTGACCCTCTTTCCGAGACTTTGCCTTTAGCTTAACAACAGGCGAGGTGAAAAAAATCCGCAAGTTTGGAACGTCGTCGTCGGTTGCGTCCATAATATCTTCCCGTATATTTCCGCACACCGCGAGACCTCGTTTCGTGATAAAACAGCCATTTCCCTTCCGTAATCGCAATCTGAATTTTTACTGTCGATGCGTATCGCGAACGCTGGCGCAATGTTTGGTCGTGTGTCGCTGAAGGGGCTCTAGTTGATTCTGACGACTTTTACGAGTCGTTTTACGGGTTATAGCCTTGTTCTTGTAAAACATAGAGTTTGTTAAGAATATGCGTAAAAATCTGCTGGAGTAAAGGGGCTGTTTGGTAGTCTGAGGGGGGAAGGATGTCAATATTTGCTTGTAGAGTAGCTCTTAGACAACCACTTGCATTCTCTGAGTATTTGGTTAACATGATCGTTGATGGAATGTTTTGGTATACAATAAACTGAACCCTTATTAATTGTCTATTAGTTTATGAGTTTCACAAAACATCTGTTATCCTTGATATAGATTATTCCTATGCAAAAACAATTATTTAGAATGCATTATTTATTTAATTACTTACCATTATTGGTTGCAATAATATTATTACTTATTTTCTAGAATAAATACGTTAGAATAAATACATTGCTTCTTTTTTGAAGTCGGTTGAAATAGACATATTGCAAGGCCTTTTAATAAATAAATAGAAGACCAAAATGACCCAAGCAATCTTATCCCCTATCTACTAATAGTTTTCGAAAACTAAATACTTTAAATCAACGTGTTTTAATAGTTACTTAACATGAGATACTGCCTAAACCAGAAGCTTGTTATAAATTACAGAAAAATAATCAAAAACAAAAACCAAATGACATAATAATTCATCTCGAATACATAGGGAAAAAGAATCTTCTCTGGCGGGACTCAAACCCGCAGTCTTTCCATTACAGGGGGAATGCCTTGATGAATTCGGCTACCGAGACACGCCCGATTTGATTGAAATTTCCTATCTTACACGTCTTTAAGGCGACAGTCCCGCCCAAGAACATTATTTTTCCCTCTGTATTCGATTTGTATAGTTAGCATACTTAATGCTGTAAAAATTCATTTAATAATAATTAATTAATAGATAACATTACCCCATAAATCTAAAACTCAGATAACTTTTCCCCATACATCTGAAATATCACTGTAACCACAAACAACTCCTACAAGATTAAACAACACAGAATTAACTGTACAACAATTACGAGAAACGGTAATTGTCTCACAGTGATGTGCACCCCATCAGGAGAAGGGAAGGTGCAGTCGTCAAAATAATTCATTTTAATTTTCTTTATGGTGGAGTAAAGCTTTATTTTATGAGTTCAGCCGAGATAAGTCGACCCCTAGGAGATCTTTGCGGGGTTATGGCTCGCCTCTGTACCAAGGGATAAGGTTTTAGCCGAGGAAATATTGTCGAAAATGTATGAACCTTTTTGGTATTGTAAATTTACCTAGGTTTATGGGGGAAAATTAAATGCTTGTGTAGTTTTTTGGATAAAGACTTTTTTATAATAATGTTTTTTAGTGTCTATTTTTTTTTGGACCCGTTTCCGCAATCTATAGGAGTCTGAAATAAAAGTAGTCTGTGTATTATTCCAGATTATAATCTATTCCTATACCCAGTATTTGCCAAACCCTGTTTTGTTTGCGTGATTGAATAACAAAAAAACAATCATTTTCAATATTATTAGTAAAAAATAGGATAGTAAACGTCTTAAAAATAGTATTCTAGATAATTTACTTGTTAAAAGTATTTTCTGTAATAACAAGATCAATTTTATTCGTTGATATAAATTTAGTTATTTAAATAAACGTAGTTACTTTATTTACAATACTAAAATATTATTGGTCGGAAATAGGATAGTAAACGTCTTAAAAATAGTATTCTAGATAATTTACTTGTTTTAAGTATTTTCTGTAATAATAAGATCAATTTTATTCGTTGATATACATTTAGTTATTTAAATAAACTTAGTTACTATATAATACAATACTAAAAAAGTTAAATAAAACTAAAACTAAATATTATAGCTAAATTCATTTTAACAAATGAATTGTGGAATTCCTCCGCATCGCATGTATTTGCTTATTCACATCCCCATATTCTTAGCTCTATAGCAGTATTAAAAAAATAACTCTTAAATATAACGAAAACTCATCCCAAAAAAGTAAAACACGAAATTCCCCGAAAACTTAGTACGGGTATCCCCGTATACAGATCTCAGGGCGTCTTATGACGCCACCCGCAATTTTTTCGTCTTGTAATATTAATTATAATTAAAAAAAGTGCTTTTGTTTAAATAAATAATGGCGTTTACGTTTTCTTTGTAATGTTAATTAAATTTTTCCTTCTTCTTTGTTTTAGGTAAGTGGCTTTTGGTGTTCTTAGGCAGTATTAATAACGCCTTTGCGGTGAGTTTCTTTTTTGTATCGACATTTGAACGCTAGATGGGTGAAATTTTTATCCTGGCAATGTATTTTAATTTTCGTCTTTGTGAAGACGATGTTCGTGGGGGAAGGTTGTTTATTTTCTTTTGGGTTACCGACTTACAAAATTAAATGGATAGGGATGAATTAGTCATTATTATTAGTAAGATTATGCCCAGTAACATTTTTTTTCAATGAATTTTTTATTGCATAGCATTTAAAAAAGAGCACTTAAAGACGGATATAAAGAGTAGGAAAATTTGAAGAGCATTCCCCCTGTAAGGGAAAGGTCGTGAGTTCAAGTCTCACTTGAGCATTTCATTTTTTCCGATGTTTTTCGAACAGTAACATTTTTAAAGTTTAATAAGATCACTTTTGGTGTAAGATGAAAAGCGGACCCAGGGTCCCAAGGTGAAGGCCTAGGGTGCAATCAGGACACAACGATAACGACTCCAGTAAATTATTGGTCTTAGTTTTGTCTAATTATTAATAAAAAAAATTGCAACCAATAGCTAGTGTGGTAATCCGTTTATAAATTATCTCTGTTAATACTACCTACTGATTCCTTGATTTTTTCTTTAAACAAAATGGAGGCAAAACAACATAAACACAACTTGTCAATCCTCTCTAGTTTAGCGGGAACCGAGTTCCTTGAACCAGTTACATTTAAAAAACTAAACACACCATAGACAACCAAACATCTTAACCCATACATCTTGTGAAAAAGTTAGACTTGACAGTAATGGCCGCAAATTCGCGAAATAAAGAGTTTAATTACATTTTATTTCACCACACCACCTTATTAAAAATGTTTACATAATTAAAACATACGTTAAAATAACAGAACGTTATGTTTGCTTAGAATTTTCGGGCGCCATGTCATTTTATATGGCGAAAACATAAATCTAGTAAATAATAAAAAAAGTCTGGGAAGTAAAACATTCGCACATCAAACGGAGGTGTGACAGCACCACAGTTTAAATTAAGCCAGTGTTTACACACGAGAAAAATAATTATACCAACCGTTTCGTAGAATATAAATAGAATGCGATTGGTTTATGTTAGTATGGTTTCAATAATCTGGTGTATGCTGTTTGTAGTGACTTTGATATTATTAAATAAATGTAGGTATTATTCTCAATTGGATAGTTTCTTGTAGTTAAAATAAATTATTTCACTAAGCTTTTTTTTATATAGGACACGTCAATTTGACTTCACCTCGCCTGATGTTAAGCTAAAGGCAAAGTCTCGGAAAGAGGGTCACCATCGGAAACATGTACCATGTTAACAGTGGTGGCACTTAGCTTGACGGCCTCGTTAGATGCCTTTTCACGCCCCGCTTAAAGGACCCGGGACTGTAGGAAGAAGGAAACACGTTATTAAAGGAGGACGGCCAGAGTCGGCTTTCTGCTGTGCAGCTGTTTCGTAGCAAAATGAAAATGGTTATAGTCTTCTTTTATTGTGAAATAATATTAGGCACAATATTGTAGTATCAAGAGAACCCATATTGAAAAAGTATTTGGAAGTATTTAATATGATTAAGCACAATAAATGGATACATCCATTATCAAAAAGGCAGCTAATGTTGCAAACATAAAAAAACTGTGGAAAAAATAAAATAAAGACTAATAAATAAAAATATAATTATCAAGATATTGTCGAAGACTGTAACGCTCATAAGTTATGATTATTTTTCATTTACTATCAAAATATTTTTTATTTGAGACCAAAATGTATGCCTTAAAATAAATTAAATTGAAAAATGATAAAGCGCATGGGTATTTTATTTCCTTACTCTATTAACACTCGACTAATGTCATGTCATTCGCTTGACGTGTACGGCTGCTATCATTTCTCGTTATTATTTGAATAATTTGATACAAAATGGATTGCGATAACTCTTACGACGACCCTGGATTGCTATTGGACCCTGTATCTTCTTTAAACGTTGACCCTGGCAATTCTTTGGAAACTGCACCCGCTCACACGAAGACGTACGCTTGAACATGGATAACCCGATTCTTCATGTGGAATTTAAATTAAGTTGGTACTAAACTATTTATATTATTGATATATATCTTTGATTATTGATATGTCTAGATAGAGCATCGCGCTGCAAAAGAACAAAAAGAAATGGGACGAATTTTCCATAATAGTGTGCGTGACAGCTTCGTCTTACACTCGCGTTATGTCAGTTTGCTTTTTAGTGTGCGAGTGTGAATTGATACCAGTTGCTGAAAACTGCCTCAAAAATAGGGAAAATTTAATGTTTGAATTTTTTTTGTTTTTTGTTTGCATTTACTTCCTCATCCGAGATAGCACTTTCATCAGATTGCAATGATGATAAAAACAAAGCCTGAAAAAGTCAAATCATTACCACACTGTATACGCTTTTTTAACAAGCTTCCTAATGAAATCAGAGATTTACCTGTCAATAAATTTAAAAATACAGTAAAGAGCAAACTGTGCCAGAAAGGCTAGATATTATAAAATCCAAGAATATTTAAACGATAAACAAGCTTGGAAATGAGCTGTTCGCTCAGCTATGCTACTCAAGCTGAGTTTCTTGCCGGAGTCTTCTCAGGTCTGGGCCGCGTTTCGAACCGGTGGTCCATTTACTAGTATTAGTTAGTATTTAATATTTACTTTATATTGACGTTTTGTAAGTGGCGATTTAATGGTCTATGCAAAATAAAATATTTTTGAATTTGAATTTGAATTTGAACCAACTTTATTTGTAATATTAACTTTTAGAAAATTACATTGCATCATTAGGATATTACTTGTTACGTCGGGCAACATAAAAGTATTCATATTTATCGCAAAATCCCGTTTAAATTTTACACTTAAACTCTGTATGTATTAGGAGACTGTAAAAGCGTTAATAATTGTATCCGTTTTTGTGGAATATTTTTTTAATTCTTTAATAAACTTGCCTTACGCGGCACCGTTCCCTTCTTTAATCTCAGGCGTCCCTGCTCATTGACAAAATATTTATATTTTTCATTAAAATGGTCAGAGCAAATAACTGAGTTTTTCATCGGTTGCCACAATTCCTCGTTACGACTTTTTCGTATAATCTGGATCCATCGGTTATTCTGAAAAATATAACCAAAAATCCATGATACTAAGTCCATTCTGAAATTTCATAACTACGACGTGGTGGCCATATTCTGTCTTGCAAAAAATGACATCAAATTCGTACTCAGCATGCCGAAAGACCCTGCATACGATACTCCTATTGTATTATACATTATGTTATTTTTTTGCTAAGCCACGTTTTTTATGGGAGTTTTGACTTGAGTAACTAGCAACATACCAGTTAAGTACAAAATGGTGACGACAATTTTAAATTATTTTAGAAAATAGCTAATGGCTTATATGGCTAAAATTGGTACAATACAATGGTACTTACCGATGAAAGGCAATTTTTTTTATTGATTTAGACCGTCCTTTATAATTTCTGCACACTTTTATCACACAAATCGTCATTTCCAAAATTACAAATTATTGTCCGTGCCCACTGACAGTGCGTCTGACACTGAAAGCAGGAAAGTCGTTTAGAGTCCAACAGTTGGTCTCTATTTTTTTGGCCGCTTTCAACGCTTTGACTGTCTATCTAGACATATCAATAATCAAAGATATATATATATAGCTTAAGCTACCAAATAGCAGTATTTTGATTTAAATAAAAAAAATGTACACGCCTAAGCCAAGGCTCCATACAACGCGGCCGTCCTCCTTTAACATGGATGGAACTTATTTCTTATCGTTTTTATTTTATTTTTAATCATTCACCTAGCCTGTAGTAGTAAATTATTTGATATAAAAGTATGACGTCACACTTTGGAACGTTTTTTACCATTTATCGTTTTGCCTTTTAGTAATAAGTAACTAATTTGAATAGACAGTCAAATACCCAATTCAGTGATTTGATAGGTCTCACCTATCTTAACACTTACGCATCTCCGAGGTAAGTAGAAGCAATAGATATGCCATTTGCTTGCTTTTCATATACAGTTTTTAACCCCAAAATCCATCAAAGCTTAACTGTAAAAGCAATATCGAGATTTCTAAAACCTTACGGTTAAAACAGATACAAATATCGAGTACCGTTAAAAAAAAAAGCGAGTGAACCATGACCCAGTGTAAAGCGACCCCTTTCGGGGCGTCTTTCCGCGCGGGCGCGTCATCATTTTTCACGCTTCTTCCATTTATTTTATCTCCACACCACACGCTCTGTCCAACGGGGGCCGATAGCGCTGTTTCGTATTTCCAACATCACTTGCTGAGACGAAGAGATTTATGAACGCACCCATTCAGCTAGAATCCCCGAATGTTTGAATTTCGAACGTATTTTTTTCTTCGCTTGAAGAATTTACCGTTTTCTGCTAGCGTTCGTATTTTCGAGCGCGTTCCAAATTCAAAATATCGAATGAGTTTTTACTCTTCTTTTTTAAGGATTTAGAACGCTTATTTAAAAATACGGGTATTGGTTGTAGGTATTTTAAAATGAAGATCCATTTTAATAGCACAAATTAGAGTTGCCAGTAAAAATAAGTACTTATGTATATACTATGTTTGTTCGGTTCGTTTTATTTATGTATGATTTGGATGAGAACCAGAACCAGGTAACGGTTTCCACTTTGCGCCGTAACCTCATCCGTCAAGCAGCAGGTTGGCTTACCCCGAAAGGTTTTGGTCAGGCATATTCACCCCCTCCTGAACACAGAGCTAAAGAGGCAATTAGCCAGTTATTTTCATAAATACTTTTTAGTTTCCTTACTTTATATACTGTATTTACATTTTTATCATATAAGCGTAATGACCACCCTTTAGTTCGTATGCAACAGTGAAGTCCTGTTTTTAATTAAATGTCAACATTCTTTTAAAAGGGCAACATTTATTAGACTTCATACATTGTACATAAACAGAAACTGTTTTAAACGAGGATGTAAGGTTGCTGACAATTAATTAAGATCAACTAAACTATAACTTTATGTAGGTGCCATCAGCTGTCAACTATAAAATCAAAATCATTCATTCATTACTTTAAGTCAGTTAGCTACTTATAGTCTAAGGTTCACGTACCCCTCTCCCATTCCCTCTTTGACCCAAACTGCGACATAATTGTCATTATAACAGCTTTTCTAATAGTATTCCTACACGAAAGTAATTATTTGACATTTAATGCAGTTCAAGAATTATTATAACAGGCCGCAAAACAACACCTGTGTCAAAAATTAAAAAAAGAATCAAATTTAAAGGCGGTAAACCATCTTCGCTGAAATAAAACTAATCTTAGACTTATTTAAAAACGTTTTTATGGGCGCGGCAATAAAGCATTTGCTCGCTCCGAACCCTTAGGGCGCTGGCATCAGCAAAAAGGTCGCGAATTCAGCCTCTCTCTACATTTCCCTATCTCATTTTCCATTTGACAAACATCATTAGATCTTCCTGTGTCGCCCTCGCGCAATTTTCGGAAGCTTTCGGGGTCGCTCGGGCGCACTCGGCGCGTTTCCGGAATCGTTCGTCGTAGCTTCCAATTTTGAATGTTTATTTGAATTTAGAATGATGTTGTAAATGTTTTGTTTGGTTCGGTTAGGAATTTGTATGAGGTTTTTAGTTTTGTGGGTACTTGAAGAATGTTTTTGTGTCCAGTTTTTAGACAAGATTTTATTGCTTCCATAAGGAAATGACTCCGGGCTCAAGAAGTTTGCATGACGATAAGCTCTATTCTGAGTTCAATGGCTTTATTCAATTCATCTGTCCACAAATCCCAATGTCGAGGTCTACATTGCAAAGGTTGTCAATGTCGCTCAGATAGAATGCATAGATCGTACATCACCTTAGTTGAATAAGCAGACAACTCATGTGTTAGATGTAAAACACATTTTTTCCTAACAAATAAAAAGGATACCCACCGGTGTTGAACATAAAAGTAGTACCCATAAAATCGTAAATTTTTCATTCAAACAGGATTCGCTAATGACAAAAATACCATCAGTAGTAGAGTCTATCGGGCCCTCTTCCCCCGCTGGACAATTAATCATCCCTCACGCCTCCTCCCCAGTATTGTCACAGTTGCCAAAGCAGGAGATACTGTTTTCGTAGGCACATGATACTTTAATATCTGCTGATATTATGAACTAGCTGGTACCCTTGACTTTTCCCGTTTAGATCACAAAGTTTTTTTTTTAATAAACGATACTTCAATTTGACTTCACCTCGCCTGTTGTTAAGCTAAAGGCAAAGTCTCTGAAAGAGGGTCACCATCGTAAACATGTACCATGTTGAAAATGGTGGCACTCAACTTGACGGCCTCATCAGATGCCTTTTCACGCCCCGCTTAAAGGACCCGGGACTGTAGGAAGAAGGAAACACGTGAGCTGGCAGAGAGTTCCAGGTCTTAATGGTGCGGCTTAGGAATGAGTCACTGAAATACTTATAACTAAGTGCTACTATATTTACAGCCAGATTAGCAAGACAATATTATAGATAAGGCTTGCCATCCTATCTCTTCCCATGTGTCAAGAAGGCGACTAAAGGCTATTCTATATCTGACAGTAATCGAACAGGCTATTAAAAACTGCCTGCTAGACGGCAATAGACTTGCTTCTTCCTATTTCTTCTTGCGTTCATTGGAAATGTGCCTCTGTTTACCTCTTCGAGGATTTACAAGCGTGAATATTATGCATGTAGTTAAGCGTGCAAGAAAATATTCAAACAATAAATACTCATACACACTCTTTTTCAATCGCTCAAAATTACAATAATACTGAATACATTAATCATAAACGAAGACATCATGTAGACGACAATTCTACCATTACTGTGTACTAAATATCTAATCTGGCAACAATGTAACTGAATCCTTGATCATGGCAACACAATCCAGAGAAATCAAACATTCGTATTCAAGATCAAGCTTGACGCTTGTTGCACTCGAGCCCACCACTATCAACCTTCTCCCACAGCACTAGAGATGTGCCCATCGCACTAATACCGTTGTCCCGTTCAGAAACTCAACAAGTGAACATAGGTTGGTTTATGACGTCGTAAACGTCGTCACTGACATCTCACTAATACGTCATAAAAACGGGAATCGTCGGGACTCTGGCTGTCACATCCCTTGACGAGATGTTCAGTCCCTTTAGATGTAAGTTTATGGGGTCCTACACTTTATACGGGTTAATAACCGTAAAAATTATGTTTACTCTTTTTCTTTATGGAGAACCTGTTGGATTGATGATGGCGTTTGTGGAAGATGTGATGCTTAAGTTTCTCGTTCTGGTTTAGGGCTTTGTCAAATGGGGAATGCCCTTTAATATAGAATTTAGTTTTAATAGAAAGTTTGTAAAAATGGCGGATGCTTTTATGACAGATGTAAATGGCGGGATGTTTGTTGTCTATGGTTACTGCAAAGGAAGAAAGGCGCCAATTGAACTGGCATTTTTTGAAGTCGGTTAACATTTAAATGAAGAACACACATAACCACTGAAGTTATTCTACCAGGAGCACATAAGAGCGAACCGTTCTAAAACTCCCATGAGGCACATTAAGCGCAAGACGAGCACGGTCATTAGGCGGCGATATTAGCTATTAGCCGACACCAGGCGAGCATAAGTTACAAGAGGTACCGTTCCACGGTTGCTAACCATTTGTCTTTTAACGGGACCTGGGTAATTACTGAGTGCATTGCCGTGTTGGGTGGCTAGGTTAGTGCCTGTCAATAAATATTGTGCACTATTGCAATGCTGAAGTTCAGGGCATTAATGTGAGCTATACGGTTTCAACACCATCTACGCTCAATTTTTAAATCCAAAACTTTCATTGTGCTGTATGGAGTTCTATAAAAAGTGCAGTGAAGGCATGTGCCATCTGCTATCAAGGCAGTAGGTATTGCATGCATTTTGCTGAGTGATTACAACACAAGTGCTATTTGATAATAGTTTTTTGGAGGATAAATGTACTTCCCCAGTCATGGAGACTGACATTCGAATGGGCAATCCAATTTTGAACTAAGTCATGAAAACTAAACAAAAACCACAATGATGGGTAAATGATAATGGCAAAACTCATAAAGTTATTAATTTAAATAATATAGACGTTTAATCATAACATAACAACAAAAATATTAACAGTACACAAAAATCCAATACTCCACACACGCTCCTCAATAAGCTAAACAATTGTTTTTAGATATAATACAAAAAAATACTCGCAAATAAACGTCTTGCACATCACATCAATACAATAAATCATTCTAAAATTATGACCAAAAAGCGACTCCGGCGCCTGAGCAACGACGCACCACGCATGCGTCACCGAAAAACAGACGTATACTTTAAACTTGACACTTTTATATCCCTAAAATTTAATAGCCTATACTATTACAAAAGGATCATTGTTTTCACAGTCCGACTGATTTATTACCAGTGTTAATAAAAAAAAGCTTCTTTCTCTATTCCTTTTTTATCTGTCAAGTTGACGTTTCGTTTGACAGAAATCAAGTTGTGAAAATATTTATTAACTACCGTTGTTAGTGATTTAAAAGCTTTATTCCTTTTGATACCCGATATTTTATAGTATTATAGTCGTTTTAATACTATTTTCTCAATATTTAACGTCTATCTATATCATTCTGTTAATAAATTTCAAAATGGAATTCGTTTGAAATTCTAGCGAGCGTATTAATTTGTTTTATATTTTTATTTTATATCATTTGCACCATAAACAATATCAGTTATTTCATTGATGATGTTACAATCACTATGTTGAAAACAAAATTTTAAATTTAGATGATCATAGATTAGAATTGAGTTTTGGCGCCAACGCGAAGGGCGCATCGTGGAACTAATTCATTTTGTGAAATTAGTAAAAATTGAATATTTTTGTGTAAACATGGTGGATTTTTAGACATAACGTCTTAGATAACCCTTATAAGAGTATAAAAGTGGTAGAAATTACAGTGAATTGTGATTTTTCATATTGATTCCAAAACTCTTTAGAAGCCTCTAGTAAAGTTTCCATTACTTTACTGAAATGTAAATACTTAATACAAAATAAGACTCGCCTTAAACATCCTAGTTACCAGGGCATAAAATCCCATACCAAAAAAAAAAATAGAATCGAACGTTTAATTTCCCGTTCTAAATTCAAAAAACAAATTCGCATATTGTAATTTACATAGAATCTAGATGCTAGTGTTGTACCGATCGTAATCTTGGCCATGCATGGTATCGGTACCGGTACGGAGTCGGATACCAGTTTGGAGATAGGAACAATGTGTTGTCGCAATTTGCAAGGAGTCCCATGTAAGGGAGGACGCTGTGCAATGCTGCTGTAAACCGCTTACATTAGAGGATCGTTTGAATTTTTAATGGGACTCTTTTTGAACAAGATAAAGTTCTGAGAAATTGATGTTGGCATTTTAGAAAATTGTAGATTGGGTATTTTATTTTACAATGATATTAGTCCTACTATACAGTGTTTCATTAGGCACGTGCGTTGGGAAGATGAACATTGATGGCTAAAATGGACTTACTTCGGCTTTTCCTCTAATCTCCCCATCATTATAGACCTGAACTGTGGTGTGGTGGTAGTGATTGTGGCCGCTACGCAGGAGGCGCGGGTTCGATCCTCGCTCAGTGCAAATATTTGTATGTATGAATATGTATATTTACATTGGTCTAAATCTTTCTATGCATAATATGTATGTATTTATAAAAAAAGTATCTAAGGATGTTTATACGCATTCTAGATATCATAACACAAGCTAGTTAAGCTATGCTTACAATGTGTCTAGATAGAATTGTGTGGAATATTAAAAAAAAAACTTTTATAGAGTAGTTGAAACTGTTTGTATTTGTAAAATATTAAAACTGTATTTCGGTTTTATCTGCTCTTAAAAGTACCAAGGTATGCGTTGTGCGATATAAAAGAACGTTCTAAAAACCTAGTCGGTTTCAACGACAATCACTTTTCTTCTCAACAACAACGAACGTGCCCAATAAATGTAGCTTAAACTACAAGCTTCAATCAATCAATCAATTTAATTTATTGTAGTTCACTGCCGAACATAGGCCTCTCCGTACGCGAATGCTATTGATCCTCCGCCTTCCACACCTAATTTTTATATAGGTACACTAGTGCCTTGGTGCCCGCGACTTCATCTGCGCAGTATTAGTATTTCGACCACTGCTCCGTTCCCTTGAGTAGTAGCGTGATGATATATAGCTTATGTGTAATTCTGATGTATAAGCTATATTATTGTAAAGTTTCATGAAAATCCGTTCAGTAGTTTTTACGTGAAAGAGTGACAAACATCCATAAATACATACATCCATCCATCTTCACAAACTTTCGCGTTTTTATATAATACTAGCTGACCCGGCGAACTTCGTACCGCCAATTATTTTCCACCCGCGTGGCAACCGATCCCGTTCCCGCTGCACCCTCTTATACAATGATATAGTTATCTAAACAGCAACAGAAAAACCACACTGTCACTTCTGCGTAGGTATTTGCCGATGCCAGCCGAATTTGTTGACATTAATGATCACTGCTCCGTTCCCTTGAGTAGTAGCGTGATGATATATAGCCTATATGTTAATCCAGGGTATAACCTATATACATACCAAATTTCAACCAAATCGGTCCAGCCGTTTATGCGTGAAAGAGTAACAAACATCCACACATCCACACATCCATTCTCACAAACTTTCACATTTATAATATTAGTAGGATTAGTAGGATGCTTAATAGTTCCAAATTCAAATTTCACAGAACGAATGAAATGAGACATTCTCTCCAGTTTAGAATGAATGAACAAACTCTTTAAAAGACCGACCTGTTTTTTAATTATTTAATTCGTTACGAAGGGTCCGATCGTTTTTCGAATGGCGCCCTCTACCGGTCATTAACACGTCAGTGCGAGAGTTACGAAGATGCGGTCACCACGCCCTGATTACAAGAATTACACAGGAATTACGCAGATTATAGCGATTACGCGATTACGGCAGTTAGAGATGCAATATTACACACAGCGATTCGGAAATGCCGATTTTATAATTAAAGGAGTTTGCGAACTTTTTTTGAGATGGTAGAATTTATTTAGATTAATACCATATGCTCGTTTAAAATACGTTGCCAGATGTGAATAAAGAAAATGTAACAGTGTGTAATTATCGTGTTATTTTTTTGCACTCCTAAGGTAGTAAATATAGTAAGCTATTACCAGAAACCAAAAAGATGGAAACGGCCCTCCTTACCATCTATACATTACACTTTTTCTTCTGAAAAAATAAACAGTGTATTTAAATAAATTATAGAAGTATCTAAAACCAACATTGTTCGAGCCAACATTATATTATTTATTACAAAGCAATACGTACGTTGTTACTCTATAACGAAGCGGGCAACCTCGAGATTATTGTCAAGATACGATACACCGAATATTGCCGATTGATATCCCGGGATGAGATCCCCCGGGACCTTATAGAGAGAAAAAAATAACCGATCCACCCTTAGGTATACATATTTAATGGTGCGGGGCGTGGCCACAATATCTCGAGTACTAGGCGAACAGAAATTGAGAAGCGTTATCGTATCGAAATCCGCCGTATCTGGGCCGGTGGTCTCCGAGGAAATCATTGGGAAGGCATCCGGAAAATTTACCGCGCATTCCGGCTCATGTGGCGTAACACACCTGCTTCTTGGTTATGCGAACCTAGTACGTGATATATTTTGAAGATATTGCTTTTTGCGGGGGGACATACTTGTTCATAGACTACTGTTTTTCTCTTATTGAGTTTACATTTTTTAAAGTACATGTTTATATTACGATTTTGCTCAGGAAAACATTGAAATTTACTCCCGTTATTGTTTATCTCCTGCAGAATTCAAATCAACTGTCTAACAGCAACATCGCAGAACCAGATATATTCTCTTGCTCATCTATTACGCTGCGTTCACCAGAATTTTTGATTTTCTCATTACTCGTCTCAAAGGCTATTACGAAGCCATCGATTGATATTGAAATTATTCATGAGCAAGGGTCGCATGTCCAGACGTACAGAAGTACGTCTGGACACCGCCGGCGAAGCCTAATGGCTCCCTGATTAATTATTCAAAATGTCGACACTATAATAGGAGGCACATTTATAAATATTCAAATACCTATTGGCTCGTACACAAGCTATAATACAAATTACTTTTATGTAATCTGTTTTGGGTTTTAGTTTAAGATGTGGACGCTTTAGGCGTTAAACTTATGTGCTAGCACCTGCTGCTTTAAATATTCGCTGTCGGTGTTTTGTTGCATTGACGTGATCGATTATGTTTTTAAGATTGGCTGTTATTGTTTCAATTTTGAGTTTAATTATTTCCTCTTCAATTAACTTCTATTCTCTTCTAGTATGTCTCTTTTCTTTATCCGGCCAAAAGAAATTGATAAAAACTGAAATAAATACAGTATTTAAAATTAAAATCGTAATTGGTTTAATTTTGATGTTGAAATACCTATCTTCTATAATGTAGGGTTTATTTATGTAGAAATTCGCTGTCAGTTAGAGTTACGATTTATAAAATATGGCTGACATATGGATGAGAAACCAATGATTATGGCTTCAAAATGAACTATGGCCTAGCCCCTCCAAGTCCAGTAGCATAACCATATTTTAAACATTTTTCAATTAAACCAAGGTACATACTTATTTCAATCGCAAACATGTTTATTACTTCTAAATCATTGTCATAGTATACAGTATTGTCCATGAACAACCTATGCCTGAAAGTACAATACTGATTGTAGAACTGTTGCCCTAATTCTGTTAAGACATATTTCATTAATTCAAAGTATACTTTTCAAAATCCGATACAGCTGTCTGTAGAGGTGTTTGCCACACATACCAAGGTGGGTGGGATGTCTTTGTTATACAGACTACTCCAAATGTTACTGCAGGTGTTTCAAAACATGTCTAGCGACACGATAAAACAACGTTGTAGGTCTACATATTAACTTTTCAAGTCAAAACTATAGACACACTCGAAACTGTGAATTCAGCTGTAAATATTAAAATTATCGATGAATCACATAAACCACTTGTCTTAACAATTCTGGTAATCAATTTACGTCATATAATAGAGGCTATTATTAAAATAACAATGAAACCACCATTGTGTAACAAACCGTGTTAAATTGTGCGCAATTACCTGACTTTTTAAATCAAAATATAGTTAGAATATACCTGTGCGGAATATAAAACAATTTGGACAAATCAGTGAGGGGTTTTCGAGGCCGTTTTGACTGGACTTCACCGCAAATTGGGCCCAAGCGTGCAGGACACCACCACAAATGTTATCGTCGTGGTTGTTTGAAGCCAAATGTCAAGTTGTAATACTTTTTACATGTTCCTAGTTTGCGGTGCGCTAATTCTCCCGACAATGTGTTCTAATTGCAATGTTCCGGCAAATAATTTCTTTTGGATGCGGTTTGCTTGTGGTTTTTTTTTGTGTAATTTAACAGTCAACGCGGTGTAATTGTTGCGTGGAGAATAAATCATGAGTTAGTTAATTTAGACTACCGTAGCGGTAGTAAATTTCTTATAGAACTGTCTTGGATATTGAAAAGGTTAGAGAATAATTACATTGTTAGTTTATCGTATCTAAGTATATTTATTCGCATTCTAGATTCCATAACACAAGCTAGTTAAGCTAAGCTTACCATGGGTCTAGACAGCGTTGTGTGGAATGTTGTGGAATATTTATTATTTATTTATTATTATCGTAATTTGAAAAGTTATTTGTATTTTTATTAAAGCTATCTACATTATTGACAGTATAGTTTGAAACTGACGTAGGAGTATTGGTATATTGATGATGGGGTGATAAATAGCAACTCATCACCTTCTTGATTTTACTATCTTTACATTCAGCTTCTATTCAGCTTCAACTTCTGTCGATTCTACCAGTAATTATCTCACATTCACCAAAGTAATCACAATGTGAGATTTATACTAGTCAAAATCTAAGTATTTTAGTATAAATCATTTCAGCGTTTTGCTTTTTTTATATAACATTAGGAACCTTCAACGTAGGAGCAATATTCATGGGTTCCTGGTCTTTATGGATGACGTCTTTTATTCTAAATTCATTATCATGTTCATCTGTTTGACTTAGGAGTCTTTTAATGTTGAGTTCTTCCGTCTTTATCCTAAAAAATCATACCATTTTACCTACCAATTTTTATTCCGCACTTTTACCAAACAAATCTTGCTATATCAGTAGTAAGAACTTTAACTACCTTATTTGATATACATGTAAAAAACTACGTTTAACAAACGGTGCATGTTGGCGTTGGAATTACTCACAAATTGCATTTACCAGGGCTCCACGCGATGCGGTCACCTCTTCGTATTTATGTTTACCTTATGTGTTTGCTCCTAGTAGCTATGATAAATGTTCACGTATTTTTTCTTCGTTCCCTGTATTGTTTGTTTGTTTGATTGTGAACACGAAGCGAGAAGTGATATGACTTTTTGTAGTAAGTATTTTAGTTATAAATAGCCGTCTTAGCCATTTTAGAACCACGAAATGTCTGTTCTTGGGGAAAACTAAAACCGACATTTTTTAGACAATTTTTTAGATTTTATCTCGTGTTAACTCCTAAATTCGCGCCAATTAAATATTACCATATTCCGCGATTGACCATATTTAGAATTTGAAATGTCTTTATGGCCAGTAATACTTTGAAATATTTTTGGAGGAATGCCGTTTTTCTTAGAATAAAAGCTATAAAAAATAGAATGTACTGAATCGAGGATTATTGCAAAACCGTTGAAGAGCTTTTTTATGTCGAGTTCACCTTGGATCCCTAGACCCCCAATATTGACATAAGGACTAATCCAACATGGAGAAATTCAACTTCGTAGGAAGAAATGGATCCAATTCAGCTTGCAAAATTTGCCTTACAAACTAACGTACATACATTGTAAGCTAAATAAAAGTTTGTAAAAACCCTAGCAAGATGTGTACCTACTGGCGAAGTTGCGTGAGTAATAGCACTTATAGATAGAACTCAAGCATCAAAGTACCTATCTAATAACAAGAAATATTTTTATTCCATTAATGAATAGAAAGTTTTTTGCGTAATTTCTTCCTTATCGTGTTTTAAAGGTCAATGCACTTTTGTTAACATGAAATAATGTAAGACACCGCACGCACATTTTATTATTCATTGCCATTCCTTAAAAGCTGGTAACTAATGAACTCGCCATTATAAATCGATAAAGCGACATCTATTAGCCGTATCCAGAAACCTGATGTATGTAGATACATGCCGAAAGGTGTACCAGAACATTTGCAGTGACAGCTTCGCATCCCGGTACCCCTTTTAGTGCAGGTGTAAAATATAATATTTATGGGGTAAAGAAAGGGTTCCAATGCTTGTTAGCGATAATGAGGTGCGCGCGCAGCTATAAATTTGTTCGGCCGCCCGCCGCCCGGGGGCGCGCCTCATTTGCATCTTTATGTATTTCTGTGTCCAGACGAGATTATAACAGCCTTTTTGTCCATGGACATTGTTTAGTTTGTCTACTTGATAAGAGATGGCGGTAGTATCGCAGAGTATCAAATGCCCAGTCATGCTGACGCGACGTCGTCGTCCTCGGCGCGCGCCTCGTTAGCCTGACACGGCGCCTGTCACGATTTTGACAGTTTTTTGACTGAGACATCGATAGTGCGGTTCGTTACAAGCGAGGCGGGGCGCGAGCCACTCTCTTATCGCTTACACTGTTGGTTTATGTTCTTTTAGCTTCATTGTTATGCGATGTTTCGTTTCTTTTTGTGATAATTTGATAATGTCTGCTTTGAGAGCTTTAGTTGTAAGTATTCAATCTTCTTGTTCGATCGACGTGACATGAATTGGATCATTTGGTGCCAAATGAACGTGTATCGTTAGATAAATAACCCCAGGGGAAGCTTCGTTAATAGCAAGAGCGCGAGAATGGCGGCTGATAAGTTTCTTATCCGTCACTCACTTACGTAAACTGTCAAACATTTCACATTCCCTTTTTCTCTCGATATGAAGCAGGTAGACACAACAATCATCTTCGCTTATATTTATTACTCGAGGGATCTCTAAAACGAAAACATAACAATATTTCATTCTAAATAAAATATCTACCTACGTAACAAACAAAGTCGGGTACCAGGATATAATGACATCAAGAAAGTCGCAATTTCGAATTCATAAGGAAGCGAGCAGGTGTCGCGATACATCCCGTATTCATGGGCCAATATATCATAGCCAAGCCGCGTGTTAAAAAAAACGACCAGAGACAAGGAAAGCGCGCCAAATGCCCCCAGTTTTCCCGCCGTGACGTGCAATTATAAAGATAATAACGTTTTCACCTCCGCGCGTTTTTATTTGTTCACATTTTGATTTATAGCAGTTTGTAGGGCTCCGACACGTGATATCGGAGTTTCGCGGAATGTGCAAACTTGGAACATATACCAAACGAATATTTTCCCTCTGAATTTAAAGAATGATTGAGTTACAATAAAAATAGCATTCTGCTTTTACCTCCTGCAGTTTAGCCCCTAATTGTCGATACAAATTAGTTATTTTTTTCACTTCAATCAAAAACGAAGGTCTCAAAAGGTTTTGTTGATCTTCGTAAAAAGCCCATGCGTTCCCACGATCGCCCAAAACAAACGAATATAATCAGCGAGGTACGGGCAACGCGTAAACTATTTTGATTAGAATGGCATTCTTCGCAAAAATAACCTCAAAAACCACCGCCGAGGCATTTCTCAAGCTGACCGCACTTTTTGCGGGACAAACGCGCGCCCGCCTTGAAATCTTAATTCGCAACTTTTTAGAAATGCAACGATCGATTTATCGTTTTACACTATTGACAATTATTCATTTGATCGTAAACGGCTTCATTATTCGATCAATCGAAATGTAAGCATTACGAAGTTTCTTAGAATTGTTTTTTTCTTAGGACTCGGTCGAGCAGAGAGGTTCCTCGTCGAGTTAATCATTAATCACGCGTCCCGCGCCGCGCCGTGGGTAGGTAACGTAACACCGCCGCGTGAGATAACATTATCGTAAATATAGTTTAACAAAACGGCGGTACCTACCGCGCAAAACAAAAAAACCCACCACATTTCCCACAGCGCGACACTCGAGACGGAGGAATTCGCGGCCGCAATCTGTGTGCATTATCAGAATTTACACCAGGTAATAACGTATAACCTAATCCTCGGGTCAGTGAGCGCCTTTTTTTTCGAAAAACGAACTTCTCTGTGACAGTTGAAGCGGGAAAACAAAGCATCGATCAAACCCGCTCACTCTCACATAAATCAGTCGGCCGGGAAAGGGACAGGTGAACGGACGCCGCGGCGGCCAGTCGATTTTATAAATGGGCGGAGCGCGGAGCGAGACGTCCACATCGCAGAAACAAAAGAGTGAAAAGGAAATAATGGCTCGGTGCAAGGTGCAAGCAGAGAGAGTGGGATGGATTGGTAGACATTTTTTTTTAATGGGAAACACTAAGGCGGTCGGAAAATCTGAAGAAAAAGGCGCTATAGCGGCGCGCTCGATTCGTAGTTAGCTAATTATGTGGAGTACTTATTATTTATGTACCGGCGCAATTAGGACGCTGGCTTTATGTTAATGCACTATTGAAGCTAATTTATACGTTATTTTAATGTAATAAATGTGAACACGACATCTGAACAAATTATAATAACCATTAAGATTATTTATATTAGGAAAGATATGTTAGAGGATTTATACAATTAACAATTAAGTCATAAAAACTTATTAAATGGTTCGTAAATTATGTGTTCTACAAACTTTATTTTGTACATAATTAATTTAAATTTAAAAAGTAGATAGTACCATAGACTAATTCAGGTAATGAGACGCGGGCTATTGGCCCAACAGGCGGCCATGTTCTCAAGCAGTGAGGTGAACGAGAATGATCATCGTATCCAACGTTGCGTTTATTCTCAAGCCGAAGCCCACCAACGTGATATAAAATACGTATAATTTAGAAATTACACAAATAAGCAACAACAATGGCTGGTCACATACATAATACGAATTGAATCTGCTTGAAACGGAACAAATTGGTTAATTAAAGAGCAATTTACGTATCATGGAACCGTGGGTCGAGTGACGGGACATCACGATGGAACACGCAACGGAACTTACTCCGAGATTATTTTTAACCTTTGATGTTGTAGGGTGTAGCCATTTTGTTATGGCACTGCGATTTTGGCGGGAAATATAGAAGCCAGGTAGCCAAATTTTGAGTTCAATAGGGTTTAATTTTTTTTTTATAAATTCAATAGTGTTACTTTATATTTATACAATAAAAGGATAAAACTTGTAAGAATGAATGATACCTATACATACTAGTAAAATGACGATCGTAATGAGTGATCCTCTTCCTGAATTAGATACACCTATCGACTTATGCAGTTCAGATCTTCCGTTTTTCATATCAATAAAAATCATAACAACACTTCGAAAACAAGAAAAGAAAATAGTACTTATTTTTGGGAACTCTTTGAAATCTCTATAATGCTTATATAAATAAAATTTGTTGCAAATATGTTTGAAAATCTCTTGAGCAACATAATGCTTTACTTGGCACTAAACATTGGAAAAGATTGACGCATTTCTAGTAAGTGTGCGATTGCATTATTGATATAAACCTAAAAGTTTAGAAACTGGGAAATACATTCAAACTACAGAAAACTGCTTTACGCAACAAGACTTGTACACATATCTGTTGTTCAGCAGGACTGGATTCGTTAAAGTTGGAGAAGGATAGTTCACCCACAACACAAGTCCTATTGCTTATTATAAATAAAATACAAAGTATCACGATATACTTCACTACAAATTGAATCAATTCCAATTTAATTGGCTACCAATTCGATTATAAATCATAAATGGTAGAAAATTACGCAGCTACGAAGTATAAATAATAGGCAATTTAAAAAATTTGCTTCCGCACGGGAAACATCACGTGCGAATCGCAATCGCGCGGTAATCATACCATAATTGTCGTATCAAGTCTAAATTGCTATCAAATTGCAAATTTACTTCCATGTCACCACTTATTTTATAAAATTACATGAATCGCATTCATGAATCGCATGTGCGTCTATAATTTTCACATCACTAAGCAATTTTTGAAATTTCGAACTCGAGGTTAGTCACCCCGGTTTCTCCGAATGATGACAGGTTACGGGGAAATGGCAACCGTTCTTGGAACAATTCTTGGAGTTTGAATTTGGAATCTGAGAAGTGTTAGATGATTGGACATGTTAACGAGCATAGACAAAATAGATGGTTGCATTGGAAAGTTAGTTTGACAGAATGGAATGTGAGCTTTTTTGCATTGTTATTAATTTTGTTTGTTTGTTTCAGGTAAGTAAAGCTGTTCATTAACAAAATTCGCAGTTAAGGAAGGGTGAGATATTCTTAGGTAAGGTAAGCCTATAATTTAATAGCAAGTGAACCATGACAAAGACGTCGCAATTCAGATCGCGAGCTTAGGAGCTGAAACTATCTCTGTGCCAAATTGTAGCCAAATCTTTGCCACAATTTTGACATGATTAAGAACAAATATCCTTCCAGACGCTCATTTCTTTAATCGATATATTGTATTTCCAACACACAGCCCTATAAAAACCTCTTATTTACACAAACATTTCTTTAAACCATAGATAAGTAAACAGTTTCTAAAACCAAGCCTTTTTATTTAATCCATTGTGGTCTGATTAACGGACAGAGGCATCGAGGCTGCCTCGATAGTGGCGATAACATCTCGATATATGAGAAAGCATTTGTCTCGACTCGACTTAAGAGTATACGTGATATGTCGGCTGGAGTAATTGGTCATGTTGAGGGACTTATAAGGTATTGCTTTTTTTTCTTTTCATATCAAATAGTATAGCCGTGAGTTTTTATTGCCAGGTCTTGTCTTACAGGCTTTAACTATTGCCTTATGATATGCGAATTTGGCTGTAAATGTAAAAAAAAATATGTTCCTAATTATTACTTCCTGACTCAAAGCCAAATATTTGATTTAGATTTTTGAGTAGGTTGATATAATATTTCCGTATTGTAGATAGATTTATCACTGAACATCACTTAGTTAGACATACGAATATTATCTATAAATATCCAGTTACTTTTCATCCAAGAATGTAATCAAATGCAATTTAATGCAGGTCGATATTCGCATGACAGTCATGATATTCATGACTCAATGTGTCATATTATTATAATTTATTTCAAATATATCATAATTATAATACAGATAAAAAATACTCATTTCAAGTTTCGCGTGGACGAACCATAAAGAGGAATAAAATGATTGGCTGCCTGACAAGATATTAAGGTATTAAAAAAAAAGAAATATATTAGTTCGCTGTTTTCCCGCGCAATCTTAAAATGGTTGTCAAAGGTACGACGACAGTTTTTTGAGTTTTTAAAACTGTAAACTTCCATTTGAGCATTGTTATTTAATTTCTCTGTCAATCAAGTCGAACTAAAATTGTTTTTATGCAATAAATAAATCAATGCAATTCATTGTTAGCTTTTTATATAATAGTTTTAACTTATGAAGTTTTTTCACGTAGTTAAATGTTAAAAATTAAAGGATGTGTCAAAATTGAGAGTGAGTGTAGTCAAATTGGAAATAAATTTATAGGAAGTTCCTAGAAATAGGTAATGTTTACATCTAAAATAACCTGCAGGTCACAGCGTGTATCGTAACAAGTGGATCCGAGTATCGTGGCCATCTTGTTGTAAGCCTATTCAAGGGCCACATAAATCATTTTTATGTAAAACCAACGCTCAATGACGTTATAAATTGTTAATCGTTAAAGAATATACATTCGTAAAATGACATTTGATTCCTTTTGATTCGAATTTACGCGGTCGGCCGAGGGGTCAACTTCTCGTTCTTTTTTTAAACTCCACGATATTTTTTATCCCGCCCGGTTCTTTAGAGCTTAAATTTCTGATGTGAATCTCTGACTCGATGCATACCAAACATATTTGATGTTACTTTATTTTTTCACTTTTTTAACGTCGACCGACGATATAAATTTGATCGTGGTATATACGGGTGCCGGTTTATGTATATCTTTAAGTGAATTACTACAAGACAGCGTAAGTGAGAATTACAAGGTGCCCGGGGATCTACATCAGCTGTAATGGACGAGGAATTTGTTGGTAATGCCGAGTTACGTGGCCATCTGTCAGCTGGGCGAGGAGTATCCTGTGTCCTGTGATGTACGTGTGACATAATCCGTGGCGTGTAGTGACGTCGTGTGGCGTGGCGAGGCTCACCGCGCACGCGTCACGTCCGCGTCCAGCGGCCGGCGCACAATGCTGCCCGCCCCTGCCTGCGTTATTGTCCAACAATGCGTGAAATGCTCTGACAAACGATGACAGCCGCCCGGCCGGCCTGGTACCGCCGACCTCCTGCGATTTATGATATCCTATTACGAGATTTAATGACACTAAACGTCAGCCCACTCTGTTTACGTCGTCCGTCACCCCGAGTCGTCCGGATACGCTTCCGATGCTCCGAATAAACTGAATGTAAAGAGAACAAGAACGGAGCCGTGAACGGAATACGCTTACACCGAGAAAGGAGACTGAAAAATTACCATATCCCGTTGTGTAAACAGTTGCCGACAATCTTCCCGTTGTCAGCCGACAGTGAGCGTCCGAACTCGGAGCGCCAAATATTTGCGCGAGCGTCATAAATTCAGCGGCGCCCCGCGCGTCCTACCAGGATAACATACATAATGCGCCGCTCCACGGATCGGTAAACATATTGTAATGGAAAACGCCGTCATTGTTTACACTTTATGATGTCCTCGTGTTGTAAACTGATGCGATGCAGATTCGCCGCCCGCCCGCCGCGCAAACAAACAATAATTCCCTCGGAATATGATATAAGAGAACGAATCGCGGCGGAGACTTTATCCGCCCGTACATCTCCAGAAACTAATATTAAATCGGGAGTCGCAGCTGCCGAGTTTCCCTAGCTTCTAGTCTAAATTATCATCGTCTTATTAAAATGTAGGGCCACCCTGCGACGCACGGGTCGACGCGTAACTCGGCCTAATCCGAGACCTGCTGCTAAAATATTCGAAATCCGTCAAAACCGTAAATCGCACCGCCTTTTGTATGTGGATAGGGGTCGGTATTTACGAGGCGGCGGAGAGCTGCAGATAGCCCGAATTAAACTTGAATTTAAAACCATTTTATATTAGCTAAGCTAGCTTAGATCGCGCTGGTGCGGCGCGCGTGAGATAAGAGAATTGGCCTGTCAGACGCCGGATGATATATTTGACCAACATTTCCATACCGCCCCCGCCGGCTCCCGTTCCCCTATTTTCATTTTGTACGTGTCTGCTCCGTCGCGTATCTATAATGTATCCTTTCTGTTTAGGAGTTACATTGAATAAAAAAGTGCGAAGGTGAAAGGGGACTTTTGTAATGTAATAGAGTACATTCCGAGCCGTCAGGCGTCCGGCGAATGGTTGGAAGTGGATGCTTTGATCTTTATATTTTAACTACTTAGATCTTGCCAGAGGTTCCGTCCGTGTGGAATTCTGTTCCCTATGAAACCCATGAGAATCTATTATACTAGCTTTTGCCCGTGTGGATGTCGATTATCGGTTATCGTGACCAAACATAGAGCCTATGTGTTAATCCAGGGTGTCATATATAACTCCATACCAAATTTTAATATAATCGCTTCAGCCGTTTTCACGTGTAAGAGTAACAAACATCCATTCATACTTACAAACTTTCGCGCTATTAATACTATTAGGATAGGTCATAAATTTATCTTCGTACTTAGCAAATTTCAGCAATTTGCCTTCATACGTTTGAGCATGAAAGAGTAACAAACATCTGCATAAACCCACATTTATAATATTAGTGGGTTGATAGGATTGCTCGGTTGCTTCTCTTTTGGTGTTACGTCTGAATAATTAAAATTTTTGGCAAGAGTTGTGTTATACGCACGTCTGCAGCCCAGGCAGAAGTATTTATCCATTTTTTACTGCAGTGCGCTCAAATACCGCTTAGAGTAATTGGGTATATTGTGAATAGGGTAATGCAGATATTGTTTTTCACTTAATAATAACTTGGATAGATTAAATTCCTGTGAGTTCATCGCCAATTGCTGCCGATTGCTTCCTAATTCCTTTCACTGAAATCACACTTCAAAATTGAAACGAGGCTATTAAACGCGTGAAATCATATAGTTTGTCGATTTAATCGTTTCTTAATAAAAAATGTGAGGCAGATTCGTTCTCAGAAACCAAATTATAGGTAGAAAGAGTAGAATAATAGACCCCAGGGTTCAAAGTGCAAGCTCTAGATGCAACCGGGTTCTGTGCTCGATGATGATATTTCTAGAATGTAAGCTGTATGTTACAAGGAACACGAAGCGCTTTTAGTGTTGATTCCGTTGGGATGAGAGAAAAGAATTAGCGGACACCAGAGTCCGAAATGAAGGCCTCAGTTGCCCTCTAGGAAATTCTAGATTGAAAAAGTAAAAGCCAAGACTTGAAAGCTATCTAATAGAATCCTGCAGACTAGTTTACGCGGTCTGTCGGGCCCCTTGACAGTTTAGCGCAATGATTGCGTTAATTTTGATAAGGAAACCTTATCTTAATGTTAATGGGAAATTTATTCAAATATAGTCTTGTTTGAATGTCGATGTTCAGATAAGAAGGAAAAACGAGTCGACTTATTTTGTTCTGCATAGGCCAAGTACATACAAGCTGATATGTTTACTATAGGCTGTGTTAAATTAATTTAAAATAAAGTTAGCAGTAAATATCGCATTAAAAGTGCCTAGTGATTTTTGTGTAACAAAAATAAAGGTTCACGTGGGTGCCACGTGGCGCTGCAGTCGGTTTTGCTACAGTGTGAAAAATGTTTACAACCCCTAAGTAACCGGTCCAAGGTCGCAAGGTCAACGAACTTTATTCTCAATCCATTTGGCACGAGGCACCCGCGTAGAATTTAAGGCCCATTCCCTTAAGAAAACCTAGGGTTATATCTACGGGCCATCTTAAAACCGTAGAGAGCCCAGGTTCTGCCGGAGTGCGAGGGATGTATAGGCAACCTCAGCATACTCTGAAGACCCGAGACGGTGTGCGGTTTTAGTCGGTTTAACATAACCACCCCTGATGGCAGACAAAAAGGATTACAAAGTAGTCTATGTGTTATTCCAAACTGGGGTACTCAAAATAATCTGAAAACCAAAATTTCAATTTTATATTGACTATTAGGCCCGTATTCTGTAATGACAATCAGCCTGAATCACAATTTATCTGATGACAGAGTGTAGGTATAGACAGATTGATAGTGGAGAGTCGGTTATATCGTACCACTTTTTACTTTAACTTAAATATTTCGACTATGACAAGACTTAGAATAATTACTAGATATGCAAAATAAAGTTTTATATTTTACCTTGCTAAGCCCAAGAAATCAGTTCTATATGTTTACTCTAACATACTTAAAAATGTTTTTTTATAAAGGACTGCCATCGGTACGATTTAGCCGACTAGTCGTTTTAATCGTACCATCTAGTTTTTAAATCGTACCATGGGTGTTTAAGTCGTACCACTGAATTAAAGACAGTAAATTTTTTAACCGAATAAATCGAGATTCAGGCCGAGTGTCATTCTAGAATACGGGCCATAGAGTGCTCAAAAAGTTGTAAGTACTCTAATAGTCTTGAGCATTTTTTTTTTCACAACATTGTACACAACGCTATCTAGACCCATGGTAAGCATAGCTTAACTAGCTTGTGTTATGGAATCTAGAATGCGGATAAACATACATAGATACTTCTATTTTTTGTAAATACATACATACTATACATAGAAACACCCAGACCAATGCAAATAGCCATATTCATGCATACAAATATTTGCACTGAGCGGGAATCGAACCCGCGCCTCCCGCGTAGCAGTCGCGTTCACTACCACCACGCCACGGAGGCTGTCGAAATTTTAATAGTGTAACACTCGCCGGGATATTTATTGTTACACTATTAATATTAATGACCATGTCAATCTCAAATCATACATAGTTTTGAACACTCTAATATAAAAAATATAAAAAAAATGGTTTCCAGATTATTTTGAGTACCTACTTGAGTCGTTAACATTTTTCTGATGCTGACTGTACCTTTCAGCCAAATCCGTTCACATGATCAGTCCAACACGCAATCACGCTCAAACGACTGAACCGATCTAGATGAAATTTGGTACAAAGTTAAATTGTCTGCACTAACATATAATCCCTGAAATTGTCACCCATATGTTACGATCGGAGTCACGGGCCTCAGTCAGTCTTCAATCCATACTAATATTATAAATGCGAAAGTAACTCTGTCTGTCTGTCTGTATGTTACGCTTTCACGCCTAAACCTCTGAACGGATTTTGATGAAATTGGGTATAGTTGTAGATTAGACCATGAGAAAGGACATAGACTATGTTTGGTCGCGATTACCGACATACACGCGGGCGGAGCCGCGGGCAAAAGCTAATATTTCCATAAAATTCATATCACATATTCGTTCTGCCCACCCAATAACGAGATGGCGCGGTAATACCGTGTACATTACCCGGCGTCGAACCCACTACAATGGACTCGACTGATTTATAGCTGCGGGATAAGGCGTTTCAATGTAAAAAGGATTTTCCTCGGGAAAACTTCAATGGAAATAAATTTAAGGCTTTTGATCGATTCGGAAAAGATTTTCTATCGTTATGGGGTAGTAATTGTTGTGTTACTGGTAACACTGTTGTTTAGTGATGATCGTGTTATCATCATCTTAAATCACAGTCTCATAGAGAACTTGCAATTTGGAGCCTCAGGACTCTTCTATAACTTCCGGAAGGGGATGTTATGTCGGACTCGAACCGACTAAAACCGCACGCCGACTGTGGGTCGTGGTGCTAGGCCGGAGGTGAGGTTGTCATCTACATATCCCTCGCACCCCGGCTGACCCAGGGCCATCCCTTACGGTCTGGCCCTCCCCGGGAGGGGGGCTCGTGACTGCCTAGACGCCATGAGAAAAGCTTGGAAATGAGCTGTTCGCTCAGCTATGCTACTCAAGCAAAGCACCGTATCCAGACCATAATTATTAGACTTAGTAAATGTTTGTAAATAGACCAAAAAAAAATGCCCGCTGAGTTTCTTGCCGGAGTCTTCTCAGGTCTGGGCCGCGTTTCGAACCGGTGCGGTGGTCCATTTAATATTAATTTTATATTGACGTTTGGTACGTGCTGATTTAATGGTATATGCAGAATAAATTATGTATTTTTAATTTTTTGAATTTTCTACAAAAGCCGAGCAGTAGCTTGCAGCTTGGAGTCCGAGGTTTGCTCTTCTATGCTCCCTTTCCAGGATTAGTATATCTTATTGCCTTTTAAGAAAACGACTTCCGCCATAACCTAAAAGAAAAGCTTCGGTTTTTTTATGTATTTGGTCCGTCAATCCAACTGCTCTCGATGGTGGAAAAGCTGAGATCTAGAAGATACGGACCACCATTCTTGAAAAACGTAAAATAGTGGTTTCTAACTTCGAAAGCCTTGATAGACGACTTTCACGCTCCGCTTGAAGAATCCCATAAGAGCCTCATCCCTCAACAAGTAACTTGACTTATAAAGTCTTGGTGAAAAAGAAAACACCCTCTATAACTCCATTTAAAAACTGCACTAAAGTGAACATCATTCTCAAGTCATTAGCACTGAAGTTTAAATTTAAAACTGCACTATCAAAATTGTATATTATCTGGCAACATTAAGCTAGGTTCATATAAGCGAGAGAGCTTTCACGACGCCAGACCTTTTAACAAAGCGCTTGGCGGGAAGCCAATAAAATTGACATGTCGCCCTCGGCCGCTAGATGCCGCAAGAAGAAAAAACACCAAATATTACGTTCGTACAAGCTAACCTACGCCTAATAAATCCACTACATATATATCACTAGATTGGCATATGAGACAAAACGATTACCGCCTTTGAGACTCGCCAATAAGTTTCCGAAACGAAACGCGTCAAATACATCTGTCACTCTCTAACGCAGAGGAATCAGTCAAGTGGGAGTGAGTGAAATATCGTATTGGCATCGTGGGGATGTCCATGGCAGTTTTCGGTTTTAGCAAACAAAGGAATTAGAGCGGTGCGCGCAACTCTACTCGAATTTATGGACGGTCGCAGTGACCAAATTTTCTTCTTTTTTTCTGCCTTTCTTCGCCCCTCTAACCCGAGTATTTTGGCCCGGAAGACAGGAAAATGTAATGTTATTCCGTAGTTATGGGTACAAGGAAGGTTTGAGTCACATTATGTAATAAAACCTTAGAATTATGCACGACTGTGGCAAGCCCTGACGTTACTAACGGATGTTTACCGTTCTACCCTTCGCCGAATAATCCAATAAATGCTAATTCATAAATATGCGTTAGGAATTGTGGTTAAATGTCACCATTTGTAAAGCATTTTATTGTAATGCGAGATTAATTTCAATAACCATGACAAAATGGCGGTCTAACTGATTGTAAATGCTTATCGTACATGTTTATACACCTGCAACACGCAATATCAACGATGAATCGCAAAAAAAACATGTCGTATTTTTCTTATACACCATCAACATAACTATCCTATCTATACCCGCTTAAGTAAAATTAATGCTGGAGGATAATTATTATCGCTAATACGTTTTTATTGCATGTGCCAAAACTAAATATCAACACAAATATATGTAACGTACGTTTGAATAAAAATGACATAATAGGTACGCGGGAACAAGGTTATCAACATATATCAAATGTCACTTGCAGTTTAAATTAATTCGGATACACGTCCCTAACCAATCGGTTGTATTTACATATTTTTTTCCGAGGGTAAGCAAATAGAACAATTTATTTTAATGTATTTTCTCAAGATCAGATCGGGCAGAGTCTATTAAAACTTCTTACAAACTTGACGCACCTTAAATTCAAACGGTAAGCCATCTGATAAAGTTGAAAAAACGAAAAAAGTTAGAGAGGTAGAGTGACTTTATCTATGCCCCGTTAATACTCCAATTAAATTACAAAAAAATAAAAGTGACGTTTCGTTTCTTCCACTGACGTTATCTGTATTCTAACATTTTTTTACTTTTTGTTGAGTTTATTGAATTTCTTCTTTCTTGTTTTTAACGTTGAAATATGGTGTTTAACGGTATTTCACTTATTATCTTTGTTCTTCGCCATCCATTCTGCGTGTACACGCACTGACTGGCCATTGATCTTAAGCCCACGCCATGTTTCGTCATTTTATAAAAGCCTATTAGTGTTATAGGGATTACAATTACGATATTTCGTATCTTTACACACTTACAAACATCTATATATATATAAAAATCAATGCCACTTTTCGTTGTAATGTTTAACTTAACAACGCCTTTACCGATTTGGCTAATTTTGGTCTTGAATTATTCGTGGAAGTCAAGGGAAGGTTTTTACGTAGAGAAAAATTCGAATAATTGCCGGGAATCGACATCCATGCGGGCGGAGCCGCGGGCTAAAGCTAGTTACATATAAAAGCAAAGCGTATGTCAGAAAACAGTAATCTGTTCTTTAAATCTAAAATAAAAGTAAAAACAACAACAATATCGTAGCTAATTGTTGAAATAATGGGCGAGTTGTAATTAACATTTTTCCTAATCGGGACATCATCCATCATGGCTGACGAGAGACAGGCATGTCACGATACAAATCCGTTCGGATACATTTATGAACATACGATTGTTTTGACAGACGTCTGAAATAGTGTTGTATTGTCTCCGAAAGATGAGGAAATTAACTGATGACATCATTATATTCGATTACCTACTTACAATATTATGTCTCATTGATTTCGATTCTTAGAATTTAAGGTTCATGATTTGACCATGAGATATCCGTCCTTTTAATAAGATTTTTTGTTCATTCTGTTTATTATACTCCGACAAAGGTAATATTGATTTGCATATGGCATCTTATTTATTTTTAGCTTAATATTAATTTATTTTACTTCTTTTTCTAATTCAATCTTATCATTATAAAAATTAATTTTCAATTTAGATTAGCTATTAATAAAAAAATCTTTACTATCCCAAAAAATACTTTTACTTAATGATACTCCGAAAAAAAATTGTCAACCATAGACTGACAGTAATTTCCATAAACCAACATTTTATTTTTTATTGTCTATGATTCCACTTATTTCACAGCACCTCTGCGATTGGTTCCGCGTCAAATTGTAACAGATATTATTACCGATGTAGCGTTTCGGTACAATTACAGTAATAAGCACTAATAACAGTTATTACTACACTAAAAACGGTATTACAGTAAAGCGTAGGCATGTCATTTGTAATCACAGGTCGGATGGGTCCCATCGCGTGACCAAAAGGTCATTCATATAATTTCATACTATCCGACTCGTCCAATGGCGACAGGTTGGCTGCAATTATGCTTAATACCTTCGGGCTATGTTTTATATTATAATTAGGTAAATGTAGCTTTACTTGAGACACTTAGTACAATTGTACCTACATACAAATTATGGTCCAGTCAATTTATGCTCATGATGTGTTGATGTTTTTAAGGTCATGGAAAGAATTGAAGAAATTATATCTTTGCCTTAAGAAAAAGTTGATAAAGTAACTAGTGTCAATCCAAAACAACCAGAAAGTAAAAAAAAATTGTAGGTTTCATTTTATGCTGAAAAAGTAATTGCACAGTACAGGTATTTTTTCTTGATAATGTTGTCATGTTTATAAGGTTGTTGAAATATCACTAAAAGTGAATTAACAGCGGTTCATTTCCTTAAAACTTTTAAGGTAACTATATCAATCCAAAATAAAACATTTTTATTTTTATCCAAAAAAATGTTTTTGTTATTACAACCATAAAACCAACTGCAGTAACAGTTAGTATTGAAACTGCGAAACTAACATTTTACTTTTTTGAAAAGGTATTCGAAACTCAATCAAATAAAACTGGTCCCTTTCGAGGCAATTTCGAACTGTCCAAAATCGATACTGCATAATTATTCGATACCACAATGCAGCTTCAAATGTTGGTCGTATAAAGATTAATTTGCAGTTTTCCAGTGCTCGAAATTCAAAAGAATCGTTTTATGCAACGTAGATGGCGCTAGTGTCAGTAGGCCGGCATTGGTTGATACTCACTGTCAATATCTATCATAATCTGTCAATTATAGCCTATAAATAAATATATCTTAAAATTATAATCTAATGCCACTTGCTATTTGAATTTATCAGGTCCTAAAAGAAAAATGAAATAGGTCATAATAATATATTGTGATTTGTTAGATATTTTATTTTTCTTAAGTGAATTTGATAATAGTTTATATTTTGGAATTTAGTTTCCGAAATGTCTACCATGTTTACAATAATATTTTAGTTTTCTAATTCATTTTGATATAAAAGTTTCAATTAGGTAACGATTATTTACTTCAAATATGTTATCCTTTATCGTATCTCTAGCTATAATATTGACACACAAGGGTAACTTTAGCCCGTTTTAAAACTCCATCCACGAAAATAAAAATTCAATCAAACCAACGTATACCGACCAGAAGTGCCCAACTAACTGTCCCGTAAAAAATCTCATTTGTTTTGAGAGTTAAAATTTTAAACGAGCTTAAGTCTGTTGGCAATTATGGGCACTTTGAATACGGGAAAAATAAACAGGGGCACAGCCCCCTCCGGCCGTCCCTTATCAAGTAATGACGCGAATTTAAGAATGGGAGTCCTCCACCTGAGCCCACGCGAACAGTGTTTGTTTTATTGTGGGAACAAATGGTTTAAAGGATAACATTGAACATGGGCATAGACTAGGATATTGTGCTTTGTTGGAGGCTTGAAGGCTAACTTTAGCCCAAGCTGTCAAGAATTACTATTATTTTAGGTATTGGTATATTATAATGGAAGGCTGAATATTATAGTAATATTGTTTTGCAATCATATAATATCACGTTAATATGATTTCGACCCATGTAATAGTAAGCTGTAAGTGAAGTCTAATAATGAGGGCTATATCATATTAGATGCCAATAAAACTTAGATAGTGAATTATAGTTTAACAACTTCGGTGAAGGGTCCGATTGATGGTTTTTTAATGAAGATTGTCATAGATATCGGTTATTTCAGTCGGCAAAATACATGTTAAGTTATAAACGTACATACCCACAAGTACAAGTTACGCAAGGGCTTGAAGAAACCTTTTCTAAAGCTCCTACACAATATGATCCAATTTTCTTAGATCAAAATCAAAACACGTATATCGAAGGGAAATTCCATTAAAACAAAAGAACGTATTACACAACAAGACAGAACAAAGATTCGGTGGTATTAAGAGACGAAAACAATGGTGGCCAGCGAAAAACGGGCGAACAAAGGAGCGAGGAGCGCTCCCAACCCGAAATTTACGTTTAAAAACAACGTAAAATACCTAAAGCGGGATCCGTATCTATCCTATTTAGATATTAATCTAAACGAAAAAGCAAAAGCAATTCAAAATAGGCAACAAGCTAACAGAAGGGACGGGGCGGGCGCAGTAATTGGCCATTTATCAAACTGCGAAGGGGTTAGGGAATGCTCCTGCCTGACTCTGCCGCCCTGGTACACGCGGCCGGGAGCGTTGATACTAACTGCTTAAATGACAAACAAACAAACAGATTCTGTTTGTTGGGAATACATATTAATTTTTGTTTGCTTTACGAATGTATTTTGTACAATATTTTTAAAGCTGTGAAGTAGAGAGGTAAATAGTAACAAATTTTATTACAATTCTCGATTGTTTCAACTTTATGTTCCTTATCTATAACAAAAACTTTTCAATTCGAACCGAAAATTTTCGAAGTTTTTTCTTGCACGTCTCATATTATGTCATCCTATTTTAAGCAAACGTCCAAACCCAATAGCTCAACTATTTGAACGGAACTTCCATACAAAGAAAAATATATTTGCTTAACAATTATCCAAGCTCAAGAGATATATTATCCAAAAGATATATTGTTCTCCTAATGGCAAACTATCTTTGCCGCTTTCAGCCATTTGCTCTTATTTTTATTACCATTTACCCATCAAATGGGTAATCCTTTTCGTTGCCATTTTGGTACGAAAAAATATTAGAAATCACATCTAGCTTCGTTACTATTAGATATATTTTGTTTTTCAAAAATACTTTACTTTTTACTTTACTTTACTTTACTATTTTTTATCAATAAAACATCTTTTAAAAGCAAACTCATTGATGTACAGATCCCTTGCTGACGTAGCCTTCGTCGGCAAAACAGAACGGCCAAGAAAGGTTCATAATATGACCATAATTTGGGCCACAACACAGAATTAATCTCAAACAACCGATACTAACGTAATTTTCGCAAAGTAATCCCGGCCTAAACACACAGGTACCTAACTAGAAGAGTTACCCAGCGTTGCTTGATTAAGCCTCGTTTTAAATTCAACATTTTCGGGTTCATAATGAAAGTTTCTTATCGGTAACTCCGGTGTGAGTTATGGCCGCTTGTTTACAATCCCCGGGGCGAAGTATTACTTCTGATATCCAGCTCAGAGGCTTAATTATGTTATGTTTTTATAATTACCATTAGGTGTAAGCAATATTACGTAGATTTAGGATTATCGTTTCACTTGTTTTTGACTTTTATTACAAAATACAGAGTAAGCTCACTTTCTATTTCCTTAGTAATTATTTTGTCTTAATCTTTGATAAATAGAATAAGTATTTTGTTTGTTGTAACAATTATAGACACGCAATTTCAAATGCTAATAACATTTATGGGGTTCTTCACTACCCCTTAATCTACTGCTAATGCCATTTAAATAAATGCAAAATCCAATTGGCAGCAGGTGCAATAATACAAGCAGTGTTAGGGCGGTTCATCACTCGTCCCGTACTCCCGTCTGTCAGTGAGGGCCCTCGGCGAAGTGCGAGCGGTAGCCACCCGTGTGTAACTCGCCCATTGTCTCTGCCTCATCGGGAAACTTTACTTGTAATCTATGGTTAGCTATTTGACGCCACGCTCTTTTCAAAATAAGAATAAATTACGTCATTCTATGATGTCAGTCCTTTTTATGTTGTTCTTTTTTCTAAATGGCTTATTTTTATCAGTAAATATCGATAAATGAGTATTTTTGACGGCTAATTAATTGTTTGTATAATCAGAATAACTTGTTATGAAACTTAATATCATATTTTATAAGATATAGACTCTAAAACTGATACAATAAACCTCCCAGTTCACTAATTAGTCGAGAATAGTGTTCTGACAGCACATTAATTCAGTTACTGGCGTTATAATTCCTTATTGAGTGAGATATTATTTAAACTACATCTTAAACAGAAAATGATCCAATTAAAATAGACTTTTATTATCCAGTACGTCGTCTATTACGTGTAAGACAAGTAATAAACGAAAAATTACTACATCTAAAATGATAATTAAGATCGTTTGAACGCATCAAAATGCTTGCTAGAGTGTTTTCATGTTTTAATAAAGTACAGGCGGAACCGGTGTAACCAGAAGAGTAATAAAAACATGAGATACCATTACATCTTTGTTAATGGACGCCCCATGTTTTCCAAGAAAAGATATAGTACAAGTTAAAACAGAATAAAAACCTAAAATGGCGAAAGAAATGTCACCAACATTAAGCAAAGATTCATAATTGTACGTGAAAGCATTATTCTATCTAGATCGTTTACATGACTTTCTTTCTAAACAATTATGTTAATATATGTTGCGTCCAGCGTGCAATAATTCACAATTAAAAGCTCGCGCGTGAAACGGAGCGTAATGGCGTTCGGATTGTCAGAGAGGACGTCATAATCTGGCGCGTTCATATTGTACACAAATCCCCGGCGCCGGCGCTCGGACGCGTTCAACTTCGCTTATAAATTCAGACGCGTCTGTTTCCAACGCAGTCATACGTAGGTATTAGACGGGACTCAAATTAATACAACGGGCGGCTGGAACACCTGCGTCTCCTTGTTTCTTTCCTACAAAATTAACTCTGAGCTCACAACAATGGAGCGGAGGGCTGGTACGCCCAAGTTTTGCGATGTTTTTTTTTTCTCTCCACAGACTGCGGTAGCTATATTTCATTCCAAGCTGTCATACTTAATCTTTTTATCAAAGTTAGTTAAATGCCATAAGGAGTGCACCCGTCTGCCGTGAGCTTCTCATCTGGTTCTAATTGCATTTGGAGTTTGTTTGCTAACTTTTGTGATGATATTAAAGTAGTTTTGGTGCCGTTTTAGATGTGTGTGCACAAGTTAAATATGATTAAAGTCTTCAAGATTTAGATTGCTTAATTTCTGAGATTTAGTTTCATTAATTTTAAATAAGATACTTTGTTAACAGTCTCTAGCATAATAAGCTTCGAAGCTTACACAAATAATCAATTTGTGATCTCGAGTGACACTGTCTTTTTTCGCTGAGAGTTTTTTATAATTTAAAAGACAAAAAACATAACTTATTGTTAACTCAAGTAAGCAGAAACTAAATATTTGTGTTTAGATTCAATTCACTGATTGAGATTCGAAGTCCTTACTTACCCATAGAGCTTCATCCATACTAATATTATAAATGCGAAAGTAACTCTGTCTGTCTGTCTGTCTGTCGGTGTGTCTGTATGTTACGCTTTCACGCCTAAACCAGTGAACCGATTTTGATGAAATTTGGTATAGGGGTAGACTAGACCTTGAGAAAGGACATAGGCTATGTTTTGTCGCGATAACCGACATCCACGCGGGCGGAGCCGCGGGCAAAAGCTAGTAACTTATAAATGTCAATATTCCAGATTCGTGTAACTTTAACATAAATGATGAGCAGGTAGATCCGAAGTTATTTTCTTAAGAATTCGCATTTACTACGTTAGTTATATTGTGGGATGATTATGTCCAGTAGTAGGCTATAAAAGGCTAATTAATTGATTGATTGACATGCGGCGTATTGTAATGTAAAAAAAAATGTTCTATTTACGAGCAGTGTAAATAAAATGTAGATCAGCAATTTGAGATGAAAAGCATATCAGTTTTTTTCTCCAATCGATGACAATTATTTAGTAGTAGTTAAGGCCAGGTAGGCCGCATTTTGAGTTTTTTAAAAGCATTTGAATCATAGGAAAAAGCGTTTTAAATTTCGAAAAAAAGATATATATTAGTTAAGGATCCAGTTTAGTCAAATTCGCATTCAGTTACCAGATCTGATAAACTTCACTCCATAGAAAAAAATCCCAAAGTTACCCCTTTTCGTTATTTTTTTTTTAATATTATGACTAAATTACTTATGCTTTCTATAAAAATTTTGTACTAAACTAAAGCCACTACATATGTCTAGACATTTTCGCAGATTTTGACTATATTATGAAATAATTTTTAAAGTTATATTTAAATACCTACTAAATTCGCGAGTGCTCGCGCCGCTGAGGCCCGAAATGTTGCGCCAGTCGCGCGCTGGCGCTTACCGAAGTAGGACCTGTGTCAGTTTTTGCGCGACAGTTTCGTGCACCAATCAATCGGTTTTACGTATTTATAATAAATTGTTGCAAGTCATTCAATATGGGCAATAAACAACGCAAGCTAAAGAAGTCGCGCAAAGCTATAAACTAAATTTCTAACTCCGATTGGTAATTTAAAAAATTATCATACCTAAATATTACGCTCATAGCGCCATAGTATAAGAATATCAGTATTACTACTGAAGATGCTACTTACGATTTTCTATAATTCATATTTTATCTATATCAGTACAGGGGTACCTAGTACCTACAATATTCGTACATTGTATATAATTTGTGTGTGTGTAAATAAATATAAATTTAGTTTTAGTTTAGGATAGAATAATTTTAATATTTAGGTAGGTTAGTTTAATTATTGGCCTTTTTTTATCGTGCGCAAAATCCTCGTGGATACCACCCCCACGGAGCCGGTGGAGGCGGTTATGTCGGACTCAAACCGACTAAAACGCACGCCGTCTTGGGTCCTTGGTTGCCGGAAGTGAGATTGCCGAAAACTTATCTCTCGCACCCCAGCAGACCCAGGAGAATTACTGGCCTTGGGTCAGCCGGGGTGCGAGGGATATTTCGATGACAACCTCACCTCAGGCCTAGCACCACGACCCACAGTCGGCGTGCCCACAGTCGGACTCGAACCGACTAAAAAGTCGGTTCGAGTCCGACATGACCTCCCCTTCCGGCTCCGGCAGGGGAGGTATTCGAGGGGATTTCCGCACGATAAAAAGAAGGTACAGTGTAAATTTATATAAATACTTCATAAAAACTAGCACCACGACCCACAGTCGGCGTGCCCACAGTCGGACCTCCCCTTCCGGCTCCGGCAGGGGGGTATCCGAGGGGATTCCCGCACGAAAAAAGTTGTTAATCTCGTTAACTTTAGGTATTTAACTGCCCTGTCGACGACGAACGGTGCGATTATATAAAGTAACCGTTAGCATCAATTCAAACAAATGTTTGTAAAATTACAAGCATTATTATTATTATAATGTAAGTTTTTTTCGCCCAAGCAACTAAACACATAGAACAAACAGTTCTCAAACTCATACAGTTTTTTTAATTTCGTATTTATTTCTTACTTTAAATTAAAAATTAAATTAAAAATTTATTTATCCACAAAAATACAGATACAGTAAGGTACAATATTAGTTAGGTATAGTTACAGTAATCCGTATTAATAAAATTATGTTTTACCTCTTGAACTAGGCAAGCCTGTATCTCAAGAGGCAATATTCAGTTAGGTACTGCAAAATCTAAACAAGCGATATAATTAAAACAAAACTTCTCGTGTCATCCTTCGTACAATTATACAAGTATTATTTGTGGTATGATTGGTTAGTATTTCTTAGTATTTCTTTGTGTGTGCGTGTGTGCGTGTGTGTGTGTGTGTGTGTGTGTGTGTGTGTGTGTGTGTGTGTGTGTGTTTAGTCTAGGCTACAAACTTGAGCACATGTTCTGTATTGTCGTAATCTTGTTGTAGTAACCATTCAGTTACTTTAATTTTAACCGCATGTTTATTCATGTATGATATTTTAGTTTCTTTTTCAATTTTCTTATATATGTAAGTGCATAGTGTATAGTACTGATGTTCAGCAAATGTTGTTTTGTGTTGAGTACTTGCAAGAAAAATTCTACGCTTGTCGGGGTCAGGTGTGGGTGTACTGATATGCGTTCTCAGTACAGCCTGCAGTATAAAAAGCTGTCGGACCTAAACTTAATATAATCATATAACTAAATAAAGTTAAAAAAACTGCATTTAATTTTCTAAGTCAAATCAAGTTTTCCTACTGCATATTTCTATACTGTGACGCTGGCGGGGTCATCGCCGAGTTCACCGTCACTGTGTTCGCGCATAATATTTTACGAGCGGCCTGGATCGCTATAAATGCCTACTTTTGCAGGAAAACAGGGCCTTAATGCCCGTGGCTCCACCTGTGTGGAACCCTTTCTCGCAGAAAATTGCTAAGTACTAAGTATCTAATTAAAATTTAGTAATCTGGAAATCAAAAATTAACACAGTACACACACACACTTTCAATTCATAATATTAATTTAAGTAACATATTGGTTTTCATTTTCGAGAATCAGCAATAAATCAAAGTGTTTTTTTTTTAATTTATATTGTACGCGTGCCGTATCGTATACAGCTTCTTATATAAATAACTGAAATAACAGGTCCAGAATGAAATTTTGACGTAATCAGTATACTACCGTTTACAATAAATTTTGATTACTTTTTCGGATCGGAAAAAGAAAAACGTAGATCCTGATATGAAATTGGAGCCAATTTCAGAACTAATTCGCAGGTGCCTACACTGCCTACAAATATTTGCAGAAGCCTCTTCTATACAATAAATTGTCTCGGCATAATGGACTGTCAAACAAACATCCAGTAATATATTAGCGTCGCCTCCCAAACTTGTCTCCGAACCGATGTTGTATTAACAAAATATAACTTACACGTTCCGAAACAACTAAAACATTAGACAAAATACCAACAAAATCTTTACTAATTAAAACCCAACAGTTGTTTATTCAACGTTTCGCAGTTCGCAATACCAGGCGAGCAGTGGGGCCTAGGAGGCGAATAATTTATATTTAATTTAAACAAGACGACATTGGTATTCGGTATACGAGTGCGTAATTAAAATTCCCGCGGCGGTGGCACGCCCGCGCCCCGCTCACCCCCGCGCACCGCCCCCGCCCCTCGCGACAGTTTTCGCGCCAATTTCAACGCGCCCGGAAATTAATTGTGACAGGAAGACGCGGCGGTCACATCCGGCCGCGTTCCGTTATACGCATTGAATTATCGGCCAGTGTTACCCGTACAATAAAAATATTCAGCCGCGTCATAATAGTCTGCTGAGCTCGTACTATGGAAAGCGAATTCGATTTTATGTCACCTTAATGTGTTTACGAGATATTCAGCAAACGTGACCGTTCAAAAATATACTAATTTATGTCTACCGCCTAAATTCTCGAATGTTTTAACAAAGAATTTCTGTAATTAAGACTTATAAATCACTACACAATCATTTTCATGTTGATGAGCCATGAAAAAAAGGTGTGGGCGTATCTAAAACTAGATATTCGAAAATTTCGAATGCCGAGTTCACATGATATATCGCTAACGATTACTTAAAATACTATGATATGTCACAGAACCGGTTGCACATCAACGTAATCGTGATCTGACTGATTATTTCCATCGTTATAAAACCTTATAAACTCGGTGACAATTAATAAGTGTCAAGTAGAACATTTAATTATAAATACGAACCGATAAAATCATCATAATCCATAGTAATGGCGCTGCATTTGAATGAGGCGCGCGAATGTTTTTTTTTAAAATAGAATGTTAGTCTTGTGACCTTTGGTCAGGTATTATCCTGCGTAATAAATTATAAAATTTTAATGAATTATTTTATAATTTGCAGAATGTTATAAGCACCTATACAAAATACAGTCTAACTTTTTCTGATATTAATAACACTGAGATGGTTTCGGAACGTAGAACGTATTTTCTATTGAGTAAATTAACAAATCGAACAAATCGAAGTCTAAATCAAAAATTATTAAATTCTATAAAGACTATATTCACGGCACTATTTCAGTACTTAGATCTGTTCATGAATCCCTATCCTCGGTAGACTAATGCAAGAAACTCGACGAGATTTTTTATTGTTGATAGACTTTTTTTAATGAATTTTATAGCATTGGTAAGTATTCTAACTCGGTATTCGCTATACTACCTATTCGAAATATAAACTTCATGGGAGCGGGAAGCGACCTTCTAACTCAAATAAGTATTGCAGTCAATTATTTTACCGCCACGCCACACGTAAATATTACATAAAACTTCAATAAAAAATATACTACCTATCTGACATGAGCGAGTACTTTTTAATTAACCGCCTAAAAACATGACAATAAGCCTTTTACGGTCACACACTATTAATTAAAGCTATTAAAATGTTACAAACACAGTAATGCAGTACTCATTTATTGGTATCATAAACTATAGTAATATACTTTTAACAGGCAAAGGTCTTGGTGTCAATGTAAGTAAATAATTCGAAAAAAAATTCGTATTTTTTATCTGGAACGAATTTCACGCGGGAACAATTGTTGTGGTATCCTCGCATCTGGAAGTCATCTGTTACGAGCTAAGGGCCTGTAATAGCCTGAACTCGAGACCCTTAAAATTTTAAACATCCTTTTATTTATAGAGGGCGAGGTATCGAATGGACAGATCTATTCGTTATGATTCGATTTTGTACTCTTAAGGCAGGAGGCAAAGAATCTGGTGAATGTTGGCGATTAGAGAAATTACCATGAGATTTTATTGGCAGATTTTTTTTTCAACTTTTGCCTATAGCGTTGCTAATGTAGGTAGCTGATTTTAAGTGCTTAGAAGAAAAAATAATCTTGATATTCAGTGAGACTTTAAGATGTCATAGTATTGGTATTGCTGAGTTTCAGTCATATTAAGACTGTAGACGAATTATCTGAATTACATTAATTTAAAAACTTACTGTGGTAGTAAAAAATATTAGAAAGGAATTATACTTTCTAATATTTCAATCCCAAAAAGCATTTTTTGTATCTAGAAAATTCTGAATGGCAACACGAATTTTACAAAGAGAGGCTGATTGTTAATAATAATCTCGCGCTAATAAATCAGACATAAGGTACTATGCTCACCCCTTCAGGAAAACACAAGCGTGAACAGATAAAAAAACATACAATATTATAGATGTTTACATCTAAAACATGCGACGGTGAGCACTTAACCTCGCCTAACAACATGCATCGCAATTAGAACTATTAGGAGCACATAGATGGAATAGCTGGCCTGCTAACGACACGTCATCCAACAGATGTCCCGATAAGACAGTACATAAATCACGTAGCAATTAACCATTTTATACTACTACTATAAATTTATGAGCGCCTGGTACTAGCTTTTATATTTTAGGAAATTATGGAAACGGTTAATTATTATTTTATGACTTATTTACAAATGTGTACTTGTATCAGTGTACAAGGATAAGCAGAGACGTATTGAATTTAAATCAAGAAAGTCATCATCATCATCTGAATGCCTATCCTGGTTGTTCCCTTGAAGGGAAAGAAAATTGTCCGTTCCAGAGCGGGATCCGCTCTTCTACTTCTTCTTTCCATCTTTGAGTATGTTTATTGATAGAAGAGGCAATAGCTCAGGTGTAAAGTTTGGAAGTAACTGAGAACTCGCTTTTGTATTTATTTACACTTTATGCACGTTGTAATAATGATTGCACAGAAAACAAAATACATAAAGAGGAGATATTGAAAATTTGATTGACTGTTATTATTTTCTTCATTGTTAACATCAATCGAACGTCTAATTAGAAATGGTTTGACAATAAAGAGGGATGACGTCATAACTTAATATATCATACATATATTTAATAAAAAAAGTAAAGTGAATCGTCCTGACAGCACTTCCCTAAACAGCACGAACTGATTGAGTCAGCGCTCAAATCCAAAAGAGAGGGCACCCGAAAGCCAATCTATATTGCAAATTATTTTTATCCTGTGGAACTGCATAGTGTGTGAACTTGTGACATTTAAAACTAATTAGTGATGTAACATTGTTTCAAGTAGTTAACCGCACGCAACGCAGTCTGTTCGATCTAGTATTAAGGGTTGTTTTCACTACGTTATCCTTAATAACTGTCACAATTAATTACTTTTTTTTCCATGCAATCGAGCACTTTCTCTAGAACTTAAGTTGCTGTTGTCTGATAAAATCCTAACAAAAAAAAATGCTACGCATGATCTAATGCACAGCAATTGCACGTGCTCACTTACAATTAATCTGAAATAAAACGGATACTTAAAGTAAAGACACTCTCGGTAAAAATATGGCGACAAACCTTGGCCCATTATCATCCATCTAATAAATAACAGTTAACTAAAACCGAATGTCCAGAAACTCGCGGCTGCCATAGAAGCAGCACTCCATCGCCACGTCCATTAATACCACCATAATGTATCAAACAAAATACTTTTAAAACATCGGAAACGATACGCTGTGAGAGGCTTCTCGATCAAAATGTTTATCTAGAACATTCACTCGGATGTAATTTATAACCACCTACATCTGCAGGGTTGCCAATTGACAATCAACACTCTTTGTATTTTGTTTATTTTCTACTCTGGCAATCTGAGTTTTTAATTATTTTAATTGGCTAGCTTTGAAATTGATTTATTCGAGAGGTAATGAATAAATTAGAAATATACTGAAGATTATTTTATTCATTCGTAAGTATATTTGGTAAATTCTATGCAATGAATATACTTAATAGTCCTAGTCTCCTAGTGCACTCGATTGGATTTTAGTTCAACCTGAAAACCAAACCTTGACTTGACATATCCACGCATAAAAGGCAAAATTATCTAAGCGACAAAAATACTGAGTGAATAATGAGTTTTAAAATATATACCACAGGGAAAATTAAACTACAGTTTGCACAATAAGCAAGGATGAATGACTTAGACTGGATCTCACATTTAGTTAGGTTCTCACATTTTAATCAATAAAATACATTGAGTGAAACGTGATAATGCCGTTTAGTTTTAATGTATCCCCTTCCATCGAAGAATCCACTTTAAGAGCATATTTATCTTCAATCAAATAGTTTATTTTCATTCTTTCAACATTAAATCGTCAGAAAAATAAAAGGCCATAAAACTTTAAACAAAAATTCCATCAAAATGCAACCATTTGCGTTGTGTCGTTAACTTGATTAAAGACTGATGCACGGTAGAAGCCTTAGGACAATCAAAGCCTTATCTGAAGTTAAAAAGGGCAAAAAGCCTGGCCATTGTTAGCGTACGATTGCGACGGCACGATTAACCAACGTGCACGGCTAATTCAAATGAATCGACACGCAAACAGACCATCACAGCCTTACACTGAATGTGATCGCAATGGAGATGTTTGGAATTAGCTTGCACGCTAATTATAAATGGCTGGTCTGTTATGAGTACACAGACAATAAATTATCACTGCGAGAGCCAGAAAAACCTGTCTGCCTAGCGTGGAAATAGTAAGCCAGTACCTTCCAAGATTGGGAGAGGCCTATATTCAGCAATGGATTGTGATAGGCTAATTGCCTTATCACGGGTCTAACTTCCATGGAACGAGCTTTGCTTAGAGTTCCTTTGAAGAGTAAAGGGAGTCCATGAGTAGAGATCGCGGTACGACAATCGTGATCCAGCTAAATAGACTGATGTCCTGAATACGATCACAGGAATGACAACAGTATTCAGCGCAAGCTAAACCGAAGATTTAAGTTAGTTATTTAGAAAGGATATTCAGCCAATCTGCTATTAAAACATCACTTTAAGATCGTAAATCTTTGATAATGAGTAATAACTGACACAATTAATAACGGAACTTTTAAATGACACTACTTGATTTTTATTTAAATATCTGTCATTTTGACACATAACTTTAACGGTTAGTTCGCTATGCAAAGATCTTACTGGTTTTTAACACCCATAATATATTTATATAAAACTATTGAAATTAAGATATTTGCGTGTGACGTCACCGTCGCGTCAGGTGGCCACTTAGAATTCTGATGCGTCCATCATTAATTTGACAAATGGGCTTACGAAGTGATGGCGGACGGGCGATCGCTTCTTCAATTTATTTGAATTTAGAATTTATGTTTTTGCGATTACTCGCATAATATCCAATTAGGTTTTTAGAATCAACCGTTGAAAGGATATGACTATTACAATTTGACATGTTGAACATAATGAGTTTTGGAAACCAACCCTTAAATACTAGTTAACCTGACCCGCGTATCAAAATAGTGAGTATTTATATCTATTATTTATACCTGTTATTTGACGCTTCGTCATAGAATCTTGACGTAAATGTAAACAAAATTATAAAGCTTTTTGTTATATTTATTGTGATATCCGCGTTGTTAAATGTATTTTATTTGTTCATGCCATGAAATGTGTGATGGCTGAGCATGGCTGAGATTGTTTACTTTATAACAGTTTTCAGAGTTTCATGTAGGTCGTATGAAAATAACAGTTATTTATGGGCTCGTATTTTTAATATCAATATTTTGGAACGCATTGTCGTCAATTTGTATTCACACTTTTGTTAGTGAAGAACTCAAGAAACATTATGCAAAAGGAACATTATGTAACTATATATTTAAACTTTGCTAGTGTGGAAAACTTTTTTATATCGACAGTTTAAAGGCAAAAGGGTACAAACAACAGTGAAAGTTCTAAAGAAAAAGATCCCAATTGACACTAAAACACCTTTTTGGAAAACAATTTCCTTGTGAACTAGCATTGTCGTTTACATCCTCCGTCGATATTTTGACCAATTACGTCACAATAATAGCATCTTTTCATCCGAACGAACGCCAACACCCTGGTTACTACCAAAGCCCTAGCCAGGGGCATCCAGGGGTCCGTTTTCCAACTGCTTTCAATATGATTAATTTTAGTTTTTACTAGAGCAACAACTTCTTCTCCTACTTTACTGGTGCAGCTCTTTATCGCTATCAAGATTAATGATTTTTAGTCATAATTAGTAAGACATAATTAAAATTATTCGTTAACAAAGTACAAGTACCAGGCTCGCAGATAAGACAAGAGTATTCAGTACATGCAGCGCTACGCAATCCATCACTGCACCAAATTAGTTCGCGCGCCGACCGCATCGGCCGCACGGTACTGCTGGCGCGCTCATTAGCGGTCGCCTCCGACCTACACTTGATGTTTAATTGTTATCATCATTAAAATATTGCCGATATTTTATTAGTGATATCATTATGTGGTTTTATCAGAGTTTCATAAAAGCACGAAAAGTACCCAAAAATTCACAAAGTATTGTCACTTCATTCAGTGGGTAATCTTCTACGTACCTATCGATGTACAGAAAAGACAAACTGTTTAGAAAAAAATATGTGTCATGTTTACTGGGTGAGCCGGGAATAAATTTTGAAATTCGAATTTAGAACGGCATTCAAATTCAGATACAAAACATAATCTGAATTTGAAAAAATAATATTGAATTCTATCGGCATTATGCATAGAAATGTAACGCACCTTTTCAAATGACAGCTAAGCAAAATACCTACCCAGATGTTTTTGAGCGTAACTTTTTAAAATACATCAATAATTGAATACAAAACTAATTATAATTCCAAAATTCAAAATTTCCAAGAAAGATAAATTCACATTTCTAATTTCTCGAGAAACTTAATCTTAATTTGTAACATCCAGGTCACACCCTACCTGTTCCGAATTCAAATTCGGCGCCAGATGTTGACCATAAATAACATCGTTCGCACCTCAACCCTTCGAGTTCGTAATACAAAATAAATTCGGCGCACACGTCACTAATCAACGCAATATGGCGCCCGGGTCGGCCTATTATCGCAATTGCATGTTATCCGCGACCCTGTCTTAGGATGTGGCTAGAAAAACTGAGGGTGGATTAGCGGAGCGATTCGCTGATGCCATAATGGCAGTTTTGTTTTGAAACTATGAAAAAAAACCAACGGTAAATGTAAAATCTGGTGATTACTGAACGGATTTAGATGACATTTGGCACAAAAATGGGTTTTAGTCTGAAATAAGTCATAGGTACCCCTATAAACTACCCAACGGCTAGTATTGGCGCGAAAGTAAGTCTCTTTTTCATCCCACAGAAATAGATTTGGCTGAAGTTTATCATACAGGTAAAATGCTAGCGAGAATGAGATAGGCCTCTTTTATCCAGGAATATGTTCCCATAGGTCACAGAAACGAGATAAGCATTCCATGCATGGGCATTTTGTAAAAAAAATCGCAACAGTCCGCTCTTTTCGTGGCCTTTGACAATTATGTTGCGATACTATGATAATAACTAATGATGCCTACTGTCTAATTATAATTTGATTGTACATCAAATGCGTAATTAGGCAGTTGCTGACAACTGTTACAATTTAAAGTGTTATTTTTAACATTTACGTTGGATATAATACTGTCATTACACGAATACCATGACACATTGAAATTATAACTATAAAACGTCCATTGCGTACGATGCAGGTGGACGCTTAGAAACTGTTGAAAGATCAGGCTCAGTGTAATGCGAATCATCCAAGCTGTCTTGAAATAATCACACAGTTCTCACTTCCCCAAACACTGTTTTCTTTTCACTAAATCATAACAGCTAACAAAATAAAATCGATACGCGACAACGTTGGGTCCCCCTCGACAATCGTAGAATAAAAACAAATCCCTGTACCCCGACAATTAACGCAGTACCATGTGTTACTCATTCTCGTGATGAGGACCTTCGGGGGTCGGGAGGTCGAACTGGCGATATATTGCGCCAGCAATTACAGCCAGCGGCTACCAGGCTGCCATAGGATTAAGGAGTACGCCTTAAAATGAAGCATTTTAGCGAACGCAATTTATTATTGGCGAGTATGGCGATTTTTGCTTCTACACTTTATGTTTCCCTGCTATATTACTTCTGCAATGTGTTGTGATTTACGTTCTTATTTATACGGTATGGTTCTAAATGTAACTTCATTTACATTATTGAAAACTAAGTAACTAACTTTGTACTATTTTTAACCCCCGACGCAAAAACGACGGGGTGTTATAAGTTTGACGTGTCTGTGTGTGTGTGTGTGTGTGTGTGTGTGTGTGTGTGTGTGTGTGTCTGTCTGTGGCATCGTAGCACCCAAACGGATGAACCGATTTGGATTTAGTTTTTTTTGTTTGAGAGGTATACTAGTCGGGAGTGTTCTTAGCTATGTTTGAAAAAAATCGGTCCAAGATGGCCGCCGCCACAACATGTTGGAATACAAATTTCTTTATAATTCCCTCAATATGGGTATCAAATGAAAGAGCTTGACTAATAGATCAATTTAAAAAGTATAAAATAAAAATTAAATTAAAAATTTAAAAAACCCCCGTCACAAAAAACATCAAAAAGTTCAAAATAAATGAATAAATTTTAATTCAACGGTTGCCATGTCGGGGGACCCTACGATATAAAGGAGTACTTAACCAGTTACGGTCCCCCGACATGGCAACCGTTGAATTAAAATTTATTCATTTATTTTGAACTTTTTGATGTTTTTTGTGACGGGGGTTTTTTAAATTTTTAATTTAATTTTTATAATCAGTTCTTAACGCGCTTTTCAGCAACTATATGCATATTCACGTTTTAGTTGTTTTTTGGCAGTCACAGAGGGACTTGGATAATGGTGGATATTTCATTTCTTGAAGTTTCTTGAAACTTCAATAAATTGATCACAAAACATATATTTTTCTTTACATTTGATTACCACGAAACAAAGTTTAAAACCGTTCTGTTTTATTCACCTAACCTACTTATCTTTTCCAATTTTCGAGTCAAATAAAATCGGAATACGGAAACGCAAAAAAATCTCATTCAAAGTTTCTCGTTTGGTTTGTTTTATCTCATTTAATTGGAGATTTTGATCATCCAGACTTTAAAAACCGAGCTTCTTTTTGTTATAGTTATATTACTAACTGTTGCACAAGACTCTGCCAGTATGGATATCGGTTATCGACACCAAACTTAGCAAGTCCGTTCCTAAACATTTTATCTCTGTACCGAATTTCATTAAAATCGCTTCAGTGATTTAGATATTTTCGCATTTATAATATTAGTAAGGATTTAGGTATCCTAAAGCAAAATTCTCAGGGTTACATTAATTTAAAAGACATTTTAGAGTTTAATGGTGTCTTGAAAGATCTTCAACGGCAACAAAAATAAACATTTTGACCACAAACACAAGCCCGTTAATTCTCGCCTAACAACCAGGAATTCAGCTGGCATAAGAGTCCATTACGAAAACAACATAGCCAATATCCTTAACAACGTCTCTGCCCTCTGATCCCCTGGTTATAATATTTACTGGTCACACCTATAATTGCCTGATTTAACGCAGTTTGTATGCGCCGGCCATGGCCGTGGATTTCATGAAAAATATTTATTGTCCGCCCCGGACTCCGGACTCCGTGGATTAGACGAATTTGTACGTGACGAAGTTTTCCCGGCCTTTTGTTTTCGAGGGATGATACATTTTTCTATGTTGTTTTTGCTCATTTTTTTATCCAATCTTTGCATAACATCGTTATGTTTAGTTCACATGAGATGGACTGTTCTTTTTACTTCATTATTGATGATAAAAATAACTTCAACTTCATTAAATTATTTTTCTTTTTGTAGATTTAAAATGAAATGTGACGATTACGTTTCATGTTTTTGTTATATTTTTTACGTGACAAACACCCTCAATAAGAACAGGTATAGTTTCAAAATAATATTAAAAAAGCATTGAAATAAGGAAAAAACAATTTACTCAATTAGCACACTTGATGTAGTAACAAAACGTTATTATGAAATTTGACATGACATATTAGCACACTTTATTTAATTTAATTTTACGTGTTTTTTGGACAACTAAATGCTTCTACACTCAAAATACAGATTTGTACGAAACTGGCATCTTAAGTACAGCCATAAGTCACCTATCGGGACTTGATTGATGGTATTGGGAAACTAAATACTAAGATGTAAATTATTTACATCTTATTATTTAGTTTACAACATTTACTATTCATATAAAACTGGCATCGATTGATATTACCATTTCGGCCGTCAATACTTTCAGAATTTCAGTCGTCTCTTATCACCGTAGTGCGTTTTTTACCTTTGCAAATGGGATTTGAAGATCTTTACCTATGTTAGTGCTATCAATCACCAGGGTAGCATAGCTGAGCTTGATATCTTAGACATCAAAACGCGATCCATCTGTCGGACGGTATCCGCACTGGATTTGTCGGATTCTATGAGCATTTGTTGCGAAATCCCTTGTATTATTCACCCTTTTGAGGGTCTGTATCGTCTCAAGTCTTAAACTACTTGATCGAAACTTATCATATTATAGAATATCATGTTAAGAAGTCTTAAAAAATCTTTATTATCAGTTAAAGTAGCCCGAAAAATGTACTTCCCTAAAACAAACTTTAGCTTGTATATTTTTTGCAAAAAACAAGAGTAGGTATATTGTATACATCATAAATTATATTGTACCAGGCGCTCATATCTATTGTGCAAGTATATTTTCAATCAATTACTTGCGCAATATGTTATCCATCTGCTGAATAAGTAATCTCCTCGCGAGTGGGACCCGATGCGCCGGTGCACTTCCAAATTAACTGTCACCATGAATTTTGTACGAGAGCGCGGATATTCTTCCGATTGCTTTGTGATTCGATTAGTTTTTGCAATTATCGTTCGTAATTACCATTTTCGAGTACATATCAAACGCAATGGACCTGGGTACAACACTGTAAAAGTATTTTCCAGATAATAGTATTATCGAATATTGAAATCACACTGATTGTGAAAATGATCATTTTAGATTTCCCGTGGCCATAGCTGCCTAAAAAGGGAAAGCTCTGGAAGTAGTACGTAGAATGCAAATATAACACAATTAATCGCTATACAGCATGTTAAAATTAGTTTTATTATAACATTTTCAGAAGCAGAAACCAAAAATGGTTCCTCGAAGTTCCCAACAATTTTAACGAACATTAAAATTATCATAAATTAACCCTAAAACGTAGTACATGTGAAATTGACGTTGAACATACCGTGTGAGAGGGTTAGGGCCCAACTATCCCTTGCAAGGGTCTCAATAATTACTTGGAGCGAAACATGTCTATGCGTCCGATGCGACTAATGTGTTGTTAATATCAAGATTAGTTCATTAACTCTTCATCCGCCGGCCCCGGGTCCATAACACCCCGGAGTCCGCAGGGACCCCTCCCCGGCGCAAAAACGGCAAATTTTACGACTCTTAAGAGGGTATCTGTTAAATCGCGCTTTGTATTAATTTTGACGGCGGCTGCAGCCGTTATTTTGATGTTTTAGCTGCAATTAACTTGTGAGGTTAAGATTACAACGCTTTTGAAGGTTTATTTTCATTGTTGTATTGTAATTTTGTCTTACTTTTGCCTAGATAGTTAATTATTTTTGTTAAAATAAAAGTTGGGGTATTTTTTATCATTGAAATATATATCTTACTTTTCATAATTTTATATTCTTGTTTTTTTCTCTCTTTCTCTTTCAACCTTGAGAGAGAAGTAACAAATAAAATCAAAAAAGCATTCAACATACATACATTTTATATTGTTTGTTACATCATAGCGCACAATAAATCACTTAATTCATAAAAATTATTCACTAACAATAGTCATACGTACAATCAAACATACAAAAATTTGCATTTGTATGAAAATAATGTGTTTATTTTATTTGTGACAACGGCCGGCCGTACCAGGGTCACATAAATCATAAAGAGATGTACAGAAGGGTTGTGAGTACATTGTTTGATGCACATTGCACATGCACATGATATATCTGTTCTAAATGCAAATGAGGCTAATTGTAATAAGATTTGGAACATTACCGCGTCATCTGATACTCGTAGGGTGGGAATGTGTTGTGTTTTTATTTTATTACTTCTTACTTTAGTATAATTGTGTTTGAGTCTTAGGTGACGCATTTGTGCTAGTATTTCGTAATTGATTCCATTACTGTCGAGTCTCATTATTTCTGTGCTCTTCAACGAAATAGCATCTGACGTGTTCTTTTTTCTTTCTTGTGCTTGTTTTACTTATATAATGTATACTTTCAACTGATCTTACAGACTTTATACTGCAAATAATGCGTCGCTTCTTAATTTTTTTGTTTTCATAAAACGTTTTACCTACTGAAAAAATATTAACGTTAGGTTTATAACCATACTTGCAAATGTTCAATGCATAATACATAACACTACATACTTATACAATCTGTATAAAACTCCGCTACCACGAATTACATATTATAATTTGAATGAATTTTTTATAGCATTTATTATGCTAACTGTTAAGTTCGAAAAACATTGGAAAAAATGAAATGCTCAAGTGAGACTCGAACTCACGACCTTTCGCTTACAGGGCGACTGCTCTGCCAACTGAGCTATTGAACACCACTTGAATCATTCCAAATTTTCCTTCTCTTTATATCCGTCTACATATTATAAATTAGTAGGCACACGTTCACCAAAGGGAATCACGTTACGTAACGATAATAGAGGCGACCCACTCGATCTCATGATGTCCTGGTCCCACTTATTATTGCAATTGCTAGATTTCCCGGCTTTTCCCTAAATAGGGAAAGTTAAAAAGGTGATTTGATCCGGGAAGCACGTCCCACGCCCCCGGAGTAAAAGTAGGGATGGAGAAGTACCTACCAAGTATAAAATTTAATTTCGACTTCCAAGTTTTTGGATTTTAATTACCTGAAAGCAAATTAAATAATGAGAATGCGCGGCTGACTGGAATTCCTTCACTTCGGTGAGAATTTAGCGAAAATTTGCCAAGCAGAGGGGTTGAAGGAATTTATAATTCATCGTTATATGATTCGCAATTATATAATCATAAGAATTCATTTTGCATGTTTAAATAAGTTATTTTTAATAAGAATATTGTTTGTCTGGATCAACGAAGTGTAACAAATTGACAACTGACAACTATGTCAATACCAACCATTACAGTTTTCGTAATGATCATAATATTTAAAAAAAAATGTTAATAATTTCTACAAGATCTTTTATACACCGAACGTAGAGTGGTATATCGAAAATAAGCCACAAAAGCGGTATTTACTCTGTCACAATACCCAAAAATTGGTAGTTCCGTCCCAAACCTCCAGGGTGCGTCCAACCCTGGTCGGAATTAAGCGTTAATTAGGGAAAAACAGTATTTATGACCCCCTGGCAATACCTCACTCCACGCCACCTGCTGTTCGTTTTGTTTGTGTACTTAAACGTGGAGAAAAACTTCTTAGCCGTTTCATTACCTTACTTGTATCGGTAAAAGCGAATTCTTCTTAAATTTCTTTGCTTAATTCTGTAGTAAGATTTGTTTAGGTAATGATTTATGAATGTACAGAAATAGTAAGTTAATTATTATAACTAAAAGTGATGTTTTGTGAATATGTTGAATTGTTTAACTTTAGGAAGGATCTAAGTTATACTAACATAATATTGTTTCGAGCCACGATAGATTGCCAACTATCAAAAGAGGAAAAGAAATTACCATATTTCCTTCAGCAGTTGGGTTAAAAAATAGAATACTGAAAAAATTTAAGACATTTTTTATGTATGACTTATGTAAATCGATCGATCTATGAAATTATCGAGAAGAAACGAAAAATGTACGTCTTTTTAAGGGGTTTCTATTGATAAACGTCCATGCTAAGTTTTGGTTGTTCCATAGGGAATGCATTTTAGTAATTTATTTCGTCCAACTAGATTTGGCCCACGGGGATAAAACCCCATTGGGTACCGTTGGGTATTTTAGTTGAGAAAAACGATATATTTGTTAATGAAATGGCAAGTGCTGAAATTATTTATCTAAAATAGTGCAATTAGCGAATTAAAATTAGTCATATAGCAAAAAATTACCCGAATATATTTGCATGTGTGCTCAGATAAGTTTAAGTAAGTATATAGGTAGAAAATCCGATTTGGTAATTATTGCCTGATTTTCAGTTCTACATAATCTTCTTAAGTCCTTGTACTTTTTTATTTGGTAGGAATCGATTACCGAGGCCTATAGTTTTGCAAACACTGTGTTAATGATGATAACATTACGTCTACCTAGATCACACGTCATGCACGATTAAATTATACATTTTATAATTACTTATTCCTATCATATTTTCATTTCCCAACAACTAATAATAAGCATAGGCGCAGTTTCAAAACATTTAAATTACAAACACGAACTGAAATTTCCACAAAAGTTTTATCGGACACCCCTCTAGTCCGGGGTAAATCCCAAAATCGTAATCCCGAGGTACCAGGGCGACATAGCTTATCGCCGGTGGCCGGAGCCGACGCCAAATGAAGGCATTAGTTTTCATAAAGCCGCCCGAGATAGCCCCCGGTCAGTCGCCCTTCTACTTAGGGATGCTCTCCTGGTATAGATACCTGATATATTATCTAATGATATTTGAATAGCTTTAATTGCGTAATAAATAATATTAGCAGGTTCTCAAAGAAAAAAATGTCACATACCTGTGTGGTTAAATTCCTTTTACATCTCTCATGTTTTAATCATCACTTTTGACTGACTTTGACATTTGAAAGTATAGCCAATAACAATGTTGTAATTCGATTTACGTATCTTGGACCTGAAAATGTGTACACAGTACACGTTTTTTGGATGTAGGTATTTGGAATTACACGGGGTGCTACTGCGGTGGACGAGCTCACATTCACCAAATATAGATTATTAGAAAACAATATGTGCGCATTAGAGCCTTTTATATATCGCGATGATCGCGATGTAGGATCAAGATGCATGAATTGACGTTAACTAACTGAAATCAAGCTACTGCAACAAAATATAACAACCATTTCAATATAAACAATAGGCATTATCACGTACCAGGAGTCCAGAATACAAACAGAGCAGAATTCCACCGTGAATTTATTGATAATCACAATAAATACAAACGAAGATGGAGTGAAAACAAACATGGTCTACTAACAGGCATGTTTACTGCTGACATCGGTAAACATTCGTACGTATTTAACCCTACAAGCGACCAAAACAGGCCGAAACTGCTCAAGCCGAATTCGGCATAATTCATTATCACTAACTTGTTTTTCCGCCGAAGTTTTGTGGCCGAGAAGATTATGCCCAGATATTCTTTGATAATATAATTGAATAGGGGTGTATACGTATACATAGATAAATGTGTGGAAGTTAATCCTGGCAATATATTTGTTAGTTAGTCCTTGGAACTTCTGTATGGTATGGTCAAGTGTGTGTCAATTATGTAGTGATGTGTTTATACATCTTTCGTGTTCACTTATTTAAGAATGGATTAGAAACCAATACTGATTAAACTGTGTTATTCCTATTTTGTAATTCTGTGTACGCATTCATTTGTTATTTATTTCTTTTGACTTAATGCCAGTTCTTTACCAGTCAAGCAAAGGAAGTGCAGAGATAGACTCTGTGTTATTATTGTACGTAACATTTAAAACAATGAATATATTTCTAATAATTGTTTGTTTGTTTGTTTCAGGTTTATCAACGCGAGACGTAGGATAGTGCAGCCTATGATAGACCAGTCAAATAGAGCAGGTAACATTAATCTTATACATCCATTGTTATTATTGTTACAACTACAACCAAGTTGTTACCCTGGAGCCAATGGGCTTACAGGGTGACAATTTGGACGAATGTATTATTATATTATTCTTATATAGGTCATTTTGAGAATTTAAACAAAGTATAGAGTCAAAGGGTTAATGATAATACTTGGAATATTTGACCCACGATAGCATTTTATACTTTTTTAAACAATATTCTCGTAACTTTTAACACAACACTAGATTTTTTAAAACATACATATTATTTCCTACAAAGAAATGATCTGTTCGAAATTCAAGATCATATTACACGCCACTAACGCGTCTTGACCACATCACGTATCGCCAGACCACTTCAAATTCACGAGCGCGCCCCAAACGACTTTGAAGTCTAAAATCGAGTTTGCTGACCACAAAGTGCCACAAAGTACCGAGTGGTTCATACAGTATGCATCCCGTCGCATGCGACGAACGTCCCATGAGGATGTTCTAGCTTTTAGCGCTGACCGCTCGTCGACTTATGGCCGCCTGGTATCCCAGCTGCGCTTAGAAAGTAGATTAGACGGAATTACTAGGAAAATAGAGTGTATTTTGTTAAGTATTTGATAGTAAAGGTATTTTGGTATATACCTAATTATAATGCTTTTAGAATAAAACAGTGCACCTTCTTTGTAAAAAAAATAGATTATTATGAATCAAAGTATGCCGATTAGAATCTATAGAAAAAAGTTGACAGCTAATTTCTTTAAAATAAAAATAAAATTGAAACCAGCCCACTATTTTATACTAAACCGAAAGTTTTAATTCCAAAATCGTACACATCGAGCAATAAAAAGTCTACAGCTTAAAATCTCATCGCGAATCACAAAACCAGCAAAAATATCCGCCGATGTCCTTTTTATTCGCATCCCACCGACAATATGGAATAGAATTACAAACGACCAATTCTATTTTTACTTTGTAATTGTAGCACAGTCCATAAAACGTTCAGGGGACGTACGTAGCCAACAAAAATTCCGTCCGGGGAAAAAAAGGACGTCGCAGAAAAAGGGCTTACTCCTGCGAACGCAAGAAGGGTAAAAAAGAATAATGTCCGAATTCGTTGACCCGTCCCGGACGATCCATCACTCGCCCCTCCGTCGACTATCGCCGATGTGTGCTACCCTGGTGCCTTTATCTAGATGTGCGGATGTTGCCCCCTTTCCTATTCCAAGATTAGGAGTCGGGTATTTTCTTCATTTCTTGTTAATTTCGTTTATGAGAAAGAAGAACATATATCACTTGTTTTAATCGAAGCCTGTCAGAGGAGACGCTTTTTATTGATTAAATTTTCTTGAGACAATAGCATGCCCGATATGTTATACAGAAGCTATTTGTCGTATTATTTTTATTGGGTTGCAAAGTTACTTTATTTGCAGTTATAATAATTTTAAATTTTTATCAATTTATTGACTTTGGCTATAACCTTAACCATAACGTAACGGTTGACAACGTCAAGATTGATTGGTTTTGCCTTCACAACCAAATTGGCCAGGCAATAGGAGCTCATTTTAAGCCAGCAGTAATTAAAATACATAACTATAGGTAGCTATCAAAATACAAAAATATGCTTTTTCAAAGCACGTTCACAATCATCATCACATTTTACTTTTGTTTAAATTATTGCATACCTAATAAGTTGTTAATAAGTTGTCATACAGACAGACTATATTAGAAAACGAATACATTCTAAAACTTTTATCGCTCTAAAGTAAGTAATGTCGGCACTCAAATATCGCGACACTACCAGGCTCACATAAAACAAGTACAGTTCTAAATCTCGCGAGTCAAACGTCCGGATGTGGCCCCGGCCAAGTTTGCCGACGACGGAAAATGGAAAAACCGGAGGGGTGGAAGGATAGATGGAAAATTGTTTTGGCAATGGACTAAAGAAAATGGCCACCGCATTTCCTGCGGTCAAGCCAAAAGGCGCTTTTCCAATCACTATATTATTTGTCGTGGCTGCCTTTCGTTTATGTATTCCTGGTGCGTGCTGCGTTTTCGTGTTACGTTTGCCAACCTTTCCTTTTAGGAGACGATACAGTCGATATATTTTTGGATTTAATGTTTATTATTAATGTAAGTACCTGCCTATTTAGTTCAATTTAAAAACGAAAAAATCATTGATATGATTAAAATTAAACATCAACGGAATAAGGTCAATACACATAATAAATTAACACCTATACGAATCGCAGTAAAATCATAAACTTAAACTTTTTACTAACGTGGTAGAATCGTTTAAAATAATTAGAAATAAAATTTCTTCGAAATTTCCGTTTATATTTTCAAATAATAATTATTATAAGTAAATATAATATAATAAATAATATTTCATAATTATTATTATAAGGAAATTCCATGACATGATATGAAACACTGATTTAAACAAAACTCATGTTTGTCTGTCAAACGTATCCATGTCCTGATAAATAACAACTTCATTCATTCGTTCGTTCATTCAATTTATACCGGACGATGTATATTAGGTACTGCAGTTTCAATAATACGTACATAATAAATATATTACCATTGTCTATCTGTGGTTCGACGTGTACACGAGCGTGTACGCCGTGCTAATGAATTTATTATAAGAGCATAAATTGCCCTCTGATGCGTCCCATTACGAAGCTTGCCTGTAAATTACAATTCGTTCGACTTCGAGCACCACCGATCGTTTATTGGGCATTCTGTAGGATTAAAGCCGTTCTCGTCACTAGAGCATTTATTAAACGCGAAATTAATATTCATATTTTTACGGAAACTATCCGGATATGACATTATTAGATGTGTGAAAAATAAAATGCACTCAAACGAGCTTTAACGTCAAAACGAAAAAAAAAACATTTAAACTTTAGGTCGTTAGTGCAGAAAAATACATTAAAAATATCATTCAAATAACGAACTGTCGTCATATCAAGATTACTTCCTAATAAATCATACTTGCCTGGTAGTTTGAGGCCTGCACCCTCGTTCTGGGGCCCGTTATTACTTCCTGCAGCCCTGGTAGGAGACACGCGTCACTGGACCTACTCAATCAGCAACTTTTGCATTGTTTGCGAAAAAAAGCAATAAAATGCTGACCGAAGCGAAAGTAAAAGATAGTTTGCGAAGGACAAAAATGCAGTTAATAACTTATCAGCTTAGAAATTTCAATGTTAAGGCATTTGACAAAAATTTGTATTGTTAGTGACCCAATCTGTAATATAATAATACTTAGGCATAACATTGAGGTCTCTCATTCTAGAATGACACTTTGATTAAAAAAAATGTCAACATTAATTTAGAATATTACAAGTTCACGGTGTATTCGCGTAAAATTTTGAAAATACAATATGACCCGAATCAAAGTAAACTTTAATTTCTTTCTATTCCAAAGACAACAAAAATATAACTTCAAACAATATATCATTATGGAAAACTACACAAATTCGAGGTTCATTCAAAACTCCCGCATTGACGACAAAAGCAATTGTAAAAGTCAAGAAATCCGTTCAATTTTCCCACAAAACTGTTATGGCTTCCGCGAGCCATATATCCATGGGATTATCAATCGTGATGTAATGGTGTTCGTCCATTATAGACGTCGATTTCCGACATCTCGTGGGGTCTTTATGGGGGCACGCACCATTGCGCCTCGAGAGCACCACACATATCCATACCAAGTAATGTTTGATACATATACTTATAGTTTTTACGCTGGCAACATTCAAAATAGTTCTTTTTTCAAATGTTCAACTTCTTTTTTATAGTTCTAAAAAATGAATCGTTGTAATTATCATTCGTTCATTAATTTTAAGCAAATATAAGTTAATATTCTTGCGAAAAAGATGCTCTTATAGTCAAACCAACGATACCGTGAATTGGCGAAAATAAGAATGTTGAAGTAATTGTCAAATGAATACTGTTTTATTGCAAATCAGAGACAATTTAGCACGATTAACATTATTGAAGGCAAAGTAGTGGCCGCCATCATCGAATTGTTGGTTTTCATTTTAGTCATCGACAAATTAAATGAATGAATGGTTTCATTCAAAAATTACCAAACCAATTGTCATTCATTCATTCATGACAATGAAAAATGATATAATTTTGTGATGTCAGATTTAACCCCAAATTCTTCCTCCAAATCCACCAGCCACTAAGACCGGTGTCCCCAGCCGACCTGATTAACCGTTCAGTGTTCTACCCCTCAGTATTCCCGCACGCCGGCCCCAGCGGCGCGTACAGCCCCGAGGCGACCATGGGCTACATGATGGACGGCCAGCAGATGATGCACAGGCCGCCCACGGACCCCGCCTTCCACCAGGGCTACGCGCATTACCCAGCTGAATACTACGGCCACCATCTCTAATGCAACCTGCACATTTGTACATGTGAGTATACAAACTTTATTTATTACTAGCTTTTGCCCGCGGCTCCGCCCGCGTGGATGTCGGTTATCGTGACAAAACATAGCCTATGTCCTTGCTCAAGGTCTAAACTACCCCAAATTTCATCAAAATCGGTTCAGTGGTTTAGGCGTGAAAGCGTAACATACAGACAGACAGAGTTACTTTCGTATTTATAATATTAATACGGATACTTATATAACCTGGAGGTGTTGGCAGAGGTTAGTTTCGCCAAGTTTGAAAGTGTAGCATGATTGAGTTCTCCGTTTAAGCAGATTGCTGTAAATCATCTAGTCCAGCAGCCCATGTACATTTTTAACAGAACCACTTACTGCAGTAATTACTCAAAATGTATCAAATTCTGTACCTCAAATATCTAGAATATTTTTCCTTTCTTATTGTGGTCTGTCGAGTCGATCCCGCATCACTTGATAGTACCTATAAGTCATCAATTGAAAAGAAAATCCGGTTTTTCATGCACTGCGTAAATTACGCGGGCTTATTTTTAAACTTGTTACCATTCGAAAATGAATGGTAACAAGTGGGCAAATAAATATCATTCGTTCATTCCATATCTCAGCATTTTCATATCTTTTCTCTGACCCCTATTTAACGGGAAATAAATTCACGATTTTAATATTTACATATAAATTATATGCATTTTGAATTAGTTTACATACAAAAAATACGATGCAAACTAATTTGTACGCACGAAATTCAATATCAATTCTAATTTAGTGTAACTTACAACTAAATGAATATTTACCAGTATAAATCGTGATGTACGGAAAAAACATACATACGATTTCGAAAGCAACGTATAAAATATGTAACAAATGTTTAGATTATACAGTTGTTTCGAGCCCTCAATAAAATGACGATTTTATTTCCAGATATGAATAACGTTGACAGAGCTCGGGCGAGCGGCGCTCCGCGAGGCAGCCGCGCAAGGCAGCACGAGGCAGCACATGCCGGCCTCATGTGATACCCTGGCACGTGATACACAACAGGAGAACGATGCTACATGTACATAAAATACTAAAAAAAAACGCGACACTTTTGTAATATTTGAAACAGTATACGATCTCCTAAAATTAAGTTTTGAAGTCAACTTTAATGTTTAAAAAATGTAAAAAAGTGACAAGGACACTGAAGAATAACTGGTGCAAAATCACCTTATAAGCGGTTTAAACAGTCGGAACAATAGGAGCAAAGTTGATGAATGTAACAATAAAATGTGGTTTGATAGTTATCTTATAAATATTTATAGCTAATTGTGTATTGTTATTACGTAAATATAAATAAATAATTGAATAGTTGTGTAAGTTGTAACTATTACAGTACTTGGTCGCTGTCGACGAAAAGGTAATAGATATGGGACACTTTTTGTAAAGGAGTTGTATTAATAGATTTTAGGTTTTTCAATGCAACTTGTTTTGGCCTCACGGGGCAGTGAGCGGGGCTGGCGGGGCTGAAACGGGGCAGATCGAGGCGCGGCCAAGGCGGACGGCCGGCCGCTCGCCTCGGACGCTCGTCTCGTGGAACACTTACGATTTTCAATTGTATAACTGTAAATTGCGTTAAGTTCTGCGTCTGTTACCTATCAACTAATTTATTAAATGTAATTATCAAGCTCAAATTGTACATCTATAACGTATGTCAATTTCTTGAATATTAATTGTCCGCGTATAATTTACAGAAAACATTTTGAATACATATCTTTGAATTATATATATTTATTATAATGATATTGTATATCGAATATCGTTTCTCACCTTGCCTTGGTGTTGATAATGTAGCACAATTTGTAACCGATGTATACGAATCACAAAATGATATTTTACAATGTTAAAAAATGAGATTTTTAGGTCTATTTTTTGTCTTTGTGGATGATACCTGATATTGATTGCCTTCTATGTTACCAGGAGACCATAAACTAGAAGATGTGCAGATTAAAAAATACGTTTTAAAAGTATAGGCCGTGTTCGGCGCGAAGGAACCATTCAGTGTTGTTTATTTTTTAATCTGTAGACCATTCACACATATAATATTTATAATTGTGTGATTTTCACGACTGATGAGAATCTGTGAGCTTCTCCTAGAATGTAAATATCCGTGGCTAAATTAAACTTTTTTGCGTAAATTGAAACGAATGATAAAAATTACTAATTAGTATGGCCACGGAACAACTTTACTGTGAGTGTTAAAATAAAAAAAACGAGCATGAAAGACCACACGACTGAAGTAAAACTTAATAAGCCTACACTGTGTCTTAGATATGTATACGAACGAAACTATGAGAAAAAGAGAGAGAGAAAATGTGTGTTCACACTTCTCTCTTGCCTCTACAGTAATATAACAAATTCTGTTTGCCTCACCTGATCGCACTTTTCGTAACGCTCTCTTCATGCATTGATGAACTTACATGAAGTTCAGCGTAAAGGAGTTTTACTTCAAAAATAAGCATATAACTTATGTAAATAATATAAAAAAATCTGTTCATCAAAACTTACACGCGGGGTGTAGTCAGTTTCACGATCTATATTAAAAAAAAGAAAAAGAATGCTTATTAAAATAATTACCAAAAGAAAGTAAATATGTAATAACCCTCACAGCAGAGTTGAATTTTGAACTTAATAATCACGCGAACCACTTTATAGTAATGCATCGCATTACAGCCTTATGTCATGTATACGAACGGGAGATTTAAATGTCATAATTGGTCCTAGCTATGGTACTTCGATAGCGGAAGATTAGTTATCTGAGAACAAGCTTTATTCTAGGCTAATTAAGACCACCATATTATATTTTTAAATTTCTACACGGTTATTAAGGCCAGTTTCTGAACGGATACCTAAGTGTAACAAGTTTTTTTTTAGAATTTGAATAATTACGAATGCTGTGTTTTGAATTTATAATTACAAAATTTGAAAACAAATGGTAATGAAATTTGGTAACTGAAATAATCGTGTGGTAATTTAAAAGGTTCATTTTAAAGGTTTGTTAACTTTTGTAAATAATTAATCATGAATATACATACATACGTCACTCTTACTTTGTATAAATACAGTTTTTCCCCAATGAAGTCTCAGTATTAAAAATAATTCGGAAGATTTTTTTTCTCTAGCAACACCAGACTTTGTTGATACTACACAATTATTATTGTTATTTGCATTGCGTGTAATATATTTTTATTAAGAGAAAAATCTTAAATAGTAGTTGTTAGGCATTAATGTATTAATTGAAGAATTTTATTTTGATTTTTCTCTTTATTATATATGTATATGTACATTATATATAATGATTTGAAAGTCATCAAGTTACTGTAAATATAGCTACTAAAAATGGTGAACATTATGCGCCAGTCAGCGAAAACATTTTCAAATTTAAAGAAAAGTTAATTATATATTTGTATTGTATAATTTCGGCAAGGTACATATTATAAATAAAAATATACGATTAAAAATAGTGAACTGGGTTTAATAATTGATAGTAACAGCGATCGCTGACGGGCAAATGGACAAATCTGGCGAAATGTGTCGGCATTATGAATGCTACGAATTGTGTAAAAAATATTAAAACCTAAAAAAAATATGTTTTGTTTCATTTTCACATAAACCTTATTTTCAAACTCATGAAAATCTTTTGACACATACTTATTTACACTCTCGCCTTCCTCCAAGCTAAGTAAGGTACATTCATACTTCAATCACACAAAAAATGAAAATAAATTGCAAAAAAAGACATAAGAAAATTAATTCATAGTGGCCAATTTGTGGTTATTTTTGTACACGAAATACAAAAAATAACTGAAAAGAACTTAATTTTTTTATTTTTTGTATTTCATTTGAGGGTTATAGAACATGAAAAGAACTTTTGTTAGATATATTCTGTGAAGCAACACACTTTCACCTCACACCTCTTCGTAAACTTCGGCAAAAGCAACAAAATTTACAACTAACGTCAACGAAAAACATAAAACTAAGAAAAAACCTTTCGAACCGTCATGAATAAGCTAAAATGTCTATAAATATTGTTCAAACAGTTCTCTGACGGCTCGGAACAAGGTGTTTTCAGCAAACTGCTTTAGTTTCGAAACTTCTATGTTCTCTATGGTTCACGGCTTGTCACATTTTCCCGCCATTAGTTAGTTCGTTATCTTGTATGAATATAAAGATAGGAAATATTGAAACAGTTATATATAAAGCTATCGTAAATGCGTTTACAGACCTACAACTGTCCTAGACGTACAAATCTTATGGTTAATGGAGTTGCAGAATAGTCTATCAAAAACCAAAATCTGTGCTTAATCGAACCAAGAATCCTTCCTGATCCCGTTCCAGCTTTAGCCGCCGTGGTTATTTTTTATAACCATCCAGAAATAGAAGTTCCGCTAAGCTAAGTTGATAAGTATTCATTGATAAATATAGACCAAAATCTACTAATTTTACACATTACCGGTGGAACAACAGACATTTTATACAATCCCTAGACATTGTATACATTGCCTATGCAAAGTATGCATGTACATATTGTTACCAATGAGATTTAGTAAAGAGAAATAGTAATGGCCGCTTGTTCTCTTAACAATCTAGAATAAAATACTTTGAGGAGTAGGTAAGTCATTTAATAATTGTAACATAGGTACATAATGAAATTTTAACACAAAAACAATTGAGGCAAATTAAACTAATAATTAAAGATATACTAGAACAACAAGAATCTCAAGGCGGTTGCTACGTAACGGTACGCTACGGCGTAGAGCTTCGTAGCGACCGGCGTAGCAGGCGTGGCGGTTCGAAAATGGCGGCCGACAGTGAGTAATGGCACGCTGGGACGAGTCCAGTGACGCGTGCTCCAGGGTTGCCAGAATATTAAAAATATTGCATTCTTTTTTAAAATTAAAATTATGAGAAAATTAGAATTTATTTACCTTCTAATCCACAAATAGAAAAATACCGTTAACTATTATAAAAAATATAATAACTAATGACAAAAGTAAATGAAGGGCTATTATATATCTTGAAAGGACAAGTGGAATGGCAGTCGCCCTGTAAGCGAAAGGTCGTGAGTTCGAGTCTCACTTGAGCATTTCATTTTTTCCAATGTTTTTCGAACTTAACAGTTAGCATAATAAATGCTATACAAAATTCATTCAAATGAGTCAAAGTTAATTGCAATAACGGATCTGGGTTCGATTCCCGAGTTAGGTATAGTACCTACTATTGTGGTTTTCAGATATGAACTTTTTTATACCTGGCAACTGGCAAACAAGCACACGGCCCATCTGATAGAAAGTGGTTACCGTGGCCTATGGACGTATGCTATACCAGGGGTGTTACACTCGTGCTGCCTAGCCTGAAAAAAACCTTGCAGAACCCCATAATGTAGTCGCTTGGTAAAACCAAAGATCATTCCACAGCTTAAACGTGCGTGAGATGAAGTTCCTTTCATACCACATAAATTGATATAGTTAGCACCGTGCTTGTCCTTCTTGTCCGTCTTGTTCGACTTGCTTGTCCGACAAAATTGTCCGCCAGATAGTAGGTACTTTTCCAACCATATTGTGTGAAATAATGGGTACTGTGTATATATTAATTATCACGCAGGAACGGCTGAACGGGTGTGGATGAAATTTAGTTCAAAGATATACCTATCAATATCGTAAATGTTTGAAACCGAGCGTGAGTCCTTCTTTATCCCAACAATAAATTTTTAAGAGTTGCGAAATATTGTGGAGCTCTTCCAGATTGGTACAGCCGTATTAGCGTGATAAAGTAAAAAAAATATACTTTCATCCATCCCAACTTTATAGCAGTAAGTAATATGATTTTTTATCACCATTCCAGAAGCAATAACAAGCTTCACCTAGTCTGGTTCTCAATGTTCAGAATAATTATGTCGAAATATGCAATAAAATCTAATAATTTTCAAGTGTTCGAAGTGGCAACCCTACCTTTTTTCCTAGAACGGGGAGCACAGTAAGCAACGCACCGATTGTATCGCTCGCGGATGCTCAGAGCGGCCCATTTGTCAACCTTAGCTCCCCCCCTCCAGCTCCCTACCCGGGTAATACCCCCGCACCCCCGCCGGCGACAAAAGAAAAGCTTCAGATGAACACTGAAACTATATCAATTTATGTTGCCCTGGTATGTGAGGTCCGAATGCGCCCGGTATAATCGTAAGTAATACCTATTTTACCTGGGACTATTTATCAAATGTGAAACTGACCGTAACAGTCCCAGCTTACCCAATTTAAGAAAAGTGTTTTGGTTATTTTTTAGACCTTTTTGAATGAAACCCCGTGAAATCATTTTGTTTTAACGTAAAAATAAAAGTCCATAGAAAAAGCATATCTTTACTATGGTGCCCCACGTTGGGCGCCAATGTAACGTTACCTTTCTTTTTTCCGTTCTCCTTCTCTATTTTATTTAAGGCCTGGTTTATCTTAACTTTTACGGTAGCGACTACCGACTGACCCCTCACCCTTGAAAAGAAAGCCTGGAACTCGACCGTCAATCAGCAGGTGGGCCTGTCTGTTGATATTGGTAGGCCCTTATAATAAATATCTAGTACCAAACGCCATTAAAACCCTAAACTACTAGGGCACCATAACATGATAATGTTTAGATTAACATAATCAATATATTTATGTTACCCTGGTAGCACTCATTAGTTGTCCTGCCGTTAATTGTGCGAGTACTTGCGCAGGCAGCCGCGAGCGGTAGGCGCGCGTGGAATAATCGGGATCGCGAATAAATTCTAAACTTGGATTATTGTTTTGCCGACCGTAGCCTGTTCAGGTGTTTTTGATATTGTAGTGACAGCAAAATAGGTGGTAATTTGGGAGAATTTTTATAGATTGTATCGATACGTAAGTCGATTAAAAGCAGTTTATAGATCCGTAATATTTGGACTTGATCAAAGAAGTTTTTGGGAGCCTTTCTTTAAATGATTAGAATTAGTATCAAATATATTGTTATACTAGCTGTTTCCCGCGACTCTGCTCGCAGGAAATACTCGATCGAACCTCTTACCAGGATAAAAGTAGTAGTACTTAGAGTTTTCTAAGTTGAAGACAATTGTGTCGTCAAAATAATGTATTGTCAATCGGAGATGACACTATATTATTGGACTCTTTTGAACTGACTCTAGCATTCTTCTCAGGATCGAGTGGTCCTAGGAGATTCATTCCCGTAAAATTCAAGTTAAACCAAGTCTTATATAGTAAATCCCGGATTCCGAAGTGTAAGCGTTATCTTTTGTCAAATCTATTAAAGAAAATTTAAGAATCAAAAGGTGGCTACAGATCGTAGCAATTGGAAATATGTGAAGTCTGCCTACCCAAATAAGAAAAAGGCGTCACTAATTCAGAGAGTAGAGAAAATTCACGTTTAAATATGACCTAAATATATTTTTCGCCAACTAATCCACCTTATTTGCTGTCTGTATCTGCACCCCTGGTACTGTTTGTTTCTGAGTAAAACTTTAATTAACCAATAAACATGTCGACCGCGGTCCCGTCTTAAATTAGCAGTGAGTGGAAATTGCTCGATGCCTTCACAGCAGTCATGACGCCCTGGTACCGACGGAGGACGTAATGAAACCCTGCTCGTAATTGCTAGTAAATTAGCTGTTATTGTCATTTGAATTTAGGGCAGGTATAATTACTTGGAAGTTTGAAGAGATAGATGCTACAGAGCTACTATAACGGAATATCACTCATGATCCCTGAAGAACAGGCTGGCGTGTACAGGGACACAGCCAAAAGCAACGTGAAGAATTGGGTATTATCCTATAGTCAGAATAAATTATCTAACCGAGCTTATTAAATTAAGAATGGTAAAAGAGCGGTAAAAATTGCGTCGGTTCTTATTTTATAGCTTTTATATATTTTTAATCATCCACCCAACCTATAATAGTAACTGATTTGAAGGAATTTTTTTACAGCATTAAATATGCTAACTATACAAATCGAATACATAGGGAAAAAGAATCTTCTCGGGCGGGACTCGAACCCGCAGTCTTTCCCTTACAGGGGGAATGCCTGACCAATTCGGCTACCGAGACACGCCCGATATGATTCAAATTTCCCATCTTATACGTCTTTACGGCGACGTGGCGTCATCTACCGATTTTCTTACGAACTATCGGTCAGGCATTCCCCCTGTAAGGGAAAGTAACTGATTTGACTATTAAATTTTATGACGTCACTAAATATTTTTTCATAGTTACTTACTTATCGTTTTGACGTTTAGTAAAAAGTAACTAATTTGATTAGTCAGTAGAATACCCAATTGCAAAAATACGACAAAATTATGATTTTTTTTATGCCAGTCTAGTTGCATCCCAAGCGTATAACTTGGTACAGTCAGCATCAGAAAGATGTGGACGAAGGAAGTGTTCAAAATGATCTTAATTTCGTTTTTTGAACCCCTTCCAGTTGACCGATTGTTCATTTTTTTTTTTTTTATACAGGACACGTCAATTTGACTTCACCTCGCCTTATATTTGGTACACAGCTTTAATTCGGACAATAATCTGTCTATACATAAAATCAATTGCTATTCGTTAGTCTCGCTGAAACTCGAGAACGGCTGAACGGATTTATCTTACCTTGGTCTTGAAATGTTCGTGGAGGTCTAGGAAAGGTTTAAAAGGTGAGAAAAATTCGAATAATTGCCGGGAAAACCCTAAACACAGCCCTTTTGTCACGGAATAGGTATTTCTCTGAGCCTGGTACTTTTTGCATGGATTACTAGGCTCACAGAAACGTCAAGGAACGTATGCAGACCATTTTTTTTCCGGAAATAGGTTCCTATGAGTTGCGAGAATGGAATCAATTCCACACGGGCCAAGCCGGGGCATCAGCTAGTGTGAAATAAATCAATAAAACAGTTTGATTTGCTCTTAATACGAAAGTTTCATTTGACTGTACCGAGTTTATTTTGGGTTTGGCAAAAACTGCGGTCTGACATAATAATAATACATAATCGCGACACTACGTCCGCATGGACCTATATCTCGTTTTATTACTTTACTGGAAACCGGTGGAACCCTAAAACATGCCATACTTTATCTAAATCAAAAATCCAGCTCGAATCAGCCCCGCCTCTTTGGAGATTATCCGCAACAAATAGCCAAAAATTAATAAAACAAGCAGTAATAAAACAATCAAAAATCCACAAAATCCAATTACATTAGAACTAAATAAAAGCCAGCTATAAATCTCATTTTAAAACCTCCCCGCTTATTCTGCTAGCCTGGTACTCGTCGCGAACTATTTCACGTTTAATGGACCAAATGACTGGCATGATGGCCCACTATGCCCAGTAGTGGACAATGCGCGGCGTTAGTTTCAACATTTTTCCTCAATATTTTCGTTTTTAGCTAGAAATATTGTTATTGTTACAAGACTACTGCTGAGCTGACATTTGGATATAGATTGTGTACTCTGATTACCATTTCAGAAAACAACAGGCGTGAATATATTAAAAGAACAAGATATAAAATAATAAATTCGTATACGTTTTTTAATTTAGTTCTTTTATTTTTAACTTAATTTGAAAATAATATATAGCTGAGGTGATATATTTATTTGTAAGAAATTGTAAGTGTAGATGTGTATGATTAAAGAATATAATATTAGTGACAATTAACATATATTAGTAAACGAAATAATAAGTATTTCCTTTTTTCTTTAAGTAATATTAATTATAAGAAAATTAATTCTATTACTAACCACAAAAGCTGTATAAACCCCTTATCTGGCCAACTAAACAACGTAAGTAAATAATGAGCATTTTCACCCGAGATGCACGAAAATACAATACAAGCAAGCTCTTTTAAAAATACAAAATCGCCATCTCGATCTGTTTGCCTGGTACTGTGCGCCTGAATGATCGAACCTCTTACGCAAATACTAGGCGCTCCTATTCCGTCCACTTGCTCACATAACATCCGATCACTGATGCTCTCCTAGTACTTATAATACAACTTACCAGGCTTTAATTTTCCTGATTTTTGGACACAAAATAGTCGATTACCCAACAAGTGAAAAAAAGAGGATGGCTTCTAAGGTATAAGTAGATTCTAGATAGAAAACTAAGTGGATCGAGGAATACGAGAGACGAGATGAATTCTTTTTTCACGTACTCTACCTACTTTTTATCATTGACTACGAAAAAATAATTACCCTCAAACTATAAAATAATTACTCTCTCTAAATGTAAATCAAATAAAAGACGTGAGTTTTATTTTCATCACTGGATGAAGTCCTGATATTTTCTAAAGTTTACGCGAATGTCACTCATTGAAATAAAACCACTTTTTACGGATTCTATCGCGATATATTTGTTATTATTACTTTTTAACCCGACGTTTCGGCTGCTTTGCAGCAGCCATTTTCGCGGTGTGACTCACGATGGTAGTTGTCACATAGTTTGAAGTATAAGTTATCTCAAAATACCCGAAACATGGTGAATTATTGGTGTTCGGATTTACGCAGAATGAGCTCACTGTGTTGTTAAGTCTTGCTGGATTTTGCTGCTTACTGGGTTTGATTAAGTGGATGACTGGGTCCCAAGCTGGTGGTACGGTCCATCCATCCTCTCTATTAAAATTAGGGTGTTTTTTAATTTCAATAGCCTCGCGGATCATTCTAGGAATATATCGATGTTCTTTGGCGAGTATCTGTGGTTTATCAAACCTTAGGTAATGGTTGGTGCCTTTTTGCGCGTGTTCACATACAGCTGACTTTGTTGAGCGTTGGTGTTTTATGTCAGCTATGTGTTCTTTGACCCGAGTGCCAATGCTTCGCTTGGTTTGACCAATATATGAGAGCCCACAGTCACAGTCTATTTTGTAGACCCCTGCATCTTGTAGAGGTAGTTGGCACTTGACAGATGGTAAAAATTGACTTATCTTCGTTGGCGGCTTGTAGTATGTGTTGATTGAAGCTCGCTTCAAGATGTAGCCAATCTTGTCAGTGACCCCTCGTACATACGGTAGTACAGCAGGCTGGCGTTCGACCGTGGCTGGGTTTTCTCGGGATCTGTGACTCAGGCGCGGTGGTTTGAGCTTGTTGTCTTGCAGTACTTGCTTGACATGTTGAAGCTCAGCGTTCAGGTGTTTCTTGTCACAGATCCCACGATCGCGATAGAATCCGTAAAAAGTGGTTTTATTTCAATGAAGTCCTTTTAATAAACAAAGAAGATTATACCAGATTTTTTTTTTATTAATTTAAAATAGTAAACTGAGCCATATTGCATACAGCCTGTTCAGTTTTTCTTTTGGTGGCCTTTAATACGTTTTTATACAGAGAGTGTGCAACCTCTTTGCACGTTTTTTTTTCGAACTACCTAATCCATTTTTTTGACTCAGTGAAAAAATTGCACCAGATCCTCGCCCGTGTACTGGCTTGCTGGGAAAGAGGTGGATTGGGAATCTGTATATAATTCAGCTAAAGAGTTTGTTCGTTTAAACACGCGTATCTCTGTTACTTACAGTCCGATTTTAAAAATTCCTTTTTTGGAGCAGGTTATACAATTAAAATCCTCTTTCGAATTAAAACGCAAGTGCAACCGAGGGTCACAGCATGTACTTCTTCTAAACTCGCAACCAAAACTAATTTACACTGCATTCGGTAGCAGAACGAAACCCATTTAGTTCTAACAAACAGTCCAAAATTAAGCAACAATTTTAAAACGTCCCACATCTATTATACAGCGTGTTCTAAATCGCGTTACCCGCGCGACCCGCGACGCGTATAGGTTAGAGTCGCCACATCGAATCCATCACGCGGTGCGCAATGAAAAACGTTCGGTCGCGCGACACGCGCGGCAACTAACAGCCGTGTCGCTTTGTTGCTCGTGCGTCGCGGACTGCGGCTGTACGATCAGCAAAAAAAAAACAGGCGATTTATATGTACTGGTACTTTTTACCCGACATAGAAGCGGGTTATGTGTTCGATCTGTGGCTCTATGAGGTGTCACATACCAGTCTACCCCAGCAACCTTTTTCAGGTTGTCCATTTGGCTGGAGTGTGTTCTACCTTCCGTTTGCCGATTCTACGTCTCATTTTCTAGGACACATTTGCGCCTGTGGCCATTGGACCGTCACTAAATGTGGGCAGCCTATTGTCACTTAAGTTATACTGCATCTGTGGAGTGGCGCCACTGAACGCGACAACACAACGCGAGTGCAAATATTTGTATGCATGAATATGTCTATTTTCATAGGTCTGTATATTTCCGTGCCTCGGAGAGCACGTTAAACCGTCAGTCCCGGTTTAACATACGAACATCTATGGCAGTCGTTAACAGCAAATCTTCAACAAATTATTGTGGAGGTCAGATGGCACTCATTCACGAACAATATAGAATTTCAGCCACAGTAACCAGAAGGCTGGCCTCTTTTTAGGTCAGAGATTAAGCATTGCCATACAACGTGGCATTGCTGCCAGCCTTCTGGGAACCCTACCGCAAGAGGCATGTGATGCGGAGGAATTTCATGACGCATTTTAATAATATTTCGGTATAATTTTTAAAAAGGAAGTTTATATTAAAATAGTTGTAGTAATTTATGCGCATTTTGTTGTATATAAGTAAATTCTATAAATTTCATCATTTGTAATTTATAAACACTACAATTTATGGATTCAGTGTCCTCTTAGACAAATTTAGTCAGTTGTTGCCCACAACTCCACCACACGCACAAGTACAAACAGAAATATGAAAGAGTTAGTCAAAAATGACTTTCCTTGCAAAGTTACATCATTGACAATTGTTTTGCTATCTGTACAGTATCATTACGCAACAGCAATGATCGCTTTCCGCACTGCCGACGACTGAAAAATTTGTTCACCGAGCAGCCACGCGGCACACGCATATATCTCCTACAGTCGGTACAGAATTGCTAAACGATGTTGATTCTAGCTTTATCTAGATACTACCTGACCCGGCGAACTTCGCACCGCCATTTTTTTCCCGCCCGCGTGACGTCAGATCCCGTTCCCGCTGCACCCTCTACTATATTAAGTATCTACACTAATATTATAAAGAGGAAAACTTTGTTTGTATGTTTGTTTGCAATGAATAGGCTCAAAAACTACAAGACCGATTTTAAAAATTCTTTCATCATTTGAAAACTACATTATCCACAAGTAACATAGGCTATATTTTATTCCCTGGGTCAGCCGGAGTGCGAGGGATAAATCGATGACAACCTCACCTCCGGCCTAGCACCAAGACCCACAGTCGGCGTGCGGTTTTAGTCGGTTCGAGTCCGACATAACCTCCCTTTCCGGCTCCGGCAGGGGGGGTATCCGAGGGGATTTCCGCATGAAAAAAAAAGGCTATATTTTATTTTGGAAAAAAATAGAGGGCCGTAAGATATTTAGATTTTTCGGGCACAAGTTGTAAAAAATAAACCAGAAAAGTTACTTATTTTGCGTACGCTGCCTAAACTATAAAAGATATGTAAAGGTTCTAATTAATGTGCGCTGTATTCTATTAAATAAAACTTATTTTCTTTCTTTATTTCTTCTTTCTTCTAATTGTATATCTTATAAATATCTACAAAAAAGTCACACACTATACGTATCTATGTCGAGTGACGCACAACATGTATTATATTTATGAACCTTCTTGAATTACTCTATCGATTAAAAGAAACCGCATCAAAATCTGTAGAATAGTTTTGAAGATATAAGCATACATAGGGACGGACAGACGTAGAAAGCGACTTTGCTTTATACTATGTCATGATGATATTGAAAAAAGTCGTTTATCAATCTGTGCCACTGCCTTTAATAGTACAATTGGGTATTTTCCTATAGTTAAAAAAAATATCTACCCGAGCTCATTCAATTAATAAATTGTAAAAGAGTGGAAAAAGTTGCGTCGGTTCTTATTTTATAGTTTTATTTATTTTTAATAAACCACTCAACGTATAATAGTAACTGATTTGACTATTAAACTTTATGACGTCACTGAACATTTTTTCATACAAGTTACCTTATAACTTATAGTTTTGACAGTAGTCAGTTTAGTCAGTAGAATACTCATCTGTTTTGAAGCAAGTATTCTGAGGCAACAAGCAAGAAAATTCAAGGAATTCATTGCCTTCGTCAGAGTTTCTCCAAAAATAAGACTGATCACGGGTTCGAGTACCGTCCTCTGTGGGGTTTTTAATTTGTCATCTTACTTACTTATCTCCTTAATCATAATCCTTTTCTACCCTTTTATATTGTACTAGCTTTTGCCCACGGCTTCACCCGTTTGGATGTCGGTTATCGCGACAAAACATTTCTCAAAAGAAAACGCTGATACGCACGTGTTCATTTATTTCTTAAAAGACACAGGATTATGAAATTTGGTGCATTTAGCTCTAAAAATGATGGACTTTCATTCAAACTTCTATTCCTTATTTTACCCATTTAGTAGCAGAAGTTCCAAAAATCCTTTCTCAGTGGATGCATCTACGATTAAAAATTCAAATTTGGCGGTAGCTAGAGCGAAAAAGGGTTTAACCACAAACCAAAGAAATGACGTCGCGTTTGTAAAGGAAGACTGCTCAAAAAGACAAATCAAAAGCCGTACTCAATTTTGATAGCAGCCGCTGATTGGACATTACTCGCAGATTCGTATGAGAAACACTATAAAATACCGGAGGATGTTTGTGCCTCGTCATCCAGACCCGATATATTCCTATTTTCAAAACAGCAAAAGCGTGCAGTACTAGTAGAACTCACAGTACCGTGGGAAACTAACATACCTAAAGACCACGCTATAAAAATAAACAAATACTTTGACCTGACCAACGAGTTAACCAAAAATGGCTATGTGGTTAAACTCTACGCCGTGGAAGTAGGAGCAAGGGGAATTCCAGCTAAATCCCTGTATAACTTATTTAAAGACCTCGGATTGCCAAGCTCTTTACTCAAACGAATATCTAAAACGGCGTTGCTAGGATCTTACCAAATTTGGATAGGTAGAGGGGGGAACACTTGTGACGGTGGAGGTGAGCGCTGATGCATCACAAGGTGGCCACCCTAAACCTACACCTGGGTCGCAAGTCCCAGGCGCCGTCACAGTGTTCCTCTCTGTACCACGCCATGGACCCGGCGACCGCACGGTGAATCCATGGAATGCTAAGAACCGGATCTCATCTCCAGCGGTTTAGGCTCTGCGTTGATGAATGAGTCAGTCAGTCAGTCAGTCGGGACAAGTAATTTAGATTGAATCATTTGTGTGATATTTTTTTTTATCTTTGTAATCCTAGCAATTAGTTCGATGCCTGGAAAATTATATCACCTGACGTGCAAAGATTGAGGCTCTTCTTGGGCTCTTCTTCCAGAATTAGCAAGTCAAAGAGTAGTGGCTTCCGTAAAAGCCGACATACCAGTCAAAAACCATTAGTGCACCATGGCTCCATGGCAAAACTTTAGACGTAACGTGGAAATCGCTGTGATCGAAGTTACAGGTTACATTGCGAACAAACCTTCCAATTACTTAGCCAGAACTGACCTAACAAGCAAGATCAACAAAATTCAAAATGTCGGACTATCCAAACGATATTTCTTCATTCCCGATGCGGGGACACAAACAGGGCGGCTCGCTTTCACAAGAATTATTCAATTAAGTCACATTCATTACTGTGCACATCAGCAATGGTAAAAAAACGTACGTAAAAGGCTTGCAATTTCTTTATAACCTCATTTCAATTCTAGTGACGCCATTGTCAATTTAACAAACACAAGACGCTATTTTATTTGGCGACGATACACTTAACGATATTTATAACGTAAATATCATGAAGAAAACACACAATATTGTACTTTATCAATGTACATTAGATATCAAAATTAAATGATACGTTTATTAAAAAAGCTGAGCAGCTAACTCGAAATTTAAAATTATTAACCTACATTTTAATTTGAATCTAATTGCATAGGTAACAAAATTCAAAATTATTTGAATCATGAATCGAATTAGAACATTTTCGAATTGACTAACATCCGATTGTTTACATCGATCATCGGTCTCTATCGCTCTTATTGTTAATCGCAATTGGCGTCTCGTTTCTTCGGATACGTGACTGGACATTCAGTTGTTCGCTTGTGCCCAGATAATGGCTGGTAGGTTTGACAATAACATTAGTTCGGATACGAGCCGCTTTGATTGGATTATTGAAAGATATCGACATGTTCGTGATTTATGATGCCCTGGTACATCAGATATAAATGGTCTTTTGTTGCCGTATGATACGTGCAATTTGATGGTGTGCATTTTATTAGAAATTCCCATCACATACAATGACAATATGAAAAGTTAGGACTACCCACATTTTTATGAAAAAAATATTTAAGTAGGTATAGTATTCTTCAGGTTATCATCAGAGTGCAACTCATAGCGGATTTTTGGAGTCCGCAGTACGTTTTCCTACCCTTCCTTTCCATAATTTGGGTTATGGCTTTGGAAACGACTGCCCTCTGACCCCTCAACCACGAAAGGAAAGAAAGCCTATGGTGTTTTGGCCGGCAATTCGCAGGTGTAATGCATGGAAATTTGGGTGTTAGTCGGTATTTACTCCTATATAAGCCGATAAAATCAATCTCTAACCTGCATTGACTGCACAAATGCTGGCTTTGTAATATATTACATTACGCCGTGTAACACTGGTTAGCTACGCGGATAGAAAAAAATTGGCGGTACGAAGTTCGCCGGGCCCGCTTGTACCCAATAAAATAATGACTAAGTACGTTTTTATTACCCTTCAAGTTCAAACTATTCCACTCTTTAAAAGCTATAAGTTATCTGAAAGGCATCTCCCATTACCGAGGGAAAAACGTGTAGTTATACGTGAAGTCCTCTGTCATCGTTAGCGCTTGTCCCCGAAGTTACCAACTTCTGCTTGGATGTTCCAAACAACGTGAGCTTCATGACATTTCTTAGTTTGCGAACACAGCCAAAGTTTCGCACTGCGAAAAATTATCTGCCACTCTAGCTAGACACGTGGCAGGTAGAATAGAATGGATTAATGCACAGTATTGACATACCTACGCTACGTTGACGGCTCCTGTACGATTATATAATTGTAAATTGGATGTTTGTTCGCGATTGGCGCAAAAACTACTGAACGGATTTTGATGCGGTTTTTTTTATTAGAAAGGTCTTGATCAGACTTAAAATCTTGCGTTTGTTTAATTGCAATCAAACGTAAGATGGGTGCTGTGGGTAGCGGTACATTGGCATGAAGTACCAGGCTCACAGAAATTGTAAGGAATTTTATCTGGGTTGCGGGAACAGGACCTGGATACGCCAGAGATCTGAGGAACTACATAACCAAAGATGGGTACAAACCATCGACTGCAGGCAATCAAAACAGGCTGTGCCGTCGATAAATAAACGGCTAACGAAACGTCTCCTAAGACTAGACAAAACAAGTCTAAGGACAATTATGGGGACAATAACGGGCCACTGCCCCCTCAACAAGCACCTACATACCATCGGCGTCACGGATAGTCCCCTCTGCAGGGGGTGCTTCAGCGCCGAGGAAACGGCCGCCCACGTAATACTGGAATGCGAGGCAGTGGCCGCCCAACGATCCCAAATCCTCGGCACAGTGAGGTCGCTCCGCGAAGCCTGCGAAGCCCCCAGTAAGCTTCTGCGTTTCTGGGCGGAGATAGGCTGGCTGCTCTAGCCAGCACTCTCTACGCACAATGGCCCAAAAGAGAGGCTAAGTGCGGATAAAAGAGTCCCCTATCCTATCCTATCCTATCCTATCAGGAGCAATATGTCCTAAACCTTACTATTTCGAACTTAACGTGAACAAAGTCGCAGGCAACAGCTAGTAAATTATAAATTTCACAATATTCTACACAACGCTATCTAGACGCATGGTAAGCTTAAATAAATGCGTATAAACATACTTAGATACTTTTTTTGTAAATACATACATATTATACATAATAACACCCAAACCAATGCAAGTAACCATATTCATGAATACAAATTCTTGCACAAAGCGGGGATCGAACCCGCGTTGGCAGTCCGCATTTACTACCGCAACGCTACAGAGGCTGTCAAATGTCGCCGCAAAATGTCGTCAATATAAACTCTTGCGTTCCATGATATACAATAATAATAACGGGAATTAACGCGATCATGGTATAGGTACATACTTTTGATTTGCCTGACGTTTCGACCAGGTTACACCGGCCTTGGTCACAAGCTGACCGGTGTAACCTGGTCGAAACGTCAGGCAAATCAAAGGAAATCTCCGTCAAACTTCCTAATGAAATTAGAGTATTACCTGTTAATAAATTTAAAAATGCAGTTTGCATGCAGGCTATTATAAAATCCAAGAATATTTAGATGATAAGCAAGCTTGGAAATGAGCCGTTCGCTCAGCTATGCTACTCTAGCAAAGCACTCTCAGTATCTCGACCATAAGTATTAGACTAAGTAAATGTTTGTAATTAGACAAAAAAAATGCCCGCTGAGTTTCTTGGCGGAGTCTTCTCAGGTCTGGGCCGCGTTTCGAACTGGTGGTCCATTTGTTAAACTAGTATTTTATATTTATTTTATAATTGACGTTTTGTAAGTTCCGATTCAATGGTCTATGCAGAATAAACGATTTTTGGATTTGACTTTGACTTAATTGTACAATAGTGGACCTCATCAGATGCTTTTTCATACCCCGCTTAAAGGACTCAGGACTGTAGAAAGAATGAAACCTTTATACCATAAAGAATTCCATATACATCAGCTTCCTTTTAGAAAATACCTTAGTAGTATTAAAAATCCTCCTACAAGATCCTACCCCGGGTGCAGCAAAATCTAGCGTAGGTACTCAATAAGTCTTGCACATCCCGGAGGTACCAATAATTATGAGTAAGGAGTACTGTTCCTCCTCACAGTCGCGAGTCAGCTTTAAGTACATTTCCTTCATTTCGGAATTCCCTCTTACAATGATTGTAGCAATTTTCCGGGGCATCCGTCGTGAGAGGCCGCGGGGGTGATAGTCGGGGAGCTGGCGGATAGTTAGTGGGTGTCTATGTATTAATTTTTATTTATTTTCCTTTATTTACGAGACATTTTTTTACACAGTAGATACTTATAGACTTAGAGTTCCATAACATATTATACACCATAAATTAATCACTGTAACGTTCAAAAACACGGAAATTAAAACGAAAAAGCTACTAACTCGTTTCTCCTGATTCGGACGTGAAAAATACGTAGGGATTAAATTAGTATGCTAAAGAAAGCATTAACTATGGAGTGTACGGCTACCAGGTTTTTTTTTCGTGCGGAAATCCCCACGTATACCTCCCCCGCCGAAGCCGGAAGAGAAGGTTATGTCGGACTTGAACCGACTGAAACCGCACGCCGACTGAAGGTCGTTGGTTCTAGGCTGGAGGTGCGGTTGTCTTCGACATATCCGTCGCACACCCCGGCTGGCCCAGGGCCATCCCTTACGGTCTGGCCCTCCTCGACGTATGGCTACCAGGCAGGGGTGAGGAAGACTAAAAAATAGATGGATGGACTGTGTGAAAAATTATATGTATTAAGTTAAGATGTAAGTGCCCTTGTACACACACGTTTTTGCGCCGTAAAAATTCATGGTCAATTCGCTGTGGTCGACAGTGTTGTGTCAACAGGCTTCCTCAGTGCTATATACAACACTGAAGACGTGGCTACACACGGCGAATTAACAGTGAATTTTTACGGCGAAAAATACGCGTGTGTACAACAGGCCTAAATGTACTACCTATAAGTTGTACCAATGCGCAATGCAATCAGCGTTCCGGACATCTTTCGTCCCGCCTCGAAAGTTTACCTTTCCTATGGGTTTGTCACCTTTGCCAAACTGCGCAATAATGTGAAGACTAATATTATATGTGACAGTATCTTCGTCAGATACTTGCTTTTACATATAATGTTATATTGTGAATACATAAAGTATGTATAAAATGCGTCCGCGTATAGTTAGCTCCTTCCATAAATGAAGATTTAAAAAAATATTTAATTATACGAATTTGTCGCGTAGCGGGATCATTATTCCATATTATTGTTATTACAGCCATGACATAGCATTAGAACCGTCATTTCGAACGCATTGTCAAATAGCAGCTGTGGCTGAACGGCTGAAGCGTTCAAAGTGAACAGTGAACTGTTATTGCAACGGGCGGTGCAGTCACGCTGTGAGTGTCACGTTAAGACTGAAAGTGCAGGGACCTCCTAGTGCATCGTGCGGTACAGTCGCGCTGTGAGTGTCGTGTTCAAGATTTGGCTGTTGGGGTGTGTAAATATAGCGGTCTCACATACGAAGCTGTTTACTTCCAATCCCGTTACCCGTCTCCCGTAACATTATATAATACTATTATTAGATATTTTCACCAAAGAACATTGTTTTATTTCTTTATATCTATTTGAACACAGACGTTTGACTCCTAGACTACAAAGAGGGTGTTCCCCGCTCTAGGGGGGCATCAGGGGGAGGGGGGTTGCAGTGACGTCGCTTGAGCGTGTGAAAATTACATTCCGGGAGCGCCTGGCGTATCTATCACTTGCAAATTTAACTTTAGTTTCTGAACGTAGTGTGCGGATTCCTTCAGTCCTGTATATTATATACAGGATGTTATATATCTATCGTTTAGTTACTTATTAGTGGAGGGAGATGGAGAGGAGTTGTTAGTTTTTAGGTTACCGTGCTATTATGGGAATTAAAAGTTAGGAATGCGTTTGAAATTTGAGCTTTTAACGGATTTTATTGCGATTTGTTTTGATAATTTATTATTTATATAGATCCCGAAGTTATGGGATTATGAGTAGAATTTGGTTCACCCTATCTCTTCCAATGCGGTGTCGTGCAAGGCGACTAAGGAATAGGGGCTGTTTAACATCAGACATATACACAGACCAGACTCAGCCTCATTAACCTCGTAACCGGGGCTAGATGGGGACATTTTGGTCCCCACAACCCGAAGGGGGCCATCTCGAAAGAGATGGTCCTGGGTCTGCCGGGGTGCGAGAGATATGCTTTTGGCAATCTCACCTCCGGCAGCCAAGGACCCAAGACGGCGTGCGTTTTAGTCGGTTCGAGTCCGACATAACCGCCTCCACCGGCTCCGTGGGGGTGGTATCCGTGGGGATTTTTCGCACGATAAAAAAAAAAAAAAAAAAAAAAGCCTCATTCCCTATGACGTTGGACCGAATACATTGATGGGTGAAATGTAGGTGTTAGCTCACCTCTGCCTACCTGATTATTTGTATGTATGCATGTTTTGGAACGCAAAAATTTTTCATATAAAAAAAAAACTACAAGTCTAGACTTCTAGATTCTAAACCTGCACATCCGAAGATCATTAGGGTACAGCTTCAGAAGTATTTCCCCCGTAGTGGCTAAATCACGTGGAGTTGCCATCAGAAACGCATTACCGCTCCGCTCACCTGCGGAGAGACTTAAATATCTATTAATTATACATACGACGCGAATTAGAATTGGTGTCTGTGCATTGATGGGCTCTTTAGCACTGAGGAAGCATAATCGGTGTGTTTTGAATGCATTTTATCTGATGTTAACACCTACTTAATAACGTGCATTGTAGAGTACTGTTGAGAGGGCTTTTTTTCGTGCGGAAATCCCCTCGGATACCTTCCCCACCGGAGCCGGAAGGGGAGGTTATGTCGGACTCGAACCGACTAAAACCGCACGCCGACTGAAGGTCGTGGTGCTAGGCCGGAGGTGAGGTTGTCATCGACATATCCCTCGCACCCCGGCTGACCCAGGGCCAACCCTTACGGTCTGGCCCTCTTCGGGAGGGCACTAAGAGGACATTCTCAAAGGTTTTCGTTTAGAATGAGAATGCCGTAAGACGAAACTGGTCAGGTCTATATCCATATCCATACTAATATTATAAATGCGAAAGTAACTCTGTCTGTCTGTCTGTATGTTACGCTTTCACGCCTAAGCCACTGCACCGATTTTGATTAAATTTGGTATAGGGGTAGATTAGACCATGAGAAAAAACATAGGCTATGTTTGGTCGCGATAACCGACATCCACGCGGGCGGAGCCGCGGGTAAAAGCTAGTAATAAATAATGTGGAAAATCTACAAGTGTGTTCACAATAATTATGTGTAACAATGGATTCCACCAAGTGCCAACAATATAAATCATTCTATTTTATAAAATGCCGTTCAAAGAATTGCCATTTGTTTACAAGACCTAGTAAATAATGACATGCGTGCCCCATAAGGGCTGGAAATTGCCATGTCCTTTTACAAAAAAAAAAAGGGAAGGAAGGGCCGATAGAAGGAAAGAAATCCATATCATACATACATCCATACTAATATTATTAATGCGAAAATAACTCTGTCTGTCTGTATGTTACGCTTTCACGCCTAAGCCACTGAACCGATTTTAATGAAATTTGGTATAGTAGTAGATTAGACCTTGAGAAAGGACATAGACTATGTTTGGTCGCGATAACCGATATCCACGCGGGCGGAGCCGCGGGAAAAAGCTAGTCCATACTAATATTATAAATGCGAAAGTAACTCTGTCTGTCTGTCTGTCTGTATGTTACGCTTTCACGCATAAACCGCTGAACCGATTTTTATGAAATTTGGTATAGGGGTAGATTAGACCTTGAGAAAGGACATCGGCTATGTTTGGTCGCGACAACCGACATCCACGAGGGCGGAGCCGCGAGCAAAAGTTAGTAATATTATAAATGCGAAACTAACTTTGTCTGTCTGTCTGTTTGTATGTTACGCTTTCACGCCTAAACCACTGAACCGATTTTTATGAAATTTGGTATAGAGGTAGATTAGACCTTGAGAAAGGACATCGGCTATGTTTGGTCGCGATAACCGATATCCACGCGGGCGGAGCTGTGGGCAAAGCTAGTGAAAGATATTTGCATAATGGACGCAACCAGGATTCTAGCTAGATGATGACAACGATGCATAATGCAAGATTCCATAACACAAGCTAATTAAGCTTACCATGGGTCTAGATAGCGTTGTGTAGTATGTTATGGGATAATATTTCATCATCATTTCTTCCTCAAACAACGCCAAGAGTAGTAATTCTAGCGTACAATGTATAAACTTACACTCTAGTACATGTATATTTAAGTAAGGTTCCTCACAGGCCGTTGCTCAACGGCGCCGAGTGCCGTCCAGAGGCGCTGCTGAATATTTCAACTGCTTAAAATTTGTATTGAACAATGCGACGTGATGGCGTCAGAGCTTCGTGGAAGACGGTGCTATATTTAGTAGTATTTGCCTACTGGTCTGAATTCAACCATCCACATAGCTAGGTACAGTCATCTTCATAAATATCTTGACGACGAAGTTACGAATTAGGCGTTTTGCGTAAAGGTGGTGTTTTACGTATATGGTTTTACGAGGTCAAACTGAAAGTTCTTAGAACTGGCCACTTATAAACAATATACCTAATAAAAAAATAATTCTAAAATTTGAAAATAGAACTCTTTGCCAATATTACTGAGTATATATTTCATTCATTTATCATTTGTTTTACGATTTGGCGGCAAATTGAAAATTGTCTGTGTCACGTTAACATGAATTTAACACGAGAAAATTTTCGTGCAATGATTTTTTATGACTTTCGATGTCATTTAAGTCAACAAGAAAGTTATGATAGACTACGATTGGCCTTTCACGATGAAGCCCCATCTCGTGCGACTGTTTACAACTGGTTTAATGAGTTTAAACGTGGTCGCACTAATCTCACTGATGATTTACGTGAGGGACGGCCTTCTACGGCGACGACTGAAAATAACATCTGTGTTGTGCGGCGTATGATAGGGACTGACAAAAGAGTGACCTATCAGCAGATTCAAACAAGCTTAGGCATCGGTATGAGTCAAGTGCACAAAATCCTCCACGAACATTTAGCGGTTAGGAAGCTTTGCGCCCGGTGGATACCTCATAATTTGACTGAGGCTCAAAAACTCCATCGTGTGGATTGGTGCCGTAAAATGATTGAAAGATTTAACGGAGGTGACTCTAATGCTGTGTTCGACATACTAACAGGTGACGAAAGCTGGATTTACTGTTATGATCCTGAAACCAAAAGACAATCTGCTCAGTGGGTGTTTCCTTTCGAGGAGTTGCCAACTAAAGTGAAGAGAGATCGAAGTGCGGGAAAAAAAATGGTGGCCTCGTTCTTTGGAAGGATAGGTCATTTCGCAACAATTGTGTTAGAGGATCAAAAAATAGTTTCTGCAGAATGGTACACTACCAATTGTTTGCCACTTGTCTTGGAAAAAGTTCGAGAGAAACGACCTCGCAGTAGGATCCTCCTTCACCACGACAACGCCTCGTCGCACACCGCCAAGCGAACGATCGACTATTTGGCGACATCAAACGTTGAATTACAGGGTCACCCGCCGTATAGCCCGGACCTCGCGCCTTGTGATTTTTATTTATTTCCAAAAATTAAAGAAAAACTTAAAGGAAAGCGGTTTATGAATGCTGAAGAAGCGGTGGCTGCGTATCGCGATGCCATTGAAGAGACCCCTAAGGACGAGTGGGCAAAGTGCTTTTCCCAGTGGTTCCATCGCATGCAGCGGTGTATTGACGTTAATGGAAAATATTTTGAAAAGATATAATAAAACTAATAACTGGCTAATGTAATCAGTTTTTGATTTTCTAAGAACTTTCAGTTTGACCCTCGTATGCGTCAAAAGGGTCTCAAAATGATCTTAAAACTCTCGTGTTAAAGGCAAATCAAACTGTTTTATTGATTTATATGGTACTCGCTTTTGTCCGCGGCTCGGCCCGCGTGGATGTCGGTTATCGCGACCAAACATAGCCTATTTCCTTTCTCAAGGTCTCACCTACCCCTATACCAAATTTCATCAAAATTGGTTCAGTGGTTTAGGCGTAACATACATACAGACAGACAGAGTTACTTTCGCATTTATAATATTAGTATGGATTAATGTCCGAATTAGAGGTATGTGCCGAATATCAGAACAATCGGTCAACTGGAAGGGGAAAATTGAAATTAAGATCATTTTGAGCACTCTGTTCGTCAACATCTTTTTGATGCTGACTGTACAACTATACTATTACTAGCTTTTGCCCGCGGCTCCGCCCGCGTGGATGTCGGTTCCCGGCAATTATTCGAATTTTTCTGACCTTTTAAACCTTTCCTAGACATCCACGAACATTTCAAGACCAAGATGAGATAAATCCGTTCAGCCGTTCTCGAGTTTCAGACAGACTAACGAACAGCAATTGATTTTTATATATATAGATTTAAATGGGTATTCTACTGATTAGTCAAATTAGTTTCTTTTTACGAAACGTCAAAATGGCAAGTTATACGGTACGGTAACTTGTATATTTTTTTGTGACGTCATAAAATTTAATAGTCCAATCAATTAATGGGTTGGGTGGACATAATCATATTCTGTCCTTCATGGTGAATTATTGAAAATAAATAAAAACAATAAAATAAGAACCAACGCAACTTTTACCGCGCCATTTTTAATATAATAATCTCGGTTAAATATTTTGTTTTAACTACTGAAAAATACCCAATTGTAAATTGGAAATGTTTGTTTGCGATGAACGCAAAAACTACTGATCGGATTTTAGTGCAGTTTTTTTGTTAGAAAGATCTTGTTCAGGCTTAAAATTTTACGTTTGTTTAATTGCAATCGGTTGAATAAAATCTGAGATAAGAGATCCACGCGGGTGGAACCACGTGCGAAAGGCTAGTACTCCATACTATTATAAATCAAGTAATAAAAAGAAAGCACCTATGTAAAAAAGAAAAGAAAGTATCTATGTCTGTCTGTCTGTTACGCTTTCTCGCCTAAACTGTTGAACCGATCTTAATGTTTGGTAGAGAGATGGACTAGAGTTTGGGAAAGGACGTAGGCTACCTTTTATAACAAAAAAAAGGGATCAAAAGCGTTATCGTATGAAAGGAACTTCATCCCACGTACGCTCTAGCTGCTGGAATGAACTCCCTGCCATGGTTTTCCCAAGCGACTACAATATGGGGTTCTTCAAGAGGGGCATTAGAAGGTTTCTTCAGGGTAGGCAGCGCGAGTGTAACGCCCCTGGTGTTGCATACGTCCATAGGCCGCGGTAACCACTTTCCATCAGGTGGGCCGTGTGCTTGTCTGCCACCTAAGTGGTATAAAAAAAAAAGTTAAGCTTATGTAAAGTACGCAGATTAAAGGATCCTAAAACATTTGCAAGTGTCATTGGATCCAGAAGATCAACTGTGGATTGCAGTGAACCCTAGAATGCTGTTTGCTTCACTGGTGGATGGATTCCAGTGGCACTGAGACTTTACCTATTTGTTACCCGACTACCGATGGAAGGAAGGTAATGCTTTTCGAGACTATTTATGTATGTCCATTTATTTGGCCCGGCCTACGGCCTGAACGTCTTGACAGATTTGGACATGTGAGGTGTCATTATATTTGTCGTGATTGTGTGAGTGACACCAAGTACATTAAAATCCTTTGGGCTACGTATGTCTAAGTCTAATACGCAGTTCACCTAGATCGCGTTATGTCTAAATGTCATTTTCAATAGCTTTTAGCCTAAGTGGTCGTATACCTATAGCGCTGTTTGCCAATTTCGTATAAGGACTTTTTCGACAAATGCCTAAATCTCAGTTCACCTAGCTTGCGTTACATTTAAATGTCATTTTCATAAATTACATAATTAAAATCATAAATTAATGTGTGTGTAATAAATGTGCTGTGTGTGTGCTGTTTACTGGTCATTCATTTAAATTTAGGTTTAAATTTAAGCATCATTTTTATAGGACTAGTGTTTTACTCTCTGATGGCCTTCCTTTCCTCGCTGTTGAACTGTAATGCAGTAGGTCTATGACTCTTTTTGTCTTCCTCTTTTCTAACCTATATCGCAGTAGGTCTAACTAGCGTTATGCTTACTTATCCTTTTGACTAGTCATAATGCGAGCTAGGTGAACTGCGTATTAGACATACATAGCGCAAAGGATTTAAAATTCATAGAAAATCAAAATGGTGGATTTTTGACACCAAAACGTATGCTGTAAAAAATATATTTGACTCAAACTTATCGCGTAGGGTCTCAAAATGAAGGAACATAGAAGCAGATTACAAAAAGATGTACATGTCATATCATAACTCGTGTTTTTTTATGTTTTAATCATTTGTTTTTTTTTATTGATTTCCACGGCTTTTATTGCAGCTATAGGTGCTTGTATTTTTGTTTCCGTAACTTCGAGTGACGTCTGGTGACATCGTTAATCCGTCGAAGCTGGTTGTGGCCCGAAGGGATACGTGGAACAGTGTATTTTCACCCCCAGAACAGGTGCCGCGGGCAAACAGCCGCGTTTTATGTAGCGCTAGTACGTTTTACTAGCTCGTAAACACTGTTTGAGTTTGTATCGTTAGCGTAGTTTATGCCGATAGGTACCTACCTACTGTGGAGTTTCACTCGGACTGTGAAGTCCACTAACAATTCCACAACATTCTAGACAAAAAAACATCGAAAAAGGAGGAATGCTCTTCCAACTGAGCTCTTCCCCTGTAAAGGAAACGTCGTCAGTTCAAGTCTCACTTGAGCGTTTAATTTTTTCCGATGTTTTTCGAACTTAAAAGTTAGCATAATAAATGCTATAAAAATTCATTCAAATTCTAGACAAAGCTGCGTGGTTCCTGGCAGAGAAGAATTTGGTCCACCCCATCTCTTCCCATGCGGTGTCGCACAAGGTGACTTAGGGATAGGGCTGTTTAACATCAGACAAATATATACAGCCCAGGCTCAGCCTCGGATGCACGGCTTGAGTCAACGATAGTGCCCGGAATACGGCAATAGGCCCACCCCCTATTACGTGGGACCGAATCCAATGATTGGTGAAACGAGGGTGTTAATTCACCTCTGCCTAATCCTCCAGGGATAAATGCGTGATTGTATGTAGACAAAGCTATCTAGACCCATGGTAAACATAATCTAGAATGCCGGTGCGCGTAGGCGCACCTCCCCATTCCGGCGAGTTGAAAACACCGTTGTCCCCTCTCTCGAGGAGGGCCAGACCGTAAGGGTTATTTTTAGTAAAGGTCATGTCAATTTAACTTCACCTCGCCTGATGGTAAGCTAAAGACAAAGTCTCGGAAAGAGGATCATCATCGTAAACATGTACCATGTTAACAGTGGTGGCACTCAGCTTGACGGCCTCATCAGATGCCTTTTCACGCCCCGCTTAAAGGAAGGAGGAAACACGTGAGCTGGCAGGGACAGAGGAATGGCCCTGGTTCAGCCGGGGTGCGAGGGATGTGTCGAAGACAATCTCACCTCCCGCTGAATAGTGCGCCTCCCCATTCCGGGGGCGAGTTGGGGACACCGTTGTCCCCCCTCCTGAGGAGGGCCAGACCGTAAGGGATGGCCCTGGGTCAGCCGGGGTGCGAGGGATATGTCTTTGACAACCTCACCTCCGGCCTAGCACCAAGACCCACAGTCGGCGTGCGGTTTTAGTCGGTTCGAGTCCGACATAACCTCCCCTTCCGGCTCCGGCAGGGGGGGTATCCGAGGGGATTTCCGCACGAAAAAAAAAAAAAAAAAGGCATAGCACCACGACCCACAGTCGCCGTGGGCTTTAGTATGTTCGAGTTCGATATAACCTACCCTTCCGGCTCCGACGGGGTAGGTATCCGAGGGGATTACCGCACGGAAAATAAGGAATCTAGAATGCGGATAAACATACTTAGATAATGCTTCTTTTTTAAATAAGTAAGTACATAGGTATTATATATATAAACACCCAGACCGAAACATAAACTAGAAGAGAAACCAACAACAATTACAAGAAGTAAAGACTAGGTTAAGGATACTATAATTCGGACTTACTTACTTTGGATACTTTGGAGTATGGACCACCTTATACCAGGCAATCGAAACCGGTCAAGGCGTTCGGTTTTAGTCGGTTCGCCAGTTCCGTCGGTGTCAAGGAGGATATGGAGTTTTTTTTTCGAAAAAAGGTATTTGTTCTCCACATAAATGGAAAATTTCTTCAAGAAAAACAGACCATTGTGCGGTAGATGGCTTCTATGTCGTCCTAAGATGTATACCTATAGATGAAAGTTTCATGTCCATATTATTTTCTAGTGAAGAGAGATTTTAATAAATGGACTGTCCCGAAAGCGGACTCTAGTAGGCCGAGGCCTCAGATATAACTAGGACTCAACACTGAGATGATGTTGATGAAAAGCACTGGGCTCGTTCCTACAAAACTTGGGTTGAAAGACTGATTATATAATCAAAAATCAATGTTTATAAATGACTATAAAATCATTCATTGGTTGATAGAAGACGCCACCGTCCGTCGCCTTAAAGACGGATAAATAATAATAGTCTCGGTGGCCTAGTTGGTAAAGGCATTCCCTCATTAAGGAGCCCCGCCCGAGAGATTAATTTTTCCTGGGGAATTCGGAATGATTAGATAATTTGCATAGATTAACTAAAGATGGAATTACAATTGTCTCTGTCAAATGCACACTTTGTTGCACATAAACGACAATTTAGCACGACTTCACAACATTGATGGAACGGTGGCGCCATCATCCAGTTCACGGAATTTTTGGTTTTAAATGTTTCAATATATAGTGACACTGCGTGGCGATCACCGCGTGGCGTGCGATTCCGTTCCCGCTGCACCCTCTACTATATTAAACATGTATTATACATATAAACCTTCTTTTTGAATTACTCTATCTATTAAAAAACAGCATCAAATTCTGTAGCGTAGTTTTGAAGGCAGTAATAGGTACTGTACCGTAAAACTGAGTGAATTGGGTGTATAGAAACAAAAAAGCCGTTAATTTTGTTTTAATCATGTCTTTTACAAAATTTTAAGTAAAACCAAATCCTACTAGTATTATAGACGCGAAAGTTTGTGAGTATGGATGGATGTTTGTCACGTAAACACTACCGAATGAATTTTCATGAAACTTTACAATAATATAGCTTTATATCAGAATAACACATAGGCTATATATCATCACGCTACTACTCAAGGGAACGGAGCGGTGATCACGCGGGCGGAGCCATGGGCAAAAGCTAATATTTGATAATTCTGTTCATTATTATATTGAACTACTCCATATTTTCACTTGAAAGAAAATAGCTACAGAATTTAGTTGACCATTTTATCTCTATTCAACCAGTTTTACCCGGTATCACTACTCACTACACAGTATAAAGCAAAGTCACTTTCCGCGTATGTCCTTCCCTATTTATGCTTATATCTTTAAATCTACGTTACGGATTTTTATGCAGCTTTTTTAATAGATAGAGTAATTCAAGAAGAAGGTTTATATGTATAATATATGCCTAATATAGTAGAGGGTGCAGCGGGAACTGGATCTGACGCCACGCGGGCTGAAAAAGTCCTTGCCGCCGGGTCATTTAGTCTAGAATAAAATAGCTACGACCCATCGTAGATGGATATTGTAGATACTGTAGGTACCCATACTTACATTATATTAAAGTAATACCTACATTAATTCTCAACTTATCAATTACTATTTATATTAAATGTCAAACGCTCGACCAAAATCTTTAATTCAATAATTACCAACACATTAAATCAAATATAATTGTAATATTATTCTAAGTACACATTAATTACACACATTTAGATAACAAACTTGTAATAACACTGACATTACTTCGTTTTTTATCGTTAAGTACAGTTGGCACAGATAATTAATCACTACAGATAGTGCAGGATTGCAGTTGGGAGGTCAGATAGCAGATGCTCCCATAAATACCAAGATAATTCGAACTTAAAGATATTTTGGGGTTCTACTAAGATTTGAATGATTTTTTATAGCATTTATTATGCTAACTTTAAAATTTAAATACATCAGGAAAAACTAAATGCTCAAGTGGAACTTGAACCTACGACCTTTCCCTTACAGGGGGAGTACTCTTCCAACTGAGCTATTGAGCCGGTGGAACCATCAACCAACTTTCTCCACCGTCGCCCTTAAAGACGGATATAAAGAGAAGGGAAATTTGAAGCGATTCAGGTGTGGAAGCTCAGTTGGAAGCGTATTCCCTCTGTACGGGAAAGGTCGTAGGTTCAAGTCCCACTTGAGCATTTCATTTTTCCCCGATGTATTCGTATCTAAAGATCTTCGAGGCCAATCTCACCAGTAAGTCGGCACCTACTGATCGCAAGGCGACGCTCTGGTGTACGCTTTCTTTACGGGTTTGGGAGGCCAGATGGTCAAGATACAGAAAGTTAAGAGAAGCCAAATCAAAATGAACTGAAGAAGTAAGTGGTATACGTGGATATTTGCGTACAGTCAGTATCAGAAAAATATTGACGAACAAAGTACTCAAAATGATCTTAATTTCGTTTTTTTACACCCTTCCAGTTGACTGTATGTTCTGATATTTGGTACACAGCTTTAGTTTGAACAATAATACCTTTGAAATCAATAAAACAACTTGATTTGCTCTTAATACGAGATTTAAGATTATTTTGAGACTGCGTCGTCAAGATATTTATGACGATGACTGTACAAAAGGTAAAGATAAAAGAAATGTAAAAGAACCACCATCTTATGGTCAATAGCATCAGAAATAGTGATCCGTATGTTCTGGACTGCACCTCAACATTTTACCATCTAGCGTGGTGCAGTCAATTGACGGACCAAATAAAAAAAAAGGAAGAAAAAGAGATTTTTCTTTCCTAATGCTAAGACTTTCTCTACCTGTGATAATACATATTATAATTTATTTTTTATATTAGCTTGGCTTTCGATATCATAAATAAAAACTAACTTTAAAGTTGAAACTTTTCTATACAAGCAATAAGCACTGCACGCGTCTAAACGATACACGTAGCGACATCTAGTATGCAATAGCGACACTTATACACCAAATAGAACCGAAGTAAGAACCATGAAACTGAATAGTCTGCATACTGAATAAATACAAAGAAATGTTATTTTATTTTATTAGTTTTCATAATTTATTATTACTGTTTCTTCTTTGATGCTCGACTTTTCGATGCTTTTTGAAGTTATGTGTGTATTTATCGCAGGTTTATAAGTGCCCGGTTAATGGCAATAGGCTCGCCACCTATTACATTGGGACCTAAACATAAACTGACGAAATGTGGGTGCTAGCACCTCTGCCTACCCCTTCGAGGAATACAAGCGTGAGTTTATGTTATGTTTATTATTATTTTATATTGTTTAATTCTTATTCATCGATACTCAAAAAAAAACATCAATCAAGCCGACCTCACCAACTCGCGGTGGACCGGTACTCTTACAGATTTATTGAATATTTAGACAAGCACACGGCCCACCCGATGGTAAGTGGTTACCGTGGCCTATGGACGTGTGGGACACCAGGGGCGTCGTACTCGTGCTGCCGACACTGTGAGAACTTACTGCGGTCCATCTTGAAGAACCCCATATTGTAGTCGATTGGAATGCAATGCTAAAGTGATGATGAGGCCTAAAAGCCCTGCAATTTTTTACATAATAATAATTATTATAAATAAAAATATAAAACAAAACATAATATGTGCAAAACGGCAAGTTCAGGCGTCAAAGAATTCCTCCCCATCGACGTCAACCGGAAGGGTGGCCAGAAGGCTAGCGAAAGCGACATCGCCACGTTGAATGGTAATGCTGTAAACGAATGAAACAGGCTCTTCTCATGAGGTTTCCCAACCTCCAGGCAGGCCTGCTCCAAAGTATCTTCTCTATCATCAAAGATCTGCTGCCTCCCGCAAAAGTTATATCAAGAAAGAGTAGGAAAGCAGACCCCGGGTCCTAAGTACTAGTTTGTGATACAACCTACAACGATACCTCACGACAATGAACCACCACATCATCATCTCCAAAAAAAGGTTCATTCTTGCTGTCGGCTCGATCAAAGCGCGTCGCATGCGCAGCGCACATTGTACGCTAATGCGCGCATTGACAACGAGAGCCGACGAGACCCGACGAGCGACGGACGGAGCCGACCGCGCCTTCATAGCGAATACCATTGTCCGAATCTATCCATACTAATATTATAAATGTGAAAGTAACTCTGTCTATCTGTATGTTACGCTTTGACGCCTAAACTACTGAACCGATTTTGATGAAATTTGGTATAGGGGTAGATTAGATCATGAGAAAGGACATAGGCTATGTTTGGTCGCGATAACCGACATCCACGCGGGCGGAGCCGCGGGCAAAAGCAAAAGCTAGTTTAATAATAAATATAGTTTTGGATTTCCATTGAGCTTTTAAACCAGAAAGAAATTGAGAGAACATAGATTCGTGTAGGAAAAGACAACTGCACGACATTTATAAGGCGTCCAGCCTCACACATTACGATTGGAAACGGTCCGCACTGTGCGGTATGAAAGCAACTTCATCCCGGAGGCGAGTCGGGGACACCGTTGTCCCACCTCTCGAGGAGGGCCAGACCGTAAGGGATGGCCCTGGGTCAGCCGGGGTGCGAGGGATATGTCGATGACAACCTCACCACCGGCATAGCACTACGACTCACAGTCGGCGTGCGGTTTTAGTCGGTTCGAGTCCGACATAACCTCCCCTTCCGGCTCCGGCGGGGGAGGTATCCGAGGGGATTTCCGCACGGAAAAGAAAGCAACTTCATCCACACTCAAGCTGTGGAATGAACTCCCTGCTGTAGTTTTTCCAAGCTGCAGTAACTGCAATGGGCTCTTCAAAAGAGCTTTGAATGTTCTGAGTCGGCAGCACGAGTGTGATATCCTTAGTATTGCACACGTCTATAGATCTGGTAATCACTATCCATCATGTGGACTGTGTTCCTGTCTGCCACCGAAGTGTTATAAAAAAGGTTTTTTTTATAAAGGACACGTCTATTTGACTTCACCTCGCCTGATGGTAAGCTAAAGGCAAAGTCTCAGAAAGAGGGACACCATCGTAAACATGTACCATGTTAACAGGGGTGGCACTCAGCTTGACGGCCTCATCAGATGCCTATTCACGCCCCGCTTAGAGGACCCGGGACTGTAGGAAGAAGGAAACACGTGAGCTGGCAGGGAGTTCTAGATCTTAATGGTGCGGCATAGGAATGAGTCACTCAAACACTTAGTAGTAGTTAAATGTGCATCTACTCGCAAATTCTTGATATTTTTCATAGTTATATAATTCCCGTTATCATCATTGTAAGTAAATCATGGAGAGCGAGAGTTTAAAAGTTAATATCGATATACATGTCCAATACGCCTCTGCCTATCCTCATGCTTGATTATGTCATTTCCACCAGGATACAGACTGTTTTATGCTATCAAGCGTTCACGATAGCATTCCACTTATAATTACTTCTGGCCAAACAGCTCACGCTTAGCAGATTATAATTTTAAATTATTTTTATCGCTCCAGTCGATTATACTTTGCCCGTGGGTCACATCCTAATAATATAAGCTACATACCTACTTCATTATCTGCGTCCCTTAAAAAAAACGGTAGTCTATTATTTTTTTATGACTTTGACAGCAAATGTCAAAATGAAATGCTTAGATATAGCTATACCGCCGTTCCCAATAACATACTGACAGTTAAAGATACGGCGGCGGCGCGCTAAATAGCGCGACTCCCCATTCCGGGGGCGAGTTGGGGACACCGTTGTCCCCCCTCCTGAGGAGGGCCAGACCGTAAGGGATGGCCCTGGGTCAGCCGGGGTGCGAGGGATATGTCTATGACAACCTCACCTCCGGCCTAGCACCAAGACCCACAGTCGGCGTGCGGTTTTAGTCGGTTCGAGTCCGACATAACCTCCCCTTCCGGCTCCGGCAGGGGGGGTATCCGAGGGGATTTCCGCACGAAAGAAAAAAAAAAGACAGTTAAAGATAGATCGCATCAACGGATAAAGTGCTAGGCTGTTTAAATTCAAAACTAGTAACTCCTATTTCACACCAATTTCGGAAAATACCTAAAATTATACCGCGATGCGCCTTCCCGCAAAAAATCAGTTACCATGTTTTGAATTTATACAGCCGATACGTCAAATTTCACTGTTGCAATCTATCTTTAACTGTAAGTATGTTATTGGGAACGGCCGATAGTACGACGCGACGTACTGATCGACCATATGAAACTCGTGGGGGGCGGACACACGGAATCAAATTTACTGGCGTGGCTAACGTGGCTCTGGTAGAATTTCTCGAAAAACTTGACACTGGCGTTTCGCCATTAATGATTTTATTAATATTAATTGCGGCGACTACTGCAGAAGCCATTAAGAAGAAGAGAAGCTATAGTACGGCTGTTAGCATTTCAATTGTAGCGGGCGCATAGTCTCTCTCCCGCAGGCTGCGGGTTCGGCCCTATAAAGAGCTGGTCGGAGGCTCTTCAAGAAGGCTCCCCTCTCAAACCTCCAAAGCAAATGGTACAGTGCTGGTCTTTGATGCCACCCACATGCGGTGGATTTCAAACCGTCTCAGGCCAAACGGTTTGAGGTCTACTGCTTCCTCTGGCGCACGATAAAGATTTAGAATGCTCTGCCTGCTCACATGTTTCCCTTTTTGCAGCAGGACGTGAAAAAGAATCTATCAAGGCCGTCAAGTTAGGGACCACCATTTTAAGATATAAAAAAGCAAGCAGCTTATAGAGAGACGGACAGACATGCTTATGTAACTATGCTGAGGTTGCTACTGCTGTAGGTACAGGAGTTGAGCAGTGGGGGTTAGCGTTGGCGAGTCTTGGGTGCAACCAGCACTCAATGTTGAGATGATGATGATAATTTGTATTAAAAACTAGCTGTGCCCGCGACTTGGGCTGCGTTTTGTTCGGATATTTTTTTCGAAAATAAGAAGACGTGAGTAAGGCAACACCAGCTGTCTACAGTAAAAATCCGGTAGAAATCGGTCCAGCCCCTTCGGAAATTATCCGTTTAAACAAACAAAAAAATTAAATTCCTATTTTGTTATTGGTATTGTGTTAAAATTCTGAAAAAACGTTAGAAGCAAACACTAGAATTCAATTACTTATTATATACTAGCTTTTGCCCGTGGCTCCGCCCGCGTGGATGTCGGTTATCGCGACCAAACATAGCCTATGTCCTTTCTCAAGGTCTAATCTACCTTTATACCAAATTTCATCTAAATCGGTTCAGTGGTTTAGGCGTGCAAGCGTAACATACAGGCAGACAGAGCTACTTTCGCATCCATACTTCCATACTAATATTATAAATGTGAAAGTGAATGTCTGTCTGTCTGTCTGTATGTTACGCTTTCACGCCTGAACCACTGAACCGATTTTTATGAAATCTGGTGTAGGGGTAGCTTAGACCTTGAGAAAGGACATAGGCTGTGTTTTGGCGCGATAAACGACATCCACGTGGGTGGAGCCGCGGGCAAAAGCTAGTATATAATATTTGTATGAGTATGGAAGTATTGATTGACTGAATAAAGCAGCGCATACAGTACGATCTTCTTCTTCATCTTAGCGTTAATCCCAGGCGCATCCGAAACTTTCAACTTGGAGTCTGGGGTCCGCTTTACCAATCTAACTACGGATTTGGCTAAACTTACATATTTTCTGTGAAGCAACTGCTACCCGACCTCTACCATCCAAAGCCAATATCTAAGCATTACAGTTAAACCCTTTAGGTGCATGTGGTCCAATTATCATTTCATCTAAAGTATCAAAAGGTCCATAGTATTATAAGGTCTACAGTATCATTTCGTCCATATTATCATTTCGTCTACAGTATCAAAACGACCAGAGTATCATTACGTCTAGTTTTTCGTATAGTTGGACTATGAACAAAACTTTTTGGTTGGACTACAAAACCCTACACACTTAAGTTCGAAAATAAAAGCTTATATTTAGAAGAAATATAAGCTTTTATTTCCTTGACTTGACTAGTGATTTAGTTACCTAATAAAAACCTTTAGGTGCATGTGGTCCTACGAGGCTCTTTACACAGAGATAGACTAATTGACATTTGGACGAATAGATACTATGGACCATTTCATGAACTAGACGAAATGATACTGGTCGTTATAATACTATGGACCTTTTGATACTTTAGACGAAATGATAATATGGACCACATGCACCTAAAGGAGTTAAACCAGTTATTGGACTTTTTAGGGCTCCAACTAGCCGTAACGACTGCCATTAGGTACATATGTTCGGATGGCACCCGGGACCGACGCGCAGCTTTCCGAAGCACGACCAGTCAAATGCAAATATCTATTTTACATTCACAAATATTTGCACTGAGCGGGGAATGAACCCTCGCCTCCTACGGAGCGGCCGCGGTCACTACCGCTACACTACCATCACTACAATTATTTATTTTACCGTTAAATACAATTAAAGTGTAGCAAAACAATGTAAGTAGGTAATGAAACTTTTTTGCTACATTTTAAATACCAAGTTTAAGCATCTAACACCACATTAAACTCACTAACAGATGGCTACGCTACTATATTCGTAAATTAATTAATAGATTTCGTTCGTAGATACGGGGCTTTATATCCTCATGAAATACGCGGTAATTTTAGTGAGTGCTTATTTGCATTAGGCTCTGTAATGTATTATCTTTGCCACTTAAAAAAACAGTATTGGACGTTGACAAAGCGTAAACATTTAAAGTTAGAACATTTTTTTTTTTGCAATTTTTTTTTTTAATTAGGTCCTTACTTATGAGGTGCGACAATTACAATTCGAACACTTATCGTCAGTCGCAATGAGGTCAACCGCCAAAGAACTAAAGTTATCGACATAGTACACAGAATAATCAAGCTGAAGTGCCAGTGGGCTGGCTACATTTACCGAAGGCCGTTGGAGCAAACGAGTCCTAGAGTGGAGACCGCGAAAAGGCAAAGGAAGGCGAGAAAACCCTTAAAGGGGTATTACATCTTCCTAAATTCAGAAACCTGAATTTAGAAAATTCTGAATTTAGAACAGTGTAATTGCATTTAGGAAGCAAAGCTTCCTAATTAGGAAGCTATTTAGGAAAAGAATGGTTTCCGACGTCCTAAATGGCTAAAGTGGGTATTACATCTTCCTGAATTCAGAAATCTAAATTCAGGAAGCTATTTAGGAAAAAAATTCAGTCACCGAAGCTCGCGATTACACGTTCACTAATTTAGGATCCTAAATCATTTTTGAAGGACGAGCGGCAAGGGACGGACGTGTCGACTGTCGAGTGAATTGCGACACAATGCCCTCAATACTATAAAAAAAATAAAAAAATATTGATATTGCCATAACCCTTGCGGTTAGCTTAACGACGAACGATTTTTTTCGTTCATAATCAATTTGAATAATTAGCATACCTACTACATGCTGTAAAATTTCATTCAATCATTTGGGCGGAGTAATCAAAAATCAATGAATAGAATGAATGACAGATCATTCATTGGTTCCGATAGCATAGCTCGTAAGAGCGTCGGTAGATTGCTCCACCATCGCCTTAAAGACGGATACAGATTGGTTTGGGCGTGAGTCTGGTAGCTAGGTGGTCAAAGCATTCTCCCTGTAAAAGAAGGATCGCGGGTTCAAATCCCGCCTGGACCGATCATATAATTTTTCCTTGATCGATTTGAATAATTAGCATACTAGATGATGTAAAATTCCATTTATTTCGTCGGTACATACGCAATATTATATTGGGAGGGAAAGACAAACGTGCGCTCTCGACGGCAGGCGCGCGGCGACTGAGCGTTCTGAATTTAGGGAACGTAATTACACTCATCCGATTTAGCCATTTAGGACGTCGGAAACCATTCTTTTCCTAAATAGCTTCCTAATTAGGAAGCTTTGCGTCCTAAATGCAATTACACTGTTCTAAATTCAGAATTTTCTAAATTCAGGTTTCTGAATTTAGGAAGATGTAATACCCCTTTTAATCGGACGAGTGTAATTACGTTTCCTGAATTCAGGACGCTCAGTCGCCGCGCGCCGGCCGTCGAGAGCGCACGTTCGTCTTTCCCTCCCAATATAATATTGCGTATGTACCGACGAAATAAATGAAATTTTACATCATCTAGTATGCTAATTATTCAAATAGATCAAGGAAAAATTATATGATCAGTCCAGGCGGGATTTGAACCCGCGATCCTTCTTTTACAGGGAGAATGCTTTGACCACCTAGCTACCAGACTCACGCCCAAACCAATCTGTATCCGTCTTTAATGCGATGGTGGAGCAATCTACCGACGCTCTTACGAGCTATGCTATCGGAACCAATGAATGATCTGTCATTCATTTTATTCATTGATTTTTTTATTACTCCGCCCAAATGATTGAATGAAATTTTACAGCATGTAGTAGGTATGCTAATTATTCAAATTGATTATGAAAGAAAAAATTCGTTCGTCGTTAAGCTAACCGCAAGGGTTATGGCAATATCAATATTTTGGTTTTTTTTTTATAGTATTGAGGGCATTTTGTCGCAATTCACTCGACAGTCGACACGTCCGTCCCTTGCCGCTCGTCCTTCAAAAATGATTTAGGATCCTAAATTAGTGAACGTGTAATCGCGAGCTTCGGTGACTGAATTTTTTTTCCTAAATAGCTTCCTGAATTTAGATTTCTGAATTCAGGAAGATGTAATACCCACTTTAGCCAGAGTGACGGACGACCTGAAAAAGGTGGCTGGATGCGGAAGGTGGAGGATCACGAGCTATGGCGCACATCGGGAGAGGCCTATATTCAGCATTAGAGTGCGATAGGTTAAGTGATTTCATTTAATTTGATCCTCAGTCCAACCTACTGATGAAATCTAACAAAAACGACAAAAACTGTACTAAGGAATTCAAATAACAGTAACAATATAATATCAATGACCTAGCACCTCTAAGACAGCTGCCATACCATCTCTTCACCACAAAATATAACCTCTAGAATAATAAATTAAAAGCAATATTGGTTGGTCCATTAAGCGTCTCAAAACTCGAAACAAAAGAAAAAAATGTTCTTTTAATTACTCATAACAAAACCAAGGGTCAATAACACGGAGAACAAAAGCCTCAATATCCCTTCGAAGCTTCGAGATAACCTATGTAGCTCATTAAGTGTTTTAATTTTGTATTTTCGAGGCGTCCATTACTGCGCCTTCATTCATGATCAGGCATTATGGCAGCGCGCCTATGCCTGAGTGTGTATTAAAAAAACTCAGATTTATGGTTAACCAGTGTTGCGATTTGCAAATAATTTTGCTAAAATTGGGGAATTTTAAAATACATTCTATACATATATACCTACATACATAATTATGCCTAGTTGTTAACTTGTTACATGTTATCCTAGAAAGATTACGCAGAGGTGCTTATACACCTTCATTTCAATAATATCTGTTTTCAATCTCTAGTGGAAGATAAGGCTATTAATGGGGCCTTTTTTGACCCTGGCTTAGTTTGGACTGTATAGACTACTAGCTTTTGCCCGCGGCTCCGCCCGCGTGGATGTTGGTTATCGCGACAATACATAGCCTATGTCCTTCCTCAAGGTCTAATCTATCCCTATACCAAATTTCATCAAAATCGGTTCAGTGGTTTAGGCGTGAAAGCGTAACATACAAACAGACAGACAGACAGAGTTACTTTCGTGTTTATAATATTAGTATGGATATTGTATAGGTACTTCTACACACACACGTCGGATTTCTCACTACCTTGGAGACCCAAGATCTTGCGAAGTGGAGTAGGAAGAACCGGAAGGCGGACCCTGAGCTCCGAGGACACCGTGGCCTCGGATGCAATCAGGACTAACGTCTTTATGTGGATGATGATGATGACTGTCGGATTTAGAACAGCCCTATACCTTACACCGGGAATAGTAATACGCTATTTTTATCCCAGGAATAAAAGTGGGCATATCAATATACCTACTACGAAAACATATCCGCTGCTGCCTGCTGCTGGCCTATCATCAAATAAATTAATTTATGCCTGTTTTGGGTTTTGTATTCTTCAGAGGACAAGCTTAATATATTCAATGTTTTATTATTTTATTAAAAGTTTTAGACACAACCCGCGTTAAAAAACGTGTAATTAAAAAAACTCATATCCATGTGACAATCAATTACCGCCCACAAGCCTCATTCAAACAAATCTCGCTTAATTTGTGTACCAATGTCCGTTTTAATCGAAATTTCATGCAAGAACACGCCGAAGCGTAACTAGTTCTCTCGAATTAAACACCTCATTATACTGTTAGGTATATAACAAAACCAAAACGTTTACCTACGTTTATAATATCATTTGTAAAAAGTACGGCCAGAAGCGACTCGGACTGGCGCATGAAGGGTTCTGTACCAATATCAGTATTATGTTACCGCTATAACAATTAACTTTTTTCCATTTTTTATACATAAACTCATATAAACTCACGCCTGTATTCCCCGAAGGGGTAGGCAGAAGTGCCAGCACCCACATTTCGCCAGCTTATGTTTAGGTCCCAATGTAATAGGTGGCGAGCCTATTGCCATTAACCGGGCACCTTATAAACCTGCGATAAATACACACATAACTTTGAAAAGCATCGAAAAGTCAATTACAATACAATTTTTTATCACTATATAATTAATATAGTTTTGGCACAAATGTGAGATGTACAATATTAATACTGAAGTGGTACAAAAGATTATAACCCTGTTACCTAAATTAGGCTCAGGGCCTGTATCATAAGCAATAAATAACCCCTACATAAACCCGCAACATAAATACATCATCAGATCTGTAAAAAAAATCAACTGTCCATAGGAAGCACCGGTTACCGCGGCTCACGATAAACAGCCTTATGACTTTGTGACAGACAAACTGACAGCGAAGTGTTAGTAATAGGGTTCTCTTTTTACTTTTTGGGTATAGAACCCTAAAACCTTATACATAACATATTTATAATATAAAGTTCATTTACATCCACACGGCGTTGTTATAAATATGCATAAAGTAATTTTTGTGAGGCTTAATAACACTACGGCAAGCGTACCGAAATTACTGCACACCACACACCATCACCAATCCTATTCATTTAAAACCAATTATGTTTTATTATAGCCAGAGAGGGACGGAAGATGTTAAAGACAAGTGTGAGAAAAGGATCGAAAGTCTAAGTCAATGATTTGGGTTGCTACGTGTGAAAATTTATTTATGGTTTATTGGAGCGGTCGGGGAGGGATGTCAAATTGATGGTCTTAATTGGGTATTTTGAAATTGCGTAAGTGCAACACTGGTTTTTTTAAACGTCGGGAAGAAAGAGTGAGAGTTTGGGTAACATCGGGTTGATCCGGTTTTGTATAGCAATATCTCTTTTGCTCAATACATATCTACAGGAGAGTAATTAAACATAAATAACATACATATACCTTACTTACGGCTGTAAATTCTCGAAGGGGTAGGCAGAGGTGTACTACCACCCACATTCCGCCAATGGGCTATTTGACTATTTTTTTTTTACTTTCGAAAAATTACCACTCTCTTATAATATAATGAACTGTAAAAGTAAAATTTTCGTACGACAAATAGTTTTCAAGATATTTGATTTTGAAATTTTCAATTTGTCGCGCCGCCGCCGCCGCCCGAAAACGCTCCATACAAAATCGTTCTAAATTGTGACGTCACGCTTCGGTAGCGCGCAGTGAAAATGTATGGAGTGCAAGATAATATCGCATTTATCTCGGTCTACGTTGCGTTTACACTTATATAGTTCATAATAAAAGTTATTTAAAATTTAATGAGGAATCTAAAAAGTTATATATTTGAATTGAATTTGATTGTTTATATTTTTACTTTTTTTGGGAATTTCAAGTAATGAAAAGTCATAGTTTCAGTTTAGATATGCAATATTTTATTTTGCAAGGCGTATTTTTTCACAACAAGCTATCATATTAACTAGTATTGGGAAGAATCGACGACTTAGTCAAATACCCTATTATGATTTTCCGCCCGTCCCACGTAATAGGGAGCAAGCCTATGGCCACCAAGCGGGGACTTCGTCATGAGCTGTATGTTTACTGTAAGTTGGATGGAGAACAGGCCTATCCCTAAGTCACCTTCTGCTACACCCACAGGAAGAGATAGAGTGCCCCAAGAGAGTCTCTGCCATATAACATAATTTAAGTATCTTTATGGAGTAGTTAAAATAAAGCTATATTTTAATCCATACTCCATACTTAATAATTATAAATGCGAAAGTAAATCTGTCTGTATGTTACGCTTCCACGCCAAAACCACATAGATTAGACCTTGAAAAAGAACATAGGCTATTGAATGAATTTTTACAGCATTAAGTACAGCATCAAAGAACACATAGCTGACATAAAACACCAACGCTCAACAAAGTCAGCTGTATGTGAACACGCGCAAAAAGGCACCAACCATTACCTAAGGTTTGATAAACCACAGATACTCGCCAAAGAACACCGATATATTCCTAGAATGATCCGCGAGGCTATTGAAATTAAAAAACACCCAAATTTTAATAGAGAGGATGGATGGACCGTACCACCAGCTTGGGACCCAGTCATCCACTTAATCAAACCCAGTAAGCAGCAAAATTCAGCAAGACTTAACAACACAGTGAGCTCATTCTGCGTAAATACGAACACCAATAGTTCACCATGATTCGGGTATTTTGAGATAACTTATACTTCAAACTATGTGACAACTACCATCGTGAGTCACACCGCGAAAATGGCTGCTGCAAAGCAGCCGAAACGTCGGGTTAAAAAGTAATCATAACAAATATATCGCGATAGAATCCGTAAAAAGTGGTTTTATTTCAATTAAGTATGCTAACTATATAATCCCATCTTATACGTCTTTATGGGAAATTTGAATCACATCGGGCGTGTCTCGGTAGCCGAATTGGTCAAGGCATTCCCCCTGTAAGGGAAAGACTGCGGGTTCGAGTCCCGCCCGAGATGATTCTTCTTTTTCCCTATGTACCTATTCGATTAACATAGGCTATGTTTGGTCGCGATAACCGACATCCACGCGGGCGGAGCCGCGGGCATAAGCTGCATCCAGAAACGTGTACTGCACATATAGAGCACATTTTAGGTCCCTATACGCTCGCCCCTATTACGTTGGACCAAAGTTGGCCAAATGTGGGTGCTAATTCACTTCTGCCTACCCCCTTCGGGTTCCGAGCGATACCCATGATTTAATATGTCTAACTATAGACAGCCTACATCATGAGTGTACACGGTATACAGCCACAGACCTCACTCAATCAGCAATACACCGATCAAAATGCAAATGGCATATTTTTTAATCTTTTTGCGGACGCAGGTAGACCACCATAAACTGGCAACAAATTACACACTGCTTTTATTTTTAATTGGTACGGACGAGCCACCGTCTTCGCCAGCGGCCGCCATGACCCTTCTATTTTTGAATTATGGCGCGCAGACACGTGATTGGTCGGTGGATGCGTTTACGTTCAGTAACCAGGAATTTATAACCGATGCTTTCATGGGGGCGAGATACCATCTAAAATGTAATAAGTAATTGCGTTTTGTACCTCGTGGGTTCCGTGGTTAGTTAGTGTACGAATGGGAAGTCCTGGTTACGATTCCTTTTTCGGACAAAATACTAGAGTATTTTTGTAAGGAAATTGAATTTTTGTAAGAAGTGTGTCCGATGTCGTAGAATTTGCAATCGGGAGATGTCTCTTATGCAACGGCGAATAACGTAACGATGATAATGACGACACTAAATTTTATACTAACAATTTGATTTAATTCTGTGGTTCTGGTGAATTTTCATTCCGTTAAAGAATCATCATTGGACCTTGTTGAAATAATTTCTATAGTCCTGGGTCCTTTAAAAGGCCTTAAAGCTAGGGGACACCATCGTAGCATTGTGTCTCTTACGGAGATCCTCTGTAGGTACTGAAACTTTGCCTTCAAGTTATCATCAGGCGAGATGACGTCATATTGACATCCTAATTATTAAAAAAGATACTTATTGGATAGTGTCGGTAGTTTAGTGATTAAGGTGTCAGCCTTACAATCGAGAGGTCCCGGGTCTGAAATCCAGGCCCTCGAGTCTACTAAACCACTGTGGTGCCGCAGTCACTGCAAAAAATGACATTCAATTTTTGACTTTATTTGTACACGCGTAAAGTTCAAAATGAAATGAAAACCGTTTCATTAGGTACCTACACTATTTTAATTCCTCTGCAAAAAGTCATTTTATTTTGAACTTTAAGTACATCGCATTAAAGTCTACTATTTTATGCCGTTTTTGAAGTGGCGGTGGCACCACTGTAGTTTGGCTTTAGTAGAATTGAGGCCCTGGTCATTACTCTACCGACGTGAACTCACTGCTAGCACAAGTTGGTGGGGTTATAACAGGGATGGGCAAACTACGGCCAGCGGGCCAACTTCGGCCCACGAAAGCATATAATCTGGCCCGCTGACGGTTCTTCGACATCAACAGTATTATTTTGATGGGCCAAAAGTATAAAGGAGACTAGCTTTCGCCCGCGGCTTCGCCCGCGTGAATGTCTGTTATCGCGACAAAACATTTCTCAAAAGACGTAGGTGTACGAAGTTTCATGCTTCTATCACCTATTTTGGGTAAAATGGGTTCTTAGTGGCTGATACACGTGTTCATTCATTTCCTAAAAGACACAGGTTTATGAAATTTAGTGCATTCTAGCTCCGAAAATGACGGACTTTCATACAAACTTCCATCCCTTATTTTGCATCTTTAGTAGCAGAATTTCCAAAAATACTTTCTTAGTGGATGCTTACAACATAAAATGCTTTTACTGTCAAAATTTCAAGTTTGTAGGTCCAGAGGTTTAGGCTCTGCGTTGATGAGTCAGTCAGTCAGTTGGGACAAGTAATTTTATATGTATAAGTAGAAGATTTTGGTATCACAACAGCTGCTTGAGAGCCGCCTCTACCTCGCACTGGTCGAAAACGCGTATGAGACTCTGCTGCGGAAGCTAGTAACAGCCCTAGGGTGAGAGTTCTCTCGCTCACGGCGATGCGTAGTGCGTATGCTGGGGCTGCCACTGCCGCCGCCACCGCCTACTTCTTTCTGCGAGCAAACAATGTTCGTGAGGGAGACGATGGAGCTGGAACGGATGAGACTTGTCAACCGCACAGCCTTTGGCGGAGGCAACTCGGGCGTTGGAGGTCGCAAAATAACCTGTCTGAAGCCACCAATCACCCTAAAGAGATGGCCCTGTGTTGGCCGGGGTGCGAGAGATAGTTACCTACTAATATTCCCTCTAACCCCCCCAACTAAGCTAAATTGCTTATGGGTTCACGTCGGTAGTGTAATGGCCAGGATTCGACCGACTCCTTAACCATTAAACTACCGACACTTTCTCAGTCATTCTGGCAACCTACCTGTGGTGTTCTACAGACGGTGCCACAGACGGTGTGTGTTCTAGTCGGTGCAAGCCCGACATAACCTCGGCCCTGGTGAAGCACCCGTGTGGCTCTTCTCTGAAATTTCTTAAAGTTTCTGGCCCCCATCCCGAAAGTTGTCCACCACTGGGTTAGACGGAACATAGTCACTTCAGTTGCTAATAGTAATAATCAGATATTATGTTATGTATAAATACGGTCTTTACATTACTTACCTAAACAATATACCTACCTAGGTAGTAAAGAATTCATCATCGTCATCATCATAATATAGTTCCCGGCTGAATTTCTTGCTGGAGTCTTCTCAGGGGTTATGGGGTCACGATTTGAATCGCTGATCCATTTGCTAAACTAAGTAGTTCAAATTCAAATTCAAATTCCAAAAATATTTCATTTTGCATAGACCATTAAATCGGCACTTACAAAACGTCAACATAAAGTAAATATTAAATACTAACTAATACTAGTAAATGGACCACCGGTTCGAAACGCGGCCCAGACGTGAGAAGACTCCGGCAAGAAACTCAGCGGGCTTTTTTTTTGGTCTATTTACAAAACATTTACTTAGCCTAAAACTTATGGTCTAGATACAATGTTTTGCTTGAATAGCAAAGCTGAACGAACAGCTCATTTCCAAGCTTGTTTATCGTTTAAATATTCTTGGATTTTATAATAGCCTTTCTGGCACAGTTTGCTCTTTACTGCATTTTTAAATTTATTGACAGGTAAGTCTCTGATTTCATTAGGAAGCTTGTTAAAAAAGCGTATACAGTTGCCCTGGAAAGAATTACTTATTTTATGGAGTCTGCTATGACAAACTACGAGATTTTTAATTTTTCATTTGTTCATTACCCCCTTGCACAAAAAAGGCTCTAAAGACCTTGTAGAAAATTACAGGCCAATATCGAAACTTTGCCTCTTCGCCAAGACTCTTGAAAAACTTGTTTATCCCGTTATCTACCATGGCATTAAACAGTCTTTAAGTGAAGCTCAACATGTTTTTTTAAGAAATAGGTCAACCGTGTCTAACTTGCTCACTTGTTCTGACTATCTGACAAAGATTATGTCTGAACCTTCCCAAGTTGACGTGGTGTATACAGACTATAGCAAGGCATTCGACAGAATAGATCACGATATCCTTTTGCAAAAGTTATCGCGCATAGGTATTAGAGGGAATTTATTTAGGTGGTTCAAATCATATATAGAAAATCGCTGTCAGACAGTAGTTTTGAACGGATATAGCTCCATAGCGTCACAGATACCATCTGGAATACCGCAGGGATCCCTTTTGGGTCCGTTGCTCTTTATTATTATGTCAATGACATAGATTCTTGTTTTAGCCACTCTAAGATAATTATTTATGCTGATGACATGAAGATACTTTGCCCGATATCAGAAATCGGTGACTGCCTTGGTCTGCAGCAAGATCTAGATGATCTTCAAAAGTACTGTCTTCTTAACAAGCTAGAACTCAATGTTTCAAAGTGTTGCGTCAGTACCTACCGTTACCTACAGTTACCTTTCAATATAAGCTGCAAAATACTCCTTTAAAAAGAATAAGTGCTGTTAGGGACCTGGGTGTAAGTTTTGACTCCAAGTAATCTTTGACGAGCATATTGATAGCATCGTTAAGAAGGCTTCAAGGGCCCTTGGCTTAATACTAAGGTTCGCAACGGATTTCAAAAATGTGAAAACTTTCAAGATTTTGTACTGCGCATTCGTTCGCAGTCACTTGGAATATGCATCCCAGGTGTGGAACCCGGTGTGCGGTACATACATCGATAGGATTGAGTGAATTCAGAAACGGTTTCTGCGTTTCCTTCAATACAAAACACGAAGGTATACCTCTAATTACACTGTCTGTACGCTGTAGGAGGTTTCATATACTACCCTTGTATGAACGGCGACGCATTGCCGATGTCGTGTATTTGCACAAGATTGTGACTGGAGCCGTGGACTGCCCCGAGTTGTTGGGAGAACTAGGCTTTATCACACGATCTAGACTGCTGCGTAATCCTAGCCTACTCTATGTACCCCTCGTCAAGGTGTCCATTACAATGGCGGGACCAAGTCCTGAATTCTGTCAATTCATATTACAGTGTTTAGTACTAAATTGGTACTATTTGCTACCTTTGGTAAAAAAATTAGTACCTCTTCTATTTCAAAGTTATATTTAAAACAGTCTGGTCCCGCCACTATAACGTTATAATGGCGGGACCAGACTGTACCACTCATGTCGGCCATTGTTAGCTGTGATTAGTTTTATTAATATTTAGTACCTAAATAGTACTCTTGAAAAATGCGTAAAAAGTGTGGCTGGGTACAGCATGTACTGGGCTTTTGTATTAAAACACTGATCCCGCCATTATGTTTAAACGTGTAACGGTCTATTATTTAAAAATGTAGGTAGTTGAAAAATTTACTTATAATGGCGGGATCAGTGTTTTAATACAACAGCCCAGTACATGCTGTACCCAGCCACACTTTTTACACATTTTTCAAGAGTACTATTTAGGTACTAAATATTCATAAAACTAATCACAGCTAACAATGGCCGACACGAGTGGTACAGTCTGGTCCCGCCATTATAACGTTATAATGGCGGGACCAGACTGTTTTAAATATAACTCTGAAATAGAAGAGGTACTAATTTTTTTACCAAAGGTAGCAAATAGTACCAATTTAGTACTAAACACTGTAATATGAATTGACAGAATTCAGGACTTGGTCCCGCCATTGTAATGGACACCTCGTCAAGTGCACCTACAGGCAGAACTCATTTTTAATACGGGTGAGCAGATGCTTCAATAATTTATGTCGTGAATTAGACTTAGACCTTTTCAATACCAATGTATGCCGTTTAAAGCATGTACTAGCTAAGAGGTTCTTTGTCGAAAGTTAATTGTTTACAGTGATGTTATTATGACAATAGTTATAAGTGTTTCATTTCTTTACCTACTGTTTTTTTTTTTAGTATAAACCATTGTTATTCGTGAAAATTTGTTAATGGCCTTCAGCTATTTATTATTTAAGGCTAATATATACACTAGCTGTAAGTTTCCCAAATAAAAAAAAATAAAAAAATAATAAAAAATAAAATTGCTTTTATTTCTAGTATTTATATTGTGCCTGTCACAAAGTCTTGGAAATTTTGCAATATATTTCCTGACATACATTTACAGTCTTTAATATACATATTATTTCAGTTTGACGTTTTGTAAGTTACGTTTTAATGGGCTATACAGAATATTTATTTGACTTGTTGGATACAAGGTTCTCATCTCGGAGCTCGGGGTTCGCTTTTTCCATTTCCTCCTTTTGATTTGGGTTATACAGTTTTAATAGGAGCAACTGCCGCCTGATCTTCCAATCTTGACAGGAAAGCTTACACTAGAACCTCGTTCTTTTTCACAGCAGGACATGGGTCTCTCCCAATGTGCGTCACAACCACAACTCCTGATCACGTCTTTTGCATCTACATTTTTGGTTATGGTTAAAATAAATTGATAATTACGTCAGAAATCAGTAAATAATTATCAGTAAAAAATGCACGTCCTAGCGAAATCAAAAGACGAAATCTTGCAAGCTCTTCCAAAAGACCAAAGTACTAAAGAGCTCTAGTCGCGCCTCCAATTCCATAAAAAAATCATGATAGGCTCGCAGACTGGTAGGGTAGGTTTGGGTAATACTAGGAGGCAGTCAGACAAAGACATAACAAAATCTTTTCTTCGACTAGATGAAAATAATACCTACAAAGTGCACACAATGAACCTAGAAATACAAAACGTATGGTTAACACTAGGTGAATTTTGTATTCCCATAGCCTTAAAATGGCGTACCTATACGACTGGTCACCGGCTCTCCTTAAATTCTATCTCAATGCATTCCAGTTGACCCTCCCCGACCAAAGCAATTTTGTCAAATGGGGAAAAGCCACAGATAAAACATGTAACTCATGTGGTGAAGCAATTGGTACTGCTAGGCACCTACTGGTGGGTTGTAGGACGCTATTAGACCGGGGTCATTACTCGCGCCGACATGATAAGGTATTAGAAATCGTACGTGAGGCGGTAAGTTTGGCGGTAGCTAGAGCGAAAAAACCAAAGAAATGACGTCGCGTTTGTAAAGGAAGGCTGCTCAAAAAAGACAAATCAAAAGCCGTACTCAATTTTGATAGCAGCCGCTGATTGGACATTACTCGCAGATTCGTATGAGAAACACTATAAAATACCGGAGGATGTTTGTGCCTCGTCATCCAGCCAGACCCGATATATTCCTATTTTCAAAACAGCAAAAGCGTGCAGTACTAGTAGAACTCACAGTACCGTGGGAAACTAACATACCTAAAGATCACGCTATAAAAATAAACAAATACTTTGACCTGACCAACGAGTTAACCAAAAATGGCTATGTGGTTAAACTTTACGCCGTGGAAGTAGGAGCAAGGGGAATTCCAGCTAAATCCCTGTATAACTTATTTAAAGACCTCGGATTGCCAAGAGCTTCAGTAAGCTCTTTACTCAAACGAATATCTAAAACGGCGTTGATAGGATCTTACCAAATTTGGATAGGTAGAGGGGGGAACACGACTGACGGTGGAGGTGAGCGCTGATGCATCACAAGGTGGCCACCCTAAAACTACACCTGGGTCGCAAGTCCCAGGCGCCGCCGTCACAGTGTTCCTCTCTGTACCACGCCATGGACCCGGCGACCGCACGGTGAATCCATGGAATGGTAAGAACCGGATCTCATCTCAGTACGTGATCACAACGTAGGTGCTATAATTTTAAACTTGCAATTACGATATTCAGGTCACAACTTAATTTATTACCATGGACTGCAAAATCCAATATTTACATCTATTATTTGAAAATAATTATATATTTTAATTTGTTATTTCTCTTTCGTGGTAATTTGTAATAATTGAATTTCATAGTTCTCACATTAAAAAGTTGACTTATAATAAATTTCAGAACGTTTTTTAAAAGTTAAGGTTAGGTTACCGAACGAAAACTATTCATGAAAAGAAACGTCAAAACAAAGAATGACATAACCACTGTGCATGGTGCGGAGTGAAGTGTTTTAAAATAAAAATTTACCTGTAATTTGAATGTGACAGTGATTTAAAGGCATTAAATAATAAACAAAGTGATCATGTCTTACGCTCTAATACGTCATTTACGCCGAACGGCTGTATTATCGCAACAAATTCGACCTGAAACTACCTTGAGTAACTTATCTTCAGAAGACCTCATATTCCGGCCTCCCATGCCTCAATGGGGCAAAGTGATAAGAGAGGCCGAAAAGATAGTTGGATATCCAACCTCTTTTATGAACTTAAGATGGTTGTTAAGCGACGAATTCGCCAATTTGGCCTTGCATTTGCGTACAGTAGTGAGTATGAAATTTCATGTTTTTGCTATAAAAGTATATTATAATGTATTTTTTCTCAGGAAATCTGAGTATTATAGACTGTTTTCATCTTGCAAGATACAATAATATGCATTATAAATGCATTTATCTGTGATAAACTTGAAATTAACTTAATTATGTAATATAAAACAAGGTTATGAAATATTACAAGGTTATTTCCTGTTATCAACAAAAAATAAACTGACGGAAGTGTTGTCATAAACAAAATTTAAGGTTGCATATTTGACTTGAAGGTCACCTCTAATTTGTAACTGCAAAATATTTTTTTTCTAATTTACCAAAGTCAAATATTCATGATAGTTTAAAATAATTATGCAATAAATTATTAAAATAATTTAATTTGTTTTTTTTTTATTGACTAAGTCAATGATTAATTTTTACATCAATATTTCTAAAATAAATTAAGTAATAATACTAAATTAAATAGTATGTAGTAGTATGTAGTGACACGGGCTCCAAAGCTCTTGGTGCCACTCCATTGATCCCACAATTCTGTTTACTGAAACTTATGCCATTAAAATCAGGAGTCTAAAAAAACTTATTTTTGAACAGGTCAGTATGAACCATCCCATCATCAAAACAGCTAAAATGCTTCTATACAACGAACAAAACAACCTTCAACCGTGGGGTCTCGTTATTTTGTTACTGTCAAAAGCGGTCACCCCATCAAAGTCATTATTATCCAGCACGGTCACAGAAAACCAACGGATACTAGCTGAATTGACTGAAATGATCAGAACTGGTCATTATGTGCACAGAGGATTATTAAACATACCGTTGAGTGACCGCAATAAAAACGCTGACACAGCAATATTTGCAAACAAAATTGCCATCTTAATCGGTGACTATTTACTTGTAACCGCAAACGGTATGCTTGCTAGATTAAAAAACCAAGACTTATCGTACCTGATATCAACAGCTTTAAGAGATTTGAGTGAAGGAGAGTTCTTTGGCCAACGGGATGCACAAAATATGCCGTTACCAGGCAAACCAGCGGACAGACAAACAGATGTCTATGAAATATGTAGTGATACTTTACCGTTAGAAGTGAAAAACGTATTAGGCTCACCAATAAGAGAATGGACTTTACGTTCGTTGTACAACGGTGGAACATTACTAGGTCGAGGTTGTCAAGGTGCAATATTATTGGGAGGTCATGATTTAGAGGCACAAGGAAATGCATACAAATTTGGTTGTCATTTATGTTTAGCTTGGCAAGCGGCATCTGAAATACAAAAAATCACTTCGGACAAAGACTCATTTTCAATAGCAAGCGCGCCTGTACTATTCGGTTTAAAAGACAGCCCGCACTTATATGACCGAATACATGGAAGAAATATTACTGATGTGGATTTTGAGGAATTAAAAGAAGAAATATTAAAAACTAATGCTGTTGAAGAAACTAGAGAGTTGTACACGGAACATGCAGACAAAGCTAAAAGTTATGTAGAATTATTTGGTGATTCGGTATCAATAGATACAATTAAAAGGTTAATTTATACATTGTAGTACCTGCATTACCTGTTAAAGTTTGTACATATCAGGACACTCTGGACTGTGTATTAGAATAATGGAATACAAATTAATAATTATGAAGTCCTCAAAAGTACTAGTGAACTTTAAACTAATTTTCGTAAGCCACGTATCTACTAAGCCACATTTAAATGGAAAACGTGTTGATAAACATGTCCGGCAACATTGCTCAACATGTTGCGCAACTTGTTGTTTGTTCAACGTTTGATCATAGTAGATAGACAGCATTGTTCCGCGTTGTTGCTCGTATTTGTTGTGCAACATTGTGTAAGATAGCGCGCAACAATGTAGCCTAGTGGAAAACAAGTGTAATGTAATGAAAAAATTGACAAAAAAATATTGCAACCAATTCCCTCCTCAGCAAAGCATAAGACAATAGCAAATAGAAAGCACCATGTAGGTACAATAAGCAAGTGATATTCCAATGAAATATGGAAAACTTATAAGTTAGACTAGTCAAACAATTTTTTTATTGTAATTGTTTTTGTGTTAGCAAAACTATTATTTTTGCTAATAGTCTATACTAGATGTAAAAAAAAATTACCACGATCGAAAATTATAAGTAGCAGCAATATTTTAAGGCTGTGAACGTTAATTAAGTTTATAATATTCAGCAACGATAATATTTATTGTTATCATAGTTAAATACTTTAAAAAGAAACTAACCTCAATTTAAGTAAAATTAAAAAAAATAGTAAACAAAACCATCACACTAAAAATAGGCGCGAAAAAGAAAAATATAGACAGAATGGACAGAATCATAGATCCAGTAGTTTCATAATTCCAATTTCAAAAAATGCGCAAATATTTGTTTCAAAGTTGGTGCCTGTTGGTGCGAACAAAACGTAATTAAATACAGTCGACCTTCGACAAAGGAGACAATGTTGCACCTTTATATACAATTTTGTATGAAGAAGTGAGACCGTATCTCCTTTGTCCGACTGTACATATAAAACTGCATAGCGCATGCGAACTTATTTGCACTATTTATCATAAATTTTAATTTATTTTATATTCCATACACACAAGTGTAAACCGCACTTACAAAACGCCAAACCGCGTGATGTTTTTTTGTAGTAGGCAAGTAAGTAGAGATGAATTGTAGATAATTTACTTACATTGTTAAGTGACCGTACCTAAGTGATTATACAACTCGTGCGAGTTAACATGGCACCTGGCTCAATCAAGTGACGTTTAAAGTACTGACTGCAAAAGAAATTTTGAATTTTCGAGAGCGCCATATTTTATTAGATAAATTTCTTAAATTCTTTAATATTCGAAAAACATTGGAAAAAATGAAATGCTCAAGTGAGACTCGAACTCACGACCTTTCGCTTACAGGGCGACTGCTCTTGTTTTTCGAACTTAACAGTTAGCATAATAAATGCTATAAAAAAGTCATTCAAATTCTTTAATATTGATTAAAATAATTAATAAATTTCTGATTACTGAAAAATAAACAATATTCATGGCATGTTTTTCTTATAATAAGCTTGTGTTATACTTACATTGTTGTAAAGCTGAAAGTATAACGTATTACAGGTTTATTCAATAAAATCACTGTTGGTGAAACTACTAGACATTTTTTATTTCTAAAAATGAAATTATTAATATAAGTATATTGATGAAATGTTATCCCAATAAAATATTGTGATTGTTTATCTGTACAATTTTCACATCCTTGTATCGCACCCCTTATTATTAAACCAGGTTAAAGCTATTTTTATCGGAAAGGATATCAGAGATCACAGCAGTGACTAAACATGCCAAATTATAAAAGGACATAATAATTTCATTAGCGTCAGTTCCTTCCGTGGTAGTTTACTGCCTAAATTGTGACAGTACACGTGCATACTAAGAGGGAAAAAGTCCTATTCATTATTTTTATAATATTATATTGATGGATTAGTGTAGTTTTTACTACGGTGATGATTACCGCCGTTGTAATAAGATTCTATATTGATAATCAGATTTATTGAAAGTATTTAATCAAACCACACAACGGTAGAACGAATCTGGATGAAATTTGGCAGAGATAGAGAATTTAAAAAAAGGAATACTTCATAATCCAATCAATTTAATTCGAAAAATCCAAGAAATTCATACTAATATTATAAATGCAGAACATAGTAAATCTGTATGTTATAAAGTATTATGACGAAAACTCAATAAAATAAATCAATATAAATGTTCCAAATGTAACAATAACAAAACTCTACAAAATCTGATAATAAAAACTACGATATTAAAATGTACAACAGTCACTGTGATGCGGACGCTACTGCAGGACGAGAGCGGGGCATCGCGCGGAGAAGTGGGAGGAGGGTTGTTTGCAAGGCCAGGTGCCATGTTAACTCGCACGAGCTGTATGTACCTACCTAAGTACAATGCCCATTTTATGTTGTATTTAAAAGTTATTATTTTAATTAAATCATGTTGCGTTACGCATAACGCAACATGATTTAAATTTAAGGAAAAATAAATTAAATGTTACCTGTTGAAATAATTTGTTATGTTTTATATACAATAAAGAGATTTTACTCTTTCAAACCCTTTTTTTTCCGAGTAACTATTCGTCACTAAATAATTGTTTATCAGAAAAATCTTCAAATTGAAATCAATTTGAAAATTTTTCTGTTCGTCTTTAAAGAGACACCAGAAAATATGAAACAGGACAAACTAAAACAAATGGAAATAGAATAATTAAAATTGATTTATTGAAGAAAATAAAGTCCCAAACGACATTACGACAGCAACGTGCTCTTTCGATTAACAGCAGACCAAATATTCGATCTATTCCACTAATCCCCGTCCCATGATGGAGGTGGGACAAGTAGGATGACTATGTCCCACAGGAAAAACATTCCCTCAGTCCCATCATAGGACCAGTGGGACAGACCACAAATCATAATGCACGGTTCACATTCATCCAGTAACATTCCAGTCCAGCAAGCGAATCCGGTACTGGAATGCTGCTGAAATAATGTGAACCATCACTAGAAAGTGCCCATCCCAGTGAGTAATCTAGTCCAATGGATTGTTCAAGCGCATTTCAAACAGGAATAATGGGAACACTACAATTTCAATCCAGTTCTGGGCTGGATTGATTGGGCTTGACGCAGAATGTTTCAAAAGTGCTCATTTTGCGAACTGCACATTATGAGAATTGCCCATTCTGCGAAGTGCCCATACTGCGAAGTGCCCATTTTGAGAAGTGAGCCAAATACGAAATGCTCGTTTTTTGTCGATTGCATATTTTGCGAAATGCACATTCTGCGTCAAACCCGATTGATTCACTGGATTATTGGACAGGAATAATATTAACCGGGCATAATATCAAAACTGAGCTATCGATGTCGTTCCGAAACTTTTGCTGATCAACCGCCGAACAACTTTTATTCACACATCCATATACTGAATTGTTTCACTGTGTATCGTCGTCGCCATTTTCTGCAAAGCACTCCTCGCGTCTTCCACTGGGAACTTCTCTGTGTACTTCTGAATTACTGCCAACTCATCATCGAGGAATTTCGTGAGGTAATCCATACACCTTGTACTTCGTACAGCGTAGTATAAGTTCTTGTATTGTACAGGCTGTTTCTCTAATTTGGACTCAAGGATATGGCCGTAGACTTGGGGATATTCCCAAGCAGCGATAGTAACTGGTGCTCCGGCTAAGGAGTAGGAGTAAGGATGAGTGAAGAAGTCTTTTATATCGAGGTATAGTTGCCATATAATTGCTAAATGCCCGCCAAGGATGTAAGCGTTCTTTTCCATTTCTGGTTCTTGGTGTGCCAGTTTCATGGCGGCCTGACATCCTTTGCCGAGCATGCTGCCTGTTGTCAGCATTGTCCTCATGACGAATTCATCTTTGCCTCGACCCAGGAATTCATTGGAGCCCAGCTTTTTTAAGTTATCTTCATTCTCCCAATCGTAATGTGGCGTGTTATCTTCCCCTGAAAGATTAAATTAGTTCCTTCAAGCTCTCAAAATATTCGTTAGTTTTATATTGCGAATTCCGCATACAATATAAGCCAATATAGCCCACTATAAGAACTACCGTTGAAAAATAAGTTACGAATATTAGTATTGCATATAACGGTCGGTTTTAAGAAGTTTTTTTTATACCACTTAGGTGGCAGACAAGCACATGGCCCACCTAGTGGAAAGTGGTTACCGTGGCCTAAGGACGTGTTCAACCCCAGGGGCGATACACGTGCTGCCTACCATGAAGAAACCTAATGCCATTATTGTAGTCGCTTGGGAAAACCACGGCAGGGAGTTCATTTTATAGGCGGTGAACATACACAGCGAGGCAAAGTTCCTCAAAATTTGCTGAATATTTCTGAATTATTCTTAGCTAAAACTATATAGTACAAAATTAAACAACAGATATCGTGATAGAATCCAGTTCCAGCAGCAGCAATCCAACCTTCTTACCTTTGGGTTGTGAAAGCACTGGATTGTTATCTGCATCTCTTTCTCCGAAGAAGTCACCTTCCACCAGATCTCGGAGGCCGGTGGAAATGAGCTCCGTCACTTCATTGTTGCGCAGGCCGCCGAGATTTCGTAGGCAATTTGCCAGAAGGTAATCTCCTAAACCATGAATAGATCGGATCAAAGTAAGTTGTCTAATAAGCTATAAGCACAGTCTAACGATTCATACTACATAGATAAGATCTCTCGTTATACTGTGCTATAAGGATGTACCTATATAGGTACAGAGCCATACTAAGATCTTAAGGACGTAAGTCAGCATCAGATGCTAGTCCTCACGCCTGGCCCTCGATTCTATTAAACTTTATTTCTATACGCCTGAAGTCCAAAATGAAATGAAAACAGTTTCATTACACTTCTTCAATTACTCTGCAAAAAGTCATTTAATTTTGAACTTTAACCGTATCTGTTTAAAGTCTATTATTTAATGTCGTTTTATGCAGTGGCGGTGTCACCACAATGGTTTGACTTTAACAGAATCGAGGCCTTGATCACTGACGTATGAGTTTCTGACGAAGACTTTCGGATTTGGATGACAGACGAATAGGAAACGAGGAGGAAAAGAAACAGTAGGAACGGTGACCTGACCACCGTAACGGAGTAGCAGGCCGGCGGCAGAAATATACTGTACTAAATCGGCTCCCCGGACTCCCGGCTCCCCTTCGTAAAGAACTTCCCGGTGTTATCGCTGCTCGACCACCATGAGTCCTCAGCAAAGTCCTCGCGGCCACTCACAAAACAGTTATTTTCAGAGCTCAACCAAATCTAGCCCTTCACTGGGCTCAACAAAACGGTGACCCCAGGCTCCAAAATGGATACAACTAGGACTGACGCTTAAATGAAGAGGAGGTAAGTCCCTTACCGGTTAACAAAACAATTTTATTCCCGTACAGCAGATCTTTGTATTTATCCCCATATTCATTCTTATTCTGAAGATTCTCCATAGCTTTGTGTATCAGGTGACCTGTTCTCTTCATTTCCACAATCTCTGCTAAGCCCCTCTGAGCATGCAGGACCCCGCAGTCGTACTGATCAGCTGTGAAATCCTTGGGGTTAAAGCCAGCTGCCTTCGAGACCAGTAGAATGGTCAAACCGACAGACTGCAGATTGCTTTTCGAACCTAACAGGAGGTTCTTCGCTGATTTTAGCAGCCGGTGATTGGTGCCAACCTGGGGATATACAAAACTTTCAGCAACCAGCAGTGCGTACGAGAACTCAGAGAGATCTAGTATGGTTTCTTTATTTTAATTACTAAAATAAATACCTCCATCCGACTGAGAATCACAGTGACCCATCACTGAATACATAACATACATAACATCGCAAGCTCTTTCGGTTCGAAGGACCAAAAAGATGTAGGGACGGTGTGCAGCCTTTCACATAATTAAATAAATAAATATTTCACAATATTCTACACAACGCTATCTAGACCCATGGTAAGCTTTTATAGCTTGTGTTATAGAATCTAGAATGCGGATAAACATACTTATATACTTTTTTTGTAAATACATACATATTATACATAGAAACACCCAGACCAATGCAAATAGCCATACTCATGCATACAAGATTTACACTGAGCGGGGATCGAACCCGTGCCTCCTGCGTGGTAGTCGCGTGCACTACCGCCACGCTAGAGAGTATAGAGTAGAGAGTAGCTACGGTAGCTAAAAGGAGTATGAAACCCTGTTAACATCTTCTGAACCCAAGATAATCTAACCTGGTAAAGCCGACACCGGTTTTCAAAACTCAAACTTGCGTGCTAACAACCTAGACTATTGCTGGGATGACGATGATTAGCTCCAAGGCCCTTACCAGCTTCCGCAGATGCACAGCTGTGTTCGCAATCTCGTCGTTGAACAGCCATCGGAGGTTGAGGAAAGAGGTGGGGTAGCCCACGATTTGTTCCGCCTCAGAGATCACGTCGCGCCAGTCCAGCTCCTCCTTGCGACCCAGGCCTATACTGGAGATGTCACGAGCTGATCTGAGAAGAAAATTTTGATACACAATTGCTGGTGGGAAGATCCCGATGGGGAGCATGATTCGACCAGACTTATGGCCTGGCGAGCCGCTACCCAATAGTGTTGATTGAGTTAACGAGTTTCCTAGGGTATACCCGAGGTCCTCTCGTAGAAACTGTAGTTTTAGTCGGGTTAGTTCAGACAGAAACACCTCACCCCTAGCCCCGTTACGGCGGTAGGTACCCGTGGAAATTCCACATTTAAGAAAACGGTGTAGACTTCTTTGCGGGATAGTTATTCAGTGAAGTTTGGCTATCAAAGAGAGAATCTGCTATAATTTTTAGGAATAGCCTTCTAGTGTTATACACAGGGTTTCAGGCAGTAAATAGATTTCTATAGCAGAACACCCATTTCTTTCTTTGAAGGCTTTTACAATTCAAAAAACTATCTCAACTCTTAGATCTGTCTTACTCACTCACTCTTATTCTTGATCTACATTAACAAACCTTTGATCCATTCCAACTGATTTATTTGAACTCGACCTCCACTCTAACGAACCTCGTTTGCCACTGTCCTTTAGAGTGGAACTCTTACGAAAGGAGGAACAACTCAGAGTTTTCAAACAATTTGCGTTTCCAAAATTTATGAACTTCGAACGAAACATTGCCGCTAAAGATTTTCAGGTTCGTCGGTAATTTTATTATAAGCGAATATTCGTAAATAATGTGATGCAGGGTAACGACAACTGATTTTGACAGTGACACATCTGTAAGCATTGTTTTCGCTAAAAAATATTGAACAGAACTTTTAAAAAGGTTTTATTGAAATCTAGTTTCTTACTTTAAGCTCTCGGAAGTCGTTGAAATGGATTGGATCAGTTTGCTCTTCCAATGTGTTCAGTCTGTCCCAGCCACCGTTTTCAGGAAGTTAGTCTAACTGGCTAGGGGCCTTCCATTTGCGTTGGCGCAATCAACGCTCTAGAACTCGTTTGCAAAAACGACCATCGGACCGTTGACTGATGTGGCCAGCCCACTACCACTTCAGCTTGCTTATTTTAACAAATCACATCAAGGCGAGTTACAAATTACATCAAGATAAGTAGCAATGGCAATAGCAGTACTAGTCGCAGTAGTCCGGTCAACCGAACTAGCAACCGGACTACTGAGATTAAAGGAATGCGCCATATTAGACTAAATTCCAAAGAACTTACAATTATCAATAAACCTACTTAAGTACATAATTGAAATCATTATTATTTTCCCCCGTTTTATTATGAAAGGTCAAGATAGCAGTTAACGGGAATCAGCGCAGCGTGTATCCGAATGACTTCCCGCGCACGCACCCGCCATTATCGAAGTTCACATCACTTCCGTTGACATTTCGAAAATGCATAGTATTTTTCTAAATTACGCGCCAAACTTAACGGTTCGATATTTCCTTAAAATTGTCCCCACAATTATTTATATAATAGATACCTACCTACTAAATGATGCCCGCGTCTTCACTCATGCCTGTTATGATAATCTTAGCAGACTATATGCTATCCTTGTACCAAACAGCCAGATAGCTGTTAAACTGTAAGTACTAAGTACACAACGTGTATAGATAAACAACAAAACAAACGTTTTAACAATCACATTAAAATCCATACTTCCATACTTAAATGCGAAAGTAGCTCTGTCTGTTTGTCCGTCTGTCTGTCTGTATGTTACGCTTTCACGCCTAAACCACTAAACCGATTTTGATAAAATTTGGTATAGGGGTAGATTAGACCATGAGAAACGACATAGGCTATGTTTGGTCGCGATAACCGACATCCACGCGGGCGGAGCCGCGGGCAAAAGCTAGTATCCATACTCCATACTAATATTATAAATGCGAAAGTAACTCTGTCTGTCTGTCTGTATGTTACGCTTTCACGCCTAAACCACTGACCCGATTTTGATGAAATTTGGTATGGGGTAGATTAGACCGTGAGAAAGGACATAGGCTATGTTTGGTCGCGATAACCGACATCCACGCGGGCGGAGCCGCAGGCAAAAGCTAGTACTTAATATTAAGAGGAAGTAGGATTTTATTTATTTCCTGTTCTTGTTATGTGTTGTCCTATATTATTTTATATTTCAATACAAACTTTTCATTGGTATCTAAAACGCGATAAGTGTATGATATAGACTGAGTTCTCAACTCAGTCTACATGTTTACAATGAAGACATTTTCATTAGCACGCACCACCTGTTGGTTACCGTACAAGGAGGAGGTTCCTCCGCCATTTGTATAAAAATACTTATCTTTACTACCTACTAAAGAGACAAAATGCTATTATTACTCACTAGCAGTTAATATACACTGTTAATTACATTGTTAGCACGTACTAACTCGCACATCGTAAATTGTAGGTGAAATACTTAATCGACTGGCAGTCATAATGTACCTAAGTACCTATAATATTGTAGGACATTCTACATAGCGCTAACTATAGCTTGACTAGAATGTGGATAAACAGATAGATATATTTTTTGTAAATAGTTAGAAACACCCAGATTAATGGAAATAGACCTAAACATGTAATAACTACAAATATTTGCACAGAGCGGGAATTGAACCCTCTGTGTTGTGTGGTGTCCAAGTGCAAGCACTACCGCCACGCCACAGAGTCTATCAAATAGGTTCCACATTACTTTTTAATTGGAATTTATGCATTAAGTCTCTAGAGGTGTAGATACAAATCTTCAAAAAAATAGAATTCCAAATCGTACCTATACCTTTTTATAAGAGCAGCTGGCTTACCCATATTATATTAATTTATTTAAAAATAGTAATTAAACAACCATCACATCCGTTTAGAAGTGACTCGCGGTTATCCTTTTCGATTCTAAATTCAAATCGTGAACGCAATGTTGCCGCAATTAAAAAAGTGCACGCTATCATTATTTTAAAGGCTTAATAGTAGGTTTAGTAATAATTACTGCAGGGAACATCAATGTGAACAGAAAAATTGAGATACTGAGGGAGGGTTTTTTTTTCTTTTTTTTTTAATGGATATGCGTAATAGGTAGGTTGTGTGGCATCAATATTGTTGAGGAATTATAGACTGGGTAAGTACTTAGTTATTCTTTTATGATTATTTATCGAAAAGGTTTAACTAACAATAATGACTTCTGTATTGTGCTACCTCTAGATTGTACTTAAGTAGACACATAAAGCCTACTATTTGCTTCCTTGGACCTCGGGGTCGGCTCACTCAATCTTGCTCATCCAACTAACTCTTAAACTATCGCGTTCCATAATCCATACTAATAGGTTGTCGCGTATAAAAAAAAAGAATAAATAAAAAATACTGTTTGTCGGGTTCGGGAGGTCAGACGACGTCCAAACCTTTTAAACAGCTTTTAGGGAATAGTTAAAGAAATGAGTGGTAATGCGACGGTGAGGTAATAGGTACTTACGATGTTGATGTTCTTTGCTACTTCGGATATAACCCTCGGTAGCTTACACTGGACTATTAGTTCAAGGACCTCTTGTGGAAGTTGAGTCCATGGTCAGGATTCCCAAGTAAATAATAATACAATGTCTTTCAATTCACATGCAAGTATATTCTTATCAATTAGGTAATACATCAGCTTAGTTTGAGATTGCCAGAAGGGCCTTAGAAATAAAGCGTCCACGAGGAACTCGCCGCACGTGGCGGTACGGGATACGAAACGAACGCGCACTGATTCAACCGATATTTGAGCCCAAATAGGCATCGTAGGGGTCGTAGGAAAAGGGACCCCTACATAGCAGCCGCCTGAGCCGCTAGCCTACGGGCAACCACTTTTCCACCATCGCTCCAACCATGCGGCCAAAATATGGCCAACATCTTCGGCACAGACGACTCCCATAAAGATGTCAATGGTATTTCGCTGGCCCCATCGTCGACAGCGTCCGATGGAAAAGGATCGCCAGCCGCAGCGTCCAGGAAACAAAAATGGAGGCTATCTCCACATAATAAATATTTCTTCAACCTTTTTCTATGTGACCATTCTCCTGCACCGGTCCAACACCAAGTGTCTGACTTCATCCTTCAATCGATGTATTAATCAATGAGTTCGTTCTTCAGCTCATTCGCGAGCTTATTCAAATACTCACTCAAACACAGGCTAAGGCATCTAGTTCATAATGCCTAATGCTACAATTAGCATTAGCCAGAAACGTAAAAATTAATACAAGGTTAAGTATTCACAAGCATTACTTAAAAAATTATAAATAAATGTGGTAATATACAGTAGTATACTACAAGGTAATATAAATGCGAAAGTAACTGTCTGTCTGTCTGTCTGTATGTTGCGCTTTCACGCCTAAACCACTGAACCGATTTTGATGAAATTTGGTATAGGGGTAGATTAGACCATGAGAAAGGACATAGGCTATGTTTGGTCGCGATAACCGACATCCACGCGGGCGGAGCCGCGGGCAAAAGCTAGTATACAATAATTATAACGGGAATTAACGCGATCATGGTATAGGTACATACCTTTCAGTTATCTGACGTTATAAACCGAGAATGTGCGGGTAGATGAAGAACCTACTACCTCACGGACTCGAAGATGGCGGGTGTATAGGTGCACAACTGAGCCAGTCAGCCTGTGACCACGGCCGGTGTAACCTGGTCGAAACTTCAGGCAAATCAAAGGTACCTATGTAGCGTGTTGCTCATCCTATACTTGAATTTGACAGCCTCTGTGGCGTGGCGGTAGTGCACGCGACTGCCACGCAGGAGGCGCGGGTTCGATTCCCGCTCAGTGCAATTATTTGTATGCATGAATATGGCTATTTGCATCGGTCTGGGTGTTTCTATGTATAATATGTATGTATTTACAAAAAAAAAGTACATAAGTATGTTTATCCGCATTCTAGATTCCATAACACAATTCCATAAGACCCATGGTAAGCTTTTATAGCAAGCTTACCATGGGTCTAGATAGCGTTGTGTAGAATATTGTGGAATACTTATACTTATTTATAAGGGAGCCACTGTCGTCTAACATCCCAAAAGATGGTTCAACTGTTCAATAAATGCGGCATAACGTGCTCCTCCGAGGCACGGAAGGGTCTCAATGTGTCGCATACATATAGTGGCGTGACCCGTGACGTATAGCTGACAGCCGAGTGACACTGACATTCAGAGAACTGTCAGACTTCTCGTCAGCATACGTCACTTAGTCTTTTTAGTCGTTTTTTTTCTCTGTCGATAATAGTTTTATTTGTGTAGTTTGACTATTTTGTGTGCCATTTTGCGCTGTTTCCCAATAAATGAGTTTTCTTTCTTTCTTTGAATGTCTCAAGAATGGTCACCCATTCTAAGACCGACTTGGCTAATTTTGCAAAACTTAAGGAGTCGACCTTACGATCGATAGATCCCGTGTTCGAATCCTGGCCATTACACTACCGACGTGCGTGAACCCACTCCTAACATAGCATAATTTTTAATTTAGTTTGAGGGGTTAGAGTGAATATTAGTAACTTCGGTTCAAATATTCTTTAAAAAAAAAAGAAAAAAAACGTTGAAATACGTGTCAATCCCTAAACATTCTTCATCATTCTGTTCTACAATCCTTACTAATATTATAAATGCGAATGTAACTCTGTCTGTCTGTCTCTATGTTCGCTTTCACGCCTCAACGACTGAACCGATTTTGATGAAATTTGGAATAGGGGTAGATTAGACCTCGAGAATGGACATAGGCTATATGGTTGCGATAACCGACATCCACGCGGGAGGAGCCGCGGGCAAAAGCTAGTACCAAATTATCTTAGCATATTAAAATTAGTCATTTATGAATGTAATATAGAAACTTTTCTGTAGGTACACTTAAGAATAATTACTTACGGACAGACATGCACTACAATAAATTGTTTGATTTTACAGCAGTTATAAAATCTTGTGTAAGTATGATGCGGGCAACACCGCATGGGGCCAGAAGCCTACCACGGAGCCACCGCTAGTCTCATTAATCCTGACTGCTCTATGGAATGCGATTCCTGTTTTTAAACGAACGCTTTTTAAAATCATCATTTTCATTATTATTTTTAGTTGTTGCTTGTGGTTTCTGGACGAAGTTTGCGGTAGGTTTACGAATTATTCAGACCTGGAACCCCTGTCAGCTCCCGTGTTTCATTTTTCCTACAGTGCTACAGTCCCGGGTCCTTTAAGTGGGGCGTGAAAAGGCATCTGATGAGGCCATTAAGCTGAGTGCCACCATTGTTAACATGGTACATATTTACGATGGTCACCCTCTTTCCGAGACTTTGCCTTTAGCTTACCATCAGGCGAGGTGAAGTCAAATAAAAAAAATTGCCACAAGGTCTGAGGTATTCAGAGCCCAAGCTGGTAAGCCTGTGCATTGCCTGACGAGTAGTGACAAGTCTTTGGTGCAGGCGTCACTCTTCGGTTTGGGAGGTCAAAAAGCAGTCCCTCCATGAAAGTCAAGATAAACGAAAGTAGGTGCAAAGGCTGGACCGGACCCGGGGTCAGACATCGCAAATACACTTATAGACCATTTTGTCCACTTACCGTCAGGTGGACCGTATCTTCATTTAATATCTTAGTCACGTAAAAAACTAATGACTAAAATACCTACCTTCTCCAAAGGGAGCAGGTGTTTGAGTTTTTATCGAAAAAAAAAAGATTTGCACAGATAAGCAACATTTCAACATAATCAATAAAAATAATGACTTTCGTCTATGGAACAAAATGGCGACATTTATGCGTACCTCAAATGTTAAACAACTGAATAAGGCAATCGAAAACACCTTAGATCAACGTATTTAAGGTTTAAAATTGATTAAATTTTACGAAAAAGTTAATAAGGCTCTTGTGAAATGCACCCTTGATGGAGTTAAACAAAAACGTAACCTGCTGAACGCTGATTGGTCAGTTAACTTTGTCATTAAAACTACAGCCAATGGGATGAAGGCAGTTTTTATGATCAGTTGTATAATCAATAAATTTTATGGTCCGGTTTTTGTTTTTTGATTGTATGCAAAGGCCCTTTATTACCTAACTTAATACGTCCTATGTGTAGGCACTCGCGTACTAGGTACTATATTCACGCTAGTATCTAAGTCTTCGAAGAGATGGACAGAGAGGTATTAGAACCACATTTTGCGGTATAATAGGAGAGGGTCTTTTAAAAAAGATCAGGCTCTATTTTCATCGGCTATGCATAAGCATGTAGGGATAACGTAGAGCGAATGGATTTTTTATACCTCTTAGCGTCGGCGTTGGCGCCCACCGATCTGCAAATTGTTAGTTAAATATCTACCTTATGTATGTATAATACCTACATTGCAAAATTGAATATACGTCTAGATTATGTATGCTCGCGGCAGCTTCAATTAAATTTTGGAATGTATTTCACATACATAAGATTGATATTGAACTAACACTTAGCAAGTGCGCGAGCAATTTGCAGATTTTGAGTGCCACCACTGTTAACATGGTAAATGTTTACGATGGTGACCCTCTTTCCGAGACTTTGCCTTTAGCTTAACATCAGGCGAGGTGAAGTCAAATTGACGTGTCCTGTGTAAAAATAAAAAAAAATTAAAAAAAAATCGGTGTGCTCCAACGCTTACGTGGCAAACAAGCGCGTGCCACATCTGATGAGAACTGGTTACCGTGGGCCGTAGCCAAATATGAGCGTGGGCAAACCCTGTAACAATCTTCTAATGCCCTGAATTGATGAAAATATGAAAGAAAATTGACGAATCACACAACTAGGGTGAATGGGCAACCCGGCTATGATCAACCTAGGTATACCTGCGTACCTATGTCAATCGGATCGACGAAATTTTAAGTGTACCCGCAACCGGGAGCATGTAATAACAATGATAAAAATAAAAATAGAATAAAGCGGAAGAAGTATCCTCACACTAAAAGAATAACTTAAAGTAAATCCAACGAGACGAGAGAAAAAAGGTAAACAAAACGACCATTACTGAGTTACGTTGCGATAACTAGCGATTATTTTCTCTGTCCTTGTCGCACATATCACGCGTTCGCGACAATGACCAAGCGAAAGCTATCGTTGTGTGTTTCGTAGTACAGGAAAGCTGTCAGCACAGCGGTTCTAAACTGTTAGATCCGCCATCTTATAAGCAATTTCATTCCTGTCTGGAATACGTTTGAAGAGATACGTAATAAATTTCAGACAAAAATGTTTGGAACCGCTGAAACTTTGTTTACTTAACTTTTTTCTCTCGCTTAGTTGGCTTTTATTTAGACGGAACGTATAGCCAGAAAAGGAATAGTAAAGTAGTGCACTCTCGCTGCGTGTTCACAAAGAGTGCGAACAAGATAGCACAGCACTAGATTTGATATTCCTTTATGCGGCTTCACTTTCTAGTTCTATACGTTCCATCTATATTATTCTTTTATTCTGAAGTTAGTATCGTAACAAGTGGAAACATGAGATCTCTGTCTGCCCTACTACTGTGTGAGCTCGAATACTCTATATGAGCTGTGGTCACCGTCAAGGTCAATATCGTGAAACTACAGTACCGCCATTTCAGAACCGATAGACTCTGGCCAACGAAAGATGGCGCAAAAAGTTGGCGCCAATTTGAAAAATCAACACGGTGCGGCCGCCTCCTTCTGCGAACAAGTAATGCTCGAGAAGGAGGCGGCCGGTCGGGTCCGGACTAGACTCCGGGCCCGGGAAGCCCGCGCAGAGCGAAGGCGAACCGGACGTCGGAGGTCACAGAACGACCTCCGTCCTCCATGAGCGCTGGCCTGGGGGTGACCGGTGGAGCCACCTGTCACCCTAGCAGAAGCAGGCCGCGGCGGCGGCGCAAAAATGCGCCTCCCCGTAACTGGGGCTAGATGGGGACACTGTGGTCCCCACAACCCGAAGGGGGCCATCTCGAAAGAGATGGTCCTGGGTCTGCCGGGGTGCGAGAGATATGTTTTTGGCAATCTCACCTACGGCAACCAAGGACCCAAGACGGCGTGCGTTTTAGTCGGTTCGAGTCCGACATAGCCGCCTCCGCCGGCTCCGTGGGGGTGGAATCCATGGGGATTTATCGCACGATAAAAAGAAAAAAAAAAGAACACGTTGCAACACTGACTAGACTCTGGCCATGTACCATAATAGGCTAGATTTCGGTGTATATTCAGTGTGCAACGTGTTGATTTTTTAAATTTGGCGCCAACTTTTTGCGCCATCTTTCGTTGGCCAGTCTGGCAGATAATTTCAGACTTCACCACAACAGCGGCCTCGTGATTCCGAAGTTCAAGCAACCGGGACTGAACGCTGATAACGATGATGCAGGCAGACAACATGCAGTTAAAAAATACATGAAAAAAAATCGTTGAACGTTGAACGGGTGTCAACAAGCAATAAAATTGATAATCGATTGATACAAGTACCTCTTTTAGTTATCATAAAATATCCATCACAGATTAAAAAGTAGTAATTAACGAACAAGAACATGTTCGAGTACATGCGTCATCATCTCCGCGTCCCAGCAGCACGCAAACTGCGGGAGTTCCTTTGCTTAAATGTTTAATTGTCGAGTGTATATGGCAACCCTGCGGGACGTATGGACAGCAACCGTTGCTTCATTAGTGAATTAAAAAATAAATCACGCTTTTTTTATAAACGTCACATTAGTGCGTAGTTACGTTGGTTTTTTTTTCTTTATATAAATCTATGTTCAATTTTGCCGCGTATTCAATGGACCACCAAAGATTTTTCTAATTGTTAATAGGTCTACCGAATTAATTAGCAATGAATTACTTAATAAAAAAATAATAATCAGGAACAATTTAGATATTTTTATACTATTTAGGTGGCTGACAAGCATACGGCCCACCTGATGGAAAGTGACTCCGTGACCTATGGACGTGTTCAACACCTGGGGCGTCACACTCGTGATGCCGACCCTTAAGAACCGAGAGTTTTTGTGCCATATGTGCCGAAGACAATGCAGGATAAGCCTTTGGTCTTCCCACTGATAGCACAAAAACTCTCCAGTGAGCTCTGGCTACCCTACTCATCGCTGCAGGTATTGCAAGTTAGGTATTTAAGGTAAGGTGAAGAGAAACCTAGATAGATATACCTGCGTCAGCTCAGTAGCCGCCAGTCATCTTAGTCGCACTGTTCACTCCCCAGCTGCGGCCGCGGAAGACGCCAGCTTAAGGAAGAGGCTTAAGTACGCTGACCTGGAGCCGCTTTACAACTTTGTGCCGATAGCCGTGGAGACTCTGGGAAGTTGGGGCAGGGATGCCAGGGCATTTGTGAAAGAATTAGGACAAAGAGTCAACAGGGGACTATCTTTCCGGCTCGTTCCTGGTGCAAAGGCTGGCCATCGCAATCCAGCGTGGAATCGCGGCGAGTGTGATGGGCACTTTTCCACCGGGTGCGGTCAGGGACGGGTTATTTAATTATCTTAGATAAGGTTTTGACTCGATATGTATATTATATTATAACTAGTCGTCTGTTCCAGCCTGTAAATGAAGGTGTAGCGTGCAAGCTGCTGCACCTGCGACTGGTGCTCCTACCACCGAAGCAAAAGGCAAAGCAAATTAAATTTAGTTTTTTTTTATAGAATAGGGAGGCAAACGAGCAGATGGCCACCCGCAATACCAGAGGAATCACAAGTGCGTTGCCTGCCTTTTAAAATTAATTTGATTTGATTTGATTTGAAAAGAGAGTACGCTCTTTTCTTGAAGGTTTGTAGGTCGTATTGGTTCGGAAATACCGCTGGTGACAGTTCATTCCACAGTTTAGTTGTGCGAGGCAGAAAGTTTCTCGAGAAACGCACAGTTGTGGACCACCAGCTGTCCAGATGGTGAGTGTGGAACTGCTGGCGCGTGGAACGATGGCGGAAAGAGGCAGCGGGGATCAATCCGAACAATTCCTCGGAGCACTCCCCATAGTATAGGCGATAGAAGATGCAGAGCGAAGCCACATCTCTACGCAGTGCCAAAGAGTGTATCCGAATTAAAACATCCTGGCAGTTGACGATTCGAGTCGCTCTCCGGTGGATGCGGTCCAGGGGAGACCACATTTAAAGTCCAAGAAATATGTAACGAGGCATACAGAGCTTGCTAACGGTACACCGTGTGCGCAGTTGTTTCATCCATAGTATAATTACTCATGTTAATAGCTGCTACCAGCATGTGAGTGCGTGGGGTGCTCCCGACATGGCCTCGTGCCCGGTAGCTTGGTTCAACTGATCGCGAATCATGTATTATCAATTTTTAATACATATTATATTTTTTTATTACACAACTAGTCTGACTGCTGCATTCCATAACACGTGTAGTTATTGCCCTAGTATGTAGAATCTGTTATATTATGATCTTTTCTGATTGATTCTTGAATGAAACTTCATGTACAATGTAAACTTGAGTCTAATAAACATTTTCATTTTCATAAATTTTGTATGGTTCCGCGTGTATGGTCAACGTCAGGGATACCCTTACTAGGCCGCTATTTGTTCCCCTGGTAGGGTTACTAGTTGCCAGGTGTCCGATAAAGCCGCATATAGTTAGGCTTTTTTCTATAATGTCCGGCCAAAATAAACCATGTCCGGCTTGTCTTAGGCTTCTTGTCTCTCTGTCCTTTTTTACGTTTGTTCCGGGTAATTCCAAATTGGCTGGGCTTATTTTGACGGGTTTTTTCTTCTTTTATATATTACCTAGGCTATGTTATTTTAGAAAAAATATTAGAGTTTTGTGCAAAATATAGTCTCGAACGGCTTTCTCCATCCAGAGGCTGCCTGTAAGAGATTGCCACGGTGATGAGGCCGCCTATTGTTATTACCCACGATGTACGACCAAATAACACATGTTTTTCTCTTTGGTGTGCACAATAAAGCATACTATAATGACCTAATACTAGATATAGTATAAATAAAATACGACGTAGATCCTGAGTCCACCCGAAGGAAGTCACGAGTACCTACAGCTAAAATAGCTGAGTTAATCATTAAATAAATGATTAGCGGTGCCCCTCACTAAGTCATGCACATCATCGATATAGGTAGGTACACGGAGCTGGCTATTACACCGGCTATTAATAGCGATATAAATGTACTCACTAAGCCGACATGAGCGTAACTTGATCGAACCACGAGCCACCTGTTGTGTTACATCCTATCAATGGCTGACCGCCTCACTGAGAGGCACTTGTTGCAGTATCAGTGCAGAAGGTTGAGAATTTTAAAAAGGAAGCCGGTGTAAAATAAACTTCCCTAGATCTAGTTTGTCAAGCCGCTTTCGAATGTGCCATCAATTAAATAATTCAGAAGGACACATGCTTCAACTTCTGAGTAACTATCAACAAGGCCGCAGCCAGGTTGGATCTGGTCCCAAGCGGCAATGTCTTCCCCACCTTGAGTGAGAATTGCAGCCGTTTCCGTCCGTTGCCTAGAATGCACCACCTCTCCCTTCCTATCCAGAACAATACGTGCTGATCTGCGGTGCCATCCACACACGGTGGAATCCATACCATCTCGCACTAAACGGTTTGGGGGCTCTTTCCTCTGCCGCACGATAAAGAGCTGGAATGCTCTGCCCGCATACGTGTTTCCCTGCTCTTACAGTCCCGGGTTCTTCAAGCGGGGCGTGAAAAGGCATCTATCAAGGCCGTCAAGTTAAAGACCACCATTTTACGTCCAATGGCACCGGGAATGGTGGTCTGTATCTTCTGGACTGCACGTCAGCTTTATTGCCATCTAGCGTGGTGCAGTCAATTGACGTAACAAAAATATAATTAAAAAAAAAACCCTGTCCAACCACCCCGGTCTAGTAGTGGATTCTGGCCAACGAAAGTTGGCGCCAAATTTGAAAAACCAACAGGTTGCCACACTGACTAGACTCTGACCATGTACAGGCATAATAGGCTAGTTTTCATACGTGCTTATTATGAAAAAGATTCTAGTATCGACTCCGTTATTTTCGGTGTATATTCAGTGTTGCACTGTGTTGATTTATTAAAATTGGCGCCAACATTTTGCGCCATCTTTCGTTGGCCAGAGTCTATATACGTACCTAGTCCTCAGACTAAAATAATAACATAGACGGAGCGTATAAAACTAGCAAGAGAAGCCTCTAAAAGGAATAGGTACCTACAAATTTAGTGCCATCTCACTCACACTCGTGCGTGCTCACAAAGAGTGCGAACAAGATAGCACTACTTTAGTATTCCTTTTTGTGGATTCACTTGCTTGTTCTATGTGTTCCGTCTATGTCATTCTTTTAGTCTGAGACCTACCTAGCTGACTCGGCGAACTTCGTACCGCCAATTGTCTTCCACCCGCGTGGCGTCAGATCCCGTTCCTGCTGCACCCTCTACTATATTAAGTATGTATTATACATTTAAAAATTCCGCTTGAATCACGCTATTTATTAAAAATAACCGCTTCAAAACCCGTTACGCAGTTTTAAAGATTTAAGCATAGGTACTTACATAGGGAGTAGGTATAGGGACAGACAGACAGCGATAGCGACTTTGTTTTATTTTACACTAATTACTAATTACTATGGAGTGAAGTGAAGGTGCAACGAAATATATTAAGTAACTATAGGTATATAAGCTTTAAATTAAGACATCATGTCAGATCGTGGGAATGTCGCGCGGGGACGCGAAATGCTAAAGTATGTAAATTGCGCGCGAAAGGATGAATGTCATTGAGGCGGCCATATTTTATTCGGAAAGGCCGCGCTCTTCGCGCGATTTATGTCGCATTCACGTATTGAATTAGATATATAGCTTGTTTAGCCATTGATAAAGGTTCAGCGGGCAATAACTGACGGTTTTTGAAACTAGATTTAGTTGGTAAAACAGTGAGAAATGGATGTTTAACACCAGTGGGCAGCGTGCGTCTATTTCTGGCTGAGTAAGCACCTGCCTATTTACTAAGTAAGTACCAACTTCATCAGCTTCTAGCCCTTTTTCCATAGATATGGTGAAGGTGGCAAAGTGCGCCTAGCGTGCAAGTGCACCTACCAGAAATATTTTAATTAATAGGTAGGACATTAAAATTAATTAGGTACAGTATATTATACTAAATCTACAATATATACAAAAATAAGAAAAAGAAAAACAGGGGTGAAAGAGACTGCAACTTTAGGCATCGTAGAATTCCTCCCCATCGACAAATATTTACTAACCTAACTAAATAATCCCCCACTCCGGCTCGTTTCTGGGGCAAAGGATGGCCATCGCAATTCAGCGTGGCAATGCTGCCAGCGTCATGGGCACCTTTGCGCCGCACATACGGCAAAATGATTACTTTAGGAGGTCAAAATTCATAGATGTGAAATAATACATGCTTTTAAGCTTAGTATCGTGTATTACCTAAATACAATACAATACTTTGTGATACAATACTTAATGATTAAGAAAAACAATTGTAAGTACTTACCTACTTGAAAGTTACGGATAAGTACTAACTAAAAATAAAATTTAGTGTATTTATTTATTTATTTTCTCTAAAATACATATAAATCGTAAATCATTCATCAATGTCGTCCTGCCTGATCATCTATTGTTTCTTCGTCCTTGTCTTCGATAGTTCCTACAATTGGCACGTTTAACATTTGTAGCACCTCTTTAGGAAATGGTTTCCTTTTTTTATTATGGCTCCTCCTCTTGGATGCTATGACTGGATCAGAAACTATTAACATCCAGTGCACAATGTCCGTATTCGTATGGATTCTTGAGGTTTTTCTTGCATGAAAAAGTCGTATAGCTTTATATTCTTTCTGGCTCGTTTCCAGTACATCTTCTGAAAACAAACCTACAGGCAAAGGTAACTCTTTTATTATGTCTGCACCATGTAGTAACAGTTTGTGAACAGATGCACTCATTTTGTACCAACTATATTCTTCTAAGCACATTTTTGCGGTTTCGATTCAGTAGTTCTTAAAACATACGTAGTTCACGCTAAATCCGCATGATACAACACTTAGAATGTTAGCAAATCTTTCTATGATTGCAGGATCTAAGCCTGTGATAGCCGCAGATTTCGCAGGCTCAGCAAAAAACTTCCTTGCTGTATTGCCATCATTTGAGTTACCCCCTGCTTTGGTTGGTCAACCACTAATCCCATTTGCTGGTAAAACTCTGCAGTTATTTTTTCTTTTCTCTTTTTTATATTATCTTTGGCTTCTCTACCCCTCGCTTGCCATTGTCGTAATTCTAATTTATACGATATGTGTAACAAGTACTCATAACATCTAAGGTATGAATGCAGCACAGATATTCCAAACTTAAAAGAACTTGTCGTAGGGTATTATTTCTGTAAAAGTAACTCAAGGTTATTGAGATCCTTGGGTGTAGCCTTGCATACATTACACGCTTGTGATGACGAAGTGTCAGTTAGCACGTTGCACGTCTTTCCGTCCATCATTGTACAAACAGGATGATGCTTGAATATATAATTTTTATCTCCAAGAGTGACCTCAGTAGTCTGTAAATTTCTTATTTGCTCCTCTATTGCTTCATAATGGAACTTTACTGATTCCTTTGTCTCTTTCTCAATCTGCAGGCGAATGATGCGATTGTATCTTGACGAAGATGGACTTGGGTTTTGCCATAAAATATTTTTTCCATTTGTTGTGACCTCTGACATTTGCAATGGAACTATAGTACATAGAACTATGTTAGTGTCTCCATACAACGAATTGTTCGCAAAACATTGTTTATAAATGGAATGTCCGCCACTGCCATCTAGACCCCACTTATAAATGACTTCGATCGGTGAGTTTTTCTCGTGCCGGGAACGATACGGGGTGGGTCATTTGACGTGACATAGTTATGAATTATGTATTTTTTTTGGCACTTGCACGCTAGGCGCCCTTTGCCACCTAACACATTATATTTGTTTGGTCTCTATGGTGCTTGTTCCATTCACCTGTGCGTGCAGTCATATCAACATCGGCCCCTTCGCGGAAATATCTTTTCTATGATGAGTCGCCAACATCCTTGTAGCACTAGTCGATGCACCTAAAAGACTGATTATTCCGAACCTGACCCGAATACCTGGCCCGGTTGCGGGTTAGGTTAGAAACTTGAAAAAGAAATTGATATTTATTCCGAACGTAACCCTTTTCCTATCCTGACCCGACATCTCATTCCTATCATAACCTGAATTGCGCAGATTTCTGTTACTTTTAATAGCCGAAGTGTGGTAATTACAATTTCGGTAGGTAGGGTTAGGTTAGAATTGTGACCACAGGTTAGGAAGAGGGTTAGGTACGTTCGGAACAATTTTTTCAAGTTTCGAATCTAACCCGCGACTGGGTCAGATTTTCGGGTCAGGTTCGGAATAGACGTAAAAAATGCTATAGGAGGTAATGGGCTGCTATGGCGCAGGCATTCCTCTCATTGTTGTGTTGGATGTTTAGGCAGCAGTCGCTTCCGGGAAAGCCGATATACTTCAACAAGAATTGGAACTCAGACTCCTTATCTTAGTGGTTTAGGAGACGGCCTTACGATTGGGAGGTCCCGGGTACGAATCCTGTCCATTACCTACACTACCGACGTTAACCCACTCCTAGCACAAGCAATTTTAGCTTAGCTGGAGGGGAGGGAATATAGGAATATCGGTTCTAAAATTCCTTTTTTTAATTTAAACGTTTTGGACACAACTAGGAAATCACAGCTCTTCTCCCTTTGCAACCCTTAGCCCCGTCGGGGGTAACTAGAATATACTTTGTGTTTAGGTATCAACCACTTGAATGAAATTTTTATAGAATTTATTATGCTAACTTTTTAGTTCGAAATAAATCGGGAAAAAGAAGCGCTCAAGTGGGACTTGAACCCACGACCTTACCCTAACAGGCGAATGCTCTTCCGACTGAGCTATTGAGCCACATCTGAATCACTTAAAATTTCCCTTCACTTTATATCCGTCTTTTAAGGGCGAGCGACGGTGGAGCCATCTACGTCGTGGCACAGATAACATAATACTAAAGTAGTCGTGGGTTCAAGTCCATATCGATATTAACCTACTTGTTCATTTAATTCAGATCAAGACATAGATACCTAAATGAAAACATCCTGCCGAAGTATTCCGTAAATCCTGTTTCTATCACACATTTTTACCTAAATAGGTAGGTTGTATTCCTGAATAGCAAGAAAGCTTGACATTCCAACAAGGAACATAACAAGCCCTAATTAGAACTTGAGACCGAATCGTTCGAAAATCTTGACAACCGAAAACATAAGTTCTCTTATCAACATATCCGAAACTTCCATTCAGGCATTCCGCTATTTGAGTACAATTGTTTGATTCACAGCGGCACAATGTCTTGCTAAATAGAGCAAAAATCATTGTCGGTGGAGAATCAGCATCAGTTTGCGACATTTAAATGTGCTGGCGGCGCTTTTGGACCCGCCATTTGCATTCGAGATCGCGTCGATCGGCCATCTTGTTGTTGTTTTTTTGCCGCCAACGCTGTGGAAGAGGTTTGGTGCACACTGAGTATCTACGTACCTACAGATAATTTTCATTCTTCTAAATACTACACTGCAGGCAGTATCCTTTTAAATATGATAGTTCTGCGAAAGCATCTGTCGAGGCACTCGGAGCCGTTAAATTAAGGACCACCATTTAAAAATGATAGCAACTGGAATGGTTGTCTTTACTTTTTATTAAACCTTAGCTTATCATCAGGCGTCGTGCAGTCAAATGATGTACCAGTGATAAACAGATACAGAAGTTAAAAATAGGCTGAGTAGCCGGTGATATGTATTTTACGGCAATATCTATAAGTAGGTACTTATGTGCCTAGCCTTTGCTTTGGGGTAGGTACATACGTACATACGTTTGACTTACCTACGACTTTTATGAGAGCAACTTCTGTCTAGTGTCCCCCAACCAAGAAAAAAACTTGCAACAGACTCTCATCCTTTAAGAAACGAATGTGACTCAACCTCAGGACCCGGAGAATTTCGAGCGCCTGAAAACCACCCACTAATATATTTTTACCTATAAATACCCGGTGTGCCCCCAGCTCACTGCACGCAACACACTTCGATTCACTCTTGCTCGTTTTATATTCGGTAGCGGCACCGCGGCCGACCAAAGGGGCGCATTCAATTATTCACTTGCATTATTTTTCTTTATAACCTGTGTAGCGAATGCTGTGATGAGTATCATTCAGTTAATTGGGCGGACGGCGACATTGTGGCGTTTAACTAGAAGAATCACTGAAATACCTACCTATAGATAGATAAATTAAAACAGCCTCTGTAGGATGGCGATAGTAGGTACCTACCTCAATTCAGTCGGGGTGCGAGGGTTATGTCGAAGACAATCTCACCGTCGTCCTAGCACCACGACCCGCAGTCGGCGTGCTGTTTTAGTCGGTTCGAGTCCGACAGAACCTACCCTTCCGGCTCCGGCGGGGGAGGTATCCGTGGGCATTTCCGCACGAAAAAGTACTTAAATTCGACCTCTGCATCTCAGAAGTCAGGAGCAAATTCTGTGTGTTTCCGTGCCTCGGAGAGCACATTAAGCCGTCGCCGTCGGTCCCTCATTCAAACATCTATCACAGGCGTCACGGGTAGGCAGTTGGAGCCCTAAAATGTTTTGTCTTTCTTTCTTCTTCTCCTTCTCCTTCTTCCTCAAAGGTGAGGCAGTTAGTCTAAATGCCTACTTCAATATCGACAATAAGTTGTTGAGGTCTGGCCCTCGATTCTACTAAGGCTAATCCACTGTGGTGCCGTTGTCACTGCAAAAAAGTCATCAAATTAGACTTTATTTCTATATGCCTACGACTAAAGTCCAAAATGATATGATAACAGTTTCACTACACTTACTTATTCAATTATTCTGTAAAAAGTCATTTAATTTTGAACTTTATTCGTCCTTAAAGTCTATTAATTAATGCCGTTTTTTGCAGTGGCGGTGGCACGACAATCGTTTGGTTTTAGCAGAATCGAGACCCTAATGACAATCGTTTCACTACAAATATTGATGTGCAGTCACGTCGCTATTAAACTAGAAAAAGCGGACCCCGTATTCCGAGGTGAAGAATCTGTATACATACCTACTAACAGTATAGGTACATACTAACATACAAACTAACATAGTATATCTATATACTATGTTAGTTTATAGGTTCATACTCGACAGTGATAGGTACCGAATAGGTTTTATCAGGTTTTTATAATCTTGCTAGCTTACCCGGCGAACTTCTTACCGCCAATTTTCTGCCTGCGTGGCTTTCGATCCCGTTCCCGCTGCACCCTCTACTATATTAAGCATGTATTATACACAAACCTTCTTCTTGAATTATTCTATCTATTAAAAGAAACAGCATCCAAATCTGTAGCGTAGTTTTGAAGATATAAGCATACATAGGGACGGGACGCGAAAAGCGAGTTTGCTATAAACTACCTACTAGCTTTTGCGCGCGGCTCCTCCCACGTGGATGTCGGTTCCCCGCAATTATTCTAATTTTTCTTGCCGTACAAACCTTTCCTGGACTTCCACGAATAATTCAAGACCAAAATTAGCCAAATCGGTTAAGGCGTTGTTGAGTTATAGGTAACATTACAACGAAAAGTGGCATTGGTTTTTATTTATATAGATGTAGTGATGATAAGGTCATATAAAGTGGAGATTACGGATGCGACCGCGATTAATGCGAAGATGATGATGATAAAGGCATTCACAACCCTCAACAGGGCCACTCCCGCCACAACTGGTATTTGCCCTTGGCGCTAAGTCCTGCACACATTGTTCTGGATAGGAAAGGCGAGAAATTAATTGGAAGCCTGAAAAATAGAAACCTGCAATCATTGCAGCCTCTTAATACAAGTATACCTAAAACAATTACGACAGGCGCTTCATTCAGGCAGTGATAATAATCCATATAGTTATGTGATACTAGCTGGTGCCCGCAACTCCGTCTGCCGTAGGTATATGCCGTTGCCGGCCGAATTTGTTGACATTAATGATCACTGCTCCGTTCCCTTGAGTAGTAGCGTGATGATATATGGCCTACTAGCTTCTACCCGCGGCTCCGCCCGCGTGGATGCCGGTAATCGCGACCAAACATAGCCTATGTCCTTTATAATGGTCTAATCTACCCCTATACCAAATTTCATCAAAATCGGTTCAGTGGTTAGGGCGTGAAAGCGTAACATACACACAGACAAACATAGTTACTTTCGCATTTATGATACTAAGTATGGATAGTATGGATTTAAACATCTATTAAAATAGTATCCCACTAACATGAGGTACAGGTACCAAGCTATCGGTGATTAGGGCTCCAGGGAGATGAACTATGAGTGCCGTGCCTAGACCTGCCTTGCGCGTACAGAGCACCTTTTAATAGTTTTAATCAATACCTGGACCCGGCGGAGGCGCTCAATGTATACCGGGTGTAAGGGGAACGCTCCCGAAACGGAAAACCCCTAGTAGTACTCCAGACTCCAGGTACATAATATTGGCATAAAAAAAATCGAATAGGATTTTTATTTTTATTTTGCATTATTTACTCTCCATCGTGTTAGTAATGCAAAATGAAACGTTAATTTCATTAAAAAAACACCACTACTAAAAAGCACGCACCCCGCGCTAGTTTGTTTTCTTTGTACCTTTGTTTTTTAAGCAATTACCGTTTTTTGTTATTTTTTTTTTTTTGTCCAAGTCGATTTTTTTTATGCCAATGATCCTTATGTGCCTGCAGTACTACTTGGGTTTCAGCTTCGGGAGCGTTCCCCTTACACCTGGTATATTCAAGGTTGATATCGAAATAAAACACGTAAGATATATAGTATAACATATATTATCCTATAACATAGGAGTATTTGGACACAATCTGTTTGTAGAAGCGGAACACGAGGTCGGAGGCGCAGCGGCAGCGCTCCAGGGCTTCGCTGTACGCCGCGTCACTGAAACTGCCATCCGTAAACGCTGAGGAGAGAGAAATAACATTTAGAGACATTTTTAGAGGCTTTTTACCCGACTGCGCGACGCAAAGGAGGGTAATGTGTTTATCAGTCTATGTATGTAGTATGTTTGTTTGTATGTGGCGTTCTAGAGACCAAATGCGTAGGCCGATTTTGATAATTCTTACGTCAATCGATTCGTCTTAACCTTGCGAGTGTCACTACAGACATGACAGTAATCAAAATTCACCACAGCGACAACCAGACGCCATATTGTCGAAATGAAAAAATAAAAAGTCGATGAACTATGTCAAGTGGGGTGTCGTTGAATAGGTATTTTAAAATGGATATATAACGATTTAAAGTTGTTTAACAAAACAATCATTCTCGCAAATTTTCTTACTTATTGATTTGAATTTTTATTTCAAGTATAAACGATATGAAGAAAATCACAAAAGATATACATGTCGTCATATGATAACTAAAAAGTATAAAATAAAACAAATGATTAAAAAATAAAAAACCCAACTGCCACTGAAAAGATCGAAATAAGTTTGATAGCAGGCGGTACCCATTTGCCAATCAAAAACCGAAAGAAAATTAATGGGTACCGCCTGCTATCAAACTTATTTCGGTCTTTTCAGTGGCAGTCGGGTTTTTTTTACCAATTTAAGCGATATGTGATCAAGTTTCGCCAGTAAAATAAAATTATTTTAAGAGTTTTCACGTTTGCTGGCCTTCGATTCTACTAAACCGGCCAAGTGCGAGTCGGACTCGCCCATGAAGGGTTCCGTAGCAGCAAGTAACTCCGTAGAGTTAATTGAATGAAAGACGAAAATTGCGGTTTATGACGTATTAAAAAAAACTGCTTACAAGTAAAAGTGGCTGTGACATACGGACGGAGAGACAGACAAACATGACGAATCTATAAGAGTTCCGTATTTTGCCATTTGGCTACGGAGCCCTAAAAATGGACAAGGTGTCAATGGCAGGCGTCTCCTCGGAGTAAGAAGGTCAGATATGGAACTTTTGGCGGGAAAGCGTAGAGGACGCATCGCGGTATTATTTTATTTTCCGAAATTGATGTGAATTCGAGTTTTTATGTATAAAAATGGTGAATTTTTAGACATAACGTCTTGGACAACTCACACGCGTGTAGGAAAGTGGCATATTACAGTGAATTGCGACTCTACGTGTTCAATCCAAATCTCCCCAGGGAGCTTTTAGTAAAGTCCCCACAACTTTACTGAGGCAGTAATCATCTCATTCATCATCATCAACATCGTTAACCCATTATCATCATCGTCATCCATCATTTTAACTGAAGTTATAATATCATATACTTTTTTTTTTTAATGCGCAGCAAGAAGCCAGAAAAAAAATAGGTCAGATATCAATCTCTCAGATGAAAATAACTGAAATGATGATGAAAAACTCTAGCAAATGAACAAAACTGACCAGTAACCAAGCTCTTCCCCCTACTCTCGAACACGAAGGTCATCGTGGCTCTCGCCGCGTCGTCGAGCTGCTCGCGCGGCGGGTCGAGTACGATGTCGCCGCTGTCGTCGATGGCGCAGTGCACGGCCGCGAACGTGTGGTGCATCGACAGTCCAGCGTTCAGTAGCGCTAGGCAACACGCGTTTAAGCAGCACGCTAGAAACTGAGAAAAAGTAAATTGGAGATATTGATGCTAATTCTGATGAGAATTTGGAAAAAGTGTTGACATATTTTGTAGGAAATTTTATAAGCTTTCATTACGTAGAAAATATTTTTTCTCTAAAATGCACCGTTTTAAAGATATTGGCGAAAAACTCAAAAATGGGAACTTTGATTCCCTCCCCCCACTCCGGCTTACCTTCTAGACGCGGGGACATTTAGTATGTTTACTCCCTTAGCTCCCTGAACAACATTCAGACGCAATTTCTTAGGTCCCAGCTCACGCACTCTACAACTACTTTGTGAAGTGCTAACTACTGAGAACAGAAAAACGATTTTCGACCTTAAAAAATATCATTTCGCATAAATAGATGCCGCTGATCACGAATACACAAAAAAAAACTCTGTTCTATGTGATGTCAATAAGGTCGAAAATTGCTCGTACTAGTCGGCCGGCTAGCTGCCTGCTAATTGTGTGTTCATTTGCCTCACGGCCATAGTTCGGCCAAGATCTGTCGGCTGATCGGAATCGGTCACTATAATAAATCTTTTTCTACGAAACGACTATACAATCTGGGTGTATAAATACCATTTTAGAGATTTTTAGCGTTTTTTAGTTAATTTTGACAATCTGACTCCACGTGATGGCGCAGCTTTTGCGTGGAATTGACCCTTACGGACATTCCCCATTGTTAAGGGGTATGGAGGTCAGGTTGCAGTCACTTTACATTTAATATTGGTACATTTTTTTATTTTTAAACTTTATGCACAGGTTGTACAAAGGCGGACTTAATGCCAAAGGCATTATCTGCCAGTCTACCTTAGGGTGATGCAGAGAGATACATTCTTCATGAAAGCTGGGAAAATGATGGCCTTTGAATGAATAACAAAATGAAACCTACTCCTCCATGATCTTCCAACTCCTGTATAGTGACAGACACACCGGTGCGAGGGTACAAGCAGCCCAAGATGGCCGACTCACAGGTTTGTCTGATCACATGCTCCTTGTATCTGAAAGAAGTAAAATAAATGATATTTAATTATAATTTTTTTCACAAAACAATATTAGAACCAAAATCCATACTCCATACTATTCGCATTCGTTCTGTGTTTGTCTGTCTGTATGTTAGGCTTTCATGCCTAAACCATTGAACCGATTTTGATGAAATTTGGTATAAGGGTAGATTAGGCCTTGAGAAGGGACATAGGCTATGTTTGGTCGCGATAACCGACATCCACGTGGGTGGAGCTGCGAGCAAAAGCTAGTAACTAATATTCCCTCAAACCTACCAACTAAAGGCAAATAAATTATTCTTCTTATTCTTCTCTAAAAACTAGATAACCAAAACCTCGAAGTGGTGAAGGAGGTCAAATATCTAGGAGTGATACTGGACAGCAAACTGACCTTCAAAACACACATAAGAAATGCATGCTCAAGAGCAAAAATGGCCATGATGCAATGCAAAAGAGCCATAGGCAGAAGCTGGGGAATGAAACCAGCCATGGTGCTGTGGATATATAAGGCAATTATTTTGCCAAGGATACTCCACGGATCCCTAGTATGGTGGCACACAACCCAGAAAGTGAAAAACAAACAAGAACTGAACAAAGTTCAGAGACTGGCGACACTAATGACTACCGGCGCGATGAGGACCACTCCCACAGCCGCGCTAGAGATCATACTGGGCCTAAATCCGATAGACCTTGAAATAAAAAGGAAAGCAATAGAACAATGGTTCAAATTGAGAAGCACAGGTCAATGGACAAGCAATATCTTTGACGAAGGTCATGCCAAGATCAGTCAAGGATATGAAGATAAACTGTCAATGGTCCTATCGAACAATGATCTTATCAGTAAAGAAAGGATCTTTGACAAAAAGTACAGAGTACATATTGGACAGAGGGAGAATTGGAAGATGGATGCAGGAGGCACTATCTGTTACACGGATGGCTCCAGAAAAGAATCCACCAAACTCTCTGGTTCTGGAATACACATAAATGTGGAAATGGAACAGTAATAAACAGGACAATCTCCCTAGGCAAATATGCAAGTGTCTTCCAATCAGAAATCTATGCCATAATGGAATGCGCGGAAATGGTGAGCCGCCTTAAAGATGAAGGAAAGGTAACCATCTATAGCGATAGCCAGGCGGCACTGAAGGCACTAGACAGAACAGAAACAACATCAGCACTTGTCAAGGAATGCAAGAAATCATTGGAAAGACTGACCAGGCAGCTAGACGTAACACTTGCCTGGGTACCCGGACACGAGGGTAATACGGGCAACGAAATCGCTGACGAACTGGCCAGAAAGGGAGCTGACGTGAATCAGGTGGGCCCTGAGTCAAGATTGCCCATAGCCCACAAAATCACGAAGGGAGTGATAGGCCACAGCATAGTCGCCGAAACAAATCGCAGATGGAAATCCTCGCCTGTCATGAGACAGTCGAAGACCTTCATAAAAAGCATGGACACGAAGAAATCAAGCCAACTGTTGAAACTCTCCAGGGGAAACATGAGGCTGGTTATAGAAGTAATAACAGGACACTGTCGACTAAACAGGCACCTGACACTTATAGGAGTGAAAACCGACCCCAAATGCCCAGAGTGCATGGAGGCCGAGGAGACCAGCCTCCACCTGCTTGCCAAATGCCCCATGTACTCAAGAGCAAGATGGGAAAACATGGGGACGGACACATTAGAAACACCAGACCTTGAGGATCTGAAGGTGGAACAGATCGTAAGATTCTGCAAAGAAACAGGTAGGTTCGACGGAGCGCCGTGATTGCCGGACGCCCCCTTGGCCTCCCCAGGGGAGGCACAGGGGATTTGGGTGAAATGGCCCACAAAGAGGGCAGATCACCCGTCCGGTCGACGGCGTCCCCCGCTGGAAGTAAGTAAGCTCCCCAGGGGAGGCACAGGGGATTTGGGTGAAATGGCCCACAAAGAGGGCAGATCACCCGTCCGGTCGACGGCGTCCCCCGCTGGAAGTAAGTAAGTAAGTATTCTTCTCTAAACTAAAGTGCTTGTGCTAGGAGTGGGTTCACGTCGGTAGTGTAATGGCCAGGATTCGAACCCGGTACTTCTCAATCATAAGGCCCCCTCCTTAACCATTAAGCTACCGATGCTTCTATTCTACTCAATGATATGCTAAAGGACTGGATGTTTAAAACCTTTTTTTTTTTACTTATGTAACTAAAAAAAAAATCATTGTGTCAAAATTGCATGTTTAGGTGATCATCAACAGCCAACCTCATGTACATGCCGGTTGTATGGTAGGATAAGAAGTAGGTGGACACAAGGTTCCAGGCTGAGAACCTCTGATCCTATGTCAAAATCATTATACTAGACTCTTTGTGTCTAAGCTTACCGACATGCATATTGCAATTTTCTCATAATTGTTTAAAATAGTAAGTACTGAGAACTTTTCGTCAATTCTCTAGCTAGCTTCTTTCTTTAACTAGACAAAGGAATAAAGTTCACAAACTAAAGGAATATTAACTTCTTCATCTTAGTGTTAATCCCAGTCGCATCCGAAAGCGTTCAACTTGGAGTCTGGGGTCAGGTTTACCAGTCTAACTGCGGATTTGGTTAAACTTCGATATTTTCTCTGGTAATTATTACCATCTGACCTCCACAAACCAAAGGCAATATCAAAGCATTGCAGCTAGGCCAGTTGCTGGACTTTTGCGGGGTCCAAATACTCGTAACAACTGCCATAGATGTTTGTATGGCAACCGGCATCAACGATTTAACATGCTCTCCGAGGTACAACCAGACCAAAGCAAATACCCATATTCATGCATTCAAATATTTGCCTTGAGCGGGGATCGAACCCGCGCCTCCTGGCTAGCGGCCGCGTTCACTACCGCTACGCCACAGAGGCTGTCAGTGTAAAGAAATCTTAACTATTATACACTTTGTGTTTGTAGATAACTTACCTGTCTTCCACTGAAGGTTTACCACCTTTGCTGTTGAACAAAAGCTCCAAGGTTGCTTTCTCTATACTCTGACTCTGCATCTTTATATCTAGAGGGCCATTCACACTAACTAGAGCCACCGTCTGTCCTGTAAATACAAATAAACACTATAGCTAAAGTTATGCACACAAGTAGGGTTAGTCCCCGTTATCTCGCTAAATATACAATATCTACACCACCACAAGAAAGGAACGACTCACTGCTGAGAATCTACACCTTTTTAGTCTAGATACTCAGTGAGAGATATAGAATTGAGAAAGATTTATCATAAAACTCTAACCTTGTGATAAAATTGCGGATCCATCTGATTTACTGAGATAACTACATTCGCATTTCATTGGTCTCAGCTTGAAATCTTTCATATCTACACTGTTGTTAACCATTTTGGCAAATCAAGTGTTTATTCCAATTAATTTTCGGAAAACTTGTAACAACAGAAACAGAAAACAGAAATGAAATGACAGATAAAATAAATAACATGCCTTCAACTTTGAAAGTAGTTTATTAGTTCTGAAATAGAACCTGATTTTTAATGTACAATTACCGAACCAAGGATTTAAAACAGTTTACATTAAATCACAAGCACACTAAAACCTAAGAGTATCTGAATAATATTTTATACCATAATAAATGGTACCATTACAGATAATTCGTCTTATATTTAGATTTTAACCCTTTGAATTCTTTTCTGTCGGTAATATTTATTTCTGAACAGAGAGCTAATGTCATGATTATAACGTTTTGTTATTTTCTATAACCATTTATTTATGGTAAGTACATTAAACAGAATACTTATTATAACTTTATTTTTATCGATTTTACATGAATTGTTTGATATTTATCCAGAAAAGAACATTTTATTGAAAATTAAAATCTTACAAAATCTCATAATACTTGCCTTTGCTAATAAAACGGATTTAATTAAGAATGACAAGATTGACAAGTGTCAAAGACAGTAGCAAATTTATATTTTAACATGATTCCAATTCCAATTTAAAGTTATTTTATCTTGCTTCTCTTTTACTTCAAACGGATAATACTTTAATAAGAGCGAGAGCAATAGTTTACAAATAAATAAACCTGCCAAGTATTGTACTGAGTCAATAAAATAATCTTTACCTTTACTGACATTAGATCTTATAAATTGGTGTCGTGTATTTACAATTTATTTGGTTATATTCTTTACATATCTATGTACGTGTAATAATTTAATTATTGTGCTACAAGACAAGAGAATTCGCAAAAATGAAGAACCGATTCAACACTTATGATATTATGTGCATGGTCACAGAATTACAGAGGTAAAGTAAATTGCTCATTTTTTGCATCACCAGCAATTTGTCATCAATAAATTCAGATGATATTGGTTCTTTTTAAGATCTATTGGCGATTTATAGAATAAATACAGCTGAAAAATGCACCATGCATTTTAAATTCTTAGTTAAGCTTTAATTTTTTTTAATAATTTTAATACATAATCAAAACTTTATCTGTAGATTGATAAAAGATTGTATAGTAACTCTTGATAATCCAATGTAAACATTCATAGTGATAATGACTAATTGTTACAATTTCGTAATCTTACATACAAGACTTTAAACTGTAGTGTAGTTATTTATTTTCTCATCCATACTAATATTATAAATCCATACTAATATTAAAAAAGTAACTCTGTCTGTCTGTCTGTCTGTATGTTACTCTTTCACACTTAAACCACTGAACCGATTTTGATGAAATTCGGCATTGGGGTAGATAAGACCATCAGAAAGGACATAGGACATTGGTCGCGATAACCGACATCCACGCAGGCAGAGCCACGGGCAAAAGCTAGTAATTAAATAAAGTAGAATTTTTTCATTTGTACTGAATCTTTTTTATTTTTATATTTTGAAAACTGAAAGTACTTATGGAAAATGTAATCTGAAAATATGGTTAATAAAAAGGTTTTACTTAACAAACATGGTGTAGCACTGCACGTGAATATATTAATTGCAGTGTCTTACTTACCAATACAATACACTAAACAATAAATTGGGTATTCTACTGACTAGTCAAATTAGTTGACCGGTGGAGCCGCCTGTCACCCTAGCAGAAGCAGGCCGCGGCGGCGGCGCAAAGTGCGCCTCCCCGTAACCGGGGCTAGATGGGGACATTTTGGTCCCCACAACCCGAAGGGGGCCATCTCGAAAGAGATGGTCCTGGGTCTGCCGGGGTGCGAGAGATATGCTTTTGGCAATCTCACCTCCAGCAGCCAAGGACCCAAGACGGCGTGCGTTTTAGTCGGTTCGAGTCCGACATAACCGCCTCCACCGGCTCCGTGGGGGTGGTATCCGTGGGGATTTTACGCATGATAAAAAAAAAAAGGCAAATTAGTTACTTTTTACTAAACATCAAAACAATAAATTTTAAGGTAACTAAACTTGTATGAAAAAAGATTTAGTGACGTCATAAAATGTAATAGTCAAAGCAGTTACTATTATAGGTTGGGTGGATGATTAAAAATAAATAAAAACTTCAAAATAAGAACCGACACAATTTTCACAGCTCTTTTAACATTCTTAATTGAATAAGCTCAGTTAGATAATTTATTTTAACTATAGGATTATCCTATAGTTAAAATAAATTATCTAACAGAACAACCCAATTGTAATTACTCAGCCAATACAAAAAAAAATACATTAATTTTATTGATAGTTACTTTTCTCACAGGCGTTACCTATTACCAAAATGAGTAATGATTTTAGATTTTGTCCTTTCGAAAATAAATTACCCTAAACATATGGGCCTTTAATGGCCGTTTTCACCAACATCCCCTAAATTTTAGGGGCCACCTAACGTAAGTTAGGTAACCCTTAGTGACATTTTCGTTTTCACCAAACGTTAGGTAACACCTAACTGCTTAGGTGACACTTAAAATTTAGGGGCCCGAATGTTCACCCCCTAACTATCCCCTAACTAAGTGACAGAATAACTGTGCGCATATTTACGTACATATTCTTAAAATTATTAAAATGGAGGAGGATTTATGGGATTTTTTAAATACTGCTGAGATTGTGGAGATGATAAATAATACTGGTTTATTTAATAGACCGAAAATTTACCACAATAGACCACATTTATTTACAAAATATGACGATAAACGATAAACATTTTTTCGTAAGATTCAGAACTAAGGAGACCGTTATCTTTTTACTAAGTAAAATTGAACAATTACATATGTTTTATTGGTCAAATTTTACTACATGTCCACGTGCAACTAGATTTTAGGTTATGTAATATTTGTTACCTTATGAATTGAAAAAAAAAATCATATGTTAACAATTATAATACTGCAGTAATAAAACTAGAAATAAATCAGTACCTGGTACCGCTTTATTTCTGTAAAAGTACAAAGTAACTGTTTTATAGGGGTCCACCTATAAAACAGTTACGTAGTACTTTGTGCCTTGAGGTTCTATGCCTCAGGTAGTCATTTACAAAAAGTATCTCATATGGGCGGCATAAGTGTCAGTACTGCACAATCGTATTATTATGAGAGTATCTGAAGCGATAGCAACTTTATTTGAGGAATTCGTAGTATTGAACACAAACATATGATGATTTGTCAGCGTGTTATTTATTTGACAGTTGTCAGTTTGACATTTTCTAGCAAAGGAATTCACATATTCAGCCACTAATCACATCTTTTTATTACATAAATTAAACCTAAAACATACAAAAAATATTTTATATACCATATATATTTCTAACTAAGTAATAATAATTAGTTTAAAGCTTAAATTTTGTATAAAACATATTTTGAAACCAGTTACGGTTTTCGCCAGCACTATAAAATAGGTGTCCCTTAGTTAGGTGTCACTTAGGGTGGTGAAAACGAAGTTAGGTAAGTAAAATATTTAAGGGCTACCTACGTTAGGGGACTCTTAGTTAGGAGGTGATTTAAGTATAGTTGGTGAAAACGGGCATGATAATCCTCAAGGCGCAGGCCAACCTCACACACACCTAGAATACATAGAGAAAAATGAATCTTGGGGGAAGGCCTTGACCAACTTGGCTACCGAGACACACACCAATAAAAATAGAAGGAGAAATTTGAATCACATGGGGTGTGACTCGGTAGCGGAGTTGGTCAAGGCATTCCCCCTCCAAGGGAAAGATCGCAGGTTCGAGCCCCGCCCGAGAAGATTAATTTTTCCCTATGTATTAAATTTGTATAGTCAGTATACTTAATGCTGTAAAATTCATTCACACCTGCTGACTGACAAATAAAGCTGTGGTGCAGGTTTACCATAATATGCCAAAGAAATACCATTTTCACATACAGTATAAATAACTTGCCCTCTTTCACAGGCTAATTGGTATGCGAGTTAACCAAGTATATGATATAGACACCAAGACTTATGTGATCCGACTACAGCGGTCCGAGGAGAAAAGTGTGTTGCTCCTGGAGTCCGGCAACAGGTTCCACACCACTCAGTTTGAGTGGCCTAAGAATGTTGCTCCCTCGGGGTTTACAATGAAGGTAGGAAATTAATGAAAAAATAAAATTTTGATCACTTTGCCTAGTTGGTAGATGTCCCCATTGTGTTTGAGAATTTTTAAACTCCATTCCTTCACAATAAAATTTACTACAATAAGATTGACTACATTATAATTGACTACAGTAAAATTGACTACAATTGAATTCACTGCAATAGATCTAAATACAATTGAATTTACTACAATTGAATTGACTACAATTGCATTGACTACAATTGAATTGACTACAATTGAACTGACTGCAATTGAATTGACTACAACAAAATTAACTACAATAACATTGAATAAAATTTAATGCAATGAAATTGACTACAGTAAAATTTACTACAATTAAATTGACTACATTAAAATTTTACTTAACTTACTACTACTTACTAATTGTACTGCAAGTGGAGGTTTACCATTAACCATATTTTATTCCTTTCCTTCCAGCTCCGTAAACATCTCAAAAACAAACGCTTAGAGAAGCTCTCACAACTCGGTGTGGACCGTATCGTAGATTTACAGTTTGGCAGTGGAGAAGCAGCGTACCATGTGATATTAGAGCTATACGACAGAGGAAACATCGTCTTTACTGACTACGAGTGGACCATCCTCAATGTGCTCCGGCCTCATGTGGAAGGTGACAAAATAAGGTGAGGTTAGTGGTTAAGGAGTCGGCCTTACAATCGAGAGGTCCCGGGTTCGAATGGCCATTACACTACTAAACCAATGAATGATTTTTCAACCACTTCATTGGGTCCAACAGTTCATAAGAAAGTTGGTAGATGGCTCCACTGTCGCCCTTAAAGATAGATATAAAGAGAAGGGAAATTAGAAAGCGATTCAGGTGTGGCTCAATATCTTAGTAGAAAGAGCATTCCCCCTGCAAGGGAAAGGTCGTCGGTTCAAGTCCCACTTGAGCGCTTCTTTTTCCCCGATGTATTTCGAATTTAAAAGTTAGCATAATCTAATATATAAAATTCTCATGTCACAGTTTTCGGTGCCATACTCCTCCGAAACGGCTTGACCGATTTTGATGAAATTTTGTGAGCATATTGAGTAGGTCTGAGAATCGGCCAACATCTATTTTTCATCCCCCTAAATGGTGCAGCGGGAACGGGATCTGACGCCACGAGGGTAGGAAAAAATTGGCGGTACGAAGTTCGCCGGGGCAGCTAGTAAATGCTATAAAAATGTCATTCAAATATTGTGTGTAATTTCAACTGTCAATAGCACATACGACCTTTTATCATTCAACCACCGATCTCCTTTCAATCAACTGTTGTTAATCTTTTGTTCTACCTTTTAACTGCAGGTTTGCAGTGAAAGAGAAATACCCGCTAGATCGAGCAAAGACCAGTTACAAAGCACCATCGTCCGAAGCGTTGCAGGAAATACTGACCAAGTGCAAACCAGGGGACAATCTTAAGAAGGTCCTGAACCCTAATCTAGGTAAGTTCCAGGGTAAAGAAAAAATTATAATAATTCTAAACAAACTGAGCCTGGCTTGTAATATGAGTTCTAGAATGCTAATCACCATTTTTTTTTTAATAAATTAATATTCCACAACATGTAAGCTTTTATAGCTTGTGTTATGTAATCTAGAATGCAGATAAACATACTTGTATACCTTTTTTTTTTGTAAATATATATTATACATAAAAACACCCAGACCAATGCAAATAGCCATATTCATGCATACAAATATTTGCACTGAGCGGGAATCGAATCCACGCCTCCTGCGTGGCAGTCGCATGCACTACCGCCACGCCACGGAGGCTGTCTTTTGATTGTACCAAGAAACATCCAGACCAAAGCAAATAAAGATACATATGGAGTTAGGGAAGGTTCATGTCTGACGGAACATGCGTCGCGTATTATCGGTCGCGTAACGCCAGAACAGACAAATGTATAGAAAAACAGTTGACCGTTCACACTCAACCGATGCTACGTTAGTGCGTCGAGCGTACAGCGTCTATAATACGCGACGCATGTTCCGTTAGATATGAACCTTCCCTAAGACACTTTGACCTGACTGGTTTCGCCTCACGGCATTCCCAAAGGTATGATGTATAGTAACTTCTATGATGTAAGCGACACTTTATTATTACCTTTGAAATGCCGTGAGGCGATCAGGTGAAAAATAAAATTAAGTGGAAAAGTACAAAGTGTCTTACTTAAAAATAAATAAATGACTCACCTAGCTGTATAACAGATTATGCGGATGTATTAAGGAAACGAATGGATAAAGTTCACAGATACATGAGAGAAGCCAATTTACTGGCTAGCGAACGAATGAAAACACGATATGACAGAAGTTCAAATTTAAGATGTTTTGAGGAAGGATCGCTAGTGTGGCTTCATAACCCAGTACGGAAGCAAGGATTATCTCCGAAACTGCAGCCAAGTTGGGAAGGACCTTATAAAGTGATAACAAAAATTAATGACGTTACTTACAGAATTCAAAAATCGCCGAGAAGTTCCGCTAAAGTTGTTCACATCGATAGACTCGCCCGATATTATGGCTCTAACGATGCTCGGGACGAGCATGTCTTAGGAGGGGGCAGCGTTACAAATGTGACGTAACATGTCACAGCATCGGAACGATAAATTCGAACTTATTGTCAATAGCAGCTGTGACTGAGCGGTTTAGACAACGCCTGCCAAAACGAAGGTCGACGGATCGAATCCCGGTGTCACGATATGTCGTTTTTGTGATTTTCTAATTAATTTATGTAAATCTTTATTTGGTAAAAGTAACAGAAGATTCTATATTTAAAATCTAGTTATTAGCAGAACATTCTGGAGAAATAATAAAATGAATATCGAAAAGACGATCGAAATTCAGGGTATAAAAGGAGCTGTCAGAGCCGTGAAAGGACAGTTAAGTTTGGGAGTTCAAAGTGAACAGAAGAAGAGGAAGAAGGGGAAAAGGAAGAAAAGTGAGAAAATAGTGAAAAGTGCAGTAATTGTGCAGTCGCGCTGTGAGTGTCGTGAAAGCGCAGTGACCGTGCAGTACAGTCGCGCTGTGAGTGTCGCGAATAAGACTAAAGTGCAGTAGTGCATCGTGTGGTACAGTCGCGTCGTGAAGTGTCGTGTTCGAGATTTGGCTGTTGGGGTGTGAAAATAAAGCGGTCTCAAATACGAAGTTGTTTATTTCCAATCCCGTTACCCGTCTCCCGTAATATGTGTAGCAGATTCCAACAAGTGCCATAAATGAACAGTATAAACAAATAAAGATATTCATTTATATACCAGGTGTGGTGTAAGGGGAACGCTCCCGAAGCCGAAAACCCCTAGTAGTACTCCAGACATAATAAATTGGCATAAAAATAAAATCGATTTGGAAAAATAAAAAATTTTTTTATTTTTTTTATTTTGCAATATTTACTCTCCATCGTCTCTATGTCTATAAAAAAGCACCTGCTTGGCGCTAGTTGTTTTTTTTTGTAGTGATGTTCTTTTTATGAAATTACCGTTTCATTTAGCTTTACTAACGCGATGGACAGCGCTAAAATTCGAAAAAAAAATGTTTTTTATCCAAATCGATTTTATTTTTATGACAATGTATTATGTACCTGGAGTACTACTAGGAGTTTTCGGCTTCGGGAGCGTTCAAATTACGTAAAAATTAAAATAAAAATAAAATTAAATTAAAATTAAATTCGTTCCCCTTACACCCAGTATACAAATATTAACCCTGAAAGTAAATCGGACACCCGACCTTATACCATATCAAAGTGTTTTTTTGCCGTAATCTTAAATTAATTAAGTCAATCAATCAGTTAGCCTGTTGTCGACCACTAGTGAAGATAGCTCTCTCCCAATATGATCCATAGCACCCAATCCTCTCCCTTAAAATATATGTAGGTACAGACTGTTTGTACTGGAGATTGATGGCACTTGGTGGAATCTGCTACACATATTGAATAACACACTTGTAGATTTAAAACACTACAAGTAGTGTTTGGGAATTTGAATATTTAAAAACTTCAATATTTCCCAACATTCTACACAACGCTATCTAGACCCATGGTAAGCATAGCTTAACTAGCTTGTGTTATGGAATCTAGAATGCGGATGAACATACTTAAATACATTTTTTTTTTGCAAATACATACATAATATACATAGAAACACCCAGACATATAGGCATTTACGGAAACAGTGAAGCGTCCTGGTCCATAGGAATGAAACAAAATTAAATTTAAACTCAAATTCGCAGATTTAAAAAAAAACTAAATTTCCTAACAAAGTAATTATTAAAATAAATGTAGAAAATGTAACCACTTTTATAAGTAATTGATTCATTCACAAAAATACACACGCTTAGAATTTGCACAATTACTTACGATAGGTACAGCAGCAAAGCGGCAACGTGCCGCCAGCTGACGCGCGCTCATGACCTACCTACTAAGGTAAGATTAGGCACCTATCACGAAAGTTCACTTAACTTTATAAACACCACTTTTTCACGGCAGTGCTTAAAAATGTGGATTAAAATTTTAGAAATGCCCGCCACTAACTTGAAAACATAAAATGATATCGCCAAACTAACTGTTCAACAGATTTCGGTTAGGTACCTACCTTGCTTTAAATTTATCAAATGCCTCAATAATACGGCTGCGAGTCACTTTCAGAGACACGTTAGGTACACTATACACTTCGTTGTTTTTTCAAAAAAAGAATACGTAACAAAACTCGCACAACAAATTTACTAGGTAGGTATTTAGACTCATTTTCACCGTTAAAATTAAGGATAGAATAGCTAAACAAAAAATAAACACAATTCACAAACACAAAAAGAATAGATTAGTGTCAATTTCACTTTAAAAACAAATTAAAACGAGAAAATAAACCGAGAGGATCAAAGAACGACACGCGGTCCCCAGTGACGTCGCGGTTACTGACAACATTCCAGAAATTAACGAAACATAAAATTGTACCTAGGTTAATAAGGTAAAGGCACCAATATCCATCTTTGAATATGTTTATTTTAGAATATTTTATTTATTATTAACCTGATTGATGAATAGTTGGAAGGTATTTATCGTCAATTTTCATGGTGTTCATTATCATGTCATCGTGCGTAGTTTTCCTGTCAGAGTTGGAGGGTAGCCCGGTAGTCGCTCCCACAAAAGCCAAGATAAACCAAATGAAAATAAAGATTAGGAAAGCAGCCCTCAGGCACCAAAGTAAAAGATATGGATGCAACCGGGATTAACACTGAAATTATGAGCTTTAAATTCTTCATTACGTAGATATTAATACTCCTAATTATTGAATTTGTTATGGAAAAATTATAAAGAAATCAAATACAAAGTGTAAGTAATCAAAGTTAATCATTGATAAGTAGGTACCTACTTATCAAATCAAAAAGTTTTATGTGTAATCAAAACAAACATTATTCTCTGTACGAGTAACAGACTGCCGTTAATCAGAAATTTACCCTACCGGCGGCACCCTTTGAGGTATTATGTCTCTCTCATTACAATCGTATTTTTACGAAATTGATGAATGGAAAAATGAATGAATACACAGAACGGCAACGTCGCATCGTGCAATTTTAATAGTAATAAGGGTTTCCATCTGCAAAATCCGTAAACCAGGACAAGAAGTTTTTTTTATACTACTAATGTGGCAGATAAGCATACGGCACACATGATGGAAAGTGGTTAACGTGGCCTATGGACGTATGCCACCCCAGGGGTGTTACAGTTGGGCTGCCGAGCCTGTAAAAACGTCGGACGCCAGTCATCTCCGGAAAAGTCAAAACCACCAGATACGATAAGAAATCGTATCCGGGATTTCGTGCATGCATACCCCACTTTCCCAAGAGGTTCGCTCGTTCACTAGTGTACCGGAGCCGGACATGGCTAAAGAAGAACCAAGTAGGCAAGTGGAGGTAACGTGGAACATCGGCACGCCGTATGTACTTTCCAGGCGGACGGTGGCCGTGACGGCCGGCGGCTGTTACTCTAAGCTCATTGGGGACATCTACCTGGTGATGGTCTCACATGCACCACATGGGCAGGTCGGAGTGGGTATAGTGCTCTCGGGTGCTACGTGGCTACAAATCCGGGGAAACTCGGACGGATGGTAACCCTAATGGTAGTATTTTCGTGCAATTTAGAGTTCATTGATAACTGCGATTCTACGGAGTGTTTAAAGTTGTTCAAAATTTTGTAATATTAAAACCCTAGTTTCTGCCCTTAATACTGGGCCGATTTTGTTCAAATTTTTCCTATTATATGCTATGGGGGTACCAAGTATATGGTTTCAATTAATGCCTATATGTCGTATCCATATTGTATAACTTATTCTTTTAGGTTTTTTATAATACTTGCATGTCATATACTATTAAAATTACAATTGTGTGTCAGTTATTACATTAATCTGTAAACCACATGTGGTAGGACATAGCGTACATAACATAGCTTATAAGACCTTTATACCTAACCTATGATCCACAGAATAAATATGATTATATGATTATATATGATTATATGATTATATGATTATATGATTCTTCACAGAATATGGTGCAGCGATAATCGACCACGTCCTCCTTGAGAATGGTCTCGCTGGAACCATGAAGATCACCCAGGAGCCCGGGAAAGGTTTCCATGTAGAGAATGATCGCGAGAAGCTGGAGACTGCTCTGAAGCAAGCCGAACAGCTGTTGGATGCTGCTAGAAGTGAGGTTGCCAAGGTACGTCAAAGCATTGGTTCTAATTGTCTAAAGTAAAGCCAACGAGACAAGAGAAAAAAGGTAAACAAAGCGTCCATTACTGAGTTACGTTGCGATAACTAGCGATTATTTTCTCTGTCCTTGTCGCACCCGTCGCACGTGAGCGACAATGGCCGAGCTACAGCTGTTGTTGCGCGTTTCGTAGTACAGGAAAGCTGTCTGCACAGCAGTTCTAAACTGTCAGATCCGCCATCTTATGAGCAATTTCATTCCTGTCTGGAACGCGCTTGAAGTGATACGTAATCATTTTCAAATAAAAAAGTTTGGAACCGCTGAAACATTGTTCACGTTTTTTCTCTCGCTTCGTGAGCTATACTTTATACATTCTTACTTAAAAGTTAGCATAATAAATGCTATAAAATAAAAATTTCATTCAAATATTTGGGCGCAGTCATCAAAATTCAATGTTTAAAAATGGTTGAAAAATCATTCATTGTTTCCAACAGTTCGTAAGAATGTTGGTAGATGGCTGCACCGTCGCCCTTAAAGACGGATATAAAGAGAAGGAAAATTTGGAATGATTCAAGTGTGGCTCAATACCTCAGTTGGAAGAGCAGTCCCCCTGTAAGGGAAAGGTCATGAGTTCCAGTCTCACTTGAGCATTTCATTTTTTCTAATGTTTTTCGAACTTAAAAGTTAGCATAATAAATGCTATAAAGAAAAATTTCATTCATATACTTTATACATATTAAAAAAAACAATTAGTTTTGTAAAATATTTAGAGGCCTCATCTAGTTACCTCGTCTACGTATTTGTTACGTTAACAGTATAAAAAGTCTAAGCCAGAAGTAACTTATCCTTCAAGGTTAGTTTTAATTGGCCTATTGCAATCCACTGCTGCACATTGCCCTCCCCAAAGTGCGCCATTTCACCCGATCCTACGCCTTCCGCATTCAGTCTGTCCCAGACGGCCTTTTTCAGGCCGTCCGTCAGTCCTACTGGCTAGGAGGCGAACGATAAATGGAAGGTAGAAACCTTCCATTTACCTTCTCCCGGTCTCCACTCTAGGAGTCGTTTACACCAACGGCCGTCGGTCCTTCGGCAGATATGGTTGTTTTTTTTTTTATATAGGACACGTCAATTTGACTTCACCTCGCCTGATGTTAAGCTAAAGGCAAAGTCTCGGAAAGAGGGTCACCATCGTAAACATTTACCATGTTAACAGTGGTGGCACTCAGCTTGACGGCCTCATTAGATGCCTTTTCACGCCCCGCTTAAAGGACCCGGGACTGTAGGAAGAAGGAAACACGTGAGCTGGCAGGGAATTCCAGGTCTTAGTGGTGCGGCATAGGAATGAATCACTGAAACGCTTGGTTCTAGCAGGTATACTCTGCACCGTAAATGGATGGCACGTGTCGTCCTGTGAAGGAAAGGGGAGGGTGGGACTAATTGGAAGAGCTCGTCAGAACATTCACCATGGTAGAGACGGTAGAAAACTGCCAAAGACGCAACATCTCTACGCATCTGCAAAGGCTCGGTTAGTGTATCCTTTAATGAAATAAATCACTTGTATATTTCTATCACCAGGGCTACATAACCCAGAAGAAAGAAGTGCGTCCCAACCCTGAAGGTGAAGAGACCACATTCCTTCTCACCAATGTGGAGTTCCACCCGAAGCTGTTCGCTCAACACCAGAGTCTCCCTCATACAGAGTATGAGACCTTCGACAGAGCTGTGGACGAGTTCTTCTCTACGCTTGAAGGGCAGAAGATTGACTTGAAGGTAAGTGGCTATATTGCTTTACGGAGAATTCCCGGTTGGATCTGAAGTTAATCGTTATTAAGACGGATTTAGACGACGGATCTACGAGACATACAACGCCGCATTTTTTAAAACATGCCTCCATTTAGCAACAATTCTCAGAGAAGACGAAAAAACCATAAACATTATATCACAATCTTAGTGGTAATGGGTAATATGATAAGCTTAGAAACGGGTCGCCTCATAATCGAACCTTTACAATTTTGTGAAACGACACGTGTAAGATTGTCCGTACCAATGTGCTTATCCGATATTCAAATTCAAATTCATTTATTCTTCAAGTAACAAAGACTCAATTAATTAAATTATTACAAAAAAATCATTGTTATTATACACTATTATTAACATCAAATACACAGAACACATATTATGTCATTAAATCCGATTCAATTTCAATTATACAGCAATACATAAATTATGTACTTTAAATTACTATATTAAATTAAATTAGATTGAATTGAGAAATAAGTATGTCAAATGAAAATTAAATTAAAAATTAAATAATTTGGTAGATTGAAATTAAATCATCTTCAATGAGCAATGATTAGCATTCACTCTTGCTCATTTGTTTATTAGTCAGTACATGAACCCTGCTACAGTGATTAATGTACTGACAGTCAAATCTACTCGCAAATACTCTCAGGATACTGTTGGAGCTGGCCCGCACCCTGTGCATTAGTGACGTGCATCGTTTTCGCATGGTTGAGTAGAAGCAGTCAGTTTGCGCTTCGGCGAACATTCCGGATGCACTACAGCGCCAGGACAACTCCATCAGCATCCTAAACGCATTGTTATACTGGACACGAAGGGCTCCGTACTGCTTCTGCGTGTATGAAACCCAAAGGCTACAAGTATAGAAGGATGTACAAAATGCCTTAAAAAGAGTAATTTTGACATCCCTCGAGCACTTTGCAAACCTCCGGGCTATCATATTTGCCCTCACAGACAGCGCCCTTCGCTCCCTCTTAATATCTGCATCATCTCCTAGGTCGGAAGTCAATATATGCCCCAAATATTTAAATTGGTTAACTAGAGTAAGTTCATTCCCGTTCAACCTTATAGATGGTATGTTGCTTGGGCACCTGCGACTCCCAGCCCGAAAGACCATGCACATACTTTTACTTGCGTTGTAGATTAAGCCGTGCTTCAAGGCGTAACGTTCACATATACTCAATAGTTTGGATAAACCACAGACTGAGGCGCTACTGGCACCACTTTAGATGAGACTTAAAGATTTTACGACTATTTCGCATTTCCTCCCAGACACGACCTTCCCCCGGCTTACCATTGAGAACCCATTGTTGGAATTTACACCTTGCCACATCGTGAGCCTCACGAACATACTTATTCCAACCGATTACAACTTCCTTCTTTTTTGTGTGACTGGCAGACTGACTTTTTGCAGCCGCCGCAGTCAACGCCTCAATTACGTCTTGGTACATTTGTCAATAATGGCTCTATGGCCCATCTCGCTACACTGTCTGTCACTACAGCCACTAAATTCACTTGGAAAGTCTATTAGTCTCAATTTTTCGTCACATAATTTACTGTACAAGCTAATTTGTTCAGGGTTTCTTTCACCCCATCGTACTTTATTATTATTATTACATATGTCTAAGTCATCATTGAACAATTTTTGTTTAATCACACCCAGATTACATTGAATAACTAGCGGAAAGTGGTCTGACCATACAGGACTATACTTTATATGTGCACTTACAATACTTTGCAGAGCCGAGCTGGTGACTACACAGTGATCTAGCCAGCTCCTTCCCCCGTTTATTTCACTAATATAACTATAAGTGTCTGACTGTAATCCTATTTTTAACACATCTGCACACGACCAGTCTAAATCACTACAGAAACTTGAAAGTTCATTGAAAAATTGCGCACCTGGGTTTGCGTTGAAGTCGCCGAGCATGTAAACACACTCGATATTCTCGCTACTTACGATAGCACTGAGCGATCCGAGGCAGTCCGTGAACTCAGCCAGGTTAGCCGTACCGTCGGTTGGCATATAGACACTGAACACAAGAAATGACCTATTATACCATACAACCATCTTGCCGGCGGCGGTGGTAGATCATCCTGTGATCAAATAATGCACTGTTGACGGGAATGCCCTTCTCCTCTTTCTACCCCCTTCTCCCCCCTCTCGTCTTTAGAGCCACCTACCCCCAAGCCACTAGCATTCATTTTAATCTAACCTGCATATTTCAGACAGTGCAAGTAGAACGCGAAGCCATGAAGAAACTTCAAAACGTTCGCAAAGACCACGAGAAGCGCGTCACAGAGCTGGTGCAGGTCCAGGCGGTGGACAGACACGCCGCCGACCTCATCGCCAGGAACGAGACCCTCGTGGAACAGGCCAGGCTCGCGATACAAGCCGCTATAGCCAAGCAGGTAGGTGCGAGCGAGACGGGTGTAGTTGTGTCACTGCCGACCTCATCGCCAGGAACGAGACCCTCGTGGAACAGGCCAGGCTCGCGATACAAGCCGCTATAGCCAAGCAGGTAGGTGCGAGCGAGACGGGTGTAGTTGTGTCACTGCCGACCTCATCGCCAGGAACGAGACCCTCGTGGAACAGGCCAGGCTCGCGATACAAGCCGCTATAGCCAAGCAGGTAGGTGCGAGCGAGACGGGTGTAGTTGTGTCACTGCCGACCTCATCGCCAGGAACGAGACCCTCGTGGAACAGGCCAGGCTCGCGATACAAGCCGCTATAGCCAAGCAGGTAGGTGCGAGCGAGACGGGTGTAGTTGTGTCACTGCCGACCTCATCGCCAGGAACGAGACCCTCGTGGAACAGGCCAGGCTCGCGATACAAGCCGCTATAGCCAAGCAGGTAGGTGCGAGCGAGACGGGTGTAGTTGTGTCACTGCCGACCTCATCGCCAGGAACGAGACCCTCGTGGAACAGGCCAGGCTCGCGATACAAGCCGCTATAGCCAAGCAGGTAGGTGCGAGCGAGACGGGTGTAGTTGTGTCGACCGACTAAAACCGCACGCCTAGTCGGCCTACAGGCATTGGGGTGTTAGATTGCCTAAAGCATATCCCTCACAAACCGGTTGACCCAGCGATAACACCGGTTTCGAGATAGCACCCTCAGGTCTGAGACCAATGGCGTCCCCATCCTGCCCTCGAATGTTAGGGGCACTCCTGGAAGTTCGATTTGGCCTTCCAAACACCAGACAAAACTGCACCAGAGCCTCGTTTATTTATCAACTGGTGTACTGACTGCCTGGCCACATACTCTTGGCCCTGAAGGCACCCCTTGGTTCCAGATACAGTCAACAAAAGAGATATGGTAGCACTTAACTATCTTCTTTGCCAACTGTTACTCAAAAGAAGAAGCTGAACAATTATTCAAAGGGACATAAACTACAATACTATTAAATAAAAATTATTATGACGTATATCGAATATCTAAATGAGAAATCCATACAATGACAATTGAATATAATTATTTAATTAAATAAATAAATATGTTAAATAATACAAGGATTATAAACGTAAATATAAATTGACAAACTATGTATTTATTATGACAGCCTCCATGGCGTGGCGGTAGTGCATGCGACTGCCACGCAGGAGGCGCGGGTTCGATTCCCGCTCAGTGCAAATATTTGTATGCATGAATATGGCTATTTGCATTGGTCTAGGTGTTTCTATGTATAATATGTATGTATTTACAAAAAAAAAGGTATATAAGTATGTTTATTCCGCATTCTAGATTCCATAACACAAGCTATAAAAGCTTATCACGGGTCAAGATAGCGTTGTGTGGAATGTTGTGGAATATTTATTTATTTATTTTGCGTTTTGCATGCCACCATATGGCAGAATGTGAATGAACTTTATTATATTGTAACACCTTTGTATCTACCATGTTTTCGCAAATGAATTAATTTGAATTTTAATCAAACTTAACTTCTATAAATTATCTCCAGATGTCCTGGGATGACATCAAGCTCCTGGTGAAAGCCGCTCAGGATAACAAGGACCCCATTGCCTCCTGCATCAAGCACTTGAAGCTGAACACCAACCATATCACGGTGCTGCTGTCAGACCCTTACGATGAGGAGTTGGAGCCGATGTGTGTGGATATCGACCTGTCGCTCACTGCCTTCGCTAACGCTAGGAGGTAAGTAGAACTATACTGGGTGTAAGGGGAACGCTCCCGAAGTCAAAAACCCCTATACCCCGTCCATCATATTATTGTATTTTAGACAGATGAAAATAGTGATTGCATGAAAATTTAAAATATCGACAAAGATCAAAACCTCGATAAAAAAATAGATATATGAAAATATGATAAATGTTATAAATGATTTTATGTGGAACTATAATCTGTTATCTTTCTATACATAATAATAAAGTAGTACTTAGATATTTCGTGTCTGTACAGTTTACAAATGTAATAGAGAACGATTGTGGGCCATAACGCATACGCTAATCTCGAAAACAAAACAACTGACTTTTAGAAGAATATTCCAACATGCTGATTTCCTGGTATTTATTGAAGAGTTCCGTGGCCTGTCTCTGAAATTCATCATCAGATCTTTATGAAATTTAAATGGGACCCTTTTGGAATAAACCTCTTTCAAACAAAAAAAGATTTTTGACAATCCGTCTACAAATGACGGAGTTACAAAAAACATTTTTCTGTAAAAATCATACAAATATAAATAATTATAAACATCCGAATTGTTGTTTAGAAATCGGTTAAAAATCGCCAGTTATGTAATACTAGCTTTTGCCCGCGGCTCCGCCCGCGTGGATGTCGGTTATCGCGACCAAACATAGCCTATGTCCTTTCTCATGGTCTAATCTACCCCTATACAAAATTTCATCAAAATCGGTTCAGTAGTTTAGGCGTGAAAGCGTAACATACAGACAGACAGACAGACAGACAGACAGACAGACAGACAGAGTTACTTTCGCATTTATAATATTAGTATGGATTTAAAAAATAGATTTTCTGTAGTCGATATCAATTGTGACATTTTCTAGTTATTATAATAAAAACACAGTCGATTGACTAACTACATCCCTAAAATTGCTTTCTGACTGACGTGACGTTGTCAATGAAAAATTACGTATTGGCGCCTAATTTTTGTTAGGATTTTCAGGTGTTGACGCTAGAACAAAGTTATACCGACCACTGTCAGTGAGCTGTCTAAAATACAATAATATAATGGACGGAGTATAGTAGTACTCCAGGTACATAACACATTGGCATAAAATCGATTTGGACAAAAAAAAAACAATATTTATTTTTGTTTTTTTTATTTTTTTATTTGGCAATATTTACTCTCCATCGTGTTAGTAAAACTAAATGAAACGGTAATTTCATAAAAAAACACCACTACAAAGAAGTACGCGCTTGGCGCTAGTTGTATTTTTTTGTAGTGATGTTCTTTTTATGAAATTACCGTTTCATTTAGCTTTACTAACGCGTTACAGAGTAAATAATGCAAATAAAAAATTAAAAAAAAAAAATCGAACAATTTTTTTTTTACCCAAATCGATTTTATATTTATGCCAATGTGCTATGTACCTGGAGTACTACTAGGGGTTTTCGTCTTCGGGAGCGTTCCCCTTGCACCCGGTATACAATACTGCTATCATACTCATGTCTTTTCTATTCGGGGTAGTCAGAGATGACAGCCCGCCATCTGCTGGTATTTTGTACATGGATAGATTATTGTCTAGATAAACACACCCGGCAGAATAGAATTTGGGCCACCCCATTACTTCCCATGCGACAAGGCGACTAAGGGATAGGGCTGTTTAACATCAGACAGATATATACAGCCCAGACTCAGCCTCAAATGCATGACTCGAGTCAACAATAGTGCCCGGAATACGGTAATAGGCTCACCCCCTATTACGTGGGACCGAATGCAATAATTGGTGATATGTGGGTGTTAATTCACCTATGCCTTTTTTTCGTGCGGAAATTCCCTCGGATACCCCCCCTGCCGGAGCCGGAAGGGGAGGTTATGTCGGACCCGAACCGACTAAAACCGCACGCCGACTGGGGTCGCGGTGCTAGGCCGGAGGTGAGGTTGTCATCGACATATCCCTCGCACCCCGGCTGACCCAGGGCCATCCCTTACGGTCTGGCCCTCCTCGGGAATTCACCTCTGCCTAACGCTCAAGGGAGAAAGGCGTGATTCTATGTAATGTAATATATGTAATGTTATTTTTATCCTTGGAATATGTTGTGTTATGTGCAGGACAGGAATGGGAGCAGAAAACGAGTAGACCTTTTTTTTATAAAAAGAATATTAGAACCGAAGTAACTAATATTCCCTTTAACCCCTCAAACTAAGCTAATATGCTTGTGCTAGAAGTGGGTTCACGTCGGTAGTGTAATGGCCAGGATCGAACCCGGGACCTCTCGATCGTAAGGCTGACTTCTTAACCACTAAGCTACCGACGCTTTTGGATAACAAACAACCAAACATCTTCACAACCTTTTACATTTATAATATTTGTAGGGAAGTAGAATAGAATAGCAGGGGCAGAAAACCCAAAGGGTATTAGTGGCCCTTCAAGTTGTTTGGGTTCCGTTCAACTTTTTTTGTGTGGGTCAGTTTTCCAGGATTTATATTATAATCGATAATGATGCTAATTCTGTGTTGCACAAAACTGAGTAAAATACGCTTAAAATGGTATTATACACCTAGATTGTATAGCAGTTTTGCTAGCAAAATCGTTAGGTGGCAAGCTATATGAGTCTCAAACCAACAAGGACTACTAAGAACAGAAAAATTATTTTCAACCTTAATTACATATCATTTCGCATAAATAGATGCCGCTGAACACAAATATATTATGTGATGTCAATAAAGTCGAACATTGCTTACACTAGCTCGGCCGGCTGCCTGCTAATTGTGTGTCCATTTGCCTCACGGCCATAGACTGTCCGGCCGAAATCTGTCGGCGCTGACCGGAATCGGCCACACACATTAAAATATTTTTTTTCTACGAAACGACTATACAATCTGGGTGTATAATAAATTATATATATATCAAGTGTATTTTAATTGGTTTTGACAATACAGAATTAGCATCAATAGTCCTCAATGTGATTCTGTTCATAGACACTTCTTAACTTTACTCTACTTTTACATGCCCTTATTGAATACATAATTATCAATGCATATTTAATGAAGTTTCATTCCCAATGAGCAGTTTTCCAGTAGGTACATAATCAGTTGGTTTTTAAAATCATCAAGAGATGACGCTAGCATTGCTTTTGGTAGTTTTTTTAATTTGCATTGTGAAGGCCAATTTAGTCTTTGGCAAGAAAGAACTGTACGAATGTCTCAATTTGATTAATTGCTGCTTCTGAAGCGTTCAAGTTTGTTTGTATGTAATATTGCAACTTCAAAAAGTTGATACCTACATAATTTTAGATAAGTAATAATACATTGTAGTAAATACAATAATCTTTGTTTTCAGTAATACGTAACTAATATTCAATATACAGTGTGCTGTTCATACATACAGAAAACATTTGATTCCACAAGAAATAACATTACGAAATCAATGGATTAGGGCACACTCTTCGTACCAAAAGTGCTGACTGCGCCTTCTAGCCCGTCTTTAGGAAAGCTTTAAATACCTACTAGAAAACTGCTCATTCTCTACTGAAATATATAATTTTTTAAATGCTTCTTCCTCTAGATACTACGACCAAAAACGCAACGCCGCGAAGAAACAGCAGAAGACGTTAGACGCCGCCGGCAAAGCTCTGAAGAGTGCCGAACGGAAGACGAAGCAGACACTGAAGGAAGCTCACACCGTCAGCAACATCATCAAGGCGCGCAAGACGTACTGGTTCGAGAAGTTCTTCTGGTTTATCTCTTCTGATAATTATCTAGTAAGTATACTAGTAGACTGTGGAGGTGAAAAGGAAGATAGGATAGACGTGAAAGAAGAAGAGTGAAGTGGTGAAAATAAATAAATAAATAAATAAATAAATATTCTACAAAATTCCACACAACGCTATCTAGACCCATGGTAAGCTTAACTAGCTTGTGTTATCGAATCTAGAATGCGGATAAACATACTAAGATACTTTTTTTTTGTAAATACATACATACTATACATAGAAACACCTAGACCAATGCAAATAACCATATTCATGCATACAAATATTTGTACTGAGCGTGAATCGAACCCGCGCCTCCTGCGTAGCAGTCGCGTTGACTACCGCCACGCCACATAGGGAGAGTAATATGGTGAAAATTGGGAGTGGCCTAACCTACTAATATTATAATCGCAATAGTTTGCAAGTATGGATGGGTGAATGTTTGTTACTCTTAACTCTGTAACATATAACGGTTCCGATAGTTCGTTAGAATATCGGTAGATGACTCCACCGTCGCACACTGGGGCAGCGTCATATAGCGACATGATATAAATTCAATTTTGAAAAGTGGTATTTTGATAAAACTAATAATGTAATGATAAACTAGACTATCAAGTGCATTCATTACTATCCTTTATAACACTATATCAATTTAACAAATTGCACTCGAAGTAAGACGTAAAAGGAATTAAGAATATTGCAAATACTTACAATAATTTATTTATAGTGGATCACGAAACGAATTAATTATGTCTAATATGGAGCATAGTGATAATGGTATGTAGAATATATTGTACTATTAAAACGTTAATATTTAAACCCTACATAGGCTGTATGTAAAAAAAACATATTTACAATATTTGTATATATAACTATATACTTAATGCTGTAAAATTCATTCAAGCTGGAGTGATTTTAACAAAATTTAGTATGGAGTTAGCTGACACCCTGGATTAACACATAGGAAGTTTGGTCGTGATAACCGACATCCACGCAAGCGGAGCCTTTGGCTTTCCGAGGCACGAAAACATCCAGTATAAGTATTAAGCAACTTTATTCATTTACTGTATACACTCTTGTTTATACTGGAGATTGATGGCACTTGGTGGAATCTACTACACTTACTTTGCATACTCGTATTGATTTAGTAATCTTGTTAAGCACAGTTCCATTTGACATCATTAATTTATCAATAACTTCAATTCAATGTAATTTAAATATGATTTTGATATTTCAATAGAATTTTGTCATTTAATCATTTGCATTCGACATTATTATTTTAATTTGACACTTATAATTATTTCTTGACATTCAAATGCAATTTTTTTATACTATATTAATCATTTAAAAGCTGTGAGGCTAATAATAAACATTTCCCATAATTTGGGGAAAAATTGTTCACTGGTATACCGAATTTTAAAACTACCCACACATGAAGAAAAAAAATACAAATATTGTAGTGTTTGGGAATTGGAATATTTAAAACATCAATGTAAACCTTTGAGAATGCCATAAGGCGAAACCGATCAGGTTCAGAAATAAATTAAATTCAGTGGAAAAGTACGAGTCTGTTATTCAATATGTATACGCTCTTCGTTCACAGATAATCGCGGGTCGCGATCAGCAACAGAACGAACTCCTAGTGAAGCGCTACATGCGAGCCACGGACTTATACGTACACGCGGAGCTGTCCGGTGCCTCCTCCGTCATCATCAAGAACCCTGGAGGGGGGGAAGTGCCTCCCAAGACCCTGGCTGAAGCGGGACAGGCCGCTGTCGCTTATAGGTATATACATATAACTTGGACCTAAATGGCGAGATAAACGAAGCACTGGCGCGTGCTGATTATTTTGTAATAATCTATGCTTAGTAAATTAATTTGAGCTCGTCCACTGTTACGCGTATAAAGCACATTTTGAGTACATAGAGCCGAGCGATACTTTATTATAAAATACACTAAGTCACAAGTAAGAAGACTAAGTCACAGAGCATCGAGATCACACAGAGAGGAGTTGTCGGATAAAGGTCACGAAATTTCGCCAGGGGGGGTATAGTGAGATATCACATGTATTTATTTTCTTATAACGCGCGATATTTACCACGGTGTTTGATTTTCTGTAATGAAATAGTAATAAAGAAGAAAACATTTTTTGGTAAAATAACTTGTACGAAAAATATACACGTGATTTTGAGTGAGGGGGGAGGGTAGTCTATAACCTCACCACGTATCACCATAGGCCAGGGGTGTTATTAAATTGTTAAGAATCATAACGTGATTAATGGACAGCCCCTTTTCTGTTCTTCCCATGTCATTCAACTATTTTTTTGTCTCATTCCAGTGTGGCGTGGGAGGCTAAAGTCCTGACCCGAGCATGGTGGGTGCACGCCCATCAAGTATCGAAGTCTGCTCCCACGGGCGAATACCTCACGACAGGATCCTTCATGATCCGCGGCAAGAAGAACTACCTACTGCCGGAGCATCTGCAGTTCGGCTTCAGCTTTATGTTCAGGGTACGTATAAACTACAATACCCCCCTCTCCCTCTCTCCCTAGGCCAAGGTCCTGAAGTGACTCCGACAGGCTCCTTCATGATCCGGGGCAAGAAGAAAGGTGTCGGCCTTCGGCCTACAATAACCCCCCCCCCCCCCCTCTCCCCAGGCCAAGGTCCTGGAGCGTGTCCAAGTCTACTCCGACAGGGTTCTTCATAATCCGTGGAAGAAGAACTACCTGCTACCAGAGCATCTGTAGTAAGGCTTTAGCTTCATGTTCAGGGTAAAGGCGTCGGTAGCTTAGAGGTTAAGGTGTCGGCCTTACGATCGAAAGGTCCATGGTTCGAATCCTGGCCATTACACTACTGAAGTGAACCCACTCCTAACACAAGTAATTTAACTTAGTTGGAGGGGTTAGAGGGAATATTAGTAATTTCGGTTCTAATTTATTCTTTAAAAAAAAATCTACAATACCCCCGTCATAGGGCCAAAATCCTGACGTGAATATAGAAATGTTCCCCAAAATGTTAAAAATCCTCTTACCCTTTTATACTCCCCATCACCCCTTCCTTACCCCTTCTTTACCCAGGAGCATAAAAGGGTAAGAAAGAAGTGATTCTCGACCCTCTGTTTTACACTTATCTCTGTGGTGTGGCGGTAGTGAACGCGACTGCTACGCATGCAAATATTTGCATTGGTCTGGATGTTTTTATGTTTAATATGTATGTATTCACAAAAAAAGGATCTAAGTATGTTTATCCGCATTCTAGGTTCAATAACACAAGCTAGTTAAGCTTACCATGGGTCTAGATAACGTTGTGTAGAATGATCGGGGACACCGTTGTCCCCCTTCCCGAGGAGGGCCAGACCGTAAGGGATGACCCTGGGTCAGCCGGGGTGCGAGGGATATGTTGAAGACAACCTCACCTTCGACCTAGCACAACGACCCTCAGTCAGTGCGGTTTTAGTCGGTTCGGGTCCGACATAACCTCCCCTTGAGAAAAAAAAAAGTTGTGTAGAATTTATTTATTTTTATTTATTTTTTTATTTATTACATCTTAGGAAAACTTACAGCTCATTATGCTAAGAGACGGCCAATTAAAAGTTCTCACTGTTATGCAGTTCAAATTATGTAGTAAGTATTAGGTAGACAATTTACTTTCACAATATTATTATATGCAGGCCTAAAATACAAAGGGATGAAGTAGGAAACAGCCGAGATCATCAAAATGGATACACAAAAATATATTATTTAATTATTGTCAAAGAAACAAGAACTAAGGTCTCTTTTCATTTTAGCAATACTCGTTGCAAACAAGTCAAGATCGACCCTACGACACTCCGTGTTAAATGAGCGGCATGCTCTAATGAGACACGAGTTCTGTCTATATGTGGTTTTGACAGACGGTACATTTAGGAGATTTGTTCTTCGCAGGAATGCTGAAGGCACACGGAAATCAATCTTGCTTACTAATTCAGGGACGTCAATACGACCATTCATAACGTCAAACAATAGGGCTATGTCAGCAATTTTCCTTTTCTCATAAAGTGGAATTATATGGAATCTTCTACATCGAGCTATGTAGTTAGGTAAGAATATTTGAGAACGATATAGAATGTACCTCAGAAATCTTTTCTGTATACTTTCAAGCCGATTGATGTATATATCATAGTTCGGGTTCCAAACTGGTGAAGAATGTTATGGAAAATTTATTTTAACCCTGACACTGTCATAACACACGGTCTTTTACCCACAGCTAGAAGACAGCTGTATCGAAGCGCACAAAGACGAGCGGAAATCCATCGCAGCTGAGGATACCTCCGACGTCACGTCCGTACAGGAACAGGAGGATGTGGAGATCGTTGTCTCCGACGACGGTGAGTACCATTGAAGTACCGAGGAGGTATTCGTAATATTCGATAGATAGGAGATATTCGATATTCGTAAGAATATCGGTAGATGACTCCACCGTCGCCTTAAAGACGTAGATGACTCCACCGTCGCCTTAAAGACGTAGATGACTCCACCGTCGCCTTAAAGATGTAGATGACTCCACCGTCGCCTTAAAGACGTAGATGACTCCACCGTCGCCTTAAATACCTAGATGACTCCACCGTCGCCTTAAATACGTAGATGACTCCACCGTCGCCTTAAATACGTAGATGACTCCACCGTCGCCTTAAATACCTAGATGACTCCACCGTCGCCTTAAAGACCTAGATGACTCCACCGTCGCCTTAAATACGTAGATGACTCCACCGTCGCCTTAAATACGTAGATGACTCCACCGTCGCCTTAAATACCTAGATGACTCCACCGTCGCCTTAAATACGTAGATGACTCCACCGTCGCCTTAAATACCTAGATGACTCCACCGTCGCCTTAAATACGTAGATGACTCCACCGTCGCCTTAAATACGTAGATGACTCCACCGTCGCCTTAAATACCTAGATGACTCCACCGTCGCCTTAAAGACCTAGATGACTCCACCGTCGCCTTAAATACGTAGATGACTCCACCGTCGCCTTAAATACGTAGATGACTCCACCGTCGCCTTAAATACGTAGATGACTCCACCGTCGCCTTAAATACCTAGATGACTCCACCGTCGCCTTAAAGACCTAGATGACTCCACCGTCGCCTTAAATACGTAGATGACTCCACCGTCGCCTTAAATACGTAGATGACTCCACCGTCGCCTTAAATACCTAGATGACTCCACCGTCGCCTTAAATACGTAGATGACTCCACCGTCGCCTTAAATACCTAGATGACTCCACCGTCGCCTTAAATACGTAGATGACTCCACCGTCGCCTTAAAGATGTAGATGACTCCACCGTCGCCTTAAAGACGTAGATGACTCCACCGTCGCCTTAAATACCTAGATGACTCCACCGTCGCCTTAAATACGTAGATGACTCCACCGTCGCCTTAAATACGTAGATGACTCCACCGTCGCCTTAAATACCTAGATGACTCCACCGTCGCCTTAAAGACCTAGATGACTCCACCGTCGCCTTAAATACGTAGATGACTCCACCGTCGCCTTAAATACGTAGATGACTCCACCGTCGCCTTAAATACCTAGATGACTCCACCGTCGCCTTAAATACGTAGATGACTCCACCGTCGCCTTAAATACCTAGATGACTCCACCGTCGCCTTAAATACGTAGATGACTCCACCGTCGCCTTAAAGATGTAGATGACTCCACCGTCGCCTTAAAGACGTAGATGACTCCACCGTCGCCTTAAATACCTAGATGACTCCACCGTCGCCTTAAATACGTAGATGACTCCACCGTCGCCTTAAATACGTAGATGACTCCACCGTCGCCTTAAATACCTAGATGACTCCACCGTCGCCTTAAAGACCTAGATGACTCCACCGTCGCCTTAAATACGTAGATGACTCCACCGTCGCCTTAAATACGTAGATGACTCCACCGTCGCCTTAAATACCTAGATGACTCCACCGTCGCCTTAAATACGTAGATGACTCCACCGTCGCCTTAAAGATGTAGATGACTCCACCGTCGCCTTAAAGACGTAGATGACTCCACCGTCGCCTTAAATACCTAGATGACTCCACCGTCGCCTTAAATACGTAGATGACTCCACCGTCGCCTTAAAGACCTAGATGACTCCACCGTCGCCTTAAATACGTAGATGACTCCACCGTCGCCTTAAATACCTAGATGACTCCACCGTCGCCTTAAATACGTAGATGACTCCACCGTCGCCTTAAATACGTAGATGACTCCACCGTCGCCTTAAAGACCTAGATGACTCCACCGTCGCCTTAAATACGTAGATGACTCCACCGTCGCCTTAAATACCTAGATGACTCCACCGTCGCCTTAAATACGTAGATGACTCCACCGTCGCCTTAAATACCTAGATGACTCCACCGTCGCCTTAAATACCTAGATGACTCCACCGTCGCCTTAAATACGTAGATGACTCCACCGTCGCCTTAAATACGTAGATGACTCCACCGTCGCCTTAAATACGTAGATGACTCCACCGTCGCCTTAAATACGTAGATGACTCCACCGTCGCCTTAAATACGTAGATGACTCCACCGTCGCCTTAAATACGTAGATGACTCCACCGTCGCCTTAAATACGTAGATGACTCCACCGTCGCCTTAAATACGTAGATGACTCCACCGTCGCCTTAAATACGTAGATGACTCCACCGACGCCTTCAAGACGTAGATGACTCCACCGTTGCCTTAAAGACGGATAAGTAGGGAAATTTTAATCACATCGGGCGTGTCTCGGTAGCCTAGTTGGTCAAGGCTTTCCCCCTGTAAGGGAAAGATCGCGGGTTCGAGTCGCGCCCGAGAAGGTCCTTTTTCCCTATGTATTCGAGTTGTATAGTTAGCATACTTAATACTGTAAAATTCATTATAATAAGACTACATTTTTTTTTAAAGTATATTAGAACCGAAGTTAATAATATTCCCTCTAACCCCTCCAACTAAGCTAAATGTCGGTAGTGTAATGGCCAGGATCGAACCCGGGTCCTCTCGATCGTAACCACTAACCACCGACTCCTTAACCACTAAGCTACCGACGCTTATAAATTACTAGCTTTTGCCCGCGGCTCCGCCCGCGTGGATGTCGGTTATCGCGACCAAACATAGCCTATGTCCTTTCTCATGGTCTAATCTACCCCTATACCAAATTTCATCAAAATCGGTTTAGTAGTTGAAGCGTGAAAGCGTAACATACAGACAGACAGACAGACAGATAGACAGACAGACAGACAGACAGATAGACAGACAGACAGACAGACCGAGTTACTTTCGCATTTATAATATTAGTAAGGAGTAAGGATGAAAGAACCCATAATACTGCGGGGGTAAGGGTGTGGGGAGAGGGGAGAGTAATAGGGGTTTAAATCCCGACCACTTCTTTATTTTCCACTAGCTTTTGCCCGCGGCTCCACCCGCGTGGATGTCGGTTATCTCGACCAAACATAGCCTATGTCCTTTCTCATGGTCTAACCTCTCCCTATACCAAATTTCATCAAAATTGGTTCAGGGGTTTAGGCGTGAAACCGTAAGTTTACGTTAGTAAATATAGTTATCCATACTTCCATACTAATATTATAAATGCGAAAGTAACTCTGTCTGTCTGTCTGTCTGTCTGTCTGTCTGTATGTTACGCTTTCACGCTTAAACCACTGAACCGATTTTGATGAAATTTGGTATAGGGGTAGATTAGACTTTGAGAAAGGACATAGGCTATGTTTTGTCGCGATAACCGACATCCACGCGGGCGGAGCCGCGGGCAAAAGCTAGTTAATAATAAAGTTAGTTAAGAATAATTTAATGTTGTAATGATAAATGCCATAATATTAATTTACTAAATTAGGATAAGTCTATAACTAACCAATATGAGTCATTGTTACATATAGTAGGGGAGCCCAAGAAGGAAATACTGTAGTAATTCGAGCGCGTCAGATTAAGCTAGGGGAGGCTAGTTACATATTGACAAATTCCTCCAGCCAATAGGCAGCTTTCAATATCGGTGGGTGCGCAAAATAAAAAAAAATTGTTCTACGAATTTACACCTATGCGTCAGATTAAGATAATGTAGGTTAGTTACTAGCTAACAAGTGTCCATTTTGAAAATCTCGCGATTTAAGCTGAACCTTAGGGCGTGGGAAACTTGCAAAGATATGTCTTTATTTACTCGAACGCGGTCTTTTTTATGTTTATTTTGGAGTTAAACAAACTATAATGACTGAAATACATTAGACAAGACCAAAGTAATACAAAACTTTAATTAAGATGGATGATACATGTATTTATTTATTACTAGCTTTTGCCCGCGGCTCCGCCCGCGTGGATGTCGGTTCCCGGCAATTATTCGAACTTTTCTCGCCGTAAAAACCATCTTTGAACATCAACGAACATTAAAAAAAAAGAATTGGCCAAATTGGTCCAGGCGTTGTTGAGTTATGCGCTTACCAACACATTTAGCGATTCATTTTTATATTATAGATTATGCTTTGTATATGCCTACCCCACCACTAAAACTGTAAACTTTATACACCATTATTCTTTCTATCATGTGACCTACCAATTTCAATAGGTTTCCGCGACGCTCGAGTAACTACATATTTAGCTGCGTGGCCTCCCTAACTAATAAATAAATGAATATTAATTAAATTAAATAATAAAGACACCTACTGTGATGGCGTCATCGCGAAGGTGGTGTGGTGGTGTGGCTCAATAGCTCAGTTAGAAGAGCATTCCCCCTGTAAGGGAAAGGTCGTGGGTTCAAGTCCCACTTGAGCGCTTCATTTTGCCCATTCGAATTTAAAAATTAGCATAATAAATGTAAAAAAAAATCATTCAAACAATATTAACTGTTAATCATTATACAGATGAACCATCAGACAAAGAAGATGAAAAACCAGACGCGACAAAGCTAGACGCCATCGCGGAAGAGAACAAGACTGCAGAAGACGTAGGAGACGAGAAGACAGAACAGGGAAGTGAGAGCCAGCAGAAGAAAGAAGAAGAGTCAGAGAGTGAGCCAGAGTCATCGGATGATGATTTCCCTGATACTCATATCAAGGTAAGATAGTTTTTTTTTATCGTGCGCAAAATCCCCACGGATACCACCCCCACGGAGCCGGTGGAGTTGGTTATGTCGGACTCGTACCGACTAAAAGCACGCCGTCTTGGGTCTTTGGATGCCGGAGGTGAGATTGCCAAAAGCATATCTCTCGCACCCCGACAGACCCAGGACCATCTCCTTCGAGATGGCCCTCTTCGGGTTGCGGGGACCACAGTGTCCCCAACTAGCCCCGGGTACGGGGAGGCGCACTGCTTGCTTCTGCTAGGGTGACAGGCGGCTCCATCGGTCACCCCCAGGGTAACAGATATGTATGAGTACTTTTACCAGTTAGGTATCCCAGGACACCTTTTAAGGCCTTTTATGACCCTTGAATGGGACTTGAGACGGCACGCGTGCGGTTTTAGTCGGTTCGAATCCGATATAACTGCTGGGTTGTTCTGGATACAGGGGTATATTAAGCATTTATTTCTACTTACATGATGTCACTAAATATTAAATTAAAACTAACATAATAATAAAATTTACTAGTTTTATATTTACTAGCACAGTTACAGTTCGTTCAAAGTTGGTTAGGCATTGCAATAATCAGCCATCTTCTCAACGAGCACAGAGTAGCCAAACCTGATGCCATAGACGACATTAACAATTATTATTACTCACAACAATAACAACTCCCATTGGCCAGCGTGGAGATATATTTTCGCACAAACAAAAGAAGGTTCCTTGAAACAATGACGCAAAATATTTTTCATCCCATCTATTCGAAAAGGACGACTTGGTTCGCCTTTATGTGCACCCAAAGGTGGTATTTTCTATAAGAAACTTTTAGCGGGCAGTAATGAGTTTTTAATCCTCTTTATAAGTGCGCCGCAATTATCTTTGCCGCGCACTTTTTGAATTTGGAACATCTTAGTGTTCAGCACCAAAGAAATCGAACGCAAATATTGTTTGAATAAAGACTGGCTGGTACGACGGCCCATAGTCACGCCGCCGGATGAATGAAAAAAAAAAAACAAATTAAAAAAGCGCGAACTACAGCCCGCGTTTTCGTAAATTTTCACGGATTGTTAGAAATTCATTGTTTTGTTTTGTTTTGAAAAATGAGTTCTTCAAGTGACAGTGAAAGTATAGAATTAACTCCTGATAGCATTAGAACTGACGCAAGAAATGTGATGGATAATCTATTACCTGCAAAATCCCGGGAGAAATATATGAGGCTGGTTTTATCGTTACGCGTTTCGGCAGCGCCGTTGGAGCGCGCGCGTTCAGAGATATATGCGAGTAGAAGTTGCGTTTTTGTGTCGCACGCTTGGGCAGCGCCGTTTAATAAACGCGCGATGTTCGACAGCGCTGTCCAAACGCGCGCTGCTCATTCGCTTCTACGGCCAGTGTGCGTTTTAGTGTCACGCTGTTGAGACGCGCCGTAGGTATAATTGTGTAAGAAATGAATTACATCGATACGGGACGAGTAATCGAGGAAGTTCGATCCAGAAGGTGTTTATGGGACCCGGCCAATGAATTATACAAAAATAAGGATGCAAAAAATAAAGCCTGGGAAGAAATTGGAAAGGAATTGGAACTACTCTTTTTCGCCGTTGCCTTCTTTTCCATAAAAAGTAAATAGCCAGTACTCGACTCGCATTAACCTTCATAATATTGTACACGACTGTCTCACAGCAGCGGAACGCGTGCTACTATCTAATCTCGTTTTATAGTGCACCGCTGTTCAAACGCGTGCTGTTAACAGCGCGCTGCTCAACAGCGCGCCTAGCGGCGTGACGATAAAACCAGCCTGAAAGCCTATGGTAATTTTATTGAATGGAGAAATGCAAGAAGCGCCAAGAATTTTTCAGAATCTGTGTTTTTGGCCTACTTCCAGTACTTAGCCAAAACTAAACAACCTTCCACTCTTTGGAGTACATACTCAATGCTAAAATCAACAGTTAGTTCTAATAACGATGTAAAACTGGACACATATTCGAAATTAATAGCATACCTGAAGAGGATGTCTGATGGATTTAAACCTAAAAAATCCAAAGTGTTGTCAGTCAAAAACGTGGAGACTTTCCTTAATGAGGCACCCGACAAAGTCTTTCTTGCAGTAAAAGTAAGTAGGTAACTATGTTTACGGTGGATTAGTAAAATATAATCATAGTGTATAAAAATGCACATTTTATTGTAACCTGTACTTTGATAGATACTTGTCTTATTCACATTCGGTTTTGTTACAGGTGGCTTTAATTTTCGGATTACATGGAGCTTGTCGTGGCAATGAACTTTTAAAAATAACTGTTGATGATGTCGAAAATCACTCGGATGATTTACTGTTAGTAAAGCTGACCGATACAAAAACCAAAATTGACCGATCCTTCGTAATACGAGGAGAATACAAAACTATTGTACAGAAATACCTAGACCTGCGTCCTGCTGCTATGAAGACCAATCGGTTTTTCATCCGTTATCAAAATGGCAATGCTTCAAACAAGTGATGGGAAAAAATCAAATTTCTAACATGCCACAAGAAATTGCTACTTATTTGAAGTTACCAGATATCAAGCTGTATACAGGACATTGGTTTCGTCATACTTCTGCTACCCTTTTGGCAGATACTGGAGCGGACTTAACTGTTCTCAAGCGACATGGAGGATGGAAATCGAGTGCTGTAGCAGAAGGGTATATAGAAGATTCCATTGAGAACAAGGCGAAAACATCTGAACGCATCGTGGAAAACATTAAATTGCAACCTTCAGTTAATCCATCCATACCACTGTCGCCGCGCCCATCTACATCCAAACAACGAGATTCACCGTCACATTTTCCTCAAAATGATCCAAATTCGGACATTTCAAACACGCAGAACATAAAATCTACAACAATCTCTATTCCTAATAAAACTGTAACAATAAATTTTCATAATTGCGAAAATGTCTCAAATGTAAATATAAGTTTTTAGTTGTTTAATAAAGGATACTATTTAATTTCAATTTAGTTGTTACTCTATGTTTTATTAAATAATAATATTACAATAAAATATGAGGCGCTTTTATTTTCTCATAGTGGGTGATGAAAAGTAGAGTGTATCACTCGGGCGCAAAATATATTTTGGCTCGGGCGACGTACTTTGAATCCCTCGCTACGTTCAGGATTCTACTAAAGAATCCCTCGCTACGCTCGGGATTCTACTCTAGAATCCCTCACTTCGCTCTGGATTCAAAAAAGCGCCCTCGCCGTAAAAATAATATTTTGCTCCCTTATGATACAATCTACTATCTCAGCTTATCACGTTTCCTTTTACTATTTGAAAGGTTTTTTGTGTGTCAAGGGCGAAGGGCTGGGGTTTTTATGAGTAATTTTTAGTGTTTAATTGTGTGCAAATATGTTTTTTTTTTCTATATCCAGGTAGACCACGGCACGGGAGAAGTAACCCTACAGAGCCAAATCTCAAGAACTCTGTCGGAAAGTTCAGAAAAAAGTAAGTTTCCTTCTATCCTGCATTATTTTTCTTTTATCGTGTGAAAAATCCCCAAGGATACCACTGCACCGGAGCCGGTGGAGGTGGTAATGTCGGACTCGAACCGACAAAACGCACGCCGTCTTTAGGTCTTTGGTTGCCGAAGGTGAGAATGCAGGAAACATATCTCTCGCACCCCGGCAGACCCTTTTTTTTTCCGTGCGGAAATCCCCTCGGATACCCCCCCTGCCGGAGCCGGAAAGGGAGGTTATGTCGGACTCGAACCGACGAAAAACCGCACGCCGACTGTGGGTCGTGGTGCCAGGCCGGAGGTGAGGTTGTCATCGACATATCCCTCGCACCCCGGCTGGAATCCCGGCAGACCCAGGACCATCTCTTTCGAGATGGCCCCCTTCCGGTTGTAACCATAGTGTCCCCACCTGCACTAATCCTTGGAACCTCCTCTCCTGCTCAAGAGTTAGAGCAGTACAGAAGCTTTTTTTTTTGAAAGAGCATTCCACCTATAAGGGAAAGGTCGTCGGTTCAAGTCCCACTCGAGCATTTAATTTTCCCGATGTATTTTTTTACTCCTTTCCTTTTGATGACAGTAGTACTCTAACTAAACTTATGGGAACCAGGTATTTATTATCTCGAGGGTCTATGTCGGAACCGGAGATGACCCTGGGTCATCTGGGGTGCGGGGTTAAACGCCTAAGAAACCGAGATGGTGTTCGATTTTAGTCGGTTCAAGTCCGACATAACCGCCACCACCAGCGGAAGGGTTTTCAAAGTCAAAAGTCAAAATTAAAGTTAAAAATATGCAGATACCATTAATCGACACTTACAAAACGTCAATATAAAATAAATTATAAATACCAGTTTAGCAAATCCACCACCGGTTTGAAACGCGGCCCAGACCTGAGAAGACTTCGGCAAGATTCATAATAACTCCCTCGATTTAAAATATTTTTAAATGCCCGCTGAGTTATTATGAATATTCGCCGAGAAATAATTATAAAAATTATGAATATACGCCGAGAATACTGCACGAAAAATAAAATAAATATTTTCATTGCATTTCATCATAAAAATCTTATATATCTGTACAGCCGATGACATAATGCCATCATTCCCTGCCCTACCAAAGAAAGGTGGCAAGAAGGTTCATAAAGAGAATAAAGAAGAAAGAAAGAAAGAAGAGAAGCCCGTCGAGAAGACTATAAAGCGCGGCCAGAAGAGCCGGCTGCGGAAGATCAAGGAGAAGTACAAGGACCAAGACGATGAGGACAGGGCTTGCATGATGGAGTTGCTGCAGGTATGTAGATAGATAGATATAGTAGAGATTCGAGAATATTGTACCGTTTTTTAAATCGTACCAGTCCTAGATTTTTTATTAAAATAAAATGGAGACACACGCCTCCACCCCTTCCTCCCCTCTTCATTCCCGGAATGAGGGCAAAACACAACAAACTCCTCATTGCGGGGGAGAGAGGGAGAGACACATTGGTGCCCCATCTTGCCCATCTGGGCCATCTCGGAAATCTCGGAACCGGAAAGGCCCTGGGTTAGCCGATGCGACGGAAATGCCTAACATCAATCCCGCCATCTGATTAATCTCTTTCCTTATTAATCTATTTCTGCTTACCCCGTAAAAAGAAGATAATACCTATAATTTTAATATAATCTGTATTTCACTTTTCAGTCCGCAAAAGCAGGCAAAGAGTCGAAGAAAGCTCTGAAGAAGGCGGCTGCCGCGAAGTCTGGTAAGAGCAAGGGTGGTAAGGGTGCACCGAAGATACCCCAACCTGCTCCCTTGCTGCTGGAGGCGGAGTCAGACCCTGAGGAACCGGAACTGGATCCTGAGGTGAGTGGCGTCAACTAGAGACGTACTCACAGAGCGTAATTAAATTTCTATATGAAAGAATGCGAGTCCATGCTGTGCTATTAAAAAAAATTTTGATAGTGCCCCATTCACCCATAATATTTTAAAAGGAATCTTAGTAGAGCCCCATTGGCTCATTACCAAAGTCTTGATAGGGCCCCATTCACCCATAATATTTTAAAAGGAATCATACTAAGACCCTATTTGTCTATTATACTTTAATTATTATCTTGATAGTGCCCCATTCACCCATAATACTTTATAATGAATCTTAGTAGGGCCCCATTTGTCTATTTATACTTTAACCAAAATCTTGATAGGGCCCCATTCACCCAAAATACTTTAAAAGGAATCTTACTAAGACCCCATTTGTCTATTATACTTTAATCAATATCTTGATAGTGCCCCATTCACCCATAATATTTTAAAAGGAATCTTACTCAGACCCCATTTGTCTATTATACTTTAATCAATATCTTGATAGTGCCCCATTCACCCATAATATTTTAAAAGGAATCTTACTCAGACCCCATTTGTCTATTATACTTTAATCAATATCTTGATAGTGCCCCATTCACCCATAATATTTTAAAAGAAATCTTACTAAGACCCCATTTGTCTATTATACTTTAATCAATATCTTGATAGTGCCCCATTCACCCATAATATTTTAAAAAATAAAGTTTAAAACTAAAACCGACTACCGAAAAAGTGACAAACAAGAAAATATCAAGGATAGCCGTGGTCGTATGCCACTTTACCCTAGAATATATTGTTTTGTTAGAGTAAGTGGCATACGACCACGGCTATCCTTGATATTTTCTTGTTTGTCACTTTTTCGGTAGTCGGGTTTTAGTTTTAAACTTTATTTTTAATTTAAATTATTTTGAGGCAAGATAAAGCTAATAATTTATACATATTTGAAACGTGCTCATTGAGCACTTTCATTTGATACCAAACACGGCATATTTATCTCAAATTCATTTTTCAACACGGTACGTTATGAGCGCTAGAGGGCGCCACACAAGATTGAGTGACAAGTCATATAGCCTATAACCATCGGACGATCAAGCCGCTTGCAACGATACCTCATTTGTCCAGTTCTAATAAGTAGTTGAGGAGCTATGAGGGAACAAATGAACATTTGTCCCATTTGTCTATTTATACTTTAACCAAAATTTTGTTAGGGCCCCATTCACCCATAATACATTATAACGAATCTTAGTAGGGCCCCGTTTGTCTATTATACTTTAACCAAAATCTGGTTAGGGCTCCATCCAACCAAAATACTTTAAAAGCAAACTTAGTAAAACCCCATTTGTCTATACTTTAACCAAAATTTTGATAGGGCCCCAGTCACCCAAAATACTTTAAAACGAATCTCAGTAGAGCCCCATTGGCCCATTATACTTTACCAAATATCTTGATAGGGCCCCATTCACCCAAAATACTTTAAAAGGAATCTTAGTAAGACCCCGTTTGTCTATTATACTTTAACCAAAATCTTGATAGGGCCCCATTCACCCATAATGAATGAATGAATGAATGAATTTTCTTTATTTCGAGCAACAAGACTCAATGTGTTAGTAACAATTGACTTAAATCTATGTTAGTATGTATAATTATTTAAAAAAAAAATACTTTAACATGCATCTTGATAAGGCCCCATTCGCCCTTATTACTATAAAAAAAACGTGATCAGGCCCCATGTGCCCGTAATACTTTGACAAACATCTTGATAAGGCCCCATTCGCCCATAATACTTTAACAAAAATCTTAGACAGGCCCCATCTGCTCATAATACTCTAACAAAAATCTTGGTCAGGCCCCATGTGCCCGTAATACTTTAATAATCATCTTGATAAGGCCCCATTTACCCGTTACTCTAAACATAACATAACATAACATAAACTCCTATATACTACTCCTTCCATAGCCAACAATATGGCTTTACTGGTGGAAAATCTACCACTGATGCGGGAGTTAGCCTAGTTAACCTAATCTACGACGCTTGGGAGGGATCACAGGATGCTATTGGGGTATTCTGTGATCTATCTAAAGCGTTTGATTGCGTTGACCATCAGACACTTTTGCTCAAGTTACGTCGGTACGGTTTTGGCAACAAATCTATAGAACTATTAGAATCTTACTTAACAGATAGGCTGCAGACTGTTGATGTAAATAACGTTAAGTCAAATGGGTCAAACGTCAAGATAGGCGTACCCCAAGGATCAATCTTAGGACCTTTTCTCTTTTTGGTTTATGTCAATGACCTACCTTATATGATCGAGGCACACGCCGGAATAGTATTGTTTGCAGATGATACATCGCTGATATTCAAAGTAGATCGTAATAGTACAGATGCGAATAATGTAAATAATATCTTAAACGTAATTTCAAATTGGTTTTCTGCAAACAACCTATTGTTGAATACAGAAAAAACCAAATGCATTAAGTTTACACTGCCTAATGTGAGGCAAGCTCAGATTGATATCGTGCTGGGGGCGCAAAGGTTAGAATTTGTAAATAGCACTACTTTTCTGGGAATCACAATAGATTCGAAATTGCAATGGGATCACCATATCACTGCTTTGGCCAATAAACTCAGCTCTGCTGCTTTTGCTGTCAGACGGATCAGGCAGTTGACTGACGTAGATACTGCTAGGCTGGTGTACTTTAGTTACTTTCATAGCTTGATGTCCTATGGAATACTACTTTGGGGGAATGCCGCAGACTTAGAAACTATCTTTATATTACAAAAAAGGGCAGTTCGTGCCATTTACTGTTTAGGTAAGAGAGATTCTCTTAGGGAACGATTTAAAGATATTAACATTTTAACTGTAGTCCCAATATATACTCGAAAATATACTGTATGTCAGAAAAAATATATCTAATTTTACAAAAGTAAGTGACATTATAAACAGAAATCTGCGCAATTAAAATAAACTGCTCCTTCCATGCTATCGGCTTTGCAGAGTTAGTGATTCTTTTAGGGGGGATTGTATACGTTTTTATAATAAATTGCCTGAATCAGTCCTTGGTATGCCTGACAATAAATTTAAAACCTTTGTGAAGACCACCTTATGTAAAAAAGCATACTATAGGACAGATGATTACCTTAGAGACAAAAATGTCTGGCTTGAGCATGGTGCAAGCCCCTCCTAAATTGCTTTGCTGTAACTACGGCATAATGTTTAAATAGGAACGCGAACTTCTTTTTTTATTTATTTTTGTTAACTTAGGTTAATTATTTTATTATAAGTTTTTTTTATATACTTTAATTATCTTGACACGAGACATATGTACATTCGTCCATATTTAGTCTTAAGAACTTACTTTTTTTTTTTTGTAAATTGACGTCCATAAAATGCTACAGTGGAGTTTGTTGCGCCGTTTCTTCTCCACTGGTGCCTAGGAAGCGGTGGTAAACTTAGTTTTAAGCAGAATTTGACGTCAAAAAGCTGTAGTAGTGCTACACAATTTTGAATAAATACCTTGAGTTTGAGTTTGAGTTTGACTCACGCCTGTATTCCCCGAAGGGGTAGGCAGAGGTGCTAGCACCCACATTTCGCCAGTTTATGTTTTAGGTCCCAATGTAATAGGTGGCGAGCCTATTGCCATTAACCGGGCACTTATAAAAGCACCGAATAGTCATTGGTGTGTGCCATGGTAAACCTGGAATCGAACCCGAGACCTCGTCTCAGCAGTCCATTACCCATACCACTAGGCTACCGCAGATCTCTCTCTCTACTCTAAAAAGAAGTGTAATCTCCTTCTCAGGTCGAGGCGCAGGGTCCAGACGCGGACACAGAGATGCTGTGCCAGCTGACGGGTACGCCCTTCGCGGAGGATGAACTCCTGTTCGCCGTACCCATCGTGGCGCCATACTCCGCGCTGCATAATTACAAGTAAGTTACTATTAGTGTACAAATGTATGTGTGTTTATCTGTCCGTACATTGCACAATAACTGCTGTCCGGTGTTAGATGAAAAAGCCGAAAACCTCTAGTAGTACTCCAGGTACATAACACATTGGCATAAAAAAAAAGATTCGGATTTCTTTTTATTGTTTTTTATTTTTATTTAGCACTAGCTTTTGCCCGCGCTCCGCCTGCGTGGATGTAGGTTATCGTGACCAAACATAGCCTATGTCCTTTCTCATGGTCTAATCTACCCCAATGCCAAATTTCATCTAAATCGGTTCAGTGGTTTAGGCGTGAAAGCGTAACATTCAGACAGACAGACAGAGTTACTTTCGCATTTATAACATTAGTATGGATTATTTACTCTCCGTGGCGTTAATAAAGCTAAATGAAACGCTAATTTTCAAAATAAAAATTTAAAAAATGAAAAAAAATCTCGTTTTTTTTTGTCCAAATCGTTTTTTTTTATGCCAATGTGTTATGTACCTGGAGTACTACTAGGGGTTTTCCGCTTCGGGAGCGTTCCCCTTACACTCGGTATATGAATTGTTCCCCTCACCCACGGGAAGCTATTCCTGCGATAAATATATTTATCACACTCAAACTAATCAACTGATTTGAGTAAATTTTTTTGTACAAGAATTCATTATCATCATCACCTTTGCGTTAGTCCCGGTCGCCTCCGAATCCGTGGTCCGTGATCCGTACAAGGTAGATTTAAGACTGGATTAATATCTCTGAAGTATGTTCTCATAGGCTGCGGGAACGGGCACAAAATTCCACGCGGTTGGATATTAGTGAGCGCGGAGAAGTTTTTAAGTGGTAATTAAATATCAACTATATTCTATTAAAAATACATAGTCTCGAAAAACATTACCCTCTTTCCTTCAGCAGTCGGGTAATAAAGCTTAAAATAAACTACAACTCTTATAGAATAAAATCCAATACTGCATAATATTTTCAGCCTTGTCTAAATATAATAAGGTTGATATTTAATTATCGCAGGTTTATAAGTGCCCGGTTAATGGCAATAGGCTCGCCACCTATTACCTAAACCTAGGGACCTAAGGGACCTAAACATAAACTGGCGAAATGTGGGTGCTAGCACCTCTGCCTACCCCTTCGGGGAATACAGGCGTGAGTTTATGTTATGTTATGTTATGATATTTAATTAACACTTAAAAACTGCACACATTTTGTCGCCAGAATCGCTAATTCAACCATTTGTTCTCAGATACAAAGTCAAACTCACCCCTGGCGGCAGTAAGCGAGGCAAGGCCGCTAAGACAGCTATCCAAGTGTTCCTACGAGACAAGACCAGCTCTCCTAGAGAAAAGGACCTCCTTAAGGCAGTCAAGGAGGAGAATATCGCACGAAACTTCCCCGGCAAGGTCAAACTGTCCGCCCCACAGCTACACAAGCATAAAAAATAAACGACACAAGTGTATAACTTCACACGTTGATAATAAACGGTGTGCCGGTGGCGCTTACGTCTTTTTGATGTAAGCGCCACCGGTAATGATATTAAATTGATATGGAATAATATGTGTATATAGTTTTAATTTATACCGTGTTGGTCCCCGGGGGAGTAGAATAGGACCATCCCAGCTCTTCTTCTTCGTATCGTAAAAGGCGACTAAGGGATAGCGCTGTTCATCCAACAGTAGGCCACTGCTGGCCACATTAGGCATATAATCAAACCTTTTTCCATTTGTATACTTTGTTACTTATCAATAAATATTTCATTCTTACGTATTGTTATTATTTCATCACAAAACTAACCCACATCTCGCATGGGTTACCGATTCATAACCCACTCTATATTGTGAAAATATCAGCCCAATCTGTCAACTTTCTTCTTCCTACAGTCCCGGGTCCTTTAAGCGGGGCGTGAAAAGGCATCTGATGAGGCCGTCAAGCTGAGTGCCACCACTGTTAACATGGTACATGTTTACGATGGTGACCCTCTTTTCGAGACTTTGCCTTTAGCTTAACATCAGGCAGGTGATGTCAAATTAACGTGTCCTTTATAAATAAAAAAAAAACTTGTTTAGGTATGCCTAAACAAACAAAATTTAAGGCAAATAATATATTTCCATCATAATTATCATTAAATAAAGTTAAAATAACTCAGTAAATGCAGGACAAACGGCAGAAAGTCCGCTTGTCATATAGTCTACTGGTCCTACAGTGCATGTAGGTAAAGGACTGTTTATTCCTCTTCCAAGTCATCCCCCTCCTCGCCGAAGCCTTCTCCTTCACCCGGCAGCTCCGGTGGCGGTGGAGGCGGTAAGTGAGCGATGCGATATGCCTAACAGGAAAAGGGATTGTTTAGTCTTAAGCCTAGACTCTGGCGCAAAAAGTTGGCGCCAATTTTAAAAAATCAACACGTTGCAACGCTAAATATACACTGAAATAACGGAGTCGATACTAGAATCTTTTTCCTATTAAGCATATGGAACATGGCAAGAGTCTAGTCAGTGTTGCAACCTGCTGGTTTTTCAAATTTGGCGCCAAATTTTTTGCGCCATCTTTCGTTGGCCAGAGTCTAGCGTCCGACTGCCCGCATCGCACGCAATGAACTATTGTGTTTTGTATAGAAAGTCGAACAAGTGCGTCCACCTGTCCGTATCGTACGGATTCCACGAATCTGCTCATCGGCAATGCCGGCGCTGCGATGTGTGCCGTTGATGTCATTCGGAATGCCGATCCTGATGGACGCACGCATAGATTCCACCATTTGCATTTTGACAATCATCCTCGTCTTATCGACACTATGTCACTGACACATTGCGCACGTGCGCTCACTACGAAAATCCGAATGAAATGGCGTCGGCAATCCGGCCGGTTGTTGAGAGTAGTGTCGGAGATACGATCACTGCGGTTTAGGTGGACGCAGTGTGAAAAACCCGTTTGATGCGGTGCGGGTAGATGGACGCTTAATGGTGTGCAATCCTGACGGTAACTCATATAGAACGACATACGAATCGAGGTTTTATTCCGCATCATACTACGTTACGGTACGTTATGTATCAAACGCAAAGTAACGTTTCCAAAACGTGTGATTCCACACACGTAAACTTGTATAGTTTTTTTAATGTAATTAAAAACTAATCAAACTACCTAAAAGTGATTCTGAACCAATGATTCTAAAGTTTCGATTTGATATAATACTATAGAAGATCTAAGTCTTTTCCAATTTTCTTTCTAATCGAATTGAATCGGACCCCAGCTAAATATTACACAACGGTTTGAGAGCCCTTACCTCTTCATCAGCGAACGTTGGATCACCCATCTCCAAGATCTCGGGTCCAATTGGGTACTCCTCTTGCGGCTTCGGTAGCTGAAGTGGCGTGAAGTTAGGAGGTTGGAACTTCAGGCCCCAGCCGATGTATAGGCATTCTGATTTCCTGGAAACGTTTATTTTCGGCCATCCGTTACATATATCTACTTAGCCCATAACTACCTATGTATGTTTCAAAAAGTTATTGGTTAGGATCCCCATAATCCGGTATGTATGATGCATAGATGGAAGGATAAAAAAAAATGTAGCAAATTGTCAGGTTGAAGTGATTTTTTTCCAGCTGAAAGAGGCAATTCCTATGTTCTCTTAGGTTCTTACTTTCCAGGTGTAGCATAGGCCACAGCTCCAGGCCAGATATTGCTCCTGATTGTAACCACCGCTCTCTCAGGAACAAGAAATGAGCTGATGCGTGTACTCCAGGGCTTAAGACCTTCGATGCGCTCATCCTCAGCCAGGGAAGAAAATAGCGAAGGTCCAGTCTCCGGTGGCACCGGAGGGGGGCCGTCAACGTCCTCCTCTTCTTCCAAGCCTTCTTCCTGTAAGTAAGGATCTCAACGTAGAGTTTGACTTAAGTCAAAAAAGCTATTTTTAAGGAAAAAATTAGCCTCAAAACGTTTTCGACCAATATAACTAACTAAGCAAGTTTGAACAATGTTACCAAGTAACTAAGCAAGTTTGAGCAATATAACAAACAAACTAAGCAAGTTTGAGCAATATAAGCGACTAACTAAGCATATTTGGCATGTTTTGAGTAATGAGCCGACTAAGCATGTTTCACTGTTTCAGTCATATAATCAACCAAGTAATTCGGCATTTATGAGTACTATAATCGATTAACTAAGCATGTTGTATGACTACTTATTATAATATTTGAAGCTGATTTGAGCAATTAACCGACTAAGCGTGTTTAAGCAACATAACTAGTTAACTTAACTAAGCGTGTTTGAGCAACAAACCATCGGAACATTAGGGTTCCACCAAATAGTTCGGCCCTGTTTGAGGATATGTCTCCCATGATGTACCCAATATGTCAGGTTGGAGTCCAGAAGGTCCTTCAACGAGTGGCCGTGATAAAACGGGTTCACATTAAACGCCATGTCTCCTGGAATATCAAAGATATGTCAATATAAGGAACCTTCTATTCATCATCTAACGCCAGACCTGGTTAAGTTCAAACTCGTGCTTTGGAGAATGGAATCCGGATTTGGTTTGTTTTAGGAGCGACAGTCGTCTGGACTTCAAATCTCAAAAGGAATCAATCAGTAGTTCTGTTAAGTTGGTTTGGGTTCCGAAGATTTTTATGTAGCCGCATATAACCCATTAAAAATATTTTTTCTCCTGTCTTGTGCAAAAAAATCAGGCTAAATATCCTTGCTGCCTCCTACTCCATACCTGCCCCCTCCTCCATATCGAGATCTTCTTCTTCCTCCCCGGAGCCGAAGGTGTAAAATCCCTGCGGAGATACGGACGTGGCAGCAGCGATGCGACAAATCTGGGCATGGAGGTAGTGACGCTCGGTGCCTTCGAATGGAGGGAATGTCAGCACCTGAGGGGAAGAGAGGGACTGTCAACAGATCAGCCACTGAGTGGATCTTCTCACCACAGTCAGTGCAATGAGGTTGGGTTGTTATGAAAGTTTAAAAATTAGTAAACAGTACAGATTTTTGCTGATGAGAACGCTGTGACTTAATAAGTAGTAGGTATAGCCAAGCGTAGTTCCGAGCGACTAGTTCGCGAGCGACGCCTCTCAGCCCGGTATAGGGAATAATTTAAAGTTGGCAACACTAGTCACTTTTTTCCCGCGCACTCGACATATTTTTTTCTCTGTGTGTGACATTTGAACTAGGTACAAGTTAAGAAATCTCAGTCTGTAAAAGTGCAAACAAACAATAATAACTGGTACGTCCGCAGTAAATTACTTCACTCCGAAACCCTTTCGCTCGCCGAGACTATAGTATCTAGGTGATAAATTCATTACCTAGTTGTTGCCGAGACTTCGTCTACGAAATAAATTGTTTAATGAATGATACCTCAGCATCCAAATCCCCTGTCATGCAGCGCACCGTATTCCTGGCGACACGGATGTGCGACGGCGTCAAGTCCGGCAGGCAGACCCACGGTTCACCAGGGTGGTTGCATACATAGTATACCTGCATGTCAATCATACATGTCATGTAATAATTTATGTGCTTGTGGCGAAAAGCCCATTAGAGTAGGTACTTATTCATATAACTATCGTCAAAAAATGTCTATGATATAGACATGACAGACAGCTTTACCAATGTGTTGGGAATCCCCCAAACTGTGGTGGATTCCCAACACATTGGTAAATCCCCACACACATAATATACTCTTAGGTATATCAAAGTTATAGGGCAAAAACGATTTATTTTAACTTTTTAACCCCCGATGCAAGAACGACGCGATGGGTTGTTTGACGTGTCTGTGTATGTGTGTGTGTGTCTATCTTTGGCATCGTAGCTACTGAACGGATGGGAACGGTACAGTAGCCCATAATGCCCAATGGAAGACTAAAGTAACACACATTACCCTAATTGACGTTGCACAGTCGGATAAGAAGACGCGTGATATCTGAGGACTGGATTTTCCAGTAGGTATAAGCAATAATTAAAAAAATGACCTTCCTATTGATCCCCTGACCGGGTCTTTCCTGAGGTATAGGAGCCGGTGCAGTCCACGTGATCACTGGTTCTGGAGGCATCTTCGGTCGAACAGGTTCCTTCGATATAGGCTCACGAATCTCGCCCTCCATCCCTGAAAATTACCATGAGCATTTTTTGTACCACATACAGCTCTGACACAACCCGGATTTGCGTGTAAAAAGCTATACCCAGCTCGAGTTCCTCGTCACTGTGGTGAGGGGTCTCTCCTTCGCCTTCTCCTTCACCAGGCATGTCTTTTAATTCAAATTCCTGGAACAAAAGTAATTTTTAAGTTCTTCTAGTTCTTTAGGTACATAATGCTAATAGCGAGTCTCCATTCACTGCTCTCAATACACATATAAATGTTTAGTAACTCACCCTAATTCTTCTATCAAGTTCTTCTATAGTAAGATCTGTTTCAGCGACGTAGTAGTTAGCCTTTGTGCCAAAGATCTTCCCAAAGAACCTGCTCGAACAAATTCTATGTTTCAATTTAAGATTGCGAAGAAGTAATGGGCCCACGGAGGTCAGAATATGATAGAGATGCCCCATTGATATTTCGCCTAATAAAAACGCGTCGCCTAATGCAGGTGGGAAGAGAGACGCGCGGGGTGTCAAAAGTCGAAGGACGTCATAGGTATAACGTTCCTACCGAATGAGTCCATTTGACGTTTGGATGGCACGCGACTCGATTGCCTTGCAACAACTCCGCTATCATTTCCTTCTCCATGAATGGGCCCAAGTACTTGAGTAGCGCAAAAAAGAATGGAAGAGATAAAAAAGTATCACTTTCCTTCAAATGGGTGTTCAAATTACAAAACTGCTAACTTCTGTATTTTCCGTGAAGCGTCACAATGGCCTCCTCATTCCACTGGCGATATTGAAGTTCTATAGTTAGACAGAAGTTGCTCAGCAGTAGGTACTGTGTGCTTTGGCTCTTCGATAAACGGATTATAATATATACATACCTGATAGCGGCAACTGGTTCCTTGATTCCAAGCATGATGAGAGATATGTATATTGCGTAACATTCGCTATCTGGAAGACCATAACCGCCCTGCAAGAATACGTATACCACCTTTATTATAGAGTTATCAGTAAAATGCACATCCAAACTTCTCCGTGAGGAAAACCTGCGCCATAAAGTTGGTTTGGCCCTGTAGATCTCAGAATACTCACTTTCAGTCGCTTTTGGCATGCATATTATTCTAGCTAAGTAGTGTTTAGTAAAATATTGATTGATTTGATAACCTCTTTGAAATAGTAGTTGTTCTCCAGAAGATCATTGATCCTTGGCTTGAAGTTGTCCTCCTCCAAGTCAAGCTCTTGTTCTTCCTCGTCCATTTCTTCTATCTTGTCGGCTTTACTGGCCACCAGCTGAAGCGTTGAAGGTTAACTTTATATTTACGGAAATTGATAATTATCGTTATCAAATTTCGAACTAAGGAGACAAAGATCCGCTCATTTTCGGTTTTGAGGAATCTCAACGCCGCGCTGAGAAGAAAGTGTCGTCCGTTATTAAACAGGTGTGCCAACTAGTCCCACTGGTGAGGTTGGCTTGAACCTCAAGGATGTCGGTAAGACCCTCTACTTGGCTCTACACCTGTTTACTGAAATTGGTGGCACCTATAGGTATGTAGATAATATGTAGTAGGCACCTGCAAAACGGACCTCAGACTCCGAGGTGGAGGCCTCGGATGCGAGTGGGACTAATGCAAAGATGATGATGATAATTTGTGTACATAGCCAGAGTAGTGGAGTGAACAAAAGACATACCCTAAACATTTGATCCATACTCCTTATGATGGTCAGCTGAGGCGGAGTCGTGTATAAATCATTGAGGAGGTCGAAGTTAGGTTTGAACTTGTCCTGCTTCACCTCCCAGCAGTATTGCTCGAAGTTATCCACGACATCGGGTGGCTTCTGGGACAGTAACTTCTGTACGATATCCACTAAGTGGTCGTATCTGTAGAGGGGAAGAAACATGAGACCCCTTAGAACATCCTGGCTACAGCGATGAAACAGACAAGCTCAAAGTATGGGACAATCTCGCCTCGGCAGATTGCCGCTTCCGTTGCCCACAGTCCCCCCCCGATAGTGTTGGTCAAAGAGCCTGGTCAACTTGGTAACGACTAGAGACCCAGCTAATGAAGAATAAAACATGGTGCATTATGGGTACGTAGCCCTAAACGAGAGAGCTTTAGCTCTTATAAGATTAAGTTAGATATAACTGCTCCTTACACCGAGTCACCAGTGGCTGCGCTTTGTTGTTTCAAAAAGTTCTTTGCAAGAACTAAATCGGTATTGAGATCAGGCATAACATTTTCAGTGGCTGCTATTACATCCGGTTCTAATAAAAACGTTTGCGACATTGTGTCGGCTTTAAACTATTAAACTAAGTAAATATATAATGAATATAAACAATATCTATTTTTTAAAACGTAGTCAATATTTTTTCAGTTTGATTGACGCATTATTGACACTGGGCCAAATCTAGATTGCCCGTTGATTTAAAAGACAAAATAGGTCCAAAACAAAATCTTGGATAACATACAAGATGTCTGTAAGAAATCTGACTGTATTGAGATCTAAAGCTAAATTCTGAGATTCACGCAAGTTACGATTTTTTGTTTATTTTTATTTGAGTTTAAACATTCAGTTATTAATTTCTAAACTTATGTACTTTATGTGGTTTCTGAACTGACCGAAAAGTAAATACATTTAATAATCTATGAGTAGGTAAATAAAAATAAACGTCATTTCTTAATCTTGCGGGAACGGTTGTCAAACTTTTTAATTTTGTTGTATTGAATTTAATTTGTTTCTGCCTATTAATTTGTTAATGCAAATGTAACTATTAAAATCCTAGACCCGTACTCCATGAAATTAATACTTCACTTGAAAATATAACTTTACCAATCCATCTTCACATAAACATAACCTCACATTTTCAAATCAAAACAAACAGGAATGGCAACAAAATTCGATGCGGCGGCGTACAATTTCCGCAAAAAATGCCCGTTTATAAGCAAAGACTTTCTCCACTGGTTCCCCGGCCACATGAACAAGGGTCTAAAACAAATGCAGAGGAAATTAAAAAGCGTTGATTGTGTCATTGAAGTCCATGACGCAAGAATACCCTTCACAGGTCGAAACCCAATATTTACGTCGACATTAATTGGTACAAAACCTCATATACTGGTACTAAACAAGAGAGATTTGACGATACCGTCGTTACTCCCTCGAATAAAGGAACAGTTGATGGCGGAACAGAAAATCAGTAATGTCGTTTTCACTAATAGCAAAGACCAAAATTGTCGAGGCCTTAAAACTCTAAAACCTCTCATGGTGGACTTAATTAAAGATTCTAACAGATACAATAGAAGTGAGGAACTGGATTACAATGTAATGATCATGGGGGTCCCGAATGTGGGGAAGTCTTCTCTGATCAATATGCTGAGGTCCAATAATATTGGTATAAGACACGCTTTACCCACAGGGGCGGTGGCAGGCGTCACTAGAAGTGTTATGATGAAGATCAGGATCAATAATGATCCACTTATTTTTATGTTAGACACACCTGGTAAGCATTTTATGCTATTTATACCCCCTCTTCAATTTTTTCTCTGGCCAATCTGTAAACAATATTTCGACGACTTTCCCAACTCTATGCGCAGGGCTATTGATTGAGTGAAGTGATCGATAAGTATACAACTATTCCAGACAGCACAGGAGTGTGACGTGTGGTCACTCCTTTTTATTTTTAATACAATTATGTTATTGTGTCTGTACTTTAATTTGTATAGGTGTAAAGCCTGCAATTTGTAAGTGCATGATATTTTGTTAATTAGTCAGGGACCCAAGCCAACCTCATCTGTTAGCACAGGCTTGTATCCATAGCTGGGCATTATCTCGTTAATCCATTAATTATTAATTTACAAAATTAACTTTTTCAGTAACAGATTAGCGATTAATGAAGTTAATTATTTGATTAAAGGTGCCCAGCTATGCTGGTATCTCAGGATCTTTTTTCTCTTTCAATATCTGCAATTGACCAATTCAGTCATAATGGGATTTTTGTTCATTATGTCACGTTAAAGATGACCACCGCTCCATCGAGCATGGTCAAAACATACAAGGACCGTTATGGTCTTTGATCAATCTCCAGAATATTGCACCTCTTCAGATGTGGTCTTTGGTGGCTAGCATTAATAAGGGCCCTTATTAGGGCGTTCTGGTTGTAACGTCGCGTTTGTGAATCTCGTTACATCGGTGGTCTTTAACGGTTTTTAGTCGAAATTTCGCTAATTTCCGAACATTGGAGGCGACTGGCAACACTGCGTTGGCCGGCACGTCACCTTTCTTCCTTACGACCGAGCAAGATGGTCGATATTATGTTATAAATTTTCAATAATCGTCATCCATTGTAATGGATTGAAGTTATTCTTGTTCGGATGATATTATAAAATGTCCCCGCTATGATGGTAATATAGGATTGTCCCATATTTCTGTATTTGTTTCAAAAATACCATGATTTATCGTGTGTTTGGCATTTAACCAACTAATTATGGCGGTCTCCATTGGAGCCGCCTTCTCCTTTTCCTTTTTCTTTGTTTAACTTTTGGCTTTTCCTTCATTGGGCCTTGTCTCTGATGGTTTGATGGATTTCTCAACCGTACGAACGAGCATGTGCAATATCTTGGAATAATGGCTTGTTGAGCGGAATATTATGCTTCGCTGGTTGAGGTGAACCTTCACACACTCGCCGAGGGATGCCGTGAGCTTTCGTTTACTTTTAATTAAAATTTAACTTTAAAAACCTTAAAAAATTGCATTGGTGACAAGAGTAGTATGTCATGTAGTTCTTAAATTTAATCTACTAGCATAAAATTCTTACTATGATAAGCACACTGGAGCGCTAGAGAATAAAACCTTAAACCTCAGTGCGGTGGTTTTATTTAGCTTACCTCCAGCAGATTAAAAGTCTTCAACCTACTTGATTGACTATCTTAGGCATGTGCTTCTCCAAGGCGCCCGAATCTTTAAGGTAATGTACCTATTTATATTGTTAATTTACAGGAGAACACACTTGTTAACTTTATCTCAAACAACAAAACACACATGTGCATATATTTTTTATTATTACAATTGTCGCTCGCGAACAGGGACTTGACAGTGTGCAAATATCATTATTCCTTGTCACCTTTGCATTATTAATTTAATTTAACATGTTTAGAACAATGTTTCTTTCATGTATATTACTGCATAACTCTGTGTTTCAGTAAATATTATTGTTTGTTTACTTTACAAAACTAATCTTACTACAGGTTGGTACGCTATTGTTTATATTTCTTAATTACAGGTGAATATTTCAATTTGTATAACATTCACAGTTATTGTTATCATTGTTTTATCTTGTATAACCTTAATTTATAACAAGTTACATTATCTACATAGTAATATATAATGAAAAGTTTATAAACTTCAAACTAATATGTGAAAGTATAGTAATATTTGAATCTTTGATGTTTACCTCAAGTAAACAGAAATACTTTATTTTGTGAATCACTGATGCACTTTTTTATCATTACTTTAAGGCATTAGACCTAAATAACTTAACAATAACATTCCTTTCTTTTGTTTGACCTACTTTTGAGGTTAGCATTTTTCAACAATAACAATTAAGTTGCATTCATAACTTATTTACTTTTCTAACTTTTATGGCTGCATTCATTGCATTCATTGGAAGTTCTTAGTGCATTTTATACAACTATTTTTAGATTTCACATTGTTTTCAAAAATGGACAAGGAGACGCAGGCTCCACCATTGTTTGCAGTTATTGATAATACTGTCCCGGTTGGTACATCTACTCACGAGATGCCCCATGTCATGGCTGATCTGACTGAAGTTGTTGATCCGTTTTCACATAGTCGGGGAGCTGGTGATTATAGTCCGAGAGCTGCATCTTCGTTTAATATGATGAATGTTTTATTGAATGAAGACTTGAAGAAAAACTTGCCTTCTGTTACAAAGTTACCCGATTTGAAACGTTGTAAGCTTTTGTATGATGGTAAATCGTGTGTTAGGGAATTTATTACTGAAGTGGAAGAATATTTCTTGTTTAAAAATTTTAATGAACATTTTTTAGTTAGTTCATTTGCTGATCTTTTGTCAGGCACTGCGCTTAAATGGTTTCGTAGTGTGCGTATTCGTATTGCTTCTTGGCAGGAATTGAAGGCTGCGTTGTTGAAACGTTTTGATAGGATTGAATTTGACTATCATTTAGAACATGAACTCCGCACTCGTAAACAAGAGATAACTGAGTCCTTACCAGACTTTATTACAGATATAATGGATATGTCAAGCCGTTTGTCTATGCCTATTTCTGATGCTACCCTAATAACTATTATTAAACATAATATGTTAAATATTTACACACCTTTTGTGTTTGGTAAAACTATTTCTACTATTGAAGAGTTCATTAACCTCAGCAGAGAATTAGAAAATTTTGTGTCTAGAAAGAACTTAAGTGAGAATAGAAGTATTAAAAAAGAAAAACCTTCTGCTCACGTTAATGCTGTTAAAGCAGATGAATTAATATGTTTAAAATGTAAGTCCTCTGGACATTCTTATAAAAATTGCCCTAAGTTTCCTGGCATAATTTGTTTTAAGTGTCACAAAGCTGGTGTCACTACGAAGACTTGCGAAGTTTGTAATCGAGCCCTAGTTTTTGATAAAACCTCAGGTGACTCGATGTTGAAAAAATTTAGCAATGCACCGGATGATGCCACTTGTAAAAAAGAATTTAGTGACTGGTTAGATTATTTGAAAGTTTTCTTTAGTAATATCAGGGCTGCCCCTGTTTTGTTTGTTAAAAATAAAGACACTAGACCCTATTTAAAATTTAATATTAATAATAAACTTTATTCTGGTTTGTTAGATAGCGGAGCTTGTAGTTGTGTACTCGGTTCTAATATTCATCAAACATTTTTACAATTAGGATTTAAACTTAAACCTCACCAAGGTAATGCTGTTACTGCGGATGGTTCTCCACACAAGGTTATTGGAACTATGGTTTTACCTATCACTTGTGATAATATAACTAAAAATGTAGATTTTTTGATAATACCTTCTTTTAAACCTTCCATTATTTTGGGATTCGACTTTTGGTTGAAATTTAACCTTGCTAAAGACTTATTAAATAAAATTACTTTTGAAAATGAATCCACAACTTGTGTTAATGCGGTTACTTCTGTTTCTGAACTTTCTCCGTCTGAGAAACAGGAACTTAATAAAATTATTTCACTTTTTGAAGATATTTCTTATGAAAAGAGAGGCTTGGGTCTCACTCATTTAGTTAAACATAAAATTAATGTTACTGGTGAACCTTTTAAACAACGTTATTGGCCACTTAGTCCTGCTAAACAAAAAGAACTTTATGATGAAGTAGAAGTTTTATTAAAGGAAAATATTATTGAACCTTCCAAATCTCCTTGGTGTTCTCCAGTGTTAGCCGTTGAAAAACGCGATGGTGGAACAAGATTATGTTTGGATTCTAGAAAATTAAATTCAGTAACTATTAAAGATTCTTACCCTTTGCCTTATCCTTCTAGAATTTTAGATAACCTTCGAGGTGCTAATTATATAACTACTATTGATTTGTCTAAGGCATTTTTGCAAATCGCTTTAGAAGAATCTTCTAGAGAGAAGACTGCTTTCGTTGTTCCTGGGAAAGGTTTGTTTCATTTTACCCGTATGGTGTATGGTTTGACCAATGCTCCAGCTGAGTTGCAAAGGCTAGTAGATAAGTTGTTTGGGCCTGAATTTGATAATGTAGCATTCTGTTACTTAGATGATCTTATATTGGTAAATTCTAGTTTCTCTGATCACCTATATTATTTAAATAAAATTTATAAAATTCTTAAAGATGCTGGGTTAACTATTAATTTAAAAAAGTGTAATTTTTGTAAAGATAAACTTCGTTACCTCGGTTATATTGTTGATAGTAATGGTTTACATACAGACCCTGCTAAATTAGAGTCAATTGAAAGTTTCCCACGCCCAGAAAGCGTTAGACAATTAAGAAGTTTTCTTGGGTTATGTTCTTATTACCGTAGATTCATTGATAAATTTGCTGATATTGCTTCGCCATTAACAAAATTAACGGCTGGAAGCAAGAATTCTAAAAAATCTCTTTCCTGGAATGAAGAAGCTGAAGTCGCTTTTAATAATTTAAAACTTGCATTGATTTCTGCACCTGTTTTACATTGCCCAAATTTTGAGAAACCATTCTTTTTACATTGCGATGCTAGTTCCGTTGGAATTGGTAGTGTCCTGAGCCAAGATGATGATAATGGAGATCAACATCCTGTAGCTTATTATTCTAGATCGCTTAATAAATGTGAACGTAATTATAGCACAACTGAAAGAGAGTTGTTGTCAATATTAGATTCTATTGAACATTTCAGACCTTATATTGAAGGAATGGAATTTACAGTTATCACTGATCATGCTAGTTTAACTTGGCTTCTAAAACTTAGTAATCCTAGTGGTCGTCTTGCACGTTGGGCTGCTAGAATTTCTCAATTTACTTTTGATGTTAAATATAAAAAAGGTTCTTTACATTTAGTTCCAGATTGTCTATCTAGAATAGAAATTTCTGCTATTAATGTTCCTTTAAATGATAATATTGTTTTGCCAGACGAGGATATCGTTGATCCTTGGTATAGAAAAATATTTATAAATTGTCAAAAGTTTCCTAGAAAATATAAAAATTTCAAAGTTGAAAGTGATACTTTGTATAGATTTTGTAAAGATAAATATAATCCTAATAATCTTTTAAATTGGAAAATTGTCATACCTAAAGAACACATCTTAGACACAATTAGATCTAATCATGATGATGTTAATTCAGGACATTTAGGAATTCATAAAACTTTAAATAAATTAAAAGTACATTATTTTTGGAAAGGTATGTTTATTGATGTTCAAAAATACATTTCTTCTTGTGATACTTGTAAAGCTTATAAATCTTCTACGAATCCACCTCATGGAATTATGGTTAATCCTAAAAAAGTTGATAAACCAATGTTAATGCTTTCTATTGATATTATTGGAATTCTTCCAAAAGCTTATTCTGGACACAAGTATATACTTTCAATTGTAGATGTTTTTACAAAATATTGTTGGATATTTCCTATGATTAGTGCTACTACTAAAGTAATTTGTAAGATTCTTGAAAAAGAGATATTTCTTAGGTTTGGAACGCCTAAAATTTTAGTTTGTGATAATGGAAGCCAGTTTACAGCGAAGCAGTTCGTTGATTTTCTGAAAAGTTATAATATTAATAAAATATTTTATAATACTTTATATACCCCTCAAAATAACCCTGTAGAGAGATATAACAAAACGGTCGAAACATGTATTTCTTGTTTTGTTAAAGATGATCATAGAACTTGGTCAAAATATTTGCCTCATGTTCAATTAGCTTTGAATAATAGTGTGAATCTAGCCACAGATTTCACTCCTAATTTTCTCATGTTCGGTAGAGAACTTATTTTTGATGCTTCATTGCACCGTTTTAGTAATTCTTTTGATAACCTTGATCAACTTGATGTTGTTGAAAGGTCTTCTTTTGCTTTTTCACTAAAATCTCTTAGTGAAATTTTTGTTAAAGTTCAAGCTTCATTGCTTAAAGCTTATAAGCGTAATGCGCGTTATTATAATATAGGGAGAAAGGTCATTTCTTTTGAAGTGGGAGATATAGTATGGAGGAGAAGTTTTGTGCAGTCTAATGCTCCTGCATTCTTTTCGGCTAAGTTAGCACCTAAGTTTATTAAATGTGAAATATTAGATAAAGTTTCCCCTAATGTTTATGTCTTGAAAGACCTTAACAAAAACTATACAGGTCGTTATCACATTAAAGACATAATTAAATATTAAATTGTGTAAGCTTCTTTTAAAATAACCTACAATAATATTATGTTTACGATATGATTTCCGGTTGTTACTGTTTAAACTCGTAAGATATTGAGATAATAATTAGACTAATTGTTAAATAAAATTAATATGTAAATGTAAGAATATAGACGCACTGGCCGGTAGGAACAATTCTCTCAAATATTAATAAAATATGACGTAACATCCGTTCGACATTTAATTTTGTTACCACCGGCAGTGCGACGGGCATTATCGTTTAAGCTGTTGAAGTGTACGGACGAAGTAGCTGTAAAGTGAAGGTGATAAGAGTAAACTGTGTATTGTGTAGTGGGTGTTTTGTAATAAACCTAATTGTTGAGTACAACCGACTTTAATTTCCTGACCCCTTCAAAGGTCAGAATTGGGATATCTTTGAGGCTCCTTGCCTTGAAGCATAACTGGACGTCCACAAATAAAGGTAATTCAATAAGTTGTTATTTTAATCACAAAAGAAACCTAATCAAAGTTTTAAAACTACATATAATTAATTTACAGTAGGTAGTTATAAATTAATCAACTATTAGTATTGAATGTTGGTTCTTTTTTGTGTTCGTATTAAATTAACACTAATTTAAATAAAAATCCTTTTCAACGGGTTCAATCGCGATTTATTTTGTGGGAACTCCAGAAAATAACAATGAACCCTTATGTTAACTTTTTTTTTTTTTCTTTCTTCTACTGTATTTATTTTACCCTCGCTTATTGTATTTTTTTTTAATATTTTGAAAACTGTCCTTTGTTTATTACATTTTAATCTTTCTAAATTCTAGTCGAATCTTATATACATTGTGTTAAAAGTAGATAATCTCTAATAATGATTTAATAAAAAAAAATACTTATAGAACCACAAATTATCCATAATTGTTATAATATTAGTCTCCAGAAGTAGTGGTTACATATTATTTTGAAATCGCTAACAGCCATTACCAAAGTTTTCTATTTTATTTTGAAGGTATTTAAACAACAGTTACTGGTTGTATTTTAAATTTTCAGTGTACAATTCTTACATTGCGATGGAAAAAGAAAGAGGTAGACGTAGACGCCGAGGAAATTCAAACTGTACAAGCAGCAGTGAGTCTCGGACATCTTCTGAAAGATCAATCAGAAGATCTAATAAGCGGCATAAAGGATCTCGGTCACGACGAAGACTACGCCATCACAAAAGGTCGAGGCGGGCCAGATCTCGTGAAAATGTCACACCGGCTATCACCCCTGTTGATAATACTGCTAGTCAAGGCACTCCACGGACTAGTACTGCTGCTGATTCCGGAATGGTACCTCGACAGACGAATGTAATGGACACTACAACTATACCTGCTGGTGCTTCGAGCCGACGCGCATCGACCAGTGAAGGTGACACTTGTGTACCACCCCCACAAGTAAGCTCTCAATCCGATTCTAATAATCTCGTAGGCATATTTAAAGATTTAGTGCAATTACTTCGTAGTGATGGGAGAGCCGAACGTTATCCTACCATGAACGTTATACCAGAGTTTGACCCTAGTAAACGCAATCAAACAATAGACATGTGGATTTCAAAAGTAAATGAATGTGCAAAGATTTATAGTTGGTCTCAGAGACAAACAATTCATTATGCTCTTCCTAAATTAGTTGGATTAGCACAAAAATGGTATCAAGGGCTACCAAGTTTACTTTTTACATGGAGTGAATGGCAGGATAAATTAAGGCTGGCTTTCCCTAGCGACGAAAATTATGGACAATTGTTGACAGAAATGCTTGCATGCAAGGCTCGATTTGGTGAACCTTTCGAAGAGTATTATTATCAGAAAATGGTACTATTGAATCGGTGCAATATTAGTGGTAAAAACGCTATCGATTGCATTCTGTTTGGTATTGAAGATAGATCAATACGGACAAGTGCAGAAGCAGCTCAGTTTACTGAGCCTGATAAATTACTCGTATATCTTAGAAACGTCAAAATTTCTAGGCGCACAGAAAGATTTAATGGACCACATCGATCCAATGAGTCGCATGCAGGCAATTCTGACAACAAACGATCGAAGTTTATCAAAGGTAGTGGCACTGAAACGAATAATACTACCATAAAATGTTTTAATTGTGGCGAAGAAGGACATTCCTATTACAAATGTAAACAAGCAATCAAACGGTGTGATAACTGTCGTAAAGTTGGTCATTTAAGTAATGAGTGTAATGCTAAACAGGAATCCGCGGTGAAAAATAAAATTCTACAGATATCATTAGAACAAGCCAATTGTGACTCTAAATTCTTTAAGAAAGCTAAACTAAATGGGATAGCCATTGACTCGTACATAGATTTCGGCAGTCAGTGTACAATGATTCAAGAATCTAGCGCTAAGGAAATAGTTCAGACTGTTTCATACGATGATTTACCAGTATTAAAGGGTTTTGGGAACTCAGTAGTAGGTTGTTTGGGGAAATGTACTCTTGAACTTCAAGTAGATTCGGCTAAAGCACACGTAGATGTATTAATAGTATCTGATCAATACTTGCAAGTGCCTTTGATGATAGGTCAGACGTTTACAGAACAAAAACACATTGTAGTTTATAAAACTGTAGATAAGTTGTATATCACTCAAAAGGTTACAAATCTAGACAGCGTATCGTTATTCACAAACGAATCTGTAGCTATTAAAGGTTATACTGAAGTTTGTGTCCATTCCAGTCCCACTTACGATGGAAATATATTTATAGACTCTAGTATTTGCCAGAGACCCCTTAAGGGATATGAGATAATACCAATTGTCATGAGATTAACTGAAGGCCAAGGAAAACTATTAGTGAAAACTTTAGATGATCAAGGCTTTGAAATTGGTAAAGGTGTCTTGATATCTCGTGCCATGCCATTGGTTGAAATAAAACCACAGTTAATAAATAAAATTACGAAATCTGATTTGTCCAATGTCAGCATTATTGAGACAAATATGGTTAATATGAACAGTAATATATCCGATCACGATTTAGTTAAATTAGTTGAACTACTAAATGAATATCGCGATTGTTTCTCATTCTCAACCAGAGAACTAGGTTGTATGATTGGAACTGAGATGGACATAAAACTAAATGATAGTACCCCTGTTGTATATAGGCCCTATAGGATGCCTCTAAAAGAACGAGAAGTAGTTCGTGAAATGGTTCAAGAGCTTGAACATTCTGGGATTATTAGACAATCTTCTTCTGAATATGCATCACCTATAATTCTAGTGAAAAAGAAAACGGGAGATTATCGCATATGCATTGATTATCGGGCCTTAAATAAGAAAACCATCAAGGTCCATTATCCTCTTCCTAGAATAGATGACCAGTTGGATAGTTTATCGGGTTTTAAATACTATACTTCATTGGACCTGGCATCTGGGTATTATCAATTGCAAATGTCAGAGTCATCCAGACACTTGACAGCATTTGTAACACCAGATGGGCATTACGAATTCAATCGTATGCCCTTTGGTTTAGTTAATGCTCCATCTACTTTTCAAAAAGCCATTAATAATATTTTGGGTAATGCAAGATTCAAAGAAGCTTTCGCGTACATGGATGATATTATCATCCCATCTAGATCTGTGGAATCTGGTTTTAAGACGCTAAAAGATACCTTGGAATTATTCCGTTGTTCAGGCTTAACGTTAAAATTATCTAAATGTAATTTTTTGATGCAATCTATCGATTATCTGGGATTTGAAGTTAGCGAAAATGGTATTAGACCTGGCAGATCAAAAATACAGGCAGTTGAAGCCTTTCCACGGCCAACTGATCAACATAAAATAAGACAGTTTGTAGGTCTTGCTAGTTTTTTTAGAAGATTTATAAGAGGGTTCTCTGCTATTGCCAGACCTCTTACAAGTCTACTAAAAAAGGATGCCCAATGGCACTGGAATGACGCGGAAGAGAATTCTTTTATAACTCTGAAAAGAGAACTAGTAAAGCGTCCTATTCTAGCATTCTATAATTCATCATATGAAACTCAATTACATACCGATGCGTCCAAAATAGGTGTTGCTGGGATTCTATTACAAAGGCCTAGTAAAGATTCTCCATTTAATGCTGTCGCTTATTATAGCAGGCAAACTTCTCCAGAAGAAGGTCTGTTTTCGTCGTATGATTTAGAGACCTTAGCTGTAGTCGCATCTCTGCACAGGTTTAGAGTGTATCTCATAGGTATACCTTTTACCATCGTTACGGACTGCAACTCCCTAAGGGCAACCTTTGAAAAAAGAGATGTTTTACCTAGAGTCGCTCGATGGTGGAATGTAATGCAGGAATACGACTTTAATATCCAATATAAACCTGGCACAGCTATGTCGCATGTCGACGCTCTCAGTCGAAATCCGTTGACCAACGAACCCATATCACTAGAAGTAAAAGTTGTTGATACTAATTGGGTAATCACGGTACAACAAAATGATCCGGAACTCCAGCGAATTGTTAACATATTAAATAACGAAAACACAAGTAATATTGTAGAGATTAAAAATAATTTTGTCATTAAAAGGGGGTTATTATATAGAAAAACTGATGAGGGGGAACGTTGGGTCGTACCAAAAGGGGTTCGATGGCAAATTTTAAAGTCCAATCATGATGATTTGGGACACTTTGCATTTGATAAAACGTATAATAAGATTAAGTCGCAGTTTTGGTTTGCTAAAATGAGGAAATTTATAAAGAAGTATGTGCAGTCATGTTTAGAATGTGCCCACACTAAAGTGCCAGCAGGCAAAAGGGCAGGTGAACTTCACCCCATTCCAAAAGTAGATCGCCCCTTTCATACGGTACATATAGACCATTTGGGTCCGTTTGTTCGTAGTAGGAAGAAAAACTGTTACATTCTCGTAATTGTAGAAGCTTTCACCAAATTTATTATACTTGCACCTGTAAAAAGCACAAAATCTATACATTCCATAGCTGTTATGAAAAATTACTTTCATACTTTTGGCGTTCCTATTAGAGTAATATCGGATAGAGGAACCTCATTTACGTCTCATGAATTCAAAAACTATTTACATTCTTTGGGAGTTAAGCATATTATGAATGCTGTAGCTACACCTCGCGCAAATGGTCAAGTAGAGCGCTATAATCGAACAATTTTAGCGGCTTTATCCGCCACCAATCATGGAAAGTCTGAAAATATCTGGGATGATAGTGTTTCAGAGATTCAATGGGCACTTAACAACACTTTAAACAAGGGAACTGGTAAAACACCTGCCCAAGGTCTATTTGGAGTTAACCCTGTAGGTACGTCAAATTCCATTCTTAATTTAAATTTAGAAGAAGAGGCTGAAGAGTCAAACAAAAGTATTGAGGAAATTAGAGGAGAAATAACTGAACATATCGTACAAAAACAGCTGGAACAAAAGGAGAGATATGATAAAAGTAGGAAGAAGGTAGCATATAAAGTAGGAGATTTGGTTCGCGTAGAAAGAGAAGTTCCTTCAACTGGTAATAGCCGGAAACTAATTCCTAAAATTCGTGGTCCATACAGAGTAGTAGAAGTTTTAGAAAACGATCGGTACAAAATTGTTGATACCCCATTATCGCGTAAAGGTAGCAGAAATTTTTCAGGTATATTCTCGGTCGATAAAATTCACCCGTGGCTTGTATTTAACAGGAATAGTAATGATGAATCGGAATCAAATATTGAAGAAGATAATGATGAATGATCCATCTTTGATTGCTTGGACTATATAATATAATAAAACTGTACATGTTTATCGTAATATTCGTAATGTAAATTAAGAAAATGTTATGCATGAATTTCATTGTAGTAAGAGTCTTAAGAGATTATCTGAAGTCATCAATATTATATACGTAGTGATTTAGATTAATATACTTAGATACAGGATTGTCCATGTGTGTATGCAATTAGGCAATATTTATAAGCAATTTAACCAGCTGTGGATATGTATGAGGCCACAATGGTTATATATATTAACGTAATTGTTTGGTTAACTCCGACATGCTGGATTAGCTGTGGATATGATGAGGCCACAATAATCATATGGTGTGTCGGAAATTTACAAATTACTCGTAGACCAGCTGTGGATATGAATGAGGCCACAATGGTTCAATTCAATGTATTGACGTAATTATTTGATTAACTCCGACATGCTGGATTAGCTGTGGATATGATGAGGCCACAATAATCATGCGGTGTGTCAGAGATACGTTGAGAAACTAGACCAGCTGTGGATATGAATGAGGCCACAATGGTTCAATGTATTTACGTAACTGCTTGGTTAACTCCGACATGCTGGATTAGCTGTGGATATGATGAGGCCACAATGATCATGTGGTATGTCGGAGGAATGTCGATTTGATTGATCAAGTGTGACTGTGAGAGGTCGCAATCTTAGGCTCTAGTAAGTGCATTAAATATAAAATGAATTATAATTCGATTCAGTGAAATAGATATACACTAATGTTTGAATATTATTACTGTATATGAAGATTATTATTGAATGAGTTCTTAGGCCTGGTTTTCTTTAATTTTTTTTAGTTAATCTATCTTATTCACGAGACGTGAAAACACCAGGAAAGGCCGACTGTAAGCTTCTTTTAAAATAACCTACAATAATATTATGTTTACGATATGATTTCCGGTTGTTACTGTTTAAACTCGTAAGATATTGAGATAATAATTAGACTAATTGTTAAATAAAATTAATATGTAAATGTAAGAATATAGACGCACTGGCCGGTAGGAACAATTCTCTCAAATATTAATAAAATATGACGTAACATCCGTTCGACATTTAATTTTGTTACCACCGGCAGTGCGACGGGCATTATCGTTTAAGCTGTTGAAGTGTACGGACGAAGTAGCTGTAAAGTGAAGGTGATAAGAGTAAACTGTGTATTGTGTAGTGGGTGTTTTGTAATAAACCTAATTGTTGAGTACAACCGACTTTAATTTCCTGACCCCTTCAAAATTGTTTACTGGTTTTGCCAATATCTATCTTTGTTTTTGGTACTTTGTTTGAAGTATGATCTCATTAAATGGGGATGTATGAAAGGCTTTGAGATCTTGAAAGGAGATGTATGCTAGGAACTTCACATCAATTTATTAATTTCAATTTTAGATACATTAAAAATTACTTAGGTCATTTTAGGTCTTGTTTCTTATACTCACTTCTCCATATTAACAAATTGTTCCACGTCAAAAGATCTTATATTTTTATTTGTTTTTGTATAATAGGATTATTGTCCTGTATATATATTTGTTTACATTTTTGTAAAATTGTATATTTTGTACAAATTTGGGAATTTAGTTTCTGCTCTAGTTTAGGAGTGAAATCTAATATTCATTTTCTGTGTTAAATTCACTTGACTTATTTCCACTCACTTTTGGAATGGAAATTTAAGTTTCTTGAACTTAGTTTTTTGTACAGTTCTGAGTTATTGTCTTAATATTAGGATTCTTGGATTGGACGCATTCTATATGCACTTACCTTATACCTTGTTATACCATTTTTGGGAAACCTGGGATTTTCTGGACTTTACATTTTTGTGCTATTGTGTTTCATACACATAGTCACGCCTTTTTACGCATTGCGCACGGAAAGCCAGTGGTGATGTACCGGTCGCAATTGTCGTTTTTCTTTTTTGTACTATTGTGTTTCTATACACATAGTAACATTTTTTATGCTTTGCGCACGGAATGTCGGTGGTGTTGAGCCGGTCGCAAATGTCATATTTTTTTTTTATGCGGTTGTGCTCAGAAAGTCAGTGGTGTTGTACTGGTCACAATTGTCATATTTTCTTTATATTTTGCTTGTGCTCGGAAAGTTGGTGGTGTTATGCCGATCACAATGCTTATAAATATATTAACCTCACACTTTTGTTGTGATTTTGTTTTGACGTTTGGATTTTGGAGTTTGGATTTGAATTGAAGTCGGCGGTTTTACACCTAACCGATAATGGGAAAACTTCTTTGTTTTTGCCAATTTTGTTTCAGATTCGGCAGCGTTGGTGCTTAACCGATATCTTCTTCGTTTGATATTTATTTAGGAATTGCTGGTATAGAGTCGGTGGCGTAGGAGCTCAACCGCACTTTTGTATTGATGCTGGAAGGCTGGTTAAGATCTAGGATTAGATTCGATGGCGTTGGTTGCCTAATCGATATCTGGAATTGGAATTGAATTGGGATTTGTTTCATTTTCTCTGAATACTTTATTTTTCAGATTACTTTTCACTCTTTTCGGAGTATTTGTTTTGCTTTTGGTTTATTCCATTGAGTTGGAAAATATCTTTGATTTCCTTTGTATTTGGAAGTTGGTTTCCGAATTTAAAATTTTATTTTTGAATGTTTTCACATTCTTTTACTTTTTTGTAGATTGTTTTTGCAATATGTTTGCATGATGCTTTTGCATTTTTTTTTGTAGAATGTTGCAAGACATTTTATTTTCTTTTGAGGTTTTTGGATTTTGGTCTTTGAATCTCATTGTTTTCTTTAAAAATAAAAAGGAATACCTTTTCCTTTTTGGGGAGGGATGTAATGTAACGTCGCGTTTGTGAATCTCGTTACATCGGTGGTCTTTAACGGTTTTTAGTCGAAATTTCGCTAATTTCCGAACATTGGAGGCGACTGGCAACACTGCGTTGGCCGGCACGTCACCTTTCTTCCTTACGACCGAGCAAGATGGTCGATATTATGTTATAAATTTTCAATAATCGTCATCCATTGTAATGGATTGAAGTTATTCTTGTTCGGATGATATTATAAAATGTCCCCGCTATGATGGTAATATAGGATTGTCCCATATTTCTGTATTTGTTTCAAAAATACCATGATTTATCGTGTGTTTGGCATTTAACCAACTAATTATGGCGGTCTCCATTGGAGCCGCCTTCTCCTTTTCCTTTTTCTTTGTTTAACTTTTGGCTTTTCCTTCATTGGGCCTTGTCTCTGATGGTTTGATGGATTTCTCAACCGTACGAACGAGCATGTGCAATATCTTGGAATAATGGCTTGTTGAGCGGAATATTATGCTTCGCTGGTTGAGGTGAACCTTCACACACTCGCCGAGGGATGCCGTGAGCTTTCGTTTACTTTTAATTAAAATTTAACTTTAAAAACCTTAAAAAATTGCATTGGTGACAAGAGTAGTATGTCATGTAGTTGAAAATTTAATCTACTAGCATAAAATTCTTACTATGATAAGCACACTGGAGCGCTAGAGAATAAAACCTTAAACCTCAGTGCGGTGGTTTTATTTAGCTTACCTCCGGCAGATTAAAAGTCTTCAACCTACTTGATTGACTATCTTAGGCATGTGCTTCTCCAAGGCGCCCGAATCTTTAAGGTAATGTACCTATTTATATTGTTAATTTACAGGAGAACACACTTGTTAACTTTATCTCAAACAACAAAACACACATGTGCATATATTTTTTATTATTACATGGTGTTTATTTAGGCTTATAGCTTCATCCTTTACTGTAGATATTTAGAGGTGCTCATGAATTTCAGAGTTGCGACTGAACCAAGGTGCTTTGGATATTGTTCTAAGGCCTTTATTCTGGGATCCCAATCTCAATTTCAGGATTTAATGGTCACAATTGTTGTGACCGATAAACAAATATTGTTACTTTCATCCAAACTGTTGCAATTATCATAATCATAGATTTTTTTTTTATGTTTATGGTTTTTCATCAGTCCTACAGCTATAGATAGCTATAGATATAGTTCACATCCTGTGATGTATCATCTCATCTCCAGTAATAAATAGTAAAAAAAATTGCACAAATATTTGGGTGCTGCCTTGGTAGATGAGGTTGAAACGGGCAGCCGAAATTGTAGTAGCCAAAATCGGGAGCCGAAATTTGGCTGCTATACAATTTAATTGCCAATTTAACTCTCGAATTTGGCTGCTACTAATTCGGCTGCCAGTTTTAGCCTCATTCTTAGTTATGGCAACAGAATGATGTGTATCTTCAGTCTAGGTCTAAATTAACTCTCAACACATATTTTCCTCCTCAGGAATCCTAGAGCCCACAGTAACAAACGTTGAGATGGGTCTTAAACTGGCGCTCTGTGCAGCACTACAGGACCATTTAGTTGGAGAGGAAGCCATCGCGGACTACTTACTGTACTGGCTGAATAAAAACAGCAAGTTCAAATATGTGGACTACATGGGGTTGCAAGAGCCCTGCGATGATATTAATAAGGTAAAGATTTTTTTACACTGGTAAGGTAGCAATGAATGGAGCCTTGAGGCATTGTACTATGTGAGCGTCAAATGTGCTAACGCGCCGCGATTCGACCGTTTATTCCGAACCTGACCCGAAAACATGACCCGGTCGCGGGTTAGATTATAAACTTGGAAATTTGGTTACGACTTGGACCCGAAGTCTCGTTCCTATCGTAACCCGAATTGCGCAGATCTGGCACTTCGCCGGCCGCTGCCGCGGCACGCTCGTCACACTTCTAACCTAATCTACAGAAGTTGGAATTACCGCACTTCGGCTATTAAAAGTAACAAAAATAATGCGCAATTCGGGTTTTGATAGGAACGAGATGTCTGGTCAGGTTAGGAATAGGATTACGTTCGGAATAAATATCACATAATTTTTCAGGTTTCTAACCTAACCCGCGCCGGGTCAGGGTCGGAATAATCAGTTTCGACGCCATGCGGAAATATCGAATAGTCGGTGTTCCTTATAGTGTCGTATGTAGTATGAAATGTAATGTCACGCGTGGCATCGCTTGCACGCGTTGCAGCGTTTGTCGTTTACGTAGGATAACGGGTCACTAAAACTCTTCCGAGCCAAGCCAATCTCTCTTGCAAATTTTCCGACCTTTTCCACCATCAGAGTCTCTAGGTTGCTGCCTGTTTCTCGCTATGAATACCTTTTTTCGTGTGAAAATTCCTATGGTTACCACCCCCAATTGGCCATCACGGGTGGTTCACGGCTCAGAATGGTTTGGTAGATTTATGACACAAGTTAAAAAACGCCGCCGCTACGCAGGAGGCGCGGGTTCAATCCCCGTTCAGTGCGAATATTTGTATGTATGAATATGGGTATTTGCATTGGTCTGGTCGTGCCTCGGAGAGCACGTTAAGCTGTCGGTGTTGGCGATCGAAGTATTGCAGTTAGACCAGTTGTTGGACTTTTTAGTCCCCAACCCGTCACTTATGTATTCCTATCATTCCAGGTACTCATCGCCGGTGCAATCAAATTCAATAGAATACGGAAGATCCGTGATTACGACAATACCTTCCGTGATGTACCAGATCTTATAGAAGTAGCCCGGACTATGATTAAGGCATTTAGGACGGGGGAACTGGGAAAACTGTTACTTGATGGGGAATTACTGGATGAGAGGTACCAGGGGCGCAAGACAGAGGCAAAAGCTGCGAAAGTGTTATCTTGATATTGAGGGTAGATATGTAAATCTCTGAACCTTCAGGCCTCCGCCTCGAATCTTGCGGGCAGCGCGGCGGCGGCCCTTAGATGCCCAATGTGTAAATATTTGTAGTTAACAGATAGTGATATTGTTATAGATTTAAATAATGTTAATAATGTTTTATTATTAAGATTGTATCTGTTCAATCTTAGTTTGTTACCTGTAAAAATATAGTTTTGAATTTATTTGTGTCTTCTCATTACGAACCATGAGTGGTACCTTATGGGCAATAGGTATTCTACCAGGTAACCGAAGCAACTCATTTTAGGCGTCAGAGTTGAGAGTCGAGAGTCTCCGGTGCCATCTCTAATATTTGGGCACTAATAACTCGAAATATTTTTTTTTTATACAGGTCACGTCAATTTGACTTCACCTCGCCTGATGTTAAGCTAAAGGCAAAGTCTCGGAAAGAGGGTCACCATCGTAAACATTTACCATGTTAACAGTGGTGGCACTCAGCTTGACGGCCTCATTAGATGCCTTTTCACGCCCCGCTTAAAGGACCCGGGACTGTAGGAAGAAGGAAACACGTGAGCTGGCAGGGAGTTCCAGGTCTTAGTGGTGCGGCATAGGAATGAGTCACTGAAACGCTTGGTTCTAGCAGGTATACTCTGCACCGTAAATGGATGGCATCTTAGCCCTGCACGTGTCGTCCTGTGAAGGAAAGGGGAGGGTGGGACTAATTGGAAGAGCTCGTCAGAACATTATATCTTGGACCTAAAATGTGCTCTATACGCGCAGTACACGTTTCTTGGATGTGTTTCGAAGATAACGGAGTGCTACTGCGGTGGACCAGTGCAAATTCACAAAGTAGGTGTAGACTAATTCAATCGATGTGCTCTCCCTATGATCCATCGATATGCCCTTTTTTATTTTGCGATCTAGGTCCAAGATATATGTATGGAGCTATAATATCCACATAACTATGAATGATATGGTAGAGGACTATTTTATAATGAATACCAAGACAAACTTCTTGATCAATATCCAACTACCCGCAGATACAGGTATTTTCTGTATACTTAAACGAAAAGGCATTTATTTTACCTTGCTCTAAAAATATTTTGAAATAAAATATGAAACAAGGTTCAAATATTTTAAAATTATATCTACCTCTAATACGTGTGTCACCGGTGTCACGCTCCATTGTATTCTCTTTGTCACGGTCATTTAAAAAAAAATAAGGCGGCTCCCGTCACAAGTGTCAAATTGGCACAGATTAGTAAAAATAATGAAATAAAATTAATCTAGCAAAATCGCAACAATAATATAAAACTATAATATTCAAAACATTACATATAAATAAATATAATAATAACGTAATCAGTGCAAGAGTATGTTTAGTTTGTGTTCAAGTTAGTGCAGTGGTCGTCAAATCGAGGCCTGCGACCGGCGACCCCATTTGTCGGTTATACGTCCGTTCAACCCACGGCTTTCATCCTCAATCTATAGGTAGTTATCTACATAAGTAAACTGTACCTACTTAGGCCGGGACTCTACCAAAGCGGAGACGAGACGAGCGGAGAGGAGATGTTTTTTAAACAATAGAAATTATGCGTTATTGCTACATCTCTCCGCTTAGCTTCAGTGGAGATCGCTATGCGGAGATGTGGAATATTTGTTTGGCACGATGGAAGCGGAGATGTGAGCGGCGTGCTGTACCTTTCGTGTCAGAATGCGTACTGAGCAAGAGCACTCAACACACCGCACATCTCTTCTTGTATAGCACACAGCACACCTCTCCGCTTTGGTGGAGTCCCCCGAGCTGAAAAACACCTCTTCTCGCACAGCACGCAGCAGACACTGCACACATCTCCGCTTTGGTGGAGTCCCGTCCTTACGAAATAGGAGATATGAACGTTATTAATTCATAGATAAAGATGAGCGTGTGAGTACTTAGTGTGATTTGAGAAATCTTCGAAGCGATTATGAAAGTTTAGGTGTGCGCTTTTCTTTCTCACGATGTTCTGATATGCGGTATATCTAAATATCCATCCATACATTGAATCTGCTCAAATTGTAACTTAATTGTGCGTTGTTCTTGGTGTGGTAGACTAGGACAATCCCATCTCTTTCCATGAGTGTCGTTGAAAAGGCGACTAAGGAATAGGACTATTCTCCATCCGACAGGAAACATACCAACAGCGGCTTCAGTCCACGAAAAAGTGCCCACTTACGGCAATAGGCTCGTGATATACCATCTGCTTGCTCCTTTGGGGATTTAAAGGGGTGAGCATATGTATGTATCGTATCTGTTAAGCTATCGTGACGAAAAAGTGTATCGCATTGTGAGTTAGTCATATTTTGTTGTCGCTGTTTAGCACCTTCTGTTGCGTCCGTCATGGTAGGCTAGACTAGTTTTGAGTGACCGTTTTTACTCTAGGTACCTATTCCAAGTAGAGGAAAGCATGACTTTAAAGGAGAACTTGATCTTCCATTAGTGTGCCAACGTAGACTTCTAGCTCATTACTACTAGATACGATCTACAGTTTCAGTTTAACCATCACTGTTCCAGGGCAGGCAGGCCTCATCTGCAACCAAATGGATCCAATACAGTACATACTATCTTTTGTAAGTTGTTGCGTACAAGAATACCAGTGGCTCATAGATGCAGCCAACGCTTGCTATCCCATTGCTACGATGTCCAAAATTCATACCGCATAAAGGATTCCCACCGGACTGGATATGTTCATCAACTTTTGGGAGTTTCCAACTTTAGATCTGATGACTTCAAAATGGAAGCCAATTCCACTGGCGTTAAGGATGAGCGATATACAGATCACGACCCGTTTCAGAACACCTATGCGAAGCGCAGTTTCTTTGCCTAACATATTCAGGGGAACAGAATGTCCGGCGCAGAATGTACCGCTATCAACACCCAATGCGGGTCGAACAAACACTCTCAGTATGATTAGTTCACCGTGGCATACTGAAAGCTGGTACTCCGACTTAAAAGGCAAATCGCAGGACATCAAGACTTTTTCTTTTGCCTCGCTGAACTCGTTCACGACAGACACTGTGAATCCGAAGTCGACTACAACCTTGGGTATTCTTAGCAGTTTTAGTAAAATGACTTTAAGTATTTCGACGAAGAGGAATAACTCCAGTGTGCCTGGACCGCCTGTGAGGACCATGTCACACACCTCGGACTCTTGGTATTTAGACCCTTTTATTAGTAGTGGACTAGAGAGCAACGCAAAAACCGTGAAACTCAAGGTGAAGTATCCCTGGAGTCCTACTAGCTCGCTCAGCGGCACTGACTTCTATCCAAGCAGCGTGACCTTGGCGTCTGGCAAAGCAAGCAAGTCTACTTTGTCTTCTGAAAACACAAGTATAATACATGTTTTGACGAATATAGCGCAAAGAAAATCGCTACCTAACCATGGCCCAACAACACCTAACCATCGATCTCCCATGCACAGTCATGGTTCTTCGAAACCAAGCGATGGTACTTCAAAACCTATTCATAGCCATTCGAACCCAGGCAATGGTATTTTTATACCTTGCCTTGTTGCTTGCAATCAAAGTCATGGTCTTTCAACAGCAAGCCCTTTGAAAACCATGGATAGTCTTTCGAAATCTAGCCATGTTCCACTAAGGCATGGACCCTCGACAACTAGCTATGACCCTTCCACCCCTAGCAATGGTCCTTCGACGTTAAGCGATGATCTTTCGAATCCCAGCCGTGTTCTTCCCATTCTAAGCCATGGTCTTTCAACACCAAGCCATGTTCCTTTAACAACTAGCCATGGTCCTTCGATATTTACCAATAGTCCTTCGAAGCCGAGCGATGGTCTTTCGAATCCTAGACATGTTGCTTCCAATCAAAGTCATGGTCTTACAACACCAAGCCATGTTCATTTGAGAACTAGCCATGGGCCTTGCACACTTAGCAATGGTCATTCCAATCCAAGCGTAGATCTTACGAATCCTTTACATGTTCCTTCCAACCCTAGGAATAGTGCCTCAAATTCCAGCCATGTTCCTTCCATTTCAAGCCGTGGCTTTTCAATACCAAGCTATGGTCCCTTGAGATTTAGCTATAGTCCTTCTAACCCTAGCAAGGGTCCTTCGATATCAAGCGATGGTCTTACGATACCCAGCCATGTTCCTTCCATACCAAGCCATGGTCTTTTAACACCAAACCACGACCCTTTAACACCAAGCGATAGTCTTCCCATAACATTTCCTGTAACTTTGATACCTAGCGGCTGTCCGACGATTCCTAACCATGGTCCATCGATTCCTAATCTTGATTCACAGACGTTGAGCCATGGCCCTTCGTCCCTAGATCCTCCTTATCCTCTCACTACAAAGGCAAGGGAAGAAAATGCAGAAGGGAACAGTTCTACTGTAAATTGTGTTCTGGCTGAACAGGTTGTCGCTCATTGTGATGTTGTGATTGATACTATGATATAAAAAAAATAGTAAAAACTATTAAAATTTATTAGCAACAATATATATTTATTTATTTTTTTTACCTTCACAGCAATCTACCAGTGGAGCTAAAATTACCTGACTAAGGCCCGTATTCTAGAATGACACTCCACCTGAATCGCGATTTATCTGATGACAGATTGTTAGTTTGACATATTGCCTATACAATCTGTCCTCAGATAAATCGCGATTCCAACTGAGTGTCATTCTAGAATACGGGCCTTAATCCCCTTGGCTGGTACGGCCACGTTTTGCTGATTAGTGGGTATACCTCAACTCAAGACATATCTTCGATCTAAATCTCGAGACAAACGAGGCCCTACTGTGCACGGATTGTTTTGTAATAATAATGATTGGAATCCAGTGATCAAAATAGTGAAACCCAAAAACACAGTGCCGATGCCGTCTAAAACTGACATCGTGAGTGTGGTGTATCGCCAGCCTTACATTCAATATGGAAGTAATGGAGGGTAGGCGCACAAAAATGTTTCCCGCACACCGCGCGACGCTCGCAGGCCAATCAAGTCGTGACCACGGGTGTTGTAACGCACCCGAAGCGTCGGCCAAATTAAGTTTTTCCAAAATAATAATGTTCTGAACAAATGATCATGCTGCTTCTGCAGGGCCCCGGTAGGAAGGATAAACGCTAAAGTGCTGGCTTGGTATGCAATCAGTAGGTCTAAAAGGCCACTTTATTGGAATCGTATTAGGATAATATTTCGTCTTATAAGTACACGTTATTTACACGAAAAGTCTGCTTAGGAAATTAATTGTTCATTCATACGAATGACAATTTTACGAATTTTATAGGAATCTATTTATTGAAAAATAAGAAGTTACTCGTTTTGAGCAGAATTGCTCAATGTGGTGTTTTTAGCTCCGCAGAATTTACGAATTGGACTTTTGCCCCAAACATGCTTCAAGAATTAATTGTAGCATAAACTTAGTATAGATAGTATATAAAAAGTTTATGAATTGTAGTAAGTATATTAACAATCGATTTAAAAACATTTCTTCGGTCCATATTTCCCCTCTATTCCACTAAGTTCAACCAGTTGAACTAATAGCACCAAAAATTCCAATTTATAGCTTTCTTTGTAAATATAAATAGAGAGTCGAACTCGTAGGATAAATTTTGTCCAGAAAGTTCAACTTTTACAAAAAAGAACAAAGTTGAAATAATTATAATTTTTGGTGCTATTAGTTCAACTGGTTGAACTTATAGTTGAACTTAGTGAAATAAAGGATTTTTCCTTTGTAAATCGATTTGAATAGTTAAGCTTAGGTATGCTATAAAATTTCATTTAAGTATTAATAAAACTAATATAACAGTACCAATGTAATTTAATTATAACATAGCTGTGCGTAACAATGCATTATTCATGAGTATGACATAAGTTACAACAAAGTAACAATGTATTCACCTATTTATTTCATAATTTACGTATCTACTGTACATTGAAGGTCGCATGGCGGCCGAACTAAGAACGCAGGTCAAATGTTAAAACTTCCATAAATAATCACATACCTATTACCTAAATTAAAATCGCTTATAAAATTAAAATGTGTATTATATCTATCGAGCCCGTAAACACAGCTTAGTACAATTGGGGACTTAAAGAAGCGCCGGACTGTGATTGTGGAGCTCCAAAGCAGACAACGATGTATATAGCAGAGGAGTGTCTACTCCGTCGTTTCGCTGGAGGAATGCGTGAGCTTCATGACCTCACACCGGCAGCAATAGACTGGCTTCGCCAAGTGGACGTCGACATATGAGGACTCGAGCAGGGGCCATACGAAATGATGATGAGTAGTGCCTAGATAAAAGTCAAAACAGAGGTCCTGCCATGAAATTTGAATCCAATTTTCAGCAATTGGTATCAATCAATTAATCTATTGCAGTCTACTGCTGGACCTCCCAATGTTGCAACGCTGGCCAGACGGGTTGGTACAGGGTTTTATTTCGATTTTCCCTTCTCTCGCAGTGATATTGTCTGTGTAACACTTCTTTCGGTCTAAACCCTACCGAAAGGAATTGGAAGTAACATTATCAACATCATTTGAGTTTTTTTTTCCAATTCAAGAGGGTTCGGCTTGCAATTCTAGCTGCAAAGCGGCTGAACTTCGATTTTTACCGTGAAGCGACAACCATATGACCTCTACAACCCACTGGCAATATCGAAATTCTGTACTTAGATAGAATCCGAAGTAACTTCATGGTACTAAATATTCCACAACATTCTACAGGCTATCTAGACCCATGATAAGCTTGTATAGCTTGTGTTATGGAATCTAGAATGCGGATAAACATACTTATATACTTTTTTGTAAACACATACGTATTTACACATAGAAACACCCAGACCAATGCAAATAGCCATATTCATGGATACAAATATTTGCACTGAGCGGGGATCGAACCCGCGCCTCCTGCGTGGCAGTCGCGTGCACTACCGCCACGCCACAGAGGCTGTCCAAATAAATGCGGTTACCCTGGTCAAAATGCTACGTCTTCCGTTCATGTGTCATGGGGGTCTGAAGTTCCGAATGCACATTCCATGGTAGACCCTCGAATCAGTCACAGCAATAAAAGCATTAAAAAAATGGACAAAGTGGAATCTTTTATCACAGAGGAATCTTTTGGATGACCGGGAAGCACAAAAGGCAAAACTTTTCGACTATTTATACTTTGATTGATGGCACTTGGTGGAATCCAAATGCCGTAAGGCGAAACCGGTCAGCTTCAATATAATAAATACTGTGATAAAAGCACAAGTATGTTCTCAATATGTGGAAAACATTTTGAGACTAGCTTTTTCAAAAAAAAAAGCAAAATTGACATGACGTCAAGGAACTCAGGGACATTGTCGATCGCCTTTCCGACCATCGGCTCCCCTGAGCTGCTCTCCCAGGAGAGACGATGATCGTTGGTTTCTCTGTACCAAAAACGGAATTTGGAAAGGATCACCGAACGCAACTTTTCAAGACTTGGGTGCGCTACAAATATGGATAGCGGAGAATTTAATTAGGTATACAGGTATACTCAGCATATGGTTAACTACTTCTGTCAACAGAACGTGGGAAGAGATGGGAATCAATGAGTTGTGATCAGATTTAAGTTACCTAGATACAGAACCCTTAGCGGACTATACTTCAACTGAACTCCCAGGAAAATTTTCAAAGATTACCCTCTTATTTTGAACTGCATGCTAACTGCATATCGACTTCAATCGCGGATCACAAGTTTCGCAAGTTTTATTGCAGTTTACCAACTAACTAAAGTAAAGCCAACGAAGCGAGAGAAAAAAGGTAAACAATGTTTCAGCGTTATTACGTATCACCAGTATCACTTCAAGCGCATTCCAGACAGGAATGAAATTGCACATAAGATTGGCGGATCTGACAGTTTAGAACCGCTGTGCTGACAGCTTTGTACTACGAAACACGCAACGACAGCTGTCGCTCGGCTATTGTCGCGTACGTGTGACATGTGCGACAAGGATAGAGAAAATAATCGCTAGTTATCGCAACGTAACTCAGTAATGGTCGCTTTGTTTACCTTTTTTCTCTCGTCTCGTTGGCTTTACTTTACATTAAACATCATATAAAGTGCACAATTACATATATTCAAGGTCATCCTATAAATGTTCTTAGTTCGGCAGCTATTCCTGTTGACGGTACAATTTAAGCGGGTTTCTGCGCAAGTCCGACAATAGACTTATAAAACTTAGGTTCGCTGAGCGAGTCTACGAGGAAGGCACCGAGGTCCCACTTGGAGATGGCGCGCCCTGGAGATGACTTCGGGTTTACTTCGACTGTAAACTCACCACTGGGCTCATCTGGAAGTAAATGAAGGTTGGTAAGTTATTTTCAACATAGAATGGAAATGCAAGAACGAGATCTAGTTGGTCTTCATTCGGGCACCAATCCAATTGCATGCAAAACTTACAATACGGATCAAGATAGGAAAAAAAGTCGGTCTAGACGGTATTCAAAACCGCGATCCTTCTCTTACAGGGATAATGCTTTGATCACTTAGAGATTTTTGTGCGCACAACAGCCTTCTAACCTAGCCCTTCAACACAGAGAGCAAAGCCTTAGAGCTGAGTTTGTCAATCTGTAGGTGTACCTTAGAAGGTCACATGATCCCCAGTCAAATTGACTGATGACCTGAGAAGATAGATAAGACGGATCGGGTGCTATGGAGACTATCTTTTAAGTACAAAACATATATGGACATACAGGTACTTATTCGTATGTCTTGGACCTTAAATGTGACCTATATGACCTCTATACGCGCAGTACGTGTTTCTTGGACACATTTTGAAGATAGCACGGGGAGCTACTGCGGAGGACTAACTCAAATTTACCAAGAATAGATTATTGCAAAACAATCTGCGCGCGCCGGGCCTTTTATATCTTGCGATTCAGGTCCAAGATATAAGGGTCGAGCTATACGCCCAGTAGTGACCTATGATAGGCTACTAGATAAGGAGACTGTTTCTTAATCTTTTTTTTTAAATTTATTTATCGTATAAACAATTTGTATACAGCAAAGATACATAAGCTTTACAGAAACCTATGCGGTTTATTATCTATGCCTAAGGTGTTAAATAACATTATACAAGTGAGTTTAGATAGTGTTTTGAGTCTGTTTTTGACACTATAAGGCTTAATGTTATCTACATTGCGCAATTCCGGGGGGCAGCTACCAATGCAATTGGGTATTCTACTGACTAGTCAAAGTAGTTAAGTACTTTTTACTAAACGTCAAAGCGATAAGTTATAAGGTAACTAATGTATGAAAAAATATTTAGTGACGTCATAAAATTTAATAGTCAAATCAGTTACTATTATAGATTGGGTGGATGATTAAAAATTATATAAAAACTATAAAATAAGAACAAATGCAAATTTTTACCGCTCTTTTACCATTCAGCTCGGTTAGATAATTTATTTTAACTATAGTCTGTAATGGTCTGTAACCTAACAACTGTATTTCCTAATAAACGCAACGTATCAAACTTCAGTAGGACAACAAGACAATTGATACATTGATTTCTGCGAATTGGTTCCGCCATCGACTCTCTGATATCAACGAACAACAACACTACTTGCCGAATACAACATGCAGTTCATATAAAATTGCTTTTAAACATAATATACTACCAACATTGTAAGGCAAATAATAAAATTTTGAAGCAATTATCATGTCAACGTTTCCCTTAAACTTGAACCCACGACCAGAACTTTTTAGGTAATACTTTAGCCTACTTAGCTACCTGAACAGAATGTTTCGACTATTCAAGACTTCTTGTCCTGCAAAGTGTAGCCCCAACAAAAGGAGCATAGTGGACTAACTAGTCGCTTTTAGAATTTTAAATCAACTCATTACAGAACCTGAAAGAGTGTAAAACTGGTCTCAATACGGACCCTCTTTTACTCGACCGTATTAAGATCAGTTTATCTATAAACTCTATACCCTAGTATAGAGTGAATAGGGTCCCAGCCCAGTTGCGCTGATTAGACGCACACGCAAGAGTCCAGATCAATAGGTCATTGCGTATTGGGGTGCCCTCTGTCACAATACTTTAAACACATTAAGTCAGTCTGCTGCCTTTTACGGGAGCAGGGAGCGGGCACCCGCGCGGCGTGCTGTTTGAAGCAATTACATAGAGGTTGCCCGTCGTACGCAGCTCGACAGCACACAATCGAGGCTGTTTTGCACAATGGTGCACCGGATTACACTGCGCATACAGTTATGGAGTTTTACGACTGGGTGCTTCGCGGTGAGTTCGCGGACGGTGCCGCCGTCACGTGTTATGCGGACGACACGCTGGTGGCGGCGTGCGGGGCTACATACCGCGAAGCGACCCTGAAGGCCACGACCGCGGTTGCCCAAGTCGTGGAGCGGATTCGGCGGCTGGGTCTCGAGGTGGCTCTGCATAAAACCGAGGCCATGTTCTTTCATGGGCCTCGGCGCGTGCCACCGGAGGATTCCAGCCTCATAGTGGGAGACATTTCTATCGGCATCAAGGCCCAGATGAAATATCTGGGGCTCGTGCTTGACGGCCGGTGGAACTTCGGGGAGCATCTCCGAAGACTGGCCTCCAAATTAAAGGACACAGCTGCCGCTTTGGGGCGGTTGCTGCCCAACATGAGGGGGCCGGATGACTCCTGCAGGAGACTCTATGCGGGAGTCGTGCGGTCCATGGCCCTATATGGGTGCCCAATATGGGCGGACACCCTGACGGTCCACAATGCGCGTCTGCTGCGTGGACCGCAGCGTGCAATGGCCAGCAGGGCCATTAGGGGGTACCGCACGATATCCTTCGAGTCGGCGAGTCTCCTCGCCGGATCCCTACCGTGGAACCTGGATGCGAAAGCCCTTTCGATGCTATATCGGTATCGTAAGGAGGCGCGGGAGCAGGGACGGGAACCCGAGCCCGAAGAAATTCGGGCCCTGAGGTCTCAGCTCCACAGGGACATGGTAGCGGAATGGGAGCTACGACTTGGGCGACCAAGCGCAGGGCACGCCGTAATAGCGGCGGTAAGACCCATCATGGAGGAATGGCTAGAGAGGCCACACGGCAGCCTCTCGTACCGGCTGACGCAGGTGATTACCGGACACGGGTGTTTCGGGAGTTACCTGTGTCGGATCCGGAAGGAGCCAACGTCCGAGTGCCATCACTGTGATGCGAGCGAGGACACAGAGCTGCACACGCTGACCGAGTGCCTGGCGTGGGACACGCCGAGGCGGGTCTTAGTGGCGGCTCTAGGGGTGGGAGTCCTCACACTCGTCACGTTGCTCACAGCGATGGTACGATGCGCAAACGCTTGGGGTGCGGCCGCCTCCTTCTGCGAGCAAGTATTGCTCGAGAAGGAGGCGGCCGGTCGGGTCCGGACCAGACTCCGGGCCCGGGAAGCCCGTGCAGAGCGAAGGCGAACCGGACGTCGGAGGTCGCAGAACGACCTCCGTCCTCCATGAGCGCTGGCCTGGGGGTGACCGGTGGAGCCGCCTGTCACCCTAGCAGAAGCAGGCCGCGGCGGCGGCGCAAAGTGCGCCTCCCCGTAACCGGGGCTAGATGGGGACATTTTGGTCCCCACAACCCGAAGGGGGCCATCTCGATAGAGTATTTAAATGTACATTGTATGCAAATCAATTATGACCCTGGCCCTGGGTCTGTCGGGGTGCGCGAGATATGCTTTTGGCAATCTCACCTCCGGCAACCAAGGACCCAAGATGGCGTGCGTTTTAGTCGGTTCGAGTCCGACATAATCACCTCCACTGGCTCTGTGGAGGTGGTATCCGTGGGGACTTATCGCAGGATAAAAAAAAAATACAGTTATGAGTTGGAGTTATGACTAGTTACCGTGTTATTAAGTATTGAAGTTCAACTAATACCCGCGATGGAGTAAAATTGCACATTGCGGAGCCCTGACAATACGTGTACCTTTTGCCTACGGCTAACTGTACCGTTGCGGATGACCACGACTGTCGCCAGCTCCGTGCGCACGCATAAAGCAACAGACGGCCTAAACAGGTATTGTATGTAAATTATTTGTTAGCTTCTAAACTGTGCACGTGTATTCAGAGTTACTCATTTTTAGTCTACAATAACTTAATATATTCAAATAAATTTAAAAATTATTTTGGATATTTGAACAGAGCCTAATCTAGAAAGTTCAAGTGTGGTTCAAGTTCGGAAGGGGTCTTATAGGTTACAACATTGAAAGAAACAAAAACTACAATTTTATTTTATGATAAATCGAAAATAAAATCTGATTTTCAATAACTTTAAGAATAGTATTCATATTATTGTGAATCCATACTAATATTATAAATGCGAAAGTAACTCTGTCTGTCTTTGTGTCTGTCTGTCTGTATGTTACGCTTTCAAGCCTAACTACAGAACCGATTTTGATGAAATTTGGTATGGGGGCAGCTTAGACCATGAGAAAGGACATAGGCTATGTTTGGTCGCGATAACCGATATCCACGCGGGCGGAGCCGTGGGCAAAAGCTAGTTTGATTATATTTTGGAAAGAATATTAGAAACAGAAATTACTAACTTTTACTCGAACCCCTCCAGATAAACTACATTGCTTGTGTTAGGAGTGGATCAGTGTTTCGCCAGGATTCAAACCCTTTTTTTTTATCGTGCGAAAAATCCCGACGAATACCACGCCCCCCGGAGCCGGTAGAGGTGGTTATGTCGGACTTGAACCGACTAAAACGCACGCCGTCTTGGGTCTTTGGTTGCCGGAGGTTAGATTGCCGAAAGCATATCTCTCGCACCTCGACAGACCCAGGGCCAGGGTCATAATTGATTTGCATACAATGTTCGCCAATTAAAGTATGACGCAGTTATGGAAACAAGCAGTTTGCTTAGGTAATTATGATCTATATTCATCTAATTTATGTACCAAACAAATAATAATTAAAACGAGCGCATGGCCCCCTTCGGGTTGTGAGGATTCAAACCCTTGACCTCTCGATTGTAATGCAGAAACCAGGTACAGGTGAACCACAATTTATAAGTCGCATCGGCAAAGTTCGCCTGATCAGTAGAGTAAGCTAACGCCGATTAATTATGATTGCCAACGCTATTGAAACACTAACTTTATTGCGTTGCGTTAAGATTGAAAATGCAATAAATCCAGAGAGTAGTGCTTTCTCGCTCATTGTTAATTGTTTCGAACATGGCGCGCAGGCGGCAACCAATAATAAAGGGCCATTTTTGGCGGAGCGTTGTGATTGGTTAAGATTTTTTGGCGCGTTTCAAATATGAGACTTCTGCGCAGGTATATCAGCGTAAGTTATAAACGTACCAACGCTTGGCACCGAAGTGAAAAACTAATTGATTGGATAAAAAATAAGGGTGAAAATTAAAGTAAACATTTTAGACAAGACCATGTCGTTCCTCGTTTACCTTATTACTTAGACTCCACTGTCGGTGTCTCTCTGTCATCAGGCTCATGAACTGTTTTACTTGCAGTTGCAGTTGAAATTTTCACAGATAATGCTGCTAATTCTGTTGTTACATCTCTAAATTTAAAATTCTCTAAAATTTTCTAATTGCATCTGTTTCTTTCATTATCAGATAGATAAAGACAGATGATTTATTTTAGTGAACACCTGTCAAATTAAGTCGGCGCCTTGACGGTACCCTTCAATTTTAGTCGACATCTACGGACATGCGACTTAACTTACTACGCACCAACAAGGCGCTGTCTTAATTTGACAGGTCTTCTTAACTTAAATAAAATCACCTGTCCTTTTAAAGAAACAGATGCAATTAGATTTTTTTAGAGAAATTTAAGTTTAGAGATGTAACAACAGAATTGGGAGCAATGTATTTCTATTGCTGCTATAATAACAATTACATGAACGCTTTTAATAAACTCTATACTATTGGTTATGTTCGACGTCGGCGTTTTCTGAACTAGACCCCGGTCGATTTACCCACTTTAATTTGCTTTGTTCGTAGTAATTTAATTTGTAATGCGCTCTGTACTAATTCGTTTCAATTATTATTTGTTTGGTAGGTACATAAATTAGATGTATATAGATCATTGCCCGCAGCTTCACCCGCGTGGATGTCGGTTATCGCGACAAAACATTTCTCAAAAGACGTAGGTGTATGAAGTTTCATGCTTCTAACTTTGAAAATGACGGACTTTCATACAAACTTCCATGCCTTATTTTACCCCTTTAGTAGCAGAATTTCCAAAAATCCTTTCTTAGCGGATGCCTACGTAATAAATCTCTCTACCAGCATGCCAAATTTCAGCCCGATCCGTCCAGCGGTTTGGGCTGTGCGTTGATAGATCACTATGTCAGTCAGTCAGTCACCTTTGAGTTATATATATTTAGATAATTACCTAAGCAAACTGCTTGTTTGCATAACTAAGTATTCTTTATTTGTATAAAGAAAGAACGTGTTGTAAAAAAAGTAAAAGATGTATGCCAGGATCGTTGTAAGTGGAAACATAATGATCACTGTCTATGGAGAAGGAAATGATAGCGGAGTTGTTGCAAGGCAATCGAGTCGCGTGCCATCCAAACGTCAAATGGACTCATTCGGTAGGAACGTTATACCTATGACGTCCTTCGACTTTTGACACCCCGCGCGTCTCTCTCTTCCCACCCGCATTCGGCGACGCGTTTTTATTATAGTGTGTGGCCGATTCCGGTCAACGCCGACAGATTTGTCCAGACAGACTATGGCCGTGAGGCAAATAAACACATAATTAGCAGGCAGCCGGCCGGCCGACTAATGAAAGCAATTTTCGACCTTATTGATAGAACAGAGTTTTTTTTTTCTATATTCGTGATCAGCGGCATCTATTTATGTGCAATGACGTGTAATTAAGAAAATGTTATTAAGGACGAAAATCGATTTTCTGTTCATAGTCCTTGTAGTCGGTTCGAGTCCCACATAATATGTCACCTAACGATTTTGCTGTGTCCAAAATCTTTTTTTACGAAACAACTACACAATCTGGCTGTCTAATACCATTTTAGAGATTTTTATACCATTTTAGTTAGTCTTGACAACACAGAATTAGCATCAATATTTAATTGGTCACAGACTAAAATTGAAAATGGCTAAAGTAGTTTTGATTTCAACTTCTAACTTAACGTTGTTTTAAAAATAATAGTCAAAATACATCGGGAAAAAGAAGCGCTCATGTGGGACTTGAACCCACCACCTTTCCCTTACAGGGGGAATGCTCTTCCAACTGAGCTATTGAGCCACACCTTAATCACTTCAAATTTCCCTTCTCTTTATATCCGTCTTTAAGGGCGACGGTGGAGACATGTACCAACTTTCTTACGAACTGTTGGAACCAATGAATGATTTTTCAACCATTTTTAAACATTGATTTTTGGTGACTTCGCTGTATTTCGAACTTAAAAAGTTAGCATAATAAATACTATAAAAATTTCATTCAAATAATAGATAAGTAGACTTACTAGCAATATGCGGCGGATACACAGCTATATAATCCAAACCACTCTCGCTCAGAGCCTCGTACATCCTCTTATGGTCTTCGTTCAACTCCACAAATCTCGGCGGCACCTTACTAGGCTCGTAGAACAGGAAAGCCGACAGACATGCCGACACAGTTCTTACATTATTCGCCCTCATTGCATCAATGATGTTTTTCGTCCCTTCTGACATATCCGATGTGGGGTCCAAACAGTTTCTGGTACCAAGGCAAATGACAACGCCGTCGACGCCTGATACGGCCTCGGCTACGGAGTCCGGCTCCAAAACATTGCCGGGGAACACCTCTACTTTGTCTTTGAGGTGTTCTGGGACCTTTGCTGCGTCTCTGACGAACGCGCGGACGGAGAGACCTGGTAAAGAGTACAATTATTAAGTATAATATGAAATGATGTAGAGAAACTTAAGAATAAGAATAAGAATAAGAATAATTTATTTGCCTTTAAACATGGTAACATGGATCTTACAATGTGTATAAGCACAGCATGTTTAGCTGCCTACTGCAGCATGCAAATTTTCAATTAACAATTTAATTTGTTATTAAAACTATTACATGCATAAGAAATTTGACAAGCAATAATAAAATAGTGATGAATGTCAAGAGTTATTACAATCCTAAATATGTATGGTCATAGTCACATTTAATTTATTATAGATTTTTTTTTTATAGTATTTGTTTATGCAGTGTCTGCTACAACGCATTTCTGCAGTGATACGAATGACATGCATACTTCTTTAAAAAGTCTTCCACAGTATAAAAGGGTATATCGACGTCCTTGACCACATTTGACCAATCATTGAATACGGTCACACGTAATAGGGGCTCACCCCTATCACGTGTGAGCGTATTCAATGATTGGTTGCCTATTGCCGCATTTTGGGTACTATTTGATATTTTCTGAAATTTACGCGAATGTCACTCATTGAAATAAAACCACTCTTTACGGATTCTATCACGATATATTTGTTATTGTTACTTTTTAACCCGACGTTTCGGCTGCTTTGCAGCAGCCATTTTCGCGGTGGTAGATGGTAGTTGTCACATAGTTTGAAGTATAAGTTATCTCAAAATACCCGAATCATGGTGAATTATTGGTGTTCGTATTTACGCAGAATGAGCTCACTGTGTTGTTAAGTCTTGCTGGATTTTGCTGCTTACTGGGTTTGATTAAGTGGATGACTGGGTCCCAAGCTGGCGGTACGGTCCATCCATCCTCTCTATTAAAATTTGGGTGTTTTTTAATTTCAATAGCCTCGCGGATCATTCTAGGAATATATCGATGTTCTTTGGCGAGTATCTGTGGTTTATCAAACCTTAGGTATTGGTTGGTGCCTTTTTGCGCGTGTTCACATACAGCTGATTTTGTTGAGCGTTGGTGTTTTATGACAGCAACAATATGTCAATAACAATAACAAATATATCGCGATAGAATCCGTAAAGAGTGGTTTTATTTCAATTTGGGTACTATTATTGACTCGAGCCGTGCATCTGAGGCTGAGTCTGGGCTGTATATATCTGTCTGATGTTAAACAGCCCTATCCTCTAGTAGTAGTCTTTACACTTACTTACACTTACATTAGAAGCGTCGGTAGCTTAGTGGTTAAGGAGTCGGCCTTACGATCGAGAGGTACCGGGTTCGATCCTGGCCATTACACTACCGACGTGAACCCACTCCTAGCACAAGCAATTTAGCTTAGTTGGAGGGGTTAGAGGGAATATTAGTAACTTCGGTTCTAATATTCTTTTTAAAAAAAAAAACAACAAAAACAACACCTGTTAAACAACAGACGAGGACCTGGCGCAGGTTCCCTTAGGGTTGGGAGTTCAGATGGCAGTCAGTTTCGGCAAAGTCGACATTAACTTGAATGATTAGGGACTAACCCATATACAATTGGAATTGGTGGAATTTTTGCACCCTAAATGGAGGGAAGGTGCGTGGTTCCCGGCAGATTAGAATTTGGTCCACCCCATCTCTTCCCATGCAGTGTCGTACACGGCGACGAAGGGATAAGGCTGTTTATATACAGCCCAGACTCAAGCCCAACGCAAACCACATGACAGTTCCCTTGTATTTCTTATTGATGCTAATTCTGTTGTGTTTAACTGAAATACACTAAAAATCTCTAAAATTTATTAGACACCCGATTGCATAGTCTTTTCGTAGAGAAAGATTATTATACTGTGTGGCCGATTCTGGTCAGCGCAGATAGATTTTGGGCGGACATTACGTGGCCGTGAGGCAAACGAATACAGCAATTTTCGACCTTATTGACATCACTTAAAACGTATTTTTTCATATATTATATTCGTGATCTGCAGCATCTATTTATGCGAAATGACATGTAATTAAGAAAATGTTATTAAGGTCAAAAATAGTTTTTCTGTTCTTAGTAGTAATACACAATTATTTATAGTTATGTTTTAATTTTTTTTGTTTGTTTGAAACAATAATCAGATAAAATAAACTTTTATCTGAGTGTGACCATTTTGCGAATGGGACCGAATGCGAATGGGACGGAATGCGAATGGGACCGAGTGCGAATGGGACCGAATGCGAATAGGACCATTTTTGAATTCGTGACGAAATGCGAATGGGACGGTATGCGTCAAACCCTCCTTGTAGTCGGTAGTCGGTTAAAACTGTGTCCAAAATCTTTTTTAACGAAACGACTATACAATCTTAGATACCTATTTAGATATTTTTAGCGTAATTTAGTTAGATTTGCCAACACAGAATTATGGGCATCATTATGTGATTTAGTAAATAAATTAATTTCTCTCGCCCCGCCTCGTACCAAGGGCAAAGGTTGGCCGTTGCTATCCAGCGGGGCAATGCCACTAGCGTCATGGGCACCTTTGCCCCTCGTGCGGTGAGGGGCGGGTTAGATTAAGTTTGACACTGATTTAGTATTTAAGGTGACATATAATTTATTATAATAAGGTCATTGTATTGTTATTCAAATAAATAAAGTCTTCTAATAAATTATAGGTTACTAGCTTTTGCCCGCGGCTCCGCCCGCGTGGATGTCAGTTATCGCGACCAAACATAGCCTGTCCTTTCTCTTGGTTTAATCTACCCCTATACGAAATTTCATCAAAATCCGTTCAGTGGATTAGTTGTGAAAGCGTAACATACAGACAGACAAACAGACAGAGTTATTTTCGCATTTATAATATAAGTATGGATTATAATAATGGTCTCCAGTCTCTACTTTATAATCACTACATATTATAAAGCAAAGTCGTTTTCCGCGTCTGTCTGTCCGTCCCTATGTATGCTTATATCTTTAAAACTACGCAACAGATTTTGATGCAGTTTCTTTTAATAGATAGAGTAATTCAAGAAGAAGGTTTATATGTATAATACATGCTTAACATAGTAGAGGATGCAGCGGGAACGGGATCCGAACCCAGGCGGACGGAAAAAAAATGGCGGTACGAAGTTCGCCGGATCAGCTATAAATCGCTAAATGTGTTGGTCAGCGTATAACTCAGCAATGCCAATTTGGCCAATTCTTTTTTAAAATCTTCGTTGATGTTCAAGGATGGTTTTTCGGCGAGAAAAAAATCTAATATTTGCCGGGAACCGACGTCCACGCGGGCGGAGCCGCGGGCAAAAGCTAGTATAATACTAATTGCTAGTTATTGCAAGTACAGTTATTGGCTTTGTATAAGTACCTACTAAACCGGATTTCAATACCTTGCATACTCATTGCAATGTGTAGTGAATAAAATTAGCGTTTCGTAATAATTAAATCAAACTTGTGTTATTTATTCGGTATTCACTTCTTCAAATGAGTTTACACGCGTTTGAAATTTAATGGATTTACTTAATAATAATTTAAGATTTACCTACGCACCATTTATATTTTCACCTTCCTCTCCAATAATTGTAATTTGTCTCAAAAAATAGTACAAATTACGGGTAAATTGTAGCATTTATAGGGCCGTCCAACACAGGAATACGTCGAGTTACCAGTAAGGGAAGGTTCATATCTGACGGAACAAGCGTCGCGTATTATCGGTCGCGTAACGCCAGAACAGACAAATGTATAGAAAAACACTTGACCGTTCACACTCGACGCACTAACGTAACATCGGTTGAGTGTGAACGGTCAAGTGTTTTTCTATACATTTGTCTGTTCTGGCGTTACCCGACCGATAATACGCGACGCAAGTTCCTTCAGATATGAACCTTCCCTAAACCTGTATACAGAGTGATTTTATAGTCATTTGGGATAAAAATAATTTGGTCACAGTTTCGATGGCAAAATCATCTGGGAGTATCAATTTGGCGAAAGAAATAAAAATTTTTTATTACCCCCATACATTTTCCAAAAAAAATTTTTTTATTTCGCCGAATTTTTTTTTTAAATCAAATACATAGGGAAAAAGAATCTTCTCGGGCGGGACTAGCCGAATTGGCCAGGCATTCCCCCTATAAGGGAAAGACTGCGGGTTCGAGTCCCGCCCGAGAAGATTCTTTTTCCCTATGTATTTGATTTGTATAGTTAGCATACTTAATGCTGTAAAAATTCCTTCAATTTTTTTTTTATTTTATATTTGGTCCGTCAATTGACTGCACCCCGCTAGATGGCAACAAAGCTGAAGTGCAGTCCAGAAGATACAGACCACCATTCCCGGTGCCATTGGACGTAAAATGGTGGTCCCTAACTTGACGGCCTTGATAGATGCCTTTTCACGCCCCGCTTGAAGAACCCGGGACTGTAAGAGGAGGGAAACACGTATGCGGGCAGAGCATTCCAGCTCTTTATCGTGCGGCAGAGGAAAGAGCCCCCAAACCGTTTAGTGCGAGATGGTATGGATTCCACCGTGTGTGGATGGCACCGCAGACCGGCACGTGTTGTTCTGGATAGGAAGGGAGAGGGTGGGATCAGTTGAAATAACTCCTCAGAACACTCGCCGTGGTAGAGGCGGTAGAAAAATTACTTAATACTCTGGTGCGTTTATTAAATGAACTTTTCAGTAAAAGGGGTATTTTTAATCTGACTGTACTGATATTGTAAACTCGACATAAAGGTAATAGAAGCGTGGTACATAAGCTCGACATAAAGGGAATAGAAATGGGACAGAAAACGTAGACTCGACATAGAGGTAATAGAAGCGAGATAAGGTTTTTGGCTCGACATAACGGGACTCGACTTATAGGGAACCAATGATAAAATCACCCAGTATATTGACACGGCACTTCTGTGAATCGCCGAAAGGGAAGGTGTATTAATTAAATTAAATCTATACAAATAAATAAAATTGGAGTGTCTGTTTGTAATATTAAAATAACCGCTTTCTACTACATGCATATGAATGTATATACGGTACACATACCAAAATATATATTTTTAAATCTTTTGTCTGTCTGTCTGTCTGTCTGTCTGTCTGTCTGTCTGTCTGTCTTTCTGTTTGTTTTGGCTAATCTCTGGAACGGCTGGACCGATTTGGACGGGACTTTCACTGGCAGATAGCTTATGTAATAAGGAGTAACTTAGGCTAAAAAAAATAATGTCAAAAACAAAAAAAAAAAAAACGGATTTTTTTTATTAAGTACATACCACGCGGACGAAGTCGCGGGCACAGCTAGTTATTAATATGGTCTTCGGTCCCACGTAATAGGGGGCGAGCATATTGCCGTCAAGAGGACACTTAGTATTGGAATGTATGTTTCCTGTCGGATGAAGAACAGTCCTATCCGTCAGTCGCCTTCTACCATACCCACGGGAAGAGATGGAGTGGCCCTATTCTACTCCATTGGGTACCAACACGGCCATTATCCATACTAATTGACAGCCTCAGTGGCGTGGCGGTAGTGCATGCGACTGCCACGCAGGAGGCGCGGGTTCGATCCCCTCTCAGTACAAATATTTGTATGCATGAATATGGCTATTTGCATTGGTCTGGGTGTTTCTATGTATAATATGTATGTATTTACAAGAAAAAAGTAAGTATATAAGTATGTTTATCCATGTTGTAGATTCCATAACACAAGCTATATAAGCTTACCATGGGTCTAGATAGCGTTGTGTAGAATGTTGTGGAATCCATACTAATATTATAAATGCGAAAGTAACTCTGTCTGTCTGTCTGTATGTTACGCTTTCACGCCTAAACCACTGAACCGATTTTGATGAAATTAGGCATAGGGGTAGATTAGACCATGAAAAAGGGCATAGGCTATGTTTGGTCGCGATAACCAAGATCCACGCGGGCGGAACCGCGGGCAAAAGCTAATCCATACTAATATTATAAATGCGAAAGTAACTCTGTCTGTCTGTCTGTCTGTATGTTACGCTTTCACGCCTAAACCACTGAACCGATTTTGATGAAATTGGTATAGGGGTAGATTTGACCATGAAAAAGGACATAGGCTATGTTTGGTCGCGATAACCAACATCCACGCGGGCGGAGCCGCGAGCAAAAGCTAGTTTAGTATATAAATAAAATTTTATTTCTGACTAATTGCAACTTCTTCTTCTTCTTCGTGTCAATGGCTCATCAATTTCTTAAATTTTGTCGGCCCTATACCTGGCCACAGCCACAGCATTGTCTGTTGCCCTGCACAGGTCTGCGATGGTACAGGTGGAAGGACACAGTGGGCAAGAGAGCAAGTGTGGCATGGACTGAGATGGGGCCCCGCAGCGCAGTCGCAGGGTGCTTGTGAGTGTTCTATATAGCCCCATTTTGCCAAATTTGCATTACAGCGGCCAACTTGGGTACGTAGGCAACGCAATGATATTTTGTGAAATTTTCCCGTGCGAAACCGGCTCAAGTGAGCTGGTTATGTTATCAGATATCACTAAATTCAGCGGATAGATATCAATTTATATCTGTATAATTTATGACCTATAAAATCGTTAGGGAATATCCCGGTTATCGCCAAACCCTCGCATGATGTTATGGCCAAAATATCGTCCTTCAAACAACGCCGTGGTAGTTCCCGGTAGAATAGTGTCACCCTATCTCTTCCTGGGGTATCGTAAAAGGCGACTTAAAAGCAGTCACGAACACCCTCGAGCCTTTGCAGATGCGTAGAGATGTTGCGTCTTTGGCAGTATTCTACCGTCTCTACCATGGTGAATGTTCTGACGAGCTCTTCCAATTAGTCCCACCCTCCCCTTTCCTTCACAGGACGACACGTGCAGGGCTAAGATGCCATCCATTTACGGTGCAGAGTATACCTGCTAGAACCAAGCGTTTCAGTGACTCATTCCTATGCCGCACCACTAAGACCTGGAACTCCCTGCCAGCTCACGTGTTTCCTTCTTCATACAGTCCCGGGTCCTTTAAGCGGGGCGTTAAAAGGCATCTGATGAGGCCGTCAAGCTGAGTGCCACCACTGTTAACATGGTAAATGTTTACGATGGTGACCCTCTTTCCGAGACTTTGCCTTTAGCTTAACATCAGGCGAGGTGAAGTCAAATTGACATGTCCAGTATAAAAAAAACGTGCCCGCTAGACGGCAATAGACTCGCCCCCTATTACGTGGGAACGAAAATCATAGATCGATAATCACAGAGGCTTCTGTGGCGTGACGGCAGTGAACGCGACTGCTACGCAAGAGGCGCGGGTTCGATCCCCGCTCAGTGCAAATATTTGTATGCATGAGTATTGGTATTTGCATTGGGCTGGGTGTTTCTATGTATAATATGTATGTATTTACAAAAAAAAAAGAAGTATCTAAGTATGTTTATCCGCATTTTAGATTCCATAACACAAGCTATAAAAGCTTACCATGGGTCTAGTCTAGATAGTGTTGTGTAGAATGTTGTGGAATTTTTATTTTTTTTATTTTATTTTTAAACTTCATGTACAGTTGTACAAAGGCGGTCTTAATGTCAAAGGCATTACCTGCTAGTCTACCTATTTAAAAATAGCGACATGTTGGTGCTAAGAGACCTCTGTCTACCCCTTTCGAGGGTTTACAGGCGACAACAAACAGCTACGTTAAGTAGCGATATACCGTCGTCATCATTATTACATCACGGGTGCATACAAAACTTGCACCTCAGAGCCCTCTAGATTTGACTTAACCACAGTAGCATTTAATACTTTCACAAAGAATTTCATCTTCTCATCATCGAACCTACTTCGATTCGAAGTACATAGGTAAAGTACAGTTCTTCTTTCGTCCTGATGACCGTCATCCACGCAGGCGGAGTATGGCAAAGCAAAGCAATACAACTTAATGAGATTTATATAATTTTATTTAAATAATTTATATCAGGTCAATTAAATTAATTACCTACTAATTATCTGAGTAATTAACTAATTATTTTAATAGTGTTTATTGAGTGTAGTTTAAACCCGAAAGCTTAAACCAACACTACCCAAAAATATCAAAAACTACTGAACCGATTCCGAATAAGGCGTCGATATGTCACTTATACTTCGACGCGTAACGAAACCATAGTCTGAATTTAAATCGATAAGCGCCATCTAGAAAGAAAGTGCGAACTAAAACATGTACTGAGAAAAATTGCTACAGCCTACGCCCTTTTTTGACATCATGTAATGGAAGTACTATACATATTTGGCGCAATTAAAAGAATTATTGGAAGTTTTTTTTTTTGATGAACATAATTAATGGAAGACATATAGATAAGGGTTCAGTTGATCAGAGAATTCGCCCTGTAAGGGACTGTTTGTGCATTCAACTCCCTTTTTTCCCTACAAGTCCAGTCTGCCTCTGCACAAAATTTCATTAAAATCGGGTCAATGGTTTAGAACTTAGATGTAAAAGGGTAATAGACAGATTACTGACAGAGTTAGTTTCGCATAATATAATATTAGTACCAATACATATTGCAGTATGGACAAGTTTAGTATTCCTACCTATTTGGAAAAAAAATGCTAATTCCCGCACATAAACTTGTTCCTTTGAACTTGGCGTACCTTGAATTGTCGAGTAGCAATAGTCATTATATCTAACCTCGGAGTAATGGCGTCCACGCACCGAGGTTTATTACGTTTCTTTACCATATTGAGCAAGTAGGTATGTTGTAGATATAGTTTTAATTCACCGGCCCGTGAAGATGTTTAAATCATAATAAGATATGAAGTGGAATTCGTAGCTCTATCATACAAAAGTAACTGCCGATGCCGCCGGGGTGCGAGAGATATGCTTTCGGCAATCTCACCTCCGGCATCCAAGAACCCAAGACGGCGTGCGTTTTAGTCGGTTCGAGTCCGGCATAACCGCCTCCACCGGCACCGTGGGGATTTTGCGCACGATAAAAAAAAATCATACAAAAGTAAGCACTAAGAAAAAATGCTCAATAGCTCAGTTGGCAGAGCAGTCGCCCTGTAAGCGAAAGGTCGTGAGTTCGAGTCTCACTTGAGCATTTCATTTTTTCCAATGTTTTTCGAACTTAACAGTTAGCATAATAAATGCTATAAAAAATTCATTCAAACTAAGAAATTATTTAGGACTAGGGTGGGCAAACTACGGCCCGCAGGCCAATTCCGGCCCGCGAAAGCATCTAATCCGGCCCGCGGACGGTCCTTCGACTTGTATGGTATGTATGTCCTTCGACTTGTATGGTATGTATGTCCCGTGATCCGCGATAATAATTTATTTTGATGGGTCAGACTTATAAACTAGATTCCGGTAATACTTCTTTTGGGGTGTCGTGATAATTCTGGCCCTCTGAAATATCATATGTGTCCATCGCAATTCGCCCCGAACCCATCACCTCCAAGGCCCGTGCTCATGGAGGAACGATATCATTCTGCGAACAACCGGTGCTACTTCTTGTTTACAATGCGTAATAGCCGGATAACCGGCGGAGGTGGTTATGTGGAACTCCAACCGACTTAAAACACACGCCGTCTGTGGGTCGTATATTGCCGGAGGTAAGATTGCCGGAGACATATCTCTCGCACCCCGGCCGACCCAGAGACATCTCTTACGAGCTGGCCGGCTGGTCCTCTTCGGGTGTGGGGACCACGGTGGCTCCTCTAGACCCCGGTAAGGAGACGCGTATTGCGCCGCCGTCATTTCTCCGTCGCCTCTAGCTTGCACCACTGCCTCGCAAAAGAAGGCAACAGCATTCCAGACCCTTATATTGCAGGCAATGGCCAGCAGGCCAGCACCAAGGCTTGCCATCGGAATGGAAAACTTAAGTCTTCTGCTGGAGGTGTCAGGGCCCTCCAAATTCTTATTTAATGCAGGTTTGAATTCCACTCAGTGGAAATATTTCATGCCTATAATTATATACGTATGTCACTATAATATTTTTTTTTTTTTTCGTGCGGAAATCCCCTCGGATACCCCCCCTGCCGGAGCCGGAAGGGGAGGTTATGTCGGACTCGAACCGACTAAAACCGCACGCCGACTGTGGGTCTTGGTGCTAGGCCGGAGGTGAGGTTGTCAAAGACATATCCCTCGCACCCCGGCTGACCCAGGGCCATCCCTTACGGTCTGGCCCTCCTCAGGAGGGGGGACAACGGTGTCCCCAACTCGCCCCCGGAATGGGGCGGCGCGCTGTTCAGCGCGCCGCCGCCGTGGCCTGTGTCACTATAATATCGTACTAATATTGTAAATGTGCAAAATTTGTGTGACTGGATAGATATCCATACTAATATTATAAATGCGAAAGTAACTCTGTCTGTCTGCCTGTATTACGCTTTCACGCCTAAACCACTGAACCGATTTTGATGAAATTTGGTATGGGGGTAGATTAGACCTTGAGAAAGGACCTAGGCTATGTTTGGTCGCGATAACCGACATCCACGCGGGCGGAGCCGCGGGCAAAAGCTAGTAATTATGTATGTTTAAGTGAATGTATAATAATAAATTAATATTCCACAACATTCTACACAAAGCTATCTAGTTATTTATCTATCTAAGTATGTTTACCCTCATTCTAGATACCATAACACAAGCTAGTTAAGCTTACCATGGGTCTAGATAACATTGTGTAGAATGTTGTGGAATATTTATTTATTTATTCAGATAGGTAACATAACTAATATTTGACTGAATTTTTTATAGCACTTTATAATTCTAACTTTAAAGTTCGAAAAACATCGGAAAAAATGAAACGCTCAAGTGAGACTTGAACTCACGACCCTTCCCTTACAGGGGGGAATGCTCTTCCAACTGAGCTATTGAGCCACACCTGAATCATTTCAAATGTTCCTTCTCTTTATATCCGTCTTAAAGGGCGATGGTGGTGCGATCTACCAACATTCTTACGAACTGTTGGAAACAATGAATGATTTTTCAACCATTTTTAAACATTGAATTTTGATGACTTTTTTTTATAACTAATAGTGTTTTTATAGTCACATTCAATGTGGGCTGTGGACTGACGTTAGTTTATTAGTAACAAGAAGTAGCTGGCTTCTTCATTCTGCATTAATTTACATGAATAATTCTTCATAATTTGACTATTAACAATTTAACGTTCAAAAATGCTATAATGATTTGCAAGATTTGTTGAATAATTTCAAATTATTAGGTACTGTTATCCACTGATAGAAGAAAATGTGTTAGAAGTTATTGTTTTATTTCCTCTTTATTATTTAAAAATAACTTATAAATTATATTTTTAAATACACATAAAATACATTACACTACCAACATGAACCCACTCCTAGCACAAGCTATTTAGCTTAGTTGGAGGGTTTAAAAAAAACTATTTAAAAATAAAAAATAGTACCCCAAATAGTAGCAGTAATTTTATAAAGTACATAATTTTATTATTATTTTAGAAAGGTTTAACTACAGTGCAGAAAGTATAAGAAGTATGTTATTATGATAGAACCAAATGGTAGACTGGCTGTGATCTCTGCCTATCCAGGAAGGAAATTGGTGTGAGCCTAGGATCAGTATTCTTCATCCTAGGTGTGAGCATATTGTAGTAACAGCAAGCATAACAATCTAACAGATAATAATATATTATTTGGCAAATAAAAAAAGTACATAATTTTTTTTTCTCTACCTTAGTACAAAACAAAGGCAACCTGACCTAAAACCTAACATAAGAATTTATTTTTAAATCAAGCTAAATATTTGTACTTTATAAATTTCTAATAAGAATCTAATTGGAAAGTGTTTACATAACCTTAGACTCCCTTCTGTTTAACAACAAATATAATGGTAAAAATATAATAACGTTACCTTTTTTCACAGCAGCCTCAAGAGCGCACAGGCCTGTCATGCCAGTAGAGCCGAAAATCACAATTTTCTTCATTTTCTGTCGAAGGAAACCCAACTATAAGTAGGTCTAGTAGTTTACACGTAATATCACAAACCGGTATAATTATTATTGTGTAAATTAAAACCACGGTCACACTAATGCAGTTTATAAAGAATCCACCATAAATAGACTATAAAATAGGTTTTAAATTAACACGAGAATTCTTATTTAACAATTTAATAATGAAATAACATGTATAAACTCGCTGATAACAAAATACTCTTGAAGTTTTAAATTACAAAAGTATACTGAGCAAATAAATAAAAAATTGTGGAAGCAATTCAAAACTAATACTTTAGTCAGAGGAGGAGTATAAATTACAATGCGATTACGATGATTATTTTTGTATTTGTAAGTACCTACCTACTGCTTTACTTTACTTGATTGACTTGACTTGATTCGCCGGCGCGTGATACAGTGTGAACGTAATGTTATACAACTAATTTTAATTCAATTTAAAATGAATCTGTCAGATAGACTTCCGTACCAATATACTCTTTATTTCTTCGGCATAAAAGCCAAACGCTAAAGTGATTGTCAAATGAACTACCTTTTTAAATTAGTAGACTAATAATGTTGCAACCAGTGGCATAGATAAGAAAATGGTAGTTTCTTATCTTGTCACTAGCGACTAACGACCCGGTTTGCCCCCCTTAGGCACGAGCACAGCCAGTACCACAAGTGGTTTCAATTCAAGATATTATTTAAAAATTAGCCTTTCGTTAGTTTCCGGACTAATTATATAGTAACTTCATGAACATCCAACCTTAGTTCCTACACTTCCTACCTATTAACAGACAGTATGAGTTAAGCCCAGGGCCAAGGGCCCTGAGTTAGCTAGGGCCCTTGAAAACACAATAAATTATGTTAAATTAAATAGATCGCTAGGTTTGCAGCCTTACGAGTCCTGGGATCAATCAAACCAATTACCAACAATATTCAATTGTATAATTAAATAATATATTGCCCTATATGAAATTCACGGATTATGAAGCGTTCAATTTCATTTATACAATAATAATATCTCTATCTCACTAACATTATTAAAAATCTGGAAAGTAGTCCTCTATTTCAAACCACTTACCATCAAATGGGCTGTGTGCCAAAAAGTGTAGACTGGACGCAACTCACGCAACCGAAAGTCAAGGTGTGCTGGGATAAACATGACGATATTTCATATTCATTCGTCCATTAGATATACTGTTAAATACCTATATACATATATTCTTGGAGGTTAATGCTTTCTGTCTGTCCTAAAATAGTAGTATTTCATAAAAAATACTGGGCATCACCGAGGGTCGCTTTTGCGTTTAGTTGTTTCAGCTTTACATTGGTTCCATTTTTGTATGTTTAGTTTAATTTATGGGAAATGTCAATTTTATTACTGTCAAAAGTCAAAACAATCGATGCAGTAACGAAACGTGTATAACCTCAACTTTCCATGTTCTCGTGCGTAAACAGCTGTAGTTTGCCGTGTGTTTTTTAAGTTAATTACATTTTTCACAAAGTTGTGATGGAAGATACAGAAGAGTATTTTCCTCGTGGAGGAAAAAAGCCGACAACTACATATTTTAAACAGAGTGCCAACGTTCGTACCTAATTATATATTTATAAGTGAATATCATGAAATGGGAATTCATTTTGACTCGGTTTTATAGTTTTTAGGTGCTCCCGAGAAACGAGAGAAGAAGAAAAAGAAGCCGAAAAAGAAGTCTGAAGGCGACGATGGCTATTTATCTGATGAGGGCACGAAGGAAGCCAGTGAATCTTTCAAGAATTGCGCCTATGGTTTGAGTTATAAGGTTGGGAATCTACTGATTTTGTGGACATTAATGATTACTGCTCTGCTCCCATAGGTAGTACCGTGATGCTATATAACCTTCCTCTTAAACAGACTATTCATCACAAAAATAATTTCTTTCTTTTTTCAAACAAATAAAAAACTAGGTAGGCTTCTATGATTACATAATTATTCCATCATATGAACCTATTATGATATTTTCTAAAGCGAATGACACTCATTGAGATAAAACCATTTTTTATGGATTCTATCGAAGTATATACTTTTAAACCAACCTTTAAAATGACTCCACAATCATGGCATCTGAAAAGTGACAAAAACATTGGTTTAAAAGTAAATATTAACAAATATACCATGATTGAAAAGAAAAAAAAAATATTTATAGAAACTGTAAAAAGTGGTTCTATCTCAATGAGTGTCATTCGCTTTAGAAAATATCATAATAGGTTCATATGATGGAATATGTGAACCAAGCAGACTATGTATGATATCATACCATGTTAATAAAATGCTGAATGTTAATGAATTTGTCTTTTTATACTTTTTCAGAGTTGTGAAAACTTTGTGGTAAAAAATGTTGTGATAACTCTGTGGCAAAGTACAAGTATATTATTCATAATGTGTGGAAGATTCCACCAAGTGCCATCAATCTCCAGTATAAACAATTTGTCTTTTTGTTTTCTAGACAATCAAAGAAGGAGTCCTAATCCTCGGTAGAGTGAAAAACGTGTTAGAAACAAAGGTAGTAATCAGTCTGCCATGTCGTATCATTGGGTCTGTGATGGCGTGTCACATCAGTGAATCATATAACAAGCAGCTCGAAGCATATGTTAATGATAAGGTTAGTATATAATTTATATTACAAGTCGCCGAGTTTTGGGCTGGGCGCATATAAGAGATATTTAAATTGTTGCCACTGTTGACACAGTTGTTGTTGACACAAAAAAGAGAGAGATTACAAGCTAACCTCCTATGCAAGTTAGTTAATGTTTGGAATGATGGTTAAGGCTCGGCCCTCACCCTTTCACTCCTCTCAGGTATGGAGGCTTGATCACTCTCATAAAATTCAAAGTAAAACAAATTAGAAAGATTTTTTTTATAGGACAATATGACTTCCCCTTGCATGACATAAGGCAAAGTCTCAGGAAAGAGGGTTACTATTACAGACACCTATAATGTTATAACAGTGGCCCTCAGCTTCTCAGCTAGGAGATCCGGTTCTTAGCATTCCATGGATTCACCGTGCGGTCGCCGGGTCCATGGCGTGGTACAGAGAGGAACACTGTGACGGCGCCTGGGACTTGCGACCCAGGTGTAGGTTTAGGGTGGCCACCTTGTGATGCATCAGCGCTCACCTCCACCGTCAGTCATGTTCCCCCCTCTACCTATCCAAATTTGGTAAGATCCTATCAACGCCGTTTTAGATATTCGTTTGAGTAAAGAGCTTACTGAAGCTTTTGGCAATCCGAGGTCTTTAAATAAGTTATACAGGGATTTAGCTGGAATTCCCCTTGCTCCTACTTCCACGGCGTAGAGTTTTAGCCATTTTTGGTTATCTCGTTGGTCAGGTCAAAGTATTTGTTTATTTTTATAGCGTGGTCTTTAGGTATGTTAGTTTCCCACGGTACTGTGAGTTCTACTAGTACTGCACGCTTTTGCTGTTTTGAAATATATACTGAGTTTCTTGCCGGAGTCTTCTCAGGTCTGAGCCGTGCTTCGAATCGGTGCGGTTGTCCATTTGCTATACTACGTTTTATGCAATCGGAATCTTTGCTCGGGTGATGAAGAACAGTACATAAAGAGAATAGATAGATCATTTCAAATAAAAGTGTGCATTGTAAACTGTCAATGTTTTCTTCAATAGGTTGACAGAGTGACAGAACTGTGGCAGATGTTCCGTCCGGGCCAGTATGTTGCGGTCAAAGTCTTGGAAGTCAAAGAGCTCAGCATCATGCTGTCTATGATGCCACAACATGTCAATGGTCAGAAAAAACAAGATGAATTACGTAAAGGTTTGTATACCATTTAGATTTCTTAAATATTTTTTTTACTGGAAATTTTATTGGAATTAGAAATACATCGCTCAAGTGGGACTTGAATCCACGACCTTTCCCTTACAGGGGGTATGCTCTTCCAACTAAGCCATAAAGCTTAAAGACGAGTATAGAGAAGGGAAATTTGAAGTGATTCAGGTGTGGCTCAATAGCTCAGTTAAAAGAGCATTACCCCTGTAAGGGAAAGGTGTGGGTTCAAGTCCCACTGGAGCGCTTCATATTTCCCAATGTATTTCGAATTTAAAAGTTAGCATAATGAATGCTATAAAAAAATCATTCAAATTTTATTGGAACCCCATAATTAGTGAATTCAAAATTTGGGGAAGCTCTGGTGTAGAGTATACACTAAAGTTGAGAACTCAGAGTACTCGGACAGCTGTCAATCTTATAAAAGCCAAAATCCATACTAATATTATAAATGCGAAAGTAACTCTGTCTGTCTGTCTGTCTTTCTGTCTGTGTCTGTCTGTCTGTCTGTCTGTCTGTATGTTACGCTTTCACGCTTAAACCACTGAACCGATTTTTATGAAATTTGGTATAGGGATAGGTTAGACCTTGAGAAAGGACATAGGCTATGTTTGGTCGCGATAACCGACATCCACGTGGGCGGAGCCGCGGGCAAAAACTAGTATCCAATAAATAAAGAAGCAGGATTGGGCTATGGGCTTGATACATACCGGGTGTAAGGAGAACACTCCCGAAGCCGAAAACACCCTACTAGTACTCCAGGTACATAATACATTGGCATAAAATTTAAAGCCTATTAAGATTATTTACTGTTCCTTTGTACGTAGTATCCTTGAGTATGCTTCTGAAGTGTGGAATCCAAGGTACGAAGTGTATATTAATAAAATAGAGACAATTCAGAGGCGTTTTTTAAAATACTTACTATTAAATGAGATCAAATTCTGTGTTCCACCTAATCATCATCCTCGGCGATATCTGCCTTTTCATGTCCCCGCTTGCAATACCAATTATCGCCAAAATTCGTTCATTTGCCGAGCTAGCGCAGAGTTTAATTCATTGCTCCTTAATGACCAGTCACTTGACGTGTTTAATACCAGGCCAATCACGATCAGGCGGTTGATCCGACCTGTATTTTAACGGCCAGCCTGGTTCTTAAAATGTTGCCAGTATTATATTATATTAACTTTGTTTTATATGCATGCCTTATTAAATACCTATAGTTTATATAATTTATAGTGATGACCCTATTTTATTTTATCTTGTTTATATGGTTGTTAACCTAACAAAGCGTTAAGTAGAAACCCATGTGTGAAAACAATTAAATGGCTTTTAGTAGTTACGTTTAGATGTAATTTTTAGTTTAAATAAGCTGTATGTTTTCCTATGTAAAAAAAAAAATAAAAAAATTGATTTCAAAATATATTTTTTTTGCTTTGCTTTTTTTATGCTTTATTTACTCTCCATCGTGTTAGTAAAGTTAAATTAAACTGCAATTGGACGAACACTGGACGAATTCCATTTCCCCGAGTTGGCCTTTTTAAAGAACTCCTCTCGGTGAAAATAATGTGTTATTCAGAACTCCTGTGCTGTTTTTTTACAGGTACGTTATTGCAAGCGGCAGTATTGTCAGTAGAAGACCACGGCTATGTGATGGATATCGGTGTGCCAGATACAAGAGCGTTTCTGCCTAAGAAGAACACAAACCCTGAAGTAGAATTAGGTAATTTAATTAATTAAACTAAATTTAAAAAGAACTAAACTTTGCCAAAAGGCTATTAATCCGCGATCCTTCTCTTAAACGAAGAATGCTTTGACCACTAAGCAACCAGACCACGCCCGAACTAATCCAAATTTTCCTTATACATCTTTTGATGCTTTTTCCTATCTTAACGCGATTTGAATATTATGCATACTAAATGCTTTAAAATTTCATAGTTCTCTTTTTCCAATGTCGCTCTTAAAGACGGATATAAAGAGATGGGAAATTTGAAGTGATTCAGGTGTGGCTCAATAGCTTAGTTGGAAGGTTACCCCTTTAACGGAAAAGTCGTAGGTTCAAGTCCCACTTGAGCATTTCATTTTCCCGATATTTATTAATTTATTCATTACGGTAGCCTAGTGGTATGGGTAATGGACTGCTGAGACGAGGTCTCGGGTTCGATCCCAGGTTTACCATGGCACACACCAATGACTATTCGATGCTTTTCGAAGTTATGTGTGTATTTATCGCAGGTTTATAAGTGCCCGGTTAATGGCAATAGGCTCGCCACCTATTACATTGGGACCTAAACATAAACTGGCGAAATGTGGGTGCTAGCACCTCTGCCTACCCCTTCGGGGAATACAGGCGTGAGTTTATGTATGTATGTATGTATGCATTACGGTACAATAACAGGTGGTAATATAAAATATAGTAACTATATCTAGTCCAAGCACATTCGCCATAAAGTTGGCATATATTCTAAGTACTCTTGACTTGACCAACTTTCCAATCTTTATGTGTAGACGTGGGGGTCCCAACGTGGTGCGTTGTCAAGTCGCTGTCGGACGGCGGCGTGGTGACGCTGTCCAGCGAGCTGGCAACGTTGCAGACGAGCCTACAGCGGCACAAGACCAACTCGCCGCTACTGCCGGCGTCTACACTCGAGTTTCTTGTCGATACGGTATTTTGTTTTGCTAAGTATTGCTTCCTATTGACTTTTCTTTTTTTTTTTTTTTTATATACAGTACACGTCAATTTGACTTCACCTCGCCTGATGTTAAGCTAAAGGCAAAGTCTCGGAAAGAGGGTCACCATCGTAAACATTTACCATGTTAACAGTGGTGGCACTCAGCTTGACGGCCTCATTAGATGCCTTTTCACGCCCCGCTTAAAGGACCCGGGACTGTAGGAAGAAGGAAACACGTGAGCTGGCAGGGAATTCCAGGTCTTAGTGGTGCGGCATAGGAATGAATCACTGAAACGCTTGGTTCTAGCAGGTATACTCTGCACCGTAAATGGATGGCACGTGTCGTCCTGTGAAGGAAAGGGGAGGGTGGGACTAATTGGAAGAGCTCGTCAGAACATTCACCATGGTAGAGACGGTAGAAAACTGCCAAAGACGCAACATCTCTACGCATCTGCAAAGGCTCGAGGGTGTTCGTGACCTCAGGATCCCCAATAATGCGGACCGCACGTCGCTGCAACCTGTCGAGAGCATCTAATAAGTACTTTGCGGAGCCGTCCCAGAGATGTGAGCAGTATTCCACGCAGGAACGAATTTGGGTCTTATATAGAAGACACCGCTGCTCCGGCGTGAAAAAACGTCTCACTCTGTTCAGGACTCCGAGTTTACGCGAGGCTGATTTGATGATACTCTCGATATATTTTTTGTTATTCAGTTTGCAGCGAACATCCATACCGAAGATAGTGAGGTGATCCTGCAGTGGCAGTGGTGTGCTCTGAAGAGTGGGAAGGGGAAGGAAAGGAGATACCTTTGCTGTAAACGCACATGCCTGGGTCTTCTTGGCATTGAACTCGACCAGGTTCCTAGCGCCCCATTGAGAAATGTGGTCCAGGATCCGGTCCAACTCTGTGACAAGAAGCTGCCTTTTTTCCGCGATATCAGACTGCTTGGCCGCAGGATGTGCGTAATAACTCCCGTGTAAGGTGCTGTCGTCTGCATAGCAGTGAATGTTTCCGTTACAGAGCATGTCATTGATATGCAGAAGAAAGAGAGTGGGAGATAAAACGGAACCCTGCGGCACGCCAGCATTTACCTGCAAGAACCCCGAAGCTCGTCCATCACAAAGGACGCGAATACGGCGCCCCTGCAGGAAGCTTGCAACCCAGTTACACAGTCTAGGAGGCAGGCCGAAGGCTGGTAGCTTGGAAAGAAGCGATTTGTGCCATACCCTATCGAAAGCTTTGGCGATGTCAAGACTAATTGCCAGTGACTCACCGTGCTTCTCCATAGCCTCACCCCAAAGGTGGGTCATGTACGCCAGAAGATCACCCGTTGACCGTTTCGGTCTGAAACCGTATTGCCGGTCACTAAGCAAGGAGTGATCCTCTAGGTGGCGCATGAGCTGTGTGTTAATTATGTGCTCGAACACCTTGCACAGCACTGAGGTGACGGCTATGGGTCGATAGTTGGCTGGGTCCGAGCGATCCCCCTTCTTGGGGATCGGCTGGACATTCGCCTCCTTCCAAGCCGAAGGCACTGTACCCGAACTGTAGGACAGTCGGTACAGCCGCGTTAGCATAGGATATAACTTTAATTTATATCTTGAATTTTTCCATAGGCTATGGTAACCATATTCCTTGTGGTTGTGTGCTTGTCTGACACCTAAATGGTGTAACAATAATCCATACTTAATATTATAAATGCGAAAGTAACTCTGTCTGTCTGTATGTTACGCTTTCAAGCCTAAACTACTGAACCGATTTTTATGAAATTTGATATAGGTGTAGATTAGATCTTGGGAAAGGACATAAGCTATGTTTGGTTGCGATAACCGACATCCAAGCGGGCGGAGCCGCGGGAACAGGCTAGTAATAATATAATACATTGGAAAAGGGATAAACTCTTACGGAATACCCTCAAAATACATTTTATTCTATGGAACCCCTTAACAATCAATGTTATATCTGACTGCAATAAATTAACAACGATTTATATCTATTTGTATATGTATAAAAAGCTGATTTGCGTATGATTCAAAAACTAAAAAATTACAGAGGTGTCTTTTGCTGTTTATTTTTTTGTTTATAATAAATGATCAACAACAACAATCGGGTTATTGTATTCCCGAGTGAAACTGGGATCTGCATCGCTAGTGACTAAATAAATAAATAAAATTATTCATTAAAACCATAGATTACAGAGTTTACAGAGTCATTGTCTCCTGAACTAAGTTGTTAACCTGTATCTCAGGAGACAATTCCTTCACACATTACACGTAACAAAATGTACTTTCAAATAATATTAGGACATCGACATATTTGCGCTGACGGCACAAAAATTAAAAAAATCTACTATGACTGTTATTGCACCTCATATATTACCTGCACAAAATAACGTATCTATATAATTGTATAGTGATATATATAATAATAATAATATTAAGACGAAGTTATTAAGACGAATAACTACCGGAAGTATATCATGAGGGATGGCACAATTGACATTTGTCGAGCGTGTCACCAACCTGGTGAATCCCTCAGGCATATTACTTCCGGTTGTTCTCGTCTTGCTAACGGCGAGTACTTGCACAGACATAATCAAGTAGCCAGGATAATCCATCAGCGACTTGCTCTGAAATACAACCTTGTGGAAGTCGAGGTGCCGTACTATAGGTATGTTCCTGAGCCAGTTCTAGAAAATAGTCATATCACATTGTACTGGGATCGGTCTATCTTCACTGATAGGACTGTTGTAGCTAACAAGCCTGACATTGTGGTGATAGACCGATCCGAACGCCGAGCATTGATTGTTGATGTCACCATTCCTCATGACGAGAATCTCGTGAAAGCTGAGAAAGATAAACAAGTTAAGTATTTGGACTTGGCTCACGAGGTTGTCGACATGTGGAGTGTTGACTCAGCAATCATTGTACCGATAGTCGTATCAGTCAATGGACTGATAGCAAAGAGCCTCGACCAACATCTAAAGAGGCTCGGGTTGGATGGTTGGGTCAAGGGCCAGATGCAGAAGGCAGTGCTCCTTGATACGGCGCGCATCGTGAGGAAGTTCCTTTCTCTGGAGCCCTAACCACCGGTAGCTTGGTCCCTGTACCCGATGCCGGTGGGATACTATTTTTTATGTTTTTAAATAGATGTTTTATTTTTTATAAGGATGTATTTAAAAATATAATTAATAAGTAACTTAAATAAATAAAGAGGAATAATATTAATAATTAAATTACAGTACATGCATGGCTATTTAAATAAAAATAATAAATGAATGATAAGTATATATTTTAGTAAAACGAGGACAATCTTGTGTGATATACATTAAGAAATAATTTATGTTAACCATTCCTCAAGTTAAGAACATTGAATATATATCTGTTTTTTTTTTTGTCCCAATAAATAAAAAAGAAAAAGAAAATATTTTTGTTAATTCAAAATGAATGATTTCAGCCCCTAGACAACGGTATCGAGGGCAGCGTGTTCGGCGACACCACCGCGTACATACAGCGACAACACGCCGACTCCGTCAAGGGCAAGAAACCAGCGCTCGGACAGAAGGTAACTACTATATAATATTGAATTTATATGGTACCTTATGACAAAAACATTTTGTATTATATTCTTTGCAAAAAAGCCTGAAACCCTTTGGAACTAGATAACAAGTTTAGAGATGATACGAATTTTAGTATTTTATATTATTGAACGACTATTTTGCAATGTTGTACTATATTGTACCACTATTTTGCAATTTTGACTATTTCATACCATTATTTTTGCACTATATTGTACCACTATTTGCCATTTTATATTATATCATACCACTATTTTGCAATCTTGTACTATATCATACCACTATTTTCAAATATCGTACTTTATCGTGCCACTATATTGGAATTTTGTATATTGTACCACTATTTGCAATTTTATACTATATCATACCACTATTTTGCAATTGTGTACTATATCATACCACTATTTTCAAATATCGTACCACTATATTGCAATTTCCTCTATGGCGTGGTGGTAGTGCACGCGACTGCCACGCAGGAGGCGCGGGTTCGATTCCCGCTCAGTGCAAATATTTGTGTGCATGAATATGGCTATTTGCATTGGTCTGGGTGTTTTTATGTATAATGTGTAAGTATTTACAAAAAAAAATAGTATATATGTATGTTTATCCGCATTCTAGATTCCATAACACAAGCTATAAAAGCTTACCATGGGTCTAGATAGCGTTGTGTAGAATGTTGTGGAATATTTATTTATTATTATTAATTTTGTACCCTTGTTTTCAATAGGTCCGCGCTCGCCTCCTGTACGTGATGCCGACCCGGAACACTCCGTTCCTGACGATGCGGAACATTTTCGAGACCACGTACCCCGACCTGGAGGCGGAACAGAAGCTCAAGGATGGCGCCGTGGTCGACGATGCCAAGGTACGTGGCTCACTGCTGGGTTTAGTTTAGTTTACCTGGACTGTTCCGCACTTAACCTCTTGATTGGGCCATGGTGCGTACCGTCTTACCTCTCATTTCCACCAACCCAGATCCTCCCAGAAAGCCAGCAGCCTTTTCAGGTTTCCACATGCTTCCCAAAGCGACCCTGGTGACTGGAGACATTTCGCCCGTTGTTCGGCCAGGCTCATGCACTCTATAAGCACATGATGTGGCGTTTCTTCTGCCCCCATGCAGCCTCTGCACAGGGGGCTGTCCGTCACACCTATTGTAAATAGATGCTTGTTTAGGGGACAGTGACCGGTCAAGATGCCTGTGATCTTGCGGATCTGGTCCCTTTTTAACCTAATGAGGTTTCGGCTAAACATTTTTGATGCTACCAAAACTGCTTTCTTTGTTTACCTGCATCCTTCTCACTGCTAGGGTATTTTTTTTAAGAATGAAGCACTATGGTTAATAAAATGTCCGTAATGGCTGGTTAAAAATGTATATTTAAACCTGCATTCAATCACGCCTAATACTTCGAAAAGATTTAAACCATTTCCTAGATTATAGGATGCTTTTATCCCGGGGCTTGCTCCTAGGATGAAAAGTATAAGTATATAGTATCTCTTTATTGTGCACACCAAGGAGAAAACATGTGTTATTTGGTCGTACATCGTGGGTATTATATTAACTATAGGCGGAAATCCCCACGGATACCTCCCCCGCCATAGCCGGAAGGGGAGGTTATGTCGGACTCGAACCGACTAAAACCGCACACCGACTGAGGGTCGTGGTGCTAGACCGGAGGTGAGGTTGTCTTCGACATATCCTCGCACCCCGGCTAACCCAGGGCCATCCCTTACGGTCTGGCTCTCCTCGGGAGGACCTAGTGGTAATCTCTTACAGGCAACCTTTGGATGTTAAAGAGTTCGAGTCTATTTTCTAAGTCACAACAAGAGCTATAGATTGATAAGTTATTGTGGAGAATACTACGCCACTTGGATGGAGCCTCATCTATTCTCCGTCCATTCGTTTATTTTCTTTTTGACAGTTTGAGACAATTTGAAACTAGTGACACCCACGTACGGTACCGTTTCGATTCGAAATAATTATCGATTTTACTTAAGAACATTTTTCAATCGATATAATGCATTGACATATTTTTCATATATAAATATTATTTATTTGTTTATAAATAAAGGTGATGTGACACCTGAAAACTAGGCGACTCGTGTAGAGGACAAGAAAAATAAATATGTCTGATTGGGATCTAGACGTTGTAATTTACAATATAATAGATCAATAATTGATTATTCAAGTAAGAGAGGAATCAACTGACGAGCCAAGTGTAAATTATGAAGAATAATAAATAATAAATAAATATTTCCCAGCATTCTACACAACACAAGAAGAGTCTGATAAATAAATGTAATAAATATTAACAAAATCGATTTGTATCATATTTCAAGATCTGCTTTATAGTCTGTGGTTGTTTGTTATGCACAGGGCACTTCACTAAGTGGGCGTTACCTGTCAATAAAGTATGACATTACTGTAGTACATTATTCCGTAAATAAAAACAGTAATTCATATGCGTAAGCTGTCAAAAAGAAAATAAACGAATGGACAGAGTATAGCAATACATCTTGATGTTGCCGTAAAACGCTAGTTAGTTTAGGGGTTTCCGTTCAGTTCAAATATGTTATCTATCATCAATATCATCCAAAAACTAATCCCAGGCGCATCCGAAACTTTCAGCTTGAAGTCTGGGGTACGCTTTTACTAGTCTAACTGCGGACTTGACTGAACTTCAATATATGCCCTGAAACGATTGCCATCTGACCCTACAACCCAAATCCTCAGTTCAGATTTTTGTATTCTCTAGGCAACTGTTTATTTACCTCTATTGTTCTCCTATAAATCCACAGTCGGTAGCTTAGTGGTTAAGGAGTAGGCCTTACAATCAAAAGGTCCCGGATTCGAATCCTGGCGTTTACACTACTCCTAACACAAGCAATTTAGCTTTGCTGGAGGGGTTAGAGGGAATATTAGTAATTTCGGCTATCTTTAAAAAAAATGTTTATGCTATGCTAACTTTTAGTCTAGGTGTAGTATTTAATACTTGTATAAAAATCGTATTTCTAATAGGAAATAATGACAGCCAATTCCTAAAGAACGCGCGTTATGTCACAAAGTCAGTCTTCTATACTAATAAGACCTTCTAGAAGCAGACGAATGAGAAGAATAAGATGAATGAGACGAATAAGACGCATCAGAAGAGTAAGATTCATACGACGAGTAAGAACTATACGACGAGTGAGAATCTGTTCTCGTCTGTCGTGTAGACTGCATTACGACTTCCATCTGTCGCACGACAACCGTCTCCGTCTGTGTGGAAGTTCTTTTCGGTGCTGAAGTCCTTTTTCGAACTTGCGTCGGCTTTTTTGGTCCTGTTCTCTTCTTGCGTGGTTTATTCTTTGCTATCGTCTTCTTGACTGGGTTTCTTTTCTTAACCCTGCCAGCCGCGGTCGGTTTTCTCGCTCTTGGTGCGAGTTCTGAAACGAAAAGGGTTATTTGGAGAATGAATTCTACTTTCTAATGTCTACTAATATTACAAATAGCTTTTGCTCGCGGCTTCGCCCGCGGGGGTGTCGGTTATCGCGAAAAAAAACACCATTACAAAAAAGCACGCGCTTGGCGCTAGTTGTTTATTTTTGTAGTGATGTTCTTTTTATGAAATTACCGTTTCATTTAGCTTTGCTAACGCGATGGAGAGTAAATAATTCAAAATAAAAAAAAAATCGAACAAACATTTTTTTTGTCCCAATCGATTTTATATTTATGCCAATGTGTTATGTACCTGGAGTACTACTAGGGGTTTTCGGCTTCGGGAGCGTTCCCCTTACACCCGGTATACATGGACATTGTCGCTAGATGGCGGTTTTCTAAATTATCACTTTTGTCACGAAACCTTAATTTATTATATTACCGACGAGTTTTATATGCTTCAATGCTTACATTACCATGTTTTAAGGTTCTATAATAGTTTACGTGATTCTCAAAGGCGAAATAAGTGTATCTTTCTTAAAATGATACTACTAGTGCCATCTATTAGTTTTTGAGATATACTAAAGATATTTTCTTAGCGTTCGTACCCCATGCCCACACAAAGGGCAGATCACCCACCCGGTCGCCGTTCCTACTTGACGTAAATATGTTCTAACTTCAATGTATCTTGAATGAATTTTACAGTGTTTAGTATGCTAAGGGAAAGACTGCGGGTTCGAGTCCCTCCCAGATTTATTTTTCCCTATGTATTCGATTTGAATGTATCTTTCCAGGTATTGAAGATAACAGGAAGGTCCATCCACTTCCGGCTGGCAGAAGACTGCTTCGGCACCATGAGCCTGAAGCGGATCCAGGTAGACGAGGAGCTGACTGATGAGGAGGTGGTGGCCAAGTCTTACCCTATAGGTAAGTCATTATTGTGAAATATTTGGTAGTAATCAATGTTTAAGTTCTTATTAAAATTGATTAGCAGGAAGTTCTTTTACACCCGCCTGCCAGGGGGGTTAAACATATTTTTATGTTTATTATAGTTTAGTAGCTTCAACTACAACATGAAAGTCTTGAACAACATACATGTAAAAAAATATACCTACTATTAATAATAATATAATAATTTATATTTTATAATAATATACCCCTCCAACTAAGCTAAATTGCTTGTGAACCCACTCCTAGCAAAATCAATTAAGCTTAGTGGGAGGGGTTAGAGGGAATATTAGTAATTATGGTTGCTAATATTCTTTTATAAGAAAAAAAAGTCATATTATTTTTTTGAAGGAAATTTTTATATCATTGTTTAAAAATGGTTGAAAAATCATTCATTGGTTCCAACAGTTCGTTAGAAAGTTGGTAGATGGCTCCACCGTCGCCCCTTAAAGACGAATATAAAGAAAAGGGAAATTTGAAGTGATTCAGGTGTAGCTCAATAGCTCAGTTGGAAGAGCATTCCCCCTGTAAGGGAATGGTCATGAGTTCAAGTCCTACTTGAGTACGTCTTTTTCCCGATGTATTTTGTATCATAAAAATATCATAAATATCATTTTAACGATCTGGCACATCACTATTCTTATCTGTATTTTTCTTTCCATACCTAAACTGCTATAACTAGTTACCCCAAGTTAGTAATTGGTAAATGCAAATGATACAATTAATTTAACTTACTATTACAATGATGCCTTGTACACTCATTTCATCTACCTTTGTATTATGTACAGTCATCATCAAATCGATCTTCATCAACAAAGTACTCAAATAGTAGATTACCCAACAAGTGGGTACGGTAAAGGACTGCTGAGACGAGGTCTCGGGTTCGATCCCAGGTTTACCATGGCACACACCAATGACTATACGATGCTTTTCGAAGTTATGTGTGTATTTATCGCTGGTTTATAAGTGCCCGGTTGATGGCAATAGGCTCGCCACCTATTACATTGGGACCTAAACATAAACTGGCGAAATGTGGGTGCTAGCACCTCTGCCTACCCCTTCGGGGAATACAGGCGTGAGTTTATGTTATGTTATGAAAAAAGGTGAATTCTTTTCGAAGCACTAAGTTTTCTACGGTAGAATCTCGAGCGTAGCGTAGCGAGGGATTCTAAATAGACCTGAGCGGATCGAGGGATACAAGAGCCGAGATGAATTCTTATTTCACGTGTTGGGTATCCTACTTTTTATCTTTGACAATGAGAAAATAATTACTCTCTGATTAAAAATCAATTTTTCTTATTTTAAAATTTTAAAGTGACCTATATGCCATACAGCTTGTTCAGTTTCTTTTTTTATACAGAGAGTGAGTCAAAAAACTCTTTGCTTGTTTTTTTTTTCTAACTATACCTAATCCATATGTTTACGCATGTTCCAAATTATTATTTTTTTTCACTCGGTGAAAAAAGAGCGTTTTATTCACTGTTTTTGATGAATCACGGGCCCTTTTTTGAGGGTTAATGGTAAAAAAATTCTTAAATCCTACCATGGTTCCAAGACCTTTTGAGCTAGTCTTCCTCAGTCTCAGACTTTACAACAAGAAGCCTCTTCACTCCACAGGCAGTACCCACAAGGTCCGAGTGCTGTGCTACAACCTGTCGGACTACGTGTACTCTGTGTCCGACCAGCCCGAGCTGGTGGGTGAGAAGTACTTCAACCTGGCGCAGCTGAGGGTCGGCGAGCTGGTGGACGGCATCGTCAAGAGTGTGGCCGACAGCCATGTGCTGCTCACTGTAGGAAGGGTGTCAGGTATGGGCAATGGGTATATCCTACTAGTTGGAAGAATTTTACAGCATTAAGTATGTTAACTATACAAATCGAATACATAGGGAAAAGAATCTTCTCGGGCGGGACTCGACGGATATCCGTCTTAAGGATAAGAAGGGAAATTTGTATCACATCGGGCGTGTCTCGGTAGCCGAGTTGGTCAGGGCACGCCGTAATAGCGGCGGTAAGACCCATCATGGAGGAGTGGCTAGAGAGGCCACACGGCAGCCTCTCGTACCGGCTGACGCAGGTGATTACCGGACACGGGTGTTTCGGGAGTTACCTGTGTCGGATCCGGAAGGAGCCAACGTCCGAGTGCCATCACTGTGATGCGAGCGAGGACACAGAGCTGCACACGCTGACCGAGTGCCCGGCGTGGGACACGCCGAGGCGGGTCCTAGTGGCGGCTCTAGGGGTGGGAGTCCTCACACTCGTCACATTGCTCACAGCGATGGTACGATGCGCAAACGCTTGGGGTGCGGCCGCCTCCTTCTGCGAGCAAGTAATGCTCGAGAAGGAGGCGGCCGGTCGGGTCCGGACCAGACTCCGGGCCCGGGAAGCCCGCGCAGAGCGAAGACGAACCGGACGTCGGAGGTCGCAGAACGACCTCCGTCCTCCATGAGCGCTGGCCTGGGGGTGACCGGTGGAGCCGCCTGTCAACCTAGCAGAAGCAGGCCGCGGCGGCGGCGCAAAATGCGCCTCCTCATAACCGGGGCTAGATGGGGACACTGTGGTCCCCACAACCCGAAGGGGGCCATCTCGATAGAGATGGTCCTGGGTCTGCCGGGGTGCGAGAGATATGCTTTTGGCAATCTCACCTCCGGCAACCAAGGACCCAAGACGGCGTGCGTTTTAGTCGGTTTGAGTCCGACTTAACCGCCTCCACCGGCTCCGTGGGGATTTTTCGCACGATAAAAAAAAAAAAAAAAAAAGCCGAGTTGGTCAAGGTATTCCCCCCGTAAAGGAAAGGTCGCGGGTTCGATGCCCACCCGAGAAGATTCTTTTTCCCTATCGGTATTCTGCTAGTATTATAAATGCGAAAGGTACTCTGTTTGTCTGTTACGCTCTTACGCCTAAACCATCATAAAGAGCTTGTCCAGAAGGAGCGAATACGTTGCGATTCTCTCGTGCGTCTCACATGCGACTGTTTCGCCCAGAAAGACCGTACCTATGCGCGAGCTATGATTTTCGCGCTCTATATCCCTGGATACGTCCACTGGCTCTGGAGTTCGCGTGTTAACTGGGCGCAATAGAGTCGAGTACAACAGTTATAACTAATTTTAATATTAATATCTTTTATTCAGGTTACGTGTCGCAAGCGCACCTCTCTGACTCGGGCATTTTCATCGATCCCAAGAGGTCGTCGACCTCCAAACTGCCCAAGAAGAAATATAAGGTAATCTTTCTAGATCATATTTATCCGCATTCTAGATTTCATAACACAAGCTAGTTAGCTATGATTACCATGGGTTGTGTGGAATGTTGTGGAATTTTATAGTAATAATTATTATTATTATTCCCATTATAGTTATTTATTCTTAGAATTTATACAGGATCTGTAAAATATAGCACGCTTAATGACACAGGCATGGGGGCGACTGGCATCTAACCCCCTAATCTCGGGGAGAAAGACTACACCTAAGCTTGGTCAGTTAATCAGCAGATGTACCGTGTTGCTGGTGAGCCTCTGTGGCGTGGCGGTAGAGAACGCGACAGCTACGCAGGAGGCGGGTTCCATCCCCGCTCAGTGCAAATATTTGTATACATGAATATAGCTATTGGCTTTGGTCTGGGTGTTCCTATGTATAGTATGTATGTACGAGTATTTATAAAAAAAGTATCTAAGTATTTTTATCCGCATACTAGATTCCATAACATAAGCTAGTTAAGCTATGCTTACCTACGTCTAGATAGCGTTGTGTAGAATGTTGTGGAATATTTATTAATTTATTTATTTGACTCAAAGATCCTGGTAGCACACCTCTGCTTATCCCTTCGGGGATGTACACATGATGTAGCTACATAAATATGTTACCCCCACAGGTTGGTCAGGCGGTAACTGCCCGAGTGTTGGTCGTGGACCCACTGAAGCAGACGCTATTCCTCACTCTGAAACCGTCACTCCTGGCTCCGGAGCTCGAGATGCTGAGCAGCTATGAGAATGTGGATATCGGGAAAGCTTACACTGGGGTTATAAAGGTAAGTTTGTATAAAAAGGATGCACGATATTAGGATTTAAATTGTTTTTTTTTCGTATCATATAGGCTAGGCATATAATCCGGGCCTCCAAAGTGAAGGCCTCGATTGTGACCGGGGTTAACGCAAAGATGATGATTTTTAATTAATCGTAGAGCCCGATTTATTAACATTACGTTTTTAAAATTTACTGACAAGCCATTTTAAGTAATAGCATGATCTGACAAATTAATGATTATTGAATATTTCTTTGTTACATAATTTTATTTTGTTTTTGTTTTCATTGTTTAGTAATTGTGTAAATGAAAGGTGTGAGAAAGTATGAATTTACCACTGTAACTATGGAATTCTAATGTTCTGAAATAAAGATTGAATTAAATTAAATTTAAAACGAGTGATTTAAAAACTTACGGAGAATTAGAAAACTAAAATTTAATAATCTCATTGAGGACGAATCAAAACGAGTGATTATGAAAGTTTAATAAAATAACCTCAAGAAAACGTAGGGCCACCGTAAACCACGGCATTTGAAGACCCGACACGGCGTGCGGTTTTAATCGGTTCGAATCTGACATAAGCGCCCCTTGGCCAGCGAAGAATACCCATGGGAACTACCGCCCGAAAAAAGTTATTACGTGTTTTATTTTGACTAATAATTCTCGAAGTGTGTGTGTTTATTGATATAATATATTTCTTTTCTTTCTTATTTACCTATACCGGGTCTAAGAGATAACTTCATAGAAAGGAAAACGGTAAAAGGGAAGAGATGTACTTTTTATGAAATTACCGTTAATTTCGTAAAAAGAATATCACTACAAAAAAAAATGGCGCTAAGCGCGTTTTTTTTGTAATGGTGATTTTTTATGAATTTACCGTTTTATTTAGCTTTACTAACACGATGGAGAGTAAATAATGCAAAATAAAAAATAAAAAACGAAAAATTTTTTTTTCTCTAAATCGATTTTATTTTTATGCCAATGTGCTATGTACCTGGAGTACTACTAGGGGTTTTCAGCTTCGGGAGCGTTCCTCTTACACCCGGTATTTATAAATTATTATATTGTTGTCCAGACTATCCGCGACTTCGTTGTGGTGTCGTTCTTCAACAACGTGACGGCGTTCGTGCCCCGAAGCTACGTCACCAAGGAGCCGCTCGACAACATCGCTGAAGCGTTCCACATAGGACAGATTGTGAGTACTGCGGTCAACAACCAACTATTAACAGAATACCCATTGACTTTTAGGGAAGGTTCATATCTGACAGAACATGCGTCGCGTATTATAGACGCTGTACGCTCGACGCACTAACGTAGCATCGGTTGAGTGTGAATGGTCAAGTGTTTTTCTATACGTTTGTCTGTTCTGGCGTTACGCGACCGATAATACGCGACGCATGTTCCGTCAGATATGAACCTTCCCTTAGACTTTTAGACAGCCTCCGTGGCGTGGCGGTAGTGCACGCGACTGCCACGCAGGAGGCGCGGGTTCGATTCCCGCTCAGTGAAAATATTTGTATGCATGAATATGGCTATTTGCATTGGTCTGGGTGTTTCTACGTATAGTATGTATGTATTTACACAAAAAGTATCTAAGTATGTTATCCGCATTCTAGATTTCATAACACAAGCTATGCTTATCATGGGTCTAGATAGCGTTGTTTGGAATGTTGTGGAATATATATTTTGTTTATATTTATTTACTTTCTGGGCTAAGCCTACCTCACGTGCAAACTTGTATATCTGTTAATTAACGTACGAGGTTCCGTTATGGTGTTGGGACTTCAAACGGCAATTCGACCAAGTATAAAAACCCTTTAGTCGCAGTTTGGTTGTCAAACAGCATGGAACTATTGCTACTTTTCGAATACACAAAGAAAAATGAATCTTCTCGGGCGGGACTCGAACAGGGGGAAACTCAGCTACAAAGACTAGCCCGATGTGATTCAAATTTCCCTTATTAATTTTTATCCGTCTTAAAAGCGATTGTGGAGTCATCCACCGATGTTCTTATGAACTATCGGAACCAGTGATGTTACAATCATTTTTAACATTGATTTTTGATAACTCCGTCCAAATACTTGAATGAATTTTACGGCATTTAGTAGGTATGGTAAAGGTAGCAAAGTGCGCCTAGCGTGCAAGTGCGCCTATCACAAATATTTCGAAAACTACCTATTGTATACTAGTAATGACATTTACTATCCATCTAGACTAGTATCCGATAGGTAGTTTTCAAATATTAATGGTAGGCGCACTTGCACGCTAGGCGCATTTTGCCACCTTCACATTATTCATTTGTATAGTTAGCATACTTAATGCTGTAAAAATTCAAATAGCTACTTTTATATAGCAGTAGTAAGTTGGTAGTTCGGTTAATCGGACTACATAAAAAATATGTAGAAAGAGTAATTGAACCCCAGATTCTGGTAGATGGAAGCCTTGGATCCAAACGGGAACATTACTCAGAAGATGTGTCATATATAAGCCTGTCAGACATTTTTTATGTCACTCAATCCGCATATACGATGTCTGATTGATATTTATATGAGTGAGCCACCTGAGGCTGCTCAAATAAACACGTGTCACTGTTGTTGTACTGTCGCCTTTGTACATTACATATCACTATTCTGTATAAATACAATTTATGTGTACAATAAAGTGTAAAATAAAAAAAAATAGTAATTAATTATTGAAAGTAATGGTATGTATTTTTAGGTAAACTGCACAATATTGAAAGTGGACCCCGAAGCTAAGAAAATGACCGGCAGTCTGACTACCATACCTTTTTGGCCAGCTGTAAGTATAGGAAAAAAAAACATTTTATTCCAAATTAAAAAAATATACTATATCTAGCATGGTTTGTAATACCTCTATATGTCTATGTTGTAGAAAAAGCGAGAACTACCTACAAAACGCAAGCAAGCGTCAGCTGATGGGGTTCCTTCTAAAAAACTCAAATTAGACGAAGAAACGAAAGTTGAAACTAAAAGTAAAAAGAAAAAAGATCAGAAAGATAAACCACAATCAGACTCAACAGATGAAGAAGAAATCAAAGAAAATAAAACTAAAAAGAAAAAAGGGAAAAAGGAAGAAACACAGCTAGACATAGTGGACGAAGTTAGGGAACATAAAATTAAAAAGAAAAAAGGAAAAATCCAAGAAACACCGGTAGACATTGAGGACGAAATTAAAGAACCTAAAAAGAAAAAACTGAAAGGAAAGAAAGTAGAACCCGAACAACATACAACAGACGATGAAGTTAAAGAAGCTAATGTGAAAAAGAAAAAGAAGAAATCAGAGTCGAAAATAACAAATGAAGTCACAGACACAAGCAAAAAGGAAAAGAAAAATAAAAAACGTAAATTAGAATCTGAAGATAAGTGTGAATCAAATACAGAATCTGAATTAGAAGTTACAATAAAAGATAAAAAGAAGAAAAAAGAAAAAGATAAAAAAGAAATTAAAACTTCTGATGAGAGTGATGCTATAGAAACAGATATTTACGAAGACAGCGATCAAGTATTAAGCCCACAAGAATTAGGCCTAGTAGACTTCTCAGACTGCACCACAGCGAAACAATACAAAAAACGAGTAGCGTCATTAATCAAAGCCATAAAGAATAGAACTAGAAGAATAGACAAGATAGATAAAAAAATATATAGGTTAGAAAAAAATGGTTTGACATCGGAGAACAAAAAGTTTCATACAGCCATGCATAAAGAAAAAATAGTTGTGCAAGAAAGGATACAGAAATTGTTTGAAGCCTTAAGTATAGCTCAAGAAAAGTTTAAAGAATTTGATATAGTAGAGAAAGTTGAATATAAAAAGAAGAAAGGAGATAAAAAAGAGAAGAAAGAAACAGAATCTGTTAAAGTTGAAAAGAAGGAAGAAGAAGATAAGAGTGAAGATGAGAAAATAGAGATTAAAGTGGTGGAAACGTTAGAGCCGGCGATAGAAGCGGCTAGTATTAAAGACTTCTGGGCTGTTAATGATAGCAGTGCGAAGAACATACGCGAAGAAGATTCTAGTAGCAGTGAGGACGAGGTACGTAAGAATATATTAGTAGCTGTTTCATACCGTTTAAGAGATTAGACAAATCAAAGACAGAAAGACAACACAATAATTGGGTATTCTACTGACTAGACAATTTAGTTACTTTTTACTAAACGCCAAAAGGATAAGTTAGGTAACTTGAATGAAAAAAGATTTAGTGACGTCATAAAATTTTATAGTCAAATCAGTTACCTACCAAAGGTTGGGTGGATGATTAAAAATAAATAAAAATTATAAAATAAGAACCGACGCAATTTTTATCTTCGCTCTTTTACCATTCTTAATTTAATAAGCTCGGTTAGATAATTTATTTTAACTATAGGATAATACCTAATTTTATAAATTGTTTTTTTTTACATAGGCTTTTAACTATAGGATAATATCCAATTTTAACAATTGTTTTTTTTTTACATAGGCTTTTAACTATAGGATAATATCCAATTTTAAAAATTGATTTTTTTACATAGGCTTTTAACTATAGGATAATACCCAATTTTAACAATTGTTTTTTTTTTTACATAGGCTTTTAACTATAGGATAATATCCAATTTTAAAAATTGTTTTTTTTTACATAGGCTTTTAACTATAGGATAATATCCAATTTTAAAAATTGATTTTTTTACATAGGCTTTTAACTATAGGATAATACCCAATTTTAAAAATTGTTTTTTTTTACATAGGCTTTTAACTATAGGATAATACCTAATTTTAAAAATTGTTTTTTTTACATAGGCCTCTCCCAGTCTTGGGAAGCTCTGGCCTACTGTCTCCACACTGACCAGACGGGTTGTACAGGGTTCTATTTCGAGGTTTCATTCTCTCGCAGTGATATCGTCTGTGTATGTTCCGTTAGTCGCCTCTTACGACACCCTTCGGATGAGATAGGGTGGTTATACTTGTATTCTTTCTTCGTCACCACACTTCGTCACCATTTATTGTAGAAGTACCCTACATGTTTAATGTATTTAATAAAAAGGCTGTTATTTTATTATTACAAACTTTTTAAATGGCGAAAAAATGGCGGCGCGAGGCAAGGATGACAGTTGAACTTGAGTCAAAACAAGTACTTTTAAACATTTTATAAATATGTATTAAAATATTTTATCTTTAAAAGTGTGATAAGGACGGCATCATCACGGACAACTAAACTAACATAACATAAACTCGCGCCTGTATTCCCCGAAGGGGTAGGCAGAGGTGCTAGCACCCACATTTCGCCAGTTTATGTTTAGGTCCCAATGTAATAGGTGGTGAGCCTATTACCATTATCCGGGCACTTATAAACCTGCGATAAATACACACATAACTTCGAAAAGCATCGAAAAGTCATTGGTGTGTGCCATGGTAAACCTGGGATCGATCCCGAGACCTCGTCTCAGCAGTCCATTCCCCACACTACTAGGCTACCACAGATTTGTCGCCGAATACCGCCCATACAACTGAACTATACATTCATTTATATAGATTTATTTATTATTTTATAGGAAAAAGAGCAACCGAAAAAGAAACGCAAGAAGCTAACAGTGGCGGAGAAGCTCGCGAAAGTGAGAGAAGAGGAAGAGAGAGTGAGAGAGATGGAGCGGAGGGCGATAGAGAGCGAGGCGCAGCCGCGCTCCAGCGAGCAGTTCGAGCGGGCGCTGCTGGCCAACCCCAACTGCAGCCAACTGTGGATCGCGTATATGGCCTTCCATTTACAGGTATACTTCTTTTACAAAGCATTAGAAATTATGGTCCGTATCTTCTGAATTGCAGTTTTTTATCATCTTGCGTGGTGCAGTCAGTACTGGTAGTACTCCGGGTACACTATATATTGGCATAATTGTTTTTTTCGACAGCCGACTTTTGGTTTCTCCTAATGCATTAGATTAACTGTATTTCGGCTAATTTTGAGTCGGGAGGAAATGACTGAATTTTGTTCGGTAACCAGCATGTATATGGTCTAAGGATGGCGATGATGACGATGAATCAGTGATAAGATAGTTGCTAAGTATTGTGTACCGTTCCCGTAGGCCACGGAGTTGGACAAAGCCCGCGCCGTGGGCCGGAAGGCGCTGAAGGTCATCTCGTTCCGGGAAGAAGAGGAGAAATTGAACGTCTCCCTCGGCATGATCAACTTCGAGAACCGGTTCGGAACCAAGGTGAGGGGAACCCTGGAACATAGTTTCATATTTTATTATGTTTTACATTCTTTCTTTTTTATTACGCCACTTTAAAAGTACGATATAAGTAAGTTTTCTAATAATATAATAAAAACCATTTAGGTATATCTTTCCTTCTTGAAATTATAAATTCTGAATTACAGATGTGTGGGGCCAGCCTAATTTGTTATTAAGACGCCGCCATCTTTGATTCATTAATTTTTATTTATTTATTTATTTGTTCTACATACTACCATTATTACAGGTACCCAATGCAATGGCAGGACTATTATAATTAACATAATTAGAATACAATCTGAATTATTTTTATGATTGATATAAAAATATAAAATATGAACGCTTTTGTCAAATTGGCGCGAAAACATTAACTATAAACAAAAACGATGAAATAATTGCGATGATTTCATTTAAATTTTACATAATTATTTAAAAGTGAGAAACTATATTTCATTAAATGATTTTGTAGATGAGTGCCTAGTTATACATGGCTGTAAAGCGTGGAGAATAGAATACCACTGTGTTGTAGCAAACATGTTTTTTTAAATACTACTAGCTGGTAGTTAAATAACGTGAAACATTGTTAATTAATTGTAAGCATATCGTAAATGGTTTAAAAAGAATTTATACACAAAATAGTAATAAAATACTAACAATAAGTTAATCTCACACGATTTTCAGCAAATATAATATAATATAATATAATAAACACTGATTAGGATGTGTACGACTGATAGCAAATAAAATATTACCGAACGTTTTCAGGACTACCAGAGAGTTGCCATCATTATTATACATAAACTACTATTATAACCAATAATGGCTGACTGCCATAGATATTCGTATGACAACCGAGACCGACGACTTATCGTGCTCTCAGAGGCACGACCAGACCATTGCAAATAGACATAATGTTCATACATACAAAATGTTCATACATACAAGTAATTACACTGAGCGGGATACGAACCCGCGCCTCCTGCGTAACAGTCGCGTTATCTACCGGCACGCCACAGAGGCATCTACTTTTATTACTATACTTATAGTGCTGGTTTCGATGTAATTTGCTGGCATAGCGCGGGACGCCGACTGGCGGACCGGGCGCGCTCCCGAATCCTGGGCATTGTAGAGGCCGCCGTTGGGTGAGGTGCGGGGTGCGGTGGAGCGATCACGCCACCCGCTCGGTAGGTAGGTACCTATCGTATAGCGCGAAAAACGACGCGGTCTAGTATGCGCGCTACACACTCCCCCTCTAGTTCGAACATAGCGCCCTCGCGTTCGAGCTAGCTTTACGAGGTCTACCACGTCTGCGTTTTTCCTTAACCGGGGTCTCGATGTCGCCGATGAAGGGAGTAATGTGGGAAGCATGGTATCGCCCAACTTGCTCACCTTTGATGGCTCCTTCCAACACGTAAGTGGTGGGACTTACCACTTCGTGAATGCGGTACGGACCATCTCTACGGGGTATGAACTTTGTAGACTGTCCGGATTGTACGTCGTTCAACCCGTTTGTTTTTAAAAGAACCAAATCACCTACCTTGTAATGAGGAGGCTCACGCCTGCCTTCATCTGCGTACTTCTTTCGAAGACTTTGGGCGTGTTCATTGACCTCTCTAGCGTCAAGAAGTGCCGATGACAACTTACGTAGGTACGGACTTATGTTGGCGACAAAATTGTCGTTCTCGGCGATAGTCTTCATGTCTGCCACGACGTCAGCAGGAGCACGCAGCTCCCTCCCAAAGGTGAGGAAAGCTGGTGAAAACCCAGTTCCTGAAGTAACTGCGGAATTCATAGCGAACCTAATAGCAGCTAGGTGCTTGTCCCATGAGCTATGGTCCTTGCCAACCGATATGGCTAACTGTGGTTTGAGGTCACGGTTTTTTCGCTCTACCGGGTTCGATTCCGGGTGGTATAACGGTGTGAGGGATTGCTTGATTCCCATCACATGACACACCTGTTGCATCGTCTCGGCCACAAACTGAACGCCATTATCACTTATCATACGGCGTGGGACACCATATCTCATGAAGACTTCACTGATAAGGATTTCGGCACACTCCATACTGGTGGCGTTCTCAAGAGCGAACAGCTCGACCCAGTGCGTGCATACATCTTCTAATATTAAAATCCATCGCTTACCTTTTGCGGTCTTAGGTAGGGGGCCGAACAGATCAACGGACACTACCTCGAACCTTCGAGTAGGGGCTGGCGTTTGCAGCAATCCTGCAGGCTTCCTATTGTCAGCTTTGTACCGTTGACAAGCAGTGCAGCTCTTTATGTGCTCTGTCACGCTAGACCTCATACCTGGCCAGAAGTAACGGGCTCTGATGCTCTGTAAGGTCCGTTCAACACCGAAATGTCCCGCAGTAGGAGCGTCGTGGAAATCTGCTAGCACGGCTCCTCTCTCTTGCTTCGGGACTACAAGGCAGGCGGTGTCAACGTCGTCGGCCTCTAGCGCGCATCTGTATAATACACCGTCGGATATTAGATAACCGCGTTCCGTCCAACCTCTCCCCCTAAAGGGATCGTCGGTGGTTTCCAAGTCCTCGATGATACCTTTGAGCTCAGGATCTTTCATCTGATTATCACGAACGTCCGCAGGCGTTCGGTGCGGCATATCTACCGTTACCAGGCACACTTCGCAACCACCCGTGTCCTCTTCGCAACAGGCAGGACGGCTTAGAGTGTCGGCTATTACGTTAACCTTACCGGGAGTGTACTGAATTTGCAGGTTATAGGCCTGGAGTGTTAATGCCCATCTCGCTAGACGACCGCTGGGAGACTTCAGACTCATTAACCAACGCAGCGGCTGGTGGTCGGACTTAACTACCACCTCAGACCCTTCGATGTAGCCTCTAAACTTGGTCACTGCCCAAACGACAGCTAAGGCTTCCCTCTCGGTGGTCGTGTAGTTGCGCTCTGCGGGTTCTAGCAATCGACTAGCGTATTCCACAGGTCTTTCGTCGGGGCCCTCCCCCTGCATCAGTACTGCACCGAGGCAGTAACCACTGCTGTCTGTCCGCAACGAGAATGGCTTGGTCTCGTCAGCCTGGCGCAGTATGGGAGCTGAGATTAGCAGTCTTTTGATGTGCTCAAATGCAGCCTGCTGTTCATCGTGCCACTCCCATGATCTGTTCTTCTTGAGTAAGTCAGTCAAGGGTTTGGCCACAGCGGCATAGTTCGGTACGAAACGCCGAAACCAGCTGGACGTTGCTAGGAACCCCTTAAGCTGCTTCTCGTTTTTTGGAGCGGGCATGTTAGCAATGGCCGAAGTTTTATCCGGGTCCACTTGTAACCCGCCAGGCACAATAACATGCCCCAAGAATTTTACTGAGTCACGTGCGAAGCAACTCTTCTTACGATTGACTCGCAGGTTAAACTTCTCGAGTCTATCGAATACAGCTTCCAGGTCCTCCACGTGGTGACTGAATGTGGGTGACAAAATTATCATGTCGTCTAAGTACCCTAGGACGGTCATTGACCTGTTATCTCGCTGCTCCGGAACGGCAGAGCTATCACTACCATTCGGTATTCGAGCGGGGACGCTCAGGTTAGATCTAAAACGATCTATTAACCTCTGGAACGTCGCTCCAGAATTTCTAAGACCCATAGGCATCCTTTTAAACCTATACGTCCCTGTAGGGGTTATAAAGGCTGTTTTGTCGCGATCATCCTCTGCGACGCTCACCTGAAAATAACCGGAATGGAGGTCGAGCGTAGTCATATAGTTGGTCGTCTTGGCGGCGTGAAGTACGTCTTCTATGCGTGGGAGCGGATAGCGATCCGGCTCCGTCACAGCGTTAAGCTTGCGGTAATCCACGCATAGCCGTACGCCACCATCCTTCTTTGTAACCAGGACTACGTTAGCCGCCCAAGGCGACTCACATTCCTCTATTACATCAGCGCGCTGTAGTTTCTCGAGTTCACCATCTAATAACTCCCGCTTACCTTGCGACATCCGGTACGGTGGGGAAGCGGTCGGCTCCTGCTTCTCGTCCACTCGGATGCGGTGGGTAGCATACGTCGTCGGGGGTCCTTCGGTGGCGAACCTCTCAGCTCTAGACACTATGAGCTGGTTCAGCTGCGTTCTCTGATCGAGTGACAGCTTAGAGCCCTCGTCCCGTCTCAACTCGAAGCTAACGGTACTAATCTGCATTAGTTCTGAGTTGTCGATGGCTTTAAGGCTGTAAGATTGCACAAAGGAGTATTCCTCCTTAGGTGAATTATTAAAAAACCAACAACCATGTTGAAGGTCAAGTAGTATACCTGCTTTCGATATGAAGTCTTGTCCGAGTAACGTCCTGTTATCGGCGTCTGGTAGCACTAAGAACCTGGTGGGGATATCACGGCCTTGTATCGTCACGGTAGTATCGCCCATTAGGACGTCACGTGACTGATGCGTCCCATCGGCGAGACCTATAGAACGAAGTACTTTGGTAAAACTTACCCCACTGGCGGTCAGGATTTTGTAAAGTCCGGGACTTGCGAGGCTCTCAGTGGCGCCGGTATCGAGCACGGCGACACCACTCAGGGACGCTACTCTGATTTTCACGGTGGGCCGCGTCACGTCTGGATCGTGAGTGACGGCACTTTGGAAACTTACCTGAGGTGCAGAGGCGTCCTTACAGGTAGGGCATTTAGACCGTATTACTCCTTCCCGGCCACAACCGTAGCAAGCCAGTTGTGCCACACTATCACTACGCTTTGCTTTGACCTTACAATCGTCTACAATATGACCATACCGTTTACAAAAAACGCAGCGCGGTCTAACGCGTTTCGTTGCAGAGTCGGAATTGCTACCGGAGATATTCGAACTAGAGTCGGCGTGTGTAGTGTTTACATTTTTACTACTAGACATTTTCGAACTAGAGTCGGCGCGTGAAGGGTTAATGTTTACGTTTTTCGGTTTCGTTAAAACCTCACTGTCAGCTATACAAGGATTGTTGTTACTACGCGCGGCATTGGTGGGGTTATAGGTATTATAACGACTCACCTCACCCAGCGACTCCTCTACATACCTCGCTCGCGAGAGTAGGCCGTCGACACTTTCAACACTATCTCGTGACACTCTTTTACGTATTTTGCGGTCTAAGAGTCCGTATATTATGTCCAACTGTACGGTTTCTGGTAGATCGTATGGTAATTTCGAGATGTTTGCGCGCACTCGCGATATATAGGAATCGGCACTCTCGTTACACTGTTCCTGGGCGAAGATTTCTCGAAAGATCTGGTGTGCGGGGCGGGGTGCTCCGTACATGAAACGCAACCGTTGTAATGCTTCATCCCAGGATTTGGTCGAATTCTTCACTCCGTGCCACCACACGGCGGCCTCTCCGGTCAGTAACATCGGCAGCCCCCGCAGGGCGTGTTCGTTACTGACGCTGGCGCATTCTTTGAAGACTTGCACGCTTTCGATGAATGATTCCAAGACCTCGGCGCTCCGCGTGGACCCGTCGAACCGAGCCGTACACCGGGTGAAGTTTCCCGCCGGTCCTGGTGTATATTCGCCGAACATTGTTGGCGGTGTCTGCGTCGGTGTCGGTGTTGCGACGCTACGCATCACGTTCGTGAGAAGGCGTGTCAGTTGATCCTCCGACATGGAGATCACGTCGCCTCGGCCGGTTGTCGTCGGCGTCGCTGCAGTACTCGTCCTTGCGGCGTCCATCGCCGCGTGGTACTCGGCGTCACTGCTTTGTTGACTATCGTGTTCGTTGTTATCGGCGGTTTGTTGGCGAGTCTTCGGCATTTTCTCGTCGACCACGCCCGTTCACAATCCGACACACACGAATACACGGAGAACTGTCTCTAGCGAGTCGAGTAGCAACGAGTACGTACGTCGTCGCCTTACCGGTACCTACTTTCTTGAGCACGTGCCACTAGTTGGGAGCCATTTATAGTGCTGGTTTCGATGTAATTAAAGGAAGAATCACAGCATAAGTTCTTTAATTCGGTAATTTACACAATTACAAATAAAAAGTACATAGGTACGCGAAAAACAGTGTGTGAGTAGGTACTGTAAATAGGAGCGATGGCGACGCGTTACATGTCTTTGCTGGCATAGCGCGGGACGCCGACTGGCGGACCGGGCGCGCTCCCGAATCCTGGGCATTGTAGAGGCCGCCGTTGGGTGAGGTGCGGGGTGCGGTGGAGCGATCACGCCACCCGCTCGGTAGGTAGGTACCTATCGTATAGCGCGAAAAACGACGCGGTCTAGTATGCGCGCTACATACTTATATTACCGTAAAGAAACAATATAATAATATTAAAATATCGAAGGTTTCTTTTCATTAAAAATCTACCAAATTAGTAGTAAATCTATTGAGAACAACACTGGCATCCCACCAGACATGAAAACGACAAAACTGATAATAGAAATACGTTTTCTGTACAATAGTAATCCCAGGCGACACCCTCCCACGTTTTAATCTAATCTTTTTAGTAGATAAGATTGGCACGTCATTCTATAGTTATAAATGTTTGTAAATTGAATTATTAGCGGAAATGATACTAATATTTATAAGTGTAGTATCTTATCAATGCTCATCACCTTAGAATATCTGGGCATACAAAATTAATTTCGGAGAATTTAACTTTTTTATATTCCCGTTCGCTTAATCTTTATCTATCGACTCTATCTCTTAATACACACTTTTGCATGTAATTAAAATGTCGAAGAAGTATGTAACTCACCTGATAAATGGTAACTATAGCTTAAAACACAAAATCAGAGATTATTCAAGTGCATAAAAAATGTGTCCTATTAAAATGAGGATTTTATCCAAACTAAGATTCTCTCTTTAACCAAGCATCAATCCTGGTTACATCCATAATTTGGTTTGATATAATCTTTTACGCTGACTTAAACTTAGCTGTAGGAGTTAGAGAGTTAGAGGGAATATTAGTAATTTCGACTGCTAATTGTAAAAAATGCAATACAACCTTGATCCTGACTCCGAGAGGAACGACGAAAAATCGGCAAGTGTACTTGCTAGTAACACAAGCCCTGCTCATTGTAACCGTGATCTACTGGAGTAAATAGGTTTCTCGCCTACTTAATCATCTCGAATATGACTGATTATTCAGTCTCATCACAAATAATCGAATGTATAATATGTGTTAAACATTTTTATAACTTCTGCCAGGAATCACAACAAAAGATGTTAGAAGAAGCTCTACAAATAAACGAGCCGTTTAAAGTCCACTCCAAGTTGCTGGACATCTACGTGGAGACCAGTAAACATCAGGAGTTGTCAGCGCTAGTCGATCTGATGATGAGAAAATACAAGCGGGACCCGAACACCTACATTATGTGTGGAACTGCTTGTTTTAAACTCGGACTAGTAGATAAAGCCCGACAGGTGAGATTTTTTTATCATAATTTTGTTTGATATTTGGTACACACCTTTAGTTTGGACAATAATATAAATTAAATCTATACCGTATAACAGTTTGATGTGCTCTTAATACGAGAGTTTTAAGATAATTTTGAGACTTCATCGTCAAGATATTTCTGACGCTGGCTGTACATATTGGTGGAGGTAGTTTTTTCTCACATCTAAATACAGAAGTAAATTACAAGGAATAATTAGTTAAAGCTTAAACTATTTAATCAAAAAATATTTTGATAGCAAGTTGCAAATAATAAATCGAATGAAAGTCAATGGCTCCCGCCCACTCCCACCTGCTATCAAATCTATTTAGATCTTTTTAGTGGCAGTCCGGTTTTTTTGTTTTGTAAACTTTTACACTTCCTACTGATACATAGTTTATAAGGATCTATATTATTAAAAAAAATTGTAGGTATTTATATTATTAACACAGTAACTGTATTTAATGATGATGTTTCTATGTATAATATGTATGTATTTACAAAAAAAAAAGTATCTATGTATGTTTATCCGCATTCTAGATTCCATAACACAAGCTAGTTAAGCTATGCTTACCATGGGTCTAGATAGCGTTGTGTGGAATGTTGTGGAATATTTATTATATTATTTATTTAATGAGCATTTATTCTACACAGGTCATGCAAAGGGCGATTGCTATTCTTGAGAAGAAGGAACGTAAGTATAGAACGCTCATATTATTATTATAACATTCGGATCACTTCACATACACATATTATTCGTGACAGGGAGCTTGCTATCGCTAATCGCACAAAATTAAAAGTGACGAAACATATATGATCCTATTTGTTGTTTTTATATAGTGCTATGTTGTGTGTATCCTTTATTCGCATAATATTATATTCAAAACCCGCCCAGTACCTAATGCTATTCTAAATAATCAGTCAGGTCATTAACTTTGGTGAGATGCACATATACTCTATCGATGATGTACTCTTCACATTAACCTACATACATATAATCACGCCTTTATCCCCGGAGGGTTAGGTGGAGGTGAATTAACACCCACATTTTACCAATAATTGAAGTCGGTCCCACCTATTGCTATAATGGGCACTGACACTGTTGTTGACTCGAGCCTATATCTGAGGCTGAGTCTGGGCTGCATATATCTGTCTGATGTTAAACAGCCCTATCCCATAGTTGCCTTGAACGACACTGAATGAGAAGACATGCAGTGGCCCAAATTCTTCTCTGCCGGGAACCACGCGGCTTCACATTATCACGTAGTTTAATTGGTCGTTTACCATATAATGTTCTTGTTCTTGTTCTCTGATCTCAATATCCGTATCATTTTTTTACAGACGTCAAGGTGCTGGTCCAATTCGCACTTCTAGAGCGAACGCATGGCGCCCGCGAGCGAGCGGAGGCGCTGTTCGAGCAAGTACTGGCGGTGTACCTACAGAGGGTTGACGTGTCTTCAACCTACGTCGATATGCTGCTGAAGAGTGGCGATGTGGACCATGTTAGGTGAGGGATTGTTTGCAAGTAATATAGAAGTTGTTAGACTCTTACTTTCTCTAGCATCATCATCTTTAAGTTGGCTTTTAGAAGCAATTTACTGCACGCCTTTCCTTCCGAAAGCGTAGTACTACTGCCGAAGCAATAGTAACCGACTTTACTATAATGAACGACCCATAGTTCCTCTTAACTGCTAGACAAGGTTTCAGTGCGATGTACCCACATAAGCAAAGAAACTGTGACACAAAAGTCAGCCCATGCCCCGCCAGTTTTCTTTTTAATTTTCGGTATCTGTCGCCTTAATTAACTATTACTGTTCTCGAAAATCTTTTAATTATTTAAACTTGGTTTAAACTTGCAACTTAGTTCATTTGTTTATAGGGCAGAAAATATTTTAATCTACTAAATGGTAGGAAGAGGCACACAACGGTATCATAAATTAATTATTAATATTCTGGTGCATAATCTAATTTTTCTTGTATTTTCCTTAAAATTATGCATATTTTACAGGCAAGTAATGGAGCGCATGACGTCACAAAAGTTGCCAGCTCGAAAAATGAAAATACTTTACAAGAAATGGATCGAAGTAGAGGAAAAGATTGGTACGCAAGAAGAAGTCGACAAAGTAAAACAGCGAGCAATGCAGTACATAGAAAAAGCCAAGTTTTAACAAATAATAAAGGAAATTGTTAATAATTATTTTATTATTTATGATCCTTATATTTCAAAATTGTCTATCTATCCACATGACATACAAGGAATAGAAAAGACATATTCATTGATACAAATTTTAATTATACCATTTACAAATGCTTAAACATATAAGTTTTCGATGATTTAATTATACTGGTAGGCACTAAACTCGGCTTTGGCATCGGTGGGGGTGGGGGCGGCGGCGCGCGTGACCCATTTGCTTGAGTATGACTATTTACTGGCACTTCATTTTCAATTTTATTGCTTACTGGTATCGGTTCATTATTTATCAAACGCGTGCCATAAATTGATACTGGTTCACAGATTTCATACCCTAATTTCGTATAGAAATCTTCTTGTCCTTTTGTCGATAAATGTAGCATTTTCAAATTCAGCACGTTTATACAATATTGTTCCACTTGTCTCATCAGGTAACTTCCAAGTTTCTGACCACGCATTAGCTTATTAATAACTACGGTTTCTATAAAACAACTTTCAGGTATACTTGGTATAGCAGTTAATTTACAGTGTCCTAAAAGATATTTCTTATCGTTAACAAGAATTAGACTGGTAGGCAGGTGGTCGCAGGAAGCCTGTAGCGACATCATTCTCGCCGTTTCACTGCGAGGCCATTCATCATTTATTAGTTCACAACATGGCTTTAAATACTGCGGATGTTCATGTAGTCGTAATACTTTTAAGGTTTCCGGATCCATTTTCGATATCTGTAAGTTAACATAGTAATTAAGGAAGTGACTATGAAAAGGATTACGCTTGGTAGATATTAAATTTTTAGCATGGCCACCCTGCATCTGTCAAAAATGTCAAAATTATATTTTAAGATGATTTTAAGTGCGAGAAAATAAGGTTAGAATTCTTGTTTTTATTTCCATTAACGCTACGAAAAGTTAGATATAAATGTAAATAAAGCAGCCGAGCTTACTCACGATTCAAAATATGTCCATTTCTATAGCTAAACTTCACTCCGCCACGCAGTTTTTTTATTTTAATCTTGCCATGTTTCGATACATATCGTACGCTTTGAATACAGCTACAAACTAACCTATTTTTAGCTGTCACATTTAAAAAGCAGCTCGTATTATTTTACGTTTCTATTGTTTGAGTGTGATCTAACATATTACGACATTATGATGCATAGATAGTAACAATTTCGTGCAAGAGAATGGCACGACTGTTTCATACACCAATTATTATGCAAAGTTGGAGTTAGTTATACGATAATAATATGTAGAGAGAGATTAAAGTTGCTGTTAACTTTAACATTTATTTATCCACCAGATCTAATTCAAAGGAGTTAAAACGTAATGAAGAAGATTGTTACGTTCCTTTTTAATAAGCTCACCTGCATATGAGCTCTATGAGATAAATAAATGAAAAGTTTAAAAAGGGTAAAAAATACACCTCTGCCTACCTATTTGAAGATTTACAGGCATGAATATATGTACCTATACATGAACTTATAAAGTTTTTAAACACTCATTAAGTACTATTTATACTGTTGATTGATGGTACTTGTTGAAATTCATTGTTACACATATTGAGAACACTTTTGTACTTTTTCTACTGTATTTATTTTACTGAACCTGACCGGTGCTTTACTAAATGTAAACCTTTGAGAATGCCGTAAGGCGAAACTGGTCAGGTCCAATATAATAAATACTGTAGAAAAAGTACAAGTGTTCTCAATATATGTACTTCCTACTCTTAACTTAAATTAAATTTAAATTAATACTTATTAATACTTACATTAGAATCATGTATGGTTTGAGATAAAAATATTCATGTCTGATTTGAGATTTACATTGTCATTAACATTTGTAGCGTAACACTCACGGGGATATTTACTCAAAACCAATACACAATATGGTATATATCCCCTTTATCCCCAGAGGATTAGGCAGAGGTGAATTAACATCCACATTTCACCAATAATTGTAGTGTACCTAATAGTGGGTGTTGACTACTATTTTTACACTAATGTTGACTCGTGCCTATATCTGAGGCTGAGTCTGGGTTGTATATATCTGTCTGATGTTAAACACCCCTATCCCTTAGTCGCCTTGTACGACACCGCATGGGAAGAGATGGGGTGGACCAAATTCTTATCTGCTCTGGACTTATCAGTAATAAATTAAATTTTATTCTATTTACACCTACTAGTAATTACCACAAGACATGGAGGATGATGATGACATCCCTACCCTCTCAGCAGAGACGTTCTCCGCACTCCAGGAGTTCTACCTGGAGCAGCAGAAGAGACAAGAGATACTCAATAAGTTGGAGGCGGATGATAAACTGAAAGAAAATATATTGTTTGATGAGAATTGGGTATGGTATATTTTAATATTGAGCAGTAACTTTGCAAATCCATACTAATATTATAAATGTGAAAGTAACTCTGTCTGTCTGTATGTTACGCTTTCACGCCTAAATCACTGAACCGATTTTTATGAAATTTGGTATAGGTGTAGATTAGACCATGAGAAAGGACATAGGCTATGTTTGTCGCGATAAACGACATCCACATGGGCGGAGCCGCCGGCAAAAGCTAGTATTCAGTATTTTTGAAATTATTGGCATAGTACATTCATAAAATACACATCCTTTATGGATTACTGACTTCTAAATTAGTCAGAGCACCAGTGGTGGGTGGTACATTGTCCACCACAGCACCTAATTATACCATCATTGCCTGTACTGTCTAACCTCTCCTCTGCAATAAGATAGCAAACACAGAGAGAAGGTGTTGTAATTTGAAAACGCATTTCACACTACAGCCTGAGGATGTGGAGGAGTTAGATGGATTCCACTCACTTCATTCTATATTGATGTTATATTTAATTTTTATCCCATTACATGCATCCATAGACCACATGTTCACCCATCCCAGTGCACAGTTACTTAGATGGCCTCCTCTCTGTATTTGCTAGGCGATATGACACAGTAAGAAAGTGATATGTCATTCGCCGTCTCTAGAAATTGGCGTTCAATAGTGAAAGATGAAAATTTTCAAAAAGGAACCTGGTAAATAAATACTGGGTGTAAAATTTTTTTTTTTTCCAAAATCGATTTTATTTTAATGCCAATGTGTTATGTACCTGGAGTACTACAAGCGGTTTTCGGCTTCAGGAGCGTTCTCCTTACACACAATATACTTTGATCTACTTTGTCATTGAGAAGTCGGCAAGCAACACATTGCATTCCTCTGCCCTTCGCAAAGATTTCTAGGCTGTTCTATGGTTGAAGTCATAGGACAGCATTTCGCCACGTACGCCGTAATGATAAACTGATTCCAAACTGGTTTGGCTACGAGAAATTAAATGTCTTAGTGATCACCTCCAAGAGACGCGCCAATGTTTTCCATCATAAATATTACAATACTAGCGTTTGCCCGCGACTTCATGTTTCCCGTTAAGTTCGGAATAGAAAGGTTTAGGAGACACTGCTCTTGTTCCCGCGACCCAGATAAAGTTCCTTAAAATTTCTGTGAGCCTGGTACTTCATGCAATTGTACCAGGGTCACAGAAATACTGATCCCGTGACCGCGACCCACAGCAACCTATACGGTTTACGGTTCCACTCAACCGATTGCAATCAAACAAACGTAAGATTTTAAGTCTGATCAAGATCAAGATCAATCACCTTTCTATAAAAAAAACCGCTTCAAAATCGGGTCAGTAGTTTTTGCGTCGCGAATAAACATTTCCAATTTACAATTATATATATTATAATAATATAGAAGATCTTACCAATTTTTTTTACTTACAGCAATTGAGCCAGTTCTGGTACGACGAGTCCACAGTGCAGTCCTTAGTGAAGGTGGTTGACAGAACCGTTCAAGATGGCGGCCGCGTGGCTCTCATATCTTGCCCCACGCTGTTTGTGCCCGTCAAGAGACAGATCGGACATAGAGCTACAGGTGACATACTTTTAAATATGCTTTGTAACAAATTCAGACTTCAGGGTATTATTTTGTAAAGCGGGAGGGATGTAATTCAACCTTCTAATCAAGAAGGGAGCAGAATTTTCCGCAACATTCTACATAACGCTATCTAGACCCATGGTAAGCTTAACTAGCTTGTGTTATGGAATCTAGAATGCGGATAAACATACTTAGATACTTTTTTGTAAATGCATACATATTATACATAGAAACAGCCAGACCAATGCAAATAGCCATATTCATGTGTTAGATTTAGGGGGGTAAAATTAGAGGTGACCATATATATATATAAGCCTATAACTTACTATATATACCCATAAACAGGATGCCATTTGTAATTATGTATTTGAACCAAGGAAATTAAACAATAAATACAATTCTGTTTTATCACTCTTTTATTCTGTTATACTACGTCAGTTCCAAAAGCTGTTGTAGACAGGAAAGAACTGACAAGAAAACCTGTCTGCCTTCTAACCACAACATAATTAATATTTTACTTCATGATACACCAGGCTCGTAGCCAAATATTACAATATAAGACAACCCTGGTTGCAGACCAGTTACAACAGTATAATAGCTAAAACTATAACACAGATACTTATCACATAGGAACCACATTGGAGTCGAACCACTTCTCATAATTATAGCCAAATATTACAATATAAGGCAACCCTGGTTGCAGACCAGGTACAACACTATAATAGCTAAAATTATAACACAGATACTTATCACATAGGAACCACATTGGAGTCGAACCACTTCTCATAATTATCAGTATGACAATACTTGCACAGTCACTAATATGGTATAATGATATTCAATCATCTGGTATATCAGTTAAACAGACTAATAGCCGACACTACGATACATAGGTAGTACATAAAACTTAGATACCACACTGGTATCGAACCAGCCCTTATAATCATTGGTATAGACATACTTTTACAGACATTATGATAGTTTATTATCCCCAAGGATTATCGCAAATACATCAAGTAATACTTTGAGTCGGTTACTTTACAAGTATATTTTAGTTACACAATATTTAGAACACCCAAAGAGGGTATTTAATTATAATTGCTAATTCAATTACTTATTAAATACCAATCCACTATTATATTATTCACTATAACAGTAGTTATTACTACATTCACTACATTCACTTTTATAACCCTGTAAGTACATATTATTATAACATTATAAATATAACAGAGGTATATCGTACCTCACACTTCGACGGCTCGGGATAGACTGTCCGAATGACATCTGACATCGTCTTTTTATAACATTTGAGACGTCGCATTGCATCGAATGATTTTCATCTACCTACTTATAAAAAATATTGTATAAAGTAGTTTCTTATTTACAAATCCTTTAAAATATTCTTTATAGTAATATAAATACACTATAATACATCAAGCTACACCTCACCTGATCGCTGGCCACTCCATATTTTAACATGATTCTAACACGGCCATACTGACAATTACTTCGCTCTCGAAGTATATACAACGAATTTTATTGCAAATTGCGATCACATATTACATACTTAAACTTAGTCATTATAATTATATTTCTTTTACATCACTTTTGCAAAACAGAATTTATACATTAAAGAAAAAACACTTCCTTAGTATCAAAATTACCCCAAAAAGAATAGTCAACACCAAAAAATATAGATATTCAACAACATTTTGGTACTTTGTCTCAAACTTAAGATTTAAACATTATTTAGTCTTCGATCTTTATGAAATCTTAGCATAGTAGAAGGGCAAAAAACATTTTATAAAATGTGTGTAAAATATATATATATATTATCTTCTGTTATTATTCAGTTATCTAAGAACATTAATTACCTCCGAATCCAACGGACTAATGTGAACTTTTATAAAATGTCTTTTGTTATTGTTTGGTTATCCAAGAATATTGATTACCTCCGAATCCAACGGAATAATCTGAACTTTTATAAAATGTCTTGTTATTGTTCAGCTATCTACGAATATTGATTACCTCCGAATCTAACGGAATAATCTAAACTTTATCATTTCAAACACCATCTATAAATTTACCATTAAATTAATTATGTATCACGGCATTTGATTATAACAGTTGTATACCCGAGATAAAGTCTCTTATTTTACACGAGGTATAAGTCTTGTTTTTTAACCGAGATATAACCGCCTCGCCTTTTTTCCCCATGAGACAAAACCGTCTCGCCTTTTACCCGAGATATCATAGTCTCACCTTTTACCCGAGACATCATAGTCTCTCCTTTTACCCGAGACATCATAATCTCACCTTTTACCCGAGACATCATAGTCTCTTTTACCCGAGACATCATAGTCTCACCTTTTACCCGAGACTTCATAGTCTCGTCCCTTTTGTTTTTTACTTACAACCACCACTAATGCCAAAAGCCAATAACACTATATATATATAGTAACACAAATAGCAATGTTTTTAATCCATCACGGCCATTCTGAACTACACTTTGATCTCAAAGTGTTTAGTAAATCCATAATAAAATAATATCTATTGTAGTCCTTAAGGTACATTGTACATACGTAGTGTAAATGCTATTGACTTTCTTTTTTATTCGAATTTTGTTCGTTTTAACTGTACTTGACTTTACTTTGATTGTAATTTACTTTATTATTGTAGCTTAATTTGAATAAACTTTACTATTGCATCCACTGTACTCCACGTTTCAAACCAGTGGTCCATTTGCTAAATAGTATTTAATATTTATTTTTTATATTGGCGTTTTACAAGCAGAATAAACGATTTTGTTAGAATTTGAATTTAATATTAAATCGACGGTAGGTACTTTTCGTGTAATATTAACTTTAATATTGGACCGACTGTACTTTTACTTTAATATTGAACCGACTGTACATTTGCTTTAATATTAAGTCTATTGTACTTTTACTCTAATATTGAATCGACTGTACTTTTACTCTAATATTGAACCGACTGTACATTTACCTAAATATTGAACCGACTGAACATTTACTTTAATATTGAATCGTCTGTACATTTACTTTAATATTGAACCGATTGTACTTTTACTTTATTATTGAATGGACTGTACTTTTACTTTAATAATAAATCGACTGTACTTTTACTTTATTATTGAATGGACTGTACTTTTACTTTAATAATAAATCGACTGTACTTTTACTTTAATAATAAATCGACTGTACTTTTACTTTAATAATAAATCGACTGTACTTTTATTTTAATAATAAATCGACTGTACTTTTACTTTAATAATAAATCGACTGTACTTTTACTTTAATAATAAATCGACTGTACATTTACTTTAATATTGAACTGACTGTACATTTACTTTAATATTAAATCGACCTTACTTTTATTTTCTTATTGAATCGACGGCACTTTTATCTTTAATATTGAATCGACGGCACTTTTATCTTTAATATTGAATCGACGGCACTTTTATCTTTAATATTGAATCTACGGTACTTTTATATGAATCTATTGTACTTTTAACTTTAATATTGAACCGACTGTACTTTTAACCTTATTACCTTTACAGGACTTTTGACTTTATTGGCTTTACACGACTTTTTACTTTATTGGCTTTACACGACTTTTGACTTTATTGGCTTTACACGACTTTTGACTTTATTGGCTTTACACGACTTTTGACTTTATTGGCTTTACACGACTTTTGACTTTATTGGCTTTACACGACTTTTGACTTTATTGGCTTTACACGACTTTTGACTTTATTGGCTTTACACGACTTTTAAATTTATTGGCTTCACACGACTTTTAACTTTATTGGCTTTACATGACTTTTAAATTTATTGGCTTTACATGACTTAACTTTATTGGCTTTACATGACTTAACTTTATTGGCTTTACATGACTTTTAACTTTATTGGCTTTACATGACTTTTAACTTTATTGGCTTTACATGACTTTTAACTTTATTGGCTTTACATGACTTTTAACTTTATTGGCTTTACATGACTTTTAACTTTATTGGCTTTACATGACTTTTAACTTTATTAGCATTACATGACTTAACTTTATTGGCTTTACATGACTTTTAACTTTATTGGCTTTACATGGCTTAACTTTATTGGCTTTACATGACTTTTAACTTTATTGGCTTTACATGACTTTTAACTTTATTGGCTTTACATGACTTTTAACTTTATTGGCTTTACATGACTTAACTTTATTGGCTTTACATGACTTTTAACTTTATTGGCTTTACATGACTTTTAACTTTATTGGCTTTACATGACTTTTAACTTTATTGGCTTTACATGACTTTTAACTTTATTGGCTTTACATGACTTTTAACTTTATTGGCTTTACATGACTTTTAACTTTATTGGCTTTACATGACTTAACTTTATTGGCTTTACATGACTTTTAACTTTAGAATGTGTCCAACTAAATAAAAAAAAATGGGTCGTATTTTAAAGTCCTGGTAACCATCACACATTAATGAGTATCAGTATCATGAACTTAAATTGTAAAGAGATGAATCCAAATAAATTAAGAATGTCTTACAATCTTTTTATCACGGTGTATGTGTATACATACCCTTTTAGTAATTCTCATAACAAATAAAATCTACTTTACACAGTAATCATAAATAAGTAACTGTTCGGCCAACCTGATATATCTTAATAGGTTACTTGTCAGGTACCGAAAAAAAACTATTTTAGAATACAAAATATTAACACCACTTAATCTGATCAAACCATTTCAGATCACCAAAAAGATTAACTTTGCTTTAAGTATTAGTCAAGCCACATATTTTGTTCAAGAAAATAAAACGTTTGACCATTACTTTTTTTTTCATTAAATATGAAATCCAGTATTACATCAATGATAATAGCCAGAAATTTTAAAATAATTCGTTAGTGATCAGCCCGGGTGGTTTGCAATTAGAACTATCAAGAAGTTACACTATCCAACTTGAACCTTATAAATCACAAAAGCTACAATACCGTTTTTGTGCACTTTTTTTGTTGATGGTTTGGAAATACACTGCTTCGCAGTACCGCTGCAAATTGATGCTGGATTTCACTGCCTTGCAGATAGCTGAGCCGTCAGTCATTGCTCCAGTGGGTAGCAAATATTACAGAAGGCTTTTGGCAAGCCTCCCAGATACAGATACAATCTGAAACTTGTACAATATGTATTAGAAAATGGTTTTTGCGTATCCCACTTCTGATGTTAGATTTAGGGGGGTAAAATTAGAGGTGACCATATATATATATAAGCCTATAACTTACTATATATACCCATAAACAGGATGCCATTTGTAATTATGTATTTGAACCAAGGAAATTAAACAATAAATACAATTCTGTTTTATCACTCTTTTATTCTGTTATACTACGTCAGTTCCAAAAGCTGTTGTAGACAGGAAAGAACTGACAAGAAAACCTGTCTGCCTTCTAACCACAACATAATTAATATTTTACTTCATGATACACCAGGCTCGTAGCCAAATATTACAATATAAGACAACCCTGGTTGCAGACCAGTTACAACAGTATAATAGCTAAAACTATAACACAGATACTTATCACATAGGAACCACATTGGAGTCGAACCACTTCTCATAATTATAGCCAAATATTACAATATAAGGCAACCCTGGTTGCAGACCAGGTACAACACTATAATAGCTAAAATTATAACACAGATACTTATCACATAGGAACCACATTGGAGTCGAACCACTTCTCATAATTATCAGTATGACAATACTTGCACAGTCACTAATATGGTATAATGATATTCAATCATCTGGTATATCAGTTAAACAGACTAATAGCCGACACTACGATACATAGGTAGTACATAAAACTTAGATACCACACTGGTATCGAACCAGCCCTTATAATCATTGGTATAGACATACTTTTACAGACATTATGATAGTTTATTATCCCCAAGGATTATCGCAAATACATCAAGTAATACTTTGAGTCGGTTACTTTACAAGTATATTTTAGTTACACAATATTTAGAACACCCAAAGAGGGTATTTAATTATAATTGCTAATTCAATTACTTATTAAATACCAATCCACTATTATATTATTCACTATAACAGTAGTTATTACTACATTCACTACATTCACTTTTATAACCCTGTAAGTACATATTATTATAACATTATAAATATAACAGAGGTATATCGTACCTCACACTTCGACGGCTCGGGATAGACTGTCCGAATGACATCTGACATCGTCTTTTTATAACATTTGAGACGTCGCATTGCATCGAATGATTTTCATCTACCTACTTATAAAAAATATTGTATAAAGTAGTTTCTTATTTACAAATCCTTTAAAATATTCTTTATAGTAATATAAATACACTATAATACATCAAGCTACACCTCACCTGATCGCTGGCCACTCCATATTTTAACATGATTCTAACACATGCGTACAAATATTTGCACTGAGCGGGTATCGAACGCGCGCCTCCTGCATAGCAGTCGCGTTCACTACTTCTACGCCACAGAGGCTGGGAACAATGTATATTAAAATATACCTCTTTTGGCACACAAGCGCTACTCAAGTACACGACGAGCTCACATGCGCTTAGGGCGTCTGCTGCGTGAATCGTGACCATTCGTGACACACAAGATGATTTTGTTTTGTGTAGATACAGCACCTCTGCGCGTCGCCCGTAACGCAATTCGTTTGTGACGTAGCCCAACTAGTGTCCCGAGGAGGGCCAGACCGTAAAGGATGGCCCTGGGTCAGCCGGGGTGCGAGGCATATGTCGAAGACAACCTCACCTCCGGCCTAGCACCACGACCCACAGTCGGCGTTCGGTTTTAGTCGGTTCAAATCCGACAACCTCCCCTCCCGGCTCCGGCGGGACACGAAAAAAATGCCCACATGCGCTTACTTATGGCCTCTCCTGCGTTTATCGTGACCATTCGTAAAACACAGCGTCTTTTTTGTGCAGATATATGGAGTAGCACTGCAGCAGGTCGCCCGTTACACACATTACATTTGTTCGTGACGTAGCCTGACTAGAATAGAGGAACAAAATATTATAAAACATTAGATCTGGTACTCATTAATTCACACAACTTTTTAATAATATGTATTTCATTTCACAGTTACTCTCCTGGAGTACGACAGACGCTTCGAAGTCCACGCTCCAGACTTCATATTCTACGACTACAATAACCCACAAAAATTACCCCCAGAGACCCTCAACTCCTACGACCTGGTGGTAGCTGACCCTCCCTTCCTCGCTGAGGAGTGTCTCACCAAGACCTCAGAGACCATCAGACTACTGGCCAAAGACAAAATAGTTGTATGTACGGGCAGTGTCATGAAAGATAATGTGAAGGGGTTGTTGAACTTGGATCTCTGTAAATTCCAACCTCACCATAGAAATAACCTAGCGAATGAGTTTTCTTGTTACGCTAATTTCAAATTAGATGATATTCTTAGCTGATGAAGTAGTTTTTTGGTGATTATTAATAAGATATGTTATAGTAGTGGTGAAAATTCTATATAACAACATTCCTGATGTCTTCCTTTTCAAGGTTTGTAATAAACTAGCTTATGCCCGCGGCTCCGACCGCGTGAATGTCGGTTATCGCGACCAAACATAGCCTATGTCCTTTTTCATGGTCTAATCTACCCCTATACCAAAGGAGGACGGCCAGAATCGGCTCTCTGCTGTGCAGCTTTTTCGTAGCAAAATGAAAATGATTATAATCTTCTTATATTGTGAAATAATATTGGGCACAATATTGTAGTATCAAGCGAACCCACATTGAAAAAATATTTGGAAGTATTTAATATGATTGAGCACAATATGTTGTACATTCGTTATCAAAAAGTCAGTTAATGTTGCACACATAAAAATCTGCAGAAAGAATAAAATAGAACCTCTGACTAATAAAGAAAAATATTATTATCAAGATATTGTCAAAGACTGTAACACCCGTAAGTTATGATTATTTTTCATTCACTATCAAAATATTTTTTATTTGAGACCAAAATGTATGCCTAAAAATTTATTAAATTGAAAAATTATAAAGGGCATTGGTAGGTATTTTATTTTCTTACTCTAATAACACTCGACTACTGTTATGTCATTCGCTTGACGTGTGCGGCTGTTTTATTTCTCATTATTATTTTAATATTTCTTTTACAAAATGGATTGCGATATTTTTTGTTGTCACTGAATGCTAATGTACTGTGTTGCGCGTTTCATGCTTGCTTTTGTTTTGTTTTATTTTGTTTAGATCTTTAAGTTCAAACACAATGTAAAAATTGTTTATGAATAAATGAATAATAACTCTTACGACGACTCTGGCTTGCTTTTGGACCCTGTATCTTCTTTAGACGATGACCCTGGCAATTCTTTGGATACTGCACCCGCTCTACATGAAGACTTACGCTTGAACATGGATAACCCGATTTCTACAGTCTGGATGTGGAATTTATACATTGCTTTAATTGTGGTGCTGATGTGACCCATAGTAGAAGACATATTCTAAACCTAGATGAAGTGCGACATATAATTCTAGAATGCATTGTACCCCAAATAATATACAATAAGGAATAAAAAAAAGAAAGAAGAAAGAAAGAATATTATTGTAACTGCATTGTTGGCCTAAGGACAGTGGATTGTTGCTCTCATATTATGTCTGTAATCTGGTACTTGGGTTGCCCAAGGTATGAAGTTGTAACTCCGCTAGCTAGATTCTTCGGTAGTATTTTATTGGTGTACGAAAGTGATGAAGAACATTAAATAAAAATATTCACGTAAAACGTTTTCTTTTTTTTTTATTAGGGTCGTACTAAACCATTTATATTATCGGTTTATACATAGCTTCAGTTACCAAATAGCAGTATTTTTATTTAAATAAAAAAATGCACACGCTTGAGCCGGAGCTCCATACAACGTGGCCGTCCTCCTTTCAGCAAAATCGGTTCAGTGGTTTAGGCGTGAAAGCGTAACATACAGACGGACAGACAGACAGACAGACAGAGTTACTTTCGCATTTATAATATTAGTATGGGTTCTAAAGTAAAGCCAATGAAGCGAGAGAAAAAAGGTAAACAAAGTTTCAGCGGTTCCAAAAATTTTCTTCGAACTACGTATCACTTCGAACTCATTCCAGACAGGAATGAAATTGCTCATAAGATGGCGGATCTGACAGTTTAGAACCGCTGTGCTGACAGTTTTCCTGTCCTACGAAACACGCAACGACAGCTGTCGCTCGGCTATTGTCGCGTACGTGCGACATGTGCGACAAGGACAGAGAAAATAATCGCTAGTTATCGCAACATGACTCAGTAATGGTCGCTTCGTTTACCTTTTTCTCTCTCGTCTCGTTGGATTTACTTTAGGTCATATTACACAGCGCTATCTAGCTTCAAAATAAATATAGCTTGTAATATGTCTTCTAAATCCGGATAAACATATGAGTACATTTTTGTAAATAAAGAAAAACTTCTTCCCTCTGATGGCCAATTTACAGTCGTAGCCAAAGCTTGCATTTTGCAGACCTGGCCCTCGATTGTACTAAAGCTAAACCATTGTGGTGCCGTAGTCACTGCAAAAAATGACATTAAATTTTAGACATTATTTCTATACGTCTAACGTCCAAAATTAAATTAAAATTTAAAAAACCCCCGTCACAAAAACACCTCCAAGAAGTTGAAAATAAATTAATAAATTTTAATTCAACGGTTGCCATGTCGGGGGACTTTAACTGGTTAAGTACTCCTTTGTATCGTAAGGTCCCCCGACATGGCAACCGTTGAATTAAAATTTATTAATTTATTTTCAACTTTTTGGAGGTGTTTTTGTGACGGAGGTTTTTTAAATTTTTAATTTAATTTTTATTTTATACTTTTTAAATTGATCTACTAGTCAAGCTCTTTCATTTGATACCCATAATGAGGGAATTATAAAGAAATATGTATTCCAACATGTTGTGGAGGCGGCCATCTTGGACCGATTTTTTTCAAACATAGCTAAGAACACTCCCGACTAATATTATTTCAAACAAAAAAAAAAACTAAATCCAAATCGGTTCATCCGTTTGGGTGCTACGATGCCACAGACATACACACACATACACACACAGACACACACACACACAGACACGTCAAACTTATAACACCCCGTAATTTTTGCGTCGGGGGTTAATGAAAACAGTTTCACGCAAATATGTAGGTACTTACCTACCTTAGGCTTCATCTCCCAATTTACCTTAATCGTAGAAGGAAAATATAAACCAATTTTATTATTCAAGTTTCACAAAATTACACTTTTTCAATTACTCTGCAAAAAGTCATTTTATTTTGAACTTTAACCGCTTTGTTTTAAAGTCTATTATATAAGGCCGTTTTTTTGTAGTGGCGGTGGCACCACTGTGGTCTGTCTTTAGCAGAATCGAGGCCCGGGTCTGCTCTCCTCCTTATATTGGTTTGTTTTTGAGCCAGAACCTCGTCAGTTAATCGGTAGGTCTACAAAGTTGCAAGTGTAGAACTTGACCGCCGAAGATCTAGGGTAGCTCCATTTTTTTTTTCGTGCCGAAATCTCCTCGGATACCTCCCCTGCCGGAGCCGCAAGGGGAGTCTATGTCGGACTCGAACCAAATAAACCGCACGCTGACTGTGGGTCGTGGTGCTAGGCCGGAGGTGAGGTTGTCATCGACATATCCCTCGCACCCCGGCTGACCCAGGGCCATCCTTTACGGTCTGGCCCTCCTCGGGAGGGGGGAATGGTAGCTCCATGCTAATACATTGTATTGTATATACCTACTTATTATCTATCCCTAAGGTTACGTATATAAATAAAACAAAATTTAAAAACATTTCATCGTTTTATTGTTCATCCTTAACAAAACTAAATTATTTGTTACATTACATTATGCTGGTTAACATCCTGTTCGTTAGGTCCTCTCAATAGATAGCTCGCATTCACTGCTTATATATAAACATTCGTACATAGCAACAATACATATGAAACTTGCATAAGATCTATAATGTGTGGACACACATTATTATGTGCAAGAGACTGTTTCTCGATGTGATGTGGTCTCGGAACATAAAATAGAAAGAAAGTGGCTTCACATTTAATCGAGTACATTACTCGAAGTGATAAGTCACTCTAGAATATAAATTAATATCGCAGTAGGCTAAACTGTGACCCTACCATTACGCAAATAAGCGATTCAGTTTTGGGTAGCGGTTCAGAGGAAAAGAGATGGCTCTATCCCTTTCGAACTGTTGCCGAATCTGAAGTGGTAAACTCATTGAAGTGCTCTTGCTATAGTCATACCAACAATTCTGTGAACTAAGCATAGCGCCACTATCCCTTAAATGTTGTCGAAAATTGCTAAAATTGACTGACGTGGAATAAAACATTTAACGCATTTGACGGAGACAACCAGTCCCATTATATGCCAGTTTCACAGATTGGTTGGTAGAGTGCTCGCACGATGAATGTACATGCGATGCGCTGGCGTAGGTACTTAATGTTATTGTAATTGTAAATTGTTGTGTTGGTATCGTGCATTTCTTGTCATTAATCTTATTTTAAAAAAAATAATTGCTTACGTTACCTACCCAAAGTCTCTGTATTATTTGTTGTTGGAAAACAATATAATATTAGTTCCGATTACTTCCGTGCGCAGAGTTATCTTGCGAGCACTCTACATCAATAAAATAGACAGTTGATATATAAATATTGCCAAGTAATCATTGCACTTTTTTAATTAATTAATAGTTTACCAACATCGATTTTTATTTCTCTAGCTATATGTCTAACAACTTGGTGATGTAATAAATATCAATGGACACTCATTTATTAATAATTAATAAATTCTTCACTTATCACTATCGAAATAAATTAAATTCATTTATACATTACAACTGTAACTTACTGATTAATTGAAAAAAAAAACATCTATTTTGGTGTGTAATACCTATTGTTTAAAAATTAAATGTGCATAGTAAATACATTTAAAGTTTTTCATTTATTAATAAATAAGAAAAAGACAATTGAATATTGGACTTATTCATATTTTTTTTATTATAACATGACAAGTAGCCCTGTCAACAAAACGCATAATTTTTTCATAATACGTTTTGTTAGCAGTATGTCAGCTACTATAGTTGTCTTGAAACAATAATAATTTGTACTAAAAATATATTTTGTTTATAACGCACTACGATTTAACACATCTATACCGTACGACTACTTAAGTATAAATGATTTATTTCAGACAATTATTTATAGGCGATATATAAGGCGATATATCCTACTTTGGGGTTTAGTTCACCCGATATAGTTTAGTTTTTTCTCTTCACAAAACGGTAAAATAATGAATAGTAATGAGTTAATAGAGACAACTGATTTTGAATTGACTATCGCCCTAGTTAGTCTATTTGAAATATCCAGTAAAACAAATTAAAAATGTAACGCCAAAGAGTCAATTCTTGTAATAAAAAATTGTTTTAATTCAGTCTCGATCTAATGGCAATGTCAAAACGATTAAATCAATTTAATGTGTTATGGCCAGTCTACATCTTGGACCAACGTTGGTCCAATGTGTAGACTGGCCATCGAATAGTTGGCGCAGCAAGAAAAACCTACACTATTCGGTAGGCCCGCCAGCATTGGCGCCAACTACCAACATACCGCTAAGTACAGCTTTACATCGTCAACCGCCCATTAAACACGTGCTATACACATGTATATAATGATAATTATGTCCAACATCAAAATGACAATATTCTGTCTTGAAAATTGTGGTACCTTTTCTGAAAAGGACATTCAGATTAGATCGAGATTGAATTTTGAACAGATTTTTATTACAAGAATTATGTATCTTTTATGTAACTATAGTACAGTCGTTATCATCTGCCCCGTCTGGCTAAACCTCATATCTGTCTCACTCGCGTATTTATGTAGACTGGCCAAAGAAAGATGGCGCAAAAAGTTGGCGCCAAATTTGAAAAAAACCAACAGGTTGCAACACTGACTAGACTCTGGCCATGTACCTAGTTTTCATGCATGCCTAATAGGAAAAAGATTCTAGTATCGACTCCGTTATTTCGGTGTATATTCAGTGTTGATTTTTTAAATTTGGCGCCAACATTTTGCGCCATTTTACGTTGGCCAGAGTCTAGTAATGATGTGAGGTATATACGGCCGGGAGATGTCACTGTTTCCGGCCGTACTATATGGCGTTTGACGTCACGGAAGCAAGTCGGTGTAGGGCTCACGATCTCGTACGCATGCGTAATGGCTTTCTATTATAACGTGAAAGCTAACAGAAGCTGTACACTCGTGAGAGGTAGTATTTACAGTTAGGAAATATGTGAATCTAATGCTGGGTACATACTAACTGAACGAATGTCTTGCTTTCGTCGTTCATTCGCATTCGTTCGTTAGCTATCGTTTGTGTTGTCTGTACGCGGCATTAGACAATAATCGAAGACGAATATTTCAAAGTCAACTCTATTTTTTAAGACAGACAGTTAAAAATCAGTTATTAAAAGTTTTAAAACAAAATAACAAAAAAAAACATTTCTAAGATTTTAAATTAATATTATCTTTGTGAGAGAAATAGAACACCCTGTACTTAGTACATAGATTAAAAATGTTATATTATTAGTTACTAAGACACCTATATTGAAAGCTCGTGCATATATTTGTGATATATTATCAAAAAAGAAAAAAATTTAAAAATTCATTAAAATTGTTTAATTTAAACTGTTAGTATTAACAATGTTAGTACAGGAGATTTTTATTGACACCGAGCCGGAGCTACGCTTATATCGCTCATGGTTGTATTAAAATTCGTGTCCACTTACTGAGCGGAGTGACAGAAAATGTTTCGAAATCGGACGATCATATGGAGATTAACCGATTGCCGATTCCGATAGATATTGGTCGATTTCCGATTGAGTTGAGACACAATAATTGTGATTAATCGTATTGATTTCCGATCCGTTTGTCTCCGGAAACGTACTCTTAAAATCACAGAAATATATTAGGATAGAACTGCCCAAACCTTTTAATTGTAAATAATAATCACGTGAGATAAGAAATGCATTTATTTTTCAAATTTGCTCCTCCATTTTTATTCTAGAGTTGGAAATAGCACAAAATGGCATATTCACCGCATTTTTACCGATGAATACAAGGTAGTATTAAAAGTACTGAGTAAGCGTTCGAAACTTCCTGTCTCATAGGACAGGAATTATCTTAAAAAGTTGGTACGCGTTTCCCGCTCACAATCCATTTTTCTTAAATGAATATTGAACAGTAATCTTTAGATATGATAACACTTTCGACTCAATTTCGGTAGGTTTTTTCCGGCCCGGTGTAGGTTGTATAACAAAATCTACCCAATACTTTTTTTTAATAATCAAAATGTTAAAAATCGAAACAAGCATTACATAAAAACATGAGTTAGTCAATGTAAACAATAATCACAACCAACTACGAAGAAAAATTAACTAAATTGTCTTTTCAAGTCAATATAATAAAAAAACTATAGCTCATTTGTCTATAGAAATCATCGAAAAAAGAACGGAGCAACATATACTTCAATAATGAAGTAATTAAAAAAAAGACAACGTTCAGAAAATCTAAGGACAAAGTTATCCGTTTTAAATGGAATGATAACATGACAGTTCTATTTTCTGAACTGGCAAGTCTAAATTACAGGCCAGTCGTAGGCCTTCGCTTTTTAAATATAAATCCTATGGGGTTACTAGATTAAAATTTAATCATCCCTATAAGGTATTTTATTTTTATAACATTTTAAAAGTCAAAATTAGAATTCATATATAAGAAATTCATTATAGACCTTATTATAAGGGCGTACGGTACAATTTACTTCAGTTAACTATTATAATAATATTGTCCTTTAGATAGACATGCGATGGTTAAAATATCACATTTAATCGTAACCTAGACATTAATTTAAAAAGTTAGAGTACATGACGAATGTGGATTTGTATTAGCCAAGAGCCTGTGTGAGAGTTTTTATAGAGGCACTCGATAATATGCCTTATATCTATAGACATATAATTTATTATAGAAATGTAATAGTTTGTAGCAAAATGAACAACTATTTTGTGTAGTTCCTAAGGCGCTTTTCTGAATAAGTACTTAATTTTTCTTCAAATCTATTAAAATTTTCTCTTTGGGAGATTTATGAGAAAATCAAATATTGAATAGACATATAGTTTTCCACAGTATTTTATTTCTTAGCCAAAACCGTTTCCGACTTTCTCAAAGGCATATTAGGTCGTGAGGCGAACTGGTCAGGTTAAGAAATAAAATATTGTGGAAAAGTATAAGAGTGTATTCATTCAAGTTCCACCAAGTGCCATCGATCAAGAGTATAAATAGAAAAAAAAAACTTATCACTTATCTTTTCTATTATAATCATTCTTTACCAAAAAATATCACTCTTTGTTAAAAAAAGTAAATATAAATTTCATTCCAAAAAAAAATCAATCAATGTGAAGCCAACACATTACAAATAATGGATTTTCTGCGCGAATTTATTTCAGAAAGGCGCCTCATTTAATAGCATAAAAATCTTAGGCTCCAGGCATATTGTAAAAAAAAACTTAAACTATGACTCATAGACAAATAACTAAATTGTGCATATTAGTATCGAACTAAAGTAATTTTAACACGAATCATACGCTCAGTACAATTTGATATATCGCTAATATTATCTAGAACCTTCTCCGCGAAGGGTTGCTTTCGAACTCGCCACGTGGAAAAATATACTATACACATCTGGGTGCTTTGTACAAGATGGTCTTACGTATAGAGACACTATGGGGAGTCGAGCTGTGTTGCCAGCTTTTTGTAGCCAATTAATAATATAAATGGTAGAAATATTGTTTCAATTTAATAGAATGTAATGTGTATACTTTCGAACAGAAACAATAGAGCAATTTAATGTGACACCGAAACAATGTTTTTGTAAAACATGTCAAAGTTTCGGAAAACATGTAATTGTTTCGGACAAAATGTTTCGGTAAAAAATTAAGTTTATATTCTGAAAACGTAACTGTTTAGACAAACACGGTGTAGTTCATAAATTATCAATCTGTTTGATAATATACGCATACTCATGTAATTATTCGGCAAATATGTAACGTTTCATTTTATAACTTTGTAACTTTATTATATATTCGGATATGTAATTACGTGTAACAGTGTGTTCAGCGCTTTTTTCTCATGAATCTGTTCGAAAGTATATACACATATTATAACAACTCAAAATAATCTAATAACGATTCTATACCAAATATCTCTCTACCTATTTGATTACATTAAGACAGTCACATAGATCTGTAGACATTTTATGCCAAAACTATATCTATGTGAATCATGCCCGCTAGAGGGCGCTAGTGTCTCTATCCGTAAAAAGGGGGGTATGTCCTCTAATGACAGGAAAGAAATTGAAAATACTTAACAACTAATCATTGCACAATATACAGACAACATTGCTAATATACAAATATATATAATCAAAAAACACATGTTCTATGCAAATAAGAAAATATTATCCTTATATATTTATTATCGAGAATGTTCTGTAACTACAAATTACAAGACCCCCTTCTGATGTAGAACGTTTGGAAGAAGAGATCGGGTAAGATCGGCTTTCTTCGACTTTTTATAGTGTTCTCTCTGTCACTCATCGAACTGACAGTTTGATATCTTTATAGAGTAGTTAAAACTTGGTTTATAAAATTTCCATTTTTTAAACTTTTATATTGTTAATTTGTGAACGATGGTGTGGGTTATGTGTTTTTTAATTTATTAGTTTACAGTAATTATTGTAATATTTTAACATGTAACTGTATTTTTGCTCCTAATAAATAAAATAAAATATTATATTATGGCTTCGGTTTTAACTACTCAAAGATGTATAGCTGACAGAGACAACGCTTTTCAAAACCGAAGTGTGGCTCACTTCTTTCCCGAATTCGGACTCTTCTTTCCGACGACGAGACTAATCATAAGATAGGTACCTGTAAATACTGTAATACCATTTATTAAGAAAATATATTAAAATATACATTTCTTTTCTCTTTCATAAATGATGTCACTGTCAAAATCAAGTCTTTCTTCCGTTTTATTCCTTGAGAACATTCTCGATAATATTTCAGGACTAACAATAAAAAATAAGAAATACAAATATTGTCTTTTATAAAGGAAATATAGATATAAAGTATATAAACTATTAAATGAGTATTCATAGTCAAATGTAAACTGAGTCGGAACGGATCAAACTCAACGTTGTACTGAAACGGCTTGCTCGGACAATGGTATCGGTGTAAAATCTATGCCCTTTACTTTCTTCCGGAGGAGAGTAAACTTTATTAAAAAGTCAATTGATAATGCATTTTATTTTGTATTAATTCATAAATCATTTGGAAATAAAATAATAATTAAATATGTCATTTAAAATACCTATCAAAAATCATATTGAAAAATTGTATTGTATTAATTGTATCATCTCTATAATATATATTCCTTTTTAAGGGTTCCCTAACATTAGCTTGACTATGAAAGAACACATACCACCTTGTGAGGGTTAAGGTGCATTCAAGAGGAGTTAGATCTATTTTTCTATTTTTCATGACACTCCCTCTCCGTATTTGCTGTGACGTCAATACATATCTTGTACAATGACATCTTTAATTTATCTTGCCGCCTCCGCTGTGTTTGCTGTGACGTCAACACCTTTGCACTGTTTTTAATTTAAATTTATGGGTAAAGCATAGGGCATAGACAATATTTTACATAGATACCATGCGAGCTGTCAAACAAAGCCATACAGAATCATCAAGGACATCCCTATACTAGGTACGTACGTACAATAGAGTATATAGAAAGGCACCCGTGGTTGCGCGCGGGATAGCTGCTCACTCGCTCACTGTTGGGGCCGCAGGTTCAGTTCTCGTAACTTTTTAGAGTGACATTTTTAGGCAAATACTTTATGACTATCTGTTATCAAAACGGTTTTTTTGGCTACTTCACTGTTATCGGCTTAGTCACCTCCTCTCTGCATTGGCCATGTGTATGAGGCAATAGTCTAGTCACTTCAATACCGGGTTATTAGCCTTGCACATGAGATAACAGACCGTCTCCCCAGTAACGTCACCTCCGGGTTAGACCACCTCCTCTCAGCATTTGCCTTACATATGAGAGCAGTCTAACCAGAAACTTCATCTCCGGCTTAGACCGCCTCCTCACTGCATTTGTCTCGTGAAATTCGTCAAGTGTCCAGTCACTCTCTGCGTTTGCCCCGGCCCCGCTACAGTACCTGCTACCTGCTGGGCCGGCGGCGCGCACACAGCAGGTACAGCAGCAGCAGCAGCAGCGCCAGGCAGTGGTACAGCAGCACGGCAGCAGCACCGAGCAGCCGCAGCAGCGCCAGCGACGAGTGGCCGAGCGCGCGCAAAGTGGCGAGCTCGGCGCGCCATCATCCTGTGCCACACTTGCCGCTCTCGAACACACCCTGTATAACCACATTTAATACGTTAACTGTGAGAAAAATCATCCCATAGAAAAAACATCGGTACTATCCACAGAGCATAATATGCAGAGAGGAAGTGTTAGAAATAAATTTTACTATGAAAGTATGGGTGATATATTTTGTGAATAGAGACGTTAGATTTTATTCACTTCTTTATTTTCTATTTACTGGGTAAGTAGCAAAACTAATTAAGTTTACGTCGATTTTAATCGTCTCGTATGTCGCACTAAATGTATCTGAGCGTAACGGGGACGTATTCAGATAAAGTACTGTCCTCTGGCATCGAGTAAAAGTTAAAAAGCGTCGGTAGCTTAGTAGTTTAGGAGTCGCCCTTACGATCGAGAGGTCCCGGGTTCGATCCTGACGTGAACCCACTCCTAGCACAAGCAATTTAGCTTAGTTGGAGGGGTTAGAGGGAATATTAGTAACTTCGGTTCTAATATTCTTTAAAAAAAAATGTCGTCTTAGCGTCACTAAGAGGATAAAATGAACGCCAGCTAATTTCACACTTATTATAAGACATCAGCGTGCATGTAACTCAGGCCACCTCCTCTCAGCATTTGCCCTGGTACTACCAGTAACTAATTATTACGAAAATGAAGATTATTCTCATTTTCTTCCACGTATAAAACAAAACCTACCTACCTATGTACCTACCTTTCTAAAAAAAGGCGAGAAGCTGACGAGCGCGTCCCTCGTGAGCGGCTTGTCGTAGAACGGACAGCGGCGGTCGGCCGACGCTACCGTCAGCAGCCGCCGCAGGAACGCCTCCAGCGCCCCCCGCCGGGACCGCGCCACTGCTTCTGAAGACCATAGCTGGCGCGCCGGGAACGGGATTGATGCCACCTGACGGCGATAGGGGGCGTTTGAGAGACTGATAATAGAGGAGGCATGGAGATTTTGGTCTGAGGGATTTACATAGATATGTTATACTATTTTTTTTCTCCGCCCGCATGGATGTCGGTTCCCGGCAATAATTCGAATTTTTCTCTACGTACAAACCTTCCCTGGACTTTCACGAATAATTCAATACCAAAATTAGCCAAATCGGTAAAGGCGTTGTTGAGTTATAACATTACAACGAAAAGTGGCATTGATTTTTATATATATAGATGTTATAACTCCGTTTCATGGGCGGAGTTATCAAAAATCAATGTTTAAAAATGATTGTAACATCATTCATTGATTCCGATAGTTCGTAAGAAAATCGGTAGATGACGCCACGTCGCCTTAAAGACGTATAAGACGGGAAATTTGAATCATATCGGGCGTGTCTCGGTAGCCGAATTGGTCAGGCATTCCCCCTGTAAGGGAAAGACTGCGGGTTCGAGTCCCGCCCGAGAAGATTCTTTTTCGCTATGTATTTGATTATTCCCATACAATATCAAAAAAAAAAGTTTAAAAAATCTACAACATCGGCCGATATGTTCTAGAGAGAACTAGCGAGCTTAAATTCTGTATGGTAGATCGAACTCGAACCGACTAAAACAGCACGCCGTCTTAGCTTTTTATATGCAAGCTTGCCGTATAATTTTTCGTGCACATATCAAAGGATCAAGGCGCGCTGGGGCAACTATTTGATCGCCAGTCTGCACATTGGACCAACGATGGGCCAGACGTTGGTCCAATGTATGTGCCAATACAATGGTGGCTGGCCCTAAAGCATAGTTCGCACTGCTTTAGTAATTTAGTAGAGTAGCGTGTAATTTAGTGGCTAAACTACTCGCTACTACACAGAAATCGTTCGCATTACGGTTTCATACAATACACAAGTAAGTGGTGTTGTGCATGATGAACGGGCGGCGGCGACTAATGAACTCGACTAAATCAACAGGTTCGGACCTGTTTAGCCGGTGAACCAGTGAGCATGGATGCGTGGTGGGAGGCGCTACTCGCCCGAAAAATAGAATAAAATGGAACGACTCGACTAAATCATTTACTAAATTACTCGACAAATTTTTTGTAGTTCGCACATATTTAGCTACTAAATTACTCGCTACTCTACTGAATTACTAGCCTAGTCCGAACGTATATACAGGGTGTAATCGTTAAGTGTGTCCAGGCGATTATTCCGTAACTATTACAGATATCAAAAAACTGTAAACTGATATCGAAAGTACGTTACCTAATGAGTAAAATGACATCAATAACTTTTTATAAATCAAACGAGAGGTATCTAAAATTTTGACATTAAACCCTCCCATACATTTAGTATTAGATTAGTAGAAAGGTTTAGTTTCCTTATTTTAAGTGGTCTAGTACTCATTTTACCTTAATCATATTCCATCTAACCCCTCCAACTAAGCCAAAATGCTTGTGCTAGGAGTGGGTTCACGCCGGTAGTGTAATGGCCAGGATCGAACCCGGGACCTCTCGATCGTAAAGCCGACTCCTTAACCACTAAGCTACCGACGCTTTGAAATTTAAAAGTTTTTTAATTATCTTACCACTTCAAATTAGTAATAAACCGTGTTTCAATATCGCATTAATTTGAGCTGACTGAAAAGCAACACACTACAAAAAAAAAATGTACTTACTAATAAATAAATATTATTATTTTTAATTTTAATACTCTGCTAGGTTAATAAACAGTTTCCTTTATATCAGTACTAAGCTAAAATATTCTTTTAAAATAAGGACACTAAAACCTTTCTACTAATCTCATACTAAATGTATGGGAGTGATTAGATACCTCTCGTTTGATTTTTAAAAAGTTATTGATGTCATTTTACTCATTAGGTAACGTACTTACGATATCAGTTTACAGTTTTTTGATATTTGTAAAAGTTACGGAATAATCGCCTGGACACACTTAACGATTACATCCTGTATATAGATGTTATACTGGGTGATTTTATAGTCGTTTCGGATAAAAAGAATTTGGGCACAATTTCGATAGCAAAATCATCTGGGAGTATTAATTTGGCGAAAGAAAAAAATTTTTTTTTAAACCCCCATAAATTTTTTCTTTCACCTGAACATTATTCCCATACATTATCAAAAAAAAAAGTTATTTCTTTCGCCAAATTAATACTCCCAGATGATTTTGCTATTGAAACTGCGCCCAAATTCTTTTTATCCGAAACTGCAAAAAAATCACTCTGTATATGGTACAAGGTTTCGAGTCTGGCTTGCTTCGATCTTTTTCGATGTTTTCTATCGGATAGCGTTAGTCAAGATTGATATCTTTTAAAGTAATTAAAACGGTTTAAAAAAATCTACAACATCGGCCGATATATTCTAGAGAGAACTAGCGAGCTTAAATTCTATATGGTAGATCGAACTCGAACCGACTAAAACTGCTAGAACCAAGCGTTTCAGTGACTCATTCCTATGTCGCACCATTAAGACCTGGAACTCCCTGCCAGCTCACGTGTTTCCCTCTTCCTATAGTCCCGGGTCCTTTAAGCGGGGCGTGAAAAGGCATCTAATGAGGCCGTCAAGCTGAGTACCACCACTGTTAACATGGTACATGTTTCCGATGGTGGCCCTCTTTCCGAGACTTCGCCTTTAGCTTAACATCAGGCGAGGTGAAGTCAAATTGACGTGTCCTATATAAAAAAAAAAAAAAAACTGCACGCCGTCTTAGCTTTTTATATGCAAGCTTGCCGAATAATTTTTCGTGCACATATCAAAGGATCAAGGCGCGCTGGGCCAACTATTTGATCGCCAGTCTGCACATTGGACCAACGATGGGCCAGACGTTGGTCCAATGTATGTGCCAATACAATGGTGGCTGGCCCTAAAGCATAGTTCGCACTGCTTAAGTAATTTAGTAGAGTAGCGTGTAATTTAGTGGCTAAACTACTCGCTACTACACAGAAATCGTTCGCATTACGGTTTCATACAATACACAAGTAAGTGGTGTTGTGCATGATGAACGGGCGGCGGCCACTAATGAACTCGACTAAATCAACAGGTTCGGACCTGTTTAGCCGGTGAACCAGTGAGCATGGATGGGTGGTGGGAGGCGGTACTCGCCCGAAAAATAGAATAAAATGGATCGACTCGACTAAATCATTTACTCTCGACAAATTTTTTCTAGTTTGCACATATTTAGCTACTAAATTACATGCTACTCTACTGAATTACTAGCCTAGTCCGAACGTATATATACGTTATACGTAGCTCGTAGCACATACCTTGGGCCCGTAGAGGCGGCGCATGGTGAGGTACAGCTCGCGGAACCGCCGGTAGCGCCGTAGCAGCAACCACCGCGCGTGTTCGCCCAACTCGATACGCACTTCGTACTCGTGGTGTGTGGACGCGCCCGCACCTCGAGTCACCCAACCCGGGATGCTTACCACCGTACCTGGGGGTTTAGAGGCTCTTGTTAGCATATAGTCACGCCTGTGAATCAGTGAAGGGGTAGTCAGAGGTATATTAACACCCCCAAAGTTATCTTATCTCATACTACCCGAGGCGCGGTACAGCGGTTACGGTCAAACTTGTTTAGTCGCGTTTGGTCAAATGCGCATTTTGGTCCAATAGGCTATTTGACAAATTTTTTTTTACTTTCGAAAATGACCACTTTCTTATAATATAATGAACTGTAAAAGTAAAATTTTCGTACGACAATTAGTTTTCAAGATATTTGTTTTTGAAAAATTCAATTTATCGCGCCGCCCGAAAACGCTCCATACAAAATCGCACAAAATTGTGACGTCACGTTTCGGTAGTGCGTAGTGCAAATGTATGGAATGCAACTAATATCGCATTTATCTCGGTCTACGTTACGTTTACACGTATATAGTTCATAATAAAAGTTATTTAAAATTTAATGAGGAATCTAAAAAGTTATATATTTGATTTGAATTTGATTGTTTATATTTTGACTTTTTTTGGCAATTTCAACTACAGTTCATCAAATCTAAGAGGTACCGTTTGACGTTTCATATTTTTCAAACCGAAACAACTTTGTTCATACGTACATTATTCAGTTTCGATAACCTTTTTCATAAAACCATGAATTTAGAAAGATTTCATTATTGTATCTAAAAATGTACAATTCTTAATATCTAAATGTAATTGAAAACTTTCAAACAAAGCAAAATAACACATATTTACACAGTAAATAATTTCTAATAGTTATATTCTTGACCTCATTACAAAGTTACGTAGTTAGGTCACTGCACGTAGTGTTGCGACTCTTCGGATACACTTGTATGCAAAAAAATCGTTTACATATACGAAAAATCGAATGTATTACTATTATATCATATAATGTATTAATTACACTTGACAACCAAACAAATATTTTTTCATGTGAATGGGATTTATCTCACATATTACGATTACATAACTAAATAGTTATGTAATCGTAAAATATGAGATAAAACCCATTCACCAAAAATACGTATTTATAAATCAAATATATTTGCTTCTTTAAAAAGTTGTCGAAAGCGATTTGTCGATTTTTGATTTTCGCGCCCAAATAAGTCGGGGTTTCTCGCGCTAACGCTGTCGAAATAGTAAATGGAGTCAGGGATAGTGTTTTTTACATTTATTTTTGTGTATGATAGTATGGGTTTGCATATTACAGAGAAATAAACAAATTTTTAACAAGCACATCCATTGATTTTACAATTACAATTTTTTCTTCTAAGTCTTATTTCTACGTCTAAAACTAATAATAATAAGGTATATGTAGAACCCATTCACAAAAATGTTGTTGCCTGATGTTATAAATTAACGACGTTACTGCGCGACCGCATAATGCACTGAATACACAGATACCCTAAAATAAATTAATTTAATTATTTTTAGGTCAATAGGCAAAATCGCAGGTGTCCAAGTCTCTAAAATTTTTTTTTTCTGGCAACACTGCCAACTACAAGCGCACGCGGTCCGCTCGGTCGGTTCGGCGTCAGCAGTCTCTCGCCATCTTGGAAGCTGACTGTGCGCGTACTTGCTTTCTCGTTTGTGTTTTACAATTTGTGACTTGGCTATTACTTTTCTGGACTGATCATTCTTTATCCGTTTACCTTGGCAATATTTATACTGGACTCCGAACTAAGCAAGTGTTTATTAATAATGTCGAAAAGAGGACGTACTTTGAACAGCCAGGCTCGTGAATTGGTGGTGAAATTACACGAGTATTTTGAGCGTGAATCTCAAAATGGTGGACTTCTACTGCCAGTTACACAAGTTCGGGATCGCGTCGGTGAAGCTCTCGGTATTGGTAGCCGCACCGTTGGCAAAATATTAAGTGAAAAATATGGGCCTTCGGGGAGTGACAGTAACGTACTTCACACACCGAAAAAACGAAAAAGAAATAAACCTGTGACAGGCATCGATGAATTCGATAGTCATGCTATTAGAAACCATATATACGGGTATTTTACAAGAGGCGAATTTCCAACATTGGCAAAGTTATGTGCAACTTTAAAAGATGCCGGGCTGTATAAGGGAAGCATAGAGTCGTTGAGAACGGTAATAACAGGAATTGGCTTCAGATACAAAAAAGTTGACAAACGAAAAATTGTTATGGAGCGACATGACATAATTATGCAGCGACTAACATTCCTGCGCGAAGTTAAACAAATTATAAACTGGGATAATGTAATATTTTTGGACGAAACTTGGCTAAATTCCAACCATTCTGTGCCGAAAACATGGACTGATGATTCTGAAGCTTCGTGCTCGAAGGTGCCGATAGGAAAAGGTGGACGCCTCATAATATGCCATGCTGGGTCAGCGTCTACAGGCTTCGTGGAAAACTCTTTATTAGCTTTCCAATCCAAAAGCACTAAAGAGTATCATGAAGAAATGGACGCAGTAAGGTTCCGAGAGTGGTTCTTAAATTTATTACAGAATATCCCTCCTAACAGCACAATTATAATGGATAATGCCCCATACCACTCTGTGCAAATTGATAAAGCACCTACGTCAGCCAATAAGAAAGCAGATTTGGTGGCATGGCTGCAAAGAAAAGGAGTGGATGCCGACATGTCACTATTAAAAGCTGAATTATTACAGTTAGTGAAATTGCATAAACCACCAAAACCGACATATGTAATTGACCAATTGGCCGAAGAGCACGGGCACAAAGTCATACGACTTCCTCCGTACCATTGCCAATATAATGCCATTGAACTGATTTGGGCCCAAGTTAAAGGTAATATTTTATAATATTATAATAATAACACGAGTACTTCTAACATTTATAATTTAAACAATGGTTTTCGTCTGCTATCAAATAGTTACATTATTGTTTTACAGGTTATGCAGCAAGACACAACACAAAACCACCCTTCAGTGTCAAGAAAATGGAAGGTTTATTAAAGGAAGCATGTGCCCAAGTTACACAGGAAGATTGGAGTAAAGTAGTACAAAAAACAAAGAAAATAATAATGGACGACTTCGAAAGAGACGTACACTTTGATAATGTAATGGACAATCAACTGGTCATTAATTTAAATGACGATGATGACGAAGACGACGATACTAGTACTAGTAGTGAATAAAAAAATATCCTAAACATTTCTTTTATTTAATTATAACATTTGATTTCTTAAAATTCGGATATTATAGTAATCGATCTCTTAAAGTTCGGATATTATAGTAATCGATTTTTTCATCCCATCCCTATCATTCAATTGTCAGAACTGTCAAACGGTACTTCTTAGATTTGACGGACTGTAATGAAAAGTCATAGTTTCAGTTTAGATATGCAATATTTTATTTTGCAAGGCATATTTTTCAAGAACAAGCTAACATATTAAGCAGTATTGGGAAGAATCGCCGACTTAGTCAAATAGCCCATTGACATAAATCGACTTGGATAGGTTAGGTTAGAAAGCTTTAGCATTAGGCCTTAGTGGTTTTTTTTTTATAACCACCCAGAAACCAGATAGAAAGTCCGCGATTTTTTCCTGTTTTTAATAATTGGACCAAATGCGTATTTGACCAAACGCGACTAAACGGGTCAAACTATAGTGAATAAAATGATAGAGATAATAGGATAGAAAGTTTATACTTACTGAAGTCTATAGGGTGTAGTAAGCCGCGACATATCGTTGGGTCTTCTTGCTGAAACCATAAAATGTGACATTTATGAACATCGATTTTTGATAACTCCGCCCAAACATTTGAATGAATTTTATAGCACTAGTTATGCTAACTACGAGTATACAAATAGAATCCCGACCGGAGTTTATATTGTGCCAGCGAGCACGAGATTACGTTGACCATGCATTTTTATCATTTAGTTAGATATTCATCTACTTATTATAATCAGGTGGCATGTCAACCAAATCCTGAGGAAGTTAATTAAATATTTTGATACAGTTGCTTACAAACGAGTTACCAACTTTATGAAGCCTAAGTTTTGGCACTGTTAGTTTATATATTCCACAACATTCTACACAACGCTATCTAGATCCATGGTAAGATTAACTAGCTTGTGTTATGGAATCTAGAATGCGAAACGAAACATATATCTATACTTTTTTTTGTAAATACATCATACATGTAATACATAGAAACACCCAGACCAATGCAAGTACCCATATTCATGCCTTCAGTATTTGCACTGAGCGGGGATCGAACCCGCGCCTCCTGGGTGGCAGTCGCTAAATTTATTTTTATTTCTAGTGTTAAAATTATGTTCTTCTGAATTTTGATGTCATGTGTGTGCGTGTATTTTAGTGTGCGTGTGTGTATTGTACCCACTGACCGGTATAGTGAGCGGAGTGAGCCGCCGGTCGGAGGAGGCGCGGCGAGACCGCGGCTCGTCCCAGGGCGGCTCGTGCTGTTCGTCGTTTGTGTGCGTGTGTGTATTGTACCCACTGACCGGTATAGTGAGCGGAGTGAGCCGCCGGTCGGAGGAGGCGCGGCGAGACCGCGGCTCGTCCCAGGGCGGCTCGTGCTGTTCGTCGTTTGTGTGCGTGTGTGTATTGTACCCACTGACCGGTATAGTGAGCGGAGTGAGCCGCCGGTCGGAGGAGGCGCGGCGAGACCGCGGCTCGTCCCAGGGCGGCTCGTGCTGTTCGTCGTTTGTGTGCGTGTGTGTATTGTACCCACTGACCGGTATAGTGAGCGGAGTGAGCCGCCGGTCGGAGGAGGCGCGGCGAGACCGCGGCTCGTCCCAGGGCGGCTCGTGCTGTTCGTCGTTAGACGTCGACACGTTGTCCGAGCCCTCCATTTCTTGCTCTTTTAACCTTATAAACATAATATACATCATACAAACACGTATAATGGAGTGACGTAAAGTAAAGCCAACGAAGCGAAAGAAAAAAGGTAAACAAAGTTTCAGCGGTTCCAAACATTTTAATCTGAAAATTATTACGTAACACTTCAACCCGCATTCCAGATAGGAATGACATTGCTCATAAGATGGCGGATCTGATAGAACCGTTCTGCTGACAGCTTTCCTGTAATACGAAACAGGCAACGACAGCTGTCGCTCGGCCATTGTCGCGTACGTGTGATATGTGCGACAAGGACAGAGAAAATAATCGCTAGTTACCGCAACGTAACTCAGTAATGGTCGCTTTGTTTACCTTTTTTTCTCTCGTCTCGTTGGCTTTACTTCACGTAAATTAGATACAACTGTGCGATCTCATAATTCGTGTATTAATGCCTCAAATATATGCGTGCAGTTACATATACAGGGTTACAGGAAAAGTCGTGCTAGATCCATTGAGGGCGTGGAGTACCCATCATTTCTGAGTTATTTCACTATAAAACACCCCACCCTAAACTTAACCTTTTTCGAGATTTTCGACTTTTAATTTTTTTATTGAAAATCGCCGATTTTAGGCTATAAAATTTTATTTTGTTTATTTTGTGGGTCTTATTATTATTATTATTGCATTTTTACATGTGTAATATAATAAGATGTTTTAGGACGTCTTGTATACAGCGAGCCAAATCCAGTTACGTCTGTGGAAGAATTAAGAGAAAGGAATGTTGATGCAGCAAATCAAATGAGAACAACGTTGACCACTGGAGTAGTGAAGACTGGTCTCCGTAGAAGGATGCGACAATGTGTCAGAAATAGAGGCGGCCATGTTAAACATGAACTTTAGAGAGTGTAGAGTAAGAAAAAGTTGTGTGAAAACCTGATTTTTTACTCCACCCTTAAGGGATCTAGCACGACTTTTCCTGTAACCCTGTATAAGGTAAGGCGAGCTACACACTACACACGTAATGTAATAGGAGGACATCATACATAACTGCTAAGCACCGTGTTCGATTTGTGCACCATTCTCCAGTAATACAACTAAGGATGAATGTTTAAGAGATATTTTTATAGTATTTAATGTTATTCAATATGTGTAGCAGATTCCACCAAGCGCCTTCAATCTCGCGTTTGCGAGTAAAAAGATTCTGTATACATTTATTCCTCAGAGCTAAAGGTGCCTTTGATTATTTTTGAATGTACGACGATCACGACGGTTAATGGTGCCTATCAAATTCCCCACAAAAAGGGCCAGCTAGTTTTTTTAAAGAAGATAGTTTTATTGAAGATATCTAAATATATATAACTCAATGGTGACTGACTGACTGACATAGTGATCTATCAACGCACAGCCCAAACCACTGGACGGATCGAGCTGAAATTTGGCATGCAGGTAGATGTTATGACGTAGGAATCCGCTAAGAAAGAATTTTTGGAAATTCTGCTACTAAAGGGGTAAAATAAGGGATGGAACTTTGTATGAAAGTCCGTCATTTTCAGAGCTAGATGCACAAAATTTCATAAACCTGTGTCTTTTAAGAAATAAATGAACACGTGTATCAGCGTTTTTTAAAATTTTACTACTAGGAGGGTAAAATAGGTGATAAACTTTTGTATGGAAGGTTCGTCATTATCAAAGTTAGAGGCATGAAACTTCGTACAACTACGTCTTTTGAGAAATGTTTTGTCGCGATAACCGACATCCACGCGGGCGAAGCCGCGAGCAAAAGCTAGTAGATGATAAAGATTTAAAGTAGTAATTTTTTTTATAAAGGACACCTCTCGCTTGATGTTAAGCTAAAGGCAAAGTCTCGGAAAAAGGGTCACCATCGTAATCATATACCATGTTAACAGTCGTGGCACTCAGCTTGAAGGTCTAATTGTTTAGTTAAGAATAGAACCTGTACCTATGCAATAAAGGGTCCACAACATGTCCATTCTCGGCCGGCTCCTCATTCTCCTCCGTAACCTGCATGTCACTCTCGGACAGCGTGAGAGACGGCGTCTCCTGTATGGGAGTCACCATCATCGGCCTCCGAGACTGGTTGTCGAAAAACGAGTACTGGAGCGCCATTTCTAATCTGACATACTTCTTTTGGAGTTCTTGGAGCACCTGAAATGAGGTACGACAGTTAATAATAAAGTACGATGAAATAGAATACAAGATTGACCTCCTCTCTGTGTTTGCTCTATTGGAAATACAGAGAGGAGATCAATCTTAGAACCTGAACTAAAAGTGCACGCCATCTGAAATAAGGTTGGTTAATATAGGGTGTCTCAGTAAGAGTGCACTTTATAAAATTGGAATATTTTTTTTCATGCAAGTGTCAACTCTGAAATTTTACAGTTGTCACCTCAGTTTATTCCGATTATTAACCCGTTACAATTGTAAAAACTCATTACAAAACAACCGATTTATTGCAGCAACGATTTCCAGAACACATTATCTCACGAAATTCTGATGTCAACTGGCCACCAAGATCGTACGATTTAACGCCGTGCAATTTTTTTCTTTGGTGTTTTGTGAAATCTCGGGTTTGTGCGAATAAACCCGAAACAATTCCTGAGCTCAAATCGGAAATCCAACGCGTCATCGGTGAGATAAAGCCACATCTCAGTGCAAAAGTCATGGAAAATTTCATAAAAATGCCGGATATTTTATTCCATACTTAATCGGAACATGTCTTCTTTAAAACACAATAAAAATATTACAACTCTGTCATAAAATACTTGTTTTTATTTTAAAATTAAAAAGTGCACTCTTATTGAGACACCCTATATAAAGTGCGTTGAAGTAGAATACAAAATTGACCTCCTCTCTGTGTTTGCTCTGCTGCAGGCCAATCTTAGAACCTGAACTAAAACCGTGCGCCATCTTGGGTTTCCACCAAGACGCCGTGCGAACTCTGACACACATAACCGACAGACAGTTAGGTCGCCTCCTCACTGTGTTTGCTCTGTGATATTTTTCTGTAGGTGTCGTCGTATGAAGTTACGCATCTCCTTTCAACAACATAAATGAAAAAATGTTTGTTTAAAATTAAAAAGGATAGAAAAACTAAATTAGAAGGGTTATTATTTTTGCCGCTCTTTTGCTATTCTTTATTTAATCCAAATGGAGTAGTGTTGAATTGATAAAAATGTTTCGGAGAACAATTTTTACATGGTGAACTACCCGTAATCAGCGAGTTACCTCCTCGAAGTCCTCGAAGGGGTAGGCAGAGCTGTATAACCACCCACATTTCGCCAACTATAATTTCCCCACGTAATAGAGGGCGAGCCTATTGCCACCAAGCGGGCACTTTGTCATGTGTTTATACTTTCAAATCAATGGGCTATTTGACTATTTTTATTTTACTTTCGTAAAATTACCACTTTCTTATAATATAATGAACTGTAAAAGTAAAATTTTCGTACGACAAATAGTTTTCAAGATATTTGATTTTGAAAAATTCAATTTGTCGCGCCGCCCGAAAACGCTCCATACAAAATCGTATGAAATTGTGAAGTCACGCTTCGTTAGTGCGTAGTGCAAATGTATGGAGTGCAAGATAATATCGCATTTATCTCGGTCTACGTTGCGTTTACACTTATATTGTTGATAATAAAAGTTATTTACAATTTAATGAGGAATCTAAAAAGTTATATATTTGAATTGAATTTGATTTGAATGAATTTTTTTTTTATAGCATTTATTATGCTAACTGTTAAGTTCGAAAACATTGGAAAAAATGAATAATAATATAAAGAGAAGGAAAATTTGGAATGATTCAAGTGGTGCTCAATAGCTCAGTTGGCAGAGCAGTCGCCCTGTAAGCGAAAGGTCGTGAGTTCGAGTCTCACTTGAGCATTTCATTTTTTCCAATGTTTTCGAATTGAATTTGATTGTTTATATTTTGACTTTTTTTGGGAATTTCAACTAATGAAAAGTCATAGTTTCAGTTTAGATATGCAATATTTTATTTTGCAAGGCAAATTTTTTCAGAACAAGCTATCATATTAAGCAGTATTGGGAAGAATCGACGACTTAGTCAAATACCCTATTATTTAGTCACTCACCGCGATCTGCCTATTGAGTTCTTCCTTCGAGCAGTCGTTCTCTAGAGACGAGATGACCAGCATCTTCTGCGAGGCGATCCGCGAGCAGAGCCTCTGCATCGCCCTCAGAGCCTCCACCTCGGTCACTTGGCGACGACCCGGCTTGCCTTCACCTAGCACCGGAAGGAGATTGCAATCAAATATTTGGCTCAAAATCACATTGACATCAGGCGTGTCTCGGTAGCCGAGTTGGTAAAGGCCCTTGTAAGAGAAAGATCGCGGGTTCGAGTCCCACCCGATAAGATTAATTTTTCCCTATGTATTCGATCTGTATAGTTAGCATAATTAATGCTGTAAAATTCATTCAAATATTTGGCTTAGATATTAGTACAATATGTGGTTTTCCAGAAATTAGGTTTCTTCAGGGTCATTAGTGTCACGCCCCTGGTATTGCACACCTCCATAAGCCACAGTAACCACTTTCCATCATGTGGGCCGTGTGCATATCTGCCAAAGTGGTTTTTTTTTTTTTTATACAGGACACGTCAATTTGACTTCACCTCGCCTGATGTTAAGCTAAAGGCAAAGTCTCGGAAAGAGGGTCACCATCGTAAACATTTACCATGTTAACAGTGGTGGCACTCAGCTTGACGGCCTCATTAGATGCCTTTTCACGCCCCGCTTAAAGGACCCGGGACTGTAGGAAGAAGGAAACACGTGAGCTGGCAGGGAATTCCAGGTCTTAGTGGTGCGGCATAGGAATGAATCGCTGAAACGCTTGGTTCTAGCTGGTATAGTCTGCACCGTAAATGGATGACATCTTAGCCCTGCACGTGTCGTCCTGTGTAGGAAAGGAGAGGGTGGGACTAATTGGAAGAGCTCGTCAGAACATTCACCATGGTAGAGACGGTAGAAAACTGAACATGTCGGCAGAACATTCACCATGCATGGTAGAGACGGTAGAAAACTGCCAAAGACGCAACATCTCTACGCATCTGCATATAAGAAAAAGTTACTAACTGCATATAAGAAAAAGTTACTAACATTACTAAAATTCGAATACATCGGGCAAATATGAAATGCTCAAGTAAGACTTGAACTCACGACCCCTTCCTTACACGAGGAATCTTCCAACTTAGCAAGAAATTTTGAAGTTAGCATAATACATGCTATAAAAACAGCTGAGCTAAATTGCTTGTGTTAGAGTGGTTTCATGTCGATTGTGTAATGGTTAGGGTTCAAACGTGGTGCCTGTCTGTCTGTCACACATACGCCCACGCATACACATACGCACACACGTTCACACACGCACAGACACACAAAACATACGCACATCTGCATACTTTTTAAATTTATTTTTCCTTCACATTGATGATAATGCGTACCTGGTAATCTTCTTTTGTATTTGGTCCTTTGATGGCGTTCCTCTGGCGATCTCTCCACAGAGCTCGAGGATTGCCCCTCCACTATCCGTGGCTGGGGGAAAAAGGTTATTATTATTTGCATTATTCGTTCAATAAAACATATGTGCACTTAGTAACGCCAATGAATGTAGATAATAGGAATACGAAAATGTTTAATATGTTTCCAACAGTTTGCAAGAATGTTGGTAGATGGCTGCACCGTCGCCCTTATAGACGGATATAAAGAGAAGGAAAATTTGGAATGATTCAAGTGTGGCTCAATAGCTCAGTTGGAAGAGCAGTCCCCCTGTAAGGGAAAGGTCGTGAGTTCGAGTCTCACTTGAGCATTTCATTTTTTCCAATGTTTTTCAAACTTAAAAAGTTAGCACAATAAATGCTATAAAAAATTCATTCAAATGTTTAATATACTTCTTCCAAATGTGTCGTTGACAGACACACATTACTTTTTCTAATATGATAAATATTAAAATTATGTAGTCTACTAACAGAATGGCATACTTTGTTTTGCTAGGCATGACCCCAGCGGGCCGCCGGCTTTGGTATGTAGACAGCCTTAACAATTGGTGTGGTCAAATCATAAAAAAATCATTTTTTTTGTTGAGCCACCCTTAGAATGACTAGGAACTATAATAATAATAATAAAACATTTATAAAACTAGCCTACAACCTTACCAGACCTACAAAAATACACAAAAAGTCGTCTCGGAAGTGTTCGGTTAGGTTAGGTTAGTTCTGTGGCACGAGAATTTTGTATAGTCTAAGATCCGAGTGACCTATGAATGGTATAAAAAAGAAAGAGAACTACAGCTATTAAAACAGTGTATTCAGTATGCGCACACGCACCTTATGATAATCTTCAGTACTAGACATATCGTCGCTATCGTCAGCCGGTACCGGTCCCAGTCTGAACTGCAGCGGTGGAGGTGGCGGCTCCGACTCCTCGGTCCTGGGTGGGGCGGAGCTGTCGGCGGTGGAGGGCGAGGGCACCGACCACTCCGGGAAGCGCTTGGGGGTGGAGGTGGCGGTGTGGAAGGTCTCCTCAGTGTTTAAGGTGGAGTTTGGGGAGGCAAGGGGGTCGAGACTTAGACTGAGGCTGTGAAAAAATTTAGATTATTAGTAAATATAGAAATGGTTGAGCGTGTCTATAATCATGCCTATAAATTCCCGAATGGGTATGCCGAGGAGAACACCTGCATTTGGTCAACTATGATTTTCAATACCATGTAATAAGGAGTGAACCTATTGAAATCAAGCGAGCACTTTATGTTTTTGTATGTTTACTGTCGGATGAGGTGGTCTTTGATGGCTCTGGGTCAGTCGGGGTGCGAGAGGAATACGCCAGAGGCTACCTCACCCCAGCAATGATGGCCGCTAGCTCAGGCAGAGATCCGAGGGCATTTCCGCACCAAAAAATTGATAAAAAAACTTAAAAACCCGACTGCCACTGAAAAGATCGAAATAAGTCTGATAGCCGGAGTTGCCCATTTGCCAATCATAAACCGAAAGAAAATTAATGGGTACCGCCTGCTATCAAACTTAATTCGATCTTTTCAGTGGCAGTCGGGTTTTTTATTTTTTAATCATTGGTCTATTCTATTTTATACTTTCTAGTTATGATATGATATGTATATCTTTTTGTAATCTCCTTCTATTTTCCTTCATTTTGCTACCCTTCTCGATAAGTTTGAGCCCAAAATATTTTTGGCAACATACGTTTTGGCGCAAAAAATCCACCATTTAGATTTTCTAGAAATTTTAATATACCTGGTGTCACTCACACGACGAATCAAATGACAACTCACATGTCCAAATCCGTCAAGCCGTTCAGGCTGTAGGCCCTCCCAAATAAATGGACATACATACATACATAGTCTCGAAAAACATTACTCTCCTGCCTTCGGCAGTCAGGTAAAAAAAGTTTTGGGTTCCCGTTGGTCGTGAGAATTAAGGCCGCTTTATTCGTACGGGCAACAGTTAGTATAACAAAGGCAGCTTACTTAATCCGCTTGTTCCTGTACTCGTCTCTCTCGTCGGCCGACAGCGGCTCGAGCACATCCTCGCGCGGAGTCCGCAACACTAACTCCGATTTGCTGCGTTTGACGCCGTCCACGGGAGAAGTGTCACCGTTGTCTTCTGACGACAATTGGGTTGTTAACAAAACTTACAACACTAGCGTTCCTAGCTAGCGCCATCTAGCGAAATCTGGTTGATGTATTTCAAAGTTTTTATTCTGCATCGAGCTATGAAATCGCTTGAATGAAAATTTATTAAATGAAATCTCTCGCTACTTTTTAACATACTATCCGTTGTAACACAATGTTACATGCTCGCAGGTTCGAAGGACCATGTAGCCTCATTTACATGGTCTTTCGAGCTGCCGAGTTCTACTCGGTATACGGCAGAAGATAGATATAATTTAAGTGAATTATTAACAACACATTAATTAGAACAAAGGAGCGAAAGAGCACACGCGATGGCCCGGCCGTAAATCGGATACTACATACATACATATAATCACGCCTTTATCCCCGGAGGGTTGGGCATAGGTGAATTAACACCCATATTTCACCAATAATTGTAGTCGGTTCCATGTAATACGGGGTGAGCCTATTGCCATAATATTCCAGCCACTATTGTTGTCTCGAGCTATGCATTTGAGGCTGAGTCAGTCTGGGCTGTATATATCTGTCTGATGTTAAAAAGCCCTATCCCTTAGTCGACTTGTACGACACCGCATGGGAAGAGATCGGGTGGCCCAAGTTCTTCATTGCCGGGAACCACGCGGCTATCGGATACTAACTGTTGTAATTATAGCACTCAACGGAATAATGCACAGTAAATAGTAAAGCAGTTAGGCTTGATTTCGCTAGATGGCGCTGAATGTATTCAGTGTTAACACAACACAAACAAAACCATTACAAAATCTGTAAGCATTCTGACTAATGATAGACATAATAATTATGTAGTTCTACTTAATTCCAGCTGTGAATAGTGTCCAACGCCTGCAGAATCTCACCTCTAACGGCCCCTGGGCCCAAGTCGGAAGCGAGCGCGTGCTTCAGCCCCAACTCCTGAGTGCCGAGGAGTGCGAGCTCTGCCTGTAGCCTTTCAATCTTCACGCGGTGAGACGCCACGGAGGCCACTCTACTTTGTAGCTCTTCCTCCAAATCCACTAACTCTTTTTTCTAAACAATAACACATTACAATAAAATTAGTTTATTTATGTATCTTTAGTCAGAATGACAATGAAATAGATAGAATAGCTGCTTAACTCCTAATTAATTAGCTTGTATGTCTACAGTGGAGTTTGTTCCACCATTTCTTCTCCACTGGTGCCCAGGAAGCAGTGATAAACTTAGTTTTAAGCAGAATTTGACGTCAAAAAGTTGTAGTAGTGCTTCATTATTTTGAATAAATACTTTGAGTTTATCGGCTCATGAATTGAGTGAGATTATGTAAATGAGTACTCACACAATCAAACTCTATTCATTCTCCCCCTCTCTCTGCCTACATACACTCACTCACTAACTGAAGGAAGAGAGAGGGAGAGGAGAAGAAAGAGATAGATATACAGGTTGTTGAAATTACTTCATATCAAGTAAAGTAAAGCCAACGAAGCGAGAGAAAAAAGGTAAACAAAGTTTCAGCGGTTTCAAACATTTTTATTTGAAAATTATTACGTATCACTTTAAGCACATTCCGGACAGGAATGAAATTGCTCATAAGATGGTGGATCTGACAGTTTAGAACCACTGTGCTGACAGCTTTCCTGTACTACGAAACACGTACCTAACGACAGCTGTCGCTCGGCCATTATTGCGTACGTGCTTTGATTATATAATGTCTAGATAGAGCCTCGTCCTACTGTCAACGGAAATAAAACGAGTCAACCAGTGCAAACATGTGTGCGTGTGGCCCGTGTTTTACACGTTGCATTCGTGCTTCTGTGTGCGTAAATATGATACCAGCTACAAGGAAAATTTCCCAAAAAAATCACCTAGGTATAATTAAATTGTTTTTTTTGACAGCCTCTGTAGCGTGACAGTAGTAAATGAGAATGGTATGCAAGGGGCACGGGTTCGATTCTCGCTTAGTGCATATATTTGTTTGTGTACATATGACTAATTTGCATAGGTCTGGGTACTTTCCACGCGATTCCTTTCGATTTCGATTTCGTTTTCGGATTTCGGATTTCGGATTTCGGATTTCGGATTTCGGATTTCGGATTTCGGATTTCGGATTTCGGATTTCGGATTTCGGATTTCGGATTTCGGATTTCGGATTTCGGATTTCGGATTTCGGATTTCGGATTTCGGATTTCGGATTTCGGATTTCGGAAATAATGTTCTAATCCAAATCAATAAAAAGGAGGGACATTGGCTCCCCCAATCGGTACAAGGCTCCCCCAATCGAACCAAACCATGAATTTAAAAAACTGGCAACAAAAATATGGCGCGTGATAAATGACATATTGTTGTGATGAAAAAATTTATTAATTTAACTTGTATTTTGGTTACTTTATTCATAAAAGGTAATGTGTGTAGTAGTATTTAGGCGTCCTTTTTAATTCCGGCAAACTTTGATAGTGCTAGTCGCCATATTTCGACAGTTTTTATTTAATGTTTTTCGCGGGTTTTACGTTGTGACACCGAGCCGACGCGAACGTCACTGAGCTGCGCGTAAGTACTATGAGATTGAAGAAGCTGATATTTTTTGAGAAGTTTGTACGCATTTGACACTCCATCTAGACATATAAATAATCAAAGCGTACGTGTGACATGTGCGACCAGGACAGAGAAAATAATCGCTAGTTATCGCAACGTGACTCAGTAATGGTCGCTGTGTTTACCTTTTTTCTCTCGTATCGTTGGCTTCACTTTACACACTGATATGAAGTAATTTCAATTTCTGCGTTTATGATAATACATGTGCTCATTTGCCAATCTGAATGGCATAAACAACTGTCGATTTCTTTAACAATTAAAGTGAATCGGACACGAGTGTAGTACTTACATGTCTCTCAACCGTCTCTTTGATGCTGGTAGCGACCTTCGGCTCGCACTGGTTCAGCAAGTGCATCAAGCTCTCAGTGCTGGTCTCCGAGGCTGGACTATCTGGACTTGGGGTGGAGCTCTGTCAAATAATCACAGCATTTTTAGCCCTAATGGCAGAACTGACACGTATGTGGTGAAAACCGCGTGGTCAAACTCATGGACAATATAGGCATATTTGATGCCCATGTATGCATGGCATGTATGATTTTTAGAAGTATTATGTGTTAGTAAGGGGAAATGAACGATTAATTCCAGTACATAATGTCTATGTGTGGAATATATGTTATAGAAATCTTTATAAATTAAATATAGTTGGAGTCATCTTCATCAGGAACTTGCTTAATAATAAATTCCACAAAATGTCACCTGAGACCATTGCAAAATCATTTTTTTTCCAACCCTGATGTAAGTGCTCGACAAGGTTATTATTCGGCTATTAGAGACACGATACAGGGTCATTAGCCTGGCCAGCGTTCTCCTGTCCTGCAGTACTAAACAGTCGAGCGTAATTTAACCTAACACCCATCACTTCTTCCAAGGGGAGCTCTTGGGTCCCACCAAGATCTTCGGGACCCAAGCCAACCTCACCTGCAAGCTGGTGCACCTGCTGAAATACGGTCTCTGGCGCTGGCTTTCCTTTCGGGGTTTGGGAGGTCAGACGGCAGACACCCCCAGAAAGGCCAACACTTAGCCTAATCAGTAATGAAAGGCAATGTAGCTGGAAGGCGGACCCTGAGCTCCGAGAGCACCGTAGCCTCGAATGCAATCAGAACTAACGTCTTTATGTGGATAATGATGACCCATCACTTCTGTAGAACTAAGCCGGAGGAGAATCTAAACACGTTTAAGTTAACTATGATGATCACTATAAATTAGTATTGTTGTTAACGAGATATTGACTATACATTACAATATTTAAAGTTCCATAATTTCTCTTAACAAAATGTATTAATTTCGTGCAGATAATTTGCACAAAATTGTGCAAAACGTCTATACAATTTACACGAAATGTGAGCGCCTGCACAAGGCAGCATAGGCGGTTAAAACAATGCATGGTAAGTATCTTGTTAACTCTAATACTAACGTCTAGTTTATGAGTCTAAATAATTAAGCTATCATGCACTTTTTGTATCTCTACTAAAAAAAAGTCATGCAATGCTAGTATAGTTGGTAATATAAAACCTTAGGTACTAAAACAATATAATTACATTTTGAAGGTGGTAATGACACTTGAATATTATGACTTTCCCTGAATATAACAAGGTCATATAATATCACTTTTTGTTACAAGAGAATCTGCATCTTAATTAATACTTCAGTAAAATATTGAATAAATTATACAGGTGCCTGAGTGAGCCGAGTGATTCTGAAGGTTTAACTGGTTTCTTCTTTATTCATTCTAATGATAATCCCATATTCATGCATACATAATTTGCACTGAGCGGGAATCGAACCAGCGCCACCTGCGTGGCAGTCACATTCACTACCGAGACGCCACAGAGGCTATGATTGATTTGACGACTTGTTTAACACATTTCATATTTTTTAATTTACACATCATTTGTGATATATATACAAAAGCATATTTAGGTGCAAGGGCTAGCTTAAATCACATTACGTTCTTCTTTCTAATCGATTTGAAATGATCATTATCATCGCTCACACACAACACACATTATACTGATGATAAAACCAACAAAATCTATTTTAATTTCAACCTTGCATTTCACTTTTTATTGCATTCGCTTACAAAAACATTTATTACACGGAGTATTTTTAAATTAACATAATGACGTATCTAGAATACTAAACGATACTTTGTGAATATACATTAAATGTCGTATTGATAGGCTTGTACAGTTATCTCAACAACTCATATTGCGTTGAGTATTAAGGGGTTCGATTGCCGCGTGAGGATTTGTGTGATTTACCGAAACTGAAAAAGTTTGAATATATGTATCGATTTATAATCTATTTCACTATTTGAACGGTTGTCCGAACTTGGTAGAGCCCAAGAGTTTTAAAAATTACCTTTTCAAAGCGGGTGATTTCAAAACAGATATTAAAAAAAAACTAAACTATCAGAGATTCTGAAGGCAATATTACCATAAACGAAATCTCGAAATCTCTTCCTACTATAGAGGAAAAATATACTTGGTTAGAAAAACTTAGTCGTTCCGGGTTCAAATCTTGGCCATTACACTACCGTCGTGAACACAAGCAATTTGAGTGAATACTTAGTAGTTTTGCCTACTCAATAATCTTAAAAACAGCGTAAGTATTTTGTATTACCAACTATACAAAAAAAACTGACAGCTCCTTACCTCGTCAAGCCTACACCCCTTCGCCAGCAGTTCCTTGATACTGTTGTTGATATACTCGTCCAAAGCGGTTCGCTTATCGCCGATGCGCGTGCGCAGCGCCCCCACGTGGTTCGCCTCGTTCTCTGCCTATATCGGTAATGCAACCAAAATTTAACGCGAAGCTCTGGATTTTATATATTCAAATTTAGAATATGTTGTAATTAACTTTATATAAATATAATTTTTGTAATAGTGCACCTATTGAGTGTGTTTTTAAATTTAGAATATTTTCAGTAAATTGACTTTTTTTTAATGTTATTTCGAACAGTGCAGTTACTGAGTGTGTTATTTGCCTAGGTTTACATGTTTATTTGTAATGTGTGCCCAGAAGTTTAATAAATAAATAAATATAATTATACACTGTGACTTTAAGCTGTGATTTTTATATTAATTGAATTCAATTCACGTTAACCAATTATACAGTCTATAAATATAGCATATCCTATAGTTTAGCATTCTAATTATTAGTATTATTTTAATCTTTTAGCTAATAGTGTACGAAGATCATACATTTATGGTCTTTCAACTTACAGTTTGAAATTCGAATAGGATTTTTTTTAGTATAAATATCTCAGATACTGATCCTAATTTAATACAGAAGTATTAAAAGTTAGAACATAAATCTGAGCGCCAAAAAAAAAGTAAAATTCGTGACGTTATAGTAGGCATTCATATTTACATTTCTTTGAATACATAACTTTTTAGATTTGCATTTAGGAGAGAGTGGTAATTGTATGTTTTATATAATAACAATCTTTTTTTATGGAACCCCGATGTTTAATTGCTTTTTTATGTTAAGGCGGTAAGGTATTACTCAGCCTGTTTAACAATTTTATCTGAATCTGCTTATATACAAAAATATTATCTTTAGCGTTGCCTCCCACGCTATAGGCTGTAACAAGAGCATTATTCTGCTTAACAAGTTTTAATCGAAGCCTTAACGTGAATAGACGGTAGATTTCAATTGGTTGATATAAAAGACAGTACTGGCGTTAATCTTATCCAACTTAAATGTGTCTGGTAATACAACGCGTGTAGTTATGTCCCTGTTAGTCAAGACGAAAAGGAACGTCTAAAGCGAGATGTTTTGAATCTATGCATGGGGAATTCCCAAAGTAAGGTATCATAAAGTAAGGTTCATTGTACGGGGAAACCGCGTACTTGTTTATAACTTTGACGATATGTAAATAATTTTTAAATTTAAACATCTTTATAATATTTACAGAGTCATTTTGCATAGTTCGTTTAAATTCAGTTCTAATAATAAATATTTAAATAAATGAGATGTGTTTCATACATATGTATTAAAAAAAATACGTGCCATAGATAAAATAAGATACAAATTGTGCAATTTACATAATCGTTTGCATAATAACAAGATTAGTTTAAAAAATCCAGAGCTTCATTAAAATAAAATATAAAACAGCGCCACCTACCCACAGATACATGAAACGGCCACAAAAAAAAGGTTACAACATATATACGTCTGCGCGTGAGTGCGCTAACACTAAAAGTGAGCAATAGTGGGAATTTAAAAAACAATAATTTCATTGTTTGTGTCGAACACTAGATACTACTGATGGTACTCGATGATAATTTGCGATAAGTGATTCGTTGGTGAGAACAGAACATGCAATGAAACTTATATTATAAATGTTTAAAAGTGTGCTATAGCTAAGGTATGTTTAGACCTCTTCACTTAGCTGAAAATGTACCACATAATTTACTTATAGCGCACTTATTTTTTATAGTATAACGTTAATATTCATTAGGAAATATTAAAGGCATGATAAAATATGCACATATTATAAAATAAAGCAGCCTTTTTAATATTGTATGATTGACGTATTATTATATTTTAGTTTAATTAAAAATATATGATTAAAAATTGATTTTAAGATTGCATAACAAGTCATTTACGTTAAGTTACGTACCATTATAGAAACAATATATGCCTTGTGAATTCGATACCTTCCTGAAGAGAAAACGCTTCGAGAAACAATAGTAGTGGTCAAGTTATTATGGTTTTTAGGACAATGACACTTGATTGCATACAGAGTTGTGACGCAAATCGTAATTAGATCTCAATACGAAAGGTGTTCATCCGAAATATAGGAAATGCACTCTTGTGCGGATGAAAATAAAATATATAGTGGGATGATGCGGTGTCTTAGGGGCTCAAGCGAACCTCATCTGCTAGGTTGCACACCTGCCGAACAACGGAGAAGGTTCTGAAACTCTTATGGCTATCATAATAGGCAAGGATTTCTACACGACGACTACGATCATACAATCTGGGTGTATTCACCTAACATTGCCGAGTAACATTTGAACAGTGACATCCTAACATTAACATCTCAGCGTAAAATTTTATTTAGTTAAGATTTATTCGAAAATCATAAGTGTAATTCTGAGTTTATAATTAAACAATAAATAATTTCAAATCAAAAATTTAAAAAGCCCCCGTCACAAAAAACACGTCCAAAAAGTTGAAAATAAATGAATAAATTTTGATTCAACTACTGGTTAAAAATTCCATTACATTAACTAAATCCAAATCGGTTCATCCGTTTGGGCGCTACGATGCCACAGACAGACACACACACATATACACATAATGCGAATACTCATAATGCGCCGTTTTTTAATATCACCTGTATGATAGATACCACAAGTTAGTGGTTAAGTTTTGAACTTAAATTGATGCCAAATTATTTTTGTTCCTACAGTACTGTATACATAGAAATTATTGGCAGAAGCCATGATCCTTGCGGCTTTTGTCACTAAAAATACGTAACGGTTAAGGTATGATTCCGAAGCTGACGGCTTAGGACAACTGCCGACTCATGCAGCACATACAGGATGATTTTATAGTTGTTTCGGATATAAAAATTAAAAAAACCTTTTGACATTAACGGTTTGCCTTTTAACATTAACGGTTGATTATCGGAACAATTCAAGGTCCCCCGACATGGCAACAGTTAACACACACACACACACACACACACACACACACACACACACACACACACACACACACACACACACACAGACACACAGACACACAGACACACAGACACACAGACACACAGACACATAGACACACAGACACACAGACACACAGACACACAGACACACACACACACACGTTAAACTTATAACACCCCGTCGTTTTTGCGTCGGGGGTAAAAAAAGAATTTGAGCACAGTTTCGAAAGCAAAATCATCTGGAAGTTTTCATTTGCCGAAAAAACAAAAATTCTTTTTTACAACCCCCATATATTTTTCCTTTCACCTGAATATTATTCCCATATTTTTTTTCTTTCGCCATTTTAATACTTCCAGATGATTTTGCTATCGAAACTGTGCCCAAATGCTTTTTATCCAAAACGACTATAAAATCACCCTGTATATTACATTCATTGCTTGTTAAACTTCGATATGGATAAGGCTGAAGTCCCATTTGTACGTTGCACTGCGTAGTGTTGGGTCAATCAGGGTCATTCTTAGTAATTTGTAATCAAATAAAATTATAGCAATGAGAGAAATTCCTTTAAATTTCTTAGAATAACCCTGCTCAACGCAACGCACAAGCGGGGCCTAAGCCTAAAGAGGACCATTGAGAAGCCGCAATGATACACGAGTATGTGCTGCGTGCGTGTGCAGTTGTCATATGCGGAAATCCTACCTTTATATTACTCGCAGCCCAAAGCAGTGCCAAGACCTGTTGCGTAAAGTGGATGAATTCTGTACATGGACAGATGGAATGAAAACAAAACCTAGCAAATGCTACTGTCTATGTCTGGGTAGGCGGGGTACCAGATATACCTCATATGATCCAGGGCTTAGTATAGGCGGGGAAAACGTTTCGACTATATCCGAAACCGTGCCTTTTAAATTTCTCGGAAGAAAAATAGATAACAGAGGTTGCACTCCAGCTTTAGAAGAAGTAATTAATAACTTCATTATCGATATACAAAAGGTAGATCAACAGCCACTAAGTAATGTTAAAAAAGCGTGGATTTACGACAACTATTTAACCTCGCGTCTTAACTGGCCGTTTCTTGTTTATGATATAAGCCAGAGCCTTCTCAAAAAACTAGATGCGAATGTTACGAAGACATTGAAGTCGTGGCTGGGGCTAGCTCAGTCGGCAGACCCATCGACATTATATAGAGCCTCAAATAACTTTGGAATGACGTTCAAGAAACCATCGGAACTATATAAACATCTAAGAGTAACCAAAATGCACGTCCTAGCGAAATCAAAAGACGAAATCGTGCAAGCTCTTCCATAAGACCAAAGTACTAAAGAGCTCGAGTCGCGCCTCCAATTCCATAAAAAATTCATGATAGGCTCGCAGACTGGTAGGGTAGGTTTGGGTAATACTAGGAGGCAGTCAGACAAAGACATAACAAAATCTTTTCTTCAAGTAGATGAAAATAATACCTACAAAGTGCACGCAATGAACCTAGAAATACAAAACGAATGGTTAACACTAGGTGAATTTTGTATTCCCATAGCCTTAAAATGGCGTACCTTAATATACGACTGGTCACCGGCTCTCCTTAAATTCTATCTCAATGCATTCCAGTTGACCCTCCCCGACCAAAGCAATCTTGTCAGATGGGGAAAAGCCACAGATAAAACATGTAACTCATGTGGTGAAGCAATTGGTACTGCTAGGCACCTACTGGTGGGTTGTAGGACGCTATTAGACAGGGGTCATTACTCGCGCCGACATGATAAGGTATTAGAAATCGTACGTGAGGCGGTAAGTTTGGCGGTAGCTAGAGCGAAAAAGGGTTTAACCACAAACCAAAGAAATGACGTCGCGTTTGTAAAGGAAGGCTGCTCAAAAAAGACAAATCAAAAGCCGTACTCAATTTTGATAGCAGCCGCTGATTGGACATTACTCGCAGATTCGTATGAGAAACACTATAAAATACCGGAGGATGTTTGTGCCTCGTCATCCAGACCCGATATATTCCTATTTTCAAAACAGCAAAAGCGTGCAGTACTAGTAGAACTCACAGTACCGTGGGAAACTAACATACCTAAAGACCACGCTATAAAAATAAACAAATACTTTGACCTGACCAACGAGTTAACCAAAAATGGCTATGTGGTTAAACTCTACGCCGTGGAAGTAGGAGCAAGGGGAATTCCAGCTAAATCCCTGTATAACTTATTTAAAGACCTCGGATTGCCAAGAGCTTCAGTAAGCTCTTTACTCAAACGAATATCTAAAACGGCGTTGATAGGATCTTACCAAATTTGGATAGGTAGAGGGGGGAACACGACTGACGGTGGAGGTGAGCGCTGATGCATCACAAGGTGGCCACCCTAAACCTACACCTGGGTCGCAAGTCCCAGGCGCCGTCACAGTGTTCCTCTCTGTACCACGCCATGGACCCGGCGACCGCACGGTGAATCCATGGAATGCTAAGAACCGGATCTCTATCTTTTATTCAGTAAATTGTTTGATATTTCGATCGAGTCCGTTTATACTTTTTAACTCAACACAGATTATGCCAACAAAGTACCTTAATGCGAATGATAAATGTTATGAAAAACATTTCTAAGAAGTTTATATCATTTGAATGATTTTTTCTTTAAAATTCGATGCTATAAAAAATTCATTCAAATATTTGGGCGGAGTCATCAAAAATCAATGTTTAAAAATGGTTGAAAAAATCATACATTGGTTCTAACAGTTCGTAAAAAGTTAGTAGATGGCTCCACCTTTAAGAAGGATATAAAGAGAAGGGAATTTGAAGTGTTCCAGGTGTGGCTCAATAGCTCAGTTGGAAGAGCATTCCCCCTGTAAGGGAAAGGTCGTGTCGTGGGTTCAAGTCCCACTTGAGAATTTCATTTTTCCCGATGTTCTCGAAGTTTATATCACTGTTACTATGACAAAGGTTTTGCAAAAACTTATTAACGGTTAGCCACAACAGAAACGTATCCCTATTTATATCTACCGAAGGCATAGCGTAACTGAAGGTATATTTTTATGGAGAAAAATTATGTTTATTTGATTTGCGTTCGTTAACAAGTTCAATGGGTTTTTGAATAAGTACCTTAATCATATTCCATTAAGGGGTTGGCGATATTCATTTTTAATATTAAAAGGCTGTTTATATCATATTAATATGCAATGTATAGGTATAGCACGAGATCCGACTACGTGATTTTTATTTCCTTCTTTTAAGTTGAATGAAATTTTCATAGCATTTATTATGCTAATTTTAAAACCGTTGCCCTTAAAAGTCGGATATAAAGAGAAGGGAAATTTGAAGCGATTCAGGTGTGACTTAATAGCTCAGTTGGAAGAGCATTCCCCCCCTGTAAGGGAAAGGTCGTGGGTTCAAGTCACACTTGAGCTCTTCTTTTTTCCGATGTATTCCTTCTTTTAATTAGAATTAGACATCACATTGTCAGATCCCGAGTATTGCTTGAACCATATATCTTGCACCTACATTGCGCGATATGAAAGGCTCTGGCGTGCATAGATTGTTTCGTAATAATCTATGCTTGGTGAAATTGAGCTCGTCTACAGCAGTAGCACCCCGTGCTATCTTTAAAATACACCCAAGAAAACTGTACTGCACGTATAGAGCACATTTGAGGTCTTTTGATTTTTTTTTTTTTTTCGTGCGGAAATCCCCTCGGATACCCCCCCTGCCGGAGCCGGAAGGGGAGGTTATGTCGGACTCGAACCGACTAAAACCGCACGCCGACTGTGGGTCTTGGTGCTAGGCCGGAGGTGAGGTTGTCAAAGACATATCCCTCGCACCCCGGCTGACCCAGGGCCATCCCTTACGGTCTGGCCCTCCTCAGGAGGGGGGACAACGGTGTCCCCAACTCGCCCCCGGAATGGGGAGGCGCACTATTCAGCGCGCCGCCGCCGTGGCCTGCTTCTGCTGGGGTGACAGGCGGCTCCACCCGTCACCCCCAGGCCCGCGCTCATGGGCGACGGAGGTCAGTCAGTGCCCTGCACATTTGAGGTCTAAGATACAGTTCAAGCAAATGAACTTATAATATGAATTAGAGATATTACAGACTGAATAAAAACTTATATTCTAATGAATTTAAGTTTTTTTCGATGTATGGGTATATTCAATGGTTTTTATTAAACTATGCATCTTACCGAACAATAAATAAATAGACTTTCATTGTTTTTTTTTAAATTAATTACTTCTCGAAGATTGCGTGCAATCATTATGTGAATGTTTACACTCAGAATCACGCGATTCAGCGACCGGTTCGTTTTTAAACAGTCTGTGATATTCGTTTTCTTATTACTAATTACTTACGATTTCATTTCGACGAAGAGATTATTGAACTAAAGTTGGGTATACTTGGCAAAGTCGCCTAACGTATGACATAATTATAACTATATTCAGTTCGGTTAATTGTAGCTACTTTTTCCTACATCTAAGGTTTCGAATAAGGAAGAAAAAATCCGCAATTATAACTGGTTACGAAAAAATTATGATGCTGCATACTGCTTCCGAACTAGGAAAAAATATAACCAGTTACGATCGAAAACTTTTAGTCCTTGATCGCAACTGGTTACGATCAAGGACTAAAAGTTTTCGATCGTAACTGGTTACGAAACACTGGTTACCATGGCGGCCTAAGTGCTAAATCGTAGATAGAGGTATACTCACACATCTCACGTGCGTTTCACTTAATGCAGTGAGTCGCGCCCCTCGCTGTGCCAACTCCCGCTGGCGACATCGTAGTGCCCGCCTTCGCTGCGTCCAACCGCGCTCTAAGGCGCGCCAGTCGCCTGACAGTCGCCGGCAAGCAGCGGCGTATTCACGCTCCATGGCCGAGCGCTCCTGTGGACAAGGATTGTAGATTCAATGCATACATTCACACTAATATTATAAATGCGAAAGTAACTGTCTGTCTGTATGTTACGCTTTCACGCCTAAACCACTGAACCGATTTTGATGAATCCATACTAATATTATAAATGCGAAAGTAACTCCGTCAGTCTGTCTGTTTGTCTGTATGTTACGCTTTCACGCCTAAAACACTGAACCGATTTTGATGAAATATGGTAACGGATTAGACATAAGCTATGTTTGGTCGCGATAACCGACATCCACGCGGGTGGAGCCGCGGGCAAAGCTAGTACATACATATATTCGCGCCTGTAAATCCTCGAGGGGGTAGACACGTAGTAGGTAGAGGTGTATTAAGACCCACATTTCGCCAATTATAATTTTCTGACATACAATAATAATAACAGGAAGTAACGCGATCTTGGTATAGGTACATACTTAGGTACCTTTGATTTGCATGACGTTATTTTTATTGTATATCATGCAACGAGAGAGTTTAAAAGTTAGTTAACAGAAAATGATTTTCTGTTCCAAGCAATAAAACCTTAAACCTCAGAGCGGTGGTTTTATTTAGCTTACCTCCGGCAGATTAAAAGTCTTCAACCTACTTGATTGACTATCTTAGGCATGTGCTTCTCCAAGGCGCCCGAATCTTTAAGGTAATGTACCTATCTATATTGTTATTTTACAGGAGAACACACTAGTTAACTTTATCTCAAACAACAACAAACACATTTTTTTTTTATTATTACAATTGGCAATTCCAAGTTGCAATTCCAGTTTCTGTTCCACGTAATAGGGGCACTCAGTCATGGGCTGTATGTTTAGTGTCGGATGAAAAACAGCCCTTAGTCGCCTTCTCCGACACCCAAAGGACGAGATAACGTGGCCTTTTTCTACTCCGCCGGGAACCAAACGGTAATGGTAGATTGAATGGTGGTAATAATACGAATGACACTGGATTGCCGCAGAGCGAGAAGGCCGCCTTCTGTACATACTAAAGTAAAGCCAACGAGACGAGAGAAAAAAGGTAAACGAAGTGTCTATTACTGAGTAACGTTGCGACGCGATAACTAACGATAACTGTCTCTGTCCTTGTTGCACATGTCACACGTACGCGACAATGGCCGAGCGACAGCTGTCGTTGCATGTTTCGTAGTACAGAAAAGCTGTCAGCACAGTGGTTCTAAACTGTCAGATCCGCCGCCACCTTATGAGCAATTTCATTCCTTGCATTCCGCTTGAAGTGATACGTAATAATTTTCATATAAAATGTTTGGAATCGCTGAAACTTTGTTTACCTTTTTTCTCTCGCTTCGTTTCGCTTCGCTTCTTTACTTTACATTGCATCACTCAAATTCCAGTGTTATATCCGTATAAATGTGACTGTTTGTGAGTATGGATAGATGGAGTATGGTTGTATTTCTTTCACGTAAAAGCTGAACGGATCTGGAAGGCATGTGAATGAGAGTGTGGAATGACTATTTCTTATCTAGGGAATAGGCCTTACATAAATAATCAAAAAGATTAAAATAACATCGTTAACATGATTACCTTATTTTGTATAAAATATACGTTCAACATCACTGAGACTATTTTCGCTTTTCAACAACCAAAAATAGCACGAAATGTTACTAGGCAAAAGAAAATTTGGCACCAAACTTTTCACAACTTACAATCACCACTATCAGGTTTAATTCCAATCGCACACAATTTACAATCACTGTTTATTTTTAAGCCACAACAATGTAATAAATACAATGAGATTTACAAGAATATTATGTTACAGTCGCCTTTCAAAGCAGTTCAATACATTTCGTCTTCCGAAGATTGCAAAAAAAAAACTTGCAATCTTGGTTTTAAACCATGGTTATTACACTACAGACATGAACACACTCCCAACACAAGCAATAACCTAGCCGGTGGGTTAAAGAGGGCACTTATAATATCGATTACCGAACGATTTGCGAGCCTCCTCCTTTATGAAGTCGGTTAAGAAGACTTCTAAAGGGGCGAAAAATAAATATCCAATTGGGTATTCTACTGACTATTGAAATTAGTTACTTTTTACCAAATGCAAAACGATAAGTTATACGGTAACTTGTATGAAAAATGATTTAGTGGCGTCATAAAATTTAAAATAGTCAAATCAGTTACTATTGGGTAGATGATTAAAAATAAATAAAAGCTATAAAATAAGAACCAACGAAATTTTTACTACACTTTTACCATTCTTGATTTAATAAGCACGGTTATATAATTTATTTTAACTATAAGGTAATACCCAATTGTCCGTACACAAACACTGCGGAGTACTGTGTCAAAATAACAGCAAACATTCTTCTTTAGTGGCGACAGCTGCGTCATAGTAGATATTGTGTGTGCAGTATGAAAAACCAAACGTGTCATTTGTATAATCAATAGTTATGCTATTTTTGTGCGTGAACTTTCTTTATCGGGCGCGTGAATGATAAACGTCAAACTTGTTTATCGAATGCGTATCTATCATGGCGAAGTGTTAGAGCGTTTTCACATTATCCGATCCGATATCGGAGTAAGTCTAATGTATGAAATACTAGCTTTTGCCCACGGCTCCGCCCGCTTGGATGTCGGTTATCGCGACCAAACATAGCCTATGTCCTTTCTCAAGGTCTAATCTACGCTTGTACCAAATTTCATCAAAATCGGTTTAAAGGCTTAGGCGTGAAAACGTAACATACAGACAGACAGAGTTACTATCGCATTAATAATATTAGTATGGATGTATCTGTCTTTCTACCTTTTAACTCCCGACGCAAAAAAATCGGGGTGTTATAAGTTTGACGTGTCTCTGTGTAGAGTGTGTGACTATTCCCCCGACATGGCAACCGTAAAATCAAAATATTATCAAGTTAAAGGCAAACACAATTTATTTACAACTTTTTGGAGGTGTTTTTGGTGACGGAGGTTTTTTAAATTCACTTTAAAAGCATTTTCACTCTATTCGATCCGATATCGGAGGGGAAACCGTAGTGTTGATGGTGGCTGTCGGCTATCGTCATCCGATACCAATATCGGATCGGGTAATGTGAAAATGCTCTTACAGTGAACCAGATAATAAGTAGTATCCTGTTGTAATCAAGATAACAGATCGTTGTAATATGATGGTATTTAAGTGAAATATGTGAAATGGCCCACACAGAAGGGCTGGTAACACATCCAATCAACGGCGTCCCCACTGGCAGTAGAATTAGTAGGGCCGTTTCTTGGAACCCGAGAAATTGATGTCTTTTACCTCATATCTGACCGGTAGATGTAAAATGAAGAAGTGGGCTACCACCCCCTCACCCCGGCAGTGTCATGCGTTTTTTACAAGGAAACCTATTACAACATCTCTCTGTATTTGAGCTATATTCACACCTCCTCTCTATGTTTGCTATGTTCACACCTCCTCTCCGCATTTGCTCTATATTCACACCTCCTCTCTGTGTTTGCTCGGTGTTAATTTTAAAAAGAAATCCGCAGAACTTAATGTATAATTTTCTCCATTTAGTTCTTACCTCGTCAAGTTTCTTCTGCGCCTGCAATAGTTCCTCTCGCTCGGCATGCCACCGTCTCTGTCTCTCTTCCTGCTGCAGTAGGAACTGCTGTCTCTCTCGCTCCAACTCTGCTCGTTGAGCCTCAATACGTTCGCATCTGATCTCACTTTCTAGGTCTCTGCAAAGAAGATAAAATATGAGATATTGGCTTACGAATTTGCGTGTAAATTTCATTGGGGATTGATCTACTCTAGACATTGACAAGTGTGGTCTGCGGGGTGCGAGAGATATGCTTTCGGCAATCACACCTCCAGCAACCAAGGACCCAAGACGGCGTGCGTTTTGGTCGGTTCGAGTCCGGCATAACCGCCTAAACCGGGTCCGTGAGGGTGGTATCTGTGGGGATTTTGCGCACGATAAAAAAAAAACAAAAAAAAAGACACTGACAAGTGTTGTTTTGTGATCTAAATTAATAAATATTTGAAATCTGTCCCTTAGACCGTAGTGGCACTTGCTATAGACATATATAGGTAGTTCTGATTGCAGTTTTAGAGATCTGAAAAGCGGTATTTTTGGTTACTACCATAGAGCGAATACAAAGAGGAGGCGGTCTAAGTAATTGTACACTATGACTCTCGGTACGCCTGACGGCATGACAGTAGGCGTGGCCTCAGTGTACAGTCGGCGTTCGACCTGTGCACAATTAGCCCTTCACTATCATCGTCATCAGGGAGACCTTCACCTCGGAGTCTAAGGTCTGTCTTCCGGTATTTCCTCGTCAACTTCGTACGGGTCTGAGCCAGGCTCCTGGTAGGGTCCAGTTTACTCACGAGATGGTGGTATTGAGGTTCTCGGTGCTGGCGGCCAGGTCGGTGGTGGACCAGGACAGCAGCGACAGGCGCGACAGGTTCATGACGGAGGCGGAGCCCTCCTGGCGCAGCTTGGCCGCCTCCGCCGGGTCGTTGTAGCGGAACATGTTGGTGCGGCCCAGCAGCAGGATGCAGCCTGGACAGACATCACAATTCTATATCTGTATGACACAGGTTTATAGCAAACACAGAGAGGAGTCAATATCGGTATGACACAGGTTTATAGCAAACACAGAGAGGAGGCGGCTGACGTAATTAGGTATACATTGTGACACTATGACCTGTCGTGATTTCATTGCAGTAAGCGTAAGGTTAGTCAGTGTCGTGCATAGGTTTCTTAACTAAGATTAAAAAAGCTGTGTAAGCTGAAGTATCTCCAAATAGAATCCTACTCAATGCAGACAGTTTATACTTGTTACGTCGCGACGTCAACACATGGGAGCAACAGGCCGATGATCGTAGCGAGTGGCGAAAATCGATCAACAATGGCGTCCAGGAATTTGAAGCAGGTAGGACTCTAGTAGTGTGGACACGGCGAGAGGCTCGTAACACCAGGCCACGTAAAGCATACACCTTCAACTAAGTCAAAAACATCCTGACATGCACTACCTGCAACCGCACCTTCAGCGACAAACTGGGATACACTAGCCATATCCGGGCTCATGAACGAAGAGATTCACCAGTCCATCGTCAGTCGCCGTAGCCGAAGTCGGCTGGGAATCATCATCATACTTGTTAAGTGCGCTCTTATCACATTTACGCAGTGTTTCATCTGGTGTGGGATAGTTACAGCACAGTTCATCGCGTTTGATGTTTGCGGAAATGCCGCCTTTTACAGTTTTGTCAGGGTTGTCACTTCAGTTTTTATATATATTTTTTCTGTAATATTCTATATATAACCCCTATTCGTTCTCTTTGTTCTGTCAAGGCACATCAACTCCCGCTAATTTATATTACTAGGCGATGCCCGCGGCTCCGCTCGCATGGATGTCGGCTATTGCGACTTTTGGTTATATCTCCGGTTCTACTCAACCAATTATGATCAAGCAAACGTAATAATTATTTTAAGTCTGAGTTTTTTGGATTTTGGTTTCGATTTCGATTTCGGTTTCAAATTCGATTTCGTTTTCGATTTCGAATTTCTATTTCGATTCCGACTTGAATTTGGATATTGATTAGGGTTCGGGTTCGGGGTTGGATTCGGATTCGAATTCGAATTTCGCTAATCACCGGGATCGCTAAATTGATGATATATTCTTAAGGAGCCTATCCACGATCAGTTCGCCTGCAGTTTCAAATCGTATCGGGCGGCCTGCAGTCCTAAGTCGACAGCGCCCACACACGAAAGTGATTTTGGCCTGCGGGCCATGCCCTGCTGTCAGTTTTGCGGCTACACACGATCAGTTGGGAATCGACAGTTTCCCATCGTATGATTGCCTGCCAGCAATTGTCTGATATCGGGATTGACGACCATGTTACCGACGATCAAAGATGGCGGACTTAAAATTAAAAAAAACAAATCGAGGTTTTCGAGGTGACTAATTACGTATAATAAAATCCATTTAGCGATCCAAGATGGCGGACTTGAAATTTCCCACAAAGTCAAAATGAGCATCGTTTTCGAGGTTTTCAGAGTTGCTAATTACGAATATATCATCCATCCAGTCATCTTGGATTGCTATATGAATAACATATTCGCAATCAGCGACCCCAAAAACCCTGAAAACGATACCCATATCGATTTTTGTGAAAATTTCGTGTCCACCATCTTGGATAGCTAAATATAGAAAACGAAAAAAAAAACAATTTTAACAAACAAAACGAGCCTTGAAAAAAAAATCACGTGATTAGTCTGATTACAAAAATGAGCAGCCCTGAATCCTTAGTACCGAGTAAAATGTATGGGCGTACCGAGTAATACCCCATCCCCCACCACCCCTCTCCCCCCGCACGATTGCTCTGTCTAGACGGCTTCGTTGACCGACTGTATGTAGTATGAATCGTTAGACTGTGGTTATAGTACGGAGAACATACAACGAAGTCGTTTTGCTTTTGACTGGTAAAAAGTGGGCGGGTTCTAGTCTCTCTTCACGTTCCCCACGCCTCAACAAGTTTTTCATAGGGAAATTACAACGCCTCCTCTCTGTGTTTACTTTGAGCGTACCTTGGCTAAGATAGCGCACTCTCACGTAGGTATTCTTCCATAGGGTTTGGCGGGCGAACCGTGTACTTTCACATCCAAATCTAATTACCCTACCTCCTCTCTGCATCTGCTCTGACGTAAACCTACCTTGGCTAAGTTTAGCGGGCTTGTCGATGAGCACGGTGTTGAGCCAGCACTGTGCGCCGGCGCAGGGGTGTAAGGTGGCAGTACCGGCGTGCAACGTGACCTTGCAGTGTAGTGGCAGTACCCCCGCGCCGCTCAGTACTATGTCGGGGGTGGGGGAGTATTCCTCACTGCCTATCACTGTTTCGCCTTCCTGCCGAATAAAAAAAAAATATTTATATCCAATTGGTGGGACCAATAGGTGGCGGTGCAATTGCGATATAGGATTTTTTTATAAATTTACTAGCTGTCCCGGCAAACTTCGTTTCGCCTTAGAAATTAGAAACAATTAGCTGTATCAAATTCTCCTAATTATTTTGAGAACGGAAACCATTTCGATTCGGGCCCCATACGCCCACGGAGCTCCCGACACTAATAGGTCACCGGGGCCCATACTTACACCTACGGAGCCTATATACCTATGGGACCCATTCAACCATATACCTTTACGCTCAAAGGCGTTCATACTACCATGAACCATAAATTTTTCGACCTAAATAAAAAAATAGCCACCATAAATATTTTCGCGGCCCAAGCAACGGGCATTTTGTTGATTCAGAAGAATGTCTACTAATCACCCTCTGACGATATTTGCACGCATTATGTCAATTCTATATCAAACGTCAGATAACATAGAAGAATATCATATCATTACGTAGACAGAGAAGGACATAGACGAATTGATAGCTTCCATCGCATTCACACAAGAAAAAGACCAACTTACGCCAATGTCGTGTGAAGAAATGAGACAGAGTGACTAGATTTTCTGTCTCCTCTGCCGTGTCGGTTTTTACTACGGGCAGCAAACTAGTTCGCGAAACAAACCATAAAGAAAAATATGTACGAAAGTAAACAAACTTGACAGATTTTCAGTTTACTTTTATTCGTGTATTTATAACGCAATAATTCTTCTTAGACGTGCTACAATATTCGCAATTTGTTATTCAACATATATATAGTAAACACAACTGAAGGAAACATGGGACGGTGCAGTGTTTTCCATTGTAAAAGCGATAGTGAAAGGAAATTACCAGGCGTATCTTTTCACTCGTAAGTAAATACGTTTTTAAAGTTAAAGGCCCTTTCGTACACATGCCACACTGTATTATTTCATGTGAAGTACATAATGCATATAATTCTACTGATAAAATAGTCTAAAACAGCAAATAATAATTATCATAACCTACGAAATAAATTTTATTCGATGTTGCCAGGTTTTGAATGTTTATTTGTCCAATATTATGGGTACTAATATACATGTTGTAGGTACTTCTTATAAATATGATGAAATATTCTTATGTATGTAGTAATTAAATATCATAATTGTATTACAGTTTCCCGGAAAATACAAACTTACAACAAAAATGGATTGAAGTTACAGGACGTACTAATTGGTTGCCAACAAAGTCATCAAAAATATGTAGCAAACAAAATAAGTAAAAAATCGAGTAATTATGGAATATGAGTACCGTCGTGGCAGCAACGCGACACAAGCGGAATGCAACATCAACGACGTTTACGGAACTAACACTACAAACCGACGCTGGAAGCTCTCCATCATCCGCCCTACTCACCAGACCTTGCGCCTACAGACTACCTAACCTACAACTTTTTCCAGAATTCGACTTTTTGACGTGAAAAAAATTCAATACCCGAGAGACAGTACAAAATGCCTTTGAAGAATTTGTTGCTTCCCGTCCACCTGATTTCTTTAAAAAGAGCATCAATAAACTGCCACTGCGTTGGCAAAGATGAATTGATTGCATGGGTGATTACTTCGTTTAATACGAATAAACAATACATGAAAAAATCCTTTAAATTTTTTCATACAAAACGGCAATTTCATTGGTAAAGACCTAATGTATTACTAATTACTATTGTTATTACACATTTTTAAAATACCTAAAGGTATCTTGTTTTGAACTATTAAACGTTTTAAATATTAATGTTTTTTAGTATTACCTATATATATTACAACTCACTATAAAGAATTTTATCCAGAAATAGAGATGTCGTCGTCAATAATCACGCCGGGCGCATCAGGCGACCGAGGTGGCCGAGTCATCTGCGGCGGAAAGTGTTCCGCCCGCGCCGGGAATAGAGATTCCACCACTCCTCCAAACAGAGCCGGCTCGAAAACCTGGGTCAGCGGAGGGGCCCGGGGGCGCAGCTTTCCTCTTACCAAGCAGTAAGGCCAGTCCCGCTCCAGTATCTCCAGCAACTCCCTATAGGAAGCTGCCTTGGACCGCTTGATCTCTGCTCGGAGGGCATTCCTGGCTTCCCTGTATCCCTCTTGTAAGAGGGACACACCTACCTACCAAAAAATGTCTAATATCTCTCGGACTATACAAAAAACGCCGCTCCACGCGTGAGAGTAGAAAATCTGCGCGCGGATGCCGATCTGCTCTCCCGCGTCCACGCGCGACGCGGCGTCGGGCGTTGCAGTGTGCCAATCGCTTAAGACATACCTACAAATCCATCACTGATTGCAGATACAAAGAGAAAAGAAAAAATATATTGCCTGTCTGCGAGCGATTTTTTTCAAAAACTAGGGTAATTTATCTTTCAAAGTCGTCACACTTGTGTTACATGGCGCCATAGATAATATTACTATTTATAGCATAAACTTAACGATTTTAAGCATTAAAAAACATTCTCTGTCTCATGCGTGGCCACGCTGAGCCTGTGTCTATTAAACGTAGTGTATTCAACGTCTTTGTATCATTAGAATAATAAACACATTTTTTTCCAATTCGTATTCCAAATTCAAAATTTAGACATGGCGTATGTCGGATCAGCTATTTTATATGGTGGTTATGTATTCTTAAATTTTCTAATTTTCCGCGCAATTTTCTTCATTTTTTCTTTCATAAGAACCTTCACCTAACAATAACGAACACAACAAAAAAAGAATTAGCGAAATCGGTTCAGCCGTTCACGCGTGATGTCGTGACCAAGGGAAATAGGGGTTAATTTTTATATATATATATATAGATTCTATTATACGCGGGCCATTACTCCTATAATATAATTATCGTAGTCTCCAAATATATTTTAATCGGTTATGTTTCATCGGTGTGGTGACGGAGAAAGAATACAAGTAACACCCCATCTCATCCGAAGAGTGTCGTAAGAGGCGACTAACGGGACAATACACAGACGACATCACTGCGAGAGAAGGAACACTCGAAATAAAACCCTGTACTATCTGGCCAGCGTGAAAACAGTAGACCAAAACCTTTCAATAATGGGAGAGGCATATTTCCAGCAGTGGACTGTGAAAGGCTAATTTAATGATAGTTATGTTCGTCATATAAGGAATAAATTTAAAAAATATATTTATTTTCTCATTGATCAATGAGTTACTAAACACGCAGTTTAATAACAATTTTAAGTCAAAAGGGAACAATTTTCATTATTTTTACCCGACTACGGCAAAGCCAAAGGGGAGCTATGATTTTAAAAGGTAGTGTACATATGTATTTAAAAAAATAATCACACATAATGCCCAAAATGTACGACAGAGGCGACTCAATACACACCCTTCAACAACCAAAAGATCTGTTTTAATGATGATAATACTCACTTTGAGATGATACAGGGTGACCCCAGTAGACAGCAGATTGTCATCAATGCCCACGAGGTGGGGCATATCAGAGTCCAGTACGACACCAAGCCCACTTTTCCTCAGGCCCAGCGCCTTCTGTTCTTGAAGGATCTGCTGCGTCTCCCGCCATTTCTCTGTCCACTTCTCTGTGAGAACCTTCTCCTGAGCTTCTTTCCGTTGCAGGGTGGCGAGAACGCCTGGTTCGGTTTCTATCGGATCCTGATGACAATAATAGAATTGATTTATATTTTACTAAAAATATATGGGAAAGTTTCGAGGGATGAACAACTTAGACCTCCTCCTCTCTGATTGCTCTGTTGACTTACTAACAGTAAGTTAACAGAGCAAACACAAAGAGGAGGAGGCCTAAGTAAATGTGCACTGTGACTTTCAGGCGAACCCTAATGCTATTAAAGTATGTCTATGTTTCATTTACTGACATCTAGTGTCACAGTAGCATGGACATGGAAAACAAAGAAGTGGGCGGTATGAAATCAATTTCAAAATAATTGCTGTTAGTTATTGTATAGGCCAGTTGGCGACATTTTCAGAGCTACCAACTGCCCGTAACGACTGCCATAGATATTCGAGAATAATTGCACTAAGCGTCTGTTCATATCACTTGTAAACTACTAATCTCTCTCTCTCCCTCTCTTTCACTCTCTCTCTCTCTCTCTCTCTCTTTCGCTCGCGCTCTCTCTCCCTCTCTCTCTCTTTGTGTGACTATGATGCTGTTCTTGGCTCTGTTCGTATCGCATGTTAACTACTACAGACACAGAGACAGAGCTTTGTATGTGTCTCTCCCCCTCTCCCTCTCTCTCTCTCTCTCTCTCACCGTGTTGTGCGATATCTGCGCGCGCAGCTTGTCGATCTCCTCGCGCAGTTCGCGGATGAGCTTGACGTTGGGGTCCTCGTTGATGGTGGGCTTGTTGATGATGTTCTTGGCTCTGTTCGCGTAGCGCAGCGTCGACAGGGTCTCGCCGTAGTTGCAGTCGGCGGGGGATATCTGTGGAACATTTTAGAATTGTTAAATTTCGAATCAATCAATTAATAAGTCTATCGCATATCAAAAATCAATCGAATACATAGGGAAAAAGAATCTTCTCGGGCGGGACTCGAACCCGCAGTCTTTCCCTTACAGGGGGAATGCCTGACCAATTCGGCTACCGAGACACGCCCGATATGATTCAAATTTCCCATCTTATACGTCTTTAAGGCGACGTGGCGTCATCTACCGATTATCTTACGAACTATCGGAATCAATGAATGATGTTACAATCATTTTTAAACATTGATTTTTGATAACTGCGCCCAAACAATTGAAGGATTTTTTACAGCATTAAGTATGCTAACTATGCAAATCGAATACATAGGGAAAAATTTTCCTATGTATTCGATTTGTATAGTTAGCATACTTAATGCTGTAAAAAATCCTTCCAAAATCAATGTTTAAAAATGGTTGAAAAATCATTAATTGGTTCCAACAGTTCGTATGTAGGTTGTTAGATAGCTCCACCGTCGCCCTTAAAGACGGATATTAAAGAGGAGGGAAATTTTAAGTGATTCAGGTGTGCCTCGATGACTCAGTTGGACGAGCATTTACCCTGTAAGGGAAAGGTCGTGGGTTCAAGTCGCAATTGAGCATTTTATTTTCACCGATATATTCAACGTCTATCGTAGTCCACTACTGGATATAGGCCTCTCCCAATGTGCGTCATTTCTCCCGATATTCTGCCCTGTAGGTCCCAGTCGCGTTTTTCAGATCAGTCTGCCTGGCTAAGTATCCCATCTTACGTATGTTTTCCTTTCTTATCTTTCCTATTATCCAAATTTTATTTTATTTGAATGAATTTTCTATAGCATTTCTTATACTAACTATAAAATACAAACACATCGGGAAAAATTAACTGCTCAAGTGGGACTTGTACCCACGACCTTTCCAGGTGGCTCCCTCCCTATTATCATTCGAAAAAATCCGTCTTCTGACTAATATTCAAACAAGTTAGTCATGAACCGCACATACTATATGGAGTATGAATAGCCATATACATAAAACTATACCACATATACTTGGATTACTGTAGATGGCGCTGAGTCTGTCAATAGCACATGTACCCAGCGCCATCTAGCGTAACCAAGCCGTACTACTTCGATACTACCGATCCTGAATCGCGAAAGTGAAGTTCACGCGTTGGATAGTGTGCCGACCTATGTACTCTGTACCTAAATAATGCAAGTGCATGGAAAATGTAATTACTAATTAGTATTGTCGTGACATTTATAATAAATAGACGCATCATAACACCTCTTGTATTGCACAATACTCAACACCAAATATGGAACAAAAGCTTATTACACAACGCGATCCGCCAACTGAGATCACCTTACCTGGTCCTTCCTTTATTTTGGAGGAATATAAATTTGTTATAAACACCAAGGATGGCCACACGCAACCTTTAAATTATAATGTAGGTCTGTTCCAAGGTTGCTGTCTGTCACCTATAGTTTTCAATATAGTAATAAATATTTTAATAGATAGTATTACCACACATGAGAGAAAGTGGGGCTATCGGTTTAAACTAAACGGTAAATACACGGAATCCATCCTCGCATTTGCAGATGATCTCGCAATACTTACTCGCAGCCCAAAGCAGTGCCAAGACCTGTTGCGTAAAGTGGATGAATTCTGTACATGGACAGATGGAATGAAAACAAAACCTAGCAAATGCTACTGTCTATGTCTGGGTAGGCGGGGTACCAGATATACCTCATATGATCCAGGGCTTAGTATAGGCGGGGAAAACGTTTCGACTATATCCGAAACCGTGCCTTTTAAATTTCTCGGAAGAAAAATAGATAACAGAGGTTGCACTCCAGCTTTAGAAGAAGTAAGTAATAACTTCATTATCGATATACAAAAGGTAGATCAACAGCCACTAAGTAATGTTAAAAAAGCGTGGATTTACGACAACTATTTAACCTCGCGTCTTAACTGGCCGTTTCTTGTTTATGATATAAGCCAGAGCCTTCTCAAAAAACTAGATGCGAATGTTACGAAGACATTGAAGTCGTGGCTGGGGCTAGCTCAGTCGGCAGACCGATCGAGATTATATAGAGCCTCAAATAACTTTGGAATGACGTTCAAGAAACCATCGGAACTCTATAAACATCTAAGAGTAACCAAAATGCACGTCCTAGCGAAATCAAAAGACGAAATCGTGCAAGCTCTTCCAAAAGACCAAAGTACTAAAGAGCTCGAGTCGCGCCTCCAATTCCATAAAAAAATCATGATAGGCTCGCAGACTGGTAGGGTAGGTTTGGGTATATTAGGAGGCAGTCAGACAAAGACATAACAAAATCTTTTCTTCAAGTAGATGAAAATAATACCTACAAAGTGCACGCAATGAACCTAGAAATTCAAAACGAATGGTTAACACTAGGTGAATTTTGTATTCCCATAGCCTTAAAATGGCGTACCTTAATATACGACTGGTCACCGGCTCTCCTTAAATTCTATCTCAATGCATTCCAGTTGACCCTCCCCGACCAAAGCAATCTTGTCAGATGGGGAAAAGCCACAGATAAAACATGTAACTCATGTGGTGAAGCAATTGGTACTGCTAGGCACCTACTGGTGGGTTGTAGGACGCTATTAGACCGGGGTCATTACTCGCGCCGACATGATAAGGTATTAGAAATCGTACGTGAGGCGGTAAGTTTGGCGGTAGCTAGAGCGAAAAAGAGTTTAACCACAAACCAAAGAAATGACGTCGCGTTTGTAAAGGAAGGCTGCTCAAAAAAGACAAATCAAAAGCCGTACTCAATTTTGATAGCAGCCGCTGACTGGACATTACTCGCAGATTCGTATGAGAAACACTATAAAATACTGGAGGATGTTTGTGCCTCGTCATCCAGACCCGATATATTCCTATTTTCAAAACAGCAAAAGCGTGCAGTACTAGTAGAACTCACAGTACCGTGGGAAACTAACATACCTAAAGAACACGCTATAAAAATAAACAAATACTTTGACCTGACCAACGAGTTTACCAAAAATTTTAAACTCTACGCCGTGGAAGTAGGAGCAAGGGGAATTCCAGCTAAATCCCTGTATAACTTATTTAAAGACCTCGGATTGCCAAGAGCTTCAGTAAGCTCTTTACTCAAACGAATATCTAAAACGGCGTTGATAGGATCTTACCAAATTTGGATAGGTAGAGGGGGGAACACGACTGACGGTGGAGGTGAGCGCTGATGCATCACAAGGTGGCCCCTAAACCTACTCCTGGGTCGCAAGTCCCAGGCGCCGTCACAGTGTTCCTCTCTGTACCACGCCATGGACCCGGCGACCGCACGGTGAATCCATGGAATGCTAAGAACCGGATCTCTCCATCACACCTCGCCCATACATTTAAATCATTTCATACTTAAATGAACTCCTTGGCTGGAGTTCATTGCTATATCATCTATCATTCAACTCACCGCCGCAATCATGATGGTCTTGGAGTTCCCTCCGAGCGAGTCCTTCAGAAGCCACGTGAGCACAGAGTCGCGGTACGGGATGAACACCTTCTTAGTACCCTTCTGGATGCGAGCTGGGAAGAAAATACAGAACAGTTGGAGAATCATCAGCGTGTTAGAATAAATAAAAGTTATAGAAAAAATAAAAACCGTGTTTTTTTACACAGCCTCTGTAACGTGGCGGTAGTGAACACGACTGCTACGCAGGATGTGCGGGTTCGATTCCCGCTCAGTGCAAATATTTATATACATGAATAAGGCTGTGTTTCTATGCGTAATATGTATGTATTTACAAAAGAAAAGTATCTAAGTATGTTTATCCGCGTTCTAGATTCCATAACACAAGCTAGTTAAGCTTACCATGGGTCTAGATAGCGTTGTGTAGAATGTTGTGGAATATTTATTTATTTTGACAGGAAATAAATTGATGATATCTGCCTACTCAGTCACAGGTAAAAATAACAAGGGGTATATTTTGATTTCGTCAAAAAGAACTTACCGAATGCCATACTAAACAAAATGTATGAGTTGGAATTCAGTGCTGTTTTTTTAAAGAATTAGTAATCCAAATTACAAGTATTCCATCCAATGAATGATGAACTCTAACACCTCCGATTTTCTATATTTCGAAATCAAACATTGCTTGCGTTAGGAGTGTGTTGACATCGGTTGTATAATAGCCAGGATAGTACCACAGGATCTTTCGATCGCAAATCCGACACTTTAGCGCCTAAGCTACCGACGCTAATTAACAATGTATTATATAAATATTCCACAACATTCTACACAACGCTATCTAGACCCATGGTAAGCTTAATTAGCTTGTCTTATGGAATCTAGAATGCGGAGAAACATGTACTTAGATACTTTTTTTTTGTAAACACATACTTATTATACATAGAAACACCCAGACCAATGCAAAAAAACAATATTCATGCATACAAATAGTTAAGTCGCGTTTGGTCCAATTGTCAAAAAAAAAGGACTTGGATAGGTTAGGTTAGAAGGCATTAGGCCTTCGTAGTTATTTTTTTATAACCACCCAGAAGCAGGATAGAAAGTCCGTGATTTTTTGCTGTTTTTGACAATTGGACCGCGTTTGGACCAAACGCGACTATTTGCACTGAGCGGGGATCGAACCCGCGCCTCCTGCGTAGCAGTCGCGTTCACTTCCACCACGCCACAGAGGCTGTCATGTACTAATGCAGCTTCTTCTTCTTCTTTTCGTGTCAACGATTCACTTTTATATATCTACACTATTCGGGAATAAAATTCTGCCATCTTAATTGCGCTGTCAGTGGTTTTATTTAGGTTGTCTTTAGTACATGAAGTAGGGCAGGGACACGAGACCAAATGCGCCATGGACTGCACGGGGGCACCGCAGTCACATGCAATTAGGCCCGGGTCTCGCATTCCCCACCTGCATAGAATTGTCTAGACCGATCAACCTGTGTACGTAGACGATTAAGGCTTCCATACGGGCCAAGAGAGGTTCCACCCGGTAGTTTTTCCTGGGGAGGTAGGAAGTCCGAAGGTGGTGGTTGTTTTTCTTTCCATAGGGAAGTTCTCATCGTGACAGGATGTCCGTGTGCGGGTGCGACTTTCGCGTTCTGCATGAAACTCTTACGACTCTTTAAGCGGGCTCTAGGTGGTTGATGTCCATATAGGCAGTGTCGGGAGTCGGTAATGCAGCTATAGTTGGTACTAACCTTCGACAGGTTGGCTGGACTCTGCCAGGGCTGAGATGACGGACCCAAGCGTTACGAGTGACTTGTTAATATGAGCACCTTCCACTAGCCGCTGCCCCGTGGCGCCGGTCGCGTCTGCTCGCTCGCTGGGAACAACAGTATTTTATCTATACAGAACATGTATTTAAAATCATATCTTAAATATGGACCACCGGGTGTTACCATGTTGGATAAGGTTATAAAAACGAACACATCCAGGGAAGTTTTAAAATCGCTCCCAAAGTCGAGAAGCTCAAAGAAAAGCGCCTACGCTGGTATGGACATATAATGAGGCGTCCCGAAGATCATATGGTAAAAACAGCCATAAACATTCCCACGACGAAGCGAGAGCGCGGAAGACCCCCCCGCCACTTGGTTAACGACGGTCCAAAAGGACCTGAAGGAGGCGAAAGTAGACACCGAAACAGCGCAAAACCGTGCTCTATGGAGAAAGAGGTCAAGGAAAGCCGACCCCGCCTAAAGCTAATGAATGAATCTAAGAAGAACCAAATTCCAAATGACAAATACAAAGAGGAGGCGGCCTAAGTAATCTTGCACTGTGTCGCGTGGGTATACCATGTCGTCATCACAGTAGATATGGCGTCAGTGTGCTGTCGGTATTTGTCCAAATAGAATTCTACTTGACGCTAGAAAGCGAAGTTTTGTCTTTCAGTACGTCCCTGATACATTTATACCTCGTGCCAAATGGATTGAGAATAAAGTTCGTTGACCTTGCGACAAGATGGATCGGTTTCTTAGGGGTTGTAAACATTTTTCACACTGCAGCGAAACCGACTGAAGCGCCACATGGCGCCCGTGTGAATCTTTATTTTTGTTACACAAAATCACTTATGATACGATTTACAGGTGGTAGAAATTTGATGGCACAAATTTGACACTTATTTCGACCGGGTTGGTACCACCGTGCACAAGTGCGAAAAATCCTCCATAGTAATCCAATCTCGGTTCAGCCGGGCCGAGGTGATGGTAGTCGCAGCACTAGTGGGACCGGTGGGTTTTGGCGTAGTCTAGTGGGGTGTGACGCGGGGCGCCGCGCCGGGCAGGGAGACCCGTAGAAACGGTGGTGCCGCTGGCCGCCCGCGGCATAGTACAGGGGCCCAACTGGGACTAACCACCCTGGGAGGCTGCACCACCAGGTCGCGCATAATCCCGATATGGTTCGTCGTGCCGGTTGGCGACCGGACGGGAGCCCGGCGACCATATTCGGGAGGGTACGGGGGCCCTTCCGTTCGGCGCGTCGGCTCTCGTCACGCCTCACATTCATAGATAAAACCAATCTCCCATGTTTTGTCACGCGGTGCTGCGGCGACAATCACCTCTTTTTCACGCCTTCCCTTACCCTTCACCTCATGGCAGCGCACACAACCAAAACTGTTGAAACAGCGGCTAGGGACTCTCCCACAAAAACTCTATTTGAGGTGGAGTCCACGAACATCTGTGGGCTCCATAAGAACCTCAACGCCGTCCACCAACACCTGGAGACGGCGAAACCAGCTATGCTGTTTCAACGGAGACACAAATACGCCGCCCTGACGACACGACCTACCTGCTTTACCCCGGCTATGTTATCGAGGAAAATTTCCGAGCAAAAGCCGGGGTGTGCGTGTTTGTTAGGGCGGATATTTGTTGTCGCCGTTTGCGCTGTCTAGAGGACCCATCCTTTTCCATCCTTTGGGTACACGTAGACCATGGCTCCACGAGTCAGGTCTATGTGTGCCTTTACCGTTCCCATACAGGAGATGCAGAGATAACTCGACTATTCGAATACCTGAGTCAGACGGCAGATGATGCGCAGGAGCGGTTTCCGAACGCCGAATTGGTGTTTTTGGGGGATTTTAACGCCCACCACAAGATCTGGTTGGGCTCCGCCAAAACAGACCATGCGGGAAGAGCCACTCACGCATTTGCCCTGGCGCATGATTTGACTCAATTGGTGCACAAGGTCACGAGGATACCAAGAGAGTCCGGCCTAGAGCCCTCTCTGCTTGACCTTCTGTTGACGAGTCACCCGGACCAGTACAGTGTCTCGGTGATTGCTGCTTTAGGTAACTCCGACCACTGTCTGGTCCGCTCCACCGTGCCCATTGTAGCGCCCCCACGACCCGTGCAGGGGAAGAGGCGGCTATGGCACTACTCGTCAGCGGACTGGGATGGATTGCGCGACCATTATGCGTCCATCCCGTGGGTTGAACGCTGCTTTGAGGGTAAGAACCCATCTGAGAGCGCTACTGCCGTCGCCGGTGAGATCGGTCTAGGTATGGAATACTATATCCCATACACCGATGTCACCGGAGTCCGCGGAGCGCGTCCGTGGTTCGGTCGCGAGTGCGCGGAGGCTGTTGAGCATAAAAAGTTTGCGTACCGCGCCTGGGTGCCGGCGCGCGCCACGCGCGATCCCAACGTGGGTCCCTTCAAGGCGGCGTACAACAGAGCCACAAAGGTCTGCAAGAGGGCATGCGTCAGGGCGGATGCCCAGCGCATAGCACGGCTGGGCCAAGAGCTAGTGGCGCATCCCACGGGTAGCCGTGGCTACTGGCAACTGGCCAAAGCCGTGCAAGCCAACTTCTGCCAGCCCTCGCTGCCCCCGCTGAGCAATCCCGATGGATCTCTGGCCCATGAGCCGCAAGAGAAAGCAAATTTGCTGGTCAATCTCTTCGCGGCCAACTCCCGAGTCGATGATTGTGGTATGCAACCACGGACAATGCCCATTGGTGACCACGCAATGCCTGATATACGTATCAGGCAACGCGATGTCCGTGCAGTACTGCAATCACTCGATGTCCGGAAAGCCAGTGGTCCTGATGGTATTCCAGCGGTTGTACTTAAAAAATGTGCAGCGGAGTTATCTCCTATGCTAACGCGGCTGTACCGACTGTCCTACAGTTCGGGTACAGTGCCTTCGGTTTGGAAGGAGGCGAATGTCCAGCCGATCCCCAAGAAGGGGGATCGCTCGGACCCAGCCAACTATCGACCCATAGCCGTCACCTCAGTGCTGTGTAAGGTGTTCGAGCACATAATTAACACACAGCTCATGCGCCACCTAGAGGATCACTCCTTGCTTAGTGACCGGCAATACGGTTTCAGACCGAAACGGTCAACGGGTGATCTTCTAGCGTACATGACCCACCTTTGGGGTGAGGCTATGGAGAAGCACGGTGAGTCACTGGCAATTAGTCTTGACATCGCCAAAGCTTTCGATAGGGTATGGCACAAATCGCTTCTTTCCAAGCTACCAGCCTTCGGCCTGCCTCCTAGACTGTGTAACTGGGTTGCAAGCTTCCTGCAGGGGCGCCGTATTCGCGTCCTTTGTGATGGACGAGCTTCGGATTTCTTGCAGGTAAATGCTGGCGTGCCGCAGGGTTCCGTTTTATCTCCCACTCTCTTTCTTCTGCATATCAATGACATGCTCTGTAACGGAAACATTCACTGCTATGCAAACGACAGCACCTTACACGGGAGTTATCATGCACATCCTGCGGCCAAGCAGTCTGATATCGCGGAAAAAAGGCAGCTTCTTGTCACAGAGCTGGACCGGATCCTGGACCACATTTCTCAATGGGGCGCTAGGAACCTGGTCGAGTTCAATGCCAAGAAGACCCAGGCATGTGCGTTTACAGCTAAGGTATCTCCTTTCCTTCCCCTTCCCACTCTTCAGAGCACACCACGGCCACTGCAGGATCACCTCACTATCCTCGGTATGGATGTTCGCTGCAAACTGAATAACAAAAACTATATCGAGAGTATCATCAAATCAGCCTCGCGTAAACTCGGAGTCCTGAACAGAGTGAGACGTTTTTTCACGCCGGAGCAGCGGTGTCTTCTATACAAGACCCAAATTCGTTCCTGCGTGGAATACTGCTCACATCTCTGGGACGGCTCCGCAAAGTACTTATTAGATGCTCTAGACAGTTTGCAGCGACGTGCGGTCCGCATTATTGGGGATCCTGAGGTCACGAACACCCTCGAGCCTTTGCAGATGCGTAGAGATGTTGCGTCTTTGGCAGTTTTCTACCGTCTCTACCATGGTGAATGTTCTGACGAGCTCTTCCAATTAGTCCCACCCTCCCCTTTCCTTCACAGGACGACACGTGCAGGGCTAAGATGTCATCCATTTACGGTGCAGAGTATACCTGCTAGAACCAAGCGTTTCAGTGATTCATTCCTATGCCGCACCACTAAGACCTGGAATTCCCTGCCAGCTCACGTGTTTCCTTCTTCCTACAGTCCCGGGTCCTTTAAGCGGGGCGTGAAAAGGCATCTAATGAGGCCGTCAAGCTGAGTGCCACCACTGTTAACATGGTAAATGTTTACGATGGTGACCCTCTTTCCGAGACTTTGCCTTTAGCTTAACATCAGGCGAGGTGAAGTCAAATTGACGTGTCCTGTATAAAAAAAAAAAACGATATTTACTGCAAACTACATTCTTAATTGATCTTTCACGGCTTATAGTGACATCTAGTGTGAAATAGTTATACTACGTAAACTAAGGCCAACGAAGCGAGAGAAAAAAGGTAAACAAAGTTTCAGCTGTTCCAAACATTTATCATACGCATTCCAGACAGGAATGAAATTGCTCATAAGATGGTGGACCTGACAGTATAGTACCGCTGTGCTACGAAACACGCAACAACAGTTGTCACTCGGTCATTATCGTGTACGTGTGACATGTGCGATAAGGACAGAGAAAATAATCGCTAGTTATCGCGACGTAACTCAGTAATGGTCGCCTTGTTTATCTTTTTTCTCTCATCTCGTTGGCTTTACTTTAGTAAGATGGACGTACAATGGAAAGAGCTTTCGAGTATGCAGCACATTCTAGTTATATTTCTAGTTATACAGACCTGCCGGCCAAGTCCACGAGGTGCACCTTGGAGACGGTCTCGCTGGGCATGTTGTTGTGCCGCAGGTAGCTCGCCTGCACGAACGTGATGGTGAAGATGGCGTGCGAGCGAGACGACACGTCGTTATACAGACATACAGACATACAGACCTGCCGGCCAAGTCCACGAGGTGCACCTTGGAGACGGTCTCGCTGGGCATGTTGTTGTGCCGCAGGTAGCTCGCCTGCACGAACGTGATGGTGAAGATGGCGTGCGAGCGAGACGACACGTCGTTATACAGACATACAGACATACAGACCTGCCGGCCAAGTCCACGAGGTGCACCTTGGAGACGGTCTCGCTGGGCATGTTGTTGTGCCGCAGGTAGCTCGCCTGCACGAACGTGATGGTGAAGATGGCGTGCGAGCGAGACGACACGTCGTTATACAGACATACAGACATACAGACCTGCCGGCCAAGTCCACGAGGTGCACCTTGGAGACGGTCTCGCTGGGCATGTTGTTGTGCCGCAGGTAGCTCGCCTGCACGAACGTGATGGTGAAGATGTCGTGCGAACGAGACGACACGTCGTTATACAGACATACAGACATACAGACCTGCCGGCCAAGTCCACGAGGTGCACCTTGGAGACGGTCTCGCTGGGCATGTTGTTGTGCCGCAGGTAGCTCGCCTGCACGAACGTGATGGTGAAGATGGCGTGCGAGCGAGACGACACGTCGTTATACAGACATACAGACATACAGACCTGCCGGCCAAGTCCACGAGGTGCACCTTGGAGACGGTCTCGCTGGGCATGTTGTTGTGCCGCAGGTAGCTGGCCTGCACGAACGTGATGGTGAAGATGGCGTGCGAGCGAGACGACACGTCGTTATACAGACATACAGACATACAGACCTGCCGGCCAAGTCCACGAGGTGCACCTTGGAGACGGTCTCGCTGGGCATGTTGTTGTGCCGCAGGTAGCTCGCCTGCACGAACGTGATGGTGAAGATGGCGTGCGAGCGAGACGACACGTCGTTATACAGACATACAGACATACAGACCTGCCGGCCAAGTCCACGAGGTGCACCTTGGAGACGGTCTCGCTGGGCATGTTGTTGTGCCGCAGGTAGCTCGCCTGCACGAACGTGATGGTGAAGATGGCGTGCGAACGAGACGACACGTCGTTATACAGACATACAGACATACAGACCTGCCGGCCAAGTCCACGAGGTGCACCTTGGAGACGGTCTCGCTGGGCATGTTGTTGTGCCGCAGGTAGCTCGCCTGCACGAACGTGATGGTGAAGATGGCGTGCGAGCGAGACGACACGTCGTTCATCTGTGTGGACGCCGTCGTGCGGTGTAAGTTGCCGCGGTGCATACACTCCTGACAATAAAATGAACTAATTAAAGTGAGCGCTTGACGAAAAAATCTAGAATGCGGATAAACATACTTAGATACTTTTTTTGTAAATACATACATATTATACATAGAAACACCCAGACCAATGCAAATAGCCATATTCATGCATACAAATATTTGCACTGAGCGGGGATCGAACCCACGCCTCCTGCGTAGCAGTCGGGTTCACTACCGAAACGCCACGGAGGCTTTAAAGTAGCATAGGTATACCATACCAATCAAAACCAAAAAAAAACAAAAATAGTCTAAGGGCCGTATTCTAAAATGACACTCAGCCTGAATCGCGATTTATCTGACAGATATACAATCTGTCCTCAGATAAATCGCGATTCAGGCTGAGTGTCATTCCAGAATACGGGCTTAAGTCACGCCTTAATCCGATATCGCCATCCGATAATTGCCAGTGAAAATATCATAACTAAGAGAGAATAGCGATAATCCCCAAAATAACCGAAATTCTGAATATTATCAACAAATGAACCTTCTGTTATTTTTCACATGATTAATAACATTAATACTTTTAATAAGGAGCGGTACACCGTGAAATCGGTGTTCCAGAATGCGGCTGAACATATAAAGTGAACTACTTTACATCAGCTATTTGTTAGAGTAAGTAATCATGCCATGTGCACAAGAACTGACAAATAGACGCGTGCAATAACAGTAGTCACGCGATCGTACTCGAACCGCAAATAACTATTTTAAATTAGCTGACCCGGCGTACTTCGTATCGCCAATTTTTTTCTGCCCGCGTAGCGTCCGATCCCGTTCCCGCTGCATCCTCTACCACATACATATAAACCTGTTTCTTGAATTACTCTATCTTATAAAAGAAACGGCATTAAAATCTGTAGCGGAGTTTTGAAGATATAAGCATAGGGACGGGCAGACGTGGAAAGCGACTTTCCTTGATACTATGTACTATGTATACTGAAGCGGCGAGCAACAATGTTTTTTTTATTAGTAAAAACCCGTGCAATTACTATCAGAGAGAAAAATCGTGTTTTTCTTCGTAGTGTCAGTGGCAACAACTTAAAAACTTAGATGCAGCAGCCAACCTGCGACCTCAACCTATTTAAGGATGTCCAGGTGTAGTCAGAGACAAACCAACAAAGAAAAGTAAGAGCTCGTTTATAATCAGTTGCTTCGGTTCTATAAAACTTTGTATAGCAGTTTCCAGGCAACTAAATAATAATGTGGCTCTTCAAGGCATTAGGGCGGACGCCTTGAAGTTTGCTGCAAAATGCCCCGCAACAGAACAGGACTGCAGTCGCTTAGCAGCCGACCGTTATTTATGCATATGGATTAACAAAGCAATGCGACCGCAACATTGCAGTCATATTGCTATCTCGCGCGTTAGTTTACGGCAAATTTGAAGGCACCCTCTAAGAAAGAAAGAGAGAAAATGCGTTTCTGAAATACAAAATACGAAATAACACCCACAAAAATAAATATAAAACATAGATTATATATGTTTACAGCGTCAGCAGCGCGAGTGTGAATTCCACATCTTTTTTTTTTATCGTGCCAGAAATCCCCACGGAGCCGGTAAAGGCGGTTATGTCGCACTCGAACCGACCAAAACGCACGCCGTCTTGGCTCTTTGGTTGCCGGAGGTGAGATTGCCGAAAGCATATCTCTTGCACCCCGGCAGACTCGCACCCCGGCAGGCAAGTTTGGGGGGCGATGCACATGTCCATAACCCAATGTAACCGCTTCCCACCACTCGTGTGTTACTTTAGTGATATGAACAAAAGAGTTAACAATCACAAACCTGTATATCATCATAATCCGACACCAGATGCTTCGACAGGTCCTGAACATACGGTCCTAACTTCGGATGCTCCCTGACCCTCAGGGAGTGGCCGGCATCAGTGGCCAGCAGGTCCTTGACCCGTTCGTTGTATATCTCCAGGTAGCTGACCTCGGTGCGGTAGGAGGCACCTGACTCCTTGCCGGCAGCCACGCGGGAGAAGAGTTGCCGACAGATGCGAGGGATTAGGCCTTGGTACTCCTGTAATTAGATAAAGAGATTTTAGAGAACTCGTTGAAATTGTTTCATTACAATATGTGATATTTGCGTAAACTTAAACAGTATTTGTGGAGGAATGGGGTGATAATATTGTTATGGCACATAGGAATTTTTTTATGAAATATTAAAGCAAGCGCTGAGAAGCACGCCTCCTCATTCCGGGGGCGAGTCGGGGACACCGTCATCCCCCCTCTCAAGGAGGGCTAGACCGTAAGGGATGGCCCTGGGTCGGCCGGGGTACGAGGGATATGTCGATGACAACCTCACCTCCGGCCTAGCACCACGACTCACAGTTGGCATGCGGTTTAAATCGGTTCGAGTCCGACATAACCTCCCTTTTCGGCTCCGACAGGCGGGGGTATCCGAGGGGACATACGCACGAAAAAAAAGTATCAAGCCTGGCCCAATGGTTTATACATGTGGTATCACCACATATAATCTCCAGCTGCACTCGAGGCTTCCACCTCCGAGTTCAAACCAAACTCTGGTGTACCAGAATAGTATCAAGTGGACCCTCATTCCCAACCGACCACCTGAGTTGTCCACCTGGTTGGTCAGTTAGGAATAAATGTTCCTAACCACCCACCTTGTGCAGCTGGTGGGTCAGTTAGTAACAAAATATACTAACCGACCACCTGTGACTGTATAAAATGCTGTGGCTCGTATGTATAGATTTAAGCCGCGGTTACGCTTACGTTGAATAGATTTTTCCGTAAATTATAAATTTTCCTGCAGGAACATATTCTTCTACAGAAAAAAGTATCCTATTTACCTTTTTTATTATTAGGTCGTGGTAGGTAGCATCAGATGATTTATTACTCGTATAGATTATAGCACATTTTATCTTATTAAAAAGAGTTCACAACTATGATTTAATGACTAATTATGTAATAGTAGATCATTAAATGACCTAATGATCCAATAAGTGCATACTACGACAGTTTGTTTTTTTAGCATTTTATACAGTCATAGGTGGTCGGTTAGTATATTTTGTTACTAACTGACCCACCAGCTGCACAAGGTGGGTGGTTAGGAACATTTATTCCTAACTGACCAACCAGGTGGACAACTCAGGTGGTCGGTTAAGAACGGGGGCAAGTGGAAACATGTCATCTCTGTATACCTTACTGGAAAGAATCGTGCCTGTACGTATGTAAATATAAATGAATGCTTCTTTGTACGCCTGTCCTCTGTACATTCCGATGTCATTCATCCGATTGCAATCAAACTTAGGTAACCTGTTGTGCACATAACCGTGAAGGTCCCAGTTAAAAAAAGACACATTGCAACACATTCTAGGTATTAACTATGCACGCTGTTGTCCGCATCGATGAAGCCACGTGGATTACTGATGCCGTTCCAGCGACCCACGGGAACTTATCCCCGGGAATAATAGCACAGACTACTGTTATTCCAGAGAATAATCTCACTATCACTTTCTGCCTCGCACAACTAAACAGTGGAATGAACTGTCACCAGCGGTATTTCCGAACCAATACGACCTTGAAACCTGAAAGAAAAGAGCGTACTCTGGTGTTGCGCGTGGCCATGGGCGGCGGTGATCGTTTACCATCAGGCGATCCGTCTGCTCGTTTGCCTCCCTATTCTATAAAAAAAACATCCTCCTAGCATAATATGTCCCGGTTGAATCCAAAGTCCCATCAGAGTCCACCATCTAGACTTCAATCTCTCTTCATCCTTAAATCCGATTGCATAAAAGCCGTATGTGTAAACAAAAAGAGAAGGAGTAAGTGGATTCTCGATTCCAAAAGGCAATATTCAAAACTTGCCTTTTGGAATCGAGAATCCACTTACTCCTTCTCTTTTTGTTTACACATACGGCTTTTATGAGAGCGGAAACCATCTGTACCCCTAGCATGAAGGCGGAGAGAACGGAGCCGAGGAACGGCCGCCTGCCTACTGTGAAACTATGTGTGTGTGAAGCCGGCCAATCACAATGTTCTGTTCTCTTGATACGTTTATATTACGATTACGGTAGTTTTGGAACTCCCTGCCAGCTCACGTGTTTCCTTCTTCCTACAGTCCCGGGTCCTTTAAGCGGGGCGTGAAAAGGCATCTAATGAGGCCGTCAAGCTGAGTGCCACCGCTGTTAACATGGTACATGTTTACGATGGTGGCCCTCTTTCCGAGACTTTGCCTTTAGCTTAACATCAGGCGAGGCGAATACAAATTGACGTGAGCTTTTGAAAAAAAAAAACGTTTTTCGTGCTGAAGATGATGATGCTCGTTGGTGCGGCCTGGCCAGGTCAGGTTATGTTCCGCGATCTTATGAACGCTGAGGATTACCCTTATCGTTTTGCTGATTCGCGCTTGCTTCATACCAGTACTATTGGTACAGTTCTGAGGATATAACACTGACGTCAGCTGATCTTGGAGCGCGGAACCAGTCCTATAGCGATTAGATAACTTCGCTTATCTATCTCAAGTCCAATGTCATTAACAATGCGATAGCTAAACGCCGCTATTAACTACTAGATAACCTTGAAAATATCCAGTTTTCTACATATAATTATTTACAAAAAAAAATATGTTTATGGTTATCTGCTTTCTAAAACACTGATTAGAAGTTATGTGCTTAGTTAGACGATGTGTAGTTTATTGCAGAATATTGATTTGAGACTGAAACCGGTCGGGTGAATTTTTTTTTTTTATATACAGGACACGTCAATTTGACTTCACCTCGCCTGATGTTAAGCTAAAGACAAAGTCGCGGAAAGAGGGTCACCATCGTAAACATTTACCATGTTAACAGTGGTGGCACTCAGCTTGACGGCCTCATTAGATGCCTTTTCACGCCCCGCTTAAAAGACCCGGGACTGTAGGAAGAAGGAAACACGTGAGCTGGCAGGGAGTTCCAGGTCTTAGTAAATATAGTGAAAAGTACAGTGTCTCACTCAATATGTGTAGATTTCACCAAGTGCCATCAATCAACATTATACCGAATATTTTTTTGTTTATGCTTACTTTTTTGGTATGGCCTAGATATAGTGCTGTGTTCTAGCACATTCTTATTTATTATACTAGCGGATCCGGCAAACGCTATCCTGCCCAGAGAGCCAGGACAACGTTACTTTGATGACATGCCGACAGAAGCGTGTTTTCAAACCCATTGGAATATACAATTCGTTCAAATTCGTCCAGTCGTTTACAAGAAGTTGGGGGCTTGGGGGTGACCAACACGCGTACAGAAGAATTATGATTATGTTTGGCGAAATGAAGACTATATGAGTGTAAAATGTGATCCACGGGTGATTTTGGTACCCCACTAACCTCGTGATATAATTGATGGACAAGGCTTTCCTTCATTTTGGGTTTCGATCAGACGACAGTCACGATTACAAAAGTGAAGATAGCATGAAAGTAGATCTAGGTAGTTTCCCTACAAATCAATTTACCTCTAAAATGAATGAATTATGGACTCCTAAACATCTAACTTGGTTCTCGGGTTTCTGGAATCTAGTCTTTAAGTCAGTGCCTATATAGGTCTGCTAGTGAATGCAGTAGAAGTTTAGGTGGAATTAGTGTAATAAATAAATAAATAAATAAATATTTCCCAACATTCTACACAACGCTATCTAGACCCATGGTAAGCATAGCTTAACTAGCTTGTGTTATGGAATCTAGAACGCGGATAAACATACTTAAATACATTTTTTTTTTGTAAATACATACATATTATACATAGAAACACCCAGACCAATGCAAATAGCCATATTCATGCATACAAATATTTGCACTGAGCGGGAATCGAACCCGCGCCTCCTGCGTGGCAGTCGCATTCACTACCGCCACGCCACGGAGGCTGTTGTGGTAATGTCTATCTCTTCGGCGGTTTTCAGACATAAATACATATAACTGTATAGTATGTGGTGTAGTGATGAAGTCTGAAGGGTCTTCACTTACCGAAGAGCCCATCATTGTGAAGGTCTTTCCGGAGCCAGTCTGTCCGTATGCAAAAACGCAAGCATTGTACCCTTCGAAGGCACTGTCTATCACGTCCAGTCCCAAGTCTGCAAAGACCTGAAGATAAAAAAAATATATTTCAATTAGTGCACATTGATAACTTATGCAAATCGATATGATAATCTGAAGGTGATTCAATTCAAAAGAAAAACATTACATTTACCCATAACTAAAATTAGTTAAAGCTAAAATCCTTGTATAAGTTGTCTCAATAAGAGTGTACTTTTTAATTTCAAAATAAAAGCAAGTATTTTATGACAGACTTGTGATATTTTTATTGTATTTTAAAGAAGACATGTTCCGATTATGTATGGAATAAAATATCTGGCATTTCCATGAAATTTTCCATGACTTGCACAGAGATGTGGCTGTATCTCACCGATGACGCGTTGGATTTTCGATTTGAGCTCAGGAATTATTTCGGGTTTATTCGCACAAACTCGAGATTTCACAAAACACCAAAGAAAAAAATTGCACGGCGTTAAATTGCACGATCTTGGTGGCCAGTTGACATCAGAATTACGTGAGATAATGTGTTCTGGAAATCGTTGCTGCAATAAATCGATTGTTTGTAATGAGTTTTTACAATTGTAACGGGTTGTTCTTTCGAAAAGCGCTCCATTTTTAATAATCGGAATAAACTGAGGTGACAACAGTAAAATTTGAGTTACCACTTGGATGAAAAAAAAAAAAACAATTTTAAAAAGTGCACTCTTACTAGACACCCTTGATCCTTGTACTTCGGAAGTTACTGGTCAGGATTCAAAGTCGGGATCTCTCAATGGTAAGGCCGACTACTTAACCAGTACCGACGCTTTTGTTGGATATAAATGATAAAACTCGGTTCTTGATTTGGCATGTTGGGAAGAATGAGTTAATATTATTTCTAAAATGTGCGCAGTGTTTTCTAAATAAAACATTTTTTTTTTCTTTCTTTCTAATGTGCAAGCAATAAAAAATATTGCTTGAACTACTACTGCCAGTGGGGACGCTGTTTGATCAGCCCTTCTATGTGGGGCCATTCCACCCAATTCCCCTGTAACGACTGCCATACATGTTCGTATGGCAACCGGGACCGACAGCTTAACGTGCTCTCCGAGGCACGACCAGACCAATGCAAATACTCATATATAAGCATACAAATATTTGCACTGAGCGGGGATCGTACCCGCGCCTCCTGCGTAGCGGCCGTGTTCACTACCGCTACGTCACGGAGGCTGTGCTTGAACCCTATATCTTGGACCTAAACCGCGAGATATAAAAGGCCCTGGTGCGCGCAGATTGTTTTGTAGTAATCTATACTTGGTGAATGTGAGCTCATCCACGGCAGTAGCACTCTGTGCTATCTTCAAAACGTATACTGCGCATATAGAGCAGACTTTGAGCACTTTTTAGGTCCAAGATATATGAATCGAACAATAATACACTCTGAATACATAGGGCAAAAGAATCTTCTCGGGCGGGACTCGAACCCGCAGTCTTTCCCTTACATGGGGAATGCCTTGAAGACGTAAAAGATGGGAAATTTGAATCACATCGGGCGTGTCTTGGTAGCCGAATTGGTCATGGCATTCCCCCTGTAAGGGAAAGACTGCGGGTTCGAGTCCCGCCCGAGAAGATTATTTTTCCCTATGTATTCCATTTGTAATGTATAGTTAGCATACTAACCGCCGTTCCCAATAAGATACTTACAGTTAAAGATAGATAGCATCTACGGATAAAGTGCTCGGCTGTTTAAATTCAAAACATAGTAACTCCTATTTCACACCAATTTCGGAAAATAAAATTATACCGCGATGCGCTTTCCCGCAAAAAGCTCAGTTACTATGTTTTGAATTTAAACAGCCGATACGTAATATTTGACTGTTGCGATCTATCTTTAACTGTAAGTATGTTATTGGGAACGGCCGTTAATGCCGTAAAAATTCATTCAATAATACACTCTTCAAAATTTCATGAGGTACATCCTGCTGTCTAACAGAAAGGCAGTGTTATCTTAGTAATGTGGAGATCCGGTAGAGATGACCGTCGGAGGTACTGACCTGTTCCTGTGGCGCATAATGCTTGTCCTCGTGCGCGAACGACCAGTAAGAGTGGTCGAACGTGAAGTCCTTGTACTTCTCCCGGCTGCCGTCATTTTGTTCTTTGCTATTCTGCAAAAGAAGATGGAATTAATTTCAATGACTTTACTTAAATGTTAGGGAGATAGAGAGCACTTCTACGCGTAGCGTTCTTGCCATTTTTCTTCTTTTATAAAGCGTACAGACAATATCAGATCGAACAAAGTACTCAAAATGATCTTAATAACTTGGTTTTTGATTCTTGATTGATTGATGTAATATTAGGTACACACCTCTAGCATAACAACATAAACTCACGCCTGTATTCCCCAAAAGGGTAAGCAGAGGTGCTAGCACCCACATTTCGCCAGCTTATGTTTAGGTCCCAATGTAATAGGTGGCGAGCCTATTGCCATTAACCGGGCACTTATAAACCTGCGATAAATACACACATAACTTCGAAAAGCCTCTAGTTCAGACAAAAATACAATTTAAATCAATAAAATAGTTTGATTTACTCTAAAACTTTGGTACCAAGATCATTTTGAGATTTACGTGCGACCGAATACAATGATTGGTGAAATGTGGGTGTTAATTCACCTCTGCCTACCCTCCGGGGATAAAGGCCTCTTTCCGAGACTTTGGCTTTAGCTTAAAAAACTTATGTATGTTTTTTTAATTTTTTCTTTATAAAGACACGTCAATTTGACGTCACCTCGCCTGATGGTAAGCTAAAGGCAAAGTCTCGAAAAGAGGGTCACCATCGTAAACACGTATAACATCAGAACATATTACATAAAAAAGCACATAATATTGTTCATCCGAGTGATTCAGGTATTGCAATAGGAATGAAATTAACGATCGTTATTTTTTTGTAAAAGTAATTAATATTGCAGCAGTGTGTGAGATCACATACATTCTAATCCTAGCCATTGTGTTGCAGTGTGAGAAGACGAGTGGGTCATCATCATTACAAAAAAAAAGGATCGAAGTATGTTTATCCCCATTCTAGATTCCATAACACAAGCAAGTTAAGCTTACCATGGGTCTAGATAGCGTTGTGTAGAATGTTGTGGAATATTTATTTATTTATCTCGTTTAAAAAACGTCGATAGACCATGCATCCATACCTTATTTCTTTCTTTTCTTTTTTTTTTAAATAATAATACATAGTGTATAGCAAAGTCAGTTTCTGCGTCTATTCTTCCCTATGTATGCTTATATCTTCAAAACTACGCTACAGATTTTGATTCGGTTTCTTTTAATAGATAAAATAATTCAAGAATAAGGTTTATATGTATAATACATACTTAATATAGTAGAGGATGCAGCGGGAACGGGAACGGACGCCACACGGGCGGAAAAAAATTGGCGGTAAGAAGTTCACCGGGATAATATAAATGCGAAAATAGCTATGTCAGTCTGTCTATCTGTTAAGCTTTCACGCCTAACTGAACCGATTTTGATTAAATGTGGCATAGATTAGACCTTGAGAAAGGACATAGACTGTATTGTCGCGATAACCGACATCCACGCGGGCAACATTTAGTCATCTCTAAATCCTTTTTCGAGCACTTGAGCGCTTCTTTTTCGCGATGTATTTCCAACTTAAAAAGTTAGCATAATAATTGCTATAAAAATTTCATTAAAATAAATCCTTTTTCCTAAGAAAGGATACCTGAAAATTGACACTACTATAAAAGTGAGTGGTCTGCAGCATACCCCTCATATATTTTTTGCTACAGGTCAATTTATGAAACTAATCGCTATAATCAAAGTTATCAGATAAGTAGATAAGATATTATGTACTTTGACTAACGTTTGTCCGCAGCGTCACCCGTATGTAACATTATCTTCCGACATTGTAGCGTAATAAAATATATATGTACGCCAGTTTTAAAGTCGAATCTCTTGGTGTCATGCGAACATTAGCCACAGATATAACAATGATAGAATAGAAGGTTAATTAGCACAGGTGAGACATTAAAGAAATGGAGAGGAGAAAATATTAAGCCATCTCTATTATTTTGCAAATATGCGACCTTTACTGAGCAGTACATTTTCGCACCCTTTGCAGTCCTTGTGGTGCTGACGATACGACGACGCCAAGAACCTAGTTAGCAAATTGTTGAGGTCGAGGGACAAAACCGGTGACTCTCGCTCTTCCTCGTACCTGGGGCAAAAGTTGGCCGTAGCTATCCAGAGGAGCAATGCCGCTAGCGTCATGGGCCTCTTTGCCCCAGGTACAGTGAGAGGCGGGTTAATGGTTTTTTCTTATTAAAAAGCACACTATGCGTTACGTGCGATACGGGTAGGTGGACGCTTAACTTTAAGAATCAAACCTTCATCATCATCTACATTTACCTAGATGTTATTCTGATTGCAATTAAATTAAATAACAGATACGTTTGCTGATACCCCACATCCTGCAGTAAGTCTTGTTGCACTTAATGTCAATATTAAATAAGCGGTATGTTCCATTACTTCTGCACTTAAAGTACTTCCATTACTTCCATTACGAAATGCACTAAAGTACTTCAAATAGAAAAAAAAAACAAATTCTTCAAAACATTAACACAACATTATCTACTGTACTGTAATCTCAGCATCTACTCTATAACATAACTATGTCATTAGCAGTATCGTGACGTCACACACATTACTTCATCCATGGTAATCAGTGCGCAGAGTGCCGCGAACAAACGTTGTATTGTGTATATACTTAAGTATATTAAGGTTAATGATATTTTTCACATCACACCGGATTCGGCGAACCGGATTTGATGTTCTCTAAAGTTATGAATAACATTTTCGAATGGAATATTCGTGGTGAAAGATTTTAAACGTTTTAAAAGGAAGCTGGAAAGATTCGGTTTGGGGATAGAATGTTTTTGGTCAATGCTTTTTTGTCTAACTATAAAGAAGTATAAATCATTACCATGGTTCACAGTTACACAAAAAATATCTTAAAAAGTAGGATACGGTGTCACAGTCAGAAATGCTTCGATATCGCCTTTGGATTGTAGAGGTAAGATGGAGGATGAGGATGGAGGTAAGTTCAGCCAAATCCCAAACTCCAAGTTGAAAAGCTTCGGATACGACTGGGATTAACGCTAGTAGGAAGAAGAAGATCCCAGGTTCGGATCCACCATCCACTACCGATGTAAATCGTCTCCTAACATAATAAAGATTATGTTAGGAGAAAAAAACCGCGGTAGCCTAGTGGTATGGGTAATGGACTGCTGAGACGAGGTCTCGGGTTCGATCCCAGGTTTACCATGGCACACGCCAATGACTTTTCGAAGTTATGTGTGTATTTATCGCTGGTTTATAAGTGCCCGGTTAATGGCAATAGGCTCGCCACCTATTACATTGGGACCTAAACATAAACTGGCGAAACGTGGGTGCTAGCACCTCTGCCTACCGCTTCGGGGAATACGGGCGTGAGTTTATGTTATGTTATGTTATGTTATTCTTCATATAAAAAAAATACTGGAGGTGTTCACAGGATGATGTTTAAAAATCGGACATTTGAAAATAATGTAACAGACGAGAAGTTGAGATTACAATTACAGTAGCTATTATTCTGTACAGTAGTTTACGAAAATAACCAAAAAAAAAGAAAGTGAAGCTAGCGCGGGCTATGTAATATGTAATGACTAATTAAACAGCTTATCTAATATCCTTAGCGGAGCAATGGCTATTATCTTATTCTGCTGTGCAATTCTGTACACATATAACGTCGAGCACATTGCGACAGCCTTGATAAACATTTTCATTGAGGGATCTCCAGTGATGTCATGACAGCCTCCGTGGCGTAGAGGTAGTGAACGCGGCCGCTACGCAGGAGGCGCGGGCTCCATCCCCGCTCAGTGTAAATATTTTTATGAGGTCTGGTCGTGCCTCAGCGAGAGCATTCGTTAAGACGTCGGTCCCGGTTGCCATACAAACATCTATGGTAGTCGTTACGGGTAGTTAGAGTCCTCAAAAGTCCAATAAATGGTCTAGCTGCAATGCTTCGATATCGCCTTTTGGGTTGTGGAGGTCAGATGACAATCGCTTCACGGAAAATATCGAAGTTTAGCCAAATCTGCAGTTAGACTGGTAAAGCGAACCCCAACCCAGGGTCGGTTAAAAATAAAAATAATACAGCCTAAATCAGCTCCAAATCTCACGATGTCTCACACATAACCTTGCTAATCTCACAAGCTGACAAACAATAACACCCACATACTCGCAAGTACCTCTAGTCTAACACTCTAGCGGTAACTGTGAGAGTATAGTCTTATATGTAGTACATATTTAGAAACAATCTACAAATGTCTGCCGGCGATAACGTTAAGTTTATGGTCCATGACGAGATAAGCAGTAGTTATTTAGTTAGTTCAAGTATGTAGTACATCGTCCAATTGCTTTGGATGGCTCGCGTTGCTATTATATGCACCTATTCTACTTTATGTAGTTACTAGCTTTTGCGCGACCGCGTGGATTTTAGTTACCGCGACCAGCTAACTCCATAACAAATTTAATTCAAAAAAAATTCCAATGACATATGAATACATTTTAGACATTAAAGTCACCGTTTTTCTTTAGCTAACTCACTTTACTTCCCGTTCTTAGCGATGTTATCGCTATTTTCGTAAATATTACATTATTTCGTGAATTTACCACATTTTAATTGTGATAATTTACCACATTTTAATCCAGGGTGTGAGCTATCTCCATACCAAATTTCGGTAACAATTTTTGGTAGTTTTTACGTGAAAGACTAACAAACAAACATCCATCCATACTTAAAAACTTTCGCGTTTATAATATTTATAGGATCTATCATATATCTAATTTTCTTATTTGAATACTATGGAATCGAAAGTATTTACTTAGCATTATAAATGATTAAATGCAACAGACACGCCACTAGTATTTGTAGAATGTAAATAGGCATGACATCATGAAAATCCTGACATCTTGTTCAACTGCATTCTAATAATAGTCATTTTAAGGAATATAGATAGGAATTCATGAATGAGAGGAAGCCAGAATGGAACATTGGAGAGCACAGGGTTCGCTACCGATCCCTTTCGTCCCGCTTTTGGAGAAACTCCCTCCTGGACATGTTCTGCCCTGGACCAGATGGAAGTAATTAAACAGACTTCGGACTCAGGTCTGCCGAACCAAGGAATGCCGGGCTAGATGGGGGTTTTCAGAGCTTTTTGGGCGGACCTGCGATGTGAATGTGGAGTTACTCCACAGACAATGGCCAACCTCTTAACGTGTGCTAAATGCCCATATACATCAACACCAGAGAGAACGCCATACAGGTGGCAGCACACTGGAAGAACATAATTTGAGGGCCGAGGCGCCATCGCCACGATAGAAGAAGAAGAAGACATAATATTGCGCCGATTCCAAATAATTTAAACAATAGAGTTTTGCCGCTTTAGAGTGTTGTGTCCCTTACCAGTATTTAAAAATATCAAAAGCTGTTCCACAGTGAGATGGTTCACGTGTTTCCGCGCCATTGCAGGTTCTATTCAAGGCTATATCAGAGCTTAATGTACCCTAATCGTACTTTTTAATGTGGTGCTGAATCTTTACGACTTGTGGTTATATCAAATGCATAATATTATAATATCCATACTGTATTATAAATGCGAAAATAACTCTATTTGCCTGAATTGCTGAAACGATTTCGTTAAAATTTTGCATAGGGTTAGCTCATACCTTCACCAAAAAGGATTGCCGGATTCTCGATTGAACCAACTATACAGACCAAAGCCTCAGCCCGCACTTCATTTATTCCAGAAGGTGGCAATGGGCAATTGACACACGTGTCTGTCCGCAAGGTTTGTCATTCGCAATAAGATGACGTACAGTTACGCTGTCGTCATCTCTTCGCATCGCAAGAAGCTGGAATATTATCTGTCGCTGAACAGCGGCAGGTCCTGGTCGAGAACATTTACTTTTTGGGTATCGTGGGTGAGGTCCATTCTTGTTAGGGAGAAGGAGAAGAAGAAGCGGCGAGTTTCACTACAAGTGGGCAAGGAATCGTCCTTCAATCAGCAGGAGAGGTACAGGTGAGATTGACTTGAGCTCAAACATCTTAGCGGGGCAATTAATAAATCTATCCAACAAGTGATAACCAAAAGCACATGGCAAAAACAGTACGACACACTAGTGATTGGCCTTCAATATATTCCAGTGTTGCGTGTGCCGTGAAAGTTACATAACACATATAAACGTCATATTTCATTGGTGGAAACAGCTGTTCAAGCAACATGATTTATGGAATTATAAGTGTTAAGTTTAATAGTGGATGAAGTTAGTGAGAAATTGATAAGATAATTGAAAGCTATTTTTATTGATGTCGATTAGTTGTGATTTAGTATGATTTTAGATTGACGTGGTCATTTACATTGCCCAAATTACCATGTTAACCACATGTATAATACTCACAGGGATATTTACCATGTTTTGAATACTTTGACATTCGATAACAATGGGGAAATAACGAATTTAAAACTACTGAAACTTGGTAAATATTCCGGTGAGGGTTATACTATTAGGGCCTCATCATACTAGCGGTTTGCGAGCGGCTTCTGAGCCGGAGACTTCTCGCAGACGCGTTGCAAATACAGCCAACAACAGCATTTTCTTGTCGGGATCAATTTTGTTGTTGAGTCTACTGTCAGTATATCGTAAACTCACTACAAACCCGCGGCGAATACGTTGCGTATTGGCCACTGGGTTTTTTTGACACCTGCTGAGGAGGCTATTGAAAATTAGTAGTACTGGACATCAGATGAGATTGGCTGTGGCTCCGAAGATCTTGGTCCTATGGAGCGAATGTCTTTTTTTTATAAACGACACGTCAATTTGACTTCACCTCGCCTGATGTTAAGCTAAAAGCAAAATCTCGGAAAGAAGGTCACCATTGTAAACATGTACCATGTTAACAGTGGTGGCACTCAGCTTGACGGCCTCATCAGATGCCTTTTGACGCCCCGCTTAAAAGACCCGGCACTGTAGGAAGAAGGAAACACGTGAGCTGGCAGGGAGTTCCAGAGTCAAACAGGAAAGTAAAGTCTCCAGCTCAGCACTCTCACATAACATATATCCATATTGAGATACGATACAATCTCTTCTCAAATGATGCGGCGGTGCATTTTTGGTGTTAACAACAACATACCTCTACCACCTACAGATTCTTTCAAATATGTAAATGTTTATTAGAAGTGTGGGCTAGAATTTAAGAACTATGGAAAGTATAACAACATTCACTCGATATAACGCAGATACTAACAAATTGAAGTTAAGAAAATATGTTAAAGTAAAAATAATTATTACAAATATAGATTTCCTTGAGTTTTAGGTTATACACACAGATGTTTTGTTTCGTACGGCTAGACATGATGATGATAACGGTTTTGTTTCACGTTGCCAGGTAAGTCGCTAATGGAATGTATATTTCAATAGTTGTAGTTCAAAGTCGAGCTCAAAGAGTTTATTTAAAACTAGCTTTTGCCCGCGGCTCCGCCCGCATGGATGTAGTTTATCGCGACTAAACATAGCCTATGTCCTTTCTCAAGGTCTAATCTACCCTCATACCAAATTTCATCAAAATTGGTTCAGTGGTTTAGGCGTGAAAGCGTAACATACAGAGCGTAACATTCGCATTTATAATATTAGTATGGATTGTATAGCACTACTACAGCTTTTTGACGTCGAATTTTGCTTAAAACTAAGTTTACCACCGCTTCCTAGGTACCGGTGAAGAAGAATTGGCGCAACAAATTCCACTGTAGTATGATTAGTATGTTGGGTGTACTAGGGCTTTACCAACACTATCGGGGTTAAGTCAGCCTCGCCTGCTAGTCGGTGGTTTCCTCTGTGAGTGGGAAGATCAGACGGGACAAACAATAGCGGGAAAAGAATAAGGGGACAGCGGACCTCAGGCTCTGTCGACTTTGGACGCAACTGGGCAAACGCCAGAAGACGACGATGAAGAATAATATCGACGGGACACAGTAGTAGGGGAAGAACCAAGAATTGATGGCTTAACGTTGTAAGGAATGACTAGCATGTCAATGGTTTCAGTACCAGGGATGCCAAATTGTGAAGTAGTGAAGTAAAAGTAAGCAGATCTCGGGCTACAAGTTGAAAGAATCGGATGCAACCGAAACTTAACGAGCTGATAACGATGAATTTGATGATGAAATCGACAAACATATGTATAAAGAATGATTTTTTAAGCATTTAGTACACTAATTAATTCAAATCGATTTAGAAAGGAATTTTTTTGATCGGTCCAGGCGTCGCCTCCGTCATATCATCGCCTCATAGGCGGATTGTATAAAGAGCTGAAAGATTTGGATTAGTTCGGCGTATGTCTGGTAGCTTAGTGGTCAAAAGCATTTCCCTGTAAGAAAGGGATCGCGGGTTCAAATCCCGCCTGGACCGATCACAATTTTTTTCTTTTCTAAATCCATTTGAAATATGTATAAAATAAAAGAAGCGAAAGATATATGCAAAGATCGTAGTAGGTGGTAAATTTGGTCTTTCCCTATGCCACAGGGAAAGAGGTATCATTGTGTTTAGTCTGTGAAGAAACGAGTCAAATCAATAACATTTTTTTATAAAGGTTAATTTGACTTCACCTCGCCTGATGGTAAGCTAAAGGCAAAGTCTCGGAATCAGGGTCACCATCGTAAACATGTACCATGTTAACAGTGGTGGCACTCAGCTTGACGGCCCCATCAGATGCCTTTTCATGCCCACTTAAAGGACTCGGGACTGTACTCACACAGATACTCTCAGTAACTCTATGAAGTACTATTATTTATTCTGTGCTATTATTCCTATTAATTACAATACTATAATGAATCAACAAAGGTACGCATTGTATTACTTGTAAAGTGAATGTGGAGGAATCTCTCTGTTAGCTATTATGGGAACATTTTCAATGAAATAATGGCAAATATGTGTTACTAACTAGCTCATTCTGATTTTGAACAGAAAAATCTTAAGTTATAGAGTTAAGATCATGACAGCAACTGCAAAACCTTCACGACTGTAGCCCCAGCAGTTTTGTCTCTGCGTAGAATGACCGTCAGACTAGTGTCTAGAGATGTAATTCACACCGAAGAATGAAGAAACGCATAAGCTATGTATGTTTGTGAATGAAAATAGTAAAAACGTACTTTATAATATTTAATTATATTTTTAAACGGTATGTACTATATATTAGCCCACACTAATTGCTACATCAATGCTAGAACAATAAATTATTATTTATACAATTTCGAAAGCAAAATTACTTCAATTAATTCCTTATTAATTATAATATAAATGTGAACTTTTGTTTATTTATTACTCAATCACACGAAAACTGACTGGATGCATTTGATTGTAATTTTGCATATAGAGTTGCCAGTAAATCAACACTTCTTCTTACTTAAATCACACCTCGCCTGATATTAAGCTAAAGGCAAAGTATCGGAAAGAGGGTCACCATCGTACACATGTACCATGTTAACAGTGGCGGCACTTAACTTGACGGCCTCATCAGATGCCTTTTCACGCCCCGCTTAAAGGGGTGAGTGGCGTTTCCACCCGTTCCCGTTTCCACCCGTTGCGATTCGACCCGTTACCGTCTCCACCTAAATCATTTTTGCCAGTAGGTACAGTCAGGAACATAAATAATAAATGATTTATTGGTTAATGATTTTTTAGTTCGTTATATTCTAATTTTGTATCACAGAAATCATTGGTTTCCTTCAGTTTGAAAATGATGATTTTATAAGAGGAACTCAGATGGAGCTCATGTCAGGAGATATAACTATATCCCAATTTCTAGATAAGCTTAGGTAATAATTAATGTCAGTATTGCTTCACAATTTTATTATTTATACATATCTATTAAGTTTTATATGAAGATTTGTTGTTTTTTTTATTTGTTCAAATCACTAAAATGGTAGTTGAGATAATTATTGTAAATGAAGTGAAGTTATCGCTTAAATTATATAGTTTTAATTGTAGTTATATCGTCTCCAGTTAATGGCTAAAGTGCAAAGGAACTAGTGAGAAGGAACAGCTTCAGTAGTTCCAGGAAAAATTAAATCGAAATTAAACGGAACTAATGAGAAGAAAAAGTCACTAGTTCCACCGGGACTACCTCCACTGGAACTAGTGAGAACGATCCAATATTTATTTATCTATTCAAATAGCCTCAGGTAAAAAAAGGTCTCACATGCACCTTAAGTAACGGCGCGTGAAATAGACACAATAACTATCGTATTCCATTAATGTTTTTTTTTAAATTAGATACAACATTTATTTATCTATATAAATAGTCATCATCATCATCATCATCATCATCATCATCATCATCATCATCATATCAGCCACACATAGTCCACTGCTGAACATAGGCCTCTCCCATAGACCTCCAGAATGACCGATCTAAAGCAGCCCGCATCCAGCACTTCCCGGCGACCTTGATGAGGTCGTCCTTCCACCTGGCCGTTGGGAGTCCCACACTGCAAACGTAGTGTGGGACGCCCAACGGCCAGGTGGAAGGACGACCGCATCACCCGTACGCGGTCGCCATTCCAGAACTTTTTTGCTCCATCGACCATCTGTTCTGCGCGCTATGTGTCCCGCCCACTGCCACTTCAACGAGCTAATCCGCTGGGCTACGTCGGTTACTTTTGTTCTCCTACGGATATCATCATTTCTGACGCGATCACGTAGGGAAATACCGAGCATAGCCCTCTCCATAGCTCGTTGAGCGACTCTGAGCTTTTGTAGGAGACCTATAGTGAGGGACCACGTTTCAGATCCGTAAGTCATCACTGGTAACACACATTGGTTAAAGACTTTCGTCTTTAGGCACTGAGGTATGTCGGACGAGAAGACATCTCGTAGCTTCACTAACGCTGCCCAGCCGAGTCGGATTCGTCGATTTACCTCGTCTTCGAAGCTGGAATTGCCTACCTGGATCAGTTGACCCAAGTAGACGTACTCGTCAACAGCTTCTAAGACTGAGTCCCCAACATGCACCGGTAGAGGCGCAACATGGACATTTGACATAACCTTCGTCTTGTCCATATTCATCTTAAAGCTCACCTGTTGGGATACTCTATTGAGGTCTTCGAGCATGGTGTTTAAGTCTTCCAGCGATTCTGCCATGATGACAATATCATCGGCAAACCGAAGGTGAGTGATATACTCGCCGTTTATGTTGATGCCACGTCCTTTCCAGTTCAGTAGCTTGAAGACGTCTTCCAAGGCCGCGGTAAACAGTTTCGGAGAGATAACCTCTCCCTGTCTAACGCCCCTTTTCAGTGGGATTGGCTTCGTGCTCTGTTCCTGTGCTCGGACCGACATAGTGGCGTTCTGGTATACTGGTATTCACTTCAAAACTTCGATATACCGGTGATCTATCCGGCACCGCTGGAGAGACTGTAACACGGCCCATATTTCGATCGAATCGAAGGCTTTCTCATAGTCCACGAATCCCAAGCAGAGAGGCCGGTTATACTCTTTGGTCTTCTGTATAACCTGTCGCAGCGTGTGGATGTGGTCTATGGTACTGTAGCCTTTTCGGAATCCGGCTTGTTCGGGAGGTTGGAAGTCTTCGAGCCTGTTGGCGAGACGTGATGGGCCTATAATTCTTCAACAAGGTACTGTCGCCTTTCTTGAAAAAAAGGACCACCACGCCCCCGGTCCACGCTTCCGGCGTTATGCCTTCATGTAGGACGGAATTAAAGAGCCCCTGAAGGACCTTTAGTACCGGCGTTCCGCCCGCTTTCGGAAGCTCTGCTGTAATTCCGTCCTCACCCGCCGCTTTATTATTTTTTAGCTGTTTGAGGGCCATTCTAATCTCGTACAGGCTGATGTCCGGGATGTCTTCGGTATAATGTCGGGTAAGCTTGGCTCTAGGATCTTTAACCATGCCCGCGGGCTGTTTACCTGATGTATATAGCTGCCCATAAAACCTTTCGACCTCCCTAAGTACCTCTACCGTTGTCGTTGCCATGCCGCCATCCTCCGTCTTCAGCTTCGTCAACCGGCTTTGTCCAACGGACGCATTCCTTGCAAACACTTTGGAGCCTTTGTTTCGCTCTATCGTCTCCTTAATATTTTTGTATTTAAGAATCGAATGTCATGTCGCAAGGATTTCTGTATGCGTCCGTTGAGCTGACTATGTGCCTCAGCATCAACGGAGGTCTGTAGGGGCAAGATCGACGTTTGGCCATGAGATCAAGGGTCTGGGTTCTTCTGAGCTTTTTGTTTAGGGCAAGACCTAAAGAATTTAGATCCCACCGTTTGGACAGCTTCTACCAGCGCGTTGTTTACCTCGTCCACTGAAACGCGATCCTGTAGACAATCGAAACGATTGGATAATTCAAGTTGAAAGCTCTCGGAGTCCTGGACATCGACATGTGACGGTCTGAGTGTTGACTTCATCAGACTTGACCTTTCTAGTCTAGGGTTAATATTCAAAGTACCCCTTACGATCGCTACCGGTTTGTATACGGCTGATCATAGATACATCATTAAATATTTGCCTCTTTGTCGTCAAGATGTAGTCAATCTCATACGCCATGTTAGCGGGGCTTAGCCAGGTCCACTTTCTCTGGGGTGGCTTTTTGAAGAAAGAGTTCATCGCGAAGAGACCTTCTTTCTCCATAAAGTCCGCCAGCATGTGGCCCAGGTCATTCCACTGCCCATATCCAAAAGGCCTCACTCTCAACTCCCCATCGCTTCGTTTGCCCAGTCTCGCGTTGAAGTCCCCCATGACAACAGTGAAATAGGTTTTGGAAGCATGTATGGCCCTACTTATGTCCTCATACACTTCCTCAACCTCTTCATCGGAGTATGACTTGGTGGGCATGTATACCTGGATGACCTTCAACGAGTACCTTTTGGATACTCTGAGTATCAGGTATACCACCCGACTCAAGATACTCTCGATGGATATGACGTTGTTAATAAGGGACCTGTGGACGAGGAACCCGACACCATGCAGTGATTTTCTGTCACCCTCCCGGTGGTAGAGTAGATGGCCGGACTTCAGGGTTGTCGTGCCTTGCCTTCGCACTTTGGACAACCCCACAATGTCCCAGTGCAGCCAGTGTGGGCATTGCAATCGATGGTGACATGCAGGAGCGCACTGTAGAAGTCAAACGAGTTAGCGACCGCATTATCGCTATTAAATTCGCGCTAGACGACCAACCATGTATGAACGTAATATCAGCATATGCCCCACAAATAGGATGCAGCGACACCGAGAAACAGACTTTCTGGGACAACTTAAACGACCTAATGCAGTACATAAAGAACAGGTACCGAAGATCCGTTGGCATAAACTCTCTGAGGGGGAAGGAGAATGTCTGATCGAGAGGATAAAACTCCATCTGAATGAAGTAACAAGTGCACAGACAGCCGATGCAATGTGGAACAATTTCCACGAATATTGCATACAAGAGGCATCTGATTTGTTAGGAATCTCGAAGGGCCCACTGAAAAACGCAAAAAGGGTAAAATGGTGGAAAGCGGAAGTCAAGGCAAAAGTTGAGACAAAAAAAGCACTCTTTAAGACTTGGCAACAAAGCGGAACCAATGAAGATCGCGAAAACTACCGTTTGGCAAAAAAGGCAGCTAAACGAGAAGTAGCCCGTGCTAAGGCGTGTGGTGACGACGACCTTTATAGCCGACTTGAAGAGGTCACGAACGACAGGGAACTATTTAAAATCGCTAGGCAAAGGCAGGCCAACAGTATTGATGTACGGGCTACTAAATACATCAAAAGTAAAGACCATCAGCTTTTAACAACAAACAACGACATAAACGAAAGATGGCGAGAATATTACTCCCAACTACTCAACGAAACTTATCCGCATGAAAGACTAGCCCCAATAGATGCCATAGCGGGACCCATCCTAGAGATCCACCCAGAGGAAGTGAAGTGCGCTGTAAAAAAGATGGCCAACAATAAAGCTACAGGCCCAGATGAGATCCCTGCCGAATTGTGGAAACGCCTTGGAGAAAGCGGTATACTTTTCTTAACACAACTTTTCAATCGAATACTGTGCGATGGAATCCCGAAGGGCTGGAGAAGAAGCTATCTGATCCCATTCATCAAAAATAATGGTGACATCAGGCTCTGCGAAAACTACCGCGCAATAAAACTCATATCACACACACTCAAAATATGGGAAAGGGTCATCAACAACCGACTCTTGGATCTGACAGCTGTTACCGAAAACCAATGTGGCTTCGTGGCTGGCAGATCAACAACTGACGCGCTGCACAGTCTTAGAGTTCTATTGGAGAAAAGAAAAGATATGAAAAAGGATGTACACCTGGCATTCATAGACCTTGAAAAGGCGTTCGACCGAGTACCACGAGACCTAATATGGCACTCACTGCGGGCGCAAAACGTGCCAGAGTACTACATCAAGGCAGTTGCTGATATGTACACAAATATCACTACCAGGGTACGGAGCCCAGCAGGCACTGGCAACGATTTCGAAGTAGCAGTAGGTGTACACCAAGGGTCGGCGCTGAGACCTTTATTGTTCAACCTTGTAGTGGATTACCTGACGGCAAGTATTCAAAGAAAACCGCCATGGGACCTACTCTACGCAGACGACATTGTCCTCATAAGGGACAGCTGCTCAGAACTAGAAACCTCGCTTGAGCAGTGGAGGAGAGCCATAGAAACCGCTGGACTGAAGATCAGCCGCACGAAAACAGAGTGCATGCAGTGCTCCTACTCAGCAACTAAACAAAGCCAAGCTGTCACTTTACAAGGTCACCAGCTAAGAGAAGTTGACCAGTTTAAATACCTGGGTTCTGTGGTTTCGTGCGATGGTACGATTGACGCCGACGTAACCCACCGAGTTAACACAGGATGGATGAAGTGGCGAGAGCTATCGGGTGTACTATGCGACAGCAGAATGCCGGTACGCGTAAAAGGCAAGATCTACAAAACGGCAGTCCGTCCTGCCCTTATGTACGGAGCCGAGTGCTGGCCAGTGAAGAAGGTCCATACCACAAAACTACAGACGACGGAGATGTAAATGCTGAGATGGGCAGGTGGTGTTACCTTGCTACACAGGGTGAAAAATATACATATCCGTGGAAGTTTTAAGATCAGGCCAATCGAAGAAAAACTCTCTGAGTTTCGTCTTAGGTGGTATGGGCATGTGATGAGAAGACCCGAAGACCACATGACCAGACAGGTCATGGATATTAACACCGGTCCGAGAAAACGAGGCAGACCCCCTCACACTTGGATGTCTGTGATCAGCAGTGACCTGAAGAAAGCCCAATTAGACGATTCGACGACTCAAAACCGACAAGTATGGCGAAGAATGACGAGGAGAGCCGACCCCAAATAGAAATGGGATAAGGCTAGGCCAAGAGAGAGAGAGTTAAATAATTAACCATATTTTCTTTTGACTGTACTTTATTAAAAAAACGGGTGGAATCGGAAACATAAATAATTATCATTTTTAATGATAAGTTTTCGGGTTGAAACGGGAACGGGTGGAAACGACACTAACCCGCTTAAAGGACCCCGGACTGTAAGAAGAAAACACGTGAGCTGGCAGGGAGTTCCAGGTCTTAGTGGTGCGACATAGGAATGAGTCACTGAAACGCTTGGTTCTAGCAGGTATACTCTGCACCGTATACGGATGGCATCTTAGCCCTGCACGTGTCGTCCTTTGAAGGAAAGCAGAGGGAGGGACTAATTGGAAAAGCTCATCAGAACATTCACCACGGTAGAGACGGCAGAATACTACCAAAGACATCACATCTCTACGCATCTGCAAAGGCTCGAGCTACTGCTAAGATATTATGTAAAGGAAGACAAAATATAGACTGGTCCTTTCAACCTAACCGGCATTTTGGGGCCACTTCCCCGATGTGGGGATGATGCATGCCTGTCCGTCGCAAATGGTGATGCCAATCGCGTGAAGTACAGATTTCAGGCACTGAACTTAGTACGTGTACTCATCCAAGACATTCAACCTTAACAATTCTTACAAACTATATTCCTTCGTTGTTATTAGCTGTTTCTACACAACAATTCTATAAACTATTTCAATCCACCTAGAAATATGACGTCTGGCATAAAAAAAAACAATTAGACATTAAAATTATGTCGTGGAACCAACATCGAGATTATAATTATCCTATAGCACGGATAAAGCAAATTTAAATAATGTATTCCACTAGCATCGCTCCGTGGTTTCACTCGCATGGGCCCTGAGCTCTTGGGGATATAAGTAGCCTATATTACTCAGTGATAAATAAGCTTTCTATATGTGCCAGAACAGAATGATTCAATCGGTTTATTTTTGCGGACTGATCGTGAGTGGGCTCGTTTACACAATTCTAATAGAATAAATTTGCCTTTGGGTTGTGGAGGTCAGAGTGCAAATAAAGATTTCTATTTCTATTTAGTCGAATACATAGGGAAAAAGAAGAATCATCTCGGACGGGACTCGAACCTGCAGTCTTTCCCTTACAGGGGGAATGCCTTCACCAATTCGGCTACCGAGACTCTGGGTTTAATGTCAGGGTTTAATAAGGCCTATTCTGTTGAAACTTGGTAAGTAGATGTATTCTGTAAACCGAATTAAGAATTTCACACAATAATAGAAAAAAAAACATGCAAACTTCCACTGAAAATTGGGTTGAACGAGATCTAGTAAGTAGTTTTTTTAATACCACAATTTTCATCTTTTATTAAATTAACTCAAAAATAATTAAAAAAAGAAATCATTTAATAAAAATAAACATAAACCTTATGCAAATGATAAACCGTGAACTTTTAATCATGTTACTTGCTGCTACGGAACCCTTCATGGGCGAGTCCGATTAGCACTTGGCCGGTTTTAAAACATTAATTAGCGAAGAAATGCAGATAGCTATAGTTAAACAGGCCGTAAGTAATGCCCGTAATATTTTATTATCACATAGTCAACATCTCAATATAATGTACAAGGTCATTGAACTTACGTGCTCTCCGAGGCACGAACAACGCGTAAGATTATGAAATAATTAACGTAATAAGATAATGTAAAAATGTTTTGAATTAAGTAATACTCCGAATACTCGCTTGGGTTGTGTATGTTGTGTACGTATGTGTGTAAAAATCTCCTTTATTGCCCGTGGTTCACCCGCATTGTCCACCTAGGTGGACTACAGGCAATATTTTTTACCCGTGGTTCACCCAGGTGAACCACGGGTAATTATTATTTCCCGTGGTACACCCAGGTGAACCACGGGTAATTATTATTTCCCGTGGTTCACCTGGGTGTACCATGGGCGTAGAACACTCATTATATTCATGTATATTTTATTATGGCCTCTTGGATCAGCGGTTAGAGACACTACCTGCTGCGCCGGAGGTCGTGGATTCGATTCACACTAAGGACAATTCTTTGTGTGACCCATAATGAATTGTCCCGAGTCTGGGTGTGTTTTCTATGTATAATAAGTATGTATACAAAAAAAGTATGTTTATCAGTTATTCTAATACCCATAATACAAGCCTAGTTGCTTAGTTTGGGACTAGATGGCGCTGTGTGAATGTGGTGGAATATTATTATATTATTATTATGGAAACACTAGAAGTTATAATAAATATACAAAATGATAATATAAAATTATAAGGAAGTCGATCATTCTACGTAATAGTTAGAACAAAATAGACAATTTTATTATGACTCTTTGGTGTTGATAGTGCTGGACATACATATATTATTTTAATGAAATATAAAATGTGTTGTCTTTTGTTGACAATGTCAAATCAATATAATTTACTCGTTTTGTTTTATCTTGTTTTGTTCCCCACACGCCAGGCAAAAAATCGGAGAAGTACAAGAGTTTATGGGTGATGGGACGTTTAAAAGCTGTCCAAAACCGTTTTACCAACTATATTCCATTCACGGAGATATTGGTAGTTCTATTGAAACAACAAACGTTATGCCGTTCATATTTGCATTATTACCTAACAAAAGTCAGGCTACATCTATACATCTATACAAATAAATAAAATTGGAGTGTCTGTTTGTAATATTAAAATAACCGCTTTCTACTACATGCATATGAATGTATATACGGTACACATACCAAAATATATATTTTAAATTTTTTGTCTGTCTGTCTGTCTGTCTGTCTGTCTGTTTGTTTTGGCTAATCTCTGGAACAGCTGGACCGATTTGGACGGGACTTTCACTGGCAGATAGCTTATGTAATAAGGAGTAACTTAGGCTAAAAAAAAAATGCCAGAAACAAAAAAAAAAACTGATTTTTTTTATTAAGTACATTCCACGCGGACGAAGTCGCGGGCACAGCTAGTATAGTATATTATTTAATCTTATTAAATCTACATTACCAAATTTTAGAGCCTTAAAATACCATTCCGATTTCGAAAAAGGAGCCATAAATTCCATTCTCGAAGTTTATCCAGGAACAGAAATACGTGGCTGTTATTATCACTGGCTTGACGGTTGCCATGTCGGGGGACCTTGAATTGTTCCGATAATATAACGGAGTGCTTAACCAATTAGGGTCCCCCGACATGGCAACCGTTAAAGTTAAAAGGCAAACTCCATTTATTTTCAACTTTTTGGAAGTGTTTTTTGTGACGGGGGTTTTTTAAATTTTTAATTTAATTTTTATTATTTATGATGTGAAATATCGTACTTTAATTAAATATCTTTTTTATATTGTAAAATGATATTGAAATAGTTTAATTTTATATTTCAATGTGTTTTAGTTACGTAAACTTTCAACAATTACTTGTATGCTTAATATAATAATAATAATAATAAACGTTTATTTCTCACCATGTCTCACTCACTTTCAATGTTATCCTTTCGTTATACAATGATGGAATAATATGGATATTCCAGTGGACCACGGGAAATATTTTTTACCCATGGACCACCTAAGTGGACAATGCGGGTGAACCACGGGCAATAAAGGAAAAATCTCATTACAGTACTGATTTTTTTAAACTTACTTTCACAGTGAGCAGTCTTGTTTTCTTCGCCTCCATCTGGACAATCAATTTGGCGCCCATGTCCTTTTCTCTGTAACAAAACAAAACTTATGTTAATAAAATTAAAAAAGAGCAGCCAAGTTGGAGTTGGGTCCCCACACGAAGGGTTCCGTATTTTATAACCCCCTTAAAATCACGTTTGTTGTTTTTAACATTTGTTGTTAGCGGTAATAAAAATTCATAATCTGTGAATGTCTGTATAGCGCTATCACGGTCGTAAGGAGGCGCGGGAGCGGGGATACGATCCCGAGCCCGAAGACATTCAGGCCGAGAGATCCCGGCTCCACAGGATCATGGTGGCGGAGTGGGAGCGACGACTTGAGCAACCACGCGCAGGGCATGCCGTCATAGAGGCGGTAAGGCCCATCATGAGGGAATGGCTAGAGAGGCCACATGGCAGCCTCTCGCATCGACTGACGCAGATTATCACCGGGCACGGGTGCTTCGGGCGGTATCAGCGTCGGATCGAAAAGGAGCCAACGTCCGAGTGCCATCATTGCGACGCGAGCGAGGACACAAAGCTGCAAACGCTCACCGAGTGTCCGGCATGGGCCGGACTGAGGCGGGCGCTTGTGGCGGCTCTGGGAGTGAGAGTTCTCACCCTCGCTACCCTGCTCACAGCAATGGTCCGCTGTGCGGACGCGTAGGCGGCCAGCGTCTCCTTCAGCGAGCAGGTAATGGTCGTGAAGGAGACGGTGGAACGGGAGACGCGGCGCGAGCGAGCGAGACTCGCGAATCGCGCCGCCCGCGCGCGCATTCAACTCGGGCGTCGGAGGGCACTGACTGACCTCCGCCCCCCATGAGCGCGGGCCTGGCCTGCGCCCCCCATCACCCCAGCAGAAGCAGGCCACGGCGCGCTGAGAAGCGCACCTCTCCATTCCGGCGGCGAGTCGGGGACACCGTTGTCCCCTCTCCCGAGGAGGGCTGGACCGTAAGGGATGGTCCTGGGTCAGCCGGGGTGCGAGCGATATGTCGATGACAAACTCACCTCCGACCTAGCACCAAGACCCACAGTCGGCGTGCGGTTTTAGTCGGTTCGAGCCCGACATAACCTCCCCTTCCGGCTCCTGCAGGGGGGGTATCCGAGGGGATTTCCGAACGAAAAAAAAAAAATTATTGCTATCGCGGTTCACAAGATACAGCCTGGTGACAGACAGACAGACGATAGTAGTCTTAGTAGGGTTCAGTTAGTAGGGTTCAGTTTTTATCCTTTGCTTACAGAACCTGACAAGACAACTTAACGATTCTACGGAAATATTTTTGCCATCACCAGGCTGTATCAAGCCTAAGTTTTTTTTAAAACAATTAAGAGGATATTCTCGTGAGAACTTTATTTAATTTAATATATTGCTATAATCTTTATCGGTTCGTAGGATATCCTGTGCTATCTACGTGAAATATAGTGCTTTTGAACTATTTTCGGCTAAACTAACAAATAATAGTCTACCGCTGAACATCGGTCTCTCTCAACGGCATATCATCCACTTTGTGCAAGTGCATCCAATCCATCCCAGTCACTTTTTTCAGGTCATCCATACATCTTGCTGGAGTGGGTCTCACGTTCCGTAAGCATATATTCATGTATAATTAGCCACTTGACATGACTAATTCATGCGCCAGTGCGTTTAGTTAATCATCAGATGAGGTTGATGCCCCAATCACCCCCGATTAGACTCGGTACCTTTCATTGGTGAAATCATCCCTAAATCGGTGTGAAAACTTTAATAGCGCGACACAGAATCAGTTGTTTCGAAATAGTTCGGCTTGATTTGACTAGATGGCGCTGAGACTAAGTTTATGTCACCACAACGACAATTGATAATATAATCAATGTCGTTAAAAATCTAATTTTATTATTTTTATTGGCTGAGTCAGACAGGCCGAGTTATTATGGTAGCGGCCAGTTCCGCCCACCTTATCTATGTCTAAGTGATTTTCTACATCTTTCCTCAATAAAGGAATTGACATTGATTTTCGGTTTGTGTGAATCAGAAAGTATGTGTATGTTACACAGCCTATGGCAAAGTGCTTAAACTCAATCCCTATTGCGTGGGACTGAAAATCATTCTTTTTTATAAAAGGACACGTCAATTTGACTTCACCTCGCCTGACGGTAAGCTAAAGGCAAGGTCTCGGAAAGAGGGTCACCATTATAAAAATGTACCATGTTAACAATGGTAGCACTCATCTTGACGACCTCATCAGACGTTTTTTCACGCCCCGCTTAACAGACCCAGGAATGTAGGAAGAAGGATTCATATGAGCTGGCAAGGAGTTCCAGGTCTTAATGGTGCGGCACAGTAATGACTAATGATTCACCGAACCGCTTGGTTCTTGATGGAATATTCTGCACCGTATACAGGTGACATCTAGGCCATGCACGTGTTGTCCTGTGTAGGAAAGGATAGGGTGGGCTTACTTGGTGAGAGTTCACACAGTTTCTTAGCATATGAAGTATGATTTAAACAGGATCCGTGCGGCAGACTCTAGTATACAGTCCAATATGGGAGTAATCGTAGCGCACACATGATTGGCACCTAAAGTGAGGGTCTTTTTTTATGGAATAGGGAGGCAAACGAGCAAGTCGCTTGAAAGAGAGACAGATGAGGTGACCCCACATTCTTGTCTCTTCGCGCGCTATTTAGCTTTGGAACCAAGAATTATCTTGCGTTTTTCATCCATCAGCAAGAGATTTCCATTTTCTTCACTTGATGCGGCGATCGTCAGGTAGATTTTCCCATTCTTTGGATCTGATCTCGAAGGCTACCATGCCACATTTTGCTATCTAACAAAACAACAATATACCGCTACAAAGAGTTTGTGCTTACAGCTCTTAATCGCAAAGAACCACGCGACAATAATAGTACGAGCAACAAAGAAAACAGCGTTTTATTTTTATCTACAAGATAGCAAGAGCCAAATCTTATAATAACACAAAATGTGTGTAAATGTGCGTGTCAGGCGTTCAACCAGACAGGTGACTGGAATATATCAGTTGCTTATCTTCCCACACGAATGTCGGTCAGCAAGAGTGGGGCAAGGTCGCTAGTGTTTGTCGGCAATGTTTTATAGGTCACTGCATTGTTCGTATACTTTTGTGTATAGTGAACTTATACCTGCAGCGTCATGGATAGTGAACTGGTGCCACGCCTGTGACGCATTCTACATTGGCTGCCAATATTCCACGCTTATCATCATTTTCATAACGATTTCTCAGTTGCAACTTGTGTTAACTTGATTGCCTCCATAACGAGTGGAACGTAAAAAGCACGAGATTATACCGCAGTGGACTGCATAGGGTTAATTGATTTATACGAAGAAGGAAAGGGCTTATTCCCATGAGACAAGAATTTGAAAATTGTTCCAACTGCCCCCGGATGTGGGAACAAAATATTCGTGTGGGTAAAGTAATCCAACTACCGGACGAAACATCATTGTTAACATTTAGACGTCAGCCCTAATTGCATCCGAAGCCACGGTGCCCTTGGAGCTCAGGGTCCGCCTTCCATGGTAGTGCGAACATTTGCACGCATGTCACCCTCCACGACGTCAAGTCAGGACTTATTGGGCCGGACGAATGTACATAAAAATCGTCTCTTGAGCCTCTGGTATTCAACCAAACTGACACATTTTATTGGTCTAACCGACTTAAAATCAATGCCAGAACTACAGAGAAGGACCGGGAATCGGTAACGAAATTCCTCGTAGGTGAAGCCGCGATCATCAGCTAACTATTTATAAACATTAGGTAAACTACAGAAATGATAACTACGGACAGTTTTCTTAATAAGGCATTGTGTTTATGACGGCTATGAGTCACAGTCTAGTCAACATTATAAGTTGTGGGCATACAAGATTCGAGATAACATATATGGTTAAAGTCCAGACGGATTATACTATAATACTACACAGTATAAAGCAAAGTCGCTATCCGCCTCTATCCGTCCCTATGTACGCTTATTATCTTTAAAACTACGCTACGGATTTTGATGCGGTTTCTTTCAATAGATAGAGTAATTCAAGAGGAAGGTTTATGTGTATAACACATGCTTAATATAGTAGAGGGTGCAGCGGGTATCTGACGCCACACGGGCGGGAAAACATTCGCGGTACGAATATCGCCGGATCAGCTAGTATCCATACTAATATTATAAATGCGAAAGTCTGTCTGTTTGTCTGTTTGTTACGCTTTCACGCCTAAACCACTGAACCGATTTTAATGAAATTTTGTATAAGGGTAGATAGATTAAACTTTGAGAACGGACATAGGCTATGTTTGGTCGCGATAACCGATATCCACGCGGGTGGAGCCGTGGGCAAAAGATAGTATAATATAATATGAAATACCGTTATGTATTAAGATTCTATATTATGGTTGGGATAGACTGGGTGCGGAAGGTGGAGAGACCTATGTCAAGCAGTGCACTGCGATACGCTAATTGATTGTTACAGAAATGTTTTAACTTAAATTCTGTTGTAGAGGAATTAGCAAAAGTCGTTAAACTTTATCCTAGCAGCGAAACTTAATTTGATTTGTTTTTAACGAGTTCTTACTTATTCGTTTAAGGTTCGAAGTTCGAACAGCCCGTATTTTTTATTTCTAACTAGCTTTTGGATGTCGGTTGTCGCAATTATTCGAATTTTTCTCACCTTTTAAACCTTCTCTGGACCTCCACGAACATTTTAAGATCAAGATAAGATAAATCCGTTCAGCCGTTCTCGAGTTTAAGCGAGACTAACGAACAGCAATTCATTTTTATATATCTATATTTTTTATATAAATAAATACATACAATCACACAGGCACACGGCACTGTAGGCAGAGACCATATGACCACACGTTTCCACTTGATTCGATCCTAGCATGCAACTTTGGCTTCTTCTAGTTTTATAATTGTTTCCATACATGCTCGTCGGTTCCGGGTACTCTTGACATGTTCTTTCTTTATTTCTAGTATTTTTTATATATTTCCAACATGAGATTTAGTCACGATTTAGAACCGTCTGACTTTTTCTCACGAAGTTTGCCGGCACCTATAATAATACCACCTTAAAAGCCTACGCACTTATTTTCAGTAAATGAGAAGAAACTAAGCGTATTCAGCGAGACGGAAGTTACGCGCGCTGATGTAACATAGACAATCGAGTTAGTTTTTAAAATTGCGAACTTCCTGTTCCATTATTCTAAAAATTTTAATAATATTGCTAAAATTTACCATATGGCTATCCTTCAGCAGTGGCACATCATATTTACGAATTTATCTAAAACTTTTGGCGCGTATTGGAATTCAGTTTCTAAAATATAATATAAAAGGCATATTTTGTAAAGACCTTGAAATTTATCAAATGAATGTACACAAAGAAGTATCTATAACTTAAATAAGAGATGCTATTCACCGGTACCCATTAAGATGATAATCTTCCGCGAATTAATTTTGTTCTAATTTTAGACATCTGATCCACTATTCATTTATTATTCTTTAAAATATATCATTCTTTTTCTAATTGGACTAAACTCCGAACCACTTCACAAACCGACCGATTGTCCCGCCTTTTTTTATAAAAGATGGCCGCTCTACATACCTACGCTTTTTTAAGAACACAAAATTTTAAACATGTGCAAAGCAGCAAAACCATAGTGTAACATAATCGGTGTTACAGAAGTTCCTAAAACAGTTAAGTCCATAATTAATTCATTTAACTGTAAAGTTATAAAAAACCACTCAAGTACAATTAAGTTAACTGTACATTGAACCTTTTTAGTTCTTAACAACAGTGTACAGTGAGTTATTGGCTGATCTGCTTTACATACTTAATCTGTAGATCTTTTCTTACAATTTTACTTATATAGAACTATGTTTAAATTATAATGTTAATTCTTAATTATGTTTTATGAGTTCATGATTTTATATTACTGACGACCTGAAAAAGGTGACTGGAGTGGATTGGATGCGGAAGATTGGGAGATTGATGAATTATGAATATAAAGGCGCCCTCGCACGATCAATTTACCGAACGATAACCGACCGACATAAATCTGTCTGTCAATCGCAATAGCCCACACACGATCACTTACGTTAACGATTTTGGACTGACGACTAAGACCAGAGAACAGTTAAAGGAGGTTAGAAAGGAAATAGTTCCTAATTTGTATTAGGACGCGTGTCGCCGCTTGTCTCCCACTCTTTAACTCCACTATAAAAAATAGACCAATACGACGCGGTTTACGCACACAAATAAATCAGCACACTTAAATCACGAGTTTGCTATTAGTTGTCACACTAATGCAAATACTGCACTGGACGTGTACTCACACACGCACAAAAGCAATAAAAATTTCTCATACATGTTACGGTGACCACGGTCGATTTTCGATATCGATAAAACTTCCGTAATTTTGATACTACCTATCTAAAGTTTTGGTACACAAGTCGCGTACTTTATAGAGTAAGCTCATTCTGCGTTAATAGTAACATCAACTAATGACATTCCCGGTCAGTGCAAATATTTGTACCTATGCATGAATATGGGTAATTGCATTGATCTGGTCGTGCCTCGGAGAACACGCTATGCCGTCGGTCCTGATTGCCATACGAAAACCTATGGCAGTTATTACGGGTAGTCAGGAGCCCTAAAATGTCGAACAACTCTGTCTGTCTGATTGCAATGCTTCGATATCGCCAATAAGTTGTGAAGGTCAGAGGGCAGTCGTTTCACTGAAAATATCGAAGTTCAGCCAAACCCACATTTTTTTTAATATCTGGATTTGTTGGAAACCTAAAATTAAATTATAAACGTGTTTTCAATATAAACGGCTGACATCAAACAAAATTTAACAATTATTATTGACTGTAATATGTAAGCAAATGTATTTTGATTAAAACATTACTGATAATAACAATTTGTGTACGTACTTAATATCGACACTGTTTATAACGGATCATTTGGCCAACACTATCGATACGCATGGATATTGCGGCATTGCAAGCGTTGGCTCGGCACACGCGACTATCGCAAAGAACGCAATACACTGCGCGATCGCTCACGTAGTACACGATGGCACTCATGTATTGCAAGCAATGTATAATTTTGTATCAGTTTGCGATTATGTCGTTTTTGTCTACAAACTACATAATACTTTAGTAATAATTACAAATATTACTTGTATTTTAAGGTTTTTGGCCTCACCGATGAAAAGAAATCCCTTCTCGGGCTACACTACATACTTGGCTTCTTTTCCGACACGTCATTATAGCGCAAGACGGCATAATTCTTTTTTTTTCGAGGAGCTTCTTACGTTGTCACAATAAGAGCGCGACTGTGTTTAAATTTCGGTGGAATATGAGCATTGCTCATATGTGCGGCGCGCCTTCCCCGCCCACAAGGCCCTTCTAACCTCCTTTAACTGTTCTGTGACTAAGACGATCCGAAAGTGTGTATAGCCGATTCCGGTCAGCGCCGACAGATTTTGGCCGGAGAATCTATGGCCGTGAGGCAAATGATCACAGCAGGCAGCCGGCCGGCCGACTAGTGCAAGCAATTTTCAACCTTATTGAAATCACATAGAACAGAGCTTTTTTTCGTATATCCGTGATCAGTGGCATCTATTTAATAAATAAATGCCGCCGAAACATGTCCTTTCGCATAAATAGTATTTACGCGAAGGGAATGTTATCGCGACCAAACATAGCCTATGACCTTTCTCAAGGTCTAATCTACCAATATACCAAATTTCATCAAAAATTCAGGTTCAGTAGTTTAGGCGTGAAAGCGTAACAAACAGACAGACAGAGTTACTTCCGCATTTATAATATTAGTATGGATATATGCAAATTATAATTAGTTGTATATTTATTTTAAAGAACCAATTAAAATAAAAGTAATTTATTAATTTGCTAATAAACTTGTTTTGCATATTTTAATATAAAATGAAGTAAATTATTGACTTTATTACACAATTTGCTTTTATCCTTACATAGGTACTTTCCAAGCTTCCTTTACTATCATCCATTAATCAAAGCCTGTAGTACTCCACACTGGACATACGCCTCTCTCCTCGCTCCTCTCATTTTCTGTTATTATTTCATATCTCAATAATAATTAATATCAAAATTATATAAAGCCTACTAGACTAGTTACAAGTCGAAAGTTAGTGATGCTAATTCTGTTTGTATTAAAACTAACTAAATTACACAAAAAATCTCTAAAATCTATGTGTGCCTTTACCGTTCCCATACAGGAGATGCAGAGGTAACTCGACTATTCGAATACCTGAGTCAGGCGGCAGATGATGCGCAGGAGCGGTTTCCGAACGCCGAATTGGTGTTTTTGGGGGACTTTAACGCCCACCACAAGATCTGGTTGGGCTCCGCCATAACAAACCATGCGGGAAGAGCCACTCACGCATTTGCCCTGGCGCATGACTTGACTCAATTGGTGCACAAGGTCACGAGGATACCAAGAGAGTCCGGCCTAGAGCCCTCTCTGCTAGACCTTCTGTTGACGAGTCGCCCGGACCAGTACAGTGTCTCGGTGAGTGCTGCTTTAGGTAACTCCGACCACTGTCTGGTCCGCTCCACCGTGTCCATTGTAGCGCCCCCACGACCCGTGCAGGGGAAGAGGCGTCTATGGCACTACTCGTCAGCGGACTGGGATGGATTGCGCGACTATTATGCGTCCATCCCGTGGGTTGAACGCTGCTTTGAGGGTAAGAACCCATCTGAGAGCGCTACTGCCGTCGCCGGTGAGATCGGTCTAGGTATGGAATACTATATCCCATACACCCATGTCACCGGAGTCCGCGGAGCGCGTCCGTGGTTCGGGCGCGAGTGCGCGGAGGCTGTTGAGCATAAACAGTTTGCGTACCGCGTCTGGGTGCGGGCGCGCGCCACGCGCGATCCCAACGTGGGTCACTTCAAGGCGGCGTACAACAGAGCCACAAAGGTCTGCAAGAGGGCATGCGTCAGAGCGGATGCCCAGCGCATAGCACGGCTGGGCCAAGAGCTAGTGGCGCATCCACGGGTAGCCGTGGCTACTGGCAACTGGCCAAAGCCGTGCAAGCCAACTTCTGCCAGCCCTCGCTGCCCCCGCTGAGCAATCCCGATGGATCTCTGGCCCATGAGCCGCAAGAGAAAGCAATTTTGCTGGTCAATCTCTTCGCGGCCAACTCCCGAGTCGATGATTGTGGTATGCAACCACGGACAATGCCCACTGGTGACCACGCAATGCCTGATATACGTATCAGGCAACGCGATGTCCGTGCAGTACTGCAATCACTCGATGTCCGGAAAGCCAGTGGTCCTGATGGTATTCCAGCGGTCGTACATAAAAAATGTGCAGCGGAGTTATCTCCTATGCTAACGCGGCTGTACCGACTGTCCTACAGTTCGGGTACAGTGCCTTCGGCTTGGAAGGAGGCGAATGTCCAGCCGATCCCCAAGAAGGGGGATCGCTCGGACCCAGCCAACTATCGACCCATAGCCGTCACCTCAGTGCTGTGCAAGGTGTTCGAGCACATAATTAACACACAGCTCATGCGCCACCTAGAGGATCACTCCTTGCTTAGTGACCGGCAATACGGTTTCAGACCGAAACGGTCAACGGGTGATCTTCTGGCGTACATGACCCACCTTTGGGGTGAGGCTATGGAGAAGCACGGTGAGTCACTGGCAATTAGACTTGACATCGCCAAAGCTTTCGATAGGGTATGGCACAAATCGCTTCTTTCCAAGCTACCAGCCTTCGGCCTGCCTCCTAGACTGTGTAACTGGGTTGCAAGCTTCCTGCAGGGGCGCCGTATTCGCGTCCTTTGTGATGGACGAGCTTCGGAGTTCTTGCAGGTAAATGCTGGCGTGCCGCAGGGTTCCGTCTTATCTCCTACTCTCTTTCTTCTGCATATCAATGACATGCTCTGTAACGGAAACATTCACTGCTATGCAGACGACAGCACCTTACACGGGAGTTATTACGCACATCCTGCGGCCAAGCAGTCTGATATCGCGGAAAAAAGGCAGCTTCTTGTCACTGACCTGGACCGGATCCTGGACCACATTTCTCAATGGGGCGCTAGGAACCTGGTCGAGTTCAATGCCAAGAAGACCCAGGCATGTGCGTTTACAGCAAAGGTATCTCCTTTCCTTCCCCTTCCCACTCTTCAGAGCACACCACTGCCACTGCAGGATCACCTCACTATCCTCGGTATGGATGTTCGCTGCAAACTGAATAACAAAAACTATATCGAGAGTATCATCAAATCAGCCTCGCATAAACTCGGAGTCCTGAACAGAGTGAGACGTTTTTTCACGCCGGAGCAGCGGTGTCTTCTATATAAGACCCAAATTCGTTCCTGCGTGGAATACTGCTCACATCTCTGGGACGGCTCCGCAAAGTACTTATTAGATGCTCTCGACAGGTTGCAGCGACGTGCGGTCCGCATTATTGGGGATCCTGAGGTCACGAACACCCTCGAGCCTTTGCAGATGCGTAGAGATGTTGCGTCTTTGGCAGTTTTCTACCGTCTCTACCATGGTGAATGTTCTGACGAGCTCTTCCAATTAGTCCCACCCTCCCCTTTCCTTCACAGGACGACACGCGCAGGGCTAAGATGTCATCCATTTACGGTGCAAAGTATACCTGCTAGAACCAAGCGTTTCAGTGATTCATTCCTATGCCGCACCACTAAGGCCTGGAATTCCCTGCCAGTTCACGTGTTTCCTTCTTCCTACAGTCCTGGGTCCTTTAAGCGGGGCGTGAAAAGGCATCTAATGAGGCCGTCAAGCTGAGTGCCACCACTGTTAACATGGTAAATGTTTACGATGGTGACCCTCTTTCCGAGACTTTGCCTTTAGCTTAACATCAGGCGAGGTGAAGTCAAATTGACGTGTCCTGTATAAAAAAAAAAAAAAAAAAAAAAAGTAGTCTTCCATAGAAAAATATTATTATAGGGTGTGGCAGATTCCAGTCACCGCTGACAGATTTTGGCCGGACAATCTATGGCCGCGAGGCAAATGAGCACACAATTAGCAGGCAGTCGGCCGGTCGAGTAGTGCAAGCAATTTTCGAACTTATTGACATCACATAGAACAGAGCTTGTGTTCATATATTCGTGATCAGCGGTATCTATTTATGCGAAGAATTTTAAGAAAATGTTATTAAGGTCAAAAATAGTTTTTCTGTTCTTGGTAGTCTTTGTAGACCCAATTAGCATGCCACCTAACGATTTTGCTAAAATCTCTTTTTAGGAAACAGCTATACAATCTGGGCGTATAGTAGCATTTTAGAGAGTTATAGTTATAGTATATAGTTTTGACAAAACTGATTTAGCATCAGTGATTCTATATTTGAATCTAAAGTAAATGTTCTCATTACATTGCCAATGGCATTATTTTGCTTTTCATGCATGTCATCATGTATTTGTTTATATACTAATCTTATCAACATCTATGTTGATATCACAGTTTGTGCTAAGGTGAAAGCATACAGCTCTCAGATAAGACAGGGTTACAATGAATTACTATAACTGTAACGGCACCGAACGAGATAGAGTGTAGAAGAATGGTAAGGGAAGGAAGGTAAGATTTCCAACATTTTCATAAGCTGTATGAAGTTCAGAGCTCAGCTACTCATTATTATTATTAAGTATGAGAATAGGTGAGTGGCCAGCCAATTTTTTTTTTCTGATATGTTAAGCCAGTGTTATTCGGGAAAATGTAAAGAATAAAAAACTGTTTGGAGGTTGTAGTAGAATAGAGAAACTTCCATAGTACATGAACCCAAAAAAAAACAATATAAAAAAAAAATATTATGGAATTTTTCAAAAGAGCCCTAAAACCATTTCTTTAAAATCCCATTTTTAGAAAGAACTTAGTAACAAGATGTCCTGTCCCTATAAGTAGGTAAATGTTTACAAAGCATTATGATAAAGAAAGACCACAAAGATATCAACAAAATATTATACTTTATTTAGACGTTGACATCTTGTTTTTCTGCTCTGATTAGCAAGTAACAGTTGTTACACAAGACAATCTATCTTTTGTTGTAGGTACAATTTGAAATTAGAATCTAATTAATTACTGAGGCTTGAAGTCTTTTCACTATGAATTCTTTTTTAAATGACAGGAAGTACTTCCGATTGGACACAAGAATTACATAACAACCTGTAGATGATTCTATTTCGAATTTAAATAAGTTTTGTAATAGGCATTAAAGAAAAAATATTTAACATGGGTCAATGAATGCTTCAAAATATTCCAAAGTTAGCACTAAGTGCAATCATGTGTTGTTGTTTACAATGCGATAGATAAACAGACAAAATAACATTCCATACAGTCGTAATCAAAATACACATTGTAATTTTATCTTAACAATAAGGTCGCTCGTTTTTTTGCATGTTTTCGACAACTTTCATCTAAACGGCATGCCCGAGGTACAGTTTGTGCTCTAAATGCAACTGAACCGTGAAAGTCATTGTCATTTAACATGACATCATTGCTTTTTTGCACTTTCAAATGCCATGAAAAACTTGTACGTATCACTGACATGAAACCTTAATTTAACCATTGTTATTCTGTAGTGCAGTCGTACTAACCATACAAAATAACGTGATACAGTCAATTATCTAGATAATAGACGTTGGAGCTCGCGAAACATCCTTGCTTCACACAATACGTTAACACCCCCAAAACATTGAGGAAAATTTACATTTTCCTGAGCATAATATAAACTAACCTTTGATTGAATGGGCGAACCCTTACAGCCACTTTCACCGAAGCCATTGTCACACATTATATTGTCAATAGTTATTATTTTATTTTAAAATTACATCTAATCACACAAATACGACACCACAAAGCGAGTTGACATTTTTATTTGCTTGACAGGTTACTGTTGGAAGTTGCAATTTAGAAAATATTTCTTGTGTCGTCGAGTTCATTTTGCACTGAATAAAACGAATTTTGCACTTTAAAAATAAAATTTGGTTTTATTTTCTTTGATACACTATAAAGCGGTTTTACAATAATTCCATATTCTCATATTTTTCATTTCCATATTTGATTTGAAAAAACTTCACGGCTTTTATCTAATAGAGCTGACCATTGTGAAGTATTATCCTTAAAGTCGAGAGGCTTCATTAGTCGATTAATAAATCAGTATATCACACATATTACTGCAGGGAGAAGATTGGGATCTATTGACGTCGGGATGACGTACTTTACCATCCAGCATACAGACAGCCTCCGTGGCGTAGCGATGGTGAACGCGGCCGCTACGCAGGAGGCGCGGGTTTGATCTCCGTTCAGTCCAAATATTTATATGAATATGGGTATTTGCATTGGTTTTGTCGTGCCTCGGAGAGAGCACGTTAAGCCATCGTCGGTCCCGGTTGCCATACGAACATCAATGGCAGACGTTATAGGTAGTCGGAGCCCTCAAAAGTCCAACAACTGGTCTAGCTGCAATAATAATTCTGTAGTAGGTTTACCAGCAGATCGATATCTTCTCGTGAAATAGGAGTGAATTCGCAAAGGTTCTTTTATATGTAATTGCCTACAAAAGTTATTTTTTTTTGTTTTTCCTGTAACTGTTATGTTTGTTGTTGAATGTTAATTTTATATATTAGTAATAGGTTAGCTACGCTATCGCATTAGGTGATAACAACCTGTAATTATAGTGTAATGTTTGTATAAATAAATAATAAAATAAATAATTGTAAAACTGACCACGCTTATCAATGCTGCATTTCGATTAAAGTATGTACCTGATCTGTGGAAAGTAGCTGAAATAATCATGATAGCAAAACCTGGGAAACTACCAGAGGAACCAACTTCATATAGACCAATATCTTTACTACCAATAACAGCAAAACTTTTTGAGAAACTACTATTTAAAAGACTCAAACCAGTTATAGAAAATAGCAATCTTATCCCAGATCACCAGTTTGGCTTCAGAGACCAACATTCAACTATTGACCAGGTTCACAGGATTACTAATTATATCGGAACAGCCCTAGAAGAAAACAAAGTATGCTCCACTATATTCCTTGATGTAGCACAAGCTTTTGACAAAGTTTGCCACGAAGGTCTGATATATAAACTAAATGTTATGCTACCGCGACAGTATGCGGACATTCTTGAATCATATATATCAAACAGAGCATTTCGCATTCGTTACGGAGATGCTTACTCGGAAACAAAGCCCATCCATGCTGGCGTGCCCCAGGGAAGTGTATTAGGTCCGATCTTGTACCTACTGTACACTAATGATATCCCAGTTATAGAAAATAATCCTATTGCCACTTTTGCCGATGACACGGCTATTATGCCGATAGGTAATACTCTCGAAGAGGCAGTGGAAAAAGTCCAAATAGCGGTTAATCAAGTTCTAACCTGGACTAAAAAATGGTGAATTAGGCTAAACGAAAGCAAGTCGATTCACGTCGACTTCACCAATAAAAGATCACAACATTTTCCTGTATTTATTAATGGCCAACAAGTTCCATACTCTAATACAGCTAAATATCTTGGTATGACTCTTGACGCTAAGCTGCGCTGGAAAGAACATGTCAAGAAAAAGAGATCTGAATTGAAAATACGCTACCAGAAAATGTAATGGCTACTTGGAAGATACTCCCCGCTATCAGTACACAACAAAGTCCTATTATACAAACAGGTATTGATGCCAGTATTGACTTATGGTATCCAGCTCTGGGGCTGTACCAGTAAGAGCAATCGTCAGATCATACAACGATTCCAAAACAAAGTACTCAGGGACATAATTAATGCACCCTGGTATATTCGGAACTGCGATCTACATCAAGACTTAAACATGGATGTTGTAGACCGAGTAATACAAAAATATGCAGAAGCCCACGAAAACAGACTTCATCATCATGTGAATGTCGAGGCTATCCAGCTTCTTGACATCACTAATATAGTAAGAAGACTGAAACGGACGAAACCGTTCGAGTTAGTGTAGTGTTTTAGTGACCAATAAACTTATGTAGTGATTAGTGCTGCTTACAAAGAACACATGAACAAAGTGTCTTCGCCTTAATAAAAACTAAGTAAGTGTTAATGGACGTATTCTTAGGATAATGTTTACGTAGTAATTTAGGTGAAATTTATTTACTAATTGGCCAACTAGGCTAGATCGTAATATAAATAAAGTATAAACTACTTTATTAGAAAAAAATAAAGGATTGTGGAGGTCAGATGGCAGTCACGTAAAATATCGACGTTCTGCCAAATCCACAGTTAAAGCAGACCCCAGACTCACGCTGAAAGCTTTGGATGCGACTGGGATTAACGCTTAGATAAAGAAGAAGGACTATCCAACAACTTCAATTGCACGATGTCGAATTAACAGTTCTGTAGTAGGTTCAAAAATTGTTCAACTGGCCGGCCACGGCCGCGAGCATGCGTACATGTGATATTGCCCCGAGACTCACGTGGCATCAAAAGTTTGCACATTAAAACCATTATCTTTAAATTGAAAACTTTAGACTTAATCTTCATTAGCTTTTAGTGCTTCTACGTAACAAAAGAAAGCCAAGGCTGAGCTTTATCTTTCTTTTGGTAGAGCTGGTATTCCAAGGGACAATATGTCAAATAAATTGCAGTTGCATTAAGGTGAAGTTTTACAAAATTAGTGAATTGCAACACCTCACCTTAGCACCGAATAGATAACCTAGTAAAAAAGGTTAACTCTTTGATATAAATATTGTATTTATAAAAAACTTCAATTCTGCAAAAACGTTTTAGTCGATTTTCAACCCATTCTACTAAATCACACTACTTAAAGTCATATGATTTTTGACTGCATACTGATGTCTCTAGCGCTGTGGCTGTCTGTCCGCCCAAGTGTCATTAGTGTCAGATAAAACTACGCTAAGGTTAGGAAATTTTTAATTCTATTGCTTTTTCTTTGAATTATACGGTAAATCTGATTAAACTTACAATATTTTTCATAAAACAGAGACACAGAAATTATAAACTAGAATACAAACATCATCTTGTAAATCACATGTTATTTCATTGACATTGGAGGAAGTAAAAATAAGAATATTACATAATAATTGTGTTGACCATTCCGCAGGTAATCAGTCGTCACGATGTCGGAATCCGCACCAGGCCGCCCAATGAAGTTCCCTTACACCTTGAGTGCTAAGGTAGCTCAGTTCCCAGCAAAGTTCCATCTCCAGAACCAGTGGATTTGGAAATATTGGGCTATCGCTATCGTCGTCTCCACACCCGTGTTCTACAAGATCAACAAAATGGGTAATTTTTGTAGACTCTGCCTTTGAAGGCTTTTCTATGCTTTCTTTCGATTGTCTCACATATTTAGAGCATTTACAGTCTTACACTGAGTTAGGGAATAGAAACTCTTTCCAACTTAATTCTAATATGATTCTGGTATGAGGCATTTACCACAATGATTAATTTATTACCTTTGTTGTAACTAAGCATATTGCGTTTAGTCGTGTTTGGTCCAATTATCAAAAACAGGAAATCTCCAACTTTCTATCCTGATTATGGGTGGTTATAAAAAAATAATCATGACCCTATCCAAGTACTTTTTTGACAATTCTACCAAACGCAACTAAACTAGCAAATTGTTCATACTATTTTGTCCTATCTGTGAGGCTGTTAAGCCTGGGACTGCCATTCTTGAGACAGCATTTGTAATGCAGCCACTATTCCTTGGCCTGGGCTTACTCTCAATTGGAGTGCAGTCAATTTGAAATCTAATTAGGAAAAAATATGTTGAATAAATAAATGTTTTATGATATTTAATTTAGGTAATAGATTTGAATGAATTTTTTATAGCATTTATTATGCTAACTTTTAAGTTTGAAAAACATTGGAAAAATGAAATGCTCAAGTGAGACTCGAACTCACGATCCAATTCCAATCCAATCCCCCTGTAAGGGAAAGGTCGTGAGTTCGAGTCTCACTTGAGCATTACATTTTTTCCAATGTTTTTCGAACTTAAGTAATAGATTTCAATCAACAGATGCGGCAGCAATATTTTAGCTATAATAAGGTTTTAATAACTATCTTCAATATGAATTTCACTAAAATCTCGCTCTTCATCTTAGAGTTAATCCCAGTTGCATCTGAAGCTTTCAGTTTGGAGCTTGGAGGCTTTACCAACTGCAATTTTGGCAAAACTTCTGCAGATAGACGATCAGAGACGGACCCCATTTTCACTAAAATCTATTCCTATTAGGGTCGTTGCACCGGTTGGCGGCCTTTTAGTCGCCTTCCCAACTTTGCTCTTTGAAATTAGTATGATATGTCCTTATTTCAGGTTCTGATTGTTTTTGTAGGTGTAGCAGATATCATCAAGTTATTTTTCGAAATAAGTATTGGAGGACTATTCTAATAGTTTTTTTTTAAATAAATAATTACCTAAAATTTACTTAAAATGCCGGTTGACGGCCACTTTTTTCAGTTCGTGGCCAACCTAGAGTTAATTCGCGGCCGCCAGTTTTACATACAATATCGACTTACGAGTATATCATACTTTTTTGCGTTTTCGTACACTTTTCTTTACACACGACCAAGAGATTTGGGGCTTAGGTTTTGATTCTTGGGTGTGCTGGTTTGGAACGGTATGACTACAATATCGTCCAGTGAAACCACTGTTCCCAACTCAAGGCCGCTAAAATCAGATGTAACTAAATTCGACAAGCCATGATTTGGAAAACTCTTAGCGGTACGTTTGGGAACTTCAGCCGCAATAACAAGAGTCAGTGGGGCAGGATCATGTATATGCGACGGAGCGAGATCGGTAATATTTGCAGACGTAACATCAGAAACATGTGGCGGGTTTGGATCGGAAACGTGCGACGGGGCGAGATTGGAAGCATTTGCAGATGAATGAGCCGAAATATTTGACAAAAGATTAGGAATGTTCGACACGTCGAGTGTTGAGTTTGTATTGTCTTCGGATCCGGTAATATATTGAGGTTCTCTGGGTTCTGACCTTCTCAGCTTTTTGATTTCCTTTAGGATCAATTTTGTGTCAATATTCTTCTCTTTTAGGACTGGTCTCAAATGACGAATCACTTTGCGGGTAGCGATGAGGTCTTCATTCGTTATTCCCGAGTTCTCACGCGAACGATTCGCTCGACCAAATTGTTCCAATGTGTTTTGGACACATTTCGTATAGTCGACTGCGTTCGGATCAAACGGAAAAAGACCACATCGCCTGAATCCATTAACGATGTTGATTTTCATTTGTGGACTTTCGATAATGTCTTTAAAAAGAAGACAAAAATTTGTTTTTGTCACAGCTTTGTTCAAATTTTCCGGCTTTGCAAGGAATTTTCTAATGTGACTCTTCCACTGGGCTTTTAATGGAGCAAACACGCTGACATCGGCAGGCTGCAGCATGTGCGTAGTGTTCGGGGGAAGAGCATATAAAATAATACCAAGATCTTCACAGACAGAGCTCAACATTAAAGACATATGTGACTTATGTCCATCGACTAGCAGAAGAACGGGCTTCTTGATATTATTTTCTGTTATCCAATTATTGAAATCATTAGTGATGTATTCGAAGAATACATCTCCATTCATCCATCCGGATTCGCTTCTTCCCAGACTCCAGTGTTGTGGCATGTTGTCTGTTAAACTTTTTGGTGGTCTAATATATGGAAAAACCACCAATGGTGGGCACATTACACCAGTAGCGTTGAATGTTGTGAGTACAGTTAGGTTATCTTTTTCGTTACCGGCTTTAATTTGGTAGAGATTTCTATAACCTTTTGGCCCAAGAACTTTTCCAGTTTTTGGGCAAAGTGAAAAACCACTTTCATCGCCATTGAACATCCTTTCGGGTTCTGCAAGTATATCCAAGTGCCCCTCTTGCGCTAAAAACATTTCCAGTTCGCGGAACCACAGTCGAATTGATTCTTCGGTCACCCTTGCGCGAGCTTTGTTGATTCCTTCTGCTGATCTCACAGATATCTCAGGATGTCGTTTTAAAAAGTTTATATACCATGTCTGCCCTGGACGATCATCCTTAAAAGGATTCGGCATTTTTAAATCTTTTAAAATTTTTTGGACTGTATCTAATAGCTCTTGCTTCTTTACTGGAAAGCCACATTTGGCTATGTTTATAAGCCAATCTACAATTTTTTTTTCGCCTTGTTCTCCCAGCACTGGCTCGGGGCCATGTTTTTTTAGTTCGTCCGTCCTTCGGCCACTTAATCGATCTTGAATCGTGCATCTCGGAATATTAAACTTACGCGATGCTTCCCTAATTGGGATTTGGGATTCACGAATTTCTTTTAATGCCTTTTGTAGAGTTTCAGCAGTGTAAGTCACAGTTTTTTTTATTTGTTTTTTCGTAGACATCTGTAATAACAGAAATTATCTAAACACCAACCAAAACAGTCTGTGTGAAAGAAGTGGCCGTAAACTGACACCTCTATTTTCAAATAGTCAGATAACGGCCGTCTATTTTTCATATGATTTTCAGAGGGCCGTGAACCTGATTTGTTTTGTTAGCATGTGTTAGTTTGCGGCCACATGATAGCTATAAATCCGTATAAAATCATATTTTGGCGGCCGTGAAGTAACTATATTATTTAAACCAACCCCAACAATAAAAAATGTTACACAAAGCGAAGCTTTATTTACATTAATGATAAGAAAGAAAGCTAACTTATTTCATTCAGTGAGCTAGTGCCGCGGCCACCCGGCCGTATACTAACTTTACTAAAAAAATTGTGTTCTGGTTGGCGGCCACCAAATAAAACTGGGATTAAAGTAATTTACTCCCAAAACAAATGAAAAATAACATGGAACAAACAACTATGATAACTCAAAAACAAACACACTAGTATTAAGTAATCGTTAACTGGAAATACTTACTTTTGAAGCGGGACTTGTTCACTATTTTTTGCGCAGTTTTGCGTACGTGTGTGCGCTGACAGCGCGGCCGGCAAAATGGACGTTTTAATTCCGGCACATGTATTAGGTTAACCGACCAATTTGAATAGGCATTATATTCTGTAACTATCCTACTTTTTAAAGTGCCACAACGCATTGGCAAGAGTGAGATAGAATTCTTATTATTGCAATATTTATACGGTTGGTCCTCTAAGAGGCCGTGAAACAACACAGGGCCGCGATCCAGCGTAATGACCCTATTACTATTTCAATATGCACACAAACATAAAAACTTCTGTATTCATAATATAGGTGGAATTTATGATTGACAGCCTCTGTGGCGTGGCAGTAGTGCACGCGACTGCCACGCAGGAGGCGCGGGTTCGAATCCCGCTCAGTGCAAATATTTGTATGCATGAATATGGCTATTTGCATTGGTCTGGGTGTTTCTATGTATAATAATTGTATGTATTTACAAAAAAAAAAGTATATAAGTATGTTTATCCGCATTCTAGATTCCATAACACAAGCTTTAAAAGCTTACCATGGCAATAGATAGCGTTGTGTAGAATGTTGTGGAATATTTATTTTTATTTATTTATTTTATGAGGGTGTGATGCTCTTGATATAGCCCTGACTACTTTTAAATAAACATGAAGTGAACTGTTTTCTGACAGCTAAATAGGGTATTATTGCTTAAATTTTAGTTACTTTGGCTCGGGTTCCCCCATACCTGTCTTGAATAATTTTTTGTCTTCCAGCTAACTCTCCCGAGAATGTCGCCAAGTGGGCCGAGATGAGAAGGAAGGAGGCGGCTGCGCACCACTGATTCAGCTCGGAACACTACTGCGGTTAATTTAAAGTAATTCTCGTGTGATTTATTTATGTTGTAAGGGAAACATTAAATCATGTAATAGCTGTAATTGATGTTTTATTTCTTACTAGCTGACTCGGCGAACTCCGCTCCGCCTATTTTAGCCGCCCGCGTGGTGTCAGATCCGGTTCCGGCTGCACCCTCTACTAAATTAAACATGTATTATGCATATAAACCTTCCTCTTGAATTACTCTATCTATTAAAAAACCGTATCGAAATCCGTAGGTAGCGTACTTTTAAAGATATAAGCATACATAGTGACAGACAGACGTGCAGTGATTTTGCTGTACTATGTAGTGATAGTGATGATAGATAGTTTTGTCTCTTTTCACCAGCTTCCCTTTTTAGAATTCTTTCGAAAGAGATAAGCCTAGAAGAGATCGCATTTAACGATAAGGCCGCTCATTGTGCATTTAACGATAATACTGTAATCCATATAATATACACTTATTACCTCCTGTAATCTAATGTTGGTGTACAATAGTTATCTTATAGTAGTTTTGATGTTGACCAGTAGATTGTTGGGTTGGGTGTAGTGTGACTGACCCAAAAGAGCCAGTGTAAACAACTACAGCTGGGGTGAGGGAAATGTCTTATTCGATAATCATACATCCTTTTCAAACAAAAACTATCAATACATAAAGGAAAACCAGAAAAAAAAGATACCATCCATTTTTTAAACATGAGATAAAACAGGATAGCTGCTCAAAAAAGGCTGATTGGTGAGTGAATAAGGGTTAGATTGTTTCTACATCTGTGAGATGGAAGTTTTCAGGGTGTGTCAAGCAAGTTTACAAAAATCTTTGAATGCAGTTTTGTTTCTTTTTAAAAATAAAGGGATGTTTCCTTTGAGTGAAATTCTAATCTCCAGTATTTCGAGTACCTCACCTTCAGAGGGCATGGTACTAAGCAGCTGTGATCTCGTCAGGATAAAATTCAAAATAATTTATTCTGCATAGACCATTATATCGAAACTTAAAAACGTCAATATAAAAATAAATATTTAAGACTGGTTTAGCAAAAAATTGGACTTATAAACCCAAGTCTCCGTGTATGTCTGCCTCCTTCCTAACTCTATTTGCTCTGTGATCTGATCAGTCGCTAGATGCATCAACATACAGCATGCCACAGTTGATATAAGGAAAAATAAAAAGAAAAACAGCAACTGTACGTGGGTGCTTTATTCACTAAAATATAAATTAATATAAAACTTATAAGTTACATAAATAAATAATCGCAGACAAAATGATCATTATTATTACGGAAAAATCGAGTCACCGAGAACTACATCGTATTGTTATTTTATTAGGAATGCTCTGTTACAGCAATTTATACAGACAACCTTTTAAAATATTATAAAATAGCCAGACGTTAATCAACTTTTTTGACTGAATTAAGAAAATACGAACTTTCGTAAGAGCGTGGACATACTTGTTTAAAAGTATGGGTTCAGCCTAATTGTAACAAAACATAGCTCATCTAAAGTAAAGCCAACGAGACGAGAGAAAAAAGGTAAACAAAATTTCAGCGGTTGCAAACATTTTTATTTGAACATTTTTACATATCACTTGAAGCGCATTTCAGACATCAATGAAATTGCTCAAAAGATGGCGGATCTGACAGTTTAGAACCACTGTGCTGACAGCTTTCCTGTACTACGAAACACGTAACGACAGCTGTCGCTTGGTCATTGTCGCGTACGTGTGACATGTGCTTGTCACGCATAAAATAATCGCTAGTTATCGCAACGTAACTCAGTAATGGTCGCTTTGTTTACCTTCTTTATCAGTGTTACTGAAATCAAAACGTCAAATTTTAACTTATGTTTTATTAAATTTGGCCGAAGATGGTAAGTAACATAAAGCCTTGTATATCAAACATGGGTGTTGCTAGAAGGGAGGTGACCATACCACTCATAGTCAGCGATTAGCAATTCCGCAATCCCGTAAAAGCCTCAAAATGCAGGCTATAGATATAGTGACACCCATGTGTAATATCACAAGTATCATAACTGCATGAACCTCCTACAAAACTTGATGTCCTTATATCACAAAAGCTTTCAGTCTAGCTAAGTTCTATGTTACTTCCACATCTTACTTTCAACAAGGATGTCAAACAGCTCTGTCGCAATAAAAATTCGTGGCTGACTGTACCAGCAACTTAACATGGTCGCTAAACAAAACAAAAAACAAGCGTCTTGTAAACATAGTTTTGAGTATTAATCATTTATTCAATCAACAAACAAATACAATGACCATGTCGGACCGAGGCTACAAGAATCAGTTGTATCATACTAATATTATAAATGCGAAAGTAACTCTGTCTGTGTGTATGTTACGCTTTCACGCCTAAACCACCGAACCGATTTTGATGAAATTCGGTATAAGGGTACATTAGAACTTAAGAAAGGACATAGGCTATGTTTGGTCGCGATAACCGACATCCACGCGGGCGGACTCGCGGGCAAAACCTAGTAGTTTATACATTACTAAGAAACATTGCAAAAATGAAAGCTATACTTTGTATCTCAACTATTATTTTGACAATGAATTATCTATCTATATAGTAGTCTATATAAAAATGAATCCCTATTTCCCTCGGTCACGAGATCACGCGTTAACGGCCGGACCAATTTCGCTAATTCTTTTTTGTTGTGTTCGTTACTGTCAGAAGGTTCTTATGAAAGAAAAATATAAGAAAATCGCGCGAAAAATTAGAATGCAGAATACTTAACCACCATTTAAAATTGCTGACTCGACAGACATGTCATGCATGTCTTCAATTTAGAATTTAAAAAAATAAGTGTTTATTATTCTAATGCTTCATGCATGATATACAAGGTTCTTGTATGCAATCTGACGTTTGACATAGAATTGTCAGAATACGTGCTGCAAATATCGTAAATTGTCTCCTTCATTAATAGCTTTTTTTTTCCGTGCGGAAATCCCCTCGGATACCTCCTCTTCCAACTAAAACCGCACGCTGACTGTGGGTCGTGGTGCTAGGCCGGAGGTGAGGTTGTCATCGACATATCCCTCGCACCCCGGTTGACCCAGAGCCATCCCTTACGGTCTGGCCCTTCTCAGGCCTTCATTAATAGCTGTACTACAGGACATTGGCGGAATTGATGCTCAAAGCACTGAGCCATCCAACAAGAATTGAATTGAATTATAGTAAATAGAAAGAGGACTACAAAAAATAAATTTTCGTATGTTCGCGTAAAGCAAACGATGGATGGGGGAAGTAGAGTATGTGTACCGACTTCCAGACTTATGGTTGTTTGGGTCCATTAGGTATAAGAGCCCCGTGGGTATATGGGTCCCGTTGACCTGTCAGCTCTGTGCTGTATAGGCCCCATAGGTGTAGGGGCTCCGGTGACCTATTGTTGTCGGAAACTCCGTAGGCATATGGGGACCCTGTCGTAATACTTTCCGTTATCAAAATAATTAAGAATTTGATACAGCTAACTGAGGTAAGCACACATAACATCATTAATTCTAATTTCTAAGGCGAAACGGTCTATTGTCGTGAGGTGAAGTCAAATTGACGAGTCCTATATATTAAAAAACATTTAGTAGACTTAGAAATTCAGAAAGCAAATGTTAACAACTGATTCTTGAGACGGTCATCACAAAATTTTACGATCCCAATCACAAAAAAAAAACATTAAAATAAAACGGCCATGCCTCAGTATGTACCATGCCTGTTAAATAAGAAACAAAAAACAGATAAAATTTAGCAAACTAAAACACAACGTGACGTTCCAACGAACGATTCCTAAAAATGGGACGAGATTTTGATTGTTGTACAAAATAAAAATACAATCACAAAACTTATACTCTAACAATTTAAAACTAAAACTTACGTCTAGAGGGCGCTGGTGCGTGACATTTGAAAAAAAAAAAGTACTTATAGGTGTGTGAAGCCGACCCTTTTAGCACGTTTTTTATCCTTGTCTTTGGGAATCTAACAATAAAGAATACTGATATGTAAATTATAGTTTGCTAACAAAAATAATTACATTATTGGTAATCCGTTTATAACTTTTATATACGAGTATTTAAGTAGATGTGGCAGAATTAAAAAATAACTTTATTTGTTTATAAAAGATCCATAAATCCCCCTTCTGATGTTGTATCAGAAGGGGGATTTTGGGATCACTTTTTTATTTTATTGAAATTACCAAGTCACTTGCAGTGGTAATGGCAGTGACTTGGTAAATTGGGCTTACCCTTGTCACAGGAATAACTTTATAAAAGTAACAACTGACAAGTAACTATAACTTAATACTCAGTTACAAAAAAATGTGGGTAGTTATAAAACTTTGTAAACATGTGGGTAGTTATAATACTCAATACAAAATGTCAAACACCAGCTAACAATGTACAATAACGGCGAACACAAGCCTTTAATCGTCACTTTTAATTTCTAGAACATTCTATAGTCACTAATGAGGTTATCAACTAAATGCAAGAACATATAGTGCAGGGCGACCTTATACAAGACAGTTAATAGTAAATCAAATGTTAGTCTTTAAAATTTATAAGAAAATCACCATGTCCACCTCTTAGAAATAAATAAAACAGGCTTTGTTTTGGGTTTTCATTCCTATAATAAATGCTCCCCGGGTATGACCTCTCCTTGATCAGGTAGAAGTCCCTAAACAGACTTCGAACACAGGTCGGTCGAAGCAAGGAGGATCGGTCAAGGTAGGGTTTCTCAGACGGCGCGGATCTGCGGTGTGAGTGTGGAGTTACTCCACAGACCATTTCCCACCTGCTGCGGAGGAACTTATGAGCGTCTCCGAGTACGCAATCCAGCAGCACATTGGGAATATAGAATCTGAGAGTTGTAGCGCCGTCGATTTGATTTTGGTCGCCATAACCGGCATTCACACGGACGGGGCCGCAAGCAAACGGTACTAGTTAATATGCAGTTTATCTTAATCATATTTTATTCGAAATAACAATTAAACATTAATATTTTTATCATAATTCTTATCCAATCTTGTAATATCTACAATACAAATCACCATTATCAATTTTTCCCCATAATTCACAATCATGTATAGAACTCATCCTCCTCTGAGCCTTATCTAAGCTCAGTTAAAGTCGACTTTTCAATATCAACTCATATAACTGTTTCATTTATTTCTACAAGACAGAATTGTAATCAAAACACAATAAATGCTATGTATTGTAACAAATAAGTCATTCGATTGTAACATTCTATAACAACGATGGAATGGAATTTATAAAATATCTCTCGTTTTTAGTAAGGTAGTATTGTATTTGGCATTAATAGGGAAACCTTTTAGAAAACTTTCCAAACAAATCCTACAAATATCCGACAATACACTTGAAAAACGAAAATATTGATGTTATCAATGGTTAGTTGAGAATTTTTATGTTTGATTCAGCATTCAAGTGCAAAATGTATACGAAAAAGCGGTTACACCAGCATATACATATTATTCTATGATATTATTCACCAGGTACTCTCGTTAACACCAATCAATAGCATACTAGAACATTTCACATACATTGGAATACCGTAACCCTTACTATAATTTGTTTTGATAACTTTATATTCAATACTATAATAGCAATACTGTAACTGAAAGATATAATCACATTTTAGCATTTCAACTAATTATCTGTATGCAAAATACTTCTGTACGAAAGGTAACAAAATTACTTAAACCGACTATTAGTGTAACTTCTTGTAACTGTTACATACTACTATAGGATTTAATATCTCTGTTTATCATACAAGGCATTTTATTTATGTAACAGTTAATGTAATCAGGTAGATTAAATTTATTAACACATAATTAAATATTCTGTATTATAAAGGCAATATAACAGTGAACACTATTTCTATAAGGGTATATTCATCATGTTGCACAGTGAGATAAAGTGCCAGGACACTTATGCGGTGACATCTGTCATACCCCTAACTGTATGTATGCTGCCTAATTTCTATTTTGTTTTTATTGTAAAATGTATCTTACGAATATACACTGTATAGACGATAATTATACTTATTTTATTATTTATTTATGTTATAAATGCATTTACCAAAGTATGAAAATGTCTCAATATTTTATAAATTGTATACTAATACACTTCTTATTTACTTATGTAATGATTTCTTATACATTTTACAATTGACAGTTACAATTTACAATTTAGGTTATTTATTTCTGTGAACAATGAATGTAGTAAATTTATTATCATATGTAATACTAATTTTGTTAACTGTGAATCTGTCTATATTTCAATCAAACAGGAAACAGTGACATTAAATTTACAGATACATGTACAGGTGAACCACATTTATAAGTCGCATCGGCAAAGTTCGCCTGCTCAGAAGAGTAAGCTAACGCCGATTAATTACGATTGGCAACGCTATTGAAACACCAACTTTATTGTGTTGCGTTAAGATTGAAAATGCAATAAATCCAGAGAGTAGTGCTTTCTCGCTCATTGTTCATTGTTTCGAACATGGCGCGCAGGCGGCAACCAATAATAAAGGGCCACGTTTGGCGGAGCGTTGTGATTGGTTAAGATTTTTTGACGCGTTTCAAATATGAGACTTCTGCGCAGGTACATCGGCGTAACATAAAAACGTGGTACTACTGTACAGAATAATAATTGTTTATTTCTCATTAATTTATGTAAGTACTTGTAGCAAGATTAATATTGGTGTTCATTTTTAGATTTTATTGAATAAGTTAGACAATATTCAGAGATCCCTGAATTTAGTAGTTACAGGCTTAAACGTGATTTGAAATTTGGTATTAACATATTTGTTCAGTGGGATCGTAATATTTGGTTTACATCAGTCGATCAACGACATTATTTGGTGATGACAGGTCATGCACTATATTAAACATTGAAAGTCTGAACTGGAACTTAACGTTGCATCGGTTCTTATTTTCTACGGTTAACTTTTTTTGAATTTGAATGTAGTTTTTATTTTCAGAATGTAGTTGTGACACAGTTAGGCACACACGAGCACTGCACTGCACTGCACTGCACTACACTGCACTTCACTATAGCTTAGTAGCACAGGTAGTCGCGGAGGTGAAGTGGTCACTTGAGCTTGGCCCTCTTCGCTCGCGGCGCCTCTTCATCAGAGGAAGGGGAGGCGCATTTGGTCGCTTCTTCGAATTCTAACTCGATTTCTGGTAAGGGCTGAAGTTCTAGCTCACCACATCGTTTGTTGAAGTATTTTTCTAGGCGGTTGCCGGCTCTGTAACACGATATTTATTTTGTTAATGGCTTGATATTGAAAAATTGAGAAAATATTATAGACAATTAATTATTATCTTGGTAAGGGTCTTAAGGATTTTGATAGGGAGACCTCATTGATGTTGGTAAAGGCATCAAGGATGTAGGTAGGGGCTCAAGGATGTTAGCATGGGGCTCAAGGATATTGCCGGGGCTCAAGGATGTTGATAGGGGCTCAAGGATGTTAATAGAGACATCAAGGATGTTAATAGGGGCTCAAGGATGTTAGCAGGGTGCTCAAGGATGTTGATAGAAGCTCAAGCTTATTGATAGGGACTCAAGGATGCTAGCAGGGGGCTCCAGAATGTTGACAGAGTTCTCAAGGACGTTGATAAGGGCACCAAGGAGGACTCTGGACCTCTAGATCTAAAAATAACTAAGAAAACAATGACATTTATAGCTTGATACGGTAACAGGACGCTACACACCTGGCGACAGGATGTGTGTCCTTGTTGTACGTGTAGCAGTTGATGAACACCTGTACTGCATCAGCGTTGAACTCCTCGTCCGTGGTGTACTCGTCGTTCTCAAGTTTGTTCTTGATGGTGGTGAAATCCATGGGCTCGCCGATCACTTCTAAGTAATCTGGTACCTGTGGAGGACAAGTTTTAGAGTTAGTTACGTAGTTTGGTACGCGATGTCAGTCTAGTAAAATACATGGACTAAAATACACAGGGTGAGTTTAATAACTTCTTGGAGCCTCTCGGGCCGTTTACCGTTTCCCTAGGGTTTTCTCAGATTGAGGAGGGCCAGACCGTAAGAGATGGCCCTGGGTCAGCCGGGGTGCGAGGGATATGTCGATGACAACGTCACCTCCGGCCTAGCACCAAGACCCACAGTCGGCGTGCGGTTTTAGTCGGTTCGAGTCCGACATAACCTCCCCTTCCGGCTCCGGCATCCGGGTATCCGAGGGGACGTCCGCACGAAAAAAAAAAGGGTTTTCTCAGATAAATAAGGATAACCATTAGTTAGAAGTTTCGCGCGGCGACAAAGAAAAAAAACCCAAGGAAGGCCACATCCACTGTGATGACGTCACTGCAGACCCAAGTCCCATTGCAGTTACTTAGGCTGCCTCCTCTCTGTATTTGGTCATAGAACAACAACCGTACCTACCCGTGGTTCCTACCTATAACCGGATTCCTGCTCCGCCGGCTTGCTCAACAAAGAGAACCATGGTAGAATTCCATACAATATTGCTATAAGAGGGAAGATTTTTTTGCCACCGGCTTTCCTTTTCAATACGTTCACCCTTCACCACTGGTTCGTATATCTATTAGTATTGCAGCCATTTTTTTTTGTTTAAGAAATTCTAAAACCAATTTCTATGATACAAAGAGGTAATCTACACACCTACGATCATAAAATTCGATTATTCAATAGTTTAAAGTCGTTAACTTTCGATAATATAAACCACTGGCATTTGCCCGCGGCTCCGCCCGCGTAGATGTCGGTTATCGCGATTAAACATAGCCTTTCTCATGGCCTAATCTACCCCTGTACCAAAATTCATCAAAATCCGTTCAGTGGTTTAGGTGTGAAAGCGTAACATACATACAGACAGACAGACAGAGTTACTTTCGCATTTATAATATTAGTATGGATAACATTGTACTCACATCTTCTGTAGAGACGGGCTCGTAGAAGGGCCAGCAGTCCTTGTGCTTCATGACGTCGTGCAACAGTTGCTGCAACTGTTCCGCGTGTAACTGCACATCGTGTTGCGTCCTATTGTTGCGCTTGCGACTGCTCTTTGGCTCCTCTGTAATACAACTATCTGGTAAGCGTATAGACCGCGTGGGGTGGACTACCACCAAATTAATTTCCCACGATAGTAGGGTTTCTCACATAGTAAAATTATTATGGCCAACTTTCTGAAGAAAGACCATGATTGAGTATTATCCTATAGTTATAATAAAAAAAAAACATTCAAATCAATAACAGATTCTAGAAAATGTACTATATAATTGGGTATTGTACTGACTATTTTTTGACATTTAGTTAACATACCGTGATGACCATTTGTGAGTGAATTCTTTTGTGATCTTCTGCCTGTACTTGTGTTCATTTCATCATTTTTTGATCTGGAACAAAAAGTACACAATATTCTTTACATCAATACAAGTTAGGTACTTTGAAAAAATTAAACACAGGTATAAACTAAAAAAATCTGCGGTAGCCTAGTGGTATGGGTAATGGACTGCTAAGACGAGATCTCGGGTTCGATCCCAGGTTTACCATGGCACACACCAATGACTTTTCGATGCTTTTCGACGTTATGTGGTATTTATCGCAGGTTTATAAGTGCCCGGTTAATGGCAATAGACTCGCCACCTATTACATTGGGACCTAAACATAAACTGGCGAAATGTGGGTGCTAGCACCTCTGCCTACCCCTTCGGGGATTACAGGCGTGAGTTTATGTTATGTATTATATTCTTAAGTTTGCTACTTCCCAGGTTTTGTTTCTTATTAGTAACACTATCAAAAGATAACTGTTGGTTTTTTTTACAGCATAACAGTTCAATTCCTGGCTAGGAATATTGATTTTTCAAAAATTATTATTCAGAATATAAATTCAACAACACTGTTTATGTTTACATCGAAATTAAATCTTGAATATTTTTTTTGCATTTTACACAACGCTATCTAGACCGATGGTAAGCGTAACTGGCTTGTGTTATGGAATCTAGAATGCTGATAAACATACTTAGATACCTTTTTTTGTTGTAAATATACATATATAAACACACCAGACCAATGCAAATAGCCATATTCATGCATAAAAATATTTGCACTGAGCGGGGATCGAACCCGCGCCTCCTGCGTTCAGGGATCGAATATGTCATAGAAAGAGTATGTGTGTTATAAAGGATCAGATATACTTACTTTCTCCCTCTCTTGGCGGTGCCGTTCGTTAACGGTGAAGATTCCTTGCTACTCCTCGACTTCCGAGTCTTGAACTTGACAAGAGCCGTGTTATACTCGCTGTCGTCTGAATCTGGAACAGATACATGTTATACTGCCAGCTCCCAAGTACAAGGGTATGTTAGTCGTGAAGATTTGAAAGTTAGAATGAAAAGCACACAGAAGATGGGAGTAATGAATACTTCGTTCTGACATGCCACCTATTGTTAAATGTAGCATGCATGGATGTCATGATGCATATTTTATAATAAGTTTTTTGTCAGACAGGGATTAGACAATCAATTGCGATCTTTTAAATATATATCGATATTATTGAGAGACAGAACCTCTATAGAATTATTTTAAAATGGAGGGCCTTTGTCTCCCACGCTTAGGGGAGATACGGTCCCTATTATCATTTTGTCTCTCCCAGTGGACCCAACAAGGGACGCGATTCGTACAGATTTTGGATCATGATATTTATAGACTGTCTAATCCCCGTCTAAATCTTTTGTGTGAAAGAAAATTGTTAATATTTGATTTAGAAGGAAGTAGCTAGACATTAAACTGTTCGGACGAACTAATCCATACTTCCATACTAATATTATAAATGCGAAAGTAACTCTGTCTGTCTGTCTGTATGTTACGCTTTCACGCCTAAACCACTGAACTGATTTTGATGAAATTTGGTATAGGCGTAGATTAGACCTTGAAAAAGGACATAGGCTATGTTTGGTCGCGACAACCGACATCAACGCGGGCGGAGCCGCGGGCAAAAGCTAGTATTTTTATATAGGTCACTTCAATTTGACTTCTCCTCGACTAAGCTCGGTAAGCTAAAGGCAAAGTCTCGGAAAGACGGTCACCATTATAAACACGAACCAAGTTAGCAATGGTGTCACTCAGTTTGACGGCCTCATCAAATGCCTTTTCACGCTCCGCTTAAAGGACCCGGGACTATAGGAAGAGGTAAACACGCGAGCTGGCAGGGAGTTCCATGTCTTAGTCGTGCGGCATAGAATTATACTGAGTACACACCCGTCATCACCAAATTCGGTTGCCTACGAAGCTTGTATATTGAAACATAAAGTACCCTCTCCTACTTGTCCAATATTAGTTTAAATGGCTTTTACAGAAGCGACTATTTCTCAATCCCGAGAGGAAGACCTGCGTTATAGCCCCGTCCGCCAATTAGCACGTGTATAAGTCGAATAATATATCTTAGACCTAAATTGCGAAGTATAAAAGGCCCTAAGGCATTAGCAGATTGTTTGATAATCCATACTAATATTATAAATGCGAAAGTAACTCTGTCTGTCTGTCTGTCTGTATGTTACGCTTTCACGCCTAAACCACTGAACCGATTTTGATGAAATTTGGTATAGGGGTATAATAGACCTTGAGAAAGGACATAGGCTATGTTTGGTCGTGATAACCGACATCCACGCGGGCGGAGCCGCGGGCAAAAGCTAGTAATCTATAATTGGTGAATTTGAGCTCGTCCGCCTCAGTGCACCCCGCACTATCTTCAAAATACATTCAAGAAACGTGAACTACGTGTATAGAGCACTTTTTGATCACATTTCAGGTCCAAAATACTTGAATCGACCTATACCGACTTGCAGTAAAGGTTGGCTCAGGGTCCCAAAGGTGGTTCTTGTGGTGGAGTTTCACCCACCTCATCATTGGCATGAGACGTTTAAAGAAAACACGGTTACTTGTAATGAGTATTTTATACAATTATCTCAAACAAGTTATTTTTAGCACATCGTTGAAATAACCTATATTTTAGGATATTAATAGAGGATATCACGCAAAGGTAAGCTCAGGGCGTGCCAATTGAATATACTCTGGTGCCAGAACATCAGTGTTATCCCTCATTAGATAATTAGAAATTATATCATTCAATGTAGGTAGGTTCTCATATTGAACTCCAAATAGACATCTAAATTCGGTCACATACATTAGGTAATAAATTATTTAAAAGACACAACTATTATTATATACAATAATTATAACAGGAAATAACGCGATCATGGTATAGGTACATACCTTTCATCTGCCTGACGTTTCGACCAGCCTGTGACCACGGCAGTCGTCGGTCGAAACGTCAGGCAAATCAAAGGTATGTATTTTTTTTTTTTATATAGGACACGTCAATTTGACTTCACCTCGCCTGATGTTAAACTAAAGGCGAAGTCTCGGAAAGAGGGTCACCATCGGAAACATGTACCATGTTAACAGTGGTGGCACTCAGCTTGACGGCCTCATTAGATGCCTTTTCACGCCCCGCTTAAAGGACCCGGGACTGTAGGAAGAGGGAAACACGTGAGCTGGCAGGGAGTTCCAGGTCTTAATGGTGTGACATAGGAATGAGTCACTGATCGCCTTAATCCCCGTTGTAATTATTATTGTATATCATGGAACGCGAGAGTTTAAAAGTTAGTATTATTATATTACACTTTATGAGTGTTTCAAGAGACATTCACTTACTTATTAGGAAAATAAAAGAGAGTGTAAAGAAACGAAATGATTAACGGAAGTACCAGGTGAAAAAAAGGTGCAAAGTAAAAGGTTTTAGCATAATTAATGACAGGTGTAGAATAATATTAGTGTATGATATTCAATGGAATTATTATAACAATCCACCTATATGAGAAAGCATATTAAAACGACAGATACGAGCAGGTGTGGTGGCTACGGAATTGCTTTAAAAAAATATTTAACAGCACGAAAAACAGTTGATACTTGTATTATCTATGTATGTGATTTATATTTTCTGTGGACAACAGTAATCCATACTAATATTATAAATGCTAAAGTAACTATGTCTGTCTGTCTGTATGTTACGGTTTCACGCCTAAACCACTGAACCGATTTTGATGAAAGGACATGGGCTATGTTTGGTTTCGATAACCGACATCCACGCGGGCGGAGCCACGGGTAAAAGCTAGTCTTGAATATAATATTGTCCGTCGTATATATTCTTAATTCTTCTACACATGCATTTATGGATGTGTCTAGTTAATTCAGTTGGTAAGAGTATTTCCCCTGAAAGGAGTTGATGGCGGATTCCTGAATGTTGACTTTATAAATTTTAATCTGTAGCAAAAGCAAATATTATGTATTGCTTCAAAATTTCATACAATTTGCGTATACTTATGACGAATGAACTTATATCCCAGGTGGAACGACTAAGGACTGTTAGTCTTGGTTCAGTACCTCTGCAGCCAACTGACGGAACAATATAAAAAAATAAAAAAAAACCTCAAAAGGAATAAAACGGAGCGATATAGGATCATTTCGTTGTCAGCCTGTCTGTCTGTCCGTCAAGACCATTTTCTCTGGAATGCGTAGTGGCATCAAATTCATACCACATTCAGGTCTATAACGTCCTGAAACTGTCTTAAAACAAATTCAACGCATCTGGAACCGAACCTTGAAATTATATCTTGTAAAATTTTTGTTGTTTTCTGTTTTGTGTGCCAAATAAATAAATGAAAATATATTGCGGTTTATGTGGCAAAGTTTGTTCCTCTATTAAATTTTGTACGGAACCCGCAGTTCGCGAGTCTTACTCTCACAGGCTTTATATTTACTACTATTATACTTTATTGTATGCCAATTGTAAATTTTCTTGTACAGAAATTAAGAAGACATGATTAGTACAGTAAATTTCTGCCAGACAATCTTCGTTATTCATACTGTTATGCAGTTAGTGATCAATTCCGTAGCCGCCCACTTGTCGCCGTTATGACGTAACGCGTATGACGTAACAGTGGTGACGCAACAGTGGTGACGCACCGGAGGAGTTCCGGCGCGAGTGCAGTGCGCGCGCGTACTGGTGGATGTTGGACATGGCGGCCGCGGCACAGCGCCTCCCCGACGTTTCTTTGTACCACACGCGGAATATTAGTCACAATACTTGCTATACCTTAGTCTTACTAACTTAACTTATGGTACATTTAACCAAACGCAAGTATTCCTAGAATAAACAGACAATATCACCCATATACCCGTATTGTCTGTTTATTCTAGGAATAAACTTTACTCGCGTTAGGGTCGCACCAGTCCTTAATCTGCCTGTATTCTAGAATGACACTCAACCTGAATCTGGATTTATCTGAGGACAGACGGTATCCATACTAATATTATAAATGCGAAAGTAACTCTGTCTGTCTGTCTGTATGTTACGCTTTCACGCCTTAACCACTGAACCGATTTCGATGAAATTTGGTATAGGGGTAGATTAGACCTTGAGAAAGGACATAGGCTATGTTTGGTCGCGATAACCGACATCCACGCGGGCGGAGCCGCGGGCAAAAACTAGTAGGCAATATGTCAAACTACCAATCTGTATGTAGAAATATGCACTGTGTTATTTATTGTAATACCTTTTGTACCATATTCTTGCAAATAAATTTAATTTGAATTTGTCTGTATAAATCGCGATTAGGCTGAGTGTCATTCTAGAATACGGGCCTTAGAGTTATATAAAAGTGGAGTATATGTTTGTAACGTTAAAATAACAGCATTTTAATGAATGCCTATACGAATGTTTACACTATACCTAGAACGGAATAAAACTTTATCTGTCCGTTTATAAGGAGTAATCTCCGAAGTGGCTTGGCCGATTTTGCCTACATTTTTATTGTAGATACCTGACGTTACTTGATCAATACTTCATATCGGAATTGGACATGGGCTCCTTAAGAATACAATCAATAATAATATTGCTTACATGTGATAATATTTCATGTAATTATATCAAAATATGGAGCAAATATAATATTATTGGATTGCGGTCAGGTGGCACCACAGAGCTAAGACGACCGACAGTTTCCAAGGTCCACTGCAATTAAGTCAGGGCTTAATTAAAAAACAAAGAGTAGTTGTTAAAGCCACCTCCTCTCTGTGTTTGCTCTACGGGTGACACTCGTCGTCATTTTAGCGTTGTTCTTGGTTGCAGTCGACACTTTGACTTTCGAACCCAGGGTCAGTTTTTATTTTTCCTTTTTTTTTCAAACTAATGGCCCACATGTCACTCTCCATGACGCCAAGCCAGCACTTCTTGGGTCTACCCCTTCTACCTGGACCCGGTGGGGGGGGGCATTGCCAGGTATTTGTTACCCACGTAGCTGGGCGGTTGGCGCACCAGCGGAGGCGGCTCTATGTATTTATAACATTTAAAGAATTCGAAATACATCAGGGAAAAGAAGAACTCAAGTGGGACTTGAACCCGCGACCTTTCCCTTATAGGGGGAATGCTCTTCCAACTTAACTATTGGATCACACCTGCATCACTTCAAATTTTTCGTCAGGTGTGACACAATAGCTCAGTTAGAAGAGCATTTCATAAGGGAAAGGTCGTGGGTTCAATTCCCACTTGAGTGCTACTTCTTCCCGATGTATTTTGAACTTAAAAGTTAGCACAATAAACGCTATAAAAATGTAATTTAAACACTTAAAGAACATTAATAATATACGATTAGATTAGCCAGTAAGGAGACTTACCTCTGGTGGGTTGCGTGCAGGCCTGGCAGAGGAACTTGCGCGCCGCACGTGCAGTCCTGGGCGCGCATTCTGCGTGCAGGCGCGCGTTGCACGACGAACATTCGACGCGCAGGCGCCCGCCCGAGCCACACACCGCGCAGACTGCCACAAGGCACGAGCTGTGGGACACCGACAGATTTGTACTAACCACGGAAATTCAATTCAATTCAATCGTTTATATGCTTTTTTTTTATCGTGCGATAAATCTCCACGGAGCCGGTGGAGGTGGTTATATCGGACTCGAACCGACTAAAACGCACGCCGTCTTGGGTCCATGGTTGCCGGAGGTGAGATTGCCAAAAACATATCTCTCGCACCCTGGCAGACCCAGGACCATCTCTTTTCTTCGAATATGGTTACAGAGATTGTGTCTTAGAACTGGTAGATACAGCATATTCTGCTCCATGGAGCGTGCAAATATTAAGTCATATATTAGTAAGTATAGTAAGTATAATTATTTTATTATATTGACTATGTGTGAATATTTTTTTTTTACACAACACTATCTAGACCCATGGTAAGCTTAATTAGCTTGTGTTATGGAATCTAGAATGCGGATAAACATACATAGATACTTTTTTTTGTAAATTCATACATACTATACATAGAAACACCCAGACCAATGCAAATATCCATATTCATGCATACAAATATTTGCACTGAGCGGGAATCGAACCCGCACCTCCTGCGTGGCAGTCGCGTTCACTACCACCACGCCACGGAGCCACGCCACGAAGGCTGTTATACATATTAAGTCTTATATCTTTTAAGTAACTTATATCAAATTATCAGTCAATTAATTATATTAATTATATTCATTCCATGTAAGTTAATGTTTTTTTTTTTGTTTAACGCACGCCGTCTTGGGTCCTTGGCTGCCGGAGGTGAGATTGCCAAAAGCATATCTCTCGCACCCCGGCTGACCCAGGACCATCTCTTTCGAGATGGCCCCCTTCGGGTTGTGGGGACCAAAATGTCCCCATCTTGCCCCGGTTACGGGGAGGCGCACTTTGCGCCGCCGCCGCGGCCTGCTTCTGCTAGGGTGACAGGCGGCTCCACCGGTCACCCCCAGGCCAGCGCTCATGGAGGACGGAGGTCGTTCTGCGACCTCCGACGTCCGGTTCGCCTTCGCTCTGCGCGGGCTTCCCGGGCCCGGAGTCTGGTCCGGACCCGACCGGCCGCCTCCTTCTCGAGCATTACTTGCTCGCAGAAGGAGGCGGCCGCACCCCAAGCGTTTGCGCATCGTACCATCGCTGTGAGCAACGTGACGAGTGTGAGGACTCCCACCCCTAGAGCCGCCACTAGGACCCGCCTCGGCGTGTCCCACGCCGGGCACTCGGTCAGCGTGTGCAGCTCTGTGTCCTCGCTCGCATCACAGTGATGGCACTCGGACGTTGGCTCCTTCCGGATCCGACACAGGTAACTCCCGAAACACCCGTGTCCGGTAATCACCTGCGTCAGCCGGTACGAGAGGCTGCCGTGTGGCCTCTCTAGCCATTCCTCCATGATGGGTCTTACCGCCGCTATTACGGCGTGCCCTGCGCTTGGTCGCCCAAGTCGCAGCTCCCATTCCGCTACCATGTCCCTGTGGAGCTGAGACCTCACGGCCCGAATTTCTTCGGGCTCGGGTTCCCGTCCCTGCTCCCGCGCCTCCTTACGATACCGATATAGCATCGAAAGGGCTCTCGCATCCAGGTTCCACGGTAGGGATCCGGCAAGGAGACTCGCCGCCTCGAAGGATATCGTGCGGTACCCCCTAATGGCCCTGCTGGTCATTGCACGCTGCGGTCCACGCAGCAGACGCGCATTGTGGACCGTCAGGGTGTCCGCCCATATTGGGCACCCATATAGGGCCATGGACCGCACGACTCCCGCGTAGAGTCTCCTGCAGGAGTCATCCGGCCCCCTCATGTTGGGCAGCAGCCGCCCCAAAGCGGCAGCTGTGTCCTTCAATTTGGGGGCCAGTCTTCGGAGATGCTCCCCGAAGTTCCACCGGCCATCGAGTACGAGCCCCAGATATTTCATCTGGGCCTTGATGCCGATGGAAATGTCTCCCACTATGAGGCTGGAATCCTCCGGTGGCACGCGCCGAGGCCCATGAAAGAACATAGCCTCGGTTTTATGCAGAGCCACCTCGAGTTAATGTTATCACTATTATTCATATAAGGATAGGAAATTAGGCCATGGGAGAGGAAAAGGCTTTTTTTAAATGAACTTTTAAAGCATTTAGGCTCGTATTCTAAAATGACACTCGGACTAAATCGTGATTTATCTGAGTACAGATTGTATAGCCAATATGTCAAACTATGAATTTGTCTATACTATACTGTCTGTCCACAGATAAATCGCGATTCAGACTGAGTGTCTTTCTAGAATACGAGCCTTAGTATGCTAATTAATTCAAATGGATTAAGAAAAGAAAAAAGAATTGTGAACGGTCCAGGCGGCATTTGAACTCGCGATCCTTCTCTTACAGAAAAAATGCTTTTTAAAGTCACAACCTTCCTTCTGTTAGAAGCCAAATCAAAATCCATAGATTAACCAAAACGTAAATAATACGATGACTGATAGCACATTCCATCCACAGCAATGTTAACAATAATTGTGACTGCCCACTACAATACCCTTCGTTGCGAATCATCACACACTCTCAGTAGAACCAACCCACTAAATCAGCAAAATAATCGTTTTCAAATGATTTATATATCTTATTTTATATTCTTGTCATTCCTGACATTAATGTAAAATTCTGACGTTCATATGTGTTCTTTAAGTGCCTAAACTGAATAAATGAAATTGTTTATTTGACTTTGCCATTTATATTGTTATACATACCTGTCCTCCTCTAATTCCTCTTCTATTTCTTCGTCTGAGAACAACTTCCTTCTCTTTCTTGGAGTTCGTTCTTTGGGCTTGCACTGCTCACAGAACCAGTCTCCGTCAGGTACTTTCTGTAGAAAAAAAACAACATTAATACCTGGGACTCCCTGCCAGCTCACGTGTTTCCTTCTTCCTACAGTCCCTACAGTTCCTATAGTCCTTTAAGCGGGGCGTGAAAAGGCATCTAATGAGGTCGTCAAGCTGAGTGCCACCACTGTTAACATGGTACAAGTTTACGATGGTGACCCTCTTTTCGAGACTTTGCCTTTAGCTAAACATCAGGCGAGGTGAAGTCAAATTGACGTGTGTATAAAAAAAAAAATTACGTATTGTCAAAAGTTACGAGATTTTTATACTCCTTTTTTTCCGCTAACCCTCCAGCTAAGTTAAATTGCATGTTTCAGGAGTTATTTTTTAGAATAAACAGCAAAACGATTTAAACAGTAATTTTACCTTTCTCGTTGGACCAGACTGACAGCATGAAATAAAATGCATAGATAAATAAATAATTTTAGACAAAACATCGGTACAGATCTATACATAGAAATAATGTTGGAGTGTCCGTTTTAGCTTTAAAATGCCGTAAGGCGAAACCGGTCAGGTTCAATATAATAAATTGGAAAAAGTACAAGTGTCCTCAATATGTGTAACAATGAATTCCACCAAGTGCCATCAATCAACAGTATAAATGTTAAAATAACCTTTTTTTTATGAATACCTATACTGCCGTATTACGGAGAAAAGGCTTAACTAACATTTTTTTCAAAATTGAGTTATATACATATTCGGAATCAGGAGAAAAAGGCGCATCTACCCAATTTTTTGTGTAATTTTATCTCTAGAATCTACGGAAATACATTAAGCCCGAAAGGCACATCTAACAGCTAAATTGTTATTGAATAAATTGAAAAGACTTATTTGACACCGATTAAGAAGAAATAACATAAATACGTACTTATGACTTGAAAGTGGTTATAAAGAGAAGTCACAAGTGACCAGTTGTGCCTTTTCTTTATGACGCCAGTAAGATAGGTAAGGAATGTGGGGTGTCTTTGCGCTCATCATTGCGCCAATATCTTCAATTCAAGGTAAACTCAAGCTGATTTATTGGTAAGCAATGTTGTTTCTTTCATTGTAAAATTTTAAATTAAGTTATGATTATGTAATCAGATGTTTTGGCTTAGATAATCATAACTTTTCAAATTCATTCTGATAACTCAAATAGGTAAAAATAGGTAAACATATAACAGTAGTATGAACAGAGGGTAGGTTAAAAATATTAACTTGACAAAAATATGATAATATTTTAAATCATGTCATCCAATTTTTGGAAAATTGAGTAAAATTTTCAACCTACCCTCTACGCACGCCCTTGTAAGGTGCCTACCCGCGCGCGCTTACGACGTATATTATAAGTAAATAGTACTTAACAGTCACTAAAGCTAAAGTCTCTAGTTTTTGTGCTGGATATCTGAAGTTGTGTTTCTAAATCTATCTGAACGCAATGGACGAAAAGTCATATTATATTGAAATGTATAACTCAAAGAAATAAACAATTGTTGACAATGGAGTTGTTTAGCATTTTAATTAGTTTAATTTCAAAATTTTGTTTGCTTTAAATTATTAAGGTGCTGTACCTAATGGCTAAAAATGGGATTAGGTATATTACTAAGATTTGCTATCTGTCTTTCACCAGGTTTTGCTATTATTTCATGAACCGTTATAGCTAGATCATTGAACTGAAAGACTTCGTGCGTGAGTCCGGCCCCGTAGAATTAGATTTTGTTCCAAAATCAGAGATAATACGGTGGTTTAAAAAGTGTAACGTCAAATATATCATTTTATTTGAAATAAAGAGTTTTGATTACCAATTTTTTGTTATTTGTTCAATGTTCATAATTAAAAAGTAAGTGAAAAAGTCAATCATTTTAAAAGTCTAAATTTTATGTAAAATTTATACTCTTTCAAAACTCGCAATGAATCTATAAGATTACGTTACAAAGACATAATTACATAAATTATGTGCCCTTTCATTTTAATACTGAATTGTTTTTAAAAAGAAAAGACTTATCTGGTTAGTTGTGCCTTTAAAACGATAAAAAGATATTTTATTTGTAATTATTTTGTTATGATGAAAGGGAAAATTGGGATTATCTGTATAAAAAATGAATAAATAAATATATTCCTATACATGGTTGGATAGGTATTTCGATTGTGTACCTAAATTAATAACTTGTTTCTCCCAATAATACACAAAGGATTATTTTTGCTAAAAAAACCTTGAAAATTTTCAAACTCGATTATCTTACATTTTTGTTTTTGTTAGTTATGCCTTTTTACAATAAGACGGCAGTATAGCAAAATCGTAATATATTACATAACATAACATAAACTCACGCCTGTATTCCCCGAAGAGGTAGGCAGAGGTGCTAGCACCCACATTTCGCCAGTTTATGTTTAGGTCCCAATGTAATAGGTGGCGAGCCTATTGCCATTAACCGGGCTCTTATAAACCTGCGATAAATACACACATAACTTCGAAAAGCATCGATAAGTCATTGGTGTGTGCCATGGTAAACCTGGGATCGAACCCGAGACCTCGTCTCAGCAGCCCATTACCCATACCACTAGGCTTTAATATTAAAAAAATTGTATGTCACTTTGTACGGGTAATCTCCGAAACGGGCGGGGCGATTTTGACGACATTATTACTTTTTACTTTATAAAGCGTAACTTAAGAAAGTTTTATTTACTTAGGCGAGTTTTTGAAAAAATACGTCGCGTTTGAATGAAATTTTTATAACATTTATTATGCTAAGTTTTTAAGTTCGAAATACAGGGGGAAAAAGAAGCGCTCTAGTGCGACTTGAACCCACGACCTTTCCGTTACAAGGGGAATGCTCTTCCAATTGAGCTATTGAGCCACACCTGAATCACTTTAAATTTCCCTTCTCTTTATATCAAGTACAAATATCACACACACAAATAGCACAAAAAAATTATCACGTACAAAAATCCCCACTAAAAAAATCACTCTTTTAGTGTCACGTCATATAGCCTATAACCATAGGACGATCAAGCCGCTTGTAACGATACCTCATTTGTCCAGTTCTAATAAGTAGTTGAGGAGCTATGAGGGAACAAATGAACATATGAACATACATACATACATAGCCTGTCAATATCATAACCCTCCTTTTGGCTTCGCCGTAGTCGGATAAAAAAGTATAGTTCTACACTCACAGTTAACTTAGGCTTCAAACAATACAAGTGATGTCCTTTATTGCAACCATCACATAGCAGCATATTGTCAGGGTCCGTCTTCCTCCTGCAGAGGCGACAGCTGGCGTTGAGGATGCTGGCAGACCAGGTCACACTGGAGTCGAGAGTGAACAGGTGCAGCACGATCTGTGCGAAGCTCCGGCACTCCATGAGGGAGACCTCCCAGCGGGAGAGGGCGCCGAATTCGAGAGGTTTGTTGCGGGCTTCGCGGTCTTTTCGTTCTTTGTCGTCGAGACCTGTGGAATAGACCGTTGATAAAGGAATGTTTGTCTTTTCTTCTATTTTTCTTACTTCCTATTGTTATCTTTATCTGTTGTATGTAGGTAACTATATTTTTGGTCTTTACTGTTTCAAAGATGAAACCGCCTAGCTACGTGGGTAACAAATGCCTGGCAATGGCGCCCCCACCCGGTCCAGGTAGAAGGGGTAGGCCCAAGAAGTGCTGGCCTGGCGTCGTGGAGGGTGACATGCGTGAAAACGGTCTCACTACCTTGGACGCCCAAGATCGTGCGAAGTGGAGGAGGAAGAGCCGGAAGGCGGACCCTGAGCTCCGAGGGCACCGTGGCCTCGGATGCAATCAGGACTAACGTCTTTATGTGGATGATGATGACTGTTTCAAAGATGAAGAAAACTACGTTTTTACTTCGATAGTGTAGCGGTAGTGCATTTTACTATCGTAGAGGTCGTGGGTTTTAACCACTCAGTGCAATTATTTGTATTCGTGTATATAAATAATTGCACTAATGATATGTATGTTAAATATGCTTACTCTATTTTTACAGAGTGCTTTTTTTAGAATGCTTTACAATAATTTTTGTCCATATTTCCATATTTATATCATAAATGCGGAAGTAAACTATGTCATGTCTATGTAACGCTTTTACGCCTAAACCATTGAACCGATTTTGATGAAATTTGAAATTAAATGAAATTTATTCGTAAGAGACATGGTGAAGATAGGATGTTACATTTTGAGTTATTGATACAGCATATCACACTTGCTATAGGGGCAGATTAGATCTTGAGAAAGGACAATGCTACGTTACGATAACCGACATCCATGTGGGCGGGACCGCAGGTAACAGCTAGTTATTATATTGAATAACATACTTGTACTTTTCCACTGAGTTTATTTTAATTCTAAACCTAACCGGTTTCGCCTTACGGCATTCTCAAAGGTTTACATTGATGTTTTAAGTATTCTAATTCCCAAACACTACAATATTTGCATTTTTTTCATGTGTGGGTAAATATTGTAGTGTTTCGGAATTAGAATACTTAAAACATCAATGTAGTAAACCTTTGAGAATGCCGTAAGGCGAAACCGGTCAGGTTTAGAATTAAAATAAACTCAGTGGAAAAGAACAAGTGTGTTATTCAATATGTGTAGCAGATTCTACCAAGCGCCATTAATCAACAACAGCTAGTTTATAAATAAAGCACTGACCGAGCGGCCTCTTGAGGTACTTCTGGTGTATGGCCTGGCTGACCTGCAGCAGCGCGGACGCGAGCCCCCGCACCACGTCGGGCTGCGCCCTCGGGCCCCCCGCCGCCCCCGCCCCCGCCGCCGCCTCGGGCTCCGCCTTCACGCCGTTGGGCCGGGGCGCCTCCAGGTAGTGGCCCGGGTCGCGGTACTTGTTTATAGCTATCGACTTTTTGTTTTCTTCATCTATATCTGTTGGAAGTCAATTTTGAATGAGTCAATGGTTTAATAGGATAATAGATATAAGTGTTTCATTTCTGTACCTACTGTTTTTTTTCTTTAGTATAAACCATTGTTACTCGTAGAAACTTGTTAATGGCCTTCAGCTATTTATTATTTAAGCCTACTATATACACTAGCAGTAAGTTTCCCAAATAAAATAAAATAAAAATAAAAAATACTGCCAAATTTCATTTTTTGAGTTACTGTGTGCAGTTGCTTTTGCCGCGTCCTCTCTGTGTTTGCTCTATGGGTGACAGTCGGTCACCCGCAGAGCAAACACAGAGATGAAGAGGCAGCCAAATTCTTTATCATCAGCGTTGTTCCCAGTTGAATTTGGTTTCAATTCGTCAATCAGTAGGTATATACTAGCTTGCAGTAAAATTGAAGTTACATTAGAAATAGATCTTGATGGGAGAACATACGCATACATTACAATAGAACTTCATACTTGACAGTTACAGTAAATTTGGCCTAGCCGAAATTACATTAACTAACTAAAATGACTGGTCTGATTTTTTTCTCACATTCACAGGTGACAAGTAAACGGTGATAATATGACATTGAATTAGCGCCACCTGGCGGTAAACTTTTTTGCGCATACAAATCAACAGTGAAAGCGATACAAAAAATAATCGGTTGTCTGTAAAGTCGGTTTACTGACGATAGTTGAACGTGACAACGTAATAATTTTGAATAATTTATTATAAGGATAAACTGTGATTAAATTATTGTTCATAAATCAAGTAGGAGACAGACAGATGTCGAACGCTGCCGAACGCGGAGGCCGATTGTGCCTCTTTGTCGCTCGTTCCGCGCTCTCGCTTGCAATCCAAGCCTTAAATGGAACGCCTCAGAGCGAGGTAACGCCGCATGACGTCATGTTTTTTCGTGCGTGCAGCCGGCTCCATCGAATTATAAGACGTTGTCACGTCAAAAACTCACTAGGCAATATAATTAAGCATAGTATCATTAAGATAAGTATTATTAAGATAAGTGTATCCATTTTATCCACTTATGTATCCGACTCTCTTTGTCATAGGGATGGTTGGATACTATAAGCTTGAGGTGAGGCGTAATTTAGCGCTGGCTTAATATGTTTTCTCAGTATTCCGTGGAAAATTGAGTAATCCGCAAATTTTGGAAGCGTTGAGATTGCTTGTTCCGAATACGAGGTTGCGGAAGGCGCCGAGGGGGGAGAACGTTCGACGTGCCAGTGTTTCGTACCAACCTGCTGCAGTATGCTCCTCTCGTACGAGCGATAAACATCTTAAATACAGTCTCGCGTACTGTGGATATTTTTGTATGTACACTCGCGGAATTCGAGAGGGTGACACTACAGTGTTTGTATTAGCAGACGTACTACATGATTTTTGTGCCGTACGAATGAATTGTATAAAAGTGGTAAGATCGTTGCCGTATTGGTTTGTACTGTAAGGGTGATGTATCTAAATAAATAAATAAAAAAATAAAAAAAAATAAAATAAAATGTTCCACGACATTTTATTTGAGTAATGAATAAAATACTCACCGCTGGGCATCTTGAGCACCCCATTGGGCAGGTGGTAGTCGTCCCGGTACTGGCGGTCGGGCCCCCACGTGAGGAAGTCGGCCTGCTTGTCGTACCCACGCAGCATTATTGTACCGCGCCACGCTTCACGGTCCTAGGGGATAATAATATGTTCGATTGAAGTTCCAAGTATATTTAGTTCTATAATAGGTGACAATTCTTAATACAGCGAGACGAGAGCCCTACAAGCCTCGGAGAGTACGTTCAGCCGTCGGTCCCGGTTGCCATATGAAAGTCTGTGACATTCTTTATGGGTAGTTTAAATCTTAAAAACTCTATAAATAAGGGGGCTGTCATGAAACATTATTCTGGTCCACACAAATCACGAACGAAAGACGTGGAATGTAGCACAGTTAGGTACTATAAAATTACTTCATTTTCTTACGAATTAAAAATACGGATTTTTACTATTCAAAAACAGTGTTATTATAAATATTTCTGTTTTAAACTTTAAAAGACTAATAAAAGAAATGATTAAAAAATAAAAAAAACCCGACTGCCACTGAAAAGATCGAAATAAGTTTGATAGCAGGCGGTACCCATTTGCCAATCAACCGAAAGAAAATTCATTCAGTCGGGTTTAATATTTTTAAATCACTTGTTTTATTAGGCTTTTACATACATATATACATACATAGTCTCGAAAAACATTACCCTCCTTCCTTCGGCATTCGAGTGAAAACCGAAATTGAATTATTGGTAAGGCAGTCTCGTTAGTCTAGTTTATTTGTTTAATGTTTTTTTTATAAAAAAAATCGCTAAAAGCTTGATTTCTTTTACTTTAGACCTTACCGAAAGGAATATAACTTGGTCTGAAAACGAAAAAATGAAGAGACGTACCTTAACTTTAAGCGAGCCCAGACATCCGTGGAAGATCTTCTCCTCCAGCTCCAGGATGTGGTCTCTGAGGGACAGTTCCAGCGCCTCCGACAGCGAACAGTCGGGAGGCACGTTGAGCGACGGCTGGAACTTCTTGTGGCGGGTGAAGTGGTGCGACGGCGGGGGTGGAGACTGGAAGATACAAGTTCGAAGTTATAATCATGCTCGTGGTTTCTTAAACAAATAAAAAAAATATTTCCCAACATTCTACACACAACGCTATCTAGACCCATGGTAAGCATAGCTTAACTAGCTTGTGTTATGGAATCTAGAATGCGGATAAACATACTTAAATACATTTTTTTTTGTAAATACATACATATTATACATAGAAACACCCAGACCAATGCAAATAGCCATATTCATGCATACAAATATTTGCACTGAGCGGGAATCGAACCCGCGCCTCCTGCGTGGCAGGACCCTCCCCTTCTTAAAGGGGTTGAAGTGTGTAAACATCTTAGTAACAACCGGCTTATTATGTAGGTACGGTTCTTTATATTTAGTAAGTGCTGACTAAGTACAGTATATGTTTTTACCTCGCCTGTACATTTATAATAAGTTAAATCCATACTAATATTATAAATGCGACAGTGACTCTGTCTGTCTGCATACTACGCTTTCACGCCTAAACCACTGAACCAATTTTGATGAAATTTGGCATAGGGGTAGATTAGATCATAAGCAAGGACATAGGCTATGTTTGGCCACGATAACCGACATCCACGCGGGCGGGGCCGCGGGCAAAAGCTAGTAGTCAATAAATCACCATCTTACGAAAAGGTTGTTTCCTTTCATTCGCTATCACACCCCAATATTTTAGGGTGGCACTACTAAATTTTAGGTCAAAGTTTAAACAAAAAATCAATTTTTAGAGGAGATATTTTACTAGAAGTAACTTTTGCATCCCAGCGATATTTCTTTGTTTCGTGGTTGTAAACTTTGTTTTTATGAGATTTTAATGCATTTAATATGCTAACTATACAATTCAATTACATCTGGAAAAGACAGAGACTTTCAACTGACAAATATTATTTCTGTTGCCGTTAGGACTGTAATTGTACCTATGCGCTGTGATTTAGTGCATCACTTAGATTGTCCCACTGAGCAAAAACAGAGAGGAGGCGATTAAGTAACGGTGCCATGTGATTCCCAAATGTGTGACATCTAACTCTCCTTCATTGTACTCTCTTCTCCGCGGAGATATACATTATTTTATAGGGTTACAACACCTCCTCTCTGTATTTGCTCTGTGGGCTACACGCTACAATAGGGTATTTGACTAAGTCGTCGATTCTTCCCAATACTAGTTAATATTATAGCTTGTTGTGAAAAAATACGCCTTGCAAAATAAAATATTGCATATCTAAACTGAAACTATGACTTTTCATTACTTGAAATTCCCAAAAAAAAGTCAAAATATAAACAATCAAATTCAATTCAAATATATAACTTTTTAGATTCCTCATTTAATTTTAAATAATAGTAGTCAAGTAGCCATTTAATTTTAAATAACTTTTATTATGAACTATATAAGTGTAAACGCAACGTAGACCGAGATAAATGCGATATTATATTGCACTCCATACATTTTCACTACGCGCTACCGAAGCGTGACGTCACAATTTAGAACGATTTTGTATGGAGCGTTTTCGGGCGGCGCGACAAATTGAAATTTTCAAAATCAAATATTTTGAAAACTATTTGTCGTACGAAAATTTTACTTTTACAGTTCATTATATTATAAGACAGTGGTAATTTTTCGAAAGTAAAAAAAAATTAGTCAAATAGCCCATTAGCGTCGGTGCACGGGATTAGTGAATCTTCCGAGGGTTCAACGCGGGTCTGCCCTGCCTTCTACAGTCCAGCTCCAGGTTGTGCTCTCGCGCTAGTGTCCACTAGACACTAGACAGTCCCCCCCCCCCTACCTGCGCGGCGGCGGGGTTGAGCAGGTGCACGGGGCAGCGCGCCAGGTGCTGCAGCAGGTGCGTGCGGTCCAGCTCCAGGTTGTGGCGCAGCTCGCTCTCCCGCAGACCACGCTTGTTCAGCGACTGGATCAGCGCCTCCAGCTGTTCTTCCGTATGGTACAGCGTCCAGCGAGGACGGTCCGCCTGGAATACATACATCAGCTTTGACTTCATATAAGGCGATAGTTTTCGCGATTTTTGGTCAAATCTCCAGTTCTACTTTATCAATTACGATCAAACATTCGGCAGATTTTAGGTAGGTTCAAGGATCAAAAAGTTTGAATGTATTACAAACCTTCCCGTGTACGTAACATGAGTTAATATCGCCTGTACACATGAGTAGGTCTCTCAGTTGCTGTGTGGTTGATTCCAAGCCGTTCAGCTTGTGTGATAGGCCATTCAAGTTTGTGAGAGGCTTTTTAGGAGAGCTGCCACGCGAATTAGCACCTGATTCGTTTTCTTTGTCGCTTCCAGCTGAAAAATTTGATTTAATCGTCTTTAGATTGTTCAAAAATGTGTACTTTGTTACAACACTGACGTGAAAAGTTTTGTATAAATTAAAAAGCAACGTACTCTATTTAACATAGGAAAACATCCTATTGTTTTGAGAAAAGGGACCTACAACACTACCCTGTGGTACACCTTTACCAATAGTTATTCCGAAACTCTACAAAACGAAAAAATTAAAGCCAGTTACATAAATCACTCGCCAAGTCAAGAAATTGATACATATTTCAAAAATATTTCATATAAACAATATCATATTAAAAAATATCTTATGGTTGACGATATCAAAAGCTTTTAAGAAATCACTGAATTTCAAAATCCCACTTTTCCACTATTGAGCTGTTATAACCGGTTGGTGACAGGTCAGGCGCTATTAGTCGTGTAGGTACCTATATGCTTCGTTGCTCGTGGCTGCTCGGCGTGACGTCATTTATCGTCGCCGCGCGTAACCCGAGCCGGGGCGATAACAAAAAACATTCTGACGACTTTATCAAGTGGGATACGAAGCTCAAGTGTTATTTGTTTGAAAGGTTATGAGTCATTCTTTCTACTCGTGTAAGAATCGTGTTTACAATCGTGTTTTGATTTATTGTATGCTACTGTAAACATTGAACATAGTTGAAAACGATACTGTTGGCACTTTAGGTGTGTTTATTTACAAAAGTAAATCGATAAGCTATGTATATTATAATTTTAAATAGTCTACAGACTCTTACTCCATACGATAAAATAAAATAAAAACATATGAATAGTACAAAAATATTTATTTACAGACCTATGACTATGACGAGACTTTCGTTTGGCGGTGAACAATTTGTAGGCCACATATTATAGAATTTATTAGAATTTTATCGTCCTATGTAATCTAAAAATATGATTACTACCTGAAAGCTAGTGTAATATTGTAAAATAAAATGTAAAAAGCAAGCCTGGTTGCTTGTACGATAAGTTTTTCTTTTACAAATAAAAATGTGATATATTGTAGGTTATTACCACTTACGTAAAGAAAAAACATCACATAAAAATAGACACACACTTACCATTAGGGTTAAAAACTTTTATCACACGCTTTAATTATGTTGTAAATGTTATAATAACCACTTTAAACATATTTTTATTGCAAAATAACACATCACAATCACATATAACTTTTATTTTCGGCGCGAACACGACACTAATGTAAACAATCACACAACACGTAAACATCAACTACTTTTTTATCTGTTTTTTAATGGAGTCGACCATAGAGTACAGTGTATCGTTTTTTTTAGGCCGAAGTGATGTGTATTTAATCGATTAGAATGACAAAAATCGATACTAGTTCACTTGTTGAAAAGAAATAAATATATTTCCACGAGCGTTCCACGAGCGTGCCACGAGATCACGCCAAAGGGACCACAGTCCCGCGCCGCGCGAAATACTCGCGAATGAGCCAATGACCAACCAGGGACTACAGTCCCTCGAGCCGAATGACCGGATAATAGTATTCGTTGATTCATTCTCCTATGAATAACAATTTAGAAGGACACATTATGTATTTAGTGCAATTTAAGTGTTACCTCGCTCCCTCTGCGCCTCGAACAGTTTGGCAACGTGCGCGAGCGTGTCGGGGGCGCCGGCCTGGAACTGCGAGTCGGGGGCTGGCGTCACCGGCGTCACGGGCTTCTGGCACAAACCGCGGGGCTCCGCACTCGCCTCCGCAAACAGTCCCACCACGCCGCGCTGGACCCAGTAGCGACGGAACGCGCGGTCGGATCCTGGATATACAACCAGTATCATCCTAAGTCACAGAAGGAAAGGCCGGAAGGCGGACCCGATACACCGATGACTGAACACAATCCAAATGGAATCAGAACTGTCTATAACAATTAGCTTGCAGACTGAATTTGACTCACTTAGGCTGGGTTGCACCATCTTACTTTAACATCAACAGTGCTAGTAAATACACTGGTGCAACACATTTAGCAGAAACCGTTAGAGTTTTTCTTACTGTTAATGTTAAATTTGACGCAAACCTCTTACTTTGGCAGGTAGTATGGTGCAACCAGGTCTTAAAAACCTAGAATAAATGGGATTCTTATGAAGATAAATGTTGGGATATTTATTCAGCTGAATTTAGTTGTTTTTCAAATTTACTTACTGTTAATTTTTTGAAATGCATCTGTAGTGAAATTCAAAACAACTAGAAAATTTTTGTCACAATCAAATGATTAAGCAAAATATTTCATAGAATGATCTGGTTCTAGTTAAATTTATCCTTACCAAGGTAACAAGTAAAATCAAACAGTTCCATTTGCAACTCCTTTAACTTCTTCTCATACTCCTTTCTCTTCTCCTCACTTTCTGCAGTTAGTTTTTCTATTGCAACTTTAGTTTCTTCATCTACTACTTTAGCTTTTTCTCCAACTAGTTTGTTCTCTTCTTTCTTAAGAGCAGCTTCTTTTCGTATCTCTTGTTTCGCAGCTTGCACTTGAACTTCACGTTTACGCTCATTTATCTGTAAAAGTTATATTAATCATCATATGAAATGTTTAACAAGAACTATTGTAAATGGGGTGCCACAAGGAAGTATTTTGGGGCCCATTTCTCTTAATTAAAAAGCCTCAACAAGGCTTTTAGGTATCTTCTAGAAGATATTTGGCATCAAAAAATAATTCTCAATAAGTTTTCTATGGGTAGGCAGTATCTTTTGGTCTTAATGGTTTACAAGCTACCGTAAGGACTAATAGAGCTGGGCCAAATGTAGCCCAAAACCTGTAAATGAATTTACCTGATGCATTCTCAGTGCTTGCTTGGCATTCTTATGTTCGTCAAGTTTCTCCTCCACCACGTCTCGCACTGTCGCGTAGCTAAGTATTTGGTTCATCAAGCACTGCAGGATCAGGAATTTATCCTCTGTGGAAATATGATAACAAATTTTTAATTACTGTATTCTAAAAAAACACTCAGATTATTTACTCAAATTTATTTGCAGATTTTGCTAGGGAAAACTTGGGTTCTCACATTTTAGTTCATGAAGTTAATTAAGCAATACGTGAGAATTCGATTTTCTTGATTTTTGACTTCGGAAACAGACCTTTGGTATCAAGTATAGATAATAATAGGTACACACTGCCACATTCTAATTCTCAATTAATCTATGCAGGTATATTGACCCAAAAAAGAGGCTAACTGCGGGGAAAAAGAGTCCCTTATCCACCCAATCTATGCCAGCTACTTTTTCAGGTTATTTTGCCTATCTTGCCGGGGACATTCCGTTTGAACTAACGCTCGTTCTATTAGCTCTTTCAGTAGATGTTGCCACTTCAGCTTATATATTCTGCGAGTTATGGCTGAGCTCTATATTTAGCAGTGGACTGCCAAAGGCCAATTGACACATTTACACTGACATTGGGTACTATAGGCCACTTACCAAGCGGCAGATCAGCCACATGCTTCGCAGCCAAGGCCCTCAAAAGTCGCGGGTGGGTGACCCGCAGTCGCAGGCCGGCGTCGTCTGCGCTAGTGTACCCACCGCGCTGGTGATAGCGCCACGTGGCACACCGAGCTCCTGCTGCCGCACCTGACGATAGCAGGTGTAGCCTGCACACACATAGAACTTAAGCCCCCTCTACATACCCGGGAAAAACTCTGCAGCTAAAGAAAAATGCGCCGCGAGAAAACTGTTAACCTTGCTCTGCGGCTTTGAAATGCTGACTTAGGCTATTCTTCATCATTCATTCACTGAACTTATTATCAACCCAGTTGGAGTTGGTTTAGTGTCGCTTCAGTCTGTGTTGCGGCTAAACTTCAATATTTTCTGTTAAGCGGCAGTGAACAATTCTAATAGCATCGATATTATTAAATTGTAAATAAAAAATTCCGGAACTAATTTCTTGCTTTTACTTCTGCATTTGACAGCGTAAATCATCTAATGTTGATCAAAACTTCGGTAATACTTTGTACAAGATAATGAGCTAAGCTTGTTAAATTTTATATTCATCATCAAATATTGTTTTCTAAATCATAGAATGCAAACATATTACAAATTCCAGATCGTTTACGAAGAGAGTCTCTCAAGGGACAATACTGGGTCCTATTTTCTTTATCATGTTTTTAAAAAATATTCGTAATTAAATTTCTTAAACTATTCGTAATCCTAGCTGATGTCATAAATGTAATATATAAACCTCAAGACTTCGCTGACTGTGGTCGGGTCCAGGGGTAGTTTGCTGAGTGGCGTGCCCAGATATGTTTGTGACCATTTACTGGCTTTCGTGGCTAATTCCATTGCCTTTGTGACACCGACTTCACTGTCTACTTCCTTATCCTCTGTAAAAATAATTATTTTTGTACCTTTTCTATAATGCAATTATTGTCAAAATTCATCACATTAGAAGAATAAAAATCTGTTCAAAAGTTGGTCTCGAACTAATTTTAGTCTCCCAGATGTCAAAACAGTATTCTCGTCTCGTACCACAATTCTTATTGCCATCGTGATCGTTTTCGACACTTAGAGATTAAATCAAGACTGAATTTTGAACATATTTGAATATGAGAATTAACTCTCCGATCTATAATTTCAAATTACTGGATTGCCATAACCAAATTATCAGGACATGTGCAGCCAAATAATATAAGCTTGTATAGAATAACACTTACCAGTAGACAACAGAATTCCACCAGTCTCATTATACTCCTCAGCTTCGTCTTCTTGCAATCCGAACACAGTAGTCAGCATCATTTGTATCAGATCACTGAATACTCCAGCATGTTCCTTCAATGTCAAAGCCTTGCGGAACGTCTCCAGGTCCAGCTGATTGTGGAACACATCTTTGACCTTCAAGACCTCGGAGTACATGTGCACAAACTCGAGTACGGAGAGGAAGTCTCCGAAATGCTGGTGTGGGATGCCTTCCATGTCTATTGGCGTGCCTTTTGGTATCATCTGTTGGAAGATAAGTTTTATGATGTCATGTAATCAACAGATATATTTAAAACGTGCTTGGTTATTATGGCTAGTAGTACTAAACTAGTATGGCCCCTCCAGTGAATAAGCTAAAACTGCTTGTGTAGGAAGGAGGTCACGTTATTATAGTTTGGATTGCCTGATGAAGACGTCTAACCTATTGAAGTGTCATATAAACAATCAAGTTAACCCATTGTGTTTAGTATTCTGATTGACTCATTCTCATTAGCCTATCTAGTGACTACTCATACTGCAACCATGGTTTTAACTTCGAAGCCTGGACTATGGATCTACCTGGTGGACTAGTTCTAACAGTTAAAATATAAAAATCCTCTCACCCTTTGGTCTTCCAACTCCATATCATCTTTGACCTTCTGCCACTCTTTCATGTAGGCCTGCAGTCGGGCGGTCTTCTCTTTCTTCTTTATTCTTTCCTCTTCCTTACGCTGTCGCAACAGGTCTTCAGCTTTGCGCATCTTCTCCGCTAACTCTTGAGCGCTCTTCTTGGCCGCTGGGTCTACTGGAGGTTTGGTCTTTTGTACTGGGTTAAAAATACAATCTAATTAGTACTAGGCAGACGCATAGACTTTGTGAGAGTCGGCAAAGATCCATTCTTAAAAAAATCCAATAAGAAAGCGGGCACATAACTTACAACTCAAATGGAATGGTCAGAATAGGTTGGTATGGTCCTTAGAGTAGTGGTCAGAAGAGAAGAGAATGACCAAGAGAATGAATGAAAGGGGATAAGAAAGAGCAAGGGAGTAAATGTGAGATGATTTATGAATATGAATAGAACACGCTAGATTATGCTTTGTTAACAACCTCACCTCCGGCCTAGCACAACGACCCACAGACAGTGGTTTTGGTCAGTGCCGAGTCCGATATAACCTCCCCATCCGACTCCGGCGGAGGAGGTATCCGTAGAGATATCCACACGAAAAAAAAAAGATTATACTTTGTTTAAAGTTCGGAAACGCCCGTATCCCCGTCGGAACTAGCGGGAGTGGTTATGTCGGAGTGAAACCGACTAAAACAGCACTCCGAACGTGAGATTGCCATTGGCATATCCCTCGCACCCTGGCTGCGGGAGAGGATATCTCGAGAGGACTTCCTCGGGTGTATGTTACATTATGTTGACCTCAAATATTAAATAGGGGGTCAGAGTAGGATGATTACTTAGATGCTTTAACATTAGAACCAGAGAAGGGAAATTTGAAGTGAAGTGTGGCTCAATAGCTCAGTTGGAAGAGCATTCCCCCTGTAAGGGAAAGGTCGTGGGTTCAAGTCCCACTTGAGCGCTACTTTTTACCCGACTACGGCGAAGCCAAAAGGAGGGTTATGATTTTGACAGGCTATGTATGTATGTATGTATGTATGTATGTATGTATGTATGTATGTTCATTTGTTCCCTCATAGCTCCTCAACTACTTATTAGAACTGGACAAATCAGGTATCGTTACAAGCGGCTTGATCGTCCGATGGTTATGTTATATGGTCCTATATGACTTGTCACTTAATCTTGTGTGGCACCCCATAGTGCTCTTAAGGTACTGTGTTAAAAAATAAATTTGAGATAAATATCCCCGTGTTTGGTATCAAATGAAAGTGCTTAATGAGCACATTTCAAATATGTATAAATTATTAGTTTTACCTTGCCCCAAAATAATTTAAATAAAAAATAAAGTTTAAAACTAAAACCCGACTATCGAAAAATCACGTTCTAAAAAGTGGCAAACAAGAAAATATCAAGGATCACTTACTCTAACAAAACAATATATTCTAGGTAAAAGTGGCATACGACCACGGCTATCCTTGATATTTTCTTGTTTGCCACTTTTTAGAACGTGATTTTTCGATAGTCGGGCTTTAGTTTTAAACTTTATTTTTTTTCCTGATGTATTTCGAATTTAAAAGTTAGCATAATAAGTGCTTTAAAAATATCATTAAAAAATTAGAACTATACCTTCAGCTTTATCAGTCTTCTTCAAAAACTTATCCATAGACTGCTGGCCTTTCTTGTCGGGGCTGGGTTTCTTCAAGGACTTGTTCAGTTTGGTGGCCGAGCCCGGCTTGGACTGGGGCTTGGTTGATGGTGGGGATTTGAGGAGTTTCTTGGACAGAGCAAAGTCTGGTGGGTTGCCGGTGAAAATTTGGCTAAAGCAAACTTTACCAATGCTGTATTTCTCTAATGCTGATTTCTGCAAAAAATAATAATAATAATAACATCGTATTGTATTCCCGGCGGTGAACTCACTGGAGAGTGTTTCTGCTGTCAGTGGGAAGATCAAAGACTTATCTAGCTTTGTCTTCTACACAGACAGCACAGAAATTTCTGTGTTTAGAAACCCTAGGGTTGGCAGCACAAGTGTGACTCCCATAGTGTGTAAAATGTCCTTAGACCACGGTAACCACTTTTCTTCAGGTGGGTTGTGTGCTTGGCTACCAAGTAAGTAGTATAACAAAAAATAAATAAAATAACAAAACATTATGTATAAGTGTAGTAAGTACGGCAGGTGAAGCCGCGGGACACAGCTAGTTTTTTAAGATTATAGTCGCATAAACAAAACATAAATAAATTAACTTTTATTTAGGGCGCGATCGTACTTGATCGTACAGTCCATAGAGTTTAAAGTTGCATAATTTTTATTTTAATATAAGACAGGTGTACGTTTTATGTCGATTGTGGTTAGTTTATCGAAATGCATAATTAAATTTACCTATAAGATATATATTTTAATCTACGTCTATACCAACTTGAGAATAAAAAAAACTTGTCAGTGAAAATAAAGAGAACTCGGTCGTTAAAACTTTTGACGAAAATTCAAAAGATCTGAAAAATCCATACTAATATTATAAATGCGAAAGTAACTCTGTCTGTCTGTCTGTATGTTACGCTTTCACGCCTCAACCACTGAACCGATTTTGATGAGATTTGGTATAGGGGTAGATTAGACCTTTAGAAAGGACATAGGCTATGTTTTGTCGCGATAACCGACATCCACGCGGGCGGAGCCGCGGGCAAAAGCTAGTAGTTTATAAATCTATTGTATTTATCTTTAATTTTACAATTTTAATTATAGTTTTTTACTATACAGGGTGTACCACACCTTTCTGTAACACCTGCATAAAAAAATTACAAAGCAGAGCTGACTGGTACAGTAGGCTACCTTTGAATGCCAGTTAGGTAATGTATGTGCCTAGTTTGTTCTAAGGATAATCTGCTACTAAATACTATAGCTAACGTAAAAATGTTCTTGAATAAAGAAAATTATTAAGGGTCCGTACTACTCCAGCTCGAATTCAAATTTTACCCCCGCGCGCCTCAACAACGCTCTCGCGCCGGTACTACTCGCGCGCAGATGCATCTATCTCACTCCCGCGATGACCCCGGGCCGGCCGACGCGAGGCTCGGCCGCCAAGTTCACGCGTGTATCAATCGATAGGGTAAAGTAGCTAGTAATTAGACATCAAGAAAGTTATGGCAATAAACAAACTTTTGAGAAAAGTGTGCATATTGTAATGATAATTTACATAAAACTTATAATATATTTATACTTATCCTATTAATATTATAAATGCGAAAGTTTGTGAGTATGTATCGCTGTATGTATGGATGTTTGTTACTCTTTCACGCAAAAACTAGTAAATGGATCTGGCTGAAATTTTATACAGGGGTAGATTAGAACCTGGAATAACACATATGTTGCTTTTTATTCCGGGTTAAGGTTCCCATGGGTTGCGGGAACGGGAACAAAACTTCACGCGGGCGAAGCTACGGGCAGCAGCTAGTATAATATAATAATAGCAGCCCTTTCAATGTCTCACTGCTGGGCACTGCTCTCTCACCTGAAGGTACCTTGGTGGCCAATACTGCCGCCTTATTGTAAAAAGGCATAACTAACAAAAACAAAAATGTAAGATAATCGAGTTTGAAATTTTTCAAGGTTTTTTTAGCAAAAATAATCCTTTGTGTATTATTGGGAGAAACAAGTTATTAATTGAGGTACAAAATCGAAATACCTATCCAACCATGTATAGGAATATATTTATTTATTATTTTTTTATACAGATAATCCCAATTTTCCCTTTCATCTTAACAAAATAATTTCAAATAAAATATCTTTTTATCGTTTTAAAGGCACAACTAACCAGATAAGTCTTTTCTTTTTAAAAACAATTCAATATTAAAATGAAAGGACACATAATTTATGTAATTATGTCTTTGTAACGTAATCATATAGGTTCATTTCGAGTTTAAAAGAGTGCAAATTTTACATAAAATTGTTACTTTTAAAATGATTGACTTTTTCACTTACTTTTTAATTATGAACATTGAACAAATAACAAAAAGTTGGTAATCAAAACTCTTTATTTCAAATAAAGTGATAAATTTGACGTTACACTTTTTAAACCACCGTATTATCTCTGATTTTGGAACAAAATCTAATTATACGGGGCCGGACTCACGCACGAAGTGTTTCAGTTCAATTATCTAGCTATAACGGTTCATGTAATAATACCAAAACCTGGTGAAAGACAGATAGCGAATCTTAGTAATATAGTCCCATTTTTACCCATTAGGTACGGCACCTGAATAATTCAAAGCAAACATGAATTTAAAAATAAACTAATTAAAATGCTAAACAACTCCATTGTCAATAATTGTTTATTTCTTTGAGTTATAATTTTTTAATATAATAAGACTTTTCGTCCATTTCGTTCAAATAGATTTAGAAACACAACTTCAGATATCCGGCATAAAAACTAGAGTCTGTAGCTTTAGTGACTGTTTAATTATAATATACGTCGTAAGCGCGCGCGGGTAGGCACTTTACAAGGGTGTGCGTCGTGCGTAGAGGGTAGGTTGAAAATATTACTCCATTTTCCAAAAATTGGATGACATGATTTAAAATATTATCATTTTTTTGGCAAGTTAATTAGCCTACCCTCTGTTCATACTACTGTTATATGTTTACCTATTTGAGTTATCAGAACGAATTTGAAAAGTTATGATTATCTAAGCAAAAACATCTGATTACATAATCATAACTTAATTTAAGATTTTACAATGAAAGAAACAACATTGCTTACGAATAAATCAGCTTGCGTTTACCTTGAATTGAAAACATTGGCGCAATGATGAGCGCAAGGACACCCCCACATTCCTTAGCTTCCTTAGTGGCGTCTTAAAGAAAAGGCACAACTGGTCACTTGTGACTTCTCTTTATAACACTTTCAAGACATAAGTACGTATTTATGTTGTTTCTTCTTAATCGGTGTCAAATAAGCCTTTTCAATTTATTCAATAACAATTTAGCCGTTAGATGTGCCTTTCGGGCTTAATGTATTTCCGTAGATTCTAGAGATAAAATTACACAAAAAATTGGGTAGATGCACCTTTTTCTCCTGATTCCGAATATGTATATAACTCAATTTTGAAAAAAATGTTGGTTAAGCCTTTTCTCCGTAATACGGCAGAATAGTCCACCAAGGAGGGGGGCCTTTATGGTCGGTTTCGAGTTCTCCGCACGCGCTCTGCTAAGCCTAGCGGAGAACTTTAAGGGCGACGAGTACTTTGCCACTGAGCGATCAGTGGTGAAATACACGGTCCCATGGGGACCATCGATCGGCCGAGCCGTACCGCCGTCTGGCAACAGAGGGGCATGGTAGCTCTTAGGAGTTGCGAGGAAGAAAACCTCTATAAAAAATCACCCCGAACCCCACGCCTGGCAATGGGATGCATCACTGGGGGGAACTCAGTGCCTAGGGCGTCACTCACTCACTCCCACCTTTCCTATCCTCACATACAACCTCTCTACTTCCACCTCAATGTCGGTGGACATTAACCGTAAAATAAAATATGGTTATGGAAACGATAACGGATAAATCTACCCATGAGGGTACCCGGACTCCGTCTGGGGAATCCCTAGCTGTGACTGGTGATCGAATGGACACCCATTCGGTGACTAGCCATGGCGACACCCGCCCATGTTCATCGTGGGTCTGAATCATCGAACAGCGAGTAGGACCTTCCTAGTAAGGCTACGCTAGACGGCTAGGCGCGGGTAGAGGACGAAAGCCGACCTCTACAGAGCGAAAGAGAGAGTAGCAGAGCCGCCAGCGATTGTGTCCCCGCTACCAAGGGAGGTCACGGAGGTGCCGGCGGTGCAGAACATCCTGGCGGCTCTTTCCCGCATTTCTGCCGCCAAAAGGCCAGAAAAATATTACGGGAAAGAAGAGGGTCGTGGCGGACGCGATAAAAGGTGCCGCCAAAGCGCTGGAGGAGCTCCTGGAAAGGAGCGTCTCCAGTGAGGAGGAGAAACTCCGGGCTCGGGTTGCGAGCCTGGAGACGGAGATTGCTGACTCCCACAAGCAGCAACGGCTGATGCGGGAGGAGATCGGTCAGCTGACGCAGCTGGTCCAGGGGGCCGGGGAGGCTCGGGGTGTGAAAACCCCCGCTCTCCGTGCTCCATCTAAGGTGACACCAATGGTGGTCCAGCTGCTGGAGGTCATCGAGCGACGCCTTGGCGTCCTCGAGGACCGGGCATACCGCCCACCGCTGGCGGCACCCATCGTCGCGTCTTGAGCGACGACGGCTGCACCCAGTGGTGCTACTGGTCCCAAGCCAAGGCCTCCGCCCCTAAGAAGACGGCACCTAGGGGAGGTGGTGAAGAACGACGTGCCCGTAGTTACGGAGGGTGAGGAACATCGGCTACGATTGGGTGCTGCGTGGTACGTTGCTCAGAGGGGTCAGCGTAACGTGTTCCGCCGATGACATCCTCGTTTTTTTTATCGTGCGATAAATCCCCACGGAGCCGGTGGAGGTGGTTATGTCGAACTCGAACTAAAACGCACGCCGTCCCAAGTCCTTGGTTGCCGGAGGTGAGATTGCCAAAAGCATATCTCTCGCACCCCGGCAGACCCAGGACGACCATCCCTTTCGAGATGGCCTCCTTCGGGTTGGGGGGACCACAGTGTCCCCATCTAGCCCCGGTTACGGGGAGGCGCACCTTGCGCCGCCGCCGCGGCCTGCTTCTGCTAGGGTGACAGGCGGCTCCACCGGTCACCCTCAGGCCAGCGCTCATAGAGGACGGAGGTCGTTCTGCGACCTCCGACGTCCGGTTCGCATGACACCATAATTACGGCGCGGGGAGCAGCGCACCGAGACGCAGCACTAAAGGCCACGGCAGGGGTTGCTCAAGTCGTGGGTCAGACACGGCGGCTGGGTCTCGAGGTCGCTCTTCACAAGTCCGAGGCTCGGTGCTTCCACGGACCTCGGATGGAGCCACCTGCGGGATCCAGCCTACAGATAGGGGGTGTCAGCATCGGCATCGAGCCCTCGATGAAGTATCTGGGGCTCGATGGCCGGTGGAACTTCGGACATCACTTCCGAAGTTTGGTCCCAAAACTGAGGGGGGCATCAGCCACACTCGCGCGGCTGATGCCCAACATCAGGAGACCCAACGCTCCCTGCAGGAGACTGTACCTGGGGATCGTGCGAAGTATGGCCCTATACGGGGCCCCCGTATGGGCAGAGAATCTGACGGCCAGTAATGTGGCTAGATTGCTGAGCCCACAGAGGGCGATGACCCTTCAATAGAAACAGATGAATGGAAATTCATAATTACGTACTGTCTATAATAAATATAGGAATACGTATGGTAGTAGTACCTAACTACTGCTATATTTATATTATGATCATTCGGGTTGGTAGGTACTCATGTATTTACAGAAATATTCCGTTTATTCCGAAACTGACCCGAAAACTTGACCCGGTCGCGGGTTAGGTAGAAACTTCAAAAATTTGTTCCGAACGTAACCCTCTTCCTAACCTGACCCGACGGTCTCGTTCCTATCATAACCCGATCTGGCACTTCGCCGTCCGCTGCTGCGGCACGCTCGCTACGCTCGCTCGGCTCATGCGTTGGGGTCACAGTTCTAACCTAACCTACAGAAGTTGGAGTTACAACACTTCGACTTTCGGCTCTGAGTCGCCCAACCGCGTCGTCCGTCGCGTCGTCGCAGTGAGCGACATGTAGTAGGCAGGACCTGCCTGAAAGACTTGGGCTGCTACTGCAAGATTATTTTTGTCGATACATAGGCAGGTATGCCTATTTCAATCCAAATTTTTGAAATAGGTAGGTTTTTACTGACCTATTTATTACTTTCTACTAATATAGTACCTACTGCAAATTGTTATGTACAGTATAAGCTACTTAGGTAGGTAGATTAGATACTTACTATAATAATAAATAAATAAATATTCCACAACATTCTACACAGCGCTATCTAGACCCATGGTAAGCTTAATTAGCTTGTGTTATGGAATCTAGAATGCGGATAAACATACTTAGATACTTTTTTGTATGTACATAAATATTATACATAGAAACACTCAGACCAATGCAAATAGACATATTCATGCATACAAATATTTGCACTGAGCGGGGATCGAAACCGCGCCTCCTGCGTAGCAGTCGCGTTCACTGACGCCATTTTTTTTTATCGTGCGAAAAATCCCCACGGATACCACCATCACGGAATCATCATCAATACATACATATTATACATAGAAACACCCAGATCAATGCAAATAGCCATATTCATGCGTACAAATATTTGCACTGAGCGGGAATCGAACCCGCGCCTCTTGCGTGGCAGTCGCGTGCACTACCACCACGCCACAGAGGCTGCCTACATAATACATATGTTTTAATGTTTTTTTACGCCAACATACACTTTTCCTCTTTCAGTTTACTTTATTACCCATTTCGCCTGCCAAAAGATAGGTACTTGAATACTTTCGTATCGTCTATCGTAATCGTCTGCGCAGAGCGCGTGCGACACAAGCTCCCCGTATGATAGCCGAAGCAACACTGAGGAGGAGGCCGGGCGGCAGGGCGGTTCTAAGTTTAATGGTATCGCTTGAGTAAAAATTTAGATATTTGCTAGTTACGCAGAAACCAATGTATATTTGTAAAATTTGAAACACATAATGTCTCTTAACCACTAAACTGCAATTATTGTGTAAGTTTAGTGATCCTATTTTGCGTAATTAATCCATAATATCGTTTTATTTGTACGGTTTAGAGGTAACTTTGCAATGGTTTTCTATCAAGAAAATTTTACGTAATCATGTTTTTGCCACACATAAACATTAGTATATATCCTCAACTTTACCACAAATGAATTAAAAAGTCCATGCTTTAGAACTTTTGATATTATACACGTTTATTCTATGTCATTTGAGGTAGTACGGACTCTTAATTTATTTACCTTTATACAGATAATGCCTCCGGGCCCACCCTCGACGAACTGCTTGAGGAACAGTCTGTTCTTGTCTCGTGTGTACACGCCCTTGCGCCGGCGCACGCGGTCGAAGGGCGCCGTGCCGATCTGGCCCGACGCCGCCGGGTCCTCCTGGTCGTACTGTTCAACTTCGTAGCAGTACGCTGACGATGGTGGCAAGGCTTTGCTGTGGAGTGGTGAAGAGAGATGAGGAATATTTGCCTGAGTTAACCGGAGAGATATGTCTTAGCCAAGCTCCGGCAACCTAGGTATCACAGGCAGAGTGTAAGTGTGTGTGTGTGTGTGTGTGAGTAATCGGTTCGAGACGGACAAACCACCCCCTCCAGCTCCGGCGGCAGCGGGGGGTTCTGTACACGTTGGAATAGTTGATTGGTAACACGTTTTTAGTGACAATATACAATAATATTTAGTCTGAAATGAGTTTTAAGGGCGTCCATATATTTTTATAGCAGTTGATAATAGGAAAAATTGCATTTATTTGATAACTAGTTTTTGCCCGCGGCTCTGCCCGCGTGGATGTCGGTTATCGTGCACAAACATAACCTATGCCCTTTCTCAAGGTCACCCCTATACCAATTTTTCATCAAAATCGATTCGGTGGTGTGAGCGGAGCCGCGGGCAAAAGCTAGTAGATTATATTTTGAATTAATAGTTATTTACTTAAAACAATGCATATAAAAATAATTTGATACTTTTATAGGAAAAACATAATAAAAAAAACGCTCAGCTATTATAACGTGCACAAGATTTTATTGTATAGCATTATCCTATAAATAATAAGGTATTCAGAGTTCATACATGGTATATAAGCATGCTGAAAATATTATGGATATGATATAAATAAGTGAAAAGGCATCTGATGAGGCCGTCAAGCTGAGTGCCACCACTGTTAACATGGTAATGTTTATGATGGTGACCCTCTTTCCGAGACTTTGCCTTCACCTTACCATCAGGTGAGGTGTAGTCAAATTGACGTGTCCTTTATAAAAAATAAAAAAATTCAAGTAGCAATGTAATTTGAGTTTTGAAAATAGCAATACCAGGTTCTACACAGGGCCATTTGTAAGTTAATTAGCAATTACATACATCAAATGACTGAACAATATAAAAATATAGTATTTCAAGGCATTCGAATTCCAGCCAGGGTGCGAGAGATATGTCGATGACAACACCTCACCTCCGGCCTAGCACCACGACCCACAGTCGGCGTGCGGTTTTAGTCGGTTCGAGTCCGACCTAACCTCCCCTTCCTGCTCCGGCAGGGGGGTACTCGTTTCTTTTTTATTGTGCGTAAAATCCCCACGGATACCACCCCCAGGGAGGTGGAGGCGGTTATGTCGGACTCGAACCGACTAAAACGCACGCCGTCTTGGGTCCTTGTCCTTGGTTGCCGGAGGTGAGATTGCCGAAAGCATATCTCTCGCAAGGGATACCCCGTGGGGATTTCCGCACGAAAAAAAAAGGTAACTCTGTCTGTTATGTAACACTTTCATGCATAAACCCCTGAACCGATATAGATGAAATTTGGTATTAGGGTAGATTAGACCTTGAGAAAGGACATAGGATATGTTTGGTCGCGATAACCGACATCCACGCGGGCGGAGCTGCGGGCAAAAGCTAGTTGACAATAAATAAATAAAAGGTTAATTTTTTCACTTCAGTGTTATTTTAATGAAAAATATATTCTAATAAGACTTTTTTAAGTTGGGGTTGTGTTGTTAGATGTATTTGTTTCTTTTTGTATATAACCTATCAATTGACTGCACCCTGCTGGATCGCAAGTAACTAGGTTGAAGTCCAGATTTTTGTCTATATAGGACATGTCAATTTGACTTCACCACACCTGATGGTAAGCTAAAGGCAAAGTCTCATTGACATGATAAGAATCACCATTCCACTTATTAATGTGTAAGTATTACAAATTACTTACTCAATGTAAACCTTAGCTTTCTTACCGTGCCTAAACAGTGTTCCTAACGGTGACAGCAGTAACTATAATTTGAGTTTACTGCTTGTGTGTGTGTGTGTGTGTGTGCGTGTATACATATACATATCATGCATATAACATCCTAAGATGTTTAAAAACACAACTGCTCAAATTTCACTAAAACTGTGATGATGAAGTATGTTTTACAAACATTTGTAATCTGTCCACCTAGATTGTGATATAATAAAATGCAATAAGGCATTTTTTATGAGATTTGGTTTATTTTTGTTAGTGATAATGAGTTTATTGATAACAAATATACCAACTAACCTGTCCGGATGCTGTTTCTGTGCTGTCACCGACAGGATGTGAGCCTCACTCCACAGGTCTCCTTCCAGGCATGCCTCAACCGTCTCCCCAACAAAGTATCTGTCCCTCACAAAGTTGAACACATCTTCAGACATTTCAGCAAAAGAACACCGCTTTGTTCTCATTGCCAAAAACAATATAGGGATCCTCAGCTCCATTGGAAAATCCTTCAAAGCCCTCCTGGCTGCCTTCTCACTGGTTAAAGCTTCAGAGTATGTCAAATTGTTCTTTCCAGTCATCTCACATGTCCAAACCATGGAATTAACCAGAATAATTCTCTCACAGTACTCCCTGCAAAAAATATTATCCAATTATCATATAACTATGATAAAATAGTGACGCGAATGACAGAAATAGCGAAATATCGTGTCACGCTCGCGTTGCTGCGCGGCCCGCCGCGCGAACACAATGCCAACGGTCCCTATAAAACTGATAACTACATAAAACATAAGAAAGTCGCTCATTTCGGCGGCTAAAATGTTTATTATTGTACTTACTCATAATCTTTGAATATCTCGTCGGTGATCTCGCAATGGAAGACCTCGTCATCATCGCGAAGGTACTCCGATGCCGTTGATTTCTCAAATGCTTTCCTTTTCAACAGAGGCATGTTGAGAGTTCGCGGGTCACAACGGTGGGAAAACGATAAAAAGTCTTTTAAAACATTAACACTTGTGTTGTATACCACTTAACTTTGTATGGCGCATCTAAATCTATGTTCCTTTGAATAGCACATTAGGAAATTGATACGTTTTGTAAAATATTTCGAGCGAAAAATGTTGCGTGGTTTCGGTTGACAAGCCAAAAAACGGCGCGCTGAGGCGCTTCTTTTTACGCCAGAAACATATGAACTGGGTTAGGGTAGATTATTCAATTATACTAAATTAGTAGAAAAATGATTTTTTTTGTGACTGCATTTCTTTAAATTTTTTTGACATCATCTTCTCAACGTGAAGTCCGGCGGGTTGCATCGGACTTTTACTCCTTCACTTTGTATGCTCTTCAGCATCACTAGCATTAAACTAATTTCATTTTAACGTTTACTAGGAATTTAAATTACGTTTTTAGGTTTACGTCGATAGTGGGCACAGGACCTCTCGAAGCTACAGATGCTCATGATATCCAAACCACTAACATGGTATCCCCTAACATGTCCCTTATACCTTGATAAGGGACACATTTCTCGTCCCCTCTTACTCGGTGAAGATGTCCCTAAATGTAAACGCATCAAGAGCCTTCGTATTGCATTTTATCTACGATGTCACAGACAAAAAAAAGGCTGCTGCAGGTGACTTCTCACGCAGCTCCTACTTGTGTCACTTTAGCCATACCTCAACTACGCATTTTGCAGTTAGAAATTATATAAACCACCACTTGTATACATGCCTTATCATCACAATCGATGTCACCAGTTGGTTAGTTGGCTGGTTCGTGCACTCAGACAGTTAAGGACAAAATAGAGTTCATAACCAAGAGCTCGATCTTCAGGATGTCTCAGTTCAATACCTATGGATGGGCGCGTTTATTTAAACAATCAATATAAATAATGTGTTTCAAAATCGTAATTAAAGATCTTCTAGAAATTCATGACAATTGGGGGTGGCGCGGGCGCTGCAATAATTAACTTGGTATACCTGTAACTCCTCCCCCATGAGCGCGGGCCTGGGGGTGACGGGTGGAGCCGCCTGTCACCCCAGCAGAAGCCGGCCACGGTGACGGCGCGCTGAGGAGCGCGCCTCCCCATTCCGGATGCTAGTCGGGGACACCGTTGTTCCCCCTCCCGAGGAGGGCTAGACCGTAAGGGATGGCCCTGGGTCAGCCGGGGTGCGAGGAATATGTCGATGACAACCTCACCTCAGCCTAGCACCACGACCCACAGTTGGCGTGTGGTTTTAGTAGGTTCAAGTCCGACATAACCTCCCCTTCTGGCTCCGGCAGGGGGGTAACCGAGGGAATTTCCGCACGAAAAAAAAAAGGTATACCTGTAACTACTAAACTACTAAAGGTAGTAAAGAGACATGATCTTTTGGTTTCTGTGAAATAGAGCTTTATAATATAACTAGCTTTTGCCGCTCCGCTAGCGTGAATGTCGGTTATCGCGACCCAACATAGCCTATGTCCTTTCTCATGGTCTAATCTATCCCTTTACCAAATTTCATCTAAAAGGCGTGAAAGCGTAACATACAGACAGACAGACAGAGTTACTTTCGCATTTATAATATTAGTATGGATATGGATATGTATACTAAAGTTTAGTTTTGGTTTATAATTTTGTTCCCGGCGCGCTGACTTCTCTTACGAGTTCAATTCCCGCTCAGTGCAAAAATTTACACGCATGAACTTATGTAATATTTGCAATTGGCTGGGTATTTCCGTGTCTCGGAGAAAACATTAGGCCATTGGTCCCAGTCGATAGGTTGTGGAGGTCAGGTGGCAGTCGCTCTACGGAAAATATCGAAGTTCAGCCGCTTCGCAGTTGACTGGAAAAGGCGAACCGTGAAATGACGCAAGGAGGATGATGATGATGTCGTTTTACATTAAAAATTAAAGCAAGATACGTAAGTACTATAAATATATTATTTTATAACAATAATTTATTGGCCAGAGTCAAGGTATTGAACACCGAGAAGCTGTTTGAAAATCTGCGTTATTTATTTGATTATTTTCCAATTCACTGGAAATATCATCTCTTTGAACCGATGTCTTAAAATAAAAAAATCATAAATGAATATACTAAACGTACAATAATTATATTATAAGTAGTTAATACAAAATGGATCAAGAGTGTTCAAGGACGTCAAATGAAGTTGAATGATTTGTACAAAATCGCTGGTAATAAATTGGATCGCAATATGTTGATTATTGACTGTCTATACCTATGAGTTTCTTATATTTTGGATCAAAAAGTCAAATAAAATTATAAAATTTCTTCACATTTATTTTATTGTAGTAGATTTAAAATCGTTACTATGGTATCATTTAGATGAATTGCGCCATTGCGCAGCTGCGTTCAGAAACTTCAACAAAGTACAATAGACTACAAAACGAAACGTTGAATTATTGGAATAGAGAACAATGCAGAAATATTTAGTATTGCCAATTTAGCGACATTTCTCTGGAAGTGACGAATTTTGCTTATGGTTTAGCGACAAAAGAAAAACCGCCGGCTTTTGCTGGCCTAGTAATAAAATACTGTCGTTCAGATTTGAGTAACAAACAACTAGGTCATACAGATATGCCAGTCATGAAGTCCCTTCATATTATAAACAAACCCCCTTGTTAGCTAGCTAGCCTTTGATTTATAATTTGTGTTAAATTCAAATGCTGTTTCTTTTCTCATATCTATGACAGAATCAGCATAAGCTTGTAAAAATATATGAATAAAAAATATTGGTTATGGAGATATATTATGAATTTGCAAAGCTATAACGGGCGCAACATGGCTATGGAAACAGCTAAATAACCTAGATGAACTTTCCATGATGGATATCAGCGGTGTCTTCAGAAGGCACGTTTGCCGTTCCTGTGAGCCCCATTAAGAGTGGCAGTTGTAGCTGGAACTGTATCCTTGGGTATCATATATCAATAATCTTACTAATAGTATGGAACTATATGTGCTAATAGTCAATAGAAATAGATAAGGGTATTCATTTGAAATCAAGGGTTATTTTCTCTCTACGGATACGTGAATCAGTCATCATCCCTAAGCAATATCGCACAGATCTATCCGTAAAGATCAACTGCAGGCCTTCAAGAGAGATACAGGGCCCTACAACAATGCTCATCACGGGCCCAATATGTAAAACTTTGAATATTTCATTGATTTAAATTACAAGCTGAGTTAATTCTTGAGTAGGTACTTACTTGTGACCTACTATAAAGGATATTAACCGCGTTTATTTCATTCTAATCATATAAGACGAAAAGTAAAGTAAAGTATCTCTTTATTGTGTACAGTGTGTACACCAAGGAATAAGAACATGTGTTGTTTGTAGGTACATTTCAGGTATAGACAATAGGCGGCCTTATCGCACAGTGGCAATCTCTTACAGGCAACCTTTGGATGGAGAAAGAGATAGAAACCATGTTTGGGTAGCATGGTGCACAAAGTCCCAATGTTATAATAATATACCTATAGAATAAATATAGGTACATGCACATTATACATACATACACACATAAATACATACACACATACATACATACACACATATATACATACACACATACATACATACACACATATTATATACATACACACATATATACATATACATACACATACATACACAAATACATACATACATACCGTTTATGGAGGAGTGACCAATGAGTCTACATGTAGCCGATGTCCCGCAGGTAGTAATCATTCACAGATTTTTTAAAAACTGGTAAGGACTGTGCGCGTCTAATTCTTACCGGTAAAGCATTCCACAGACGAACAGCTTGGACGGAGAAGGATTTGTCAGTGAACTTTGTGGAGTGCCCCGGCATTTTCAGTCTCAAATTCTCTGCCGATCTCAGAGACCTGGAATGTGTAGCGTCCAGAAACTCGAATCGCTTTATAAGGTAAGAGGGAGTAGCAGGATTGAAGAGTATGCTGTACAATAGTGAGAGTATATGAGTATTCCGGCGAAGTCGGATAGGCAACCACTTGAGCTTTCTTCGATATTCGGAAACGTGATCATATTTGCGTAGACCAAATATGAATCTTATGCAGAAGTTCTGGAGTCTCTCAAGCTTATTCAGTTGGTCTTCAGTGAGATCTAGATAGCTGGCATCTGCATAATCAAGGATGGGAAAGAGAAGCGTCTGTACTAGCGCAATCTTGGTGGCAACAGGCAAGAAATTACGGAGCCTACGCATGGATCCCGCGGCCGCGTACATTTTACGGCTAACTTCTTGTAATTGAGGGCCCCAGGTTAAGCAGCTGTCAATATGTATCCCTAGGTTCTTGACTTTGTCACTGTATATGATGCTAGTTCCGTTACACGTGACCTGCGGGAGCGTTGACCACTCAATTCTTGAGATCATCCAAGGGCTGCCTACAATGATAGATTGAGTCTTGCTCGGGTTCACCTTCAGACCGTACGATGTGCTCCATTTGCAGATTGAGTTCAAGTCAGCGTTCACAGTGTCAACTGCCTTGTTCAATTCATTCAGTGGAGCTTGGGAGTAAATTTGGAGATCATCTGCGTACAGGTGGTAGGAAGAATTTAACTTCTTCCTACCACCTGTACGCAGATGATCTCGTACAGGTGATGGTATTATTTGTGATGGTGTTTATGAAAATTGCGAAAAGTAATGGAGATAGAACGCCACCCTGTGGCACGCCTGCAGATGTATTACACCAAGAGGAGAGGGTGTCTTCGATATTAATACGCTGCCGGCGACCAAACAGGTAACTATGAAACCAGTCAATCGCTGTTGGAGATATGTTAAGAGAGCGCAGTATGCCCAGCAGGATGTCGAAGTCCACGGTGTTAAACGCATTGCTGAAGTCTAACAGAGTTAGAATTGTCAGCTCACCGTTCTCGATACCAACTCTGATGTCTTCCGCGACATGCACTAAAGTGGTGGTAGTACTATGTCCGGCACGGAATACGGACTGGAAGGAATTTAAGAGTGAGTTTTTAGAAAGAAAGTTAGTGAGTTGGGCATGAACTAGTCGTTCAAGAACTTTGGAAAGAAAAGGTAGGATAGAGATAGGGCGATAGTCAGAGAAAGAGGAAGGGTTGTTCTTTTTAGGAATAGGAGTAATCTGGGCATCTTTCCAGATTTCTGGAAACACACCGCAGGTTATTGAGTAGTTTAGGATGTGGCAGACAATAGGAAGAATTTCATCAATGATGGGGAGAATCATGTTGCGATTCACACAGTCGGTGCCTACCGCATTCGAGCTGATGGACATTATGCTCTTCCTAACATCACAAGCAGAAAATTGACTAAAAAGGAATGGAGGGCAGTCGGGAGTAGGGATAGTTGAAAGATCTTTGAGCGTAGTATATTTTGTCATTCTATCAATATTTGACGAAGCAGAGAAGAAAGTATTAAGTGAGTCTAAATTTAAGTTTACAGGAATAGATTGACGAGACCTACCTACTCCCAGTGACCTGAGAAATTTCCAGACTTTAGCCGGGTCTCCGTTTTGTACAGAGCTATGGATGTATTGGCGTTGAGCGTTCCTACACACCTTGCTGCAGTGATTCCTGATAAGGACGTACTTTTCCCAATTTGTGGCTGTAGGAAAGTATTTATGCTTCGTTTTAGCTCTGGCTTTTTTGGTTATCAGTGCTTTGATGTCAGCAGTTAGCCAGGGCGCAGGAGAGTGTTTAACTTTAATCTTGCGTATAGGAGCGTGGAAATCATAAAGTGAGGTTAAGTTCGTTGTAAGTAGTTTGACCTTCTCCTCAATGCAGTTTGAGTGAAAAAGTGGACCCCAATCGATACCGTCGGCATCCCTACGCAAATCCTCCTGCCTAATACCACCAAAGTTGCGCTGTAGCAGAACTTTGGGTTTGGTTTTGGGTAGACGAAGGCGATAGGACAGGAAAAGAAGATCGTAGGAGAACTCATCAGCTGTGTGCTGACCATGCTTCGGTACACAGTCCAGAGAGGAGACAATTGTGAGGTCAAGCAGAGTGGGGACACAGTCTGGTTTGTGATGAGTTGCCTTGGTTGGGAGAATGGACAGATTGTTGGATTGGATTATAGACTGGAAGATTGAGGAACGAGAGTCATTTTTAAGGAGACAAGTGTTGAAGTCACCCATGATTATTGTGTGACTGTAAGTAGAAACGAAATGATCTAGAAGAAGTTCAAAGGAAGAGAAAAAGTTTATGCCAGAAGAAGGACAGTAATATACGCCTAGGAGAATTTTGGTATGGGAAAGTTCCACTTCCAAAAAGAGATGCTCACCGGCATGCGATGACGAACAGTAGGAAAATGGATTGATTTAGATTTCTATAATCGTATGTACAGCTCGTGCGAGTTAACATGGCACCTGGCCTAGCGAACAACCCTCCTCCCACTTCTCCGCGCGATGCCCCGCTCTCGTCTTGCTGTAGCGTCCACATCACAGTGACTGTTGTACATTTTAATATCGTAGTTTTTAATATCAGATTTTGTAGAGTTTTGTTATTGTTACATTTGGAACATTTATATTGATTTATTTTATTGAGTTTTCGTCATACTACTTTATAACATACAGATTTACTATGTTCTGCATTTATAATAGTAGTATGGATTTCTTGGATTTTTTGAATTGAATTGATTGGATTATGAAGTATTCCTTTTTTTAAATTCTCTATCTCTGCCAAATTTCATCCAGATTCGTTCTACCGTTATGTGGTTTGATTAAATACCTAACAAACATGCATCCACACTTTCAATAAATCTCATTATCAATATAGAATCTTGTTATAACGGCGGTAATCATCACCGTAGTAAAAACTAAACTAATCCATCAATATAATATCATAAAAATAATGAATTGGACTTTTTCCCTCTTGGTATGCACGTGTACTGTCATAATTTAGGCAGTAAACTACCACTAAAGGAACTAGCGATGTAAAGAACTCGAGTCTTTGAGTCCTACATTTTGAGCTCGTCTGACAAATTACAGGACTTGACTCATTACAATAAGACTCCCAAGACTAGAGAACTCGAGTCTATATGAGCTCTTGAGCGCAACATGAGACTCGAGTCTTTTTTTAGCGCTCGAGTCCTTTTTACGGGCGAGACGCGCTCGAGTTCTAATCCGTTTGGAGTTCCTTTTTAAATCAGGCATGTTACTTTTGTGGGATATATTCGTAATGGGAAGCGTATTTAAAAAAATAAAAGTGTTAATTAATAGGAAAAGCAATTTTAATCATGAAAAAATAATAATAGCAGTGTTTTACCTGAAAATAAAACACATATTAAATACTTACCTTATTTGAAGCTTACTAGATTGAGAGTGGCGTACATCACTTCCGCTTTATTTTCCCTCTCTTTCACTCTTTAGTGATATTTATATACCTCTATCTCTTTCGCTCTTTCGTTTTTCCCCACCAGGTAGCGCTGTCCGCCGCCATTAATAGGCTTGGCAGCGGTTTACAATTCATTGAGTCGATAATCTACACCAGGTAGAAATAGAATGTAAGCTTCAAATAAGGTAAGTATTTAATATGTGTTTTATTTTCAGGTAAAACACTGCTATTAAACACTTGACCGTTATTTGAAGCTTACTAGATTGAGACGTGTCTGTTATCACCTGGTGGAAAGAGAACGCCAATGTGATACCCTATTAGGTATCTGAGGATCCTATTATTATAATTTAAGTATAGAGTTAAGACTTGCGAATGTACAATTAAACGACATTTAATATAAATCACAATCATATTTATTTCTGCTTTATCTGCATATTGGATTATTACAATAATTTAACATATTGGAGCAAATGTACTCGTTAATTCACAATTAAGCCTCGTAGGCATCACCTCTTTACAGTAATAACGGGTAAAGGTGTTTTGAGATCTCCAATTACCCCTAGCAAGTATTTCGTCCAAGGGGCAATTGTTAAGCCAACTTTTCGAGGCTACCGCAGATCTCAGACTGCCCGCTGGAGCTTCTATGCCAGCTTGTAACAAGAGTGATTTAACCCATCCGGCAATCACTGTACGAGAGGCAACCTTAAGATTGCCTCTAAGGTTGACAAATAAATTAATAAGGCCGGCTAGCCGCCTTTTTTCTTCTAAAATAGTGATACAGCGCTTAACCCAAAATACGGGATCTAAGTTTTTATTTGTTGTATTAACGATTAACTTCCAGCCCGACTGCCTATAGGTAATTCCATCCGTTTTAGATCCAAATAACGGCCATAGGATTAGACAGTCGCTAGACTCTGATAGATGTGCTGAGTCAACTGCAAGTAACGTTAAGTCATGGACTCGCCTGCCTGAACAGAGGAGTAATAAAGTTGCTGTGTGTCTGCAAACAGCAAATGTATTATTTTCGTCTATGTCATAACTCTCTAGATGTGTCACTAATTTGTCTACATCCCAAATTGTAGGTTGTTTAGACACCGGTTTCTTCAATGCAATAGACTTCAGTACATGAGTAACTAAGCCATGGGAGCTTAGCCTACCGGTGTCCTCAGCGTTACATAAAGTGCAAACAACAGACTTATGTAGCAAAATTGAATTATAGGCCAGCCCTTCCATGATGTGTAGATCCGCCAGGAAGCGAGCTAGATTCTGACCCGACGGTTGGAAAGGGTTTAAACCATGCTTCTTTGTCCACGTTAACCATCTATTCCAGGCTACATTGTAAGTCCTTCTGGCGGACGGGCGCCAGGAGGCTTTCAAAAGCTCTACTTGAGCCTCATTCCATTGTTCTAGGTCTTGGGACCACCCCCACATTTCCATATTTCTATTGTCATCTCTCGAACTCTTGGTGGTGGCAGACCTGTAGCTGTGTCTATCAGGCATAGGTGTAGGTTTTGGATTGTGAACGGTGGGGCTAGCGCACGGCCTTTCAAGTCCGCTCTCCAGAAGACTCGTTCCCACCTCGGTACTACAAGTAGGAATATTCCCGAGGCAGAGTTGAGGTGTGCTAATACTTTCGGAACCAAGTAGGGTGGTGGGAAGACCCAGGCCAAGGGATAAGTCCATTTCTGCGAGAAAGCATCGTGATACATCGCTTGATTGTCGCTCTGGTCTAGTGATACATAGTTCGCCACCACTTTTGCTTGTTGCGACGCAAACAGGTCTATCACAGGTATTCCGAACCTTCGAAATATTTTCTCTGTACAGTGGTCCACAAGATGCCACTCTGGTGGACTGCGGTGTCGGGACAGGTGATCTGCATGACAGTTGTACATTCCTGGTATATGTTGCATCTTCAGGCTTACCTGGTACTGGTCTAGGAGTAGTAACACTTGTTTTGTTAGTTGTAGTAATGGGGTGGACCTGGTCCCTCCCTCGTTTCTCAGATAGGCAATAACCGTCTTGTTGTCGCTTTGAACTAGCATTGTGGACCTGTACAAGATCGGACCCCGATTTTCTATTGCCTTCAGTATTGCTAACATTTCTTTTTGATTGCAATGAAGGTCTTGTTCTTCTTTGCTCCATGACCCCGATAGTGAGAGGCCATCGAGTTGGGCTCCCCAAGCCAGGTCTGATGCGTCTGTAGTTAAGAAATGTGTCGGCATCGGGTAGTGAATAAGAGTGGTTCGGTGACAATTTTGCAGCCACCATTTGAGATCCTCTTTCACTTCTACGGGTAAGGTAACACAGACAGAGTCTTCTTTCCCTTTCTTGTTCAGGAATACGAGTGTATCCCGAAAGTGAATTCTGCCTTTCGGTACGGCGACACTGGCAAAGTTCAGTAGGCCTACGAGACTTTGTATCTCTTTTAAGGTCACAGTCCGCTTGTGAAAAAGGTTCAACACACTTTGTTTTATTTTGGAGATTTTTTCTTGTGGCAATGATCTCTCGTTCAGCCATGGATTCCAGTTGATGCCTAGGAAACTTAAGCTTTCGCACGGGAGTATGACAGATTTCTGATAATTTATTTGCCATCCCAGGTAGGTTAGGCGGTTTAATACTATTTGTATGTGCTCTTGTAGTGTGCGATAGCTTTGATGTACTACTAGAAAATCGTCGAGATATACCAGTATTCGTATACCTTCCCGTCTCAGTGTCTCGGCTACCCAATTCGTTAGCATTGCAAACACTCTGGGTGCTGTGCTGAGGCCAAAGGGAAGACACGTCATTTGAAGTAGTTTTCCTTTGTAAATGAGCCTGAGGAAGCATCTGTGAGACTGAGCTATTGGCACATTGAAATAGGCCTGGGAAAGGTCTACTTTGCAAAGCCAGTCGTTCGGTTGCAGAAAGTCTGGGACACGAAATACGTTTATGAGTTTGAACGGTTTTGTGTAAACAAATTCGTTCAGATTCCTTAGGTTGAAAATTGGCCGAGCAGAGCCGTCGGTCTTTGGAGTCAGGAACATTGTTGACAGGAAACTTGGTGAGAGTTGTACTTCCTCTAGCACATGCTGCGTTACCATTTGTGAAATGATAGCCGACATTGCCTCGGATTGCTTCGTTGCGAACGAGCCTTGAAAATTGGGTAGTATGAGAGGTGGTTCTTTGATAAAGGGTATGCGATAACCCCTTATTATGCGAAGTAGTATGTTCGGTGCTCCTAGTTCCTGCCATCGATTGACATAGACCCTCAATTGGCCTGCTCTGAAGTTCTGATAGTCAGAACTTGCCTTTCTTTCCTCTCGAGTGATATTCAGCGGTTGACGTTCTCTTCCTGTTAGTTCTGCCCGTCTCTTGCTTGTCTTTATTATGGTATGCTCCTCGTGGTCGAAAGGATCCCCGAGCATTGAAGTTAGACCCTCGAGCTTTCCTTTGGCTAGGACCAGTTCCTTGCGAAGGCTGGTAACATCCACGGCATTGCATGACTTGATCGTGTCCCCAGCCCTGCGAGGGCTGGGAAGCGCATGGCATGGCGCAGCATGCTTGGTAGGTACCCTGCGAGGGTACACTATGATGAGCTGACCCCTGCGAGGGGTAGCGAGTAGGCTTCTTAAAATCTGTTTGCGAAACAGGTTTGTGGCCACTGACTCTGTTAGGGGGCAGGAATGCCTTCTTAACCCCTCCCGCCTTTTCTAATGCCAATGATAGCAATTCAGCATTGAAAATATGTTGATTGAACGGCGGTATTTTACGTAGGGTAGCCTTGACGAGTGGGTCTCGAATGTGGTTGGTTATCACATCTCTGCGCATTTGGATCGTCTCTGCACGATGACCACAGATAAGCTGAAGCATATCCGAGTACACTTTATTATATTCACCATTGGAGAACAACTCGGTGATTTTGTCATGTAACTGATCTGCTGTCACACTTCCTTTGTTTCGAGTCCAGGAAACTATGTCACACAAGCTATTTTGTAATTGCTCACGTTGCTTAAGTGCACAAAATGTCAAGGCACCATACGTTTTGTCAGCATGCGCTAAATGGCGCAGAGAATCGTAACTTTTAATTTCCTCATTAACTTCTAGTTCAGTAAACCCCGGCGTGTGGTTATATGTTTTCTGCACCTCCGAGTACCTAACCTCACACCACTCACTTTGGTCAAAGCGTTGGATATTTTGTAAGGATTCGAGAAAATCTTTAGGTGCTTTAGGGATCGAGGGCTCCTTAAGTTTTACTTGTAAGTCGAATTTAATCTGTTGACGTTCATGCGTTGGTGCATCGTCATCACACAAAGACTGATTTTCAAGTAAAGAAATTTCGTCATAATTATTCTGAGGTAATACTATTTCCGACTGACGGTAATCTACAGAGTTATCATCGTAAAAAACATGATTACGCAATTCACTAACTTCTTGTGATAATTTATACAGTAATTCATCTTTGCGAATATGCTTGCCCCCCCTGTTTTTATGATAGTGACGACGGTGTCGTTTCTTTTTACGGGATGATTTTACTGGTGACGAAGATGAAGTACTACTTGTAGAACTACTGGAAGAACTAGAGGTCGAACTCGAATTTGAACGTCGTTCTCGCCGCGGTTTAGGCACCTTATTTTGTAACCCAGAGGGTCCCGGCACCTCCACTGAATCTTTATCGTGCGAGTCCATCTTCGAGTTATTGTATTACGTAAACCTCTGTTTAGACTAAACACAAGAACGAAATAATGATTTAGACAAAAGAGGGTAAGTATGATATGAATATCATACGATAGTGTTACTATAACCACAAAATGGGGCCAAAGTCGAACGGCAAACCCGTTTAATATTACTTAGCCCGTTATAGCAACGCACATAATATTTAAAAGTACTCACGATTTGATTCGATTCCATTCGATCACAATTCACACTCACAGCACTTATTTCACATGTGAAACATTAGTTAGTTACCAGTGATACTGTAATATTTCCAGAATACCCACTTTACTTGTAATCTAACACATTAGTGAATATGATATATATGAAATTATATTTATTAGATTCTTTAATATTTGAACTACTTTGAAAATAATTTCCAAATAAAATTCTGCAATGTTGTGTAGACAACAACTGCTCTGTGCGGAATTTTAGACGCCAATGAATTGTAAACCGCTGCCAAGCCTATTAATGGCGGCGGACAGCGCTACCTGGTGGGGAAAAACGAAAGAGCGAAAGAGATAGAGGTATATAAATATCACTAAAGAGTGAAAGAGAGGGAAAATAAAGCGGAAGTGATGTACGCCACTCTCAATCTAGTAAGCTTCAAATAACGGTCAAGTGTTTAATACACAGTCTTATTTAGTAAAATATTAGTAAATACCTATACCAGATATTTACTAATATTTTTATTATTAAAATGTTTTATTAAAAAGGTCTAGCCATGAATGCAAGACACATCGAAGCTTGAATAGTTATTAACAAGTCTGTTTCTTCTTTTTGTGATTAAATTACCGAATCTTGAAAATGCTTGTTCGCTCGGTACACTTTTTTCCGATTCTGATTAGATATGTACCAGAATAAGTCTTTGAAAATTATGAAATTATATTATATATATTTTTTTTTTTAATTATTTATTTGGCTTTCAACATTGAGTACACTATTATACTAACAATTAAGTACATGCAATTTGAAAAAGCTAAGTACTTGATATTATATTTATTATATTTACTTGATATCGAAAACTTATTTGTAGAATAAGGAAATAAGAAAATAAAGCATTACACACTAAGAGATAATTTCAAAATTATTTATTAATATACACGGGCCTAAGTGAAGTGTTGTTTCTATTATTATTATTTCAATAATAGGCAAGCGGCAGAAGAAAATACATAAGTTAAATATAATCACAAGCAATCTAAATTGAGCCGATGACGCACATGTAAGTATGTCTATAGGCCAGAATACTCCGGTTATCTTAAAAAAATCTGACGTACTCGTAAATCTATTTATTAAACATTTGGATTACCCTGCAACTGTTAACATTATGAAACCTTAATACGTTGTAGACATGAGACTCGAGCTCTTTTAAGAGTCAAGCTTTTTTAAGACTCAAGCTCTATTTAAGACTCGAGCTCTTTTTAAGGCTCGAGTTCTATTTTAGCGCTCGAATCTTTATGAAAAGACTGAAGCTCGGCTCGACTCAAGACTCCGAGTTCAGTTAGTTCACTGAGTCTTGTAAAATTGAGTCGAGTCTATCGAATTAGGACTCAAAGACTCGAGTTCTTAACATCGCTAAAAGGAACTGACGATAGTAAAATTATTATGTCCTCTTATAATTTGGCATGTTTAGTCACTGCTGTGATCTCCGATATCCTTTCCGATAAAAATAGCTTTAACCTGGTTTAATAATAAGGGGTGCGATACAAGGATGTGTGAATCACAATATTTTATTGGGATAACATTTCATCAATATATTTATATTAATAATTTCATTATTAGAAATAAAAAATGTCTAGTAGTTTCACCAACAGTGATTTTATTAAATAAACCTGTAGTACGTTTTACTTTCAGCTTTACAACAATGTAAGTATAACACAAGCTTATTATAAGAAAAACATGCCATGAATAATGTTTATTTTTTAATCTTATGATCAGAAATCTATTAATTATTTAAATCAATATTAAAGAATTTAAGAAATTTATCTAATAAAATATGGCGCTCTCGAAAATTTAAAATTTCTTTTGCAGTCAGTACTTTAAACGTCACTTGATTGAGCCAGGTGCCATGTAACTCGCACGAGTTGTAGCGAGTAGCGATTTAGCGAATTTTGTCTAATGACAGGGACTCAAAATTTTAAGGCAATGGCAACTCTGAAAAAAAATGTCAAAAATCATAAACAATGCAGGCGATGGCAAAAGTGGCATCGGTTTTGTGCACAGTTTTGTGTTGAAATGAAATGAAACATTTGGTATTGACTTTCATGGAAAGCTACGAAAGGACTATTATATATTTTGTGTTAAACGATTTTCATTAGTACAGTTCAAGATGCCGAAAGAGCAGTATCGTGAAACTTACGTCGGGAGAAAAATGTAAGATATAGGTTATGTTTACTAAATCATATGGTATTTTAAAATGTTGTTTTGTGTGTTTTATATTCTAATAATTACATTGTATGGATATTCCACACCCGCATAAAGCATGTCGTCACGGCCTACTCAGCTGTGAAGGAGTAACTGCTGAATATGTATGTGAAAAAAAAACTACTGCTTCTAAAACCTAGTTATTATGGAAGAGAAGAGGTACTATAACAGCTATTCGAAAAGACTAAAAACTGAAATCGGGGCACTAGTTAGTTAGCCTAGTTTATTATTCTGCAAGATTGTTTATCTTTAGTTAAGTTCATAACCAAATAGAATATAAGTAAAAGTTTTTGGCAAATGACGTCTACCCCTGAGAGAAATAGGCTTAATTTTTTTTTTTAAAAGAATATAGAACCGAAGTTACTAATATTCCCTCTAACCCCTTCTACTAAGCTAAATTTAGTTTAGTAGGAGCAAGTTAGTAGCAAGCAATTGCTTGTGCTAGGAGTGGGTTCAGGTCGGTAGTGTAAGGGCCAGGATTCAAACCCGGGACCTCCTTAATCACTTAACCATTAAGCTACCGAAGCTCCAAAATTTTCAATTTGATTTTGAACATTAGTTCGCATGTACTGATAAAATTATCTTATCCCCTTTTCAGTTCTCATGTCACATTCAATGTGGACAGCGCGTCTGCTATCCAGCAGGCTGCACATATCCAGGTCATCACCAAGAACCTATATGCTCAGGATGGTCAGAGGGTACCAGCAGCATATGGTGTACTTGATCGGAGAATGGTGTGTAAATTTTGGTTGTTTCTAGTTTTCTCTGTTGTCCTAAATACAGAAAAATAATACATAATACCTGTACCATATCTTATCTTGGCAATTTTCACCCCCAACCCAGTCTCTACCTTCATTTTATATCTTATAATAAAAATCGGTTAAAAAAATCATGATCTAAAAAGTAACAAACAAGAAAATATCAAGGATGTCTGTGGTCGTATGTCCTTTTTCCCTAGAATGTATTGTTTTGTTAGAATAAGTGGCATATGGCCATGGCTATCCTTGATATTTTGTTGTTTGTTACTTTTGAAGCTCATCCATTTGATACCAAACACAGCATACTTATCTTAAATTTAGTTTTTAACACACTGCCATGAGCGCTAAAGGGTGCCACACAAGATTGAGTGACACGTCATATAGCCTATAACCATCGGACAATTAAGCCATATCAATACCCCATTTGTCCAGTTCTAATTATTAGTTGAGGAGCTATGAAGGAACAAATGAACATACATACATACATACATAGCCTGTCAAAATTATAACCCTCCTTTTGGCTTCACCATAGTCGGGTAAAAATTCAATGTCATTCTAATCTCAATCTTCCGAAACTGTAATTTTTACAGAAGAATTGTCCTTTTGGATCAGCATTTCACTCCATGTTCTGCTTTTTGCTCTCAAGAAAAGCTTAATATTACAGTCAACGGTTGAACAATTTTGACAGTCTCGAAATACCAAGATATTAAGAGCAAATCAAACTGTTTTATTGATTTAAATTGTACTATTGTCCGAACTAAAGGTGGTGCCAAATATGAGAACATTACTTATGATATAAACTAATCTATCATTTTACAGCATTAAGTATGCTAACTATACCAATCGAATACATAGGGAAAAATTAATCTTTTCGGGCGGGACTCGAACCCGCGATTTTTCCCTTACAGGGAGAATGACCAACTCGGCTACCGAGACACGCCCGATTTTCCTTCTATTTTTATCCGTCTTTGAGGCTAACTAATCTTTGAATGAATCGAATTTAAAAAGTTATAAAAATTTCATTCAAATATTTGGGCGGAGTCATCAAAAAGCAATGTTTAAAATGGTTGAAAAATCATTCGTTGGTCCCAACAGTTCGTAAGAAATTGGTAGATGGCTCCACCGTCGCCCTTAAAAACAGATATAAGGAGAAGGGAAGTTTGAAGTGATTCAGGTGTGACTCAATGGCTCGGTTGGAGAAGCATTCTCCCTGTAGGGGAGGGGTCGTGGCTTCAAGTCGCACTTGAGCGCTTCTCTTTCCCGATTTATTTCGTTACTAATCTTCTTTATTTTCTCACAGGGTACAAATCAAAAAGATGCTAACTGTGAGACCTGTGGTCTCGGGTTAGCCGAATGTGTCGGCCACTACGGGTACATAGAATTAGCACTGCCAGTGTTCCATGTTGGGTACTTCAGATCCATAATCACCATACTACAAACCATTTGTAAGGTAAGAACTATAATATCATCATCATCATCATCAAAGCCCATTAATTCAGAGCCTGGAGTCTAGTCCTAGCACCAATCCAATTGCATCCAGAACTCAGTATAAAGAGCTCGGGTTCAACTCACCTACTCTTATTCTCATTATGGATTGATTTTTATGGGAACAACTGTAGTCTGCCCATCCTACCCTAGTAGGGCCAGACCATAAGAGATGGCCCTGGGTCAGCCGGGGTGCGAGGGATATGTCGAAGACAACCTCATCTCCGGCCTAGCACCACGACCCTCAGTCGGCGTGCGGTTTTAGTCAGTTCGAGCTTCCGGCTCCGGCATTGGAGGTATCCGTGGAGATTTCCACATGAAAAATACAAAAAAAGCAACCCATCTCATCCCGAGAGGGAAGCCTATTAAAACCTTATATGTCAACGAGCCAGTTTCTTTTGCAAGTGAGAATGGTTTAGTTTAGACCCTAAATACCTCTTATTTTTTTTTTATAAATCTTGACATAATTGTAAAACTTTGACTTTCATATGCCTGGGAAATGCCTTAACACGACATAAGGTTCAAGTCCCGCCCGAGCGATTCACTTGTTTATTTATTTATTAAATTGTTCATGTTGTATTCGAAAATCATTTCTTCTTTAAGATTAACTTTTATTTTACAGCAATGTGCAAGAGTAATGCTGCCAGAAGCTCTCAAAAAATCCTACCGTCGAAAATTCCTGCACCCGGACATCATGTATTTACAAAAAAAGAATTTACGTGCAGCTGTCTTAAAGAAAGCGAAGACATGCACTAAATGCATGTACTGTGATGCGTTAAACGGTATGGTAAAGAAGAACTCGGCTGGCATACTGAAGATTATACATGATAAGTATCGGAACAAGAAACCAAATGACCCAATAGTGAGACGGGTGTTAAAAGACTTCCACGAAGCTAAAGAGTCTAATAAGGAATTAGCTACTATGATAAATAGCGGACTGATCATCGAGTTAAGCCCTTTGGAGGTTAGTGACCCTCTTTCCGAAACTTTGCTTTTAGCTTACCATCAGGTGAGGTGATGTCAAATTGCCGTGTCCTTTATAAAAAAAACCTAGATAGGTTCGATACATATTTATGTTTGTATGTATGCAGGTTCACCTATGTTGCTGGCCAAAGCTGGTCTGTGTGCTTCTGATAATCTTACACCTTCTGAAAATGGCGTGCGGTTTTAATCGGTTCGAATCCGATATAACCACATCTGCCAGGCGACCGGGGATTTCCACACGAAAAAACATTAAAGCTTCTTCTTATAGCAGTTATATGAGCGGTCGCAAGGCACCTGATGGACAGTCAATACGACACACAAACAGACGATCTATCACCTAACATCGTATGTTTTTCTCTAGGTATTAAACTTATTCCGGCGCATCCCGGACGAAGACATCCCGCTACTAGGTATGAACTCGAAACTCACGCGGCCGGAAGACCTGATCCTCACACGGCTGCCGGTCCCGCCTCTCTGCATCAGGCCCAGTGTCGTCTCCGAGATCAAGGCTGGCACGTAAGTTGATGGCATTTGTTATATTATTTTAGCTAAAGTTCTTTCAGAAGTACATCATGTAAGGCCTTATAGAAGGACACGACTAAAGTAAAGCCAACGAGACGGGAGAAAAAAGGTAAACAAAGCGACCATTACTGAGTTATGTTGCGATAACTAGCGATTATTTTCGCTGTCCTTATCGCACATGTCGCACGTACGCGACAATGGCCGAGCGACAGCTGTCGTTGCGTGTTTCGTAGTACAGGAAAGCTGTCTGCACAGCATTTCTAAACTGTCAGATCCGCCATCTTAAGAGCAATTTTATACCTGTCTCGAATGAGTTTTAAGTGATACGTAATAATTTTCATATAAAAATGTTTGGAACCGCTGAAACTTTGTTTATCTTTTTTCTCTCGCTTCGTTGGCTTTACTTTAGATGTAAATATTGTCACAGAAGAACACAATAATCAGGTATTGTTCTTGTCAAGCGGAAGCGTGAGTATGACGCCACTGGTGTTGTCAAGTCAAGTGACAAGTCTATAGGCTGCGGTAACCGCTTGCCATGAGATAAGCAGTATAGCCATCCATGCAATGTAACTGGTAAAAAAAGAAGATACGCCACTGTGTGTGAAATGTTCTCACAGAAAGTTACAATGCAGTATACTGTCCTTCCAGAAGGACATCACTATGTGTTGAGGTTCGATAAAATGTGTTATTACAAGCGTCTATAATACACTATCCAACGAAACTTCGTCCTAGTTTCACTTCTTCTTCATCTTAGTGTTAATCCCAGTCGCATGCGAAGCTTTTTTCAGCTTGAAGTTTTGGGTCCGCTTTATCAGTCTAACTGCGGATTTGGCTTAACTTCAATATTTTCCGTGAAGCGATTGCCATCTAACCCAAAAGCGATATCGAAGCATTGCAGTTAGACCAGTTGTTGGACTTTTGAAGGCTTTTTTTTTTTTTAACCGTTGGGGAAAATCCTTCATGAATGTTATGCCGGACTCCTACCGACTAAAAACCCCCACAGTAACGCCCAGAAGCCTATGGATGGGAGCCCCGGGTAAGCCCTCGGAAGGATGTCCTAGGACTCCCATCAGACCTACGGCTACAATTGCGGCCTCGCCTTGAGGGTGGTACGGGTGCTATCCCGCGTCTATGGGGGGTTTTCGGGTGTTATCCCGCTTCTTAGGGGGTGAAGGCTCCAACTAACCGTAACGATTGCCATAGATATTCGTATGCTAATCGGGACCGACGGATTAACGTGCTCGGCGAGGCATGACCAGACCAATGCAAATATGTACCCATATTCATGCATACAAATATTTGTCTTGAGCGGGGATTAAACCTGCGCTTCGTGCGTAGCGGCTGCGTTCACTACCGCTACGCCACGGAGGCTGTCTCTTCTTCTACCTAGTTTCACTGTTTCGAAATGAAGCCTTCACAGTAGTAACCAGAAAATATCTTTACAAAACGATGCTTTACGTGACAATGTCCTCTGTGAAGGACATTCCTGTTTTATCCGCTATGATCTTAATATTTTTTTTTGTGTTTCAGTAATGAGGACGACTTAACAATGAAACAGTCTGAGATCCTGCTCATCAACGACGTGATCTCGCGGCACATCGCCAGCGGCGGCAAGAGCGAGCTGGTGCAGGAGGACTGGGACTACCTGCAGCTGCACGCGGCTTTGTACATTAATAGCGAGATGTCGGGCATTCCGCTGTCTATGCAGGTAAGTGGAAACTGAATGATTATTTTTTTGTGGAGAATATTAGAACCGAAATCCGAAAGTAGTTGTAGTAGCAGTAGTAAGAAATGCGAAAGTAACTCTGTCTGTCTGTCTGTATGTTACGCTTTGACGCCTCAACCACTGAACCGATTGGGTGAAATTTGGTATAGGGGTAGATTGCACCTTGAGAAAGGACATAGGCTATGATATGTTTGGTCGCGATAACCAACATCCACGCGGGCGGAGCCGCGGGCAAAAGCTAGTAATAACATATTTGCTAGTATTATTTATCCGTTTAAAAGCCCTTATCAAAAAGTTCTTATTTTAAATAGACGATAATATAAATGCATATTATGATGTCCTTCCTTCCAGCCGAAGAAACCAGGGCGTGGTCTAGTTCAGCGGCTAAAGGGCAAGCAGGGCCGCTTCAGAGGGAACCTGTCCGGCAAGCGAGTGGACTTCTCCAGCAGAACAGTCATATCGCCAGACCCCAACCTGCAGATCCAAGAGGTGAACTGTCTTTTTTTATTGGAACTGTTACTAACAAAAGTGGTGTACGCAAAAGTAAATAAGAGTATCATTCGTAAACTTTAGATCTCGGCGTGCTAATTGTATCCACTGAGTTCTACGTTTGCGATCGTTAGGAACGCGTTTAATTAATTTGTTTGGATATTTGAGATTCATATAAATAAATAATAAATATTCCACATTCTACACAACGCTATCTAGACCCATGGTAAGCTTTCATAGCTTGTGTTATGGAGTATAGAATGCGGATAAACATACTTATATACTTTTTTTTTGTATATACATACATATTATATATAGAAACACCCAGACCTATGCAAATAGCCATACTCATGCATACAAATATTTGCACTGAGCGGGGATCGAACCCGCACCTCCTGCGTAGCAGTCGCGTTCACTACCGCCACGCCACAGAGGCTGTTCGCACGTTGGCATGGTACACTTGTAGATGGTCATTTTCACAATATTAGTAAAGTTTAACAAATTTAAACGTAACAATTATTCTTCAGTCAATGTAAGCTGCAGTATTGGAACTGTTATTAACCAAGCCGTATATACTTTTCCCGTGGCTGTACTAGAAGACGACTAAGGCTATTCTTGATCTGATACTTTTTTTTTTTTTTTTCCGTGCGGAAATCCCCTCGGATACCCCCCTGCCGGAACCGGAAGGGGAGGTTATGTCGGACTCACATACATACAGCCCATGATACAGTGCCGATTTGACGGCAATAGGCTCACCCCCTATTACGTGGGAGCGTGAGTACGATACGATGTGAAATTTTATTGAAACTGAGTATTCATACAATTGGGTATTCTACTGATTAGTCAAATTAGTTATTATAAGGTAACTTGTATGAAAAAAGATTTAGTGACGTCATTGAAGACAGTCAAATCAGTTACTATTATAGATTGGGTGGATGATTAAAAATAAAAACAATAAAATACAAGCTTTTGCCCGCGGTTCCGCCCGCGTGGATGTCGGTTATCGCGACCAAACATAGCCTATGTCCTTTCTCAAGGTCTAATCTACCCTCATACCAAATTTCATCAAAATCGGTTCAGTGGTTTAGGCGTGAAAGTGTAACAGACAGACAGACAGACACAGTTACTTTCGCATTTATAATATTAGTATGGAAAAACCGACGCAATTTTTAACGCCCTTTTACCATTCTTAATTTAATAAGCTCAGTTAGATAATTTCTTTTAACTATAGGATAATACGAAATATATCGGGAAAAAGAAGAACTCAAGTGGGAATTAAACCCACGACCTTTCCCTTACAGGGAAATGCTCTTCCAACCGAGTCATTGAGTCACACCTGAATCACTTCAAATTTCCCTTCTCTTTATATCCATCTTTTAAGGGCGACGCGACGGTTCTTCCTTTTCCCGATGGATTTCAAATTTAAAAGTTAGCATAATAAATGCTATAAATATTTCATCCAAATATAGGATAATACCCAATTCTGCCTACCCTTTCGGGATTAAAGATGTGAATTTAATGTATGACGCATATATTAAATTTACATCCCAGTTGTAGTATCCCTGTAGAATAAGAATTTGTTTCACTTGAATGAATTTTTACAGTGTGGTGTAACCACTAATGTTGAATAAATTAATAAGCATTGTCCGTATGTAATCATATTAATTTACTATTAATATGATTACATACGGACAATGCGACGAGTTCATTATTAGATAGTCGGGCGCTGCGGCCGCCGCTGTGCGCCGGCGCAGGGATAAGCCCCGCCCACTTGCATTCCTTAGTACAGCGCGGAACTAGTCGCATCGCCGATGCTTTAGCGAATGTCCGCGCCGCTCGACGCAAGGTCCGAACGATCTAACGTGCCTAGTTATAAGTATCTATGTAATAAACGCACTATCATAGACTACGTTTACGAGTTATTTGTGTCCATATCCTATACGCTACAACAGCATTAAGTATGCTACGAGTGACATGCCAACATGCTACGAAGAAGATACAAATCGAATACATAGGGAAAAAGAATCTTCCTCCTCCTCTGTAAGGGAAAGACTGCGGGTTCGAGTCCCGCCCGAGAAGATTATTTTTCCCGATGTATTCAATTTTTGTCACCTTTTACTGTCCTGACGTAGGTTGGAGTCCCAGTTCACGTAGCTAAGATCCTCACATATCCTGAGCGAGTGTTCCCTGCGAACCTGCTGTGGCTTCGGAAGCTGGTCTGCAACGGTCCTGATGTGCACCCTGGGGCCAACTATGTCCAGCAGAGGGGCTTGAAGCACAAGAAGTACCTCAAGTATGGTAACAGGGAGAAGATTGCGCAGGAGTTGAAGGTGAGACTATAGGGAATAAGGCTTTTGAAGGGCGGGTAAGTGTGGCTAAAACCGGCTTGCTTGGGTTTTGTAGAATGCTGTCTCTGTTGTACATTTTTTTTATCGTGTGAAAAATCCCCACGGATATCACCCCCACGGAGCGTGTGGAGGTGCTTATGTCGGACTCGAACCGACTAAAACGCACGCCGTCTTGGGTCTTTGGTTGCCGGAGGTGAGATTGCCGAAAGCATATCTCTCGCACCCCGGCAGACCTTCGCACCTTCGCTTTCGAGGTCCCCGCCGCGGCCTGCGTCTACTAGGGTGACAGGCGGCTCCACCGGTCACCCCCAGGCCAGCGCTCATGGAGAACGGAGGTTCTCTGTTGTACATTGGATTTATCGTTTGATATCGTTATAGAAAACTTCAATATCGTTAATTGGTTGTGGAGATCAGATAGCAATCGCTCCACGGAAAATATAGAAGTTCTCCCCCTGTAAGGGAAAGATCGCGGGTCCGAGTCCCGCCCGAGAAGATTCTTTTTCCCTATGTATTCGATTTGTGTAGTTAGCTTAATTTTACTTAATGCTGTAAAATTCATTCAATTAAAACATAAGCTTCAGTTTCGGTATTAACTACTCTACATGCGCTGTGTGACAGAGACAACTTTCTACCTCTTCTCTTTTTCTGTTGTTTGTCCATTCAGTCTGTTCTCTTCTTTCTTACCTGTTAATAAATTTAAAAATACAGTAAAGAGCAAACTGTGCCAGAAAGGCTATTATAAAATCCAAGAATATTTAAACGATAAACAAGCTTGGAAATAAGCTGTTCGCTCAGCTATGCTGCTCAAGCAAAGAATTGTACCTAGACCATAAGTTTTAGGCTAAGTAAGTAAATGTTTTGTAAATAGACCAAAAAAAAGTGCCCGCTGAGTTTCTTGCCGGAGTCTTCTCAGGTCTGGGCCGCGTTTCGAACCGGTGCACAGTGGTCCGGATTTGAAAAATGAGTGACTTAGGGATCAACTTTCTCTTTTCGAATTTTTCTTTATGGCAATGGATAGATCTTATTAACCCTAATAACAATTGTTCTAGGTAATTTTCTTAATGCTTATGGTTTGGGTAAAAAATAAGATTTTCAGTTTTCTTTGTATGGAACGGGTCATAATGAGTTCAATTGCTACCAAGTCTTTAGCGATCCGGCTTTCAAACCTTTTTTTTCTTATTCCTTGTCCTATTTGCTATAGTGTAAAACTATTAACATGTACCTAAACTTGCAATTCTGCCAGATAAAGGGATCGAAAAAAGTGAAAAATATTGAATTTGGCTATGCTAAGTTTTTAATTTTTTTACGTTCCTGTGGCCTATATTTGGTTTATGGGGCCCCACTAAGATTTTTAAGACCAAGCTTACTTCACCTGCTAGGCTGTACACAATGTGCACCTGGAGATTGATAGACTAGAAACTGCCAAAAATTATAAAATTCTACGTAGAATTCTATCTATACCTTATTATTATGAACAACTTATCTAATTCAATTCAAATTCATTTATTACGTGAAGTATAGGTAATAGAATATATCTACGTTTTATTAGTCTAAGCTATGATCTACCTGAGGCATACAAAATATTAAAATGATGTCAAAATTTATAAAAAAGATAAATATGTCAGAATCCAATTAAGTTAACTAGGTCAGAACGTAATCGCAAAAAAAGTCCAAATCAAAATAAATCGTTTCCAAAAGTCTAGATGTCGTCAAAATGAGTAAAGCTTGCAGTTTAAAAGAAACTCCATCTTCGGTTATTATAATGTCTTCCTACTCTGGATAACACCTTAATTTTGCTTCCAATAGTTTATGATAAGAGGGATACAAATCAGAGCCATCTTCGCGGTCAGATTTTCTGAGGTTCATATATTACCACTTAGATAACTTTAGTGAAACTGCTAAAGCCAGCGCTTTCTCGGGTAAATATGTACGACCTTTTCCTTTACTCTCTCTTAAACAATCTTTGACTTTTTCTTAATCTTCTGGGTAACTGAGCAAATGATCCATTATTTTTACAATATCTTCATTTCCAGTAGATTTCAAGGTGTTTATTTTAACTCATTTTTGTTCTTCTGGCGACAACGATTTATTTAATCGCTCTAAACGTCTTCGTTTCTGTCTTAATCCTTCTTCTTCAAAACCTTTTCAGCTTCTGGTATTGATGTTGGCAGATTTTCAACATTATCAATTTCATCTTCTAATTCAGGATTCACTGATAGCCGAATTAATCCTTTAGGCCAATTTATTGAATTCTAACCACTTCTTATTTCTTCTGATAAATGGGGCTAAAGTGCGACTCGATTGTTCCCATTTAGTACCTACATTTGAGCAAAACCTCTGGCAAAATTTTCAGAAAACAATATTATCTTCAATATTTAATAGTTGTTGTAGGTAAACTTCTAAAAAACGTTTTTACTGTCCGTAAACTATTTCAACTCATGTCATAAGATGACAAATAAATCCAAATTATTAACTAAACTCTCCATAATTAATAAAAGATCACTAAGTAAGAAGCAGTGGCAATAAACGAACACAAATAGTAAATTTACAAACACTTTCTTTTTATGAGCCAGTTGCGAATCTTGAGCATTATAATATTTATATTGTAGGATGTCGGTAGATCAACATTTTGCACAATACTAGTTCTAAATTTTACCCCAAACTTTATGGAAGAGTAAGATTTAACTATTTGTCTAAATTTACACCCTAGCTAGCACCATCCACGTAACTTTATGTATTTTATTTAGTAAATTATGTCATTTATCATGCTGAACACTATTGTTCAGCATGACCAAGCTAAGTAAAGCTATTTTGACGCACCTAATAATTTTAATGTATTCGCTAAATCTTAATTTGACATTTTCACCTTTTTGTGATTTAATCTGATATGTATTTGACCCTTTCAAAAATCTAAATCTTATTTCTCCCAAACTTTTGGGGTAAAATATTGAACTGGTATTGCTCATTATTTTGATCTACCCACATACCTATATAGTATTATTGTTTTAAAGTTCTAATGTTCAGATATTAACATAACGAATTTTAAATGCTATGAAGTGAAACCGGTGAGGCTTAGGCAAACATATTGGATATTGTGAAAAGTAGCAATGACTTAATTAGTTACATTGGTTATATCAAGATTCTGTTTAGGGTTGAAGTGATTATGACAATAATTAAAGAATGACATCAAATAGGAATAATAATGCGTAAATGAAGTATTTTTTTGTAAAAATATACCAGGGTTGCATCAATTTTGATATATATGTTATAGCTAAATTTCGTAATCTTACTATTTTATACTTGAACGTATGTAAAAATTCTATGTAAAACTTTACAATGTTTGGCAGTGTCTAGTCTATCAATCAGCATGTGTACATTGTGTACAGCTTAGCAGGTGAAATAAGCTTGGTCTTAAAAAGCTTAGTGGGGCCCCATAAACCAAATATAGGCCACAGGAACGTAAAAAAATTAAAAACTTAGCATAGCCAAATTCAATATTTTTCACTTTTTTCGATCCCTTTATCTGGCAGAATTGCAAGTTTAGGTACATGTTAATACAATATGGATACGACATATAGGCATTAATTGAAACCATATACTTTGTACCCCCATAGCTTCAAATAGGAAAAATTTGAACAAAATCGGCCCAGTATTAAGGGCAGAAACTAGGGTTTTAATATTATAAAATTTTGAACAACTTTAAACACTCCGTAGAATCGCATTCATCAATGAACTCTAAATTGCACGAAAATACTACCATTAGGGTTACCATCCGTCCGAGTTTCCCCGGATTTGTAGCCACGTAGCACCCGAGAGCACTATACCCACTCCGACCTGCCCATTTGGTGCATGTGAGACCATCACCAGGTAGATGTGTTTGTTTTGTTGTGTTTTTTTCCGTCTCTGACTGTTGTGTCGAATGGACGTGTTTTGTTTGTTTTTAATTATTTGTGATTTTAGTTGGTGATTTATTTGAACTGTTAAAGTTGCATTATCGGTCCCTCTCGTTCTTACTTGGGCTTGTTGCCATTGGACCCAGCGGCCATCTTGTGAAGTGTCGGACCTCTCATCTGTAGACTCCTAATCGTGAGTGTGACGGGTTTTGTCGATGATAAACTTATAATAAACTTTTGAAAAATTGCACAAAGTAGTTATCGGTGCCGGTTGGGCTCGAACCCGGTGTTGCGGTGCTCGTGTTGTTCGGGAGGCCGCTGTCTGCGCTACTCGTCCACGGCAACGTGTGCCGACGTTGTGAATTTGTTGTATACTTTCGTGCTCAAATTGAACATCACGTAGCAAGATATGCATTGCCATGGCTGCAAGAATATTTTATGTATTAATAACTATTTGAAATGCAATGGCTGTGCTTCCGTATATTGTTACGAATGTCTTGACATTACGGCGGAGTCAACTAAGCAACTAAGTGCGGAACAACTGGCGTCACTGAGTTGCCCTTTCTGTCAGAATGTGACTAGGCGTAGAAATAACGACGATAGTACTCCTGTTCGCCGAACTCAAAGATATGATTCATCTAACGCCTCCCTGAATGCATCGTTTAGTCAAGTCACATCCGAGCCACATGTTGCTATGAACATTTCTGCAGGCTCTGACGCAACATGCCAGTCATTAACTTTGGAAAGTATTAGCAAACTTTTGGATAACAAACTAGCCCTGGAATCGTCATTTATGTCAAATCTGCGCGCCGTTCTTCTGAAGGACTTGATGGGTGTGGTTGCCGAGGAAGTGGGTCGTGCTGTTGAGGTGGTAAAGTCTGATTTTACTACCACAACTGACTTCATCATGATGGAGCAAAAGGATATCAAACTGGATATTGCCGATAAGGATAATCGTATCAAACAGCTTGAGTTAGAACTATTGAAGTCTCAAAATGCCTTAGTTAAAATCCAGAATCGGCTATCAACTGTTGAAAAAATATCACGCGACCTAAACCTTGAGATTCATGAGGTACCTGAGAGCAAAACCGAGGATCTGATGAGCCTATTTAAAAAGCTAAGTGATTGTTTACAAGTGGTGATATCTGACAATGACGTAAAAGCTTGCCGCCGAGTTGCGAAAATGAACATAAGCTCTAATAGGCCTCGTAATATCTTGGTCACCCTCTCATCGCAGCGCCTGCGTGATGCACTTTTATCGGCGGTAACCCGTTTCAATAAATCCCACCCTGACGGCAGGCTGTCGACCACACATATCGGTGTGACTGGTTCGACTAATAGAATATATTTGTCTGAACATCTATCTCCGGAAGTCAAAGAATTGCATAGTGCTACACGCAAACTCTGTAAAGACATTAAATATAAGTTCGTTTGGGTGCGCTATGGACAAATATATGTTCGTAAGGATGAAACACATCCTGCTATATTAATAAAAAATGTTGAATCTCTAAATAAATTGCGTTAGATTTTTGTCTTATATTTATGTTATGTTACTACTATTTTTGTTTTTATTTATGGGTTTAGTTTTACTTTTGCAATGTTAAATATATACTACCAAAATGTCAACGGAATGCGTAGCAAATTGTCGCCATTTAACTTAAATTTATTGAACTGTAATTTTGATGTCATTTGCTTGTCGGAAACTAACTTAAACAAGGGAGTGTTTGACGGAGAATTTGTTGATGCTCGTTACAATGTCTTCAGAAGGGATCGTGAAACAACCTCATCTGCCAAAGATGAGGGAGGTGGAATCTTACTAGCTATAAAAAAGAAATATCATGTGATCCGTCAGGCATCATGGGACACCGATATGGAGGATGTCTGGGTCAGTGTTCTTCCCCTCTCGCGTGCTAGTCCTCGGCTTAATATATGTGTTTGCTACCTGCCTCCCGACATTGGCCTGCAAAATGTGGAACGCTTTTACACTCACTGTCAAAACTTAATACTTAATTGCTCTCCATCTGAACATTTCTTGTTAATAGGAGATTTCAATACTCCTGACTTTTATACAGCTTGCTCTAATCCATCAGTGGCCACAACACCCTTAATACAACAAAAAAGAAAACTTTATCTACTTAATGAATTACTATCGCTATGTAATTTAAAACAATACAACAATATCATCAATGACAATGGACGCTTACTCGACTTGGTACTATCGAATACTGAATCCTTAACTGTTTGCGGCACACCTGCGCTCATAAAACAAGATAAGCATCATCCAGCGCTTTTGATCTCTTTAACTTCACCACACATCACCAAGGGGCTGCAGCAGTGTCATTCTGCACGGCTTAATTTTAATAAATGTGATTTTACAAAAATTAAATCTGAATTTAGTTCTACGAATTGGCACGAAGTGTTATCTTCTACTGACGTTGACATGTGTACCGATGCCTTCTATGATACAATATTTAAAATAATAAAAAACACACACCAACCACTAATTCCAGATCTTCGTCATATCCCATTTGGTATAGTAAGTCTTTGATCAAGTGTAACAAAGAGAAGAATAAATATCACAAATTATTTAAAAAATATGGAAATCCTCGAGATTATGATGTATTTTCATTACTCCGTGGTAGATGCAAGACTCTTACTAAAAATTGCTACGAGAAATATGTTGCAGATGTTGAAGATTCATTAAAGAAGAACATCAAATCTTTTTGGAGATTTGTCAATAGTCGTAGGGGTCAAGCGTCAGTGCCTAATACTATGACTTATGAAACAACTTCATCGTCTGACGGCCAGGGGATCTGTGACCTCTTTTCTCGTTATTTTGCTTCTGTATTTGATGTAAATTCTGATTACAGAACCAATTCCGTGAGTCATAACAAATCAGACTATGCATATGAAAGCTTTTTAAGTTCACTGTCTCACGTCTTAATTGATGAAAGTGACGTATTAGGTAAAATAAAAGAATTAGATGCAAATAAGGGGCCAGGCCCTGATCTTCTGCCTCCCTCTTTTATTAAGTGTGTTGGAAAGGAGCTATCACTTCCTTTATGTGTTATTTTTAATAAGTCATTGGTCAGTGGATACTTCCCTAAATGTTGGAAAACTGCACATATCATTCCCGTATACAAGAGTGGTGATAAATCGAATTGTAAGAATTATCGGCCTATAAGCATTCTTTCATGTTTCGCCAAACTATTTGAATCGCTAGTTTATAGTCACCTCTACAATCATATGAAACCACTTCTCTCGGATAAACAACACGGTTTCGTTAGGGGCAAGTCTACAATCACAAACTTATTAGTGTATAAACATTATCTTTGTCGGGCCTTTGCTGCCGGTGGTCAGGTCGACTCTGTATATACCGATTTTTCCAAAGCCTTTGACAAAGTCAATCATCACCTGCTTTGTCGTAAATTGGCCTCTTACGGTGTCCATGGAAGCTTATACCGTTGGATCTGCTCATATCTTGAGAACAGAACTCAGTTAGTTACATTAAAGGGCTTTGTTTCATCGGCTACTGCAGTAACATCTGGTGTGCCTCAAGGCTCCCATCTAGGTCCACTGCTCTTTGTTGTATTTATAAATGATTTAATTCAACAATTGACGTGTAACTGCCTTTTGTATGCTGATGATTTAAAAGTTTTTACGTCAATCTCTAACATGGACGATTGTTTGGCCCTTCAGCAGGATATTAGTACGATATCTGAGTGGTGTAAAGCGAATTTGATGTTCTTGAATGTTGATAAGTGTCTTATTATATCTTTTACTCGAAAATTTAATAAACTTATATGGAACTACAATATTGACGGCCAAACTTTAAAGCGAACACAAACTGTAAAAGACTTAGGTATACTTTTTGACGACAAACTTTCATTTAGGGATCATTATAATCATATAATACGCAAGGCCAACGAACTCCAAGGCTTTGTTCTGAGGTCTACAAAAGGTTTCAAAGAACCCAGCAGTACTGTGTACCTTTATTTCGCTCTGGTGAGGAGTATTTTGGAATATGGTAGCCCCATTTGGTCACCCAATTACAAGGTCCACATTGATGATATTGAACGTATTCAAAGAAAATTCCTTAAAATTCTCAACTACCGTGTAAACCCAGGCCGTTCAAATTTAAATTATGAAAGTAGACTCATCAAATACAAGGTGCAGCCACTAGAAAGCCGACGAATATATTTTGACTTAGTTTACCTTTACAAAATTATACACTATATTATTGACTCACCTGAGTTACTTTCTCAAATTAGCTTCAATATTAAATTTAGTGCCCGTAGGGCTAATGATACGAACATATTTGCCCTTTTGATTTATAAAAACAATATATCTTATTATAATCCATTAACAAGAATGGCCCGTCAATATAATGGTTTGGCGAAAATCTATAAATCACTTGATGTTTTTGATTGCAACTATATCAGATATATCAAAATTGTAAAAGACATCCTTCATAGTGTGCTGGGTTTGGATGGTTCTGTCTCCGGTGGAGGTATCCAAATCTAAAACTATAAGTTAGTATTTTTAAATCAGAGATTTATATTGTGTAAACTTTTTGTTTCTCTATGTGTGCACATATTATTTACGTTACGATCCAGATCTAAACATTGTATTTAGGATATAATATGTATATGATTGTGATGTGTTTTGTGCATTTAAATAATAAAAAAAAAAAAAAAAAAATGAGCTTAGAGTAACGGCCGCCGGCCGTCACGGCCACCGTCCGCCTGGAAAGTACATACGGCGTGCCGATGTTCCACGTTACCTCCACTTGCCTACTTGGTTCTTCTTTAGCCATGTCCGGCTCCGGTACGGTAGTGAACGAGCGAACCTCTTGGGAAAGTGGGGTATGCATGCACGAAATCCCGGATACGATTTCTTATCGTATCTGGTGGTTTTGACTTTTCCGGAGATGACTGGCGTCCGACGTTTTTACAGGCTCGGCAGCCCAACTGTAACACCCCTGGGGTGGCATACGTCCATAGGCCACGTTAACCACTTTCCATCATGTGTGCCGTATGCTTATCTGCCACCTTAGTAGTATAAAAAAAACTTCTTGTCCTGGTTTACGGATTTTGCAGATGGAAACCCTTATTACTATTAAAATTGCACGATGCGACGTTGCCGTTCTGTGTATTCATTCATTTTTCCATTCATCAATTTCGTAAAAATACGATTGTAATGAGAGAGACATAATACCTCAAAGGGTGCCGCCGGTAGGGTAAATTTCTGATTAACGGCAGTCTGTTACTCGTACAGAGAATAATGGTTGTTTTGATTACACATAAAACTTTTTTATTTGATAAGTAGGTACCTACTTATCAATGATTAACTTTGATTACGTACACTTTGTATTTGATTTCTTTATAATTTTTCCATAACAAATTCAATATCTAAGAGTATTAATATCTACGTAATGAAGAATTTAAAGCTCATAATTTCAGTGTTAATTCCGGTTGCATCCATATCTTGTACTTTGGTGCCTGAGGGCTGCTTTCCTAATCTTTATTTTCATTTGGTTTATCTTGGCTTTTGTGGGAGCGACTACCGGGCTACCCTCCAACTCTGACAGGAAAACTACGCACGATGACATGATAATGAACACCATGAAAATTGACAATAAATACCTTCTAACTATTCATCAATCAGGTTAATAATAAATAAAATATTCTAAAATAAACATATTCAAAGATGGATATTGGTGCCTTTACCTTATTAACCTAGGTACAATTTTATGTTTCGATAATTTCTGGAATGTTGTCAGTAACCGCGACGTCACTGGGGACCGCGTGTCGTTCTTTGATCCTCGGTTTATTTTCTCGTTTTAATTTGTTTTTAAAGTGAAATTGACACTAATCTATTCTTTTTGTGTTTGTGAATTGTGTTTATTTTTTGTTTAGCTATTCTATCCTTAATTTTAACGGTGAAAATGAGTCTAAATACCTACCTAGTAAATTTGTTGTGCGAGTTTTGTTACGTATTCTTTTTTTGAAAAAAAGAACGAAGTGTATAGTGTACCTAACGTGTCTCTGAAAGTGACTCGCAGCCGTATTATTGAGGCATTTGATAAATTGAAAGCAAGGTAGGTACCTAACCGAAATCTGTTGAACAGTTAGTTTGGCGATATCATTTTATGTTTTCAAGTTAGTGGCGGGCATTTCTAAAATTTAGATTCACATTTTTAAGCACTGCCGTGAAAAAGTGGTGTTTATAAAGTTAAGTGAACTTTCGTGATAGGTGCCTAATCTTACCTCAGTAGGTAGGTCACGAGCGCGCGTCAGCTGGCGGCACGTTGCCGCTTTGAGCTGTACCTATAGTAAGTATTGTGCAAATTCTAAGCGTGTGTATTTTTGTGAATGAATCAATGACTTATAAAAGTGGTTACATTTTCTACATTTATTTTAATAATTACTTTGTTAGGAAATTTAGTTTTTTTTAAATCTGCGAATTTGAGTTTAAATTTAATTTTGTTTCATTCCTATGGACCAGGACGCTTCACTGTTTCCGTAAATGCCTATATGTCGTATCCATACTGTAGTGTTACACTATAGCAAATAGGACAAGGGATGAGAAAAAAAAGGTTTGAAAGCCGGATCGCTAAAGACTTGGGAGCAATTGAACTCATTATGACCCGTTCCATACAAAGAAAACTGAAAATATATTTTTTTACCCAAACCATAAGCATTAAGAAAATTACCTAGAACAATCGTTATTAGGGTTAATAAGATCTATCCATTGCCATAAAGAAAAATTCGAAAAGAGAAAGTTGATCCCTAAGTCACTCATTTTTCAAATCCGGACCACTGTGCGGTGGTCTATTTACTAGTATTAGTTAGTATTTAATATTTACTTTATGTTGACGTTTTGTAAGTTCCGATTTAATGGTCTATGCAAAATAAAGTATTTTTGAATTTTGATTTTTTTTGAATTTTTTCTCTTCTAATCGTGGCGTGTCTGGTACAGTGTGGTGATATCGTAGAGCGCCACCTAGTGGACGGTGACGTGGTGCTGTTCAACCGGCAGCCATCTCTCCACAAGCTGTCCATCATGTGTCACAGGGCGAGGGTGCAGCCGCAGAGAACATTCAGGTGAGAGAACATACCTACTGTGACATACGGCGGTAGTGAACGCGACAGCCACGCAGGAGGCGCGGGTTCGATCCCCGCTCAGTGCAAATATTTGTATGCATGAATATGGCTATTTGCATTGGTCTGGCTGTTTCTATGTATAATTATGTATGTATATACAAAACATAAGTATCTAAGTATGTTTAACTGCACTCTAGATTACATAACACAGGCTATAAAAGCTTACCATGGGTCTAGATAGCGTTGTGTAGAATGTTGTGGAATATTTATTTATTATTTATTATTATTTGCTAAACTAGAATTTAATATTTACTTTATGTTGACGTTTTGTAAGTTCCGATTTAATGGTCTATGCAGAATAAACGATTTTTGAATTTTGAATTTTGACTGCCACGCAGGAGGCGCGGGTTCCATCCCCGCTCAGTGCAAATATTTGTATGCATGAATATGGCTATTTGCATTGGTCTGGGTCTTTCTATGTATAATATCTATGTGTTTACAAAAAAAGAAGTATCTAAGTATGTTTAACTGTACTCTAGATTCCATAACACAAGCTAGTTAAGCTTACCATGGGTTGTGAAATATTTATTTATTTATTAATTTTCTCATTTATTCGACAAAAAACAAATCGGGGATTTTTTATCGTTTGTTCATGACTTTTGCCGACAACTATAACTGCAACTGTTGCCGTGCATATTCCATGATGAAATAAAAAATAAAGTTTAAAACTAAAACCCGACTACCGAAAAATCACGCTCTAAAAAGTAACAAACAAGAAAATATCAAGGATAGCCGTGGTCATATGCCACTTTTCCCTAGAATATATTGTTTTGTTAGAGTAAGTTATTTTTTATTTATTATTATTTTGGGGCAAGTTAAAGCTACTAATATAAACATATTTGAAATGTGCTTATTAAGCCTTTTCATTCGATACCAAACACGGCATTATTTACCTCAAATTTATTTTTTAACACAGCACCTTTTACGCGCTAGAGGGCGCCACACAAGATTGAGTGACACGTCATATAGCCTATAACCATCGGACGACAAAGCCGCTTGTAACGATACCTTATTTGTCCAGTTCTAACAACTAGTTGAGGGGCTATGAACAAATGAACATACACACATAGCCTGTCAAAATTATAACCCTCCTTTTGGCTTCGCCGTAGTCGGGTAATAAAAAGCATTGTCTTTGCAGGTTCAACGAGTGCGTATGTACTCCTTACAACGCGGATTTCGACGGCGATGAGATGAACATGCACCTACCTCAGACCGAAGAGGCAAGAGCTGAGGCGCTCATACTCATGGGGGTAAGCAAACATCGTATGCATGTAACAGTGTGATGGATCAGAGGAGGGCTCCCTGAACTGTCCAAAGCCCCAAGCTCGTAAAAAACATGAACGACAAACATAGCATTTATGTACCATGAAGTTACTTTTTTTTATCGTGCGAAAAATCCCCACGGATACCACCCCACGGAGCCGGTGGAGGTGGTTATGTCGGACTCGAACCGACTAAAACGCACGCCGTCTTGGGTCCTTGGTTGCCGGAGGTGAGATTGCCGAAAGCATATCTCTCGCATCCCGGCAGACCCAGGACCATCTCTTTCGAGATGGCCCCCTTCGGGTTGTGGGGACCATAGTGTCCACATCTAGCCCCGGGTACGGGGTGGCGGCCTGCTTCTGCTAGAGTGACAGGCGGCTCCAACCATGGAGTTACTTTGGATTTACGGAATGTTCGAAAATTCGGATGCTCGTTTTATGGCAGGTCTGCATATGTTATGGGCAGAGACTGATTTCCTATAAGGCGGATTAGACCCAGGTCTAGGGTAGCGGTAGAAAAGAACTCCCAAAAACGGGGGGTTTTTGGGAGTTCTTTTCTACCTCTCTTCTCGAAAGGTACGAGTGCGAATTCAGGCCAATCGGCGTTTGACCAGGTTTTTTTCGAAATACATCGGGGAAAAAGAAGGACTCAAGTGGGACTTGTACCCACGACCTTTCCCTTACAGGGGGAATGCTCTTCCAACTGAGTTATTGAGTCACATCTGAATCATTTCAAATTTCCCTTCTCTTTATATCCGTCTTTAAGGGCGACGGTGGAGCCATCTACCAACTTTCTTACGAACTGTTGGAACTAATGAATGATTTTTCTACCATTTTTAAACATTTTTTTCCTTTTTCCGATGTATTTCGATTTTAAAAGTTAGCATAATAAATACTATAAAAATTTTGATTCCTTTTCTCAAACGTCATTGGTTTATATCCGCACTCGTTCGATCTACAGAGCCGCCATTATTTAGTGTATATGTTGACTCGGGTTTGCTTGTATTTTTCTCACTAAGTAAAACATAATTAATACATGAGTAATAATTTTTTACATGAGGTGATACTGAATATCGATAAGAGAACTCCAGTCATAGCTCTTTATATTGATTTGCTAAAGGCATTTGATCATGTGAACCACGAAATTCTTTTACACAAGATATATGCGTATGGAGTTAGAGGCAATGTATATGATCTTATTAAATCATACCTTAGCAATGGGAAACAGTTCACTGAAGTCAAAAGAGTGTCATTGGAAAGTAAAACGGAAGAAACATTTAAGTCAAATATAAGAGATGTACAATCTGGTGTTCCCCAGGGAAGTATATTAGGAGCATTATTTTTCTTTATTTATATTAATGACATGCCGCAAATAACTAATAATAAAATGACATTATTCGCTGACGATAGCACAATAGTATTTAGTGGTAAGGATTTGACTATTATAGAACAAGACATTAATATATTTTTGACATCTATTATTGACTGGTTAAATAAAAATGAATTAGTTATTAATTTGGACAAAACAAACATTATGAATTTCAGACAAAGATTATCTCCCAGTCCACTTAATATTTCATATCAAACTACAATTATTGAAGAAATTAATGTAACTAAGTTCTTAGGTATATACGTTGACAATCAAGTAAATTGGAAGCAGCATATCGAACATGTTTGTAAAAAATTGAATCAATTTTCATACACTCTATATAAGTTAAGATACATAGTAAATGATGCAACTCTATTGACAGCATACCATGGACATGCTGCTGCTACTTTGCGATTTAGAATCATATTCTGGGGTAATTCCACTGAAAGAGAAAGAGTCTTCCGTGCTCAGAAGCGTTGTATTAGGAGTATGTGCAATTTAAAACAAATTCAGTCATACAGATCTCACTTTATTAGACTAAATATACTAACAATGCCTTCGCTATTTATATATGAAACTGCTGTTTTCGTAAAATTAAATATCAACCTGTTTGAATTCCGCACAAGAGATCGTCACAAAAACTGCTTCATCAAAGTGTATTCTGTGTAGCACAACGCATTTTTAATAAGATTCCAATACATATTAGAAATGTAAAGACAGTAAATATATTTAAAGAAAATATGCACAAGCTGCTAGTTGCAAAATGTTACTACCATATTGATGAATTTTTAGTAGACCAAATACTTGAATAAAAATTGATAATAATATATTATATGCCTTCGAAAACACAGCAAGGTAATAGAAGATGTCATTCTTATGAATCTGTGAAAATACAAGAAAACCATCGATAAATCATAGACAAACCGAGAATACCTTCGGATGTTGTTCACCAGAGGGCGCTTACACGTGTGTTCGCGCCATATCAGCGTCGAAACGTCATTGCATTCTTGTGATTCTTACGAGAAACGTTGATATTTTATAATTGGTCGTATTACGATTTCTAAGTGTTCTATTCTAACCAAAACAAGAAGTTTAACGCTAGTATATTACTTACTCTGTGTTTAACGCTTGTTAGCTTTCTTACTGTGTCTTTAAATTCAGTGGTGTGAACACAGCATTGTAAAATCCGTAAGTACCCACATCTATTATTTTATTATGGAGGACAAGGGCAAAGAAGCCGATGCCGTTGCTTCGGAGGGAGAACGGTCATCGGCTAAGAGCGCCAGCTCATCGGGAAGCGACCCTTCCTCATCCTCGGAGTTTGAGGAAGGAACAGCATCCCCGTTGCCTAACAAGCGTCCTCGCTTGTCGCGATCACGTAGGGACAGGATCGAACCGGTTCACGTTCATGATCCTCGGGTGGACACCTTGATGTCCCAAGTGTCGTATATAGCTAGCTATCTAGGTCAATACCCTATACAGGGCAGTTCAAACCTGCAAGCTAAAGAGGGTCCGAGTTGTAATATTCATACTGGGGAAGGTAGCTCTCAGTTTTTATCGTTACCCACTCAACCAGAGCCTTTGTCTCTAAATTGGGGTCCCATCAATACGGAAGTCGATGATAACAAGATTTTGCCTCCTAGCGACAAGGACAGGTTGTTAGAATTGAATAGGCTACAACAATTCGATTCACAGGCTTGGAAAGGTATTAGGTACAAAAGAACCCTTCAAGGCTGTTTAGCTACCCCTGGATTTTCAGGGCTGCTAGTGAATGACGAGCTATGTCATTTTAATAAGACGAAGGATTATTTGGCTTCAACGGAATCACTACTGGCAGGGTTGTCGAATAAAATTTTAGAACAGAAGCAATTATTGAGGCTGGGCTTACAGTCTCTAGTGAATTGGGCCAGTGCTAATCCTAGTGACCTAAACCCAAAATCTTTATTTGATAAAATTTCTGAGAATTTTGGTCCTAATTCTTTATGCCACAAAAATTCTGAAACCACTATGCAGGTTATTTGTGGGAAGCGCTCGGAGTGCATTGAGGTTAGGCGAGACCGTATTCTTAAAGAGATTTCTAATGAGAATCTAAGAACTACATTAAGAAATGTTCCGCCAAGCTCGGAACACTTATTTAGTAGAGAAGCCTTGCTGCCTATAATACAGTCCCTCGGAGGGTCTCAAGTCTGGCTAAATACTCCAACTTATATTAAGGAAAAGAAAGTTATATATAGGTCAGATAGAGCTGGGCTAAATAGGAAAAATTATAATAATAATAATTTTAAGGCTAAAAGGTCCGAGAAGGACAAACAAACTAAAAATACTTTTAAGAAGAACCGGCCCTTTCGTCAAAATCATTCCAATGGAGAAAGAGCCAATCCTAAATCCAAAGATAATTGACTTGCAGCGGGTTTTCAAAGGGGGTTGTCTGAAGTCAGCTACAGACAAATGGATCCAGTTAGGGGCCAACAATTTCATTTTAAATTCAATAGCGAGCTACCGCTTGCCATTCAAAAAGAAACCGCCTTTGAAGTACCCAACCCCAAGTTTTTTAAAATGCCTAGCAACAAAAGTTTCCCCAAAAATGACACAGATGATAGAGGATCTGAAAAGCCAAGGGATTTTAGAGGTTCCACCCAATCGAAACCCTGGATTCTTTTCCAAAATGTTTTTGGTAAAGAAGTCAGGGGGGGGGGTGCGACCGATATTCGATCTCAAAGCTCTCAATGCTTATGTGTCAACAAAGCATTTTTACCTGATCTCTCAGATGGATGTTTTAGACTTCCTCCAAATAGAGGACTGGTTGGTGAAAATAGACCTTCACCAGGCCTATTTCCATGTGAGTATCGCGGAGACTCACAGAAGGTTCCTACGGGTTGTTTACAAAGGAGAGGTCCTCCAATTAACAGCCCTACCTTTCGGTCTTTCCTCAGCTCCCCGAGCTTTCGCTGGGATTTCAAATTGGGTAGCCGAGTTGCTCCGACAACGAGGTATACGCCTTTTAGTATACCTCGACGACTATCTCCTAGCTTGTCAGGACAAATCCAAGCTCGTAGTGCAGGTTGCGGAAACCTTAACCATCTTGGAGTCTTTGGGTTGGCACGTGAACTATCAGAAGTCCATCACCGAGCCCACACACAGGTTGGAGTACCTGGGGCTAGTCTGGGACACCCACGGCGGGACAATATCATTGCCGTCCCAGAAGGTGCACTGCCTAAAAAACTCTTTAACAAAAATGTTGAGTCGAAACAACTGCTCGTTAAGAGAGTTACAGAGTTTGTTGGGCAGACTGAACTTTGCCAACCAAGCCATCCCTCAGGGACGCCTGCACTGTCGCAGGGCACAACTCTTTTTAAAAAAGTTTCTTCGGAGAAACGGAAAAAGAGAACTGTGTCCCGGGGTGCGAAAGGACTTAGAGTGGTGGTTGGAGGCAGTAGAAGGCAGTCCAACCCCACTTCGGAGGAAAGAGGTCACTCATTTCCTAACCACAGACGCAGCGGATGCGGGCTGGGGTGCCGTACTAAACAATCAATGCCTGTCAGGCAATTGGGCTCGAAACCAAAGAGCTTGGCATTCCAATATGAAGGAAATGTTTGCGGTGTTTGCTGTAATCAGGTCTCAAGGTGCCCGGTTACAGAATGCTCACATTTTAGTACAAACGGACAACAGAACTCTGGTAGCTTATATCCGGAACCAGGGAGGCACCCGGTCTCAGAATCTTTTAGGGTTAACTACCAGGCTACTGGAGCTAACTCACAGATACAGCATAACGATGACAGCCTGCCACTTGCCAGGGAGCCTAAATGGTATTGCAGATTGCCTGTCAAGGGGAAAGCCAGTGCCAGAGTGGCATCTGCTACCTGCAGCCACGGAGGTTGTGTTCAAGCAGTGGGGCATTCCCGAAGTCGACCTCTTCGCCACAAAAGAAACCGCAGTAGTCTCAAGGTATGTGACTTTAAACTCAAAAGATGGCTCGGCGCTTTTTTACGACGCCTTCAGCCAGACTTGGAACTTCCGGAGAGCTTGGGTGTTCCCTCCACCAAGCCTATTACCCAGGGTTCTGGCGCATCTAAACAATGCGTTGGGAGGGACATACTACATAGTAGCCCCGAGGTGGACCCAATGCTTCTGGTTCCCGGACCTTCAGGCTCGCGCGCTTGCGCCCCCTCTTCCGATAACCAACCTGAGAGAGGTTCTGGTGGATTGGACAACGGGACTGAATCCCCCTCAGGTGGACAAAATAAACCTTCAAGTATGGAAAGTTGGGGGTGGGAAGATCACATTACCAACTGGGATAGAGAGGAGCAGCTACTGTTAAGGCAGAGCTGGCGTCCTTCCACTTTAAATACATATAGGGCCCCTATAAGAAGGTGGCGGCAATGGTGTAAATTACATAAGATTGAAGATAAAAGCCCGGAGGGCAAAGACGTAGCTAGATTTTTGGCTAGCCTTTACCTACAGAATAAGTTCACTTATAACACTATTTTATTGCATAAGTCAGCAGTTTCCACATATTGCGCAGCAACAGTTGTAAACCTATCTAACAACTTTTTTATCCATCAGGTATTGAAAGCCATTTCCCATTCTAGACCAACACCTACCAAACTACCCATATGGGACATAAGCACATTATTTGATTGGCTGAAATCATCTTTCTGTTCAGGTTCCCTTTTTGATCAAAGTAGACGTACTGCTTTGATTCTACTACTTGCGTCTGGTCGAAGGCTACACGACCTCACCCTTTTAGAAGTCAGTAGCCAAGGATTTACGGAGTCGGCTGACTCCGTAACATTCTGGCCCAAGTTTGGGTCAAAAACAGACACTGCTTCATATAGACAGTCGGGTTGGCTTCTATTACGACATCAGGACCCTAGGATCTGTCCAGTAGCACATGTTAAGGAGTTACTCAGATTATCGGAAACCAGGCGTCAGGAAAGCCAGGTTAAATCCCTGTTTATCTCCGTCACAGGGATAGTTAGACCAGCATCCAAGACGATGATTGCAGGTTGGGTGCGGTCGGCATTTAAATTAGCAGAGATTGATGCCTCTCCTGGCAGCATTAGATCAGCAGTGGCTTCTCGAGGATGGTTAGACAATAGGCCAGTACAGGAAATTTTAGAAAGGGGAAATTGGAGAAGCATGGAGACGTTCACTAGATTCTATTGCAAAGAAGTAAATAGACCTTTGAACGAGGGGAGAGTAAGCGACTCCCTATATGACAATTTCCAGCCAGTATAAGGCAATATGGTGCAGGGGCAGTACGGGCATGCTATTATTGGAAATAATCCTTAATTGAATTATTGAAGTCTCCTACCCCTCTGATAACTTTACTGTTTTACTGGTACAAAGAAGATTCAGAGGAGCTAAATTCGGATATAAGAAGAAACCCAAAGGTTTTATTTTATCCATTAGTATTGTTACTTATTCACATTGCATTCTTGTGTGTTAAGTGCTATTTCTCTGTTCACCAGCAGATATCAAACAGGTCTTCTATTACCTTGCTGTGTTTTCGAAGGCATATAATATGACTGTTTTGCATTAAGACAAAACAGGTATTATATGTTGGAGAAAACACAGCAAGGAGCCCAGGTGCTTGCTGATGAAGACTGCAATGACGTTTCGACGCTGATATGGCGCGAACACACGTGTAAGCGCCCTCTGGTGAACAACATCCGAAGGTATTCTCGGTTTGTCTATGATTTATCGATGGTTTTCTTGTATTTTCACAGATTCATAAGAATGACATCTTCTATTACCTTGCTGTGTTTTCTCCAACATATAATACCTGTTTTGTCTTAATGCAAAACAGTCATATTATGATACAACAAGACTGGTATAAATGATATAAGTGTAATTTAAATTTAATGTATAGTAATTTGTAATTAATTATTAATAATTTTGTCACAAAATATTGTATGCCAATATGGCTGAACATAGCTGATCAAATTATGTAAAAGACCATCTATGTTTCACAATAAAGCATTTGAATTTGAATTTGAAAAACAACTTGTTATAATTTTCGTTTTTATTGTACATCATTGCACTCTGCTATTGCTAGTATAAAAGTGACCATAGATAAATAACATTAGAGATGTGGACTGTATTAACCATAGATATAGTAACTAGAGGAACATAGGTGCATATTCGATTAAGCCTAAAACTACTTGGACAGCCATTATGTTTGGTTCGAGGAAACCGTCTGAATTACTACTACTCTCCCGCAGAACAAATCCAACCTAGTAACCCCCCGCAACGGCGAGCTCCTGATCGCGGCCACGCAGGACTTCATCACGGGCGGCTTCCTGCTGACGCAGCGGGACACGTTCCTGGACAAGGACCGCGCCACGCAGCTGGCCGGCTGCCTGCTGGCCGGGCCCGACGCCGCCGTGCGCCTGGACCTGCCGCCGCCCGCCATCCTCAAGCCCAGGAAGCTGTGGACCGGGAAGCAGATCTTCAGGTACGTAGAACGACCTCCGTCCTCCATGAGCGCTGGCCTGGGGGTGACCGGGGGAGCCGCCTGTCACCCTAGCAGAAGCAGCCGCGGCGGTCCCCGTACCCGGGGCTAGTTGGGGACACTGTGGTCCCCACAACCCGAAGGGGGCCATCTCGAAAGAGATGGTCCTGGGTCTGCCGGGGTGCGAGAGATATGCTTTTGGCAATCTCACCTCCGCAAACCAAGGACCCAAGATGGCGTGCGTTTTAGTCGGTTCGAGTCCGACATAACCGCCTCCACCGGCTCCGTGGGGGTGGTATCAGTGGGGATTTATCGCACGATAAAAAAAAAGGTACGTAGATATAATTGATCGCCGGGAAAACGCGATCAAAGAACCAGAAGATCTGAAAATAATCTACGTGCGTGCGTGTGAACGTGCATGAGTGAGTGTGTGAGTCTCTATGTTTATGTGAAAATGGTTGTGTGTGTTTGTGTCATTGTTGTGGGTGTTACTATATATAACATAAACTCACGCCTGTATTCCCCGAAGGGGTATGCAGAGGTGCTAGCACCCACATTTCGCCATTTTATGTTTAGTTCCCAATGTAATAGGTGGCGAGCCTATTGCCATTAACCGGGCCCTTCTTAACCTGCGATAAATACACACATAACTTCGAAAAGCATCCAGAAGTCATTGGTGTGTGCCATGGTAAACCTGGGATCGAACCCGAGACCTCGTCTCAGCAGTCCATCACCCATACCACTAGGCTACCGCAGATTACTATATACAGTTACCACAGTCTAACGATTCATACTACATACAGTCCGTCAACGAAGCCTTCTAGACAGAGCAATCGTGCGGGGGGTGAGGGGTGGTGGGGGACGGGGTATTACTCGGTACGCCCATACATTTTACTCGGTACTAAGGATTCAGGGCTGTCTCATTTGTAATCACACTAATCACGTAATTTTTTTTTTCTTGACTCTTTTGCTTTGTTAAAATTGATTTTTTTCTTCGTTTTCTATATTTAGCTATCCAAGATGGCAGACACGAAATTTTCAGAAAAATCGATATGGGTATCGTTTTTAGGGTTTTTGGGGTCGGTGATTGCGAATATAACATCCATTTCTAAATCCAAGATGGCGGATTCGAAATTTTCACCAAAATCGATATGGGTATCGCTTTCAGGGTTTTTGGGATCGCTGATTGCGAATATAACATCCGTTTTGGGATCCAAGATGGCGGACTTGAAATTTTCACCACAATCGATATGGGTATCGCTTTCAGCGTTTTTGAGGTCGCTGATTATGAATATATCATCAATTTAGCGATCCAAGATGGCGGACTCGAAATTTTTACTAATATCAGTACGGGTATCGTTTTCAAGGTTTTCGGGTTGCTGATTACAAATATATTATTCATGTAGCAATCCGAGATGACTAGATGATGATATATTCGTAATTAGCAACCCCGAAAACATTGAAAACGATGCTCATGTTGACTTTGTAAGAAATTTCAAGTCCGCCATCTTGGATTGGTAAATGGATTGTATTATTCGTAGTTAGTCACCCCGAAAACCTCGAATTTTTTTTTAAATTTCAGATCCGCCATCTTTGATCGTCGGTAAAATGGTCGTCAATTGCCGGTAGGCAACCATACGATGGGAAACTGTCGACTCCTAACTGATCGTGTGTAGCCGCAAAACTGACAGCAGGGCATATCCGGCGGGCCAAAATCGCTTTCGTGTGTGGGCGCTGCCAACTTAGGACTGCAGGCCGCCCTATACCATCTGAAACTGCAGGCGAACTGATTGTGGATAGGCTCCTTAAGAATATATCAAAAATTTAGCGATCCCAGCGATTAGCGAAATTCGAACTCGAATTCGAATCCGAATCCGAATCCAAACCCGAACTCGAACACAAACGTCGATCGAAAACGAAAACGAAAATCGAAACCGAAACCGAAACCGAAACCGAAACCGAAACCGAAACCGAAATCCAAAAACTCAACCTTAAAATATTACGTTTGCTTGATCAAAATTGGTTGAGTAGAGCCGAAGATATAACCAAAAGTCGCAATAGCCGACATACATGCGAGCGGAGCCGTGGGCATCAGCTAGTAAATGATATTAGCGTGAGTTGATGTGCCTTGACAGAACAAAGAGAACAAATAGGGGTTATATATAGAATATTACAGAAAAATAAATTATAAATAAAACTGAGTTGACAACCCTGACAAAACTGCAAAAGGCGGCATTTCCGCAAACATCAAACGCGATGAACTACTGTAAGATCTCTCGTTATACTGTGCAGTTACTATATATTTTAAAAAATATCTAAGTACGTTTTTTTTTGCATTTTAGAACCCAGAATACAATTAAATCAAACTACCCCTACTAAAATGTGAAAAATATTTAAGTCTCAGAGAAACATTTCTTTAAGTCAAGTTTATTGGGTCTACATTTACATAGATAAGTGACCGTCATTATCATAAATCTAATATGTGTATAATTGTTCCAGTCTTATAATGAAACCCAACAAGAAGTGCGAAGTAAAAGCCAACCTAGAGACCAAAGGCCGGAGTTACACCGGCAACAAAGACATGTGTGTACAGGACTCGTGTGAGTATTCATGATTTTTTTTCTTAAAAGAATAATAGCAACCGAAGTTACTAATATTCCCGCTAACCCCTCCAACTAAGCTAAATTGCTTGTGCTAGGAGTGGGTTCACGTCAGTAGTGTAATGGCCAGGATCGAACCTGCGACCTCTCGATCGTAAAACCGACTCCTTAACCACTAAGCTACCGACGCTTCAAGCATCTCGCATCTCTTCCCATGTAGTATCGTACAGAGCGACAAGGGGATAGTGGCAGTGCTGCAGATATATACAGCCCAGACTCAGCCTCAGATATAGGCTCAAGTCAACATTAGTGTTCGGAATATGACAATAGGCTCACCCCCTATTACGTGGGACCGAATACAATGATTGGTGAAATGTGGGTGTTAATTCACCTCAGCCTAACCCTCCGGAAATAAAGACGTGATTATATAATACTAGCTGTCCCGGCGAACTTCGTACCGCCAATTTTTTAGATCCCGTTCCCGCTGCACCATTTAGGGGGATGAAAAATAGATGTTGGCCGATTCTCAGACCTATTCAATATGCTCACAAAATTTCATGAGAATCGGTCAAGCCGTTTCGGAGGAGTATGGCAACAAAAACTGTGACACGAGAATTTTATATATTAGATGTATGTATGTTACTGTTTCAGTAAGAGTGCACTTTTCGTAATGAATGTCACAGAGCAAAAGATGTCTAATAAATGAATATTTTCTCTCTATTGTAGATGTAATAATAAGGAACTCGGAGCTGCTATGCGGCTCTATGGACAAGAGCACCCTGGGTTCTGGCACCAAGAACAGCATCTTCTACATCCTGCTGCGGGACTGGGGCGAGGAGTACGCCGTGCGCTCCATGTGGAGGTAACGGTCACACGGGGGGACTCGACACGCACAGACTAAATTATGAGATTAGACATAGTAGTGTATGTAACTGTACATAATTGGGTCTTAAAACTATGTATATACGATGAACTTTTTTTAAATCACACTTATATTTTAAGACTGCCACCACACAGGAGGCGCGGGTTCGATCTCCACTCAGTGCAAATATTTGTATGCATGAATATGGCCATTTGCATTGGTCTGAGTGTTTCTATGTATAATATGTATGTAGTTACAAAAAAAAGTATCTAAGTATGTTTATCCGCATTCTAGATTCCATAACACAAGTTAGTTAATCTTACCATGGGTCTAGATAGCGTTGTGTGGAATGTTGTGGAATATTTATTTTATTATTATATTATTTATTATTTTTAACTCTTATTAAACAACAGTTTCATAAAGTACTGTCGTTTTATCATTCATTACCCAGTGACCAAATTATTTAAAATTTCTTTTCCCATAATTCAGGTTAGCCCGTATGGCATCGTACTATATGATGACAACGGGGTTCAGTTTCGGCATCGCAGACGTGACCCCCAGCAAGAAACTCATACAGGCCAAGAACAAACTGCTGGAAATTGGGTAAGCCCACTGGCAACTGATATTATCCTTAAAGTCCAAAATTAAATGAATTTAATTTAATTACATAAGGAAAAATTAATTGTTCAGTCGGGGCTTAAACTTACGACCTTTCCCTTATAGGGGGAATGCTCTTCCAACTGAGCTACTGCGCCACGCCTTCAATATTCCTTTCTCTATATATCCGTCTTTAAGACGACGGTGGAGTCATCTACCAATACTCTTACGAACTGTTGAAACCAATGAATGATTTTTCAACCGTTTTTGATTACTCCGCCCAAATATTTGAATCAAATTTTATACCAATAATTATTATGTTAAAATTTCTAAATTTAATTCCTTTTGCTCTTATCGCTATGTCGTGGAAAAGTATGTTTCTTTTATTTTTTTATTGATTGACAGTTAACTCGGGGTTGCATTTATCAAACGATGCAATTTTCTGTCTAGAAAGGGTTGGGGGAGGGGGGAGTGTTATGGAGAAATATAATTTTACTTTAAGTGGACTGTATGTAAATATATAAAAATATTATGTAGGTGGTAGTTCGGATTATAAGGTTAAGGGAAGCACGCTCACCTGTTCGATGTACTGCTGTGATCGATGTACGTACGATTGTTTTGTCGGCGTGGGGGCCCCCTTTGGTGATTCCTGAAAGCTTCACGACACGTGTACTTTGCGCACAATAGGTGGCGCGGGAGCGCGAGTTCTTGGTGGATGCTAATGGCTAACTAATTACAAAGGGAGTGACAGCGGTCACTCATATCGCCACAACTGTGTAAGCGAAACAACACTTTTCGTAAGCGTGCGGGCGCGGGATAGAGGAATAGAAATATATAAGAATACATATAGTATTACACAAATACCAATAAGTGGCGGTAACAGGGAGTCTGAAGTTAAATTCATTGTGGGGTTTTACCCTACGGCCTACGGCCGCTATTTTAGTAAAAGTTTAGTAGTTTATCTACATTGGTAGTTGTCTACTAGAATGAGTGTTCGATGTACGGGCGAGTTAAATAAAAAGATCGCGAACTTGAAACAATTGTATAATGTTGAAAAGCAGGTACACAGTTTACAATAAGCACAGAAGAGAAGGAGGCACTGATACGCGAAGTAATAGATATAGTTTATAGTTATAGTTGAAAGCAGAGAAGATAATGCAAAGATAGAACATAAATAATCGAAATAGAAAAGCTAGTAGTTATGCAAATAATTACGCGCGGTGTAACTACAAAACGGTAAGCAAAGCAACACAGCGTCTGCGTCGCGCGGCGGCTAACAATGCACTGGCTGGTGGGAGTAGATTTAAAACAAAACGGCGCGCGCGCGGCCCGAGCGCTCCCGAAGATCGCCGAGGCCCGGCGCACCTGTCCACTACAGATTCAATTTTGGATATTATGGTTTATCGTTCTCACAAAAAAATTAAGAGGACTTCCTGGCTAGCGAATAATCCTATTGCCGTCGCCCCCGTCTCCCTCCTGTCCCCGTAGAGTGCGATAAGGATAGCAGCAGCTCAGACCGATTTTATCACAATTTTTTTGGGCAAAATCTAGGTTTCGTAGTTCCCGTTTTTCTCAGCGAAAACTACGCCGATTTTAATATTTTTGACACCGTTTTATTAGGAAATAGCGTATCCATGTTCCTCTTATTTTTTAAAACGTTAAAACCTTTTCGAATTTGTCTGGTAGTCCTCCAAACATGCAAAGAATTAGTCATTTTTTATCATCTTTAGACGATCATATTTTCTTATTTTATTGACTGCTGACAAAAATAAAATAACAGGGACATGCTTACAGAAGATCTTGATTTTACGAAAACAAAAATATTGTTATAGAAGCAATGTTCAGGGAGGAAAAAGGGGAGAACGGTACTATGGAGAAACAGTTGCTAGGAAGTACTCTTAATGGTCAAAAGTATCAAGGAGTCTTAAATTGACTAACCAACTGTCACTTCCAGGTACTCCAAGTGCGACGGTTACATTCACGAGATGGAGAAGGGTACTCTCCAGTGCCAGCCGGGCTGCACCATGGAGGAGACCCTGGAAGCCATGATGCTGAGCGAGCTGAGTAGCATCAGGGAGCTGGCGGCGAAGGCCTGCTTCAGAGAACTGCATCCCACTAATGCGCCGCTTACCATGGCGCAGAGTGGCTCGAAAGGTAAGTGTTGTAGTTATACGGCCTTTGAGTTCTCCGAGGAGGGCCAGACCGTAAGGGATGGCCCTGGGTCAGCTGGAGTGCGAGGGATATGTCGAAGACAACCTCACCTCCGGCCTAGCACCACGACCCTCAGTCGGCGTGCGGCTTTAGTCGGTTCGAGTCCGACATATCCTCCCCTTCCGGCTCCGGCGGGGGAGGTATCCGTGGGGATTTCCGCACGAAAAAAAGGCCTTCGAGTTCTAGTGCTTAATTTTGTGAAATTGAAGCTATAAGTTGAGATTTGGGGTTTTTTTTTCTTCATTTAAATCATAAATCATAAATCATTTTATTTCTTGCAAATATGGGTTACATAGGGTGTTATACTCGTAGTCGTAGGTTAACAAGTCTCGCCATATTCTACCATAATAGGCATGCAATTCTCTTAGCTAAATCAGGAGCAAAAAATTTACTATATTTGTTTGAGATGATTGACTCTATCTGTTGATGTCAGAAAAATACAGGTGTGATTTTTCGAATTTTAGTCGGTTCGATTACCGAATCGGTGTTTTCGAAAATCTTTGAATGCAGTCTTGTTTCTTTTTAATAATAAGGGAATGTTTCCTTTGAGTGGAATTCGCTTTCTCCAGTTTATTTATTCCACAACATTCCACACAACGCTATGATAAGCATAGGTTAACTAGCTTGTGTTATGGAATTAAAAAGCCTCGGTAGCTTAATGGTTAAGGAGTCGGTCTTGCGATCGAGGGGTCCCTGGTTCGAATCCTGGCTATTACACTACCGACGTGAACCCACTCCTAGCATAAGCAATTTAGCTTAGTTGGAGGGGTTAGAGGGAATATTAGTAACTACAGTTCTAATATTCTCAAAAAAGAAGTGTGTGGGTATGGAATACTATATCCCATACACCGATGTCACCGGAGTCCGCGGAGCGCGTCCGTGGTTCGGTCGCGAGTGCGCGGAGGCTGTTGAGCATAAACAGTTTGCGTACCGCGCCTGGGTGCCGGCGCGCGCCACGCGCGATCCCAACGTGGGTCACTTCAAGGCGGCGTACAACAGAGCCACAAAGGTCTGCAAGAGGGCATGCGTCAGGGCGGATGCCCAGCGCATAGCACGGCTGGGCCAAGAGCTAGTGGCGCATCCCACGGGTAGCCGTGGCTACTGGCAACTGGCCAAAGCCGTGCAAGCCAACTACTGCCAGCCCTCGCTGCCCCCGCTGAGCAATCCCGATGGATCTCTGGCCCATGAGCCGCAAGAGAAAGCAAATTTGCTGGTCAATCTCTTCGCGGCCAACTCCCGAGTCGATGATTGTGGTATGCAACCAAGGACAATGCCCACTGGTGACCACGCAATGCCTGATATACGTATCAGGCAACGCGATGTCCGTGCAGTACTGCAATCACTCGATGTCCGGAAAGCCAGTGGTCCTGATGGTATTCCAGCGGTTGTACTTAAAAAATGTGCAGCGGAGTTATCTCCTATGCTAACGCGGCTGTACCGACTGTCCTACAGTTCGGGTACAGTGCCTTCGGCTTGGAAGGAGGCGAATGTCCAGCCGATCCCCAAGAAGGGGGATCGCTCGGACCCAGCCAACTATCGACCCATAGCCGTCACTTCAGTGCTGTGCAAGGTGTTCGAGCACATTATTAACACACAGCTCATGCGCCACCTACAGGATCACTCCTTGCTTAGTGACCGGCAATACGGTTTTAGACCGAAACGGTCAACGGGTGATCTTCTGGCGTACGTGACCCACCTTTGGGGTGAGGCTATGGAAAAGCACGGCGAGTCACTGGCAATTAGTCTTGACATTGCCAAGGCTTTCGATAGGGTATGGCACAAATCGCTTCTTTCCAAGCTACCAGCCTTTGGCCTGCCTCCCAGACTGTGCAACTGGGTTGCAAGCTTCCTACGGGGGCGCCGTATTCGCGTCCTTTGTGATGGACGAGCTTCGGAGTTCTTGCAGGTAAATGCTGGCGTGCCGCAGGGTTCCGTCTTATATCCCACTCTCTTTTTTCTGCATATCAATGATATGCTCTCTAACGGTAGCATTCATTGCTATGCAGACGACAGCACCTTGCACGGGAGTTATTACGCAAATCCTGCGGCCAAGCAGTCTGATATCGCGGAAAAAAGGCAGCTTCTTGTCACTGAGCTGGACCGGATTCTGGACCACATTTCTCAATGGGGCGCTAGGAACCTGGTCGAGTTCAATGCCAAGAAGACCCAGGCATGTGCGTTTACAGCAAAAGTATCTCCTTTCCTACCCCTTCCCACTCTTCAGAACACACCACTGCCACTGCAGGATCACCTCAATATCCTCGGTATGGATGTTCGCTGCAAACTGAATAACAAAAACTATATCGAGAGTATCATCAAATCAGCCTCGCGTAAACTCGGAGTCCTGAACAGAGTAAGACGTTTTTTCACACCGGAACAGCGTTGTCTTCTATACAAGACCCAAATTCGTTCCTGCGTGGAATACTGCTCACATCTCTGGGACGGCTCCGCAAAGTACTTATTAGATGCTCTCGACAGGTTGCAGCGACGTGCGGTCCGCATTATTGGGGATCCTGAGGTCACGAACACCCTCGAGCCTTTGCAGATGCGTAGAGATGTTGCGTCTTTGGCAGTTTTCTACCGTCTCTACCATGGTGAATGTTCTGACGAGCTCTTCCAATTAGTCCCACCCTCTCCTTTCCTACACAGGACGACACGTGCAGGGCTAAGATGCCATTCATTTACGGTGCAGAGTATACCTGCTAGAACCAAGCGTTTCAGTGACTTATTCCTATGTCGCACCATTAAGACCTGGAAAAGGCATCTAATGAGGCCGTCAAGCTGAGTGCCACCACTGTTAACATGGTACATGTTTCCGATGGTGACCCTCTTTCCGAGACTTCGCCTTTAGCTTAACATCAGGCGAGGTGAAGTCAAATTGACGTGTACTATATAAAAAAAAAAAAAAAAAAAAAAACAATGCGGATAAACATACTTAAATACTTTTTATTTGTAAATACATACATATTATACATAGAAACACCCAGACCAATGCAAATACCCATTCATGCATACAAATTTTTGCACTTAGTGGGGATAGAACCCACGCCTCCTGCGTAGCGTCCGCGTTCATTACCGCTATGTATATACAGGGTGATTAATAATTAAATTTCTCGTTACCAGGTTCGAACATCAACATATCGCAGATGATCGCGTGCGTGGGTCAGCAGGCGTTGAACGGGAAGCGAGTTCCTAACGGGTTCGAAGACAGATCATTGCCGCACTTTGAGAGACACTGTGAGTACATAGAGATCCGGTTCTTAGCATTCCATGGATTCACCGTGCGGTCGCCGGGTCCATGGCGTGGTACAGAGAGGAACACTGTGACGGCGCCTGGGACTTGCGACCCAGGTGTAGGTTTAGGGGCCACCTTGTGATGCATCAGCGCTCACCTCCACCGTCACAAGTGTTCCCCCCTCTACCTATCTATCTAACATCCTATCAATACCGTTTTAGATATTCGTTTGAGTAAAGAGCTTACTGAAGCTCTTGGCAATCGAGACCATGACAAACTGTTCGCTTCACGAAAATAGGCTCACTCTACTACGTGGGAGCGAAAATCACAATTGGTGAAATATGGGTGTAAATATAGCTCTGCTTAGCCCTACGGGGACTTACAGGGCGTGAATATACTGGGTGATTTTACAGTCGCTATGGATAAAAAAAGTTTGGGCACAGTTTAGATAGCAAAATCATCTGGAAGTGTTAATTTGACGAAAGATTTTTTTTAACAATGTATGGGAATAATATATGATTTAAGATTGACATGGTCATTCACATCAATAGTAAAACACTCGCCGGGATATTTACCATGTTTGTTAAAGTTTTTGAGGATCCGATATTTCGGCGCCATGATCACGGATGCACTGATGACCGCTGAGTTAGTTGTTACTAAGCAGACGGAATCGGTCTACTCTCTTCCGCACTCGTTTGTGACGCGCTTCGTCCCTACCATTGTCAGCGATAGGGGAACAATGTTCAAGTGAAAGGTAAAATTTATTTTTGGATAAAAAAAAATATTTTTCTTTTGCCGAATTAATACTTCCAAATGATTTTGCTTTCGAAACTGTGCCCAAAGTGTGCCGAAACGACTATACAATCACCCTGTATATTGTATACTAGCTGTGCCCGCGACTTCGTCCGCGTGGAATGTACTTAATAAAAAAAAATCAGTTTATTTTTTTTTGTTTTTGGCATTTTTTTTTAGCCTAAGTTACTCCTTATTACATAAGCTATCTGCCAGTGAAAGTCCCGTCCAAATCGGTCCAGCCGTTCCAGAGATTAGCCAAAACAAACAGACAGACAGACAGACAGACAAAAAATTTAAAAATATATATTTTGGTATGTGTACCGTATATACATTCATATGCATGTAGTAGAAAGCGGTTATTTTAATAATAAAAACAGACACTCCAATTTTATTTATTTGTATAGATGTATAGATAAACGTCATTACTAAGGCAACTAGTGTCGGCACAATTTCGCATATCATGACGCGGCTCTCACTTCCAGCTAAGATCCCAGCGGCGCGTGGCTTCGTCGAGAACAGCTTCTACTCAGGGCTGACCCCGACGGAGTTCTTCTTCCACACCATGGGAGGACGAGAGGGTCTCGTGGACACCGCCGTGAAGACCGCCGAGACAGGATATCTGCAAAGACGACTTGTTAAGGTATCATCATCACCATCATCATCTCAAATCAGAATTTATAATTTAGATGAAATTTTTATAGCATTTATTATGCTAAAAATACATCGGGAAAAACGGATATAAAGAGAAGGGAAATTTGAAGTGATACAGATGTGGCTCAATAGCTCTGTTGGAAGAGCATTCCCCCTGTACGGGAAAGGTCGTGGGTTCAAGTCCCACTTGAGTGCTTCTTTTTCCCGATGTATTCAGAATTTATACGTTCAGATTTATCTTTCATTTAATTACCATGTGTGTTATAGAGATTTGATCCTTTTGATAGACATTAGCTCCTTATGATGATAGCCTCTGTGGCGTGGTTGTATTGAACGCGACTGCTACGCAGGAGGCGCGGGTTCGATCCCCGCTCAGTGCAAATATTTGTATGCATGAATATATCTATTTGCATTGGTCTGGATGTTTCTATGTATAATATCTATTATACGTATGTTTATCCGCATTCTAGATTTCATAACACAAGCTGTAAAAGGTTACCGTGGGTCTAGATAGCATTGTGTAGAATGTTGTGGAATATTTCAACACCACGGAGGAGAGAAGTAACGGAGATGCCCCATTGATATTTCTCTTAACAAAAGCGCGTCGCCCAATGCGGGTGGGAAGTAGCCGGGGCGGGGGGAGTTCATGAACTCCATCTAGTGCTGCATAGCGAAACCGAACAAAAACAGAGCTTAAACAATTATCATTGTAGTTCGACAACTCGCCACTAAGCGCTGCACAGAATTCTAGAATAATCTATGTGTGTAATGACAAGCGGGAGTGCGGGACCACTGATTTACCTATTGAACACTTATATTGTGTACTAGCTGTTACCCGCGGCTCCGTCCGCTTGAATTCATATATAAGGATATAAGAAATTTCTGTCATTTTTTACATCTTGGGAGTTTTCGTTTTAGATATTTCAAAAAATACAATTTATACGTAGGTACTTTTATGAATAAAGGGAATAATAATGTTCATGATAATTATAAAAACCTTACAACATTAGTACATAATATACATAATATATAGTTTATAGATGGCTATTTTCTGTTTAGTCTGGGTGTTTCTATGTATAGTATGTATGTATTTACAAAAAAAAAGTATCTATGTATGTTTATCCGCATTCTAGATTCCATAACACAAGCTAGTTAAGCTAAGCTTACCATGGGTCTAGATAGCGTTGTGTAGAATGTTGTGGAATATTTAATTTAATTTAATATTATTAACTAAAGGAAATGAAGAAATGCACGTTTTGTATATTTTATTTAATCAAAATAATCAGGGTAGTTTGTTTACAATCAAAGCGAATTTATAAATACTCGGTACTGAAAATATTAAATCTATAATATAAAAATTAATAGTTAAATGTGTTGGTAAGCGCATAACTTTTTTGCATATTCCCTTGCAAGAAGTTGTCCAAATTTCGGAAAAAATGGTAATCTGTTGGTGCAAGGTCCGGGGAGTACGGAGGATGTCTTAGACATTCCAATTGAAGCTCTTCTAATTTGGTAGCCGTCTGTTGTGCGGTGTGTGGTCTAGCGTTGTCGTGAAGCAGCAGTGGCGTGGAGCGATTGACCAGCCTAGGTTGTTTAGCCGCTAGCTTTTCCATCATTGTTTGCAATTGCTGACAATAGACATCAGCCGTAATAGTCTGGCCAGATTTGAGAAAACTGTAATGAACAATACTGGCACTAGTCCACCAAACGCTCACAAGTAACTTTTTTGGGGTTAATTTTCGCTTGGGGCAGGATTTGGCTGGCTGGCCAGGATGCGCCTGCTTAACGCAGCGAAGGCACTTAGACATTATTTTTGTCATAATATCTTATCCTTATTGGACAGTTTGAGGTATGTGCCGTTCCTACAGGTAAATTATTTGATTCGAATCCCTACAAAAATAAAAAATATATGATCATATCTAGAGAAACACTTTTCATTGACAAACTATTTCATTTAAGTAAGTATTTCTATTACATACCATAGGTATATCAAATTTAGGTAATACACCTTGCCGCAATTTTTTATAACCCTTTTTTGTTTTATAAAAATCGTCTTCACTAAAGTGCTTCGAACATATTTTAGTGTATTTTGTGGGGTACCAGCTTGAAGACCTATTTAAAATACGAACCCACGCATTTTTTATTTCTGGATTGCCTGGAAATCTAAAATGAATTGTAGTAGCCATAATATATGTTGACATTTTGACAACACACTTAAAATAATGTGTTAGTGGTCTCGCTATAATGATTAACAACATTAATTTGAAATGGGCATGATATTTTTTAAAATAAGGCCATCTCTCGGATTATGGCAAAATCATTTATCAAACCTAAATGATTTGGCCTTATACCAACAGATGGCCCAATGTTTTTACATTGAATTTTAGCGAAAAATACTATTTTTTAAATAAAATAACATGTTTGGAATTACTAATGAACTCGGGTGAAATTATTGTAGTGAAATGTTCATGAAATGGATTGAGATACTATTACAACTCTTTTATATGTACGACAAAGTTACATATTTCTATTCTATACTAGATGGATCTGTTAAGATTTTTTTTTTTAAATAATGAAAATAAAAATATAGCGGACTTACTGATGAAATGTTATATCACTAGAATGTTTCAATTGCTTGTCTGTATAATTAGTACACGCTTGCACCGCACACTTCATTCTTAAAACAGGTTTAAGCAATTTTTATTGCTGAACTTTTGGTCAAAAACGACAACCGCTCGCATGGACGTTTACTTGACGTTTATCTGGTGACGTCACAGACCGAAGGAGTCCATTTGACGTTTGGATGGCACGCGACTCTATTGCGTTGCAACAACTCCGCTATCATTTCCTTCTCCATGTTCAACACCCAGACCAATCCAAATAGCTATATTCATGCATACAAATATTTGCACTGAGCGGGGATCGAACCCGAATTGTATTACAGCCCGAATAACATCATTTCATTGGTTCCGATAGTTCGTAAGAATATCGGTAGATGACTCCACCGTCGCCTTAAAGGCGGCCTAATAGAAGGGAAATTTGAATCGCAGCGGGCGTGTCTCTGTAGCCGAGTTGGTAAAGGCATTCCTCCTGTAAAGAAAAGATCGCGGGTTCGAGTCCCGTCCGAGAAGTTTCATTTTTCCCTATGTATTAGATCTTTATAGTTACTTATTAATTATGCACAATATATATACAAAAATGAGAAAAAAAAAACAGGTAAAGTGGAAGAGACTGTAAGTTTAGGCATCGTAGAATTCCTCCCCATTTGTATAGTTAATAAATGAAGATTTGTATACTTAATACTGTAAAATTCTTTCAAATGTATTACAGCTGTTCAATTATTGACCTGTTCAAAATTTTTTTAATACTGCCTCTGTATGACAACTACAACGTTACGCTTTGTTAGTCTATTAAGTCTTTTGCGATGCTGAATATTTCCGTACATCCACACTAACAGCATACACAGAAATCATTGTTCCTAATTGCATGTACATAATTCCACAGTCCCTAGAAGACCTGGTACTCCACTACGACATGACCGTCCGCAACGCCACAGGAGAGGTGGTGGAGTTCCGCTACGGCTCCGACGGCCTGGACCCCAGCTACATGGAGGGTAAGGACCGGCCCGTGGACCTGGCCCGGGTGCTGGCTGACGTACGCGCCAAGTACTTGTCCAGGTGAGTTGAGGGTCCACTCTCCACATTTTTAAACAGGACTCGTCAATTTAACTTCACCTCGCCTGATGTTAAGCTAAAAGCAAAGTCTCGGAAAGACGGCCACCATCGTAAACATGTACCATGTTAACAGTGGTGGCACTCAGCTTGACGGCCTCATTAGATGTCTTTTCACGCCCCGCTTAAAGGACCCGGGACTGTAGGAAGAAGGGAACACGAGCTGGCAGGGAGTTCCAGGTCTTAGTGGTGCGGCATAGGAATGAGTCACTGAAACGCTTGGTTGTAGCTGGTATACTCTGTACCGTATACGGATGACATCCTGCACGTGTCGTCCTGTGTAGGAAAGGAGAGGGTGGGATGTTCGGAAGCTTTGGTCTAATGTTTCCACGCGGGCCAGACAGGTTGGTATACCTCGAACGTAACTAACTAACCTTGGTATCCTTGGTATGCCTGACAATAAATTCTAAACCTTTGTAAAGACCACCTTATCCAAAAAAGCATACTATAGGATAGATGATTACTTGAAAGATTAAAATGTTTGGCTTGAGCATAGTGCAGGCAACTCGTAAAATGCTATAATTACAACATGGTACTGTATTAGTTACGTGACTTATTTGTAACATTATGTTACTTTGGTTTATAATTCTTAATTATAAAGTGTTTATATACATTTAGCTTTAAGAAAATAAATATTGTAAATTGACGTCTAATAAATGGCGCAGTGGAGTTTGTTGCGCCGTTCCTTCTCCACCAGCGCCTTGGAAGCGGTGGTAAACTTAGATTAAGTAGAATTAAAATTGACGTCAATAAGAAACAATTTTATTGTTCAATAGTGAAAAATAAATGACTTCAAATGACTTCCGAGCCGCTGTTAAGTTTGGTTCGAGATATAGGGTCGAACTACCTTTGCTAGTCGCGAGGGCTGTTCTGTCTTCTATGGTAATTCTTCATCTCCACTGAGCCTTTTTTCAACTCAATTGTGTTTGGTGTTAGTCTAATGGCTGAACCTATATATTTTCTGTGAAGTGGCTGGTCACCCACTGGAGATAACGAAGTTTATTTATTTATTTATTTATTAGGTTTATCCACAGCAAATGCATTACAAATTGAAATATAAAACATGTTTAGCAAGTAATGTGGCTGATACATTTGCCAATTACGGATAACCAGCATGCGTAATATTATAACATTAAAAAAATCTATATTAGCACAGAGAAGAAACTAGACAAAATAACATTTCTTAGTGACTGAGTTTAGCTGACACTATACACTTTACTATTTATTTGTTATACTGAGTAGGTATACTACCTACTTTACTTTGGTGGTGACTGTATTGTATTGGAGGCTCGAAAGGTACTGAATATTTTATTTTTAAATTTATTTTTGGAGTCATGGTTTATGTCGATGTCAAGAAGTTCTTCAATTAGAACTGGCTGGTGGACTTTTTTGAGCTTTTAAACGAATAGCTATTCGTATGTCACGTACCGTGACTACGTATCCTAACGTGCTCTAATTATGGTGTTAAGAATGATCACCTATCCTAAAACTGACCTGGCATAAATGACTTCTCCTTATCATTCAGGGAAGAAGACCCTCTCGACGGTGATGGCATAATCCTGGCTGCGGAGGCGACTTTGGCCCTGGATGACTTCAAGACGTGCACCCAAGAGTTCAAGAATGAATTGCTGTAAGTATCTAATCATGTTTTTACATACATGCATATCGTCACATCTCTTTCTGTTGAGGTAGACAGAGAGAGAATCTTTCTACTTATTCAGTTTTAACATACACCTTAAGCTTCTAGTAATAATTTCATATTGTCAGAACAAAAAGCTGCGCGGGGTCGATGGTCCACCAATTTTCAGTTTAGTTTATAAATACATTTTCTACAACATTCTACACAACGCTATCTAGCTTGCTAGCTTGCGTTATGGGAACTAGAATGCGGATAAACAGATACTTTGTTTAGGACTTCAGGTTCGAATTGGGTTTGAAATGAATATTTTATTTGGAACTTTCTATATACGAATGTATTACGATTTAACAATATTCGAGTACTAAAGTTAAGAGAGCAATGCACAGGTAAGTGTTCTTCTACTTTGAAAAAAGTATATACGTTTCTCCGCTCCGGCGCTCGTCGCGTCGCATGAGATCGTCGCCGTCGTTGATTGGTTGTTGAGTGTTGCGTAATGTTCAATTTTGCTAATAGATGGCGTTAACATACTTTTTTTATATAAATACATCCATATTATACATAGAAACACCCAGACCAATGCAAATAGCCATACTCATTCATACAAATATTTGCACTGAGCGGGGATCGAATCCGCGCCTCCCGCGTCGCAGTCACGTTCACTACCGCCACGCCACAGAGGACCTTAATAGTATGAACGCGATTATTGTACCCGCATTCTAGGTACGATGCATAGCGGAGGATGATGTATAGAAAGAGACAAAAAAACATGGGTTGAGAGCAAACGAGATACCGCCGTAAGCGTTGGCGGCCAACTGACCAAATCTGACTCAATCGATTGATCGATACTCCGCATATTATATTGCTTGAACTATGTATCTTGGACCTAAATCGAGATATAAAAGGCCATGACGCGCGCAGATTACTTTGTAATAATGTATATGAAGTCAAATTGACTACATATACACATATTTATTACATTTATAAATATTTATTAAATTATACTATTATTAATTCATGACTTATTTGATTATATTACGTTGACATACAAACCATTTAATAATAATTATGAATATATGACATTAAAATGTATTGAGCACTATGAGTAATATTTTGTTATAAGCAGTATGACCTAAGCGATATCTACTAACCATAACTTTAAGTCCTGATATTAACCATAACGACGTTTAATTTTAATTTGTACGCCATGTATGTGGTAGGACATAGAGCACCTATATATTAGCTTAAGATCTCTGTAATACCTGTGTTCCACAATTTAATAAATAAATAAATATTCAGAACACTTGTACTTTTTCCACTGTATTTATTCTATTACACCTGGCCGATTTCGCCTTACGGCATTCTCAAAGGTTTACATTTACCAAAGGTTTTGGATGGTCTAATTCCTAAAAACTACGATATTTAATATTTTTCACAGGTGGGTAGTTATAAAAAAAATACTTCATATATATTCAATTCGACTTTATATACATTTATAAAAAAAAGGTATTCTTGTTGAATATCCTCAAAAGTGACACCCAAGAAACATAATTATGCTGCGCGTATAGTGGTGTACATTTTGGGCACATTTAGGTTCAAGATATATGTCCTGAAGTATACTCAAGGCACGGTATATCAGCTATGGGCGGCCTGGTCTTTTTCCTGGTCAACTTAGGTTGGCTTGTCTGCCATGTTTCATTTCTTTCCGTAGAGAAACTCGCGCCGCTGTCTTACAAGCCGTATGCTTACACAGCCCTTTTGATGGAAAGTGGTTACCGTGGCCTATGGACGTGTTACGTGCACTCCACTGATAAGTGGAGTCACATTCGTGCTGCCGACCCTATAAGCACAGAGAGTTTTTGTGACGTCAGTGCAGAGGACAAAGTAGGACAATCTTTTGGTCTTCGCACTCATAGCAAAAAACTTTTCAGTGAGTTCTGGCTACTTGTCGCCGGGAACACAACACGAGGTTATTATTGCCGCGATATCCTGAAGGGCGGCGGTACAGTTAGTATTAGAAAGATTGACGTACAAGTATTCGACATGACATTAATTTCGTTTTTTTACCCCCTTCCAGTTGACTCATTGTTATTAATAAAACAGTTTGATTTGCTCTTAATACGAGAGTTTTAAGATCATTTGTAGACTTCTGCGTCAAGATATTTATGACGCAGACTGTACAATCCCAAGCGGACTGCTCAATTGGAACCTGAGTACCGTCGAGTCGTACCTCCTATAGTAGTATAAATATAACTTACTGTTGATGTATATGTATGAAGATGTTTGTTCTTGACGCAGCACGTTCCTGAAGTCCGTAGCCCGCAAGGTGACAGCGCTGCGGGTGCGGTACGCGGCGTGCGGCGACATCGTGAAGCAGCTGGAGCGGCTGACGCTGACGCAGCTGGTGCAGTTCCTGCGCGTGTGCCACCACAAGTACCAGCGGAGCGTCATCGAGCCCGGCACTGCTGTGGGGGCCCTGGCCGCACAGGTACTGGCACGGGGCACCCCTCCAGGGTATAGTCTGGAGCTGAGTCGGATATTTCGGCGTTGTTATAAGCTAAGCGGCCACCTCCCGGCATCGAACGCAACGGGCGAAACGCATCAAACGGATTAATTTCACATTGCATGCACGTGAACCGCAGTGATCGCAATTTTGCAACCGCTACTGCCAGCAACCGGTTTACTAACGCCATTTCATCCTGATTTTTGTATTAGGCGCACATGTGAAGCTTAAAAATGCGCACTGATAACGTATCGACAGGACAGTCATAAAAATCCAAATGGAGAAATCTGCGCGGCGTGCGTCCACCAGGAATGGTATCCCGAATGACGTCATCGGCACGCATCGCAAAAGTTGCCTATCGGAGCAACAGCGTCGGCATTGCCGATGAGTAGATTACTGCGATCCGTACGATGTGGGTAGGTGGTCGCACTTATTCGACTTTCCATACAAAGCATACTACGATACGTATATCGCGTGCTGGTAGGTGAACGCTTAGCTATAAAGCCTAGTTCGGATTAGGCTAGTAATTTAGTTGAGTAGCGAGTAATTTAGTAGCTAAATATGTGTTCACTACAAAAAATCGCCACCTATTACATTGGGACCTTAACATAAACTGGCGAAATGTGGGTGCTAGCACCTCTGCCTACCCCTTCGGGGAATACAGGCGTGAGTTTATGTCATGTCATGTCATGTCATGTCATGTTACAAAAAATTTGTCGAGTAATTTTGTAAATTATTATTTAGTCGAGTCGATCCATTTTACTCTATATTTTCGGGTGAGTAGCGCCTCCTACCACGCATCCATGCTCACTGGTTCACCAGCTAAACGAGTCCGAACCTGTTGATTAGTCGAGTTCATTAGTGACCGTTCATCATGCATAATACCACTCGTGTACTGTACTAAACCGTAATGCGAACGATTTTTGTGTACTAACGAGTAGTTTAGCCACTAAATTACACGCTACTCTACTAACTAAATTAATAAAGCAGTGCGAACTAGACTTAAGCGCCATAAAAACATGATAAATATCCCGGTGCTTTGCTCATCACTGTGGTCAAAGACTGTTAATTCAAATTAACATGTATAACACTCGCCGGGATATTTACCTATTATTGTGTGCGTTGCGTGATTGTATATATTGATATACTAGCGCAAGAACTTCGATTGTGCGATGTAGGATCTGCAGTTTTGTAAAAGTTCTCTTCGCTATTACTAGATGGCGCTATATATACATGTGGTATCGCCTCACTCTCATATACAGATGTCAGCATGGGTATTCTACTGACTAATCAAATTAGTTACTTTTTACTAAAAGTCAATATGATAATTTATAAGGTAACTTGTATGAAAGAAGATTTAGTGACGTCATAAAATTTAATAGTCAAATCAGTTACTATTATTCGGTGGGTGGATGATTGAAAATAAATAAAAACTATGAAATAGGAACCGCTGCAATTTTTACCGCTCTTGTACGATTCTTAATTTAATAAGCTCGGTTAGATAATTTATTTTAACTATAACAATTTGATAAAACCTACAATGACTTCTATTTATACTATTAGCTGATGCCCGCGGCTTCGCCAGGGGTAGGTAGTAGTGTATTAACATCCATATTAAACTATGATTTTCGTGTCCATGTAATAGGGGGCGAGCCTATTGCCGTTTAGCCAGCACTTTGTCTTGGGCTGTATGTTTACTGTCGAATGGAGAACAGCCCTATCCCTTAATCGCCTTCTACAACACCTAAAGAACGAGATGACGTGGAACTACTCCACCAGGAGCCAACATGACCATTAAAAATACATTACAACTCCCGGTAAAGTAGAATTTGGGCCACCCCATCTCTCCCCATGCGGTGTCGTACAAGGCGACTAAGCTATAGGGCTGTTTAACATCAGACAGATATATACAGCCCAGACTCAGCCTCATATACATGGTTGGAGTCAACAATAGTGCCAAGAATACGGTAATAAGCTCACCCTCTATTACGTGGGACCGAATACATTGATTGGGCAAATGTGGGTGTTAATTTACCTCTGCCTTACCCTGGGATAAAGGCGTGATTATATGTATGTACAACTTTTAACGACACAGTGAGCTCTTTCTGTGTAAATAGTAACACCAACAATTGAACATAATTCGGGTACTTTGAGATAATTTACACTTCAAACTATGTGACAACTACCAACTATCGTCACTCCGCTGCTGAAAAGTAGCCGAAACGTCGGGTTAAACGTAAATAACCCTTTACCGTGTTATCCAATTAGTCCCACCCAATCCCACCCTCTCCTTTCCTTCACAGGACGACACGTGCAGGGCTAAGATGCCATCCGTATACGGTGCAGAGTATACCTGTTACAACCAAACGTTTCAGTGACTCATTCCTATGCCGCACCATTAAGACCTGGAACTCCCTGCCAGCTCACGTGTTTCTTTCTTCCTACAGTCCCGGGACCTTTAAGCGGGGCGTGAAAAGGCATCTGATGAGGCCGTCAAGCTGAGTGCCACCACTGTTAACATGGTACATGTTTACGATGGAGACCCTCTTTCCGAGACTTTGCCTTTAGCTTACCATGCTTATCAGGCGAGGTGAAGTCAAATTGCGATGTCCTTTATAAAAAAAAATAACATCAATTAATTCACGATAGAATCATTTAAAAAGTGGTTTTATTATATCTCAATCTTCTATCCACAGAGTATCGGTGAACCCGGTACCCAGATGACCCTGAAGACTTTCCATTTCGCCGGAGTAGCTTCCATGAACATCACTCAAGGAGTGCCTCGAGTGAAGGAGATTATCAACGCCTCGAAGAACATCTCCACGCCGATCATCACCGCGGAGCTTCTGCAACCACTGGATCAGGAGTTCGCGAGGAGAGTTAAAGGCAGGATTGAGAAAACTACTTTAGGGGAGGTAACTATGACAGGAATATCACAAAATTACGTTTATGTTGTTTTACAAACTATGACGTCATGCGCCTCGATTGGCGTTTAATGTCACGTGACTATGGCCGTAATTTTGTAATTTTATTTATCAAAAATAATAATTAATCTTCATGTATTTAATTATTTTAGCATTTTTAGACCTTATACAATTATAAAAAACAAAAATATGCGTATATTTTTTTTACTGTCAACTACCCTGTTAACCTTTTAACTTTTACCTTCAAAACACTCCAAACCTATACAAATTAGCTACTTTTTACTAAACGTCAAAGCGATAAGTTATAAGGTAACTTGTATGAAAAAAGATTTACTACTACTATAGGTTGGGTGGATGATTATAAATAAGTAATAACTATAAAATAAGAACCGACGCAATTTTTACCGCTCTTTTATCATTCTTAATTTAATAAGCTCGGTTAGATGATTTATTTTTACTATAGGATAATACCCAATTGTTATTTTTTTCAGATAACCACATACATAGATGAAGTATACCTTCCCAACGAATGCTTCCTACTGATCCGTCTGGACGCCGAGAGAATACGGTTACTGTGTCTCGAAGTCAACGTGGAATCTATTGTGTATTCGTGAGTATCAAATGATGCTTTTTTAACCCCTCGACGCGAAAAGAGGGGTGTTATAAAGTCAAAGTCATTTATTTTCAATCTTGAACAATAAAGTTGTGTCTAATTGACGTCAATTTTAATTCTACTTAATCTAAAGACAAATAAGTCATTCATTGGTTCTGATAATCCGTAAAAATATCGGTAGATGACTCCACCGTCGCCTTAAAGACATATATACAATGGAAATTTTAATCTCTTCCGGCGTGGCTCGATGCCCTGGTGGTTTAGGCACCCCCCTGTAAGGGAAAGATCGCGGGTACGACTCCCGCCTGAGCGATTCAATTTTTAGTGATATATTCGAAATGTAAATTAATTTTCTTAAAATATTTACTGAGCGGGAATCGAATACGGGATCTCTGACTGACTACAGCCGCACCTTAATGTCTACATTACCGCAAGATTTCTAATAGAACATATTTTTTCCAGCATATGCACATCTAAACTCAAGCTAAAACCAGGAAACGTCCAAGTGGTATCCGACTGGGCTATCAAGGTATTGGGTGAGCCCACCAAGCACGGCGGCTGGCTCAACATGACCCTACAGCAGCTCGCGCGACAGCTGCCCCCAGTTGTCGTCAAGGGACTGCCTCAGGTGTCCCGGGCTGTCATCGCGTGTGATGATACTTCGAGCATAGTCAAGTGAGTGGATTTGTGATTAAAACTATATATTTATTTATTTATTTATTACATGGAAAACTTAATCATAATAATAATCATAATCATAATTTTTTTTGCGAATACAGGTACAGTAAGGTTTACATTTGAAAGTCACATGATCATTCCATATTCCACCCAATGGGCATGCAAATTTCAAATTAAATTTCGACCTAAAGTAGTCAGAATCGAGTGAAATGAATTACATAAATATCAAAATTAGAGAATGTCATAATAACTAAAATCCAAATTTAATGTGACAACACTGATAAATCTTGTCAAAGCCGTAAATTTTCAATCAGATTTCGAAATAAAATAAAATAAATTTAACAAAAGGCCATTAAGCCGCTGAAACTGATCAGCAATATGAGAATAAATTAAATTTGTTATGTCAGAATTATAGAAATAATGTCAAAATATTGTATTTCAAGTTAACAATAATGAGACTCACAATACCTAATACATTTTAGGGTTACAAGATGTCTTTAAGATATTCATCTACAGTGTAGTATGCCTTTGCTAAAAGTAATTGAAAAACATGTTTCTTAAATACATTTGGATCGTCAACTTCTAAAATAGATTTTGGCAATCTGTTATATAAACGAGGAGCCATACAGAAAACACTCTTATCATATAGCGCTGTTCTATGTTGAGGAATACATATTTTATAGCGATTGTTGATACTTACAGCTACAAAAACGTGAATAGCGTTGGATTAGGCAATAGTAAGCCAGTAACAAGTTTTCGCTTATAGTCGTTGCGTAGGTAAAACATTGTGAACATAAACACGCACTGCACAAACCTTAGTTAACTGCTAATACCAGCAATATATGACATCAATTTATGGGTTTGAAAAAAGCTAGGCTCAAGCACCTTCTTGCCGCGGGCACACTAGTCGAGAAAGGGTCAATATCGTGCTGCTTACATAGTCTGTTAAAGTTACGAGAAGCCCTCACTATTCAGCTGGTTTGCCTTTTATATTCTGCCTTTTTTATATTAACCGACTTTTTAGCTGTCTACAAACATGCGATTATATCAGGAAAAATGAAATGCTCAAGTGAGACTTGAATTCACGACCTTTCCCTTACAGGGGGAATTCCATGTTTAAAAATGGTTGAAAAATCATTCATTGGTTCCAACAGTTCGTAAGAGTGTTGGTAGATGACTCCACCGTCGCCTTAATGACAAATATACAGAGAAGGGAAATTTGAATTGATTCAGGCGTGGCTTAGTAGCTCAGTTGGAAAAGCATTTTCCCTGTAAGGGAAAGGTCGTGAGTTCAAGTCTCACTTGAGCAATTCATTTTTCTTGATGTAATCGCATTATAAAGTTAGCATAATAAATACTATAAAAGTTTCATTCACATGTTTACAAACATATACACACGCCTACTTTCCTACGGGGTAGGCAGAGACGGCTGCCCACTATTCAGTCCTTTCTTAATACACTTCACGAGTAACGTCAGCTCGGTCCAGCCACTTCAGATATTATTCGGAACAAACAGACAGAATTAATTATTTTGTTTGTTACATATCAATATCGTAATTGATCAAATTAATTTTACTTTTTATTTTCAGATACAAACTATGCGTAGAAGGAGACGGGCTTCGTGACGTCATAGCAACGTTTGGAGTTGACGGAACCAAGACGACATCTAACAACATTCTAGAGGTAAATACCGTACTTAGGTGAACAGTGGACGGTTACTCTTTTTCTATTTATTGTACAGTCAGCATCAGAAAAATGTTGACGAGTAGAGTACTCAAAATAATCTTAAAACCAAAATTTCAATACTAAATTGATAATTAGAGTACTCAAAAATTTGTAAGCAGCCAGAGTGGTCAAACTATCATAACAATCGGTCTTCCAGAAACATGTAAGTAAGCAGAGTGTTTATATTCATATACATAATCACGCTACTCAATGGAATCTAATCAAACAAAGTTTCAAAATATCTGGACAATGTCATTTAGTCGCATTTTGCATCCCTTTTTTACTTATTTAGCCATCCTTTTCACATGATGATGGGATGATGTGAGATAGGTGTATAAGTTAGAAAAGGATAGAAAATGTGTCAATTTAATGACAATTTCTTTTGTATTTTTATAGTTGCCAGTTGCTAAAGCCATAAACATCCCACCATCATGTGTAAAAATACTCAAAAAAGTAAAACAACTTGTGAATTGACGAGTGCTCGCTTAGCGAGTATGCCTACCCGCTTTGCTAGTATCTCTTGCTTAGCGAGTATGCTTCGCTTGGCGAGTATGGATACCCGCTTTGCGAGTATGCCTACCCGCTCGGTGAGTATGCCTACCCGCTCGGTGAGTATGCCTACCCGCTCGGTGAGTATGCCTACCCGCTCGGTGAGTATGCCTACCCGCTCGGTGAGTATGCCTACCCGCTCGGTGAGTATGCCTACCCGCTCGGTGAGTATGCCTACCCGCTCGGTGAGTATGCCTACCCGCTCGGTGAGTATGCCTACCCGCTCGGTGAGTATGCCTACCTGCTCTTCAAGTATGCCTCGCTTGGCGAGTAGTATACTTATCTGCTCAGCGAGTATGCCCACTCGCTCGCTAACATAAAAACACTGTCCACAGGTGTACCACACCCTCGGCATCGAGGCGGCTAAGTCCACCATCATCAGCGAGATCCAGGCGGTGATGGAGGGCCACGGCATGAGCGTGGACCGGCGCCACGTGGAGCTGCTGGCGGGCCAGATGACGGCGCGGGGCGAGGTGCTCGGCATCACGCGCTACGGGCTCGCGCGCATGAAGGAGTCCGTGCTCAACCTGGCCAGTGTGAGTATATATCGGGAAACATTCCCCCCCTCAGGGGAAGTACTCGAAATAAATAAATAAATAAATATTCCTCAACATTCTACACAACGCTATCATTTTTTTTTTTTTTTTTCGTGCGGAAATCCCCACGGATACCTCCCCTGCCGGAGCCGGAAGGGGAGGTTATGTCGGACTCGAACCGACTAAAACCGCACGCCGACTGTGGGTCTTGGTGCTAGGCCGGAGGTGAGGTTGTCAAAGACATATCCCTCGCACCCCGGCTGACCCAGGGCCATCCCTTACGGTCTGGCCCTCCTCAGGAGGGGGACAACGGTGTCCCCAACTCGCCCCCGGAATGGGGAGGCGCGCTATTCAGCGCGCCGCCGCTGTGGCCTGCTTCTGCTGGGGTGACAGGCGGCTCCACCCGTCACCCCCAGGCCCGCGCTCATGGGGGACGGAGGTCAGTCAGTGCCCTACACAACGCTATCTAGACCCATGGTAAGCTTTTATAGCGTGTGTTATGGAATCTAGAATGCGGATAAACATACTTATATACTTTTTTTTTTGTAAATGCATACATATTATACATAGAAACACCCAGACCAATGCAAATAGCCATATTCATGCACACAAATATTTGCACTGAGAGGGGATCGAACCCGCGCCTCCTGCGTGGCAGTCGCGTACACTACCACCACGCCACAGAGGCTGTCAAAAATACTGGAGATATAGAATTTCACTCAAAGGAAACATTCCTTTATTTTTAAAAAGAAACAAAACGGCATTTATAGATTTTCGTAAACTCGCTTGACACACCCGGTAATCGAACCGACCTAAACTCGAAAAAATACATGCTGTATTTTATAACTTCAATCGATAGTGGCAATCATAAGGATCAAATCTCTCTAGCAAACATAGTAAATTAAATGAAAAGAAATCCCTGAAATCTAAACTTAAACAAGGCGATCTCATCAGCAAGACCACGGCGTGAGCGAGCAGTACATTACATTAATATCGATTGAAAGTCTTCAAGCAAATCTCTATAGGGTTGCTCCCGTCTTTGTGAGAATTGGCATTAGGAGACCGAGTCTTCCCTGCCTTAGGTGAGAGGCACTGCCGTCTGCCGATGCCCGATCTACACCATGTCTAGGTTCCAAAAACACCTCTATGCTGTAGTTTTTCAAAGCGAATACAATAGAGGGTTCTTTAAGAAGCGCATTAGAAAGTTCTTACAAAGTCGGCAGGGTAGGCAGCGCGAGTGTAACGCCCCTGGTGTTGCATACGTCCATAGGCCGCGGTAACCACTTTCCATCAGGTGGGCCGTGTGCTTGTCTGCCACCTAAGTGGTATAAAAAAAAGCACGACGCGCCTGGTGTCCATCCGGTGGTTTTCAGCCACCTAAGCAGTTTATAGTCATAGTCATTTATTTTTCAATATAGAACAATAAAATAGTTTCTTATTGACGTCCATTTTAATTCTACTTAATCTAAGTTTACCACCGCTTCCAAGGCGCTGGTGGAGAAGAAACGGCGCAACAAATCTCCACTGCGGCATTTTTGGACGTCAATTTACAATATTTATTTTCTTAAAGCTAAATGTCAACAAGTATATAGAACTCTTCATAATTAAGAATTAAAACAAAGTTACATAATGTAACAAATAAGTCACGTAACTAATACAGTACCATGCTGTAATTATAGCGTTTTTCGAGGGGCCTGCACCATGCTCAAGCCAGACATTTTTATCTTTCAAGTAATCATCAATCCTATAGTATGCCTTTTTGGATAAGGTGGTCTTTACAAAGGTTTTGAATTTATCGTCAGGCATACCAAGGATCGATTCTGGCAGTTTGTTATAAAAACGTATACCATCCCCCTTAAAATATAAAAATCTCTCCATGTATCCTATATTTACAAACAGTTTCCCTTCTAGTTCGAGAAGACCGCTGATCATCTATTCGACGCAGCTTACTACGGCCAACAGGATTGCATCGAGGGTGTCTCCGAGTCCATTATCCTGGGTGTCCCGGCCGCCATCGGCACCGGAGTCTTACAACTCATGCATGCCCATCCGAGAACCGAACCATTAGTAAAACGAGAACTGGTCTTCGACAGACCAGAGTTCCATGACTCTATATGGGAGTAGAAAAAAAGACTGAGGACTCTAAAGGGTCTTAATTTTTTGACCTTCTCTTGTCATTAAAAGAGAGAGAGAGAGAAAAGAAATGTTGCTTAGGAGAAGATAACGCGGTGGTTATGTAAAGTAAAAGCCAACGAAGCGAGAGAAAAAAGGTAAACAAAGTTTCAGCGGTTCCAAACATTTTTATTTGAAAATTATTACGTATCCCTTCAAACTCATTCCAGACAGGAATGAAATTGCTCATAAGATGGCGGAGCTCACATTTTAGAACAGCTGTGCTGACAGCTTTTCTGTACTACGAAAAACGCAACGACAGCTGTCCCTCGGCCATTGTCGCGTACATGTGACATTTGCGACAAGGACAGATAAACTAATCGCTAGTTATCGCAACATAACTCAGTAATGGTCGCTTTGTTTAACTTTTTTTCTCTCGTCTCGCTGGCTTTACTTTAGACGTTTGGAGAAGTGGAGGAATGGTTTCTATATGAATATGGAGGTGCAGATATAGAGACAAGTAGACGGCGTCTACCCTGACAATGTGATACAAAAATATAGTTATAAGAATAAAACTTGTTTTATTTTAATTCGAAGTACATCAGGAAATGAAATGCTCAAGTGGGACTTGAACCCACGACCTTTCCCTTACAAACCGTCGCCCTTAAAGACGGATATAAAGAGAAGGGAAATTTGAAGTGATTCAGGTGTGGCTGTTACTCAGTTGGAAGAGCATTCACCCTGTAAGGGGAAGGTCGTGGGTTCAAGTCCCACTTGAGCATTTCATTTTCCCGATGTATTTCAAATTTAAAAATAGGTAAAGGCATAATAAATGCTTTAAAAAATCATTCAAATTGTTTTATTTTATTTCTAAGCTTGCTTTTCGTAATTATCATAATCATGGAGACGTATATGCCAGACTGGATCTGATGTCAAGGTGACGAGAACTTCTGTGCATGGCAGTTAGGTCATTTGCAAGCATATTACGTTTATTTTTTTGTCTTATATCCTACTTACTTTTGCCCGCGGCTCCGCCCGCGTGGATGGTTATCGCGACCAAACATAGCCTATGTCCTTTCTCATTGTCTAATCTACCCCTATACCAAATTTCATCAAAATCGGTTCAGTGGTTTAGGCGTGAAAGCGTAACATACAGACAGACAGAGTTATCTTCGCATTTATAATATTAGTATGGACTTATATGTAAGTGTGTGAGCATGATTGTTACTCCATCACGTTTCAACGAGGTCCTGGCTATCTGGTTCAGCGATAGATTATTCTGGAATAACACATAGGCTATTTATCCAGGAAATAGGTTTCCATGGACAATGGGGACGGGATTCCACGCAGCGAACAGATAGTATTTCGAAGTCTACATACTATTATATAATTGTGAATTGGAAATGTTTGTTCGCGCTGGACGCAAAAACTACTGAACGGATTTTGATGCGGTTTTTTTTAATAGAAAGGTCTTGATCAGACTTAAAATCTTACGTTTGATTGCAATCGGTTGAGTAGAACCGTAAACCGTATAGGTTGCTGTGGGTCGCGGTCACGGGATCAGTATGACCTTTCGGACCCTTGACACCACCGTCTTGCACCACCAGTGGTGTCAAGGGTATTTTTTAATACCCATTACACTACCAAAGAGTTGCAGCAGCACTGGTGGTGTAAAAGGTATTTTTAATACCCATTACACTACCGACACTTAGTGCTGTGCCACCATAAAACGTAGGTCGGCAGCTCGAGTGTGCTGGTGCACGCGTCCCAACCATTTCCATCAGGATCAGTTGGGTCGTGTACTCATCTGCAACCTAAAAAAACAAACACACCGCCCAAACTGGCAACTCAGTGGTGCATAACTACGGGCACCAGGAAGGAAATAGGGTAGGCAGCGCGAGTGTAACGCCCCTGGTGTTGCATGCGTCCATAGGTAACCACTTTCCATCAGGTGGGCCGTGTGCTTGTCTGCCACCTAAGTGGCATAAAAAAAAGCATTTTTTGTAAATGAAATACGTACGTTAAGAACAAAATTTAATATGGAATCAGTACATACAACTTAACAATACTCTCGTGTGTAAATGTTATTAATTGTATATAGGCAAATAATGATCCATACAATTGAAATAGATAATACCTAAACCAAAGAATGATGAATGATGTAACGTACCTACTTGAGTCAGACTGCGGCTCTTTGGTAGTGTAATGGGTATTAAAAAAATACCTTTTACACCACCAGTGTTTCTGCAGCTCCTTGGTAGTGTAATAGGTATAAAAAAATACCCTTGACACCACCGGTGGTGAAAGACGGTGGTGTCAACGGTCCGAAAGGTCAGTATGACTGTGACCCTGGTACATTTGCATGAAGTACCAGACTCACAGAAATTTTAAGGAACTTTATCTAGCTCGCGGGAGCTAACCTAAACCTTTCTATTACGAACTTAACGCGGACGAAGTCTCGGGCAAAAGCTAGTTCTTTAATATAATTGAATAAAACACACTCATCCAAAATTATTGTACTATTTATTAACTAGAAAACTAACAACTAAATAACAATAAAAATGCATTAGACAACCACTTTATCGACACGAATTATTATCTTCTTTTGTAGACAACATAATAAGTAATTTGAGAAACAAAATTGTTAGATGTTTATTAGTATGGTGGTTCATAAATCAATTCAGGCCATAACATTTAGTCTCAAAAATACTGAAATAATATTTAAGTTGTGTTAATTTTAACTATAATTGAATTGTGGCATTCACAATGTATTTTATTTGAACGTTCCCCATTATTCCCCATAAGCGGGCGAAGTATGGGGAAGATTCAAATAACAAAACGGAAAGAACAGTAGTAAGCTGTTATCACAAACCGGACATGATACAACATTCTATTAATTAAATAGCAAAACACCAGGGAAATTTCCTTTTCCGGTCGAGTTTGTGTCTGAAAAGGCATGGCTCTCCAACCTAGACTCTAGCCAACGAAAAAAGGCGCAAAAATTTGGCGCCAAATTTGAAAAACCAACAGGTTGCAACACTGACTAGACTCTGGCCATGTACCATAATAGGCTAGTCTAGTTCTCATGCATGCTTATTAGGAAAAAAGATTCTAGTATCGAATCCATTATTTCGGTGTATATTCAGTACTGCAACGTGTTGATTTTTTAATTTCGCGCCAACTTTTTGCGCCCTCTTTCGTTGGCCAGAGTCTAGCACCTTTTTTTTTAAATATTTGTTTGTATCTACTTGTTTTTATTTGTTTAGTACACAAGGCAAAGGAGATAAGAATACACTTTTACGTAAAACTTCACATGTGAAGATATACTCTCCCTGGTCGTGTGTGCATCATTAACCGCCGTTCCCAATAACATACTGACAGTTAAAGATGGATCGCATCTACGGATAAAGTGCTCGGCTGCTAAATTCAAAACTCCTATTTCACACCAATTTCGGAAAATAAAATTATACCGCGATGTGCGTTCCCGCAAAAAAACTCAGTTACCATGTTTTGAAATTAAACAGCCGACACGTCATATTTGACTGTTGCGATCTATCTTTAACTGTAAGTATATGTTATTGGGAACGGCCGTAAGTCAGTACGCATTATGACCTAAAGTTATTACAGCTGTCACGCCGCACCGGCCTGTTTCGCAGCAGGCTTCCCTTCGTCCAGTTTAGTCCACTTCTCGCTGACCTTCCACAGCCATAGGGCCAGTTCGTAGTCCTGGGCCAATTTGGAGGGTTCTTTCATTTTCATATCACTGTGAAAATATACCTTTGATAAATTCAATAAACAAATATTCCACAACATTCTACACAACGCTATCTAGACCCATGGTAAGATTAACTAGCTTGTGTTATGGAATCTAGAATGCGGATAAACATACTTATACTTTTTTTTGTCAATACATAGTACATACATATTATACATAGAAATACCCAGACTAATGCAAATAGCCATATTCATGCCTACAAATATTGGCACTGAGCGGGGATCGAACCCGCGCCTTCTACGTAGCAGCCGCGTTTACTACTGCCACGCCACAGAGGCTGTCAAATTATAGTAGCTTTTCACTTTAGATCGGAAATATAACGGTCAAAATCATAACCTTTCTTTTTACTTCTTTGTAGTCGGTAAAACGTCAACATCCAAGACAGAATTTGAACCGGCGATCTGTTTCTTACAGGGGGAATTCTTTGACCAACTAAGCTACCTGGAAACGTCCTAGAAATTGGAAATTCACCTATACCTACGTCTTGGGGCGTCAGTGGATGGCTTCAGTGAGACCCTACACAATTGGGTATTATCCTATAGTTAAAATAAATGATCTAACCGAGCTTATTAAATTAAGAATAGAAAAAGAGCGGTTAAAATTGCGTCGGTTCTTATTTATTTTTAATTCCACCAACCTATAATAGTAACTGATTTGACTATTAAATTTTATGACGTCACTAAATCTTTTTTCATACAAGTTACCTTAACAAGGCTTTGCCAAACAGAACGCGTTATTATCGCGCGTCAGGGCGCTAACCTAAGGGATGATTTATGTTAGACCGCGCCGTGCCCGGGGCGTCCCACGTACGTAGCCCGGACGGGCTACGGATTTGAAACGTTACATACATTTTATATGAACTAGTTACTAGATACTTAAAAATGTGTAAAATAAATTATTAAAAAATATCTAACGACCATATTATTTCTATTCACCCCTTGATTTCTATTCAACCCGTTTTACGGTGTAATAAACTATACCTTTTGTTCACACTCTCCCGTCCATAAGTAATTTAATTTTGTTGTCTCATCGGAGTCAGACAACAAAATTAAATTATTATATTAATTGATTGAGTATTGGCTAAAATGTAAGTAACTACTTAAAATTGCAAACAAGATTTGTGAAACAAAACATAATTGCGAATCATTTTATTTAGTAGTAATTACCTGAGACATACTGCTAATCGTTGTTTAGGTTCTATCGGTGTCGAGGAGGGCCAGACCGTAAGGGATGGCCCTGGGTCAGCCGGGGTGCGAGGGATATGTCTTTGACAACCTCACCTCCGGCCTAGCACCAAGACCCACAGTCGGCGTGCGGTTTTAGTCGGTTCGAGTCCGACATAACCTCCCCTTCCGGCTCCGGCAGGGGCGGTATCCGAGGGGATTTCCGCACGAAAAAAAAAAAAAAAAAAAAAAAAAAAAAGGTTCTATCGGTGTCTTGAATCTCGTCTGCTGTCTTGTAAGAGCGGGCTTTAGCTCATTTAGTAAAATGTCAAAGTTTTCCTTGGACATTCTAAAATATCCAAAGAATTTATCTTCATCGTCCGGTAAGTATTTACATAAAGTATAAAATTCTCCGTCAAATTGACGCCTTCTCCAAAGAGGATGCACACTCCATTTCCGTTTAACCTGATTCTTATTAGTCCTTGCTTCTGCTTCCTCTTCATCAATAGCTATGGCAATAGCAGCCATCTCCAGTAAAGAAAACTCCATTATTATTTAATTGCAGTAATTGAGAATTATTCACATCACTACTTTATATTGAAGCAACCGTGGCGGTTTATAACCCGTTTAATACTCGGTGTAGTATAATCATGCCGCACGGACGGGCTCCGCTCCGGCCCCGCCCCGGTTCCGGCCCGGCCCGGACACGGACCGGTCTAATATAAATCATCCCTAACGCGACGCTATGACGCCGAGCTGTGTTTTACTGCGATGGTGATGTACCGCCAAACAGAGCGCCAGCGTCACGCATCACGCAGCGCTCTGTCGCGGCGGTAGGACGTTATAACGTCCAGCGTTGTATTTTTTTACAGATTTTGGTTTAGCGTCGGCGTGAATGTATGTTAATTAATGCATAATGTCCGAAAATTTTATAGAAAAAAGAAAATACCTATGCTTATTATACAATACGAAGGATAGTACTTATAAGAATATAACAATTAAGACAAAATTGTGGGAAGAAATCGGGAAAGAAATAAAAAAATATTTTTTTCTCTGTGACCGTGATAGAGCATATAAAGTTAATAATTCTTCCTCATCAGAATCACTCAACATCTCAAATAATCAACTTTTCACACTCTTCTATCGATCTGTAGTGCTCTGGCGAATAGTAGTACGTCGCGTAGGAGCGTCGGGCTAATCTTTTGGTGTGACATGAAAACAGCGCGACGTTAAAACGCGACGCTTACGCGGCGCTAATAACGCCTTCTGTTTGGCAAAGCCTTTATCGTTTTGACGTTTAGTAAAAGTAACTAATTTGAATAGTCAGTAGAATACCCAATTTGGAGTGGGTCGCAAAACCTAGACAAATGAGTTAATTCAATTTTGACATCTATCTGTATAGCCATAGCATGCCTTTTTGCTTATCATCATCTGTATAATGTCATCTGCATACCAGCTACAAATATGTAGTGGGTCAAGTTGTGGTATGAAATCGACACCGCAATCGTGCGGCAATCCACTCAGATATCCCCACCCACTCGAACCGACTAAAAGCGCACGCCGTCTTACGTTTTCAAATGTCGAGTTACAAGGCCGCCTAACATGACATATCCCTTGCCCGACTGACCTAAGACCAGCTCCGATTTTGAGATGGCCTTGGGTATGGGAACTCTCCCCTTTGGGCATGGGAACCACGGCGTCATCATCTTGCCCCCGGAAACAACCAGTCTATACAAGGTGATTTTACAGTCGCTACGGATAAAAAGAATTTGGGCACAGCTTCGATAGTAAAATCATCTGGAAGTATTACTTTGGCGAATGAAAAAAAAACTCTTTTGATAATGTATGTATGGGAATAATGTTCAGGTGAAAGGAAAAATGTATGGGGGTTGTAATTTTTTTTTTTTTTTTTTAAATGAAAGAATGGTGAAAGAAGCAATTGAAATTAAAAAAATACAAGAACTTCAACCGGGAAGATGGGTTTCAACTGTCGAGTGTCTGGCATCCAGTGATTCGAATGTTCACAAGACCTACAATTTCAAAACCCGTGCGAGTCGATTCAGTGAGTGTTGAATGTCAAAAAACGCGATCGAGTACAGTGCGAGAACGCGGACAGTGGTAGAGACGACGCGCGTCATAAACGAGTGCGGAAGAGGGTAGACAGATACGGTCTGCCCAGTAACAACTAGCTCGGCGGTCGTCAGTACACCGTGATCATGGCGCTTGAAACAGCGCCGAAATATCGGTTACCAAATACAAACTATAAACATGGTAAATATCCCGGCGAGTGTTATACTATTTTTTCTTTTTCTTTAGCCTAAACTGTGCCCAATTTTTTTTCCGATACGACTATAAAGTCGCCTTGTATACCAGAGGATATAATCTAAATATTCCTTACACATAATAGTCTCCAGCACTCTTATCCAAGGCGGGATCCAGTGCAGCATGGACGATGGTCTGGCCGGCGATCTTGGACGACTTCATGAAGGGCCAGAACAGTGGATACACTATGTACTTGGTGATGCTCTTCATCACAGACATGTGGCGCGTCAGGTCCGTGTCTGCCAGGCCCGGGTCTACCGCTATCACTGATACTCCTGAGCCTGTGGGAGAGATGAGCAGATAATAATAAAGTTAGTATCTAAGGTTGTCTTTTGGCTCCGTCAGGATCCTCGGATCCAAGTTAATCACCTGCTAGTTGGATACATACTTTTTTTTTTAAAGAATATTAGACATCCGAAATCCATAGGTACTAATATTATAAATGCGAAAGTAACTCTGTCTGTCTGTATGTTACGCTTCACTCCTAAGCCACTGAACCGATTTTGATGCAATTTGGTATAGTGGTAGATTAGAACTTGAGAAAGGTTATCTCTATCTTTGGTTGCGCTAACCGACATCCACGCGGGCGGAGCCGCGGGCAAAATCTAGTTAATTATATTCCCTCTAACCCCTCCAACTAACTGTTTATACTGGAGATTGATGGCGCTTGGTGGAATCTGCTACACATATTGAATAACACACTTGTACTTTTTTCCATTGATTGTAATTTATTTAAAAAAAAAAAATTTTTTTTTTGAATCCTCAATGTGAACCTTTGAGAATGCCGTAAGGCGAAACCAGTCAGGTCTAGAAATAAAATCAGTGGAAAAGTACAAGTGTGTTATTCAATACCCTCTAACTAAGCTAAATTGCTTGTGCTAGAAGTGGGTTCACGTCAATAGTGTAATGGCCAGGATCGATCCCGGGACCTCTCGATTGTAAGGCCGTCTCCTTAAGCACTAAGCTACCGACGCTTAACCACTACAGTCACGCCTCTCTCCCAGGGGGGTAGGCAGAGACTACAGTTTTCCACTTGCATAGATCCTGGCATAGATCTTTCGCTTCTTCTACTTTCATAATTATTTTCATACACGCTCGCCAGTTTTGGGTACTCTTGGCATGTCTTTTTTTAAAATGTCTGCAATCTGATTGACATACGTAATGTCTAGGTCGACCCCGACCGGGTTGCCCATTCACCCTCACTAATCTGTAGTTGGTATACTTTTTTTTTCCGTGCGGAAATCCCTCGAATACCCCCCTGCCCTGTAGTTGGTATACCAGTTGATAAACGGACGAGGCTGTATCTCAATGTGTCCAGAATGATCACCCCATGGAGAAGGAAATGATAGCGGAGTTGTTGCAAGGCAATCGAGTCGCGTGCCAACCAAACGTCAAATGGGCTCAATTGGTAGGAACGTTATACCTATGACGTCCTTTGACTTTTGACACCTCGCGCGTCTCTCTCTTCCCACCCGCATTCGGCGCGCGTTTTTATTAGAAGAAATATCAATGGGGCATCTCCGTTACTTAATCATATTCTGTCCTCCGTGGATCACCCATTTTTAAACGGACCTGGCAACTATTGCTTAACTTTGCAACGTGTTAGCTGGGGTAGCTTTTGGGATTTTTTTTGGAATATAATTATTAAAAATACATTCATTATATACCCACAGACTCAGAATCTGTAAATTCTCATCGTGCTTACGCACAATGGCCCAAAAGAGAGGCGGAACGGCCCAAAAGTGCGGACAAGAGTCCCCTATCCAATCCTTGTGAAGCTAAATGGTAACATGCCCCCCCCCACTCATGCCCTCTTAACTCAGGTGTCCCTACACACAAACCATAATAAGTGTCATATAAACCATAGCCAACATTTGGGACGTGACGTAACATATATATCTTGCTCGACAACTACTGCAAAGTTGCGTAACACGCGCGATGTTACCACATAACGTACAGCTTATTGTTCGACGATTGATTCCTAAACTAATAACTTCAAAAGAACGCGGTAGGCGTTCTATGGTCCTGTGCCTGTGCCTGCCACGGCCGGTGTAACCTTGTCGAAACATCCGGCAAATCAAATGTACGTATGTACCTATACCATGACCGCGTTAATTCCTATTAACATTATTGCCGGAAGGGGAGGTTATGTCGGACTCGAACCGACTAAAACTGCACGCCGACTGTGGGTCGTGGTGCTAGGCCGGAGGTGAGGTTGTCATCGACATATCCCTCGCACCCCGGCTGACCCAGAGTCTTGATACATACCCAGCAGGTTCTTGCCCAGCTCCCTGGCGAACAGCACGTTGGCGAGTTTGCTCTGCGCGTAGGCGGCGGGCGCGTCGTACTTCTTCGTAAAGTTGAGATCGTCCTTGTTGACGCGGCCGCGGTAGTGCGCGCCGCTCGACACCACTACCACGCGGCTGGGGGCTGACGCCTGACGACACAATAATAACACTCAGCGTGAATGAAGTGACTGGTGAAACGGGGGCGTAATGGGCTATTTGACTAAGTCGTAGATTCTTCCCAATACTGCTTAATACGATAGCTTGTTCTAAAAAAATACGCCTTGCAAAATAAAATATTGCATATCTAAACTGAAACTATGATTTTTCATTACTTGAAATTCCCAAAAAAAGTCAAAATATAAACAATCTAATTCAATTCAAATATATAACTTTTTAGATTCCTTATTAAATTTTAAATAACTTTTATTATGAACTATATACGTGTGAACGCAACGAAGACCGAGATAAATGCGATATTCTCTTGCACTCCATACATTTGCACTACGCGCTACCGAAGCGTGACGTCACAATTTCATGGGCTTTTGTATGGAGCGTTTTCGGGCGGCGCAACAAATAGAATTTATCAAAATCAAAATATCTTGAAAACTATTTGTCTTACGAAAATTTTACTTTTACAGTTCACTATATTATAAGAAAGTGGTCATTTTTAAAAAGTAAAAAAAAAAAATTAGTCAAATAGCCTATTGCGTATTCTACTGACTAGTCAAATTAGTTACTTTTTACTAAACGTCAAAACGATGAGTTATAAGGTAACTTGTATGAAAAAAGATTTAGTGACGTCATAAAATTTAATAGTCAAATCAGTTACTATTATTGATTGGGTGGATGATTAAAAATAAATCAAAACTATAAAATAAGAACCGACGCAATTTTTACTGCTCTTTTACCGTACTTAATTTAATAAGCTCTGTTAGATAATTTATTTTGACTATAGGATAATACCCAATTAGCGCCTCTGTGTACCTCATCGAGGATGATGTGTGTCGGTATCAGCATTATAGCCGATCGCCACAGTAACACATCACAGTCATATTACAACTGTCGTATGATTTCGAAAAAATGTTTCAAAATGGTTGAAAAATCATTCATTGTTTCCAACAGTTCGTAAGAATGTTGGTAGATGGCTCCACCGTCGCCCTTAAAGACGGATAATAAAGAAAAGGAAAATTTGAAATGAATCAAGTGTGACTCAATAGCTCAGTTGGAAGAGCATTTCTCCTGTAAGGGAAAGGTCGCTGACCTGAGCATTTCGTTTTTTCCGATGATTATCGAATTTAAAAGTTAGCATAATAAATGCTATAAAAAATTCATTCAAACTCTCGTTTGAATTGAGGAAAGCTTGCATCAGAGCCTCGTCAGTTGTCCGGCAAAGGATGTCAAGGGCATTTGGAACAGAGGTAGGTGCAGTAATAATGAATGGATTGTGTGACAGAGGACATGACAAGGAAAGAAAAAATAAAGAGATGAATCATCATGATCATCGAATACATACGGAAAAATGAATCTTCTCGGGCGGGACTCGAACCCGCAATCTTTCCTCCTCCACTCTCACTCATTCACCACACTCCACCGTCGCCTAGACGGATAAAAATAGAAGGAGGATCACATCAAGCGTGTCTCGGCAACCGAGTTGGTCAAGGCATTCCCACTGTAAGGGAAAGATCGCGGATTCGAGTCCCGTCAAGATTAATTTTTCCCTATGTATTCGATTTGTATAGTTTGCATACTTTATGATGTAAAATTCATTCAAGCATTATGATAATTCTCATAGGGACGTATTTTCCTGATTGCATCCGAGGCCCAGTGTGCCGGCTCTTTCACCTTCACTTCGGCGTCCATGGCAGTGAGGCCAGAGATGAAGTCTGACAGGGAAATATGGAGAGAACTATTTGTTGTATCGATCCCAATTATTAATTGTGTCAGTTTGAGATCAATTCAGCTATTGAAGAGTTGAAAAGTAAGACAATCACTGTGGGTCATTGCGTAGAAATTGTTGCCCCATAAATATAAGGTATATTACTTAAAACAATGAAAAATATTCTAAATTTGTTTTTTATTAAGTGTTCATTAGTAACTAGTAACAAAACAGTGAAACAAAGCACTTTTTCGTAGCTGGTTATGAACTATATAGTTACCAAAGTGGCTGAAGGGATTTGAATTGACCATTCGTATTTAAAGATGTACCTTTAATGTATCCAACAGTAGTCCAGTGAGTAGGAAGTGCCCCAGATGGTTAACTCCAAGCTGCATCTCGAAGCCGTCCCGCGTGACGCTGGCGGGCGGCTCCATCACGCCCGCGTTGTTCACCAGCACGTCCAGGCGGGGCTCCTCGGATTTGAACCTGGAGGATGGTGGACGGTGATGATGAGATATAAATGTACAACAGTTCGAGGGACATTTTGCTACCTGTAGTAATTTTGAGAAGTGGTCATTTTGCGATAGAGTCGTTGTTCGATTAATACACGCTATTCAAAAAGTGGAACCACAGAAACTTGTATCTAACTTTAGGAGTTTAGGTATTATTGGATTCACCAGTCGAACTATAAACCACTAATATTGCAGTTATTGCGTGTATATCTCGTACAGCTAGGAGATCCGGTTCTTAGCATTCCATTGATTCACCGCGCGGTCGCCGGGTCCATGGCGTGGTACAGAGAGGAACACTGTGACGGCGCCTGGGACTTGCGACCCAGGTGTAGGTTTAGGGGCCACCTTGTGATGCATTAGCGCTCACCTCCACCGTCACAAGTGTTCCCCCCTCTACCTATCCAAATTTGATTAGATCCTATCAACGCCGTTTTAGATATTCGTTTGAGTAAAGAGCTTACTGAAACTCTTGGCAATCCGAGGTCTTTAAATACCACGTTGAAAATCACGAAAAAGAAGAGTGCATCTGGAAACACCCGTGCTGATACTTCACTCACAACCACACCGTTCGGTTGTTCGTTATCACGATGCAGTATAGAACTGCTTACCTTTCCACAAACTGCCTGATGGACTCCATACTGCTGAGGTCGCAGGGCCGGCAGTATACGTACTTGTTGTACGACTCCAGCACAATGTCCTTGCGAACTGCCTCGCACTTCTCCATGTTACGGCACGCCATGAATACCTGCAGAACATTTAATAAATATTCCCCAACATTCTACACAACGCTATCTAGACCCATGGTAAGCTGAACTAGCTTGTTTTATGGAATCTAGAAAGCGGATACACATTTTTATATACTTTTTTTTGTATATACATAGGTACATATTATACATAGAAACACCCAGACCAATGCAAATAGCCATATACCTGCATACAAATATTTGTACTGAGCGGGGATCGAACCCGCGCCTCTTGCGTGGCACTCGCGTTCACTACCGCCACGCTACAGAGGCTGTCGCACCACATTACGGAATATAAGAGCCGAAGATGGGTAAAGTCATAAATGCAGCTGGGATAGAGTGGATGCAGAAGGCGGGGGACCCAGTGCTATGGCGCGCATTGTGAGAGGTGAGAGGCCTATGTCCTGTGATTTATTGAAAGCCATTCGTTTGTTTTTTTGGTGTGGGGCTGTTTGCGCACCATAGGTCAGTATGAGGAATATGCCAGTGGCAATCTTATCTTTGCCAATAAATAACCCAAGGGTACGCCGTAATAGCGGTGGTAAGACCAATCATGGGGGACTGGCTAGAGAGGCCACATGGGAGCCTCTCGTACCGGCTGACGGACACAGGTGTTATGGGAAGTACCTGCGTCAGATCCAGAAGGAGCCAACGTCTGAGTGCCATCTCTGTGACGCGAGCGAGGACACAGAGCTGCACACGCTGACCGAGTGCCCTAGCGAGGCGGGTCCTAGTGGCCGCTCTGGGGGTGGGAGTCCTCACACTCGCCACTTTGCCCCACCCCCAGATTGCCCCACAATAATAGGAAAAGGTACTCTGTATGCTGAATTATTTAGCCCGATTGGCTTTTAGTTTTATGCAACTCTTAAATGTGGTAAACTTTCGACAAGAACTTTATTCTTAAGACTCAAAGGTTTGGTGGGTCAATAGGTAAGCTACCTTGGCGCCCCTGACCGCGAAGTCCCAGGCGACTTCCTTGCCGATGCCGCTGGTGGCTCCCGTCACTATCACAGTCTTCCCTTCAGCCTTCACGTCGCGGTCGTACGGACCGCCGGTATAGATGTCTCTGGAACATGAGAAAATCATTGTATGAATGAATCAATTAATGATTTATTTCAAAGAATACGGTACATCGCGGTCTTTAAGTTAATAGAGGTGGTCATACATATTCTACCATAATAGGTGTAGAAATATTAAGTTTTACAATAATAGTATACCTAAAGTTTTACAATAATAATATAAATAACTAGCTGTCCCCGCGAACTTCGTACCGCCAATTTTTTCCTGCCCTCGTGGCGTCAGATCCCGTTCCCGCTGCACTATTTAAGGGGATGAAAAATAGATATTGGCCGATTCTCATAGATACCGGATAAGCACAAAAAATTTCATCAAAATCGGTCAAGCCGTTTCGGAGGAGTATGGCAACGAAAACTGTGACACGAGAATTTTATATATTAGACTAGCTATCCCGGCGAACTTTGTACTGCCAATTTTTTCCCGCCCCGCGATCGGCGTTAGATCCCGTTCCCGCTTCACCATTTAGGGCTATGAAAAATAGATGTTGGCCGATTCTCAGACCTACCCAATATGCACACAAAATTTCATCAAAATCGGTCAAGCCGTTTCGGAGGAGTATGGCAACGAAAACTGTGACACGAGAATTTTATATATTAGATAATGTCAAATACAACTTACGTCACGCATGAAATTTTATTTTATTTCATTGGTCAATTAATCTGTTTCACATCAGTCAATTTAATATCATTTAAATACATAAACAGAAAATAAAGAGAAAACCGAGAATGTAAGTATAATCTTCGGACCCTGGATAAGGTCATTTGCAAGCTGGGACTTGATTGATGGCGCAAGTATCCTCTGGGACTTCAGAACGACAGATGCTCTCATAAGAACCGTATAAGCCAAAGGTAGAAAATGAGTATTTAAGCTGTGGAATGAACTCCCTTCTGAGGTTTTTTTCCAAGGGACTACAGTACGGGGTTCTTTAGGTTCCTAAAAGGTCGGCTGTAATCGAAGCATTGCGGCTAGAGAAGTTGCTGGATTTTTTTAGGGCTCCAACTACCCGTAACGACTGTCATAGATGTTTGTGTAGAAACCGCGGGAGCGATGGCTTAACATGCTCTTCAAGGCACGACCACCCATAACATAAACATAACATAAACTCAACGCCTGTATTCCCCGAAGGGGTAGGCAGAGGTGCTAGCACCCGCATTTCGCCAGTTTATGTTTAGGTCCCAATGTAATAGGTGGAGAGCCTATTGCCATCAACCGGGCACTTATAAACCTGCGATAAATACACACATAACTTCGAAAAGCATCGTAAAGTCATTGGTGTGTGCCATGGTGAACCTGGGATCGAACCCGAGACCTCGTCTCAGCAGTACCCATACCACTAGGCTACCGCAGATTTTGCATGCAAATACCCATATGCATGTATACAAATATTTGCACTGAGCGGGGATCGAACCCGCGCCTCCTGCGTAGCGGCCGCGTTCACTACCGATACGCCATGGAGGCCGTCGGGTGTCTGCCACTTATGTGAACCAGAAAATTACCATTTCCGATTGCGAGGTTAGGTTAGGTAGGGGGCGCTGGAATCTGACATTTTTTACAACATTTTCCCATGCCAAGCCAGGAAGGGCCAGGTAACTAGTTAAGTAATGCTATTGATTAAAATTCCGTAGTAAAACATGCGTGGGGTTTGTTTGCGTGCAGATGAGCTATAAAACGACGCGGTGATTTTTGGGTCATTTTCATTAATGTTATTCAGGTCGTGCAGTCACAATGGAAACGTCATAAGGGCGTGAACTTGACGGAAGTTTTCTGCTTTTTAGAAGGTCACGGCACACGGCAATATTTTTTTTAAATTCCGTTGGGCTGGGTGTGTATACAACCTTTGAAATTTAACTTCAGATAGAGTCAACGACAAAAGTAGGTTAACAAATTCAAATTTATATCTACTGATTCTGACTGAGTCTTTGTCTAGAGTCAGTCTTACGATTGAAAGGTCCCGGGTCGAATCCTGGCCATTACACTACCAACGTGACTACTCCTACCACAAGAAAGATTATATCTAAGTAGGTACTTGTGGTGTGGCGATAGAGCGTTTGACTCGTAAGTCGGGTTCGATTCCCCAAAATATTAGTTATATGGTATTCAATGTCTGTATCCATACTAATATTATAAATGCGAAAGTAACTCTGTCTGTCTGTCTGTATATTACGCTTTCACGCCTAAACCACTGAACAGATTTTGATGAAATTTGCTATAAGAATAGATTAGACCTTGAGAAAGGACTTCGGCTATGTTTGGTTACGATAACCGACATCCACGCAGGCGGAGCCGCGGGCAAAAGCTAGTATTCAATATTTAGTATGATATGCCGGAACTAACCTACCAAGTTTAAAACCATACTCACTTGAATATACAAATGGCACCTGCAGAGGCCGCTAGTGTGGAGATGAGGGTCACCGGCGTGCTCGGGATCCACATGATGGGAGGTCTGAAAAGGAAATATAATAGTTTAGCATAAAAGAATGATTACCAGGAATGACGTTCGACAGGACTCCTTTTACTTACCATAAAATGAGAGTCCATAATACCGTGACCCCAATTGCACCTGGTTGGGTCAAAATCGCGTCGACATTTACATATGAATTTGCTTTCGAATACATGGGGAATAATGAAATGCTCAAGTGGGACTTGAACCCACGACCTTTCTATTACAGGGGGAAAGTTCTTCTAACTGAGCTATTGAGCTACACCTGAATCACAGAAATTTCCCTTCTCTTTATATCCGTCTTTAAGGGCAACTTTCTTACGAACTGTTGCAAGCAATGAATGATTTTTCAACCATTTTTAAACCTTGATTTTTGATGACTCCGACCAAATATTTGAATGAATTTGAAATTTAAAGTTAGCATAATAAATGCTAAAGAAATTCATTCACATGAATTTGCTTTGATTAGGTATGCCTTACGCTTTTTCTAAAAAAAAATACGCCTAGAGAAAATCCGTCCGTGTCTCCGCATCGATAACACATACCGCATGCAAGCGTCGTAAACTTTTATTATGTTCAACCCCTTTTTTATTCAATGGGCTTTGGGACCACATTTACCTACAAAGAGATATGAAGGGGGACGAATTTTAGGAGACCAGATCCTCGATTCCGCTAAAGCCGAACCACAGTGGTGCCACCGCCACTGCAAAAAACGGTATTAAATAATAGACTTTAAATCCATGCTGTTAAATTTCAAAATTAAATAACTTTTTGCAGAGTAATTAAAAAGTGTAGGTATGTAATGAAACTGTTTTCATTTCATTTTGTACTTTAGGGTCTAAAATTTAATGTCACTTTTTGCAGTGGTTTAGCTTTAGTAGAACCGAGGGCCAGTGGGCTCGTCGACTTAAAAACTGCTGTGTTTTCTAAGCATACAGTGCGCTGTATACCAAGGCCCGCCGCACATGACCACACTCGCACTGGCAGTCACGAGCCGTGTGCGCGTGGCAGGTTTTAATAGGTACCAATAGAACAGTAGGGTAGCTACACACATAAGCGGGCCGGCATTGTCGGTTCGGCAGTAGGTATTTGTCGAACAACAAAGCCGAACCGAAGCAATTACTGCACTTGTTCGACTTCAATCGGCTAGTGCCGATCGAGTTGTTTCGGGTCGACACTCGGCAGTATTGCAGAATGAAAATGCCAACCCAAAGCAACTATTCGTTCGGCTTGTGCCGATCGGCACAATTCGGCAGTTGCCAAGCCGGAGTGATAAATGCGGCAGCCGAGCGGCTTATGATTCCCGAACATTCATCTACATATATTCGATTTTACCGCCCGGCCTTGCCGATTAATGCCGGACCGCTTGTCTGTAGCTACCCGTACCGAACTCCGCATTTGCTCTCACGAGTTGACGCAGACATGATATAACGTTTACGATGGTATGGTGTCAATGCGGCAATTGGCGGAGTGCCGTGATCGAGTGCGAGTATGCTCATGTGGTGGTGGGCCTAAAGCCATAATAGGGATTCTCATTGGTCAATCTATAGTGACGACTAAAAAGGATATATTTTTTGTAATACTTGTCGAGTCCCCAGCGCATGGGATCGAAGTGGAATAGCGAGTGTTTTACAGTCCCCTGGGGTACTGGCTTGGGGGATCCTAGTGGAACGAGTGGGTAGTTGCCCAATGAAAATCTCTATCAAGGTTGCTCTGTCAACCAGCGGCCACGTCGTACGACTTGTGGGGGTTCAAATCCTCTTGAAGATTTTTAGAAGAACAGGAATTAAATAAAGAGAAAAAAATATTTTTATATTTATATATTTGTCATCTTTATATTACATTCATGTGTAAGGCTAAACGTGAATCATTTTTATAGTACAAGTGCCGTACCAGTATAATACTAGGTTACTAGGTAGGTAACTATAATACCTACCTATTTATTTTATGGATTTACAAGAGTAGGACACAAGGACTTGTAACCAGTTACCAGTAGGTACGTATTTCTATACCCAGTACCAGCGTGGAAACAGAAGGCCAAAATCTCCCAACACGGGTAGAGACTTATCACTGGAAGTAGGTACAATTTATTTATTTATTAACCAATAACACACTTGCACTTTGATATACGAAAAAGGGTTTTTTGTATACCAATTAAGAATAGGTACATTATTCTTAGATATTAATGTGGTGAATGGTAAATGGTAATGAACGCAACTTTTTATTCTTTGCAATCTGAGATGATAATACTTCTGTAAAGTGAAGTAGCTAACAGTAGCGGTGGTTCTTAGGCATAATCCTGCCGGCTTCCCAATACGTCACATGGTGCATGACAAACTAGATCTAGATAAGTTTGTCCACTAGCTTCCCTGAAAATTTGCGCCCGTCGTTGGTAGCAACTTTTTTTTTATCGTGCGATAAATCCCCACGGATACCATGGAGGTGGTTATGTCGGACTCGAACCGACTAAAACGCACGCCGTCTTGGGTCCTTGGTTGCCGGAGGTGAGATTGCCAAAAGCATATCTCTCGCACCCCGGCAGAGCCAGGACCATCTCTTTCGAGATGGCCCCCTTCGGGTTGTGGGGACCACAGTGCCCCCATCTAGCCCCGGCTACGGGGAGGCGCACTTTGCCGCCGCGGCCTGCTTCTGCTAGGGTGACAAGCGGCTCCACCGGTCACCGCGTTCATGGAGGACGGAGGTCGTTCTGCGTTGCTACTTTGGATATCTGCTGCCGCCGTTCCCAATAACATACCTACAGTCACAGATAACATAATACTAAACAGTTAACTGTAGATCGCACCTCCATATAAACAGTCAAGTGTGTGTCTTTGACTGCTGTCCCAATATTATAATTACAGATCTCTATCTGTTTCATGGGACAGGTCCTACAATCGATAGGCTGTAGGATTACAGATCAATGGTAGAAATATTGGGACAATAAAATCAGAGATTGATGACGTTTTCTATCTTTAGTATCCAGCAACCTACCAGAAGATACGTTATTGGGAACGGCCGTAAATGGATCACTTTCAGAGCAATCGAACCAATACCTAAAAAACTTTTTGTGATCTTGTGCTGGAGACGGAAATTGTCACATTTCAAAGAAACCTTTATTTATTTTAGTTTCTTGACCTTCCAATAAAAATAATAAAATATGTATCGTTACGCTTTCGCCGCAAACGATTCAGGGATCGTCAATTTCAACGCGTGGTGTATTTTATTTAGCTTATATTCGACCGTGAACCGTGAAGTTCCGCATTTTATGTAAGTGTGAATGCGATATATGATATTGTTCGGGTTTTAATAATGCCATAACGTTGAACAAGCGGAAAATACAACGCGGTTTTTCCACTACATAAGATATTCTGACTTATGTAAAGAATGAGTGAAGAAATTAAGAGGGGAACGACATTTTGCGGATCTGTAGGAAGGCTGCAAAAATAGGTGTAGGTATTAAATAAAAAACTGTGAGTGTTATTTATTTATATTTATGGCTAAAATGGGACGTCCTCCTTCGTTTTTGGTATTTGCACGACTATATTCGCGAATTCTACATTTATAGCTACTAGACCGGACTGAATACGGAAGGCGGAGATCGGCAGCAATGGTGCACATTGGGATAGGCCAATGTGCAAAAGTGGATTGCTACAGGCTTATTGCTTCAGTATTGCGAGTACTGGGAAGTCTAAAATGGCAAGATTCAGGAGGTTATAGAAACAAATCTAATAAAATGATAAGATTCATGAGGTTGTGGCAAATAATTTATCTACCTACATATTATATTGCTCGCGCAGTGCCACTCCAGTAATACACGCTCCGCCATTCAAAATCAACACCCTAACATGAGTTTTATAGCAATAAACATTTACAATGAGCGGAACACGCAATGCTACAGGCATTCATACGACATATGGAAAACTCGCGTTGGAGTATATTTAAAAGAAATGCTTATTTACAAAACATATTTGTGAAATTGTTAACTTTTTTATTGCCTTATTTCAATTTCATTCAATTTCAGGAAAGTGTAAGTTTTACTGGGGCATTGTAAAAGTTCCTCAATATGTGCTCGATAAACCACAATGGCCGCTTTCTTTCATGTGCGACTACAAGAATAGGTCACCGAGTAAGGTCTTCGAAAAGGACAGTCCATACCATACCTGTAGAGATTTTAAAAAGTGATAAACGGAGTATTCGTTTGATTACGAGTCAGCAATGGAATTGCGACGTATAGACATTTTAAAGCTTCGTAAAATTTTATAAATTTGGTTAGTTTTGGCGCCAATAATTTGAAAAATAAGAATCCATTTATCCACTTTTTTATGACGTAGGTAACTAAGTGGATAAACCCCTTATATAGGACTTTTTATCCGTGAACCCATTATTAAACCTCTTTACAGATAGCATTTAGGAGGTATGTATACTACATAGTCATGAATCATGATTGTCAATTTTTTCATATTGAACCTTGGGTGGTAGCAAGTGCTCGGGAGCGGGGATACGATCCCGAGCCTGAAGACATTTGGGCGAGAAATCCCGGCTCCACAGGATCATGGTGGCGGAGCGGGAGCGACGACTTGAGGAACCAAAAAAAAAGGAGCCAAAGTGCCGAGCTCACCTATCTTGTAATAAACAGCACGATAGGGAACAACAATTTTTGATAAGTTGAACAAAGCGCACGTATTTACCAAAAGTAATATTGTTAAAACGAAAACTCGAAATCCCGAATTTTACCAAACAAGCGAATGCAGAATCGAATCAGCAATCAAGATTAATGTTTTGATAACTGCCATGTGATTTCTAAAACGAGCAACCTTGTACCAAGTAATGGATTTCCGATTATAACAATATTGTATTCAAATAGGTCACAACGGTTAGAAAATAATACTTCTAGAAATTATTTGTAATGCTTGGATATATGAAGCCCCTTTACGATTTTTGGGGGCCAAGCCAACCTACTGGTAAACTTGTAGAACACCAGTTGTTAGATAGACGAGGATCTGGTGCTTCGTTTTCGTTATCGAGGGATCAGATAAGGGGGACCCACCTTGGGCGCCAAAGTGTAGCTTTTAGATGCTACTAGAGATATCTAGTCTGATTTGAAAGATAAAAAGTATGGTCTAAGACGACAAAATCTGGCAATACAATCTCAGGTTTTTAGTACTAAGTATAAATGACTACAGACACAGCTTAAGAACAAAGATGGCGTGGATCTTAGTTCGATAACGCTAGGCCTACGTTTATTTATAGAGCAGATTGTTATATAATAGCATAGGAGAATTCCTTCCGATAACAAACACTTTTCGATCTATACGCGATCCAGCGAGCGAGTCTTAAAATAGCCACAGCCAGAATTGATAAATCAAAATAGAAAACTGCGCCTTCTTTACTCCAGATAAACAATATAGGCACATGAATATAATACATATTTTTATATTCTGTGTCAAATGAACGACATCTATACCGTGTCTATAGGTAACGATATAAAAAAATATTTCTAAGAATAGAATGCTTTTTTCTTCCATCGTATTTTAAATATAGAATGCATATGCATTGTATGGGTATTTTTTTTAATATAATGGATCATGTACGTGGTACTGTTATTAAATTTATTCTATGGTAGTATAATTAGGTGGGTAGTTGAATATATTTTTTAGATCTATGTTGTGTAGTGTATTTAACATTTGTGCATATTTTTAAATTAGTAGAAAGTTATGTTTCAATTATGTATATGCACCGTGGAATAATGAAATTTAATTTTTATGCGAAGTTTCGTGTAAAATGTTTACATTATTTATTGTTACCATAGGATGTCTCAGTAAGAGTGCACTTTTTAAAATTGGAATATTTTCTTTTTCATGCAAGTGGTAACTCTGAAATTTTACAGTTGTCACCTCAGTTTATTCCGATTATTAAAAAAATTAAATTAAAAATTTAAAAAACCCCCGTCACAAAAAACACCTCCAAAAGTTGAAAATAAATGAAGAAATTTTAATTCAACGGTTGCCATGTCGGGGGACCTTAACTGGTTAAGTACTCCTTTATATCGTAAGGTCCCCCGACATGGCAACCGTTGAATTAAAATTTCTTCATTTATTTTCAACTTTTGGAGGTGTTTTTTGTGACGGGGGTTTTTTAAATTTTTAATTTAATTTTTATTTTATACTTTTTAAATTGATCTACTAGTCAAGCTCTTTCATTTGATACCCATATTGAGGGAATTATAAAGAAATATGTATTCCAACATGTTGTGGCGGCGGCCATCTTGGACCGATTTTTTTCAAACATAGCTAAGAACACTCCCGACTCATATACCTTTCAAACAAAAAAAACTAAATCCAAATCGGTTCATCCGTTTGGGTGCTACGATGCCACAGACAGACACACACACACACACACACACACACACAGACACGTCAAACTTATAACACCCCGTCGTTTTTGCGTCGGGGGTTAAAAATGGAACGCTTTTCGAAAGAACAACCCGTTACAATTGTAAAAACTCATAACAAAACAATCGATTTATTGCAGTAACGATTTCCACAACACATCTCACGAAATTCTGATGTCAAATGGCCACCAAGATCGTGCGATTTAACGCCGTGTAATTTTTTTCTTTGGGGTTTTGTGAAATCTCGGGTTTGTGCGAATAAGCCCGAAATAATTCCTGAGCGCAAATCGAAAATACAACGCGTCATCGGTGAGATACAGCCACATCTCTGTGCAAAAGTCATGGAAAATTTCATGAAAATGCCGGATATTTTATTCCATACATAATCGGAACATGTCTTCTTTAAAATATAATAAAAAAAATTCACAACTCTGTCATAAAATACTTGCTTTAATTTTAAAATTAAAAAGTGCACTCTTATTGAGACACCCTATATAACAATATTTATGTATATAAAATTAATGGAATTTAAGTGGGAAGTATAGGAAGGTTATGTAGCTCGTGACTTTGTCGGAGTGGCTAACTAAACCTGATATCAAAATATTATTAGAACAAGACTAAGAGAACTTAATTGGATAATTATAATAAATTCATGATTGATGATTTTCAAAGTACGTCTAAATAACAAAAAATAAGTTTTTCTTAAAGCTGAGTTTATTACAAACTGTCTTATAACAGAATTTTGTACAGTGAACTTACAGTTTACACCTTATATCACATGTGCCCGCCTAGAGTTAGTGCTATCACACAAATATACAAAAATGCTTACTGGTTATAAGTAGATTCTACGGATGACAATAGGAAAATAAGACTTCTATGTATACTTTTTGGCTGTAGGTAAGTACGAAAAAAAAATGGCATCGAAATGTAAAAATACCGCCAATTTTTGTTGCTGTCACACAGATGACATTACAAATAGCGCGCTAATATTACAGACTTGTGTCAAAATTCATTTGCGTATTTTTCTTGTTCCAAATTCAAAGTTTATTTTGCTTCACCCACAGCTGGTTTAGTATACATAGAAGTTTTTAAAGTCAATGTATCAATGTTACAGGAAAAGCATGTAGTATAGTAGTTTCTGCTTAGTTAGTTCCCGCGGCATGGAATCTCACATACCATATATTTTTCATCTAAAGCATAAAGACTGAGCATTATCATCTAAGTCACCAGGTTAACTCTTTATTATTCGTCACAGTCACTCGCATTGCTATTAACAGACCATCGTCCCCGTAAGCACCAAGATAAACCAATATGAAGGAGTAGAACGGACCTCCCAAGACCAGAAGTGCTAGGATACAACCGGAATCAGCGCTCGGATGAAACGTGCAGACGATGACGTGCGTTGTGACGTCATTACCTGGACCACTCAGATGCTAACGACCGCATTATAGTTATTTCAAGATCTTTATTTTGAGAGTTTTTGTTTAAGAGATCTTAGGACTCAAAAGCAATTTCTTTTGAGGGTATATAGATATTTCTTATCAATAGCTACGCTACATCCTTAGATATTGCAAACTATTCACAATACTTACAAAATAATAATACAGTTTTTATACAAAAAATATAAAAAGGCCTGAACTCAATTCATGATCAAATCCTCATGTATATAATACTATGTATAGGTAGGTATGTATATTTACTCTATTTAATGCAAGTGTAGGAGATTCAAATATTCGTATTTACATTAAAATTTATTTTTATATAATTGCTCCCTTAGGTAAATATCTACAAGATTTTGTGACATTATAATCTAGTTTCAAAAAAATTCGTTACAGGGAACATTTTTTGTGTAAAAATTATCATATTATTCAACTACTTTAGTGCCTTGCGATTTTTGTAAAAAGCACTGGCAAGAATAGCACATTGATACTTAAAATAGGCTATAAGGACTTGTATCCAGTAGCTGTTAAATAAATTAAAAAAAGTTTCGTTTGTACCACAGAGTAAATAGAATTTTAGTTTTTTTACACCAATCCCAAGGCACCATAAATGCATTACTCTTAAAATGTGCAAATGTGTAGTGAGTGTCTTATGTAACACTATTACTAGTAAAGCGTTAATTATTATTGTATCATACGAGTTTTGAGCTCTTCCTCCATTTTCATATGAAATTATGCCTACCGACTTCATTCCGAACCTATGAGAGGACCTGACAATATGTGGGTATATAGATAAAAAAATATAATAAGAATTAAACTTAATAAAAATTTCAAATGTATATTGCAAGTGTCCAATTTCCAAAGGGACATTTTGTTGAAAAGAAATTCGTATGGTCTTCATTTTGCTAGCCTAACATATCTCTTTCCAGTACTAGAATATAAAAGTGATAAACACAAATTACCAGGCATATAATAAGGTACCTAGTAAGTGCACAATTAAGGGCATTGATACTGTAAAAATCCATCAAACTACCAAAAATTTGCTTAGTATTTTTTTTGACACTCCTGTAGTATTTAAGTTTCAGGGCCTTATTATTTTCTATATTAATTTGCAATGGAACAGCCAGATTATTGTCAAAAATAATGGAGTACACATACTGGAATGTATAGGCATGTTCATACCTATAATTGTCAGACTTTGTTACACTACATCACTGGATACTAATAAATCATAGACCATGGTAACCACCTTCCATGAAAAAAAAATGAACAGCACAATGTCAGGCTCTCTCTTCTTTCTCAATACTCCTCGATATGTAGACTTAACATACAGATATGACTCCACTTGACTAGTACAGTTTATAATCACAATTGACAATTAACTTGTCTTACTATTATGGTTAGTGGTGCTCTTAGACTTAGTATCGTGAGGCGGTAACGGCCTTGCCACACCAACCTTCACAATACCTCTCGGAGCACCCTTTAGAGCTTGCACAGCCTGATCGAGCGTCGCATTTTTAATACTGACTCCGTTCACAGACATCACTCTGTCTCCCGGTGATATTTCACCAAGTTTCTCTGCTACTCCACCTGGCACTAAACTTCTCACCACTATTACCGTTCCTTGAGGGTCTACAGGGTCCTGGTAGTCTAATATTGAGAAGCCTAAACCTTGATCACCTTTAAGAAGTTCTACAATATCTTCTTTACTCTGCCACATTGCTAAGCCTGACACACACTCCAAAGATCTGGATTTCTTTGAAAGTCCAGAATGGTTTGTGAGTGTTGCAGTGCTAGATGTGTTGATAGACGTATCTGACTGCGCTTTCACAAAAGTAGTCAAGTTATTCAAGCTGCCTGATATTATCTTCCGAGCTTCAAAGCCTTCCCGGTCAGGTGCTAGGTTTATCAATGGTCGGGGACCACTATCCACACTGCTTCTTGCACACACTAACCTAACTCTATTAGGAAGATTTTTCAATATAGTTACAACCTCTGTATGAGTTAGACCGTGAAGTCGGTACTCGTTGGCTTCTAGAAGTTCATCACCGGCTGATAATATACCTTCTTGACCAACCGGGCCTTCTGGGAGTACAGATCTGATATAATGATGAGGTCTAACTTCTTGACCACCTTCTACGTCTACTGTACCTTCAAGACTGATACCCAGACCCTCAAGTTTATGGACCTCGGCAATCACAACCTCCTTGTCAGGCCCTACTTCTTCCTCCCACTTTTTCTTTAAGTCTTCTACATTAACAGCCAATATTTCATCAAATCTTCTGTCTAATTCTTCTTGAGTAGGTTCATCTTCTTTTTCACCAACTTCTAAAACACCGGAGTCTATTGTAGTATTGGATTCTGGTTCAGGTTCAATTTCTATAGTACTATATTCTGCTTGGGAAGGCACTGGGAACCAGGACAAGGTTGTAGTAGAAGGTGAAGGTGATGACGGACGCTCCTCGTTGAAGATAGCCAACTGAAGATGCTCATACTTTGGACCACGTAAATATCTCTCTAATACTAAGTGCACAGATATGCCCGTGTTTCTTAAAACCTCAACAGCCTGTGGATTAGTCTTGTCCGCTAAAGACACTCCATCTACTTCTATTATTCTATCATTAACCTTAATTCTACCACTCTGCTCAGCACTGCTCCCTTCAATAATACTTTTCACGAATATTCCAGATAATTCTTCTTTTTCACACACATAGCCCGCAACCGTAATACCTAATCCATACACATTCTTATTTAAATCCACATGAATTACTTCAATCTCGGGCGAGTTAGTGATCTCTACAGGAACCGTTATTGTAATAGAAGGTGATATAGCATCAGATATGATGGGATGGTCTGGTATCTGCTGGGGGTTGATACCAATAACACTTACAGCAGCCGCTACTAAGTTTGTTTCATCGTTACCATTCTGACCATTGATATAATCTGTGTAGCACTGAGACAGATCATACACAGCACCATAACCGGTCTCGATAAGATGCCGGTCGAGAAGTTCTGGGTCGGCGAGGATCTTTGTAGGTACGAGCGCGGTGCCTGGTAGCGGAGCCCGCAATGCAGCAGCCGGATCTGCGGGCCTAGCGACTAAAAGACGCACGGACGGTCCTGTCTGACGCAACACAGCGGCGACCTGCTCTGATGTGAACCCGCGGAGGTTGACAGAGCCGACCTGCAAGACGTGGTCACCGCTCTGCAACCTCCCGTCCTTGTCAGCGACTCCTCCCGGTAACACGTACTTTATCACTACTCCGGTGCTTCGCCCGCCGACTAGGTTGAACCCGAGCCCGTTGCCATCGTTCGTAAGCTCAACAACTTCGACCTGCGCCCACTCCGTGCTCAGCACCATCGCGGTTCGCCTCACCATCAGGGCACTCCCGACGTTACGTGATGCAGCGAGCGCGCGTCGCGCGGAGGTTATGAGCCCCCAGCGCCCACATTGTCTCGTTTACGTCACGGTTACCGACACAAAACGACCGCCGAATGTAAAAAAATCAACGCGAACCGTTGTTAACGTAAAAATTTTGTAAATTATATGTATGACATTTACATACTTGCTGAAATCGGAGACAGCAGAATGTGGCCAGCCGCACGCAGGTGTTCCCGTCGAATAAAATTTATTTCTACTATTTCTGTAGTAATGTCATTTATTGGAATTTTTGTATCATATTTAAATGTTTAAGTAATATATTTTTACATACAAATTAAAGCAAAGTAGGTAATAAGTGAATATTTTGTTCCACATTGAATTATTATATACATATACATTATAACTCTAAATTACTCAACTTTCAAAACATCAAAATTGATTGTGAGAAAAACTTCCTGTAAAAGTGAGGTTGTGTACTGTTATCAATTAATTAAATGAGCAACATTTATTCCAAAGATGAAAAATGTAAATAAAGATTATAAAAGTTGAAAAATAAAATACTTGGCTCACATAAACTAGCGACATCTGTTGAAGTTAGAAACGAAAATGCTTTCACGTGAATCGTGGATTGTTGAACTTCAAATCCGTGTTCAAGTTGACTGACTATTATTTCTACTTGTCACTAGATGGCAGACTTAACAAGCCCTTGGGCTTTGTAGATAGATGTCACTACTAGTTCATTTAGGCGATTGGCACACTGCAACGCTCGACGCGGCGTCGTTCGTAGACGCGCGTGGACGCGGGTAGCTAGTATAGTCCGAGAGATATTAGAATTTTTTGGTAGGTAGGTGTGTGAAGTAATCTAAAATTTTGAGAAAAGTAAAGTAAAGCCATCCGACCATTAGCTCGATAGCCCACACTATATTAAGAACGCTAGAGATGAAAAGAAAATGATTAGAAGTGCAAGCTATTTTCGACTTATTGACATGATATAGTAACTATTTTTTTTTCTTATATTTGTGATCAGCGTCATCTATTAACGCGAAAAGAAATGTAACTAAGAAAATGCCATTTAGGTTGAAAGTCGCTTGCAGTCTCTGCGTGTTCCGATAACGAGCCAAAACAGTGGTGTCGGCTCCAATACCCGATATTGGGCATCGATATTTGACTTCCTCCGATCTCGGATATCGGATATTGGATATCGGACGTCAGTTGATGTGAAAGCGCTCTAAATTTGCCGTTAAATAGTCATGTTGCATTGCAATAATATTAATTTAAAATTCGTCTCAAATACCTACACAGAAATTTCTAACAGCTCTCGGACTAAAAATCCCTCGAAAAACACGCGCGTGAATGCAGATTTCAGTGTGCCATACCTCGCGTTTTCTGCTTGTACGCGCGTATTCTGCGGCAACGCGCGTGATTGCGTTGTCAGGGTGTGGGACCCCGCGTTTTTCTATACAAAATGAGCTCCGTAGAGGCGACGAGCGCGACGCCGCGTCGACGCAACAACGCTCGACGCCGCGTCGCGCGTCGCAGTGTGCCAATCGCCTTAATGTGAAGTGAAGTTATACTTTAGGCGATTGGCACACTGCAACGCTCGACGCGGCGTCGGGCGTCGACGCGCGTTGGCGCGAGAGAGCTAGTATAGTCCGAGAGATATTAGAATTTTTTTGGTAGGTTGTGTGAAGTAATCTAAAATTTTGAAAAAAGTAAAGTAAAGCCATCCGGCCATTAGCTCGATAGTCTAGACTATATTAAGAACGCTAGAGATGAAAAGAAAATGATTAGAAGTGCAAGCTATTTTCGACTTACTGACATGACATAGTAACTATTTTTTTTTCTTATATTCATGATCAGCGTCATCTATTAACGCGAAAAGAGACGTAACTAAGAAAATGCCATTTAGGTTGAAAGTCGCTTGCAGTCTCTGCGTGTTCCGATAACGAGCCAAAACAGTGGTGTCGGCTCCAATAACCGATATTGGGCATCGATATTTGACTTCCTCCGATCTCAGATGTCGGATATTGGATATCGGACGTCAGTTGATGTGAAAGCGCTCTAAATTTGACGTTAGTTGCATTGCAAAAATATTAATTTAAAATTCGTCTCAAATACCTACACAGAAATTTCTAACAGCTCTTGGACTAAAACTCGCGCGTCGCAGTGTGCCAATCGCCTAAGGCGATTGGCACACTGCGACGCGCGACGCGGCGTCGAGCGTTGTTGCGTCGACGCGGCGTCGCGCTCGTCGCCTCTACGGAGCTCATTTTGTATAGAAAAACGCGGGGTCGCACACACTGACAACGCAATCACGCGCGTTGCCGCAGAATACGCGCGTACAAGCAGAAAACGCGAGGTATGGCACACTGAAATCTGCAATCACGCGCGTGATTTTCGAGGGATTTTTAGTCCGAGAGCTGTTAGAAATTTCTGTGTAGGTAATTGAGACGAATTTTAAATTAATATTATTGCAATGCAACATGACTATTTAACGGCAAATTTTTTGGCTTTCATATCAACTGACGTCCGATATCCAATATCCGACATCCGAGATCGGAGGAAGTCAAATATCGATGCCCAATATCGGGTATTGGAGCCACACCACTGTTTTGGCTCGTTATCGGAACACGCAGAGACTGCAAGAGACTTTCAACCTAAATGGCATTTTCTTAGTTACGTCTCTTTTCGCGTTAAAAGATGACGCTGATCACGAATATAAGAAAAAAAATTAGTTACTATGTCATGTCAATAAGTCGAAAATAGCTTGCACTTCTAATCATTTTCTCTTCATCTCTAGCGTTCCTAATATAGTATGGGCTATCGAGCTAATGGTCGGATGGCTTTACTTTACTTTTCTCAAAATTTTAGATTATTTCACACACCTACCTACCAAAAAAATTCTAATATCTCTCGGACTATACTAGCTCCCCGCGTCGACGCGCGTCGACGAACGACGCCGCGTCGAGCGTTGCAGTGTGCCAATCGCCTACAGACGAAGCATATTTCGCAATATTTTGTGTTTTTCTATCGTTTTCGGCATCCTATACTACTATATCTATCTTCTATATATATAAAAATCAATTGCTGTTCGTTAGGCGATTGGCACACTGCGACGCGCGACGCGGCGTCGAGCGTTGTTGCGTCGACGCGGCGTCGCGCTCGTCGCCTCTACGGAGCTCATTTTGTATGTAAAAACGCGGGGTCCCACACACTGACAACGCAATCACGCGCGTTGCCGTAGAATACGCGCGTACAAGCAGAAAACGCGAGGTATGGCACACTGAAATCTGCCATCACGCGCGTGTTTTTCGAGGGATTTTTAGTCCGAGAGCTGTTAGAAATTTCTGTGTAGGTAATTGAGACGAATTTTAAATTAATATTATTGCAATGCAACATGACTCTTTAACGGCAAATTTAGAGCGCTTTCACATCAACTGACGTCCGATATCCAATATCCGATATCCGAGATCGGAGGAAGTCAAATATTGATGCCCAATATCGGGTATTGGAGCCGACACCACTGTTTTGGCTCGTTATCGGAACACGCAGAGTCTGTAAGCGACTTTCAACCTAAATGGCATTTTCTTAGTTACGTCTCTTTTCACGTTAATAGATGACGCTGATCACGAATAGGTATAACAAAAAAAATTAGTTACTATGTCATGTCAATAAGTAGAAAATAGCTTGCACTTCTAATCATTTTCTTTTCATCTCTAGCGTTCTTAATATAGTCTGGGCTATCGAGCTAATGGTCGGATGGCTTTACTTTACTTTTCTCAAAATTTTAGATTACTTCACACACCTACCTACCAAAAAAATTCTAATATCTCTCGGACTATACTAGCTCTCTCGCGTCCACGCGCGTCGACGCCCGACGCCGCGTCAAGCGTTGCAGTGTGCCAATCGCCTTACTATATTTTTAATGGTCAGGGTACTGTCATTTTTTTTGTAAATACGTACATTATTATTATATTCACACTGTTTCATGATATGTTTTCTGTAATATACATTATAATCTGTACGTAAGTATGTATTTAGAAAAATCAAGCATGTGTCTCCACATTTTAGATCCCATACCACAGAATAGATAATATGTAGTACTAGCGTACCCATACCTAAAGAGTTGGGTTCAGATATCGCTGTGTAAAATGCCTAACCTAGAATATGCCTAAAGTCAGACTAAGACTAAGTAAATTAAGAATAAAATTACTAGGTACCTAACTCTAAATTTTACTGTAAGGGAAAGGTCGTGAGTTCCAATGTTTTCGAACTTAAAAGTTAGCATAATAAATGGGTTACCTATCTTAATCCCGAATTTTAATATTCCGAATATCATAATCCAGAAAACGTTTGGCCATTTATTCATAATCCCGGTTTTCCAAATTCCGAAGTTTTATTTGCCATATAATCGCAACTCCGAATTTCATTTTCCTATTTATTCATTTGTACGACGTTTTATAATCCAGACGAACTGAAACACCAGACGAACAGAAACACGAAATCTAAATGCACAAAATCCAGATGACCGTAATCCATATGCACGAAAGCCGAATTTTTAAAACACAAATTTTTGAAATGCAGAATGCAGGAAACATATCTCTCGCACCTCGGCAGACATTAGAAATGTGGCTGGACAATGACAGATTCAATCAATCAGTTTCATAGCCTCGACATATTATGCTTTTTCACGACTCCATAGATTATTATCATCCTTGTGAATGTAGCCGGGACTAATTCCAATAATTTTACTATTATTTTGTTTTTATTGACTGTCATACTCGCGGCCGCCTCTGAAAACCAGCGCTGTCCGCGTGCACTACTACGCCGACAGCATTTACGCTGAGAGGCGACCAGAATTTTATTATGCACAGTTGTGTTCTTTTTTTATTATAATTTTTTGTGTGCATAATAAAAAATACTTTCTTTCTTTCTTTTCTTTCTCATTCGAGGGGTTGACCCCAGAGTTTGTGCTTCGCTTAAAAATAATGTAAGTAGCTTTGCTTTTTCGACTACATTGGGAGCGACTGCCATCTGCCCTCCTAGTTTGAGTTGTGGTTAGTTGCCAACGAGAGTTGTTCTAGGTATTAAATTAATAAAAAGAAAGAACATAATTCTGTATGGGTAAAAATTAATTGTTTATTATTATTAATAAACTTGAAACTATATTCAAATAACACGTAAAGTCCTTATTATTAAACAACTAGCTTTTGCCCGCGGCTCCGCCCGCGTGGATGTCGGTTATCGCGACAAAACATAGCCTATGTCCTTTCTCAAGGTCTAGTCTACCCCTATACCAAATTTCATCAAAATCGGTTCAGTGGTTTAGGCGTGAAAGCGTAACATACAGACAGACAGACAGACAGACAGAGTTACTTTCGCATTTATAATATTAGTATGGATAATAATTATGGTCCATAAAATAACAGGGTACAGTTAACCTGTGCTAATCAAACAACCCGCCCCTGATAGCTCCCGGTGCAAAAGTGCCCATCACACTTGCTGCCTTCCCACGCTAGATGGCGATAGCCAGCCTTAGCACGAGGAACAATCCGGAACGAGAGTCACCGGTCGCCTCGGTGAGCCTCTGTCCACCAAAATGGGTTAAATGTACAGGTGAACGGAATAATGTATGGAATTTGTAATTTATTATTTTTTTCACTAAATTACACGGCCCACCTGATGGAAAGTGGATACCGTGGTTATGGACGTGTGTAACACCAGCGGCGTTGCACTCGCTCCGAAAGCGCTGGGAAGCGCCCTGTAAGAACTTTTTAATGTCCTTCTTGAAGAACTCCATATTGTAGTCACTTGGAAAAACCACGACAGGGAATTCATTACACAGCTCTAGGGTTGCCACCTTTTTTTCTTCCAGTTAAACTAGTTTTTTTTTTCGTGCGGAAATCCCCTCGGATACCCCCCTGCCGGAGCCGGAAGGGGAGTTTATGTCGGACTCGAACCGACTAAAACCGCACGCCGACTGGGTCGTGGTGCTAGGCTGGAGGTGAGGTTGTCATCGACATATCCCTCGCACCCCGGCTGACACAGTTACATTGGTTAGTATAGGTGAGTAAAAGAAAACGCAGTACAAAAATAAAGTACAATTTATTTTTCTACTATCATAGAGATGAGAAATTTGAATTGATTCAGGTGTGTAGTAGCTCACTTGGAAGAGCATTCCCCCTGTAAGGGAAAGGTCGTGGGTTCAAGCATAGAAGGCATAAAATTAAAACACGCTTAGGTTATGTAAAGTTTTATTAGGTGCTTAACTAGCTGTTGCTTGTGGCTTCGTCTGCGTGGGATTTTGATCACTTTCCCGCTACCCATGGGAACCTACGTCCGGGATAAAAAGTAGGTAGCCTATGTTTGATTCTAGTAGACTGTAAGTGAAAGAAGAATAATCTTCATAAAGGACATTTTTGTAATAGGTTTTTATTATCGTGCGCAAAATCCCCACAGATAGGTACCACCCCCACGGAGCAGGTGGAGGCGGTTATGTCGGACTCGAACCGACCAAAACGCACGCCGTCTTGGGTCCTTGGTTGCCGGAGGTGAGATTGCCGAAAGCATATCTCTCGCACTCCGGCAGACCCAGACCCCCTTCGGGTTGTGGGGACCTTGGTGTCCCCAACTAGCCCCGGGTACGGGGGAGGCCACGGTAATCACGTTCCATTGAACGTGATTACCGTGGCCTACGGACGTCTGCAACACCAGAGGAATCACACTCGCGCTGCCGACCCTGTAAACACAGAGTTTCTGAGCTATCAGTGCAGTAGACCAAGCAGGGCAAGCCTTTGGCTACCCCCTGACAGTACAAAATCTCTTCAGCAGTGGCGAAAGGCGAAAATGTTCAAAAAGAAAGCCGGTGAGACTAACGAAACAGGTGTATGAGGCGAGTGGGGATGGTACCGTCGGAAGAGGAAGACCTGGGCGCACATACCTGGACCAAATCAGGGAAGTGTCAGAAAAGGGGCCCTAAACCGACGAGCGTGCATGAAGAATGTAATCAGAGTGAATTAAGCGAGAGTAGTGTGTCAGGATTGTAGTAAATGGAGATCCGTGAACTCTGCCTACCCTTATGGGAAACAGGCGTGATTTTATGTATGTATGTACGTATGTAGGAAGCCGGTGGATAAATATCTTCGGTGCCTCTTATGAAACAACTATAGCAATTTTGTATGAACTTCTGGTTGTTCTGATTATAGAAACTGAATTTCATATACTTAGGTACGGAATGTCAGTTACTACCAATGGTTTGTCTACCACTGTTCCACTTTGCAGAGCCGCCAGGAAGCCGGTTAAAGAGACTACTATCCAGTGGGCTCGAATTGCCTCAGATTCTATCGTGATTTATTTTGTTATTTATTAATTTTTTTGTTTTGTATTTTTCGAGCTGACCCGGCGAACTTCGTACCGCCAATGTTTTCCCGCCCGCGTGGCATCCGATCCCATTCCCGCTGCACTCTCTACTATATTAAACATGTATTATACATATAAAGCTTCTTCCTGAATTACTCTATCTATTAAAAGAATCCGCATCAAAATCTGTAGCGTAGTTTTGAAGATATAAGAGAGTTGAGACGTATATACCAGAACAGGTGCGAAGATCACGTATTTTCCGGCACTAGGCGGCACTTAGTCCGTAAAGTCTCAAGAGACTAGTCCATGAAGTATATGAAGTATCAGAGTAAAGTACCACACTCACACACCACACAGTATTCCGTTCCGTACGTATAATCTAGAACAACATTCGCGGAACAGTCTGTTTCACTTACTCATACTTAAAATCGCGTCTTGCTATCTTGCTCATTCATAACACAATGCTAACAAACAACTTATTTTAGGTACGTATTTCACGATACGTGACGAGAGCTAAACAACGCAATGTATACTTTGTCTCGCTCCCTCGGTATAGCTACCGCCATATATTTTGTACCAATCCGAGTGCACCAAGGTCTCATTCCTCTCGCAACTTAGATCCAAGATATGTGACAGTGATTATACTTGTGTACGAGCTTACCGGTGAAAACTGGTTTGTGCGGCCGCGGCTGACTTAAATTTTTTGACAAGTACTTAGGTATAATTTCGCTTCGCAGTATTTCGGTTTTGTTTTAAATGCATTTTGTTCGAAGATTAAAACTTAAAACTTTCTATAGGTATTAGATGTACTGTGTAGTCCGGTTATAATAACTGCTTTTGATAGTTTCGATTAATAATTGATTTGAATTTTTTTTTGTTGTGTTTACGTACGTACTTTTTAATTCCAAATGGCACCCAAAGGTAGCAGTATAGCTTGGTACCACTTTATAGATAAAGGGGAAAGTATGGCCGAATGCAAAATTTGCAAGATGAAATTAAGTTTTAAAAGCTCGGTATCAAATTTGACGAAACATTTAAAAAAGAAGCATCCACTAATTAATTTAGTGAGAAGAGATGTTGTCACTACTGTGCCTGCGGAAATTACCCAAGAGTCTTCACCAAATCAGATATCTGAACCAAATCCGATTCCCTCCACCTCCGGTGTCTCTACTTCGGGCACAATATCAGCTGATCATACAGGCAGGGTGCGTGTGGTGCAGTCAGGGTCAAGAAACATTGCATCATATATTTATAAAAGGAATGCGGATAAGTGTAAATCTGACATTGATCAGCTTATTATGGACCTATTCATAATGGACTTCCAACCATTCCGTATCTTGGAAGACAAAGGATTTAGAAAATTACTTCAATCTGCCTTCCCTTTTTACACTATCCCGTCGAGGAAATTTTTTTCAAATAATATATTGCCCGGCCGTTACGAAAGTTTACGAATCACAAAAATGCAAGAAGTGAAGAATGAAGTGCAATCGATATGTTTAACAGCTGACGTATGGACGTCGAGTACTAGCGACTCTTAAATGGCCATTACCGGACATTATATAAATAAAGGCGAATGTGTTTTGAAATCCCTTTTATTAGAGTGTGTTCTTTTAGAAAATTCACACACAAGCGTAAATTTAGCTAACGAAATGTTACGTGTCGCGGAAGAATGGCAAATAACACAAAAAATTATATTGGCTGTCAGCGATAATGGCGCCAATATAAAAAAAGCCATAGAAAAAGAGTTAGGGTGGAAGCATTTTGGCTGCTATGCCCATACTCTAAATTTAGCAGTCCAAGAAGCGTTACATAGGTCGGTAGAAATAGATGCCGTAATTAATAAAGTAAAAACATGTGTTGCATATTTTAAAAGGTCTGCGCAAGCTTGGGAGAAATTGAAAAAATTCCAACTTCAAGCTGGTAAAGTAGTAAAAAGGCCATTGCAAAATGTTGCCACCAGGTGGAATTCCACTTATTATATGCTCCAGAGATTCCTTGAAATTAGAGAAGAGGTGAACAGTTCTCTGTCCAACTTAAGTGCTACTGCTATGACTTTAACGTCAGTAGACTGGGACATATGTGAGGGTGTATGTAAATTATTAAAACCATGTGAAGAAGTTATAAAGGAGGTTGCCGGTCAAAAATACGTCACAGGCAGTATCATTATTCCAATTACCACAGGGTTACTAGCATCAGTTGAAAATTTAGATTTACAAAACGAAATTATTGCAGTTCAAAGTCTACAACAGGACCTAATAGGGGCCTTGAAAAACAGATTCGCGAATTTAAACCGTAGTCGTACTTTTACCATATGTATGTTCCTGGATCCCAGGTTTAAACTCTATTTTGAAGACCAACATGTGGCCGATTCTACCAAACAAAATGTAATCCAATTAGTAGCAGCTGAAATTAATAAACAATCACAGAACACCGAAGAGGTAGAAGTAGAGCCCACGGCTGCTTGCACGATTGCTTCGCAAAGTTCTCTATGGAGTCACTATAGACAAAAGATGAAAAATCTTCAACCCGCAGGAACTACGCAGTCACGAGCTATTGTGGAAGTGCAGAGATATTTGGAGGAGAAGCTTGTGATGCCAGGTGAGGATAATTCGCCACTCAACTGGTGGAAACAGCGAAGAGCCATCTATCCAAATCTATATAATCTTGCCGTTACTAAGCTCAATGCTATGGCAACAAGCGTCCCTTGCGAAAGAATATTTTCTGCATGCGGAATATTACTAAATGATAGAAGAACACGACTGGGGTACCGAAAGGTGCAACAGTTGATGTTCTTAAATCAAAATAGTTAATAGAAATATATAAAAATGCATAAAAAAAAATAAAAAAAAATAAGAAAAAAAACTTAAAAAACAAAAATCTCAAAAAATATCAAAAATTCAAAATGGAAAAACACGACTGGGATACCGAATGGTGCAACAGCTGATGTTTTCAAATCAAAATAGTTAATGAAAATATATAAAAATGCATAAAAAAAAATAAAAAAATAAAAATAAAAAAAACTTAAAAAACAAAAATCTCAAAAAATATCAAAAATTTAAAACGAACAAAAAATATCAAAAATTTAAAACTAAAAAAAAAATTTTTTTGTAAATATACTTGATTTTGTAAATAGTCATACATCAATTGAAATCTTTTAAATACGCCTGCTTACCATTTTTTGTGTAACCTACCTACAGATAATAATTTTATAATTAGTAAGTTGACAGTCCTAAGCCTGTAAAAAAAGTATGAAGGAAAGATTTCATTTCTTCTGTGATTTTATTGTCGTTTTAGAGATAAAGATTTTGGGCACACTGGTAGTATTCATTTGGCATTTTTTTTCTTATAACAAACCTATACATTATTCCGTTCAACTTTACCTACATTATTCCCATACATAAGACATTTATTTCTTTCGCCAAATTACCTAATACTTTCAGATGATTTTGCAATCGAAACTGTGCCCAAAACGCATATAAAATCGCACAGTAGGTACTTATTTGCTATAAGTACAAATGGCCAATATCAAATATTAGTCAGTAAAAAAAACGTAAACATACATTAGGTACTAAGTACATACAATACCTAATGAGTATAATTCATAAAGTTCTGCTAGATACCTACGTACTATCTAAATATTGTATTGTATCATATTCACGAAGTCCACCTAGTCCCAATACTCTCTATCACCGACGATACGCTTACCGATTGGGACTAGGTGGAACAGGTATTTGGATCAAGTATTTTAAGAGAATAGGACTAGGTGCACCTAGTCTCTGTTTTACCTAGTCCAACCCATCTCTAACTGCATACATAGGGACGGACAGATGCGGAAAGCTTTATACTATGTAGTGATGGCAGTGATGGTAAGTATTCATACTTAAGGTAAGCCTAAAAAGTAACTAACCTAGTTGTAGGCAATAGTACAACCTCCTACAACAACACTTTAATGTAACGTTAACACTAATCCATACTTAATATTATAAATGCGAAAGTAACTCTGTCTGTCTGTCTGTCTGTCTGTATGTTACGCTTTCACGCCTAAACCACTGAACAGATTTTGATGAAATTTGGTATAGGGGTAGATTAGACCTTGAGAAAGGACATGGGCTATGTTTTGTCGCGATAACCGACATCCACGCGTGCGGAGCCGCGGGCAAAAGCTAGTTCAATATAGTTCAGGTACTTTGAATATCACGAAATAAGAAAACTAAGGAGTAAGGAAACTATAGTTCACGAATTACTTAAAATTGATGAATCTATGTAACTAATCCATACTATCCATACTAATATTATAAATGCGAAAGTAACTCGGTCTGTCTGTCTGTATGTTACGCTTTCACACCTAAACCACTAAACCGATTTTGATGAAATTTGGTGTAGGGGTAGATTAGACCTTGAGAAAGGACATAGGCTATGTTTGGTCGCGATAACCGACATCCACGCGGGTGGAGCCGCGGGCAAAAGCTAGTAATAAACAAATAAATAAATATTTTACAACATTCTACACAACGCTATCTAGACTCATGGTAAGCTTTTCTAGCTTGTGTTATGGAATCTAGAATGCGGATAAACATACTTATATACTTTTTTTTTTGTAAATACATACATATTATACATAGAAACACCCAGACCAATGCAAATAGTCATATTCATGCATACAAATATTTGCACTGAGCGGGAATCGAACCTGCGCCTCCTGCGTGGCAGTTACAGAAACTGGCGACCTAGGGAAACTGACGAGTGCCTCCCCGACCCCTTCAAATTACAACTGCCTACCATGTTTAATCATGGCTGTTGAGAAATTACCACTGCCTCGGGCTAGTGTACCTAAATAACGTTCTTTTTTTTAGACTATCGCGATGAAATATCATAGTTTTTAAATAATAATTCAGGACTTGATGCGATAAATAATAAAAAGATCATGCCGTGTTGATTCCCTGTGGAGTAGAATAGGACTACCCCAGCTCTTCCCGGGGGTGTCGTAAAGACTAATGGATAGGGCTGTACTCCATCCCTGTCGGATGGAGAACAGAATTCTTGAATGAATTTTACAGCATTAAGTACCTATGCTAACTATACAAATCGAATACATAAGGCTGGTTTTATCGTCACGCCGCTTGGCGCGCTGTTGAGCAGCGCGCTGTTAACAGCACGCGTTTGAACAGCGGTGCTCTATAAAACGAGATTAGTAGCACGCGTTCCGCTGCTGGGAGACAGTCGTGTACAATATTATGAAGGTTAATGCGAGTCGAGTACTGGCTATTTACTTTTTATGGAAAAGAAGGCAGGGAAGGCGAAAAAGAGTAGTTTCAATTCCTTTCCAATTTCTTCCCAGGTTTTATTTTTTGCATCCTTATTTTTGTATAATTCATCGACCGGGTCCCATAAACACCTTCTGGATCGAACTACCTCGATTACTCGTCCTGTATCGATGTAATTCATTTCTTACACAATTATAACTACGGCGCGTCTCAACAGCGTCACACTAAAACGCACACTGGCCGTAAAAGCGAATGAGCAGCGCGCGTTTGGATAGCGCTGTCGAACATCGCGCGTTTATTAAACGGCGCTGCCCAAGCGCGCGACACAAAAACGCAACTTCTACTCCCATATATCTCTGAACGCGCGCGCTCCAACGGCGCTGCCGAAACGCGTAATGATAAAACCAGCCTAAGGAAAAAGAATCTTTTCGGGCGGGACTCGAACCCACGATCTTTCCCTTACGGGGGGAATGCCTTGACCAAATTGGGCTACCGAGACATGCCCGATATGATTCGCCTTAAAGACGGATAAAAAGGGAAATTTGAATCACATCGGGCGCGTCTCGGTAATCGAGTTGGTCAAGGCATTCGCCCTTTAAGGGAAAGATCGCGGGTTCGAGGCCCGCCCGAGAAGATTCTTTTCCCTATGTATTCGATTTTAAGTATTCTGCTATGTATGCAATAAAATAATAGATCTATAATAATTTTGAAGATTATCTATCGGATTCCTGCCGGCTTCCTAATGGGTCATATGGTGTATGATAAAGTAAGCTCTTTTTCTCCTCCAGCTTTCCTTATAAATATTGTCGTCCTATCATGTGAAGTAGGATTCCCGGCAGAGTAGAATTTGTACCACCTATCTCTTACCATGCGGCGTCGTACAGTCCTCAACAAAAAAAATGTTGACGAACAAAGTAAAGAAAGAAAGAAAGAAAATATTTTTATCCGGCACCATATAGTGTGACAACAACATAAAAAAGTATATAAGTAAGAAAAGAAAAAAAAAATATCATGTCGCAATAATCACGCCTTCATCCCTGGAGGGTTCGGCAGAAGTGAATTAACACCCACTTTTCACCAATCATTGTTTTATGTCCACGTAATAGGGGCTGAGCCTTGTACAAGTACTCAAAATGATCTTAATTTTGTTTTCTGACCCCCTTCCAGTTGACCGACTGTTCTGATACTTGGTACACACCTTTAGTTCAGACAATAATACGTAAGTACATACATACATACATACATAAACTCACGCCTGTATTAGGCAGAGGTGTGTTAGGTGGTGTGTCTGTGTTTCTGTATGGTTGTATGAAAGGGTTTTGCTTGCATTGAAGCCAATGACCTCGTTCCAGAGGGTTTGTTTCAGGCGGATTTTCACTGTTCCCCCAGTAAAAATCCTTCTCCCAGTTCGTCGGGTATTGTTACGTGAACACTGGTTCCGGTAATAAAAAATGAAAACATTTTCGCGGTCATTACCTTAAAAGGTAATGACCGCGTTCACTACCCAGTGATGGGGTACGCGCCGCAATCGCGAGATACCGGTATTTACCGTTTATTACTGCTATGTTCAAATGTTTTCATTTTTTATTACCGGAACCAGTGTTCACGTAACAGGTGCTAGCACCCACATTTCGCCAGTTTATGTTTAGGTCCCAATGTCCTATTGCCATTAACCGGGCACTTATAAACCTGCGATAAATACACACTTAACTTCGAAAAGCATCGAAAATTCATTGGTGTGTGCCATGGTAAACCTGGGATCGAACCCGAGACCTCGTCTCAGCAGTCAATTACCCATACCACTAGGCTACCGCAGATCCATATATACATAAGTAACTACTATTTAAATCAATAAAAGTTTAATTTGCTCTTAATACGAGAGTTTTAAAATTTATTTGAGACTTCGTCATCAAGATATTTATGACGCTGACTGTACAAGGCGACTAAGGGATAGGGCTGTTTAATATCAGGCAGATACACAGCCCAGTCTCATCCTCAGATGCATGACTCGAGTCAACAATAGAGCCTGGTATACGGCAATAGGCTCACCCCCTATTAAGTACGTGGACAGAAAACAAGGATTATACAGAAAGGTGGGTAAGGCGTGATTATAATGATTATATGATGACTGACTGTTACTCGCGGCACCGCCCGCGTGGATTTCTGATTGCTCATCGCTGATAGTAGCGTGATGATATGATAGCCTATGTTGGTACCTAATAACGTAACTTTATATAGGTAAAAGATTTATTGAAATAGGTCCAGTAGTTTTTGAGTTTATTTGTTACTTTTTTTTTATAAAGCACACTTCAATTTGACTTCACCTCGCCTGAAGGTAAGATAAAGGCAAAGTCTCGGAAAGGGTCACCATCGTAAACATGTACCATGTTAACAGTGGTGGCACTCAGCTTGACGGCTTCATCAGATGCCTTTTCACGCCCCGCATAAAGGACCCGGGACTGTAGGAAGAATGAAACACGTGAGCTGGCAGGGAGTTCCCGGTTTTAATGGTCCGCACCATTAAGACCGGGAACTCCCTACCAGCTAGGAATGAGTCACTGAAAAGTTTACGGACAATAATATAAAATCTTTCCTCTTTTTAATATTAGTTTATAGGTATGTGAAGCCACCGAAAGTGATACCACAGAGTGGAGAATAAATACTAAAGTACTATACTACTTTAGTACCTACCTATTTATTCTGTGTCTCAGTAAGAGTACACTTTTTAAAATTGGAATTTTTTTTTTCATGCAAGTGGTAACTCTGAAATTTTACAGTTGTCACCTCAGTTTATTCCGATTATTAAAAATGGAGCGCTTTTCGAAAGAACAACCCGTTACAATTATGAAAACTCATTACAAAACAATCGATTTATTGCAGCAACGATTTCCAGAACACATTTTTTTTTTTTAAAAGGAATATTAGAACCGAAGTTACTAATATTCCCTCTAACCCCTCCAACTAAGCTAAATTGCTTGTGCTAGGAGTGGGTTCACGTCGGTAGTGTAATGGCCAGGATTCGAACCCGGGACCTCTTGATCGTAAGGCCGACTCCTTAACCATTAAGCTACCGACGCTCACGAAATTCTGATTTGGCCACCAAGATCGTGTGATTTAACGCCGTGCAATTTTTTTTTTGGGGTTTTGAGAAATCTCGGGTTTGTGCGAATAAACCCGAAATAATTCATGACCGCAAATCGAAAATCTAACGCGTCATATCAGTGAGATACAGCCACATCTCTGTGCAAGAGTCATGGAAAATTTCATGAAAATGCAGGATATTTTATTCCATACTTAATCGGAACAAGTCTTCTTTAAAATACAATAAAAATATCACAACTCTGTCATAAAATACTTGCTTTAATTTTAAAATTAAAAAGTGCACTCTTATTGAGACACCCTATACCTACCTACTTAGATACCATCTCGCTCGCACGCTTTGTGGTATAAACGAGTTTGAGCGAAATGGCACTTCAGTGTTAGGCAGTTATGTGTCTTTACACACCAGTTCTATGAGTTCTGAAGCCTACATTCTACAGCTTACATTGAAGCCTAGGGTCACATACAAAATTTGATTTTTGCGGACGCAACTGCCATCTGACCTCCCTTCCAAGACTCGTCCGAATGTGCCTGCAGGTGATGTTGGACTGGTTCCCTGGTGAGGAAGGTCGAAAATCTTCATATCCGATAGGTAGGTACACCCCGTTGGCCTCGGAGAGCACGTTAAGCCGTCGGTCCCGGTTGTCATAAGAACATCTATAGTAGTAGTTATGCGTAGTTGGAGCACTAAGTTCAACAACTGGTATATATCTATATACAATACTTCAATATCGGCAATAGTTTGTGGAGGTCAAATGGCAGTCGCTTCACGCAAACTATCGTATAACCAAAACCGCAGTTAGACTGGAAAAATCGGACTCCAGACTCCATGGTGTTTATCCGCATTCTAGATTCCATAACACAAGCTAGTTAAGCTTACCATGGGTCTAGAAAGCGTTGTGTGGAATATTGTGGAATATGAAAAAAAAAGCTAGGTACGTAGGTATGAGATTGACGCTAGGAATATCTTTCCAACCTACAAATGGTTGTCCTAAGATATGTATCACGTTACTTCGTGATCAGTTAGGCATTTTTACCGGACACTAAAATCAGCGCACTTGATTTAATTTGCTGACAAAAATTTTGGAGTAGGTACCTGAATAGACAAAAACTTGGAGCTGACTAAAACTTCAAAGCTAGGTTATACCTAATGATTCGCTGATAATGAAAAGTTAAATTAGCACCAAGGTTTTATATGCGATTTATTTGCCTTTGAAAAATTGGTAACGTATAAACAGAGCCAAGACTACTTACGGGTCGATTAGAGAGTCTTATTTTCACTAGTCGGTTAATATAATTATGAGTGAATGATTGCAAATACCTACTTTAGCTATATGATGTAGCAGGTTCCTACAACACTAATCGATGATAATCAGACACAATTTCTAATAATTTGAATATATTTCACTAATTACATTACACTTTCAATTCTTAACTAATAACACTAAAGTCCATACGAGCTTAGAACTAACAGATACCTAATTCAAATAATAAAATTACGTCGAACCAAGAAACACCAAACCGTATCTAACAATAGTACAAACATCATAAACAATGCGAATACATAACAGAGTTGTCACATGTAACTGCGGGCGCGGGAGACAGCACGCGGGCGCGCCCCCCACGCGCGGCGCGACTGGCACGCCGAGCCACCGGCCCGGCCCCTGCCCCCGACACACGCCGCCCCACGCTGCGCCAATCGCGAGCCGCGGCCCGCGCAATAGGACCGCGCCCGGCCGCGGGGCGGGGCCCTTCGAGTGCCGTAACCCGCGCCAGGGGCTCCGGCCGCCACTCTCGCCCCGAGAGCCACTAGAGGCTGAGCCGTCGAGTGGCGTCGAGTGTCGGCCGGTCGGATGTCCGCGGAGGGCGGCGACTACTCGCCGTGTCCGGCGGAGGCGCTGCCGGAGCTGAGCGCCGCCGAGCTGGCGATGAGCCTGTCGCCCAAGTCGGCGCTGCTGCAGCAGAACCTGTCCCAGCTGCAGCTCCAGCACTCCACGCCCTTCTCCGTCACGGATATCCTGTCGCCGATAGAGGAGTACCGCAAGCTGGAGTTGGCGAACAACCCGCCGTCGCCGTACAGGTGCGTGGATCGATCGCCGGGAGGGGGGGAGGCGCCCTCCACCCGCTGATTTTTCGAGTGGCGAAGGTCCCGAGGAGAGTGCTTGAGCGTCGTTCGTAGTCGAAGGATATAGTTCTGTGACGTTTGTTTGTGCAGGTATGTTGTGATTAGCGGTCAAGTGGCGGTGTGTGCGCGGTCAATGATGTGGAGTAGGCGCGCGACTGGCGCTCGTCGCCCGCGCGACTGAGCGACCCTTACCGACAACGGCGAAGTCGGCGCTAGCGATTCTTTAACAATGCCGCGTATCAATGATAGTGGACTTAACATAGTACCCTGAGGGACTCCTCCATTGAGCACTGCGGTTAACAACCATGCCGGTGGAAGACCAGTACTATATGTAGGTACCTACCTATGTAGTTTAACAAATAATGTGGACGCGGCTAAATAAAACCTAGTAATGCTAAAATATTGACAAGAAAACGTATGGAGTAATTAGTTGACTTTGTTAAACAGTTCATAAAAAACTATTTTTGAAAAAGAAAATAATACTTTAAACTGAATTTAAATAATTTAATAAAATTGTTCAAAATTTTTTTTGTAAAGTATTAAAGTAACTCTAGAAAACCATGCAATATAGTTGATATTTATAAATAAATTGCATTTAATTAGGCCTAGATCAAATCAAGCTAATCCGAGTCATCTATCTAACTTGCATTGAAACACAACTTGATTTTTTTCAGTAAAAGGACACTTTGTGGTATTAAACCAAAATAAATAATCAAATTTATCCTAAATAATTGAAAGTGCGAAACAAAATTTAAATATTTTTTTGAAGATTCGAGTTCAGAAAATATAGATTAAGCTGATATTACAATTATCGCTTAGCTATTTAGTTTTATAGTTAAACAATAAACTTTATTTTCTATGAGTTAAAGAACAAGTGAAGCAAGAAAAAGAAGTTGATAAATAAAGAATTCCAAAACTTTAAAAAAAATACACAGTATAAGTATTAGTTCATGATAAGTAGGATGGTGACCAAAATATTAAATGATACAGTGACTTAGATACCTGATGTAATTCATGATTTTCAACGGAACAAATACGTAATAATGAAAATGTCAATATATATAAAAAAAAAAGACAGAACGCATTCTAGGGCCCGTATTCTAGAATGACCTGCATCTCGATTTATCTGAAGACAGATTGTATAGGCCATTTGTCAATATATCATCTGATTGTGTGATTCAGGCTGAGTGGTTCTAGAATACGGGCCTTAGACCTATAAGACACGCGTACAGTAACAAATGTATCTATTAGGTACTGATTAAAAAATTACAGCGGACAGTCATTTTACAAGTTTGAAGTTTCAGGAAATATTATCAGAAAAATTCCTTTTATATTTTTTTTTATCGAGACAGTCTTAATTCAAGCATTCATCTAGATTTTTACAACCCTTAAAAATATAGGGACTCTAAACTCTATACAAATAGCAATATCATCGAAAATATATAATCAAAAATTAGCTTTATTATGAACAGGGTCACATTTTCACGCCGTCCGCGTCAGTTTGGATATTATAAGAATTTATTGACTCTTAATATTTGTTGATTTCTCTCTTCTTATTAATTTCCTAAATCTTCGAATGTATTGCTCGGTGTACTTAACTCCTTTAATAATTCGGCTGCGTCTATGATAAGTAAAATTCGCTTTCGTAATCGTAACGACTAAAGAGATAAATTAAAAGTAATCTTATCCTATCTTCAATACGCGTGCTATTTCTGCTATTTGATTTCTCGTATTTCAAAAAGTAATTTCATAGAGGAATACATACAAAAAAGCAGTAACTGAATCCGCTGTGCTTTAGAAGTTAGTGGAGTAAGAGAAACAGACGAATATCTTTTGCCGTTATTATACAATGATGAAGCGACAAACAGGCCTAGGTATTATTGAAATTTTGTGTGCATATTGGGTAGGTCTGAGAATCGGCCAACATCTATTTTTCATAGTCCTAAATGGTGCAGCGGGAACGGGATCTAACGCCGATCGCGGGGCGGGAAAAAATTGGCGGTACGAAGTTCGCCGGGACAGCTAGTATACGATATAATCTTTCTATTCCATTTTACTAAAGTTATTTGTAGAACCGAGTTGTATCCGGGAAGATCTCCGGCAAGGAGGTGATCGCATTACATTTGCAGAAGAAGAATTCTTAGTGTCTCTTAGGTCGTAAGTCTTAGCAGTTTTCCTATCTTCTCTCTAGCAGGCTCTTTTGTCTAATTGTCTTTAGACATTTGATTTCTTTCCGATAAAATACTTCAAAACCTACAAGGACAATTTAGATCTAAAGTTAGCTTAAACATTACCTACTCTTTATTTATTTTACCATACATAAACATATATTCTGCTTGCAATATCAGTTTTCCAAGAATCGTACGTACGCACGAAACTGTTTGTTTCCACAAAAAAAAATCTTTAGAATTTGTAATTGCCATAGACTACATACACAACCTTTTGATAATAGACAATGCTTTTTTTTTAACATCCACAAGACACCCAGTCTCATAAAATATTGATGCGTCACTCGGTATAATTTAAATCAATAATTACCGATTTGCTATTGACGTTCTTTTTTATTGCGTTTACAAATTAACATCAATCCTTTTAACTGTTTGCTGTTATGACTACCTGTTTGTAGATGACGTGAATTATTGTGTGGAGGAATGAGACCAGCCCCTATAGCATACAGTGCCAAATTTGGGTCTTATCTCTTACTCAATTTAGACGATATACATATCCAGAACAATAAATAAAATGTGTCCTAAAAGTCTTGGCCGATTTCATTGGTCGAAGAGATATGAGTCTTCAGTGGCGTGCAATTGGTGACTTCTGTCTCTCGAATTTCTTTAACATATATAATACTAGCTTTTGCCCGCGGCTCCACCCGCGTGGATGTCGGTTAGGTATCGTGACCAAAAGCCTATGTTCTTTCTCATGGTCTAATCTACCCCTATACCAAATTTCATCAAAATCGGTTCAGTGGTTGAGGCGTGAAGACCTACCCTTCCGACTCCAACAGGGGGAGGGGAGGATCCAAGGGGATTTCCGCACGAAAAAAAAGGACCAACAGAAAACCAGTGCCGGACTACAAATACAGCGAACGTAGCACCACACTGTAGATTCGTGTCTTTCGAGTGTCTAACTAAGTAGTTTTGGTCATATGACAGATATTTCTGGTACTCGAGAGAGACGAATCTTGACCATCATACTGCAAAGAATCCACTCACACCCACATCTTAACCTTAGTCCGCATATCAATATCAAACGAATACAAGGGCCAATTTTGCTCTCGTAGCCGTAGTAGAAGTCTATTCCGAGTCTCGATCTCATTTAAATGTCAAAAACAACCACTATTTTAATGAAAATCGTGTCAAAAACAGAATCTTTCAAATTGCAACGCGCCATTTAGCACAATTCGACATTTTTGAATATAGAAAAGCGTGGCAAAGTACTCTACATCTGTGGCAAAGCATACCTCATTCTAACAACTAATCTTACTCCACACATACTTCGTGTGAAGCACGCTAAAAATTAACCTTTTAACACGTGAAGTGCGAAGCCGATTGTATAATTCGAAAGGCGGTTACCCAAGCGTTAGATTTAGCTTTTTTAAAGCCAAACATTGCAAGAGCACGTGTTTGGTTTGACCATACACAAGTGTGTGTTCACTCCTACGGATTTTTCCGATGCTAGTAAATAAACACTGTTTTACATGATGACAAATAATGATGTTCACTGTGTTGTTTTTTTAAGCTGGGAACATTTTGCATTAGGAATTTAAAAAAAAATTGAGTTCGAATTTTAAATAGTTACTACTAACGGTCATTGAAAAAAGTTAAAATATTCTTGGGACAAGTTACAAGAAACAATTGAAAAAAAAAAATGTCGTAAGATGACGAAACTAATGTTAGGCATACAAGTTATCGTATTTTATCGGACATTAATGGCTCCAAAGGTGGCAATCAAAGACTTCTATAGGTCCTAGACTAGCACTTTGTTCATGAATATTACACTAGCTCATATTTTAGCATTATTAGAATCTTATTAGGTACTGCAAAACACTAAGCTATTTTTCTGTACTTAAATTTTTAACACTCCCGACGCAAAAACGATCGGGTGTTATAATTTTGAGGTGTCTGTGTGTGTCTGTCTGTGATATCGTAGATCAATTTAAAAAGTTGAAAATAATGAGCCTTTACCAGTTAGGCTCCCCTGACATGACAACGCTTGAATCAAAATATTACTAGGTACCTATATCAAACTAACTTTTAAATTCTCGCGTTCTATGATATGCCTACCTATACCATGATCGCGTTAAGTCCCATTATAATTATCATTGTATACCTACCTATATCAAAGTTAAAAGGCTTAGTAACACAATTTATTTTCTACTTTTTGGAGGTATTTTTTGTTCCTTCTACTTGAATTTTAACGTAATCGTATTTTACGCGTCATATTATGTCGATTAATTTTGTAAGTCTGCTTTGTTGACAGTGAATTTTACACTTTTTCTACCTCCCTTAACTATATTTGACGTATTTTATGAGTCTTCTAGAGAATTATCTAGGTACTCAGAATTAAAATCTTGTCTAGTTTCCGTTTCTTACTTAAGATCTTCTGATACAGAGCTAGGTGCATCAGCTACTTAGTGGTTAAGGAGTTAAGGTGTTCACGCACTTTATAATCGCGAGACCCCGCGTTCGAATTCGGGCCTTTACACTACCGACGTGTTCAACTTACCTATCATTTGCACTGTCAATGCCATGGTGTCATCATCATTTTTCTTTATCGCAACTGAAGCCTTCACTTCGGAGACCAGGTTCCAAGCGGATGTGCAAGTGTATTAGCTTTATCGATTACTATCCAGGTTATTTTCATTTAATACTGTTTTATAAGCCAAAGAGCAACTTCCATACTTCCCTACTATTTTGTTTTATAAAATATCTAGCCAAAATTTACCAGCTCGATGCCACAGGAAGTAGGAAATTCTAATTAAGTTATAATAAAACCAATTAATAATCATAGCAACCCAAATTGAATGATAACAATCTTAAAATCAAATTAAAAATTACTCCAATTACTCTACCAACTAAAACGGTTCGCGCCATCATTTCCCGCCCTGTCAAAACTCAATTTGTCAAACCAAACATCGTAATGGCGGCTCTGGGGGTGTACCATAGACAAAGATATATTTACAGATTAAAATAATTGTCTGACACGTTATTTTGTTGAAATTAAGGTTTAAAATCGCTGCTAAAATTATTTCCGTCACGCAGGGATGACTCGATAGGGAGATTAAATTGTGTAAATAGGGATTAGGCAGATAAGCCCGGTATTGTTTGAGGATGACGTGTTGGCGCCTCTTCGTGTAACGGTTCAGAGAACTGTGTGTGGCAGATTTGGGTTAAATTTACGAAATTAAGCTTAGAGATAATGTTTACCTAAGGCAAAAAGTAAAAAAAAAATGAATGAATGAATTAAATCCATGACGGGAATTCCGTTAAGTCAGTGTATGAGACGTGCACAGAACTATATTGTACGTCTTGATTTTAGCCATTGCCCATTAATATTTTTATACATTTTCGTTAGTTTTCTGATGTCATTCTTTTACAATATTCATCTTTTAATAATATTATTCTTATCTTAGGTACCTATACCTAAGTACAATTTTATCAACCATAATCAAAGTCGACTCGATCAAAGGTTTTTAATTCCATAGAGACTTGGATCGTGGATCTCGATCACTTTCTGATTTGTATTAGAAGTTCGATACGAGATCAACTTGTTTCAAAATTAAATATCAAATTAGTTATCATAGCTTCTTGGACGTTTGCAACATCATCATCACCTGTGTACTCGTCTCTTACCAATTCGTTTTTTGAAGAATTAAATATTGTAGATATATCACTTGAAATTCCTTACAAAAACTTAATATTTTTGCAGTTTGCAAGTGAAATTCCTTTCAAATTTCTTCCACAATTTGAACATCTTTTCGAATCATTCTATTTTTGTTTTCTGGTAATGAAACATGACAGGAAACTCTCTGCCTAAGGAGAGCAGTCACATTATAGGAAATAACCATAGCTATTCCCTCCTACCTTTATCTATTTCCCTATAGATCTCTTAAGATTGAACCTACTAACTTATCTGTTTATTCCAGATCGAATTCGTCAGGCAGCAGCATTAATTCCCCACTGGGCCCGTCCTGCGGGATGGCGGCGAATCCGTACGCCGTCCCGCTGTACGGTGGGGCCCCGGTCCAGGGCTACGGGTGTGCCCCCGCGGACCTACCGCACTATGGAGACATGAGAGGCGCCGGCTGGTACCCCGCCTCCAACGACCCCAGGTTTGCCAGTGAGTCGGAGATTTGTTTTTAGTAAAGTTTCCTTTTCATGTGTGTTTTAAATTTAAGAAATATGTATAATACAATAGCAGTTGCATAAAACGTCGTGTTAGGCTTACTGCTGGCAGGTAGATTTTTTTTATTTTAAGTTATAAATTTATCCGTAACTAACTGACCCCGCGAACTTCCTACCTCCAATTCTGGCGCAAAAAATTCTGGCGGTTATTTATAGGTTAGTATAACTTACATTTAAGTAGTTTCGTAGTAAGACTCCGTTGATCCTTCAGCTGCGGAACCCTTAAAACAAAATACCGCTTTAGTTAAAAAGTGTTATAAAACGGTATGGTTACATCACTTAAAAAAAAAAGTATGCTTCAAGCTAACAGAACTCCCAAATTGTGACTATTGTTATTCACCGAATATGCGTAAAAAACTATATGTGCAAATATTGAGCAATGATGGCGGCCACGTCAAGGTGATAATGTGGTTATAAAATCAATAAAATGTAGCTAAAACTTACCTATTCATATGAATTCAATAGTTTAAATGCGCAAAGTTATTTGTATGTCGAAATCCTAAGTTGCGCAATATTTTTTTACATATATAGGCAACTAAGTATTTTCTGCCAGTTACCTACAACTTCTTCTGTAGTGTCGACGGCATATCATTCAATTAATTTTGTTTGCCTATAAGACTAACGGTAAAAAAAAATGAAATTGATTCTTTGGTGGTAAAACGTGAACACTGACGGTAGGCGTAGGGCTAGTCCATGAATTAAAAGTCGCGCAGCGGTCTATGAAGCAAGCTATGCTTGGAGTTTCTTATGGATAAAATTCGTAAAGATGACATCCGACAAAGAACTTAAGTTACCGATATAGTTCGTTGATTAAGCAAGCTGACACTGAAGTGGGCTGACCATATCTGCCAAAGAACCGATGGCCGTTGGGGCAAACGGCTGGCCGTCAGTCCATTTGGCCTTCTAGCTAAATGGACTGACCTGTAAAAGGTGACTGGATAGATAGGAAGCGGAAGTATCGGGCGCTTTTTTTTTAACCATGGGAGAAAATCCTTAATGGATGTTATGCCGGACTCCTACCGACTAAAAACCCCCACGGTAACGCACAGCAGCCTATGGTTGAGAGCCCCGGGTAAGCCCTCGGAAGGATGTCCCAGCGCTTCCAACAGACCCACGGCTACAATGCGGCCTCGTCTAGGGGGTGGTTCGGATGCTATCCCGCTTTTTAGGAGGAGGGGGGACGTGCGTGGATCCGTCACGTCACGCTGCCGTCATAGGCCTGCTTCTGTAAGTATCGGGCGCTATGTTAGTAAATTGGTAGAGGCCTATGTCGAGGAATGGGCGGTGCTAGGCAAATTAGGCAAAGACTAGGCAAATTTGATTGAGGCAACCAAGTTCATATTGACATTAATTTCTCTTCAACTAATCTCTTAAGTTCCCTAAACTATTTGTTGGTGATAAAAAAGTAATTCTAAATTCAAATTCATTTCCATACTCCTTTAATAAGAAGTTCCCAATGCATCCAAATCATTGGCACATATACTCCATTTGTTTAGGTACTTAAAAAAAGGTAAACAAGAAAAATGGTGGATTTCAGAGATAGTCAACCGTCAATGACAATAGTATTTTTATTTATTTATTTGTTGGAACATTTAACAGTTATGCGTTATACATTGGTATTACAAATTTACAGTAAATATCTGTTAGGTAAACGCATAACCCACACCAATGTCCGCAGAGTAATTGCATGATTATGGGCAACATAAAGACTACTTTACCTTATTAAATAATTTTAAAATTTATAATATTAAACTGACACATTCAACACATTCACAAAATTATAATAACAATCAAAGTGATTTCAAAATCAATCACTGAATAAAATTTTAGTCTGAGTCCGAAGAACTTTCACCAACACTAATTACAAAGCGATCATAGGTTTCGTCAATTATCTTATATAGGGATGACATCTTCTCCACTTCTTTCAGTACATGCTCTTCGCAGCTCTTTATGGTATCGAATATTAACAAAACAATTAACAATAAACACAAACTACAAACAACTGCGAATTGACTTTGACAGTCACGCACTTATGGCGCGATCTGGAAAAAACTGTTTTGAATATCTGTCTTTTTAGTTTCTTTATGGTAGGCACAGTGCAATAGTTTTTAAAATCATTCTAAATAATATAGTTATTATAGTTTTTCAGCTTAGCAAATAATAATTGCAACTTAATATTACACAATGTAGTTAAATATAGAAAAATATAAGATAGAAGTGGATTTTAAGTTCTAAAATGATTTTATTTTGGTTTCTTTTTATTTCGGAACGAAAAATGTCCCTATAGAAGAACCCTTTTTACGATTTGTTTACCTTTTTTTAAGTACCTAAACAAATGGAGTATAGGTAATTAATATCTATAGCATAGACAATAAATAACATACTATTCTAAACGCTACAATGGCGGTCCAAGATGGCGGATATGCCTACGCATGCGCCTCGCTGTCTCTCCACACACACGTGGAGGCGTCGGGTAACAAACGCCAATTTGATGTAACTGGAGCCTGCCTTTAGTAGTGCTAATTCGGGCTTTATTGGTTAAGTGATCTGGTTAGGGTGTACCTCTATTAGTATTGTGAGTAAAGGTGTTGGGGCGGTTTAAAAAGAATATCAATTACACTACAAAGTTTAGTAAGCAGGCTATGAAATTCATTGCGATGTCTGTTATAAATACAAAATTTTAAAAAGGGGAATATAGCTAAGATACCTACTTCATATTTCGAGATGTAATCGGAGAATATTATAAACGTACCTACTAGTTTATTATTTTTTATAAGCTACTAGCTTTTGCCCGCGGCTCTCCCCGCGTGTATGTCGGTTATCGCGACCAAACATAGCCTAAGTCCTTTCTCAAGATCTAATCTACCCTCATACCAAATTTCATCAAAATCGGTTCAGTGGTTTAGGCGTGAAAGTGAAGACAGACAGACAGACAGTTACTTTCGCATTTATAATATTAAGTATGAATTAAAACAAAAGTTACCATGTTTAAAATAAGTTCAAAATTAAATCCCTGAATTACATTTCCTGACATTTAATTTCAATGCAGCAAAATATTTAGATAGGTAGGTAATTTGCGGGATAGCAATGTGGGTTTGCAGTGCGCTACATTTTTGTTTAAAATAATATGTTAAAATATTCCAATTTCCCTGACGGAGAACTCAAATTCCAGATATAAAAGTGACATTCGTACTGAATCCAACGATTTGATTCCATTGCCAACCCACATAAATAAACTGTGGCAGTGTAAAGTAAAATAAAAAGGATGCAAAGAATAAGTAACAAAATTAATGTACATAAATCACAACTCATTTGGCAGATAATATCGAAAACAGAAGTGTCTCAGATTGCGAACACGAAGCTTCCCCAACCGAACAAACACCATTAACTGGCAGTAACCAAAAAAAGCAGATACGTGCCGCGCTACCAAGCCACCATCTTATCCATAGATTAACTGTCAACTGTGACAGAGGTGTCAGCCCAATAAAATATCACATTTCTTCGACACTTCATTGGGCTTTTTGAATTGCCGTAAATTGAATTATACTTTTTTCTGCTTCTGCTGCTGTTCAACCAAAATTATTACTAAGAATAACATAGGTATTGATTTTTTTATTAAATTAATAATTATACACACATCAACATGGTCTAGAGATATTTCAATTGAACCTAAATAACTAAAATTCTATTAACTTTTTGTTAAGACACCTACACATTAAAATAAACCTTGTTTAATAGCCTACCTAATCTGATAATAAACTTTTAGATAAAGTTAAATTAAAAAAAAACTTAGAAGAAGAGGAAAAGCTCAGACAAAATTTCAATCTTAACTTTATTTTTGAAACATCAAAACCTAAACAAATCAACAATTTTTTTTATAAAAATGGTTGAAAACTTATAATTAATAAACTGTGGATCCACCTAAGACTCTCCTGACACATCTGCAAGGATTCTGCATACTCAAAACAAGGGTGTCAATATCCTGTTGTGGAGTACTGTCCCAAGTCCTGCTAAGACACAAGAAAATCTGGTTTTCATGCACAATATCGTATTTATAGAGGGCTTTAGGAACAGATTTAGATCCAAGAAAAAATTAATGGATTGAGTGAAAGAGGTTACAACAAAGAAGAGAGTGACTGGGGAAACGACATTTGACTGTAATGTATCTATGGAGAAAAATAATATTGCTACATTAAAATTTGGAACTACTAGGTTTTTAATATCCACGAATAGGGATGGGGTCCAAGTGCGCGTCTATTATTCAAAGAAATATCATAACATTTAAGAGACTTTCCATAACCAGAGGCTTTAATCCTTGTGCAAAGGATTGGCATTGCCATTCAACGTGGCAATGCAGCCAGCCTTCTGGCCACCCTCCCGGTTGACGTCGATGGGGAGGAGTTCTTCGGTGCTGGAACCTGCAGCTTTGAATTTATTATACTAGCTTTTGCCCGCGGCTCCGTCCGCGTGGATGTCGGTTATCGCGACCAAACATAGCCTATGTCTTTTCTCATGGTCTAATCTACCCATATCCAAATTTCATCAAAATCGGTTCAGTGGTTTATGCGTGAAGGCATAACATACAGACAGAGAGATAGACAGAGTTACTTTCGCATTTATAATATTGGTATGGATAATATATTATGTAAATAAAGTGATATACTAACTTATCTGGATAGTCATATCTGCTCATTAATCTTTGATAATTTGGTAATCCAATATATCCCCGGGAGCGATATTAACGCAGGTGCATAGAGTATCGCTTGATTCTGTACACATACAACTCTATTTGTTTATGCTCACATTTTCGTCGAAATAAACTATTTCTTGGGATTCCACCGGGTTAATATTACGCGTAATGTTTGTCAACGGGTTTGTTTTGTAGACTATAAATATATAAATATTAATGCTTGGTTATATTCTGAGAATTAAAAGTAAAAGCAGTGTTGGATGGTTTCGGAGAGCTATGTAATGTGGTAGTTTGATTAAATAGGTGTACGTTAAGCTAGGTATAGTGGGTATTAGCTTAAAGTAACATCTCACAAAGTGAGTATTCTTGCAATAGTAAAAGTTTAGGTAACTAATATGATGATTGTCACTAAAGTCACTACGGGAAAACAAGCGTTTTTAAAGAATTTAGTAAACAAATTGTAACAAAACGAGCAGTGCCTACGGGCAAAGGAGCGATTCAGCAATTTACAAAACGTGCATCACTACGAGCGAACAAGCGATTTTGTGCAAATTAATATGTGAATAATTAAACCACGGGAAGAAAAAAATATGCCCTTGGATCAACCACCAGAAATCAGCGTTTGGATCACGGGCAATAAATAAATAATTCGAGCTTTTAGTACGAGGAAGCAATCGGCTTTTCGTAATGTAACAAGAAGTTCAGTCATTTGGCATCAAAGATTATTGTTGAATAGCCAACCCACAGAACAGAGAAAAAGAGAGCCGACCCGACAGACCGTTATCCTGTCAAAATTATGAAGTTTTAATTCGAATTGCTATATTTATTAACAAAATAACAAGCAATTTTGCAAAACATACTTTGTCAAGCAGTTTCCCGAACAGACTGCACCAATGCTTGCATTGTTTCATATTACATTATGCTTTCTAGGGGGCCACACACCAAAGTAGCATTTGCACACAATTAATTGCCACGAAAAATGCTCCTGACAAGAGATGCCAAGAAGTATTTGCTGCCTTAATGTAGGGCACTAAAGCAGCATTAAATATCAACCTTATGTATGTATAATACATTGCAAAATTGAGTATAGTACCTACGTCTAGATTATATATTAGTCTATGCTCGCGGCAGGTTCAATTCAAAAATCAATTCAATTTGCTATGTATTATACATACATAAGGTTGATATTTAACTAACACTTATAAGTGCGCGAGCAAATTGCAGTTCAGTGTGTTTCAACGTTTAGTGTGTAGCTCCGCTAAGAGTGGTCTGTATATCTCTAAACATTAAAAAATGTATGTATGTAGATAAGTTATTGATTTGTTGATGAGGTAGTATTACATAATAGTTACTTAAAAAACTTGTAAGCGTGCCTTCCCCTCAATACAAACAAAAAAAAACATAGGAAATGACCATGAAGGTGTGATCATAGATGTAGAATGTTCCACATTGAAGTTATAACGTCAGTAATTTTTCAAGCTTGCAACACAACGCTTCAATGCCGTGTCAATCAATTAATGGTCGTTAACGTTTGAGTTATTTATGTTCTGAAGTTTATGTAACTCGCATAATAAATGCAATGTGCACATGACTTTGGTTTCATGGTTATAATATTATTATTTATTAGAGCTAGCATGGGTTTCGTAAGTCGATTAGGTATCTAATATTCATCCATATTAATATTAGGTATAACTGCGAAAGTAACTCTGTCTGTGTGATTGTCTGAATGTTACACATTCACGCAGGGTGTAAACAAGCATCTGATGATGCTGTCAAGCCGAGGGCCACCTTTGTTACATTGTTGGTGAGAGTCTTTTCCTGAGACTTTTCTGTCAGCTTACTATCAGACGAGGTTAAGACAGAGGCAGGCATTTAAAAAAATGATATAAATATCTTTATAAAGACTATTTAAACAAAAACAAATAATTAAACTCATAAATTCCCAATGACAACAGCAATCAAAGATAAGTGTTCCATGAAATCAAGCCTTTTAAGTTGTTATCCACAAACTATAATTAATATAAGTAAATAATAGATCCACCAAGTTAACGGTCTCCGCAATCAGACGCCACTCAAACACAAGACAATACGGAACAAACAAGCAGTAATTCAATCTTAACTACCAAGAAACCCAGTAGTTTGGGAGAAAGTATAAATACTATTGATGTTTGTGGACAAATTTGAAGATGGTGATCAATTTTGAGCGATACGATAGGGGAGTTTTAGTTTGGAGTGTTGATAACACTGATAGTATATAAAAAGGGTAGATATAGCAGAAGTGTATCGTAACTGCTGATGGAAATTAAGATAAGTCGAAATGTTTGCAAATGCAACTCGCTACAAAGCTAAGAAAACGCTTCATATCGTATATCGCATTCATACTGTCCATGACATAGACTCTATGTTCATTTTCATATAGATGGAACGTCATGTTGTGCACCGATCAGGCTGAAAAGTATTAACTGCACTTTGAAATACAGGAGCTGCTCTTTAAAAGAATCTCATTGATTCTCATTGATTTGGATTAACTTGGCTTTGGTGCTGAGACTAGTTACGAAAGGAAAGTCTCGCTAGAGCCACGTTTAATAATCAGCAAATGAATCCACACAGATAGATCAAAAATAAATTTTGTTATTATTTTACTGGCGTATTTGTAAATAAACGATCATAAAATGAAAATAGAAATAATTACAAAACATAAACAACTAACAAACAATGGCAATGTAAACCAGAAAGCTTTAAAAGCGACTAACTGTTTGAGAACAAAGACTTGATTCACGTGCACACCGCAAACAATGGGAACAAAGATGGCGACCGCCTTGTTGAGTAAAAGAAAACGAGAGCGATTAATGAAGCAGAGGAAAGATTACCTTTATTAGTAAAATCTTAAAGAGTCATTAAAGGGGGTAAAATAACTTAAAGATAAATAGACCAGATTATTACAAATAATACTTAGGAAATTAAATATATCGGACTACTTAGTGCATCAAAACTATTTATCGTAATTTTCACAATTCAAATGCAGGTTATGATACCTGTAGGTTTATCTGTAGTATTCGCGGTTGTAATCTATTTATGTATTAAGTATATATCTTGAAGTAGGCAGTAGTAGCAACATGTTAATATTCGTAGATATCATAATACAACTCAGCCAGGTCAAAACGTAATAAAATAGCCCTTAACTTAACGGTTTAGGCAAACGATGCTTAATTAAATTAAAACAGTAAAATTAATACTTGAATATCTGTATTTGGACAAACTATTGAAGCCGTCAAATAATCTCCATGGATAAGAAAAGAAAACAATAATACAATCGAATCAAAACCAAGAGGTTGTTGAACAAAATTTACAAATAATTTAACACAATAATACACCACGCTTCCGCGCATACGAGTATCTCAAGGAACTGATTAAAACGGTAAACCAAGTGACGTCCAACGGACAAAAAACAACTCAAAATGCCCACCGAATTATTTGAGAAAAAAAATTGTCAGTGAGTGAAGGGACCGAGCGAGGACCCTGACGCATGCCCGTCGTCCATACCTGTTGTACTAGGGAGCCTGTGTAGACAGACAAAATAAGCAATCCCATTTGATCGGGCCCATATTTGCCCACCACTAGAGACTTGACTGTGTAAACCTTAGGCCTCACGTCCGCAAATAACGCCATGTCGATGCAGTCGAAGGCTTTGCTCTATTCCAGAGAAATTATTTAAGTTTATGATAATGCGTATGGTAATTGGTGTTCTATAGTTATATGTATATGTTGGCAGTGTGAAAGGTTTGTAAATATAAATAATAGTATTACAAAGTTAGCTGTTGTTTACTTAAAGTTAGTCATAGTAAGTAAAGACGTAGTTGTCATGCTATTTTAAAACATCGGGTATAAAAAATATTTCAGCATGTTCGATTTATTAGGACTATTTAATTTTTGTTCGTTCATTGCTTTATCATTTAGATTTTAAAAGGACTGATTCACATAAAGATTTTAGCATACAGTTAGGTATCAACGCAAAGAGAAAATAATTACTAAAGAATATAAACCGAAGTTCGCTGTGGCATGGAAACCAATTAGCTGCCGATAGATTTGCTTTTAGTGAGTAGTTTTTGCAATAACTTTTTGCTTACATGAACGTCTGTAAAACAAATATACGGAGTATCAATCAATCAGTGAGCCTGCCGCAGTCTACTGCTGAACATAAGCCTCTCTCGATTTTCGCCAAAGTACTTTTTCCTCCGCTTTTTAATTTATTTATCGAGATATGGTGTAGCACAAATATCTTTGGCCCTGAAACTCTTTATAAATCTTTAATAGTTTATCCTTTGTGTGATTTGAAAATGGATTTATTAATTTTGATCGTCATGGGTTTCGGCACATTTTCATTTCCGTAACGTCACATATATCATACTGTAAAAATACCCACGCAATTTAAAACACACCGATAGCAATTTTCAAGTGTTGCGTGGTTACAACGTCAAAAGTACCCACGGTCAGCGGTAAATTAAAATTGCCGCGGGGAAAAAATAAGAGTGTGTGACACACTTAGTTTCCGAGCAGGCGCGTCTAATGTGAGCGAGTGGCCGCGTCACCCGCAGCCCGCCGTTTATCTTCCTTGCTGTAGCCACATTGAAATAGCCGCAGAAATGTTTGCTATTTCATTTCCGCCATCTTTGTTGGTTTGTTTACGTTTAGAAATGGTGGCAGTTTCGTTTTGATGTCCGGCGGTGGACGCTGTGGTTGAGATTGTAATTGTTAGTTTAGGTTTTGGTATGCGCACTTTTGAATGCTTTTGTTATGGAAGGTTCGTATGTATACTTAAATCGAATATTGATATTTCGATTGGTAGACGCATCCATAAAAGAAACTTTCTGCCTCACACAACTAAACTGTGGAATGAACTGTCAACAGCGGTATTTCCGAACCAATACGACCTTCAAACCTTCAAGAAAAGAGCGTACTCTCTTTTAAAAGGGAGACAATGCACTTGTGACTCCTCTATTGTTACATGGGTGTCCATGGGCGGCGCTGATCGCTTACTATCAAGGGATCCATTTCTATCAGGGCTCGTTAGCCTCCCTATTTAAAAAAAAACGTGGATAAGCAAAATGAAAAAGCGTCGGATGTAGCCGTAACACTATGATGGTGAGGAGATTTAAGTTCCTTCTTCAAAAATTAAAATGAGTGAACGTAGCATGCCTAATAGATTCCTTTAAGACAGGATAAAAATTAATTAATTTAGTTCCGTACCTACATTTTATCAACTCAGTTTCATTCAGTGGCGGAGCTCGCCACCAACCCCATTCGTTCCGCTGTCGGAGAGTTTGCCACCTGGGCACGACCTCTCCTGGATCAGGTGGAAGTCCCTAAATAGACTTCGGACACAGGTCGGTCGAAGCAAGGAGAATCGGTCAAGATGGGGTTTCTCGGACGGCGCGGACCTGCGGTGTGAGTGTGGAGTTACTCCACAGACCATGTCCCACCTGCTGCATGCCCGTCCACTTGTACCGCGGAGGAGCTTATGACCGCCTCCAAAAATGCAATCCAGGTGGCGGTACACTGGGAACACAGAATTTGAGTTTGAGTTTGAGTTGAGGCGCCTTCGATTCGACAGAAGATCAATTCAGTTCTTTGCGTGTAACCTGTAAATCCCGAAAATAAAATAGAAATCTCCCATTACAAAAAAAAATCTTCTCGTCATCAAACCTATAAAAGTTTCGAATACAATTCATCTATTTCCCGATCGCTGACAAGATCGTCTGTTTTCACAGCACACCCGGCTAGGGTTGCAACAATGAGAGTATTATTGTCAATGTTTATTCACGCACAATTTGCTGGAGTTTATTTAGCGTTGGCAACATTCGCGAGGGGACGACCCGAATGGTACGCAGTTTGAATTTTAATACGATTATTATGAACTGTTAGAGACAGCTCATGGGATTAACTGAATTTAATATGGTAATTTTTTTGACTGTCTGTGATCGTTTAGTTACATATCTGAGATTAGATACAGATTTAAAAGAGAGCTCCAATTTTCGTATAAATATAGACTGGAAGATGAAACAGAAGCTACAATACTTAATCAATCAATCAAATAGCATTTTGCAGTCCACTACAGGACGCAGGCTTCTGCCAATGTGTGTAAGCGCTCCCGATTCTCCACCTTCCACATCCATTCTGTGTTCTGTCTCAGCCACATTTAAAAAAAAATGTAATCCATATCCATTCTAAAGTAACTCTGTCTGTCTGTCTGTATTACGCTTTCACGCCTAAACCACTGAACCGATTTTGATAAAATTAGGTATAGGGGTAGATTAGCCATGAGAAAGAGATAGGGATATAAGAGATAGGCTATGTTTGGTCGCGATAACCGACATCCACGCGGGCGGAGCCGCGGGCTAAAGCTAGTATAATATAATTCTATCATATAATATAATTTTACCACTTGTCACTTTTATTTCTGTGTCATATCCATATCACTGATAATCCTTTTATTGATGCACTCCTAGCCTTTTTATTATTTTCCTTAAATCTTAGCCATTACAGATATATCTTCAGCAAAATCTAGTCTTAACATAACTATAATTTTAATTTCAAATTCGCATATGTATGGACCCTTTGCAAAATCCATTAGTAGTAAGCTAATATTGACTTGAAGCGTGACGCGAGCGCACACACGAGTTCAGCCGACAATTGTCGACGATTACCGACAATTGCCGAAGTGATACGAGCACGTACGAACTCATTATCTACGCCAGCTTGGATTCTTAGTGCTTCAGCAAATATCAAAATATATGTGATTCATTTTATAAATATTTATGCTTGGTCGTTAACTTACGTGCTTATATGTTTTATTAAGCGTTTTAATATGTTTATGCACGATCTGCGCGCGACAGATTCTCGTTATGGAATTAAGAACCGGAAAAAGGTTGTATGAAAACACTTCTAATTGGTTATGGACACCAAAAGCCAAACTTTTTACCCAACTGCCCAATAAGGAGGGTATAGTTTAAAAGTTAAACGTTATCTAATACGACTCTGAAGGATAAAAATAATTCAGGATACAAGATTTGACCTCCATAAACGAACATATAAAGAAACATTTTAAGAAAAATAAAAGCTTAGAATAGGATTTAGATAAAAGTTTTATAATATAAGAATACTTTGTCGAAATTGGGAATCAAAACCGAGACCTCAAAAACAGCAGCATTCAATCATTTTTGTACCATCGGCCAGTAGTAATATTTTACAATTTACTTTACTGTTGTAGCTAGTAAATAATGCTAATATTATAAAGAGGAAAGATTTAAATTTTTGTATGTATCGAATGAACTCTAAAACTACTAGACCGATTTCAAAAATTCTTTCATCATTAGATAGCTCCATTATCAGGTACCAACATAGATTAATCATCACGCTACTATCAGCGATGAACGAGATCTGAATGCTCCGCGGGCGAGCTACAACAATTACAAACAGCTAGTATTTTATAAATTTACTTTACTGCCGATTTTTTTAAATATTTATTTATTACACACACAAACTATCATGAAAGACTACGTCTAATGCGATAGTATAGACTTAGAGATTAAAATTATCATTAACAAAAAACACAACATTGAATAAGTACAATACAAATGACAATTAAAAGGAAATAAATTAATAATAAATCAAAAAACTAAAATTAAATTATATACAAATAACAAATTATGTAGTATTTTTATAAAATAAAAATATCAATCTTAACCGAAATATTCAGTATTTGCTAATTTATATTTTCCAGTTAGGAATGGGTTCATATCGACAGTGTAACAGCGAATATTCGAACCCGGATTAAGCCACTTCTCAATCGCAATAACAGTACCAAAGCTACTGACCTTTTAAAATGAAGCAACATAGTTACAGTACCTATTGGCACAGATGGTGTCATTTGATCAAATCCATCTTACCTTCGAGTTTTAAGTGTTGAATATGGCAGTCTTTCATCATTTGCATGCCCTTGTACCAATTAGTTAGGGTTGGCGATACAAATCTTTCATTTTCTTACAATTCCCCTAGACGCCATTCCGTTGATCATTCCTTTCTTTGCCTTATCTTCTTTTACACACTCCATAATTTGATTTTTAGGCCTACCACTGCTCGTAAGCTCCTCTACATCAATACATTGAACCTTTACACGAACATTTTTTTTTATTTTTTTTATTTTAGGTCGCTAAAACATCTAGGTCATTAGCGACCTCTGTATGTATACACTAACTTTTGCCTGTGGCTCTGCCCGCGTGGATGTCAGTTATCGCGACCAAACATAACCTATGTCCTTTCTCAAGGTCTAACCTATCCCTATACCAAATTTCATCAAAATTGGTTCAGTGGTTTAGGCGTGAAAGCGTAACAGACAGACAGACAGACAGACAGACAGAGTTACTTTCGCATTAATAATATTAGTATGGATATGGATATAATATTTTTTATGTTTTTATTTTTTTTAATTTTTTTAAAAAGAATATTAGAACCGAAGTTACTAATATTCCCTCTAACCCCTCCAACTAAGCTAAATTGCTTGTGCTAGGAGTGGGTTTACGTCGGTAGTGTAATGGCCAGGATCGAACCCGAGACCTCTCGATCGTAAGGCCGACTCCTTAACCATTAAGCTACCGATGCTTATACGCTTTATACTTTATATTTATACGCGATTATATCAACTTATAATAACTAGTTAGTTTTAGGTATTCTATAGTTGCTTCTGGATTGTTTAAACAGTCTTTCAAGGATTTAGGATCTTTCTGTATTGTACATTGGACATTCAATAAGTAAATGTTTCACAGATAATTCATTGTTGCACCTTTTACATTTCTTGTTACTCTCCTTAGTGATAAGGTGGATGTGGGTTACATTGTGATGTCCTATTCTCAGCCTATTTAATACAATTTGATCTTTCCTGTTATTACGGGTATTTTTATTTTTCTTGTTTTGTTTTCTTGTTCTTATCCCTTCTCATATTATGTTCATGTCTATATCAAATAGACACTCACTTCTTGCCCTTTCATTCACTAACACATCTTTAAAACTTCCTTTATTATCCTACTTTACTAAAATTTATTTAAGTGAAAGTTTATGTTTCGATGTTAGTTATTCAATCATGCTCCAACGGCTCAATGAATCTGGCTGAAATTTGGTACAGGGATAGATCATAGTCTGGAATAAGATTAACTTATTATTCGGTCACGAGCACGGGATCATATTTCTAGCAGACGAATTCGCGGGCATTAGCTGGTACTCAATAATGTCTGTCTGCTCTCATCACACCATACATCTACCTCATTTGCATGTCCGCTACATGCAATCGTCTTTCATCCGTCACTTTCAAGGCCATGTAACTTTATTATGTAAAATATTGGACGCATAATGTCAATAGTTATTTACGAATTGTTGTGTGTTCTTCCATATTGGTCGTGTCATTTTTCTTACTGGTAGTCGAGTACTTTTGAACGGCAAGTCGACCTCGCGAAACTAGCGCCGACGAATCTAGAGAGCTTATTGAGATCTATTCGTGCGAAGCCGAGTTAGCTAGTCAAGTAATTATTATCAAATAGAAAATAGGTAAATTTAGCAATTCATTGAAACTGAAAGATGTGTACTTATAATATACCAGCTGACCCGGTGCAATTTGTACAGCCACTTTGACGACGCAGATCCCGTTGCCTCTGCACCCTATAATATATTAAGCATGTATTATGTATACAAACCTATAACAACATAAACTCACGCCTATATTCACCGAAGGGGTAGGCAGAGGTGCTAGCACCCACATTTCGCCAGTTTATATTTAGGTCCCATTGTAATAGATGGCGAGCCTATTGCCATTAACCGGGCACTTATAAACCTGGGATAAATATTAAACCTCTAGTATTACTCTATTAAAAGAAACTGCATCAAAATCCGTAAGCATACATATGAACAGACAGACAAAAGCGACTTTGTTATAAAACAAAGTAGCTTTTGTCTGTCTGTGTATGTAATGATATTGATTAAGGACTAAAAATGGGGTGAATGTGAGATGATGATAGAATAACCAAGGAAACAGTGATAATAAAATTAATTAGGTATGTACCTATAAACTCACACTTCAAGTTTAGAGCAGAAGCAATTAAAATTTTAAAGCCCTCACAGTAATCAACTATTGTATAATAATCAAACTTCTTGCCTTTTTCTCATAGAAACTCGCGTATTTGTATAATATTACTTTGCGGACATTGGTGTGGGTTATGCGTTTACCTTACATATATTTACTGTAAATTTGTAATACCTACCAATGTATAACGCATAACTGTTAAATGTTCCAACAAATATATAAATAAATACGCACGTTTTTCTTGTTCTAAGCTATTTTTTTTTATTTGGCGACAAAAGAAATAAAACTTAAAAACACACGCCAAGGCACACTGAGATTTATTTTCCTCTTAATTTTAACAAAGTCATCATTATTTTGTATCCCCAGTTTATACATTGAAACAATAATTCATCTAAACTGCTAACCATAATATAGAATATTACATGAGCTAATAGCCACATCATAAATTATCCTTGAAAGAGAACGCTGCAATCGCTAATAAAGTTCAATTTAACATGTGTGTCCAGGAGGCCAAGATCACAATGCAATGTAGTGATCGAGTTCACACTTGCAAAGAAGCTCAGTGTGATACTCCCCGCGACTATAAATATCGATGCGATTTCATTGACGCCATTGACACCTTTTTAAAAGGACGGTTATAGGTACTTACTTTTTAATGAAGTGGCTGTTGCCAGCAGTTTCGCAGTCAAGGAATTCCCTTAACCCTTTTCCCGGAAAATAGTCTGTGTTATTTTGTACAGGTATAGATTACGGCACGGCCTTATATTGTAATCTATCTTAGCCGGATCGGTTCATAGCGTGATTGAATAAAAACCATACAAACTGTTCAAGTCGGTGGCTTAGTGGTTATGGAGTCTGCCATACGATTAAGAGCACCCGGGTTCGAATTCTGGCCATTACACTACCGACGTGAACCCACTCCTAGTACAAGAAATTTAGCATAGTTAGAGGGGTTAGAGGGAATATTAGTAACTTCGGTTCTAATATTCTTTAAAAAAAGTCATCAATAATATTGATAGAATAGTACGAAATAGAATTTGAATTTCTACATCCATCACTCGAAAACACCATAGCAAAAATTTATCAGTATCACTTGCCGCTTCGTATAGATTGTCAACTTAATCCTAACATCATTAAAACTTCTCTGAATTTTCAACTAGTATTGTCTACTTGATAATTACTGGCGGTCAGCAGCCGTCAAATGCATTCACCCCTCGGCCGTTCGACTCGCCCCTCATTTCATCCCTTCGTCCCTCTGGCCCCTCAGTAGCCAAGGCCTGGCCAATTTCACGCCAATCGCGTCATCAAACGCACTCGTTGGTGCTAAGTGACCGTTTTGTTGTGCAACTATTTATTTTCTGCGGGTAGAATGATAATTGAAGGCATTCTGTTCGTAATGGTGGTTAATGTTTTTGGATATGGGTTAAGTTTTAGTTGGATGAAAGGTTAGATAGATTGAAATCGATTTAAATAAGATAGATTTCGTGATCGGTCCAGGGGGGATTTGAACCCACGATTCTTTTCTTACAGGGAGCATGCTTGCTGAATGACCACTGAGACCAACACCCTAATTAATCCAAATATTTCCACTCTTCATATATTCGTCTTTGAAGCGACAGATGAGGCTAGACAGATGTTTAAGTTTCAAAAGCATCTATCTCAGTTGTTTATAGACTATGACAGTTGTTACGGATAATTGGAGCCTTAAAAATCCACTATAGAACTTATATTTCGCCAATTGTTTATGGAGCTTAGGTGGTCGTAGCTTCACGGAAAATATCGAAGTTCAGACGCATCTTAGTTAAATCAGAAAACCGACTCAACAATTGGGAAAAAAGTAAAAACGAATGATGATCTGCATTAAACTTCATTGAATCTTATTCGTCACTGAAGAAAAATACGAATACTTAATGCACCTTACTAGACAGAATTCACTAAAGCTTTCATAACAGTGAATAACATAAACATATACTAAAAAAATGAAACTTAACCGCTATTAGACATCGAAATTGCCTAAACTATCAGAAATTCGTAAATATATTTAAGTATAAATACATAATTTTTAGAACGGTAGAAGCTCTACAATTAATTCGAAGTTGAGAACACATGGAGTGTCACAGGGCTTCACTCTGGGCCCTATAATGAATTCATTGACTGAAACGTGAGATGATTTCAGTTCTTATCGTTCATGATAAGATGATCGCTCTGAGATCATTATTAATCAGCCGATTCGATCAACCTCCGATCCGCCGACCGATCCGTTGCCTCTTCGATTTAGAAATTGTTATCATTCGAATCGATTTCACCAACTGCATACATAATATTTTTAACTTGGCAACCCGACCGTGAAAATAGTTTCGTTTGCACTACATGTTTTGATGCGCGATGTCCCTCGTCCACCCCGGTTCAATTACAGCGGTATTTGTTGTCAAAATATATGCGCCTCTGTCGGACCCCTGTCATGGCGACATAAGTGCGTGTGTATTTATAAAATTGTGAGGTCTCAATCACAAACTTATAATATTCTGAACGAAATTTGGATGTGACAGCAGCAAATTGAGAATAAAATACATACTTTTAAGAATTTTTACCAGATATTTTAACTTCTTTCGGCCGTTGCCAATAACATACTTTACAGTATAAAGATAGATCGCAACAGTCAAATTTGACGTATCGGCTGTGTAAATTCAAAACATCGTAACTGATTTTTTTGCGGGAAAGCGCATCGCGGTATAAATTTATTTTCTGAAATTGGTGTGAAATAGGAGTTACTATGTTTTGAATTTAAACAGCCAAACACTTCAGCCGTAGATGCGATCTATCTTTAACTGTCAGTATGTTATTGGGAAGGCCGTTAATCTATTAAACAATCTGTTAAAAATGAAAAAAGAAATAGCACAGTTCTTAGGTGAGGCGGGAATTAATTTTAAATTTTAAATTTGGAACGAGACGCATAGACTACATAGATATAAACGAGGTAACGTTTTGTAATGTCATCTACATACATACTCACGTCTGTAAATCCCCGAAGGGGTAGGCAGAGGTGTATTAGCACCAACGTTTCCCCAATTATAATTTTCAGTCCCATGACCTAATAGGGGGCGAGCCTATTACCGTCTAACGGGCATTTTGTCTTGGGCTTTATGTTTACTGTCGGATGGAGAACAGCCATATCCCTTAGTCGCCTTTTACGACACCCACGGGAAGAGCTGGGGTGGTCCTATTCTACTCCACAGGGAACCAGCACGGCAAGTCATTTTTATGACAGTAATCAAAAAGGCGTGGTTGTAAATTCAATATACTTCAGGAATGAATATACCTTGGACCGAAGACACTCGCAGTATACGTTTTTTGGGTGTCTTTTATGGATAGTACGGGGTGGACCACTTCAAATTCACATAAGCATATATTATTTATGACATAATAATTGGCGCACGTCAGGGCCTCGTTTGTCTCGCCACTTAGGTCTAAGTCCGTCTAAAATAATGTGTCCCGAGGTATATCAATAAATAATAATCATAACACACTAGCTTTTGCCCGCGGCTCCGCTCGCGTGGATGTCGGTTCCCGGCAATTATTTGAATTTTTCTCAACGTACAAACCTTCCCTGGACTTCCACAAATAATTCAAGACCAAAATTAGCCAAATCGGTTCGTGCGTTCTGGAGTTATAGCGTCAGGAAGGAAAACCCGACTTATTTTTATATAGTAGACTACAATACAAAAATATAGGTACGTAAAAAAAGAACGCTAACATAACTATCAAATAACAAGGAAACGAAAAGTAAATATAAAGCACCAATAACTAGAAAATGAATCTGCCATCATTGAACTATTATTAAAAATCGATTTGAGTGTTTGTAAACAGCCCTTTTACGTGTCATTTAACGATTCGATAAGATCTAAAACGCCCTCAATCCGCCATTGAACCGCTGAGCCGCCATCATGGAATAGCGCTACGTTCTACATTTAAATTAAATCGAGAATCCGAGATGCACAGATAACAAAATGTCCGGTGGTCCATTGACAATGTAAAGAACGTTTGCTTTTCGAACGAATGTGCTGGCAGTTTTTTAGGGTACTGTGTTGTTTGTGAGACTTTTTTTTTTCAATTTAGTTTTGAACAACCTGCATATTATTTTCATTAATTTCTTAATATTATACTCAGCTACATAATTTATTTTTCTAATTGATTTGGTAGTTATAAGTCAAGTAATTAATTTAACTACAAGGATTTATACATAGTTGAATAATAAACTATTTAAACTTACAAACATAGCGACTATTTTTTCGTAGCTAAGGTTCTACGGTTTCCGTAGCATGATCATGTAGACTGTAGACCATGAGTCTAGGAGTCTATTGTAGATTGTGGATCATTATATAAGACCACAGTCTCCATCTCTGTCACTATACTGTTTTAAATTGAAATGATAAAACGTCAATGTATATAAAATCAATCAAGCAATCTATATTATCACTTGCTTTTGACTGCCTGTTTTTGAAAAAACACACGTACAAAATCGTTTTTTTATTGATTCTTCGTTTTTAAAGTTTTATCACATTTGTATGAATTTAAATATTTAAATCTAAACAATAAGGTCTAGATAAAAAAAGTGTACCTAATTTGTCTAATCCGATTTAAGTTTTAACCGACTTTACGGAGGCGGACGTTATATCTGAATGAATTTTTTATAGCATTTATTATGCTAACTTTAAAGTTCCAATACATCAGGAAAAATGAAATGACTCAGTTGGTAGAGCATTCCCCCTGTAAAGGAAAGGTCGTGTAAGTGCCACATGAGCATTTAATTTTTTCCGGAGTATTCGAAGGAGGACGTTATACTAGTATTTAATAAACGACGTAAAACTAGAATTCATGGCCATGTACCTATGTTCATCGCATTCGATTCTCAAAATTCTTTTTTTAAACGTAAAGAACGTTTTTTCTGATGAAGCAATGATATCGCACAATACAGCCACACGCACAATGGAGCAAGACAGAATGGGGAGTAATATTTTATTGAAAGACCCTTTTGGTCGAGTGTTGTGTAAATAGAAGCGGGCAGACGTGTGTAATGCGCGGGATATTGCTGCTGTTGCCGAATTTCCGAACGAACTTGTGCCTGGAATTATTTTAATATGCTGTTCCGACAGTTTCGCTGGCACGCTTTCCGTTCAGAAATCTTTCTTTATCGATTTTTATTATCAAATAGTAGTGAAAAGACTGGGTATTTCCGTGCCTCGGAGAGCACGTTGTCGGTTCTGGTCATCAAACGAACATCTATCATAGTCATTACGGGTATTTGGAGCCCTACCGTGAAGAGACTACTACCACTGACCACTGTTCGTATTCAACCGGGACTGACAGCTTATCTTGCGCTTCGAGGCACGATATTCATGCATGCAAATATTTGCATAGAGCGGGAATCGAATCCGCGGCCCCTGCGTAACTGTCGCGTTCACTGACTATAATATAATTAATATAGGTACAGTTACATAAACATAATTGTATAAACTCAAAGTGACTTAAATACATAGTAAAGTAGCGCGGGAAACCATCTCGTCTAGTGTCATTAGGAAAATGGCGGGCCGTTTAAATGTTGCCAGCACTAAGAGATTAATTTCTACCACGAGAAAGTATTAATTTTAATTTTTCTCTGTGCTCTTCCTTTATAAACCGCAAGGATGGATAAAAATGCGATTAAAGTGATGTGGTACTGTTTCATAGCGAGTGTAACTGGGATTTTTTCCCTTTGAGGTTTTTTGAAATGTAATTTTTTGCAGAGTGCTGAGTCTTTCATATTGAGTTTAGCATTTAAAATTATTGCATTTTCGCGTCTGGATAAACAATCACAACAAGTATATAAAACACTTTATACTTAGACTAAAACAAAGTTACATAATATAAAAAATGCATAAAGGTTCTCTTTAAGCACATATTTTGGAAATGATGTCGTCACATTATTTGTATCGAATTAGTAAGTATTGTCGCCTTGTAAAATTCAAATAATTTACTTCACACGCAACGCAATCGAGTTCTAGGACTAACTAAAGGGTCTAGGAGGTAGATAAATTTAAAAGGACAGGACAAACTCTGTCAGTGCTGCCAGCTTCTATAGAAGTATTGAAACTTGGGACTCCACTTGCGTGATTTACCGATCCAATCCAGATAACTATCTACCTGATTGTCGCATTTCATCTGGATCCGTTTAGCCATTTTACCGTGATCAAGAAATGAAAGAATACTCGTTTATTGAGAATCAGCAAAATAGAACACAAAAGAGTATTTACGACAGACTGAGATAAACCTCGCATTCCTAATCAACTAGCTGACCCTCCCGGCTTCTCCCGCGTGGAATTTTGTTCCCGTTCCCGCTACCCATAGGAATCTATTTCCAGGATACACCTTAAATTTTTCAACTTGCCGCGCAATTTTCTTCATTTTTTCTTTCATAAGGCCTTACCTTTTCTTAAAAATAACGAACACAGCAACAAAAAAATTAGCGAAATCGGTCCGGCATCATCTCGTGACTGAGGGAAATAGGGGTTCATTTTTATATATATATTAAATAGATATTAGTACGAGTAGGAAGTAGGATAGGAAAGGGTTTAAAAAACCATTAGCCTACTGCAGTTGACTGCTGGAGTGCATATTAGGATAGCCCCAAAATGCAATCCCATATACCGTATCTAGTCTATTCCAGCTGCCATTTTCAGGTCATCTGTCCATCTGGCTGAGGTTTCATTTGCCGATTCGTGGTCTCTACTGTCATAACAATAGTACTTAGTAGCCTCACAGACTGACCTCCGTCCCCCATGAGCGCGGGTCTGGGGGTGACGGGTGGAGCCGCCTGTTACCCCAGCAGAAGCAGGCCACGGCGGCGGCGCGCTCTGGAGCGCGCCTCCCCATTCCGGGGGCGTGTCGGAGATACCGTTGTCCGCAAGGGATGGCCCTGGGTAAGGCGGGGTGCGAGGGATATGTCGAAGACAACCTAACCTCCAACCTAGCACCACGACACACCTTCCGGCTCCGGCGGGGGAGGTATCCGAGGGGGGGATATCTGCACGAAAAACAAAAAGCCTAAAATAACATGTTTCCAGTCCTAGTCAGTAAGTTAGTGGTCTTAGTGTGCGTATCTGAGCGGCTGCTTTAGTTTCCAGGCTGATGACGTCCACCTCTGGCGGGATGGGCCACGTGAACAACATGGGCGGGCTGGCCGCGTGCGCGGGCCCTGATGCCAAGCCCATGCAGTTCCCTCTAGCACAGAGGCGGAAGAGGAGGGTGCTGTTCACGCAAGCACAGGTGAGAATTTGTTTGATAATTGAATGAATTTTACAGTATTAAGTATGCTAACTATACAAATCGAATACATAGGGAAAAATAAATCTGCTCGGGCGGGACTCGATCCCGCAGTCTTTCCCTTACAGGGGGAATGCCTTGACCAATTCGGCTTCCGTTCTATTTATCCGTTCTTACGGCGACGGTGGAGTCATCTACCGATCTTCTTACGAACTCGCCCGAGAAGATTTATTTTTCCCTGTGTATTCGATTGATTTGATAATGTTATTTTTTTAAAGCCCTTGTGTTGTGGCTGTAATGAACTGGGACTGTTACGGATAGGATAGAATAGAGGACTCTTTTATGCGCATTTAGCCTCTCTCTTGGGCTGTTATGCGTAGAGAGTACCGGCTAGAGCAGCCAGCCTAGCTCCGCCCAGAAACGGAGAACTTACTGGGTGCTTCACAGGCTTCGCGAAGCGTCCTCGTTGTGGCGAGGATGTGGGATCGTTGGGTGGTCACTGCCTCGCATTCCAGTATTACGTGGGCGGTCTTTTCTTCGGCGCTGAAATATCCTCTGCAAAGAGGGCTATCCGTGATACCGATGATATATAGGTGCTAGGGGACGGTGTCCAGTTATTGTCCCCATACTTGTCATTAGACTTGTACTGTCTAATCTTAGGAGACGTTAAAACTGTTACACCGAGGATGCAATTATTTTTATGCAAGAATATGGCTATTTGCATTGGTCAGGGAGCCTAGAACAAGACGTTAAGCCGTCGGTCCCGTTCATATAACGATTATATATTTTTGGTAGTTTGGTAGTAGAAATGTCAAAGTTCAGACGCATCACAATAAGACTGGGAAAGCCGACCACAACTGAGTCAGCAAAGGGCTCAGAGAATGATTATGAATGTTATTTTTTATGTATTGAATGAATGAATGAATGATTTATTTAAAAAAAAACATTTTTTTATGTATTCTGGGAGATGGAATTTATTGATATACTTTCTTACTTAAAATATATCTTAACGTGGTGATTGACGAACGAGGTTCTGGTACAAGCTTTTCAAGAGTTGGGAAGTTTCAACAGTTGGTGTCACTGTATGAACTAAAGAAAAGGCTTTGAAGAGAAATCTTCGGATGCAATCGGAAACAACGCTAAGATGATAATGATGACTTAAAATATACGGGTCGGTATTAATATAATGTATATTATATATAAAGCGTCGGTAGCTTAGTGGTTAAGGAGTCGACCTTACGATCGAGAGGTCCCGGGTTCGATCCTGGCCATTACACTACCGACGTGAACCCACTCCTAACACAAGCAGTTTAGCTTAGCTGGAGGGGTTAGAGGGAATATTAGTAACTTCGGTTCTAATATACTTTAAAAAAAAAAAATTATGTCCAAATTATTAAAATAGAATAATGAATTATATGCTTATTCAAATATAATATGAGTGTTGCCAGTTATAAAATATCAACTTCTTAAGAATATCACGAAACACTAGTAGTGAATAATACGAGAGAATTTATACTGTTTTCTCGTAATTAGACACGGATTTTCAATAAATACTAACAAGGGATTTAAGTCAGAAATAATGAACAGTTACCTCGCCCCGTGCTATGGGTCGCGGTCACCATGGCTCCTCCCTATGAGAGCACATCGTAAAGTATCCTATACCCATCACAGGCATCACACAGCTAAGACAATCCACCCTAGTAAGGCGGTCTATTCACGGCGCGACTTTTTTTTAAATAAAAATTCAAATTCAAATTATATTTATTTGCAAGAATATGGTAGATACAAAGGTGTTATATTATGATAAAGTTCATCAAATTCTGCGATTATGATGGCATGCAAAATACAAGGTACATACTTTGTCAATTTACAGTTACATTATTTATAACATAATATTTATTTATTTAATTAATTAATTATCCATTTTAAATCATGCAATTGGTCAATTTTAATAAAAAGAATATAAAAATAAAAATAAATAAAAATTATTTATTGAAGAGCATTCCCCCTGTAAGGGAAAGGTCGTGAGTTCAAGTCTCAATTGAGCATTTAATTTTTTCCGATGTTTTTCGAACCAAATTAATAGTTTAAATAAAATTAAACGCGTTAGATTGATTGATGTATGGGTGAAATCTAGCCTTACATGGCTATGATGTATTAATAATAGATATTATATGGCACAAACACTAATAATAACAAAATTATAGCTACTTACTAATAGTACGTCAGTAAAAATAAATCCCGCAAAAAGAATTTGGGCCACCCCATCTCTTCCCATGCGGTGTCGTACAAGGCAACTAAAGGATAGGGCTGTTTAACATCAGACAGATATATACAGCTCAGAATTAACCTCAGATATAGGCTCGAGCCAACAATAGTGCCCAGAATATTATGGCAATAGACTCACCCCCTATTGCATGGGACCGACTACAATTATCGGTTAATGTGGGTGTTAATTCACCTCTGCCTAACCCTCCCAGGATAAAGGCGTGATTATATGTAGTATGTATGTATGTAATAATAATATAAATTTTCGTATATAAACGTTTTTTCGTAGCGCATTGTGGCGTTACTAAATGCTGCATAAAATGATGAAGAAAGTAAAAATTTTTGTCACCATTTCAGAGTCCGGACGATGCATTTATCCATACTAATATTATAAATGTGAAAGTAACTCTGTCTGTCTGTCTGTATTTTACGCTTTCACGGTTAAACCACTGAACCGATTTAAATGTAATTTGGTATGGGGATAGATTAGACCTTGAGAAAGGACATAGACTATGTTTGGTCGCGATGACCGACATCCACGCGGGCGGAGCCGCGGGCAATAGCTAGTAGTTTATAATATATCATTGTTACATGCCACATACGCATACTTACCTACCTTAATGATTAACCTCAACTAACTTGACGCACATCTATAGCCATCTTTATCTCTCGAGCAGCCAGGTATCGCCCTAGGCCGTATTTATTTGTAAAATGATCGGCAAATAAAACTCCCCTCGGAATTCGCAAATACCAGTTTGTGCAGTCGGAGACCGTGGCGGAGGTACTTTGCGACGGCGGGGCCGCGGAGGGCAGGCAGAGTCAACAAAACTTTGCTAGGGAATTAGTTTTGTAGCTTCGTCTGTTTTGGTGTAATTGTGTGCAGTAAGTAACTGATAGTTTTTTTTTATCGTGCGCAAAATCCCCACGGAGCCGATGGAGGTGGTTATGTCGGACTCGAACCGACTAAAACGCACGCCGTCTTGGGTCCTTGGTGGTCCGTGGAGGTGAGATTGCCGAAAGCATATCTCTCGCACCCCGACAGACCCAGTGTGCAGTAACTGATAGAGATTATGAATGCTGTTTTGATATACTCATGCTTGTATACGTGTTCCTTTGGTTAGAGGTAGGCAGAGATGTTGGAAAGAGATGTTAGGCAGAGACATGTAGGAAAGAAAAAAGTTTGTAAGGTGTGAGTAGTGATAGGGACAACTCTACCTTATAGATAGTAACTAGCTTTTGCCTGCGGCTCCAGCCGCGGAGATGGCGGTTATCGCCACTAAACATAGTCTATAGCCTTTCTCAAGTTTAATCTACCCCTATACTTACCAAATTTCATCTAAATCGGTTCAGTGGTTTAGGCGTAAAAGCGTAACATACAGACAGAGTTATTTTCGCATTTTATAATATTAGTGTGGACACTGTGCCTAAAGCGTGGGATGTAAGTAGGTAGGTACGGATGTGAATAAAAATAATGAAAACTTTTTCGCGTCTTCCGTTTTTAAGATTTTCATAGTGACACTTCCATTCCATCACTATTTTTTCACGAAACAAACACTATAAGACGTCAGGAGCCGCTGTCCACCATTTTATATTTTGTTTTGATTCTTAGATTCAATTTATTATTATATTATATTATATAGATTACTATTTTTCTAAAGGATTATAGGTATCATAAACATGGAAACACCCAAATAATAGCAAAAGACATATTCATGCATACTGTCACGATGGAAATCGTGTGTTGCATATTTATTTATTTTTAGTTGATTATTCGATACAATTACAAATTAAATTAAATTAAAATTAAAAAGTCTTTATTTCTTTAACTCGTACAAATTTAAACTTATCCGTGACGAGGGTATCCTTTTAAGTATACAATATACTTGGGTTAGGGTACCCCCCTCCTCCATAACAGTGTTACACAAACTTTCATAATACCTTACAGTAGATACACAATTGAAAATTGTTTAATCTGTAATTTTTATCTGTCACTCTAGTATAAGCAACCGTTTGTCTAGCGTGCGCTTGCCAATCTCACGGCATTTTGTAATGGTCGTCATTTAGTAAAACGCTTAGAAATACAGCATACCAATGTTCATATACACAAAGCAACTTTTGGTGTTCCACAAATATTTCCACTGAGCTGAAATCGAACTACAGGCGACTGGCGTAGAGCATTCTAATTTTATCCAAGTTTACGACTAAGTTTTGTTTCTGTTTTTGTACTCAGTTTACTAACAAGGATCATAAGGCTTTCTGTAACTAACACTTATGGGCAATGCCTGAATAAAACAATTTGATTATTTTATTATATTACTTACTATCACGCCACAGAAGTCGTCAGTTTGACAGCAGAGTGACTACATCCCCATCAGGCCTTTTCCAAGTCATAACGTTATCCAAATCCTACTAATGTTATAAACACGAAAGTTTGTGAGTATGTATGGATGTTTGTTACTCTTTCACGTAAAAACTACTGAATGGATTTTCATGAAACTTAACAATAATATAGCTTATACATCAGAATAACACGTAGGGTATATATCATCACGCTACTACTCAAGGGAACGGAGCAGTGATCATTAATGTCAACAAATTCGGCCGGCATCGGCATATACGCAGAAGTGACAGTGTGGTTATTTCTGTTGCTGGTTTAGATAACTATATCATTGTTTAAGAGGATGCAGTGGGAACGGGATCGAACGCCACGCGGGTGGAAAATAATTTGCGGTACGAAGTTCTCCGGGTCAGCTAGTTCTGTAATAAGACCAAGTTATCGAACTTTTTAGGACTCAAACTACATGTTACGAATACCAGTGACATTCATATGCCAGATAAGAACTTAATTGTCGCAGTATAGGTCATACGAGTTAATTTGCGGTCTCCCTCGCATTTACTATTAAAATATTTCTTGTATAAATACGCTTCTATCAAAACACACTTTAAACAAACACTAGCTGATCGCCGCGGCTCCGCCCGCGTGATATAGCCCGGTTATTTCCCGGAAAAAGTAGCATATGTTATTTGGGGATAATGTGGCTACATACCAGTGAAAGAATTTTTAAAATCGGATCAGTAGTTAAGGAGCATATTCGCTACGAACAAACAAATCTTTCCTCTTTATAATATTAGTATAGAAGTATAGATAAACTTGGATATCGCAAAAAAATGTTAGTCAGCTTTAAATCTGTATCTTAAATTTATATTAAAACATCAAACAACGAACAGACATTTCCGCGCACAAAAGCTAACTAAGTCAAAATTACGTGCGCGTAGGGCGGCGCCCGCCCACGCCCCGCCCCCGCCCAGCACCGCGTGTAATTAATTCTATTTCTCTGGAATTTTCCGAGTCGCAGTGTGATTCCGAAGTCGCTGTGTGATTCCGACGTTGCTGTGTGTGTGTGCAAACTGGGCAATGTTCGCGTGTGTGTGCGCAAATTGTGCAAAGTTAGCCTGTGTGTGTGTTTGAACAATTGTGACGAAGGCTATATGATATTTAATTGCGTTACGTTTGTAAGTTTAATGAATTTAATGTTCAAAGGGTTTGGAATTCTGTTAGTGTGTTTTTTTATTTAGGACACGACAATGTGTGTTTATTTTCGTATAATTATGAGGCTAACGCAATATTATGACCTTAATTTTTGAAATTAGCTTGGCCGTCTTAATAATAAAAACTGTTTATGTACTGAGTACTGATTTATTAGTCCAGCAGTTGTATAGCGGTTGTGTAACGTTAATCACTGCTTAAACACTGTTGTACTATACAACTGTTAAGTAAACAGCGTAATAAGGAATTATTATTAGTAAGACTGATAACATTAAGGCCCGTATTCTAGAATGAAACTCATCCTGAATCGCGATTTATCTGAGGACAGATTGTAAAGACAAATTGATAGATTGACACATGGCCGGTCAATCAATTGCCAATGTCAATCTGTCATCAGATAAATCGTGATTCAGGCTGATTGTCATTCTAGAATACAGGCCTAAAAGTGCCATAATATTTGTCTGTCACGCTTCCACCGCTAAACCTAACAACTTAATAGTTTTCGATGATATTTGGTACAGAGATATAGACCTTGGGAAAGTCCTGGCTACCCGTTATATGGGCAACAGTTATAATTCATAATTAAAATATTTTCTTCTCCTTCCGGGGTAGGCAGGGGTAACCTAGCCTAGGATAGTAGCCTGCATTATTTACCTCACGAGCTTCCTCTACCAGATGGTAAAAGGAGAGTAGGCTGAGCTCTTCTACCGCAGTAGCACTCCGTAGTACTTACTCTTCAAAATACATCTAAGAAACGTGTACTTATTATAGAGCAAATTTTGAGCACATTTTAGGTTTGCGAATATATTAATATGTTTTACGAATGTGGTCTTTTGAGAATATCATATACAGTGATTAAAGGACTATACCTAAGTTGTTGAATGAAATTTTACAGCATTTAGTATGTTAATTATTCAAATCGATTAAGAAAGGAAAGGCCATTGTACGTGACCTGTAAGAGAAGGATCGCGGATTCAAATCCCTCTTGGACCGATCAAAAAACTATCCTTTCTAAACCGATATACCAAGGTTTACCTGGAATTTTCTAGTAGTAATAACTGACGTTCGTGATGGGAAGCTGTATAATTCGTCGTTCAATTTGATGGTGTACTGAAAAAAGGTAGTTGAACTTTAATTTAAGTCTGCCAGTTTTCAATATCATAACATAACATAACAAAAACTCACACCTGTATTCCCTTTTTTTTTTTTTTTTTTTTTTTTTCGTGCGGAAATCCCCTCGGATACCCCCCTGCCGGAGCCGGAAGGGGAGGTTATGTCGGACTCGAACCGACTAAAACCGCACGCCGACTGTGGGTCGTGGTGCTAGGCCGGAGGTGAGGTTGTCATCGACATATCCCTCGCACCCCGGCGGACCCAGGGCCATCACTTATGGTTTAGCCCTCCTCGGGAGGGGGGACAACGGTGTCCCCGACTCGCCCCCGGAATGGGGAGGCGCGCTTCTCAGCGCGCCGTCGCCGTCTCAGCGCGCCGTCGCCGCACCTGTATTCCCCGAAGGGGTAGGCAGAGGTGCTTGCACCCACATTTCGCCAGTTAATGTTTAGGTCCCAATGTAATAGGTGGCGAGCCTATTGCCATTAACCGGGCACTTATACACACATAACTTCGAAAAGCATCGAAAAGTCATTGGTGTGTGCCATGGTAAACCTGGGATCGAACCCGAGACCTCGTCTCAGCAGTCCATTACCCATACCACTAGGCTAACGCATATCCGGTGGACTTATATGAACTTGTAAACTGTGTAAGGTTAAAAGCTGGCAAAGTTGTCTTTACCTTCCCCAGAGGTAAATTAACGTGAGTATATTTATGTATGAATCTTGTAGCTAAGTAATCGACTTTACCAGTAGCTAATCCCAAAGTCCAAAGTCACTGGGGAAAACAGAGGTCAATATTCCAGTGTGAACTACTTATCTACGTGTAGGTTAGTAGGTACTTTATTTACCACCTACCTTTATAGTGCAATATACTAATCCAAGTTTGTTTTCCAGGTGTACGAGTTGGAGAGGCGGTTCAAGCAGCAGAAGTATCTGTCTGCGCCGGAGAGAGAGCACCTCGCGTCGCTCATCCATCTCACTCCTACACAGGTGAGTTTAATAACATGCTTCATATTTTTGTGTTGGCTGATTCTAGAACCTTTTATAGATATGGCATATGATAAGATCGGGTCCCGTACGTAGTTTCGAATGACGTTGCAGCGATAGGTCATTGAGGCGAAAAACTTTTAGCGTGGTACGCTGGAGCGAAAAGTCATTGAAGCGAATTCCACCAGGGCGAATGACACCGCAGCGACAAACATTGTGACGAAAAATGTTTGAAATTACATATATGCAACTTTAAAACTATAAAGGCGAAATAAAAGACAGAAAGTAAAAGTTTAAGTTTAATCAACAAAAAAGAACAGTTATTTTCTGATAAATATTTCTATGATAGTCAGTTTTTAACTAAATTAAATAATCACATATTAATATAAACGGGTATTTAATGCTAAAGCTCGTATAAAATCAACGGTGTTCATTTGGTTTTTATTTTTAATAATCTCTGTTATGGCTTTTCCTTGTAGTTTTTTTTTTTTGGTGGCGTCTGAGGGATTCTAGCCAGAATCCTTTCAATTTTATGAGCTGTTGTGTTCTGCTCTTCAATTAGTTTTTTCATACAGCCGTACAGTCCTAATTTCTTGTTGTCCATTAAAGAATTCCACCTACGATGCCATGCTTCCACACTATTCTGAGTCCTTGGAAGCTGCTAATTATTATTTCTTTCAACAGACCATAAAGCAGGTTCAAACAGGGGTTGTAAACGTGATATTATAGTTTTGCCATTCGATTGACGGGTATTGAACTCTCCCGTATGAAAAAAACTAATTGAAGAGCAGAACACAACAGCTCATAAAATTGAAAGGATTCTGGCTAGAATCCCTCAGACGCCACCAAAAAAAAAAAACTACAAGGAAAAGCCATAACAGAGATTATTAAAAATAAAAACCAAATGAACACCGTTGATTTTATACGAGCTTTAGCATTAAATACCCGTTTATATTAATATGTGATTATTTAATTTAGTTAAAAACTGACTATCAAAGAAATATTTATCAGAAAATAACTGTTCTTTTTTGTTGATTAAACTTAAACTTTTACTTTCTGTCTTTTATTTCGCCTTTATAGTTTTAAAGTTGCATATATGTAATTTCAAACATTTTTCGTCACAATGTTTGTCGCTGCGGTGTCATTCGCCCTGGTGGAATTCGCTTCAATGACTTTTCGCTCCAGCGTACCACGCTAAAAGTTTTTCGCCTCAATGACCTATCGCTGCAACGTCATTCGAAACTACGTACGGGACCCGATAAGATCTTAAGATATTCTTTGTTGTGGGTAGCTACACAGTACACTGTAAAAGTAGTGGTAGGTATTTTTCTTTAAAAGACACGTCAATTTGACTTCACCTCGCCTGATGGTAAGCTAAAGGCAAAGTCTCGGAAAGAGGGTCACCATCGTAAACCTGTACCATGTTAACAGTGGTGGTACTCAGCTTGACGGCCTCAACAGATGCTGTAGTGATACCTACTATCTTAAAATAACAATATTGGATATTTTTTGGCAAGCTCTCTTGGTAAGATCTTAGCTGATCAGGACGAAAGCCAGCTTCACCAGGTAGCCGCAACACGTATATTGTATAGTTAGTAGTTACATAAATATCTAATAAAGTTCCCAAAAAATAAATGTCAGGGTACCACCTACAATAGTCTAGAAAAAGAAGTCTATAAGTCTACCTTTGCGGCGCGATTTACGCCCACAGGATGGTCCCGCCGGTATAAATACCATTTTCCTTTTCGTTATTAGGTAATTAAACTCCTGGAGGGTAGCCATACTGGTACAAATGACCTAGGTTTGTCTCATTATCTCCCGGTCTATTAGTCTTTACCAATTTTTCCACTACTTAGTCATCACAAAAATCATCGTCCGGGGTTCTCTTTCTCAATCCTCCTCATAATTTGTGTTAGGTATGTAGTTAAAATTCTTAAGTAAATAAATCCACTAAGTACAATTTTTTTTATTACTTTTATCCTGTCTAAAATCGGGGTGCACCAAACACTTTATCACAACAAAGCAATCTAATTTGTCCGCAATTGATCACATCAAAAAGAGACTCCCCTATTTGAGCAACACAGCGGTACCAACCTCAGGGCATTACGCACGCGTTTGTGGGCGTCTTCTGTAATTGACTCCGGTCATCGCCGGAGGCGTTGTGGATGTTCCTGTACGTTCAACTTGTGATTTATGATCGTGTGTTGTTGGCGTGTGACGCCCTAGGCGTGACGACATTGCGGACACGCTTCTTGCTTGTAAGCAATGTGTAAAGGGAACAGATTGAGCATTGTGATTTATGTCATGAGCGATTTTTTGGGATAGATAAAAGATTTCGATTTAGAATTGAGTTTTATCACGCTGCTATAAGGTAAACATATTCGGGAGAAAACGAAAACGGGAGTAATCAAGACAAACCCGATTTTTAAGACTTTAAGACTGGCTAGATGCACTAGACCGAGGATCGGGTGCAATGGTGCATTGAGAGAAGCCTATGTCTAGCAGTCGACTGCAGTAGGCTAATTGATTGATTGAACTAATAACTATGTTAATTGCTAGCTAGACAAGCGGTTTACAATAGAAATTGGGTTAAAATTGAGGTGAGCGAGAGGTGCGAAGGCGAAATGATTGTAGATAAACAGAATTCGTGTAAAAACGACTTGTGAGTCGTAAACTTTTAAATTCTCATTCACTTAATAACCGGTTAGCACAAATTACGGGTGGGTGTCATAAAATTCCTTGAGGTATAATTTTCACTATATATAACAGATAAACTAACTCAAAGTGAGTTCAAATAATAAAATGTATCTACGTGACGGAAAATATCAACTTGTGTCACCATTTCGTAGTCACACGAAAAATTTACCCCAACTAAGATAAGAAAGGATCGATGTAGGTAGAAGAAGAAGGTCTAGTACCTATCTTGTATAGGACCTACATAGAAGCCTTATTGTTGTTAGTCTAATAATTCAGGAGGTAGATACATGGGAATGACCAAAACTTAGGATTATAAAAGACTCTCCTATTTTTATCAGTAGTTCAATAACTATTGAAGTTTTAATTTGATAAGACTAGGTCGACAGGCATTCTGTAATGTTCCAAACCATAACTATACACTTAGTCAACCACAATCCTCAAATCAATGAACCTAATTAACCTGCACAGGCCAACAATACACAAACTACGCTCCAATTATAATAACAACGCATTATCTCCGGATTAGCGCGCGCCGCCATTGTTCCGCTTTGACGTTTGTTTTGGCGCCAAACGTCTGGTGTTGACAGCGTCAAAATGGAGATTATTCATGGACCTAACCTATTGTCGGGGTCGCGCCGAGTTTATGAAATTTATATCGACATGGCCAGAGATTACAGATGCATTGTTGTAAAGGATTTGAATTTCGCGAATGTGGGAAATAGGGCGCGTGCCTCTGACAGTTATATTAATAGTGGTGACGAATTTTTGTTATGTAAATATTTGTAATATTTCACGGTTTATAAATATTGTTTGGAATATCGAGTTTATAGCACCAGGGTTTTTATTATTTGCGCTTTTAATACATTTTTACCTCATAATGAGTAGGATTAACTACCGTTCATTTTTCTTTAGTAATTCCATTTAAGTGATTGACATAAGAAACTTATACCTATATAATTCCCTGCATTGTGAAAATACTGTTAGATACCTACTTATTTTCATTTATTGTTGTAATTTTGTGATTCTGTTTTTTAAGTTTATTTCGGACTCGAACCCGCGATCTTTCCTTCACAGGACGAATGCCTTAACCAACTAGACAATTATTCAATTTTGTCTAGATTTTCAATAATTGGTGATCACTTACTCAATGGGTGATCTAATCGAAATTATATTTACTGTTAAAATCCGACCTCAATCTGAAAAAACCTTTACAGATATGAAAAATGTGGTATCGATTCGGATCAAATCATTTGAATGCTATCTAGTACTAACATGAATCCATTCGATGGCCATACAAAAGACTTTTCATTTCGCTCAGAATTTGCAGTACCTACCTACTATCTATATACAAACAACATCAAAATCCCATTTAGAAAGGAAAACTTTGAATCTGTGCATATTCATACAGCTTAAATAGCACTGCAATAAAGAGGAGACGGCCACAATATCCGACTGTTTGACGTTCGAGCAAACAGAGGGCGGGTTTCGTTATTTAACTTAAGTAAATTTCGATGTTCGCGACTTGCTACCATCATACCGCCGAGGCACGAGTTTGAAATCCGAATCAACTTTGATTTAATAACGCTAATGGTTATTTCTTTTATTATGTTGGTAGTATTTTTAAGTTCATAAATCAGAATTCAGAATGCGTACAATTCCAGACATCTTATGTCGTACAACCATGAGGCTAATCTTCCAAATAAAATTCTGTTCATAATTCAGTCTCGGTCTATTCTCAGTTCCCCAAATGTCAAAATTGGTTCTCTCATAGCACAATTTTCGTAGAAATCCTATTAGTTTTTTTTATATTTGAGATTGAATCTAAATTAAATGTTGAACAGACTTATATTACGAAAATTGGCCGTCAACTGTGAATTTGTAGTTCATCAACCCCTTAATCAATTCAAACTAATTGCCAGCAACAATGCCCTTTAATAATTGGAGGGGTGAATAAAATCTAAATTTCAACAGCTAAGTTTCAAACACCGTGAGAGCAGCCGAAAAAAAATTTAAAACAAAAGCTAACATCTTTGTCTAGGGTCACGAACACTGCCGCGTCTCCGGCGGATGCTATATGCGGGCGTTCGTATTACGTAATGAGAGCAATAAGATAATGGTGCTCCATGAGACAATGAGCTGTCAACGACCATCAGCGATGTTCGCTCACTAGCCGACGTCAACTTGTTTCTTTTTGTTGAATCAGACAAACTGTCTGTAAAAAAGTTTCGAGGGTGTAGTGATAGCCTTTTGCCATATCGTCGCTTCTTTTTTTCACCTATCTGATATATTTTTACCTTATTTACCATAATTACCTTATTTTTTTTATTTATTTATACCTAAAATTCTCATAGTTCCTTCTTCCTTTAAAACAAATGATTGTACGCTGCCCTATCATCTCTTTTGCTTCTATCCATCCAAAGGTTGCCTGGAAGAAATCGCTGTTAGCGATAAGGCATTGTGCATTATACATTTGTATAATTTTTTTGACTTCTAATACTTTCATCGTCTACTTAAAGAATATTTTATCTTTATTCTTCTTATTTTTCTTCGTTTCTCTTCGAAAAATGAAATTACTGAAAAAAGGTGATCAAAACTTCATGATGACTTGAGAAAGAAAGAGATATGTCTGTTAAATAGCCATAATAAAGGCATAATAAAGGTAAGAAGCTGTAAGTGTAATCAACAGAATGAAGGCCACCATAACAGATGTCAACAAAATGATGGTATTCAAACACCTCACTTTAAGGCCTATGACTGTGGTAAGAAGGAAACATTGTTGGTGTTTATGGACAAAGAAAAGATGTATTCAGTGCCCAACCCTTTGGTACTAGATGAAATGATTTAAATTATAGCCGCGGTCATGAATCTCGTGTCTTTTCGTCTTTCTTTTAATTTATACTTTGGCATTCCATCATAATTATATACGGGCTTCATGATAAGTTTGCATTGGTCATCGTCATATATCGACTGCAACTTGACTGGCTTAGATAGATATTGACTGGCGTAGACTCGTAGATAGAATACTCTTTATTGCATACCAAACATAGAATATATACAGAGGGTAAATGCATGATAGAATGTTGTACAATTGGCGGCCTTATCGCGATCTGCGATTTCTTCCAGACAACCAGTTTGGATGGGCTGAACTGCAAGAACAGGTAGTTTGTGGTTTACACTAAAATTATTCTTAGGCTTAGTAGGTCTGCTCTTTTTTCTAGAGTGATGGAACCACATGATTCCTCATGATTGGATCACTCCTCCATATTTTAATAAATAATTTTGTTTAGTAACATTCAGCTGCATCTATTCATATTCAACAAAAACACATTTTAAAGTACTGCGGTTTCCAAAAGCATAATATTTTTTATTCAAACCCAGTTCTATTAAATAATATTTACTCCCAAATCATAATTACTTTGGCTAACCCGATTGAAAACCCGCGGCTCATCCCTCAGTGGCTATGATCAATAATTCCACTTGAGGTTTTTATAAGCCTGTAATCGCCGTGGGATTTCAATGAGCTTCCTGTTAAACGCCCGCCGAAATCATCTGCTCTTTAAAAACAAGTTCCATGTTAGTACCACGGTTTGGTTGGTTTGGTTCTGTACTTACCTGTGACCATTGATAAAAGGCTGAAATTATAGGTATAGGTAAAATTATAGGTAAAAAAACTACGCATCTTTTCTAAAGTTTTATTATCTCAACGTCCTGCAGTCTCATTTTGGTGGGCTCGACTCATATTGTTCTAATCTCTTTGACCTTTGACAAGCAGAAAACCATAACAATAATAGTAAAACAATAAATCCATGACTTTTCGATGCTTTTCGAAGTTATGTGTGTATTTATCGTAGGTTTATAAGTGCCCGGTTATTGGCAATAGGCTCGCCACCTATTACATTGGGACCTAAACATAAACTGGCGAAATGTGGGTGCTAGCACCTCTGCCTACCCCTTCGGGGAATACAGGCGTGAGTTTATGTTATGTTATGTTATGTAAATCCATCTATTGGATCCTATAGTAAAAATAAATTATCTAACCGAGCTTATTAAATTAAGAATCTTAAAAAAGAGTTAAAAATTGCGTCGGTTCTTATTTCATAGTTTTTATTTATTTTTAATCATCCATCCAACCTATAATAGAAACTGATTTGACTATTAAATTTTATGACGTCACTAAATCTTTTTTCATAGAAGTTACCTTCTAACTCATTGTTTTGACGTTTAGTAAAAAGTAACTAATTTGATTAGTCATTAGAATACAAAATTTCGTGAAATGGCTATAATATCGGAACTACGGCTGTCACTCAAATACATATTGTTTTATTGCACATCAAAGTCAATTTAGCACCAAATTATAATTAGTAGGTACTTCTTGAAAAAACTCGAGTCAACTTCGAGACGACTTTTCTCTGATTAGTTCAAATCCTGCTTAGGTAAAGTGCAAAATTCGCATTATACGGTTAATATTTTTAAATCATTTTCCAAGACTTTCTACCAGGATTTCTCTACCATTATTAGAGAATTCTAAAACCATGATATTTATCTCCGCTATCCTTATACCAAAGACCAAGCCGCGGCCTCAATGCGGCCAACATGTCAAAACAAATTTTAAAAAAAGTTTTGATTTGTTTCCCGGGCATTTAATAACCGCGAAAATGATCACCTAGCTTTCGCTTGGGTTGGCACCATAAAGTAATATATTTGAGATTAAATTTTTATGAATGGCAAGTTTTTGCAAGGTATTGTGAAGGATTAATAGTATCTTAAGCGGATAATGCACCTGACACAGCTCTTTGTGGCACAGGTAAGGGCCATTATTTGAATTGTAATGCACTATTGTGAATATTGCGGTGTTTGCGTAGGATCCTAAAGGGATTTTGTGATCTATTTTTTTATGTAATTATTAATTCGGACAGTACATTTTTTGTAAAGTGAAGTAGATAGGCTGAGTATTTTGCAGACATGTGGTCGATTATAATTGAGATGGAACCTTTAGCTATCATCAAAGATTTGAGATTGACATGGTCATTCACATCGATAGTAAAACACTAGCCGGGATATTTACCATGTTTTTTTTAAGTTTTTGAGGATCTGGAATTTCGGCGCTGTTACCAGCGCCATGATCACGGATGTGTAACAGCGCCGAAATAACGGATCCTCTAAAACTTAAAAAACATGGTAAATATCCCGGCGAGTATTTTATTATCGATATCATCAAAGAATATCACTTGAGCTAAAGAAAGTAAAGTTCGTGGTGAACTGGAAGCTAAGGGCTTACGGCTTTTCCTCCTACATTCTGCCCAGTCTTGGGCATGGGTGGTGAGATCTTTAACACGCACGTCAAGCCAGGAATTCTTGGGCCTATCTCTCCTACCGGGACCCATGGGAGCCATGGTATTACTAAACTACCTAGGCATAAGAGTTTTGATACATAATAATACTTATATTAGGCACGTAAGTGACATGACAAACGAGTTATTGTTTTTTGCTAAAGATTATAATATTAATCGCAACTGTTGACACAAGAGCTAAGGTCTATTTGCACAACCAAACCGTAGCTGACACAAGTAATGTTTTAAAAAGTCTTTAATAAACAAAGATTAACAAATATTAATCTGTTGAATTGCTGTGCTAATATTGATGGCGGGTGTGCGCTTCACGGTCGAAGGACAGGGGTTGGAGTTATGCTATATAAGGTTTTTCTTGTTTTTTATATTTTGAATCATGTTATTTAATATCTAGTATTTGTTATCATCATCATCATAGCGTTAAAGCCGAGGTTCACTAATTTATATTTATTGATGTATTGGCTTTTAAAAGCTATTATAGTATTATCACTAAGAGGAAATTACACGCCAAAGTCTCCTTCAAAGAGTACCGACTAGCAGGTAAAATTGACGTAGAGCCTGATGTAAGGATTATCGAGCTAGTACGGTTATCGGGAAGTCAATGCTGTTACTCCTTAGGTAGTAGGTACTTTGAAAAATTGGCTTAAAGGACGTCTCGTCCCAATCTTATACTGGGACCAGGGACCAGATTGACTTTTTCTAATTAAATAGTGATAAACTGGGCCCCACTTTGATTCAGTATTTTGGACGTTTATACCAAGATTAAAACACATCCCACAAATTTCCTCCACACGTGGATCTATCCAATTTCCAATTTTTCGAGGCAGCATTAAGGGCCTAATAAACCCCTAGAAAATTGCCTCGTAAAATTGGAAATTGGATAGATCCATGTGTGGAGGAAATTTGTGGGATGTGTTTCAATCTTGTGAAATAATAAGTAACGGATCTGCTAGCTATATACCTACCTACATCTATGATTAAACTTTTACTAGTAATCAAAAGATTCACAATCACCTGTAAAAACACATCACCCCGATTTCTGTTACCAACATTCACTCACGTAGCATTTTCTATTACCGCCATCTTAATTTTGCATCTGTCAAATCACTGTCACTGTCAGAAATTCAAATTCATCTTTGGAATACGATTCAAAATTGTACAGCAACGGTTTAGTGATTTGTATTTAAGTTTTTTTACTCAATATTTTTATAAGTTACTAAATAAATGAATCATATTGATGTGCTGTCATGGTACGCATCTGTGTTTACTCAGCGCTCCGTCGGATACAGAGTCTTCGGTACGATATTGTGCGACAATCGGCCATTGTGGTCGCAAGCGATGGGAAATGACAAATCATTGACATGTTTCGTAATGAATCCATGACGCGATAGATTTAGCTATTACTTATTTCTAAGGTCTAGATCTAGAAAGTATTATTTATTTTTACAATACTTCCTTCTTATGGGAGGGACTGCCGTTGACCTCCCTACCAGAATAAAGCGTGCTAGAACCTTCGTTAATCAGTATTTGTAGGCGAGCAGAAGAGGTTAGTTTAGCCCTAAAGATTTTGAGGACGCCCCAAAGACATTACATAAAACTATCATGTAGATACCTAATCATCTACTACTACAAAACATTGCTATTCTGGCTATTAACAATTAGATCCACAGCCGAAGAGTTCCTCTATTAGGACAAATCTCTAAAATCGGTTATTGTCTCTTAAGTACCAGTATAATGCTAAAAGCCTCTTCACTTGAATACCTCTACACTAAGGTGGGAACATATGTGAAAGTTTAGCCTAACTGTAACTTTAAAATTAAGATTCATTATGAGTCCTTAAGCACATAAGTCCCAAACACATAAGATATTTTTTCCGAATTTTAAAAGTCACACTCATCGCTGGTAAAAATCACTGCAGCAAATGAAGAGCTAAACAAACACGCACGCAGCTTTATTTATTATAATTGTCGCTCGATATTCCAAGTCATGGTTCAGAGAAACGGAACACCTACGCGTGTACCATAGAATATACTATAGCCATCGAATGCCACACAATTTCAAGCCTTATTGTCTATTGGATTAAGCTTTTTATAACTTGAACCACAATTCCAGCTAAAGAAAGTCATTGGCGCCAAAATTGACTTGTATTGACAAGATGACAGCTAACTGGGTGGGCACCATTTTATTCAGTTTAATGAACGTGAATTTTTGATGTTTTAAAAAAGGAACCTGTCTATAACTCGGAAAGGTTCACAATAATTACTTATGTAGAAAAAAAGACAAATTCCAGTAGCAGTTAGCATAACATAATAGAAAAACATCATGCTCGACTACTAAGTGGGTGTAAACTCAAGCACGAAAGCCTCGGACACACCCAAAATGTCTCATCACTCGACGAGTAACAACAGCCGTTTAGATGTAAAACAAATAAGTGAATGGCGTACTCAGGCTGGAGTGCGTGCGAGCCAACACCGAGCATTATGCACAAGGAGATTGAAAGAAAGTACTCCACACGAGAGCGTCCAAGCCTCGCCGGAGTGCAATAAGCGACGCCAGTCAACGGGGCCCGTTCATTAACTCTCACTTCCTCCATAAATAACCTAGCATCATTCCTGAACGTATAAAAGAGCGCGTCACTAGTGCCAACATTCCCACAACGAAGCACCACAGAGTAAATAGAAAAAAATAACAAATAAGTCTAGTGGCCAAGTACGCGATTGTGTTCGTGTAACATTTTTGTTTTTATAACGGATCTATCAACAAAATGGCTGATATTTATCGTAACTTCGTAAGTGAGGAGAATCTGAGTACGGAGGAGCATACATCCATTTCAAAGAATAAACACGAGGAAACGCTCTCGATGTATAAATAATAAATAAAGTGTATATTTCTGCGTCGGGAGCGTACGTAGACAAAGGCCGGCCGCTTGGTGGTGCAAACATGTAATGTTTATTCTTACGTCATTAAGGCTGAGTGTTGACTGGGCTGCCTGGTGCTAATTCTAGGGAGGAGTTAGGGACTTCACTTGTCACGCTGTTTAGGATGGGATTAACACTCTTGTTCTTATCATACATACCCTATTATTATACTGAGGTGGTCCGTGAATGCTTGTAACGAATTTATTGTGAGGCACTGGAGGTACAGTTATTGAAAGAAGTGCCTGAATATTAGCAATTTAAAGTATAGGTACAATAAAGTATATAAACGTTTAACTTTACATATAATTCTGTAGACGAAAATCGTAGCTTCATGAAGCGATAGGTTCAAAAAATGAGTTTATATTCGCATGTTATTTACCTTAGTGAGATTCTCAGCTTCGACTACTGATCAATCCATATCCATACTTAATATTATAAATGCGAAAGTAACTCTGTCTGTCTGTCTGTCTGTCTGTATGTTATGCTTTCACGCCTAAACCACTGAACCGATTTTGATGAAATTTGGTATAAGGGCAGATAAGACCTTGAGAAAGGACATAGGCTATGTTTGGTCGCGATAACCGACATCCACGCGGGCGAAGCCGCGGGCAAAAGCTAGTACACTATAAAGCCACTCTTAACACAAGTAATGTGGTATACCTAGTAGTAATTTCCGTTAGTAAGCATTCTTTACTTAGACTGGTAAAGAAGACCCCAGACTTCAAGTTGAGGGCTTCCGAAGCGACTGGGATTAAAGCTGGGATGAATAGAAGCATTCCTTACTTAAATAAAAATACGAATAAATTGATATTCATATTTGAATATATTCTTTACTAGCTTTTGCCCGCGGCTCCACCCGCGTGCATGTCGGTTATCGCGACCAAACATAGCCTATGTTCTTTCTCATGGTCTAATTCACCAAAATCGGTTCAGTGGTTTAGGCGTGAAAGCGTAACATACATACAGACAGACAGACAGAGTTACTTTCGCATTTATAATATTAGTATGGATTATAAACAAACATTTAAATACAAAGGATAGATAGATATTCAAATACAAAGGATATTATTGATTATTAAAGATAGATAATATATAACAAAGGCGAGCTTAACTCAAAGAAAAAAAAAGAAAAAAAATTAAAAACTATTTATTTGGGTATTCTACTGACTAGTCAAAATCAGTTACTATTATAGGTTGGGTGGATGATTAAAAATATTTAAAAACTATACTTAAAATAAGAACCGGCACAATTTTTACCGCTCTTTTACCATTCTTGATTCAATAAGCTTGGTTAGATAATTTGTTTTAACTATAGCATAATACCCAATTGAAATCTAAACATACCAACCAACCTTATTGCGATTCGTTCTCTTCCAAGGCAACCATCATTGTAAAGAGAACCTCTTCATCGTGTTCTAACTAAGCTACAAAAAAAAATACAATCCGACCGTCCAGTGTACCTACCTTTTTTTTTCGTGCGGAAATCCCCTCGGATACCTTCTCTGCCGGAGCCGGAAGGGGAGGTTATGTCGGACTCGAACCGACTAAAACCACACGCCGGCTGTGGGTCATGGTGCTAGGCCGGAGGTGAGGTTGTCTTCGACATATCCCTCGCATCTCGGCTGACCCAGGGCCATCCCTTACGGTCTGGCCCTCCTCGGGAGGGGGGACAACGGTGTCGCCGCCGTACCGTCCAGTATACCGCTAGTTCTAATAAATTATTTGTTTCAGGTCAAAATATGGTTTCAAAACCACCGCTACAAGTGTAAGCGGCAAGCCAAGGAGAAAGCGATGGCTGAACAGAACCAACACAACCAGGTCAGTGGACAACTACCTACGTACTACTTATTAGTCACGCCTGTTATACCTATGTTTTGAGTTTCATGCCTACAGGCCCTCGATTCTACTAAAGCTAACCACTGTGGTGCCGCGGTCACTGCAAAAAATGACATTAAATTTTAAACTTTATTTATATTTGGCTAAAGTCCAAAATGAAATGAAAACAGTTTCATTACATTTTTAAATTACTCTGCAATAAGTTATTTAATTTTAAACTTTAAATACATCGCCTTAAAATCTATTATTTAATGCCGTTTTTTGTAGTGGCGGTGGCTCCTTATAGGTTTGGCTTTATTAGAATCGAGGCCCAGATAGATATTATACTTGTATCATAACATCGAGAATTCGCAGTTTTTAAATTTGTCGAACTGAATAACGAACTGAGCCAAGCATAGACGAAGATTATCGTGATCTTTCTAGCAAACGCTCCAGTCAATGCAAATTTACCTTTTCCTTAGCGAGAATACTCGCCAGACCATTTTCTCTCTCGGTCTCGTTTATTTTTCTGTGAAGGTGGATTTAGACAAAATGTAACACACGCTCAAACTGTGCAATGAACTCTCTGCTGTGGGTTTCCCAAACGTCTACAATATGGGGTTCTTTAACAAAGGCATTAGAAGGTTTCCTCAGGGTCGCCAGCGCGAATGCTACGCCCCTGGTGTTGCATACGTCCATAGGCCACGGTAACCACTTTCCATCAGGTCCAATGTACTTGTCTGCTACTTAAGTGATATAAAAAATCATCAATGTATTTATTTCAAAACTTCCTATCAACTGTTTAAAAACCTGTCTAACATTTTATTCATTGAAATTCGCACAATGCTAATGAATGATGAATATTAATGCGTAAGCGATAAAAATCGCCGCTGACGACAATCGGCGAGGTCCCCTGTTTGCAGAGGCGATAGACTTTACCCACTTGATAGCAATCTCCCGCTGCGTTTCTCAATGGGTAACAAAATACGGGTCCCGCACTTCCCAAATCTGGCAACCCCGTGGCAATTAGAATTATATTTCGCGGGAATGTAGGGCTGTGTCGCAAAGTCAGTGAGCTGAAAATTATTTCTTTTTATTCTGTTATCGAAGAAACTATTGAAATTGTGACTAGTCTTATATTAATTTTGATGACTGACGAGAAATTCATGCGACAATTCTCATTAAACCAAATAACTAGAATATATGATATTTTCTAAAAGTTTTTACGGATTTAAAAGTAGTTACATACGTCGTTAAAATGTCGCTATAATAGTAAATATTAACAGATGTATCTCGATGGAACCCTTTACAAAGTGATAGTTTTTTCTTGTTTAATTGTAATTATTTATTAGAATAGCATTTAATATCAGTGTCAGAAGTGTATACCTACTAACTTGAGTTAGGTACCCAAAGTTGAATGTATTTTTTTGTAGAGTTAAGTTTCCAATCAGAAGCCCATATTAGCGGTAGAAGCTTAAAAAATAGTACAAAATGTAAATAGCTTCTTATTACCTTTTTTCAACAAGCTACTAATTCACTCACTGTCAAAGTCACTTGTATTGAGATTAAAATCTTTTCAGTTTCTTGAATTCTGAAGATTAAAAATAATTGAATGGCTTCTATCGCGATTTTTTTGCTATCATTTAATTTTAGCCCAACGTTTCTTTCGGCTACTTTTAAGACATAAGTTTTTAGCATCAGCAGCCATGGCGGAGTGAATAAAGTTTGTAATTATTGTCACAAAGCTTTTTAATGGTTATCTCGAAATATCCGAGCGAGAATAAATTTGACAAACTTAATTCTAAAATGGAATATATTTCAGGTTTTATTTATCTACATATTATTATCAAAGATCTCTGTGCACTAACCCTGTAGAGAACCCTATGCCCTGTAGCTATAGGTAAAGTTGTATTGGCTCAATTTGTGCTTAGTAGCACGCGGCCGCTCGCTGGGAGGGGTCTCATCTTAATTCTTATTAAGAGCTGACTGTATGGACTCTGAACAACCACTCACCGGCTTAGTTTTAATATGTCAACATATTTTTAAATATATTTCTACGATCAAAATTAAAAAAAGAGAAGGTTACCATCCCAAAAAGCCTTCAACATTTTAACTCCTTTGTTAATCGACACTAAAAAAAAAAATAAGTTTACGATGCGTTTAATTTTTTCTTTTTTGTGGTATACTGTAAGGTTAGTTGGATAGAATAATATTACTCGAGTGTGACTAGTTAAAAAAATTACTTAATGTAATTAGAAACGATTATATAATTAATTAAAAAACTGTTATGTTAATATTACAAAGAGATATTTATTTATATCTATAGATATTTTGTTCACTTCATACTCTATCGCTTATAATACTAACAGAATATTCCTTTCAACAGTCATCATCTTCACCCCGACGAGTGGCAGTCCCCGTCCTGGTGAAGGACGGGAAGCCCTGCGGCTCCGGGGAGTCGTCATCTCCGGCGCACAGCCACTGTGCCACCCCCACGTCAGGGTACTCTGCCCCGCAGCCTTCCCAGGCGGCTTGCAGCAACCCCTTAGTGTCGTCGTATCGCCAGCCGACGGCTTACCAGCAGCAATGCTCAGGGTACCTACCCCTACAGGGCCGGGCCTGGTAGAAGTTCCCACAGCTTTATCATGAGACAATGTTCAAGGAGGAGATGTATTTCGATTAGGATTTACAATATGTGGTTTGAGTCTAAAAAAACATGTAGACCAATTTTATTTATCTGTGGTTGATTTTGATTTGACATGAAAGTGTTGCTAGGTAATAAAATTCACCAAAATTGTTGGTAAATAGTTTTTCAATGGTATTTTTTTGGATTTGTATTTTTTATTTAATGTTTGGAATCAAGCCACATGTCTCCTTTATGAACACTGTCTTGGGTGAAGCATCGGTGGTTGCAGCTGCCAAATGAACATTTTTTAGAAAAAATAGTGAAATTCAAAATGTTGTATGTGAAAGTGAACATTCAGGTGATGTAGGGAGGAGGGTAAAGTGTAAATAATTAGTTATAGCTTTAGTTAAGCACACGTGAGGATTTGAATTGATTCTTTGTGATATTTTTTTACAGTCGAGTAAACCTGAACAGAAAATGAAAAATGTAAGTGCTTTGATTTAGGATTTGTTTATTTGTTGGTTCTTAAATTGGAATAGGGGAGTTTGCTTATAGTATTTTTGTAATTATTTGTAATACGTTTTTCGTTTTCATAATGCTGTACAGTCCACAAACCATGTGCTGGTTGTTAAGAAAATTGCGTCAGGCTTATTCACGCATTTTTATGAATAAGAACCTTAAACATATAGGTTATCTTAGAAAGATATTTTTTGAGTTAAAGAAGAAATACGCAATTATAACTATAATCAAACTCCTCCCTATATATAACTAATTTTTAATTTTATAATACAGTAAACTTAGTACTTAGTACAATGTTTTCGAAACTTTTTAAGAGTGTAATAGATTTTTGATCAATAAAAATATAAAAGATTTTTGAAGTGTGGTTAAAATTTACAATCTACGCGCGACTTGTAAATATTTTTCTGTTCGGGTTTCTAACTTAGAGTGCCAATGCAATTTACAAAATCTCCATTTTATACAATACAGCACAACTGTTTTGCTTAATATTTAAGAGTGGTTCACCACCGTACTCATGCAAAACCCTTTGTTTAAAAAAAATACTTAATCAATTTTTTTTCTAATAAATCTGTTATGGCTAATATTTTGTGGCTGTGTACGCACTACCAAAAGATCTATACACCTTTACAATGAAAGTGTATGTAAAGTTGATAATTATTTCCTTAGCTATCTTTTATTTTTTAAATCCCTGATGTTAAAAGTCACAAATAGGATCAATATATCTACCCAATTAGCTTTAACAGATTTATTATTGTATTTTGAATCTGACTTTAAATGTAAATATAAAAGCCTAATATTGATCTTGAAGTTCAATCTTACTTAGCGTTCAGAAATATTAGAATTTTTCAAAATACTTTTTTTTTATTGATTTTTTAATTGTTTTTTCAATATTTCTTTTTTACTTGTCATTAATAAACTAGGTGGTGAAATTCTCTGTAGGCTCATAACTGTAAATAACTGATAATGAGTAGATATTTGTTGTGTGAATAGACGATAATTTAACAAGAGTCAGTGTTTGCGTGTGTAGATACAATTGTAAATATATAGTGCTCATGTCCCGTGCAATTTTTTTGTCATTTTAAATAATATAAAGATGGCTAATTGGAATGACGATGTATTTTTAACTAGAACTTCTTTTCCTTATAATATTTTCTTCTATTTTTTATAAGTAACTAATCAAGATGAGGAGCTCCTGCAGAAAACACTTTAAAACACAAAATTAAAATTTAAAAAAAAAAACCGAAAAATATTTCTTCCAACTTTTTTATTTGCTCAGTTTTTTAGCTAGATCAATTTAACTTTTGGTATATCCGAACCAATACGACCTTCAAACCTTCAAGAAAAGAGCGTACTCTCTATTGAAAGGAAGGCAACGCACTTGTGACTCCTCTGGTGTTGCGGGTGTCCATGGGCGGCGGTGATCGCTTACCATCAGGTGATCCGTCTGCTCGTTTGCCTCCCTATTCCAAATAAAAACTTTGTCCAACTTTATGGTAAGAAGGTATGTATCTAAGAGAAAATGTAGCTTCAATAGTTTTCACAAGATTTTAAGTAAAAAAGTTGTTTGGGTTCTGTCTGGAGCTCCTTATTATCTTAAATGAAAAAAAAAACATTTTTTTTTCTGTATGGAATATAAAACTTAAACAACGAATTTATAGTAATAATGACCATTTTCGCTTGCTATTGTGTTGGAGTTTTATACAACCAATATTTCAAGAAAATAATGTTATAAAACAGAAAACAGAATAAGATTTTTTTGTAATATCTATAATTATCTCCTACGTATTGTGTACTTAATGCATTATTTTCATTTTGGCGCGAATTGCTGCATTGTATATAAAAAAAAATAGAAACTTTTTTAATATCATGTCGGCAACAAGACGACATAACAAAATGGCGTAATTTTATCGCGCTCACCGACAGTGAAATGATAGCAATAAGAGAATAATAAATTAAAATTAGATTAATTCGTCAGTTGTAACAAATTGGAGTTGTAATTAATGTTTTTCATCTTAATTTATATGTTCTGAGAAATTAGATCGATGTATAATTTGTAGGTTTAGGGGGAGTTAATAATTATTATAATAATTATAAATAATAGTAATAACGAAAAGGAATTTGTAACTATAATGATGAAGGCAGGTGTAATGAATTTCGATTTATAAAATTAATAAAATTAATGAGTTTTATTTTTGGTTTTATTTGAACATGATTCTTTTGATCTTCGAGTGGCGTACCACGAAGTCATGGGGTCGACGGCGGTAGCAGACAGTTATATCTAGGTGGAGCACTTGTAACTGAAGTACTCGCTTCAAAGAGAAGATGCTGATGTCAAGTTTTACAAATTTGCGATCAAAGGGATTATATTTAACCACTGAAATAGGTTGGTATGAGTCACAAAAATATCTCTTGAAGATTGTTATTTACTGAAAATATTGTAAGGCTTTGTCGGTCTGGTGATCTATGAGTGCCGAGTTAGAATGTTATTTCCACCAAGAAGAAGGTACGTTAGTAGACATTTTGTTCTGAACAACTTGTCTATTACATAGTAAGTAATATAAGTATACCTTCACTACATAGAAAACGTTGGGAAATCTAGACAGAAAAGTTCAAGCTAGACAGAAGTACCTAGATAGTGCGGTCAGAGGTGTTTGAATAGAATTGGGCATTCTACTGACCAGCCAAATTAGTTACTTTTTACTAAACGTCAAAACGATAAGATATAAGGTAACTTGTATGAAAAAAGATTTAGTGACGTCATAAAATTTAATAGTCAAATCAGTTACTATTATAGGTTCGGTAGATGATTAAAAATAAATTAAAACTATAAAATAAGGACCGACGCATTTTTACCGCTCTTTTATCATTCTTAATTTAATAAGGTCGGTTAGATAATTTATTTAACTATAGGATCATACCCAATTAGATGGTAGGCTCTGCTTACCTCGGCGGAAAATGGCGTGAGCACTATGATAAAATAACTTTGAAGAAATTAAACCCTTGAAACTGTAGTGACCGAATACTATGAATAGAACCATTGTTAGTAGTGGTCAATACTCGACAGTACGCATGCTCAATTGCTTGTAGTAGTCATCTTAATTATTTTGAAACGTTTGTAACGTAATGTTACTGCTACACCGATCTTGATAAACAGGGGGCCTACCACAACCGTTTACAAAACAGTCTTATTGCAGGAGAGTTTTGTGTCAAGCTTGAAGTAATCTTGCTTATATTCGTACCACAACCGTACATTGTGCATGTCATGTATTCCTGCTTAGTGCTTTTGTGACGTCAAATTAATTTTAGTTCATTCAATTCGTACCATGACGAGATTTTTGAGCAGTATTGTATTTAACATTATTGTTTTTATGTCAAATTTAGCCGTTTTAAAAAAGTTGCTAGGTAGCAACTTTTTTATTATTGTTTTGCAAAATACTGCTCAAAAAATCATTTTCGTAACCCAAAAAGCAAGTAAACCGTATTTATATACATTAACTTAAACAAGAAATGGTCAAGCTGACTATTATAACTTGGTTTTTAGCTAGCATGGTGCCCAGTGAGAAGACTCGCATCCCGGGAAACGCCTATAATTACAAGTATAAATTATATAGAAGAATGCATAGAAATTGCTTAGATATTAAGCAAAAAAATACAACTCTAAAAATTACAAGTATTTTACTTCAAAGTAAAAACTTCTTTTTAAAAATCCTTTTTGAATAAAAAAACTCTATGGTCTTCTAAAAAAGAAATCACTGACATTAGGCGTAGGGCTTGACTCCAGGGAAGATGTCAGTATCCGGTGATTTTTCTCGAGGTTTAATAAATCTTCGAAAAGCCTCCGGACATTCTTCGATTACGCGGAAGTATATTTAGTCAGTTTCGTAATTTTTTTAAGTACCTACCCATTTGAGACATTGTATTACTATTATTATCATAATCCTCTTATTAAAACATTATGAAAACGTCCAATTTGTACACTAATGAAATCAACTTATTACCAACTTTGTGCCCGGAATACGGCAATAGGTGGACCGACCGAATGCAATGATTGATGAAATGTGGGTGTTGATGTTAATTCGCCTCTGCCTAACACTCCGGGGATATAGGCGTGATTATATGTATATATTACCTACTTTTTAATAAATGCACGAACATCTATACGTCATATACTTCGATAAAATCGTATCGCTATGGAATCTAATCATATAATCAAAAATATATAGTAAAATAGTGTTCATGAAAAAAGGCGAATATTTAACTCTATATAAAATCTCCGGAGTTTTTGAGAAAGATAACCGGTTGTTCGCAAAAATCTCCAGAGGTGCTCCGGTTTTTTTTGTCTCCGGAGTACAGCTCTAATGCGAATGAATTATTGCAAGGAATACATAACTCTTTCTAAATAGTTCATTCATTTCCGTCAATAAGCAGGAATAAAATAAAACATTATTGTACGCTCATGGTACGAATTTGAGTAAGGTTATTTTTGTGCCTGCAAACAAGGAAAAGAGAGATCGCTGTACGTTCTGTCATACTGTGTAGCGCCATCTCTTTCTCACACAAAACGGAGCAACATTCACGTAATTTGTAAAACGTTTTTGATATAAATACTCTTTTATGTAACTGGCAGAATATTGAAAGAAAAAAAAAGAAAACTATCTGTCATCTGACATTAAAATAATTTTAGTATGACATTTTATTTTACACCTACACCGCAAATAATATGTATAAAGCCAAAAAAGTAAATGTGTATTTATAAAGCCATTAATAATTTTATAGTTTAAATTGCCTGGGCATTTATGATCAAATCATGCAAATATTATCTATTTATATTTTATATGTACTATTTAAAGTGGTAGCAGAGCGGGGTTGTAACTTGTAAGCTGGGAGTCCGAAGCAAAGAGCATCTACTATGTCAACTGCTTATGCTGAATGAAGAATATAATATTACTATGTCGCTATCCGAAGCTGTGAAAGAGCTCCCCATCTAAGGCTACTGCTGAAAGCCATGACAGCAGTGTTTGATGAATGTGAATGATTTTCAGTGATAACCAAGTGGCATTGAAGCTATGTGAAACTGCTATCATAAGCAGCAAATTAAAACACATCGACCTGAGAAAGCACTTCTTTATTATACAACGTGGAATAATTAGTGTGCGATACAAAGAATCTTCAAATGCCTCAACATCTAAACCTAAGTAAACGCAGGAGGAGTGTTGTTTTGAACCCTCTTTGTGACAAGCATGCACTTAAGAACAAAACACAATTCATTCATAATGCAATGTCTTCATAACAATCGTGAATTTTTATATTGTAGGTACCTACTTATGTAAAATTTTATTTTCTACCGCAAATATATAGCCGTAATAATTTTATATGTTTTTAATTGTCTGGGCATTCATGATCACATCATACAATTATAACAGGTGCAAGGGGTGCGAGGCAAGTTTGATTTCAGCACATCGATAGCACCGACTCGAGTGCGATACGTATGACGTTGCACGGAGTGGCACCCAAATTAGGAATATTGCTTTTGAACTTGACGACATTCAAGGCTCTCGAGTCCCAAGGTTAGATAGAGCTTTTTAGTGCATTCCACAATGGGACAGATTTTCATTACCTACCTATTTATTTTGGTTATACCTATTCAGTAGGTAGGTATTCTTAGGACAAGGTTTGTGTGAAAGATTTGTATCTAAAAGTATATAGGTAATTCATAGCACCAGGGCAAAGCCAAGGCGTGCAGCTATGTTGTTATTATAATAAGATCGTTGCTATGAGAATCGAACCGATGTCACCTGATGCCAATGATATTACATACAAAAAAGAGGATGATGATGCGCACTGATGCTCTGTCACAACAAAGTGCCCAAAGGCGCAAAGTGCCCTCCCCACAACTCGAAGGGGGCCATCTCGAAAGAAATGGTCCTGGGTCTGCCGGGGTGCGAGAGATATGCTTTTGGCAATCTCACCTCCGGCAAACAAGGACCCAAGACGGCGTGCGTTTTGGTCGGTTCGAGTCCGATATAACCGCCTCCACCGGCTCCGTGGGAGTGGAATCCGTGGGGATTTTAAACACTATAAAAAAAAGGCTTTGTCACAACAAAGAGTACATTTTTGTAAAATGCACACTGCACATCATTTTGTCTTTTAGTTGGCTTCTATTATCTAGATCTCCGCGGCACCCACTCTAATAGCTCGAATTCTAATTAAATAATACTTGAAACTCGTAGCTTGATAGAGGGTATATTTACACTGAGCGGTAATCACCTCATCGACATCATTACGATAGACTCTCGCTCCGGATCGTTCTTGGTGCTGAGGCTGGCCATCGCAATCCAGCTTGGAAACGCGGCAAGTATGATGGTGGAAGCAAGCGTACACAGATGGTTATTCGATTAATATAGACACCATATTATTTATTTAGTAGGTATTAAATGGAATAATTTATAAAAGCAATTATATTTGTAAAATAGTTATTATTATAACTGGATCTTAATGCGGCCTTTCGAGCAACCGTTGAACTCTTGAATAGTCATCATGCATGTTATTATTTGTGCGTGGTTGTTCACTCAGCTTATCCTATGGCTCTCGCATCAGTTGCCTATAAAATGGTAATGCAATGAACACCTAGAAAAAAATAACTATGTTAAGAACATGATATATTTACGAAACTAATAGTGGTCCATCACACATTACAATACATTAGCGTGTACTTAATTCAATATAAATATGGGCTTACCTTAGTCTTTACAGAGAACTCTGTAGATAGGGATTTTCAACAGTGTGGACTCTATTCATCACTCTGTGGGAGTCTCTTTCGCTTATTGAACCAATTTCATATAGGTAATGGAAAGGGTCTCATTTTTATCGCGACTGCATTCGATGACGATTTCGTGAATAAGCAATATTAGCATAGCTTTTAGAAGCTGATAAACTCCTCGAATATCGTTTTTTGTAACTATTGACTTTATAAAGGATGTCATATTTGACGCTGAACGAACAAAAAGAACGAAAACTATGGGTGACGTCCCAAAACTGCTAATATAAACAACATTATTGTAATATTGCTTTAAGAGGTCATGGTACCAAAACACTAAGTAAGATTGAAATAATGCTGCTTTAAGAGGTTGTGGTTGGCCCCCAGAGTATTCAAAATGATCTTAATTACTTGGTTCCCCCTCATGTTCACTGATTGTTCTGAAAGGACAACCCCGAACTCTCATACAATCTTGGGCCTGCATGTACAGGGTTGAAAATTAGGCAATATTTAGACCATCTAAGGACATTTTGTTTGCCTAATTTTCACGACGATTCACAATGGCCAAGTTTGTTTAATCGAGCATTGTTCATAGGTTTTTAGGTTATGTTGTAATACATAATGCGGTCAAACAGCGTCTTATGTTGTGTTGTGTGTGATAGCTACACAAGTTATTCGCGTATCGCTTTTATTTGTAAGTAGGTTAGCCGGTTTTATTAGTATAGAAAAGGGCAGGTCATTAATATTTTTAGTCATTAATGTGGAATGGTCAACTATATATGCTAAATAATAAAACTGATATGTCAAAGCAAAGACATGCTTTAGCTACTTTATTGTTGCACGATATTAAACCTTATAGTTTTATGATATGCAACGGACATTTACTCTAAAGGTGGTAAAGCAATCCTTCCCTACCCTCACTTCAGACGGCAACATCTGAGTGACATCCTTTTGCTACGGTTACCACTTTCCACAAGGCTGTATACATACTTGTTTGCTGTAGTAATATAGAATTAATTATATAAGTAGGTAATAAAATAAAACAACATTATTTTAAAGATTACTATATTTTTAAAAAGTATTTTAATCTCTATCCCGGGTATCTTCCTATTTGGCTTTAGAAGTGCTTTCACTAGGACTTAGGTCTTTCCTCCCCTTTTTAAGCATCATCATAGTTTATTAAAATGTTGTCAAGAAACTGTGCAGGAGGTGTTATATTGTCTTGGAACCGTGCCCAACCGAGATACCATATTACACTCATTATGTGGGCACAGCACCCGACTGTTCTCTTACCTACAATACAATTACAGCAATGCTGTAATATAGCATTCCTACCGCTCAAAGAACTGTCAACTAATATATATACGTAATAAGTTCTACTACTTATATTCCTGGACTTTATTTTTCCTCTTAATAACCAAGTCGTTTGAGATATTGACAGTTCTTGTAGGAGGTCTCTATCCACCTCTCTGCACACTTCAATGACATACAGAATACACACTTGTCTGTGCCCCACTGGTGATTGTGCTGGTCTGTTCTCATCCAAACATGCACATTGAGCTTGAATCCAGCAAGATTCGCAAATGATTGCATTCACCTTAAACAGAGATCATGTTATAAGCACTGAATATTCCATTAGTCATATAGGCTAGTTCTTCATGAACGTTACACATATCAGACAAAATAAATTGTCATATACAAAAGTTGACATAATTTTCTACGGGATTAGGTAGACTCGTAGTAATTTCTATTCTATAGCAGCTATCACACAGCTTGTTAACGATAATTATAATAACAATTTCAAAAGAGCGAGAAATAACGAATAGGTACTTACTATTTGTGGTGCGACCCATTCACGTACAAGCTAGTATCACTGCATCGTTCAATAAATGTCTGCCTATAATATTGCACCGATCGGTAGCGATTCCACAATTCACACAGAGATTTATTGTGATAGCTTTCAGCCGATGTGGTAAAGTCTAGTCCAGTTTTAAAGCCAAGGTCAACAAGTGTAGCAAATAACGGTGTCCGGTAATCAAGCAAGGGTCAATTAGTTCGAAAATCATATACAATTCACAGAGTAAAAGCAGCAAAACACAATGATCTCAGCGAGCCGAAGGAAAAGCGAATGCGACATTTTCAATGACAGGAATGAAAATCAGTGAAAATGACATATGATGTTACAGATTATTATGAATTCTAAATGATCGATTATTTACATAGACTTTGAACACACTACGATTATTTACAATCGATATTTTGATTTCCATTATGAAGCAGACAGGTGTCTTTCTGATTAGTGAACTGAATAACGAACATAAAGATGCTACATAGATATTTTGAAATCATTTAATAAAGCCACGAATTTTAATTTCATAGTTATTAGTTATCGATTCGATTTCATAATCGAATCGATAAAGCAAGTATAATCATAGCGCATTTACGAAGATCGGATTAAGTATTACATTCAACGTTTACGAAGCTTGTTGATTAATGAAAATCACATTTTTAAACTTTTGTCGCACTTGGCCATTGCTGATTGTAATGAAGTCTTAACAAAATTATAACACAAAATAGACGAATTTTTTGAGGTAGGTTTGATGTCTGTGCACTCGGGCCCAAAATGGGGTATCTCCTTTGTAAACACCTTTAGTTCGGACAAAATCTCTAAATTTTAATTTAAATCAATATTTAATTAAAAAATTTAAAAACCCCCGTCACAAAAACACCTCCAAAAGGTTGAAAATAAATGGAGTTTGCCTTTTAACTTTAACGGTTGCCATGTCAGGGGACCCTAACTGGTTAAGCGCTCCGTTATATTATCGGAACAATTAAAGGTCCCCCGACATGGCAACTGTTAAAGTTTAAAGGTAAACTCCATTTATTTTCAACTTTTTGGAAATATTTTTTGTGACGGGGTTTTTTTAAATTTTTAATTTAATTTTTATTTTATACTTTTTAAAGTGATCTACTAGTCAAGCTCTTTCATTTGATACCCATATTGAGGGAGTTATGAAGAAATATGAATTCCGACATGTTGTGGCGGCGGTCATCTTGGACCGATTTTTTTCAAACATAGCTAAGAACACTCCCGACTAATATACCTTTCAAATAAAAAAACTACATCCAAATCGGTTCATCCGTTTGGGTGCTACGATGCCACAGACAGACACACACACACACACACACACACACACACACACACACACACACACACACACACACACACACACACACACACACACACACACACACACACACACACACACACACACACACACACACACACACACACACACACACACACACACACACACACACACACACACACACACACACACACGTCAAACTCATAACACCCCGCGTCGTTTTTGCGTCGGGGGTTAAAAATAGTTTAATTTGCTCCTCATACCTTATTTTTGAGATCATTTTGAGACTTTGTACCTAGTCAAGGTCATTCTGTTTAACATCAGACAGATATATACAGCCCATACTCAGCCTATGATATAGGGTCGAGTCAACAATAGTGCCCGGGATACGGCAATAGGCTCACCTCCTGCCTATTACGTGGACCGAATACATTTATTTGTAAGATGTTGGTTTTAATTGCCTCTACCTCTCCGGGGATAAAGGCGTGATTATATTATGTAAAAATAGCAATTTACAGACGTCAATTTACAAAAGGTCATTTCTCAAGACTAAATATGGACGAATGTATCGTATCAAGATAAATAAAGTATATAAAAAAAACTTTAAATAAAATAATATAGTGTGGTATGTATGTGACGGCCTCTGTGGATGGCGTAGCGGTAATGCGTTCTACTGCTACGCGGGAACGGGTTCTATTTACGCTCAGGCAAATATTTGTTTGTATCATATCATTACTACATAGTATATAAAAAATAAAGTTTAAACTAAAACCTGACTACCGAAAAATCACACTTTAAAAAGTGAAAAACAAGAAAATATCAAGGATAGCCGTGGTCGTATGCCACTTATTCTAACAAAACAATATATTCTAGGGAAAAGTGGCGTACGACAACGGCTATCCTTAATATTTTCTTGTTTTTCACTTTCTAAGGCGTGATTTTTCGGTAGTCGTGTTTCAGTTTAAACTTTATTTTTTATTTAAATTATTTTGAGGCAAAGTAAAGCTAATAATTTATACATATTTGAAATGTTTTCATTAAGCACTTTCATTTGATACCAAACACGGCATATTTATCTCAATTTTTTTTTAAGACAGTGCCTTATGAGCTCTAGAGGGCGCCTCACAAGATTGGGTGACACGTCATATAGCCTTTAGCCATCGGACGATCAAGCCGCTTGTAACGATACCTCATTTGTCCAGTTTTAATAAGTATTTGAGGAGCTATGAGGGAACAAATGAACATACATACATACATACATAGCCTGTCAAAAGCATAACCCTCCTTTTGGCTTCGCCGTAGTCGGGTAAAAACAAAGTCGCTGTCGCAGTCTGTCCGTCCCTATGTACCTACCTACCTATGCTTAAATCTTTAAAATTACGCAACGAATATTCAAGCGGTTTTCTTTAATAAATAGATTTGTTCAAGAGGAATATTTATATGTACTTACCTACAATAAATACTTAATATCGTTTATTCCGAACCTGGCCCGAAAACATGACCTGGTCGCGGGTTAGGTTAGAAACTTGGAAATTTGTTCCGAACGTAACCCTCTTCCTAATCTGCTCAAAGTCTCGTTCCTATGGTAACCCGAATTGCGCAGATCTGGCACTTCGCCGGCCGCTGCTGCGGCACTTCGGCTATTAAAAGTAACAGAAATATGCGTAATTCGGGTTTTGATAGGAACGAGATGTCAGGTTAGGAATAGGGTTACGTTCGGAACAAATATCACATATTTTTTCAAGTTTCTAACCTAACCCGCAACCGGGTCAGAATTTCGGGTCAGGCTCGGAATAATCACGGTAATATGGGTGCAACGGGAACGGGATTTGACGCTAAGCGGGCGGAAAAAAATTAGCGGTAAAGTACGTTAAGTTCGCCGCTATGACTTTCTGTCTTAAGTACAATGCAGTACCCGTTTGATTTCAAGATAGCATTGAGATCACTTAATATCAACCAAATTTTCATAGCAAATAATTGTTACAAGGGTTCCAACATCCAATCCACCTTTCAAAACTTACAAACATCGAAATTTTCCCAATTCAAGTCAACCCTCCAACAATAAAGTATCAAACGTTTAGAATACACCCCCTGTTAAACTTAAGCTCATTCTTATTGTCTTCAATATTCCCAGATTACGCTATAATCTCTCATAACTCGTATTACAGTTTATTCCGCATGGCAACACCGACTTTGAACGTCAGTCACAACCCGCCAAAACGAAATAATAACATGGCCGCCATCACTACAAAAAGGGCGCGAGAATTCCACCCTCTGCCTTGTTTTTCAACCCTAATGCTTAGAAAATAGAGTTTATTTTTAACTGTTGTTGTTTCCTACTTGTTTTTTTTTTATTGTGAAGCAGCAATTTTGGTAGAACAATGAAAGAGGATGAACACGTGCGGGTCGTTACGTCGCCACGCTAATAAAATGGTGGATTAAGTCTAACGGACAGGTGAGGGTCGAAATTGAAAACTATTGGCCTCTCAACGCTTTTGCGAGTATATTACATCGGATTTGTGCCAATAATTGGTGAGATGAAATTCCTTGTGAGACACTAAGCTGTTACGGGGTTTGTTTGTTTGGATATTGAAAATGCAAATCGCAAAGAAAATTGTAAATCAATGGCAATTATTTGGACAATCTGTTTGGCGTAACGGTACTTATAGCGTATCCATACTTCCATACTAATATTATAAATGCGAAAGTAACTCTGTCTGTCTGTCTGTCTGTATGTTACGCTTTCACGCCGAAACCACTGAACCAATTTTGATGAAATTTGGTATAGGGGTAGATAAGACCTTGAGAAAGGACATAGGCTATGGTTGGTCGCGATAACCGACTTCCACGCGGGCGGAGCCGCGGGCAAAAGCTAGTTTTAAATAAAATATTCCACAACATTCTACACAACGCTATCTAGACCCATGGTAAGCTTTTAATGCTTTTATAACTTGTGTTATGGAATCTAGAATGCGGATAAACATCCATACTAATATTATAAATGCGAAAGTAACTCTGTCTGTCTGTCTGTCTGTATGTTACGCTTTCACGCCTAAACCACTGAACCGATTTTCATGAAATTTGGTATAGGGATAGGTTAGACCTTGAGAAAGGACATAGGCTATGTTTGGTCACGATAACCAACATCCACGCGGGCGGAGCCGCGGGCAAAAGCTAGTAGATATATACTTTTTTTGTAGTAAATACATACATATTATACATAGAAACACCCAGACCAATGCAAATAACCATTTTCATGCGTACAAATATTTGCACTGAGCGGGGATCGAACCCGCGCCTCCTGCGTGGCAGTCGCGTGCACTACCACCACGCCACAGAGGCAATCAATATTAGTAATTGTGGAAATCGAGAGCTCGATTCTTGCTAAGTGCAAATGAATAAGTATATGAATGAATAAATTGATGTCGTTAGCTCAGTGGCTAAGGAGTTGGTTTAACGATCAAGAGGCTCTGGGTTCGAATCCTGGCCACTATCCTACCGACGTGAACCCACTCCTAATATAAGCAATTTACTTTGGCTGAATGGTTTAATGAGGTTCCACTAATTTTCCCAAAATTTCTCTTACTTATATCTCGTTTATCCACGTTCGTAACTGATCTTTGATGACCACCTCCGAACATGGACAAATCACATTGCGGACAATTGTGGAGAAAAAAACTGTCAAAGTTCAGAGTCAGCTTTGTATGAGTATTTTTGCAACACACTTTTATCACGCGCAGTACAAAATTTATAAGTAAACTAGCTTTTGCCCGCGGCTCCGCTCGCGTGGATGTCGGTTCCCGGCAATTATTCGAATTTTTCTCAACGTACAAACCTTTCCTGGACTTCCACAAATAATTCAAGACCAAAATTAGCCAAATCGGTTCGTGCGTTCTGGAGTTATAGCGTCAGGAAGGAAAACCCGACTTATTTTTATATAGTAGATTTCCTAAAATACGCCATTAAGTAATGTTAAGGTATTCAAGGAATAAAGGAGAATAAACTTTACTATTTCACTGTATTATAATATTGGTGAAATGCGGAAATTAATTTACCTCTGCCTAACCCTCCTGGGATAAAGGCGTGATTATATGTATGTATGTCTATAAAAGAAGTTTAGCCACCCATATTACTAATATTCCCTCTAACCCCTCCAACTAAGCCACATCGCTTGTGCTAGGAGTGGGTTCACGTCGGTAGTGTAATGACCAGGATTCGAACCCGTGACCTCTCGATCGCAAGGCCGACTCCTTAACCACTACGCTACCGATGCTTCAAAATGTGGGGATAACGGAGGCCCGATAGATGATCCACCTATCTTCTGTTGTCCATCTCATCCATCTCCCCATGTAGGAGAATCAACCTCACACAAAACTATAGAGGAAATGGGTAAAATGGTCCTACAACAGGGGGCAGATCACCCGTCCGGCCGCGGCGTCCCCTGCTGGCAGTAAGTGACCGGACGGGTGATCAGCTCTTCTATGTGGGCCATTTCACCCAATTCTTCTATAACGACTGTCATACATATTCGTATATCAACCGGGACCGACAGCTTAACGTGCTCTCCGAGGCACGACCAGACCAATGCAAATGTTCATATTCATGCATACAAAATATTTGCACTGAGCGCCTCCTGCGTGGCAGTCGCGTGCACTACCGCCACGCCACAAAGGCTATCAATATTAGTAACGTGGAAATCGCGAGCTTGATTCTTGCTAAGTGCAAATGAATAAGTATATGATTGATTGATGAAAAGTCGGTAGCTCAGTGCTAAGGAGTTGGTTTAACGATCGAGAGGCCCTGGGTTTGAATCCTGGCCATTACCCTACCGACGTGAACCCACTCCTAACATAACATAACATGGCTGAATGGTTTAATGATCCAGTAATTTTGCAGCAGCCGCGTTCACTACCGCCCGCCCCACGCCACGGAGGCTGTAAGTAAGTACACAAAACTATTTTATTCAAATTCTCAATCGAATTATTTCACCATCATAGCTTCTGTTTGAATTCTGTCTGGAATTCCAACAGCTAGTTACCTACCCGTTATTTGTCCAAACGTGTGGTTGACAAAGATGTCTGTCCATTGTCTGACACGTCGCCCGATCGATCCTCAGATAAAGCACGTGTTAGCCCGCCATTGTAAGCGCACGACGCAAAAGGGTAGATCGAGATATGCCGGTAGTTTTACTCATAAAATTTTAACATAACTGTGAAGTTCGATGAATACTTGAGAGGTTATTCGCTGACAGCTAATGCATAATTTGCAGGGAAGCGTACGCAGTTTTGCACCTCTTCGCGGCAGGAGGCCCAGAAGGGCTTGATGTCCGAAGATGGGATCCGGTCCTTCATTTCTGTGGTCGTTTCAGTGCCGTTTTTAGGAAATATACCTACTCCTATAAATAAGCGTACTGTCTAATGTCGGGTACACACCAAGGAGATCGAAGATAAACGATGGCTTACTTATGAACTGGAATCAATTCTATCCATTCGTTCTTGCAAAATCCAGCGAAGCTAATGAATCTCATCTCAGTCTTGAACAGCTTTTATAATATTCTGTTATTCTAGTACGTCTTATGATTATTCCACAACATTCTACACAACGCTATCTAGACCCATGGTAAGCTTAACTAGCTTGTGATATGGAATCTAGAATGCGGATATATTTTTTTTTGTAATTGGATACATATTATACATACCAGAAGTGCAGAAGAATGCAAATAGCCATATTCATGCATACAAATATTTGCACTGAGGGGGATCGAACCCGCGCCGCGCCTCCTGCGTTGCAGTCGCGTTCACTACCGCCATTCCACAGAGGCTTAATTGGTATCCATCTCGGTATAGGGTTGTAATATACTATTAACATTGATAAGTTCAAAGTTTACCTCTTTCTGAAGGTACTGGTAAGTGATAATGTGATTACATGTAATACGCCTGCCTAGAAAAAGACTACTTACTCAAGACTCGAAGAAACGGTAATAAAAACCGTTGTGTACTTAGTTAAAGTTGATTCTATGTATAATTAATATGTAGGCAGGTAGTTGGTAGGTAGAGGTACGTCATCATCAGGCCTTACGATAGAAAGTTCTCAGGGTCGAATCCTGACCATCACTTACACTCAGAATGAACTCACTCCTAGGCCCTCACCTCGAAATCTGGTATCTGCTTTACGACTTTTACTTCTACACTTCACATGGTCTCCGGTGCCTGATGTTTAGTTATTTCTATATTTATTTAAGTTTAGCTGGAAAGGCTAACGGTAATATTAGTAATATCGGCTACTAGTCCTACGTTATTAGAAAAATGCAGCCGATATACCCACAATCATCACTACATAAAGGAAAGTCGCTTTCCGCGTCTGTCCGTCCCTATGTATGCTTAGGTATATCCTAAAAACTTACGTTACAGATTTTGATGCGGTTACTTTTAATAGATAGAGTAATTCAAGAAGAAGGTTTATATGTATTGTATAATATCATTACATAGTTTATAGGAAAGTCTCTTACCGCGTCTGTCCGTCCCTACGTATGCTTATATCTTCAAAACTACGCTACCGATTTTGATGCGGTTTCTTTTAATAGAGTAATTTAAGAAGAAGGTTTCTATGTATAATACATGCTTAATATCGTATAGGGTGCAGCGGGACTGGGATAAGAAAAAGATAAAATATTAGCAGTACGAAGTTCGCGGGTTCAGCTAGTCTTCTTATAATATAAAAATGAATCGCTAAATGTGTTGGTAAGCGCATAACTCAAGAAGGCCTGGACCAATTTGGCCAATTCTTGTTTTTAAATGATCGTTGAAGTTCAAGGATGGTTTTTACGTCGAGAAAAAATCGAATAATTGCTGGAAACCGACATCTAGCGGGCATAAGCTAGTTCTAAATCAACTGCGTATTTCGCTCCAATCATTCAACAAAAACAGACTCAACGTCCTCCCCTCCTGAATGTCAACTTGTGCAGTACCCGATCTGTAAACAAATTTGTGAATATTATTCGTATTTATGGGCACCGGGAGCAAGGGGTGAGACACCATTACGGCTTAAGATTTTCCATTCATAGGGTTAAGAAGGGCGTCTTACTTTAAATGCATGGGTTGTATGGCGCTGGGGGTTGTAATAGCTGTAATTATGGTTCGATTTGAGGTTATGTTTTGGAGAAATGAGAAAATATGCATTTAGGTGCACGCTGGTTACGAAAATTTTGTACATATCATCGGTATAACTCAACTTACTGATAGGGCAACACGACCGTTCTAATAACAAATATATTCGTTGAGTATTTTTTTTCTATTGTGAACAGACAAGGGCCCAATTTTTTTTTTGTGATCAATGTCGTCAATACGAGTTTTTTTAAATATTATATCTCTAATGTATGTATACACAGACACGACTTCTTTACAATTGGGTATTCTATTGACTAGTCAAATTGGTTATAATATATAATATATAATATATATATATATTATACTTTTTACTACACGTCAAAACGATAAGTTAAAAGGTGTAGCAGATTCCACCAAGCGCCATCAATCTACAGTATAAACAGTTAAAAGGTAATTTGTATGAAAAAAGATTTAGTGACGTCATAAAATGTAATAGTCAAATCAGTTACATACTATTATAGGTTGCGTGGACGATTAAAAATAAATAAAAACTATAAATTAAGAATTGACGCAATTTTTACCGCTCTTTTACCATTCTTAATTTAATAAGCTCGGTTAAATAATTTAGCAGATTTCTGTTACTTTTAAAAGTCGAAGTGCGGTAATTCCAACTTCTGTAGGTTAGGTTAGGTTAGAACTGTGACCCCAATGCACGAGCCGAGCGAGCGAAGCGAGCGTGTCGCGGCAGCGGCAGCGGCCGGCGAAGTGCCAGATCGGGTTATGATAGGAACGAGACCGTCGGGTCAGGTTAGGAGGAGGGTTACGTTTGAACCAATTTTTAAAGTTTATAACCCTACCCGCGACCGGGGCAAGTTTTCGGGTCAGGTTCGGAATAAACGAATTTTTACTAACTTGAGAGCGAGAAGGAGCATGTACTACTTGGAGTTTACATTGCTCGCGTAGGAACTGTTTTAAATCTTTAAATTTAGGAATATCTATATGTCTATGAGCCTGTTCAAATAGATCTACCGTAGACTTATCAAGCTTACTTAATGCTAAATAAGTTATTAAAAAGTCTGATAAATCCTCAATCTGTAAGCGTTGCAAAGCGGCCTCGGCAGAGTAAAAGTTATCATTAATGTTTTCAGGTGATTGTCCTGGTTTGAGTTGTAACATCTGTTCTATATAAGCAGATGCCTGTACTCTGGTGTCATTGCATCTATCTAGCAGAGCTTGCCATAGGATATCATAATTTTGAGCTGTAGCGGATATTCCAAAACAAACATTGAGGGCTTTGCTAGAGAGGCAGCTAATTAAATACTGTATTTTTCCTGCCTTGGTGAGGCGAGTATTGGAGTGTATAACACTACATAATTATCATAAAACACTGGCCATTTGCTAGGAGTACCATCGAAATTTGTGACTTTTAATGAGGGCAACATGTTGTTAAAGTCTTCATTTTTGTGTGAATCTCTGAGCTGTTGTCTCAGAGATGGTGGGTCTGCTTGATGTAACAATATAATTCATCAAAAGTGTTGAGAAGGGTAAAACTCGGCTTTACCCTTTGGGTTTTGCTTTAATTTTTCTATAATGAGTTTGTTTATATAGGGTGTCTCAATAAGAGTGCACTTTCAATTTTAAAATAAAACCAAGTACTTTATGACAGAGCTGTGATATTTTTATTGTATTTTAAAGAAGACATGTTCCGATTAAATATGGAATAAAATATCTGGCATTTCCATGAAATTTTCCATGACTTTTGCACAGAGATGTGGGTGTATCTCACCGATGACGCGTTGGATTTTCGATTTGAGCGCAGGAATTTTTTCGGGTTTATTCGCACAAACCCGAGATTTCACAAAACCCCAAAGAAAAAAAAGATGCACGGCGTTAAATCGCACGATCTTGGTGGCCAGTTAACATCAGAATTTCGTGAGATAATGTGTTCTGGAAATCGTTACTGCAATAAATCTATTGTTTTTAATGAGTTTTGTAATGAGTTTTTACAATTGTAACGCGTTGTTCTTTCGAAAAACGCTCCATTTTTAATAATCGGAATAAACTGAGATGACAACTGTAAAATTTCAGAGTTGCCACTGGCATGGAAAAAAAATATATTTCAATTTTAAAAAGTGCACTCTTACTGAGACACCCTTTAGTATCATTATCATTGGACTTGCTGTTACTTTCCTTGGGTAAAGGTTCAGTTTCACCCATAGTGAAAAGGAATAATTAAATAATTAAAGGAATAATTAATACCATGGGTCTAGATAGCGTTGTGTAGAATGTTGTAGACTATTTATTTATTTTATTTATTTAATTTCTGTAGTAAAAATACGTTTGAATTTAATGTCTCAAGCGACGAACAGAGATAAATTATTCTAACAAGAATGTTGGCTGAGCGTGGTGATAATAAAAAATGTAGGTAGAAATTTTTCGTTATTTGTATTTTACGTTAAAATTGTGAAATATTAATATTATATTGATTTCTGGACCTAATCGAATGAATATAGGTATAGTAACAGTATTTTATGCGTAATTCACTTTGAATTATAAAGATATTTATGCGATGAGGACGAAATAAAATATAGATGGCGGGTGCGTTAGCGTGGTGAGTTTGCATATAATAAATTCGTAAAAAATGCGATAATGCGTGAGTAAATAACATGCGTGAGTTATTTGTATTGAGAGGAGAGAATAATTTATGCGGATTGAGGAGATTAATAAGTATCCGGGACGGAGGACCAAAAGTTGGAGGGAATCAGTGCCTACCTGCTAGTGGTTTTATCGGCGGCTTGAATCACCTCTGAAGTCTTTGCGGTGACGGCTTTCTTGCTGAACACAGATCACTTGGTCGTGAATTTTTTAATGTTCATGTGGTGGTTATATTAGGTTTTAGAGATTTAGCACGTCACAAAATTAAAGAGTATCGTCGTGGCGCGGCGAGTTGAGTAGGTACGGTAATTTTTGAAGCACTGACTTAGGCAGGGAAACGGAAGTTGGAAGGAATGAGTACTTAGTGTTGCCCTACGAATAATAAAAAATGTGTGATATGGAGTGAGTTTGTAAGCGTTTAGTTGACATATCCACACTTAATATTATAAATGCGAAAGTAACTCTGTCTGTCTGTCTGTCTGTAGGTATGTTTTTCGCTTTCACGCTTAAACCACTGAACTGATTTTGATGAAATTTGGTAGGTATAGGGGTAGATTAGACTATGACAAAGGACATAGGCTATGTTTGGTCGCGATAACCGAAATCCACGCGGGCGGAGCCGCGAGCAAAAGCTAGTAAAAATGAAATTAATTAAATATTCACAATGGCGCAGTCAACTATAGGATAATATCTGCACTGAGTGCGGTGATCGAACCCGCGTCTCCTGCGTAGCAGTCGCGTACACTACCGCCACGCCACAGAGGCTGTAGAATTTTGTATTGTGTTGAGTTCCTCCGTGATCATGGCGATTGCAACCAACGCCGAAATATTGAAAGCTTGAAATAATACAACATGGTAAATATCCCGGTTGCTCTAATAAAATAACATATTTAGTCGACAAATCCTTTTCGGATAAGCAGCGCAAGGTGTATCCTAAAAATATTGACTACAGGCCTCAATATATCGGCTTGCAAAACTTTCAAAAACTTTTAATTGGTCAAATTATTAGTGTATTTTTTTCTATTTCCGTCCATTTAATTATATTCCGCCAACTATTAATTAATTTCAGTTCAGCGTTAAGAAATGTTGGCACAGCAGAAAATTCTCGAGAAGGAGGCGAGATGGCATCCTTAGTCAAATCTGCATAAAGTACAAGGTGAAGTGATACTTGGAATAATAACGCTGGATTGCATATTAGGCCTTTAGACTCTTATTTTGCAAAATGTTAAAACGTTAATGACTTCCAGACATTCAGTTTAGAAATTAGAACCAATGACTTCAAATCCATACTAATATTATAAACTAGCTTTTGCCCGCGGCTCCGCCCGCGTGGATGTCGGTTATCGCGACCAAACATAGCTTATGTCCTTTCTCATGGTCTAAGCTACCCCTATACCAAATTTGATCAAAATCGGTTCAGTGGTTTAGGCGTGAAAGCGTAACATACATACAGACAGACAGATAGAGTTACTTTCGCATATATAATATTAGTATGGATGCGGAAGTAACTCTGTCTGTCTGTCTGTCTGTATGTTACGCTTTCACGCCTAAACCACTGAACCGATTTCGATGAAATTTGGTATAGGGGTAGATTAGATTTTGAGAAAGGGCATAGTCTATTTTTGTCGCGATAACCGACATCCACGCGGGCCGAGCCGCGGGCAAAATCTAGTAGGTATATATACTGGGCATATATCTTGACCCTAAACTCGTGTCAATTTTTTTTGGGTATGTCCTGTAGATAGCACAGGGTGCTATGGCGTCGGACGAGCTCAAGTCCACCAATACAATTAGGCAATTTATCGGTCAATTATTCAATTCAATCACCTACTGCAGGAACGTTGTAGTTCGTATTCGTAGTTCGTAAGAACATCGGTGGATGCCTCCACTGTCGCCTTATAGACGGATAAAAATAGAAGGGAAATTTGAATCACATCAAGCGTGTCTCGGTAGCCTAGTTGGTCAAGGCCCCTGTAAGAGAAAGACCGCGGATTTGAGTCTCATTCGAGAAGATTAATTTTTCCCTATGCGTTCGATTTGTATAGTTAACATACTTAATGCTATAAAATTGATTCAAATTGTAGAAATAGTCAATTTAAAAAGATGACTGGGACAGATCGGACAAAATGGAGCACATTGGGAGAGGCATATGTCCCGCAGTGGACTGTGGTGAATTAATTAACATTGAAATTTTTTTTTATGTATTTATTTGGCCATAAAAATCATTCAGGAGTTTTGACATTCCGTTTTCCGTTTTGATGTTTTGTTGACTGTACCTAGTAGATAAATACATAAGTAGGAGTATTATTAAAACTGAACTACTATGGTCCATTAATTTATCATATCCTAAATTTGAGTTTTCAACTAAAAACCAGTAATCATTTTCAGGCATTCAATAAATTTCTTGTTACCTCGACAAAACATGGCCACGTTTGGTCGGTGGCGCGGAGGCCGAGGGTCGGGCTGACTAATTAGAACAAAAAACGCGGGAAACACAAGTACGCTTGACAGTGAGTCAGAGACAAAGAGCGCGCAGTTTTCCAACAAAAAGGTTTGATACCTCCCGGAAGTGAACGCCTAATTTTGAACTCTATTCATTTAAAAATACGGTTCAATTTGATTTTGACAGCGTATCGTTGACCGAAACATTTATTTTTTGAACACTTTGAATTTAGAATGACACATATATTAAATTTGGGTAAATGAGATTGAGCTTTTTTAAGAATAAGAATAAGGTTCATATTTGGTTGAAGATGTGAAATTTATATGGTGTAAGCGATTGTGTACGGCTGCGTAGAGAAGCGCCATAGCGTCGATTGTCTCTGGCACGTTCGGGTAAAGAGGCCACAATCGATAGAGCACGGGCGTGCGTTGTAATGAATTTATTAGAGAATCTAGTATTTTGACGAGCTTTTGTTGTTGTTTTATTTTTATTTCATTGCCTAACTGAATATAAATAAACTTAGAATAGTAGTGACGTTCAATTTGGGTTGAAACCAAGCTTGGATCTCGAAGTCCATTTTCGGTTTTTGCGATTGGCTTACGGGCTACTGTTTGACATAGAAACACAGAGATCAATGCAAATAATAATGTACGATATTTTAGACCCAAAGTAAGCATAGTTAAGCTTGTGTTATGGGTTTTACATTGCGGATAGACATACTTATTATACTTTTTCTATGCCGGTTTTTCTAAAGAATATTAGAACCGATCTTACTAATATTCCCTCTAACCCCTGCAACTAAGCTAAATTGCTTGTGCTAGGAGTGGGTTCACGTCGGTAGTGTAATGGCCAGGATTCGAACCCGAGACGTAAGAGATCGTAAGGCCGACTCCTTAACCACAGATGGGGTGGCCCCCCATCTCTACTTATGGGGGTGCATAGAAGGTGACTAAGGGATAGGGCTGTTCTCAATCTGACAGTAAACATACAGCCCATGACTAAGTGCCCGGTTGACGACAATAGGCTCACCCCCTATTACGTGGTACCCAAAATCGTATTTGGGGAAATGTGTAATCTGCCTCTTCGGGGATATACAAGCGTGATCACATAGTATACATACATATTATACATAGAAACATTAGAAACCCAGACCAATAATCCAATTTACTGAGCACTGAGCGAGAATCGAACCCGCGTGCTACGGCGTAGCAGCTGCTACGGCAAGAGCTAAAACATAAAACAAAATCGCAAGTATGTACAGTCAGTGTCATAAATATCTTGACGACGAATTCTCAAAATGATCTTAACACTCTCATATTAAGAGCAAATAAAACTGTTTTGTTGATTTATATGGAACTAGCTTTTGCCTGCGGCTCCGCCCGCGTGGATGTCGATTATCGCGACTAACATAGCTTATGTCCTTTCTCAAGCTCTAATCTACCTTTATACCACATTTCATCAAAATCTGTTCAGTGGTTTAGGCGTGAAAGCCCTGGCCCCCTGGCTCTGGGGGCCCTGGGTCAGCCGGGGTGCGAGGGATATGTCGAAGACAACCTCACCTCCGGCCTAGCGTCACGACCCACAGTCGGCGTGCGGTTTTAGTCGGTTCGAGTCCGACATAACCTCCCCCTCCGGCGGGGCAGGTATCCGAGGGGATTTCCGCACGAAATAATAAGGGGTCAAAAACGAAATTAAGATCATTTTGAGTACTTTGTTCGTCAACATCTTTCTGATGCTGACGGTGCCATCAAGTCCAGAAAACATTCCCACAGGAAGGTCCACCAGGTAGTACCGTTGAACCTTCAACACTTGACGCGAGACGGCTCAGACTGACAGTGGCTCGTTAGTTCTGTCTGTGCCAGTTCGACCACCCCGGGCCTGGTTCGACGCTGTATGAGGTCATGGTTCCGTACGTATAATAAAATTAAATGAAATGATATAAAATGAAATAAAATATCCAGCAGTTCGTAAGAATGTTGGTAGATGGCTCCACCGTCACCCTTAAAGACGGATATAAAAAGAAGGAAAATTTGAAATGGTTCAGACGTGGCTCAATAGCTCAGTTCGAATAGCATTCCCCCTGTAAAGGAAAGGTCGTGAGTTCGAGTCTCACTTGAGCATTTCATTTTTTCCGATGTTTTTCGAACTAGCAGAATAGGCTATTTGACTATTTTTTTTTTACTTTCGAAAAATGACCACTTTCTTATAATATAATGAACTGTAAAGGTAAAATTTTCGTGTGACAAATTTTAATAGTTTTCAAGATATTTGACTTTGAAAAGTTCAATTTGTCGCGCCACGCCACCCGAAAACGCTCCATACAAAATCGTACGAAATTGTGACGTCACGCTTCTGTAGCGCGTAGTGCAAATGTATGGAGTGCAAGAGAATATCGCATTTATCTCGGTCTACGTTGCGTATACACGTATATAGTTCATAATAAAAAAAATTTAAAATTTAATGAGGAATCTAAAAACTTATATATTTTTATTTAATTTGATTGTTTATATTCGACCTGGGCTGAGCCCAGACTCAGCCTCAGATGCATGGCTCGAGTCAACAATAGTGCCCGGAATACATTGATTAGTGAAATTAGTGAAATGTAGGTGTTAATTAACCTCTGCCTAACCCTTCGAGGATAAAAGCTTGATAATGACAGTCTCCGTGGCGTGGCGGTAGTGAACGCGACTGCCACGCAGGAGGCGCGGGTTTGATTCTCGCTCAGTGCAAATATTTGTATGCATGAATATGGCTATTTGCATTGGTCTGGGTGTTTCTATGTATAATATGTATGTATTTACAAAAAAAAATGTATTTAAGTATGTTTATCCGCATTCTAGATTCCATAACACAAGCTAGTTAAGCTATGCTTACCATGGGTCTAGATAGCGTTGTGTGTAGAATGTTGGGAAATAATATGTATGTATGTATTTCTCAAGTCGGTTAAAAATAATGACCATGGCAACGGATTTAATATTTCACTGACGGGTCCCTGGCAGTGTCGAGTGCGTTGAGATGACTCAACAAATATGTAGTGTTCAATAAACCATCTTTTATTTTAGTTCGTTGTGTTGCCAGATATTTTGACAACCCTCCACGCGATGACAGGCTGCGGTTATGTGTTAAGTAAAGCTGTAGACATACTGTGGTAACACCACGACTATATTATGAACTATGGAAGTCTAATGAAAGGAGAGTTTTGGCGGGAAGGCGTAGAGGACGCATCGCGGTATTATTTTATTTTCCGAAATTGGTGTGAATTCGAGTTTTTCTGTATAAAAATGGTGAATTTTTAGACATCATCTTGGACAACTCACACGCGTGTAGGAAAGTGGCCTATTACAGTGAATTGTGACTCTACGTGTTCAATCCAAATCTCCCCAGGGAGCTTTTAGTAAAGTCCCCACAACTTTACTAAGGCAGTAATCATCTCATTCATCGTCATTATTCATCCATCATCAACATCATTAACCCACTATCATCATCGTCATCAATCATTTTAACTGAAGTTATAATATCATATACTTGACATTGGCTAAATGCTCAGCAAGAAGCCAGAAAAACAAAAAAATAAGTCTAATGAATATAGACTACTGAGATGAATCCCATGGTGGTGGAAGTCATGTAGGTACATCTAGTATAAATAAATAAATAAATATTCCACAACCTTCTACACAACGCTATCTAAACCCATGGTAAGCTCTTATAGCTTGTGTTATGGAATCTAGAATGCCGATAAACATGCTTAGAAACTTTTTTTTGTAAATACATACATACTAGCTTTTGCCCGCGGCTCCGCCCGTGTGGATGTCGGTTATCACGACCAAACATAGCCTATGTCCTTTCTCAAGATCTAATCTACCCAAATACCAAATTTCATCAAAATCGGTTCAGTGGTTTAGGCGTGAAAGCGTAACAGACGGACAGACAGAGTTACTTTCGCATTTGTAATATTAGTAGGTATGGATTATACATAGAAACACCCATAGTCACGAAAGATAACAAATGCCGCTATTATTCAAATTTACTTCTCCATTTTAATTCTAGAATCAGAAATAGCACGAAATGGTATGTTCACGGTATTTTTAACAATACAGACAAACTAGTCTTTAAAGTGGGTGTGCGTTGTTTTATAGACAAAAGTTTCATATAATTTCGTTTTACAGAAAATGTTTCGCATAATTTCGTTTCATAGAATAATCGATCTACATAATACTTACTTTAAAGATTTTTAAATCATTGACTTTTGTTTCACATAAATTTTAATGTTAGAATAATCATTTCATAGAATAACAAATCAAATATTCTTCTTTTTTATATTGGTTATTTCATATAAAACTTATTTGCGCAAAGATATTTTCTAGGTGGTTTAAAAAAAAATAACCACGAAGGCTAAGGCGAGAGCTCCGCTTCGCTTCGCTCTCGCCTTAGCCTTCTAACCTAACCTATCCGAGTCGGGGTATTATCTAATTAAATTACTACAAGCAATCGGGAAAATTTTTTTATCTAAATTTTACTGTTTGAAATAGATGGTGGTTAGTGGTTGTTTTTAAGATTCCTTAAATAATAATTCTACAGTGTGATAAGTATGTTAAACAAAAATATGTGAAAAAAAATTCATTAAACTGTGTTTCTGTGAAAAGTGATTCATTGTGGTAAATTGTCTTTGAAATAATAATATTCGAAATAAAAATATAAGAACCAAATATTATATGAAACATTTTCTGTAAAATGAAATTCTATGAAATTTCTTTCTACGAAATAAGGCGCTCCCCTTTAAAGTACTGAGTAAGCGTTCCAAAGTTCTTGCCTCATAGGACAGGAATTGTTTAAAAAGTTGCCACGCGTTTCACGTACTTGCCTTTCTATCCTAATAATATTTCTGTGCATCCACCATTCTCATCTCAGCTTCGGAACCCTAACACATAGAAGGCATTGCCAAGCATCGTGATTTCAGCTATGCTACTCAAGCAAAGCACCGTATCTAGACCATAAGTATTAGACTAAGTAAATGTTTGTAAATAGACCAAAAAAAAATGCCCGTTGAGTTTCTTGCCGGAGTCTTCTCAGGTCTGCGCTGCGTTTCGAACCGGTGGTCCATTTGCTAAAGTAGTATTTAATATTTATTTGTATATTGACGTTTTGTATGTTCCAATTGAATGGTCTATGCAGAATAAACGATTTTTGACTTTTGACTTTTCTACACGGCTTAGGGTACTTACTGTGTAAACGCCTTTACCTGATCAAGCGCTCATTAAAGCAGTCGATATCACGCGTTGTTTTAATGAGTCTAATATCAGCACGGTTTGACGTTTGTTTTGATTTTATTCAATAATATCGAGCAACGGACGCAACATTTAGGCTCCAGTCTGTTGGCGGCCAGTTATTTTTTAATTGTGGCAATTAAGTACAAACTATAAAAAACTTAAAAGTTTTACTTATGGTACAAACCGGAAGTGATTAATAGTTTTTTTTTTATCAGTTTGAGTGAAGCAGAGTGAAGACATTGGCTTTGATTATTATAAATGTCGTTTATCGTGGAAGATCACTGATATACCTCAGGATACATATTTTGGACCTAAGTCGGGAGACAAACGAGTTCCTGACACGCGCGTGGATAGTTTTGTAATAATCTATGCTTGGTGAATTTGAGATCGTCAACCGCCGTGGTACCACGTGCTATCTTCAAAAGACACCCTAGAAACGTTTACTGCGCGTATAGAACACATTTGAGGTCCAAGATATATGTTTCAACGTATGTTACTACACACACAGCTAGGAGATTGAGAATGACAGACCGAGTTAGTTTTAATTTTAATTTATACCTCCATCTATAGTATGCTCTAGCTCCTGCAGATGACATTATGAGGCTAGACGTGTAAATGCCTATCATTTGAAAACTGTAAAACTCATCTACTAAATTTGTGTATCCGTGAATCCAACTATTAATGGCACCATTAATGACATAGGCCTCTCCCAATGTGCGCCAAAGCACCTGATTCTCCGCCTTGCGCATTCAGTCCATCCCAGCTATCTTTTTCACATCATCCATCGATCTTAGTGTTTACTTAGTAGCTTAATGATTAAGGAGTCGGCCTTACGATCGAATGGTCTCGGGTTCGAATCCGGGCTTAGCTGGAGACGTTAGAGGGAATATTAGTAATTTCAGTTCTAATATTATTAAAAAAAATAGAAATAAAGGCCTGCTGAGGAGTGTCTCACTTTCCGTGCGGCTTCCACTCTAGGCTTCAATAATGGACGGTTATAAGTCAAAACCTAGGAAGTATGGCTCTGTCGTTACTACGAGTACCTATACCTAATTTTCTTTAGCAGTTCAGTAAAAAACCTGAGGCTCTACCCAGACTGTCGGTACCTACTCATAACTGGCGAGAGCACTAAAATGAGTACCTAACAATGACGTATATTTTCAACAATTCATATTGAAACATTCTCAAAATTATAAGTAAGTAGGTATGTATTTTTCCCTTTGATACCCACATACAAAGAGAACGGACATAAAGGATTACTTTTACTTCTAAAGGCAAAGGCACGTCGACTTTCATCCTCTTGAGGAAAATGGCGCGCGATCTGACAGCTAAGAGGTTTGGCGCGCTTTCATTTGCGCGATTGTTGCCCGCTAATAGCAGGCTGCGAAACAATAGGGAAATATCGCAATCTTTGAGCACAAAGGACATTTACGTTTGATGTCGAATTGAGCTCGTGTGGTACTGGCTGGTTTATTTCTTTATGTGTATGTGTAATAAGTGGAACAAATAAATATAGTATTGAACCTTTTTTTGTGTTGAAGGTGAAGCACTCACAGGTGCCTAGCCTGTTGGGACACAGTAAAGTGCTTCATATGCCGGGATGCGAGAGATATGCTTTCGGCAATCTCACCTCCGGCAACCAAGGACTCAAGACGGCGTGTGTTTTAGTCGGTTCGAGTCCGACATAACCGCCTCCACCGGCTCCGTGGGGGTGGTATACGTGGGGATTTTGCGCACGATAAAAAAAAAGTGCTTGTGAAAATCAAACTGACTAATCAATCTGAAAGTCTGGGGGTCTGTCGACGGTCGTGATCAGGACATGAATTGGGTAGGAGACAGAGGTAGCATGGTAATGGCGAGTTTCAATCTTCAGTATCACATAAACTTACGTTTCACATAAACACTAGCAACTGAGTGTAACGCGAATAAGTACTACAATTAACTAGTTTAGGTTAGGGATAGGTACGGTAGCTTAATGGGTAAAGAGTCGGCCTCACCAACGAGAGGTTCCGGGTTCGAAGCCTGACTATTACATTACTGACGTGAGCCCACTCCTAGCACAAGCAATTTAATTTAGTTGGAGGGGTTAAAGGGAATATTATTGATTTCGTTTGCTAATATTCTTAAAAAAAATTGCCATGTAGGTATCATGAGTATGTTGCCATTGCATATTGTACTTACATATGCTATTTTTAGATTACCATCTAGCAGGACATGATATGTGATTGTATCTGTTTTCAAAAGTGTAGTCCAATACAAGTTCCTCTTAAAACTCCAATTACTTCATTTGTGCTTCTCAAAATATTTATGTAGAGCTAATTAGCTAAAATCCATCTACATCACGCTATCATCATCTTGCGTTGTAACCGTTTTTAATTGTCTTTTTTTTATCATTTTATCAGCCTAAACCAAAATACCCACAAAAATTACTCTTTTGCAGATTTGACTTTTGATTGATTTTATTTTATTCTTTTTAGATTACCTCATTCATGAAGCAATCACATCTATCTATAATAAAGCGGTCGTATCTGTTCGTTGGAGATATTTAAAAAATATTTGGGTATTGCTATATTTTTTTCGATAATCAACAACAAACAATTGTTTTTTATTCACATTCTGTTTGTCTGTTTGTCCGCGGTGGATATAACATCTACTGAACTGATTTTTATGTGTTTGTTTCGTTCGAAATGTCATGGTCACACTTAAATTAATCCTACATAAGTTTGATCCCAAAGTAGCACTGGAATTTGATCAAAAGTCACGATGACCAACTACCAAGCGGGCAAAACCGCGGGTATACCTATATAGGGCTAGTAATAAATATATTCAACCCTTCAAACAGTTTCCCATACATGTAACACATAATAAAAACGCACGGTGTAGCCTCTAGCTCATTACATAACGACATCGGCTGGCACCTCCACATGGCGCTGTTCGCTGAATGGCGGCCACTCGAGACAAGCACGAGGGAGATTACGAAACAATGGATTTTTTCCAAAATACATAATAATTCACAGCGTCAAATGAGGCAGCTTTTTGTGCGATATTAGGGTTCTGTGTGTAAGTTTGTTAGAGGTTCTATTGTTCTTTTATTTTTACTCATAGACTCGGACGCGTTTGAAAACTAATACCATTGCTTCCAAAACTTAGATGTACTTGGGAGCCCTGGGGAACTTTGCTGACACGGGGCTGCACACGCTCATGAGTGTCGGGCATGGGCCGGACCGAGGCGGGAGCTAGTGGGGCCCTGGGAGTGAGAGTTCTCACCCTCGCCACCCTGCTCACAGCAATGGTCCGCTATGCGGACGTGTGGGCGGCCGGCGTCTCCTTCAGTGAGCAGGTAATGGTCGTGAAGGAGACGGTGGAACGGGAGAGGCGGCGCGAACTCATCTATTATTAGTTGTTACTTTACTTTTACGGGAGTGACTCCCGTCTGAATCTTAAGAGGAAAGACTCTGCCAAAGCGTTATACACATCAGCAGATGTATCTAACGTCTCACAGGTTAGATTGGTTTGAGCCCCGAAGATCTTATCAATATACCTACATACTCACGCCTCTATACCAACCTATCCCCTTTGGAAGAAATATGTTAACATATTTTGCATATCTTCATCTATGTTTTCGGCTCCAGGTAATATAAAAAGAAATAGTTGGCTAAATTTCCATTATGTAGTCCACTGGGAACTACGAAAAAATAAAAAAAAATAAGATAAATATTAACTATAAAAAGAGAATTAAGAATAAAATATCTTAAAGTTTGAAGAAGTACAGGCTCTTGATAATAATTAAATTGGGTACGGAACCTCGATCAACCCTGTCAAAATTACCGCGCCACATGGATGGATTTTTGAGATATTTTTGGGTCCGTGCTCAAGTGGAGTGCTTGAGCCGCGACCGCTGCGCCGCCGCGCGAATTATTAAAAAGTACAAAAATAAAAAATATATATGACCCTCCAGTGTGAGGTCGCCTGTGAAAATATAACATGCTAGCTTAGCCGTGGACAATGATTATGCCGTTAGGTTGGCTGCCATGATTATGAATAATTATGATTGAGGAATTACGTGTTTTTTTTAATGTATTTTGCCGTCAATTTGATTGTACGGCGCCCGATGGTTAAACTTACCGTCAGACAGAGGTTTGGTTAGATATAGGTATACTTTATCGATTTATAATATATCGATTGCGTCCAGAAGCCACGTGGTTCCCGGTAGAGTAGAATTTGGGCCACCCCTTCTCTTCCCATGCGGTGTCGTACAAGGCGACTAAGGGATAAGGCTTTTTAACATCAGACAGATATATACAGCCCAAACACATCCTCATATGAATGGTTCGAGCCAACAATAGTGCCAGGAATACCGCAATAGGCTCACCCCCTATTACGAGGGACCGAATACATTGATTGGTGAAATGTTGATGTTAATTCACCTCAGCCTAACCCTCCGGGGATAAAACTTTGAAGCCCAAAGCGTAGGAATGCTAGGGTCTGCACTCCTACCTATGGTTTTGAGCTCCTTTACGATTAGATAGATAAATAAATCATTCTTTATTGTACACCAGCAGAATTACGATTGGGACGATTACTCCTCCTAATGTGATTTACTTCTCTTGGCTTTTACAAAAGCAACTGCCATCCAATTTCAATGATTACAACTATAAAATGATGGTCCTTGGTTCTACAGATACACACGTACATAGGTCACGGTACCACTTTCCATGAGCTGGGCCACCTTGTTTGCAACCTAAGTGGGATAAAAATTGCTTTTTCATGCCCCGTTTAAAAAACAAGTGATGATGTGGAAAAGGAAGCAACTTTTTATGTAGCTAATACTTAAATCTCCGCCGCCTCCACTGGTACTGCCATGTCTTGCGGCAACCACCCAGCCACGTGGGTAACAAATGCCTGGCCTGCCAGGTAGAAAGGGTAGCCCCAAGAAGTGCTGGCATGGCGGCGTGGAGGGTGATATGCGTGCAAACGGTCTCACTACCTTGGACGCTCAACATCATGCGAAGCCGGAAAGCAGACCCTGAGCTCCGAGAGCACCGTGGCCTCGGATGCAATCAGGATTGACGTCTAAATGTAAATGATGAGGTAATACTTAAATTAACTTAACGTGTCCTTTATAAAAAATCCCGTGGTTCTCGTACAATACAAGACCTATAGTCACGGGTTGGAGAACGTACCTACCTATTGGCATCCTGGTAAGATAATATATTATCGAGAATGTAAATAATAATAAATATTCCACAACATTCTACACAACGCTATCTAGACCCATGGTAGTATTATGTTATCTGTGCCTATGGTAAGCTTAACTGGCTTGTGTTATGGAATCTAAAATGCGGATAAACATACTTAGATACTATTTTTTTTTGTAAATACATACATATTATACATAAAAACAGTGCAAATAGCCATACCATACCTATTCATGCATACAAATATTTGCACTGAGCGGGATTCGAACCCGCGCCTCCTGCGTAGCAGTCGCGTTCACTACCGCCACGCTACAGAGGCTGTCAAATATAAGGTAAAGATGGATGAAGAACTTTCTACCTCAAGCACTGGACGATATAAGGTGATTACACTGATCCAGTATTTACATTACTTTACTCTTTCAAGAGAGCAGTATCTTCTGTGTGTTTATTTTTTACCTCAAGTCACCACACCTACAAAATCACAGTATGGCGTCATAACGTATTATTTCATAGGTACAAGTGTAAGAAACTACTTTGCATAAACCGATAGACATAAGTAGGTAGGTATATAAATGGATGATTGCGACCTTCGTTATATTACTTACCTACCTATATCTAACATATAAAATTACCATACCCCTGTGGAATGTTCAAATATAATATTATTGTAATTATTCTTAACTACATACTTAAAAGTACCTATCTACTTAAAAAATATATTACGTAGTCATCACCTCTTAAGTGATACTTTAACACTACCATACATACCTACCAACTATTATGATAATCGTAAGAGCTCTATCAAAATTTGTCAAATCAAAATACTCGAAGTTCAAAAAAGCATCATAAACCATGATATCTTTGCTTGAAACAACATTTAAAAACCGGTAGCCGCGAACAATAACTCAAAATGAGTTACGTCTCCCCTCCATGTCTAACCAACCGCACGACAAATGAATTAGGCAAAATAATAGACGAAAAAAAATTGTACAATAGCTTTTCAAAACCAGTTGTGGGCGAATTTGTTACTAAAATGTAGCAACATCTGTCTAGAGGGGAGAATCGAATAGCGAAAACATCATAACTATATCTATCAGCACACATAAATATCATATTTCAAACTCAGTAATAAGGTTGCAAATCGATTGTACGTGTATATGACTTAGGTCGTTGTGATAAAAAAAGCTTCCATTTAACGCCATTACTGTCAAATTGTGGGCCAATCAGCGTTGCGTAGTTCTGACCAATCAGTGCGTCCCGTGGAACGTGTTCCGAATGTAAAATTTAGGGGAATTTGTAACTGTTTGTTAGTTCTAAAGAAACTAGAACAACGCGATTTGAATTGTTTTTACGTGCGTGAATGAAATAAACGCACCCATTAATACTACATTATGTAGGTACAAAACTTAAGTGTCGGTAGCTTATTGGTTAAGGAGTCGGCCTTACGATCGAGAGGTCCCGGGTTCAATCCTGGCCATTACACTACCGACGTGAACCCACTCCTAGCACAAGCAATTTAGCTTAGTTGGAGGGGTTAGAGGGAATATTAGTAGCTTCGGTTCTAATATTCTTTAAAAAAAAAGTTAGTTTTTTTTAAGCCCCGAAGCAAAGAGAGGGGTGTTATAAGTTTGACATATCTGTATGTCTATGGTATCATAGCGCCAGAACGGATGAAGCGATATCATTTTAAGTGACTTATGTGCGTTCTTAGACATGTTTGATGAAAATCGGTTGAGCCGGTTAAAAGTTATGTAGATTAAAGTGGGGATGGGGAGTATCGAGGGATTTTTTTAAAATTTTTAATTTTATCCTTATTTATTAATGAATATTGGATTCCATTTTGTTTAATTAGCTACGAGTTTTGTCAGTTCAGCCGCCAGTGTACAAGTGCCTAGCACGGATGATACATTGGAAAAGTTGTTATCCATACCAATATTATAAATGCGAAAGTATAACTCTGTCTGTCTGTATGTTACGCTTTCACACCTAAACTGCTGAACCGATTTTAATGAAATTTGGTATAGGGGTAGATTAGACCATGAGAAAGGATATAGGCTATGTTTGGTCGCGTTATCAGACATCCACGCGGGCGGAGCCGCGGGCAAAAGCTAATATAAAAATATTTTAAAACGTGAAGATAAAATATGCCTAAGATCTTAGTTAGCAGTCACTCAAGTAAAAGCTAAATCGACCACGTGATTGAAATGAAATGAAGCGTCGGTAGCTTAGTGGTTAAGGAGTCGGCCTTACGATCGAGAGGTCCCGGGTTCGAATCCTGGCCATTACACTACTGACGTGAACCCACTCCTATCACAAGCAATTTAGCTTAGCTGGAGGGGTTAGAGGGAATATTAGTAACTTCAGATCGAATATTCTTAAAAAAATAAATTGAGATACATTATATAATCTACTCGAGTATATATATACATAGAAACACCCAGACACATAAAAATAGACATAAACAAATAAGTATTTGCACTGAGCGAGAATCAAACCCGCTACTTACCTCCGACGATGTGCTACCGCCACGCAACACACGTCGTCAATTTTTTAACGCATCAAACAGATATAGCAGTCACCTTTGTGAAGCAATTAGGGAAAATAACTGAGGAAAATAGGAAAGCCAAAGAAAAAATATATTTAGATTATTTTTTTAAAGCATTAAGTTCCTGATTACTTAGTTGCTTTTAAGAAAAATATTGTAGGTAAGCAAGTGCCAATAGCCTTGTGAATAGTGCGTCGGACTCGCGTTCGAGAGGTTGTGAATTCGAAACCCGGCCATTTAACTATCAACATCAATGAATTTAGTGAACCCACTCATAATATTATAACCTTTTTATATGTTTTTTTTTTCCGTGCGGAAATCCCCTCGGATACCCCCCCTGCCGGAGCCGGAAGGGAAGGTTATGTCTGACTCGAACCGACTAAAACCGCACGCTGACTGTGGGTCGCGGTGCTAGGCCGGAGGTGAGGTTGTCATCGACATATCCCTCGCAAACCTTTTTATATGCTGGAGAGGTTAATGGAAATACCTACTACTAGAAATAAATAGGTATATACCTATGTATATACAGTGCACGTCTCAGATTTTTTAAATAGATAAGTAGGTAGGTAAATACCTACGTACCTATTGGTATACTAGCCGACCCGCCACGGGTTTGCCCGTGGCATATCTTGAAACCCTTTAATATAAAAAAAAAATAAAAAAATCTGCGTGAGAACTATTCTCGTACCTACCTACTGCAAGGAATATTCTAAAAAAATAGCGAAATCGGTTCACCTGTCCTAGAGATTTGCGCTTAGCAACACATTCAGCGATTCATTATTAAACTAGCTTTTGCCCGCAGCTCCGCCCACGTGGATGTCGGTTATCGCGGCCAAACATAGTCTACCTACGAGTATGTCCTTTCTCATGGTCTAATCTACCCCTATACCAAATTTCATCAAAATTCGTTCAGTTGTTTAGGCGTGAAAGCGTAACATACAGACAGACAGACTGACACACAGACAGACAGAGTTACTTTCGCATTTATAATATTAATATGGATACCATTAATAGAAATATTTGCACGGAGCTGAAATCAAACTCATTAACCATAACGTACGACCACACCACACAGTGACATTTCTTTAACCGCATTCTCACGCAAGAAACCATTGCCCATTAAAGTACTCATAATACATTTTGACAAGATCTTTGAACTTGAATGCAAGAAAGAATTCAAGTCAGTGAACACATCAAGCAATTCGCGAATAGCCACTTGACCTCAGTTTCTCACAAATCAATCAAATTCCCATCAAAACGCTAAATTGTTAATTCACACTTCGCCAACTTAGAAAGACGTTCTCAAGGTACAAAGAAATAATTATTGGCGAGTCTCACATGTCGGATCGTATGAGTTTAGTAAAATTTCGGAAGCGTGCTGCGCGAACGCCGCGTGACGCGATTCAAAGTCACGCGAACGCAGCGTGACAGCAGACGTCACGCTGACAGCGTCAGTCACCCCGCCCGTCATTAGGACGGACAACAATACTCTACCTTTGACATATTAGTTTATGGTGAAGTGAACATTCTAGATCTTGGCGTTTATGGGAAATGAGCATAGGTGAGGAGTGTGTATGGTTGGGGGGTAATGTGTGTGAGAAAGCAGGTTTGAGATGGTTTGATTTGTTACAGTACAGTACGGTTTTGATTGTTCGGAATAAGTCAATTTGAAATGTTTTGTTTCATAAGTGTAGTAAGGGGTTGTTTAGAATGAAGCAAATACGAGCGGATGGTGGAAGAGTCTTCTCTCCAGAGACTGAGAGAGAAAAATCGCATAATACCTAATTAATATTAGGTAAAGATGACATTTAAATACAATCAAGATCAGTCGATTTAGGTGTGAAAGATCCTCGCTAAGATGTTTCATCTTTCCTACTAGCAAGCCCTCGATCCTACTAAAGTTAAACTCTGCCAAAAGTCATTTAATTTTGAATTTTAACTGCAGCGCTTTAAAGTCTATTAATTAATGCCATTCTTAGCATTGGTGGTGGCATGCAATGGCTTGGCTTTAGCAGAATCGAGGCCCAGGTGTTCTTATTAACTGATAGAAGAGGCTCTAAAAACCCCTTTTCAGTGTTGGGAGGTCATACGGCAGTCGCTCTGCAATCAATATTTACGATAAGATAATGGTCGATTTCTTTGCCTCTCCCTTCTGTTACGATTGTAATTTTGGAGTTTAATTTATGGATTATGAGACGAGGGAAAGTACGGGCACGTACGTAATTGCAACATTAGCTGACTCTGACGATGAGAGTCAACAAGGCGAGTTAAAATCCTCACCCAACATAAAATCAAGAGACAATGTACCTACTTAAATTAAATCTCGTTAGTATATTAGACTATTAGCCAAATTCAAGTAGGATTACGTAGGTATTTCCCTTTTTTTCCGTAGTTCCATTGATGGGACGATGGAAAAAAGTCATTTAACCGTAGTTCCATTTATTGTGGAACCACCGAAAATAGTGTTTTACTCCACTACAGGATTTCTGCGAAACCATTAAATTATAGATAAACATGATCGTCATGACACGTATTCTATTTAATTTCCTTTACAAATTCAATTAAAATTACTTTACAAACTCTTTGATGAGACCACGGTATCGAATAAATGATATTATTATGAGTTACGTTTACGCACACAAAATAGCGACATGATTGGTTATCATTTTCAACAGAAAACAATAAAAAGTAATATTTTACTCGACCAGGGAATCGAAGCTCATGCAAAGCATTCGCCTTCTCTATTAATCACAGGGATTTAATCCTTATGATTGCCACTATCTACTGATGCCATAAAAATAGTGGATCTAATTTTTTCGGGCCTTAGTCGGTTCGATTACCGGGTGTGTCAAGCGAGTTTTCGAAAATCTTTGAATGCAATTTCGTGTCTTTTTTTCTTTGTGTCCTTTGAGTGAAATTCTATATCTTCAATCTTAATCTGGCACCCTGTTTATCCAAATATTTGTACCGAGTGGGAATTGAACCCGCAACCTCCGACTTAGGAGTCTACTGTCGATCGCTCGAAGGCTACGCCTCAGAGGTCGTCGAATATAGAACCGGTGAATCATTCTTATGCCGCACCATTACGACCTGGAACTCCCTGCCAGCTCACGTGTTTCTTTCTTCCTACAGTCCCGGGTCCTATAAGCGGGGCGTGAAAAGACATCTGATGAGGCCGTCAAGTTGAGTGCCACCATTGTTAACCTGGTAGGTACATGTTTACGGTGGTGATCCTCTTTCCGAGACTTTGCCTTTAGCTTACCTGCAGGCGAGGTAAAGTCAAATTGACGTATTATAAAAAAAAACAAAACATTAGCTTTTTGTTCATCAAAAACCACAAAAAAAAATCATAAAGATCGATATTATATAATGTAATATTATTGTTTTTTTTTTAAGAAGTTTGAGATCGTACAACTTTTACATTATCATACCATAGACATGTCCTTCCATAAACATTCCCGCCATAATTAAAAACATTAGCTCCACATGTCAAAACGATTTCCAATATGGCGTACAAAAGAGTGCTGAAGTGGCTCGCGTTTGTGAACGATCAATAGTTTTATTCCTTTTTTAAATTTCTTTCACAATCGTAGGTTAGTTGAATGGGGGCTACCACTTGAGTCTGAATGCAGTTAACGGCGAATTTTTAAGATTTTTTGTCCAGGTAAGTATGTAATGGACTGTTAGTAATTCATTGCTTTTTCAATTGGCTATTGATGGCTTTGTGTCTAATATTATTTACTTGGTGTAATTAGTGAAATGTGTTCAGTGGTATGGAATGGAATGGAATGGTAGATTCTAGTAGTTTAACAACTAACTTTTCTACTTTCACAGTCCCTATTTTACACCATTCGGAAAAATTCTATTCCTGTTCGACAAACGACAAATGTTCTGACGAGCTCTTCCAATTAGTCCCACCCTCCCCTTTCCTTCACAGGACGACACGTGCAGGGCTAAGATGTCATCCATTTACGGTGCAGAGTATACCTGCTAGAACCAAGCGTTTCAGTGATTCATTCATATGCCGCACCACTAAGACCTGGAATTCCCTGCCAGCTCACGTGTTTCCTTCTTCCTACAGTCCCGGGTCCTTTAAGCGGGGCGTGAAAAGGCATCTAATGAGGCCGTCAAGCTGAGTGCCACCACTGTTAACATGGTAAATGTTTACGATGGTGACCCTCTTTCCGAGACTTTGCCTTTAGCTTAACATCAGGCGAGGTGAAGTCAAATTGACGTGTCCTGTATAAAAAAAAAAAAAACAAACTAATTAATTAACAATTAAAATCTCAATTTTCTTTATTTTCCGATGGAAATTTTTATTTTTTTGCTCGGTTGCACATGAAGCTTTCATCTCCGAGTCCGGGATCCGCCCGGAGATCTTGGCGGGGCTCCCATTTGTTTCTGAACGAAATGTCCTGATATTTATATTACAAACATTGCTAGACTGTTCGAAATACATTAGAAAAAAGAAGCGCTCAAGTGGGACTTGAACCCATGACCTTAAAGACAGATATAAAGAGATGGGAAACTTCAAGTGATTCAGGTGTGGCTTAATAGCTCAGTTGGAAGAGCATTCCCCCTATAAGGGAAAGGTCGCGGGTTCAAGTCCCACTTGAGCGCTTATTTTTTTCCAATGTATTTCGAACTTAAAAAGTTAGCATAATAAACGCTATAAAAATTTCATTCAATTTACTACACTGAAAAATGCCCAAGCGGACAAAATAGTCTAATCAACAATTCCTTAAAATGAAGGCTCTAATTGACAGATAGTGCTAAATTATCTTTGATTTGCAATAAAACCCGTAAAAATGAATAAAATAGCATGCCATGGACAGTAATAACAACGATTATAGCCATTACTAGAAATCGTTGGTTCATCTATAGGAAAGGGGATGTAGGGGTAAGTATGAAAAACAAACATTTTGAGAGTGTCAATCTTTTTATCTTCTTTATTCGGTGCTTAATCATCATTTTCACAAATAATCTTAATATATATCGTGGGAATTGCATCAATTTATTATAAAATCATAATCTTCTTATGCCAAGTTGGCATTACTGAGTAAAAAACATTCTAAATTGCAACTCTTTATGTAAAACTTATACAGCATAGAATTACATTAAAATTTGGTTACGTGGAGGCAGCATTTATTTAACTAAACCGCTAATAAACATCTAAAAAAATGCTTATGAACATACGTGATTTTAATTAAAATCATATTTTCTTTTAATTTCATCACGAGATGTTTAACCTCATAGAATTATACCTATTTCAAATTACTTCGCGTAGGTAATTCAAGTTTGGAACTGTGCTTTAATATATTTTAATTCAATTTTGTTTATCCTTAATTTTTCATTATGACAAAAATATACGTTGTTTCGTTCGAAATCATGAATAAAATCACAAAAATATTTAAATCTGGGTAAAGATATTGACAAAAATGAATTTACATTATAGATATTACCCAAATTTAAAAAGTTAGGTGTCGTGTATAAAAAAAAACCTTTTTTGATCTTAGAGTACATTATACAAAACATATTTCTTCAAATATTCTTTAAGCATTCATCAATCGAATATTTTTTCAGTAATTATGTAGTGGTGTAATTTATACAGTCAAAAATCACTAGGTAGGTCTAGCATCTAAATGTATTTTTAAATTTCCTATAACTACGTAATTTATTCTCAACATTCGATTTCACTAATTTTATAGCAGTCCAGTCTTGGAAGATTTGTGAAACCAGACAAGTCTATCAATTTATTAAATGATAAAATATATACCTATAAATAGTTTGAATGCATTTTTTATAGCATTTATTATGCTAACTTTTAAGTTCGAAAACCATTAGAAAAAATGAAATGCTCAAGTGAGACTCGAACTCACGACCTTTCCCTTACAGGGGGACTGCTCTGCCACTGAGCTATTGAGCACCACTTGAATCATTCCAAATTTTCCTTCTCTTTATATCCGTCTATAAGGGCGACGGTGCAGCCATTTATTTATTTATTTATTTGTTGGAACATTTAACAGTTATGCGTTATACATTGGTATTACAAATTTACAGTAAATATCTGTACCAACATTCTTACGAACTGTTGGAAAGTCTCACTTGAGCATTTCATTTTTTCCAATGGTTTTCGAACTATAAATAGTTTTTTAATTGCACAATGAGAATATGAAAATCACAAAATATTTAGAAATACTGGGTGATTTTATAGTCGTTTTGGATAAAAAGAATCATTTGGCGAAAGAAAAAAAAAATTGGATAATGTATGGGAACAATGTTCAGGTGAAAGGAAAAATGTATTGGGATTTAAAAATTTTTTTTTTCTTTCGTCGAATTAATACTCCCAGATGATTTTGCTTTCGAAACTGTATCCAAATTCTTTTTATCCGAAACTACTATAAAATCACCCAGTATTTATGTATTTCGTAAGAAACATAGGGACACGTGATAATAGCAAGCCTGTGGTATTATTCTGAGTTTCATACGCATTCATAACGTAAGAGACGGTTGATTACAATTGGATAGCATAGAACAGAGAACTGACAGAAGAATTCAAATGATTTAAAGGCGTTTACGAAACGAGGGTAGTTACGAAATGGTTTGTCACTCAGAATAAGGGGCTACCACGAAAAATCCGAAACTTCGGATCCGTACGTAAGACAAACGAAAAATCGACATTTTTTATCATCTATGTATCACGAAGTTATTGTGGATTTCTTGTGGTAGTTTAAACCGAATCTAAGAGCCACCAACCGCCCGTTGGATCCGGATCCGTTTCGGAACAAATCACACTAATATTATAAAGGCGAAAGTTTATAAGTCTGTTTGTTTCTTCTTCGTCTAAACGGCTGAAGCGATTTTTATAAAAAAATGGTATAGAGTTAGCTGACACCCTGGATTAACACATAAGCTATGTTTAGTCACGATAACCGACATCCACGCGGACGTAGCCGCGGCCAAGAGCTAGTGTATTTCATAAAACCGATTGCCCAAAACGGAGATCCGGAATTCCAGATTTTTCGTGGCAGACGTACAGGTGACTTAGACGATTACTTTCCTGGGTTTTTTTAATATAGTCTTCAGAAGATTGTCTTGGAGAATGAGTTCAGGTACTTTAGATTTCTTTCTTTGTTAGCTTGTTGACTGTCGGGAATTAAAATAAATGTCCATGTGTTTCGAAATACATCGGGAAAAAGAAGCGCTCAAGTCTTTAAGGCAACGCGACGTGGTGACATCTACTGATTTTCTTACGAATCCGATAGTGCGTAAGAAAATCGGTAGATGACGCCACTACGCCTTAAAGACGTATAAGCGTGTCTCGGTAGCCGAATTGGTCAGGCATTCCCCCTGTAAGGGAAAGACTGCGGGTTCGAGTCCCGCCCGAGAAGATTCTTTTTCCCTATGTATTCGATTTACATTTAGTCAATTTGAAATTTTGTAATGGGATGTAGTCAATTTGAGCTTTAGTCCATTTGGAATTTAGTCACCTTGTGAACAACTAATTGTATTCAACTTGTGAATGGGAGGATGTAGTCAATTTAATATTCAATAAAGTTCGTAGTTGGTGCGATTAAGAAGATATTTATAGTCAATTTGGAATTTAGTTAATTTGAGGCTTAGTCCAGTTTTAAAGCTAAAGTAACTCATTTAACTTACAAAGGATTTCGAGATTAATTGATAATCGAGTGCAGACCAAACAGCATCTTGGGTCCGTATTATATTTTATTATTACTTAAAGTATTTTTTTTTATAATAAGTATATAAAATTGACTTGCATATTAACACTGTGGCAAGTTATCTATTGTGTTACATGGTTCAATTTTTACATTTGTAATGTAACGTATCCAATATTTTTTTTTATTTGACGGTAGTCAGAATTAATACTTGATATCTATAACCACCAAGTAATTGAGATCTAAAGAATCTAAAGGCCAACCATGGAACGTATATCCGAAACTGCGGACCTAATTTTGCGGCATTTGATACAATAAAACGCATCTATCTCGCACTCAAAACCGAAATGCATTTCAGTTTTAAGTGACACTTCGTTCGACGAAAGCAATCCGAAGTAACTTCATGGTACACTCATCACGATCTAAAAGGTACTCACGCATGGACATTATATTTCCTATTGTATGGGTGACGCCAATGAAGTTTTCAATTTTTTTCGGATCGAAATGGTCTGAAGATAATCAAATTTTTCATTCAGTCAAGACTGCAAACTTCAAAAGGGACCTATATTAGATTGTGATGAGTGTAGGTACGTAAATGCTGCGTCTTTTGTTTCCATAGAACCGTAATTTCGGATATACGTTCTTTGGTAGCCCCGTGGGATGTATCTAAGCTAACTGCTGATAGCAACTTGTTTCTTTAAATAGTACCCATCATTTCTATTTTTATTAGGTTCAAAACATTTCTCTCGCGGCATACAGTCTACAAAATATACAATCCAAAAACCAATTTCTATTATTTACCTTTTTTTCAACATTTTAATATTATGTATAAAAAGTTTAATTTATACTTAACTACAATTAGCGCCAGGAGCCACCCTGATTATTCTGAGTGTAGGGTTTATAACTCCTGTTTTGGGTATCGGAATATTTGTTTCTCTTACTCTGACCGCTGTACCCCTGGTCTTGTGACCCCCTCTGGTCTTGTGAACTTGGGCCCTGACTACTTTGACTCCCACCATATTTACTGCCACTACTGTGATAGCCCTGATCCTGTGAACTGTACCCTTGACTTGAGTACCCCTGGCTTTGACTCCTGTGGTGCCCGGGCCCTGAATTTGTTCCAAATCTACTTGCGCCACCCTGTCCGTAACCTGATCGGTTGCCTTGATTGTAACCTTGGTTGCCTCCGTAACTTTGGTTCCCTTGGCTGTAACTTCGGTTGCCTTGGCCGTAACTTTGGTTGCCCTGGTCGTAGCCTTGGTTACCCTGGTTGTAGCCTCGATTGTTTTGGTTGTAACCGCGGCCTCCTTGATCTTGGTTCTGGTTGAAAGGTACGTACCCACTTGCTCGAGGTCCATACGATTGGGATCGATCTGTAACAAGCAAATAAAGATTTGAATGATTACGTTTATAGTGCCTCTGTATGTGTGGATATTTTAAATTTTTGGTAGGTACTACCTAATTAATGGTACGGAACCCTTTATGCGTGAGTCACACTCGTACTTTATTCAGCGTTTACCCAGCGAGGGTAATGTTTTTTTTATCCTTTATTAGTATTGCGTGGCGTGGCGGTAGTGAACGCGACTACCACGCAGGAGGCGCGGGTTCGATCCCGCTCAGTGCAAATATTTATATGCATGAATATGCCTATTTGCATTGGTCTAGATTTTTCTATGTATAATAGGTATATATTTACAACAAAAAAGTATCTAAATATGTTTATCCGCATTGTAGATTCCATAACACAAGCTAGTTAAGCTTATCATGGGTCTAAATAGCGTTGTGTGGAATGTTGCAACAACAAATATATGGCACCACAACAATCATAGCAGCTACAGTAGTATCTCATTTGTGAAAATTTCAACTATCTAGGCATCACGGTTCACAAGATATGACCTGATCACAGATAGACGGACACTGGAGTCTTTAGTAATAGGTTATTAGTATTACCTTTTGAGCACGGAACTCAAAAAGGTAAAGAAATACTCTACACGAGCAATATTGTATCTCATATTCCTACACGCCTCACATAACATCAATATATCTACACAGTCAAAAATTCATCTCCATACGCGTATGTTCTTCAAACGCCATCTTTCAATCCGACACTTGCATGAATATAAACGTGATCCTTTGTGCGGCGTATTGCGACACTCGACTGCGACTTTTAGTCGCTGGGACACGTCGCGAATCACACGTCGAGTGTTTAATCGCTCGCTTTGTCGAGATGTAATAACCATGATTGTGAGGCGCTGGAAGAGATGTTTCCACCTCTGAAGCGTCTTTTATGTTTTGCGGGTAGTTTTATATTTTTGACTTTTATTGTACCTAGTTATAGCTACGATAGAACCTTGATTGCTACATCGAAGATGACTTGATTCAGACTCAGTTCAATATTTTTTCTAGAATCATTCTATATATTGCTAGAATATTTTTGATCATCCACCAATCAATTATGTACATAATATACGTAATAATTGTTATATATAAAAATATAAAACAAGATATTATGTGCAAAACTGCAGGTTCAGGGGTCAAAGAATTCCTCCCCATCGATGTCAACCGGGAGGCTGGCCAGAAGGCTAGCGGCATTGCCACGTTGAATGGCAATGCCAATCCTAGAATATATATTACATTATCGTTTCCGTAAGCCACAACTTACTCCAACGATAAAAATAGTTTTAGTGTTCCAGACAATAATCTATCTCTGTACCAAATTTTAGCCAGGTCCGTTCAGCCGTTTCAGCGTGGTTAAGTAACAAACATCCAAACACCTTCACAACCTTGCACATTTATAATATTAACTAGGTGAACCCGATGAACTTCGTACCACCAATATTTTTCCGCCCCCGTGGCGTCCTTTCCCGTTTCCACTGCAATTTCTACTATATCAAGCATGTATTATACGTATAAACCTTCTTCTTGAATTACTCTATCTATTAAAAGAAACCGCATCCAGATCTGTAGGGTAGATTTGAAGATATAAGCATACATACGGAGGAACTGACGCGGAAAGTGACCTTATACATGTAGTGACAGTAGAACCCAAACCAATCCACAAAAAAGAAGGAAAGCTACCTTGGATAAAAAAGTTGTAGCTTCAGATAAGTATGATATTAGATTACTCTTTAATTCAGTGCGTATCTAGTATTTATATATCTGTGTACATGTACTCAGTACCATATAAGTAGCAGTGAGTTATTTGTACATCACAATTTGGTGCTTAAGCGATTTCGACTTAACATGTTCAATGGTGGCTTAATATAGCTTAGTAATAAGGCACACAGCTTACGAAATGTCCATAGCACCTTTGGTTCACCCACCCTCAAATTAAATGCCCCTTTTTATAAAGTCGCGAAACACCTACTCGGGGGAATACAGTTATATAGGCTTAAAAATATCAGCATGTCAAAGATGTTAGTAGCACGTTGTGTAGGAGAAAGTAGAGGCAGAAGGAGAGAATAGAAAAACAAAAAGTTAGATAGGTACTCGTACTTGAATGAATTTTACAGCATAAGTTTGCTAACTATACAAATCGAATAGATAGGGAAAAATGAAAGTCGCCGTAAAGACGAATAAAAATAGAAGGGAAATTTGAATCACATCGGGCGTGTCTCGGTAGTCAAGTTGGTTAAGGCATTCTCCATGTAAGGTTTTTCCCTATGTATTCGAGAAAGTAAGATGATTAAAAGCGTACTATTAAAAATGCAAAGGTTGGGTGGTTGGACGTTTGTTTTGGATATTAGAATTCATGTATGGATCGAAATGTACATTTAACCCCACCTGTGATGAATGAATACCCGTATTGTGATGAATTGTCGGTGTTACTATATACGCCGAATGAGCTCACCGAGATTTGCTGTATCTTGCAATGCTCAGTATGTATTTCAGAATTCAGTCAATTCAATCATACCTACTACTACTACAATACTACAACTTTCATAAGTTACCCTAGTAAGTGATATTTTCTAAAGGTAGAGAGGATGGATGGAACATACCGTCAGCTTGGGACCCAGTCATTCACTTTTTCAAACCCAGGAAGCAGCAAAATCCAGCAAGACTTAGCGAGACATTGGGCTCATTCTGCATAGATAAAAACATCAATAATTCACCATGATTCGGGTATTTTGAGATAGCTTATACTTCAAACTATGTGACAACTACCATCATGAGTCACACCGCGATCATGGCTGCTGAAAAGCAGCCGAAACGTCGGTTTAAAAGTAAATAATAACAAATATATCGCGATAGAATCCGTAAAAAAAGGTTTTATTTCAATACCCTAATAAGTATTAGAATCTTAACAGTCGCTCTGTGCTTATATACTACCATATCGGTAGAAGCTTAATAGTAGTAGTAACACCAGCACTAAGCACGTAGAACAATCAGCGCACCTGTCACTCATGGCGTTTTAATAAGAGCGCGTGTTGAGTGCGTAACGACGCCGCCATTAGGCCGGATTGTTTGGCGCCCAACGTGGGGCGGCGACACTCCGCGACGAATAGATAATTACTGCTTGCGAGATTTAGGAGGAGCTAAGCTTATGTTGCGTATTTTGTGCAATTGTCAGTAATAATTCATACTAATATTATAAATGCGAAAGTAACTCTGTCTGTCTGTCTGTATGTTACGCTTTCACAAATAAACCACTGAACCGAATTTGATGAAATTTGATATAGGGGTAGATTAGACTATTAGAAAGTACATAGGCTATGTTTGGTCGCGATAACCGATATCCACACGGGATATATGCGTAGAAAATTGTCGTTTTAACGATTAAACATCCAAATTGACGACACTTGACGTCAAGGCATTTAGTTATGTCCTATATTCTAGCAGGTTTTAATGTATTTTCCCGAAATTCATATTCATTTTCTAACATGAAAGTAGTTACGCCTTACGCCAGGCTACTTGCCAGAGAAAATCCTGTCACAACAGTCCCATCCACATTTCGATGGTTAACGAACAGAGAGATAAATGATAACAATATACGCATATAGCCGACATGAGAGTGGCAGTTCATAAGCACCAGCGCTATCTATAAGTATCTATTTCTGTTAATGAATAAATAAATAAATATTTCACAACATTCTACACAAGGCTATCTAGACGCCACAGAGGCTGTCATATTCTTGTATACAATATAAGGCCAAAATAAGGACGTTTTATAAATATTCTATCCAAAATAAATTGCGGGCTACTTGAGCATGTTGCGATTGCCGGAAACGTGATCATATTTACGTAAGACAAATATTTATCTTAAACAAATATTTGTAAACCGCGAGCCCGTAAGAAAAATACTTAAGAACCGCACAACAATTTTAAAAAAAACTTAGCCTTATTAATGTTTTGCTGCTGGTCTAAAAATTTACTAAAATAAGTCTACTGGTCCCTACTAGGAATTGTTCCAGGGCCTAACGATCCCACGTACCCATGAGCTAAAAATCAAGTAATAGTTCATCAAAACATTTGGTCCGATTGGATATGTAATCCAATACCCTCAGGAGAGCGGCGTTGATAGCTGTGCCACAGTGTTACACTTTTGCAGCTATCATCGATATATTTTTGTTTCTATTGTTAAATATTTTATGTTCCAAATAAAGTTACTATTATTTATTATATAGTTATGTAATGTTTCTTCAATTTTAATTATTAATATTGTGTGACATCTGCGGTAGCCTAGTGGTATGGGTAATGGACTGCTGAGACGAGGTCTCGGGTTCGATCCCAGGTTTACCATGGCACACACCAATGACTTTTTGATGCTTTTCGAAGTTATGTGTGTATTTATCGCAGTTTTATAAGTGCCACCTATTACATTGGGACCTAAACATAAACTGGCGAAATGTGGGCGCTAGCACCTCTACCCACCCCTTCGGGGAATACAGGCGTGAGTTTATGTAACGTATGTGAATATTGTGTGATAATTATTATTTAGTTTAGAAGCATGATGAATTGGAAAGCAAATTATTATAATTATTTTGCTACTCTGTCGCATTGGGTTTGCCTGTAATGACATAGTATGTAAGAAATAATTTATACCAGAAGCCTTTATTTACACTACGTTTCAATTACCAGCGTTTAAACTGCCAACTCCAATTTCCTCCATCGTATGGAGCTTTTGTGCTAAACCCTGGAGGTGCCAAAACTGTCAAAAAATCCTCTTTCACGTTGCCACAAGAGCCTTTTCATATAACTTGCACTAAAGACTGTACTCACTATGTTGTAACAAGCTGGATTTTAGGATAAATATTCTAATAACTGTCGAATGAGCTCGATAAATTCATGTACCGATAAAATTCATGTCCATTCGAAGGTAAACTAAAGAAAGAAATATCTTTATTTCACTTTACTACAACCAATAGTGATAAAGCCAATATTTTTTGCATAATATGTTCATTAGGTATTATCCTATAGTTAAAATAAATTATCTGACCGAGCTTATTAAATTAAGAATGACAAAAGAACGGTAAAAATTGCGTCGGTTCTTTTTTTTAGGTTTTTATTTATTTTTAATCATCCACCCAACATATAATAGTAACTGATTTGACTATTAAATTTTATGACTTCAAATCTTTTTTCATACAATCGTTTTGACGTTTAGTAAAAAATAACTAATCGACTAGTCTGTACAATTGTAGGTTTATTTCATTACGTATGTTTATGCACAGTTTGATTCGTGATTTGAATTCTCCAACAGTTTTAGAGACTAGCTAAGTATTTATCGTCAACCAAGCACTTTTTCATGACGTGATCTATCATTACGCTATCCCTTACCGGCTTGTTCGGCACCAACAGTAAGAGGTGCTAGGTGCGGGCTTCTTTCGTTTTTTTTTTTTATATAGGACACGTCAATTTGACTTCACCTCGCCTGATGTTAAGCTAAAGGCAAAGTCTCGGAAAGAGGGTCACCATCGTAAAACATTTACCATGTTAACAGTGGTGGCCACAAGAAGTAACGCTCCAGTCACAAGCAACCTTTAACCAGTGCAGTCCTAAAAAATATAAAAATTCAGGTGGCAGGCAGACATAATAGGCAACTAATGGGTGCGCCCGCGACACATTCAAGTCAAAGCGACGACGCGCGACTCGGTGTGCGCCCTAATTGTACACAACGTGCTTTACATTCACGAACATCGTATTTTAGTCTTGTTCTCATAGGTATAATGACAGCCTTACGATCGGGAAATACCATTAAACTACCGACAAGAAACCACTCTTAATACAAGCAATTTGGCTGAATGAATTTTACAGCATTAAATATGCTAACTATACAAATCGAATACATAGGGACGGATAGTAAGTGAAATTTGAATTACATCGGGCGTGTCGCGGCAGCCGAGTTGGTCAAGGGATTCCTCCTGTAAGGGAAAGATCGCGGGTTCGAATCCCGCCCGAGAAGATTCTTTTTTCCTATGTATTCAATTTAGCTTAAGTTAAAGGGAATACAAGTAAGTAATTTCTGTGGTTTTTTGTCGACCTTAAACCTTACCCACTGTTAGAAGCAGGAGCATTTCAATCGACACATACTCAGTCTGCAATGGTTGGAAATAAATTGACAAAATCTATGCACACATTATAGGATACGCCAATACCTTGTCTGATGGTAAGATGAAAGGCAAGTGTCGATAGATCACCATTAATAGACACCAACAATGTTACATTGGTGGCTCTCAACTTAACAGCCTCATCAGATGATTTTTTACGCCCCACATAAAGGACCTGGGACTTTAGGAAGAAGGAAACACGTGTGCTGGTAAAGGATTCCAAGACTTTATCGTGCGGCAAAGAAAGAAACGGAATTGATCACAATAGAAAATGCTGTGACTATGGTTGATCGTGAGATGCCCATGTGGAGGAACGAGGTGTGATGTACCTCCAAAACAAAGGGAGGATCCTCTGACCAGGCAAGGTGGTCACGCTTAGCAGGCCGAGGCCTATTGAACTTCGTTGGGATGTTGTATATGTATTGTACTAGGGCGACAACTTCAATTTCGCGATGCAGGACTCTTGGTGACTTAGCAATTCAGCTTGCTCTAGCTAGATGGCGCTGGGTACATGTGATATCGCAACATGAATAAGTAATGCTAATGCCAAAGCACATTCAAATTTAAAAATGGAACCTCGACCTTACATTGGACTCCAACAAATAATTAGCCAACTTCAAAACAACATAATCCTCATATTCCAATTTCAAAACACACATCTAAAGTAAGACGCCATCACGCATCACGCATAACGAACCTCCTTCTTGACTCCCTATAGCACAGTGCACAGATAAAAAATAAACGAGCCGTCCACTCGACATTGTCGCAGGCGGGCGGCTGTAATTAGAGGCAGGGCGACGCGTGCTCAAGCACGTGAAACGGAACGACGATGATTCTAACGCCGTTTTGTTACATACCTGTATATCTACAGGTCACAGAGCTGATGTTTCGGATGTTGTTATTTATTGTTGGTACTCTTAGAGGGTGGACAACAAGGAAACGGTTGAATAGTCTCGGGTTTGAAGACTCGGGTCAGTTCGACACTTTCAGCAATGAGATAACGGGTAAAAACATTATCAAAACGACTTAGGGCCGGTTCGACCAAACGCGATTAAAGTTTATTCCTAGAATAAACAGCTAATATGTGGCGGTTATGGGCTGTTTATTTTGGACTGGAAACTTTACTCGCGTTTGGTCGAATGTGCCATTATTTGATTAATTCGGGGGATACGAAGCGGGAGTGGCAAAGGGTGAACATTTTCAAAAAGTAACATACATACATATAATGACGCCTTTATCCCCGGAGAGTTAGGTTGAGGTGAATTAACACCCACATTTCACCAATCAATGTATTCGGTCCAACGTAACCTGTGAGCCTATTGCCGTAGTCTGGGCTGTATATATCTGTCTGATGTTAAACAGCCCTATCCCTTATTCGCCTTGTACGACACCGCAAGCGAAGAGATGGGGTGGCCCTAATTCTACTCTGCCGTGAACCACGCGGCTTCAAAAAGTAAGCCGGTGGAAAAATAAGCCTGTGGATCTAGTTTGGCATGCACCATGCGACATGCGACCCATTGGGGAGCCGGCAGGAATCGAGTTATAGCGACTCCTCGACAAAGCGGTTAGTAGTGTATGAAAGGAAAGACAATCATTTATATATATAATTATCTTATCTTGGTCTTGAAATGTTCGTGGAGGTCTAGGGAAGGTTTAAAAGGTAAGAAAAATTCGAATAATTGCCGGGCAAATTCTAAAAACAACCTTTTTCTTTTTTCAACCTTTTCCCATATAAACGTTTCTAAGGCGAAACGAAGTTTGCCGGGTCAGCTAGTTTACTATATTTTGTTACATACATGTAATCTTGTTACATAATTCATACATAAGGTTGGGTACGTGGTACGTAGTAAAAGTAGGTATACAATATTAGGTGATATTTCTTTGTAAGTTTGGGTCACCGCTAAAACATTCTTGGCCAAGTCAACCGCATCTGCAAGTCAGACAGCCTCTGTGGCGTGGCGGTAGTGAAGGCGCTTGCTACGCAGGAGGCGCGGGTTCGATCCCCGCTCAGTGCAAATATTACTATTTGCATTTGCCTCGGTGTTTCTATGTATAATATGGATGTATTAATAAAAAATAAGTATCTCAGTATGTTTATCCGCATTTTAAATTCCATAACACAAGGTGGTTAAGCTTACCATGGGTCTAGATAGCGTTGTGTAGAATGTTGTGGAATATATTTATTTATTTAGAACCTATATCTCTTAATTGAAAGCTCTGGTGTGGCTCCCACAAAGCCATGCTAATTTTATAAATGCGAAAGTAACTGTCTGACTGTCTGTCTGTATGTTACGCTTCCACGCCTAAACCACTGAACCGATTTTGATGAAATTTGGTATAAGGGTAGATTAGACCATGAGAAAGGACATAGGCTATGTTTGGTCGCGATAACCGACATCCACGCGGGTGGAGCTGCGGGCAAAAGCTAGTACCTAAGCCAAATCAAAAAGACGTAAAGGATGCGAGTCGGTTTAGCCCAGACTGTGAAACTGGGAACAATGCTAAGTGGACACTGATACGTTTTTTTTTTCGTGCGGAAATCCCCTCGGATACCCCCCCGCCGGAGCCGGAAGGGGAGGTTATGTCGGACTCGAACTGACTAAAACCGCACGCCGACTGTGGGTCGTGGTGCTAGGCCGGAGGTGAGGTTGTCATCGACATATCCCTCGCACCCCGGCTGGACCATGATACGTCTTGCTTTAAGAAATCCATCATCACCCAGCTAGCGAAGTGTCAACATACACATATAAATAAATACACAAACACGTCAATCTAAAAATAAAATAACCGTGTTCAATTATATCCCACCCTCGTAGGGGAGGGGACTCATAATTGGGCCGTGTGCCGGCGCCCCCTGACAGGCCACCCTTCAGTGCGAAAACCACCCTTGTGACATGACAATAAGAGCTACAATTATATTATTTTCTGTATTCAATTAATTTGATTATAATTGGGAGCCGCTCCAAAGTGACTTTTGATGGATTGCGTCGATAGGAAATTCATTCGTGTACCGCTTCACTTGGTATTGAATATTACAATACTCGAGAAAGGAATAGTAATATTTTAGCCTCAATGAATTGTTGAAGAGATCCGGTTCTCAGCATTCATGGATTCACCGTGCGGTCGCCGGGTCCACGGCGTGGTACAGAGAGGAACACTGTGACGGCACCTGGGACTTGCGACCCAGGTGTAGGTTTAGGGTGGTCACCTTGTGATGCATCAGCGCTCACCTCCACCGTCAGTCGTGTTCCCCCTCTACCTATCCAAATTTGGTAAGATCAAATCAACGCCGTTTATAGATATTCGTTTAAGTAAAGAGCTGAAGAATAAAAAACTGATTAATGGTACATTCGACCAAACGCCAGTAATTTAATTCTAGAATAACACCCACAGCAATATCACCCACATATTGGCTGTTTATTCTAGGAATAAACTTTACTTGCGTTTGGTTGAACCGGCTCTAAGTTTAGTAACATCCCCCATTTATGTCACTTAACTGACGTTCCTTATCTGACGTCACTAAACTTACGTCATTTTCAAGAAAGTATGCTCAGCCAGTTGACCTGGGACTTCGTGAAAATATAGAAGGAGGAGAGAGAAAATATGTCCGTAACAAATTGACCTAAAAATATCTCAAAATATGACCAGACTGAGGATGAAATTGCAGCCAATAATCACCGATCAGACAATCATTGTCAGGAAATGCCTAGTGCTCTTTTCCAGGTGCCATTCTAAAGAGGAACTGGAATGTAGATACTCCTTCAATATCGTACAGCTTCCAAAAACATTGTCTGGTTACTGAACAGTCATCATTATCCTCATCATCCTCAATCCTATCCCAAGTTTATTTCAGGTCGGCGCAACATGTTTCTTCCATTCATCTCTAGTTGCAGTCATTTCAACATTCCCTCCTTTCATAACCATATCATCCTTCACACAGTCCATCCACCTCCTTTTAGGTCTTTCTCTCCCCTTGTAGCCTTCCACTTCCATAGTTAGTTAGTGAACAGTCATAAAGTTTTGAATGATTTTTTATAGCAGTTACACTATTCTAACTTTTAAGTTCGAAAAACATCGGAAAAAATGAAATGCTCAAGTGAGACTTGAAGTCAGGACCTTGCCCCTATTTCAAATTTTCCTTCTCTTTGTATCTGTCTTTAAGGGCGACGTCATAAAGTTTTTCTAGTTACCAGAACATATAAAGTCACGAAAGAAACGCGTACTGTGCATATTGGGTATTGGGGTCAAGATTTATGCCGGTACCTATACTGACAGTAAGGCGTGACGTCAAAGACATGAGTGGTTTTAAAAAGTAAATACTCTTTAATAGAAATACCCATCAAAATGAAAAGGATTCCTCCCGCCATAAAGGATCTAAGAATTTAATGTACTCCTAAATATAGTTTTTTTTATCTTTTCATTCAATTCAAGTAGCCAGTTCATCGCAGATAAAAAAATAAAGAGTATAGTTAACACTATGAAATAACCCACATTTAAAAATCACAAGATATCTTTATCCGATTAAAAAAAACTCTAAGCCCGTATTAAAACACCTGGTTAAAGGTAACAATATAAAAAAAAACATTAAAAAAAGAAACTTCCGACATTGTATCCGTAATCCTCTATAGGAAGCACTTGAGCTTCGATATTAAAAAAAACCGCCCATTGTTGGCAACCCTCTATAATTATTATTTTCGTAGCTGGCAACATACAATGGCGCGTCCCTACGCACTTCCTGTTTGCTCTCGCGCGCTATTTAACGTGAATGCAAACGATTGGCCAATTTGAATTTAGAATGGAACACATTTGTCGGCTATAGGCTTGTAATTATGTTTTTTAATAGTGATGGGCTGTGATTATCTGTTTAGTGTGGACAAGGCGGCTTGTTTACGACATGGTATCATTCATGTTTCGGATGCTGTTTATAATTGAGGAAGCAAACATAGTTACTTTTTTTGTAAGATTTACTTCTTGTAAGACAGTTTTACAAAGGTATCGTAATAATGGTATAATGAAAACCTTTAAAAAAATTTATACTTTTGTGCGGTAATCCTTTATATATACAACTAGCTTTTGCCCGCGGCTCCGCCCACGTGGATGTCGGTTATCGCGACCAAGCATAGCCTATGTCCTTTCTCATGGTCTAATCTACCCCTATGTCAAATTTCATCAAAATCGGTTCAGTGGTTTAGGCGTGAAAGCGTAACATACTAGACAGACAGACATACTTTCGCATTTATAATATTAAACTAGCTTTTGCCCGCGGCTCCGCCCGCGTGGATGTCGGTTATCGCGACAAAACATAGCCTATGTCCTTTCTCAGGGTCTAATCTATCCCTATATCAAATTTTATCAAAATCCGTTTAGTGGTTTAGGCGTGAAAGCGTAACAATATAGACAGACAGAGTTACTTTCGCATTTATAATATTGGTATGGAGAGTTTCAACAATTTAGAAAAGTATACTATCACATGCCTGTATATCCGCAATGAGGTAGGCAGAGGTTTATTAAGAGCCACATATCCTCACCTCACTATTTTATTACCGTATTGGTTTATTGGAGTAAAAATAGGCCCACTCCATCTCTTCTTGTGAGTGTCGTAAAAGGCGACTAAGGGATAGGGCTGATTTCCATTCGACAGTAAACAGTTACGGGTAGTTAGAGCCCTCAAAAGTCCAATAAATAGTCTAGCTGCAATGCTTCGATATCGCCTTTGGGTTGTGGAGGTCAGATGGCAATCGTTTCACAGAAAATATCGAAGTTTGGCCAAATCCACAGTTAGACTGGTAAAGCGGGCCATAGACTCCAAGCTGAAAGCTTCTAATGTGACTGGGATTAACGCTAAGATAAAGAAGAAGTAAACATACAGCCAATAAATAAATAGACAGCCTCTGTGGTGTAGTGGTAGTGCACGCGACTGCCACGCAGGGGGCGTGGGTTCGATTCCCGCTCAGTGCAAATATTTGTTTTTTTTTTTTTGTACAGGACACGTCAATTTGACTTCACCTCGCCTGATGTTAAGCTAAAGGCAAAGTCTCGGAAAGAGGGTCACCATCGCAAACATTTACCTTGTTAACAGTGGTGGCACTCAGCTTGACGGCCTCATTAGATGCCTTTTCACGCCCCGCTTATAGGACCCGGGACTGTAGGATGCATGTATGTAGCATGCATGAATATGGCTATTTGCATTGGTCTGGGTGTTTCTATGTATAATATGTATGTATTTACAAAAAAAAAGTATATAAGTATGTTTATCCGCATTCTGGATTCCAGTTACTTTCGCATTTATAATATTAAGTATGGATGTGTTATTCTGATGTATAAGCTACTAGCTTTTGCCCGCGGCTCCGCCCGCGTGGATGTCGGTTATCGCGACCAAACATAGCCTATGTCCTTTCTCATGGTCTAGCCTATCCCCATACCAAATTTCATCACAATCGGTTCAGTGGTTTAGGCGTGAAAGCGTAACATACAGACAGACAGACAGACAAGTATGGATGTTATTGTAAAGTTTCATGAAAATCCATTCAGTAGTTTTAACGTGAAAGAGGAACAAACATCCATACATACTCACAAACTTTCGCGTTTTTATTATTAGTAGGACGTACTATTTTATTAATTGGAACAAAAATAAATAAATCGATTTGAGAAAACTTCCTTATACTCAATAAAAAATAACCTCAAGAACTAGTGAGAGACCTTTACCCTTTTCAGAAGGGCTTTTACCCTTACAAGTACTTAGCCACCCATCCCTCAGTCGTTTGACATCAATAAAACATAGCCTGAGGTCACATGTCACTACAAGGGAACACAACGAGCACTATCCAACCGTTACCGGGTACAGTCAGCATCAAAAATATCTAGACTGCAAAGACTCATAATCATCCTATCATTTATTTGCGAAAATGGGTACCTACATCAGGTGATTACATGACATATTATAGTTTGAACAGCCAAATTCCGCCTCAAGGTACGCAAATATGGGTAGGTTCATAATAATATAGTTTAGTGAACTATATAGGTACACAATCAATCATGATCATTAGAAATCCATGCTGAATATCATAATTAATAAAATTGAAACACAATGAAATTTGGTTGTACTAAATTAAAAAATACACAATAATTTCCAATTTTCATAAAATGTATAACAAAGTCAAATATGTAATGTCATCTACTATATAAAAATAAGTCGGTGACGCTATAACTCCAGAACGCACGAAACGATTTGGCTAATTTTGGTCTTGAATTATTTGTGGAAGTCCAGGGAAGGTTTGTACGTTGAGAAAAAATCGAATAATTGCCGGGAACCGACATCCACGCGAGCGGTGCCGCGGGCAAAAGCTTGAATTTTATTATGCTAACTTTTAAGTTCGAAAATCATTGGAAAAAATGAAATGCTCAAGTGAGACTCGAACTCACGACCTTTCCCTTACAGGGGGACTGCTCTTCCAACTGAGCTATTGAGCCACACTTGAATCATTCCAAATTTTCCTTCTCTTTATATCCGTCTATAAGGGCGACGGTGCAGCCATCTACCAACATTCTTACGAACTGTTGGAAACAATGAATGATTTTTCAACCATTTTTAAACATTGAATTTTGATGACTGCGCTCAAATATTTGAATGAATGAATGATAATTTTGTTTTCTGAATAAATCAAGATTGATCTTAGATTCTGGCCAACGAAAGATGGCGCAAAAAGTAGGCGCCAAATTTAAAAAATCAACACGTTGCTACACTAAATATACACCGAAATAACGGAGTCGATGGTAGAATCTTATTCCTATTAGGTATGCATGAGAACTTGCCTATTATGGTACATGGCCAGAGTCTAGTCGAGTCATTCATCAACTCGCGGGCAATAAACTTGCGGGAAACCGCGAGTTGGCAACTTTCAATTTTTGATTATTTTCCTGTCGTCAACTCGCGCGATTGTCAAAATTGACGAATTTCTGTACAGTCAGTTACGAAATCTTTGTAATAAATTTAATATAGTTTGATATCTATTTAAAATGTAGGTACTTTGTAAGATATTTTAGGCTATGTTATAGAATATAGTATAATAGAAGAATTTTGTAAGTGGTATCAAGGAATGAAAAAAGAAAAACGAGTGACTGTCGTGGTATGGACATACTATGAAAAAGGATCAAAGTAATATCACAGAATAGGTAATAGTACTAGCGTACAGAATGGAAGCTCACAACCCCGCGCAGATTTCATTTCCTCTCCCCGCACGTTCGAATCAGAAAATTCCATCTTAAATTATCATGTAATCGATTAGAATAATTAATAGATCAGTTACAAAGTTTTGCAGAGTAGGTACCATGTTTTGATCGATTTGCACATTTTCAAATGTTAGTTCAATATAATAACATTACAGTCAACGTTCGATCTTTAAAAGTGTGTAACGAGAATACCATTGTAGACATTTAGGAGATTAGATCGGGATTAGATTTTGAACAGGTTTTTGTTACGAGAATTACCTTTCAACTAATAACAATAAAAATCCTCTCAAAATCGACTAAGTCACTTTACTTAGCAAACAAATAGAATATCAGACCGACAGATTGACAAAATTTCCAAAAAAGGTAATTTTTATAGCATCTTGTATCCGTAGTGATTTATAGGTATTATAAATCCGAAAGTAACTCTGTCTATCCGTCTGTCGGCTTTTCACTTCCAGTTAAAAAGCTATTATTTTAACGTTATAAACAGACACTCCTATTTTATTTATTTGTATAGGTATTATAACTATGCAAAATGTATAATAATTTATAAACATGTTCTATCAGGTAGGCCCTGCGCTTCGACCGGGCTCGGTCGGCGAGAGATGTCTACCGGTGTTCCGCAGGGATCGGTACTGGGACCGCTACTGTGGAACATCGGTTACGCCTGGGTGCTTCACGGTGAGCTCGCGGACGGTGCCGCCGTCACGTATTATGCGGACGAGACGCTGGTGACGGCGTGCGGGGCTTCATACTGCGAAGTGACCCTGAAGGCCACGACTGCGGTTGCCCAAGTTGTGGAGCGGATCCGGCAGCTGGATCTCGAGGTGGCACTGCATAAAACCGAGGCCATGTTCTTTCATGGGCTTCGGAGTATGCCACCGGAGGATTCCAGCCTCATAGTGGGAGACATTTCCATCGGCATCAAGCCCCAGATGAAATACCTGGGGCTCGTGTTCGACGGCCGGTGGAACTTCGGGGAGCATTTCCGACGACTGGCCCCCAAATTGAAGAACACAGCTGCCGCTTTGGGGCGACTGCCGCCCAACATGAGGGGGCCGGATGACTCCTACAGGAGACGCTATGCGGGAGTCGTGCGGTCCATAGCCCTATATGGGTGCCCGATATGGGCGGAGACCCTAACAGTCTACAATGCGCGTCTGCTGGGTGGGCCGCAGCGTGCAATGGCCAGCAGGGCCATTAGGGGTACCCCCTATACGATATCCTTGGAGGCGGCGAGTCTCCTTGCCGGATCCCTACCGTGGAACCTGGAAGCGAGAGCCCTTTCGATGCTATATCGGTATCGAAAGGAGGCGCGGGAGCAGGGACGGGAACCCGAGCCTGAAGAAGTTCAAGCCGTGAGGTCCCAGCTCCACCGGGATATGGTAGCTGAGTGGGAGCTACGACTTGGGCGACCAAGCGCAGGGCATGCCGTAATATCGGCGATAAGACCCATCATAGAGGAATGACTAGAGATGCCACACGGCAGCTTCTCGTCACCAGCTGACGCAGGTGATTAACAGAGTTACCTGTGTCGGATCCGGAAGAAGCCAACGTCCGAGTGCCATCACAGTGATGCGAGCGAGGATACAGAGCTGCACACGCTGATCGATTGCCCGGCGTGGGACACGCTAAGGCGGGTCCTAGTGGCAGCTCTGGGGGTGGGAGTCGTCACACTCGCCACATTGCTCACAGCGATGATACGATGTGCGAACGCTTGGGGTGCGGCCGCCTCCTTCTGCGAGCAAGTAATGCTCGACAAGGAGGCGGTCAGTCGGGTCCGGACTAGACTCCAGGCCCGACAAGCCCGCGAAGAGCGAAGGCGAACTGGACGTCGGAGGTCGCATAACGATTTCTGTCCTCCATGAGCGCTGACCTGGGGGTGACCGGTGGAGCCGCCTGTCACCCTAGCAGAAGCAGGCCGCGGCAGCGGCGCAAAGTGCGCCTCCCTGTACCCGGGGCTAGATGGGGACACTAAGGTCCCCACAACCCGAAGGGGGCTATCTCGAATGAGATGGTGTTGGGTCTGCCGGGGTGCGAGAGATATGCTTTCGGCAATCTTACCTCCGGCAACCAAGGACAAGACGGCGTGCGTTTTGGTCGGTTCGAGTCCGACATAACCGCCTCCACCGGCTCCGTGGGGATTTTTCGCACGATAAAAAAGGCCCTGCGCTTGTCTGCCACTGCGATATAAAAAATATAAACTTATCTCCACAATACATAAAAACACAAAAAAACTTCCACATTTTTACTAGACGAAATCTTAAATGTATAAAAAATTAATTGCCTAGTTTTATCCTATTTTGGTCTTATCAAAATTTAAGCTTATTTTTCATTAGCTTAAAATGTACTTTGTCTAATCCTACAATAAAATTTAATCACCACAAGAAAAAGACGATATTCCTACGACGTTTCATTCATATGACATCGTTGTCATAACCATAACAAATAGCATGTTTTATGCATCATTGGCCGTCTCCCCCTCACCTCATTTTGCACGTCTATATCGAAATCTAAGATAAATTAATATAAAAAAGTAAACAGTTACTTTAACCAACGCGGGTGTATAAATGCGTGAGTATAATAGTTGGTTTTATATTAAATTTTTGGATTCGATCCATTTTTCTGACTGTACTTTAATGTTCACGCGAGTTGACGACAGCAAAATAAAATAAAATTCAAAAATGCCAACCCGCGGTTTCCCGCAAGTTTATTGCCCGCGAGTTGATGAATGACCCGTCTAGTCAGTGTTGCAACCTGGTTTTTTTTGGCGCCAACTTTTTGCGCCCTCTTTCGTTGGCGATAGTCTAAGCTGACTGTACAGTTATTTCTAATGGGGCGTGTTGTTTGTGCCTAATAGGATACACGATTGAACTGATGTAAGAAGCTGGCGGTAGAAAATGCCCGGCAGCTAAAGGTTATGTGCCACAATCTACTATATAAAAATAAGTCGGGTTTTCCTTCCTGACGCTATAACTCCAAAACACATGAACCGATTTGGCTAATTTTGGTCTTGAATTATTTGTGGAAGTCCAGGGAAGGTTTGTACGTTGAGAAAAATTCGAATAATTGCCGGGAACCGACATCCACGCGAGCGGAGCCGCGGGGAAAAGCTAGTGCTGTATAGATGTTTAACGTTATTTGTAACGCGATTGGTTAAACGTGACGTTTATATTTATGGTTTTGTTGGAAATCATACTAGCACAGTATAACGAGAGATCTTACAGTAGTTCATCGCGTTTGATGTTTGCGGAAATGCCGCCTTTTGCAGTTTTGTCAGGGTTGTCACTTCAGTTTTTATATATAATTTTTCTGTAATATTCTATATATAACTCCTATTCGTTCTCTTTGTTCTGTCAAGGCACATCAACTCACGCTAATTTATATTACAAGGTGACGCCCGCGGCTCCGCTCGCATGGATGTCGGCTATTGCGACTTTTGGTTATATCTCCGGTTCTACTCAACCAATTATGATCAAGCAAACGTAATATTTTAAGTTTGAGTTTTTGGATTTTGGTTTCAAATTCGATTTCGTTTTCTATTTCGATTCCGACTTGAATTTGGATATTGATTCGGGTTCGGATTCGGGGTTGGATTCGGATTCGAATTCGAATTTCGCTAATCGCCGGGATCGCTAAATTGATGATATATTCTTAAGGAGCCTAGCCTGCAGTTTCAAATCGTATCGGGCGGCCTGCAGTCCTAAGTCGACAGCGCCCACACACGAAAGCGATTTTGGCCTGGTGGCCATGCCCTGCTGTCAGTTTTGCGGCTACACACGATCAATTGGGAGTCGAAAGTTTCCCATCGTATGATTGCCTGCCGGCAATTGTCTGCTATCGGGCTTGACGACCATGTTACCGGCGATCAAAGATGGCGGACTTGAAATTTAAAAAAAAAAAACAAATCGAGGTTTTCGGGGTGACTAATTACGTATAATAAAATCCATTTAGCGATCCAAGATGGCGAACTTGAAATTTCCCACAAAGTCAACATGAGCATCGTTTTGGAGGTTTTCATAACATAACATAACATAACATAACATAAACTCACGCCTGTATTCCCCGAAGGGGTAGGCAGAGGTGCTAGCACCCACATTTCGCCAGTTTATGTTTTAGGTCCCAATGTAATTTCGCCCAGTTTTCAGAGTTGCTAATTATGAATATATCATCCATCCAGTCATCTGGGATTGCTACATGAATAACATATTCGTAATCAGCAACCCCGAAAACCTTGAAAACGATACCCGTATCGATTTTAGTCAAAATTTCGAGTCCGCCATCTTGGATCGCGAAATGGATGTTATATTCGCAATCAGCGACCCCAAAAACCCTGAAAACGATACCCATATCGATTTTGGTAAAAATTTCGAGTCCGCCATCTTGGATCGCGAAATGGATGTTATATTCGCAATCAGCGACCCCAAAAACCCTGAAAACGATACCCATATCGATTTTTGGTAAAAATGTCGAGTCCGCCATCTTGGATCGCGAAATGGATGTTATATTCGCAATCAGCAACCCCAAAAACCCTGAAAACGATACCCATATCGATTTTTGTAAAAATTTCGTGTCCGCCATCTTAGATAGCTAAATATAGAAAACGAAAAAAAAAACAATTTTAACAAACAAAACGAGCCTTGAAAAAAAAATCACGTGATTAGTGTGATTACAAAAATGAGACAGCCCTGAATCCTTAGTACCGAGTAAAATGTATGGGCGTACCGAGTTATACCCCATCCCCCACCACCCCTCTCCCCCCGCACGATTGCTCTGTCTAGACGGCTTCGTTGACCGACTGTATGTAGTATGAATCGTTAGACTGTGATACTAGTGTATAAGTTTTTTTTATTTTTATAAATCAATAAATAAATAAATATTCCACAACATTCTACACAACGCTATCTAGACCCATGGTAAGCTTTTATAGCTTGTGTTATGGAATCTAGAATACGGATAAACATACTTATATACTTTTTTTGTAAATATATACTTACTAGCTGTCCCGGTAAACTTCGTTTCGCCTTAGAAATTAGAATCAATTAGCTGTATCTAATTCTCCCTATTTATTTTGAGAACGGAAAGCATTTCGATTCGGGCTCTATACGCCCACGGAGCTCCCGACACTAATAGGTCACCGGGGCCCATACTTACACCTACGGAGCCTATATACATAAGGGACCCATACAACATCTACGCTCAAGGGCGTTCATAAATACAAAAATAGCAACCATAGGTAAATATTTTCGCGGCCCAAGCAACGGGCATTTTGTTAATTCAGAAGAATGTCTACTAATCACCCTCTGACGATATTTGCACGCATTATGTCAATTCTATATCAAACGTCAGATAACATAGAAGAATATCATATAAATATAAATATAAATATAAATATATTCCACAACATTCTACACAACGCTATCTAGACCCATGGTAAGCTTTTATAGCTTGTGTTATGGAATCTAGAATGCGGATAAACATACTTATATACTTTTTTTTTTTGTAAATACCTACATATTATACATAGAAACACCCAGACCAATGCAAATAGCCATATTCATGCATACAAATATTTGCACTGAGCGGGAATCGAACCCGCGCCTCCTACGTGGCAGTCGCGTGCACTACCGCCACGCCACGGAGGCTGTCTAATCATACAGCAGTATTAGAATAATAAACACTTTTTTTTTCCAATTCGTATTCCAAATTCAAAATTTAGACATGGCGTATGTCGGATCAGCTATTTTATATGGTGGTTATGTATTCTTAAATTTTCTAATTTTCCGCGCAATTTTCTTCATTTTTTCTTTCATAAGAACCTTCTCCTAACAATAACGAACACAACAAAAAAAGAATTAGCGAAATCGGTTCAGCCGTTCAGGCGTGATGTCGTGATCAAGGGAAATAGGGGTTCATTTTTATATATATAGATTATACATAGAATAAGTTCTTGATGCTTTTTGGAAGCAAATTAACTATAAAATGATTGTGACGATATTCGGATATTTGTTAATTAATCACGCTATACTCGTAATGGTAACGGATCTGCACTGCAATTCACTAAGCGAGCACAACGATGCGAGTCGCAACGTTGTGCTCGATAGAGATTGTCATTGGTCGGATTGTATCACGTCACTGGAGATCGACCAATCACAATCTCTATCGAGCACAACGTTGCGACTCGCATCGTTGTGCTCGCTTAGTGAATTGCACAGCTGGGTGAAATTTGGTACAGGGATAGATTAGTGACAAACAATAAATAAATTTCGAATACATAGGGAAAAAAAATCTTCTCGAGCGGGAGTCGAACCCGCGATCTTTCCCTAGAATATCGGTAGATGACTCCACGGTCGCCATAAAGACGGATAAGAAGGGAAATTTGAATCACAACGGACGTATCTCGGTAGCCGAGTCGGTCAAGGTATTCCCCTGTAAGGGAAAGATCGCGGGTTCGAGTCCCGCTCGAGAAGATTCTGTTTCCCTATGTATTTGATTTGTATAGTTAGCATACTTAATGCTGTAGAATTCATTCAAATAAATATATTTGATTTGATTTGATTTTGGGTGTATTAGGGTTAGTTTGTATCCCAAGAATATCTTCCCATAGATTATGCGATCCGCGATCCAATCGACTCGGACGGAGCGGGCAATGGCTAGTAGAAAAATAAATAAACCTTCACCAGAACAAGAAAAACGAATATTTCTAAGTTTACTTCGCTTTTCAGCAGCTATATCGCTACAGAATTTATTAACAAATACTAAATACATACACCGTAATTTTATAGTCATTTCGTACAAAAAGATTTTGTACAGTTTCGTTAGCAGAATGGCCTGGAAGTTTTAATTTGGAAAAAAGGAAATAACAAATAACGAAGAAGATTTTTATTTGAAATACATAATGTATGGCAATAATGTTCAGGTGAAAGAAATGAAGAATGGGGGGTTGTTTTAAAAATAAATAAATAAATATTCCACAACATTCTACACAACGCTAGACTCATGGTAAGCTTTTATAGAATCTAGAATGCGGATAAACATATATACTTTTCTTTTTGTAAATACATACATATTATACAAATAGAAACACCCAGATCAATGCAAATCGCCATATTCATGCATACAAATATTTGCACTGAGCGGACATCGATCCCGCGCCTCCTGCTTAGCAGTCGCGTTCACTACCGCTACGCCACAGAGGCTGTCAAAATTAATATTTTTTTCACCAAAGGGGTAGCCAGAGGTGTAACTAACCCATATTTCGGTAATGATTTTCGGTAACCCCAGTAGTCTCATCCTCTGTTAGGTATAGGAGGCGAGCCTACTGCAGTGGAGCACAAGTGCCAGTAAGCCAAATTTCAAATCTCTTACTCTCTACATACATAAAATAATATACAGGAAGCTATTAAAACCGGGCTGTCAGTACATTATTAATCAATAAAATCTCAAACCTCAACGTATTAGCCCCTCGTTCACGTATAGGTACGTGCCCCCCGCCGGCCAATTACCGACTGAGTTTCCCGCTTGCCCTGGTGTTACCACTCATGTAATGTATAACTACCCCATATTTGGAGAAAATATAATAGATAATAATTATTTTTACGACTACAGTAGATATACTGAACAACAAGAAATATCAACAGATTGGGTGCCCCTTTTTTCGTATAACATTTTCTATCCTAATGTCGAATGGCATAAAATGTTTAGCATAATAGTCACTTCGCATAATGGGTTTTTGGCATAATGGTCTTTACGCATAACGTATTCTTTGGCATAATTATCAATTTCCCTAATTGTCTTGACCATAACTTTGTTATCTATAAATTTTAAAGTCATAATAATCTTAACGCATAAATGAAACAAATACGATAAATCAAAGTATGTAATGTCATTCATTATTGATTGACTGATTAATGATTAATAATAAGGAATATTTTTTTATTACTTATTGTAATTTTAGGTTTGCGGCAATAACCTGCAAAAATGAAATAAATTGGGTGTCCCTTGATTGGCATAATCTAATTGTCCTAATATAATTGCAATTTGGTTTAGGTTAAATAAAAGTTAGGTAGGTTAGGTTAGGTTAGAACATGACAAACAACGCACGAGCCGAGCGAGCGAAGCGGCCGGCGAAGTGCCAGAAGCGAATCGCACTCATCGAGTTAATTATTTTTATACAAATTTACCTAAATATGTAATTAAAATTGAAGGAGTTAAATTATGTTTAAATATCGTTATACGATAAACCATTATGCTCAATAATTTTATGGTTAAAGATGATTATGACTAAAGTACATGTACGAAAGAAATAATGCGTGAAAATTTTATGCCGAAACAGCGTTATGCGAAAAGATGATTATGCTAAAACCAGTTATGCATTTCGAAATTAGGACTTTCAATTTTATGCAACCCAATATGGACCCCAACAGATGTGACCCTAAAGGTAAATTCTCATAACACACAGTCTTATTAAAATTTGGTTTTAGGCCCGTGTTCTAGAATGACACTCAGCCTGATTCTCGTTTTATCTGAGGACAGATTGTACTGGCTATATATCATATTATGAAACTTGGCCCTCTGATTTCTCAAGTTATTGCTTTTATCGCCAGTCTTTCTTTACGTAAGTAACGTACTTCAAATGTATCAATGTAAGTTGGCGCTAATAGCATATAGGTACTCAGTACTATTTATATGGTAACACCAGACCAGACTGAGTTATCTAACTATCCCATTATTACATCATATTATTTCATTATTATCCCATTATCACATTTACAATAATGTTAGCAGGAATTAACCTGATCATGGTCTGTGTATACCCAACAGGTATGTCATAAACGTCAAATCCCGTACAATCGTCATTCTAACTTATTCTAATTGTCACTTGTCTAGGAGGTAAGTTACACCAGCCGAGGTCATGTGTATACCATGACTAGCTTTTGCAAGCGACTTCGTCCGCGTTAAGTTCGGAATAGAAGGGTTTAGAACACACTGCTTCCGCAACCCAGATAAAGTTCCTTAAAATTTCTGTGAGCCTGGTACTTCATGCAAATGCACCAGAGTAACAGAAACACTGAAAACGTTTATATGGAAAAACGAAAAGAGCTGTTTTTAGGGTGTTCCCGGCCATTATTCGAATTTTTCTCACCTTTTAAACCTTCGCTAGACCTCCACGAACTTTTCAAGACTAAGATAAGATAAATCCGTTCAGCCGTTCTCGAGTTTTAGCGAGACTAACGAACATCAATTGATTTTTATATATAAAGATTGTGTTAATTTCCATTAACATTTTTGCATATCTTGGAATACGTAAATTTAAAGCTAGCATATTAACATTTCCCTAAATTATGGGTAAATTCCCTAGCGCGGCAGCCCCGCCCCTCCCCGGCGGGTGTCGGGGGCGGGCGCGTGTCACGTGACACAATTACACGTGGCGCGCGCCGCCATTGTGTGCGGAAGTGACGCGCGGCGACATTCATTTTTAATAAAGTTTGCGCGATTGTTGTGTCGACGTGTGACGACTGACGACTATTAGTTTGATGTTTGAACGACGTTATATTATTTTTTAATTGGCGCTAGAGTTAAAGTTTGAATGATAAAATTATGCAATAACTAGCTTTTGCCCCCAGCTCCGCCCGTGTGGATGTCGGTAATCGCGACCAAACATAGCCTATGTCCTTTCTCATGGTCTAATCTACCCCTATACCAAATTTCATCAAAATCGGTGGTTTAGGCGTGAAAGCGTAACATACAGACAAATAGACGGAGTTACTTTCGCATTTATAATATTAGTATATGCTATGCTATGCATAGCCTATGTCCTTCCTCAAGGTCTAATCTACCCGGTAGATTAGACCTTGAGAAAGGACATAGGCTATGTTTGATTACCGACATCCACGCGGCGGGAGCTACGGGCAAAAGCTGCAAACTGCAAACTTATGGACACTTTATACCACTTACGGCCGTTCTTAATAACATATCTACTTTGGGATTTCTCAGATTTTGGTGTCCCAATATTCCTACTATTGATCTGTAATCCTACTGCCTATCAATTGTAGGGCCTGTCCCATGAAAAAAAAATAGAGATTTGTAATTACATATAATATTGGGACAGTAGTCACAGGTATTTCAAAATTGACTGTTTATCTAGAGGTGCGATTAACATTTAATTGTAGGTATGTTATTGGGAACGACAATTAGATGACAGATAAGCACACGGCCCACCAAGCAGATGGAAGGTAGTTGGCATATAGACGTGGCAGCTTGGCGTATAGACGTGGCACCTTGGCGTATAGACGTGGCACCTTGGCGTATAGACGTGGCACCTTGGCGTATAGACGTGGCACCTTGGCGTATAGACGTGGCACCTTAGCGTATAGACGTGGCACCTTGGCGTATAGACGTGGCACCTTGGCGTATAGACGTGGCACCTTGGCGTATAGACGTGGCACCTTGGCGTATAGACGTGGCACCTTGGCATATAGACGTGGCACCTTAGCGTATAGACGTGGCACCTTGGCGTATAGACGTGGCACCTTGGCGTATAGACGTGGCACCTTGGCGTATAGACGTGGCACCTTGGCGTATAGACGTGGCACCTTGGCGTATAGACGTGGCACCTTGACGTGGGCAACGCCAGGGGCGTCACACTCGCGCTGCCGACCCTGTGGGAACCTTCCAACTTTTTCCACTTAATTCCAGAAGATGAAAAAAGAGGAATAAAGCGAACTTTTAGACCCTTGTTCAAGAATTTTAATAATATTGGTAAATGACTCCACCGCCACCTTAAAGACGGATAAATATCAGAGGGAAATTTGAATTGCTTCAGTCAAAGCTCAGTGAGTTAGCGGTGAGAGCATTCCCCCTAAAGAAAGGTCGCTGGTTCGAGTCCCACCAGAACGATTCCCTTTTTCCTGATATAATTGCCTTGTTCAACAAGTTTCTTGCGGGTCTCTTCTCAGTAGAACCAACCTACCGAACCAGCGAAAGAATCATTTTCCAATGATTTATTTTTTCGGTGATGACATTATTGTAAAATTCTGACGTTCATATGTGCTCTTTATGTGCTTAAACTGAATAAATTAAATTGATTCTATGATTCTTTGATTCTACCGGCACCTATTGTCCTGTCAATGATAATGATATGTGTACTCACTGTGTTGTTGTTGCCGCTGTGGAGGCGGTACAGCCCCGTAAGAGTTGTCTCGCGGCAGATGGTGTCCTAACATTCGCCGGCCAGCAGCTTCCATGGTCGCTATAGTGTTTGATCGCACCATACCTGTGCAGGAAAAAAGCACCGAGCTTATTAAATTATGAATAGTAAAATAGCGGTAAAAATTGCGTCAGTTCTTATTTTATAGTTTTTATTTATTTTTAATCTTCTACCCAACCTATTATAGTAACAGATTTGACTATTAAATTTTATGACATTACTAAATCTTGTTTCATACAAGTTACCTTATAACTTATCGTTTTGACGTTTAGTAAAAAAGTAACTAATTTGTCAGTAGAATACCCAATTAAAAAAAGTAGCTTAAAAAAAAAAAGACCAATTGGTTTGAACCCTGGTTTTACCGACTCCTAACACATGCCGTTTAATGAATCAGATATCAGATACAGTGTAATGAATATTTAAAGACATTTATATTTATATGTATTCGATCGATTTAAATATTCTACAAAAATAAATATTCTAATAACGCTTGCTAAGCTTAACTAGCTTGTGTTATGGAATCTAGAATGCGGATAAACATACTTAGGTACTTTTTTTGTAGGTAAATACATACATATTATACATAGAAACACCCAGACCAAAGCAAATAGCCATATTTATGCATACAAATATTTGAACTGTGCGGGGATCGAACCCGCGCCTCCTGCGTGGCAGTCGCGTGCACTACCGCCACGCCACAGAGGCGTATTTAACGACTCAAGTCTTAATTTATAAGATTTCTTATAGTTATATGAACTTTTATGGTTTTTTGAAGTCGGTTTTACATAAACTAACGCCAGTACACACTCAAGGAGATAGACAAATGTGAAATATTTTTAAAGTTCCTACGATAACTTACCAATCTGCGGTCTCCAGTTCCTATTCTCCTGGTGCGACAGGTTCCCAGGCTTCAGTACCCTGACGGGCTCGACGGCGCCCTCTAGCCGCCTGGCGGGGAACTCCTTGTCGTACGAGGGGTCCTGGAACCGCACGCAGATGGCCTGGTTGCCGATCACAGGCTTCAGACCTATTACGGGTGATGCCAACTGCCTGTTGAGGAAAGAATAGAATGATGAATGTGGGGATTTTTTTATAGTATTTTATTCTGATACTAGCCGGCGAACTTTGTACCGCCAATTTTTTTTCGCCCGCGTGTCGTCTGATTCCTTTCCCGCTGCACCCTATACTATATTAAGCATGTATTGTACATATAAACCTTCCTCTTGAACTACTTTATCTATTAAAAGAGGTTCTCTATTTTTATTCCTACGATTTTATGTCATAATTTAACATTGCATAATGTTATTTGTCTTAACATTATTTACGCATAATACTCTACTATAAGCATACTATCCCAAAGCATAAGTTTACTTAAGTATAACGACGCGTAACCATAACTATTTTAAGCATATAATGGCGTCTACTAACTCAGCTCGACGGAGCCCAGCTTCGCGGGGCTCCTACTTCTGGGTGGTTTTAAAAAATACCACTAACCTAACCTATCCGAGTCGGATTGCACTGAGTCGGGGTGTTAAAATAACTATTAGACAAATAAACAATATGCTTTACAACTTTATGCATATCAAAGTTATGAATAAAAACATTAGGATATCCTATATTTATGCTTAATAACACAGTATGCTAAAAACCAATTATGGCACACAAATTAAGATAAAAAAAATTATGCCTAACTTATTCATCATCATCATCATATCAGCCACACATAGTCCACTGCTGAACATAGGCCTCTCCCATAGACCTCCAGAATGACCGATCTGAAGCAGCCCGCATCCAGCGCTTCCCCGCGACCTTGATGAGGTCGTCCTTCCACCTGGCCGTTGGGCGTCCCACACTACGTTTGCCCGTACGCGGTCGCCATTCCAGAACTTTTTTGCTCCATCGGCCATCAGTTCTGCGCGCTATGTGTCCCGCCCACTGCCACTTCAACGAGCTAATCCGCTGGGCTACGTCGGTTACTTTTGTTCTCCTACGGATATCATCATTTCTGACGCGATCACGTAGGGAAATACCGAGCATAGCCCTCTCCATAGCTCGTTGAGCGACTCTGAGCTTTTGTAGGAGACCTATAGTGAGGGACCACGTTTCAGATCCGTAAGTCATCACTGGTAACACACATTGGTTAAAGACTTTCGTCTTTAGGCACTGAGGTATGTCGGACGAGAAGACATCTCGTAGCTTCCCGAACGCTGCCCAGCCGAGTCGGATTCGTCGATTTACCTCGTCTTCGAAGCTGGAATTGCCTACCTGGATCAGTTGACCCAAGTAGACGTACTCGTCAACATCTTCTAAGACTGAGTTCCCAACATGCACCGGTAGAGGCGCTACATGGACATTTGACATAACCTTCGTCTTGTCCATGTTCATCTTGAATCTTGTCCATGTTCATGTTCTCTTGAAGTGAACTTTGGCGCACCCGTTTGGAATAACTGTTTATATTATAGTTTGTGAAGCTATAAGTAACTGAATACATAGTAACATTTTGGATATAATAATACAAAAATGCTTTGCCACGGATGTCAGTCGGAGCTGAAAGATAATAATTACTTGAAATGTAATGGTTGCAATTCTGTATATTGTTACGAATGTCTAAACTTAACTAGTGACACTAGTCAACCTACCCCGGAACAAATAAAATCATTGAGTTGTCCATGCTGTCGGAATGTAACGCGGCGAACAAACAATGATGATACACCTTGTCGCCAGAAATTCAAAATGAGCCAGATGCAATCATTGACTGAGTCCATGAATATATCTTTTAGCGAAGTGAGTCATGACAAGAAAACCAAACCTAATGCTAGTGTCCCCATGGGCGCTAACCCGGCAAACGAACCCGTAACAATGGAAAGTATTGGTAAACTTTTCGACTCAAAGTTGGCACCAGACTCCGCGTTCATGACGAACTTGAGAGCGGCTCTCAATAAAGACATCGAGAAGATGGTGGCTGTGCAAGTGCAGCGGGCAATCGAAGATTTGAAGGTTGACTTCTCTGCAACCACTGATTACCTGGCTTCAGAGCAGGTAGATTTGAGATCTAAGATTCAAGAAAAGGACAACTTGGTCAAACAGTTGCAATCCGACCTCTCAAAATGTCAGAACTCGCTCGCTAAATTTCAGACACGAGTGCAGGTTATGGAAAGGATCTCGCGCGATATGAATCTGGAGATACACGAGGTGCCCGAGAATAAAAACGAAAACCTGTCCGGCATTTTTATGAAGCTTTGTGAGTGTCTGCGGGTTGATATTCCAGTGGGCGAATTAAGATCCTGCCGTCGTGTCTCGAAAATGAATCCATCGTCGGAGCGTCCCCGCAACATACTGGTCTCTCTTTCATCGCAGAAACTTCGTGATCTAATACTGTCATCGGTGACTCGTTTTAACAAGGCTCATCCGAGAGATAAACTCGCCTCTACTCATATTGGCTTCACGGGGGAAACACGTAGAATATATGTGGCTGAGCATCTCTCTCCTGAATCTAAGGAAGTGCATAACGCTGCGCGAAAATTCTGTAGAGAGAATAGTTTTAGGTTTGTATGGATTCGCTTCGGCCAGGTATACGTTCGCAAGGATGAGCATAGTCCTGCTCAACATATCAAAACCATTGATTGTCTCAATAAGATTAAGTTAAATTAATACTTTATAATTAAAATATTTTATTCTTCTTTTTATGTACGGTTTCATGTCAATGTATGTGTAAATCTTTTTTACGAGAAACTTCTAGAAATTATAAATAAATATACTCCACTAACAACTGTAAAATCAAATAAATATCCTGATTGGTATAGCAAACCTTTAATTAAATGTATCGTAGAAAAGAATAAGTACCATAAGCTCTTCAAAAAGTTTAATAATCCACGTGATTATGACACGTTTTCTCTATTACGTGCTAGATCAAAAAAAATGATAGATCAGTGTTACAAAAATTATGTCACTTCGATTGAAGGGTCTTTGACAGACAATGTTAAATATTTTTGGAAGTTTGTTAACAATAGGAAGGGGCGTGTCTCGATTCCTAATGTCATGCAGTTTGGTGATTCTTCTTCTTCAACCGGACAGGGTATCTGTGAGATGTTTTCCAATTATTTTGCTTCTGTGTTTGAATCGGATCATACTTCTTCTGTTCTCCCAAACGACTATCAGTCATTTGAGTGTAGTACTATGGACTATATTTCTTTAATTCATATCACCGACGAAAATATTATGGAGAAAATTAAACATCTTGATGAAGCAAAAGGAGCAGGTTCAGATCAAATACCCCCATCATTGGTCAAACGTTGTGGAAAGGAACTGTGCACACCATTGAATATTTTATTCAACAAGTCTCTCACAAGTGGAATCTTCCCCAGTCGATGGAAGGTTGCTCACATTGTCCCCATTTTCAAAAGCGGTGATAAATCTCGCTGCGAAAACTATAGACCCATAAGTATTTTGTCATGTCTTGCAAAACTTTTCGAGTCTTTAGTATATGCACAATTGTACAATCATTTTAAGCCCATTATATGTGAAAATCAACACGGATTTGTAAAAGGTAGATCAACCATATCCAATCTTTTAGTGTATAAAAACTACCTGTGTAAGAGTTTTGCCGTAGGTGGTCAGGTTGATTCTATCTATACAGATTTTGCAAAGGCATTTGACAAAGTTAATCATCGATTGCTTTGCAACAAGCTCGCTTCTTATGGCGTTCATGGCAGTCTCCTTCGCTGGCTGACCTCTTACTTAAATGAAAGGAGTCAATTAGTAGCTTTAAGAGGATATACTTCATTTCCTGCAAGCGTGCCATCTGGCGTGCCTCAGGGATCACATTTGGGACCATTGTTGTTTGTTGTTTTCATTAACGATCTCATGAATAATATATCTTGCGAATGTCTCTTATACGCTGATGATTTAAAATTTTTTAAAACAATCACATGTTCTGACGACTGTAATCAATTACAAAGTGACTTAAATGTTATCTCCCGTTGGTGCAAGGGTAACTTGATGTACCTTAACATTGATAAGTGCTTTGTTATTACTTTTACTAATAAGCGTCACGCGATCGTTAATGACTACAGCATTGATAACGGGGTCCTTAAGAGGTCTCACACTGCTAAAGATCTTGGGATTGTCTTTGATAATCGGCTTACATTTCGGGAGCATTATCAGTACATAATGAGAAAGGCTAATAGACTTCTAGGTTTTATCTTTAGATCCACCAAGGACTTTAAAAGTGCTCGTTCAATTCTCTACTTGTACAAGACACTCGTTAGAAGTGTTTTGGAATATGGTACCCCAATATGGACTCCACACTATCAAGTTCATATTGATAATATTGAGAGAGTACAAAGAAAGTTGTTACGTGAACACTGGTTCCGGTAATAAAAAATGAAAACATTTGAACATAGCAGTAATAAACGGTAAATACCGGTAGCTCGCGATTGCGGCGCGTACCCCCATCACTGGGTGGTGAACGCGGTCATTACCTTTTAAGGTAATGCATCGTGCTAACGCGCATATAAAATGAGTCACACGCATTGATAACCAATCAGCGCATTCCGTCAAACGGAGAATCGATCGAGCACAACACTAATCGACAACAAAAAAAAAAACACGCCCCGCGCTCGCGCCGAGGCAGACGGCAGACCTCATTCTATCGCGAGACTTCACGGCAGAACGTAATAATCTGAACGTGAACGTCAATCGTAAAACCTAGATAACATATAGTCTAGATTCTGCTAGTTAGTACTATTATAAGTGTACGATATAGTTGCTAAGTATAAAGTTCCCAACATAAGGGGTAAGTCTAGTGTCCTTAATAAACAGTGCGCGAGTAGTAAACGATAGTCACGTAAATAATAAAGTAAAAGAACATCTTCATTCGCGTGTACATTCCTGCTTAGCCCCTAGGGGCTAAGCGTGATGATAGCTCATTTTTAGTACCTGCCTACCTGCGGTCGGGAGTTCGGTAGTTACCTAGCTGTAGTTTATCCTTTGTGTAAATGTAATTAAATTAAATTTAAAGAAAACTGTGATTAACATCGTAATCGTTAAAATGTTGTAAGAAAGTTATTGTATGAAGTGTGTCCATAATATATGTCGCGAGTATACATGTCGACAGACAGCCGAATATAGTAATTGCTTAAGAACTATTCAATTAGTTGTAATGTTTGATTGTTCATATTCTAAGAGAAAAATCAACACGGTGATATCTCGCCATAATTTTCTATGGATACCCACATTTTGAAAATATGTAAATTGTCGAATTTTAATCTCGTTTTAAATCCACGGTTCAGCATATATATGTATTATAGTTTAATTATTACTGAACCATTTATTTATGGTTGATTGAACCGTGGTTAACGGGGTTACAGACGTACTTACGATTATGAATTCCGGAACAATCCAGTTTTATTTCTTTGTTTATTGTGTAATTTGTGTTATGTGTACCTACCATTGTACAGCGCCGCCGACCTTAGGGCCCATGTAGAAAATTATACGTTGGGGCCCGGCGCTGTGCATTGGATTCACGCACCAGTGCCTAATCGTGTGGTTGTCTCCCCAGAACTTGGTACCGGCTGGAATACCGGTGTCCAACTGTATACCGGCTGGAATAGTTTCACCGCACCGTACCAGCCCGCCTCCGAACCAGCTGAGGTTGCCTGCCCGCTCCGTACCGTCTGGAAGACGGCCTTGGCGACGACCCCGCGGATCGAACTTGCAGCTGCGAAGCCTGGTGACCTTGAGGGGAAGACAACGTCACACTCGCACGGGACCAGCCCGGAACCCCAAGTTGAGTGCATTACTCAGCCTGCCGTTTATAGTGACGTGACCTTGTACCCGAACCGACACTCGACCTTGTCTTAGAGTAGTTTTATTATTGTTATAGCAGGACCTACGGATTAAAGTTGTAGATCTCGTACCAATCGTTTTCTTCATCCTTGACCCCGTAGGGCCCCGTATCAAAGTGTTTACGAATTTTATGTTACCGTCAACGCCTGGGGCGCGCCATCGTAGGCTACGAGGCTCGCTTAATTAAATTTAATGTGCAGAGGCTGGCGAGGCGTAGGCTGTATTTTGACTTTATTTATATTTATAAAATAATTCACTCTATACTAGATGTACCTAACTTGCTTGCTCAAGTAACTTTTAATATCAAATACAGTGCTCGTAGATCCAATCGTACAGGACTTTTTGCCTTACAAGTGTATCGAAACAATACATCTTTTTACAATCCTTTGGTTAGGATGGCACGTCAGTGCAATGAAATTGTCAAGGATAATCCAGTGTTTGACATATTTTTACCAAAACTGGCTTTATTTATTAAGAACATTAATTATATCCTCACACTTAAATCAACAGTTTAAGCATTAATATTGTAAATGGGCTTCCGCTTAGAGTATCTGTCATTTTCATAGTTTCTTGCCATATTGTATACATAAGCAGCTATATATAAGTACCTAAATTAATGTATAATAATTTAGTATAATAATCAATCATTTTAGTTCGTTGATGTATTAAACTCGTTTAATTTCCATGCAAACGCATTTTTGTGGATTGCAACCTAGCTCATACTTTTTATTTTTATACATACCTAGTTCATGTAATAGTTGTAATCTGTTATGTGTGTAAAATAAATAAATAAATAAATCTTAAGGCCCACCTGTTGGGATACTCTATTGAGGTCTTCGAGCATGGTGTTTAAATCTTCCAGCGATTCTGCTCTGATTGTTTCTACTGAACTTAATGCAGAACCCACAATTACCATTGATTTAACAAATGATGATACCTTAATAGGTCTTTCCCCTCCTAAGATGGGTATAGTTGAGTGCAGTAGGAACAAACTTAAGAAATATGTGAAAATCAATAAATTCATAAGAAAAACACAAAAACTTGTCAAAAGACAAAAATGTATGTATAAAAAAGTCAAGTATATTAAAGAGAGAAGGCAACTAGGTGATGAACTCGATATGTATTCGATATTAATTGAAAATAATATTTCAGAATATAATAATAGCATCTTAAAGTTAGAATCAGAAATCCATAACTTAAAGAAATCATTAGACGTAATGACCGACAAATATTGTAATGTTAAAAGTGAGTATCAGGAATACATTCTGGCTATGAAGGATCTGATGAGACCAAGTCCCTCATTAACATCTAAAGATAATTTACTCAGTCCTCAGCCAGTCTGTAAGTCCTCGATGACTCCACACAAAAGTTCTTCACTTGAGCCAAATAATAAACACAGTAGTTCCTTCAGTGAACAAAATAATGTACAATCAAAAATAGTAATGTTTTGTGATGAATTGGGGAAATCAATGGGCCAGTTGCTAAGTTCATATTTGGAACAAAACATAATTAACTACTGTATGCCAGGTTTAACTTACTGTAATATTATTGAAAAAATTAAGAGTCACAGTTTAAACAGCAACAATACTCTTTTAATTTTAGTGGGAGACAGGGGAAATGCAGACAGAAATGCGGTTTTGAATTGTTTTAATTTGCTGAGCTTATTAAATGTTAAAAATATAATTTTATTTACACTTCCTTATAGCCATAGCTTGTCACAGGTAGAAAATAATATTAGATATAAGCTCAATCAAACATTACATACATTGACATTTCATAATCCAGATAAATTCCATTTGATTAATATAAATTTATATTTAGAAAATAAACTATTATTGACTAAAGATAAATTCTATTTGAATAGATTTTTTAAAAGACAGATAGCATCTTCGCTATCATATTATATTAAATATTCAGCCAAGAACTTGGCTAACCAACCTGCTTCTTTTGAGCAGAAAAATGACATTGTTTGTCTTGCGACCTTGGAATCTGTTCCAAATAAGAGTGACAACCATTTAAATTTAATTCTAGGACAATAGAGGAAATCTCTAGCAATCTAATTTTAGGGACAAAGGAAAAGTCTATGTTCATGAATATTATACATCAAAATATTGAAGGTTTTTCTGGCAAAGAGTTAGAACTAGAATTATTTTTAAATGAAATGCATATTCATGTACTTTGTGTAACTGAACATTGGTTAAAAAAACATGAACTATTAGTTAGTATTGATAATTATAAAATCATTAGTTCGTTTACTAGAGTTGCCGCTGAAAGAGGTGGTTCACTAATCTTAATTAATGATAAATTAAAATCTAAAGATAGAAAAGATATAGTAGCACTCTCGAGTGAGCGAAATATTGAAATATCATGTGCAGAGCTTGAGCAACACATTATTGTTAGTGTCTATAGACCTCCATCTGGGGATTACCACATTTTTGAATCAATTATGGAAGAAACCTTAAGAAAGATATGTAAATGTAAGAAGACGGTAGTTGTATGTGGCGATTTTAATGTTAATATATTAGAAAACACCCAAAATGCGTTAAGGTTCCTCAATCTTTTTAAATCTTTTAACTTGCAAAATCTTTTTTGTGAACCAACTCGCACCACACCCACAACAGCTACCTGCTTGGATAATATTTTTACTGACGGCAATGTAAATGAGAAATCTAAAATAAAGTTTATAAAATCAGATCATACAGGTCAGTTAGCTAGATTTGAGCACCAACATGTTTCATTATCTAAAAATATTGTATGTAGACCAATCACAACCTATCGATTAGAAAAATTTAAAGAAAACATTAACAATAAAGTACCTCTTTTGGAGCCGAACATTGACGACAACCCGAATGATCTCTACAGAGATTTGTTCGGATTAATCCAAAACGAATTTAACAACATTTTCACTAAAAAAACAATAAATATTAATCAATTCAAAATTAAATTTAGTGATTGGGCTACACCTGGAATCTATAAAAGTAGAAAGAAATTGTATGAATTATACGAGACAAAGGCATGTACAAATGATCCACAAGTGATTGAATATACTAAAACGTACTCAAAAATGTTCAAGAAAGTCTGTTCAATAGCCAAATCTAATTATATTCGGACTAAAATACAAAAAGCTGACAATAAAATTAAGGCAACATGGAATGTTATAAACAAAGAAACATGTAAAACAAGGTCACGTGATCGATCTTTCGAGTTAAAAATAGATGATAAACACATTAATACTGATTCTGCAGTGGCCAGTGCATTTGAATCTTATTTTACAAATGTTCCAATTACCACTACAAGTCAATTAAATTCCTCAACAAACGCAGCTGCTATTCTGCTTGAATCTAGTGTTGAAAAATGTAGTGTTAACTTTGATTTTCAGTATATTGACCCCGCAACCATACTTGAGACCTTTAAACAACTAAATATAAAAAAGACTGAGGATCTTTGGGGCATTTCTACCAATATAATAAAATCAGTACTGCCCGCTATTGCACCTTATCTTGCATTCATATTTAATCAATGTATAGATGATAAACAGTTTCCTACTCTCATGAAGTATAGTAAAGTCATTCCGTTATTCAAAGCAGGGGACAAAAGTGATCCATCAAATTTTCGGCCCATCTCCATACTCCCAGCCCTCAGTAAAATCTTTGAAAAAATTATATTTAATCAACTGCTTTCACATTTTACGCATAACAAGCTACTTCATGATAAACAGTTTGGTTTCACTAAAGGTAGAAATACGACAGATGCAGGAATTGAACTCGTTAAACATATATTTGATGCATGGGAAAAAAAGCAGGATGCCATCGGTATCTTCTGTGATCTATCAAAAGCTTTTGATTGTGTTGATCATGAGACTTTGTTAATAAAATTAGGTCATTATGGTGTTTCGAACGGCTCACTTGGCTTGCTTAAGTCTTACCTCACTGGCAGAGTACAAAAAGTTAACATTAATGGCACCAATTCATCTGGAGCCCCTTTAGTCATGGGAGTACCCCAGGGCTCGATATTAGGACCCCTTTTGTTCTTGATATATGTTAATGATCTTCCTTACTTCAGTAAAGATCTTTGTGAAATAGTATTATTTGCTGATGACACATCATTAATTTTTAAACGTGATAGACAAACAGAAGTACTTGACGATGTAAATAATACCCTTTCTAAAATTTTGCATTGGTTTACAAGTAACAACTTGCTGCTCAATGCTAAGAAAACAAAATGTGTAAAGTTTACTATGCCTAATGTGAAACAGGTTGATACTAGTATTACAATGAACGATAAATCTGTTCAAATAGTTGATACCACAGTTTTTCTTGGAATAACTATAGATAATAAACTGCAATGGGGTTCTCATATCACAGCCTTAGCAGGAAGACTTAGCTCAGCTGCCTATGCGGTTAGAAAAATAAGGTCATTAACTGATGAGGAAACGGCACGATTAGTTTATTTTGGCTACTTTCATAGCGTTATGTCGTATGGTCTGATGCTGTGGGGCTCAGCTGCCGATATTGAGACTATTTTCATATTACAGAAACGCGCGATACGAGCAATCTATAGCCTCAGACCCCGAGACTCGCTGAGAGAAGTTTTTAAAGAAATTAATATTTTAACAGTTGCTTCCCAATACATTTATGATAATATCTTATATGTACGCAAGAACTTAGATCTTTTCAAAAAAAACTCTGACCAACACCATTATAATACTAGAAATAAAAATAAACTTGCAGTGCCAAAACTCAGGCTTCATAAAGTTGGTAATTCGTTTGTAGGCAATTGTATAAAATTGTTTAATAAAATTCCTCAGGATCTGATAGACATGCCACTTAATAAATTTAAAATTAAAGTTAAAAATTGCTTAATAAAAAAAGGTTATTATAAATTAGACGAATATTTAAATGATAAAGATCCATGGACATCCTAATCTCATCTCTTGCTCGCACAGTATAAACTTGTTATAAATTAAACCATATTAAAAAAAGAAGGATAATCGAGTTCACTGAGTTTCTTGCTGGTATCTTCTCAGTAGAACCAACCTACCGAACCAGCGAAAGAATCATTTTCCAATGATTTATTTTATTTATTTTTAATATGACTGACATTGTACAATTCTGACGTTCATATGTGCTCTTTATGTGCCTAAATTGAATAAATGAAATTGATTCTTTGATTCTTTGATTCTTCTTTGCCATGATGACAATATCATCGGCAAACCGAAGGTGAGTGATATACTCGCCGTTTATGTTGATGCCACGTCCTTTCCAGTTCAGTAGCTTGAAGACGTCTGGCTTCGTGCTCTGTTCCTGTACTCGGACCGACATGGTGGCGTTCTGGTATAAACACTTCAAAACTTCGATATACCGGTGATCTATCCGGCACCGCTGGAGAGACTGCAACACGGCCCATATTTCGATCGAATCGAAGGCTTTCTCATAGTCCACGAATCCTAAGCAGAGAGGCCGGTTATACTCTTTGGTCTTCTGTATAACCTGTCGCAGCGTGTGGATGTGGTCTATGGTACTGTAGCCTTTTCGGAATCCGGCTTGTTCGGGAGGTTGGAAGTCATCGAGCCTGTTGGCGAGACGGTTCGTAATAACCCTCGAGAACAGCTTGTAAATGTGACTCAGGAGCGTGATGGGCCTATAATTCTTCAACAGGGTATTGTCGCCTTTCTTGAAGAAAAGGACCACCACGCCCCCGTTCCACGCCTCCGGCGTTATGCCTTCGTGTAGGACGGAATTAAAGAGCCCCTGAATGACCTTTAGTACCGGCGTTCCGCCCGCATTCAGAAGCTCTGCAGTAATTCCGTCCTCACCCGCCGCTTTGTTATTTTTTAGCTGTTTGAGGGCCATTCTAATCTCGTACAGGCTGATGTCCGGGATGTCTTCGGTATAATGTCGGGTAAGCTTGGCTCTAGGATCTTTAGCCATGCCCACGGGCTGTTTAACCGATGTATATAGCTGCCCATAAAACCTTTCGACCTCCCTAAGTACCTCTACCGTTGTCGTTGCCATGCCGCCATCCTCCGTCTTCAGCTTCGTCAACCGGCTTTGTCCAACGGACGCATTCCTTGCAAACACTTTGGAGCCTTTGTTTCGCTCTATCGTCTCCTTAATATTTTTAGTATTATAGGATCGGATATCATGTCGCAAGGATTTCTGTATGCGTCTGTTGAGCTGCCTATGTGCCTCAGCATCAACGGAGGTCTGTAGGGGCATAGATCGACGTTTGGCCATGAGATCAAGGGTCTGGGTCGAGATCTTCTGAGGTTTTTGTTTAGAGCGAGACCTAAAGAATTTAGATCCCACCGTTTGGACAGCTTCTACCAGCGCGTTGTTTACCTCGTCCACTGAAACGCGATCCTGTAGACAATCGAAGTGATTGGATAGTTCAAGTTGAAAGCGCTCGGAGTCCTGGACATCGGCATGTGACGGTCTGAGTGTTGACTTCATCAGACTTGACCTTTCTAGTCTAGGGTTAATATTCAATGTACCCCTTACGATACGGTGATCGCTACCGGTTTTTACACGGCTGATCACAGAGACATCATTGAATATTTGCCTCTTTGTCGTCAAGATGTAGTCATCTCATACGCCATGTTAGCGGGGCTTATCCAGGTCCACTTTCTCTGGGGTGGCTTTCTGAAGAAAGAGTTCATCGCGAAGAGACCTTCTTTCTCCATAAAGTCCGCCAGCATGTGGCCCCGGTCATTCCACTGCCCATATCCAAAAGGCCCCACTCTCAACTCCCCATCGCTTCGTCTGCCCAGTCTCGCGTTGAAGTCCCCCATAACAACAGTGAAATAGGTTTTGGAAGCATGTATGGCCCTACTTATGTCCTCATACACTTCCTCAACCTCTTCATCGGAGTATGACTTGGTGGGCATGTATACCTGGATGACCTTCAACGAGTATCTTTTGGATACTCTGAGTATCAGGTATACCACCCGACTCGAGACACTCTCGATGGATATGACGTTGTTAATAAGGGACCTGTGGACGAGGAACCCGACACCATGCAGTGACTTTCTGTCACCCTCCCGGTGGTAGAGTAGGTGGCCGGACTTTAGGGTTGTCGTGCCTTCCCCCGCTCTTCGCACTTCGGACAACCCCACAATGTCCCAGTGCAGCCTACTCATTTCCTCTTCCACCTCGAGCAGCTTCTCGTCAGTCCTCATCGTGCTAACGTTGTGCGTTACCAGGGCGTTGTGCGTTTCCGTTTGGGGTGGTAGCCGAATCTCTGCCGGGGATTCTTCGCACCCCCTGCCCCGCCGTTACCATGACCGCTACCGGAGCCAGGAATAGCGGGACTGCCGGGGACTAGGGGCCTGGTCTTATTCTGTCTGTCCATTGGAGGTTTTGCCATACTCGCCACGCTTGGCAGACGAATTGGCGAGCGCGGTATTAAGTGAGGATGTATCACAAAGGATGCCGCTGCCCATCCTTTGGTGTTCCCTTAGTCGCCTCTTACGACATCCACGAGAAGAGAGGGAGTGGTCCTATTCTATGCCGGAAACCACACGGAGTTATTATGACAATTTAAATTAGGCAACTTTGTCTGTCTGTCTTTCTGTCTGTCTGTCTGTATGTTACGCTTTTACGCAAAAACCACTGAACCGATTTTGATGAAATTTGGTATAGGGGTAGATTAGTCCATGAGAAAGGACATAGGCTATGTTTGGCCGCGATAACCGACATCCACGCGGGCGGAGCCGCGGGCAAAAGCTAGTAATTTAATAAATAGATGAATCGGTGAATCTTCTTTATCTTAAGAGTTAATCCCAGTCACCTCGGAGTCTGGGGTCCGCTTTTTTGTCTTAACTGGTTTGGCTGAGCTTCGATATTTACCGTGAAGCAACTGCTATCAAACCTCCACAACCCATTGCCGATATCGAAGCATTGCAGCTAAACCAGTTGTTGGACTTTTAAGATTTCAACTACCCGTAACGATTGCCATAGATGTTCGTATGGCAACCGGGACTGATGACTTAACGTGCTCTCCGAGGCACGACCAGACCAACGCAAATATCCATATTCATGCATACAAGTATATGCAGTAAGCGGAGATCGAACCACAAGCGTAGCAGTCGCCTTCACTACTTGCAGAGGTTAAATTTCGATATTTTCCATGACGCGACTGCCATCTGTCTTTCACAATCAATTAATAGATGTTCTCTTACTACAAAAATACATATAATCACGCCTTTATCCCCGCAGGGATAGGCAGAGCTGAATTAACACCCACATTTCACCAATCATTGTATTTGGTCCCACGTAATAGGGGGTGAGCCTAATGGCCGTATTTCGGGCACTATTGTTGACTCAAGCCGTGCATCCGATGCCGAGTCTGGGCTGAATAATATATCTGCCTGTTATTAAACAGCCCTATCCCTACGATGCCTTGTACGACACCGCATGGGAAGAGATGGAGTGGCCCAAATTCAACTCTGCCGGGAACCACGCGGCGCTTCTCTTACTACGTTTTGAAATTGTACAGTCTATTGCTCGGGCCATATATCTTGGACCTAAGTTACGAGATATAAAAGGCCCTTGCGCGCGCTGATTGTTTTGTAATATGTATGTTTAGTGAATTTCCGACTGTCCGTCCGTCCACCGCCGTTCTATCCTCCAAAGCCACCCAAGAAATGTGCACTGCGCGTATTGAACATATTTTAGTTCTGTGGAGGAACGAGGTATGATTCGAATACATAACATAGGGAAAATTCAATGTTTAAAAATGATTGTAGCATCATTCATTCCTAGTTCGTAAGAAAATCGGTGGATGACTCCACCGTCGCCTTAAAGACGTATAAGATGGGAAATTTGAATCACGTCGGGCGTGTCATCGGTAACCGAATTGGTCAAGGCATTCCCCCTGTAAGGGAAAGACTGCGGGTTCGAGTCCCGCCCGAGAATATTTATTCTTCCCTATGTATTCGATTTGTATAGTTAGCATACTTAATGCTGTAAAATTCAATCAAACGTGGTTTGCTGTTCCTCCAACACAAAGAAAGAATCCTCCGACCAGGCAAGGTAATCACGCCTGGCGGGCCGAAAGATTGTTATTGGGATGTTGTACATATATTGTACAAGCGCGAGAACTTCACTTTCGCGATGCAGGATTCTTAGTGACGTAGTAGTTCGGCTTGCTGTCGCTAGATGGCGCTAGGTACATGTGGTATTACTCACCCGCCATTCACGACATTGTCAGCACTCAGCATGACGTCCCCAGTGACCCCCTCGGAGCGGTAGGGGTACTTCTGCCCCCCGTCGATGAGGGACCGCAGGCGATGTCCCGCGTCGGTGTACAGCCCCCGCAAGTACTCATAGCTCTTGTTGCCAGGGCCCACGTATAGGCGGTCATTGCCTCGAATGTTGCGTTTTTCTGTTGAAAGTGAGTAGAGTTATTACTAAAATAGGAGCTAGTCTGCTTTAGTGATATGAGAAACATCTAAAAGTAAACCATCTAGACTAAACATTCACTCTTCCTACAGTTCCGGGTCCTTTAAGCGGGGCGTGAAAAGGCATCTAATGAGGCCGTCAAGCTGAGGCCACCACTGTTAACATGGTACATGCTTACGATGGTAACCCTCTTTCCGAGACTTTGTCTCTAGCTCGGCTTACCATCAGGCGAGGTGAAATCAAATTGACGTGTCCTCCATTCCTCGGGATATGCAGATTCCTTCTCTCTTTGGTTTGGCTTATAAAGCGATAATGGAAGCGATAACTCGTCTGTCGTCCTAATTTCGAGAGAATATCCTATTTTGAAGCAGGATTTATTTATTTATTTATTTATTACATCTTAGGAAAACTTACAGCTACTAATGTAGTGTTAAATATATCATTATGCTAAGAGACGGCCGATTAAAAGTTCTCACTGTTAAGCAGTTCAAATTATGTAGTAAGTAGTAGGTAGACAACTTACTTTCACAATATTATATGCAGGCCTAAAATACAAAGGGATGAAGCAGGAAATAGCCGAGATCATCAAAATGGATACACAAAAATATAGTATTTAATTATTGTCAAAGAAACAAGAGCTAAGGTCTCTTTTCATTTTAGCAATACTCGTTGCAAACAAGGCAAGATCGACCCTACGACACTCCGTGTTAAATGAGCGGCATGCTCTAATGAGACACGAGTTCTGTCTATATGTGGTTTTGACAGCTGGTACATTTAGGAGATTTGTTCTTCGCAGGAATGCTGAAGGCACACGGAAATCAATCTTGCTTACTAATTCGGGGACGTCAATATGACCATTCATAACGTCAAACAATAGGGTTATATCAGCAATTTTCCTTCTCTCATAAAGTGGAAGTTTATGGAATCTTCTACATCGAGCTATGTAGTTAGGCAAGAATATTTGAGAACGATATTGAATGTACCTCAGAAATCTTTTCTGTATATGAAATGGCTCCAAATACTTTTTTTTTATATCGGACACGTCAATTTGAATTCACCTCGCCTGATGTTAAGCTAAAGGCAAAGTTTCGGAAAGAGGGTCACCATCGTAAACATGTACCATGTTAACAATGGCGGCACTCAGCTGCAGATGCCTTTTCACTCCCCGCTTAAAGGACCCGGGACTGTAGGAAGAAGGAAACACGTGAACTGGAAGGGAGTTCCAGGTATTAATAGTGCAGCATGAGTCACTGAAATAAGGGACCGTATGCGGCGATATGGTCTTTGAACTGTAAAAATGGTGGTACTAACTCTCAGCTTCAGTGAGTTGATCGTAGTAGGGCTCTAGCGCGTTGAACAGCCGCTCCTCGTCCACGAAAGGCAACAAGGCCACGCCCTGCCAGGCGAACTTCTTGCCGTTCAGGTCGATCTTGAAGTCCGTGGGGTAGAAGTCGATAATGTGGGAAAACTGTAGGGATAAAGCTAGTATTGTCATTGTATTCTATGATAGTAATTAATTTTAAGACAACATAATAAATCAAATAAATAAACTGCTAAATAATTCTACATTGAAACTTACGTACTTTTAATGTAAAAAGGGGATATGGCCCCCGATACAAAATTATATTCAAAATGTGTTGGTTAACCTTTTAGTTTTTATATAGATATCTGGTAATATTTTAATTCAAGCGTTGTTGTGTCGGGGGACCTTGGATCGTTCTGATAACATGGGGAGTGCTTTACCATTTAGGGGACCCCTGGTGAGTGGTCCCATGTTGGTGTAACTTATCTAAGAACATGACCCAAACCCATAACTGAAAGCTATATCAAAATCGGACTAGCGATTGTGGAGAAAAATGGGAACTTTAATTTGCATAAAAAATGCTTACTATAGCACCCCCTTGTGAATTATCATCGTAATACTTATCATCAAATCCGAAGCCATAATTGAAAACTGCATCAAAATCGGATCTGTTGTTTTGGAGAAAATGGCAGCATTGATTTGCACAAACAAAAAAATAAACGTCATCTAACCCCTAACGCAAATATCGCCTCCGTTCCGTCGCGGGTAAAAAATGAATGCTACGATATCTCGTTGAAGATCCCCCTTGACAAGATCTGTGTGCAAACCAGTGCACCAGCAACGGAGTATGTCATAGTAAAATGGAATGTTTCGATGTCATACACACGCACGCACGCATGCACGCATGCACGCATGCACGCATGCACGCATGCACGCACGCACGCACGCACGCACGCACGCACACAGTACACTCACCGGGTCACTCATGAGCTCGGCCCAGGGCTTGGGAACGTGTTGCGAACTGGCGGCCGGGAACACGCCCATCAACTGCTCCAGGGGACGGAACTGCCAAAGGAACACACAATTTACACAATATATCTGCTTTTAGTTCTACAAAATATGTAATACATAAATAAATGAAAAGTAGTGTCAATCAGTTGGTCTTATGTAGATAGTTACCGGCTGTGTGCCCTCCTCGAACTTGGTGGAGAGGCCGGCGACGTTGACGAAGTCGGAGGCGAAGGGCGCGTAGTGGTACGGGAAGTACCACTTCCAGCTGGCGCAGCCCTGGTAGTAGTACCGCAGCACCCAGCACAGACCCCGCACGTACTGCAGCGCCACGCGGTACCTGGCCGAGTGGTATACACAGCATAGATCAGTAAGGCCCACTGTCTACGGAGGCGTAGCTTCATAGATGCTTCAAAATACGATGTGCTTGTGCTCCCCAGCGTACTGAACACTATCCACGAGGCGTATTGCACGCGTACGTTTGCATACTTTTCATTCATTTGTCGCCATTTATAAGAAAAGAAACACTTGCGTTCACTCGTTGTATGCCTTGGCGTATAACATGCGGTACACTAAGCGTCGTGAAGCTTGTATGACGCTCCATCGACAGAGTTACATTGTTTTGTATGGAAGCAGCAAGCAAGCGTACACCAAACGTATAATGACGAATACGCGTCTATGATGCTACGCCTCCGTGGACAGTGGGCCTAACGCGGCACAAACTTCGAAGGGCCAACGGTGACGTAGGGAGCCGAAACGTCAGTGTTCACGGCAAGGCTTTCGACTAGGCTATGGAGTGTGATAAACCTCAGGACTAAGAACTAAATCGCCAGACAAACGTGGCCCTGGCACTCGTCTTTTTGCGTGCTCCCATCGGCTCCGATCTATGTGAAATAATTGGCGGCTCCACTACAGCCATGTGTGAATGGACCCATACGATAGTTGTTCATGCTAGGGCTACAGGACACTGAACATGATCGAATCTTACACACAGGGATTTTTTTTCGTGCAGAAATCCCCACGGATACCTCCCCCACTGGAGCCGGAAGGGGAGGTTATGTCAGACTCGAACCGACTCAAACCGCACGCTAACTGAGGATCATAGTGCTAGGCCGAAGGTGAGGTTGTCATCGACATATCCCTCGCACCCCGGCCGACCCAGGGCCGTCCCTTACGGTATAGCCCTCCTCGGGAGGCGGGACAACGGTTCCCCCCCCGCCCCCCCCCCCCCCCCCCCCGGAATGGGGAGGCGCCGATCACTGAATTAGGGCTCAACACTGACATGGTGAAGATTATTGTAAGACTGCTCACCTAAACTCGAGGTTTTCCTTGGCGACTTCGAACTTGCTCTCGTAGTAGCGCTCCTTGAAGCCGTCCTCCCAAAGACGCACCTCGTCGTGCTTGTCATCATCATCATCGTCGTCGAGCCCCGCCGCCGCGGCCGACCGCTTGCGGCCGTGACCGTGCGATTCTTGTTCTTGCTGGAAAATACCACTTGTCTGAATAAGCTATTTATGTATACTACAACTAAAGATTTCTAGGAGAAACATGAGGTTCTGTGGTGTGGCGGTAGTACACACGACTGCCACGCAGGAGGCGCGGGTTCGATTCCCGCTCAGTGTGCTCATTTGTATGCATGAATAAAAAAAAGTATCGAAGTATGTTTATCCGCATTCTAGATTCCATAACACAAGCTAATTAAGTTTACCATGGGTCTAGATAGCGTTGTGTAGAATGTTGTGGAATATTTATTTATTTATTTGTTTAATTATAATTGTGTTTCAGATTAGAGAATAGAATAAAAAAAACATTTATAGAAGTGATAACAGGACACTGTAGACTAAACAGGCACCTGACACTTATATGTGTGAAAATCGACCCCAAATGCCCAGAGTGCATGGAGGCCGAGGAAACCAGCCTCCATCTGCCAAATGTGCCATGTACTCACGAATTAAATGGAAAAATAATGGGAACGGACACACTAGAACCACCAGACCTAGAGGATCTGAAGGTGGATCAGATCGTAAGATTCTACAAAGATACAGGTAGGTTCGACGGAACACCGTGATTGCCGGACACCTCTTGGCCTCTCTACGGAAGGAATAGGGGATTTGGGTGAAATTACCCACATAAAAAGGGCAGATCACCCGTCCGGTTATCGGCTTCCCCCGCTGGAAGTAAGTAAGTAAGATATCTATGTATATTACTTTAAGCACCCAAACAGCACGGTATTAAAGCAAATATTTGCACTGAGAAAGAATAGAGCTCGCACCCACTGCGAGCAATCGAATGCTGTGCTGTTACACCTATTATCGTAACTGTTAGACTGGACGGATCTGCGGTAGCCTAGTGGTATGGGTAATGGACTGCTGAGACGAGGTCTGGGGTTCGATCCCAGGTTTACCATGGTACAACCAATGAACTTTCGATGCTTTCCGAAGTTATGTGTGTATTTATCGCAGGTTTATAAGTGCCCGGTTAATGGCAATCAGCTCGCCACCTATTACATTGGGACCTAAACATAAACTGGCGAAATGTGGGTGCTAGCACCTCTGCCTACCCCTTCGGGGAATACAGGCGTGAGTTTATGTTATGTTAGACTGGCTGTATGAAACAAAATATCATTGGGTAACTTATTTGCTATCATTTGTCAGCCAAAAGTGGCTGCGATATGCCTATACCTTATTAACTCATTTACATGGTCTCTGTGCGCAAAATACGTAAAGCTGGAAGCGAGAGTCCCTTCTCGCCTCACTGGTTTTTATAGCAGTGATATCTAGTAGCATAGAGTACAAGTAGCACTTGACATCAGGTGTTTTCTTTTTATAAAGGACATGTCAATTTGACTTCACCTTCCCTGATGTTAAGCTAAAGGCAAAGTCTCGGAAAGAGGGTCACCATCGCATACATGTACCATGTTAACAGTGGTGGCACTCAGCTTGACGGCCTCATCAGATGCCTTTTCACGCCCCGCTTAAAGGACCCGGGACTGTAGGAAGAAGGAAACACGTGAGCTGGCAGGGAGTTCCAGGTTTTAGTGGTGCGGCATAAGAATGAGTCACTGAAACGTTTGGTTCTAGCAGGTATACTCTGCACCGTATACGGATGGCATTCTAGCCCTGCACGTGTCGTCCTGTGTAGGAAAGGAGAGGGTGGCACTAATTGGAAGAGCTCATGAGAATATTCACCATGGTAGAGACGGTAAAATTGTTTGACTTAAAAATACTCACTGCGGCGACACTGTTCATGCCTGCCAGCCGAATATTGGCAGCCTCCCTTCGCACGTTCTCCATCGGACGAGACGACTGCTGCCCGATAGCCTGTAACAAAAGTATTTCTAATATATAAAATTCTCGTGTCGCGGTGTTTGTAGTTAAACTCCTCCGAAACGGCTTGACCTCATTCTCATAAATTTTGTGTGCACATTGGGTAGGCTGGTTGGCTGAGAATCGGACAACATCTATTTTTCATCCCCCTAAATGTTAAGGTATTCCAACTGTATTTTTTTTTCCCAGTTTTAGAATTTTTTTGCTTTTATTTCTTTAGGATACAGCATTAGAAAATACATACAACCCTGTATTTTCAACCCTCCACCGTACGATCAACCCCTATTTTTCCATCGCGATTTTTTATTGAACTAAAAACATGTTTCCTAGAAATAATATACATGGCATAACAACGTTTGCCGGGTCAGCTTGTCCATACTCCATACTAATATTATAAATGCGAAAGTAACTCTGTCTGTCTGTCTGTATGTTACGCTTTCACATCTCAACCACTGACCCAATTTTGAGGAAATTTGGTATAGGGGTAGATTAGACCTTGAGAAAGGACATAGGCTGTTTTGTCGCGATAACCGACATTCGCGCGGGCGAAGCCGCGGGCAAAAGCTAGTAATTATATAAAACAAGGTAGATCTCCGATTGAATCAAGAAAAATTAATTGCGGTTAGGCTTGAACCCACGGCCCTTCCCTTACAGGGGAAATGCTCTTCCAACTGAGCTGCGGAACCAAAAAATTTCATAAAAAAGGTAGATCTCACTAAACAGATAAAACCGATATATACAATTGTCTGACAATAATGTACGAATACTTTTTTTTTGGAGGTACGACCAGCTGTAATTTATTAGTATTCCCATTTACCCGTACAACTAAAATAAATTGCTTGCGCTAATACCCCCTATACACTACTCGCGAAGTTGAACGAAGTTAGGCGAATACGATAGTGTGGAGATGCACTTCGGCTTACCTCGTCAAACTTTACCTCGCCTCGGGCGACTTCCATTTGTTGTCGGTTTTTGCGCCCGAGTCAAAGGGCCCGAAGTTGCACGAAGTGCGTTCACGAAGTACCTCTCTACACTACTCGGCCGACTTCAGTACTCAATAGTTATAATTATTGCGTGTGACACATATTGTGTTTATTATGAACAAAATACAGTCTTCACAGGAGGAAAATATGTTGTTCCTCGAAACTGTGCAAGCAGAACCTATTATTTGGGACCCCCATATCATTAATGTCATAAGGACGAACGTGCGCAGGCTTTCGGCACCTTAGAGCGAATGAGCTCCTCGCGAAGTTGAACGAGTGTGTGGTGTCGCACTTCGGACTGTAGGCAAAGTTTGTCGAGTACTTCACCGAGGAACTTCGCGAGTAGTGTATACGAGGCATTACAGTGGGTTCTCGTCGACAGTATCCATATATCCTTTTTTTCCGTGCGGAAATCCCCTCGGATACCCCCCCTACCGGAGCTGGAAGGGGAGGTTATGTCGGACTCGAACCGACTAAAACTGCACGCCAACTGTGGGTTGTGGTGCTAGGCCGGAGGTGAGGTTGTCATCGACATATCCCTCGCACCCCGGCTGACCCAGGGCCATCCCTTACGGTTTCGCCCTCCTCGGGAGGGGGGACAACGGTGTCCCCGACTCGCCCCCGGAATGGCGCGCCGGCGCCGAGGCCTGCTTCTGCTGGGGTGACAGGCGGCTCCAACCGTCACCCCCAGGCCCGCGCTCGTGGGGGACGGAGGTCAGTCAACATTTACACTCCTAACTTCCAAAAGCAGGCAGGCAGCTTTTACTTCCAAGCGTTGTTACTAGATGGCGACAATGCTTTGGTAAACTGTTCTAATTTTTACTATTAAAAACTAACTTATCAAAAATAAAAAATACACTAAACATATTATTAAATATGACTGACTTATAGCATAAATATTCTAATCTACACGAAAAACAACGGGGAAAAAGAAGAACACAAGTGGGACCTTTCCTTTATTCTAATCTATATTGATTCTGCAGTAATTTTGATGGTTATAGACCTTTGCTTATTTAGACATTTGGAGAAAATTGTCGCTAGATGGCGGTTTCCTAAATTATCACTTTAGTCACGAAATCTTTAATATTATTTACCAACGAATTTTATATGCTTCAATGCTTACATCATCATTTTTCTCATCAAGGTTCTGAAATAATTTACGTCATTCTAAATGAGGAAATAAGCGTTTTAACTTTTTTATTTCTTAAAATGAGACTACTAGTACCATCTATTAGTTTTTGAGATATGCTAAAGATATTTTCTTAGCGTTCGTTACCCCATGCTCTTATGAATGAATTCATCTTCTTTGTTTTCAATACACAATACAATAAACTAAAATTCAGAATTTGTGAACATTTCCCATTCCATTCACTGACGAAACCCTCTAAGTTTACATACGAAAGCCAGACCAACCTGTGGTGCAAACTGCGTCTTCTCCAGCAGTCCAAAGTTAGGTCTCTGCTGCCTCTTCTTGGCTTTATCTCTCGCCTTGAAGTTGAGCTCGTTCTGGTGCCGCCGCTTGAAGATCTCGTCCTCCATGCGGCCCAGCTCGGTCATGATGACCTGCACTCGGTCCAGCTGCACGTCGCCGGAGTCTGTGATCCAACCCTGGAGGAGGAGAAAAGAATAGGCTAGTTGACACGACAAGTAGGTTTTAAATGCTTGCTGACGTTATAGTAGACCCAAAAAAAATATTTTTGTTAAGCTGACGAAAACACTGTCCGCCATGTTGATCTGTATATTATCCGTCCCGTGACGTCATACACTTTGTAAACAGAGTAAACGTCATCCACGTGACATTTACTTCACTAAATTCGACGGGTGTCATGCGGATGACATTTACTCTGTTTACAAATTGTATGACGTCCCATATTTACTATGTCAATGATGACGTCACATAATGGTTGACAGCGGTTTTAAAGCATTGCAAATAAAAAAATACATACAATTTTTTAATGGAATTTATACAACCGTCTGATAGTTTTATTAGTTGGTTTTGTACGACAAATAATGTAAGACATACGAGAAATACTCTTAAAATATAATATGAATCAAATAGCCTATTATAGATTATTTGCTTTGATTATTTATATGTCTAGATGGAGTGTCAAATGCATACAAACGTCTCAAAAAATATCAGCTTGTTCAATCTCATAATACTTACGCGCAGCTCAGTGACGTTCGCGTCGGCTCGGTGTCACAACGTAAAACCCGCGAAAAACATTAAATAAAAACTGTCGAAATATGGCGACTAGCACTATCAAAGTTTGCCGGAATTAAAAAGGACGCCTAAATACTACTACACACATTACCTTTTATGAATAAAGTAACCAAAATACAAGTTAAATTAATTATTTTTTTCATCACAACAATATGTCATTTATCACGCGCCATATTTGTAAGTGTTGCCAGTTTTTTAAATTCATGATTTGGTTCGATTGGAGGAGCCTTGTACCGATTGGGGGAGCCAATGTCCCTCCTTTTTATTGATTTGGATTAGAACATTATTTCCGAAATCCGAAATCCGAAATCCGGAATCCGGAATCCGAAATCGAAATCGAAATCGAAATCGAAATCGAAATCGAAATCGAAATCGAAATCGAAAGGAATCGCGTGGAAAGTACCCAGACCTATGCAAATTCGTCATATGTACACAAATAAATATATGCACTAAGCGAGAATTGAACCCGTGCCCCTTGCATACCATTCTCATTTACTACTGTCACGCTACAGAGGCTGTCAAAAAAAACAATTTAATTATACCTAGGTGATTTTCTTGGAAAATTTTCCTTGTAGCTGGTATCATATTTACGCACACAGAAACACGAATGCAACGTGTAAAACACGAGCCGCACGCACACATGTTTGCACAGGTTGACTCGTTTTATTTCCGTTGACAGTAGGAGGCTCTATCTAGACATTATATAATCAAAGATTGTTTGATTCATATTATAAACTCGAAATAAAATACTGTACCAATCCATCTGGCCAGTAAAAAAGGTCAAAATGGAAACAGTAGGTATTGGTCCACCGTTGGACATGCCAGCAATGGAGCAATAGGCTAATTGATTTATAGATAGACATATACAATACATTATCGAAGTTTAGCCAAATCCGTAGTTAGATTGGTAAAGCAGGCCATAGACTCCAAGCTGAAAGCTTCGAACTGGGATGAACGGTAGAATGAAAAAAGAAGAAAAAAAAAGACAATGCCGTGTTAGTTATCGGTGGAGTAAAATAGAGCTACTCCTTCTGTGCCCATGAGTGTAATAGAGGGCAACTGAGATATCAGGCAGTTTTTTTGCCTGCCATTGTTTGGGGTCGAAAATCATAGCGAAATATGTTAATACACCTCTGCCTACCCTTTCAGGGGTATACAAGCGTGAATACTCAGTTGATTCTGACAGTTTATTCTAGCACACATGTCTATTACTCTTTGGACTGCACTCAACTGCGGAAAACAATTTAAGAACTAATATATTAAAAAAGAAATTTGGCGCCCACCATGGGACACAAATGTTATACCTCGAATCAAACTTAATGGTGGTTCGGAAGTTCGTACGAGTGCGGTTTCAGGCCAATTGCCGACTGGCCTGAATACGAACTGGTAAATAATCATTATCTCTCTATAGCGTAGTCATTGAAAACTCCTCACATTCACATTTTATTTATTTCTTTTATAATTATGTGTTTGTGTGTTAGAGTATACTATGTACGTTTTTCTCATGTAACACACTCTTTTATATGTTTACTAGCTGTGCCGGCGAACTTCGTACCGCCAATTTTTTCCTACCCTCGTGGCGTCAGATCCCGTTCCCGCTGCACCATTTAGGAGGATGAAAAATAGATAATAATTAAATGACGATTGATCATTTTTCTACCGGAAAGAAAAAATGATTAAATTACTAAAATGGCTATTAAAAAATAAGGGTTGATCGTAGAAGGGTGAAAATTGAGGATTGTATATATTTTTGTATGTTGTATCATAAAAAAATAGAAATTAAAAATTTTGTCTCAAAAATAAAAATAAAAAATTTAGGGGTGGACTACCCCTAACATTTAGGGGGATGAAAAATAGATGATGACCGATTCTCAGACCTACTCAATATGCTCACAAAATTTCATCAAAATCGGTCAAGCCGTTTCGGAGGAGTATGGCAACAAAAACTGTGACACGAGAATTTTATATATTAGAAGAAACTAGATCAACACTCACTTGTATCACAGTAGTACCACGTTTATAAGTTACGCCGATGTACCTGCGCAGAAGTCTCATATTTGAAACGCGCCAAAAAATCTTCACCAATCACAACGCTCCGCCAAACATGGCCCTTTATTATTGGTTGCCGCCTGCGCCATGTTCGAAACAATGAACAATGAGCGAGAAAGCACTACTCTCTGGATTTATTGCATTTTCAATCTTAACGCAACGCAATAAAGTTGGTGTTTCAATAGCGTTGGCAATCGTAATTAATCGGCGTTAGCTTACTCTTCTGAGCAGGCGAACCTTGCCGACGCGACTTATAAATGTAGTTCACCTGTACATACTTTTCAATCCTGTCCATCCTAAGGTTGCCTGGAAGAAATCACTTTTAGTGATAAATACGCCCATTGTGCATTTAACTGTAACTGTATCCATGTACTACTATCTGTAATAATGTTGATGTACAATAAAGAATTATCTATCTATCTAGTACGAACTTCCAAGCAGCCATTAAGTTTGATTCGAGGTATATCCTTTAAGTCCCACGTTGGGCGCCAATGTTTTTAAAATCTCACCTTAGTCTTGTACACGCACTTCTTATACAGCGTCACAAGTCGATCCACCGCCCCCTCTCTAATCTCCAAGCTCGGCAAATGGGGTAAAAAATCATTGCCCACAAAGAAGCACATAAACACCCAATCGTCTAGAGCCCTCTCAAAGTCGTAAGGGAAGGGGAGGTCGGGCATCTGTAGTTCTCTCTCGAGGTACTCCCGGAGGACGCTGAGCCTGACGAAGATGAAGCTGTCCTGGTTACCGAAGGCAGGATCAGCGCGGACTAGGGCCGCGTCGGGAGTGGTGCCTGTGCATTCTTTCATTTCGTGACCTGGGGGAGAAGGTGGTAATGAGTATTACTGAATAGCTAATGACCGTGTGGAATTTTGTTCCAGTTCCCTTTTTTTTTGTTTAAAACCTTCCGTGGAACTTAAGGAACACACGAAAATAATTAGCTGAAACGGTCTAGACGTTCTCGAGTTTTATGTATGAGTCCACCTATCCGCACCGCATTATTATGCTTTGTATAGAAAACCGAAGAAGTGCGTCCACCTATCCGCATAATACGGATCGCACTTTCTATACTAAGCTTAATAAAGCGTTGCGTGCGGTGCGGGTAGGTGGACGCTAGGCTTGTCACTTACCAAGCTGTCCGCAGACGTCACAAGGTCTCGGCTTGTTTGGTTTGAACTCCTCTCGGATGATGGTGAAGTTTGGCTCGTGGGTCGCAAGCCCCAACATGATGAGGTCAGCATCGGCTCCACATAACACGTGTTGGGTGTTAGGATCGTGGTCGGGTTGCACTGAAAGGAGATTACTTGGATTAATTTAGAAATATAAGTGGACAATTTAAGGGTATTGATCGGGTATATATCTTGGATAAGAGAATATGAATAAATGAGATATAAAAGGCCCTGCCATGCGCGGATAGTTTTGTAATAATCTATACTTGGTGAGTATGAGTTCGTCCACTGCAAGAAACGTGTACTGCGCGTAGAGCGTGTAGAGTACATTTTGAGCACATTTTAGGTCCATTTTAGGCTCAAGCAATAAACTGGGATGGAAGGATATCGGTTTTTTTTTTGAACCGTGGGGGAAAATCCTTCATGGATGTTATGCCGGACTCCTACCGACTAAAAACCCCCACGGTAACGCCCAGAAGCCTATGGATGGGAGCCCCGGGTAAGCCCTTGGAAGGATGTCCCAGGACTCCCATCAGACCTACGGCTACAATTGCGGCCTCGCCTTGGGGGTGGTTCGGGTGCTATCCCGCGTCTATAGGGGGGTTTTCGGGTGTTATCCCGCTTCTTAGGGGGGGGGGGGGGAGAGGGCGTGCGTGAATCCTTTACGTCACGCTGCCGTCATGGGCCTGCTTCTGTTGGAAGGATATGGTAATCGAGAGTTTTGATCATATCTCCGGTTCTATCAACCGATGTCTGATCAAACAAACGTAAGAATATAATTCTGACCAAGACCTTTCAGATTATTTTTTTGCGTTCATTGCATACAAACGGACAAAACAAAAATAAATATTTTCGTACTAGGACTGGGGAATAATGGGACAGTGGTTAGATTTTATTTGTCTTACCTCTTTGTCTTCGTATGTAGTCCATAATCTTGTGTTCCCCTTCTCCAGGAACGTTGGCGTCAGACAAAATCACTTTGATGCCCTTCCATCCAGGGTCATTATTTAACCTGCAAAATGAATAAAACCTACATGTAAGGACATTCGCTTCCTAACTCAAGTGCATTCATGCAGGGTGTCTGTTTCATTTGCGAGGGATATGTCTGCGAGGGATATGTCCTGCGAGGGATATGTCTTGCGAGGGATATGTCTTTGACAACCTCACCTCCGGCCTAGCACCAAGACCCACAGTCGGCGTGCGGTTTTAGTCGGTTCGAGTCCGACATAACCTCCCCTTCCGGCTCCGGCAGGGGGGGTATCCGTGGGGATTTCCGCACGAAAAAAAAAAAAAAAAAAAAAAAAAAGGGTGTCTGTTTCATTCAAATCGTATGTTTTTTGAACGACATTAGCGAAATATTATTTGCATGAAACTTATTTTGAAAAAAAAATACATGTAACGTAAAGCCAACGAAGCGAGAGAAAAAAGGTAAACAATGTTTCAGTGGTTTCAAACTTTTTTATTTGTAAATAATTACGAATCACTTCAAGCGAATTCCAGACAGGAATGAAATTGCTCATAAGATGGCGGATCTGACAGTTTAGGACCGCTGTGCTGACAGCTTTTCTGTACTACGAAATACGCAACGACAGCTGTAGCTCGGCCATTGTCGGGTACGTGTGATATGTGCGACAAGGACAGATAAATAATCGCTAGTTATCGCTTTGTTTACCTTTTTTCTCTCGTCTCCTTGGCTTTACATTACATACATGTGGGCACTCTGTTTCGTGCAAATCGTATAGTATCCATTTAGCACGAATGCACGAAACAGGCGCATGCAACAACCTAAAAGTTTATTGAACCAATGGGGCGTTTCCCCTCTCGCTAAGGTTCAGGCCAGAATAGTTCTTTCGCACCGGGGACATTGAAGGCACCTTCCGTATTAAATTTTCAGAGGGCAGTGTTTACGAAAGTTTAAGCTAACCTGTCATGAATATAATAGTGAAGACATTTGCTCAGTCGATCCATAAACGGAGTTCCAGGTGTAATGCAGTTAGAATCGAAGTGAGCTTCCTTGGGCCTCTCCGGGGGCAGGTAGGCGCCCTTAGCCTGGAGCTCGGAGCGGATACGTGCCACCTCCTCGATCTTTTCTTGTGTTTCCTTGGAGGCACGGAACCGTCGAGAACGCTGTTGGTTCATTTTAGCTCTGGGAGCCTGGAAGAAAGGGTAGATGGAAGATGAAAGGACTATATAAATGAACTAGCTTTTGCCCGCGGCTCCGCCCGCGTGGATGCCGGTTATCGCGACCAAATATTGCCTATGTCCTTTCTCATGGTCTAATCTACCCATGTACCAAATTCCATCAAAGTCGGTTCAGCGGTTTTGGCGTGAAAGCGTAACATACAGACAGACAGACAGCCAGAGTTACTTTCGCATTTATAATATTAGTATGGATAGTATGCATGTCAGTAGCTTAATTGTAAAGGAATTAACCTTATGATTGAGGGTATTGATTTGTATGGTGTCAAAAGAGGCACTTTTGGTTGTAGAACTTAATAAGGATTAGTTCATATCAGGCAAGGTGAATGGATAATGAAATTGTTTCCATACTATGATGACCTCCGACCGATTTCGGCCATGGCGACCACTTATAAGTCCTCCTGATCGGTACGGCGCTGGTGCGCACGCAAATGGCTAATATAGCCAATCTTGGCGGTGAACCTACGCGCACATATAGCGCACGTAAGCACTCCACCCACGTAATTGTAGGTAAAGGCAGCAGACTGTCGGGCCTTCAGTTCGTCGCGCCTGGTGTCGAGGTCCGCCTTCCGCTGCTCCTCGAACTCGCCCACTTGCACACGGATAAGCCTGCGCCATTCAGGGCGTTGTGCCGCCAATGCCTCCCATCTCGAAGGTTCGATGTTACATTTTTTCATGTGGCGCTTCTGAACATCTTTGTAACGGAGGAGTTGTCCGCCTTGTTTCCGCTTACCCTCCTCCAATTCAGAATAAAAGATGCGTTTCGCCACTCGATCCTCCATCATCCGAGATACGTGACCACACCACCGAAGTTGACGACGCATTAAATACGTCTCTATGCCACCGACATTTGCTCTCCGTAGAACTTCGGTGTTTCGCACATAGTCGGACCACTGGATATTTAAAATTTTTCGCAGGCATTTAAGGTGGAATTGGTCTAGAGTGCGAATGTGGTGACGGTACACGCACCATGTTTCGGATGAATATAGGAGGTTTGGCAGCACGATCGCCATGTATACTGAAATTTTGGTAGACAGCTTTAGATCATGCGAGCAGAATACCTTAGCGCATAGCTTCCCGAATGCTGCCGCAGCAGCTCCGATTCTGCTATTGATTTCGGCATCAAGGTCACATTTAGATGTTATGGTGCTCCCTAGGTAGCGAAACTTATCAGCCTGTTTCAACTCGTCCTCGCCAAGCCTGATACACAGTGTCTCGTGACCGTGTGTGTCTAAACACATCACCTCCGTCTTTTTGACACTTATTTTCAGGCCAAACTTGCAGCATGTTTGGTGGAAAGCTGTCATCAGCTGTTGCAGGCCCTCTGAAGATTCCGCTAAGAAGCATATGTCGTCGGCATACATAATCTCCCTGATCACTGCCTGAGTTGCCTTGGAGCGCGCCCTTAGTCTGGCCAGATTGAAAAGTCCACCGTCGGTTCTGAAGCGTATGCGGACACCCTCAGAGATAACCCCCGCGACCTCCCTGACCACTACTGCAAAGTACAGGACGAACAGTGTAGGTGCTAGAACACATCCTTGTTTTACCCCACAGGTGACGGGAAAGAACTCGGATTGTTCACCGTTTTCAGTTACGCAGCATTGCATGTCGTCATGCAGTAGTCTGAGAAGCCCCAAAAACTTCTGCGTGCATCCCAGCTTTCCCAGAACCAGCCAAAGAGCTTCACGAGGAACGCTGTCAAACGCCTTTTCTAGGTCAACAAAGCAGAGGTACAACTGACGACCTTGTTCTCTGCTTTTTTCCTGAAGTTGACGCACTGAAAAGATAGCCTCACAGGTGCCCCGATCAGGTCGAAAGCCAAGTTGAGTTTCTGGTAGGATCCTTTCTGATAATAGCCTTAGGCGATTTAGAAGCACTCGAGCAAAGGCCTTTCCAGGTGTTGAGAGAAGAGAGATACCACGATATGAGTCACAATCGGAACGATCGCCTTTGTTTTTGTACAGGGCTTGAATGCGTGACACCTTGAAGGCAGCTGGGACCCGTTCTTCCTCCCACATTCGTACAAATAGTTCCCAAACAAATGTGTGTAACTCGATACCGCCGCACTTCAGCAACTCGCCCGGTATAAAGTCAATGCCAACTGCCTTTTTATTTTGTTGGTCTTTGATGGCAGAGATAACCTCGTCACGCGATAGCGGTGCATCCAGCTCAGTACATAAAGGGAGTTGTGGTAGCCGACTGATGAACTGGAGATCGGCTGATCGGTCTACATTTAGCAGAGAGTTAAAATGTTGTGCCCACCGCTTGAGTACGCCCTCCTTACTAGTAAGGAGTTCGCCATCTGTTGCTTTCAGGGGCACCCTTACTCGATGACACCCTCCAATCATCCTACGTACCTCGCTGTAGAACTCCCCGAGCTGATTTGTATCTGCGAGCCATTGCATGTGACAAGCCTTGTCCCCCCACCACTTGTCCTTGATCTGTCGGGACAGCCTACGTAGTTGGACGTCACTTTCTTTGACTGCCGCCACACTCCCACCTCGCCGACTGTGCTGCTTTAAGAGATCGCGATGTTTGTCGAGTGCCGCCCTAAGGATTTCATCGTTCTCATCAAACCAATCCTCGTTTCGATGATCTTTTTGACCCAAGGTAGCGGAAGCGGCCTCCATGAGATGAGACGACAACGTTTCCCAGGTTGCAGCTACATCGCCACTATTATCACTTGACAACAGCTTCTCCGACAAGGTCTGAGCGTATTTCTCCCTCACTTCGCGATCGTTCAGCCTTTCCAGGTTCAGTGACTCAGGCTTTATTGCTTTGGATCTACGTGGTTTTCGGAGGCGGAGTCGCAATTTAATAATAATGAGCCGGTGGTCAGTCCAACAGTGTGCCCCGCGCATAACACGGGTGATCTGCACTTGTCCAATGTCTCGTTGCCGTACGATAGCATAATCGATCAAGTGCCAGTGTCTGGATCTTGGGTGCATCCACGTTGTCTTGTGCTTTGCGGCAAGCCGAAACATGGTGTTCGATATTGCCAGCTCGTGTTGAGCACATAAACTGAGTAACAGCCGACCATTGCAGTTCATGTTGCCAACTCCGTGTCTACCCAGGACTCCAGGCCAAGCCTCATAGTCTCGTCCGACTCTGGCATTGAAATCACCCAGCAATAAAATCTGCTCTCCGGTGTTAATGCTATCTAGACATCGAGATACGTCGTCATAGAATTTTTCCTTAATGTCATCAGACTTATCTAGGGTAGGAGCGTAGACACTGATGACATTCAGGTAGTTGTTATGGTCCAGGTGTAGGCGCAACGTGGTTAATCTGTCCGAAATGTGTATAGGATATTCATCCAAGCGCTTCATTATGTCGCTTTTGATAGCAAACCCTACACCTGAACGCCGCGGTTCAGACGTAGCGGTCCCCTTCCAAAAGAAGGTGTAACCACCTCCATCTTCCACCAGTTCTCCCTCATCAGCGAGATGTGTTTCACTGAGAGCAGCAACATCCACGCCATAACGACGAAGTTCACGAGCTACTACGGCGGTTTTACGTTCAGGGCAGGCGTTACCATCATTATCAATGAGCGTTCTCACGTTCCACGCACCAAATGTCATTGTTGATGTTTTTATTATCTTTTTATTGTTTCGTCGACCACGAATTACTTGATGCGATGGCAGCCGCGGTTACTACCACCTCTCCAGATAGGAACGAGCATTTTTTTAGGGCACCTTTTCTAGCCCACTCCTCGGCTGAGCGAGGAAAGCAGTGCCTCCCTAAATAGGGCTGCTTTGTAATCCTGGGTGCTGCCGAATTCACACTGTCGTCCCCAGTTTGCAATGTGAAAGCGACCACGGCGCGTACTCACACCCCCAAGACCACCTATGTGTAGGATTCAGACAAAGCCCGGCTGCATCATGCCCGACCTCTCTACTTCATCCCATCGCCACAGGATTTAAGCGTATTCGGAGTCCTTTCAACAGAAGCGGTCAGGTGCGCAGGATATTTTAGATGCGCAAACGTTCGCGCAGACGCAGGCGCACACTCTCATCCTCACCCTCCTTGGTCCAGTGGAACGGAGATCCGCTACGACTGGGGAGAGATCAGATGATGTATCTGGCCGACGGTAACTATACGCCCTCTACCGTCGCCCTAGGCCATCCACCTTGCCTTGCTGACTCGCCAAGTCCACCAAACCCTGTTGCATATCTGCATTGGGTTGCCTTCCTTGCCGAGACAGACTTTTTGCGTGATGCGAGAGGGAGCCGCATTTAACTTGTCTACTGAGTTGACAAGCCCCTCCTCCAGGTTTAGCCCGTGAGCCGACACGGTTTTCCAGGGTGTGGCCGCTGTACGCATACAGCTACTAGGAGCCACTGGAGAAGAGTTTGTGGACTAGCAGCGTTGTTAACACATCTCTGGTTCTTTATTGAAAGTCGGCTGTCAGAGATAGACGCTACTACTCCACTACACCCTCCATACTATATTATAAATGTAAAAGTAACTGTCTGTCTATCTGTATGTTACGCTTTCACACCTAAACCACAGAACCGATTTTGATGAAATTTGGTATAGGAGTTGATTAGACCTTGAGAGAGGACATATTTGAACGCGATGACCGACATCCACGCGAGCGAAGCCGCGCACAAAAGCTAGTATATTATAAATGTATGAGAATGAGGTAATAAGCGTCAGTAGCTTAGTGGTTAAGGAGTCAGCCTTACAATCGCAGGCATCCCAGGTTCAAATCCTGGCCACTACACTACCAAAAACGTTTTAACTGGTGTAACTTTAGGTTGTGGAACTTAATAAGGATCAATTCCAACAGGCTGAGTAACAATGCGTAAGAGTGCATGGATGCCGAGGAAACCAGCCTCCACCTGCTGGCCGAATGCCCTATGTACTCGCTGAAAAGATGGGAAATCATGGGAACAGATAGACTAGACCCAGAAGACATCGGAAATGTGAAAGTGGAACAGATCGTAAGTTTTTGCAAGGAAACAGGTGGGTTCGACGAAACGCGGCGTTTCGTCTGCATTGCTGGACATCCCACATCCCGTCACAGGAAAGCAAGAGGCCCTAAGCAAGAGGGCGGAACACCCGTCCGGCCGTGCGGCGTCCCCTGCTGGCAGTAAGTAACAATGCGCTACTTTCTTATTGGATAGTATTAAAAACTTTATACAATTTTGATCTGAATAGCCTCTAATAAGAAAACCTGTGTAATTTTATTACTGTGAACTGCTTATTAGGTACTTAATGATCTATGGCACTTACCACTCCATCAATGGCCATGTACAGCAGCTTCCTGGGCCTCACAATACGGAACAGCCTGTCGATGCACTCGAAGATAGCCACCATCATCTCATCCTCATCCTTCGGAGCCGGCTTATCCTCAGGATGTGTGCACGGGTGAATGATGCCGTTCATGTCCAGATATAAGTTGTCGAACTCCACTCCATTTGGGTTTGGGAGTGAAGAGTCAATGTAAACGAGCTGCCCGTCAACGTCAACTGGCTGGAATCAGGGTTTATAGTTGTTAATAAGTTTATTTATTTATTTCTTCACATCACTATCCTTACAGGCTAACCTAATACAATAGTGCGACCTAATACATAAGTGGACCATTGACTCGAATGAGAATTTGTGAGGACTCGGATAAATGCAATGATGATGATGATGAATGAGTTGTTAGTAATAATAGTTATTTAAGTCCTGAAAGTCCTTTAAGCGGGCGTGAAAAGGCATCTAATGAGCCGTCAAGCTGAGTGCCACCACTGTTAACATGGTATATGTTTATGATGGTGACTCTCTTTCCGAGACTTTGCCTTAAACTTAACATCAGGCAAAAAAAACATGATCAAGAAAGGTAAGATGGTAGTCACTCCTCCAAAATAAAATAAAGTTATTAAGTGAAAGGAGTGCAGGCAAAGTACAAGCTTTAGATAGAACCATGTCTTCTTTTTTCCTATCTAATGCTATGGTGTTGGTGATGGTAAAGCAGGTTCTACCAAGTAGTTTCTATTGACAGTTTTGATTTCAAGGGACAATCAAGTACCAGTAATCAATTAACAGTAATAATAATGGAAAATATGTGAATGAATTTCTATAGCATTTATTATGCTAACTTTAAAGTAGAAATGAAAATGAAATGCTCAAGTGGGACTTGAACCCACAACCTTTCCCTTACATGAGGAATAGCCTTCCAACTGAGTTATTGAGCCACACCTGAATCACTTTAAATTTCCCTTCTCTTAATATCAGTCATTAACAATCATCTACCAGCATTCTTACAAACTGTGGGAACCAATCAATGATTTTTCAACCATTTTTAAACATTGATTTTTGCAAGGGAAATGTTGTGGGTTCAGGTCGCACTTGAGTATTTCATTTTCCTGATATTTTACGAATGAAAAATATTTTTATCATCTCAAAAGCATGGTTTACAAAAGATAGTATTAGAAGACTCCTTTTAAACAAAATATGCCTGTGTTAGGAGCCTCCACTCCTTAAAAGTATATCTGGTTTATCTAGATTTAAAGACAAAAGTATACACACACTCACACCTGCATGTCCCCTAAGAGGATTAGGCAGAAATGTATATCACTGAAAATCTACCAATTGTTTAAATTCCATATAATATGGAGCCCTATTTAGATAATTCAAATAAATTTCTGCTAAATGAGATTGGTTAGGAGTTTTTTCTATTAAATTGTAAACTCATTTCAAATCCTAATCATTGTTTTTTTTTACTTTTTAATAGGTAAGTCCATCTGGTTTCCCAGATCATACCTGTATTTTTTTTTTAAGAAATATAACTCCTGTATGACCAATAATACTTTTTCTTGTATCAAAGATATCTGTATTATAATTTTCCACAAATTATGAATGTGGGTCAAAGTTTCCTATGGCCAAGATTTATGACACATATTTGTTCTGTAATTGGCTATATTCTACAGAACTTATTTATACTTATATAAAATCCAAATCAATGCCTTGAAAAGAGTTCAGCACTATGGAATGAGTATTTATGAAGGATTTGATAACAAACACTGAGGGAATTGTGGGAAGAGTTCCCAATCCATAGTCTGATATAGATATTCTATTGGGTTTCGGTACCTATGTGAAAAGTTAGCACGTCTAAGCTAAACAATTCCATCGTTAGGGTATAGTATATTAACGTTTTAATGAAAAACAAGCTTAAGATTTTTAGATACATTCTACATTTTGTAGGTTATAATTTACCCTCTGTTCCACACATTCAACGATGACGCTCGGATATTTTCTGCTCAACCAGCGGAAAAATGCCGGTACACCCATCTTGAACTTTATTTATGATATTAATTTTGTTATTTCACGTTTATTTTGTCACGTATTCAACACAAACAAATCAACGTAGATACCATTTCGAAAGAGAGAGACAAAAAAACAGCAGATAACAGATTATATAAAAATGTCAAGCACTGTTGCCAGCTTCAATTCTACTATAATGTCCTACTACGGTTACTACCCTACTACTGTACAATAATGATAATGATTATTTTTATTATACTGTCATCCGTTATTTTTATTGTACTTTCCCGGTGTGTCTGAAGTACTGACCTCATATTACAGGTTGGCGATCTGAAACATCAGGGCCGTGAGTTCACTTGCATTTATTCCTCTTCTTTTCGATTTGGCTCTCTCGCCACAAAGTGAAAAGCAAAGCAAGTGAAGTTGTTTTGACCCAGCAGGCCTTGGCGAATACGCCGTCAAAGTACATGAGACCTAATTTTATTAATTTACAACAAAATTAGTTCCGTGCAAAAATGCAACAATGGCAAGCTCCTGGTTTAGGAAATGGATCAATTTTTGGTCTATAGCATGCATACTTCCCGAACATACCTTTGAAAATTTGACATTCTGTCAGAGAGTTGTCATTGTTGTCAATATTTCTCAATGTCAAAATCACGCAATAGAGGTTGAGAATGTTATGTAGTTTATGTACCAATTTTTCCGTTTTCAGGGAAAATGTTTATGAAAATGAGAACGTTTTGTCACATAAACTACTACAGAAAATTATGCAAGAATATTCGATTACAGAGATGCTATTCAAGTAGTGAGGACTCTAGCAAAAATATTCGTAATATTGGAATCTTAGCACATATTGATGCAGGTTAGAAATATATACTATTTTGTTTCATTATTGCACCAATTCTACCAATTTTCTAATACTGTATTGATGATAAACATCCTCATCGAGTCTGCTGATTGTAAATAAGGTCTAATAACCCTAGGTCTTTATAGCTGAGCGCAGTCAATGAATGACCTAACAATTTCAATTTTGGCGTTTTCCTTATTTTCTTTCTTTCATATCAATCATATCATTAAGTAATGATTTTAGGTAAAACAACAACGACAGAGCGCATGCTGTTCTACTCGGGTACCATCAGGTCTATGGGTGAGGTGCACCATGGCAACACAGTCACAGACTACATGGAGCAAGAGAGACAAAGGGGTATCACTATTACATGTAAGTTCAGAAGAAATCATGGACTAAGTCTTTTTCATCAACATCTTATAGTATGCAATTTCCGGTTGCATCTGCCTAGTAGTTGCACCTTAAAAATAAAATAATGATCCATTCACACATTTTTTATAATGATTTTATGACAATGGTAGCTAGACCTTTATGTAAAGTTGTGTAGACTTTACTAAAAGCTCCCTGGAGAGATTTGGATTGAACACGTAGAGTCACAATTCACTGTAATATGCCACTTTCCTACATGCATGTGCATTGTCCAAGACATTATGTCTCAAAATTCACCATTTTTATACATAAAAACTCGACGTCACACCAATTTCGGAAAATAAAATAATACAGCGATACATCCTCTTTAAAGACTTTCAGTGTGGTCAGCATTCATAACTATTCACCCTTGCTTTCTGTGAGTCTAAAATAAATGAAGCTCAAATGAAATTGATGACTTTCCACAGCTGCCGCAGTCTCATTTCCCTGGAGAGATAGTCAGATCAACCTAATAGACACACCGGGGCACATAGACTTCACCATGGAAGTGGAGCAGAGTCTGGCTGTGTTAGATGGAGCTGTCATAGTACTGGATGCTTCTGCAGGTGAGATTTTTGGGTTATTCCCCACCAACTGGCTCCCATTGGGGCAAAATGGGTATTTATTTGAATAATTACCCCAACAATCAATTTGATTTGTTAATGTCACATTTTACCCCACTAGAGAGGTTTTCAATTGATGTGTTGCTAGAGTGAGAGATAAAGCACTTACTAAGCCATCAAATAGTGTATTGTAATTTCAATTCAATTTATTTTATTAAAATATTTAAGTTTTTGCCTTACTCTCCAGTAATTGTTATTTGTCTCCTGTACAAAATACGGAATAAACTTGTACATTTATTCTGCTTTTCAATAAGGTAATGACATCTAGAGAAAAATATATTATTTAAGAAGAAAGGCGAGTTTTAATAAGCACGAGTACAAATGAACCAAGTACATTATCACTTAACTTAAAACTTAAAAGTTAGCATAATTAATGCTATAAAAAATTCATTCATACATTATCAATGTTTAGGATCAGCACTTGGGCACAAAGTCATCCATTTATTAATTTACCTTAGTTTTGTAGTGTCAAATGTCTGTGTGTTGTGTGTGTTTTAGCATTGGTTAGTTACAATTTAATTAGATATTAATAAAAGCAAAAAAAATTGAAATTGAATCGTATATAGTCTAAATTACATAGTAAGGTTTTTGTAAGTTTTATTTAGAGATCAATATGATACAAAAGTCGAATATACATATGTACCTATAATACATACAAACTCAATTATGCTTCACAGGTGTGGAAGCTCAAACCCTCACAGTCTGGAGACAAGCCAGCGGTTACCGAGTCCCTCGGATCCTGTACCTCAACAAGATGGACCGAGGAGATGCCTCCGCAACAGCTTGCGAGAACTCCGTAAGAGACAAGCTGCAGGCTGAACCACTGTTGCTACACACTGATGTTAGACATCAGGATAGGCTAATTGGTAATCCATTTTAATACGAACGAATTTCCAAATTCATTTTACCATTTCTAAGCTCCGTCACACATGACCACACTCGGACATGTTCACGACACTGCGCCAATGTCGCATTGATATTGGTGGACACGTGTGTCTCCGCAATTGCTTTCACAAGTCATACATCAATCAGTGTCTCAAGTACAAATTGTGTATTATCCTATGGTTAAAATAAATTATCTAACCGAGCTTATTAAATTAAGAATTGTAAAAGAGCAGTAGAAATTGCGTCGGTTCTTATTTTATAGTTTTTATGTATTTTTAATCATCCGCCCAACCTATAATAGTAACTGATTTAACTATTAAATTTTATGACGTCACTAACTAAATGTTTTTTCGTACAAGTTACCTTATAACTTATCGTTTTGATGTTTAGTAAAAAGTAACTCATTTGACTAATCAGTAGAAAACCCAATACGTAGACGAGAAAAAAGCAAGATGGACGCGAATGATTTAAGTTCAAAATCCGAAAATTATAGCAAGTTATTAAAATATATTCGCGCCACTTCCATTCGAAATTTGTGTCTCGATCGCCAAGCCACCACGCGCGTGCACGCTCATGTCTGTGTCGAAAGGTAAGAGCAAAGCCACTCGCAAGTGACTGTGTAGTGTGTGGCCAATGCGAGTGTGGGTGGTGCATTACGTAGTCCCATATGGTTTTCGGTGAAAATGAAATGAGAACCAACAGTATTTCAAGGCATAAGAACCTTCCATTTGCCCAGGTTCATTCACACTTCACAAGCTTACTCTGCTGCCATTAAACCTATCATGTAAATCCGCCAGTTCCGTGATAAGAGTGTATATTTTTCTGTATTTTCAGGTCTAATCGACCTCCTAACACTAGAAGAAGTAATCTGGACCCAAGGTCGAGGCAAGAACTACGTCAGAAGAAAACTAACAGAGAAATCTGACGGGCCCAAATGGGAGACAGCCATGTCTAGACACAAAGCTCTGATAGACACTCTATCCAGCTTAGACGACCATCTGGCTGAAACAATAATAGCACAGGAGACCTTGGACATCAGTGCTGAAGAATTAGAAGCAGCTGTTCGAAGATGTACTCTATCCATGAAGGCATTTCCTTTACTCTGTGGTAGTTCCTATAAGAATATTGGTGTCCAGACGTTAATGGATGGTATAGTTTCTTACCTTCCAACTCCTGATGAGGGCCACAGGTTGTATAGGAGTTTTGGTAAAGATCTGGCTGCTAGAGCGTTCAAGGTGCAGCACGATGATCAGAGAGGAGTGCTTACGTTCATGAGGCTGTACAGCGGAGAGATCAGTAAGGGACAGAAGATTTATAATCTTCGGCAAGACAAGAGTGAACAGGTGAAATGATTTTTCTTTGTCGATCGGATTAAATAATATAACTGTTGTGGATGTATCATTCGAAGTTTTACTAGTGTGAATTGTGGTGAAGTGAATGGACAATATTATTTTGTGTCTCACTTTGATGCTCTGATTAGGCTTTACTAGCTGTGACTCAATACGGATGTTCTATGTCTGTAAACTTCCATAGCGTGATGTAGAATCGATAGTTACTTAGAAGTTCAACTTGCTTTGACTAGATGGCGCTTACTTAAATTTAATATCTTTTTTTGAATAGATTGGCGCATTGTATGTGGCGCTAGCTGACGAATATAAACCAGTGGACCTTGTTACTGCGGGGAACATTGCAGTTGTTAGTGCGCTGAAGGTAAATAAAGATATTTTAACCATCTTCGATTTCGCTTTTGGACATTTCCATAGCCATCTGCCAGAACTAGGTAGGGCAAGGGTCTTATTTATAGTATGAAAATCCCCTTAAATAATACCCCCGCGGTGTTACCGACTAAAACCACACGCCGTCTTAGGTGATGACCCAAAACGGCATTGCCGGAGGTAAGCATATCTCTCGCTCGGTTGATACATAGCCATGTTTGGCTTCGAGCTGGCTTCCTTCGGGAGGGTAATTAATACCGTTACACTTTTTTTTATCGTGCGCAAACTCCCCACGGATACCACCCCCACGGAGCCGGTGGAGGTGGTTATGTCGGACTCGAACCGACTAAAACGCACGCCGCCATGGGTCTTTGGTTAGTTTGGTTGCCGGAGGTGAGATTGCCGAAAGCATATCTCTCGCACCCCGGCAGATTCAGGACCATCTCTTTCGAGGTGGCCCCCTTCGGGTTGTGGGGACTTTGTGTCCCCATCTAGCCCCGGGTACGTGGAGGCGCACTTTGCGCCGCCGCCGCGGCCTGCTTCTGCTAATACCATTACACGCCAAGCCAGAACTTCCACAACAGACTTCTTCCAAATCAGCTGCCATAACTAACACAGTGTTCCCCAGGCTACAACGACAGGTGACCTGGTCACATGTACTCAGTCCGCTGCCAGCCGCGCCAAGACTGTGCTGACGACGCTGCTGCAGGACCCTGGCAGTAAGGAGGAGCTGATGCTGCCCAGCGCAAGGCAGAGAATCCAGGGCTTGGAGACAGAACCGACCAGCGAAGAGTTAGCTGATGTTTTGTTAGGGATTGGTAAGTTTTTGATCATGTTTGCTTATTACAGACAGCCTCTGTGGCGTGGCGGTAGAGCACGCGACTGCCACACAGGAGGCGCGGGTTCGATCCCCGCTCAGTGCAAATGTTTGTATGCATGAATATGGATATTTGCATTGGTGGTCCATTTGCTAAACTAGTATTTAATATTTACTTTATGTTGACGTTTTGTAAGTTCCGGTTTAATGGTCTATGCAGAATAAACTATTTTTGAATTTGTATTTGAATTGGTCTGGGTGTTTCTATGTATAATATGTATTTACAAAAAAAAGTATCTAAGTATGTTTATCCGCATTCTAGATTCCATAACACAAGCTAATTAAGCTTACTCTAGATAGCGTTGTGGAATATTTATATATAAATCAGTGTGGACGTGTTGATTCCCGATGAAGTAGAATAGGGCCAGGGTCGTGGAACACGCCTAAGGGTTAGGGCTATTCTACATCCATCATGATAACAAACGCACCTTGTTATATGATCAACAATCAACTCCATCAAAACCTGAATATACCAATGGTGAAACAGGAGATACAAAGTAAACTTAAGACCTATGCCAAACGCATCGAAATTCACCCCAATGCACTCGCCTGCACCTCGATGGATATGACGAAGCACTTTCACTAGATTATAAAGAAAGATAGCCCTCCACCCGAAAACCCCCCATAGACCCGAAAACCCCCCCATAGACGCGGGATAGCACCCGAACCACCCCCTAGAAGAGGCCGCAATTATAGCCGTAGGTCTGATGGGAGTCCTGGGACAGGTCACAGTCCTTCCGAGGGCTTACCCAGGGCTCCCAACCATAGGCTGCTAGGCGTTACCGTAGGGGTTTTTAGTCGGTAGGAGTCCGGCATAACATCCATGAAGGATTTTCCCCCACGGTTAAAAAACAAAAAAAGATAGCCCTCCAAGACCTCATATAACGACTTGGTAATAACAAAATGGATTAGTCGCTGGACTAATTGTATTCAAGACCTATAAAATTTTATAACCTCTTGCTTATGCCAGACATCTGGAACTCCCTGCCAGCTGTCCGGGTCCTTTAAGCGGGGCGTGAAAATGCATCTAATGAGGCCGTCAAGCTGAGTGCCACCACTGTTAACATGGTACATGTTTCCGATGGTGACCCTCTTTCCGAGACTTCGCCTTTAGCTTAACATCAGGCGAGGTGAAGTTAAATTGACGTGTACTATATTAAAAAAAAAAAATTAGGCAGATTGCTAGATATAAAGCACTAAAAAAAAGTCACCTTTCGACTATAAACATACAGCCCATGACAAAGTCCCCGCTTGAGGACAAAACTCGCCTCCTATTAGGTACGAAATAGTAATGGATCTTGGTATACCTCTTCATTGTATGCTCGACCCATTAATCATTGAACTGCTGACGTCTTGTATGTTTCCTTTTGTGTCTATTCTCCTCTCCATTCACAGGAACGACAATACCAGAGCCAGTATTCCTGTGCTCCATAGAACCACCTAGTCTATCGCAGCAGACGGCGCTGGAGACCGCGCTGGCGGAGCTGCAGAGAGAAGACCCCAGCCTCAGGGTCACTACAGATGCTGACAGTGGCCAGATGGTTCTCGCAGGTAAGTGTAAAAGGACCTTTCTGCTTGAATGGTTTTTGCTGGAGATTTTAGCAATGAGGAAAGATTCGTAAAAGATTTTAGCAATGGGAAAGGATTAGTAAAAGATTTCAGCAATGGGATAGTATACATAAAAGATTTTAGCAATGGGGAAGGATTTGTAAAAGATTTAGCAATGGGGAAGAATTTGTAAAAGATTTTAGCCATGGGCAAGAATTTGTAAAATATTTTAGCAATGGGGAAGGATTTGTAAAAGATTTTAGCCATGGGGAAGGATCCGTAAAAGATTTTAGCAATGGGGAAGGATTTGTAAAAGATTTTAGCAATGGGGAAGAATTTGTAAAAGATTTTAATAATGGGGAAGATTTTAGCAGTGGTGGTCAGATGGCATTCGCTTCACGGAAAATATCGAAGTTTAACCAAACCCGCAGTAAGATCGAGAAGCAGACCCTAGATCCGAGGTGGAATACAAAAAAGTTGGAAGAGCATTCCCCCTGTAAGGGACAGGTCGTGGGTTCAAGTTCCACTTGAGCATTTCATTTTTCCTGATGTATTCGAAGTTTAAAGCTAGCATAATAAATTTAACATTCAAACTTTTTAAATAATTTGGCGTCCTTCCTAGGTATGGGTGAACTCCACCTTGACATAATCAAAGAACGTATTATCCGCGAGTACAAAATCAACGTGGAACTGGGCCCCCTACAGATCGCGTACCGTGAGTCCCTGCTGGGCTCACACCGCCACACACAGGCCGTGGACCGCAAGATTGGGGGCATGAAGCAGGTCTGCAAAGTCACTATGTCTGCGAAAACCGTCAAGGGTGTACCCCAGGATAAGATATTGAAGTGAGTGTTTTGTGTGTTTTTCGTTGTTTGGTCTGTGTTCCCGGTAGAGAAGAATTAGGGTCACCCCATCTCTTCCCATCGTACAAGGCGACTAAGGGAGAGAACATCACACAGATATATATAGCCCAGACTCAGCCTCAGATATAGGCTCGAGTTTTTTTTTATACAGGACGTCAATTTGACTTCACCTCGCCTGATGCAAGGAAGGCAAAGTCTCGGAAAGAGGGTCACCATCGTAAACATTTACCATGTTAACAGTGGTGGCACTCAGCTTGACGGCCTCATTAGATGCTTTTTCACGCCCCGCTTAAAGGACCCGGGACTGTAGGAAGAAGGAAACACGTGAGCTGGCAGGGAGTTCCAGGTATTAGTGGTGCGGCATAGGAATGAGTCACTGAAACGCTTGGTTCTAGCAGGTATACTCTGCACCGTCAACTATAGTGCCCGGAATACGGCAATAGGCTCACCCCCTATTACGTGGGACCGACTACAATGATTGGTTAAATGTGGGTGTTAATTTACCTCTGCCTAACTCTCTGGGGATAAACGCGTGATTATATGTATGTATGTATGGTCTGTGACTATCCCATTGGGAAAGAGGCATGATTCTTCATCTTCTTCGTCTTGGCGTTACTCCCAGTCGCATCCGGAGCTGTCAGCTTGGAGTCTGGGTTCCGTTCTACCAGTCTAACTGCAGATTTGGCTAAACTTCGATATTTTCTGTGAAGTGATTGCCATCAGACCTCCACAACCTGAAGGCGATATCGAAGCATTGCAGCTAGGCCAGTTGTTGAACTTTTGAGGACTTTAACTACCCGTAACGACTGCCATAGATGATCGTATGGCAACCGGGACCGACGGATTAATGTGCTCTCCGAGGCCAACAGACCAATGCAAATACCCATATTCACACGTACACGAATATTTGCACTGAGCGGGGATGAAACCCGCGCCCCCTGCGTAGCGGCCGCATTCACTACCGCCATGCCACGGAGGCAGTCTTTGTGTGTATATGTATGCTAAAGGCCGTGTGGAGTAGTGGAATCCGGAAAGCAGGATTAGGCTCCGAGATGAAGAAGATGAATTCATCATTAAATGGGTTAAATAAAACGGGTTCGAATCCTGGCCACTACTCTACTGTCTTAAACCCACTCCCAACATAATGCAAATATTATACTACTTGAAGGGGTTAACGAGAATATTAGCAATTTAGCAAAATCTGTTCAGTATCTAGTTTTTGCACGAAATAAAGTTCAGTATCGTAAATTTCACATAATTCAAGTATTTTTTCAACCATCTCGGACATACAGACACAATCCATACTAATATTATAAATGCGAAAGCAACTCTGTCTGTCCGTCTGTCTGTCTGTCTGTCTGTCTGTCTGTCTGTCTGTCTGTCTGTCTGTATGTTACGCTTTCACGCCTAAACCACTGAACCGATTTTGATGAAATTTGGTAGAGGAATAGGTTAGACCTTGAGAAAGGAAATAGGCTATGTTTGGTCGCGATAACCGACATCCACGCGGGTGGAGCCGCGGGCAAACGCTAGTTTTATTATAATACATACATACATACATACATACATACATAGAATCACGCCTTTATCGCCAGAGGGTTAGGCAGAGGTGAATTAACACCCACATTTCACCAATCATTGGATTCGGTCCCACGTAATAGGGGGTGAACCTATTGCCGCCTTCCGGGCACTATTCTTTACTCAAGCCTAGCATCCGAGGCTGAGTCTGGGCTGTATTATTATAATAAAGTTAGAAGGAATTTTTATAGCATTAAGTATGCTAACTATACAAATCGAATACATAGGGAAAAAGAATCTTCTCGGGCGGGACTCGAACCCGCAGTCTTTCCCTTACAGGGGGAATGCCTGACCAATTCGGCTACCGAGACACGCCCGATATGATTCAAATTTCCCACCTTATACGTCTTTGAGGCGACGTAGCGTCATCTACCGATTTTCTTACGAACTATCGGAATCAATGAATGATGTTACAATCATTTTTAAACATTGATTTTTTGATAACTGCGCCCAAACAATTGAAGGAATTTTTATAGCATTAAGTATGCTAACTATACAAATCGAATACATAGGGAAAAAGAATCTTCTCGGGCGGGACTCGAACCCGCAGTCTTTCCCTTACAGGGGGAATGCCTGACCAATTCGGCTACCGAGACACGCCCGATATGATTCAAATTTCCCACCTTATACGTCTTTGAGGCGACGTAGCGTCATCTACCGATTTTCTTACGAACTATCGGAATCAATGAATGCTGTTACAATCATTTTTAAACATTGATTTTTTGATAACTGCGCCCAAACAATTGAAGGAATTTTTATAGCATTAAGTATGCTAACTATACAAATCGAATACATAGGGAAAAAGAATCTTCTCGGGCGGGACTCGAACCCGCAGTCTTTCCCTTACAGGGGGAATGCCTGACCAATTCGGCTACCGAGACACGCCCGATATGATTCAAATTTCCCACCTTATACGTCTTTGAGGCGACGTAGCGTCATCTACCGATTTTCTTACGAACTATCGGAATCAATGAATGATGTTACAATCATTTTTAAACATTGATTTTTTGATAACTGCGCCCAAACAATTGAAGGAATTTTTATAGCATTAAGTATGCTAACTATACAAATCGAAAACAAAGCCGAATTGGTCAGGCATTCCCCCTGTAAGGGAAAGACTGCGGGTTCGAGTCCCGCCCGAGAAGATTCTTTTTTCCCTATGTATTCGATTTGTATAGTTAGCATACTTAATGCTATAAAAATTCCTTCAATTGTTTGGGCGCAGTTATCAAAAAATCAATGTTTAAAAATGATTGTAACATCATTCATTGATTCCGATAGTTCGTAAGAAAATCGGTAGATGACGCTACGTCGCCTCAAAGACGTATAAGGTGGGAAATTTGAATCATATCGGGCGTGTCTCGGTAGCCGAATTGGTCAGGCATTCCCCCTGTAAGGGAAAGACTGCGGGTTCGAGTCCCGCCCGAGAAGATTCTTTTTCCCTATGTATTCGAATAATAAAGTTTGTGTATATTTCTACAGACTGGACAAGAGTGGGGATAGTGCGGCGAACTTGTCGCACCTCCACCCGCGAAGCCTGCAGGCTATCAGGCAGGGCGTCAACACCGCCATCATGCACGGACCCAAACTTGGCTGTCCTGTGAGTTATATATAACTACTAGCTGTCCCGGCAAACTTTGTTTCGCCCTAGAAATTAGAATCAATTAGCTGTATCAAATTCTCCTAATTATTTTGAGAACGGAAAGCATTTCGATTCGGGCCCCATACACCCACGGAGCTCCCGACACCAATAGGTCACAAGGGCCCATACTTACACCTACGGAGCCTATATACCTATGGGACCCATACAACCATATACCTCTACGCTCAAGGGCGTTCATACTACTTACCATAACCATCAATTTTTCGACCTAAATAAAAAAATAGCCACCATAAATATTTTCGCGGCCCAAGCAACGGGCATTTTGTTAATTCAGAAGAATGTCTACTAATCACCCTCTGACGATATTTGCACGCATTATGTCAATTCTATATCAAACGCCAGATAACATAGAATAATATCATACATCAGTATTAGAATAATAAACACATTTTTTTCCAATTCGTATTCCAAATTCAAAATTTAGACATGGCGTATGTCGGATCAGCTTTTTTATATGGTGGTTATGTATTCTTAAATTTTCTTATTTCCCGCGCAATTTACTTCATTTTTTATTTCATAAGAACCTTCTCCTAACAATGACGAACACAACAAAAAAAGAATTTTTGAATGAATTTTTTATAGCATTTATTATGCTAACTGTTAAGTTCGAAAAACATTGGAAAAAATGAAATGCTCAAGTGAGACTCGAACTAAAGGATCGAAATAAGTTTGATAGCAGGCGGTACCCATTTGCCAATAAAAACCGAAAGAAAATTAATGGGTACCGCCTGCTATCAAACTTATTTCGATCTTCTCAGTGGCAGTCGGGTTTTTTATTTTTTAATCATTTGTTTTATTTTATACTTTATATACTTTTTAGTTATATGACAGGTGTATATTTTTTTGTAATCTCCAATGATATTTTAAACCGGATATGTTACCTTCATAGTAACTGACTTCTCAAATCTGATCCAGCAGTCTGTCAGTGCACAATAGTTGACAATTAGCGTTAAAGTAGTACGAAAGATGGGATAAGCACGTGAGTAAAAAAGATAGCTATAATTCGGAATGATTCGGACGATTGCACTCGTAGGATCGCTTCGAAGCATAGATTATGATTTTGTTGAACAGAAGGGGTATTTCGTTGGTAGGCAAGAAATGAAATTCGATGAAAAAATAATACGTCATTATTTATTTCGGAAAATGATAATAATTCAAAAAGTTAATTAGAAAGAAAGAAAGAAAGAAAGAAAGAAAATATTTTTTATTTCGCTTGGCAGTACTTCGACATATCATGCAACATAATATAATTCCTTACTTTAATTATTGTAACATAGACTTAGGATACATACTTAACTGTAGGAACCGTGAAATTGACACACTGCCAAGTTGAAATAAACGGCCGCCTCTCAGCTTAATGCTCGAAAATAAAACCATACGTTATAATCAAAAATTAAACTCCTTCAAATAAATTTAATTTATTTCTTTTCTGCCTCTTAGAAAGTTTTTTTATGAGCAGAATGAAGCCGAACAGTGGTATATTTGTCAGTTATTTATATTCTTCCTGAGCAATGTTCCTTTTTTCGAAGTATATCTCTCAGTGGCTTCAAAATTATTGCTACAAATTCTGCTGCTTTTTGAAGGTGTCCAGTCAAACCCATTTCGTTGTTCTTTAACAATTGCAATCCACTCTTGAAGTCGAACTTCATTAGTCGGAAACCTTGAAAAAAATTTAGGTTATTACAATTATTTAAAGGACAACAAATAAATAAAACAAAAATTATGTTACTCAATTTTATATAACAAATAAAACTGAACAGCGGGTCAAAATTATTACTTTAGTAGGCAGTAAACTGAAAATTACCCTATGTCGCATCTGTACTGATAATCTATGCAAGCAGTGTTGTTGTGTCCTTGTCGTGCTCATATCAAAAAGTATTTCTGTCCTTTTTCTTTGCCGCCATTATTTTAAAAATATTATTAAACTAATTTTAATGAAATACACTAAAAAATCGGTAATATTGTATGTACTTACATGTGATAGAAGGTCCTTCGTGTTTTATTGATTTTAGTGTCGTTATTTGTACATTTTTAAAAATACACCATGGCATTTTTATTGCCATTTTATTATACGCTTACATACGTGACAACTCGGCGTTTGCCAGACATATACTAAATGCGATACGTCCCAATTGGGACGTTTTTGCGTCTTCACCAGACGCAGACGCAGTAATCTCCTTCGAATTTCCTTCATTTTGACGCCCTACTCGATGGGTTTGACTCAAAAATATTTTTGACAACATACGTTTTGGCGTCAAACATCCGCCATTTTGATTTTCTTGAAATTTTTATATACCTGGTGTCACTCACACAATCACGGCGAATCAAACGACACCTCACATGTCCAAATCCGTCAAGCCGTTCAGGCTGTAGGCCGTGCTAAATAAATGGACATACATACATACTGTTGTAGCTACGGGGATCTTCGGGTTCGTCTTCAATGAGTAGTACTAATTTGATATTTTACAGAAATACGTTTATTAACGAAATAAAAAATGGTATACATGGGTCGTCGTATCACACGTATATATAGGAACGATTAAAATGTTATAGTGGGGGGCAATCGATGCCGGGTGTCGACCAATTGTACGCTAGTTCCTTAAGCCGCCGTCACGTTCGCCGTCTTCAAACGCTGATAGATGGCGCTGCGAGTGTAGTTTGCGTCGACATACCGCCCGCCTTGGAAGCACCGCTTCCAACGATTGAGGCATCTTGCCTCACGATTTCTCGCTGTACAGGATCCAGGGGAAGAGGACATATTTTTGAGAACGCCCTCCGAATTGTCCCAGCTGCTGTGCGGATCTCTGCGACTCGTGAGACACCATCAGCGCCAGGAAACACCTTCGCTACGCGTCCTAACCGCCATTTCAGTGGTGGCAGGTTATTCTCCTTGATCAGGACTAAGCTATCAAGCTCGATATCCTGCTGGTGAGACTTCCACTTCGTCCTTTGCTGCAATTCGGAGACATATTCTTTCGACCACCGCCGCCAAAAGTGCTGACGTAGCTGTTCGATGAGGTGGTATCGGTTCAGTCGTGACGTCTGGGCATCTGTGAGGTCATCGTGCGCTGGAGCAGTCAACGGCCGGCCGATAAAAAAATGACCAGGAGTCAGTGGGTTGTAGTCATTAGGATCTGTGGACAGAGGGGACATAGGGCGGGAATTGAGGACGGATTCAATTTGTGCTAAAACCGTGCTCAACTCCTCATAAGTAAGTTTCGCGTTACCTACTACACGTCTTAAATGATATTTACATGACCTTATCCCACTTTCCCACAGACCTCCAAAATGGGGTGAATATGGTGGAATGAAATTAAATTTCATACATAAACTCACGCCTATATTCCCCGAAGGGGTAGGCAGAGGTGCTAGCACCCACATTTCGCCAGTTTATGTTTAGGTCCCAACGTAATAGGTGGCGAGCCTATTGCCATTAACCGGGCATTTATAAACCTGCGATAAATACACATATAACTTCGAAAAGCATCGAAAAGTCATTGGTGTGTGCCGTGGTAAACCTGGGATCGAACCCGAGACCTCGTCTCAGCAGTCCATTACTCATACCTCTAGGCTACCGCAGATTTTTAAATTTAATTCCATTATTAGATGAATAATCGATTATTGGTTTTGAATTTTTCTCTAAAATTGTATAAAACTCCCTCTCGGCTCCGACAAAGTTTTTACCATTATCAGAATAAATAGATTCAGGTTTACCTCTCCTACTAATGAATCGTTTTAAAGCTAATATAAAGTCTTCTGTAGATAGACTAGAAACAAGTTCCAAATGAACAGTACGAGTCAGAAAACACACGAACAGACATATGTACGCTTTTGTAAGTCGTGCCCCTCTTCCTCTTTTATTGAGCACATAAATCGGGCCTCCAAAATCCATACCTGTTCGAATAAACGGAAATCCAGAATCCAATCTTTCGCATGGGAGATTACCCATAATTGGTGTTAAAGTTTTACCCTTGATTCTCGCACAAGTAACACATTCACGCACTATTTTACGAACTAGGTTTCTACCACCCAGCGGCCACCAGCATTCACGTAATGTTGACAAAAGTAGTTGAGGTCCACAGTGAAGTAAGCGTTTGTGTTCGCTGCGCACTAAAAGAGCAGTGAAATTATGTTTACCGCACAACAATATCGGGTGTTTCTTTTCGTAGCAAAAATCAGACGAGTTAGATAATCTACCACCGACCCTAATCAATTTATCTGGATCTAGAAATACATTAAGACCAGAAATGTAATTATTATGTTTACTATTCGTGTTAATTTGAATATTATTTAATAATTTACTGTAGGTGTCAGGAAAAGATTGCACCTGCGCCAGCCGAACGAGTATCACTTGCGACGCGCTCAACTCCGTTGCTGATAACAAACCGGTTTCTTGTTTTGAACGCCTCGGCCGCAACTTACAAATGAATCGCAACACATATGCAACTATACGTTTAAGTTTTGTGAATGACGAATATTTATTGAATTGAATGAAGTCGCTAGTAGAACTACTAATTAAATTAATGGTTTGTGATTTTAATTCGGGTAACTTATTAAGATCAATTGATTCATTACGAAATTTAATATTTGAAAAATCATGAAAATTATCTTTTAGATAGGACGGACCATCCCACCATAAGTTACTATCGACCAACAAATCGAGAGATAGACCCCTGGACAACATATCAGCCGGGTTATCTATGCCACTGACATGTAACCAATCCGCGTCATCAGTAAGCTCATTGATCTCGGCTACTCGATTTTGGACGAATGTTTTCAACAAATGTGGAGACATACGCAGCCATCCCATGACGATCGTCGAGTCAGTCCAAAAGAATACACGAGTAAAAGTTAATCGCAATGAATCGATAATCCTTTTATAAAGTCTGGCCCCCACCAGCGCGCCGCACAACTCCAACCTAGGTATACTGAGTGACTTAAGTGGTGCAACCTTACTTTTTGCGCACAATAGCCTAACAGTAACGGTAGATGTATTGTTGTAGGATCGTATATACGCACAACTACCGTACGCATTTTGTGATGCGTCAGTGAACACGTGCAGCTCCTTATATTGAACGTTATCGCTTATCGCATGACGAGGAATACGTATGTTTTGTAAACAACCTAATGTACTAATAAAGCTGTTCCAAGTCTCCGCTAAATCTTGTGACACAGGTGAATCCCACCCCAATTTGTCAAGCCATAATTTTTGTATCAATATCTTAGCTATTATAACTACTGGCGAGAGTAGACCTAATGGGTCATAAATCTGCGAAATAATCGATAACATTACTCGTTTAGTTATTTTAGTAGTACCGCTACTATCACAATCAATTTTTGTGGTAAAATGTAATTCATCGCGATCGCTCTGCCAACCTATACCTAGCGTTTTATTTTGCGTATGTTCCCCGACAAAAGAATAAACAGAAGCAGCTTTAGAGACGTCCGTATTGAACGTCCATTTACGGAGTGGAAAACACCCTGACTGTAAGACCTGGGACGTCTTCTCGCATATAGCTAATAACTCCTGATAGTCGTCATGTCCCGTACACAAATCGTCAACGAAAAAATCCTGTTTAATTACTCTGGCTATGACGTCATCCTCACACTCCAATGCTAATTGCCGTATACAGCGCATACTTAGGTATGGTGCCGATGCAGTTCCGTACGTTACAGTGTTTAGTTGAAATATGCCTAAAGGATCTACAGGTTTCTCGCGCCATAGTACAAGCTGCAAAGGTCGCTGATCCGATTGAATTAAAATCTGCCTGAACATCTTTTTCACGTCAGCACAAGCCACGAACTTGTACTGTCTAAACCTTAACAGTATGGATAAGATGTCATTTTGCAATGCTGGACCCGGACACTGAATATCGTTGAGCGATTTATTCGAAGTTGTCACAGCACTGGCATCAAAAACAACGCGTAACTTCGTAGTAGAACTACTTTCCTTAAACACACCGTGATGTGGAAAAAAGTAGTTAGGTTCCTCGATTTTGTCGATCCGACTCATATGACCTAAAGCCAAGTACTCACTCATAAAGTCAGAGTACATACGTTTATAGTCAGACAAACGTTCTAGTTTACGTTCAAGAGAAAGCGATCAGGCGATTCTTTTAAAGGGATGCGAACAGAAAATCTACCCTCGGACTCGCGTTTAGTTGTTGTAGTGAATACTTTCTCACAAAATTGTTCATCTTTAGTGAGAAGATTATTTGATTGAGGAACATTCTCTATCTCCCCAAAACGTTTAAGTTGATCATCTAACCCCAAGGTTTGATTAAAATTGCATTGAACGTGATGATCTTCATCATAACTCTTTTGTGAGTTCATAGGACCCGAAAGCAACCATCCTAACTTCGAATTCTGAAGGAATGGTCCGTCTACCAATCGGATTTTATTTCCATCTATTATCTCCCAAAACAAGTCCGCGCCTATCAATATATCTATATCTGAAGGTATATTGAAGGTAGGATCTGCTAAGTTTATATTATTCGGAATACGTATAAGTTCGGCATTAATGTGTGTCGTGGGTAAACTGGATGTTATACGCTGGAGGACGAAACATTTTACCGTTGTAGAATAATTGTTTAATTTAGAACGCATAAGTAATTCGCATGAATAATTTGATTGTGTCACTGAGTGTGCGACACCTGAAATTTGTATGGTGGACTGTATCAAAGGCGCATTGATTCGTTTTTGTAACTTATCCGAAATAAAACAGTGTTGACTACCACTGTCCAACAGCGCTCGGGCTGAATGAAAACGTTTATTTCTATCGGCTATCAACACCAACGCCGTACATAACAAAACCGACTGGAACGCGCTGCCGCCGCCGGTACATTTATCTACACTACCATGGTAGGTACCTATAGATAGGGAATGCAACGCGGTCGACGACGACGCGCTCAGCTGATCAGCTGACGACCCGTTATTGCTATCCGATGTTAGGTGAAGCAGTGAGTTATGTTTATTTTGGCATTGTTTACAGGGACCGAAAGTGCAATCGGTAATTGAGTGTCCGGAACGCAAACAATTCCTACATAACTGTTTCTCGTCTACGATTTTGATTCTATCTTTAACAGTCAAATTCAAAAATTTAAAACACGCATAAATTGCATGCGTACCGTTACAAAGAGAACACTTAATAGCTTTATTTCTCGGTACATTTTTTGCTGCTACGGAATTATCAGCTGACACGTAGCTATGTGTATGTGTAGATGTATTGTGCTTTTGTGAAGTACCCTTTGTTTCACTCGATGCCGAATGTGATTTATTTTGCGACTTAGTTTGATTGGAACTTATTGAATCCAACATATCTGCCTTTTTTTTAAGAAATGAAAGAATATCGTTTAACTTTAACTTTTTATCGGAATTAGTATGAATCGTTCCCTTTACGATCTCCCACTCGCGCTCAGTAGCAGAATCGAGCTTTGATTGAACTAGGAAGATAATCAACGTATCCCATGTTTGGGTGGGTTCGCCTAGAGATGTAAGTGAGCGCATATTTCGCAAAACGGTATCTATTAGCTTCCTAATTTGTGAAGATGCTTCTAGTTTTATTAATGTCATATTAAACAATGCTTTTATACTCGTATGATTCTGAACTAATAGCCTAGTATTATGAAACCTGTTCTCCAATAACTCCCATGCGTGAATATAGTTTCTAGGCGTAAATTCAAAGGAACTAATTTACCTCTAAAGCTGTACCTGTCAACGAAGAACGCAAATAATGAAATTTCTGGATTTCGCCTAAGTCTGAACAGTTATGGATCATTGTTACGTATGCATGTTTAAACTCAAGCCAATCATCAAACCTTCCACTGAAAGTGGGTAGTTTTATTTCAGGTAAGGAGCGAAAACCGTTAATCTTAGGAACATTTGAACACTTGTTTCCAGTTTCTTCATTTTCGATCAAACCTTCAGCAATTGCCAAGGAAGAAAAATACATAGTTTCATATGACTGAACGTATTCACTGTTAGAATTGATATCTGAATCTGAACTTAATAACTCAATTTTGCTTTGGATTTCGTTAAATATTTTGAAATGATCTTGAGCTGCCTGCAATCTAAACTTAATTTCTCTTATTTGTTGTTTAGATGGACAGGTATCTTGAAACGAATCGAGATATTTTTGAAAAAGTGTTATTCTACCCTTCAAGTTTCCACGCTGTCGCCTAAGACCAGAAAGCTCATCGTCATCAACTCGCTTTTTTGTAGGGGAAGCTGGTAGACTTTTTGAAGGGACAGTTAATGTACTTTCACCACCCATCTTAAAGGCCTATGACAAAGAATAAGATAAGGTACTCACGGTTTTGATGCACTGGTATTTGTAACGGTCGCCACGCGATAAAATGAATTAATCTTCCTGTAAGTAATGAAAACGACACGATTTTAGCACAAACGAATAACGGGAAAGGAGTAGACGGGATCGAAGACCTGACCGTTAACTGAGGTGCTGATTCTGATTTGCTTTCGTCACGATGACTCGTACTTTTTCTGCAATGGACGCCAATCATCGACCACACAGCCCTGGGCTGGGCTGTGTGGTAGATGACGCCAATGGATTCTTCTACACAGCAAAAGCAGCAAATCCGGTTCGTAGGGCCAATGTTGTAGCTACGGGGATCTTCGGGTTCGTCTTCAATGAGTAGTACTAATTTGATATTTTACAGAAATACGTTTATTAACGAAATAAAAAATGGTATACATGGGTCGTCGTATCACACGTATATATAGGAACGATTAAAATGTTATAGTGGGGGGCAATCGATGCCGGGTGTCGACCAATTGTACGCTAGTTCCTTAAGCCGCCGTCACGTTCGCCGTCTTCAAACGCTGATAGATGGCGCTGCGAGTGTAGTTTGCGTCGACACATACATACATAGTCTCGAAAAACATTACCCTCCTTCCTTCGGCAGTCGGGTAAAAAGTAGAGTACCTAACACGTGAAAAATAATTCATCTCGGCTCTTGTATCCTTTCCGCTCGGAACTCTACCGCAGAAACCTTCGCTCACCTCGGGATACAACGTAGTGCCTCCAAAAGAATTCACCTTTTTTTCACTTGTTGGGTAATCTACTATTTTTTAAATATAGACCCTTCGAACTTACATAGACCTTTTGATAACACCGTGTGTTTCTGGTTACAGATAGTGGATGTGCAAGTGACACTGCACTGGTTCGAAATCGGGCGAGGCACTTCTGACTCCGTGGTCACCGCTGCAGTGGCGCAGTGTCTACGCAAGGTATAAATAAATAAATATTTTCCAACATTCTACACAACGCTATCTTGACCCATGGTAAGCTTAACTAGCTTGTGTTATGGAGTCTAGAATGCGGATAAACGTATTTAGATACAATTTTTTAGACCTCCACAACCCAAATACGATATTGAAGCATTGATATTGACGTAACGACTGTCATAGATGTTCGTATGGGAACCCGACGGCTTAACGTGCTCTCCGAGGCACGACCTAACCAATGCAAATAGCTATATTCATGCATACAAATATTTGCATTGAGCGGGGATCGAACCCAAGCTTCGTGCGTAGTGGCCGCGTTCATTACCGCTACGCCACGAAGGCTGTCGAATGAAGGCGTGATTGTAACATAACATAAACTCAAGCCTATATTCCCCGATCGGGGGCCTGAGGACGGTGAGTTGGCTGCTCATCGTCCTTACAGAAGCAGGCCCATGACGGCAGCGTGACGTGACGGACTCACGTGAAGCGGGATGATACCCGAAAACCCCCCATAGACGCGGGATAGCACCCGAACCACCCCCTAGACGAGGCTGCATTAAAGCCGTGGGTCTGTTGGGAGCCCTGGGACATCCTTCCGAGGGCTTACCCGGGGCTCCCAACTATAGGCTGCTGGGCGATACCGTGGGGGTTTTAGTCGGTAGGAGTCCGGCATAACATCCATGAAGGATTTGCCCCACGGTCAAAAAAAAAATAAAAGCCTATATTCCCCGAAGGGGTAGGCAGAGGTGCTAGCACCCACATTTCGCCAATTTATGTTTAGGTCCCAATGTAATAGGTGGCGAACCTATTGCCATTAACCGGGCACTTATAAACCCGCGATAAATATACACATAACTTCGAAAAGCACCGAAAAGTCATTGGTGTATGCCATGGTAAACCTGGGATCGAACCCGAGAACCTCGTCTCAGCAGTCCATTACCCAAACCACTAGGCTGTAGTAGATTGTATGTATGTATAATTAAATATCACTTCCTACAGGTGTTCGAGACGTCGGAGGCAGTTCTGCTAGAGCCCCTCATGTCTATTGAAGTGGTGTGTCCGGAGAGTCACTCGTCGCGAGTGATAGCCGACCTGACTCGCCGGCGGACACAGATCCAGCACATACAAATACGACAACAGAATAAGGTGAGGGATCGGCGCACATTACAGTTACATGAGGTATACCAGCAAACGGCACATACAGAGAGGAGGTGGGCTAAGTAATACAGAGAGGAGGTGACCTAAGTAATGTACAGAGGAGGTAGCCTAAGTATAAGTGTCGGTAAACTTAGTGAACAACGCTCCAACTCCACCTTCGGCTTTGCACCTCGACTCACAGTCTCTTTTAGTCGGTTCGAGTCTGACATAACCTCCTCCCCCCTCCTCCGAAGGGGGTATCCGCGAAGCTAAGCGTCCACTTACTCGAACCGCACGCTACGCATTATTATGCTTTGTATAGAAAATCGAACAAGTGCGTCCACCTAGCCGCATCGTACGGCTCGCACTTTATATACTTAAAAAATCTATGCGTAATAAAGCGTTGTGTGCGGTGCGTGTAGGTGGACACTAGTCTTTAGAGTCCTATCGCTTTAATCCTGTACACAGAATTTCATGAATTCTTTAATAGTACAACACCTTCTCTCTGCATTTGTTGTTTGATTCGAATACATTACCAGTATGCTACTAGTTTCGAACTTGTTGAAAATTATAACCAGTCATGCCACGTGTGGGCATCTCTAGTTTCCATGACACTTCCTCTTTCTACCCGGAGTTTGTCAGATAACAGTCGCTCTCATAAAAGCCAAGATAAACAAATAAATTTATTCTCTTTACTAGCTGCTGACCGCGGCTCCGCCCGCGTGGATGTCGATTATCGCGACCAAACATGGATAAAAGATACATATATTATTGTACTCCATAAAAGCATTATAAGAAAAACAATTTTATACAAATGTATAATGCACAGTTATTTCTCAAGCTCTAATCTATCCCTGCGTTAAATTCCATGAAAATCGGTTCAGAGGTTTACAATATCGATGATTGAAAGGCTTAAGGGCCATAAAAGATAAGGCTAATTGACAGCAAAAGTATAGATTTTTGAAGTGCTTTAGTATATTTTTTCTATAAAAACTCAATGTCGCTTGTACCTTTATGCTTTCAACCTTATTTGCCTTTTTTGACAAGCGTCGGTAGCTTAGTGGTTAAGGAGTCGGCCTTACGATCGAGAGGTCCCGGGTTCGAATCCTGGCCATTACACTACCGACGTGAACCCACTCCTAGCACAAGCAATATAGCTTAGTTGGAGGGGTTAGAAGGAAAATTAGTAATTTCAGTAGCTAATATTCTTTTTTTAAATAAAAAAACAATTATAAATAAAAATATACAACCGTCGATATTAGTGTGGATTTACCGCCGTTCCCAATAACATATTGATAGTTAAAGATGAATCGCATCTACGGATAAAGTGCTCGGCTGTTTAAATTCAATACATAGTAACTCCTATTTCACACCAATTTCGGAAAATAATATTATACCGCGATGCGCTTCCCGCAAAAAAATCAGTTACCATGTTTTGAATTTAAACAGCCGATACGTCAAATTTGACTGTTGCGATCTATCTTTAACTGTAAGTATGTTTTTTTTTGGAGCAGAATATGCTGTACCTACTAGTTCTAAGACAATCTCTGTAACCATATTCGAAGCAAATAAATGATTGAATTTAATTGAATTGAATTGGGAACGGCCGTTAGTGAATCTTAGGCTATCACCCAGATGATGAAGATTCTCTCGTCTCCCGCAGGTGGTGGACTGCCTAGCCCCCTTGTCGGAGCTGCTAGGCTACTCCAGCACCCTCCGGTCCCTCTCCTCAGGCCTGGCCTGCTTCACCATGGAGTTCCACTCCTACCAGCAGATGTCGGCCTATGATGAAGAGAAGGCCATCAAAAGTGTCACAGGATTTTAGTCCTGGTGTGTGATATTAAAGTAAAACCAACGAAGCGAGAGAAAAAAGGTAAACAAAGTTTCAGCGTTTCCAAACTTTTTTTTATTTGAAATTGATTACGTATCACTTCAAGCGCGTTCCAGGCAGGAATTAAATTACTCATAAGATGGCGGATCTGACAGTTTAGAACCGCTGTGCTGACAGCTTTCCTGTACTACGAAATACGCAAGGACAGCTGTCGCTCGGCCATTGTCGCGTACGTGTGACATGTGCGACAAGGACAGAGAAAAAAATCGCTAGTTATCGCAACGTAACTCAGTAATGGTCACTTTGTTTACCTTGTTTCTCTCGTCTCGTTGGCTTTACTTTATAGGACTTTATCGACATTTAGACTCAGAAGTCAGAGATAAGGTGTTCGATTCCAGTTCAGTACAAATATTTGTAGGTATTTTTTTGTTAATACTGTAAGTGCTAGTAATTGGGTATTTATCCTAAAGTTAAAATGAATTATCTAACTGAGCTTATTAAATTAAGAATGGTAAAAGAGCGGTAAAAATTGCGTCGGTTCTTATTTAATAGTTTTTATTTATTTTTAATCATCCACCCAACCTATAATATAACTGATTTGAGTATTAAATTTTATGACGTCACTAAATCTTTTTTCATACAAGTTACCTAACTTCATGAACCTTTATACTAACTGGACTGCGCACTATGAACAGAAAAACGAGCCGAAAGAGAGGTTCCAAAGTAGTAGTGCGTCTCTTTCTAATAGTTTTAATCATGTTTTTATTGGTTTTTATTACAAACAATGTTGCCGCAAAAGAATTTTGAAAGGCTACCAATGTCACTCTCATAACATTTAAAATAAAAGTATTACTTTGTACAACTTCATAATACTTTGTACAACTTCATAAAAGATGGTCAAACCATTGTATATTGATAGTTTAAGTATTTTTATGCAAAGTTTCATCACAAAAACATAACGCACAAATATATGCAAAATTAAAAAAAATTACCATTTACAACCAAAAAGAATTTACATTTACTATGGCAAGTTGTTAGACAGGGACAGACTACTACTTTTTGGCTGTCTCGCTCGGCTCGATTTTTCTACTTTCACCGAGACGATGAAAAATGTACCTTATGTCATTACAGTTGGGTGTAAATTTGTAATTATTGTATTTTACAGTACGCAATCCAGTTAGTATATAGATTCATGCCTAACTTATCGTTTTGACGTTTAGTAAAAAGTAACTCATTTGACTAGTCAGTAGAATACCCAATTGAAATTACTAGAATTCTCGTATAGCACCAGCTGAGCTAAACTACTTTTTTTTTTGTTTTAATAGGTTGTGTTAGGTTACCTAACCTAACCTAACCTATCACGTCGGTAGTGTAACGGCCAGGATTCGAACCTGAAAGCTCTCGATCGTAAGGTCTTCTTAACTAGTTCAATAATATATGTATATTCGCATTGGTCTGCATATTTCTATGTGTAATATAAATGTATTTACAGAAAATGTATCTAAGTTATCTAGTTTCTAAAACCGATATTAAAAGCTTAATATTTTCTAGAATATTTATTTATTATAGAACGTTAATTACGATGCATAAATGAAATCTATTGTAAAAGTTGATAAGATAGTCGTATGGGAGAACCATAGTAAGCAAAAAGATATCTCAGCTTACTCTTTTTGTCGTACGGGATCCTCCTCAGGGGAGCGGACATGTATGTCAGTAACCGATTAAAACCGCACGTCGCCTCGGTACTTCAGATGCCGGGGTATAAGATTGTCAAAGATACGATTATATCCCTCGAATATCTCCATTTTGAGATGACATCTTCGGAATACATCGGGAAAAAGAAGGACTCAAGTGGGACTTGAACCCACGACCTTTCCCTTACAGGGGGAATGCTAAAGACGCATATAAAGAGAAGGGAAATTTGAAATGATTCAGATGTGACTCAATAGCTCAGTTAGAAGAGCATTCCCCCTGTAAAGGAAAGGTCGTGGGGTCAAGACCCACTTGAGTCCTTCTTTTTCCCGATGTATTTCGAATTTTAAAGATAGCATAATAAATTCAATAAAAAAATCATTCAAATGACATCTTTGGGTCTGTGAACCAGTGTCCCCGGGAAAAAATGGGGGAAATGGTGCCTACCTTAACGCAAAACTGAATAATTAAGTTATTTATTTGACGACGGTGATGATGATGAGATACTTTACAGCCTCTGTGGCGTGGCGGTAGTGCACGCGACTGCCACGCAGGAGGCGCGGGTTTGATTCCCGCTCAGTGCAAATATTTGTATGCATGAATATGGCTATTTGCATTGGTCTGGGTGTTCCCATGTATAATATGTATATAAGTATGTTTATCCGCATTCTAGATTCCATAACACAAGCTATAAAAGCTTACCATGGGTCTAGATAGCGTTGTGTAGAATGTTGTGGAATATTTATTTATTTTACTTCATTTTTAAATTCAAACAGGTAAAAAAAACACAATGATAGTGTTGCTACATTTATTGGTACATCAGTATTCCACTTGTAAATAATAAAACTTACAACAATTTGATTACTTATTTTATTGAAGATTTCCCATCATCGACATCAATTTTGAGATATTGGAACATCACTACGAACACAAGAATACAAGCTTCAAGGACAATCTTATTCCTGGATGGACCTCACCACTGCGTTAATTTTTTGGTAATGGCGCCTGAAAATAAAACCATAATATGATTTAAGCGGGGCGTGAAAAGGCATCTGATGAGGCCAAGCTGAGTGCCACCATTATTAACATGGTTACATGTTTGCGATGGTGGCCCTCTTTCCGAGACTTTGTCTTTAGTTTAACATCAGGCGAGGTGAAGTCAAATTGACGTGTCCTAAAAAGAAAAAGCTACTATACCAGTATAGCTTAACTAACCTATCTCCAGTTTTACTCTACCGATTGTGATTAAACTTGCGCAAGATTATAAGGCCCGTATTCTAGAATGACACTGATCCTGAATCACGACTTATCTGAGGACAGATTGTATACACAGATTGTTAGTTTGAATACGGGCCTAAGTCTGGCCAAGCCCTTGTAACAAAATCTACATCAAAATCCCTTCAGTAGTTGGTGCGTTCATCGCGAACAAACAGACAAGAATTCGTAAACTAATTAACGGACGAGACTCGTGCGCAGACTTTCATTTGAAAGTTGGGTTAGATGGCAGTCACATCCATAAAAACCGTATCCAGGCAATCTAGGAGAAAGGATAAGCAGACGCGAATGCCTCTGATACAACTAGAAACAACGTTAAAAAATTAATAAGCATTATAACTGGCCATAGCCATATACTAAACATAGCCTATGTTCTTTTTCAAGGTCTAATCTATACCAACACCAAATTTCCTCAAAATCGGTTCAGTGGTTTAAGCGTGAGAGCGTAACAGACAGAGTTATTTGCGCATTTATAATATTAGTACATATGGATATCTGTGGGAATACTAAAGTAGTACCATTTTACTTGCACTCTTTGTGCACGCAAACGGGTGAGAGCAAAATAGTATTACTTTAGCGGCTACATAAACCTCGTGCCAAATGGATGGAGAAAAAGGTTGTTGACCGAATTGACCTTACGACCAGTTCGGACCGGTTACTTAGGGGTTGTAACCATTTTTCACACTGTAGCGAAACCGACTGCAGCGCCACCACGTGGCGCCCGCGTGAAACATTATTTTTGTAACACAAAAGCACTACTTTTAATACGATATTTACTGCAAACATTATTCTCAATCGATCTGGCACGGCCTATAGTTCTATGCGTTCCTTCTATGTTATTATTTTAGTCTGAGATGAAGCAGTTGACGGGTGGTGGTGTTACCATGAAAAGGTTCTCGAGCTCGTCCTTGAGCGTCTCGTGCCTGAAGGACACGCGCACGTCGGGCACGTTGGTGTGCGTGATGTCGTTGCCCTCCGGGCCCTCGCGCATGTACTCCGTGCCCAACCAACGCTGCTTCGACTGTGGACAGTTGCAAATATACTTAACAGTTCAGTTTTATGACTATTCAATGGCAATTGCTTTTTTAAATAAGTACTACATACTCTACTGGAAACTGACATACTACTAACTGTATAGGTATCCGACCAAAATCTTTGGTATCCAAGTCAACCTTAACTATAGGCAGGTTGATTAAGGGACGAAGTTCTACCTAAGGGGCCCCTTACTCCCTTAACCCTCTCCTCCCACCTCCACCCACCTACTTCTGCCTAGGTGACAACATCCAGATCACTCCATTTCAGGAGACTACCACAGATGTTAGGCCATTCACACGCTTATAGCCCTGAATATGAACACAGGAACAAACCCATCATTATATCAGCCACACGTAGTCCACTGCTGAACATAGGCCTCTCCCATAGACCTCCAGAATGACCGATCTAAAGCAGCCCGCATCCAGAAACAAACCCAGAAACAAAAAATATCAATAACAACTAGCACTTGATCTCTTACGAAGATGTCATTAGCACATTGAACACGTACTTCGTGTGAGAATCCCGACATAAGGACAGAGTTCATCGCCAGCTCGCACATGTCACACGAGCTGAACTTCCACGCCTGTGCTGCGATGCCGTATTCCTCCATCAGCGCCTCCTGGGAACCACATTGTAATTTTTCCATTGAAGTGATGGATGATGGAAAATATATCTATAACAAATAACCTGTAAGTTTGTGGTGCACCTGTTACCCACCCACGAGGCTCTGACGCAGGCATTCTACTCAGGTTTGAGAGGGCCGACGGCATCAGTCGCACCCAGAAATTAACTACCGAAGCAGCGGCTCATCTTGTCACAAATGTTAAATAAAAAGTACAATGGTCGGATCTTTCCCTTTACTTGTAAAATGCAGTTTAGATGTGGTAAAAGCTTGTGGACCTCAGACTCCAAAGAGAAAACTATTGGATGCACCTGGAACATTCCTAGATCACTGATGTATAATGTCGGTGAAAGTGTTATGAGGCTTACCTTCGTGTAGTGGAACTGTAACGGATCATCAGTGCTGAGTGTGACTCTCAGTCCTCGTGCGAAGAAGTCCGGCAGCGGATTGCGATGGTAGTTGAGGAACAGCGAGTTATTGGAGAGGGGTGACATGGCGATGAAGATCTGCGACAGGTAGTAGATGTATTGCATCACCGGATACTGTGGAAACAATCACGGAATTTGTAAGTTCACTCCATCCTAAATACAATCTTATGTTTAAGAAAATTCATCTTTTAGGTGTCTACTGATCCTTCCCATAATGAAGGTCTTCTGTAGGTGGGCTACACTCGTCTTCAACGTATGAACAGCTTACCACCTCCACCCGTGAATCACAGCTTGCAAAGGCCAGTGTTTTTTTTATAGTGCGAAATATCCCCACGGATACCACCCCCACGGAGCTGGTAGAAGTGGCTATGTCGGACTCGAACCGACTAAAACGCACGCCATCTTGGGTCCTTGGTTGCTGGAGGTGAGATTGCCAAAAGCCAGTGTAAGCATCATACAATTTTTTTTTCTGAATGATTAGTTTCAGGAGGTAGTGTAGCAGGATTGCCGCTCTAATATGGAGCTGAATGGCTTAGAAACCAGGCACCATTCTTGGGTCTTCTCTTGAGAAGACCGCACAATTGCATAGTGTTTCTTTTGCTGACGAATTGGGAACTTCAGGTCTGAAAAACCTCTTTGTACCTTTCTCAGCATGAGGCCGTGTGAAATGTTCTCAGCCAGCAGGAACCCACAACAGAGATGCGATGAGGAGCCTGCTTCGCCACAATGAGGACGCAGCACGAACGTGTTTAGGCCTTGTTCTCTGAAACATTGTGCAGAAGTTACAGGTTACTTTGGTAGGTATTGGTTGGATATTCACATGTCACATATTTATGAAGGCACTTGTTGGTAAACTTGCCTAATTCGTACCCCTTAAAGGAAAACAGTCATATTTTCAAAATTAGTCAAGAAAATCTGTATTTTCTTTGAAAAAATGTTTATTTAGGAATCCTTTTGTTATAATCATAGTCACCTTTAACATAAATCTTATAAACTTTTTGGAAATTATCAATTTTTAATAAAATTAAAAAAGTACGATTTACGACCATTCATCTTAAATCGTACTTATATATTCTTAAATCGTACTATGAGATCTATTCATTGGTTTACAGTTGAGATTTTAATATTTCTTAATGGATAAAGTGGATAATAATGTTAAAACATAATATCAAGTGTTAGACATTAACACTTATCAAATGTCTTCGCCTATTCTTTACATTTGTAATCTGTGGTTTTTTACAGATACCCGCGCAGAGTTCATGTACCCATTCCTCACATTGAGTACATTATATTTGTATCATACACATACTTCCTTTTATATCCTCTTCGCATATGTTACAATATTAGCTATAATTTCCATATTTTTTTTGTTTTTATTTTTATTTTCTTTTTGTGTCGTTTTGGTAGTTTTATTCATCTTTGCACTAAGGTTCTTCGTTACGGTCTTTTTCTTTGATTCTTCTATTTAGACTTTCTGTGATGATGAGAGCACCCGTAGTTTTACTTTTTATGCCTTTTACATTTAAATTATATGCATCAATTTATAGTCAACGGATTCTTTGGAAACTTTTATTCCTACGAATATTTGTACGAAATAGGCGCATGAGTCGAAGAAACTTTAAAATTACCGCCAAAAATAATGTCTACAAATACGTGCTTAGGTTTACGTCTTAAGAAATCGTGAATGCATAAATACAAAATAAATACATAGATAAATTAAAAAAGATAGAATTTGAAGTATGCTCTTACGAATTATATAAAAATAATAGAGAAATAGTAGACAAAAACTTATTTTTTCAATATTTCTGTTGTTAAAAGCGCGCCGGCGTATATCTTTCAGATGGTAATATGGCCGAGTAATGTTTACATTTTTTGTCACTAGAGACGCTGATGGCTATTACCGATATTGAGATATAAGCAAGGTACGATTTAAGCGCAAGTACGATTTAGGCAAGTTTACCCTATACCTACTTTTGAGCAAGCGTTACCCATCAACCTTTAATAGTGTGCTCGTCTGCTACTTTAATGCTATAATAAGTATAATAGGATAGTGCCCAGTCTTTTGTTACAATCGAGGTTATGAAAAAACCTCAGCATACAATTTTCGATTCTCCTACATCTCTTTCTAGGTTTTTTGGACAAAATAATTTACATTATTACGGAATAGGTGTGTAGTGGAGGAAACATACAACACTTATATATACGTTGTTCTAGAAATAAATGATCAGTCTTATTTCAGCATTCGTTTGTTTCATTTGTCTATCCCCGACATTACATGGCGACCCTGCCAGGCCTTATTTGGTCGACGCGTTTCATATAAGGATAGCGAACAAATTTGATCCGCATAGTGACAAGATGATGTACTACGAAGTGCAATTGTGTTCAATCCAGACGTGCATTAACTATAAAGGTACAATATGGGTGGCAGTCAATCAACTGAAAAAGAGCCAGTAATTATTGCGCAGAATTCGGCGGGAGGCCAAAATTCCGCATCCGTGGAACAGCTGATGTTCCATGTCAGCACGACAAATATCATTTTAGCCGTAATCGCTCTGGTTTTGGGGCTCGTAGTTTTGGTTGTGGCCTACCGCATGTATAGAAGGTGCCACAAAAGGATGGTGGAGCAGCACGCCAATAACATAATTTTCCGGAGATACGCCAGTGTTATTCGCGGTCGGCGTAACAATTTAGACCTTGAAGAAGGCATCAGTGGCGAAAAACCGCGTAAAATGTAGTGCGTAAAGTGCGTATTCAAAAACATACAGTGCGCGAAATGATACGAAGTGCGAAAATACGTATTAGTGAGCATAATTATTTAACCATATTTTATCTGGTCTTTAAGAACACTAAGTGTTAATTATTAATACTTAAAGGGTATCATGTTACATCGCGCGCCGCTAGAATCGGGTTACCTACCGTGCTAGATTGGTATATGTATTAAGTTTCATAAATTTATTATGTTTATATTCATTCATTCATTAAGGTGACCTTTGATGGCAGAAAATTTGAGAGAATTGTATGAAGGATTACTGTCGATTAGGACTTATTTAATAAAAATTGGTCCCAATAGGCGACAAGAAAAAATATGCCATAAAAAGTTAAGCGAAGCTGACATTTTATATGACCAGTATAGCAATTACTTAGAAGAGATAAGTATACAAAGAGCATTCAAAGAAAAGGTAGAATTAGAATTAATTAATACATTGTGCGGCAAAATTGACAAATTGTATTCTGAAATAGTTGAACTGTGTCAAAGTAAGCCTATAGAGTACACCACAACAATGGCGAAATTTGACCTAAAAATTGCGCTGAGCTTATTACCAGTGATGAATGATAGCGAATTAATTACTAAGCAATTAATAGACGGAATAGAATATTATGACTCTGTTTTAGAAGATGCGTCAAAAGCTAATTTAATACAATTTGTTTTGAAAAGTCGTTTATCCCAGTCGGCTAAATTAAGATTAGCATCAAATTATGCCAGTGTCTCTCAATTACCTACTTACGGATATGAAATTACATCTTTTACCTAAAAAGTCGTTTACGGCCATACAAAGTAAATTGCAGTCTTTGAGACAAAATGAGAAATCTGTATCGGACTTTGGTCAGGAAATATCCAACCTATTCGTTGATCTGACGATTTCCCAATCCGAAGGGCAGAGTGATAGTTATGATGTATTAAAACAAATAAATGAAAAGCTTGCAATTAAGTGCTTTGCTGATGGATTGAGGAACCGTAGGTTAAGCACGATTATAGCAGCTAGAAACTATAATGCGTTAAATGACGCCATACAGGCGGCTATTGACGAAGAAGTTTCGTCATCCGCCAATTCTTCGGATATTCTAACAATGCGCAAACATAATAATGGGTCAAAATATAACAATTACAGAGGTAACCAAAGAGGGTTTTATTCGAATCCGCACTCTAGAGGCAGAGGTTCATATACGAGGAGACCTGGCCAGCCTGCACAGCAACATAGGGCTCAAGGGAGCTGGACACGTACGCAGCGAGGTCGTGGACGTGGATCTCGAGGTAGGTTTAATCAGAATAATTCTTATAATAATAGGAATTCTCAAAGGAGTGGTAATGTTCATGTTATCACGAGTGATAATAATTCCGGCAGTTCCAGCACTGAGAGAGTAGCTGAGGAAAATGTACAGCAGTTTTTTCGAGGCTAATAATAAATTTATTTTTTCATACAATAACTCCTTAGTAACTAGGTTATCCTTAAATAGTAAGGAATATTCTTGGCTAATTGACACCGGAGCATCGATCTCCGCTGTAACTTACGATTGCATCATCCAACAAAACATTCCTTTGCATAAATGGAAGACCACTATAAATGGTATTGGGGGCAAAGTAGAAACAATTGGATACTCTTACCTGCCGTTGATGACGCAAGATTATGTTTTTAATCATAAGTTTTATGTTTTTAAACACTTGCCATGTAAGGCTGATGGCATTATCGGGTATGACTTTTTAAATAAGTTTAGGGCATGTCTAGATTTGAATTATAAACAAATGCATTTATATACTTTATCTAATAATAAATTAGTTTTGCAATTAAATAGTCAAGTTAAGCAATTATTCAACATTCCATCTCGGTCGGAATCCATACATTATTTAGATACGAGCGTGAATGAAGAGTGTGTGGTTTGTGCAGCAGAATTGCAAGAGGGAATCTTCATGGCCAGTACGGTAGTTACACCAGTTAATGGGAAAATACCTATACGAATATTAAACACGACTGAAAGCAACTTAACATTAAATGAAGTTAATCCAGTTATACATAAGTTAAGTAACTATAATTTATGCACGTTTGACAGTTGTCCGCGAGGTTCAGAACGCGTTAAAAGCTTATTGTCAACTCTTAATTTAAAAGATTTGAATTTAGAAGAGAAGATTTCCATTCAAAATTTATGCGCTAAGTATGCCGATATTTTTTTCTTGCCGGGTGATAGTCTAACGACCACACCCATATACAGTCACAAAATAAAATTAAGAGAAAATGTGGATACTGTATATGTCAAACCGTACCGCCTGCCTCATTCACAAAAAGGCGAAATCGACAAACAAATTAAGGACATGTTGTCTCAGGGAATAATAGAGCCTTGTGCAAGCGAATGGTCCAGTCCCGTACTGTTAGTACCAAAAAAGGTTGATCCCACAGGACAGAAAAAGTGGCGGTTAGTTATAGACTATAGGAAATTAAATAATAGCATTCAAGATGATAAGTTTCCACTTCCAAACATAACTGATATCCTCGACTCTCTTTCGGGGTGTATTTATTTCACTCATCTAGATTTATATCAAGGGTTTTACAACGTCAATTTAGAAAAAGAAAGTAGGAAATATACAGCCTTTTCCTCGGGGCAGTATCAGATGACTAGAATGCCGATGGGTCTCAAGACGAGTCCAAATTCCTTTTCTAGAATGATGAATATAGCTATGGCCGGTTTAACTTATGATAAATGTTTAGTTTATTTAGATGATTTAATTGTTTATGGTAAAAATTTAAATTCAGCGGTCAAAAATTTAGTTGACGTGTTTGAACGATTACCAAAAACTAATTTAAAATTGAATCCCAGTAAATGCGATTTTTTGAGGAAGGAAATGTTGTATTTGGGTCATGTAATATCATCAGAAGGTGTCTTACCTGATCCCGAAAAATTAAATGCCGTAGGAAATTATCCTGTTCCTCAAAATTCTGACGAGGTCAAACGATTCGTTACTTTTGCTAACTATTATAGAAAATTTATAAAAAATTTCGCTGAAATCGCACAACCCTTAAATAATCTTTCAAAGAAGAATATTACTTTCAAGTGGACTAGTAATTGTCAAAATTCATTTGATTTATTAAAACAAAAGTTAACTTGTCCACTTGTACTTCAATATCCCGACCTGTCACCTGAAAATATATTTATTGTTCAAACCGATGCATCAGGGTATGCAATTGGTGCCTTTCTAGCCAATCAAAATGGAAAGCCAGTGGCTTATGCTAGTAGAACTCTAAACAAAGCGGAAAAGAATTACCCGACAATCGAGAAGGAATTACTCGCTATTGTCTGGGCGATAAAACATTTCAGACCGTACCTATATGGTCGAAAATTTCAAATATTAACCGACCATAAGCCATTAGTTTATTTATTTAATATTAAGGATCCATCTAGTAGGCTACTGAAATTTAGAATTATGTTAGAAGAGTATGATTTTTGTGTTGAATATGTGAAGGGCTCGGACAACGCAGCTGCAGACGCATTGTCCCGAGTATCCTTAACATCAAAAGATTTAAAAGAGATGCATGAGAGTGTTATAAACGTCCTTACTAGGGCACAAAAGAGGGAGTTAGATAGTGGGCAGGACAGTTCGGACCCTATAGTCATTACGGACGACTGGTCTGATCAGCCAAGCGTCGTGGAGACTCATAGTAAGCCGAAGCTGTCTGTTGAACTCAAATTCATAACAAATAAGACTTTATGGAAATTGAGAAAGGAAAATTTGATAGAAACTGAGAGTGAGGAATTTATATTTGTACCGAAAAATATGGTAATATACATGAAACCAGAATCTCGATCGCAACTCACGCCAGGCGTATTTGTGAGAGAACTGGAAAAGTTTTGTAGAAAGCTAGGAATAACTGAATTATATTTTCTTAAAAATGAAAATAATGGTACATTCATTAAAAAGTTAGTGGAGGAAATAAAAAATATAACTACATGGTCCGGTCCACGACTTTGCATATTAAAAGATGTAGTCAAAATAGAAGACAAGGACGAAAAAAGAGTTATCTTAAATGACTTTCATATGTTACCTACGAGTGGCCACGCAGGTATCAGACGAATGGTCAATAACATTAAGAAGTACTATTTTTGGTCAGGCATCGAACGAGATGTTACTGAGTTTGTAAGTAAGTGTGATCAGTGTCAAAAACAAAAGCACTCGGTTCGTATTCGAGAACCCATGGAAATAACTTCCACTGCCCATTCCGCTTTCGAGAAAATTTATTTAGATGTGGTAGGACCGATAGATACAGATCAGCAAGGTTACTCATACATATTAACACTTCAATGCGAATTATCGAAATATATTGAGGCATATCCCTTAACCACAAAAACCAGCACTGAAGTGGCAAACAATTTCGTATGTAATTTTATTTTACGTCATGGGATTCCTAGAGAAATTGCTACCGACAGAGGATCCGAATTTATGTCAACAGTCATGCAAGAAACTTGTAAATTACTTCACATAAATAAAATTAACTCCACTGCTTATCGACATGAGAGCATAGGCGCGCTCGAAAATGCTCACAAACATTTAGGAAGTTTTTTAAGAATACAAGCAGGTAGACATCCTGAATCGTGGAGCAATTGGTTGCCATACTGGTGTTTTAGCTACAACACTTCCGTCCATACGGAAACTAAGTATACTCCCTTTGAACTAGTATACGGCAAGAAATGTACTTTGCCGAGCAACCTTACAAAAAATGTAGATCCACTTTATAATTACAGTAGCTATCCCCTAGAACTGAAATACCGACTACAGGTATCTTCAAAGGAAGCTCGAGATAATTTATTACAATCTAAGTTAATTAGGAAATTAAAATACGACTGCACTATGAATCCTATTCATTATAAGGAAAATGACCTAATATTAATAAAAAACGGGAGCGCCTTATTTCGTAGAAAGAAATTTCATAGAATTTCATTTTACAGAAAATGTTTCATATAATATTTGGTTCTTATATTTTTATTTCGAATATTATTGTTTCAAAGACAATTTACCACAATGAATCACTTTTCACAGAAACACAATTTAATGAATTTTTTTTCACATATTTTTGTTTAACATACTTATCAAACTGCAGAATTATTATTTAAGGAATCTTAAAAACAACCACTAACCACCATCTATTTCAAACAGTAAAATTTAGATACATTTTTTTTCCCGATTGCTTGTAGTAATTTAGGGAGCGCCTTATTTCGTAGAAAGAAATTTCATAGAATTTCATTTTACAGAAAATGTTTCATATAATATTTGGTTCTTATATTTTTATTTCGAATATTATTGTTTCAAAGACAATTTACCACAATGAATCACTTTTCACAGAAACACAATTTAATGAATTTTTTTTCACATATTTTTGTTTAACATACTTATCAAACTGTAGAATTATTATTTAAGGAATCTTAAAAACAACCACTAACCACCATCTATTTCAAACAGTAAAATTTAGATACATTTTTTTTCCCGATTGCTTGTAGTAATTTAATTAGATAATACCCCGACTCGGATAGGTTAGGTTAGAAGGCTAAGGCGAGAGCGAAGCGAAGCGGAGCTCTCGCCTTAGCCTTCGTGGTTATTTTTTTTTTAAACCACCCAGAAAATATCTTTGCGCAAATAAGTTTTATATGAAATAACCAATATAAAAAAGAAGAATATTTGATTTGTTATTCTATGAAATGATTATTCTAACATTAAAATTTAGGTGAAACAAAAGTCAATGATTTAAAAATCTTTAAAGTAAGTATTATGTATATTGATTATTCTATGAAACGAAATTATGCGAAACATTTTCTGTAAAACGAAATTATATGAAACTTTTGTCTATAAAACAACGCACACCCAGTAATTTAATTAGATAATACCCCGACTCGGATAGGTTAGGTTAGAAGGCTAAGGCGAGGGCGAAGCGAAGCGGAGCTCTCGCCTTAGCCTTCGTGGTTATTTTTTTTTAAACCACCCAGAAAATATCTTTGCGCAAATAAGTTTTATATGAAATAACCAATATAAAAAAGAAGAATATTTGATTTGTTATTCTATGAAATGATTATTCTAACATTAAAATTTATGTGAAACAAAAGTCAATGATTTAAAAATCTTTAAAGTAAGTATTATGTATATTGATTATTCTATGAAACGAAATTATGCGAAACATTTTCTGTAAAACGAAATTATATGAAACTTTTGTCTATAAAACAACGCACACCCATAAAAAACGAAACTGGTAATAAGCTAGCCAATGTTTATTTAGGCCCGTTTACTGTTATAAAAGATTTATCACCCAATGTACAAATCTCTAGAGATGGGAAAATCGACATTGTACATAAAAATCGAACTAAATTATATGTTCCAAACAATTAAATAATGTTTTATCATGTACTTAATTATGTCTAACTTGTTAAAGTTGTAACCTTGGTTGGTACTTTAGTACCTACAAACTTATGTACTCGTAATACTTTTGTCATCTAATTAATATTATATTTTGTCACCAATTTATTGTTTTAGCTAATAGGTTTGATGTTATTGTAACAAAACATCTATTTACTCAATATTATGTTATATGAAATTATATAACCATGTTTACTACGTTGAAATGACTTATTCAATCATGTGTATTGTACTCACTGTTAATCACTGTTAATAATTATGTTTATTGAATAAAAAAAAATTGTAATTTTATTTTATTTCAACCTCCGTGGGAGATGTAGTGGAGGAAACATACAACACTTATATATACGTTGTTCTAGAAATAAATGATCAGTCTTATTTCAGCATTCGTTTGTTTCATTTGTCTATCCCCGACATTATTATATTATTATATATATATTACCAGGCGATTGAAGCCTGCATTCACAACCCAGGATGTCACTTCAGCTGATAGTAGTACGTCACCTTCACCACAATCAGTCACCACATGTAAACATTCTGATGGTCTGTTACTCTAGTTGCTTCAAAAGACTACCAATATTGACTGAAGAGCGTGGAGGGTGACATGATTGCCCATGGTCTCAATACTATGGACGCCCAAGACGTGTGAAGTGGAGGAGGAAGAGCCGGAAGGCTGATACTGAGCTCCAAGGTCATCTTAGCCTCGGATGCAATCAGGAAAAAATATCTCCATGAGGATAATGACTGAAGAGTTTGAAATGTACTAACTTTCTAATCTGGTTGAGCACGGTCATGTTCGCGAACATATAGTACAGGTAGTAGCCGTACGGAGGGTTCACTTCATCATCCCACTCCTCAGGGCTCTTTAGATTCTCCATTAATGCCGCGTTGCCTGGCTTCGACTCATCGTCCACGCTGTCGAACCCGATCACGTGCTGATGAGAAATAACATGAGTAAGGTTAGTAGATAGTTATGGAGTACCTAAGTAGACTGATAGCGGTGTCAGGGGAAGCTTGTGTCCGGGGTAAAAGTGGTTCTGTAGGTCGTCTCGTGATTGGGCCAGGATACCTGCGCAACTAACAGGAGGCAGGTTTTCTGGGACCCCTATAAACTTCTTTATTCCTTCACTGTTGTCAGCATTAAATTGTAGGTGCCTGAGCAAGTAATTCACATATTCTTGCCTGTGCAGGTTAAAAAGGTAGGTAGAGATTTTCGCCAACTTTGATTTTCGGTCTCACTTTACAGTGGGCGAACCTATTGTCTTCAAGCGGGCACTTTTTCATAGACTGTATTTATTATCAGATGGAGAACAGACTCATCTCTTAGTCACCTTCTACAAAACCCCGGGAATTCATGGGGTGGCCCTATTCTAATCTACCAGGCCATTCAACATTCAACCACAAAATTAATATATAAAATTACCATTAGAAACTTATTCAGTTCAGGGTTTTTGCTAGGATTGATAGACACTTCGAACAGCGGGTCAAACAGGTTGCTCATGAACTCTTGGAAGTTCTTCAGCAGCTTCTTGTAGCGGTAGATATCACTGAGGAAAAATGGACATATTAGTGCTAAGAACATGGAAAAAAACACAAGAATTAAACTAATCTTACCCAGGTGAACTGGAGATATTCAAATAGGAGCGATTGATAAATTAATTACGTGTTCCATGTGATAAATTTCAGAATCCAGAGTAGTATGTGTGCCAAGTTTCGGCTAAATAACCAGTGATAGTACATTCGACTGCTACGCCGTGGGTGCGGGTATGATCCCTGCTCAATTCATTCTTTCTTTCTTGGAGAGCTCATTACGGCGATGGTGAGGTTTGCTATATGAACATCTATACCAGTCCAGACCAGGGGAAATTAATGAAATGATCTCCCCACACTAGGATTAATCCGATCAACGGCGTTCCTACTGGCAGACACTTGATCCATCTGATAAATCAATAAGAAGGAGTAGACCAGGATATTACGAATATATCAAAAGTATCTACTAACTAGAGCCTTGGTACTTGCACCAGCCACATAACATGGGCTGAGTAGACGTTGTTCCCTAGCGCCCACGTCGCCAGTTTATCCCACTCGTCAGGGTTCTTGCAGTAGATGGAGATGCGAGGCTCTGCGTACGTGTATTTGTTGTCCTCTAGCCCCACCATCACCTCCTGGACAATATTTGTGAGATTAATTACTGGTAGAGACACTATATCTTTCCAATTTCTAAGATCCTGCCGCACACTTTTTCCTTTTTTCCTTTCATAATAGTTTCAAAAATGCTCTTTCGGTAGGGGTACTTTTGGCCTGACATTTTTGTGAGCAAGAGGCGTGACTGTATTATGTTGTGACCATCAAATTTTTAATTAAGGTAAAACGCCACTTTCAGCTATCGCCCAAATTTTATGAAGATATGCATATGCGGCAAAATTCACAAAAATAACTGACATTTCATTCCTAGGCTTATCCTTAGTAGAAAATGATGACCAAGTATCACATCCTAGTTTTGTGTTTTCACGTAACTGTTTGTCGACGTTTGTTGACGAGGGGCTTGGTCTACAATTCATGGTTTCTGGAAACTAGACTTAGCTGGTCGATACAAAAATAGTTGGATCAAGTCATATCACAATGAGTTACCTTGATGATGTGAGCGAAGTACTTCCCGTTCATGTAGTTGTCTGTCTTGAGGAACACCTCCCTCAATCTACTCTCCCCCACAGGGTTGTACTTCGCGTTGAATTTGTCGAAGCGATGGAATGTGTTGCGGTCCTTCGAGAAAATAAAGCGTTTATTAATCGCGTTCCGTAGGTACATAAACTGAAAATCGACAAAGCGAAAGGATTGTATCTTGCTTGGTGGCCTCAAGCTATGCTATTTATTGATCATGGAACATGATAAGATCAATCAACCTATCGAAGTTCATTGCTGGACAAAGGTCTCTATCCCAATGTTGGGAGAGTTTGGCCTACTGTTTCCACGCGGGTCAGACACACAGGTGGACAAACGGGTTGGTACAGTACAGAGTTTCCTTCTCTCGCAGTGATATCATCTGCGTATCTTTCTATTAGTCGCCTCTTCGGACACTCTTCTGAGTGATGATGAGAAAGGGTATACTGATATTTTTCTCTGTCATCACACGGATATAATAACCAGTGAATATAAGCTTACCGCATGCACATCCAGGATATCCACATTCAGGTCATACGCATCAAGGTTCATCTCTTCGAAGACAGATTTGAGAGTCGTGGGCATTCCATCAGTTATCGCGACCACCTCATTGGCGTTCTGCCGCAGCATGCGCTTGATGAACCGAAGCAGATGCTTCTGGTTCATACACGAAGCTGCGTGGATGTGAGTGTCTACCTTCCTACAACAGGAATTGAAGAAAGACAATATTAGATACTAGCTTTTGCCCGTGGCTCCGCCGGTTAGCTCTGTCGGTTATCGCGACCAAACATAGCCTATGTCCTTTTCATGGCCTAATATATGCGTAATGTTTTCATACCTAAACCACTGAACCGATTTTGATGAAATTTGGGACAGAATGGTACAGAAAGACAGACAGACAGAGAGTCAGAGTTACTTTAGCATTTATAATATTAGTATGGATCACGTGAAATCTTGTTAGCGACGGCTTATTTAGTACTTAAGGTGGTAGACTATTAAGCATAGTAGGTACTGATTTAGATATAAGCTTGTTATGAGATTGTGTGCTCCACCAGTGGCCGGGCCTCCTACAAAGGAATGATGTGCGTGTCTTAAGATCGTTTAGTTAGTAGACGAGTCCACACGCTACCTTATGGGTATACCCTGCCTTTGTTTCTATGACGCGGTACTACTGAGTGTACAATCCAACATTAAGCGCAGTATGGCTCATGGCGGCGATTGAGACGGTGTCGCGTGGTATGCTGATGAAGTACATTTTTGTATTCCAGAATAAAAATGTACAGCAGAGGACAAACAGCCTTGTCTTTTAGTGAATTAAAGACATTAACCTGACGTTATAGAAGTCCCTGTGTGGTACCGCCTTCTGTAGCGCTAGTTCATGCAACTCGTTGAGCAGCACATGCATCTGGAACTTCGAGGTGAGGTAGCTCAGCCGCCGAAAGCAATAAGACTTCCTGGAAACACAGAGAATAGTATTAATAGTATTATGATACATTGTCACCGATCTAAGACTGCCAAGGATAATTCGCTTACAAGTGCTTATAAGGCCTGAGTTTCGAGTTCACTCCGGGCTCGAATACAATTAAGAGAATACGTCTCCCAATATGATGAGGGTGAAGACTTTATAAAAAAAGTGGGACATGTATTGTATTGTAAGAGATAGAAAAGTAAAATAAATAAACTGAAGAAGTGACGGTCCATGGTATAAAAACTATAGCAGATAAAGAAGAACATTCTAACTCATGGAAATGACGACAGCGGGTGTGCAGTGCACCACTGACGCTGAAACCTGCTCAAAACTTCAGGTAGCTCAAAGGCGAGCAGAGATAATCGAGTAAATTCCTGTTAACATTATCGTATAAGCTAGAAGGTTACGACAACCATTCAAGATGCTCACAGAGGTCCATTGCTATTGAGTTCATCCACCTGCTCCAAGTCTTGCACATACTTCTTGAATGTAATGTTGTTATACGGCAGTGGCTTGTTGGCTTCCAGGTCCGCCTGGGTCCTGTACACAGTCACGACTCCATGCACCCACTGATAGATATATTTGCGGTCCGGCGGGCTTGGGGCTTCCCATGGATCCATGAATTCTGGAAATAAGTAAAACTATCAGTCGGATGTTGCTTGATGCTTTATTTTCCCAGATGTTGTTTGTTTTTGAAGGATTATTTAGGTAATTTATATGTTTGAATGAATTTTTTTATAGCATTTATTATGCTAACTGTTAAGTTCGAAAAACATTGGAAAAAATGAAATGCTCAAGTGAGACTCGAACTCACGACCTTTCGCTTACAGGGCGACTGCTCTGCCAACTGAGCCATTGAGCACCACTTGAATCATTCCAAATTTTCCTTCTCTTCATATCCGTCTATAAGGGCGACGGTGCAGCCATCTACCAACATTCTTACGAACTGTTGGAAACAATGAATGATTTTTCAACCATTTTTAAACATTGAATTTTGATGACTGCGTACAAATATTTGAATGAATTTTTTTTATAGCATTTATTATGCTAACTGTTAAGTTCGAAAAACATTGGAAAAAATGAAATGCTCAAGTGAGACTCGAACTCACGACCTTTCGCTGTCGATCTGCGGATCTGACAGTTTAGAACCGCTGTGATGACAGCTTTCCTGTACTACGAAACACGCAACCAGTTGTCGCTCGGCCATTGTGGCGTACGTGTGACATGTGCGACAAGGACAGAGAAAATAATCGCTAGTTATCGCAACTTAACTCAGTAATGGTCGAATTGTTTACCTTTTTTCTCTCGTCTCGTTGGCTTTAGTTTATGTCTTTTACGGATCTTACACCCTTCTGTATTTGGAGAACTACCATCAAAGAGGCTCTCATGCCAACTCACTCACCCTCCAAAGCGGGTATATCTTCAAAACTCTCAACGGACACCGTTGACGGCCTGAGGACAGCTATCGAGCTTGGCACTAGGAACAATAAAAGATATCAGAAAATTGACAATTAGCGAATCATGAAAAAGTTAGCGAAGACCTAATAACACTCTGCCTTATATAGAAAACTAGCTTTTGCCCGCGGTTCCGCCCGAGTGGATGTCGGTCATCGCGACCAAACATAGCCTATGTCCTTTCTCATGGTCTAATCGACCCCTGTACCAAATTTCATCAAAATCGGTCGAGTGGTTTAGGCGCGAAAGCGTAACATACAGACAGATAGACAGACAGTTACTTTTGCATTTATAATATTAGTATGGATTTGTCCAGAGTTGTCCAAACTCCTTAAGGTTTAGAAAGTTGGAGAATTCTGAGCCCTCAACGTATTGACACTAGATCCTGGGTCTGTCGGGGTGCGAGAGATATGCTTTTGGCAATCTCACCTCCGGCAACCAAGGACCCAAGACGGCGTGGTTTTAGTCGGTTCGAGTCCGACATAATCACCTCCACCGGCTCCGTGGGGGTGGTATCCGTGGGGATTTATCGCACGATAAAAAAAAACGTATTGAAACTAGCTGCCACTATGCTACCGGGGTTCTAACCCGCTGGGCACCTTGGATTATTGTCCAGTGCACCGCTAACCATCCATCCATTCGGTTGTTTTATTTTTTATAAAGTATATTAGAACCGAAGTTACTAATATTCCCTCTAACCCCTCCAACTAAGCTGAATTGCTTGTGCTAGGAGTAAGTTCACGTCGGTAATGTAATGGCCAGGATTCGAACCCGGAACCTCTCGATCGTAAGGCCGACTCCTTAACCACTAAGCTACCGACCCAGTTACCTAAAATATCCAGTCTCCAATAAGATAGAGATGGTTCTGGAGGTGTTCTGGAAGATAAGTAGAAAAAACTTACATCGAGAACGTTGTGGACTGATGTGCATCTTGTGGCGCATGATTTCCACTTCTGAGGGGGGAGCTGACACGCGGAAGAAGTCATCCATGTCGTCTGCTATTTATGGCGACAAAAAATATTCATTTTACAGTAGGAACTGCAGTACAGTCTAGGACACGGAACAGTAACGAACGAAAACATACATATACTCAAGTCTGTAAATCCCCGAAGGGGTAGGCAGAGGTGCATTAACACCCATATTTCGCCAACTATGATTTTCAATACCACGTAAAAGGGGCGAGCCTATTACCATCATGCGGGTACTTAAGTAGGTCATGGGATGTATGCTTGCTGTCGGATGGAGAATAGCCCTATCCCTTAGTCGCCTTCGACACCCACAGAAAGAGGGTGGCTCTATTCTCTGTTCAAAAAATATTGAGTAAAATGTACTGAAGCAGTTTAAATTGAATTAAATGCGTTCATATTCATTGGTGGAATTCAAACTTATTCCATGAGTTAAGATAGCGTTGTGAGAATGTTGCGGAATATTTATTTATTTATTTATTACTAGCTTTTGCCCGCGGCTCCGCTCGCGTGGATGTTGGTTATCGCGACCAAACATAGCCTATGTCCTTTCTCAAGGTCTAATCTACCCTTATACCAAATTTCATCAAAATCGGTTCAGTGGTTTAGGCGTGAAAGCGTAACATACAGACAGACAGTTACTTTCGCATTTATAATATTAGTATGGGCTTTTGCCCACGACTCCATCCGCGTTAAGTTCAAAATAGAAAGGTTGACACGCTGCTCCCGTGACCCAGATAAAGTTCCTTTAAATTTCTGTGAGCCTGGTACTTCATGCCACAGAAATTCTGATCCCGTGACTGTTCTACTCAAACGATTAGAATCAAACAGACGTAAGATTTTAAGTCTCATCAAAACCTTTCTGATAAAAAAAACGCATCAAAATCCGTTCAGAAGTGTTTGCGTCCATCGCGAACAAATATTCCCAATTTACAATTATATTATTAAAGTAGTTATAGATTTATTTAGCCGCATACTGTAAAAACATCTCTCTAACTTTTCTAGATTAACATTTAAACAACAAAATATTTACAATCAATATGTGGGTCGTACACAAGTGAACTTTGTACGTTGCGCTCCAGGCTTGGGCTGGGCTTCTCGCAGCCGTGCGTCATGAGCAGTTTGTCCAGGGTCGAGCAGAAGTTCTGGTTTGAAATTGCCATGTATGTCCTTCGCATCTGCAGCGTCTGTACCAGTAGAGCTGCTGACTTCACTAGATCTTCCAGAGGTACCTGTATAGAGTATGAAAAAAATTATTCAACAAACTCCGTGGAGCAGCGGTAGTGTATATCTACAGCCGCTACGCATGAGGGGCAGGTTCGATCCGCGCTCAGTGCAAATATTATGTAGGTACATGCATGAATATGGATATTTGCATGGTCTGGCCCTCGATTCTGGTAAAGCTCAACCACTGTGGTGAAGCAGTCCCAACAAGCAAATTAGTCTTATAAGGTTGAGTTTATTCAGCTATTCGGTGATATAAAAGTCGAGTAAGTGTGAATTATTCAGCTCGTGTCGTATAAAAGCATCTTATATAGCATTTTAGTTATTCAGCATTTCGGTCACATAATGATGCTGAGTAAACGTTTACTCTGCATACTTATATGACTAAAGTGTCGTATAAGATTTGCTGTATAAGTCGCTAGTATACGACCCTTATGTTACTATTTCGTCGAGTAAAAGCACATTATATAACTTTCTTGTGACACAGTCGAATAAAAGCTACATCGTTGCTTTTATACTGCTATTATGTTGTATAAGTTGCATTCATACGACTATTACAAGCCTAGTGCCAAGTGTCGTATAATTGCTTGTACTGCTTAATTATCACTTGTCTTAGTTTTCTTGTGTACAATAAGTGGTTGATTGAATAAATAAATAAACAAAAGATCTTTTTTAGAAAACTTTTTAGGAAGGTCTAAGGAACCCTAAAATATAATCATGGCGCTTATACTGCTAATTTGCTGTATAAGAAGCTATTATACGACCTGTAAGACCTGTAAAAATGGTGTACAAATGAATGTTGATATAAAAAATATTTGTTATTATATTCATATTACTAAGAATTGAAGGGGGGCGTTAAATATTTATGATAAAACCTAGTATATTTCATCAGAAAACTTACCTTCGCAATACTTTGCAAACCTATGCGTGAGTTTACGAACCTACATTTGGTGCAACCTACAAATTAACATGTCTGCTAAATAAATTGTACTTATAATTTTTTATAATTTTTAAAACACAACACGACGCACTTGCTTAATTTAACAAACAAACGTAACATAAAAGTCATATAAGTTACAGTTATAGCGCAACTTAAGCTTGTAACAGTCACTCCGTTACCTTTATACGATGTCTATGTGACTGAATTGCTGAATAAAATGGGCCCAAATCGCGTTGTATAAACGTTTTCATTACGTTTATACGACTTCTATTAGGAGCCAAAATGCTGAATAATTTGCGTTGCCGCGACTACTACACGACATATTTTTGCTAGTTGGGAGTCACTGCAAGAAATTACATTAAATTTTAGACTTTATTTCTATACGGCTAAAGTTCAAAATGAAATGAAAACAGTTTCATTATACTTTTTTTAATTACTCTGCAAAAAGTCATTTAATTTTGAACTTTAACCGCATTGCTTTAAAGTCTAATATTTAATGCCGTTTTTTTGCTGCCGTTGCGGCACAACTATAATTTGGCTTTAGTAGAATCCAGGCCCAGAAAAATAAACAATCTTGGTAAAGAAGATTCGTACACACCCCTGTGACATGTATCCCCGAGACGGAGACCCTCTGGAAGGGCACGGTGTTGTCCACCTGCCGCTGGTCGCCCGGCTGCCGGATGCGCGTGCGCACGCAGTCACGAATCGCGCGGTTGGCCACGTCGCGCATGTCTTTTGAGTCGCTACTGCTGACATGACGACATATAAATAATTATCATACTAGGTATTGATAGCTTCCGTGGCGTGGCGGTAGTGAACGCGTCGCTTCGCAGGGCGCGTGGGTTGACTGGGTCACTCCCACTCAGTGCTAATATTTGTATGTGCCTCGGAGAGAGGGGCTAGGACACGACGGTATTCCTGTCCCAATTGTGCAGTCCTAGGGAAGTGGTTGTAAGAACTTTCGCTCGAATACCGCAGCCATATATAATAGCCTCGTGTTGTGTTCCCGGCGGTGAGTAGAGTAGCCAGAGCTCACTGGAGAGGTTTTGTGCTGTTAGTGGGAATGGATAAAGGCTTGTTCTGCTTTGTCTCCTGCACTGACGGCACAGAAACTCTCTGTTCTTACAGGGTCGGCAGCGAGTGTGCCTCCCTTGGTGTTGCACAAGTCCATTGGCCATGGGAACCACTTTCCATTAGGTGGCTCGTGTGCCTACCACCTCAGTGGTATGAAAAGATCCACACAATTAGGACAGGATACCTACGTCAGATCTTGCTAATCCATTCTTATTGTTGTACAATAAAACATAAAGACTGCCTTCTACAGTACCTATTATAAAATCCAAGAATCAAAGAATGCAAGATACTAAACAAGTTTAGAAATGAGCTGTTCGCTAAGCTATGCTTCTCAAGCAAAGCATTGTATCTAGACCATAAGTTTTAGGCTAACTAAATGTTTGTAAATAGTCCAAAAACAAAAATGCTCGCTGAGTTTCTTGCCGAAGTCTTCTCAGGTCTGGGCTGCGTTTCAAACCGGTGGGGGTCCATTTGCTAAACTAGTATTTAATATTTATTATTGTAAGTTCAGATTTAATGGTCTATGCAGAATAAATGACTTTTGACTTTGACGGTGACCCTCTTTCCGAGTCTTTGCCTTTACTTATGCGAGGTGAAAATTGACGTGTACTTTTATAAAAAAATCATCCCAATCCGAAAAGTTCCGAATCTATTCTAAAAGATAGATTGACTAAAGAATAATTTGTGTCGTTTAGAGTAAGCTCGGGTGCTTCAGCCAAGAGTTGTGATAAAAAAAACCCCGAGAGCCGACCTCATTTCATGTTTATGTTGGACTCGAACCGACTAACAAGCACACCGTCTGTGGGGCGTAGTAGCTGGAGGTAAGATTGGCAGAGACATATCTCTCGCAACCTGGGCCGTCTCTTTCGAACTGGTTCTTCTACACCAGAGCCTCATCGGGCTTGCCTTGAAGTACTTCGTCAGTCCCAAAAACACTCCCTCATTGGTTAAATTCTTATAATTTTAACCTCAAACCTACCTTCGAAGAGTGATTGAATTAGTAGTCCATTTCTTGTATTCTTTTTGAGCACAGAACAGTGGTCTTCTGTATAGCGGTGTGTTAGACGGTCTTGGCAACATTGTTATATGTTATTTAATATTTTATTTATATTTACAATGTAATTTTAATGTAACTTTATCCAAAATCCATGTATAAATATTGTCAGTGTGATTTTTTGTGGCTATGAGTAGCAATATTCTCTTTGGTTTTGACGGGTATCAGAAGAGGTTGTCGAAGGTATTATTGTATTATTTACTCCTAAATATTGACTCCTTTCACCCACACCATTTTCCAAGCTACAATACAATAAGTCCTCTGTCTCACTAGCGACACGTCACTTTGGCGTCCGAGTGAGGCTGAGGACTGCTGAGGACTAAGGAGGGGTCATCAAGAAGGGCATTATACTCAGGTCAAATTAAACCTAGGAGTGAGACTTTCACCTTATACCAAGCCAGCTGTCCATGACTTCTTAACCTTTTCTCCGTTTGGCTATACGGCTTATAAGGCAGCGACTACCGTATGTCCTCCCGACTCCGAGAAGAAGCCTATACCAGAGCCTCATCTGTTAATCAGTTCGCGAGAACTCTAAAGTTCTGGCTGGGTCCCAAAAACACCCACCGGATTAACACTAGATTAGGTAGAAAACATGTTTCATAAGCTCTTTCCAATAAATTAATGTGACTATTTATACTGTTGACAGATGACACTTAGAGGAATTCATTGTTACACATATTGTACACACTTGTGCTTGTACTTTTCCCACTGTATTTATTCTATTACACCTGACCGGTTTCGCCTTACGGCATTCTCAAAGGTTGGATGTGGGATGTTCTAATTCCAAAAAAAACACAACATTCAAAACCTTTAAAAACGGAAAAAAGTGACTTACGTAGCTACGTCACCCTCGGTGCTAAAAATAGCACAGTTATATCCATTCTTATTATTGCCTGCCTACCTATCACTACTTAAGCTTGATTCATATGTCTTGGACCTAAAATGTGTACATGTATCACATGTAGGTACATGGTTCTTGGATGTATTTCAAAGATAACCGAGTGCTACTGCGCTGGACGAGCTCAAATTCACCAAGCATAGATAATAACAAAACAATCTTCGCGCGCCAGGGCCTTTTATATCTTGCGACTTAGGTTCAAGGTATATCATCGTTGTCAAACCAAAATCTGCTTTGGGCGTGGGCACTCTCTCACTAAGTAAGAGTAAGTGGAGTAAGTGGGACTGCGCCGCCTCTTTCTGCGAGCAGGTCATGCTCGTGAAAGAGGCGGCGAGGCGGGAGTGGGAGAGAACTCTCCCACCCGAGTTCCGCAGTTGGCGATTTGGGCACCGCCGACGTGTCTTCGCCGAAGACCATCGGCTTCCATGACCGGGGGCCTGAGGACGGTGAGTTGGCTGTGACCGTGAGTGAGGGATTCTCGCACGCCCCCCTAAGAAACGGGATGACACCCGAAAACCGCCATAGACGCGGGATAGCACTCGAACCACCCCCTAGGCGAGGCCGCATTGTAGCCGTAAGTCTGACGGGAGCCCTGGGACATCCTTCCGAGGGCTTACCCGAGGCTCTCAACCATAGGCTATTGGGCGCTACCGTGGGGGTTTTTTGGTAAAAAAAGAACCAAAACCTGCTATGTGCATCTTTTTTGTATAATTTAAACATTTTGAAAACAGCGACTGGCAAATAAACCAATCTATCGTATGAACAGTTGTATCTAATTTGCCTACGTCACTCCATTATAGTGCTTATTTATAAGGAGGTGAACGACATAACGGGGCCCCTTATAAGTACCTACTATACGACGCACTGGTGGAGCGCTTATGTACTTTCTTAATTATTTCCCACATAATTTAATTGTATTTCAATTTTTGTAATTTAAAAAACCGCTTTTGTGAACGAATAATGTTTTAGTATTGGCGCTCATTTGTTGACCACTTAGTGTTGAAGAAGGCCAATAGATGGCGCTGCGCACAGATTTTTCGAACTATACTTTTGAGACTGAAGTTTCTACGAGCGACACTCTCAAGCGTCACGGCGGACGATCTGCCCGCACGCATTTCTCAGTCTCTGACTCGCCGCCGCACCAAACGGAAGTTGAGTAATTCAACTCCTCGTTTCTTTTTCTGTGTAATTTTATAAGTTCCTTTGGCCACATTCTCAAGTCAGTATAAGTGAAGTGTATCGGAAGAAAACGACTAACTCAAGAAAGTCACCGGCCGGTTGACAACTACCTACCCACCAGCACGTGCCAGGAACCACGCCTGTCTGCAGCTGAATCCTCACGAGGTGGAACTCAGGTCAGTGCCGGTTCTCTTGCGTTTTCTTTCATAGAAGCGGTCACATGTGTATTTTCTTTCTATTACAACCTAACTGCAGGTCATAGGTACTTATACGCTCTGTGTGCAAACACACCAGTGGTCGGACTATTTACACGTCCTACCACAATTTATGGTCCTTACGAGTCGGATAGGCCAGTAAATAACATATTCACGTAATTATTGGTGAATAATATTTCTTTCCTATTCATTTAATTAAAAGATTCACGTAATTTTGGTGAATTCTTTCCGCCATCTTAGTTTCATTACTTTCATTCGCTAACAGATTTACGTAAATTATTTGGTAAATTCTGCATTTAAAACGCTAAATCTACGTAATAATTGGTAGATATTTATAATAGTTGGTGATTTACGTATTAATTGGTAAATACTCATCATTCTATTCACATACGCGTAACTTTGTAGGTACCTATCTAGGTACGTAGGTAGTTACATTCCCGCTCCGCCGTGCTACTTGCGCTATTATTTAATAAGCCGTAGTACAATTTTCAATAAAAAGTAGGTATATCTAAACTGTTTGTGTTAGATAATCTTCTTGTTATATTTCAATAGGTAGGTCCTACCTATCGTTAATTTGCAAACATGTCGTCAGATCTCGAAACGAAGCTTATTCTGTTGAATCAAAAGAAGGAATTATTGTTTGCACGCATTACTCGTTGGTATGAATCGTCGAAATCCATTGTTTGTTTTGACATAACGACGCGGTCTAATGAGGATTTTTTGGCTGAGACCGAGACCATCGATGATGTTCGCGATAAGTTCGAGTCGATTGTAGATCAAATAAATAGCTCAAATTTATCATTAGAATCCCCTGTGGAATCCGACTATTCTTGCCTTGACTCATTTGATGAATTGTATTCGAGAATAAAACGCATCAGAAATAAATTATCTACTCCCAAGGTCAAGGAGGTCGCCTCACACGGGTCGAGTAATTCGAACGCGTCTGTAGTGAAATTGGAAATGCTTGTTATTCCGAGTTTTGACGGACGCCCTGAAAACTGGAATACATTTTATCAGTCCTTTAAGGCCAATATTCATTCAAACAAACAATTGTCTGATTCGCAACGTGTGCAATACCTATTCTCAAAACTAACCAATGACGCATTAAAGTTCACTGCCTTAGACTTAAAGAATTGTTCACCTAGTGTGAACTCACTTGATTCATTTATAGGTATATATTCCTCCTCTATCGCCGCGCTTAAAGAGTTAGGTATAAATGATTTAACGGACTTCATGTTTCTACAATGTGCCTTGAGGAAAATGGACTCTCTAACCATCCAAGCCTTCGAACTTTCTGTTCGAGGTGTCGATATACCTACGACGCAACAGCTGATCGACTTTGTACAAGATTATGCTAGGATGATTGAACGGTCAAACCCGCGGTCTTCGTCATATGCGAAGTCGTCCACTGCTGGGACGCCACAGTCTAATGATAGGCGTGTACAGCGTAATTCTAAGTCGTTTGTTGTCAGTGAGCCGATTAATAATAAGTCGAATGCGCCCGCCGCAGTCAACGCATCCTGTTGTTTATGTGGCGGCAGCGACCACCGACACCTGTATGACTGCGCTCAGTTTAAAAATATGCAAAATGCAAAGGCTAGATATGAGTTTATTAAATCTAAGCGTGGTTGCGTGAATTGTCTAAGCACATTACATAATCTCCCGCAATGTAAAAGTACGTCAGTTTGTTTCTGTCAGAAAAAACATCATAAATTATTGCATTTTGATAATAATGTTAATAATTCGCACTCGCATGCGACGACTGTTGTCGCTTCCCCGCCGCCCCAGTGCGACCATGTTAGTCTCACTCCTGAGTCACCGCTCGCTTCAAGCACTGTGCATTCGTATGCCTCTAGCCATAAGTGTGATATTCTCTTGGCAACCGCTCAGGTGTATGCTCGCCCTAAAGGTAGCACTGGAAATAAATCTGTAGTCAGATGTCTAATTGATAATGGCTCACAGAATAACTTAATAACATTGTCCTGTTGTCGTTTATTAAATTTACCAATAATACCAATGAGTAATTCTGTTGTCAAAGGTGTTGGTTCCACTTCACACCCGATAGTAGGCTATGTGTATTTGGACATTGAATCTCGTATTTATGCAGATCATAAGTATACTATACATGCGTTAGTTATGAATAGCCTTACGGATCAATTGCCCTCGCAATTAATTAAGTGTGATCGCGAGTTAAATCTTCGCGATTTACCGCTTGCTGACTTAAGCTGGAACATTCCAGGAAACATTGATATAGTATTAGGTGCACAGCTCTTCCCGTATATCTACTTAGGAAATAGAGTCGAGTGTGGTCCCAGTGCCCCTTGTGTACTGTCAACCGCGTTTGGGTATGTACTTATGGGTGATTACCCACGTAAAGATGTTGTGCCTACAACCGCATCCTTTTCTGCGCTAGCACTAAATGATTTAGTGCAAAAATTTTGGGAACTTGAGGAAGTTCCTATGAAGCGCCTATTGTCTCCAGAAGAAACCGAGTGCGAGAATATTTTCACATCTACTGTGACTCGCGATGACGTAGGTCGTTATACTGTTGCGCTGCCGTTCTGCAAGGATCCCTCTGAACTAGGGAACTCGCGCGGCGTCGCTCACCGCCGGTTTTTGTCACTCGAGCGTAAACTTCGTCAATCACCAACCGTACGTGAAAATCACAATAAGGTTATTCAGGATTATTTAGATAACGGTTATCTTAGTCTCGTTGATGACTCTAATTTGTCTATGGATGGTTATTACATACCACATCACGCAGTAGTTCGACATGACAAACCGATGCCGCGTATTGTGTTAGACGCGAGCGCTAAAACCCACACTGGTCTTTCGCTCAATGATATTTTACATATTGGTCCCAATTTACAGGCAGACCTGTTTTTATTATTATTAAATTTTAGGCTATTTCCTATCGCAATGAACGCTGACATAAAACAACATTATTTACGTATTGGCGTACCTGTTGACCATCGTAAATACCTGCGCATCTTATTCAGGTTCAAGGAATCGGATGAAATTCAGACCTATGTGTTTAATCGACAGGCGTTTGGTCTGAAGTCAAGCCCGTATATAGCTATACGTACTGTGCGTCAGCTGGCTACTGACATGAGTCCGCACTTCCCTGACGCCGCGAAAGTGGCAGAGACCTGTCTGTATACTGACGATTTAGTTCATTCCGCACCTGATGAGGACACTGCTGTACACTTAGCTCGCAACTTGATAAAACTGTTCAAGGCTGGTGACTTTGACTTAGTGAAGTGGTCTAGCAATTCTTCTGTGCTGCTAGACTCACTTCCTGATACTCACCGCAAATCGCTTGAGTTTGATGTTGGCAGTCATGTCGCAAAGGTTTTAGGTCTCTCGTGGGAACCGTGTGGAGATAATTTTTATTTCACATCCACCTCGGTAGATGAGAAGTGCACTAAGAGAAATATACTCTCGATAGTTGCGCGACTATTTGACGTGCTCGGGTTGGTGGCACCTGTGATACTCTACGCCAAGTTGTTAATTAAGGAACTTTGGCTTAGTAAGAGTGATTGGGATGACCCTGCTCCAGAGCATATACGCTCACGCTTTTCCGCTCTCGTTCAAGAATTAAAATTGCTTGACACATTAAAAATTCCGCGATATATAGGTGTCGAAGTTGATTGCGAATTACGTCTTGTCGCATTTTGTGATGCCAGCCTGAATGGCATGGGATGTGTTATTTATGCACATTGTACCTACCCATCTAGCATTCAAACTCGCATTTTGTGTGCAAAATCAAAGGTCACTCCGACAAAGATTACTACGCTTGCTCGATAAGAGTTATGTGCTATTTTGCTTATGTCAAAGTTAATAAGAACTGTACGTGATTCGTATGCATTACGCATTCCCGTTACTGACATTTACGCCTTTTCTGATTCCACGATTGCCTTATCATGGGTTCACTCGTCACCACATCGGTGGTCGATTTTTGTTAGCAACCGGGTCGCTCAGTGTCAAGAAAACTTGAACGCTAAACATTTTTATCACGTCGCCGGAGCCATTAACCCGAGTGATTGTCTATCACGCGGCATGCTCCCCTCGCAACTTTTGACTCATGATTTGTGGTGGAACGGTCCAGCATGGATCCGCGGCCCCCCTGATGAATGGCCTATTAAGTCATTCTCTCCCGCCAACTGTTCTGACTTACCTGAGCATAAGGCAAATGTGTTAAGTGTGGCAACAAAACACACAGAGTCGCCATTGTTATGTACATTAGCACAACGTGTTTCTTCTTGGCAGAAACTACTACGCATCATTGCATACGTTTTAAAATTCGCACGATTTAAATCTAAGATCGAACCTCATTCTGTATCAGGATTGTCAATCGCTGAGACGGCATTGATTCTCGCCGTTCAGTCAGTTCACTTTGCTGAAGATATAAAACTGATAAAGGCTGAGAAGTCACCCTCGAAGAAGCTGCTGCGTCTTGCAGTCTTCTTAGATGAAGAAGGCATTTTGCGCATAGGTGGCAGACTTTCTAAATCGATGCTTCCATTTGAAGCTAAACATCCTGTCCTTCTCCCTAAACGCGATCACGTTGTTGATCTAATAATTCAGCATTTTCACGTTGTCAATTGTCATACTGGACCTGGACTCCTCATGTCTATCATACGCCAACGCTTCTGGATATTAGACGCTAGAACTGTTATCAGATCTAAGTTACGAAAGTGTAACATTTGCTTTAAATGCAATCCAACGCACCCTACACCAATAATGGCTGATCTGCCCAATTATCGTGTATCAGAAGCCAAAGCCTTTTGTCATACTGGGGTTGATTACGCTGGTCCAATAAAGACCATACTTTCTCGTCGTAGAGGTCAGCATTCTCAAAAGGCATACATTATATTGTTTATCTGCATGGCCACACGTGCCCTTCATATCGAATTGACCAGTGATTTAACCACTGATAATTTTTTAGCCGCCTTTAAACGCTTTATTTCCCGCCGTGGACCCGTTTCGTGTCTTTATTCTGACAACGGATCTACTTTCATTGGTGCGAAGGCACAATTAGATGAGTTATACACGTTCCTATTGAACTCCAATTTTAAAACCGCGCTGTCAAAGGAGTTGCTATCTCGGCGTATAGAATGGAAGATGATTCCCCCAAGATCACCTAATTTTGGTGGGATATGGGAAGGAAATATAAAAAGCATGAAAACTCATTTGTTCAGAGTGATAGGTAGTCAATTACTCACATACGAAGAATTGCAAACGGTACTGACTCAAATAGAATGCATTCTGAACTCGCGCCCATTGGGCTTGCTCTCTTCTGACCCTGATCCGGAGGTGTTAACACCCGCACATTTCTTAATGACTACACCGTTGCAATACTTACCCTCGGCTGATCTATCAGATCAACGAATTAGTTTGGTAGATCGGAAAAAATTACTCGACAACATGATCCACTCCTTTTGGAAAAAGTGGCATGTAGAGTATTTGCACACGTTGCAAGTCAGACAAAAATGGGCTACTCCCGACAAACCAGTAGAAATCGGCACCGTTGTTCTTCTAGAGCAGGAAAATTCTGCTCCGTTGAATTGGCCGTTAGGAGTCATTACTGACGTGTTCAGAGGCTCTGATGACGTGGTTCGCGTAGCAATGGTTAAAACGCGTACTGGTACTTACAAACGCGCTGTAACCAAATTGTATCCTATCCCAACGCAATAACTTACAACGCTAAATAGAATCTTAAACTTTAATTTTTAACTCAAACTTTAAACATACTTTAGATAGAATATTGTTAGTCTAAGTTGTTATTTTAGCTATGTGTATTATTATATTATACAAATTCACTATGGGCTCTAATCAGCCAGTGTTCGCTTGTTTGTTTCGTAACATCTTGCGACGTTCCAAAGCCGGGTGCATGGTGGAGCGCTTATGTACTTTCTTAATTATTTCCCACATAATTTAATTGTATTTCAATTTTTGTAATTTAAAAAACCGCTTTTGTGAACGAATAATGTTTGAGTATTGGCGCTCATTTGTTGACCACTTAGTGTTGAAGAAGGCCAATAGATGGCGCTGCGCACAGATTTTTCGAACTATACTTTTGAGACTGAAGTTTCTACGAGCGACACTCTCAAGCGTCACGGCGGACGATCTGCCCGCACGCATTTCTCAGTCTCTGACTCGCCGCCGCACCAAACGGAAGTTGAGTAATTCAACTCCTCGTTTCTTTTTCTGTGTAATTCTATAAGTTCCTTTGGCCACATTCTCAAGTCAGTATAAGTGAAGTGTATCGGAAGAAAACGACTAACTCAAGAAAGCGACCGGCCGGTCGACAACTACCTACCCACCAGCACGTGCCAGGAACCACGCCTGTCTGCAGCTGAATCCTCACGAGGTGGAACTCAGGTCAGTGCCGGTTCTCTTGCGTTTTCATTCATAGAAGCGGTCACATGTGTATTTTCTTTCTATTACAACCTAACTGCAGGTCATAGGTACTTATACGCTCTGTGTGCAAACACACCAGTGGTCGGACTATTTACACGTCCTACCACGCACTATGACAACTTAATAAAATATGCTATGTGGAGCAGCTAGAATATTGTCATACTGGGTGTAAGAGGAACGCTCCCGAAGCCGAAAACCCCTAGTAGTACTCCAGGTACGTAATACATTGGCATAAAAATAAAATCGATGGACAAAAAAAATTTTTTTTCGATTTTTTATTTTTTTTTGAATTATTTGCTCTCCATCGTGTTAGTATTAAAGCTAAATAAAACGGTAATTTCATAAAAAGAACATCACTACAAAGAAAAAACAACTAGCGCCAAGAGTGTGCTTTTTTGTAATGGTGTTTTTTTTTATGAAATTACCGTTTCATTTAGCTTTACTAACACGATGGAAAGCAAATAATTCAAAAAAATACGAATTTTTTTTTTGTCCAAATCGATTTTATTTTTATCCCAGTTTGGAGTACTACTAGGGGTTTTCGGCTTCGGGAGCGTTCCCCTTACACCCGGTATAAAATTTGCTAAGTGAAAATGCACGTAGTAGATTGACAACGATGACACACGTCGGAAGCTCTCGACAAAATGTATGAAAAAGGAGATACCCCATTTTGGGCCTGAGTGTACAGACATCAAACCTACCTCAAAATTTTCGTCTATTTTGTGTTATAATTTTGTTTAGACTTCATTACAATCAGCAATGGCCAAGTGCGACAAAAGTTTTAAAATGTGATTTTCATTAATCAACAAGCTTCGTAAACGTTGAATGTAATACTTAATCCGATCTTCGTAAATGCGCTATGATTATGCTTGCTTTATCGATTCGATTATGAAATCAAATCAATAACTAATAACTATGAATTTAAAATTCGTGGCTTTATTAAATGATTTCAAAATATCTATGTAGCATCTTTATTTTCGTTATTCAGTTCACTAATCAGAAAGACACCTGTATCTTTCATAATGGAAGTCAAAATATCGATTGTAAATAATCGTAGTGTATTCAAAGTCTATGTAAATAATCGATCATATATAATTAATAATAATCTGTAACATCATAATATGTCATTTTCACTCCTGTCATTGAAAATGTCGCATTCGCTTTCCTTCGGCTCCCTGAGATCATTGTGTTTTGCTTTTACTCTGGGAATTGTATATGATTTTCGAACTAATTGACCCTTGCTTGATTACCGGACACCGTTATTTGCTACATTTGTTGACCTTGGCCTTAAAACTGGACTAGACTTTACCACATCGACTGAAAGCTATCACAATGAGTCTCTGTGTGAATTGTGGAATTGCTATCGGTGCAATATAATAGGCAGACATTTATTGAACGATGCAGCGATACTAGCTTGTATACGTGAATGGGTCGCACCACAAATAGTAAGTACCTATTCGTTATTTCTCGCTTTTTTGAAATTGTTATTATAATTAACGGTAACAAGCTGTGTGATAGCTGCTATAGAATAGAAATTACTACGAGTCTACCTAATTCCGTAGATAATTATGCGAACTTTTGTACATGACAATGTATTTTGACTGATATGTGTAACGTTCATGAAGTACTAGCCTATATGACTATGGAATATTCAGTGCTTAAAACATGATCTCTGTTTAAGGTGAATGCAAATGACATCATTTGCGAATCGTGCTGGATTCAAGCTCAATGTGCATGTTTGGATGAGAACAGACCAGCACAATCACCAGTGGGGCACAGACAAGTGTGTATTCTGTATGTCATTGAAGTGTGCAGAGGTGTGGATACAGACCTCCTACAAGAACTGTCAATATCTCAAACGACTTGGTTGTTAAGAGGAAAAACTACTTACTTTTTTAAATACAATATTCTTTAAAATAATGTTGTTTTATTTTATAACCTACTTATATAATTATTTCTATATTACTACAGCAAACAAGAAAGCCTTGTGGAAAGTGGTAACCGTAGCAAAAGGATGTCACTCAGATGTTGCCGTCTGAAGTGAGGGTAGGGAAGGATTGCTTTACCACCTTCAGAGTAAATGTCAGTTGCATATCATAAAACTATAAGGTTTAATATCGTGCAACAAAAAAGTAGCTAAAGCATGTCTTTGCTTTGACATATCAGTTTTATAATTTAGCATATAGTTGACCATTCCACATTAATGACTAAAAATATTAATGACCTGCCCTTTTCTATACTAATAAAACCTGCTAACCTACTTACAAATAAAAGCGATATGCGAATAACATGTGTAGCTATCACACACAACACAACATAAGACGCTGTTTGACCGCATTATGTATTACAACATAACCTAAAAACCTATGAACAATGATCGATTTAACAAACTTGGCCATTGTGAATCGTCGTGAAAATTAGGCAAACAAAATGTCCTTAGATGCTCTAAATATTGCCTAATTTTTAACCCTGTACATGCGGGCCCAAGATTGTTTGAGAGTCGGGGTTGTCCTTTGAATTGTAATTACTACATTCATAGATCGTGCACATGCACGGTAGTGTTGATGTGTGGGAGACTTCAAAATGTTAGGGTTGGCATTATTTGAAATTGTAACCAATATTTGAGCGAGCTAGCATGATTTTTCTCGCTCTATCCCTTAATGTCATGACTTACGTCACATCCGACAACGGTGCCAATCCTGTTGTTACAAACGTATTCCATCTTTGTCTTCGTTTCGAAAAAAAAATTATGGCGATACATTTTAGTCCCCTCAAACCACAGAATCAGCACCAATAACAAAACACTACTACAACGATATCTTTATAGAGTAGTTAAAACCGATTGTGTCCATGAAAGACTAACTATTGCTCGCGACTTCAGATGCATACAATTTTCATCGGACTGAGATCTGATCTTATGACCCACAATCCTATTTCTGGGATAACACATAGCCTATGCTATGTTATATCAGGGGCACTATTCACTATACACTAAAAAATATATACAATGTTGTAATTTGATGGCAGAAAACGTAATAAAATTTCTCTTAGTAGCCAAAATGGGTTTAAAATACCATTAGAATCAGAAAAAAAATACTGCGTCAAATAATGTGGGTCTCATTTCGATATCTTAAAAAAATACTTACGTCGCGTTGTCACTTTTAAGACCATTACCCCTGTCCATTTGCCGTAAGCATGCAAGTCTCGTCTGGACTTCTTTTTCTACCTCATAAACTGATAGCATTTAATATTCTGTTTCTTGTATTTAATAACGTAAAACCATCGATGTTAGGCCTCGCCATACATCTGTTCACAGCTTATGACATTTTTACGTTCCGAAAATAAAAACTGAATTGCTATATGTGCCCAATATCCTGTTAATAACAACTTTAGCAATTATTTGATAATTCCATTTGAAGGATAAGAATAATTCCATCATCTACCTGCGATTTATAGTTAATGAGTAATGATTTTTTTTAGATTTTTCAAAAGATTTTCGGCTCTTCTGAAAAGTTTGACATCTCGTACTTAAAACAATTACGTTTCCTGCTATAGAATCATAATTCAAAAGTTTTATATAAATTTAATTACTAAAAAATAAAAACACAACTGCCGAGTGAAACAAGGTTGATAGCAGGGGGTAGTCATTTTTTTTTCATTCAGTTCATAAGAGGTATTTACATGTACCATCATTTTCAACCGCAGCGCAGTCGGGATTTTATTTTTTTTATAATTTTATTTTCACATTTTATGTACTTTCTTAGGTACATTTTTTTTATTATTATTGCATGGATGAAAATAACTTGTGCGATGAATACCTTAAATTTGAGACATCAATAATTCGAAAAACATCGGAATAGATGAAACGCTCAAGTGAGACTTGAACTCACGACCTTTCCCTTGCAGGGGGAAAGCTCTTCCAACTGAGCTGTTGAGCCACACCAGAATCATTTCAAATTTTCCTTCTTTCTTTTTATATCCGTCTTACGGTGGATTTTTCCGATGGTTTCTGAACTTAAAAGTTAGCATAATAAATGCTATAAAAAATTCATTCAAACATCAATAATTGAAATCCGTAAAATGGTTCTGAAGATAATATGGTAATAAGGAATATTACAAACATACCTATATACATGCATACACACAAGTTGCACGCGAAAAACAAAACCCTTCTTGACTGTGGGATAATGTGCTACATTCTAAAACCGTATTTTTATTTAAATTTTTTATTGATACAAACGGTTTTAACTACTCTATACCTTGCAAAACTCACGTCTATAAAGTTTCGTATTTATTATGGCACAAATGTATTACAGATAATGTCGTACTTTATTGACGGGTAATATAACCCTTCAATGCACACTCATTTATTGACGTGGAATTGCAGTAGGTATTTATTTATAAATGTTAACGAAACGAAACTATATATTATCATTTTTAATGAATTTTCATTATTCGCGCACTATTTGAATTATATTTTCTTCCAATGTGGGTGCTTCATAAAATTAAAAAAAAAAATACCTACATAAAGTAGAAATACGTCTTGTTGGTTAGCCCTGCAACTTTGATAAAAATACTTCGTAATATTTTGAGCCAAGCGTCGCCGTGTCGGGGGACATTTGGCTCCTTGTTTACATCAAGGAGTTAAATATCCAATGTCAAATGAACATATGTATGTTGCAACTTTTCTACGTTTTGTAAAATCCGTTTAAATGGTATAGGTATATATAATAAATGATTTTTGACGTTGACTTTGAATACAATCAAAGCGGGCGAAATCGCTGGCAGAAGCTACAATAATTCACTAAACACTCACCCATCAAAATATTTTTGCAAAAACGATTATTGTGCCTACATGTTTGTGATTTCAATAACAAATAGTAAGATTGAATTGTGATATTGTGTTATAATTTATCTATTTTAGAATTCATTAAAATCTACATCTGCACATAAGATATATTATTATCCCAGAAATAGACACACACAGACCCAGAAACACACAGAAATAGGTACCTAATATTTTCTATTTCTTTAAAGGAGACTGAAATGATTACATACAATCTTGGGCCTAGTTGTAAGAAGATGAAAGTGGTGTCAATTAATAGCTTATATATTATCAACCTTTCACTGAAAATTCTACGGATTTTGTCAATCTGAGAACAGAGATATAAGAGATTATGTAAAAGTGAGGTTATGTTACAATCTTTAACTAACAGCTGATTCCTGAAGTGCAAAATGTGTTCTTTTGCACTAATAGTTATTATATTTACTAGAAAATATTTACTATTACGGGCTGTTCCACTTATCCCTACCACGTTGTCCCTCCCGGTGGAGACAAGTAATCATATGAATGAACGTCAACGACTTCAAGCGATAGGTAGGTAACAGGTAAGGAGATAGGGAAAGGATGTCTAAAATAAAATAAAAAATCATTTAATATAGTGTTTTATTCGCCTTCTAGTATAATTAAAATGTCGGGATCCTGCCAGGATTAGATGAGGTTATATTTACTTACAGACTGAGGTGCAAGCCATTGCCAAATCACTGACAGAATTGTTTCATTGTGTAAGGGTCGTCGGCCCAGGGTATTGCAGTGACCAGTGGATATCCCACAATTCACACAGCGATCCATAGTTTCAATAATATCCAATCTACAAGCCGGCGGTAAAATCCAAAATAACAAGTCCAAGTCAAACGTGTGAGCGATCTTCGGTGTCCAAGGTGAAAGCAAGGGTCGTAGGCAGGGTCAGAATCCGTAAAATACAAAGCAGTTGTCGTAAAAAATGACAAATAATCGGGAAAGCACTCAAAACGCATAGGAAAACACGAAACGAGTGAGCAAACAAAAACAGTCAGCAGTCAGCAACTGTCTAGTGTCAATGTTAGTCTGCTGTCATGTCAGTGACATAGACTAAAAATATAAGAGAGATTTGAATCGATATGAAATCGATAATCATTAATATTGGTTTTTCAGTAATTAATTGATATTTGATTTAATAATATGACTGTAATTATATGCACTATATTGCATGTAAGTATATATAGTGCATTTAATTACTTTGAGTTAATTATTTATTACAAATGTTTTAGTGTAATCGATAACTCAATTGATAATCTCACGAAAACTATTTCCTCATATTTCTCCGCTTCCAGATTGAGAATTGACGTGATTTTTCATATTCTAAGATACAAAAATATGACTAATTTTTTAGATCATATCTCAACTTACCACTTAACCACCGTTTTCCATCTCCTTTCTGATTCATGAACATGTAGTCTCCCAATGTGCGCTATTTCTCCCGAACCTCCGCCTTTTGCATCCAGTCAATATGTTACAGTGAATGTCCGAAATGCAGCGTATGTTAAGATAAATAATTGTCTTTTGACTTTCTTATTGTATTTTTTGATGTAAATGAAGGGTTATTGGTAATGCACTCCGACTTGATCATCTCTCAATTCACGACTCCCACTGCAATCAGTTTTGTAGGATTTTTAACGAATTGTAGGGACATAATACGTACAACAGCAGCGCGACCCCGCAAACACTTCTGCACGCGGCGAACAATTTCCATCAATGCGACACACCCACAGAAGCCGCCGCCTTTTACGTGTGTGTCAGTTATATACCCGCGACACAAGCGCCACACGGCAGAATTTGTAACTATATTGTATATAATAGCTTTAAGGATTTCTTATGTAAATAAATAACCTCTTCTGATTGGTGTAGCATAGTTTATAAGCTCGATGAAATAATGTCGGGTTATCGATAAATTTGGCAATATAACTAGCCCCATTTTCTGAAATAAATACAGTTCCTCTTCGCTCTGTCTTTTCTTCCTTGGCTACGGTAACCCTCCGGTCCAAGTAGTCAGAGCACCCTAGCGACGGTACAAAGGTTCAGCAGTGAACCTGGCCGGTCTAGGGGCATCAGCCAGCTGGCAAAGATATTAGGGCAGTACCTACCTCACGGGTCAGTGACCCCACGAACAGCTGACCCCAAATCAGCTGGGCTGAAACTCGGTCAGTAGTCAGCTGAGCCATAGTCCGGTTAGGCGGAGGCCATAGACCGACATTGGTGACCCCTGACGAACCCGAACAGCTGATACCGACGTACCTACGGTATCCTACGCACTTTTGCACGCACGCATCAGCTGATTGCAATACCGAGTGCAACAACCTACGTACATCATGTCTAAAGAAGAAATCACACCTGGTAATAACACACCTGGCAACAACAGCAACGTCGCTATGATATCACTACCGGCGCGCCTACCACCTTTCTGGCGGCAAAACCCGCGATTATGGTTTGCTCAATTCGAAGCGGCCATCGCGGCGAGCAAAATAGGGGAAGAGCAGAAATTCAATCTAGTAATGCCACTACTGGGTTGCAACGACTTAGAACAGATTGCAGACATAATTCTCAACCCACCTGCTACCGGCAAATACACCGTGCTAAAAGAAAGACTCATATCAACGTATCAGGAATCTGATCATCGCCAGCTGCAAAAATTACTTAGTGGTCTTGAACTAGGCGATTCGAAACCGAGTCAGCTGCTACGTAAAATGCGAGAACTAAGTGGAAAATTACTAACAGATGAAGCACTACGCGTCATATGGCTGAACCATTTACCGACTCAAATACGCGGCATATTATCTGTAAATACAGAATCATCACTTGAAACCCTAGCCGCCATGGCTGATAAAATGATAGAACATTTCGAACCCATCACAGCCGCAGCCATAACTACATCGATATCCGAGTCAAACCCATCACAAAGACAAAACGAAACAGTTGCTACATCTACGGTCGAAAAACTACAGCTCGACTTAATTACGAAACAAATAGAGAAATTATCCCTCGAAGTAGCAGACCTACGTTCGAATCAATGTCGACCGACGACGCGAAGCGCCTACCGCCAACCACGCGGCAACGCGCGCTTTGACGACAGGCGAAACTATCACGCGCGTTCACGTTCGCGCACGCGTCGGCAGCCGGGCGACCCAGACTGGTTATGTTATTATCATCTACGATTTGGCAATAATGCTCGTAAATGTGCAGAGCCATGTGCCAAAAGTAATTCCAATACGAAACCGAACACAAATAAGCAACAGGAAAACTAAATAATACATCGACAGTGGCGGGTGTCGATGGTAATCAAAGCCACCGCCTATGTATATTAGACAGAAACAATAAAGAAAAATTCCTCATCGACACTGGAGCTGATATTTCAGTGTTAGCCGCAAGAAACAAAAAGTATTCACAGTCTACTGAAAGCAATTACAAATTATTTGCTGCAAACGGAACCCACATTCGTACCTATGGCGAGCGGACACTTGAACTCAACTTAGGTTTGCGTAGAAGCTACAAGTGGACATTCACTGTTGCCGATGTCAAGACTTCAATATTAGGCGCAGATTTCCTAGCAAAACACAAGCTATTAGTTGACTTGCATCAGAAGAAACTCATCGATAGTGTCACAGATCTCACCGTGAACACTATTAGCATACATAATACAGAAGAATCAGTCTACATTATCAACCAAAATCACGCATATCACGACATTCTGCAGCAATTCCCAGACATTTTACGACCCATGACAATCAAATCAACAGTAAAACACAACGTCACTCACCGTATAGAAACAAAAGGACCGCCCATATACTCCCGACCACGCCCACTTCCACCAGATAAGTACAAAGCTGCCAAGTTAGAATTCGCAAAACTAATGGAAATGGGCATCTGCGAACCAGCTAACAGCCCATGGGCCAGTCCACTGCACGTGGTAAAGAAAAAAGATGGTTCTTTACGTGTATGTGGTGACTACAGAAGACTAAATGCTGTCACAATTCCCGACAGATATCCGATACCCAGAATACAAGATTTTACCTACCAACTACATGGTAAAGTACTATTCTCGAAGCTCGATATGAAAATGGCATATTACAGTATACCTATCGAAAAAGAAGACGCCGCAAAAACAACTATCACCACACCCTTCGGTGCATTTTTTTTCAAGGTCATGACGTTTGGCCTAATGAATAGTTCGTCTTCATTTCAAAGATTCATGCACGAAGTACTACGCGGCCTTGACGACATCTGTTTCTGCTTCATCGACGACCTACTCATTTACTCGGGAGAAAACGAAGAAGAACACAAAAACAACGTAAAGAAAGTTCTAGAACGCTTAAACCACTATGGCGTAACACTCAACATCGAAAAGTGCGAGTTCGGCAAGAAAAAAGTCCAATTCCTCGGTTACGAAGTTTCATCAGACGGAATCAAACCCACAGACGAACGTATTCAAGCCATACTAACATATCCCAAACCAAGTACAGTACAAGAATTACGAAGATTTTTGGGTATGATCAACTTCTATCGAAGCTGCCTACCCAATCAAGCCAATCATCAGTACCTACTCAATAGGTACCTACACAACGCCAAGAAGAATGATAAATCACCTATCCAATGGACACTCGAAGCCGAAAAAGCATTTCAACAATGTCAACAAAGTATTCTCGATGCAACTACATTAACTCATCCGATACCGAACGCTCCATTGTGCCTACTCACTGACGCTTCAGACACTGGCATAGGCGCTGTGCTACAACAGAAGGTCGATGGCATATGGAAACCACTCGCATTCTATTCGAAAAACATGAACGACACACAACGAAGATACAGTGTATACGATCGCGAATTACTAGCTATGTATACCGCGGTTAAGAGCTTACGACGGCTGATAGAGGGCAATGAACTCACTATATATACCGATCACAAACCTCTGACCTTCGCACTCACAAGATCAGCCAACAACAGTGACACGCCGAGAAGAGAAAGACAACTTCACTACATAAGTCAGTTCTGTACGAGTATCAAGTTCATTCAAGGTGAATACAACACAGCTGCTGACGCCTTATCACGAATTACCGAGATTGAGATACTAAACAACACTATCGACTACAACAAATTATCCATAGATCAAGAGAAAGACACAGAATTAGAAACATGTAAACAACAGTCAAACCTCAAATTCGTCCGTGTGAGTCTACCCGGTCATCAACCCCTACCCATATGGTGCGAAGTATCAACTGCAAACATTCGACCATACCTACCAGTGACTTATCGGCAAGCAGCTTTCAAAGCACAGCACGATCTAAGTCATCCGGGCATTCGCGCTACTAGAAAACTCATAACATCCAAATTCTTCTGGCCTTCTATGAATAAGGACGTAACTACATGGGCAAAATCATGCATCGGCTGTCAGCGCGCAAAAATTCTAAGACACGTTATCAGTCCCCTCGGTGAGTTTCAAGAGTCATCGCGTTTCGAACACGTACATCTGGACATCGTCGGACCTCTATGCACATCAAACGAATACCGATACATAGTCACTATGATAGATCGATGCACAAAATGGATTGAAGCTGTACCTACACGTGACATCACCGCTGAAACAGTGACAAAGGCAGTTTACGACGGGTGGATATCACGATTCGGATGTCCCCTACGAATCACAACAGACCAAGGTAGACAGTTCGAATCATCACTATTTCGCACACTAATGCAGAGACTTGGTATTAATCGAATACGTACGACTCCGTTCCATCCTCAAGCAAATGGATTCATAGAAAGAAGACATCGGTGTTTGAAAGCTTCATTAATGGCCAGATGTGCAGGTACCAAATGGAGTGAAGAGCTACCTACAGTACTACTAGGACTACGCACCGCACTATGTAAAGATACATCTGTAAGTCCTGCACTTATGACTTACGGATCTACACTACGAATTCCGTCGGATTTCTTTGTGCCTACTAAGCCAAACATTGATGACGCAGAATTCGTCCGCCAGCTCACCGAAACAATGACGTCACTATTACCAAAGCAAAAGGTACATTCATCAAAACATCCCTTCGTATACAAAGAACTCGAAACTTGTACTCATGTGTTCCTGAGAAATGACACGGTGCGAAAACCTTTGACCCCACCATATGTGATTATCCAACGAAGTCAAAATGGCAAGTTTTTCACCATTCAACTACCAAATCGTCAGACATGTGTATCAATAGACAGACTGAAGCCAGCGTATGTATATAACGAGACCCCTGAAACAGACGAACCGCAATCTCGGAGCACGGGGCCAGCAACAAATATACTTCACGAACCTACTACGTCATCGAGTCCACCCAATTCAAAATACTCTACGACTACAAATTCCAAAAAAACTACAAGTGCCAGCTCTGCCAGCAACAACAAACAAGACCCTTACATGACTCGTACGGGAAGAAAGGTAAAACCAAACGTACGTTTCTCTTAGAGGGGGGTACCTGTAGGGACATAATACGTACAACAGCAGCGCGACCCCGCAAACACGTCTGCACGCGGCGAACAATTTCCATCAATGCGACACACCCACAGAAGCCGCCGCCTTTTACGTGTGTGTCAGTTATATACCCGCGACACAAGCGCCACACGGCAGAATTTGTAACTATATTGTATATAATAGCTTTAAGGATTTCTTATGTAAATAAATAACCTCTTCTGATTGGTGTAGCATAGTTTATAAGCTCGATGAAATAATGTCGGGTTATCGATAAATTTGGCAATATAACTAGCCCCATTTTCTGAAATAAATACAGTTCCTCTTCGCTCTGTCTTTTCTTCCTTGGCTACGGTAACCCTCCGGTCCAAGTAGTCAGAGCACCCTAGCGACGGTACAAAGGTTCAGCAGTGAACCTGGCCGGTCTAGGGGCATCAGCCAGCTGGCAAAGATATTAGGGCAGTACCTACCTCACGGGTCAGTGACCCCACGAACAGCTGACCCCAAATCAGCTGGGCTGAAACTCGGTCAGTAGTCAGCTGAGCCATAGTCCGGTTAGGCGGAGGCCATAGACCGACAGAATTTAATCCCCGACTAAACCGGTACACGGGCTGCGGTAATTATTTAAATAAAAATCATGCATTTCAGAGTTAAATCAAACTGTGGGTTGTGCGATAGAGAGGAAGCTTTACAAAATCGAAGTAAGCCGATCTTCTCACTCTTCTCCTCGACGTATCGTACTATGCACCTTTGAAAGGCACATCCCTTGTATTATGTGCCTTTAATCGTACCTCTGATTCGAACGTGCGGGGTGAGGAAATGAAATCTGCGCGGGGGTGGGAGCTTCCATTCTGTACGCTAGTACTATTATCTATTCTGTGACGATGATATGAATATAGTTACGAGTTATTGGTCGCACGGGGCTGCGACTTATCACTTATCAAATCAGTTACCAGGGGTGTCACTGTGTAAACACTCGCCGCTGTATACTCATCGGGCGCACCAGCCCGCTTACGTGATTCATTTTCATTTATTCTTTTGTTTCATCCTGCCATTCATAATTTAAAAAACAAACATCCGAATTTTTTTAGAAGTCGGTTAAAAATATTTCAAGACATTCAACTAGGTATTCGGTGATTAAAATTAGTTGCTTATTGTGGCCCGAAATACTTATTTAATTATGTAAATACTTTACACAATACCGCATACAATAAAGCTTCACAAATATCTGGTTGGTTATAAACTATTAAATAATGTTCCAATTAAGTTTCTGGTCTGTAAAAGTCGATTCCCTCATTTCCGCACTTCGGTAAAGCATACATAAAATGTACTGGTTAGTTAACCTTAATTGGCCTCAACAGATGTCGCTATACAAAAAAGGTTGTTCTCTCAAAGGCGGTGTTAAGATTCTCCGCAGAGAAACGACCTCGCCGAGATGAGATCATTCGTCACCGTTCGGCTTAGAATGAGGAGTTGTGATACAACTTCTTATTAAGAGTGGGATTATAACTCCCCATACTAAACTGAACGGCTATAAAAACTATCTATCAAATATACAGGGGGTAAAATCTCTGCCCGTCGTAGTTCGTAGCACAATGTTACGAGATTGCGGAGGGATCGGCGTATTGTACTCGTAGCGAAGTACATTTAGGGAGCGGTTTGTTTGGTAATATTATTGATTTGTTTACGTTCGTAGACACGTCGTAGCGTGTTGCTATCGGATTTTGGAACGTACGTTAACGTCATAAGACTCATAATACCACCAATATTCCATTCTGCTAGTTACACTATATAAACAGTCTTGATGTTTCTTTTTAATGTGTGTCATTTAACATACATACATACAACCACGCCTTTATCCCCAGAGGGTAAGGCAGAGGTGACTTAACACCCACATTTCAGCAGTCATTTTATTAGGTCTCATGTAATAGGCGATGAGCCCATTGCCGTATTCCGGGTACTATTGTTAACTCGAGCCATGCGTTTAAGGCTGAGTCTGGTCGCCTTCTACGACACCGCTTGGGGTGGTCCAAATTCTATTCTGCCGGGAACCACGTGGCTGTTTCATTTAAAAACTTAGTTTTTCAATACTCTTCTGTTTAGAAAGTAATTTTAAAGACTAAAACTGAAATTGAACGACTGGCTGGAACGAATTTGAATGGGAAACAATACGCCGAACCCTACACATTCTCTTAGCGTTCTGCTACGAGCTACGACGGTCCGGGATTCTTCCCCCTGTATATTTGATAGATAGTTTTTATCACAGTTCAGTTTAATATGGGGAGTTATAATCCCACTCTTGACAAGAAGTTATATCACAACTCCTCATCCTAAACCGAACTGCAACAGCACATTACATTGCAGTCGACGTCATTCAGTATCGGAGAATCTTAATACCGACTTATAAATATAATGTAAACAAATACAACGCCATCTACTGAGCTTGAGGAGACTGACTAACTGTTCAACCAATAATAAATAACTATTTAGGTAAACCGCCGCGTGATTCCCGGCAGAATAGAATTTGGATCCCCCATCTCTTCCCACGCGGTGTCGTACAAGGCGACTAAGGAATAGGTATAGGGCTGTTTGCACTTATTGTGAGCACGCCCAAGTGCGAGCGAGATGGCACTACTTATGTATTCCTTTTTATGACTTCACTTGCTAGTTCTTGTTTCATCTATGTTATTCTTTTAGTCTGAGACGAAGTGGTAAACGAATCAGTTAGTAGATAGGGTGGCGAGGTCACATAAGACTAGCCAAGTTGGTGGTAAAAAATTAGCGGTACGAAGTTTGTCGGGTCAACTAGTTCATAATATTTGGTGGGACGTGTAAATAATCCTACCAATTGGTGTGTTTGCACACAAAGCGTAAGCTCCTATGACCAGCAGTTAGGTAGTAATGAAAGGAAATACTCATGTGACCGCTTCTATGAATGAAAACGCAAGAAAATCGGCACTGACCTGTGTTCCACCTCGTGAGGATTCAGCTGCAGACAGGCGTGGTTCCTGGCACGTGCTGGTGGGTAGGTAATTTTCGACCGGCCGGTGATTGTCTTGAGTGAGTCGTTTTCTTCCGATACACTTCCCTTATACTGACTTGAGAATGTGGCCAAAGGAACTTATAGAATTACACAGAAAGAAACGAGGAGTTGAATTAGTCAAACTTCCGTTTTGTGCGGAGCGCGTGAGTCAAAGACATCTTTCGATGCTGGGTGCGGGTTAGTGACTGATTAAAAAATGAATGAGTTGAACGTCAGCCTTGAAGCTTGAGAGTCCCGCTCATAGAAACTTCGTTCTCAAAATATAGTTCGAACAGATCCATTCACAGCGCCATTCATTGGCCTCCTCCAACACTAAGTGGTCAACAAATGAGCGCCAACATTCAAACATTATTCGATACATAGAAGCGGTTTATTAAATTACAAAATTGAAATACAATTAAATTATGTGGGAAATAATTAAGAAAGTACAGCGCTCCACCATGCACCCGGCTTTGGAACGTCGCAAGACGTTACGAAACAAACAAGCGAACACTGGCTGATTAGAGCCCATAGTGAATTTGTATAACATAATAATACACATAGCTAAAATAACAACTTAGACTAACAATATTCTATCTAAAGTATGTTTAAAGCTTGAGTTAAAAATTAAAGTTTAAGATTCTATTTAGCGTTGTAAGTTATTGCGTTGGGATAGGATACAACTTGCTTACAGCGAGTTTGTAAGTACCAGTACGCGTTTTATATATTATGATAGACATGAGGAGTCCAGGTCCAGCATAACAATTGACAACGTGAAAATGCTGAATTATTAGATCAACAACGTGATCGCGTTTAGGGAGAAGGACAGGATGTAATCCTGATACAGAATGAGGTTCGATCTTAAATTTAAATCGTGCGATATTTAAAACGTATGTAATGATGCGTAGTAGTTTCTGCCAAGAAGAAACACGTTGTGCTAATGTACATAACAATGGCGACTCTGTGTGTTTTGTTGTCACACTCAACACATTTGCCTTATGCTCAGGTAAGTCAGAACAGTTGGCGGGAGAGAATGACTTAATAGGCCATTCATCAGGGGGGCCGTGGATCCATGCTGGACCGTTCCACCACAAATCATAAGCCAAAAGTTGCGAGGGGAGCATACCGCGTGATAGACAATCACTCGGATTAATGTCTCCGGCGACGTGATAAAAATGTTTAGCGTTCAAGTTTTCTTGACACTGAGCGACCCGGTTGCTAACAAAAATCGACCACCGATGTGGTGACGAGTGAACCCATGATAAGGCAATCGTGGAATCAGAAAAGGCGTAAATGTCAGTAACGGGAATGCGTAATGCATACGAATCACGTACAGCTCTTACCAACTTTGACATAAGCAAAATATCACATAACTCTAATCGAGCAAGCGTAGTAATCTTTGTCGGAGTGACCTTTGATTTCGCACACAAAATGCGAGTTTGAATGCCAGATGGGTAGGTACAATGTGCATAAATAACACATCCCATGCCATTCAGGCTGGCATCACAAAATGCGACAAGACGTAATTCGCAATCAACTTCGACACCTATATATCGCGGAATTTTTAATGTGTCAAGCAATTTTAATTCTTGAACGAGAGCGGAAAAGCGTGAGCGTATATGCTCTGGAGCAGGGTCATCCCAATCACTCTTACTAAGCCAAAGTTCCTTAATTAACAACTTGGCGTAGAGTATCACAGGTGCCACCAACCCGAGCACGTCAAATAGTCGTGCAACTATAGGGAGTATATTTCTCTTAGTGCACTTCTCATCTACCAAGGTGGATGTGAAATAAAAATTATCTCCACACGGCTCCCACGAGAGACCTAAAACCTTTGCGACATGACTGCCAACATCAAACTCAAGCGATTTGCGGTGAGTATTTATGTCAGCGTTCATTGCGATAGGAAATAACCTAAAATTTAATAATAATAAAAACAGGTCTGCCTGTAAATTGGGACCAATATGTAAAATATCATTGAGCGAAAGACAAGTGTGGGTTTTAGCGCTCGCGTCTAACACAATACGCGGCATCGGTTTGTCATGTCGAACCACTGCGTGATGTGGTATGTAATAACCATCCATAGACAACTTAGAGTCATCAACGAGACTAAGATAACCGTTATCTAAATAATCCTGAATAACCTTATTGTAATTTTCACGTACGGTTGGTGATTGACGAAGTTTACGCTCGAGCGACAAAAACCGGCGGTGAGCGACGCCGCGCGAGTTCCCTAGTTCAGAGGGATCCTTGCAGAACGGCAGCGCAACAGAATAATGACCTACGTCATCGCGAGTCACAGTAGATGTGAAAATATTCTCGCACTCGGTCTCTTCTGGAGACAATAGGCGTTTCACAGGAACTTCCTCAAGTTCCCATGGTTTTTGCACTAAATCATTTAGTGCTAGCGCAGAAAAGGATGCGGTTGTAGGCACAACAACTTTACGTGGGTAATCACCCATAAGTACATACCCAAACGCGGTTGACAGTACACAAGGGGCACTGGGGCCACACTCGACCCTATTTCCTAAGTAGATATACGGGAAGAGCTGTGCACCTAATACTATATCAATGTTTCCTGGAATGTTCCAGCTTAAGTCAGCAAGCGGTAAATCGCGAAGATTTAACTCGCGATCACACTTAATTAATTGCGAGGGCAATTGATCCGTAAGGCTATTCATAACTAACGCATGTATAGTATACTTATGATCTGCATAAATACGAGATTCAATGTCCAAATACACATAGCCTATTATCGTGTGCGAAGTGGAGCCAACACCTTTGACAACAGAATTACTCATTGGTATTATTGGTAAATTTAATAAACGACAACAGGACAATGTTATTAAGTTATTCTGTGAGCCATTATCAATTAGACATCTGACTACAGATTTATTTCCAGTGCTACCTTTAGGGCGAGCATACACCTGAGCGGTTGCCAAGAGAATATCACCCTTATGGCTAGAGGCATACGAATGCACAGTGCTTGAAGCGAGCGGTGACTCAGGAGTGGGACCGTCAAGGTCGCACTGGGGCGGCGAGAGTGGGACAGCACTCGTCGCGTGCGAGTGCGAATTATTAATATTATTATAAAAATGCAATAATTTATGATGTTTTTTCTGACAGAAACAAACTGACGTACTTTTACATCGCGGGAGATTATGTAATGTGCTTAGACAATTCACGCAACCACGCTTAGATTTAATAAACTCATATCTAGCCTTTGCATTTTGCATATTTTTAAACTGAGCGCAGTTATACAGGTGTCGGTGGTCGCGGCCGCCACATAAACAACATGACGCGTCAACTGCGGCGGGCGCATTCGACTTATTATTAATCGGCACACTGACAACAAACGACTTAGAATTACGCTGTACACGCCTATCATTAGACTGTGGCGTCCCAGCAGTGGACGACTTCGCATATGACGAAGACCGCGGGTTTGACCGTTCAATCATCTTAGCATAATCTTGTACAAAGTCGATCAGCTGTTGCGTCGTAGGTATATCGACACCTCGAACAGAAAGTTCGAAGGCTTGGATGGTTAGCGTGTCCATTTTCCTCAAGGCACATTGTAGAAACACGAAGTCCGTTAAATCATTTATACCTAACTCTTTAAGCGCGGCGATAGATGAGGAATATATACCTATAAATGAATCAAGTGAGTTCACACTAGGTGAACAATTCTTTAAGTCTAATATATTATTAAGATAATATGAACCTAATGAGCGTTTATCTTGGTATTTCTTGACCAAGGCGTCCCACACTATACTGTAGGTCTCACTTGACGGAACAATACCGGCAGTGAACTTTAATGCGTCTTTGGTTAATTTTGAGAATAGGTATTGCACACGTTGCGAATCAGACAATTGGTTGTTTGAATGAATATTGGCCTTAAAGGACTGATAAAATGTATTCCAGTTTTCAGGGCGTCCGTCAAAACTCGGAATAACAAGCATTTCCAATTTCACTACAGACGCGTTTGAATTATTCGACCCGTGTGAGGCGACCTCCCTGACCTTGAGCGTAGATAATTTATTTCTAATGCGTTTTATTCTCGAATACAATTCATCGAATGAGTCAAGGCAAGAATAGTCGGGCTCCACAGGGGGTTCTAATGATAAATTTAAGCTATTTATTTGATCCACAATCGACTCGAATTTATCGCGAACGTCATCGATGGTCTCGGTCTCAGCCAGAAAATCTTCATTGGCTCGCGTCGTTATATCAAAACACACAACTGATTTCGAAGATTTATACCAACGGGTGATGCGTGCAAACAATAATTCCTTTTTTTGATTCAACAGAATAAGCTTCGTCTCGAGATCTGACGACATGTTTGCAAATTAACGATAGGTAAGACCTACCTATTGAAATATAACAAGAAGATTATCTGTAAGGTACCTACTATAATATAATAGTAATTCAACACAGACAGTTTAGATATACCTACTTTTTATTGAAAATTGTACTACGGCTTATTATATAATAGCGCAAGTAGCACAGCGGAGCGGGAATGTAACTATGTACTTACGTACCTAGATAGGTACCTACCTACAAAGTTACGCGTATGTGAATAGAATGATGATTATTTACCAATTAATACGTAAATCACCAACTATTATAAATATCTACCAATTATTACGTAGATTTAGCGTTTTAAATGCAGAATTTACCAAATAATTTACGTAAATCTGTTAGCGAAAGAAAGTAATGAAACTAAGATGGCGGAAAGAATTCACCAAAATTACGTGAATCTTTTAATTAAATGAATAGGAAAGAAATATTATTCACCAATAATTACGTGAACATGTTATTTACTGGCCTATCCGACTCGTAACGACCATAAATTATGGTGGGACGTGTAAATAATCCTACCAATTGGTGTGTTTGCACACAAAGCGTAAGCTCCTATGACCAGCAGTTAGGTAGTAATGAAAGGAAATACTCATGTGACCGCTTCTATGAATGAAAACGCAAGAAAATCGGCACTGACCTGTGTTCCACCTCGTGAGGATTCAGCTGCAGACAGGCGTGGTTCCTGGCACGTGCTGGTGGGTAGGTAATTTTCGACCGGCCGGTGATTGTCTTGAGTGAGTCGTTTTCTTCCGATACACTTCCCTTATACTGACTTGAGAATGTGGCCAAAGGAACTTATAGAATTACACAGAAAGAAACGAGGAGTTGAATTAGTCAAACTTCCGTTTTGTGCGGAGCGCGTGAGTCAAAGACATCTTTCGATGCTGGGTGCGGGTTAGTGACTGATTAAAAAATGAATGAGTTGAACGTCAGCCTTGAAGCTTGAGAGTCCCGCTCATAGAAACTTCGTTCTCAAAATATAGTTCGAACAGATCCATTCACAGCGCCATTCATTGGCCTCCTCCAACACTAAGTGGTCAACAAATGAGCGCCAACATTCAAACATTATTCGATACATAGAAGCGGTTTATTAAATTACAAAATTGAAATACAATTAAATTATGTGGGAAATAATTAAGAAAGTACAGCGCTCCACCAATATTAGCAGGTTAGGAGTAGTAAGAAAGTATAGTGGGTCCCAGTAAGAGTGCACTTTGTAAAATAGGAATATTTTTATTTTCATGCAAGTGGTAACTCTGAAATTTTACAGATGTCGCCTCAGTTTATTCCGATGATTAAAAATGGAGCGCTTTTCGAAAGAACAACCCGTTACAATTGTAAAAACTCATTACAAAACTCATTTGTTTTGTCACTCGGGTTTGTGCGAATAAACCTGAAATAATTCCTGAGCGCAAATCGAAAATTCCAACGTGTTATCGGTGAGATACAGCCACATCTCTGTGCAAAAGTCATGGAAAATTTCATGAAAATGCCGGATATTTTATTCCATACTTAATCGGAACATGTTTTCTTTAAAATACAATAAAAATATCACAACTCTGTCGTAAAATACTTGCTTTAATTTTAAAATTAAAAAGTGCACTCTTATTGAGACACCCTATAGTATTTAATTAGGAACACTAATTATCACGCACAGAGACGTTCTCGGAGCTTTTACAGTTTAGGGTTATTACGACATTATTAATATTATCGTGGGTACTTGTGTTTTACCTAAACATGCATACGAACAATCACACCTTTATTGTGTTGTGGAATATTCATTATTATTATTATTTATCCCTGGAGGGTTTGGCAAGAGTGACTTAACACCCACCAATAATTGTATTTGGTCCAATGCAATAGGGGGTGAGTTTGTTTTATCCCTTAGTCGCCTTGTACGACTAAGGGATAAAACTAAACAGATGGGATGGCCCAAATTCTATTCTGCCGGCAATCACGCGGCGGTTTTCCTAAATAATTATTAATTATTGGTTGTACAGTTAGTCAGTCTCCTCAAGCTCAATAGATGGCGTTGTATTTGTTTACGTTATATTTATAAGTCGGTATTAAGATTCTCCGATACTGAATGATGTCGACTGCAATTTAATGTGTTGTTGCAGTTCGGTTTAGGATGAGGAGTTGTGATATAACTTCTTGTCAAGAGTGGGATTATAACTCCCCATACTAAACTGAACTGTGGTAAAAACTATCTATCAAATATACAAGGGGAAGGATCCCGGACCGTCTTAGCTCGTAGCACAACGCTACGATAATGCGTAGGGTTCGGCGTATGGTTCGGCGTAAGTCGGACGGGAATCAATAAAATCTGTGAAGGCGATTTGGACTGCCCCATCAGAGTTGAATTTTTTCCCTTGCAAGAAGTTGTCCAAATTTCGAAAAAAATGGTAATATGTTGGAGCAAGGTCCGGGGAGTACGGAGGATGTCTTAGACATTCCAATTGAAGTTCTTCTAATTTGGTAGCCGTCTGTTGTGCGGTGTGTGGTCTAGCGTTGTCGTGAAGCAGCAGTGGCGTGGAGCGATTGACCAGCCTAGGTTGTTTAGCCGCTAGCTTTTCCATCATTGTTTGCAATTGCTGACAATAGACATCAGCCGTAATAGTCTGGCCAGATTTGAGAAAACTGTAATGAACAATACCGGCACTAGTCCACCAAACGCTCACAAGTAACTTTTTTGGGGTTAATTTTCGCTTGGGGCAGGATTTGGCTGGCTGGCCAGGATCCAACCATTGCGCTGAGCGCTTCCGATTATCGTAAAGAATAGCATTGCCAGATTGTAACTTTTGTTACAATTTACGTAACTTTTAACCCCCTTATGTAACATCTCCGTAACATGACTCAAAATGTAACTTTATTGTAACTTTTGCCGTATTGGTTCGGGTCAATATCAGTCAGAATAATTAGTGTTCTGTAGTCTGTGGTAAATATTATTTTACTAACTACGCTACCCGTATCACCAATAATATAAGAGTAATACCAACCTTGGTATTGTTAGAGAAATCGCTTGTGGAGATGACAAGGTTCAAACAACTTTAAACTTTTTTTCCCAGTGATAAAGTTTACTTCTGTTCGAACAACTATCAATCAAAGAATAATATATTTTAAAATCATTCTTTCATGTCACTAGTGTGGTAGAAAAAATAATAATTATTAGTACCTATATATAATGTATCTATGGTGGAAGAGCAATTGTCATAATTTTAAAAGATTTTGTCTCGATTTGATTCGAAAATTTCAATCAGTAAGTACCTATTTAAAAAAGAAATTGAAGGTAAAAAAAAGATTTTCTCGTAACGTAACTTTGATATCGTGATCGTTTTCAACATTTGATCGAGGTTAAATTGAATAAACGCAGTAGAATATTTATGTATTTTACCAAATTATATTATTTGACACTGGAAATTACTCGCAGAGTGACCCATAGAAAAGTTTTGGCACGAACACTGAAGAGAATGCAACGCGGTATTATTTTCCAAAATTGGTGTAAGGGCTCGTACACAAAACTGCAATGCGGTGTCGCATCGCAAAAATCTGCGAGCTACCTCTACGCATTGTAAGAACTTTTGAATATATATCATAAAACCTTTAAAAAAGATGAGCTGTACCGGATTATGACTGTCGGTACTTGAAATTGTGCTGAACTAGGTTTGACTTTGACCTTTTAGGAATTCAAAATAAAATATGCGTATCGTTGAAAACCAAATTGGTAAGTGTATTAAAATTTTAACGTTTTACATAGATCGAGGATAGGGGGGTAAGGTACAATGTTGAACCAATAGCGAGCGTTTGTCGCGTCATATTCTAATGATTTTATTGGTAGACAAAAGTGACGTCAGCTCGCAAATTTTGAAAATATATAGCATGGCGTGAACATGCCCGCGGCCTTGAAAGCAGTCGCTTTCAATGTGTAAGTCGGCAACAGCTTCACTCCTCAACGTGGTCATCACCGAGGAGAGGACAGATCTTCGTATAGGCCCGACGCGTAACGCCTGAAGCGGTCATAATGTCTGCTACTCTTGAAATGAAATCCTTGCCTGGGATGCTCCCAATTACTCGACCCATGGACCATTTTAAAGGCGGAAGGTTGTTGTCCTTGATAAGGACAAGTGAGTTGTCCTTTAGTTTTGTCTTGTTTTCTGTCCACTTCGTTCGCACCTGCAACTCAGAAATATATTCTTTGGACCAACGGGTCCAAAAATGTTGGCGAATTTGCTCCACCCTTTGATGCCTCTTCAACCTATGCTCCGGAATGTTGTTGAAGTCGTGACACGCTGGCGCAGTCAGTGGTCGACCAACCAAAAAATGAGCGGGAGTAAGAGGAGAAAGGTCTCGGGAATCTGAAGAAAGAGGAGAAAGTGGTCGGGAATTAAGGACTGCTTCTATCTGTGACAGCACTGTGCTGAACTCCTCAAAGGTGAGGTGCGCATTGCCTACCACTCTGCGAAGATGAAACTTGCAAGATTTTATACCTGCCTCCCACAAACCACCAAAATGAGGCGAATAAGGCGGAATGAATTTAAAGTCAATTTGTTGACTAATAACGTAATCTCTTATATCTGAATCACATTTACGCAAAAAATCAGAGAAATCATTGTTCAACCCCACGAAGTTGCGACCGTTGTCGGAATATATTTTCCTAGGCTTACCACGCCGCGAAATAAAGCGCTTGAGTGCTAATAAATATATGCTTCGCTAGTGAGATCACTGACGAGTTCCAAGTGACTGCACGCGTCACAAAGCAAATAAACAAACAAATGTACGCTTTCGATAATTTAGCTCCCCTACCTTTACGGTTTAGTACGAGGACCGGCCCGCAGTAGTCCACCCCACATTCAATAAATGGAAAACTAGGAGTTATCCTTTCTCGTGGTAAATTCCCCATTTGTGGAGTTAAAGTTTTACCTTTGTGCCGGGTACATGTAACACAAGCGTTCACTATACGCCTAGATAAACTCCTACCACCTAAAGGCCACCAGGTTTCGCGTAAATGGCAAAGCAATGCCTGGGGTCCTGCATGAAGGAGTTGTAAATGCTCATGACGAAACAACAATACAGTAAAATAATGTTTGCTCGATAAAAGAATGGGATGCACTTTATTGTAATTAAATTCATTTGAGTTACCCAACCGACCACCAACGCGAATAACTTTGTTATTATCTAAAAATATATTTAACCGTTTCAAATTATTTTTGCCTTTAATTTGTGCGCAATCAGTTAGAAGTTTGTATTCATTACAAAAGGTTTCCATTTGACACCACCGAGTTAAAACTATTTGAGACTCACTCAACTCCTCAACACTAAGAACCCCAAACCGTTTATTATTTTTATTGCGAATATTGTGTATAAAACGTAACATGTATGCGACGGCACGCTTCATACGCTTAAATTGTGAAAAACGGTGAAACGAAAAAAGAGTTAAGGCGCTTGTATCATTAGTCATGAAAGAACAAATAGTTGATATAACTTCAGGTAATTCTACACCTGTTTCTATGACATCATAAGGAGAATTGTCTAGAGAGAAACTAGGACTTCTCAAAAAAACAGGGCCCTCCCACCATAACTTGGACGAAGATAGCTCTTCCAAGCAAGAACCTCGCGAAGCGAGGTCAGCAGGATTATCCTTGCCACTCACGTGTCGCCAAACAACATTTTGTGTGAGCTCATGAATCTCCACCGTCCTGTTTTGGACAAACGTTTTAAGTTTATTTGGAGACATGCGCAACCACCCTAAAACAATGGTTGAGTCGGTCCAAAACACTATGTTTTTGAACTCACAACGCAACGAACTGCGAATCTTGTCAAGTATTCTAGCCCCCAACAAAGCACCACAAAGTTCAAGTCTCGGTATACTTAATGGTTTCAGTGGCGCAACGCGAGCCTTAGAAAACAACAATCTTGAGGTAATCGTAGTATCTATATGTATGGTGCGCACATAAATACAAGCGGCGTACGCTGTCTGCGAGGCATCACTAAAAATATGCAATTCTATATACATAGGTTGGCTACCTATAACGTGGCGAGGAACCTTTATTTTGTTGAGCGCTTGTAAAGATATAACAAACCGGTTCCACGTTCGCGCGACATTAGAGGGCACCGTGTCATCCCAGCCTATTTTAAGAAGCCATAATTGTTGTAACAACACCTTGGCAATAATAATTGTAGGACTTAACAAACCAAGTGGGTCGAAAATTTGTGAAATGTTAGACAAAATAAACCTTTTAGTGACCGGTTTATTATCGTTATGAAATTGTGTGTTAAAATAAAATATATCGTTAACATTGTTCCAACCTAAGCCTAACGTTTTAGAGCTGATATTTTCGTTGGATCTAATTTCTATTAAATGATTAGTGAACCCTTCATCAGTGTATGGAAAATTGTAAACCCACTTTCGAAGTGAAAAACAACCAGACTGTAGCGTATTTTTCATATTCGTGCATGGCTGTATTAATATTGCTTTATTATCATGTCCCGTCAATAAATCGTCCACATACATATCCTCCAAGATAGCACGTTGAACCACGAGATTGGAAGACTCAATTCCTAACTGTTTTAAAAATCTCACACTAAGGAAAGGTAATTGGTAGCTCCGTAAGGGTTTCGATGGATCATCACGCCATAAAATCGTTTGAAGGTGGCGCTGGTCTTCTGCAACTAAACAATTACGAAACATTTTTTCTATGTCAGCGCATGCAACAAACTGGTGCTGTCTAAAGCGGAGAAGAATGGATATTAAGTCCCCTTGTATAGGAGGCCCAACTAGTTGCAAATCATTGAGAGACTTGCCGGAAGACGATGGTGCGCTGGCGTCGAAGACCACACGCAGCTTAGTCGTTGAGCTATGCTCCTTAAATACGCCGTGATGCGGCATGAAATAGTATGGACTTCTATAAGTGTCTACGGGACTCATATGGCCTAAGTCCAGGTATTCCTGCATAAATTGCGTGTATAATAATTTGTAATCAGGAGAACGCTGTAAACGTTTCTCTAGTGCGAGGAAGCGTCGTTCAGCTTGCGTATACGATTCGCCTAAACCATCAGGTGACTCCTTGAATGGAATGCGTACACAAAACCTTCCTTCGCTACTGCGGGTAGTAGAACGAAGAAAATGTTCTTCACAGGCACTCTCTTCCTGAGTCCGCGTATCCCTGACGTTAGGAAGCTCTTCGACCTCCCAAAACAAGCGCAGTTGCGAATCTAAAGTACTGCTAAAATTACAATGAACGCGCCTCTCATTTTGCGTTTTATTATTAACTAAGCCAGAGATAATCCAGCCTAGCCTGGTATTTTGTAGGTAGGGACCGTTAGGCAGTCTCATTCTGCCTTCTAATAGCAAATCCCAAAACCTATCTGCGCCTATCAAAATGTCTATATTTTTTAATTCCAAAAACAGTGGATCCGCCAGACTGACATTATTTGGAATTAAGAATTGTGCGTTTATTGGACACCGAATAGCCGGCATCATAGACGTTATTTGCGATAATACAAAACAAGTGATGCGTGTTTTGAACGTATTATCGATTCGCGATTTAATTTAAATGTTACAAGTTTCCGAACATTGTATCACCGAATCACCAACACCTTTAATTTCATAAGTAGAATTTATCATGGGAGTACCAATTAAATTACAGAAAGATTTAGTAATAAAACACCGCTGACTACCACTATCAAGCAGCGCGTGCGCCTGATGGTAAACACCGTGAACGTCAGGCACTTCGACAACAGCTGTTGATAGTAGAACCGAGTGTGTACCTATAGAATCGTTATGCATATGTGATTTGTTTACGTGAATAGGGAGCGACTCCGCGGTGGTTGAGGTGGCGGGGTCGGCCGGTGCCATCGTTGCGCTCACGGCGGCACTCACCGCTCGGCAGTCAGTCGTAATATTGGAATGCAATGCAATTAAACTATCACCGTTATCATTGTGAATTAATGAATTATGTTTGCCATTACATTTTCGACATGGACCAAACTTGCATCTATCGAGAGTGTGACCCGAACGTAAACAATTCTCACATAGTTTGTGCTCGCGAATTAAGTTTAACTTTGAATCCAAATCACTATCTATAACTTTCTGACAAGAATAAAGTGGATGGTTAGCGTTAAATTTTAAACAAGTACCTTTGTAGCGGGACGACCGGCTATCGTTGGATTTTTGTGTAGAAACATTGCAGTGTGACGTGTTATGTGAATTATGTTTTTTATTCTCGGTGTGTATTTGTGATTTATTATGTGATAATTGCAATGTTTCCAACATATCCGCTCTGTCTTTCAGGAAGCTAATCAATTTATCAACCTTAATAATGTGCTTAGAATTGTGTTCGTTCGAATTCAGTGCGCACTTATGCGTTTCCTATTCGCGTTCGGTGATCCTATCTAACTTTGAGATTATAATATAATTGACAAGCGTGTCCCACGAGTCGGTAGGCTCACCAAGCAACTTCAATGCGCGTAGGTTTTTTAATATCACGTCAAGAAGCTTCCTAATGTTAGCCGGCGACTCTTTTACCAACGCGTTAATACTAAATAAAGCTTTAACGTGATTGTGAACTAAAAGTCTATGATTGTTATATCTATTTAGCAACAAATCCCATGCGACTTGGTAATTATCGGATGAAAATTCTATAGAATTAATGACCAATTCGGCGTTAGCTTTTAAAGAAGACTTCAAGTAATGAAACTTTTGAATGTTACTAATACGTTTAGAATTATGCACTAAAGATAAAAATGTGTCTCTAAACTCCAGCCAGTGCTCATACGATCCGTCAAAGGTGGATAGAGAAATAGTTGGAAGCTTAATCGACTGCGATTGTTCGGTACAACAATGTTTATTGGAACCCTCAGTAACCTCACCATCGGTCAGCATAGATTCCGCGTGAGCTAAAATGCTGTAATATGAGGTTTCGAATGATTCTCTGCAATCTAATTGGGTAGATATCTCACTATCGGAAACACTTTCTTCGATTTTACTTTGAATCTCATTGAATTCGTTATACAGATTAGTGGCACCTTTGATGCGTAATTTCAAGTCTATGCGATCTCGGGAAGAAACATCACTGGTTCCCAACGTATTTAAATATTTGGAAAACTTGGTAAGTCTACATTAACCTTAATGACACCACGTTTTCTGACTAGGATTACCAACGTAGAATCGGATTCAAGATTAGGAGATTTTTCACGTGATTTACTTGAAGCACTGTCTATTTTCAATGTAACGGGTGATTTATCACGTAAATTAGCACTTTCTGTCGCCATTTTGGTAGTTAGTGAGAAAAGGAATAAGTACTTACAGTTGGAAGGTTTGAACCACGTTCAATCGTCGCGAATAGATGATATAGGTAGTTCAGACTCCAATGCGGCAAATCTCACTGAAATCAGGTTAGGCACAGGTATCACAAAGAGAGCAAGGAGGTGTTTGGGAAAGAGAGGATGGTTGGCCTCACCAGATTGCGTATAATATAATTTGCGATGAAGAGCCAATCCAGCTCGCGTCCAATGTGCGCTTAGCCTCCAGTTGCCTTTTCTTCAGATTTATGCGTTTTCGGACTAGTTCAGCAGCAGCAGGTATGATGATGTATATGAGCTCCACAGGATGCTGATTCTATAATCCGGCTCGAAGGACCAAATGTACCGGATTATGACTGTCGGTACTTGAAATTGTGCTGAACTAGGTTTGACTTTGACCTTTTAGGAATTCAAAATAAAATATGCGTATCGTTGAAAACCAAATTGGTAAGTGTATTAAAATTTTAACGTTTTACATAGATCGAGGATAGGGGGGTAAGGTACAATGTTGAACCAATAGCGAGCGTTTGTCGCGTCATATTCTAATGATTTTATTGGTAGACAAAAGTGACGTCAGCTCGCAAATTTTGAAAATATATAGCATGGCGTGAACATGAGCCATAGCCAAAAAAATTGCCGTCAACTCGTGAGTAGTTATAAATCCAGTAGGTATTTAAATAAATACTTTATTAATTTGTCCATAGAGTCAATTATCTAAGTCTCAGTGAACACCCAACTATATAGCAAAAATATGTCGTGTAGTAGTCGCGGCAACGCAAATTATTCAGCATTTTGGCTCCTAATAGAAGTCGTATAAACGTAATGAAAACGTTTATACAACGCGATTTGGGCCCATTTTATTCAGCAATTCAGTCACATAGACATCGTATAAAGGTAACTTTTTCAGTTACATCGTCACGTAATTGTCGCTGGAGTGACTGTTACAAGCTTAAGTTGCGCTATAACTGTAACTTATATAACTTTTATGTTACGTTTGTTTGTTAAATTAAGCAAGTGCGTCGTGTTGTGTTTTAAAAATTATAAGTACAATTTATTTAGCAGACATGTTAATTTGTAGGTTGCACCAAATGTAGGTTCGTAAACTCACGCATAGGTTTGCAAAGTATTGCGAAGGTAAGTTTTCTGATGAAATATACTAGATTTTATCATAAATATTTAACGCCCCCCTTTAATTCTTAGTAATATGAATATAATAATAAATATTTTTTATATCAATATTCATTTGTACACCATTTTTACTGCTAACAGGTGGTATAATAGCTTCTTATACAGCAAATTAGCAGTATAAGCGCCATGATACCACGCTGATTATATTTTAGGGTTCCTTAGACCTTCCTAAAAAGTTTTCTAAAAAAGATCTTTTGTTTATTTATTTATTCAATCAACCAGTTATTGTACATAAGAAAACTAAGACAAGTGATAAGTGAGCAGTGCAAGCAATTATACGACACTTGGCACTAGGCTTGTAATAGTCGTATGAATGCAACTTATACAACATAATAGCAGTATAAAAGCAACGATGTAGCTTTTACTCGACTGTGTCACAAGAAAGCTATATAATGTGCTTTTACTCGAAGAAATAGTAACATAAGCGTCGTATACTAGCGACTTATACAGCAAATCTTATACGACACTTTAGTCATATAAGCATGCAGAGTAAACGTTTACTCAGCATCATTATGTGACCGAAATGCTGAATAACTAAAATGCTATATAAGATGCTTTTATACGACACGTGCCGAATAATTCACACTTACTCGACTTTTATATCACCGAAAAGCTGAATAAACTCAACCTTATTAGACTAATTTGCTTGTTGGGCAGTCAATGTTATGTTTCAACTGTGATCAAAATCAAAATATTGTTTGGTATTGAAATGGGAAACAGAATCGATAAATAGTTTTTGATGATGACTTTTTTAAATTGATTAACAAAGTAAGCTTCTCCTTCAAGTTTGTAGTTCAATTTCTGATTTATTTGTTATATTATTCATAAATAATTCGTTTTATTGTTTTTGTTATATATATTCTTTTGCAGAATCACCAGTCAATTATACTCGCCACCTGTGGCATATACATAAAAAAATCTAACAATTGCTGCATTACTTTTGAAGCTTTTTACGACTTAATGGGTCTGAAAACATTTTAGATTAAGTGTAATAAAGTGCCTTATTAATGTTTGTATTGAAGTTCTTCTCGTAATATAAGGTCACGTAACTTTTACCCCGAAAATGTAACTTTTTAAGCAGTCTTGTGTAACATTTGACAATATTCCACTGGCAACACTGGTAAAGAATCCATTTTTCATCACAGGTAATGATTCGGTTTAAAATACCTTCATTATTGTGCCGGTTCAGTAATGTAACGCAGGGTCGACGCGCGTTTGCCGGTTTGCTTCGTCAATTCGTGAGGTACCCACCTTTCAAGCTTTTTAATCTTCCCAATTTGCTTCAAGTGAATTAAAACAGTTTTATCACTAACACCGCAGCCTGCAGCTAACTCGGACGTGGTTTGCGATGGATCCGCTTCCACAATAGCCTTCAATACTTCATTATCAACTTGGGTCTCAGGCCGTCCACGGGGTTTGTTCTGCAGGTCGAAATTTCCAGAACGAAAACGTTGGAACCAAAAACGAACTGTGTTTTCTTTTGCAACATGACCGCCATAAACATCATTCACCCTTTGAGTCGTTTCCGCAGCACTAGTGCCACGGCGGAACTCGTATTCGTAAATAATGCGATATTTTAAGTTTTCCATTTTGTAAAATGAGTGACGCAAACAGAAAAAAACAGAAGAAAAAACACAAATGAATGACGGTCATCGAAGCACAAATACATGAGTAAATAGCTGTACAAATTTGAATTTGTAATTCCTTAAAAGAGGAGAAAATCGTGATTAAAGTGGCCAGTACGAAAAACGCCAATTTCATATGTAAGGACCTAATAAATAACTATTTAGGTAAACCGCCGCGTGATTCCCGGCAGAATAGAATTTGGGCCACCTCATCTCTTTCTATGCGGTGTCGTACAAGGCGACTAAGGGATAGGGCTGTTTAAAATCAGACAGATATATAGGTACAGCCCAGACTCAGCCTCAGATCCAAGAAAACAATAGTGCCGTACTCACCCCCTATTATGTGGGACCAAATACAATGATTGGTGAAATGTGGATGTTAACTCCCTCCAGGGATAAAGACGTGATTGTATGTATGTATGTATGTATGTTTGGGTAAAACCCAAGTACCCACAATAATATTAATAATGTCGTAATAACCCAAGCAACAGAATTTGGTACTATAAAAGCTCTGAGAACGTCTGTATGTATGGTAATTAGTGTTCCTGAATAAATACTACTTTCTTACTACTCCTAACCTACTAATATTATGAACTAGTTGACCCGGCGAACTTCGTATCGTCAATTTGTTTCCGCCCGAGTGGCGTCTCTCACCTCCCGTTGCACCCTCTACAACATTGTATTATACATATAAACCTTCTTCCTGAATTACTCTATCCATTAAATAAACCGCACCAAATTCTGTAGCGTAGTTTTGAGGATATAAGCATACATAGGGACGGACAGACGACGAAAGCGACTTTGCTTTATACTACATGTAGTGATGATGTGAAATTTTCGTATGATGTTTGGATCTCCTTAGTGTCCGCTTTTTCTAGTTAGCGACGCGGCTTAATTTCGATGACGTGAAAACACTGTTTCAAATCCTTTGGTATTAAGTAAGGATCTCCAATCCTAAGAAAGACTTGGTTAGTCTTGTTTAACCTCGCCACCCTATCTACTAACTGATTCGTTTAATACTTCGTGTCAGACTAAAAGAATAACATAGACGGAAAGTATAGAACCAGCAAGTGAAGTCATAAAAAGGAATACATAAGTAGTGCCAACTCGGTCGCACTCGGGCGTGCTCACAATAAGTGCGAACAGCCCTATACCTATCCCTTAGTCACCTTGTACAACACCGCATGGGAAGAGATGGGGTGGCCCAAATTCAACTCTGCCGGCAATCACGCGGTGGTTTACCTAAGTAGTTATTTATTATTGGCTGTATAATAAGTCAGTTACCTCAAGCACAATAGATGGCGTTCTATTTGTTTACATTATATTTATAAGTCGGTGTTAAGATTCTCCGATACTGAATGACGTCGGCTGCAATGTAAAGTGCTGTTGCAGTTCGGTTTAGGATGAGGACTTGTGATATAACTTCTTGTCAAGAGTGGGATTATAACTCCCCATACTAAACTGAACTGTGATAAATACTATCTATCAAATATACAGGGGGAAGAATCCCGGACTATCGTAGCTCGTAGCGGTATGCTACGAGAATGCGTAGGGTTCGGTTTCGGTGTATTTTTTCCCATTCAAATTCTCCCATATATCCGTCTTTGGGGCTACGGTGGAGCTACCTACCAATGCTCTGTCGAACTATCGGAACAATGAACGATGTTACAATAATTTTTACACATTGAGTATTTATTACTCCGCCCATTGGTTCGGTGGCTCAGTGGTCAGAGCATTCACGCTGTAAGAGAAAGATCGCGGGTTCGCATTCCGCCTGAAACGATTCAATTTTAGCACTTCTAACCAAACCGCTCCCTAATAATTTTTTTATATGGCCTCGTCAATTCGACTTCACCTCGCCTGATGGTAAGCTAAAGGCAAAGTCTTGGAAAGAGGGTCACCATCGTAAATATATACCATGTTAACAGTGGTGGCACTCAGCTTGACGGTATCATCAGATGTCTTTTCACGCCCCGCTTGAAGGACCCGGGAGCGTAGGAAGAAGGAAACACGTGAACTAGCAGGGAGTTGCTACTTGTTACGGGAACAATACGCCGAACCCTACACATTGTCGTAGCATTGTGCTACGAGGTACGACGGTCCGGGATTCTTCCCCCTGTATATTTGATAGATAGTTTTTACAGCAGTTCAGTTTAGTATGGGGAGTTATAATCCCACTCTTGACAAGAAGTTATATCACAACTCCTCATCCTAAACCGAACTGCAACAGCACATTACATTGCAGCCGACGTCATTCAGTATCGGAGAATCTTAATACCGACTTATAAAAATAATGCAAACAAATACAACGCCATCTATTGAGCTTGAGGAGACTGACTAACTGTTCAACCATAAATAACTATTTAGGTAAACCGCCGCGTGATTCCCGGCAGAATGAATTTTGGGCCGCCCCATCTCTTCCCACGCGGTGTCGTACAAGGTGACTAAGGGATAGGGATAGGGTTGTTCGCACTCATTGTGAACACGCCCAAGTGCGAGCGAGACGGCACCACTTTAGTATTCCTTTTTTTGTTTCACTTGCTGGTTCTATAGGTTCCGTCTATATTATTCTTTTAGTCTGAGACGAAGTGGTAAACGAGTCAGTAAGGAAATAGGGTCGTGAGGTTAAGCAACACTGGCCAAGTCGGTCTTAAGATTGGTGACCCTTAATACAAAAGGATTTGTTACAGTCTTTTCACGACAAATATTGAAGTTAAGCCGCGTCACTGACTGTCACCTTGTATGACACCGCATAGGAAGAGATGGGTGGCCAAAATTCTATTCTGCCGGGAATCACGCGGCGGTTTACCTAAATAGTTATTTATTATTGGTTGAACAGTTAGTCAGTCTCCTCAAGCTCAATAGATGGCGTTGTATTTGTTTACACAAAATGTATAAGTCGGTGTTAAGATTCTCCGAAACTGAATGACGTCGGCTGCAATGTAATGTGCTGTTGCAGTTCGGTTTAGGATGAGGAGTTGTGATATAACTTCTTGTCAAGAGTGGGATTATAACTCCCCATACTAAACTGAACTGTTGTAAAAACTATCCATCAAATATACAGGGGGAAGAATCCCGGATCGTCGTACCTCGTAGTGGTATGCTACGAGAATGCGTAGGGTTCGGTTTCGGTGTATTGCTTCCACGCCACGTGGGCGGAAAAATATTGGCGGTACGAAGTTCGGCGGGTCAGCTAGTTCATAATATTAGTAGGTTACGAGTAGTAAGAAAGTAGTATTTAATCTCGCACAGAGACATCCTCAGAGCTTTTATAGTACCTTTTTTTTTTTTTTTATTCGTGCTGAAATCCCCTCGGATACCCCCCCTGCCGGAGCCGGAAGGGGAGGTTATGTCGGACTCGAACCGACTAAAACCGCACGCCGACTGTGGGTCTTGGTGCTAGGCCGGAGGTGAGGTTGTCATAGACATATCCCTCGCACCCCGGCTGACCCAGGGCCATCCCTTACGGTCTGGTCCTCCTCAGGAGGGGGGACAACGGTGTCCCCAACTCGCCCCCGGAATGGGGGAGTTTTTATAGTACCAAATTTGGGTTGGGTTATTACGACATTATTAATATCATTGTGAGTACTTGTGTTTTACCTAAACACCACCATCATGCCTTTAACCCTGGAGGATTAAGCAGAGATGACTTAACACCCACATTTCACCAATCATTGTATTTGGTCCCACGTAATAGGACTGACTGCCCGTATTCCGGGCACTATGTTTACTCGAGCCATACATTTGAGGCCGAGTCTGGGCTGTTTAAATCTTTCTGATGTTAAACAGCCCTATCCCTTAGTCGCACATGGGAAGAGCACTTCTAACCAAAGCGCGCTCCCTAAATTTACTTGGTAGGAAAACAACATGCCGAACCCTACGCATTCTTGTAGCGTTCTGCTACGAGCTACGACGGTCCGGGATTGTTCCCCCTGTTTATTTGATAGATAGTTTTTATTACAGTTCAGTTTAGTATGGGGAGTTATAATCCCACTCTTGACAAGAAGTTACATCACAACTCCTCATCCTAAACCGAACTGCAACAGCACATTGCATTGCAGCCGACGTCATTCAGTATCGGAGAATCTTAACACCGACTTATAAATTCGAAAAACATTGGAAAAAATGAAATGCTCAAGTGAGACTCGAACTCACGACCTTTCGCTTACAGGGCGACTGCTCTGCCAACTGAGCTATTGAGCACCACTTGAATCATTCCAAATTTTCCTTCTCTTTATATCCGTCTATAAGGGCGACGGTGCAGCCATCTACCAACATTCTTACGAACTGTTGGAAACAATGAATGATTTTTCAACCATTTTTAAACATTGAATTTTGATGACTGCGCCCAAATATTTGAATGAATTTTTTATAGCATTTATTATTACACAGTTAGCATAATAAATGCTATAAAAAATTCATTCAAACCGACTTATAAATATAATGTAAACAGATACAACGCCATCTATTGAGCTTGAGGAGACTGACTAACTGTTCAACCAATAATAAATAACTATTTAGGTAAACCGCCGCGTGATTCCCGGCAGAATGGAATTTGGGTCTCCCATCTCTTCCCATGTGCGACTAAGGAATAGGGCTATTTAACCTCATCCTAAAGCATACTAATTGTATGCTAACGATTAGGACGGAAAAAATTAAATCGGTGAACCTACAGGGAAAATACTCTGACCACTGAGCCACTGAATCATGCCTGAATCCATTCTAATTCTCCCGCATATCCGTCTTTGGGGCTAAGGTGGAGCCATCTACCAATGTCCGTACGAACTAATGAACGACGTTACAATCATTTTTAACCCCCGACGCAAAAACGTGTGTGTGTGTGTGTTTGTGTGTGTATGTGTGTGTGTGTGTGTCTGTCTGTGGCATCGTAGCACCCAAACGGATGAACCGATTTGGATGTAGTTTTTTTTGTTTGAAAGGTATATTAGTCGGGAGTGTTCTTAGCTATGTTTGGAAAAAATCGGTCCAAGATAGCCGCGGCCACAACACATCGGAATACGAATTTCTTCATAACTCCCTCAATATGGGGATCAAATGAAAGAGCTTGACTAGTAGATCACTTTAAAAAGTATAAAATAAAAATTAAATTAAAAATTTAAAAACCCCGTCACAAAAAACACTTCCACAAAGTTGAAAATAAATAGAGTTTGCCTTTTAACTTTAACGGTTGCCATGTCGGGGGACCTTGAATTTTTCCGATAATATAACGGAGTGCTTAACCACTTAGGGTCCCCCGACATGACAACCGTTAAAGTTAAAAGGCAAACTCTATTTATTTTCAACTTTTTGGAAGTGTTTTTTGTGACGGGGGTTTTTTAAATTTTTAATTACACATTGAGTTTTTATTACTCCGTTCTCTAGCTCAGTGGTCAGAGCATTTACTCTGTAAGAGAAAGATCGCGGGTTCACATTCCGCCTGAAACGATTCAATTTTAGCACTTCTAACTAAATCGCTCCCTAAATTTATTTGCTACAGAAACAATACGCCTTTTTTTTCGTGCGGTAATCCCCACGGATACCTCCCCCGCTGGAGATGGCAGGGGAGGTTATGTCGGACTCGAACCAACTTAAACCGCATGCCGATTCAGGGTCATGGTGCTAGGCCGGAGGTGATGGTTGTCCTCTACATATCTCTCGCACCCTGGCTGACCCAGGGCCATCCCTTACGGTCTGGTCCTCCTCGGGAGGGTGGATAACGATGTCCCCGACTCGACCTTGGTAACAACAACGGTAACAATACGCCGAACCCTACGTATTCTCGTAGTATAGGTACTGCTACGAGCTACGACGGTCCGGGATTCTTCCCCTGTATATTTGATAGATAGTTTTTACAACAGTTCAGTTGAGTATGGGGAGTTATAATCCCACTCTTGACAAGAAGTTATATTATAACTCCTCATCCTAAACTGAACTGCAACAGCGCCTTTTTTTTTTTTTTTTTTTTTTTTTATCGTGCGAAAAATCCCCACGGATGCCACCCCCACGGAGCCGGTGGAGGCGGTTATGTCGGACTCGAACCGACTAAAACGCACGCCGTCTTGGGTCCTTGGTTGCCGGAGGTGAGATTGCCAAAAGCATATCTCTCGCACCCCGGCAGACCCAGGACCATCTCTATCGAGATGGTCCCCTTCGGGTTGTGGGGACTACAGTGTCCCCATCTAGCCCCGGTTACGGGGAGGCGCATTTTGCGCCGCCGCCGCGGCCTGCTTCTGCTAGGGTGACAGGCGGCTCCACCGGTCACCCCCAGGCCAGCGCTCATGGAGGACGGAGGTCGTTCTGCGACCTCCGACGTCCGGTTCGTCTTCGCTCTGCGCGGGCTTCCCGGGCCCGGAGTCTGGTCCGGACCCGACCGGCCGCCTCCTTCTCGAGCATTACTTGCTCGCAGAAGGAGACAGCCGCACCCCAAGCGTTCGCGCATCTTACCATCGCTGTGAGCAACGTGGCGAGTGTGAGGACTCCCACCCCCAGAGCCGCCACTAGGACCCGCCTCGGCGTGTCCCACGCCGGGCACTCGGTCAGCGTGTGCAGCTCCGTGTCCTCGCTCGCATCACAGTGATGGCACTCGGACGTTGGCTCCTTCCGGATCCGACACAGGTAACTCCCGAAACACCCGTGTCCGGTGATCACCTGCGTCAGCCGGTACGAGAGGCTGCCGTGTGGCCTCTCTAGCCACTCCTCCATGATGGGTCTTACCGCCGCTATTACGGCGTGCCCTTGCAACAGCGCCTGAGACTGCAGTCGACCTCATTCAGTATCGGAGAATCTTAACACCGACTTATAAATTTTGTGTAAACAAATACAACGCCATCTATTGAGCTTGAAGTAACTGACTTATTATACAACCAATAATAAATAACTATTTAGGTAAGGCGATTGGCACACTACGACGCCCGACGCCGCGTCGAGCGTTGTTGCGTCGACACGGCGTCGTATAGAAAAACGCGGGGTCCCACACACTAACAACGCAATCATGCGCGTTGCTGTAGAATACGCGCGTACAAGCATAATTTGTAATATTAGTATGGAAATGGATGAAGGAATTACAGGAATTATGTCCTTTATTTTACGTTTGCGCGTCACAAGTTATGCAGGATAATTAGGAAATAAAAATCTGAAAATCATTTCAAATATTCAATTTATTAACACATTGGATATATAATACTTATAAAGGTAAAAACTATACAAATCGAATGCATAGGGGAAAATGAATCTCCCGCCCGAGAAGATTAATTTTTCCCTATGTACTATTCCATTTGTATAGTTAACGTACTTAATGCTGTAAAATTCATTCAATAAAAATACTGTTACAATTATCTTCCAAAAGCTTCGTATTGAAGGATGTTTTTCGGGTACCCGGTTGTAGTGTCGGAGTCGAACCAACTAGAATTAAGTAGCCCCATCTTAAGACCAGAACATCAGAAATATTTGAGTGTATAACCACATAACGAAGAAAGAAGAGAGAACTCATTAATCGCATTGGGAAGTAACAATGGCCGATTTAATTACCTATTATAAATGTACATAATAATGATTAATGTTTACGTATAATTATTACTTCTGATTCAATATTAATAATTATATTTTTTCATAATACTAAACATAAATGGACACATTCTACGTACTTTTTTTTTATAAAGTACATAGCAATTTAACTTCACCTCGCCTGATGGTAAGCTAAAGGCAAAGTCTTGGAAAAAGGGTCACCATCGCAAACATGTACCATGTTAACAGTGGTGGTACTCAGCTTGACGGCCTCATCAGATGCCTTTTCACGCCCCGCTTAAAGGACCCGGGACTGTAGGAAGAGACTTGATTCGAATCCCATGAAGAAGTTATTATTTAGCTTACGCTTAGTTAATTATATTATGGTTAATTGATAAATAATTAAATTATACTTAATTATTAAGTTCATTATAATTTATCTGGATAGTCAATTAAGTGTAAGTACTTTTTATCTAGACCATTTAGACCCAGGGTAAGCATAGCGTTATACTGGTTTATATAGGTTCTAGAGTACGGATTAACATACTACAATACAATTTCTTTTGTAAAACGCTAATGAATGAATGAATGAATATCTCTTTATTGTATGGTACACAGATGAAAAATATAATTGGTACAAGCATAAACTTAATATATACCTACTAAGTTTATGGGTAATAGTTCATACAATTGGCGGCCGTATCGCACATAGCAATCTCTTCTAGGTAGCCATAGCTAATATATAAGTACTTAGAAATTTCAATCCAAATACACATATTCATTTATATAAATATTTACCTTGCGGGGGAATCGAACCCGCAACCACGATAAAGTCTGTTAATGATGATTTTCTTACACATAAATTAGGATTTGATTCCTGTACACAGCATTTAAGCAAGTAGTAGTCTGGAATAAGTTTCTAGTCGCTATACAAGTGATGGCCGCTTCAAGCTGACGATGGGAGCTGCGAAGTTGGGTATGGCGGGCGATACGGATCCGTTGACCGTCAGCGGGGACGCCGGGGGCGCGTAGCGGGACTGTGGGAAACAGTGGAACAAGTACATCTTAGGTTAGTTTAAAACTTGCGTTGCCAAGTAGGCTTTTTGTTACGTAGATCCCTAGGGTACCATGCTGTTGTTTTTCTAAGCGATTTTATTAAGGGATTCTTTAAAATGCATATCGTTCTTACACGTACACGTACACAAAAAAAAAACCGCGGTAGCCTAGTGGTATGGGTAATGGACTGCTGAGACGAGGTCTCGGGTTCGATCCCAGGTTTACCATGGCACACACCAATGACTTTTCGATGCTTTTCGAAGTTGTGTGTATTTATCGCAGGTTTATAAGTGCCCGGTTAATGGCAATAGGCTCGCCACCTATTACATTGGGACCTAAACATAAACTGGCGAAACGTGGGTGCTAGCACCTCTGCTTACCCCTTCGGGGAATACGGGCGTGAGTTTATGTTATGTTATGTTATGTCTTACACGTTCTTACCCCTGGTGTTATACACGTCATAAGGCTACAGTAACCACTTTCCATCAGATGAATCGCGAGCTTGTCTGCCACCTAAGTAGTATAATAAAAATAGGTGCCTTTGATGGTAATGTTGTCTAAGATATCCAATATCAAAATTTATATAATACTAGCTGTCCCAGTGAACTTCGTACCGCCAATTTCTTCCTGCCCTCGTGGCGTCAGATCCCGTACCCGCTGCACCATTTAGGGGGATGAAAAATAGATGTTGTCCGAATCTCAGACCTACTCAATATGCTCACAAAATTTCATGAGAATCGGTCAAGCCGTTTCGGAGGAGTACGGTACATTGTGACATGGAAATTTTATATATTAGAAGATAATATGTTGCAAAGAAAAGTCTATATTTTGCTTCTTGTTCGGCTTCGACATATCCTAAGAATACTTACATGGCATGGAGAAGGAAATGATACTTCTCTCCTCCGTGTTACATGGTTATTAGTATACTTACCTATCCATTTTTCTGTTACATCTATTGCAGTTGAAGAATTAAAAATATCAACCCATACCTAAGACTAAAAAAAATAACATAGATGAAACGCATAGAACTAGAAAGGAATAACAAAGTAGTGCTATCTCGTTCGCACTCTTTGTGAGCACGCACGAGTGAAAGCGAGATGGCATTACACTAGTATTCCTTTTTGCTAGTTCAATACGTTCCGTCTGTGTTATTCTTTCATTCAGACTATCAACCAATGAGTTCACAATGGCTAACAAGTCTCTTATTGTGTTTCGAACCCCTAACTCATAGTTCACTGGCAGGAGACCACGGATGTATGTGGGTTGATGAACATATAAGTTATGATGAGAAGTGATAGTAATTTAATTTTTAACAAAGTATTATAAATGTATGCTTTATGCCTGTATTAGGATTGGAATGATACCTACCTACCATCTACAAATAATATCATTGCTCCCAATTCTATTGTTACATCTCTAAACTTAAATTTCTCTAAAAAAATCTAATTGCATCTGTTTATTTCATGATCAGATAAAAAATAACAGATGATTTTATTTAAGTTAAGACCTGTCAAATTAAGACAGCGCCTTGTTGGTACGTAGTAAGTTAAGTCGCATGTTCGTAGATGTCGACTAAAATTGAAGGGTACCGTCAAGGCGCCGACTTAATTTGACAGGTGTTCACTAAAATAAATCATCTGTCCTTTTCTATCTGATAATGAAAGAAACAGATGCAATTAGAAAATTTTAGAGAATTTTAAGTTTAGAGATGTAACAACAGAATTAGCAGCATTATCTTATTACAAATTAATATAAATATTTAATGTGAATCGGTCTGTCTGTACCCAAACTCTATTAAGGTTGTCCTACCCCATGATATCACGCATGCAATCGTCCGCACTACGTGCAAATTGTACACATTTTTGCACGAAATTAGCGCCATATTATTTTCACGAAAAAGGCGCCCTTATGCGTACACATGCACGAGTCACCGAAGGGCCTAAAGCTGTCACTAATTGATGCTAATTGGTGAGGATTTTTAATGGAAATCAGGAACAGACATACAGTTTCATCTACAAGGGTACTTTTTCTGTGCGGAATCGAACCGATTACCACACGTAGTCTCTATAACTTAACGTTAAGACAAAATATATCGATTAATTTGGATATTATTTGCGTTAACACTTCGTCTCAGGGAAATGTTGGTGACATATTGTTAAAAACAAAGCACGCACACACGTGTACCTTAGAAGAAGAGTGGTGTGGCACACCGCTTTAGCTACAGACAAACAAGCAGACATATTAGAATGTACCATCTATTACCCGTAGTACGGTTAAGTTGTCCGGTCAACCGGACTACAGAAAAAAAATTTTTCATGGTCCGGTTAACTGTACTATGGAATATTTTTTTTACCCAGAGTCCGGTTGACCGGACAACTGAACCTTACTACGGGTAATAGAGGAATGTACATAGAGAAATATCTTCAGAAAGGGCACTATTTATAAGCACACTTAAAAGCTGTGGCTATAGTACGGCCGTTCCCATATTCGAAATACCTCGGGAAAAAGAAGAACTCAAGTGGGACTTGAACCTACAACCTTTCCCTTACAGGGGGAATGCTCTTCCAACTGAGTTATTGAGCCACACCTGACTCTCTTTAAAATTTCCTTTCTCTTTATATCTGTCTTTAACTGTGACGGTGGAGCCATCTACCAACTTTCTTACGAACTGTTGGAACCAATGAATGATTTTTCAACCATTTTTAAACATTGATTTTTGATGACTCCGCCCAAATATTTGAAAAGTCCCACTTGAGTTCTTGTTTTTTCCGATGTTTTTCAAATTTAAAAGTTAGCATAATAAATGCTATAAAAATTCCATTCAACTAATGAGGATCTTCAAAACTGGAAATATTTTCTTGAATACGCCGCGTAAAGTACAAAGTCTCAAAATAATCTTAAAACCAATGTATTAAGATCAAATAAATAATTGATTTATTGATTTAAATTGTATTATTGTCTGAAGTAAAGGTCCGAACCAATATATTATCAGAACAATAGATCATTACAGACTGTAGTTACAAAACTGAACACGATCCGTACACCCGCAGGGGGTGTAAGAGGAATTGCAGACATAACTTACACTCACCTCACTGTGCTTGGAATAGAACATAATATTATATCTTTGAATGTGTGCATGTGTGTGTAAAATACAAAACGGTGTGTGTATATAAGCATTTTTATTTCCAACAATGAACATGTACATAATAATGGTTCATAAATATTTGTATAAACGTATTTCACAAGAGAAACTGGTTAAGTACAATAAATTAGTTGGGGATGTTTTGTGCAAATGGTGTTGAGGTAGAATTTACTTTTGAAGATGGCGTATCATTGAAGAAAAGTTAATATAACACAGTTTACACTGACTGGCCTTTGGAGATCAATTAGTTCAAAAATTATTAGTATTATTCTGACGTTTTATAGCAAAGAAAAGTTTAAAAAGTTATCATTTATCATCAAAGATTAAAAATCCTCCATCGTAACTAGTTGTGATTCACAGTTGCGATGACGGCCGAAGCCGATTATAGCATGGCTACTGAATGTACTTCTCGTTCAACTGTTATTAGGCCAGGACGCGTACATTAATTATTTAGAATTATTTAACTGCTTGTTATTAAATTTAAATGAAGTCTAAGAGCAGATACTTACAATGATAAATTTATAAAATAAGTATTATCATTGTTAAAATGTATTCAGTTAAATTAATGGAAACGAACCGTAGAATACACGATGAGTACTATAGAAAAGTACGAAAATACAGAGCAGTATGAAACACTAAGGACATTTTCACAACAACACAACCCCGACACCATTTGCACATATACACAAAATGCATATTTACCACTGAAATTAGCCACAAATCCTTTGAAAAAAAAAAGAATATCTTGATTACGGTTTGGAAATCTACTTGAAGGATTTGATAACCATTTCAGTGTTAGAGTGTTAGTTTTTGAACGCATAGTCAGTTGTAAAACGTGATTTACTCGAAATAGTATTCATTTTAAACTTATTTTAGTAACTATCTACACATTTGCTTTTATTTATGTAAAGTAAACTGTAAATACTAACAAGTAATAAGTATTTAAATTAAATTATAAAAATAAAAAAATCAAGATTAAAAAATTCAGTAAATAATTTGTTACTTAATTTATCAAAAAGTATTTTAAATCGTATAATAACTAAGTAAAAACTTATTAATACATTGAGATTGTAATTATTTTTCTTATTATAACCTTTTTGATTTAAATGTAATTGATCTAATTTTTATTTATGTATGTATGACCCGTACACTCCGTATCTCCGTACACCCCACTAACGGGTGTCGAGAATTTTATTTTCCGCGTTCATCCCCCATGACTTGTCATATCACTATGTAAATATTCGCAATAATACAAGGGTCCCAAAACTTCATACCCAGGATATTTGTATATATCTCAAGTACACCTCATTAATGTGCATAGAAATTATTTTTTCTTGTTCACCCCTTGCACTATAACTTGACATATAACTTTGTATATTCGCAATATTACAAGGGTCCCAAAACTTCATACTTAGGATATTCATATATATCTCAAGTATGAAATAAGTCTATACTTTGCGTTCAGATACTAACATTATTTATATAATTAACACATTAAATTTAAGATACACTTAATCACAATAACATAACACAAGCCAACGACACAAGCCGTTAGATACAACCGGTTAATTAGCCGACAGCTCACGAATACATTAGAAATATAACAGTAGGAAGATAGCACGATACGATTAATAATTAGGAATCTATTTTGACCGCGGTAAAGATGATCAAAACGTACAAACACTGCTTAGACTTATGGACAAAGACCAAATGATGAAAGAATTCCTGTTTCACCCACCAAATGGTAGGTGAAACAGGAATTTAGGTTTCCTCGTACACCCACTACAGTACTTAAATTGGGCGATACAAATTCGTAAGATAAATTCTGTTATATCAGTGTGGTTCCCGGCAGAATAGAACTTGGACCATCTCCTCCCATGCGGTGTCGTACAAGGTGACTAAGGGATAGGGCTGTTTAACATCAGACAGAATACAACCCAGACTCAGCCTCATATGCATGGCTCGAGTAAAAAATAGTGTCCGGAATACGGTAATAGGCTCATCCCCTATTAAGTGGGACCAAATACAATAATTGATGAAATGTGGGCGGTAAGTAACCTCTGCCTAACCCTCCAGGGATAAAGGCGTGATTGTATGTATGAATGTATGTATATCAGATAGTCAAGATTATATTTAAGTATCCATATCCATACCATCCATACTAATATTATAAATGCGAAAGTAACTCTGTCTGTCTGTCTGTATGTTACGCTTTCACGCCTAAACCACTGAACCGATTTTGATGAAATTTGGTATAGGGATAGGTCAGACCTTGAGAAGGGACATAGGCTATGTTTGGTCGCGATAACCGACATCCACGCGGGCGAAGCCGCGGGCAAAAGCTAGTAATATTATAAATGCAAAAGTAACTCTGCCTGTCTGTCTGTATGTTACGCTTTCACGCCTAAACCACTGAACCTATTTTGAAGAAATTTGGTATAGGGTAGATTAGACCATGAGAAAGGACATAGGCTATGTTTGGTCACGATAACCGACATCCACGCGGGTAGAGCCGCTGGCAAAAGCTACTTTATTATAAATATTAAAGAGCGTTATTAAAGAAGTACGAGTAAGTTCCCTAAAGCGATACGAATGAATGTAATTAATGTCTGCACAAAAATATAGCAATCGAATATGAATTATTTGAAAATTTTAGATGCTTTTTTTGTATGTGAGCTGTGGCGTATGACAATATACAGATTGAAAAAGCTTTTCTTTTTATTCTCATTTTATTAGTTTAGAAATAATACGTTAGTGAACGGCAAGCAGGAGTACTGGAAATTGAAATACCTAACACATTTAAAAGGTCTGTAATAAATAACTAAGACGTATTAATTTTATAATTTGTAAACGAAAATTGCCGTGATTGTTTCGCCGAGAAACGTTTCGTCTCTATTATTGGAGATATTTTAATATTTTGAATAATTTTTTGACTAAGAGTTCAAAATCAAATTTTCGAAATTCGTTTATGTATATATATACCTACATTTCGCATTCATTAGAAGGCGAAAAAGGACAAAAGCCTGTTGCCAATGTTGAATTTGTTGAATGACGAAATCTTATACGATGCCACTTATAATTATCAACAATGGTTTGTTTATGAAAACTCGGCCGCCACTCGGCCGTCACTCAGCGGGCGGCAATAAGGTTCAAATTCGCAGAGCGCGCTCAAGTACCTTTTATGCGCCAAAGCGGATATGTATCTAATACAAAAAATGAATCTTCTCGGGCGGGACTCGAACCCGCGATCTTTCCCTTACATACAGGGGGACTGCCTTGACCAACTGGGCTGCCGAGACACGCCCGATTGGATGATACTTTCTACTTTTGTTTTGCTTTTTGAAGACAAGATGACAAAATCGAATGACTCCCCACTTGATGAGTGTAACAGTTTAAGTATGTATACTAATGAAATTTAATAATTAATAGTGAAATATTCACTCCATACCATACCGTTCACTAACTATATAGACACTAAAATCACTATTTATATAAATTCAAGAGCAGCGTAACATTGTTTTAACAATGAAATGGCACTTTCAATCTTATATTTTCGCTTAGTTATCACAAGGGGTAAACTATAGGTATCTATACTTAGATTAATATATTTTTTCCATGATTTTTTTATATATTTTTTTATATAAAACAATTTGATTTTACAGTCTAGACGTAGACTGGTCTACGTAAATTGTATTAAAAATTAGTAAATTATTATTATTTATATAGTTGTCAGCATCCATCGTCTTGTAGTGGATGTTTAAATCCGGCCAGACATGCCGTCCTGAAATGTTTTATTTAACAAAATATTAGTAATCACGTCTATTAGGAAGAGGACACAAAACAGGCCCTCGATTCTATTATAGTAAAGCCAACGAAGCGAGAGAAAAAAGGTAAACAATGTTTCAGCTGTTCCAAACTTTTTTATTTGAAAATTATTACGTATCACTTCAAGCGCATTCCAGACAAGAATGAAATTGCTTATAAGATGACGGATCTGACAGTTTAGAACAGCTGTGCTGACAGCCTTCATGTACTACGAAACACGCAACGACAGCTGTCGCTCGGCCATTGTCGCGTACGTGTGACATGTGCGACAAGGACAGATAAAATAATCGCTAGTTATCGCAATATAACTCAGTAATGGTCGCTTTGTTTACCTTTTTTCTCTCGTCTTGTTGGCTTTACTTTAAAGCTAAACCATTGTGGTGCGGCGGTAACAGCAAAATGACATTAAATTTTAGACTTTATTTCTATAAGCCTAAAGTCCAAAATGAAATAAGAACAATTTCATTACACTTTTTCAATTACTCTGCAAAAAGTCTTTTATTTTGAACGTTAACTGCATCGCTTTAAAGTCTATTATTTAATGCCGTTTTTTGTATTGGCGGTGGAACCACAATGGTTTGACTTAACAGAATCGAGGCGCAGGGGTTTAGTTTTGTAGCTTACATAAAGGGTTACCAAGACATGGTCTGGGTGAGAAAAAGGTGTGGAACTATATCGGATTCCCTCCCTTTTTATCACCCGGAACGATGATTATTTCATAACGTCAAAGTATTGAAAGCAACAATTTTTATTAACAATGATGGAAGTGGAAATAAAGTATCAAACACATTTGAAAGTCACACCCTGTGTAAAGTAAGTTTTAAAATAAACAAATAAATTGAAATGCGATTAGGAACTTTTGAATTTAGCACCAACAACACTGTACTTATTAATACACTACCAAAGGACAAAATCACAACTTTTACATCCCAACACTTTATAGATATATTTTAAAATATCCAAATAAGTAAAAAAATCTAAATGTTTATAAGAATTTTCAGCTTAGACCAGATTTTAGCTTATTTTGGACATTTTAAAACAAATTCAAGGATTCTGACCTATGTTACAGGATGTAACATGTTACAAAGCAACACCTCATCCAGTTATTTCAAAAAAATCAGCGACGGTCGAGATTCCTCGCGGGTGTAACAATATGCTCGCTGCGAACTTTACTTTATGTTACACCCCGTAACGTCGGTCTGTACCCACCCTAACATCCTGCATGTCGATAGGTTCACACAATACCAAGCACACACATAGGTACGTCCACATTTGTTGGGTGTTTTATAAAACACTGTGTAGGATTGTGTGCACATAGTATGCAAAATCTAATAAAAAAAATAAGTATCTGCATAAGTGTCTTTTGAAATTCAACAGAATCTTTTATCCTGTAGGTAATTGATCATTGTAATTGAGTGAGGCTTTTTATACTTTCACTAAGAAAGAAACCCATTTCTACTAACAAGTGCGTAATGGATAGACTATAATCTTTTTTTACTACGCTACTACAGTAGTTTTTACCTTAATCGCTTTATTAAAATCTGCTAAAAGAATATTTTGTAAGAAATATTGTGTGGAGTACCTCAAGGAACTATCTTGGGGCCAACATTTTCAAATTTAGCTATACTCTGATTTTTAATTCGAGTCAGTAAAATGACATTTCCAGTGTTGCAGGTTTTTTGTCTCAAATAAATAGTGATGTGGTTGAATCGAGTTTTACAATTAAAAGATAGTCGAGATTATTTTTTTGTTATAAAGTCACGTTAATTTGACTTCACCTCGTCTAATGGTAAGCTAAAGGCAAAATCTCGGAAAGGGGGTCACCATCGTAAACATGTACCATGTTAAAAGTGTTTTTTTTTTATCGTGCGATAAATCCCCACGGATACCACCCCCACAGTGCCGGTGGAGGTGGTTATGTCGGACTCGAACCGACTAAAACGCACGCCATCTTGGGTCCTTGGTTGCCGGAGGTGAGATTGCCAAAAGCATATCTCTCGCACCCTGACAGACCCAGGACCATCTCTTTCGAGATGGCCCACTTCGGGTTGTGGATGTTAACAGTGATGGCACTCAGCTTGATGGCCTCATCAGATGCCTTTTCACGCTCCGCTTAAAGGATCTGGGACTGTAAGAAGAAGGAAACACGTGAGCTGGCAGAGAGTTCTAGACCTTAATGGTGCGGCATAAGAATGAGTCACTAAAAAGCTTGGTTCTAGCAGGTATACACTTCAATAGTTTTATTCCTTTTCTTTTTAAAAAAACCTAGGTGTTTTATTATTAAGCACTTAAGATTTTCTGCTGTTCTGTTCTTTAGCTCAGTCATTTTAATAATACATACATACATATATAATCACGCCTGGAGGGTTAGGTTCCTGAGGAGGGCAAGACCGTATGGGATGGCCCTGGGTCAACCGGGGTGCGAGAGATATGTCGATGACAACCTCACCTCCAGCCTAGTACCACGACCCTCAGTCAGCGTGCGGTTTAAGTCGGTTCGAGTCCGACATAACCTCCCTTTCCGGCTCCGGCGGGGGAACCGGGGAAGATATCCGAGGGGATTTCCACAGGAATAAAAGGAGTGTTAGGTTATTACAACAATAATAATATGAAGGGTGTACATAGGCTATAGGTATGCTAGGAACCTGGTCGAGTTCAATGCCAAGAAGACCCAGGCATGTGCGTTTACAGCAAAGGTATTTCCTTTCCTTCCCCTTCCCACTCTTCAGAGCACACCACTGCCACTGCACGATCACCTCCATATCCTCGGTATGGATGTTCGCTGCAAACTGAATAACAAAAACTATATCGAGAGTATCATTAAATCAGCCTCGCGTAAACTCGGAGTCCTGAACAGAGTGAAACGTTTTTTCACGCCGGAGCAGCGGTGTCTTCTATACAACACCCAAATTCGTTCCTGCGTGGAATACTGCTCACATCTCTGGGACGGCTCCGCAAAGTACTTATTAGATGCTCTCGACAGGTTGCAGCGACGTGCGGTCCGCATTATTGGGAATCCTGAGGTCACGAACACCCTCGAGCCTTTGCAGATGCGTAGAGATGTTGCGTCTTTGGCAGTATTCTACCGTCTCTACCATGGTGAATGTTCTGACGAGCTCTTCCAATTAGTCCCACCCTCTCCTTTCCTACACAGAACGAGAGGAGACGTGCTGGGCTAAGATGCCATCCATATACGGTGCTGAGTATACCAGCTAGAACCAAACGTTTCAGTTACTCATTGCTATGCTGCACCATTAAGATCTAGAACTCTCTGCCAGCTCACGTGTTTCCTTCTTCTTACAGTCCCAGATCCTTTAAGCGGAGCGTGAAAAGGCATCTGATGAGGCCATCAAGCTGAGTGCCAGCACTGTTAACATTGTACATGTTTACGATGGTGACCCTCTTTCCGAGACTTTGCCTTTAGCTTACCATTAAGCGAGGTGAAGTCAAATTGACGTGTCCTATATTAAAAAAAACCCATGGCGACGCAACTACGCTTCATGTATGGATTGGTGGTTATGAAAAAATAACCACGAAGGCTCCGCTTAGCCTTCTAATCTATAACTATCGATGTCGAGGCGCGCAGTGTTCTCTCTCATATTTATCATAATACCTAATTTATCACTTGGTCCATAACATTACATCGCATCGACAGCCTCCGTGGCGTGGCGGTAGTGAATGCGACTGCTACGCAGGAGGCGCGGGTTCGATCCCCGCTCAGTTTCAATATTTATATTTATGAATATGGCTATTTGGTTGGGTCTGAGTGTTTCTATGAATTATATATGTATGTATTTACGAAAAAAAAACTATGTATGTTTATGCGCATTCTAGATTCCATAACACAAGCTAGTTAAGCTATGCTTACCACGGGTCTAGATAGCGTTGTGTAGAATCTTGTGTTGTGGAATGTTATTAGTAATATTAAATACTAGCTTTTGAAACGTTTATTCCCAGTTTTATAATAAGATGGTAAGATCCATATTTCTCCAGTAATATGGTCTAATACATATGTACCTATTACATATTTACAATAAAAAAACGCTTTCATACCTAAAAAACTAAAGAAGAACTAAAGTATGACTAAAATATCTTAGTCTATTGATTGTCGAACATCACTATTGTAGCGGGTCACCCTTTTTTGTATCAGTGACAGTTGCACTTGTCATTTTACTGACTCGAATTAAAAATCAGACTATAGTGGAAATCGTATGACATGTAGAATTAAGATATGTAAATGTGTTATATACCTTGAATATATTGGTAAGTTCGTCAAGCAGAGTCTCATGTCGGAAGGAGATGCGGATGTCGGGCACGTTGGAGCGCGTGATGTCGTTGCCGGCCACGCCCTCCTTCATGTAGTTGGGACCCAGCCAGTACTGCTTCATCTAGTAATGGCACAGATTCGCAAGTTAGAAACTACAGCTTGACTGTTTAATGCCAGTGTCTTCTAATATGGTTTACCAATGTCTTCCATCTGGAGCTTCATCAAGATCTTGGATGCTTACCTGCTCCCTATACACTACATTAACAGGTGAGGCTCTATCGTAGGTTTATCTCTTGGGGTTGGACAATCAGACTGCATTATTTACGCAAGCCCAAGATAAAATTGTTTTTTTTTATTGAATATTATTTTTTTATTAATTATATTATTTTTAACTTTTAGAGTTATAAATATATTTATATTTTATTTATTTTTTGAAGGGAGTACAATCCTTGGTGTACAATAAAGACAATTATTAATATTATTATTATTATAAGCCAAATTAAAATAAAAAAGTAGGAGATTTTTTTTATTAAGGGACACGTCAATTCGTCTTCACCTCGCCTGATGGTAGGCTTAAGGCAAAGTCTGGGAAAGAGGGTCACCAAACATGTACCATGTTAACAATGGTGATACTCAGCTTGACGGCCCGCTTAAAGTACCCGGGACTGTAGGAAGAAGGCAACGCATGGGCTGGCAGGGAGTTCCAGGATTCCAAAGCACAAGCTTCGGAAGCAACCGGAACTAACGCTATGATGAATGTATTAGACACTAACCTCATGCGGGAACCCAGACATGAGTACAGAGTTCCTGGCGAGCTCGCACATGTCGCATGAGCTGAGTTTCCACACCTGCGCCGCGATACTGTACTCCTCCATCAGCGGCTCCTGGAACCACAAGATATGCGATCAATAAATATCCCTGAAATGGGCGAAAGCTTTGCCACTTTTTTTCTTAACTAACCGCGTTATGCGCTATAGAAAAAGAATACTATTCAGGCCCTAAGATGGTTCCTTGAGGTACCCTACAGAATGGTAAGAAGCTAAGATGAAATCTAGATGAAACTGCCACCATTCTAGATTCTGAGAAACCCAAAATGGTGATCCTTACGTTGACGGCCTCGACAGATGCTTTTTCATGCTTCGCTTGAAGAACTTTGGATTGTAAGAAGAGGGAAACAAGCATAGTTCGAATCTTTTTTTCCTTTCTTTCATAGTTTGAAATCAAACTATTGCCTCTGTAGCGTGGTGTCCGACATCAGGGATGGTATTTGAAGAGTCCACTAAGCTAAGAAACCAAAGGAAATTTCAAAGTCAATAAATTTTTGGAAGAAAATACCACTTACCTTGGTGAAGTGGAATTGCAGGGGGTCGTCGGTACTGAGCGTGATGCAGAGCCCCCGGGCCAGGAACTCGGGCAGAGGGTTCCGGTGGTAGTTGAGGAACAGCGAGTTGTTGGAGAGGGGCGACATGGCGATGGAGATCTGCGCCAGGTAGTATAAGTACTGGAGGACTGGCACCTGCAAATTTGGATATGAATATAAGAGCCAAAATATTTTTATGTATAACATTTGAATATGGAGACACGAAATTGGCATTGTGAGAAGTTGGCATTTCGAGAAGGTGGCATTCTGAGAAGTTGGCATTTAGAGAAGTTGGCTTTCTGAGAAGTTGTCATTTTGCGAGCGGTTGGCATTTTGAGATGAGACGGCCAATCGCAAAGTTCCGTTCTCTAAATACGATTACGATAGTTTTTAAGGGCACGGGGCACTTGCTAAGATGATAATGATGTAAGACCCGACAGTGGCAGCAGTGGCCGTGTGCTGACTACGTACCTTCCTGAGCAGCAGGCCGTGCGAGATGTTCTCAGCCAGCAGGAAACCGCACACCAGGTGCTGCACGGCGCCCGCCTCACCGCAGTGGGGGCGGAGCACGAACGTGTTCAGGCCCTGCTCCCTGCAGGTAGGGGGGAGGGGGGAGGTTAGTACATGTCACAGTAGAGTGGAAATCATGACGACAGTTGATAGCAGAACACAGTCCCCTGCCCTATTAGTACGTTTTGGGACTTGTCCCTCGAGGATCTTTAACCAATGAAACAACTTTTTTTGGCCGTCTGCCTAAAAGCCAGTCTCTTAGTCGACCAACAAAAAGAAAGAAAGAAAGAAAGAAAGAAAAATATTTTATTTATGTTCTACACAGTGGGCATTTTAAGTACAAATAGGTAGGTAAGTATTATATTTAGTTATGAACTACTAATTAGACCTATACATAATATATTATATATGTAAGTTCGAATTAGTAGGTATATTAAAATAAGCTACGGGTGCAACATTCCACACTGTGCTAACCCAAATAGGGCCCCATCTCAGCATTGAATGCTGCGCACACCCTTCGTTGAGTATGCAATATGATTGTCGCTGGCATTGGTTGACAGAGACTTGGGAAGTGCGATTATTCCCTACCGTATTGAACTACCTACTATAATGTACAAACGACTGACGTCCTGTTCCATTTTTCTCCCAAATACGTACGTATTTAGGATGAAAACAGAAAGAGATTTTCTCTGACTACCTACCTCCTAAGAGATTGGTCTAATGGGCAGATCAGGATTTCCAAAAAAGTTCTTAGAGGGTCTGCAGTGTGAAGGTGAGGCTCCTAATATTTCACACATCCGTTACCCTCAGTAAAGCCTTCCATCAGATAACCGTGTGGTAGTCTACCAACTAAATGGTTTAACAAATTCCCCAGTGTGCTTACCTCCGGAAGTGGTTGAGCACCGTCATGTTGGCGTACATGTAGTACAGGTAGTAGGAGTAGGGCGGGTTGTCCTCCTCGCACCACTCCTCCGGCGTCTTCACGTCCGCGTCCATCATGGGGTTCTCCGGCTTGGACTCGTCGTCCACGCTGTCGAAGCCTACCACATGCTGACAACGGGAGTTATGGTTAGAATGTTTTACATGAAAAGTGAGTGCATGATGTCTGATGTTCCTCTGATTAGCAAATAGCACAATGGAGAGCAGGTCAGGGGTGGGTTCTCTGAGCGCGGGCCTAGAAATAACGGCCATATCCTGTCCCACCAGCAGTTCGATAATAGAACTTTTAGGACAATTTTTGTCCTAACTGTTGGACTAACCCGGATGGTGGAACTATTTGGATTTTTTATCCAATCTATTAAACTGACTCAGATGATTGAACTCAGGTAAGACCGCCTGACACCCCAGTCGAATAACGGCAGCACGTAGCCCAGCGTATCTGTGCTCGTGTACTTATAGGGGAGAGTCGAGTGTATTGTACCGCCTTGTAAACGTAACACCTCTAGATTTCTCATTAATTTACACTTTTTTTATCCTGGCAACACATTAGATGTCAATTTAAAATGGTGGGTAAGTTGAAGACGACACTAAAGCATAGATTGGGGTTGCCAATGTAGAAAAAAAATTCATATAATGAACAATCTGGAGGTGGTACGATTTACAATATACTCGAGTCCCCTATGTGTGTGTTCGTTTTTGTGTCTATGTCTATCGAAGTGCGTGTGTCTATGGTTGAGCGAGGGTGTATGTGTGTAGGTGTGTGTGTCAGAGAAGAGCAGTGGTCTCACAGTGAGGAACTTGTGCAGCTCGATGTTGGTGTTGGGGTCGCGCGTGACCTCGAACAGTGGAAGGAAGATGTTGCTCAGGAACTCCTGGAAGTTGCCCATCAGCTTGTTCGACTTGAAGATGTCGCTGGAAAGGGGAACAACTGTTAGTGTGGGGCAGCAGTGCAACAGTCAGACTTAACAGTCTTATTGTTGACAGTCAATAGTAAGTTATCGAAAGTATAATACAAGAAGACATAAAAATAATCTTGTGTTATATACTACTCGTCTTCAAAAATTAAGCATCTCTTTTATTAGGGAATGTATTACATTCTACAATAAACTTCTTAGTGAAATTAGAACAATGTCCAAAATTAATTTCAAACAACTGTTAAGGGAAAATTGTGTAGCATATGTGTAGCGTATTATAACATTACTGACTGTCTGAATGACAATAATGCTTGGGATTATGTCGCTCTAAGACAACACAAGAAAATTATTGTACCTACAAGATGATCTTATTTAAAAAAAAGGATTCCTACTGAGCTTTCTGGCAGTGTTTCTCACTGCACGGTAGGGGAAAAAATAATGACAATTCCAAAACTAATTTACATATTTTTTTCTATTTTTTTATAATTTTTAAATGACAGCCTCTGTGGCGTGGCGGTAGTGAACGCGATTGTCACGCAGGAGGCGCGGGTTCGATTCCCGCTCAGTGCAAATATTTGTATGCATGAATATGGCTATTTGCATTGGTCTGGGTGTTCCTATGTAGGTATAATATGTATGTATTTAAAAAAAAAAATATTTATAAGTATGTTTAGCCGCATTCTAGATTCCATAACACAAGCTATAAAAGCTTACCATGGGTCTAGATAGAGTTGTGTAGAATGTTGTGGAATATTTATCTACTATATAAAAATAAGTCGGGTTTTCCTTACTGACGATATAACTCCAGAACGCACGAACCGATTTTGTTAATTTTGGTCTTGAATTATTCGTGGAAGTCCAGGGAAGGTTTTTACGGCGAGAAAAATTCGAATAATTGCCGGGAACCGACATCCACGCGGGCGGAGCCGCGGGCAAAAGCTAGTTTACTTATATTATTTATTTTTGAATTTCGAATTTTTGATTTTAAATATAGCAATATTACAAACTGAACACTGCCACATTTGCATTGGAACTGAAAACAACCTAATGATCTCTTAATAACTTTACGTTATACAGTATTGCGGCTGCTTACATTGCTAAATTTTAGATATAAAATGTTTACTTATAGGCCTTTCCAGACATTTAAACATTAGAAATTGATCATAATTTATGATTTAATGATCTCAAGATACAAAGTTTTTTTACATTTAAGAAGAAATGACTCACAAAAGCCGTGGGATCTGTATGAGCCAGCGCACGTTGTCGGAGTAGACGCCGTACTGGATGGCCCAGCGGGCGAGCTTGGCCCACTCGCCGGCGCTCTTGCCGTAGATGGACAGCCGCAGCTCCGCGTTCTGGTACTTGCTCTCCTCCAGGTCCGACGCTACCTCCTGCCAAGTCAAATTGATAATAACATTGTTCAATTTCATCAATGAAAATATTTCCAACTCAATGAAAATCAAACAAAATGTAGTAACACACTTTTTTATTTCCGGATACTTTCACGTGACCGCTCACTTAAAATTAAATTAAAAATTTAAGAAGCCCCCGTCACCAAAATGCCTTCAAAAAGCTGAAAATAAATTGTGTTGGTTAGCCCTTTAATTTTGATATAGGTTTTGATTCAAGCGTTGTCATAACTGGTAAAGCACTCCGTCATATTTATCGGAACGATCCAAGGTCTATACACACACAAACACGTCAAACTTATAACACCCCCTCGTTTTTGCGTCGGCGGTTAAAAACGTATTCCACAGGTACTTATAGATGGTCTAGATGGTAATTCCCAATTACTATCTTTGGATATATTAAACTATTGGATTACCATATGGTCTTCTACACGATGGATAAAATCAAGAAGGAAGGCTAGTAAGTTCCTACAATGCAGTTATCGCTTCTCTTCTCTTTTCTTCTTTGGTCCCGTGCCAATTTTTACCATTCAAAGAAATCGTCAAAGAGGACATACTGAACTCTAGGACTGGAGTCATAAATCAAAATGCCAAAAGTCAAGATATTTCTTTAAGAGAACCTATGTCAAGGTCATCTGCTCGCACCTTAATGATCCTGGCGAAGTACTTCCCGTTCATGTAGTTGTCAGTTTTGAGGAACACCTCCCGGAGCCTGCTCTCGCCGATGGGGTTGTACTTCGCGTTGAACTTGTCGAAGCGATGGAATGTGTTACGGTCCTGGAACACAAGGTGTAGTTAGATGGAATGCCACTTCGAACCCATCAGGTCATGCATTCTTCTATTCAGGAAGTTGTAGTTTTAGAATAGTGGAATTCAGCGGAGTTAAAAGAAACCGAGATTTCGTAAATATTCGTAAATCCCCGAAGGGGTGAGCAGAAGTGTGTTAACGCAACCCGCGATTAATCCATACTTCCATACTAATATCACAGAAGTGCTAATATTATAAATGCGAAAGTAACTCTGTATGTTCGTCTGTCTGTATGTTACACTTTCCCGCCTAAACCACTAAACCGATTTTGATGAAATTTGGTATAGGGGTAGATTAGACCATGAAAAAGAACATAGGCTATGTTTGATCTCGATAACCGATATCCACGCGGGCGGAGCCGCGGGCTAAAGCTAGTGTTATTCAAATCTGATTTCCGAATTTTTATTGTTGAAATCCAGTTTTGTGGCATACATTACATCAGTGTAAATAGGTAAACATTAGCAATGCCAACTTAAAAGAAAATGCCAAGAAGTCAACACACAGAACACGACTTGAACCATCCAGAGCGCCCTTCTACAAGGGATTCAAAGAATGAAGTTCCAGGTAGAGCCAAATGAGCTACTTTGACCCTTGTATATTGTCTACATACGTTTCAGCATAACTTCATAAAATCTTGGTGAAAAAATGATCACTATGATAATTTCTCCCTCTCCAAAAACTCTGACCTCGAAACTTTTTATACCCCAACTTTTACCAAAAAGCGCTAAACACTCACAGCATGTACATCCAGCATATCCACCGTCAGGTCATAAGTGCTGAGGTTCATGGACTGGAACACGGACTTCAGCGTCATGGGCGTACCCTTGTGGAGGGTCACCACCTCGTCTGCGTGGGTCTTCAGCGTCTTCTTGATGAAGCGCAGCAGGTGCTTCTGGTTCATGCAAGATGCTGCGTGGATGTGGGTATCCACTTTCCTGGAAAGTAATATGACGTCATACTCTTGATTTTGACTGGGAATCCTTCACTCAATAGAATGATGATCAGAAAGATCCAAGTAACTTGGATAAAAAAAAAATAGGTAATAAATAACTATAGCTCACTTAGCTGCCATAAGGTTTTTGTATCCGGTGCTTTCACTAGCAATATTGGATCTTTTTATATTACATAAGTAGCAGCAAACACGGCCCACCTGGTGGAAAGTGATTACCACGGCCTATGGATGAATGGAAAAGTACACCGCACAGGAGTGTTACACTTGTACTCGACTTTGTAAGAACCTTGTGATACCCTTCTTGATTGTCAGACTTTTGGGTTCCTTTATTTCTTTTCGCGCGGATGTCCCCTTGGATACCTCCTCTTTCGGAGTCGGAGGGGGAAGTTATGACGGACACGAACCACACAGCGTGTGGGTCGTCGTGCTAGGCCGAAGGTGAAGTTATCTTCAACATATCCCTCGCACCCCGCAAACCCTTACGGTCTGGCCCTCTTCGGAAGGGAGAACAACAGTGTCCCCAACTCGCTCCCGCAATGGGGAGGCACCACCGCCGTAGACTTTTAGGTTCCAACGTGCTGTAAAGAATGCACAAACACCTTTGATGTTTATACTCGTATAGCACCCAGGAGGACCGATAGCTTAACGAGCTCTTCAAGTGCCTCATCAATCAAACAATCAATTGTCCTATTACAATCCATGGACATGGGCCTTTCCCAATGTGTGGAATTGCTCCCGATGCACACCTGAATTCCCAGGTTCCCATATAATACCCTAAAATAGTATGTGGAGCAAACTCACCTGATGTTATAGAAGTCCCTGTGTGGCACGGCTTTCTGGGAAGCGAGCTCCCTTAGCTCATTGAGCAGCACGTGCAGCTGGAACTTGGACGACAGGTACGAGAGGCGCCGGTAGCAGAACGACTTGCTGCAACAAAACAATCACCTCATTATTTTAAACCACTTAGGTGACATAGAAGTACACGGAATACTAGCCATCTGATAGGAACCGGTTACCGCATCCTATCACCTATGGACGTATGTAATACCTTGGAGAGTACAAGGCAATAGACTAGAAGAAAGGTAGTTTTTGGAAAAAGTTTTCCCCATTTTACAACATGATAACTCATCATCATCAACCTAGTGCCTTTTCGGGTTATATCCAAAACTTGTACTGTGGAACTTGGGATCCGCTCTTGTATTATTTTTCCTTATTTTCCACTTTCGATTTCGCTAATATTACATTTTCCGGTGGCGACCCGCAGTCAGACCCCATCTTCAAGCGGAAAGCTGACACCAGAACCTTATTCTTTGAGCTGCAGGTGTACCAATTGTTGAGGTTTCACCCTCATCTGCAAACAGCATACTTGCTGAAGCCTTCCAGTACGACTACTGTGAAAAATTCGCAGTTGCGTAATGGAGTTGCGGGCGGTTCCTTGGAACATAATTATTTATCCTGAAATCGGGTTCAAAGACATAAGCACGATAGCAATTTGGTGTGACTTAAGCCCTATCAGAAGAAAACGAAATTATCTTCTTGGTACCTGGATTTCGTTCGTGTTTATTGCGGACTCGAAGTTTGGAAAATATGTTCCCCAGAGTCACTAAGATCTATATCTATATAGTATGTAGTTATAGAAATACTCTAAGCCAACACTCACAGAGGTCCATCAGCAATCATGTTACACATGGTATTCTTGTCCTGCAGATACTCCTGCAGCGTGATGTACTCGTACGGCAGACGCGTCTCCGTTCCATCCTCGCCTTTCTTGTATAAGTTGAAGACGCCTCGATCAGACTTGATAGTGTAGTCCTTTGGGGCGGGGTGGTTGCCCTCCCACGGGTCCTTGCCCGCTCGGAATGGAGGGTGGACCATGTGATCTGGAATAAAAAGTTTTGATAATTCCTTACTTTATTAACGTATATCCTTACGTAATAGAGAGGGGTGTCATAAGTTTGACGTGTCTGTATGTGGCATCATAGCTCCCGAACGAATGAAGCAATTTTTTTTTTGTATTATAGGTAAAGGTAAAGGTGATTCAGGTGTGGCTCAATAGCTCAGTTGGAAGAGCATTCCCCCTGTAAGGGAAAGTTCGTGGGTACAAGTCCCACTTCGGCGCTTCTTTTTTCCTATGTATTTCGAATATTAAAGGTGACTTATGAAAGAGTGTTCTTAGACATTTTTGATGAAAATCGGTTTAAAAAATAAAGTGAGGATGGGGAGTGTCAGGGGTTATAATTTTTTTTAATTTAGAAATTTTAGAAAACGAGCAAAACCAGTCGTGTTAAAACGGCCATCATCCCGTGCCGCAACTTTAGTAGCATCCAAGATCGACCTTCAATGAGCTCTGGATCTGTTTTATGACTTTCAATTCTTTTGCAATAGTTATTAACTAGTAGGGATAAAAATCTAAATGATAATAAAAAGAAGCACTCACCAGCAATATGCCTATGCGTTAACTTCACAGCCGGCTGGTTGTTATGCGGTGCGTCCACATCCATAGTGCGGACGAAGCGCGCTGTGATCGTCGCAAAGCTCTGCTGAGAAATCGACATGTAGCGCTTGCGCATCTCCAGAGCTTGCACTAAGTAAGACGACGCTACCTGGAGATCTTCTAGTGGTACCTGGAAAGGATGAGATTATTAGCCTATAGATTAAATCTTTAAAGTTATTTACAAATCCAAACATTGGGCCCAAGTTAACTTCTCTTGATAACGGGTACCACAGAATTGATAAATAGGTCGTTTGATATCAGAACTTCCCATTCCCAAACTCGTCACGCTGTTTCAGATGGTCCCATTCCCAGATGGTCCTATTCCCAGGTCGTCCCTTTCCCAGTTTGTCCCATTCCCAGATCGACTCATTCCCAGATTGTCCTATTCCCAGATCGTCTCATTCCTAGATTGTCCCAGGGATTACATAGGTCTAGATAGCGTTGTGTAGAATGTTGTGGAATATTGGTGTGGAATATTTAATTAATTAATTACCGCATGGAAGGTCGAGTACATGCTAATAAAATGGACGAAACTCTGGGCAGGCTGCCTCGAAGGTTGGAAGGTCAGAGGGCAGTCCCTTCCACCGAAATTTGTCAAAAAATAAATATTTCGATCAGCTAACATCGGGCTTAGTAGTGAAAGTCTCAGATGGAACCAGGGTCATCGCTAAAATGATAATGAATAAGCTAGTATGCTTCGTGCTATTCCGGGTGTAAGGGGAACGCTCCCGAAGCCGTAAACCCCTAGTAGTACTCCAGGTACATAACAATTTTTTTTTGTCCAAATCGTATTTATAGTAAACCGCGTTAGAATCTTGCCTCAGCGAGCCTCTCGCGCTTGTATACCAGCTCGATTCTTGGAATAAGAAAGAATAGTTAACTCTGCACTAGCGTATTATGATCCTTCCCGAGGATACACGAATTACTCCCGGAATCTCCCGAAGAGTCGGGAAGTACCTACTATATACCGCGTTGCGCATGCGCCCATCCGCGCCCGCGCCGCCGCCGCTCCGCTTGGCAGTCGTCCGCTAGCCACGCTATGTGTAAGGTACATACGCGCGCACGCCTATCGTACCTACCTGTTCTAGTTTTAAGTGTTCATCTTAGTAATCGTAACTATTGTACTTCTTAACATTAAACAAGGATACCCTAAGACTTACTCGTATTTATTCTAATATGAGAACCCGTACCTCATATATTTATTTTTATGCCAATGTGTTATGTACCTGGAGTACTAATACGGGTTTACACCCGGTATGTGCACCCTGAAGAATAAAACCTATAGCAACGTACCCCAGAAGTATCCTCCCCGCTGATGGCGACTCTTTGAAAGTGAGGAAGCACCATATCCGGCTCGTCATCATCCGGGATGCGAAGCCGCGCTCCTTCCTCGAACACTGCGTTTGCGCCGCCCGCCTCGCTGCCGCCGAAGGAACGAACTGATTGGCCGCATTCTGCTGCCCTGCAAGTAAAGAGAGTTATGTTGAAATTAAAGGGTCTTTGATAGTTTGTAAGAAAAGTTGGTAGATGGCTCCACCGTCGCCCTTAAAGACGGATATAAAGAGAAGGGAAATATGAAGTGATTCAGGTGTGGCTCAATAGCTCAGTTGGAAGAGCATTCCTCCTGTAAGGGAAAGGTCGTGGGTTAAAGTCCCACTTGAGTTCTTCTTTTTTCCGACGTATTTCGGGTCTTTGATAGTTTTTTGCTAAGAACAGAATGAAACTGTGGAACTGGAAATACTGGTAGTCTAATATCAAATAAATAGGGAAAAAGAATCTTCTCGGGCGGGACTCGAACCCGCAGTCTTTCCCTTACAGGGGGAATGCCTGACCAATTCGGCTACCGAGACACGCCCGATATGATTCAAATTTCCCACCTTATACGTCTTTAAGGCGACGTGGCGTCATCTACCGATTTTCTTACGAACTATCGGAATCAATGAATGATGTTACAATCATTTTTAAACATTGATTTTTTGATAACTGCGCCCAAACAATTGAAGGAATTTTTACAGCATTAAGTATGCTAACTATACAAATCAAATAAATAGGGAAAAAGAATCTTCTCGGGCGGGACTCGAACCCGCAGTCTTTCCCTTACAGGGGGAATGCCTGACCAATTCGGCTACCGAGACACGCCCGATATGATTCAAATTTCCCACCTTATACGTCTTTAAGGCGACGTGGCGTCATCTACCGATTTTCTTACGAACTATCGGAATCAATGAATGATGTTACAATCATTTTTAAACATTGATTTTTTGATGACGCCACGTCGCCTTAAAGACGTATAAGGTGGGAAATTTGAATCATATCGGGCGTGTCTCGGTAGCCGAATTGGTCAGGCATTCCCCCTGTAAGGGAAAGACTGCGGGTTCGAGTCCCGCCCGAGAAGATTCTTTTTCCCTATTTATTTGATTTGTATAGTTAGCATACTTAATGCTGTAAAAATTCCTTCAATCTACTGGTAGTCTATTAAGTAACAGAGCAGGTGTCCCCCTTTCTCTTTATCCTCAAAAAGAGAGAGACTTTGCTTCGCTGGGCGGAATCTCCCACCTGTATTGTAGAAGAATTTTTCGACATCATGCCTACGGCTACATTTTATCATCACACTGCTCGCCACAGGCAGAGAACTTATTCACACGCGTTGCAACCGAAAAAGGTGCTCATAGTCAGGTATGAAAGGAATTTCATCTCGCGCACGCTCAAGCTGCGGGATGATCACCCTGCCGTAGTTTTCCCAAGGGACTACAATATGGGGTTCTTCAAGAAGGACATTAGAAGGTTCTCAAGTGTGACGTTGTAAAAGTTAGTAGGTATCTAATCAGGCACTCGATTCTACTAAAGCTAAACCATTGTGGTACCGCAGTCATTGCATAAAATGACATTAAATTTTAGACTTTATTTCTATACAGTTAAAGTTCAAAATGAAATGAAAACAGTTTCATTACACTTTTTCAATTACTCTGCAAGTCATTTAATTTAGAACTTTAACCGCATCGCCTTAAAGTCTATTATTTAATGCCGTTTTTTGCAGTTCCATTGGCACCATTGTAGTTTGGCTTTAACAGAATCGAGGCCCAGGTTGTGGTCCGCCATACTATTATTTATTTCTATGGTTAAGGTCTTCCATGATAGCAAACTTATTATTCTGTACAACCACTATAGATAGTCTTATAATATGTACTTTTTTTTTTTTTTTCTTTTCGTGCGGAAATCCCCTCGGATACCCCCCCTGCCGGAGCCGGAAGGGGAGGTTATGTCGGACTCGAACCGACTAAAACCGCACGCCGACTGTGGGTCTTGGTGCTAGGCCGGAGGTGAGGTTGTCATAGACATATCCCTCGCACCCCGGCTGACCCAGGGCCATCCCTTACGGTCTGGCCCTCCTCTTATAATATGTACCTAGTCTATAAAAGTCACTGAATGTACTTAGATAGATACGATAACTACTCTTCATCAAAATGTGCTTCATTCTCATTTAATAACACAAAACACTTAACTAAATTCCCAAACAAATTAATCGACATTCTGCCAAAAAGGTAAACTCTAGTCACGAATGTAATTCGACCAACACTCATAATAGGTAATTAGTCGAAATAGCCCGAATGTTAATTAATGTGGCAATATTAGTACAATATTGTAAGTGTTGCCACAATGGGCGATTGTCCGCCGGTGATCTGAATGTGATCCATCATTGAGGGTAGAATAAATGTTGATCTACTGCTGTTTATTTAGTTAATGATTATTTGATTGTGATAGCCATCGGCTAGTAATATAATTGTATTGTAATATGGTAGCACGATATTATGGCATACTTTTGCGGATACTATGTGTGCAATCAAATCTAAAGTAGATAGATAAAGTATGTGTCAATAAGGCCTACCTGACGGTTATTAGCCTAAGATCCCACCTTATAACGACCTTTACCGAGCTAAAAGTATTTTATATTCAATGAAATATATTATGTCAATAAATATAATATTGCAAATGGGTTCCGTTTCACAACTATACTACAGTAACTTGCACTGGTCTGGTTAATGCATCATCTACATAAAGACGTTAATCCTGATTGCATCCGAGGCCACGGTGCCCTCGGAGCTCAAGGTCCGCTTTCCGGCTATTCCTCCTCCACTTCGCACGATCTTGGGCGTCCCAGGTAGTGAAACCGTTTGCACACATGTCACCCTCCACGACGCTAAGCCTTCTTGGGCCTACCCCTTCTACCTGGAGCCGGTGTTGGTGCCATTGCCAGGCATTTGTTACCCACGTAGCGGGGTGGTTACCGCGAGACGTGGCCGCACCAGCGAAGGCAGCTCTCTTGCATTTTATCTGCAACGGCACGGACATGAAGGCTACCGCGGATGCGAGAGTTCCTCACGCGATCTTTACGCGTGACTCTGGACATCCACCGCGGCATTTTTATCTCCGTGACACGCAGCATCTGCTTGTGTCGCTCCAACAACGCCTCACAGCCGTGTAAAAGGACAGGTCTAATAATCGTTTTATAGAGCTGCCCCTTCAGCCTTACTGACATTCTAGGGTCGCATGTGACGCCAGTCATTTCCCGCCACTTAGCCCACGCGGCGGCAATACGTGCCTTGGTTAGTGAATAAAAGTTAAATAAAATAAAGATTATTTCATTACGAACACGGTGGTTCATACAGATTTGAGGATAAGGCAGTGGCGTAGGCTCAAAGCTATAAGCCCGGAGCTGATATCTTAGAATAGTCAACGTCAAGGACATGACTTGTTCCTCACCATCAATCCCTTTATATTTTATTTTATTTTATTTTATTTTATTTTATTTTACAGTTCAGAAAACTTACAGCTATTATGTGAATGGATACAAGTGATAGCTCATGTAATGGCCAATTACAAGTTTTCACACATAGTAAGGTTAAAATAATCTATGCTAGGTACACGACATTGTTGATGAAAAGAGAAAATAAATCATTAGTTACATTATTCTCATTACAATAGATACACTGATAAACACTAAGAGAAGTAATCTTGACATAAGGTCCTCTTTAACTTAGTAACACTCATATTAAATAAATCAATATCGATACTCCGGCACACCGCGTTGTACATATGACATGCTCTGATCATATACGTATTCTGCCTATAGTTGTTATGACAGATAGGGACGTGCAGCGGGCTATACCTTCTCAGGAATGCGGATGGGGCTCGAAGGCCTATCCGGCCCACCAACTCGGCCACGTCAGTCGATCCGTTTGCGATATTAAATAAAAGAGAAAGATCTGCAGCTTTTCTTCGCTCTTGTAGAGGAAGAAGGTGAAATTTCCTGCAGTGATTATAATAATCGGGTAAATATGTTTGACATTTGTACTGTATATACCTTAAAAATCTTCTCTGGACTTGTTCTAATCGATCAATATATGTGTTATAGATTGGGTTCCATACCTGGGAGGCGTATTCGAGGTGACTACGGACAAACGTGCAGTACAAAATTTTGATCGTTTTGATATTTTTAAAATCTGCTGAGATTCTACAAATGAAGCCTAAGGCTTTAGAAGCTCGTTTGGTGATATTATCAATGTGTGCATCAAATAATAATTTAGAATCGAATATTACACCCAAATCCCTGATTTGGGTATATTCTGAGCATAGAGCTGGTCCTAAGCAAAGCCCTATAATGTAGGATGAGAATGCTTAGTAGCTTCATATCGCAGTCTGCATTAAAGGAAGTTGTAAGTCGATACTCCTAACTACTGTAGTGATATTTGAAACCTAACTATTTTTTATCAAATAGGTACTTTTATTCTTATCATACATAGATTCTATTGAAAGAATGCATTTGCATCGAATACCGCTTACGAGACTTTATGTGAAGTAGGTTTCTTTATTAATATTTCTTATTCATTATTTGTAATAATAATGATTTAATATTAATAAAAATCTTTTGGATCATAACCACAACGATATCAATCTAAATAAAATTAAACCTTGGCATGGGTTCGGAACAAACATGATTTATCTATATTTAGATATTTTTTAAATATGATATACATAGTAACTAGTTTAGGTACTACATTAATACACAAAAATACCTAGTCCAATATACAGACTTATTCTTATTCATGCAAACAAATCTAATATTTGCAGTAAGTGGTAATCGAATCTACTCCACCGTGACATCAGAAATGCTAGAAACAGAAATGAGTTTAATTTATAATAAAAATAAAATTTTAACATTTTAGTTAAAATATTAATCATCAAGGCCAAAACAATAAATATTCTTAACATGTTGAGTTGTATAAGGAATGAATATTAATTTTAATGAAATAAAGAATAAACGTTTTAATAAAAAAAAGACACGCCACGTATTAGCTCCTAGAATCTATCTAAACTGTGATGGAGAAACTAATCCACATACGAACTGGGACTCAATCTAATGCCGAAAAATATGGCTATATCTCAGTAGTACACACCATTGTATAGTTCCATTATGGAACCACGAACTATAGACAAAAGTACTACTGGAAAATAATCAACTGCATGGAACTAGGAGAAAAAATCCCAATAGTTCCATGTGAATCTAGACAGTGGTACCTACTCCTGGAATATAGCCAGTTCCATGTAACTACTGAGAGAAAAAATATCAAGTAGTTCTACTGGGATCTCCAGAATATATTATTAACTTAAGGATAAACTTATTAATTTACCAATAATTCCGCGTAGAAGTCCACCTTTGGCATTCTATTTTGCTTCCAAACATAGTTTAAAAAAACACACACGTCACTTCACATTTCCCGCCAATCGGAATTTTAACTGTCAAATAAGTAGAAGGCAATGGCAGCACACCATTCGGCCAAGAAGCAGACACACGTTATTGCAGTCAAGTAACGAATGACGCGACATCCCTCGCAGTAAGGGTTACTGCCGCGCCAAGGTTAATCCAATTACTTCCCACTAATAATATCGAGTCTTAGTTTATAGACAGTGTATTATGAGGTGTACGGCACTAGGGCGTCTGTCGATTTATTCTAAAGACAAGGCGACCGGTGGACGGACGTTAGACTTGGTAGTTGAGAACATTTTAATTGTTGTACAGATTAAATTATTATTATAAGATGAACCAAGAATGCGCGCGGTTTTTGTTGATTCGACTCTGATATAAGAGTCTCCGCTTGCTCTTTTTTTCTTCTTTCTTCTGACCACATGGCGTCCGACAAAGTACAAAAAGTGAGCCAACCTATGACGTCATGTAAGGCTATAAAGGCATAGGAATAAATGCTCCATCCAAAAATAAACATGCCGGATAAATACCTTAAAATTTTTTAATGCAAAGTTGCAAATACCGGAAACTACCTACCTACATAAGACATGACTCGTATTTGATTAAATACAGCTAACGGAACAGAGTAATTCATCTTCGATCTTGTCATACAGTCAGCATTATTATCTATACATATACTGCTTATATAATTATGTATAGATAATAATGCTATAGAAAATATATATAGCTTGCACTACTATTATAGTAGCGTCACGATTTTGAACTGCTGCCATTTGCACTTCCACACAGAAAACTTATCGTTGTAATAAATATTCTGTGGAGAATATAGGCGACTAGGCGCATATTGGGCCAATGTTTACATTTGTACAACTGATACATCCATGAGGGATGTATCTAAAATCTTAAAATCTTGCAAAAAGAAGCCAAACGTTCAAAAATTCAGTTCCGATTCCACAATTCCACCATTTGTACTCCCAAATGACAAAAATGATACCGCAACATGAATCAATGTAGACGATGCTTCCAATGCGACCGAGATTAAAGATCGCATCGTATTGCAGAGTCCCTTCAAATCGATATGAAAACGTTACAATCGATAATTAAATCGATATAGAATCGTTATAAGTTAATATCGGTACCCGCGGCACCGCTCGTAATCGTAAACCGACACTCGAAGGCGCGCCGCTGTTTACGACTCGCGCGACCATTCAATTGCAATGACGATCGAAATAACTGCTTATTGTCAATGATATTGTCTTTATTGATGACTTGGACATACATATAACATACTAGCTGCATGCAAGGAGTAGGCGAGGGATATGTCGATAAAAGCTCACCTCCGGTAGGGGAGGTATCCGAGGGGATTTCCGCACGAAAAAAAAAAAGACAGGAGGAAAAGGAGTAGGCCTTACGATCTAGAGGTCTCGGGTTCGAATCCTTGCCATTACACTACCGATGTGAACCCATTCCTGGCTCAAGCAATTTAGCTTAGTAGGAGGGGTTAGAGGGAATATTAGTAACTAGCTTTTGACCGCGGCTCCGCCCTCGTGGATGTCGGTTATCGCGACCAAAACATAGCCTATGTCCCTTATCATGGTCTAATCTAACCCTATACCAAATTTCATCAAATCAGTTCAGTGGTTTAGGCGTGAAAGCGTAACATACAGACGGACAGAGTTACATTAGTATGGATCACCTAATTGACAGTTCTCCCTTCTCGCATATTTATGCATATTTAGTGCTTACTTGACTAAACATGTGATATCCTGCAGTTCCATTTTTCTTTTTTAATATGTGCATGTGTTCATCCACAATAAAACCAAATTTGATATTCTTTCTTTCTTTTTAATTTCTTACCATAGCTGCTACTGTGCATTTAAATTGCAGATAAGTACTCTTATCTTATAAAAATGTAAAAATAAATATTCCACAACATTCTATACAACGCTATCTAGACCCATGGTAAGCTTACCTAGCTTGTGTTATGGAATCTAGAGCGGATAAACATACTTACATACTATTTTTTATAAATACATACATATTATACAAAGAAACACCCAGACCAATGCAAACGCTCAAGCTGTGGAATGAACTCCCTGCCATGGTTTTCCCAAGCGACTACAATATGGGGTTCTTCAAGAGGGCCATTAGAAGGTTTCTTCAGGGTAGGCAGCGCGAGTGTAACGCCTGGTGTTGCATACGTCCTTTGTTTTTTTTTTTTTTTTTCGTGCGGAAATCCCCTCGGATACCCCCCCTGCCGGAGCCGGAAGGGAAGGTTATGTCGGACTCGAACCGACTAAAACCGCACGCCGACTGTGGGTCTTGGTGCTAGGCCGGAGGTGAGGTTGTCAAAGACATATCCCTCGCACCCCGGCTGACCCAGGGCCATCCCTTACGGTCTGGCCTTCCTCAGGAGGGGGGACAACGGTGTCCCCAACTCGCCCCCGGAATGGGGAGGCGCGCTATTTAGCGCGCCGCCGCCGTGGCCTGCTTCTGCTGGGGTGACAGGCGGCTCCACCCGTCACCCCCAGGCCCGCGCTCATGGGGGACGGAGGTCAGTCAGTGCCCTCCGACGCCCGAGTTGCCTGCGCGCGCGGGCGGCGCGATCCGCGAGTCTTTCTCGCTCGCGCCGCCTCTCCCGCTCCGCCGTCTCCTTCACGACCATTACCTGCTCGCTGAAGGAGACGCCGGCCGCCCACGCGTCCGCGCAGCGGTGTTGCATACGTCCATAGGCCGCGGTAACCACTTTCCATCAGGTGGGCCGTGTGCTTGTCTGCCACCTAAGTGGTATAAAAAAATAGCCATATTCATGCATACAATTACTTGCACTGAGCTGGGATCGAACCCGCGCCTCCTGCGTAGCAGTCACGTTCACTTCCGCCACGCCACAGAGGCTGTCATGCAATAGAAGGTCGCACGTGTCATCCACGGTGTTGCCACAAGGCTGTTCAAATCGAATTATCAGACTATGAATAGCCTAGCCTCTCCTAGGACACACTGCATGCTTGTCATAACAAAGTTATTTTGTAATTTACATATTCATAATATCATTAAACTATGAACAGTGGTGTCGTTAGTTTGAAAGTTTGGATATAGGGCTTTGGAAGCAGAATTAGCAGGTATCTGCGATAGCCTAGTGGTATTGGTAATGGACTGCTGAGACGAGACCTCGGGTTCGATCCCAGGTTTACCATGGCACACACCAATGACGTTTCGATGCTTTTCGACATTATGTGTGTATTTATCGCAGGTTTTAAGTGCCCGGTTAATGGCAATAGGCTCGCCACCTATTACATTGGGACCTAAACATAAACTGGCGAAATGTGGGTGCTAGCACCTCTGCCTACCCCTTCGGAGAATACAGGCGTGAGTTTGTTATGTTATGTTAGAAGCAGAATTACGAGTAGGCCAAAAATAAGTGTACAGCGAGTATTACAAAAAAAAATGGGATAAAGGCACGTCACCATCATTTTGTGCCGCGTGGTTCTTTCCGCCGCCAAAATTGCTATTTCATAAATGTTGATTAGAAAAATCTCAATTTTAAGACTGATTTATATAGTAGTAGAATAGCCTGAGAATTATTTTGTATTTATACAAATTGTTATTACTATACCTATCTACCATTGATAAAAAAGTAGGACTGATTTATTTTAAGGTGAAAATACTTTTAAGTTTCTACGTTAAAAATAGTTTACCTATTGCGGTATGTGTTACCTAGTTTCAAAGAAAATTTAATACCCATCGATATTTTCTTTCAGTACAATTATTATTCCATGTCCCAATACTACCAAAGGGATTGAGGCAAGTATACAGTGTGCGGTATGGCAAAATACTTCTCATGAAATGTGACTTTTTTTTAAAACGTTCTATCTCCGAAACTACTGATCAGAACTGCAGGTGATCAGGGATGCTTATACTACATTTTATTTACTAGCTTTTGGTTTAAAAATTATTAAAATAGCTATTTTCATAAAGTTATGGCCTTTCAAAGACAGGAGTTGACGTGGAAAAATAATGTTCATGACGCACAGTAATAAGTAAGGATATGGATGCATAGAGGTCATGTAGCACCCAGGGAAAGTATTGTCTTTTAGTAAACGCATGGAATGTGTTAATGCTGTAAAATTCTCCTAAGTTTTCATAAGTGTTTAACTTCGTAATCATATTTTTAATTACAACCTCAATTATGTTTTGAAATCACGCGTTTAAATCGGGCCCAAGGTCATATTAAGTTTTCTAGGACACCCTCTTCCAACATATGCGCTATAAATCGTTTTAACTACAGCCCTCCCATCCATCCCCTACCCTGTCCAACGCCGGCTATATTGAGCCTGTAAACTAATTAATGGCTGCGTGCTTATCTTTTAAGAAAGGAAAAACTTACGAAGGCTGCCTTGAGATTGTTCTCGAAGATCTATTGTCTCATAAAAGGTCAATGGTCTTTATTGCTTTATTGCTTTAGTATAAAGGGACATGGGGACATGTGAAAATTGAAATTTTATTCTATTTTAAACTTAAATTTAAACAAAATTCTACACTCATTTATTGGTAATGTCAACTTTTTAAAAGTGTTGAAAAGTTATACTCGCTTAGACTTCGGCATTTCATCTATACCTAAGTTTATGTTATACGAACGTCGAACGGTATGAAAAGTATCTTAAGTCCGTGTCCTGGTGTCTATGCTACATCCTCACCAATTTTCAACCAAATCAGTACAGCCGTTCTTGAGTTATATATAGTGTAACTAACACGACTTTCTTTTAAACTCGTATAAATACTTAGATTATACTTGTAATATGCATTTCAATGCCTCTGAAATAAGAAAAAAATCTAGATTGTTGGGTTGTGAATGTTTTATTATTTAAAATTTACTGTCCTCTGCAAGTGCAACCGCTCAAAAGCTGATTATTATTATGAAGATTATGTATTAGTTTGCTATCTTAGTATTGTAATATAGGGTTATTATCATCATATTATATCCCTCCTAATCTCCGTTTGAATGGCCACCAGCCTTAAACGCCCACTCTCTAGACCACAGCACAAACTAACCATGATTATTTTCGGCTTCAGTTCAACGAATTTCTATACAATTATACACAATATGTTGTTACACTGATTTCCGGCTATTGAACAGCTCCAAAATAGCTGTAGGTGTAAGTACTTGAATTGAAAAGTTATGTTTTTGCTATTATTACGTAGATGAATGGAGTTAAATTGATTCTATAGAAACACGTGATCCATTCTCTTATTTTGAACTTGCGCCCCGGTTGAGCAATACCCAACTCCACGCTACCTCTTGCGATAAACTTTGCGAACGGAAATATTGCGCACAGTGCGGTATCAGGAGTGCGGTATCGCGGAGCGCACGACTCAAAATCTGTCAAAATACAGACGCACATCACCGAGATGCTCAAGATGCTCTTTGCCAGTCAAAATAATGGTGAAAATTGTCTCACCAATGATGAAAAAACTATTTTAACTCGTGATTAGAGCGCATTTTTGAGTAATACGATTTATTGCGACGAATTACGTCACAATAAATCAAATTGCACGCTCAAGTTCAACTTCCTGCTATGCTTTTTCGAAGCGACTTAGACAAGATTTTTCAAGAAAGATATTAGAAGGTCTCTATAGGGCCGGCAGCATGGGAGTGGCGCCCCTCGTCTCGTGTCCATAGGTAACCGCTTTCCATAAGGTGGACCATGTGCTTGTCTACCGCTTAATCCCTCACACACCAGGCACTACACATGGTAGTAGGTGCGCTACTACCGGCGGTAAGCTGGGCGTCAGAGGGTTAAGGTGTAAAAAAAATCTCGACTGCACTTGCACTGTCTCAACACTTACCGCAAAGTGGCGAGTAGGATTATTTTTCGGGTAGGTATACTAGTTGTTTACAGAAATGTTTTGCTGTAAGTATTGGTTTAAGTAAGTAATTAATTTGAATGAATTTTTATAGCATTTATTATGTCAACTTTTAAATTCGAAATACACCGGGAAAAATGAAGCGCTCAAGTGGGAACCCACGACCTCTCGAGGTGTAGCTCAATAGCTCAGTTGGAAGAGCATTCCCCCTGTACTTAAGGGAAAGGTCGTGGGTTCAAGTCCCACTTGGGGCTTCATTTTTCCCGATATATTTCGAATTTATAAGTAGTTAATGTCGTACATATTTGCCGAACTGCCTTTTTTTTTTTTTAACCGTGGGGGAAAATCCTTCATGGATGTTATGCTGGACTTCTACCGACTAAAAACCCCCACGGTAACGCCCAGAAGCCTATGGATTGGAGCCCCGGGTAAGCCCTCGGAAGGATGTCCCAGGACTCCCATCAGACCTACGGCTACAATTGCGGCCTCGTCTCGGGTGCTATCCCGCGTCTATGGGGTTGTTTTCGGGTGTTATCCCGCTTCTTAGGGGGGGGGGGGGGGGTGCGTGAATCCCTCACGTCACGCTGCCGTCATGGGCCTGCTTCTGTAAAGACGGTGAGCAGCCAACTCACCGTCCTCAGGCCCCCGGTCATGGAGGCCGACGGTCTTCGGCGAAGACACGTCGGCGGTGCCCAAGCCACCGACTGCGGAACTCAGGTGGGAGAGTTTTCTCCCGCTCTCGCCCCGCCGCCTCTTTCACGAGCATGACCTGCTCACAGAAAGAGGCGGCGCAGTCCCACTTACTCCCGCTGGAGACCATGGCATCGCACCTTCCATGTCTCCACGGTTTCCTGGTAGAGCTGGGACCGCTGGGCCTCGATTTCTCGAGACGCAGGCCATTGGCCCCGCTCCAGCGCCTCCTTGCACCATATAAATAGAGACGCAAGGGCTCTCGCTTCCAGGTCCCATGGAGGGGTCCCGGCTAGGAGGCATGCCGCCTCACCTGAGATCGTGCGGTATCCCCTTATCACCCTGCCGGCTATCGCCCTCTGTGGGCTCAGCAATCTAGCCACATTACTGGCCGTCAGGTTCTCTGCCCATACGGGGGCCCCGTATAGGGCCATACTTCGCACGATCCCCAGGTACAGTCTCCTGCAGGGGGCGTTGGGCTGACGCCCCCCTCAGTTTTGGGACCAAACTTCGGAAGTGATGTCCGAAGTTCCACCGGCCATCGAGCACGAGTCCCAGATACTTCATCGAGGGCTCGATGCCGATGCTGACGCCCCCTACCCGTAGGTGCCGAACTGCCTACCGTGCCTATGGTCACGACCAGTGGAACCGTGTACTAATGTCAAGCAGTTTAAACTTTGCGTTTATTTGAGTTATTCTCTTAATTAACATGAATTATACATTTAAAAATGTATTAATTGGAGAAATACTTAGAATATGGATTAATTATTGCGTGTCTGCAGTGTCTACAATTTCCATAGATATAATACCTACCTCTTTGTTTTTTTTTTATAGTGCGGAAGTCCCCTCAGAACCCCCTGCCGGCGCCGGAAGGGGAGGTTATGTCAGACTCGAACCGACTAAAACCGCACGCCAACTGTGGGTTGTGGTGCTAGGCCAGAGGTGAGGTTGTCATCGACATATCCCTCGCACCCCAGCTGGCCCAGGGCCATCCCTTACGGTCTGGCCCTCCTCAGGAGGGGAGATATAATACTACCTGTGGTTATGCATCTATGGTTGTCGTAAAAGGCAACTAAGGTATAGGGCTGTACCCCATCTGATAGTAAACATATAGCCCAAGACAATGTGCCCGCTAGACGGCAATAGGCCGAAAATCATAATTGACGAAAAGTGGGTGTAAATACACCTATGCCTACCCCTTCGGGGATTTACAGACGAGATTTATGTATAAATACCTACTACTTAAACTTTAATGACAATATAGGATGCTCGTGAAGTGTGCCAGGATAGAACTTCTTTTTTTATACGTCATTTTGACTTCACCTCGCCTGATGGTACCTAAACTAAGGCAAAGTCTCGGAAAGAGGGTCACCATCGTAAACATGTGCTATGTTAACAGTAGTGGCACTAAGCTTAGAAGCAGATCTAGCCTGCTGTTGTGTCTGCCTACCCCTAAGCGAATGTATGTCTGTACTTACTTTACGTTTAGCTGTCTCTGTATGAGCAATTTCTTCTCGATCTGCTCTATGGGGAACTGTGGGACTTCGTAGGGCGCTGAGAGTTCATTGGGCAGCTCGCGGGGCGTCTCAGCACCGACCGCGCTCGTTGGGCTCTCGCTACCTGTAAACAAAATATAGTTCAGAAATGTTTCAGTATGTTTATAACTAGAGCCGCCTGTCACCCTAGCAGAAGCAGGCCTCGGCGGCGGGGCAAAGTGCGCCTCCCCATACCCGGGGACACTTGGTCCCCACAACCCGAAGGGGGCCATCTCAAAAGAGATGGTCCTGGGTCTGCCGGGGTCCGATTGATATGTTCCCTGCATTCTCTCCTCCGGCAACCAAAGACCCAAAGACGGCGTGCGTTTTAGTCGGTTGGAGTCCACCGCCTTCGGTTGGGGTTGGTACCCGTGGTGATTTTTCGCACGATAAAAAAAGTATGTTTATAACTAGCTGTTGCCCACGGCTTCACCCGCGTGGATTTTGGTCCTGTTCACATAATCTATGGGAACTTATTGAGTAGGATTTTAACCGTACACCGTGACAATTGATTGAGTGATCATGGCGCTAGAAACAGCGCCGAAATATTGGTTACTCAAAACAATGGTAAATATCCCGGTGAATGTTACACTACTAATATTAGAATTGATTTGCCAACTCCTACATGCCTGCCCTAGGAGCCTACTAAGTACCTACTGCCTATGCAAGCTATGACCAATCATGTCATACAAAACCGTGACGTGGCTTACAAAATAATTATATTGATATAGCTGTCAATGGCCTGACAGCCTCCGTGGCGTAGCGGTAGTGAACGCGGAGGCTACGCAGGAAGCGCGGGTTCGATCCCCGCTCAATGCAAATATTTTTATGCATGAATATGGGTATTTGCATTGGTCTGGTCGTGCTTCGGAGAGTACGTTAAGCCGTCGGTCCCGGTTTCCATACGTATCACCATGACAGTCGTTACGGGTAGTTGGAGCCCTCAAAAGTCCAACAATTTGTCTAGCTGCAATGCTTCGATATCGCCTTTGGGTTGTGGAGATGGCAATCGCTTCACAGAAAATATTGAAGTTTAGCCAAATCCGCAGTTAGACTGGTAAAACCCCCCAGACTCCAAGCTGAGAGCTTCGGATGTGACTGGGATTAACGGTAAGACGAAGAAGAAGAAGAACCTTGGCTGTCGATTATCGTGACACAGCCTGCATAGCCTTCCTAAGTTCCTATCTTTAAAATGACAAACTTTCATCTCCTTTAACCCATTTTTCACCGTAATAGACGGCCTATGTCGTCTCTAAATTCCGTGTGTGAACGTTATTTCTACCTAAGTGAGGCAAAGGTCTCGCAAAAGGTCATCTAAATTTATAAACGTTAGGTTCTAAATAAAGAGGCTGTTGATTCCATTCACGCCCACTGACACTGTAGGAACTGCGCAGATCGGTACCTATGTGGTTAATTTAGTTCTCTAGGTCAAGGCTTCGTGTCGAGATATCAAAAATGGCTCTTTGACTCCGGCACTAAAGGTTCCATACAAAAGGGACTCAAGGGGCACACGTATCATAACTGTTCGAAGACTTTATAGATCTGCAGGACCTAAACCAGTACAGGACGAGGCTCTATGTGCCAAATTTCCTCTTAGGAGTGAGGGGTCCCGTTGAAGACAGACAGACAGAGTTACTTTCGCATTTATAATATTAATGGATTGACAGGCTTGCATTTTGGATTTCCTTCTCTCGCAGTGATATCATTTGCGTATTTTTCCGATAGTCGTACTTTCGTCACCAGTCCACCCCATGAATTAACATGTGAAGCATAACATAACATAAACTCACGCCTATATTTCCCGAAGGGGTAGGCAGAGGTGCTAGCACCCACATTTCGCCAGTTTACATTAACATGTAAAGGTGCAATAATATTTTGTTGATTGTTACCAACATTCAAAACGAATATGTTGGAATAGTGAAGTTAGCACTACCAACGTTCAGAACGTATACCACAGATACCCCAGTATAACTAGGTGGATAAACCCCCACAGATGCATGAATTCTAATTCCATTTTGAATAGTGAAGCACCGCTACTCGAACGTAGATTTTTTCTCCGCTTCGACTATTGAAGGACCTCGCTATATCAATCGATAGCCGGGGACTGCGGCCTCGTCTCGCCTCATAAACAACCGGATATCGTGCCGGCAGTACCTTTATAGCACATCTATAGAATAACAATATAAACACGTGCTTATCACTTAGAATAACATAAGTGCTGCATTTCCGTATGAGGCAACGTAGACTATTTAGTGGCGTTGAAATTCCTTCTATTCGTCGATCTCGAAACAGAAAATGGTCCTGAGTCAGCCGGGGTGCGAGGGAACGGCTTTATAGGCAATCTTGCATGTTGACATCTGAAGATCGAGTTGGCAAGGAGACCGACATAGCCGGGTATATCAGAGGGGATTTCCGTACGAAATAAGGGGCCGAAATAATGTCACGTAATCAAATTGCAATTCCAATTTGATTAGGAAGAAAATCCTAAAAACGCGGTCTGTTCCATTCTTTCTTCTCGGGGTTTGGTCAGATGGTAAACTGGTCTGTAAAAGCTAAAATAAACCAAATTGTGTGCACATACATATAATCACGCCTTTATCCCCGGAGGGTTAGGAAATTAGGTGAATTAACACCCACAATTCACCAATAATTGTAGACAGTCCTATGTAATAGGGGGTTGAACCAATTGTCATAATATTTCGGGCACTATTGTTGACTCAAGCCTATATATAAGGCTGAGTCTGTGCTGTATATATCTGTCTGATCTTAAACAGTCGCCTTGTACGACACCGCATGGGAAGAGATGGAGTGGCCCAAATTCTTTACTGCCGGGAACCACGCGGCCAAATTCTGGGAAGGAAAGGAAAATCAATCATGTGCTTCAAGGTCATTGAACTAAAAACACTAAACAAGCAGGCAGTTAGTCTATATCAGTGTTTTTATTGTCAGTTTTAAATCCTACACTTGTAAGATTAGAATGACATTCAGAATGAATCTTGATTTAACTGAGGACGAGTGTATAGGCAATATGTCAAACTATCAAGCTGTCTACACGATCTGTCCTCAGATAAATCGCGATTCAAGCTGAGTGTCATTCTAGAATACGGGCCTAACACTGTCAACATGAACAAAGAGATAATCTCCTTGTTGACATCTTGCGTCTACCTATACGCCTATGTGTGATTAGGTATTGTCACTCCGCCTCGGTATCGCTATTGTGAGCATAGTATAGTATATAATATGCAGTTGTTTCCGTAAAGCTTATAACCTGGGAGCCTTCAAGACTCCCGAGGAGGGCCAATTAATATATTTCCAACCTTTGACAATTTTTTTTTATATAAAGGACACGTCAATTTGACTTCACCTCGCCTGATGCATGCAAAGTCGCGGAAAGAGGGTCACCATCGTAAACATGCACCATGTTAACAGTGGTGGCACTCAGCTTGCCGGTCTCATCAGATGCCTTTTCACGCCTTGCTTAAAGGACCCAGGACTGTAGGAAGAAGGAACCACGTGAGCTGGCAGTGAGTTCCAGGTCTTAGTGGTGCGGTATAGAAATGAGTCACTGAAACGGTTGGTTGGTGGTATACAAATGTGTTTAAGCAAAGTTTGCAATTGATTAGTGTCATTGTATCATTCTATTCAAACATCAAACAGGCCGTTCGGCGACAATGAACTACAACGGTTTGACAATGCGTATTTGTTTGCGACTCTTTGATCAGCTGTTAAGTGTAACGAACTTTGATTATACTCAACTGCGTAACCGTTTTCTGTATAAGTACGATAAACTATTTTAAAGTTATTAACCGCGCACGCGAAGTGAGCGGTACGTCTATATTTCTATAGTGCTTGATTTAGCTTTCATCTGTAAGTCAATCTAGAATCATCATCATCATCTTATAACTCTTTCGCAGTTTCGGTAAAAGCTTGCAGTTTGTAGCCCGATGTGTTGTTGGTTTTTCCGGAACGTAGGCCCTTTCCAATTACCTCTCAACCAAAGAGGAAACTAAGCCCAGTTTCCTCTTTGGTTGAGAGGTAATTGGAAAGGGCCTACGTTTAGCAGGTGCTACAAATTCAGGTGAGCTTGGGCATACATTTCACTTTTCTTCCACCTGCTAGATACCAATTTCTGTTGAGGCAGAAGCAGCTGTGTAGTGAGCGGCACGGAGGATTTCTACGTGTCCCTCTGACTAGCAAAGGGCACAGTTAAGAGCAGGCAAGGGGCGGACCTCTCACCCCCACCGGCCAAGATTAAGACCCAAACAGGCTTTCGGGACTGTTAGCGCGGTCCCGAAATCCCCTTGTAAAATAAATTATTATTTTTGAGAAGTAATTTGGGACCGCAAGGAAAAGTATGTTAAAGTTAGTTAACAAAAAAAGCTGATGTTACTACATATTAGGTTTATTTAAATACTAGCTTTTGCCCACGGCTTCGCCCGCTGGATGTCGGTTATCGCGACCAAACATAGCCTAGTTCTAATCTACCCCAATACCAAATTTAATCAAAATCGGTTGAATAGTTTAGGCGTGAAAGTGTAACATACAATACAGACAGATAGACAGACAGACATACAGTGTTACTTTTGAATTATAATATTAGTATGGATATGGATTGTTTACTAAGAAGGTACCTAACGATACTAGCAAGGCTTACCTAGTCCTTATTCCGCAATAGAATGGTCTGCCAACGCGTTTTTACGCAATGCGTATATAGTCGTCAATTTTACGAGTAGCTAACTTAGCAGGGTCGTCATGCGGGTTATGTTATTGCGGATAATTTTCTTCGACCCGTGGTTCACCTAGATGTTCTGCGGTTACTTTCTTGGACCCGTGGTTGACCTGGGTGTTCCGCGGTTACTTTCTTGGACCCGGGGTTGACCTCGGTGTTTTGCGGTTACTTTCTTAGACCCGCGGTTGACCTAGGTGTTCCACGCTTACTTTCTTGGACCCGAGGTTGATCTAGGTCTTCGACGCTTACTTTCTTGGACCGGTGCCGATGGTTGGCCTAGGGTGATTCATGGTCAGTTTCGTTCACCAGGGTGTTCCATATTCTCTGGTCTGTGGTTCACTTAGAAGTTCCAAGGTTACTTTCTTGAACCATCATTATTTACGGTATAAAAGATTTGATAGCTATTTCATTCTCTGCATGAAACAGCAAGTTTCGATGTGATTGCTATTTCGTCGAATTATTACCGATACTCCGATACACAGAAATTCCCGGAATCCTGTAATCCCTGTGAGGTTTGACCTAGATTCGCAATAGCTACCTATACAGATTAATAGATACTTATCATAAATTATATGTATATAAGTAGGTATGTAAGTTAAGACACGTCTTGGACTCGTTCATTGCCATTTTATTACCTCGTATAACCTTTGCGTAGGAAATAAAACTGTGAACCTAACTATATAGAAAATCGATGATTGTACAAAACTGTGGTTTTAAAATCGTACAATTGGTTTAGTGAGCGATTTTAATTAACTATACCTACAGTGACGAAGCCAAGGCCAGGTAGCTCAGTAGCCTTACGATAGAAGTCCCGGGCTTGAATCCTGGCCATTACACTATCGACGTGAACCCACTTCTAGCACAAGCAATTTAGCTTAGTTAGAGGGGTTAGAGGGAATATTAGTAATTTCAGTTGTTACAAGTCAGTGCCTGATAAATAACAAAGAACGAGACTCTAGCGCTGGTTTTCCTTTAAGGTCATGAGGTCATGGTGCAGACATTTCCGGCAAAGTCGACATACCAAACAAATCGAATACATAGGGAAAAATGAAACTTCTCGGGCGGGACTCGAACCCGCGATCTTTCCCTTACAGGGGGAATGCCTTGACCAACTCTGCTACCGCCCGATGTGATTCAAATTTCCCTTCTATTTTTATCCGTCTTTAAGTCCCGCCCGAGAAGTATCACTTTTCTTTATGTATTCGATTTGTATAGTTAGCATACCTAATGCTGTAAAATTCATTCAAAAATCAAACAAAAGCAATAACCGGACCTCTGACACCAAAGAATATCTGTTGTTGAAATATACCTCCAAACTACTGCCAGTTCCACTAGGCTCTCCTAGGAAAGTCAGGTCTAAGGATAGTTGTCTTGACGTTAAGTATAAGGGATTGACTACCAGATACCAAAGATACCCTGAACATCCTGGGAATGTCCTTCCTAGTGTGTACCCAGGCTGCCCTTCTTCTGTGAAGGAAGACCTTTTGATTTTAGTCGGTCGTCAATAACTGGCAAAGCGGAGTTTACGAGACTCTTATCGCTGGCCTTAAGTAGTAATGACCTGTGTGATTATAATTCTATTTATAGAGATACAGTTCTCGAAGTTGAAGAAAATCGATACTTTATCTTGAAGAAAACTGGAGCATGACTTATTTATCAACTCGTAATTAATGTTTCTTGCGATATAATAAAAAAAATATTCCACAGCATTCTACACAACGCTATCTAGACTCATGGTAAGCATAACCAGCTTGTGTTATGGAATCTAGAATGCGGATAAACATACTTAGATACTTTTTTGTAAATACATACATAAATTATTTATTTATTTCGTATTATTTACTTATTGTTCTAATTTAAAATTGTATTATTAGAGATAAATTGGTCCATTGATTTAGGAACAAATGTGGAATACCTAAATGACAAAATATACGAATCCTCAATTGCAAAAGAAATAATTTATATGCGTTAGTAGATCGATTGGTAATTTCTAACAATAAGAAAAGTAAAGAGAATATAAAGTTTATACATTCTTTAAAAAAAAAGAGATAAATCAACTAGAATTAAGTTAATGTTTTAATAATGTAGCATGTTTCCAGAGTACTATTGTACATCATCATCAGCAGCGTCTAATCTTATTAAAAAACAAAATATTTATCAATACAAACCGGTGAACACCATCTATCAACATAAATTAAGAAAAAAAATCTAGTTACGTCGTGTATCCTCAGGAGGCGGTGTATCCTGGCTCTCCGAAGGCCTCCTCACATGCCAAATGTCCTTATCAAAACTATACATTGTCACAAGGCACTTAAATTCTCACCAAATTCATAATACACTGTTGTCCGTATCAAAAACTATAAACTTTTACGCACTTATCTATGTAAGGTTATCGGAAGTTGAAATAATGACACTGTTAAGAGACGTCATTTCATGTCGGAGTGTTGACATCGAATGAGAGAATCGCATTCCAAATATGAATTCAAGATTATTGGAGCTAATGGCTTGTAGTGTGGATGGCCACGTAATTAAAATATAAAATACCACAGACATTTTACTCGTCGATAAATGATTCATGAGTGGTTTTGATTGCATTCGGTAGCGCAATCAAGTCGTAATAAGATTCAGAGGTTAGTTTTTAAAAGTTAGTTGTTACTTATCGAATCAACTCGCGGGCGTCAAAGATTCATTTCTTTTCACTCGTCAGAGATTTTTAGGTTCCAATGGCAGGTTAAAAATATATATTCGATCAAGAATGTTATATCAATATCTAACAATACATTTATTTAAATAACTTTATCTATGAGTATCTTTACTGCTTGTATAGTAACTAGGGGATTCCCCCAAAAGTGTATAATTTTTCAGGTATTTTCCTTCGTTTCCTTTCCTAACTGTGATAAATTAATATAATCGCTCATCCGAAGTAATAATGCAAGACAAATTTATAAACGATCTCCATTTTCAATACTAAAAGCATGCTTTAGATGAAAAAAGAATACTCAATACGTTCAAACGCTACTCAAAAATCACAAAGGGCAAACTCTTGGCAAAATGATTAAAAGTTACAAAACTGAGTTTTCTTGACCATATTTTTTTATGAATATTATTGCATCGATTTTATATTCTTTATTTATCTTAACTTTTTGCCTAATCTCAGATTTCCCCGAAATTGTTTCAACGTGACGTGAAAGTTAACAGACAGACAAAACTAACAGAGAAAAATACAGTATCAAAGATGTTTACAAAACAGCAGCTTCTTTCTGTTATTTCAAATATTTTTTAAATGATACTAAGTATCATATTCCTTATATATTGTAATGTTAATGATGGAACAACATCACATTACAAAACTGATAGACCAGGTTAACCCAGACAACCCAGAAGCCAACCCATTTCCTGACACCTTGGGTTCTATAAATAGTTCAGTAAAACACAGAAGTAAATTTCAACTGACTAAATATATTGACAGATAGGATGTGACACACGACAACTGTTGCTGTACGCGGGGTTCGTCGATAGTTGTCGAACGCGAACTGAACTTTTAAAGTAAATGTTTTTAAAGTTAACAAAACATAAAAGTGGAGCAATGTACTAGGCTCGTACAATAGGATATACCAACCTCAGATAAACTGGGGACATGGTTTGAACAAAGAAGAGAAGATATTGTAATAGATATTTTTTAACCATTTCGGTATTTTTCCAATGTCAATAAAGCGTTGTCACCAATTCTTATCTGCACGACCGCAGAAGAAAACAATACAGAAACAAATAATATTATTTACAATTTTAGAGGTGATGCAGATAATGTAAAATAACGATTAACCTCTCAAACAAGAACGTCAAAACATTTCGTCACTGCCCCCAGCAAACGTCCAGTTAGCAACTGATTAAATATTCAAACCAAACACGAAACTATTTATCAGTCTAACAAACTTTTCCTATACTGTACCATGCCTTGACTGTAGCTAGTAGCGAGTGATTGGTACTTGGAATAGATAATGGATCAATAGGAGGAGAACAATTCCAACAGGAACTATTTTGTACCCGTAGTTCACCTGTGTGTTCGACGACGACGGTAACTTTCTTGAACCTACAGTTCGGTTGTTCAATGGTAACTTGCTTTTTTCGGGAGACTACAAACATACAACTAACGGACATAAAGTACACCCAGATTCAGAACAACTATTTGTGGATCACACCCATAACCTCGTGCACAGCCGGCGGTATGCCCACTGAGCCACGGAGGCAGTTAAACTTGCTTGGACCTGTAAGTTCACCAGTGTTTTCCAAGGTTACTTTCTTGGACGCGTAGTAGTTCACTTGAGTGTTCCATGGTAACTTTCTTAGACCGGTAGTTTACGTGTATGTCCCACGTTTTCTTGGACCTGCAGTTCGCTTGGTTGTTCAACGGTAACTTGCTTGGACCTGTAAGTTCACCAGTGTGTCCCACAGTTACTTTCTTGGACGCATAGTTCACTTGAGTGTTCCACGGTAACTTTCTTGTACCTACAGTTCGCCTGGTTGCTCAACGGTAACTTGCTTGGACCTGTAACTTCACCAGTGTGTCCAACAGTTACTTTCTTAGACGCGTAGTTCACTTGAATGTTCCATGGTAACTTTCTTGGAGCTGTAGTTCACGTGGATGTCCCACGGTTACTTTCTTGTACCTACAGTTCGCCTGGTTGCTCAACGGTAACTTGCTTGGACCTGCAACTTCACCAGTGTGTCCAACAGTTACTTTCTTAGACGCGTAGTTCACTTGAATGTTCCATGGTAACTTTCTTGGAGCTGTAGTTCACGTGGATGTCCCACGGTTACTTTCTTGGACCTACAGTTCACCTGGTTGTTCAACGGTAACTTGCTTGGACCTGTAACTTCACCAGTGTGTCCAACAGTTACTTTCTTGGACCCGTAGTTCACTTGAGTGTTCCACGGTGACCATGTATTGAAGTAATCTATGACTGTACAAGTGTACACTGTAGATATAGTTACAGCAAGGGTGATGGCAGATTGTCTAGTCGGTTGTATTGTTGACTCAGATGTTTTTAAACAGTCATGTTAAATTTATTTAAGTACCTAGTAGTCTACTTCTACACAATTCTGTGTCCTAGACTTACTCTTGTGAAATTCGTATTAAAGTCTACATTAGAATAATAAATGTCATCATTTATTATTTTTATAGTGTTTGGTGACATTTTTATTGGTTTAAAATATATATAATAATCTATGGTTTAAAAGATATCATCCGTAAGATTAGGTATCTTTGGCTCCCTCCCTCTCTAACCTCCAATTTAGTAACAATATTATATCAATCCCTCAAAGCATTTAATGTTGCTGAACATTACTTTAGCCTTTTATAGTTATCGATAGCATTTTATAAGTTCCGTTTTTTGTCTATATAGGCACAGTACCAATGGCTTTGACTGACTATGCGAACTTGATATTTTGTCTCGCACAACCCTCGGCTGCTTTTTGAAATATAACATTGCATGTCTTTGCAATTTTCTCAATAATTTCTATTATTAATCAATTTAGTTTGTTTATGTAGACGAGTTTATGATTAGTTGGTGCTTATTGAAACAATATTAAAAGTAAAGAGCAGTCCATTTTGTATTTATTGGATTATTTTCTAGCTGGCTATAATACTTATTAACTTGTGAACATGGCACTATCTGACATTTTGTCTTTCATAAGTGACACTGTATAACTTGTGTTTTTTTTTATAAAGGAATCGTCAATTTGACTTCACCTCGCCTGATGTTAAGCTAAAAGCAAAGTCTCGGAAAGAGGGTCACCATCGTAAACATGTACCATTTTAACAGTGGTGGCACTCAGGCCGTCAGTCTCAGATGCTCTTTCACGCCCCGCTTAAAGGACCCGGAACTGTAGGTCTAGGATTATGATTAATGTGATTATTAAATTTAATTTTTGAATTATATTTTTATAGCGCTTATTATACTAACTTTAAACCGTCGCCCTTAAAGACGGATATAAAGCGAAGGAAAAATTGTAAGGGAAAGGTCGTGAGTTCAAGTCTCACTTGAGCATTTCATTTTTTCCGAAGTTTTCGAATAAATTTAATTTAATTTGAAATAGGTAAGTAAATTGAAGAAGATGAAAAAGTGAAATGTCGATAACCGGATAGCACACCGGATACTAAATACTACCGACACAATAACATCAATATTATGTTGATTGATACCGATTCTTTGTCGTTATCGCTTCTCGGCTATTTGTATATCGATGATGAAATGTAAATATATTCCAAACCCTCACTATTGTTCGCCTCGACGAGCGGCTAACAAGTCAAGGTCTTGAATTTTTATCTACGACGGAATGGAACTATGATTCACGTTAATATTCACCTCTAAACCCTGTTTACGGGCAAATCGGACATAACACAGTTTAACGTGCCGCGATTATCCCGAGACTAAGGCCAGGACTGCACTGCGGAATCTCGCATTGCGATTTTTCGCGCTGGATTTAGCGATATTTATACGAAAATTGTATGAGACTACATGTAAGTTTACGAAAACAAACCGTGCAAAAATAATTTCGTAACTGAAGGCTTGACGTATCGCCACACAAGACATTTTATTTTCCGAGTGTAAGCACAGGTGTAAGTTTCAGTACAGTTACAGCACGCGAACTATTAACAGCCAGAATGTGTTTTTTTTTTATAAAGGAATCGTCAATTTGACTTCACCTCGCCTGATGTTAAGCTAAAAGCAAAGTCTCAGAAAGAGGGTCACCATCGTAAACATGTACCATTTTAACAGTGGTGGCACTCAGGCCGTCAGCCTCAGATGCTCTTTCACGCCCCGCTTAAAGGACCTGGAACTGTAGGTCTAGGATTATGATTAATGTGATTATTAAATTTAATTTTTGAATTATATTTTTATAGCGCTTATTATACTAACTTTAAACCGTCGCCCTTAAAGACGGATATAAAGAGAAGGAAAAATTGTAAGGGAAAGGTCGTGAGTTCAAGTCTCACTTGAGCATTTCATTTTTTCCGAAGTTTTCGAATAAATTTAATTTAATTTGAAATAGGTAAGTAAATTGAAGAAGATGAAAAAGTGAAATGTCGATAACCGGATAGCACACCGGATACTAAATACTACCGACACAATAACATCAATATTAATTTGACTGTACCGTTATTCGAAGCTTATTTAATTGAGATAGGCACTTCCGTTTCCGCCTGACTATACCTTTCTCTTTTTCCAATATTTCTGTCTCTTTCTGTCACGTCACTTCCGCCTTGCAGTGGTGGGGTAAGTATGCGATCGCCATTTTAACTTCATTGGCGTCTTGTTTCTCGCCGTGAACGGTCGTGTGACTCTTGGCCACAAGACCATAACCTATACCTTTTATATAAATACCTACTAAGTATAAAACTCGTGAGAAGTATTTAATATTAATATATCGTTTTATTCAAAATTCTGATTCTTAAATTTTTTACAAGTACTCTAAATTTAACGGTTTTTCTGTGCGTGAACAAAGTTTAATAACTTTCGATATTTAATATGGAAGAATCGTGTAATAATACCGATAAGGTTGTTAGTGATGTGCTCCCGGGGCCTTCAGCTCCGCGTAAGCGGCGAGCTCGGTCGAGCAGCTCTAGTTCTTCTAGTTCTAGTAACTCAAGCTCTGAAAGTAGCTCCTCGTCTAGCGGAGGTAAACCGAAAAGGAGTCGTCGCAAGGGGAAAAAAAGAGACAATCGTAAGCTTGTTTCTAATCGTAAGGTACGTAAATTAACGAAAGAAATACGTGACCTTCGCCAGCAAATAAATTATAAGGAAAAAGATCGTCATGTGAGTACAAATTATGATTACGATTCTATTTCTTTATTGTCGGGTGTTAGTGAAAATAACTACGAACAAAATATTTTAAACGTTGAAAATGATAATAGTGGGTCTCATATCGATCAAGGATTTCGCTTATCATTAGAAACTAAACTAAAGGAGCCGGCAATGCCTAAAACTTCCGAAAAATATTTGGAGATGTTGTGTGATTTGCAACACTTCGATAAGAGTGACTGGGATCAGATTAGGTATTCCGATACTCAAAAATTGTATAACCATTCGCCGGGTTATACAGATATCGAAATAAACGAAGAAGTTAAAGCATACGATTCTCCACGACACCTTGTATATGCTGATAAAGCGTTTGCAGCCCTGACCATGTGTGTACTCAAACAACGTGAGGGGTTACAAGAAATCCTTGCGGACCTATTGCTATGGGCAAGGCATTGTGAGTCACTTAATTATGATGCCCTGCAGCAAAAAGTTAATGACCTTTTTTCCACAGGAGATTTTAACAATTGTTCCTCAGATTTAATACAGATGGTTTGTGGGCATCGTGCTGAAATTATACAGATGCGTAGAGACTGTGTCACCAAACAGGCAAAGGACCCTATGTTGAAGGCCAACTTGAAAAGAATTCCACCAACATGTACCAACTTGTTTAATGCGGAGAAGTTTACTGCTACAGTTGAGAAAGCTGGTGGAATTAGGAAATGTTTTTGGCCAAAGGCTGGCACGTCTTCTGCCTCGCAGGCTGAAGTGAAAAAGTCTCGTGGTCCCTCGCAGGGATCCAGGTTTCGCCACAAGCCCTCGCAGGGTTATTCTCATCTAGCTTCGGCTTGTCAACACAGTAACGCACAAGTGCATTGTGTTGGAAAGATTCCGCCTTTGCAAAGTGGACACAGCTGCTGTCAAGCACCCTCGCAGGGTGTTCATAACATTCATGGTCAAGCAGCCCAGTACAGTTCGGTCGCACCGAATAGTCGCAATTTTCGAGGCCGCTCGGGTGCAAAACAAAATAATCAGCCTAGGTACAGGCAAAAGCGTGCATCTTCACCTACCCATCGGAATGACGGAAAACGACGTAAGTATTGACTCGTTCCGAGCAGGCCGTCTCCTTCAGTTTCGGGATCGATGGGAACAAATGAAAGCACCAGATTATATCTTAAACATTGTAACCGGGTATCGCATACCCTTTTGTCGGAAGCCACCACTTGTTTACCCAGGTGCTATGAGCTCAAATCTAAATATCCCAGAATCTGTTGCAATGACATCTGTCATAGACAATATGATAGTACAGGGAGTTCTAGAACGAGCTGTAGCTTCACCAAGCTTCCTTTCATCGATGTTTCTTGTTCCGAAAGGCGACGGTTCGGCCCGTCCGATATTCAACTTAAAAGCACTAAACCAGTACATCAAAACGGATCGATTCAAACTAATAAATGCATATCGAATACCAGATTTTCTGCAATCACAGGATTGGCTATGCAAAATCGATCTGTCACAGGCCTATTTTCATCTATCCGTGGCTCGCAGCCACAGGCGATTCCTACGCCTCGTCTATCGAAATCAATTACTCGAGATGACTTGTTTGCCTTTTGGTCTAAGCACAGCGCCCAAGACCTTTGCAGCGCTAACAAATTGGATAGCTCAGACTCTCAGGCAACAAGGCATCAGGATAATAGTCTATCTCGACGATTTTTTGATAGCAAATCAGGACGAGGGCAAGCTTCGGAGTCAGGTAAATATTGTGCTCAACACATTAGAAACACTAGGGTGGGTGATAAATTACAAAAAGTCTATAACTACCCCGTCGAGGAGCCTAGCGTTTTTAGGAGTTCATTGGGATCCATGGTTGAACCACAAGCGCCTTCCCGACGAGAAAATACCTGGCCTGTTGGTCAAAATAAGTCGCATGCTGCGGAAGCAACGAACAACTCTCAAAGAACTCCAAAGCCTCGTAGGCTTTCTCAATTTTGCCAGCTTTGCAGTTCCCAAAGGGAGACTCAATTTCAGAGCGCTTTTGAACTTCCTAAACCAAGTGTTGAGGTCAGACCACAGGATCGTGCACACTCTGCCCCTCTTGGCTCTAGACAACTTGGTGTGGTGGCATCGGAATTGCCAGAACCCGTCGGCCTTACATATGCCACCTCCTTCGCACTTTCTAACTACAGATGCGTCGGACATAGCTTGGGGAGCCCGCCTGGACAACCTGTCTCTCTCGGGTCTGTGGTCAGAGGGGGAGAAAAACCTCCACTGCAATCAAAAGGAGATGTTGGCAATCCTAAAAGTGTTCCAAAATCACTGTCAGCTCCTGAGTCACCAGACGGTATTAATTCAAAGCGACAACAAGTCTGTAGTCGCATACCTTCGTCACGAAGGAGGTACCAAGTCAGTTCCTCTCCTAGAACTGACCAACAAAGTTTTTCAAATAGCAGAGAGTTGTCACATACATATGAATGCCTTCTATATACCCGGCATATACAACAGTCACGCGGATCACCTGTCCAGGTTTCGCGTGGCGCCGGAGTGGCATCTGACTCCAGAGGCTACAAACAAAGTTTTCTCCAGATGGGGAGTTCCACTAATCGACCTGTTTGCGTCCAATCGGGCTCATGTTGTGTCGAATTACGTGACTCTGGATCAGCTCGACGACAAAGCCCTGTTTCACGATGCTTTCTCCCAGAGGTGGAACTACAACCTAGCGTGGGTGTTCACAAATTATCTTATAATACTATTTTGTTACACAAATCAGTAGTAGCAACCGTTTGTAATCCCGAATTATCCGGTCAATTAAGTACTAATGTGCTGGTAAAACATGTTCTAAAATCTATAGCGTTACAGAAGCCGGTCTCTCACGCAAAGCCTCCCATTTGGAACATTAACGATTTGGCTAGTTACTTAGAAAGTAATCGTATTGATGAAACTAATTATTTCCAAGTACAGAGGCATACCGCCATTCTTCTTCTTCTATGCTCTGGGAGAAGGATACATGATTTAACTTTGCTAAGCGTTGATTCAAAAAACTACTTGATTCAAAATAATGCGCTAGTGTTTTGGCCAATTTTCGGTTCTAAAACGGATTCTGTGGATTATAGGCAATCTGGCTGGAGGTTAATTGATAATCAAGAAAGTAAAAACTTGAACCCAGTTTATTGGGTTAAGCAAACGATCTCCCTTTTAGAGAATCGTAGAATTTCGGCAAAATCCAGTTTTTTGTTTATAAATATTAGAGGTGAACCAAGACCTGCCTCAAAAACCCTAATTGCAGGTTGGATCAAATCCTTATTAGTGGAGGCTGGTATAAAGGCCTCCCCTGGGAGTATTAGATCGGCCGTGGCCTCAAAAAATTGGGTTGATAATTATCCTATTGAAGATATACTAGCCAGAGGAAATTGGAGATCGCAAAATACCTTTTGCAAATTTTATAGACGTGAAGTTATGCCCAGCGTTAATCAATCCTCGGTAACCACATTATTTAATCCAGTTGATTAAATGTTCATATGATTTATTGATTCATTACTTAGTCTCACATTATGTACGTATGAAGTGGTTTACTTTAATAAATATTTTTTCTAAACAGCATCATATCATGTATTTTTTCTAAACCTGTAGCTTATCTTATTACCTCTTACATAGGTAATTTCTATTTTTTATTGCTACCATTACTTTACAGCAAATATATCTAGGTATATAATTATTAATAGTCACATTGGCGTCCTCCGTCACTTCCACCAGGCGATAACAAACACGTCTCAATTAAATAAGCTTCGAATAACGGTACAGTCAAATTAATAGCAGCGTTTTACCTGAAAATAAAACGCATATTAATTTACTTACCTTATTCGAAGCTTATAAATCATTTCTGCCTGGTGAACAAGACTCAATGAAGTTAAAATGGCGATCGCATACTTACCCCACCACTGCAAGGCGGAAGTGACGTGACAGAAAGAGACAGAAATATTGGAAAAAGAGAAAGGTATAGTCAGGCGGAAACGGAAGTGCCTATCTCAATTAAATAAGCTTCGAATAAGGTAAGTAAATTAATATGCGTTTTATTTTCAGGTAAAACGCTGCTATTATGTTGATTGATACCGATTCTTTGTCTTTATCGCTTCTCGGCTATTTGTATATCGATGATGAAATGTAAATATATTCCAAACCCTCACTATTGTTCGCCTCGACGAGCGGCTAACAAGTCAAGGTCTTGAATTTTTATCTACGACGGAATGGAACTATGATTCACGTTAATATTCACCTCTAAACCCTGTTTACGGGCAAATCGGACATAACACAGTTTAACGTGCCGCGATTATCCCGAGACTAAGGCCAGGACTGCACTGCGGAATCTCGCAGTGCGATTTTTCGCGCAGGATTTAGCGACACGAAACGTTAAGCATTTAGTTACGAAAATTGTGCAAAAATAATTTCGTAACTAAATGCTCGACGTTTTGCCACACAAGACATTTTTATTTGCCGAGTGTAAGCACAGGTGTAAGTTTCAGTACAGTTACAGCACGCGAAATATTAACAGCCAGAAAAATAATCGCAAGCGAGATTTTGCAATATGGGCTTGGTCATCACATGGAATTTCCACATAATTTGATTGTGGAAATACATTATTTTTTTAGCCCTCAAGACGTATACAGTACAATAAATGAATACCTAACATCTATTGTGTTAGAATAAAAATAACCTAAATACTGGTTTTACAAATTGATAGTAAAACACTCGCCGGGATATATACCTTGTTTGTTATAATTTTCGAGGACCCGATATTTCGAAGTTGTTTCAAGCGCCACGATCATGCAATATCCCGTCGAGTGTTTTACTAGCAATGTGAATGACCATGTCAATCTCAAATCATACATGGTGTTTACGCCACGCTATATTTTTCGAAATTTGCGAGCTGACATAACTTTGGTCTACCAATCAAATCATTGGAATATGATTGTTTATAATTGTACCTTACCCCCATCCTCGATCTATGTAAAACGTTAAAATTTTAATACACTTACCAATTTGGTTTTCAACGATACGCATATTTTATTTTGGATTCCTAAAAGGTTAAAAGTCGAATCTAGTTCAGCACAATTTCAAGTACCGACTGTCATAATCCGGTACACATGGTTTTACTAAATTAAAATAAATCATTAGAAAACCAAACATATGCCAAAAGGGCCTCTGAAAATTAAAGCGGCAATCGTCATCTCATCTCTTCTGCGGTCACGGATTTACCCCTAAAAAGAATCCGGTTCAGCATTGTGTTTATTATTAAGTTAACCATTTAACAGTTTGAGTTTCGAGTTAGAGCGTACACGAGATGTTTGTTGTTACATTCTCGTATCGTTGTGTACCTTACTGTATTATGTCACGGTCCGCTTGTTGTAGAATTTTTTGCATGTTTGCTTGCATCCAAATAAGAAACAATCTTGACTTTTATCCGTCTTTATTTTAAGCACTTTTATACATGTTGAAATGTTTAAAGCAGTATTTTTGAAAACATCTCTAAAGATGTATCGAAAATACTATTTTTAAAATTTTAACCTGTTTCTTTCAACCTGTTACACGCCTAAGGCCCGTATTCTAGAATGACATTCAGCCTGAATCTCGATTTGCCTGAGGACAGACGGACAGAATTTTTTTAATCTGTCATCAGATAAATCGAGATTCAGGCTGACTGTTTTTTTTAAGGTGGGCAAATACCCTTTTATTACCGTAACCGTTTTTTGACATCTTTGTAGTTCTTAGACCCTTTAATAGATGGAGTTATACTGAATGTCTGAACATCGTAGTATAGCTCAATGATAGCATCCAAGGCCGGGGTGAACTCGGAGCTCAGAAGTATTCCTAACACGAAAATCTATCGTAATGACCGGAGCATTGCGATTGGTAGGCTTTACATACACACACAGGTTCGCGGTAGGCAGGCGACCAATCGCAATGCTCCGTTCTCTCGATACATTTACGATACGATTACGACACGTCACCCTCTACGACCTTGCTTAATCATCATTATTCAAATCGAATACATGGGGTAATGAATCCACTCGGGCGGGACTCGAACTCGCGATCTTTCTCTTACAGGGGGAATCCTTGATCAACTCTGCTAGACATACCCGATGTGATACAAATTTCCGTTCCATTTCTATCCGCCTTTTATCCTTGAAAAAACTTCATCGTTATTATAATGAAACAATACCTCTTCTCACTAGTTTCACTGAACAACTTGCCACTTGAATTAGTATAATGTGCTAGTACATCTACAGCATCCATACTAATATTATAAATGCGAAAGTAACTCTGTCTGTCTGTCTGTCTGTCTGTATGTTACGCTTTCACGCCTCAACCACTGAACTGATTTTGATGAAATTTGGTATAGGGGTAGATTAGACCATGAGAAAGGACAACGGCTATGTTTGGTCGCGATACCCAACATCCACGCAGACGGAGCCGCGGGCAAACGCTAGTTCATTTATAATTGACGTACCACATTTTTTTCTAACAAATTGGTAACATAATTGCAACATGCTCGTCATTCGTGTTCTTATAGGTGAATAAAGATTAATTACAAATATTTTCCTTAAACAACACAATAATTTAATATTTCCTTATAAGTAGATATCTAGGCACGTAGGTATTTCAAATTTACATAAGACAAATACATACGCTTAAAAACTTATTTATTCGAAATAATAATATTTTACCGAAATTAAATAGATAATATAGTGTTCCATTCAACGGAAATGCCGCCGCGGATCTTACGGGTTGGGATACCAATACATAATATTGCATAACTATTTTAAACTGGCTGCTTAGCTGCTATGCATGCCGGCGACTTCATCCGCGTGGACTTTTGGTTTTATTCTATTGCACGGTACGGTGCTAATATTTAAAAAAAAAACTACTTCAAAATAAAAAGTTTTAACTAAATAAAGGTAAGGGAAAAATAATAACTGAAGTTAGAGAATTATTGATCTATCAGAAGTCGCAGAAGCAATAAGGACATAAATAGATATTAGGTTATTATTATAAATCCTCCTGTCCCAAGTGACCTTTGTTAATGTCTTATAAAAGAATCTATATTCTCAGGTGTAGTTTCGTAAAAATGAAGGAACTTAGCTTAAAATACCGTCTCATGTCACTTTATTGAGTTACAGACAACTGCCATAAATTAAATTGATACAGAACGATAATTAGAACAACGGACAACAAACAATACACACACATCTTGTTGCAAAAATCTCAGTATACTTCAGTCTTCTCGCGATTAGAGTTGCAACGATGCATCGGAAAACCGCTAGCAAAGAATAATATAGATATTTATACTGATGTTATATCGACATTCATAGGATTTGTAAATATATATTATGGTGAAAAGTATCAACTGTGATGGCATTTTAATAACTTTAATGCCAAGGGATTAAAGTTGTTAAAAGTTCTTAGTTTATAGTTTTTACCCGACTACGGCGTAGCCGAAAGGAGGGTTATGATTTTTGACAGGCTATGTATGTATGTAGGTATGTATGTATGTATGTATGTATGTATGTATGTATGTATGTTCCTTTGTTCCTCAACTACTTATTAGAACTGGACAAATGAGGTATCGTTACAAGCGGCTTGATTGTCCGATGGTTATAAGCTATATGACGTGTGACTCAAGCCCTCTAGCGCTCACAAGGTACTGTTTTAAAAAATAAATTTGAGATAAATATGCCGTGTTTCACATTTCAAATATGTATACATTTCAAATATGTATACATTTTACCTTGCCCCAAAATAATATAAATAAAAAATAAAGTTTAAAACTAAAACCCGACTACCGAAAAGCTTACTCTAACAAAACAATACATTCTAGGGAAAAGTGGCATACGACCACGGCTATCCTTGATATTTTCTTGTTTGTTAGTTTTAACTGACCGAACTATAGATCGTTGAGGTTTTTATACTGATTCACTGATCGCGATAAGATTTTTGAAACACTTACTTTTGCCGACGTTTCGGTAGGAGCGGTAGTATTGTGTTTAGCAGTAATGTATAGATAGTTAATCTTAAATAGATTTTCTCTAGCGAGATCCGACTTCAGTCAACATTATGCTTGCGTGTGAGTGACCATGTTTTTACTCTGACTGAAGAAGGCTTTCTGCACCAGAATAAATTTTATTTGTGCATCTACCCTGAAGGGGGGCACGCTCTAGTCCAATTACAGTCTATTTACGACTTCTAGTCTAGTGTATCGTTCCTTCGTTTCCACGTAACAATGAAATTTTTCCATGAGTCGATGCGTAATGAGTTGTCCGTTGTGACGCAACTATTTGAATCATTAAATGGTAATAACGTTACTTTAACGAGTTTAACTGATTATATTCTATCGATAATACACACAAAAATGTTCGATAATATCGATATTAACGTAACTTTGCCTAGTAGGTACCTAACTTTTTTTGTTTTGTTTTTTATTTCCCTTTAGTAAGTCTGTTTTTGTATCTTTGTATCTTTCTTTGTATTTTTTGTTTTGTTGTTGTTATTCTGATGTCTAACTGTGCGTTGTGATTCCCAATAAACTAGGTTTCATTTTTTTTTCGTTCAAGTTCCAAGTTTAGGCTCTACTCAATCACTTCTATGGATTTAAATAAAAGTAGTTTTATAGTCATTTTAGTCAGATTTCGTCAGTGAAAAATTATTTGTTTATCTTCTATATATAAAAACTAGCTGTTGCCCGCGGCTCCGCCCGCGTGGATGTCGCTTATTGCGTAGTGCTGTAAATTTTAGCGCTGAGAGTCGAGTGTTGAGCGCTGAGTAGACACTCTACTCGCCTCTCTATTCGTCTCTCTACTCACCTTTCTATTCGTATCTCTACTTGCCTCTCTATTCAACTCTCTACTTGACTCCGTATTCCACTCTGTACTCGACTCTATACTTGGTCCTCTAATCATCTCTGTGTTCCCCTCTCTTCTCGACATTTTACTCAAGTCTGTGCCGGACTCCCTACTTGACAGTCTACTCGCCTCTCTACTTAACACTCAAGGAATAACGCAAGACGTCTTATTAGTTATTGGTGCCAGGCCCACGTATTGAAGCCAACGTAGAGGTTCTCCAACCTCACATCTCAAATGCGATGTCGAGTAACCTCTACGTTGGCTTCCCCGGTTATTTTCCCTTTAAACCTCGATCCTGAAGAATAGGAGCGAGGGGCTGGTGCACCATGCACAACGGTTAATAGACTCGAGAGATCCTGTCTGACTGCTCAAGCAGCCCTGGTATTGATCACTCGTAGATCCTTCACATGTCCCTCTAATTGCAGAGGGTGTAGTGGTCGGGCATAGGTACTGCTGGGTGTATGAGTTTTTTGCCTTTGGCTTCGTTCAGAAGTAGGAACAACGATCTGAAGTGGCAAGCCTAACCCAGGACAGAAACGGTGGCTCCTAAGGAAGAAAACCTCCATAAAAAATAGCCAGGGGCGGCCAAACACAATCTAGTGTTAACCCAGTCCTTCCCAGCCGTAATCCTGAACGGATAGGAACGGTGGATATTATATAGGTTGCGCTACCCGACGCGGAGGTTGAGTCCGCAGCCATGACGACAACGAAGAAGAAATTAAACGTCACCGGGGCGGGAGAGGTAAGGCGGTCCTACCCCTCAGTTAGTTAGAAAAATATGGTACAATAAATGATTACATGCATCAGCATTTTCCTAAATTTCACTACTGAGGGGGCAAAATAGGTGAATAACCGTTATATTTACAGTCGCAATTTGCAAAGCGGATTTTTATGATCTTTATTTTGTTAGAAAGGGAATAATCCAGGGAGTCGAAATCAGATTCGAATGATGGGATTCTATGGACATCCACAAAATGTTTCTGTTGCTTTTACATAATTTAATGTGAATTTTGATTCTGAAAATCATATTGTTAAACTGATGATATATAAACCTAGTCAAATGATGAACGATGAATCTGTTATAAACTTATACTAAAAGGAATAAAAAATTAAAAAAAAACCTACTTCAAGAAAAAAGAGACCCTGAATAGAGAAAGATGCGTACTACGGGTAATAGATGAGAAAAATAACGAAACTTACAGATTTAATGATCTGTTAGAAGTAGCTGGTAGGTGGTAGGTGGAAATATATTCCATAGTATGGCTCTACTGGTGAATATACTCCCTATCAGAGCCACTTAAAACACGTAGTTGAGTAAGACTAATAAAAGTCATTGTGTTCTTATGAAAGCCGTTATACGAAGCAACGGCTTTCATAACAACACAACAAATATTGATTAATATGTTTGTGCTGTAAAATATAATTACTGGGCTGTATTTTATAAAATTTTGTTATACTGAAATTTCAATAGATAGCGCCTGGGCATTTGTTTTTTTTTTATGAAATCCAAACGACATTATACAAATGATTGCTAACATAACTAAGAAGGCGCGTAGCCAGACACGTTTTCCTGTAATTTTTAAGTTTTCCCTCGATTTCTCCAGGTTCTCAGCATCAGATCCGGACTTCTGGGATATAGGACCACTCTGACATACGCAAGAATAATAAAATTCTTTAGTATGTATGCATATGGGTATTTGCATTGATCCGGTCGTGCCTCGAAGAGCACGATAAGCCATCAGTCCCGGTTGCCATACAAACATCTATGGCAGTCGTTACGGGTAGTTGGAGCCCTAAAAAGTCTAACAACTGGTTTAGCTGCAATGCTTCGATATCGCCTTTGGGTTGTGTAGGTCAGATGGCAGTCGCTTTACAGTAAATATCGAAGATTAGCCAAATCCGCAGTTAGACTGGTAAAAGCGGGCCCCAGGCTTCAAGTTAAAAACGTTAGGATGAAGAAGAGAATTGATTTATAAAATCTCCCATGTCTAGGCAGCATTAGGTCCAAATCCTTTCTTTTAATACCCTTTCATCAAGAGTTCTTCAAAAATGGCAATCTATATTAAAGGTAGCCCATGTACGTTCCCAAGCTCTTATCCAACTCTGTAACGAATTTCATCAAGATCTGTTCAGTTCATTTGTTTAGGCGTGAAAGGCAACAGACAGACAGACAGAGTTCCTTTCGTGTGACGCCCGCGGTGTTGAATACGTTCATAGGCCACGGTAACCATTTTTTTATCGGTTAGGTTTCAGACGTATTAACAATATTACAGACTAACATTTTTACTATTAGCCAGGATGTTCGATGAAAGTATGTAAGTCAAAAGATTTACGAATCGAAATATACAGAAACAGTACTACACCGACATCAACTTGCGTAATTTGATAGTTTATTTATTTTTATTTATTTATTTATTATGATTTACCAACATTTGTTTACACTGTTACAAGTTACATAAGTTACATTAGTTTAGATTTAAGTTGAGTGTGACAAATAATTATAGGTAAATACTGCATGCTATATAAAACTAGGTACTAAAATAATGTTTTTTTTTTGTACAATTTTTCGCAAAAATATGTAGATAACACTGTGTTTATACTAATGACAATAAGGTTCAATGAGTGAAACAGTTAACCAACTTTATTCTTATAATGTTCTAATAATGTGGATCGAAACTTGAATAGCGAGTCTGCATGGATATCCACAATATCACTACATTCGTTTGCTGACCTAGAAATCCAGACAGTTTGCCAGACAAAAACCGCCTTTACCGTAGGGCTTTTATACTTCAGCTGTGAACGAAACCATACTTTGTTTAAAACCGCGTTATCGCCATCTAGTTGTTATTTTGTAACTAAATTATAGAATTTAAAATTTTAATTACATGATTAAATACGTATTTTTTTACATGATTGTGCATGTAAAAATTAAGTACATTTATTTACATAGTTGTTTGGAAGTAAAATTCATCCATAAGAATAATCTCAAGCAAAAAGCGACATCTATAATCTTAGCAAAGTTAAGATTATTATGTATTATTGCTCACATCTCTGGTTCTACTCAACCGATTGCAATCAAACAAATGTAAGATTTTAAGTCTGAGCAAGTCCTTTCTAACAAAGAAAACCGCATCAAAATCCGTTCAGTGGTTTTTGCGTCCATCGCGAACAAACAGACAAACAGACAAACAGACAAACAGACAGGAAATGAAAAAAAAATATTTTCGTGTTCAGTATCGTTCATATAACATAATGCAAGTATTTTTTTTTAAATATCTCCAATGTACAGACACGACCACTTTACAATTATATAATAGTATAGAAGATAGAAGATAGATAAATTGATGTTCTTTAGTCTCGCTAAAACTCGAGAACGGCTGAACGGATTTATCTATCTGAAATGTTTGTGGAGGTCTAGGGAAGGTTTAAAAGGTTAGAAAAAATCGAATAATTGCCGGGAAATGCCTAAAAACAGCCCTTTTCTTTTCCCATATAAACGTTTTCAGTGTTTCTGTTACCCTCGTACATTTGCATGAAGTACCAGGCTCACAGAAATTTTAAGGAACTTTATCTGGGTCGCGGGAGCAGTGTATTCTAAAACTTAACGCGGACGAAGTCGCGGACAAAGGCTAGTTTATTTATGTAGTTATGAACAAGCAGCTACAAGCTGTTGTGTTCACTTCTAGTGATAAAATTTAATAGTCTATAATTTTTTTTTAAATTTAATTATCCGTCATTTTATTAAGCACTGAATTGTCTAGTCGTAGCCAGTTGTCAGGTCGATTTTAAATGAGTTTATTGAGCAACCGGCAGAAATCAAAAAATATGCCATCTCTATATACGTGGTGGGGTTGAGTGAAATTGATGACGTACTTATGATTGATTACGGTCTGACACAGTCAATATTGAGTGTCATACCGTATTATAATTATAGGCATTATCTATAATATAAAAATGAATCGCTAAATGTGTTGGTAAGCGCATAACTCAACAACGCCTGTACCGATTTGGCCAATTCTTCTTTTTAAATGTTCATTAAAGTTCAAGGATGGTTTTTACGGCGAGAAAAATTCGAATAATTGCCGGAAAACCCCTAAAAACAGCCCTTTTATCACGGAATAGGTAATACTGTGAGCCTGGTACTTTTTGCATTAAATAATAAGCTCATTTCAAGGACCGTATGCAGAACATTTTTTTCCCCGGAAATAGGTTTCTATGAGTTGCGAGAATGGAATCAAGTTCCACACGGGCGAAGCCGGGGGCATCAGCTAGTATTATTATAAATACGGCCTGAAAGAGGTGGCTGGGACAGACTGTATGTTCCGCCTCGAGTCTTTCCCAGCCACTTCTTTTAGGTACATTAATTTGTATAGGACAGATTACACTTTTAGATTAGCCTAGTGGTATGGGTAATGGACTGCTGAGACGAGGTCTCGGGTTCGATCCCAGGTTTACCATGGCACACACCAATGACTTTTCGATGCTATTCGAAGTTATGTGTGTATTTATCGCAGGTTTATAAGTGCCCGGTTAATGGCAATAGGCTCGCCACCTATTACATTGGGACCTAAACATAAACTGGCGAAATGTGAGTGCTAGCACCTCTGCCGAATGGCCGCCTCGGGGAATACAGGCGTGAGTTTATGTTATGAGTTCTCACTTTTTAACCGACTTCGAAAAAGGAGGAGGTTCTCAATTCGTCTGTATACATAATATTTTTTTTTATGTATGTTTAATAAATGAAAATGCGTTTGTAATGAAATACTTAGATTCTAGAGGATTTGGCTTATTGGACGATTCGCATGAATTGGACTCGCACAAAACGTGCGAATCGACTCCTTTGGTTGGTAGGTACTACTTGAGGTTTTAGGTTTCATTGGCAAGTAAGCAAATGTTTGCTTTTGGTAAATTCTCCATAATGGCGTCAATTGAGAAGAAATTGCCCAGTCACGGGTATTAGAAATTGCCCATCCCAATGGGACTAATGACAAACAAACCATATCTGCCTACTTCTTTCAGAAACAGGCGCAAGTGCGTTGATAACATATGTTTCGTTATTCAAAACCTTAAACAATTACTGACCATTCGAAATACAACGGAAAAAATGAAACGCTGAAGTGGTAACTTGAATCCACGACCTTTCCCTTACAGGGGGAATGCTCTTCCAACCGAGCTATAGAGCCACATCTGAAGCATTTCAAATTTCGCTTCTCTCTATATTCGAAAAGTTCGCATAATAAATGCTATAAAAATTTCATTTAAATTATTGACCAACTTTATCTCACAAACAAATTTATCACAAAGAAAATTAATAAAACGGTTCTTGATATAGGTATTTAATTAAAAACTTCGATAGGGACTCAATAAACCAATTTAATAGAAGCTCTTGAATAGATATTATTAATGAAATTTCAATAATGAATCCTCGATAGTTCAAAGATAAAAATATAATAAGGCGTAGGAATGCATTTATCCTCATCGACTAATATTAAAAATATGAAAGTGAGCTTTCTGTTAGATTTTGTGGTCTTATTATAAAATTTCACTGAGACAATACTAAATTAAGAGCGCGCATAAAGCTAGTAAAAAGTCAGATTTCACCCGCACACTTCATACGTCCCGCTCTCGTCTGTCCACACGTCTGTCGCCTCGCAGTATTTTGTGTGGCAGCTAACCGCTGTGTTTGGTACGCAGGCGCACAGTATACCCAAAATAATCAGATAAAATTTGGCAAAGTACGAGCTGGATCATTATCTATATAAGGTATACTTTGAACACACAATAATTTTATTTTTGGTGATAGATAAAATGGGTGGGATTTGTAAAATAAACATAAGCATTGAAATAAAACCACTTTTTACGGATTCTAACACGTATATTTTTTATTATTTACTTTTTAAACCGACGTTTCGGCTGCTGCAAATTTACGCAGAATGAGCTCACTGCGTTGTTAAGTCTTGCTTTTGCTGCTTACTGGGTTTGATTAAGTGGATGACTGGGTCCCAATGGTGGTACGTTCCATCCATCCTCTCTATTAAAATTTGGGTGTATTTTAATTTCAATAGCCTCGCGGATCATTCTAGGAATATATCGATGTTCTTCAGATACTCGCCAAAGAACATCGATATATTAATAAATTAATATATAAATTTATTTTTGGTGTTAAATAAAATGAGTGCGATTTGTAAAATAAACATAAGCAGCTTAGCTTTGATAAACAGCTTAAAATATAGTGGTCAAAAAATGAATGCATATTTTTTGAAATCGTCAAAAATTTATATTAAGACATTTTTATCACGATATAAATTTTAATAAATTTTCACTGTATTATTATAATTTGTTGTGTTTTAGATAAAATCTCCCTAAGAACTCTGACGATTCGCTGAATAATTTTACAGGTAGTGCTTATATAATACGAAAAAGTAAGTTATATAAATATTAATTTCAATAATAATTGCAAAATGCTTACATGTAATATACTTTCAATTTTTTATAGGTAGATAAGAATAAGGTAAACAAATGTATATTTCATACTGAAATTGGTTCAAGAAGCCTAAAGATATTACTTTCAGTTCATAAAAGTAGACGATCACTGTAGAAATTTAATTTGAAAAAATCTTTTTCTCTTTAATCTATAATTGGAAATACAAAAAGAGTTGAAGATGACGTCAATAATGTGGATATTACGAGGCCGTTTACGAAATTTTGTCATTTTGCTCGACATATTATGTGATTAATGTTATATTACGAGCTGAAGCAACTCTGAAAAACATTAAAATTGATAATACAATGTACTTATAAGTACTTTCGCAAAATATAATTATATTACTGCTATAAAAATAACATTAGTTACATACTTCAAACGCGAGGTGGTCTAAGACATCTATTTGATTTTCATATACTATACCCGGACTGCCTGGCAACGGTTGATACAAAAATTGTACTTAGTAACAAACTAAAGAAAATAAAGAAATATTACTTTCGACAATTAGCCAAGAGTTGAATTCTTAGTTTTTTATATTTTCTTTTAGAGTTTATCTTTTGATTTTTTTTATTTCCCATAATTTCGACGAACTTTTTCGACGGAAAACAGAAAAACAGTGCTCTCGTCTCAACGGGGCGACCCCGACTAATTGATGAAACAACAGATGGCCGGCACCTCGGGTCAGGTGCGATAGCTAGAGACCGTTATGCGCGGAATAAGAACATCGTAAGCGCCGAATTCGTTTTTTTTTAATTACTCGTAAATTCCAGATAATTTTAACAAAGTGAAAAATTGAGTCACTAGATTTTAAAATTTTATACTTTGTACATAAAAATTGACTCAGTTATATGAATAATCTTGAAAATAAATTAATTATAATCTAAAATGAGGCCTAACTTTGTGATCTTATTTTATCGACAAAATATTATTATTTTATGTTTTCACCAAATTGAGTACCTTTCACATATAACGTATTTACTATTTTGAAAAAACAAGCTCATTTGTGGCACACTTTCGGGTATAAAAATCAAATCAAAGATCAGCAATTTTCCTTTATACCCCCTCTTAAGTTCAACTTGATTGTAAAATCCGCTCTTATACGGTCGTAAATGTTATTTCTCCATATTGCCACATACTGGCAAACATTGAAAGAGGCCCTTAACCAGGATTGGATTCCAATAGATCAAAACATTGATTTATTCAAACAAAACGCTAAATAATATCTCGAAAAACATATATTGGACCTACTGCACTAAAGAAAGAAAAGAAAAAAAGAAAAATGTTTTTTTATTTAGACAAGCTGCAGCACACAAAAAACCTATCATGCCTAAATTACAATTATTTTTTATTTTTTTACACACTCCATCTGTAATCCAACTACCCTACAATAAGTTAATATTTTGGATTAAATCATAACTAAAGTAGGTATTAAAACAATACCTACATCAATGAAAGAATCCAAATCAGTTCGTAAACAAAAATTACTGTTGAAATAGTGATAAGGTGACACTTCAACAAAATTGTTTGTTGAAAATATTTCATTTTGACCGACACCCCGACCTATGAAGTTATTGATAATTTTAAATTATGATGTGAGCAATAAGTGCTTGATAATATACGTATTTAGAACACTTACTTAAGTATTGTAAACAGACGAAGAAACGCGTTTATTATACTGATTTAATAGACGTTTCGGATAAAAAGGATTTTCTCTAGTGAGATCCGACTTCAGTCAACATTATGAGTTTGGTGATAGCAATATCATCTGGAAGTATTAATATGGCGAAAGAATTTATTTTTTGATAATATATGGGAATAATGTTCAGGTGAAAGGTAAAATGTATGGGGGTTTTAAAGAAAAGTAATTTTCTTTCGCCAAATTAATACTTCCAGATGATATTGCTTTCGAAACTGTGCCTTAACTCTTTTTATCCGGAACGACTATAATATCACCTAATACAGGTATAAGTCGATTCAGCACATTTAGAAGGTTTTTTTAATATACCTAGGTAATGAATGACACGTCAATTTGACTTCAACTGATGATAAGCTAAAAGCAGTCTCGGAACTCTTTCTTCCTATAATCTTGAGTTCTGAATTATGAAAAAGCATTTTTATTGAGTCTATCAAGGATAAACCATTTCAGGGATAGCGTGTGGAATGGTATCCTTTACTTTATGGATTTCATCTCGGCTTACCATCAGATAGGGTGCAGTTAGATTAGCGGATCAAACATCAAATATCTTTTTTGTTAGGAAATTTCTCGGTTCACTGCTATTTTTTCTAAGAAATTTTGTAAGGGTACAGAAAATCCTCTTAAAAACTGTGTATCTTAATAATAACGATAACCAGTTATTATTAAGAATCAAATAAGAATAACCACTTTCACTAGTTCCTCACTTGTGGTTTCACCGCATGCTCGTTAATCAAACAGTGATTAAAATAAACGATTTCACTAACTCCTAAAATATGATGCAACGTTATCATAATATTTATGTAAACCAGATTTTTATCCGAGCTATTAATAGCTTAGGAACCTAATAAAATATGTATTCACTGCATCATGGATGCAGTAAGTACATAAATCGTAGTAATACCTAGTTTATAAAAGAGTTTAATTCGGGCATATGTTATTATTATTATTCTTTTTTGACATAATTAACGGTATTGAAACAGTTATCAGTGTAAGCGTTGTTTATAAAACACAAAACAGCACTATCGTTCTAAACAGCTGGTAACTGCGTTGCAAAATAACATCGATTTGGAAACGAATTCTCATTCCAACACTAGTTCTAATTTCAAAAATAAAATGACGTCATAATAACAGTTATCACGGTGGTAATATCTGCTTTCTTTTTTTTTCAAATTTGGAACTCCACGCGGTTTTTAAAACTATTTGTACGCGATCACAGCGCCATGTGTCATCGATGGCGGATGGCGGCCGGCGACTCGCGAAGCCGTCGAACGCGAACTGAGACGAAGTACGCAGACGGACCCTACTCTGAATGGCATAGGCGCACGCCCCACACTTTGTAAACAAGAGGTTTAAACTATACCGGCTGTTGATTTCTCACAACAAACAACAAGTTGCTACTTATTTGATAAGAAATAAAGGGAAGTAATAAAAAAATTGAGCACGTTTTTTTAATACTATCCTTTTGTTTCTGTAAGTAAGAACTTGCTACAATTTATTAAGTAAAATTATCAAGAAGCAATTGTTTGATAACGAGTATAAATAAAAAAAAGGGTATTATATGTAACGCAGTTGTTACAATAAAAACATTGTTCTTATTTATTTATGGGTCTCAACTTTCAAAAAAATGTCGTCACCCTACATCGCAACAATGTAATGTCCTCATATAGAATGCAATGTAAAATTTCAACGAAGATTGTAAGCCTTCGATAGCTCAGTTGGTAGAGCGGTGGACTGTAGAGGTGCAAATCGATCATTGATATCCATAGGTCGCTGGTTCAAATCCGGCTCGAAGGAATTCTTTTTGTATTTTACATTTTCCTTTTTTATATTTATTCTTCAAGTGTTTTGTTTATAAATTATTATCAGTTTGCAGACATGAAAGATAATTCGTTTGTAAATAAGTGTAGTTTTAATGATAAATGCAACGATGAGAAGAAAAAGAAATACCTGTAAACCGAAAACCCCTAGTAGTACTCCAGGTACATAACACATTGGCATAAAAAGACACATCGATATGACTTCACCTCGCCTGATGTTAAGCTGAAAGCAGTTCTAACTGCTGCTGGCTAGGTAGCTAACTATCTTAGTACTACGAACAGAAGCGTCAATAGTTAAGGAGTCAACCTTACAAATCTTATGATCGAAAGGATCCGGGTTTAAACCCTTACGATCCTGGGGTCCCAGGTCCACATGCAACATGGTATATATTCCGATACTCAAATATTAATATACTTTCTTTCATGCATGTATCCTTTGTATATATTCTACTAGCTTTTGCCCGCGGGTCCGCCCGCGTGGATGTCGGTTATCGCGACTAAACATAGCCTATGTCCTTTGTCATGGTCTAACCTATCTCTATACCAAATTTCATCAAAATCGGTTCAGTAGTTTAGGCGTGAAAGCGTAACATACAGACAGACAGACAGACAGACAGAGTTACTTTCGCATTTATAATATTAGTATGGATGTTTGGTCAGCAATATTCTATTCTATTCTAATAATGTGATTAAAAATAAAGCTAGACTCTGGCCACCGAAAGATGGCGCAAAAAGTTGGCGACAAATTTAAAAAATCAACATATTGCAACACTGAATATAATATAATGGCTTTTCAAATTTGGCGCCAACTTTTTACGCCATCTTTCGTGAATCTAATATGCTTGACTACCATAACTTCAACCATAGCTACCCTATATTGATAAAAGTCTATTTCCGTACTCCGTCCGTATATAAATAGCATGGTATTGGTAAATACTATGTTAGCTAATACGCAATCTGTCTGTGCGTGTTATAGGCGTGAAGTTATTGGAGCGTGACGTGGCGTATCATGAACAGTCGATGGGATTCGTTCTCACAGCTCTGTGATGTGTGAAACGTAGTATATAGATCCGATTCTCGCTTGAGAATGTGTTATTGGAGTATGTTTTTTCAACACTATAAATATTTAGTATAAGCCAAAATCTGCGGTAGCCTAGTGGTTTAGGTAATGGACTGCTGAGACGAGGTCTTGGGTTCGATCCCAGGTTTACCATGGCACACACCAATGACTTTTCGATGCTTTTCGAAGTTATGTGTGTATTTATCGCAGGTTTATAAGTGCCCGGTTAATGGCAATAGTAGATCTAAACATAAACTGGCGAAATGTGGGTGCTAGCACCTCTGCCTACCCCTTCGGGGAATACAGGCGTTAGTTTATGTTATGTTATGTTATGTTATGATAAATATTTGGATATTTCGTAGTAGAGAAACATAAGAAGATAATAATTATGTAGATGTTTTTAACACGCTTTTATTAGCTTTACTTGTAACTATGTATGTAAGAAAAACTTGGAATCTTAATTTGACCCACTTCCTGATCTTCGATTAGGATGAAATTTTGCATACGCTCGGAGTTCTGATGACAATACATGACTAGCTACATGTGAAAACTTATAATTGGCCATCTTTTTCTACAATTTGTTTATACTCTGTATTCTAGCTGTAAGTTCTTTCGAAAGAATAAAAAAAAAAATAATAAGGAAACGTCATTTCAAATCCAATATGGCGGCCTCCCCAAAATGGCGGACTGGCTGTTTGAAATCCACACCATGATTATGGGATATCAAATGAAAGGGTTTGCTGTCAGAAATACGAGAAAAATAGTCACATGACTTAAATCCAATATGGCGGACTTCCAAGATGGCGAACAGGCTATTTGATTGGTAATTTTTAGTGCGTGCTAAAAGCGTATTTTTTAGTTTTTTTAAACTATTTTATGAATAGCTTCGGTAGCTTAGTGGTTAAGGAGTCGGCCTTACGATCGAGAGGGTTCGATCCTGGCCATTACACTACCGACGTGAACCCACTCCTAGCACAAGCAATTTAGCTTAGTTGGAGGGGTTAGAGGGAATATTAGTAACTTCGGTTTTAATATTCTTTTAAAAAAAAAAATAAAAAAAATAAACACTTCAACTTCACCTCACCTGATGGTAAGCTGAAGGTAAAGTCTCAATAAAGAGGGTCACCATTACAAACTCGTATCATTTTAACAATGGTGGCACTTAGCTTGACGGCCTCATCAGATGCATTATATCGGCAGCACAAGTGTGACTCCCCTGGTGTAGCACACGTCCGTATAGGCCACGGTAACCACTTTGCACCAGGCCCTCGATTCTACTAAAAGATAAACCATTGCAGTGCTGCAGACACTGCAAAAAAAATGACATTAAATTTTGGACTTTATTTCTACAAAGTTCAAAATTAAATGAAAACAGTTTCATTGTTCTTTTTCAATTACTCTGCAGTGCCGATTTTTGCAGTGGCAGTGGCACCACTGTGGTTTGGGTTTAGCAGAATCGAGGCCCAGGTGTTGCAAACGTCTATATACGCCACGGTAACCACATTGGATCAGGTGGGCCGCGTGCCTGTCTGCTACCTATGTGGTATAATAATGAATGTGCTCGCTGTAACAAGCTCTTCGGGTTCTATTCTAAGTCACCTGCATACCTACCAGAACACCTATGGATAGAAGCTTCTCATAGGGTTGGAGAGGCGGCAATGCCAAACTACAGTGGTGCCACCGCTACTCCAAAAAAACGGCATTAAATAGAAGACTATAAAACGATGCCGTTAAAGTTCATAATTAAATGACTTTTTGCAGAGTAAATTGAAAAAGTGTAATGATTAATGAAACTGTTTTCACTTCATTTTGAACTTTACTTGAATAGACATAAAGTCAAAAATTTTATGTACATTTTTGCAGTGACTGCGGCACCACAATGGTTCAGCTTTAGTAGAATCGAGGGCCTGGTAACTGGAAGGAAGCGTCAAAGTCTAAGTAAAAAATCATTGATCCTCCATAGCCCATTAAATCGGTACATAAAAGACGTCAGAATAAAAAGAAATATTAAAGACTAGTATAACAAAAAGAACCGGTTCGAAACGCGGCCCCGAACTGAGAAGACTCCAGCAAGAAGCTCGGCGGACATTTTTTACCCGACTGCGCGGCGCAAAGGAGGGTAATGTGTATATCAGTCTATGTAAGTATGTATGTATGTATGTATGTATGTATGTTTGTTTCTATGTGGCGTTCTAGAGACCAAATGCATGGGCCGATTTTGATGATTCATACGTCAATCGATTCGTCTTAACCTTGCGAGTGTCACTAAAGACATGACAGTAATAAAAATCCACCACAGCGACAACCAGACGCCATATTGTTAACATGAAAAAAATAAAAGTCGATGAACTATGTCAAGTGGGGTGTCGTTGAATAGGTATTTTAAAATCATCTTTAGGTTCCTTTTATCATTTTTCATTTTAAATAATAGTTTAGGATATATAACGATTTAAAGTTGTTTAACAAAACAATCGTTCTCGCTAATTTTCTTACTTATTGATTTAAGTTTTTATTTCAAGTATAAACGATATGTAAATTACAAAAAGATATACATGTATTATCCAAACTAAAAAGTATAAAATAAAACAAATGATTAAAAAATAAAAAACCCGACTGCCACTGAAAAGACCAAAATAAGTTTGATAGCAGGCGGTACCCATTTGACAATCATAAACCGAAAGAAAATTAATGGGTACCGCCTGCTATCAAACTTATTTTGGTCTTTTCAGTGGCAGTCGGGTTTTTTATTTTTTAATCATTTGTTTTTTTTATCTACTTACCAATATCATTCGAGTTAGTTTAAGTTTAGAGAGGATAATCGAGTACACTGAGTTTCTTACTGGTATCTTCTCAGTAGAACCAACCTACCGAACCAGCGAAGACTCATTTTCTAATGATTTATTTTAATTACTCTTGACATTTCTGACACGGGTTTGATAGATCGTAAACAGCTGTAGCAACCAATAGTTAACTTGTCGCCATCTTGCTAACCACTCGATGGAGCTGTGGTTAACTATTACCTACCTATGACCAAATGTTACATATTTAACTACAGGTTGACTTAACTACGGATCAAAAAACCGGCTTGTACAATTTTGACGTTCACCAGAGGCCGGAGGCACGAAGACCCAAAATTTTACATGACGGACCGCTAGTACCATTCAAATGGTTTTTCGTCTAGACATCTGCTGTCTCCGTGTTGCGCTAGCGTGATTATGGCGATATAGCGTGTTCTGGTTAAGTAAACAAACCACTCCTTTGCCATCGGCCGTTGAACTTGGCCGGGAAATCAATAGATTTGTGTCGTGAGTCGTGACGACACGTAATGAGGTTCATTAGTTTACTATGTTAAGTGTAGATGGTGGTAGTATAGCTGTACTACTGTATGTTTTACATATACATACATATAATCACGCCTTTATCCCCGGAGGGTTGGACAGAGGTGACTTAACACCCACATTTCACCAATCAATGTATTCGGTCTCACGTAACAACGGGTGAGTCTAGTGCCGTATTCCGGGCATTATTGTTGACTCGAGCCATGCATCTGAGGCTGAGTCTGAGCTGTATATATCTGTCTGATGTTAAACAGCCCTATCACTTAGTCGCCTTGTATGACACCGCATGGGAAGAGATGGGGTGGCCCCAATTCTACTCTGCCGGGAACCACACGGCACTTGTATGTTTTAATGGTCATATTATTATACTTTTTACTCCTTTGACGTGTTTCGACTACAGTACTGTCTACGTCAGGGGACGCGGGTTCGACAGCCATTCATATAAAAGAATTAGGTACAATTTTTTTTACCTACATGAATTTTTATATTTGCATCTAGTCTTCAGAAAATAATTATATTTATAATTGCTCGTGTGTAAATAATTGTAACCGACAGTAAAATACCCAGTTGATGGCAAAAGGTTCGCCAACTATAGGGTGTTCTGTTCTGTGCCGCTGTTCTTGCTATGCAAAATTAGTGATTTCAAGTCAGTATTGAGAAAATAATTGCAAATAGTTCTGTTAAAGTTGTTCCACTCAAACGCTTATTCTAATAAAAATCGTTGGGTCTGCCGGGGTGCGAGAGATGTTCCCTGCATTCTCACCTCCGGCAACCAAAGACCCATAGACGGCGTGCATTTTAGTCGGTTCGAGTCCGACATAACCACCTCCACCGGCTCCGGTTGGGGGTGGTATCCGTGGGGATTTTTCGCACGATAAAAAAAATCTAAAGATCAATCATTCACCCTTTTGCTTTTCACATAAATAAATCATAGAATCAGTGGATCAAAATACTTTCTACTACATATCGTGTTAATAGAAACACACAAATCTGTTAATATTACAAACACAAAACGGTTTCTTACCGCCATCATCGAAGAACGAGTCCGTAATGATCCTGGGCGACCTGGACCCGTCGGGAACTCCTCGAATGGACATCGTGCTCCACCAAGTTCATCAATTCACTATTGATTACTGTTCCAATAATTCACTGCACTTTTACATACTTCATTCGAAACCTAGGCCTAATATTTTAACGATCTGATACACTGTTGTAAATATTTCTAACTAAACAGAAGACATTATCATCATAGGTAATAGAAGTGAAAAATACGTCTTATTTACTTAATTTTTCAAGAGATTACAAGTAAAGTCCCTAGACGTCCGTAATTCTTAGCGTCTGGTGCATCAGACTATGCACAATAGAATATCATCACAAAATGAAACAATGCGGTTTTATATTGCATAAAAATACCTATGTTAGGTATTGTTTGTCACGGATTATATCTAAAAATATTGTCCGAGTGTGTCATATAAGCCGAAATCTGATGTTATAAATCATTACACAGATTTTATCTCTCAATAATATGTTGTATAAAACAGGTGTCTGTTTGTTCTTTGGTAGTGTAGATAATATAATATGGTTCGAAATACATCGGGAAAAAGAAGCGCTCAAGTGGGACTTGAACCTGCGACCTTTCCCTTACAGGGGGAATGCTATTCCAACTGAGCTATTGAGTCACATAGAATCACTTCAAATTTCTCTTCTCTTTATATCCGTCTTTCCGGGGGTAAGGTCGACCACTCAGCTACCGACGCTACTGGGTGTGCGTTGTATATAAACAAATGTATTTTCTTTTATCTTTCTTTCTTACATTGTGAGAGGACTAAGTATGTCTTTATTGATGTATTTATTGATTGACGTCATGTCATTTTGCGCCCAGTAACTTGTAATATTTATTAAATTGACAATGAGCAAAAAAATAAGTAGGTGAATCCAGTAAAAGTCATTATAGCTGCCGCATTAGTCAAGATATGGCTGAACATTGATTGATTGGTGTGTTATCGGGTGTATTGGAGCTATTTACGAGGTATTGTTTGACATCGATAGGCCGATAAACCGTTAAATAATGTGAAACTGTACTGCCATTGTTTTGAAAATAAGCTGTTTTTGGAGGAGATTTTTTCTTAATTGGAGGACTTAGGTGGCAGGCAAGCCAGCGCGGCTTAAGGACGTATGCAACACCAGAGGCGTTACACTCATGCTGCCTACCCTGAAGAAACCTTCTAATGCCCTTCTTGAAGAACCCCATATTGTAGTCGCTTGGGAAACCACGGCAGTTCATTCCACAGCTTGAGCGTGCGTGGGAATGAAGCTCCTTTCATACCGCACGGTGCGCATCGTTTTCGGATGCAATGTGTAGGGATGAATTCCCCGCCTATGGGGGTTAGTGTTAGTTAATCTGGACAAAAACTCAGGACTTCTATAATCAATTACCTACTAGTAGATACGGACAGACATTGTCCTGCAATTTCTGATTCAGATCAGTGTGTTCACACTCTGTGAGTAAAAAACTACAAAGTAATAAAATAGAATTCTTTCATATGAAAAGGCTAGTGCCTACGGTCTACGGATCTCTTTGTGACACTTCAATACGAAAATTGTAGTTCCCATTAAAGAGAAACTCTAAAGATTTCCTATTACGAAAAACATATTCCCAATGTCTGTCTGTGTGGCAGGGAAATCCAGAATCTATAAAAAGTAAATCAATAACGTCCGTCCGTTGCTTCGCATCCAATTAGACATAGTATCAAGGCCAATATTTTAACATCAAAACTCAAAACGCATTAGATGTTACAGCTAACAGATATAGGACACATGCAAATGGTAGCATATGGGTCATGTTACGAACGTCACAAGGTGGGAATTTATAATCCAACTAGCTCTAGACGGCAGCACCGCCCACATAATGTAGTGGTTTTCTAAAATTCCCCAATTGCTTGCGCAATTTTCTCATACAGCGATGAAGAAGATGACGCTGAAAGTTGGAAATCGAAGCCTGAGCTCTGCGGAAGCATCAACACTGTGGCAATGCGGTGTTTCGGTTGCATTATCTGTTCTGTGACTGCGTACTGCATCGTGCATATCGTACCTATGTATTTTTGCACGAATTTCGTACAATATTTGCACGACACAAGCGACCATTTACGTACACACGCATGAGGCAGCAGATTCCCTAATATGAATCACTATCCATACTAATCCATACTAATATTATAAATGCGAAAGTAACTCTGTCTGTCTGTCTGTCTGTCTGTCTGTCTGTCTGTATGTTACGCTTTCACGTCTAAACCACAGAACCGATTTTGATGAAATTTGGTATAGGGATAGGTTTGACCTTGAGAAAGGACATAGGCTATGTTTGGTCGCGATAACCGACATCTACGCGGGCGGAGCCGCGGGCAAAAGCTAGTATTATAAATGCGAAAGTAACTCTGTCTGTCTTTGTGTCTGTCTGTCTGTCTGTCTGTCTGTATGTTACGCTTTCACGCCTCAACCACTGAACCGATTTTGATGAAATTTGGTATAGGGGTAGATTAGACCATGAGAAAGGACATAGGCTATGTTTGGTCGCGATAACCAACATCCACGCAGACGGAGCCGCGGGCAAAAGCTATATAGTATAAAGCAAAGTCGCTTTCCGCGTCCCTAGTCCCTATATATGCTTATATCTTCAAAACTACGCTACAGATTTTAATGCAGTTTCTTTTAATAGATAGAGTAATTCAAGAAGAAGGTTTATATGTATAATACATGCTTAATATAGTAGAGGGTGCAGCGGAAATGGAATCGGACGCCACGCGGGAGATAAATATAGAATAAAGTGAGTTTCGAGTAGTTTCGCAATTATAATATTAATATAGGCGAATTCGACGGCACCTTTTAATAGATGTAATCCAAAGCCAAACTAAACAGGTAACTCCGTTTCTAATTCCATCAGTGAATAACAAACTAAGTACTATTTTTGGCGGGAATTCTGCCAACCACTCAAGAAATAGAAGTGATTCAGAAAACACATTAGAGGAGCAAAGACCTATCGCATACGATATGATATTGATATCACTTTGAACGCAACTGAAACTCTTTGTGACGGAAATAATGTTCGATAGGTACGTTTAATGGCGGGATAAAAATAAAATGGCCGATGACATTGAACCAGAAGCTAATGATCTTGGCGGGAATGTTTTGAAATCATAAATCATGCGTGTCTAAATAATTTTGGTTGATTTTAAACGCGAGACACTGCAGTTTTTCATCACCCAGGAGAGGAAAGCTTGAGCCCGAGGCTGGTACATACTTTGAAGGACACATCAGCTTGTAGGGGTGAAGATTTAGTACCTGTTGAGCGGTAATGCACATTTCCTTTTTATGTGCGACCGATACAAGTGGAAAGTGTCTTCTCACCTCATGAATGCTAACAGGCTCTCGATTCTACTAAAGCTTAACCACTGTGGTGCCGCAGTTACTGCAAAAAATTACATTAAATTTTGGACTTTATTTCTATACAGCTAAAGTTCAAAATGAAATGAAAACAGTTTTATTACACTTTTTCAATTACACTGCAAAAGTCATTTAATTTGGAACTTTAATTTAATGCCATTTTTTGCAATCGAGACTCAGGTATGCGCATAAAAATTTTATGAAAAAAAAATTGTACGTAAAAAGGTTCACGATCCCGGGTTTAGGTATACGGACTTGCGCTTCAGACGTGAGAGCAAGTCTAAATAGGGTATGTACGGGTACCTACGTAACTATATACGTACCTATGTATTTTGTGCCACTAGACAACCGCATAACTATAATACCTCGTGCCAAATGGATTGAGAATATAGTTTGTTGACCGAGTTGACCTTGCGGGGTTGCGGACTGAATTTAGGCAGTACAATACTTCGACATGTAGCGAACTTCGTAAACACATAGATCGACAAGTCACTACTTCGACAGACAATTGTTAGACAACACACACCTTCGAATTACCACTACTTCGACAGACGATTATTCGACAGACAATACTTAGAAGAAAGAAAGAACCCAAGCCAAGCCAAGCCAGCACTTCTTGGGCCTACCCCATCTATCCGTCTAATTCAGTCCGCAACCCAACGCCCGCATGAACCTTTATTTTTGTTACACATAGGCATCTAATGCAAAGGCATCTAATGAGGCCGTCAAGCTGAGTGCCACCACTGTTAACATGGTAAATGTTTACGATGGTGACCCTCTTTCCGAGACTTTCCCTTTAGCTTAACATCAGGCGAGGTGAAGTCAAATTAAACGAAACATAAATCACTACTTATGATACGATATTTACCGCAAACTTTATTCTCAATCGATCTGGCATGGCCTATAGGTTTTCTCGAATTTAGCCAGTACCTACTTAATAAAGGAAGAAGAAAGTGAGAAGGTGGTTACTATGTGGAGTCAAATCTAGTCAACTCACACTAAGAAAAGATGTGATACCATCTAACCCATATTTCCACTGTTTTAATGGTCGCATCGAGACTGGATTGCTTTTTTCTCCGGTACTGCTGCGGAAGACATGTTTCTGATATATCTGATAGATACTGATCACCTCAGGACTAGTGTTATGATCTTATTATATTACTTCTTATACCTTTAATGTTGTAATTATTACTAACATAGCGCTAAGACATGTATTACTAACAATCAATATGGATTATGGTCTGAAATAAATAGAATTTGATTTGATTTGATATAAATAACTCTTGTATAACAGGGTCAACAGTGGTGACCTGCCGAGTAATGACTCTCGGGAGGAATTTCAGCGTCGGTGACCGCGGCTCAGGTTATATGACAACTCAGTACGAAGTTACGAAGTATTAAAATAAACTTCTGAAAATAGACGTCATCAACAAATGCAGGTTAAGACGCAGATGATCGTGATTCAACAAAATTTGGTCGTGATTTTGTTTAAACGAAGCATGACGCCGATACTTCGTGAACGGTGGTGTTACAGGGTGGTATGTAACATGTTTTCAACGTGTTACAACTTACAAGCGAGTTTCACGCAATGAATATTGGGAAATAAGGAAGCACTGAGCTACAAATGTTGTAGTACGGACCACACAACTTGTATTAGTCTAAATATGCTAAATTCTGCAGCTTTACAGCCGTTGCCAATAAACTCAACTGACATAAACGTCATAAAGTTAGGTTTTGATTTGACAGATCTTACAGAATACCAACGATCTTTTCCCTTTTCGTTACGTTACGAATTGTAATCCCGCGTTTTGAACATGTGACGTTATAGTAAATCGGTCCCCTGGATAGTTGAAATTCTCATATTTATTAAACGATGTAAGTTGGTGACTAAAGGAAAGTCACCAAATATGGAATACCATTTGGGTATAAAAAGAAAACTTCATGGAAATGAAAACAGTTTAATATATTTATATTATGTAGTAATAAACTTCCTTTAATCAAATAAATTCATTTGTTATCGAATTAGAATCTAAGAAGCGTAAATCATCATATCAATAGCAAAAATATATGTGAGATCAACAAATGAAAGGAGCGTGTGCGCAAATGACATGATGGTGTAAGTGTAGTAGTAAATAGACATATAATAGGTAGATAGATGTCGTGTGCTACGTTTCAAACTTGGTTACCTATCTTAATACCGAATTTTAATATTCCGAATATAATAATCCAGAAAACGTTTGGCCATTTATTCATAATCCCGGTTTTCCAAATTCCGAAGTTTTATTTGCCATATAATCGCAACTCCGAATTTCATTTTCCTATTTATTCATTTGTACGACGTTTTATAATCCAGACGAACGAATTCCAGACACATGAAATCTAAATGCACAAAATCCAGATGACCGTAATCCATATGCACGAAAGCCGAATTTTTAAAACACCAATTTTTGAAATGCAGTTTATTGATATCCAGACAAACAAAAACAAACACAAAGACAGACAAACAAATAAACCTAACCTACTGAGTCGAATTTGACACTTAAACCTATCTGTAATAGGCTACTAATACAATAAATTTACTGACTGGCAATTGAAAATTTGGTAATAGTTTATTTGGAAAATGGTACGATGGGAAACAAAAAAAAATATTCTGAGAATCTGGTATAACTATATTTGGATTATGACACTATGGAAAACAAAAAAATACTATTTGAAAATTTGGTTTTAGTGCACCTGGAAATTGATTCATCTGGGAAATGAAAAACGGAATTATAGAAAGTTGTCATTCATTACATCTGTCTTTTAAAAGTTCTACCAACCGTTTTCGGGGTTTTAAGATTCGGGTAACAGAAATTCGATATTTCAATAGGTTACCTTCAAACTTATATTCTAAGAGAAATTTACAGATCCCATATTAGGATCCTATTCCATATTTGGTGACTTTCCTCTATTGTATAATAACGCCATTCAACTTTGGAGGACACTAGCAGGTAGCTCAGCTCCAGTGTTCTCTCAAGCAAAGTACAATCGCGGCGGTGCGTCTCCTCATACCGGAGGCTAGATGGGGACACTATGGTTCACCACCTCCACCGACTCCGGTTGGGGGTGGTATCCAAGGGGATTTTTCGCACGATAAAAAAAAAGTAAAGTACAGTCGCACATTCAACATCTGGGTAGATATTACTTACATTTTACAACTTAAAAAATAAACGTTAGCATAATACAACTCCTCAAAGACTCGTTTACTGTTTTGGTTCGATTAATCGCGTCAAGGACAATCCTGAATAAAATGTATTCATGTATCCGTTAGCTCTTATCACTATATAGCCATGACCTAACTCCGTAATTCTATGACTAAATAATCTATAGTAAGGGGCCTGTCCTAACATACGTGTGCGCTTATTTGCCCCCCGAAATAAGTGCACACGTTACTATCCAAGGTGTCACAAAGATAATATTGTCCAACTATCCCGGATGGGATGAATGACCCCTTAGTAACCAATTCAGACAACCTCCGTGGCGTGGCGGTAGTGGACGCGGCCGCTACGCAGGAGGCGCGTGTTCGATCCCCGCACAATGCTAATATTTGTATGCATGAACATGGGTATTTGCATTGGTCTGGTCGTGCCTCGGAGAGCACGTTAAGCTGTCGGTCCCGGTTGCCATACGAACATCTATGGCAGTCGTTATGGGATTTGGGTGAAAGGGCACCACATTGAAGGGCTGATCACCCGTCCGGTCAAACGGCGTCCCCACTGGCAGTAAGTAATAGGAATAGTAGTAGTAACCAATTCGTGGCAAATTTTATAACTAACAACTCGACGTGCATTTATATTCTAACGCAGAACTGAATCCCAGGGTCAGTTCTTTTTTCACTACCCTATTTTGTATTGGTTCCATTTTACGGAAGCGTCTAATGTCTGACCAAGGTTACGCTAGAACTAGATTCGTCAATCGGCCATTGTACCGGCTTACACGTGCTTGACTCAGTCACTAAAGATCTTTAAATATACACTCCAGTGGTGAGGGGACGTATAAACCGATGCCTATGCTCGCCGAAAATTTCCGTCGAAAATTTTCTTCCAATCTTTTGGAATTTTCACCCTTCGTCATGAATCACTAAATTTTTACTAAAATCTAACGTATTCTATGACCGACTCCTAACAAATTCATGGAAAATTTTGCATCAAACACATTATCGTACGGTAACGCGTAAGTCTAATTCAGAAGCAAACACGCACACCTGTTTCATACAATCACACTGGAGTATTACATCACTGATACTGGGACACACTCGGATACACTTCTAACTATCTTATTTGATCTTATTACACAGTATTTGTTTTTTAATTACGCTCACAGAATGTTTTTGTGGCAGTGTTTCGACGGAGACTGACTGAACGTTGGCACGGATACGCGTTCTTCGTTGTTACTTCAATTTTCAGCGTCACGAACTATTACTGTTCTATTGTATACCTTGTCGCTCGTTGATGACTGCGAATTGTTGTAAGATAGATAATAATCAACCGTTTGTGGTTGAGATTAGGTTTAATCTGCTGTGATTTGGTGTTAACAATGTAGCCTTAGACTGCCTAGAGTTTTAATGTTGTGTTTGATAAGATAAGGACACGTAAGGTTAGGTGTTGTGTCTGTGTTTCTGCCTTTAACTTTTTTGTACCGGTATCCGGCATCCAATATTTTAGTTTTCAGTTTTAGATGTGATTGCAGTGATTGAAATTGAAGTCTCTATTGATCTATTATGCAGTGATATTCTCAATACTGTAAGAGCGTTTATAAATCTAAACAAGCGAATGAATCAGCGTATTCGCTATGATATGCAGGATTGGATATTTGTACCTACCTACCAAGTAATTTGCACCTGAAGCGTCGTTAGCTTAGTGGTAAGGAGTCGGCCTTACGATCAAGAGGACTCGGGTTCGAATCCTGGCCATTACACTACCGGCGTGAACCCACTCCTAGCACAAGCATTTTAGCTTATTTGGAGGGGTTAGAAGCAATATTTTAGTAACTTCGGTGCTAATATTTAAAACAAAAAGTTACAATCCCCTGAAATTTTATTGTGCTCAACAGTTTATAGCTCGGCAATTTATTTATAGAGGTGGTAGACAAGAACACTGCGCACCCGATGGAGATTAGTTACCGTGACCTATGGACATGTGCAAAATAGGGGCGTCACAGTCGTGCTGCCGACCCTGGAAGAACCTTCTAATGCCCTTCTACTTCACAACACCAATTCAAACTCACTGTATTATAAGTGCCCGGTTAATGGCAATAGGCTCGCCACCTATTACATTGGGACCTAAACATAAACTGGCGAAATGTGGGTGTTAGCACCTCTGCCTACTCCTTCGGGGAATACAGGCTTGAGTTTATGTATAAAAAGAGGGCAATACTACTACTTTACATGATATACTTAGATATTTCAGTGTACTATAAAGTCGTATGTAATATAAAATATTCAACGCAGTGTGGTAACAGTGTAGACCGCTCGTACCACACCGACTGGTGGTGCGTGGTACAATTTTTCGATAATAAAACCTGTTGTTAAGCGTTGCCTTAATACGGTTATGGGTTTTTTGATGGGAGACATTTATTAGCGTCATATTACAGTGCGACAATGTGACAACAGAGGCCTTGATCTTGATATTCAAAGGCTATAGGGTTACCTGATATTATGTAGCGTATATCTCGAATACATAGAGAAAAATAAATCTCCTCGGGCGGGACTCGAACCCGCAGTCTTTCGTGTGAAGCTGATAGTTCGTGAGAAGATCGGTAGATGACTCCACCGTCGCCGTAAAAACGGATAAATAGAAGAGAAATTTGAATCACATCGGGCGTGTCTCGGTAACCGAATTGGTCAAGGCATTCCCCCTGTAAGGGAAAGACTGCGAGTTCGAGTCCCGCCCGAGAAGATTTATTTTTCCCTATGTATTCGATTTGTTTAGTTAACATATTTAATGCTGTAAAATTCGTTCATATAGCGTATAGTTACTAGATTAAAGGTCCATATTTCGACCCCAGTTACGTCACAAAATGTACTTTTTATGGGCTGTACGCCATCTCTGGGTGGTTTTTGCTACTACGGTGTGCTAACGGCGGTTGAGGAACTCAAATTCTCCAAGCATTGATTATATAAAACTATTCGCGAGTGGGCCTCATTTCTATCGCGTCTTGGGGCCATGGTAATATATGCGTCGGTGACTAGATACCTACTTATAACCTGTGTATGGGTACAAGTCGGCGAAATATACCTACTCAAGTGTACATACATTTACCTATCACTTCTGGGATAGGTATACAAACGCGGGTATATATGTATGACTAGCTGTCCCATGAGAAATACCTATCTCGTACCAGAAACCCATGTGGATTTCAACAGCATTTCGTCACCCAGCGCCATCTAGCGACATCAAGCTGAACTACTATGTCACTACGAATCCTGCATCGCGAAAGTGAAGGTCTCGTGCTGGTACAATTACAATATATGTATATACAACATCCCAAAGCCAATCGTTGGGCCGCGAGGAACTTTTTATTGGAGGAATGACACACCTCGTTCCTCCATAAATAATGTCATTTTCAACTTTTTCAAATTATCTAATAGGTCTATGATATAACTGTACAGCTTACCCTGCCTGAAGGTCACCGAAGGTAACTCCTAAAAAAGTAAAGCAATCATTTCTAAAATGCTGTAACTACTTTGTATGATTTTTCACCTATTTTTTTCAAAATCCTGGATTGTAGAAAGAAGAAAACACATACCATCGGCGTCACGGATAGTCCCCTCTGCAGGGGGTGCTTCAGCGCCGAGGAAACGGCCGCCCACGTAATACTGGAATGCGAGGCAGTGGCCGCCCAACGATCCCAAATCCTCGGCACAGTGAGGTCGCTCCGCGAAGCCTTTGAAGCCCCCAGTAAGCTTCTGCGTTTCTGGGCGGAGCTAGGCTGGCTGCTCTAGCCAGCACTCACTACGCACAATGGCCCAAAAGAGAGGCTAAGTGCGGACAAAAGAGTCCCCTATCCTATCCTATCCTATCCAGAAGAAAACACTACACTGATATTAATTGTCTGTGCCTACCCATTTTACGATAGTAAGTACGTAGATAATGTCCATAGTTTGACCATGTACTGGATTAGACATAAAAACATTATCACTGTGAGGAACTAATCTAAAAATAGCCGATCGTGTGGGCGTACCTAGGTCAGTGGAGGTGAACCGAACATGTGGAAAATTGTAGCGAATTGTAAGTTCAACGACTGCACTCACTTTTCGGGTGGAGTGTTTGGCATTGTTTACAGTATGCGTCATACATGCGCACACAAATGTTTTTTAACCGACTGCGCGACGCAAAGGAGGGTAATGTGTTTATCAGTCTATGTATGTATGTTTGTTTCTATGTGGCGTTCTAGAGACCAAATGCATAGGCCGATTTTGATAATTTTTACGTCAATCGATTCGTCTTAACCTTGCGAGTGTCGCTAAAGACATGACAGTAATCAAAATTCACCACAGCGACAACCAGACGTCATATTGTCAAAATGAAAAAAAAAAAGTCGATGAACTATGTCAAGTGGGGTGTCATTGAATAGGTATTTTAAAATCATCTTTAGGTTCCTTTTATCATTTTTCATTTTAAACAATAGTTTAGGATATATAACGATTTAAAGTTGTTTAACAAAACAATCATCATTCTCGCTGATTTTCTTACTTATTGATTTAAGTTTTTATTTCAAGTATAAATAATAAGAAGGAAAGTAGAAGGGGTTTATAAAAAGATATACATGTCATATCATAACTACAAAGTATAAAATAAAACAAATTATAAAATAATAAAAAACCCGAAAACTGAAAAGAACGAAATAAGTTTGATAGCAGGCGGTACCCATTCGCCAATCATAAACCGAAAGAAAATTAATGGGTACCGCCTACTATCAAACTTATTTCGTTCTTTTCAGTGGCAGTCGGGTTTTTTTTTTTTTTTAATCATTTGTTTTTAATATATTTGGTAGATACGTCAATTTGAACGCACTTCATCTGAACGACCATTATTCCCTTTCTAAGTTCTTACACACGAACACAACCTTGGTGGGTACATTCTAGGTCACCCGAAGTGCGAGGGATATGTCGATGACAATCTCACCTTCGGCCTAGCACTGCGACCCAAAGATGGCGTGCGGTTTTATTCGGTTCGACCCGACATGACCTCCCTCTCGGGGTGCGAGGGATATGTCGATGACAACCTCACCTTCGGCCTAGCACTGCTACCCACAGATGAAGTGCGGTTCGAATCCAAAATCCTCCTCTGGCTACCTCCTCCTCCGGCTTCGGCGGGGGAGGTATCAGTGGGGATTTCCGCACGGGAAAAAAAGGTAGGTAGGTACATCAAATTTCCAAAACTTGCATTTCACTTTGGAACACTGGGGTACCAAATGTAACCTTTTTCGTGCTGATGGTTGATCTGGCCGTCTTAACTGTAGAAACAACGACGGTGTCCCCATCTTGCCCCCAGAGAAGGTAACACACTGGGCCAACAAAATATGACACTACATGCCATCGACTCGACAGAAGAAGAAGGGTGGAGGGACGTTCATCACCTTGTCCTGTTTCTGCTTAGGTGACGGGTAACAGGCGTCACCACCTGCCACCCCCAGATCCGACGAAGGTCTTAACCAGTCGTGAAAAAATCCTTGAGATCCCATAGGTATAGGCCACCAATATTCTCGCCCCCTCTTCTCAATCTGTGCTTACCCTTCATGAATTTACAAGCGTGACTATATTAATTTAGTTCTATTAGCGCCTACACAAATACTCTGAGCAATAAAGTTCTTGTGTAAATAAACAGTACTTGTGATAATATTATCTGCTCGTAAATTGCGTAATTTCTGTTTGAACAGCGAGTCTATTGAAGTATTTAACTGAGTCTATTTATGTACCTTATTGTAATTATAAAGTTACAGTGATATGAGTTATTGATATATGATATTTATCATCATATCATCTTATTTCAACATCAATGCAAAAGCGAGTGAATCTCTCCTCGAGACTTGTGTTGTATACAAGAGAATGGGAGAGGAATGTTCGCTTTTCTCCGCCTGACAATAAACATCTTAGCTTTTAATAGTGTAATACTCACCAAGATATTTACAAAACTAATAAATAACATAGTTAGGGCTGCCATCTCTAAAATTCGTAAACCCGAGGGAGGAGCGTGAACACCCCGTGCTTTTGAGCTGTTACCCCGGACAGTTGAACATTTTTTCCTTTCGGATAGCATAGGGTCATTAGGGGGTAGCCACGTGCAGGACACAGCGTAAAAGTGGTGGTCAGACCTTTGACGGGGGATTGGCTGGGAAGATAACATGGTGGCCTCTCACACAGGTTGATGCCGGTGATAACCGTTCACGGGTGCTTCGGGTGAGTGGCGGGTGATTTGCCCAGCGTGGGAGACGCCAAGGCGGGTCCTACTGGCGACCCTAAGAATGGGAGTTCTCTAGCTCGTCTTATTGCTCATGACGATGGTACGTTGCGTCAGCGCGTGGGCTGCTCATGTCTCTTTCTGCGAGCAAACGAAGCCCAAGGGAACATTGCGGAGCGAGTCGGAAATAAACTGTCGGCCCACACAGCCCAAGACGGGCGGAGTCAACTCGGGCGTTGCGGTCCTCCAGGACATCCTAGGTGTGACGGGTGGAGTTGCCTGTCACCGTAGCCTAGCAGAACCTACGCAAAGATCCTGTGGGCAATTTGTTTTGCGAGGTAGTCGCGGTGAGGCAGAGATGGAGCTCATGCTTCCATCAACTGCAGCATCCTTGGTTTTAAATGTTGTCCGGGTTTTACCCGGACTACAATTAGAGTCCGGCCCGGACGCCTTCTGAACTACGACAAATCCGGGGAAATCCGAACGGATTGCAGCCCTAAACACGGTAAATGTTACACTATTAATGTGAGAATGACCATGTGAATCTCAGTTTTCGTATCCATTAGGTACAAAATGACCTGAGTGACGACAATTTAGGCTCGCTCCCTATTAAGTAGGTACATGTAACTAACACACTGTCGAAATGTGAGTGTGAACACAACACACCTTTGTTTACATTACACCTTTGGAGATAGGTATACCTACAAAGGAAATATGTATGCAGGTAAACGAAGGTGGCAAGTGATTCATCTGGCCCTCGATTCTACTAAAGCTGTGGTACCGCAGTCAATGCAAAAAATTACATTAAATTTTAGTCTTTATTTCTATACATCTATTATCCAAAATGAAAGGAAAACAGTTTCATTACACTTTTTCAATTACTCTACAAAAAGGCATTTAATTTTGAACTTTAACGACATTGCTTTAAAGTCTATTATTTAATGCCATTTTTTGCAGTGGCGGTAGCAACACTGTGGTTTAGCTTTAGTAGAATCGAGGCCCTGGTAAGAGGCTACCGTGACCGTCTCTGGATCGAATCTCGAAATCTACTTGGAAGAGATTAAACCTTCAAGTATTATCTGGTTTATAATTCAAGTATGGTTCGCAGTTACAGAGGCACGCAGTTGTCTGGTAAATAGCGCCTATCTACGAGTAGTTATCTATATCCATGATACGATAATAGTGATCTGTATATCTTTATTTTGTACTAGCTTTTGCCCATGGCTTCGCCCGAGTGGATGTCGGTTATTGCGACAAAACATTTCTCAAAAGACGTAGGTGTACGAAGTTTTATGGTTCTAACTTTGGAAGTAATGAACTTTCCATACAAACGTTAATCACCTATTTTACCCTCTTATTAGTTAAATTTTGAAAAATGCTGATACACGTGTTCATTTATTTCTTTAAAGATACAGATTTATGAAATTTTGTGTATCTAGCTCTGAAAATGACCGACTTTCATACAAACTTGCAACCTTTAATTTACGCCTTTAGTAGCAGAATTTCCAAAAATCCTTTCTTAATGCTGCTACATCATAAATGCATCTACCGTCAAAATTTCAAATTTGTAGGTCCAGCGGTTTAGGCTCTGCGTTGATGAATCAGTCAGTCAGTCGGGACAAGTAATTTTATATGTATGTAATAGATGTCTGATTATCTACATATATATTTGCCTGAGGTATCTCAGAAAGATATGCTGTAAGGTCGGCAGACGCGTGCGTAGAACTATGCCCAGTCTCGAATCTCAATTTATAACTAGATCCGAGAACAGAGTGCAATCTAGATGATAGTTCTACCTTCTAACTTCTTCTAATGTCATTGTGATTCACAATTGAGGGTTGTTCTGGAATACGGGCCTGAAACTTTATCAGATTTCCAAAATACATGTTTTCGCAGTATAGACGCGATCGATAATCGATATGGTTTTTTTTTAATAAAAGATTATTAGAACTGAAATGACTAATATTCCGTGAAGTGAATTCAAATTGACGTGTCCTGTATAAAAAAACCCCTACATATAAGCTAAATTACTTATGTTAGGAGTGGGTTCACGTCGGTAGTGTAACGGCCCCGTATTTTTTTATCCTCGCCATTGATCCTTGGAGGATGACAGGTTTCATGTAAAACATAGCACCTAGTTAGTTTATAGGGTTTTGGCAGAAAACACGTTAGTGACGAATCCGTAGTAACGAGAGGATGTAAAGACCCATAAGGCCCATTGTGCCAATTAATTTGTTTTATATTAGGCACTTAACTTACGTACCTATACACTATTATCTATTCTGTGCCTATACCTACCTACTCTTTTTATTAAATAGAACTAAATAAAAAGTACTAAAATTAAAATAATCAAATCAACTTAACAACGAAACCAGCTCAAAATCTGATTATAATTTTAATTTGCCATCATAACATTCATAACTAAACAGCACGAAACAATTATATTAGAGGCTTAATTTTCTTTATCGTACAGGGTAAATATAGTACCTTACTGTTTACAAGTTAATTACTATTACAAAACCAAGGCAACGCGAGTGTAAACACATAATTAGACGGAATTAAACGCCATTGCAGTGATACTGAGCAACAACGCAACAAGACGCCAGTCATTGCGATCAGCTGTGAGAGTTATTGATTGTATAACGCGGACAAATTCAGGAGAGATGAACATTGTACCACAGTGTCAAGGTATGATGTAGGTCAGGACGTCCTGTTAATTTGGGCGGGTTATGTCAACAAAACACGGTCGAATGCCGCATAGAAGCGCTCGGAACATTCTCGGGATGAATCAGAGTAAATTGGGATATTGCAGATGTTGGTCTGTGTTTTTTATTCTAGAATATGTAAATTATTGTGCTTGTAACTAACTTGATCTACAAAAGATAAGCTGCTTTACTTAACTGACTTCATTAGCGACACTTAAGTAATTTTACTTAAAACAAAATTTTTAACATAGATATCTAAATAGACGTGAATTAACGAAATTAAGTATTGAATATAATTAAATTATATTCCTTTACATGTCCCTACACATTAATATTACAAACCAAAATAGACTGAAATAAAATAAACGTAGATATTATTAGGTTTGGTTGCGCTCTAACCTAAAACATAGCCTGTCTTGGAAAAACAACACTGCGGCTGACGGCGTGGAGTCTATAGTGCACCTAACACACCAAATAAAAAAACTATAAACTTCGGGGCATCGAATGCACCTTGGCCAAAGTCAATACCGCTATCTCTCTGTACTTATAACCAATTCACACATTCTATCATATTAACCGATCTACAAAAGACACCTAATTAACTGGATTCGGAAACAGCTTTTATATTCATCTCGAAGCGAAATTACGCGATATTACACAGTCGAGTTCGTGTTACAATTAACCGCATAATAACAACAAAAAATATAACATGGTACGTAGTTACTCACCTATCCGTTTGCTCAGGCGGGCAGCGTTCCTACTATGGTCTTCTTCCTCAACATCAACATCGAAGGAAAACGGGAAGCTCTTCGTGGAGCCCACAAAACCGGTGGCCATAGTAAAAACCTCACATCAACACAACATACGTCAACAGCCGGAGGGCTGTTCGCGTCCACTGAATCGCTGGAAGTCGATTCGCACTAAACTCGTCGCAGTTGAAAACAGCGGGAAAACCGCTTGACAACGGTTCAACCAATCACGTTTAAGTTAGATGTAAGGCTCTTTTTTCTGATTGGTTGGAAGGTAGCGTTTCCATCGCTGCTTCCAGCAGTTTTTTTTTTAATTTGGTATGGTAGCTGAGGCGACAATGAGTAAGTAATTGGACATGCGTGAATGGGATGTTACCTACGGCTACGACAAACTAACAGCTATAATATCAAGTTTTTTTTTAATACCACGTAGGTGGCAGACAAGCACACAGCCCACCTGATGGAAAGTGGTTACCGCGGCCTGGACGTAGGTATGCAACACCAGGGGCGTTACACTCGCGCTGCCTACCCTGAAGAAACCTTCTAATGCCCCTCTAGAAGAAACACATATTGTAGTCGCTTGGGTACCTACTTCTTAAGTGAGAGAGGCGCTTTAATAGTGACTATGTATCCTGCATCTGCAATTTAAATCGTAAGAACTGACAGGAATCGAACCAGTAATCGCATGCACGGTTGACAGTAATCGCACTTTACTACTATGCCATTGAGGCACATTTTTATAAGCATATACACAATCTCACTAGACATTTTCACTTTGGGTCTGACATCCGACGCAGGTTTTCAATAAATCAGAGAGCACCACAAAAGCTAATTTAATAAATTTCTAAGTAATTAGTATGTCAGTATTATCACCGTCGCTGTCGCCCCAAGATGGTTGGAAAAACGAATTTGGAATGCTCAACACATGGCACGGTATAGCATGGTTACAGGTTCATGTCCCGTCAGAGCATCAGTTTTTTCAATCTTATACGTTTTACGAATTTACCCAGATGTAGGTGCATGTCAAGTCAATGTACCTTAGACATAGGCCTCCCTGATTTTAAGATCTGAAGAGCTCAACGCGTTCAAGCTCTAAAACAATTTTTTATTTAATCCGCGTAGTCCCCGGCAAAATAGAATTTGGGCCACCTTATCTCTTCCCATGCGATGTCGTACAAGGCGCCTAAGGGATAGAGCTGTTTAATATTAGACAGATATTACAGCCCAGACTCAGCCTCAGATGGCTAGAGTCAATAATACCTAGTGCCCGGAAAACGGCAATAAGCTCATCCCCTATTACGTGGGACCGAATACAATGATTGGAGAAATGTGGCTGTTAATTGACCTCTGCCTAACACTCCGGGGATGATGGCGTGATTGATTATATGTAGGTATGTATGACGTATGTGTGTTTTTCATACAATCCATTCCTCTCTAGTAAATAAGGTTCTCGAAGGGATATTATATTAGCGTATAGATCATAGTCGTGGCAACTGAATGTAAGATATATTTAGATACTGATCTAAACAAATTGCGGCTTGTAATAAACTGTTCAAGTGTTATCTGTACACTTCAAATAAAATCAGTCGCTTATCTTGAGATGGCGGCTATTTCCACCATATTTTATTTATTTACTTCTATGTGTACTACTCCGATTGCTTAGTACTATTTTATACTAAAAGAAATCGCCGTTAGCGATAAGGCCGCCCATTGTACGGCCAGCATCAGAGCGATTTTGATTAGTTACAAAGGCCCAAAATTACTTGAACTTAGATAATACCAATATATTGATGGACGAGGCCCTGGTGAAGACTTTCCTCTGGGCTTTTGCCCTAGGCAGGGATCGGCAAACTACGGCCTTCGACATGTATGGTATATGGCCCGTGATCATTTTATTTTGACGGGCCAGAAGTATAAAGTAGATTCTGGTGACGCACTGCTCGAGAACGGCGGAAACTAGTGGTGGCGACAGGGCCCTCACGGATCTCTCGCTCAACCGAAAAAGCCGCGGCTAGCGGAGGCTACTCGGACCTTGGAAGTCGCAGGAATACCTCCGTTCCCTATGAGCGCGGTTTGGGGGTGATGGGTGATTCACCGTCCCACAGACAGTCCGATAACCGATAATACCTCCCATGTGGGGGGTTTTTCGTAATAATTCTGGCCCTCATCTGAAAGATACTAGATAGTAGCTCGATCTCGTACTAATCAATTTGAATCAGGGCTCTAAAGTGCAAGCTCTGGATCCTATCGCAATTGGCAATTGGCACTTCGATGAAGGGTTGGGGGTTACAGCTGTCATAGAGCGTGTTTGTGGGTTTAATTAAGAAACTTGGTTCATCGCCTCCGAAGGCATTTGCCCAAATGTTTGACACAGTTTTATTCATTAATTTATTGACTGGATTTTTTTACAGGCTCTCTTTGAGGATTTCCGTAAGAAAAAAGGTAGGTAGGTACGAAAAAAACCTTTTACGAGAAAAAGACTCGACACACATTGAGTCGAGGCCTGAGACCTACAAAGATTTGTACATTGGTAGCATCTTTTCTGATTATAATCGGAGAGATACCCGGATCTCAACGTTATCTTATCACGACCTCAAATACCGACAAGGGCCTCTGGGACGGCACTTGTTTAATCAAATATACCTGCTACTTTGAGCGGATTTCACCAATGTTAAGAACAATAACAAAATAAATTATTGAAAGTAGGAAAATTTTCCCCGAGCTCCAAAAAGAGCAAGGTACTTATGGATGCAACCGAAAGCAGCGCTTGGATGTAGGAGACTATTTCTTCTTCTAAGGGAATTCTTGCCACTTGGAGGCTATAGTATAACTGTTTCTCTTACTCTATCCCAAAACCAGCATTGGGAATGCCTGCGAAGCCACTAAGTTTATTAGTAAAGCTCCTTTCAAAATATTGTGAGCAATGCGTTCTTGTGTGAAAATCATGACAATATTCAAAATCGGTACCACATTTTATAACCGTACTGACTTTTTAGGAAGTTTATACAGTCGGCAAAAAGCACATGGTTCCTCTTAAGGAAAGCGGTTATCAGTATCCGTTACGGATACTTGAAGTTCTAGAAAAGTTCGCCAACTGGTCTACAGAACTTTGATATCGCCTTAGGCTGAACGTCAGGCGCTACACTACAAAGTTAGGCTGGAAAAAATAGACCCCGGATACCGATGTGAAGGCCTCGGATAGGACTAACGCAAGGAGGATGATGATGAATGCGTCAGAGGTTAAGAACCTGAGGCCAAGCCATGTTCACCTTTTTTTTTATCGTGTGAAAGTGGTTATGTCGGATACGAACCGACTAAAACGCACGCCGTATTTGCATCTTTGGTTGCCGCCGGCCATCCGCCCGCCATCCGCCATTGTGAAAGTGATAGTTTACTTGTTTAGAAGTAATTATAATTTTACTGTTTTTGGGAAACCTTAATGCTGAAGAGTTTTTTGTTTAAATTTATAATAAGCCTAATAAACATTTACAATAAATATTTTTTTTTTAAACCCTAAACAATAAATATTATTTTTATTCAATTCATATACAGTAATACACAATTTTTTATCAAATGAAATAAATAGTAAATAAATAAATAGTATTTTTCTTCTAAATTTTGTTTAAATTATTGTCCTTCAATGTTCATTGTTAGCATCCTCAAAATAATAACACAAATAAAAGTGCTAAAAAGTATCGATATCAGTAAGTAACGATACTTTGGGAGTACTTATTTAAGTAGTATCGAAAAAAGATTTGAGTATTATCGAAATGAGTACGTATCGATACTTTGGTGGTATCGGAACATCCCTAGTTGCCGGAGGTGAGAATGCAGGTAACATATCTCTCGCACCCCGGCAAGCCATCTTCACCTGCGAGTCGGTATAAACGAAGTTCTGTGACAAACTTTCTCCTTGGAGTTGGAAGGCTACACAACATAAGTTCTCATAAAAGAGGCGCACCCGCGGCTCTGAGGTGAACCCTGGGTTGCAAGCGGGAGCCATGTTAGAAGTATGAAAAAGAAGTAATTTCAATTTAACCGAATCCGACAGTAAAAACTACAACCCATGACAAAGTGCCCACCTGACGGCAATAGACATGGGACCGATAATTAGTTTTCTATCTGTCTATATACTCAGGTCTGTAAATCCCCGAAGCGGTAGGCAGAGGTGTATTAGCACCCACGTTTCGTCAATTATGATTTTCGGTCCCACGATGTAATAGGGGGCGAGCCTATTGCCGTCTAGTAGGCCCTTTATCTTGAGCTGTATGTTTACTGTCGGATGGAGAATAGCCCTATCCCTTAGGGCCGGCGCCCACTGCCGGATAAGCCGGCATGGCAAAGGATGCCGCGGCGGGCTGTGGCACGCCGCGGCGGGCTGTGGCATGCCCCGCTATCTACTCTAGCATCAGGAGGAATGAAATAAATAAATACCTATTTGTAGGTTGTAGGACAATCTTTTTTTTTTTTTCTTTTTTTTTCGTGCGGAAATCCCCTCGGATACCCCCCCTGCCGGAGCCTGAAGGGGAGGTTATGTCGGACTCGAACCGACTAAAACCGCACGCCGACTGTGGGTCTTGGTGCTAGGCCGGAGGTGAGGTTGTCAAAGACATATCCCTCGCACCCCGGCTGACCCAGGGCCATCCCTTACGGTCTGGCCCTCCTCAGGAGGGGGGACAACGGTGTCCCCAACTCGCCCCCGGAATGGGGAGACGCACTATTCAGCGCGCCGCCGCCGTGGCCTACTTCTGCTGGGGTGATAGGCGGCTCCACCCGTCACCCCCAGTGTAGGACAATCTACACAACGCTATCTAGACCCAAAGTAAGCATAGCATAACTAGCTTGTGTTATTGCTTCTAGTATGCCTATATAAACATACTTCACACATTTTTTTTTGTAAATGCATAATATTATACAACCGCGTTGTTCGCGGCTGCACCCGCGTGGAAGTCTGATCCCGTTCATATCTGATAATAATATAGCCTATGTGTTATTTTGATGTAGGTATAAGCTATAAGTATTAATGTAAAGTTTCATTTAAATCCATTCAGTAGTTTTTACGTGAAAGAGTAATTAACATCCTCACATACTTACAAACTATCGCCTTAATAATATTAGATATTAGTAGGATAGAAACACCCAGACCAATGCAAATATTCATATTCATGCATACAAATACATATTTGCACCGAGCGGGGATCGAACCCACGCGGAACCCGATCGTAGCGATCGCGTCACTACCGCTACAGCACAGAGGCAGTCAAACGGAATGTGGCACGTCGCATCGCGCCGCGGCATGCCGAGGCATGCCGTAGCACGTCGTGGCATGCCTCCGCCTGCCGCGGCATGCCTCCGCCTTCCGCGGCATCGTTTGACGAAATAAAGTAAAATGAATTCTAAAGTCACTGGGATAAGATTCAAAATAACTTGATTAGTAAAAAAATCCTTTGCCACGCTATGCCGTGCCGTGCCGGCAGTGGGCGCCGGCCTTTAGTCGGCTTTTTCGACATAAACGGGAAGAGCTGGGGCTACTCTACTCCACCGGGAACCAACACGGCCACCATCGGAAACACCAATTATAGGTGCGTAGGTATTAGTATACCTCTGCCTACCCCTTCGGGTATTAACGGACATGAATATATGTATGAATTTAATAGTAATAAGAATTCATGGCTTCACTTTTTTTTTATACAGGACACATCAATTTGACTTCACCTCGCCTGATGTTAAGCAAAGGCAAAATTTCGGAAAGAGGGTCACCATCGTAAACATGTACCATGTTAACAGTGGTGGCACTCAGCTTGACGGCCTCATTAGATGCCTTTTCACGTCCCGCTTAAAGGACCCGGGACTGTAGGAAGAAGGAAACACATGAGCTGGCAGGAAGTTCCAGGTCTTAGTGGTGCGGCATAGGAATGAGTCACTGAAACGCTTGGTTCTAGCTGGTATACTCTGCACCGTATACGGATGGCATCTTAGCCCTGCACGTGTCGTCCTGTGAAGGAAAGGAGAGGGTGGGACTAATTGGAATTGGAACATTCACCATGGTAGAGATGGTAGACATCACCAAATCAATTAAACCCATACTGTCTAATCAGATAATTTAATAATTAACAATATCCTGAATCTTCTCGGAGTGCTCACTTCTTCTTTTCGGTAGCTTTTGGCTCATTGATGGGGTCTAGCTTGGGTTCATCGAACTTGAAGGTGGGGAATGCCGTCATGTCGACACCGGAACCGCCGCCATATTGCTTTTCTAACTTTTCCAGTTCGCTTTTCATCTCCTTTTGGATTTCCGGGCTTGCTTCTACGAGTTTGCCGCCACTGTAAAAAAAGAAAACAGTTGGTGATGCAACTTTATGGAATAAAACATCTGAGTGTGATATCCTGGGTTCGATTCTCTGTTAGCTGTAGAGTAATTCTCAGTAGCAGCGCTAAGGCTATAGAGTTTACAGAATCTGTCATCAGATAAATCGAGATTCAGGACTGAGCGTCGTAGTAAGTCCTCGTCAAGGACGAAACTGCGGCACACGTGCTCCTACTCTGTCTTGAAACCGCCACATACAGGGCAAGTACTTCGGAAACACAGGTACGCTCCGGGAGATCACCAGCAGCGTGAATAGCCTGCTGGCGTTCTTCAACGAGTTGGGGTGGACCGAATAAAATCCCACCCTCACGCAAAAACCGCGCCTTGTCGTGGAGTTGCGGATAACGGCCCGTGATACCATACCATACCAAGCTCAACACTTATTGCATGGAAACGATAGTACATAGGATCAATTTTCTATGGATCAACTTCCACTAAAGTACCGCAGCCAGCAGTGGTTTCTTGGTGTAAAATATTACATACTAATTTAAATCTTATCTAGAGGAGACAAAGTTCATAGTCAAAACCGACTTGGCTAAGGTTGCTTAACCTTGCAATGTGGGATGGTTCCCAGTTACCACTAAGCAACAAGCCCCTAGAACCTACAAACATACAGGAAACTACAACTATACCGGGTGTAAGGGGAACACTCCCGAAGCCGAAAACCCCTAGTAGTACTCCAGGTACATAACACATTGGCATAAAAATAAAATGGATTTGGAAAAAAAAAAATTATTAAAATTAAAATATTTTTGCCCATATTGATTTTATTTTTATCCCAATGTGTTATGTACCTGGAGTACTACTAGGGGTTTTCGGCTTCGGCACCCGGTATGCTGCTGTATTTGTGCGGTAGGTGATGATAGCCAGAGATGTCTACCTCTTTTTTCCGTGTTTACCATTCTTCGTCTTTGTTTTTCTTTTCCATTTCTTTCTTGCAGCTCTAAAGAAAATTAAACTGCATTTTATTTTGGTGTGGTATTTTTATCCCGTTCCTGCTACCTATAGGAACCTTTTCCCAGGATAAAAGTAATTATTACAAATTTTCCGTACTGTAATCTACACATACTGTAATATGTAAATTCCTTACATTTTATAATTCTTATAGGAAACTACCTTATAGCACTTAAATACTAAAAACAAGCGAACCTAATGATAATACTGGTGTCAATATAATCAATTATTCTTATGATAATGTTATAATTTACTGTTTGCTTCAATTCATTTCACGCTTCCCCTCGTGAACAATATCGAAGTTCATCCGCGTCACAGTTAGACTGAAAAGTCGACTCCAAGTGAATTGGAAAGAAGCTCAGAGGATGGTGATTTGATGCATTATAATGAATGGCTTTATGACAGATTGCTTTTTGGAATCCTTTAGATGGTTAAGTTCATCATATCAATGGTATTTCCGACTTTATTACACTAGTTAAAGTAGATGTACAGATGTGGAGAAGCTGAGTTAACTTACGCGCTCTTAGATTTGTACTCTCTGATTTTGTCGAGGAACAACTGCTGGATTGGGTCAGTGGCCTTCTGTGCTGCCGCCAAATTCCTGGTGATAACCACAGAGGTCTGCGCTGCCCTCAGACCAGACATAATCCTGGAGGTGAGCATCTGAAACAGACATAACCTCTTACCAGTTATGTAACTGTGATAACAAAATTTTGTAAACATTACTTACTTTAACGTTAATTATGCAAGGAAGGAGTGGTGTATTGAAATATTTATATGAATTTATAACTAAGAACCGAGAAATTACCTTTGATATTTTTACTTGTAGGACCCTTTTTGACAACTATGACAGACAGACAGATTTTGTAAAATGATACAAAATGAAGGCAAGAGTGTTATTGATTTCACAGCCTCTTTACTCCACCTGTTTAAATATATTAATTCTATAAATAATTTAAAATTTAACATAGTGTAATAAAAAGTATGCTAAAATGTGAAACAGAAAACAACAAATTCGAAGCGGGAGCAGGAGCACGCCCTTGGTAATAAAAGTCAGGTTGGGGTCGGGGAGCTCGATTTATTTAGGAAAGCTTTAAAAGCATGCTCCCCAAACGTACCCAGTAACCTGCATCAGTCAGTGTCATCGTGACATGTGGTTACTGTCAAATATGTCACTCTAGTCGGCTTATTTGTGTTGTCGAGTTGCATATTTTGTAAATATTCTACAAATTATAACTGAAAGTTCTAAGCAATGTGTATCAATGATCACTCAAATTAAAATATAAGCTTATAGTCAACTTAAAAATGGAACGCGGTAAAATCCCGTCATCGGGTCGGGGTGGCAAGAATAAGGCACCCCAGCATCCTCAAGATATCTTTGCGCTTGGCAGCAAATCTACTGTGCCTGTGTCCAGAGATAGTGAGAAGAGAAACATTCATAAACCTTCTTCTAGCGGTACCTACACTTTAATATTCGTTATTGACTTCTATACCAACACAGTGTTGTCTGTATTCATTATTATTATTATTTGCAAATCACACTAGTAGCTTAATGAGCTGATGCGTGTGTATCTTTCGATCTGAAGACACTGTCTAGGCTGTTCTTGAACGCATTCACAGTGGGGGCCTCTATGAAATGTTCGGGCAAGCTGTTCCACTCGGCGAACACTTGGTCCGGAAGAAAATGTTTTAAAGGGTTGCCTTTAAATTGTCTTCTACATAGTTTTAATTGCAGAATGCAGAAAAGAACCATCTAGTATGCAGAATGGAACAGTGTGGCATAATAATGAACCTTAATCCATAATGATACACTTTATTTTAGGTGTAGAACGTAAGAGAGATCCTGCCAGCTTCGGAACCCAACCCCCTAGCAAGAGAGCCCGGATTGGTTCTCCTGCTGAGGCTGTTGCTGGCACTTCCCTAGATGTAGAACCAGTGGATTTAGTTCCGAGTGTCCTACAGGCTCTGGATACTCTCAATTCAGATAAATTGGTACGTGTTTATAAGAAGTAGTGTATATGTAACAAATAGTTACCGCTTTGGTAATGTAAACCATAAATAAACCAGTATTAAGATTTAGAATAATGCACAGCTCCATCTATTGAGTTTGATGTTAAACTTGTTATGAAAAAAAATGTATTCACTTATATTCCACAGTTAATTAATTCTAGTAAATTGTTCCTTACAGCTCGGCCTTCTAACAGGCTCAATACGTCTGCTAAAATCACAACGTTCAAAACCGGATCCAGTACTATGTATGAGTCTCCTCTACTTGACAAAGATACGTCCCAATATGTTTTCCCATGAGGTGGTTACACAGACTCTGTGTACATTGTTGAAACGGGAACAAGGAGCGGCTTTCAAAAATAAGGGAAATCCATTGGTATTTGTGTTGGCATGTAATATGCTGTATGCTGGACATCGGGATAGTAATAACTGGCCTGACATATTTATTAAGGTAAGCATATTGCTAGTACAAATCTAAAATGTTTAATCAGTCAGCCGATCGGTTATCGGTCTGACTATCAGTGTCCTGCCAGACTATTGATACTAGAAGTTGCATAGATGAATGACATTGTTCATGGGTCACCTATAAAGGAGGAAGGAAAGGAAAGAAATAAGAAGGATCTCGGATTGCTTTTACATTTAGGACATTATATTATATTTTTTTAAATTTGAAAAAATTGAAATTTTTTACTTAGTTGTATAAAAAAAAGTATTTGGATAACGGTTTACTTTCTAAGGTGTTTTCGTCAAAATTGAACATCAGAAAGTTAAGTTATGAGCTAAACAGAAAAAAGTGTGGAAATCCAGGTACTATTGATATTAACATCAAAGGCCAATATAGAAACAGACGAGTAGTTTCAGAATGAATTAAATTGTAGATTTTACATGGACTGATAATTTTCCAGGTGTATATTGAGGATGCTCTCAACGAGCGATGCTGGGTGGAGTGCTCATGGTGCAAGTGCTTCGTAGAGAATGTGGTGACAGCCTTCAGCACCAAGCAACCACCACCACACCTCATACCTACTGATAATACTCTCGGTAAGAAAATTATGCTATTTTTGGCAGAAGGTCAATTTTTGCTTATTAAGAACGATTCAATATTAATTTGATTGGCTATCATAATCAAATTGGATGTCAAAAAGTATCACGATTTCACTGATAAAAGGGCCAATGCGGGTAATAAAAATGTATTCTTTGGAATTAAATGTTCGGTTTGCTGGCCAGTCAGATCATTTTTCTGTGCAAGAGAAAGATCGCGGATTCATATCCCACCTGGACCGATTCACTCTTTCCTATCTTAATAAATTTAATCAAAATTTAGTCTTGAATTTTGCCTCGATCTTATATTAAAAAAAATAAGATCATGATTAAATGTTCTTTCGCGAAAATTGTATTACGGAAATACCGTTTTTGCCAGTTGAGAGTATATGAAATATGATAAAACTGAATTTTAACCTCCTTATAAATTAGCATATGATGGAAAAAGAACTACCGAACTGATAATTCTTTTTCTTGAAACAGGTACAATGTCACCCTCAGGGTCTGGATCCCCACTGATGGGCAGCACAGAAGAAGAAACTGCTGATAACACAGACCTTGACTATTCAGTGTATGCGAGGTAAGTTCACCCCTACTCATCCTACGGGCTCAGTTGACCAATGACAGTTATTTTATTGACCTACTGAATAGTGGGTTGACTCAACGGAACCAAAACCTAAATAGAAAAATTGTGGCACTCCGGGAGTGGTGACACAAGTGAAAATTGTCTTTAGATAGAGTGATGGCGGCGATTTTTTTTAAGATCCTCCATGCTCATGTGGCTCGGAAAAATTCAACATGGTAATTATCATAATTAAACATGATAGCTCTAAATATTAATGAAAAGTATTTACTTCACTTTCTGATGTCAGCTTCACCAGACTGGATGTTGCGAGTTCCATGATTTTTCCCCACCCGTTGGGCCTGGTGCCTCTAGAAGTTTTCACTTCAATAAATACTAAACATCATTTGTAGGTACTCAAGTAGCTACGAAGCTGTGGAGGCTTTAGTGTTGGAAGCCATTAAAGAACAGATCCAGCGGCGTTCTGCGGCCCCTGACGCCATCGGCAAAGGGTTTCTGAAGCTGCTGTCGGCTACGTGCGGGTTTCCTGAGGTTGGTATTGGGTGCAGTAGGTAAAACTAAGCATTATGCTTCTGTGTGCATAAAAGGAGCCATCTACCAACTTTCTTACGAACTGTTGGATTTTTATTATGCTAATTTTAAAAAATTAGCATAATAAATGCTATAAAAATTTCATTCATGTATAATTTATCCCAATAATGTGATATTAAAGTGAAACTTAAATTATTTTTGTGTTTGTTAGTGTTATTAAAATGAATACTTAAATTTATCTATATATTTTCTTTATTCAGTTTAAACAATAGGATAGGCAGTATCTGCTTTGTCTCTACAAAATGCACTTCCCCGGAATGTATGATCACTATCATCAGGTATCGGTAAGGTACCGATACCTACCTACCTATTCACCAATACTCTTCCAATGACCTGCCACCAGATCCGCATGATATCTGCCTCGCGACTGGAGGCGTGGTTACACTCGGGCAAGCTATGGCGCTGCGCCCAGGAGCTGCTCGCCTACGTGTGCGCCAACTGCGATGCGTGTGGTCCTAGTGCGGCACGAGACCACGAAGTACTGGCGCAGTTGGCCCGCATGCGCCTCAAGACTAAACCACTGCAAGCTGCCTACCAGGCCTGTCTGAGGTAAGTGGACCAGGGATGAGGGATCCCTACAACACTATTCCTGGCCGGCTTGCTCAGTGCTCTGCTAAGGGAGCCGTGGTAGAGATTTTTACATTAGCACTTCAATATTTCCATCAGCTTGCCTTTTGAAATTTTTCACCCGTTCCTACTGGAGTGGCACCCACTGCGCAGACTTAGAGAACTTTCTAATGCCCTTCTTGAAGAACTCCATATTGTAATCGTTTGGTAAAGCAAGTAGGGAATTCATTCCACAGCTTGAGCGTGTGTGGGATGAAGTTCCTTTCATACCGCACAGTGCGCACCATTTCGGGGCGCAATGTGTGAGGTTAGATTCCCCGCCTATGGCTGTTTTTGTCATCATCATCATCCCAAGTGTTAATCCCGGTTGCATTTAAAGTTTCAAAGAAAGAAAGAAAGTTTGCAGCCTGAGGACTTAGTCATGTTGCTTTTAATGAAGCGACTGCTACCAACCTCAAGTATGGGGCAACTGCACAGTCAAGTATAAGTTCGAAATACTTGAGCGCTTCTTTTTCCCGATGTATTACAAAGTTAGCATAATAAATGCTATAAAAATTTCATTCAGTCAGTTATTATTTGTATGTACTTAAAAACCGGTTCGAAGGACCAAAACGATCCATGGAACACCAAAGATTGATAGAGAATTGATAGTTTGATTGATATATTTATATAGATTAATACATAACGTCGGCCTAAAATGGTAACCTGCTATGTCCATTTTAGAGAACTTTACAGGAGGATGAAAAAACTGAATAACTTCTATAATTTTATACTTATTGAAGTTTCCTAAATCCCATTTCTTCAAATAAGTCCATCGATCATTTTAATGATGAAAATTTCTTGAAAAGCCTAAATAAAATGGTAAAAATCTGAAAATAAAGGAGATAGCTGGTATTCGCTTGGACATTTTTATTTTGGTTGGGATTAAGCAGGCTTTCGTATTTAATTTGCGTTATAAACTAAGTACATAAAAAAATATTTGGGCATCATAAATAATAGCAAAAACGAACAAAAATTAACAAAAATTCTCTAATATTTATTTAAAAACTAGTCTTATTTATGGTAATATCCAAACATAGATAGTTTGACTTAGTAATTAACAATCACAAAGGTACCAAACTTATTTCTTAAACAATCATAGTAAGTTCTTCAACTTCAATTAGCACACCGCAGTTCACTGCTGAACATAGGCTTCTCCCAATATGCGCCATTTCACCCGATCCTCCGCCTTCCGCATCCAGTCTGTCCCAGCTACCTTTTTCAGGTCGTCAGTCCATCTGGCTAGGGGGTGTCCTACCTTCCGTTTGCCTTCTAGCTGTCTCCACTTTAGGAATCGTCTGCTCCAACGGCCATCGATCCTTCGAAGGACGTGGCCAGCCCATTTCCACTTGAGCTTGCTTATTCTGTGAGCTATGTCGGTAACTTTGGTTCTGTGTCGGATGACCTCATTTCGAATTCTATTCTTCAGAGAAACTCCAAGCATAGCTCGCTTCATAGCCTGCTTCGCGACTTCTAGGTTATGGACTAGCCCTACGTCAGTGTCCACGTATCAGCGCCGTAAGTCAAAACAGTTAGGACGCACTGGTCAAAGACCTTTGTTTTCAGGTATTGCGGAGAAGAGAACACTCAGTGTAGTTTGCGAAATGCTGCCCAACCCAGTTGGATCCTTCTGGCTAGTTCTTTCTCGAAGTTGATTTTACCGAGCTAAATAACCTAGCCCAGGTATCCTACATATTTTTGGACAACTTCGAGCGTCGCCCCATCAATGGGAATTTAGACTCGGTGCAACATTTTCTTTGAACATTATCTTGGTTTTATCAAAGTTTACACCGAGGCCGACGCATCAAGAAGTATCATTTAGGTTGTGCAGCATTTCACCTACTTGTTCCAGCGACTCCGCAACTATGACGATGTCATCAACGAACCGAAGATGTGAGATGTATTCACCGTTTATATTGATACCCCGCCCAGACCAACCCAGAGTTAGCAAGACGTCCTCCAATGCGTTGTTGATTATTGGGATTGAGGGATATGATATAGGTACCCCTGTCTCACTTCACGCTGGAAGTCAAAGGGTTTCGTCTTCTGGCCTTGAAGCTGGTCTTGCAGCTGGAAGGACATTGTGGCTGTGTCATACAGACATGTCAGCACCTCGATGTATCGCCAATCACAGGGCATCCAGAACCACTCAGGTTTCGATAGAGTCTAAGCCTTTTTCGTAGTCCACAGAAGCCATACACAGTGTCTGACTGTATTCTTGAGTCTTTTCTACAATCTGCCGAACAGTATGGATGTGGTCCACGGTGCTATAGTCATTTCAAAACTCGGCTTGCTCCCGTTGCTGGAACTCGTTGAGCTTACCCTTGAGTCGATTTGTGATGACTCTCGAGAACAACTTGTATACATGGCTCAGGAGTGAGATGGGCCTGTAGTTCTTCAGCTAGGTATTGTCACCTTTTTCGTAGAACAGTATTATAGCCCTCCCACTCTATGCCCTAGGCGTTAGCTCCTGTTGGATGACGGAATTAAAGACACTTGCCAGCTATTTCAGGACTGGAGCCTGCTTTAAGGAGCTCAGGCTCAGTTGTAATTCAGATATCACCAGGGCATCTGTTTTTCTTCAGTTGCCTGAGAGCCCCCTGTTAGTATCTCGCACTGTTCGACATCGGGTATCGCTTCGGTGTAATGGCGCGTGTGTGGGGCTCTGTGGTCGTCATCGCTGTGTCCCGTCGGCAAGTGTCCGTGTTAGATTCCATCCATATTTGAATTAAATGACAAATCTTGACGCGTCATTAACGGCACGTGAGTTTCAGAGCGTCGTCAGTACAAAACTGAGACCCCAACAGGATTTAACAGGTTTACGTTGTGGAGATTGACTAGTGATTAGAAAGCAGTTTTTCGGGCATAGGATTTTTCACGTTTTTGGGCTAATATCACCATTATTTCTTAAATGATACGGTAGATATTGGATTGAACTTTCGAATGGATATAAAATCTAAATTTTACCAAAAAATGGATTTGGCAGGTTAACGAATTAGGCCGACGATAAGACTAAATGAAAATGAGAATACGTCGACGAACGTGCGTTGAAAATGAGTACAAAAAGTCAACATTAATGTCACCAATTCATCTGGCGCCCCATTAGTCATGGGAGTACCCCAGGGCTCGATATTAGGACCCCTTTTATTCTTCCTTGCTTCACTTCCTTGATTCAAATGTGTTTCGGATGCGCACGAAAACTGAAATGATGTGAAATGCATATGATTTACGCGAATGACCTACAATTTATTGCTGACTGTGCAGCTCACGTATTTCCTTCTTCCTATAGTCCCGGGTCCTTTAAGCGGGGCGTGAAAACGCATCTGATGAGGCCGACAAGTTGATTGCCCCCACTGTTTGGTACATGTTTACGATGATGACCCTCTTTCCGAGATTTTGTCTTTAGCTTAACATCAGGCGAGGTGAAGTCAAACTGTCGTGCCCTTTATAAAAAAAAATTGCAATAGGTAGCGGTTTGCAGGTGATATTGACTGTGGTCAAGATCTATGATTCGTTACGTCCACATCAATATACAACAGACAGATTTTTCATTGACACAGAATGTGTTCTCAGGGAGATGGTGGCGGACAGCCCGGCGCTCCTGCGCAGCGTGGTGACGCACACGATCTACAACGAGCTGTCCAACGTGCGCTCGCCCAACAACATGGCGGTGCTGGCCTCGCTCATACAGGCGCAGCCGCAGCTCGTGCCCGCCGCCATGGCCGACACCTACCAGGTATACCAGCAGAGTCAAGAATATTTTTTTCTAATAGATAAATCATTAAATGGGGCCTTCCAAAACGTCAAGAAATTAGATTAACGTGGCATGATTGGCAAATAATGGCACGTGTTCTCATGCTTAGAAACCGCTAGTTAGAAACTCGGTGGGGTTTTCTTGGTCACGAAGTGTTTTTTATAGAATATTAGTTCCAAAAATTGTCAATTTTCTTGTTAAACTCTCCAACTAAGCTGAATTGCTTATGTTAGGAATAGGTTTATGTCCATCGTCTTCTCCTTATAACCTTTACCTGCGAGTGCACAGGTTCTGACTCCCTACATGTTCAGAGGGGAGGGGGTTATTATAGGGATCCTGTTAAAAAACACTCCTCACAGGTTTCTAATACGTTCGTACGGTGTTGTAATCATGCTGACATATCACCTATTATCTCCCAGGAGCTGGTGCTGCGGCCCGAGGACTACCTGCGGCCCCTGCGCGCCCTGACGCGCGAGGTGGTGCGCGCGGCCCGCGCGGATGCGCAGGCGCTGCTGCCGCTGGCCAGGGCGCTGGCGCAGGCGCCGCCGCACGAGCCCGCGCAGGAGGTACGTACCGTACTGCTGCCAGGAGCTGGTGCTGCGGCCCGCGCGGATGCGCAGGCGCTGCTGCCGCTGGCCAGGGCGCTGGCGCAGGCGCCGCCGCACGAGCCCGCGCAGGAGGTACGTACCGTACTGCTGCCAGGAGCTGGTGCTGCGGCCCGCGCGGATGCGCAGGCGCTGCTGCCGCTGGCCAGGGCGCTGGCGCAGGCGCCGCCGCACGAGCCCGCGCAGGAGGTACGTACCGTACTGCTGCCAGGAGCTGGTGCTGCGGCCCGCGCGGATGCGCAGGCGCTGCTGCCGCTGGCCAGGGCGCTGGCGCAGGCGCCGCCGCACGAGCCCGCGCAGGAGGTACGTACCGTACTGCTGCCAGGAGCTGGTGCTGCGGCCCGCGCGGATGCGCAGGCGCTGCTGCCGCTGGCCAGGGCGCTGGCGCAGGCGCCGCCGCACGAGCCCTGCTACTGCCAGCTGTCGCTAATACAATCCGTCCCTTGCAGGTCCGCGAGCGCGCCTTCTCGTCGCTGGCCGACCTGTTCTGCGTGTGCTGCCTGGTGACGGCGGCGCACAGTAAGCACCTGGCGGAGTACCGCACGCAGCTGTGCGTGATCCAGGCGGCGGCGCTGGGCTGGCTGCTGGACTCCGCCATGCAGCTGTACCGGCCCTCGCGCCACGACTACACGCACGCGCTCAACAAGGTACGTACCACTCAAATAATTTGGGCTCAAGAGTCTCCCTCCGAGATAAGTTTAAAGAGATAAATATTCTAACCGTAGTGTCACAATACATTTTCGAGTCTCGAGTCTTCTCAGGTCTGGGCCGCGTTTCGAACCGGTGGTCCATTTACTAGTATTAGTTAGTATTTAATATTTACTTTATGTTGACGTTTTGTAAGGTCCGATTTAATAGTCTATGCAGAATAAACTAATTTTGAATTTTGAATGTTGAATTTTGAATTAGGATAGCACGGCCGTTTGAGCGGGAAACGCGTGCCAACATTTTAGAGAATTCCTGTTCTATGAGACAGGAACTTTCGAACGCTTACTTAGTACTTTCAAAACTAGCTTTTTGTAATAACATCATTAAAAATCCAACTCTAGAATAAAAATGGAGAAGCAAATTTGAAAAATATGTTTAGCAATCTTTGTGTACAGTCAGCTACAGATCGATCTTGATGAACAAAGCGCTCAAAATGATGTTAATGCCTTGGTTCTCCTCCAACCCCCCCCCCCCCCCTTCCTAGTGACAGATTTTTGTGACATGTTGATTTGAAAGAACGAAAGAAAAAACATTTAGTTAGGATACGCACAATGTAAGGTAGTTAATAGGCAAAGAATTACAGTAATATTCATCGTGCGAACCTAAATGGGCCACCATCTCATAACATTAACAAATATTCGAAAAACATTGGAAAAAATGAAATGCTCAAGTGAGACTCGAACTCACGACCTTTCGCTTACAGGGCGACTGCTCTGCCAACTGAGCCATTGGCAGAGCAGTCGCCCTGTAAGCGAAAGGCCCTGTTTTTCCAATGTTTTTCGAACTTAACAGTTAGCATAATAAATGCTATAAAAAATTCATTCAAATATTTGGGCGCAGTCATCAAAATTCAATGTTTAAAAATGGTTGAAAAATCATTCATTGTTTCCAACAGTTCGTAAGAATGTTGGTAGATGGCTGCACCGTCGCCCTTATAGACGGATATAAAGAGAAGGAAAATTTGGAATGATTCAAGTGGTGCTCAATGGCTCAGTTGGCAGAGCAGTCGCCCTGTAAGCGAAAGGTCGTGAGTTCGAGTCTCACTTGAGCATTTCATTTTTTCCAATGTTTTTCGAACTTAACAGTTAGCATAATAAATGCTATAAAAAATTCATTCAAATTAACAAATATATTATACTGTGTGGAGATTGTAATATCGATGTTTTGAAAATTAATACAGACATCAAAAAAATTATGTCTATTTTGAGAAATTTTTACATATTGACGCATATTAATACCCCCACAAGAAAAACTACGAGTATAGATCAGATAGCTTCTAATATTAAAATTGCAGATGTGGTGGCTGATACGCACACCCTTAACCTATCGGACCACGACACAGGTCAATCTCTAATGTTTAATATAGATACAAGTATTATGAACTCTAAACAAACTTTTCGGTATCAAACAAAACGGAACTTCTGTAGATATAATATGAATAAATTCAAACAATATATTTCGGCATTATCATTTTCAGAAGTATACGAAGAAAGGGACTGTAACCAATCTTTTGATGTATTTCACGATTTGTTCACACTTATATTCAAACTATGTTTTCCTTTGGTACGTATTAAGAAAGGACATAAAAAAGTAAAAAATTTGTGGATCAGTAAAGGACTTAAAACATCTTGTGAAACGAAGAGACGACTATATTATCAATATCAAAACGAAACTATAAATAAACCACATCATAAAAATAAATATATAACCTACACTAGAATATTGAAAAAATGCATTCAAAAATTTCAGAATATCAATAACAATAGATACATATGTACTTCGAAAAATAAATGTAAAGCGACTTGGACTGTAATTAAGAATAATATGAATATAAATAATAATAATCAGGACATTAAAGAATTGAAAATAGATGACGAAATTATTAATAAACCTAGTGACATTTGCGAATATTTCAATAATTATTATATAGAATTAACTAATAAACCAAACAATGTTGACAATAGTAAAATAGAAGACATGAGTTTTAGTAATAATGTGCAAAGTATGTTTATAACTCCAGTAAGTCAGGAAGAAGTTATAAAAATTATATGGTCACTAAATGGCACAAATGCTACGGGATATGACGAAATAAATACGAAATTAATCAAACATAATGCAAAAAGTTTAGCCATGCCCCTGAGCTACTTAATTAATAAATCATTTGAAGAAGGATTTTTTCCCACCAAACTGAAATTATCAATCATTAAACCAATATTCATAAAAGGCGACCCGACAATCATTAGTAATTATAGACCGATAACTCTGGTACCCATTATCTCGAAGATTTTCAAAAAGCCATGTCTGAAATAATCAATAATTTCCTAACGAAAAATAAAATATTAATAGATAATCAATTTGGATTCCGAAAAAACAGTTCTACAGAATTGGCCTGTTTTTCACTTGTAAAACAAGTCACTGAAGCTCTTGACCAGAAGATGACAGTGCTATCTACTTTTTTGAATATGAGCAAAGCATTTGACTTTGTTCCACACAACCGCCTACTAAACAAACTGGAAAGATACGGAATAAGAGGGAACGCCTACAATTGGCTAGAAAGTTATCTCTCAAATCGTCAACAGTGCACCATTATTACAAAAATAATACAAAACACAGAGGTAACGTTTACATCAACAGTAAAAATAAATAGTTGTGGTGTTCCTCAAGGGAGTGTGTTAGGGCCCTTACTGTTCCTTATTTATATAAATGACTTCAGTAGGAGTGTTGTGCACGACTGTATACTATTTGCTGATGATACGACTCTCATGATTAAATGTAAAAATAAATCTGATATAGAAAACGAAACCAATCAAGAATTAAAAAGGGCAGCACAATGGCTACAAAACAACAACTTACAGATTAATGTCGATAAAACTAAAGTAGTTAAGTTTGAAACATGCAGTTCGAAATACACTTCACCAAATATTCAAATTAACAATACATTAATTAAACCTGTCAACTCAACTGTGTTCCTTGGAATCACTATAGGCAAAAAATTAAATTGGAAAGAGCATATTGGAAATGTATGTGCCAAATTAGACAAGTTTGTTTTCGCTCTAAGGCAACTGAGACAGATAGCTTCCAGAGAGACAGCTCTGTCAGCGTATCACGGATATGTTTCATCAGTGCTACGATACGGAATCGTTATATGGGGTAACTCGGTAGAAGTAGAGAGCGTACTTATAACACAGAAGAAATGTGGAGCTGGATACCGAGAACACTGTAAACCAATTTTCAAAGAACTTAAAATTTTGCCACTTCCTTGCCTCTATATTTATGAAATGTGTCTATTTGTGAAAAAATATCCGCAAATGTTTCCGTTACATGACAAAATATTAGGAAAGACTAATAGTAGAGATCCATATAAAATTTTAGTCCCCCAACAAAGGCTACATCTATATTCCTCAAATGCATACTGTATGGCTATTAAGATATACAATAAACTACCAGTTGATGTGAGAGCGCTACCTAGCACAAAATTTAAAATCAACATGTTCAATTTTTTATTAGAAAAATGTTTTTATTCGATAAGGGAATATATGGATAGCAAATTTAATGTAAATGATATTATATTGACTGATGTAAAATAAATAATTGACTAATGAAATAATAATTAAATTGCATGCGTAACATAAGTTGTATTTGACATTATTACTTGTATTATTATTGTAAAACTTTATACTATTCTTGTAAAACTTAATATTTCTACACCTATTATGGTAGAATATGTATGACCACCTGTAATAACTTAAAGACCTCGATGTACCATATTCTTTGAAATAAATCATTCATTCATTCATTCATTCTCAGCATGAATGCCTCGTACACCCGCACCAGGTTATACGAAGCGCTGGTTTTCAGATGGCGCTACTAGTCGCTCTGCCGTCACGCGAATCGAGTTGCAGCGGTTAACAAGAATACCGTAGTCTTAAGATCATTTTCAAACTTTGCCATCAAGATATTTCTGATGCTCACTGTACTAACAGGAACTGGCGCTCACAGTTTATTCATTTTGTGATCGAATTTTATCTTGTTCTCTAATAATCCTAATATTTACCACAGATAATGTTCGTGGAGCCAGCAGAATCATACAGCAAGGTGGATAACTGGCCGCCGGAGTCCGAGCGCGCCCTCACCTACCGCCTGTGCTGCGAAGCTCCCCTACCGCAGAACACCTTGCTCAGGGTCATCTTTATAGGATTATCCAAGGTAAGAACGATCCGGGATGCGAGAGACATGTCTTAAAGTAAGGCTAACGAGACGAGAGAAAAAAGGTAAACATAGCGACCATTACTGCGATAACTAGCAATTAGTTTCTCTGTCCTTGTCGCAGAAGTGATACCTACTACGTGACAATACCTGAGCGACAACTGTCGTTGCGTGTTTCGTAGTACAGGATAGCACAGCGGTTCTAAACTGTTAGATCTTCCATCCTATGAGCAATTTCATTCCTGTCTGGAATGCGTTTGAAGTGATAAGTAATAACTTTCAAATAAAAAAGTTTCCAGCCGCTGAAACTTTGTTGACCTTTTTTCTCTCGCTTCGTTGGCTTACTTTAGCTAATCTCAACTACGTCAACGTTAGACCGACAGCGACGTTGTGCGTTTTAATCGGTTAAAGTCCAACATAACCATCCCCACCGGTGAAGGGGACAGATATCCTGTGGGGATTTCTGTCCCCTTCACCGGTATCTCTCACTCTCACTCTCATAGTTACTGCTTACTCCCTGGAAATCTGTATACCTACTACCTTAGTCATTAGAACAACTTCACGTTGAAGATATATTGTTTATCCTCTCTTTCGCCAGGATATCCCAGTAGCTCCTGCCGAGGTGTTCGAGCTGGTGGAACAGCTGGTCCGGCGCGCGTGTGCTCTGCCTCCTGAAGACAACCCTCTGCAGGTAGACAAGCTGGAAATAGCTGACTACATCTTCCAGCTGTGCCAGTTCAACCCCCCGGACAATATCACCTTGCCTGCTGGGTAAGTGTTCTCATGGAGTACATTTTGAAGTTAGGAATAAATGATAGTACTGCTTTAAGTGTGAACTAGACAAATGGTTAGAAAAAAATAACCCACTTGACTGAACAATATAATTTATAAGTGACTCATAAAAACACCGTGATCTATAATGTTAAAAAGACCCTACTCCAGTGCAGTGATGTGGACACATCAGCATGTTTGCTGCTCGTCCATAAAGACAATAATAGGAGTATTATTATGAATAATATGTAGATATTTGGGCGGTTAGTAAGGGCAGGTACTTCTACCATTATAGTTACAACAAAAAGTTCTTAGGAGACCTTTTTTTCTAAAGATATTCTGAACTGCATTCACAAATGTTGAAATCGTCCAGTCAGCAAAAAAATGCTAAATGTTCAAAAAAATGTTTGATGTCAATCGATCCTATTACATGTGGATAGCTGATGTTATAACGCGCAATGCGTTACTTAGACATTGTCCACCGTGAGCGCCAAAGTGACTAACGTGACGTGTTTCGACGCCATGCGTAAATATCAAGTGGTCGGTGTTCTTTATTGTGTCCTACGTAGTGTCGCGTGAAACGTCACTTGAAGTATGTGAAGTACGTAACGCGCGCTGTCGCGTTTGTCGCTTACGTAGGACAACGGGTTAGACTACTTTTATTGTAAAAAAATTAGGATTTCCCTAAGAAAAATTAAAACGAAACTATCGAAGTCCACGCGGACATAGTCACGGGCACAGCTAGTTAGTATATACGCGAGCTTTCTGACATTTGTTCGCGAAGTTTGCTTGCATCTATGGCTGGAAGAACTTACAGTGCTAATGATATCTCTCTCTTGTCTGCGTAGCTACACGCCTCCTCCTCTGGCCATTACGTCGCTGTACTGGCGCGGTTGGCTGCTGCTGACGATGATAGCAGCACACAACCCGATGCAGTTCGCGGAGAGGGCGGCTAGTACCTACCCCACGCTGAGGGCGCTCATCGAGACCTGCATCACCAAGTGAGTACAACTATAAAGATGGATACAAGTTCAAGGTCAAAGTGACATGCGTGCAGGTCCAGGTAAAGGTCAAAGTGACATGCGTTTAATGGTCTCACTACCGGGAGCCCCTTATTTCGCAGAAAGAAATTTCATAGAATTTCGTTTCACAGAAAATGTTTCATACAATATTTGGGCCTTATATTTTTATTTCGAACAAATGTTTCAAAAATAATTTACTACAATGAAACATGTTTCACAGCAACACAATTCAATGAATTTTTAATCACTTTTTTTTGTTCAACAAACCTATCAAACTGTAGAATTATTTCTTAAAGAATATTAAACCACCTTAATAATTTTTAAACCGACTTAGATTACCCCGACTCGGATAGGCTAGGTTAGAAGGCTGAGGTGGGAGCGAAGCGTAGCGTAGCTCCCGCCCGAGCCTTCGTGGATATTGTTTTTAACCACTCAGAAATAGGACCACCCAGAATCGTTTATTATATATAAAAAAAGTCTTTGTAGTTAACACTTTATATAAAACAACGCACACCCCTCACTACCATATACGCGCAAGATCGTGCGAAGTGGAGGAAGAGCCAGAAGGCGTACCCTGAGGGATACAATCAGGAAAATCAGTCTCCACGAAGATGGTTCAAGGTCAAGGTTAATTAATTCATAATTCATAATAATTCATTTATTCGCAGAAATGTGGTCAAACATGTGCTGTGCTGAACTGTAAGAATTATTACAGTTCAGCACATTTACCATTCAATGGCATACCATTCAAATGAATAGACCATTAACATAGTACTTGTGAACGACAAAAAACCGTTCAAGTGCGTCCGTACCTTATTGTACATAACATTAGTCTCGCCCCGCCCCCTCCCTAAATTTTATTTTACGTAATGACTTATTTTTTAATGGGCAACATTTGACGCGCAACATGTGACACTCAACAAGCTAGCTACACGCTCGATTTTGCTGCAACATGACAAGGATTACTGTGTGAAACTTGCTTAAATTTTAGATATTTTTTTGTTCTAAAATAAGCTGTAGGTAAGCCTCACACGCTACAAGCAATACTGTCACCATGATATATTTCCTCTCAGTAAGCCCAGCATAGAGTGGGCAAACAGTACAGCCGCAGAGGCCGAACGAGCAGAGGTAGAGCGGGCCGCCATCTTGCAGCTGGAGACGCACCTGGCCGCCGCCAGCAACGCCAAGCTGCCCGTCACGGAACACTCCTCGAGGCTGCTCAGCCAGGTAACCCTGGGATCTGTACCTTGTGAAGGGCTAGGACATTTTCTGTTCGGTTTTTCAGTGTTTTTCTAGCTTAAAGATCAACCCACTACATAAAGAGAAGATAAAACCACTACAATTTCGTCGTATTTCTCTTTGTTCAAAAATGCTGAAATTTTTAAAAAATTATCACTGTTTACAAATGTTATGATGAATGACTATTTATACTGTTGATTGATGGCACTTGTTGGAATTTAGTCAAAATTTATATATATTATAATTTATTTGTGGGTAGTTGTAAAATTTAGTATACCAGTAACATTTAAAAAAAATTGTTACGTGTATACTATATTTTACAACTACCCACCTGTGAAAAAGGTTAAATATCGTAGTTTTTAAGATCTTCGACATACAAAATCTTTGCTGAATGTAAACTTTTAAGAATGCCGTAAGGCGAAACCGGTCAGGTTGAATGTAATAAATAAATACGGTACAATATAATAAATAATATAAAAAGTACAAGTGTTCTCAATATGTGTTATGATGAATGTATGACAGATATCATGATGGATGTAGGGTAGAACGAAGCGTTCGAAATCTATGATATTTCAGCTATATAAAAATCAATTCTTAATTTCCCTGCCAGTAAAAGTAAGAAAAATAATCAATGTTGATTGAATAAAATTGGTGAAATGTGGGCGTTTATGCATCTCTGCCTATCCCAGCGTAGATTTACAAGCGTGAACATATGTAATTAGAAATATGATTCCAAAATCTTTCCAAGCTTTCTCTTCTTGTGTTCATTATTAAATTCTCCATTCTTCCTTCCACAATTTTCAGCTAACAACGCTAGAACCTCTAGGTCCAGCGCGGAAGCCTCCCCAAGCCATCATCGAGACGCTCCAGGCGTTGTCCGCACAGATGCGCCTGAGCAAGCTACTATGTCGCCAACCGGCGTTACTGTTAGACTTGGTGGAGAGACACGGCACACGACGAGCGATGCCTTGGCTACACCAGCTGCTTAGACATGACCAACTTGAACTCAGGTATTTGAAAATTACTTTTTCAGTGTACTAATATAGCAAGATTTTTTCTAAAAAAAATTTTTATATGCGACACGTCTATTTGACTTCACTGGTGTATGAACGACTGCCATGCCAGAATTCTAGATTTTCGAAATGTAAAAAAATCAATAGCAACGAGGTGTAATATTTTGGGACCTACAATAGGTCCTTGAGGAACCCATGACTAATTTACCAGTTTTTTCATGTAAAGTACATAAAATTTCAACTTCGAATTTGCACTGTAGTGGTTTAAAAGACTACGGAGTCTCTTGCAAGTAAATTTTATAAAAGGGACACCTTATTATATACTACAAAAATATGTGTCGAAGTATCAAACGCCTTCGAAACTTTTTCAGTGTACTAATATAGCAAGTTTTTTTCTAAAAAAAAATTTTATATGCGACACGTCTATTTGACTTCACTGGTGTATGAACGACTGCCATGCCAGAATTCTAGATTTTCGAAATGTAAAAAAAATCAATAGCAACGAGGTGTAATATTTTGGGACCTACAATAGGTCCTTGAGGAACCCATGACTAATTTACCAGTTTTTTCATGTAAAGTACATAAAAATTCAACTTCGAATTTGCACTGTAGTGGTTTAAAAGACTACGGAGTCTCTTGCAAGTAAATCTTATAAAAGGGACACCTTATTATGTACTACAAAAATATGTGTCGAAGTATCAAACGCCTTCGAAAAATCTTTCCTAAAAACTTGTATATTATAACTTATACAGTTCCTTCTTGCGTATTCTAAACCACTTCATCTCCTTTTCTAACGATTATTCAATTGTATCCTATTGCCGTCTCTAGCGTGCTGCCCGTACAATGCCTGTGCGAGTTCCTGTCAGCCGGAGGCGCGGGTGGGGCGGCGGGAGTGGGTGGCGAGGTGGGCAAGGCAGGGGAACTGTGCGCACACCTCAGGCGTACCGTCCGAGAGTCGGAAGAGGGCGCGCGTGCGGTACTACACTACTACATGCAGAGACTTGCGCACACGCATGCTCCCACACGGGCCAGTGCGAACAGGGTATGTTGAACCTCATCAGTAGCTTTTTTATACCTTTTAGGTGTCAAACAAGCAGCCCACCTGATGAAAAATGGTTACCGTGGCCTAAGAACTTAACACCAGGGGGGTTACACTCGTGCTGTCGACCCTGAAGAAACCTTCTAATGGCTTTAAGAGCCCATATTGTAGTTGCTTAGGAAAACCACAGCAGGAATTTCATTCCACAGCCGAAATGAGCATATTGATAAAATACAGAAAAATGTTGTAAGGACATTTATATTCTGGAACGTTCTGTCTAATTTCTCGAATATATATGAAGCCTGATCCGTTCACATTGGAAGCTGGTCCTAACCAGTCTTGGAACAGTTTGTAAATAGAGGACTACCATGAAACATCCGAAACTTAGGGTCCTCACTAGGGGTGTTATACTAATGCTGCCGACCCTGAAAAGAACCTTCTAATGCCTTGAAGAACCCTATATTGTAGTTGCATGTGAAAACCATAGCAGGAAGTTCATTCCACAGCTTGAGCGTGCGCGGGATGAAGTACATATACCTATGGACATACATCTTAGACCTAAAATATGCTCTATACGTGCAGTACACGTTTCTTGGGTGTGTTTTGAGTATAGCACGGGGTAATACGGGAGTGGAGCGTGGATACGCGCGCCAGGTACTCGTTTCTCTCGTGACTTAGGTTCAACATCGACAGCCTCCGTGGCGTAGCGGTGGTGAATGCGGCAGTGCAAATATTTGTATTCATGAATATGAGTATTTGCATTGGTCTGGTCGTGCCTCGGAGAGCACGTTAAGCTGTCGGTCCCGGTTACCGTACAAACATGTATGGCAGTCGTTATAGGGGAATTGGGAAAAGAAGTTAGAGGGGCCCCACGTAGAAGGGCTGATCAGCCGTCCAGTCAAACGGCGTCCCCACTGGCAGTAGTCGTAGTAGGTTCAAGATCTATGTCTTTTTGAGATATATCAAGGGTTCCAGCTGCAACCACGCTGCAACAACTACAAACGTTTTTTTCCGAGTCCTTTAGACTTGACTTATAGGAAAGACTCCCGTCAGAACTTTCTGACTCAAGAGAAAACCCTGCACAAAGACATCCATCAATCAACAAGTAAAGCCAACGAGACGAGAGAAAAAAGGTAAACAATGTTTCAGCGGTTCCAAACATTTTTATTTGAAAATGATTACGTATCACTTCAAGCGCGTTCCAGACAGGAATGAAATTGCTCATAAGATCTGACAGTTTAGAACCACTGTGCTGACAGCTTTCCTATACTACGAAACACGCAACGACAGCTGTCGCTCGGCCATTGTCGCGTACGTGTGATATGTGCGACAAGGACAGAGAAAGTTATCGCAACGTAACTCAGTAATGGTCGCTTTGTTTACCTTTTTCTCTCGTCTCGTTGGCTTTACTTTACCAGCTTACAGTCGGTTGAAGTTGTCTTGAGTCTCAAAGGAGAAGGCCTTAAATGCCCAATTTCCACTTCTACTACAGAAGTAAATCTAAAGACGTATTCACGTTAAACCTGATATTAAATTCGTAACGTCATTTTCAAATCCCCAGGGTCTCAAGCTAGTGCTGTCGCTATCAGACGACGCAGGAGAAATGGACTATAACACCGAAGTCAGTCCTGAGTAAGTATACCATCAGATACTTTATTTTTAAATAAGAATATTAGAACCTAAGTTACTAATATTCCCTCTAACCTCTGTGTCTGACAGCCTCTGTGGCGTGCGGCGACTTCCAGGCAGGAGGCGCGGGTTCGATCCCCACTCAGAGCAAATATTTATATGCTTGAATATGGCTATTTACATTGGTCTGGGTGTTTCTATGCATATTATGTATATATTTACAAAAAAAAGTATATAAGTATGTTTATCCGCATTCCAGATTCCATAACACAAGCTATAAAAGCTTACCATATGGGTCTAGATAGCGTTGTGTAGAATGTCGTGGAATATTTATTTATTCTAACCCCTCCAACTAAGCTAAATTGCTGTGCTAAGAGTGGGTTCATGTCGGTAGTGTAATGGCCAGGGTCGAACCCGGGACCTCTCGATCGTAAGGCCGACTCCTTAACCACTAAGCTACCGACGTATTCGTAAGCTACATGAGCTTTGCTAACTTTTAAACTCGCGTTTGATATACAATAATACAGAGAATCACAGGCTGGCTCAGTCAGTCAGCCTGTGACCACGGCTGGTTAGCCTGGTCGAAACGTCAGGCAAATGAAAAGTACGTATGTACCTATACCATGATCGCGTTAATTCCCGTTATTATCCATACTAATATTATAAATGCGAAAGTAACTCTGTCTGTCTGAATGTTACGCTTTCACGCCTCAACCACTGAACCGATTTGGTATAGGGGTAGATTAGACCATGAGGAAGGACATAGGCTATGTTTGGTCGCGATAACCGACATCCACGCGGGCGGAGCCGCGGGCAAAAGCTAGTTATTGTATATATGAGCTTTGCTCAGTCTCTCTAGTTAAGTGGCATATCGTGGTGTATCGTAAAATAGAAAGACTTATGAGATGTAACGTTTATGACATTCGTTCACGACTGTCTATCGGCCGTTCCCAATAACATACTTACAGTTAAAGATAGATCGCAACAGTCAAATTAGAAGTATCGGCTGTTTAAATTCAAAACATGGTAACTGATTTTCTGCGGGAAAGCGCATCGCGGTATAATTTTATTTTCCGAAATTGGTTAAAATAGGAGTTACTATGTTTTGAATTTAAACAGCCGAGCACTTTATCCGTAGATGCGATCTATCTTTAACTGTCAGTATGTTATTGGGAACGGCCGTAAATTGTCAGTATTTTGACAAGGAGCTCTTTAAGAATATTGCCTGAAGAAGGTTGCATGCAGAAATTGCGTAAAGCGATAAGGCCGCCCTTTGTACTGCTCTTGTGTTCCTAATTTCCATACTATTAATAATGTAATTGGCGTACAATAAAGTATATAATAAATAAATAAAATAAATAAGAATGTAAATCGATAGATTATTCCTTCGTTATCAGGACTGCACATCTTTTTTTTTCTTATAGAGATTGAAGAAAGATTTCAAGTGATAAACTATTCATATTGTACGAGCCAACTCTGTACAATGATTGTTATTATTTTATATTTTGTTTATATTAAGCACGGCGACGAACTTTGCTTTTACTTTAAATTCAGTACTAATAAAGACGTCGAACCAGTAACATCGTGTTATTCATTTACGCGCCGATGCGGTACTCATCATATCAGATGTGTGGTAGTACAAACCATACACATTTATATACAAAGTTGATACATGATTGAAATTATGTATACGGAAACGGCGCGGCGGCGCGGCGTGGGAATACTTTTGTTGGATGTTGAAATCTTCCAAATCAAAAAAACGCTCCAGCAAAAGATTTAATTTTCTTTTTCCGCAAATTCGATACTTCGTGTATTATTTTTTCAAAAAGCGTGTTTGAGATGAATTTAATAATTATGAATACGCACAGCTATCATTACTGATAGGTTTTTGATGTTGTTGCGTGATGATGTGCCTTCACGTGTATCAATGTTGAAAGGTTTTTGATGTTGTTATGTGATGATGTGCCCTCACATGTATCATTATAAAAAGGTTTTTGATGTTGTTATGTGATGATGTGCCCTCACATGTATCATTATAAAAAGGTATTTGATGTTGTTGTGTGATAATGTGCCCTCACATGTATCATTATAAAAAGGTTTTTGATGTTGTTGCGTGATTATGTGCCATCACATGTATCATTATTGATAGGTTTTGATGTTGTTGCGTGATGATGTGCCCTCACATATATAATTATTGAAAGGTTTTTGATGTTGTTGCGTGATGATGTGCCCTCACATGTATCATTATTGAAAGGTTTTTGATGTTGTTGCGTGATGATGTGCCCTCACGTGTATCAATCTCGTATGTATTTCTTCTGTCACACGTGATTGTATATTTCATATCGACCGAGAAAATAGTCGACAGTTGGTGATTTCCTCGCTGTGGTGTGGGCGTGACAGTGGCTAAGTGGTGGTGGTTGCAGGTCGTGGCTGGAGCTGGTGTGGTCGCTGCAGCACTGGGGCTCGGTGCGCGCGGAGGTGGTGGCGCGGGTGCGGGCGGCGTGCCAGGTGGAGTGCGTGCCGCGCCACGTGGCCGCCTACCTGCACTTCCTGGCGCGCCACGTGCGGGACGCGCCCCACGCCGACCACACCGACCTGGCGCTGGTGAGTGGGGCCCTGGGGGGGCCGAGGGGAGGGGGGGTGACGTGCCAGGTGGAGTGCGTGCCGCGCCACGTGGCCGCCTACCTGCACTTCCTGGCGCGCCACGTGCGGGACGCGCCCCACGCCGACCACACCGACCTGGCGCTGGTGAGTGGGGCCCGGGGGGGGCCGGGGGGGAGGGGGGGGTGACGTGCCAGGTGGAGTGCGTGCCGCGCCACGTGGCCGCCTACCTGCACTTCCTGGCGCGCCACGTGCGGGACGCGCCCCACGCCGACCACACCGACCTGGCGCTGGTGAGTGGGGCCCTGGGGGGGCCGGGGGGGAGGGGGGGGTGACGTGCCAGGTGGAGTGCGTGCCGCGCCACGTGGCCGCCTACCTGCACTTCCTGGCGCGCCACGTGCGGGACGCGCCCCACGCCGACCACACCGACCTGGCGCTGGTGAGTGGGGCCCTGGGGGGGCCGGGGGGGAGGGGGGGTGACGTGCCAGGTGGAGTGCGTGCCGCGCCACGTGGCCGCCTACCTGCACTTCCTGGCGCGCCACGTGCGGGACGCGCCCCACGCCGACCACACCGACCTGGCGCTGGTGAGTGGGGCCCTGGGGGGGCCGGGGGGGAGGGGGGGGTGACGTGCCAGGTGGAGTGCGTGCCGCGCCACGTGGCCGCCTACCTGCACTTCCTGGCGCGCCACGTGCGGGACGCGCCCCACGCCGACCACACCGACCTGGCGCTGGTGAGTGGGGCCCTGGGGGGGGCCGGGGGGGAGGGGGGGTGACGTGCCAGGTGGAGTGCGTGCCGCGCCACGTGGCCGCCTACCTGCACTTCCTGGCGCGCCACGTGCGGGACGCGCCCCACGCCGACCACACCGACCTGGCGCTGGTGAGTGGGGCCCTGGGGGGGGGCCGGGGGGGAGGGGGGGTGACGTGCCAGGTGGAGTGCGTGCCGCGCCACGTGGCCGCCTACCTGCACTTCCTGGCGCGCCACGTGCGGGACGCGCCCCACGCCGACCACACCGACCTGGCGCTGGTGAGTGGGGCCCTGGGGGGGGCCGGGGGGGAGGGGGGTGACGTGCCAGGTGGAGTGCGTGCCGCGCCACGTGGCCGCCTACCTGCACTTCCTGGCGCGCCACGTGCGGGACGCGCCCCACGCCGACCACACCGACCTGGCGCTGGTGAGTGGGGCCCTGGGGGGGGCCGGGGGGGAGGGGGGTGACGTGCCAGGTGGAGTGCGTGCTGGCCCCGGAGGACAGAATATGATTAAGTAACGGAGATGCCCCATTGATGTTTCTCCTAATGAAAAAGCATCGCCAAATGCGGGTGTGAAGGGAGACGGGCGGGGTGTCAAAAGTCGAAGGACGTCATAGCTATGACGTTCCTCCCCCTCCTCCATCTAGTGCGGCATAGCGAAACCGATCGGAAACAGACTTGCAAATTGTCATTGTAGTTTGATAACTCGCCACTAAGCGCTGCATAGAATTCTAGAATAATCTATAGAATAGATGAACAAAATTTAAAATACCTAGATGACTTTTTTTTGAAATAAGGCCATCTCTCGGATTAAAGCAAAATTATTTATGTCCCCTAAATGGTTTGACCTTATACCGACAGATGGCTCAATGTTCTTATTCGAAATTTCACTAGAAGTAAGTAATGACGTCACAGACCGATTGAGTCCATTTGACGTTTGGATGGCGCGCGACTCGATTGCCTTGCAACGACTCCGCTATAATTTCCTTCTCCATGGTGCTGGCCCCTGCGGCCCTGTGCCGTGGGGGGGGGTGTGGTGACGTCACTCGTGCCCCGACGTGTTGCAGGACCTGAGCCAGGTGCTGATGCAGCGCTCCACGGTGATGGCGAGCGTGCTGGGCGCGGGCGAGCGCGCGGAGCCGGACGGTGACGTCAGCGAGCCGCAGCACCGCGCGCTGCACTCGCTCACGCAGATACTCTACACGCACCTGCAGAGGGTGAGTCCACTTACTTATACTTGACGGCATATATCTTGACTCCACTGACGTCATTAAATTAACCATATATGCTCAGTACGCGTTTTTGGAGTGTCTTTTGAGGATCACACGCTATACTATAGTAGAGCGCAAATACATTGATCGTAGATAATATCAAAATATCTCTTACGAATTGGGGTCAAGATATTTGGAGGAACTATACTTACTATCAGGAGAATACTTACACCGATGCACGGATGGGTAATCTACCCTTTAGTGTGGGCTATAAGAGTTTAACGGTTTTTGACAGCATTGTTTGTTGAACAGCTGATTCTAACGTTTAGGTGACGTCACAATTCGATGCAGCATATTTTTTATTTTACTAATTAAAGATATCGAGATATTTACCATGTATTTTTTCCAGTGTCCGATATATCCCAATATCTATAATAGTAATGTCAATGACCATGATAGCACAGTCTAACGATTCATACTATATACAGTCGGTCAACCAAGCCGTCTAGACAGAGCAATCGTGCGGGGGGGGAGGGGTGGTGGGGGACGGGGTATTACTCGGTACGCCCATACATTTTACTCGGTACTAAGGATTCAGGGCTATCTCATTTGTAATCACACTAATCACGTTTTTAATTTATAATTTTTTTTCATGTCTCGTTTTGTTTGTTTAAATAGTTTTTTTTTGTTTTTTATATTTAGCGATCCAAGATGCGGACACGAAATTTTCACTAAAGTCGATATGGGTATCGCTTTCGAGGTTTTAGAGGTCGCTGATTACGAATATATCATCCATTTAGCGATCCAAGATGGCGGACACGAAATTTTCACTGAAATTGATATGGATATCGCTTTCAGGGTTTTTGGGGTCGCTGATTACGAATATATCATCCATTTAGCGATCCATGATGGCGGACTCGAAATTTTCACTAAAATCGATATGGGTATCGTTTACGAGGTTTTTGGGGTTGCTTATTACGAATTTATCATCAATTTAGCGATCAAAAATTGCGGGCATGACATTTTCACTAAAATCGATATGGGTATCGTTTTAAGGGTTTTCGGGGTTGTGGATTACGAATATATCATCCATATCGCGATCCAAGGTGGCGGAAACGAAATTTTCAATAAATTTGAAATTACAAATTCAATTCAAACTCGACTCTCAGACTAAAACTCTCAGACTCAGACCCTCAGACTCAGACTCTCAGACTAAGACCCTCAGACTCAGACTCTCAGGCTTTCAGTCTCAGACTCTCAGGCTCAGACTCAGACTCTCAGACTCAAATTCAAAAGTCAGACTTAAAATATTACGTTTGATCATAATTGGTTAAGAGTAGAAACGGAGAAATGACTAAAAGTCGCAATAGCCGGCATCCACGCGAGCGGAGCCGCGGACATCAACTAGTTAATTATATTAGCGTGAGTTGATGTGCCTTGAGAGAATAAAGAAACTAAGTAAATATTGCAGAAAATGAATTATAACTGAAAACTAAAGCGACAACCCTGACAAAACTGCAAAAAGCAGTATTTCCGCAAACATCAAACGCGATGAACTACTGTAGGATTACTCGTTATACTGTGATGATAGTTTAAATAACTATATTTTTTATTATTTATAGATGACTCGATGACTCGATGAAGATTCTAAATAAACTGTAATGGTTTCCAGAACTAGTCAAATATTCTCCGCCTATTCTCTTTGCCCTGTTTTCTATCAATGGTTGTGTTTTTAGATACGAGCCACAAATGCCGTACCTACTGAGAACGTGTTCGGTGAAAGAGTGATGCTGCACTGGCCCAGCGGTCGGTGCTGCACCATGCACCTCATCCTCGCACACGCCTACCTCAAGCTGCTGTGCTGGGGACCTTCTATCTGTAAGTAGAGATAAGGGACACTTTGCAAGGCGGAACTAACGTTAGGATAAACCGTGGGAACCATTTTAAAGTTCGACACTTGTCGCAATTTCACTATGAAACTTTTGTCGACGTGACTGGCTTGACTGGCCTGCGATCGTCGAGAGGTGTGCGGGGAACATTTTATCATAATGAATGGTAAGGCTGGCGACACACCACACTCACTATGTCAGTTTTAAACGGCTTTCTGTTCTTGGGTTTCGGTATTTTAATCCCTGGATTCCACATCCCGGGCAATTTGAATCCATCTTCTCTATTGCATTTTTATTTGTTATTCTATGGCTTCTGTAAATACTAGTGGCGTTATTTTTAAACTATCGCGGCGTATACTCATGTTTTTTTATAGTTCGAGACTTCACGCGATAAATTTTGGAAAACTTACTTTTGCTGGCGTTTCGGGTGCGTTACAGCAGCCGTGGTCTCACGACTTGACTATCCTGCAAGCGTCGCGTGGTGTGCGGGAATCATTTTTTGTGCGTCTACCCTCCATTACTTTCACATTGAATGTAAGGCTGGCAACACACTACACGCACTATGTCGGCAAAAGTAAGTTTTCCAAAATTTTTCTCGTGAAGTCCCAAACTATTATAAATACTAGTGGGGATCAGTGGATAGGACTTTAGGGGCAAAATTTCACATGACCGGAACTGCAGGCAACACCTACTATATAAATATTTGGGTTTCGTAGACGACACAAACCAGGAGATGTACTCCTGGCTGCAGTCCGTGTGGGTGGGCAACGACGCGCCCCAGGCCTTCCACCTGGAGACGGAGGAGGAGGCGCTGCTGCTGCCGGACTGGCTGCGCCTGCACATGGTGCGCTCGGCGCGCCCGGCGCTGCTGGAGGCGGGGGTTCGAGCCCTGCCCGCGCACAAGCTGGCGCTCTTCATACAGACGTTTGGGATGCCGCCCGCTTCTATGAGGTTGGTACTTTCGGAATTCTATGGATTCTTTTGAAGTATCCGTAATAATGGAAAATAAGCAAATGATATCATTGTGAGAGGAGGATAACTGGAAACAAAAACCTGTATCACCAGGCCAGCGTGAAAAATAGTAGGCCAAAGGTTCCAAATATTGGTAGAGGCCTATATCCAGTAGTGGATTTTTATTATAAATATTTTATTCATTAACAATGAAAAGTGCATTTTCGTTTTAACACCTGTTAATATCTGAATGGGTAGGAGAAAATACCCACATTACGCCAACTATAAAATTTCGATCCCACGTTACACCCACTCACAATCAGTTTACCGGATGATAAAAATCTGTCAGTTAATCGCAATAGCTCACACACGATCAGTTTCGTTGACAATGACTAATACGATCCGATTGTGCTTGGCAACTTAACAATTTCGCTCAGTGCCGACAGTTTTTTGTCGGACAGCCTATGACCACAGTCTAACGATTCATACTACATACAGTCTGTTAACGAAGCCGTCTAGACAGAGCAATCGTGCAGGGGAGTGGTGGGGGACGGGGTATTACTCGGTACGCCCATACATTTTACTCGGTACTAAGGATTCAGGGCTGCCTCATTTTGTAATAACACTGATCACGTTTTGAATTTATAATTCATGACTCGTTTTGTTGTCAATCACTAGAACTATGCAATTTTATTGAAATCATCTCACTAAATAATTACAGTATTATATCTAAATGTACAATATATACAAAAATAAGAAAAAACATTGTTTTTTTTTCGTCTTATAAATTTAGCGATCCAAGATGGCGGACACGTAATTTTCACGAAAATCGATATGGGTATGTATCGCTTTAAGAGTTTTTGGGGTCGCTGATTAAAAATATATATTCCATTTAGCGATCCAAGATGGCGGACTCGAAATTTTCACCAAAATCGATATGGGTATCGTTTTCAGGGTTTTGGGGTCATTGATTGCGAATATATCATCCATTTAGCGATCCAAGATGGCGGATAAGACATTTTCACTAAAATCGATATGGGTATCGCTTTCAGGGTTTTTGGGGTCACTGTTTGCGAATATATCATCCATTTAGCTATCCAAGATGGCGGACAAGACATTTTCACTAAAATCTATGTGGGTATCGTTTTCGGGGTTTTTGGGGTCGCTGATTGCGAATATATCATCCATTTAACGATTCAAGATGGCGGACTTGAAATTTTCACTAAAATCGATATGGGTATCGCTTTCGGGATTTTTGGGGTCGCTGATTGCGAATATATCATCCACTAGCTTTTGCACATGGCTCCACCAGCATGGATGTCGGTTATCGCGACCAAACATAGCCTATGTCCTTTCTCAAGGTTTAATCTACCCTTATATCAAATTTCATCAAAATCGGTTCAGCGGTTTAGGCGTGAAAGCGTAACATACAGACAGACAAAGTTACTTTCGCATTTATAATATTAGTATGGATTTAGCGATCCAAGATAACTGAATATATTCGTAATTAGCAATCCCGAAAACCTCGAAAACGATTGACTTTGTAGGATATTTCAAGTTCGCCATCTTGGATGGCTAAATGGATGAAATATTCGTAATCAGCAACTCTAAAAACCTTGAAAATCACACCCATTAGTCAATATGGGTTGTTGAAAAATTCAAGTCCGCCATCTTGGGTCGCAAAATGGATGATATATTCGTAATTAGTCACCCCGAAAACCTCGAAAATTATACCCATATTGACGTTCTTGAAAATTTCAAGTCGGCCACTTTGATCGTCGTTAAAATGGTCGTCAAAACCGATATCAGACAATTACCGGCAGGCAACCGTACGATGGGAAACTGTCAACTCCCAACTGATCGTGTGTAGTCGAAAAATCGACAGCAGGGAATGGCCGATAGGCCAAAATCGCTTTCATGTGTGAGCGCTGTCAGCTTAGGACTGCAAGCCACCCGATACGATCTGAAAATGCAAGAGGACTGATCGTGACCCACCCACGTGTCCTTAAGAATATATCATCAATTTAGCGATCCCGACCTTATTGTCTAACATCTCCTGTGGTTTACCCAACCGAGTATACATTGAGGTTCTTCAAGAATGGCAACAGAAGGAGAACCTTTTAATATTCTTAATACTTATAATAAATACAGGGTTGACAACACGTGTAACGCCTCTAGAGTTGCATACATCCATAGGCCATGGTAATCACTTCCCATAAGGCAGAGGCTCTTATACCTTAGAGCCCCTAAAGGTAATAGTGTGTTTGGCCCCGTATTAACAAAACACAAAATATGGTCATTTACTCGTATGACCAAAGTAAGAAAACATGATAACATACGGTCCCGTTGTGCTTGCCAAAACCTCTATGTATTATGGATCAAGTTTTCAGGAGAGACATTAAATAATTGATGAACTTATCAAAAAACTAAAGATGCAGTATGATGCTAAAAAATATTTTGTGTGAACTGAGATATAAATAAAAATGATAAACGGTGCTGTCCATCCACAATAATTTACTTTATTTAATTTTGATGCACATATTAGAATTGTCTTGCTAGAACCATTTCTTACAAGTGAAAAATGTACACATGTCAGATTTGTTAAGGAACTCAATAGGATTTATTTTAGGAATACATACTGACAAGTGGAATGGTACATTTGATATTATTAAATTAGTAGTAGGCCTTTACATCTTAGGTAGGTGATTTTCAGCAGTATCTGTGTGGCATACTCTAGTGTGACTGTATAGTCCGATACGGGAGAGACAGTACCGTCCGCATGATTAGCACCTAAACTGCGGGTCGCTCCAAACGTGGGCAGACGAGGCAACCCCTGCGCTCCCGTGTCTCTTCTTACGCTTTTCGGCTAAGTTTCGAAACCAACAGTTGTCATGGGTCTTGCATCCATCAACCAGGGACTTCCTCCACTTGGTGCGATCGTCAGCCTGGTTTTCCCATACTTTGGGGTTGATTTCAAAGGCCACCATGTCGCGTTTTGTGCAGTCCTTGAGGCGCAGCATAGGTCTCCCAACCCTTCTCCTGGCAAAAGCAAGGAGAAGGCCTTATTAAATTACGAAGTACATAAACACAGTAAAATCTTAGACATTAAAACAAATGTACAGGGTTTCGCTTAGTTGACCACGAAGCACCGTACAGGAATAGTAGTTGTAGTTGGTTGAGAACGCCGTAGAGAAAGACCGCCGTAGTAAAAGTTATATATTTAGTTAAAATAAAGTTAAAGGTTACAAGTAGTTATGTTGGCAGATCTTTCCTTGAGTAGTGTCTGGTGTGACAGTTAATGACGTTCTGAGTATGAATATAAATTTAGTAAGAATGTAAAAATATACAAGTCATCTGCGCTCGCGCTAAAACTAGGTTGCAGCGTGGGCAAAAATGGATGTACGATGGCTTGCCCGTACATGTTGGCAACCAAACAAAAGAAAGATTAAAGATTTTACAAAGAGATAATATAAAAAGGTTACTATCAAGGAAAGAAATGTCAGTACAAAGCAAAGAATGTCAATCAAAACTAAACGCGATGTTGTCCGACGCTGCTGGTCTTCGAGGATGAGAGGCTCGCTGTTGTGGTGGCGATTGGTTCGTTGACACGTTGACTTGGTTAGTAGTAGTAGTAGGGCGCTTCCTTATAGGTTGTAGTTCGATGTCTTCGTAAGTATGTTTTTTCACAGTTCTATTTTTTCTAGTGCAGCAGGGGAAGTGGCATCTTCTCATTGCAAACCACACGATCGTAACAGTAACAGCAAGTCCGAGAAGGCTGTAGCATAGAGCGTATTGGTGTATGTCATGGCTTGAAATAGTCGAAGGTAGATCTTCATTTTGTTTTAATAAATGAATTTGCCTGTTGATCCCTTCTAAGTCTTCTCTCAAAGCTTCATGAGGAGTGATTAGCGCAACCCGAGGATGTTTCAAGTCGACTATGTTGTTTACAGTAGAGTTGAGTTGTGGAACATTAAAAATAGAATCGTCTATCTTTATTTTCGAGTTGTATTCGTTGTGCGAATAGATGGTAAAATCTTTAGATTGTAAGACGCACCCTTGTGCTAAAGTTATAATGCTCGAAGTTGTTATTGTACGTGACATTACGTCATTCTTACATACAGTGCGCAAAGTGCAAGCTCCGCAACACGTCGCCAGCCAGCTGTTTGGCGTATGTAACGCGATCCAAGCGTCAATGCACGGGGTCTCCCTGACGTCACACGGTGCCTTCGATTGGTGACTCAATAGCTTTGCCTCGCAGGGAGCCTTGTTGTTGTGCAGATTGAACACCGGAAGATTTTTAGAACAAATTAAGTTGTTCGGTTTCAGTGGAGAGCATAGTTTCAGATCATCTTCAGTTATGGAAATGTAAGAGTTTTTCTCAAAGTTGACCGCAACATATGATGAATGTAGTTGAATGATGGTCGTCTTGTTCTCCCTTTTCACAGGCAACGGGATCGCTTTATACAGCGAAAAGTCTTCGTCAGATGAAAGAGGGATATGAACTTCAAACAGGAAGTAGTTCGAAGTTACGCGAGCCTTTGCGTAGAGTAGTTTGTATATATTTTTTATATCTTCTCTTACATTTTCCACTGGTAAAGTTAGTGATTTTGGTAATTTTCCAGAAATAGTAGTAAGCTGTTCAAGTAGGTTCACCGGAGTAAGTAAGTGGATGTCTAGATGGCCTTTGTAGACATCGGTCAAAGAGTCAAATAGCATTTCTTGCATTTCTTTCATATTTTTAATTAATAGATATGTCGTGAGTGACGCTGAGTTGAAGTAACTTGTGGCCATCATCGCCTGCAAGGTTGATTCGACTCGGGCTAAGTTTGTGTCAGTTTGGTTCATGTACGCCTCCATCATTGTGAAACGGCGATTAATATTGTCCTCATTTTTCTTTAGCACGTTGTTTTCTAGTTGTATAATAGAGGTCTGATTCTTTATGAGGGCCAATATGTAGTTTTCATTGTTTTGTATAGTTGTTATATCCTGTTCGTATTTATCGACAAACTCCTGATCCAACACACCGAATAGACTGCGGGCAACAGTGCCGACGCCGTTGATCAGGCCGCGCTTTCTTCGTTCAGATAAATGCTTGTGCGGCGAAAGTAAAATAATGTTATAGTAGTCCAGTAAGTCCTTTTCATGTGCTATTTGTTCTAGTGTCGGCATGCAGTATCTCGGATCGGTTTTTTCACAAAGATTGTTCAGTGTTTGTAGATAACTTTCTATCCTTTTTATGCTTGTCCAGTATTTAGTTAGATTGTAGTACATAAGTAGTGTCCATTCATCGTGAATCATTTGCATTTTGCCAATAGTATCGTAGTAAATAGGTCGATCAGGTTCAAGGGAAGTAATATGAGCGCTTGACGATAAGTCGCCGCCAATGGCGTAGGTTTCAGATGTCAAGGTGAACATTGTTATGAGTATAGTAAACAATGTTGACCAAACCTTGCCTTTGCCTTGTTTTGTATTTGTAGGTTTTTTCTCAGATTGATTTGGCTTTGTATCAGGTTCCGTATTTGTAGTCGGTTTCAAGGGGAGCGGTGACAACTTTACTACTGGACGCTTGGTTATGCCAGTTTGTGTTTTCACTGTTGTGACTCGCACGTAACCATCTGATCCAGGATGAGTTTGTAGGACTCGGCCCATGGCCCATTTTCCAGGTGGTAAGTTGTTGTCCTTAATCAGCACAATGTCACCCTCCTCGATGTTCTTAGTAGGCTTGTTCCATTTAGCACGACTTTGTAGTTGAGTTAAATATTCATTTGACCAGGTTTTCCAAAATTGTTTGAACATATTTTCAGTAAGTTGCCATCGATTTCTTAAGTTGATGTTTCTATCGTCGCTGATATCCGATAACGGTAGTGTCATTATGGGACTACCAGTGAGAAAATGCCCCGGAGTTAAATAGTTGTAAAACTCTTCGAGGTCTTCAGTGAGTGGACAGAGTGGTCTTGAGTTCAGGCACGCCTCGATCTGTGCAAGTAACGTCGAAAATTCTTCGTAAGTTAGTTTCTGATCGCCCAATACACGACGAAGATGGTACTTCATAGATTTCACTGCGCTCTCCCACAGACCTCCAGCTGTTGGCCATGCAGGAGCGTTGAAATGCCATTCCACCTCCATTTTAGCGATTTCATCGAAGAATTCCGGTGACAGTTGTTGTCTGAACTCCTCGAACTCCTTCCGTAAGGTTTTTGCAGCGCCAATGAAGTTGGTACCACAGTCTGAGTAGACGTGCTTTGGAGTGCCGCGACGTGCACACATCCGTTGAAAGGCGGCAATAAAAGTATCCGCACTGAGGTCAGACACAAGTTCTATATGCACAGCTTTCGTGGCCATACATACAAATATGGCGATGTAGCCCTTTGATGTTCGTACTCCTCTACCCTTGTTAAGTTTGATTTCCACATGGCCAGTGAAGTCGACTCCCGTGTGAGTAAAGGGTCGGGATGGCGTCACACGTTGTGATGGTAAATCGCTCATAAGTTGATGGTTCTCTACCGACTTATGGCGATGGCATCGGATACAGAGGCGTAGTTTAGCTTTGACACATCTGTTGCCACCGACGATCCAATAACGCTGCCTTATGTAAGCCAGTGTCAATCGTGCGCCTCCATGAAGTGTAGTAGAATGTGCTTGTTCTATAAGTAATGTTGTGAAGCGTCCCTTTCCAGACACAATCATGGGATTCTTCATATTGGCTGGCAAAGTTGAGTTATTCAGTCGACCACCCACACGCATGATACCCTTTTCGTCCAAATAAGGGTTAAGTTTGTAAATAGGGCTTTTGCTGGAAACTATTTCGTTTTTCAGAAGTTGTTTATATTCGATTTCGAACTCAGTTTGTTGAATAAATTTAATTATTTGTTCATTTGCGCCAGCTAATTCGCATGACGTAAGAACGTCGGTGTTGGGTGTCTTGTTACCGCGCGTGTTTTCGCAGAAGCGCAATATCCAAGCCACGAGTCTGGTTACACGTGTTAATGAACTGCATTTATCCAATAGGTAGTTTATAAAATGCTCGTCTTTATTTGGTAGGGTTGTCGACGTTGTTGGTTTTAGTTCCACGTTAGTGGTAAATAAACATGAGAAGTTTTCCGACGCCTTTTCAACCTTCTTCAACGTCTGAAGGAAATCTGGTCCTTTCCACCACAGATGGAAATCCACAAGTTTCTTGGGGTATAATCCTCGTGAGGCACAGTCTGCAGGATTCTGTCCAGATTTTATGTACTGCCAATTGTCAGGAGGGATGACTTGTTTGATTTTGTTAACCCTATTGGCCACATATCTTTCCCATCTCGAAGAGTCTCCTTGCAGCCACGCCAGTACCACTTGAGAATCACACCACGCCTGGACTTTAATATTGTTACCCTTGTAGGCTTCCTTAGTTTTCTGTACTAGTTGAGTGAGTAGTAATGCGCCACACAACTCCATTCTCGGTAAAGTTGTTTTTTGTGTTAAGGGGGCAACCCTAGTCTTAGCAGCGAGTACAGTTATAGTTGGTGGGCTGTCCGGGTTATTGACATAACTATATATGACGCAAGAATAGGCCTTTTCACTTGCATCACAAAAGCACATAAGTTGGATGTTATCCTGCTTCCCTCCAAGCCACCTCTTGAGTTGAATGTTCTTGACAACCGGCAGCTCAGATTTCAGCCTTAGCCAGTCCTTTTGTATGTCAATAGGTAAGTCTTCGTCCCAGCCAACTTTACTAGTCCATACCCTTTGGAATATTAATTTAGCAGTTATGGTTATAGGTGATAACCATCCAAGTGGGTCGTATAGGTTTGATATTTCGGATAGTAGGCGTCTTTTTGTTAGTTTAGTCGTAGGTAAATTTTCAAACTCCCAGTTGAAAGTAAAATAATCATCTTTCGGACTCCATCTGAGGCCAAGGGTTTTTATTGACTCTTCGTCCTTGAAATCGAAGTTTATTAAAGTTGAAATTTGATCCTCAGATAAGTTTTCGAGTAAAGCTGGATCGTTTGCGGACCATTTTCTTAAGTTCATCCCTGCACCTTGGAGTAGTTTTATTAGAGAGTTTTGAAGTTGGTTGGCTTCAGGGACTGAGTTATGGCCGCTCACCAGGTCGTCGACATAAAATTCATTTTGGAGTATTGTTGCAGCATCCGGGTACTTATGACCATCGTCCAAGGCTAGCTGTTTGAGTGTTCTCATTGCAAGCCAAGGTGCGCATTTCATACCATATGTTACTGTACAAAGTTCGAATGCCTTAAGTTGGTCAGTTGGAGAGTCACGCCAAATAATTTTCTGAAGTGGTTGTTGTTCCTTTGTGATCTCTATGCAACGATACATTTTTTCAATGTCCGCGGTGTATGCGTATCTGTACGATCTCCATTTCAGTATTAGGGCCTGAATGTCCCTTTGTAGATTGGGACCTTTTTCTTGAAGTTGATTCAAACTGATGCCGCTTGAAGTTTTCTGTGAGGCGTTAAATACGACTCTTAATTTAGTAGTAGTGGAATGTTCACGTAGAACACCGTGATGAGGGAGATAGGATTGTGGCACTTTAGTTGAAACAGGACTTGTCGGTTTCATGTGACCAAGTTCTATATACTCTCTTATGAAGTCTCGGTACATGAGGGCTAGCCTGTGGTTCCTTTCAAATCGCTTTTCTAGTTGTAGGAATTGCGAAGTAGCTATTGATCTTGAATTGCCCAGCTTCTCTTCATAGTCTGGACATAGTGGCATCTGCACTATGTATTTCCCATTCGGAGCGCGTTGTACCGTCTGAGAGTAATGATTTTCACAGTAGCTATCAGTAGTAAAATCTTTGTTGCCCTGAACAATGTCCTCGCTCTCCCAATACTTAGAAATTTCATCTAAGTCGATCAAAGTTACGTGACATTTTAGTGTTTGAAGTTTGCCACACAGGATCCATCCCAATTGTGTCTGTTGCGCAATAGGAGATTGATGCTTTCCTTTAAGCACCCCATCCAGTAGAATGTCAGAGTATACGTCCGCCCCAAGAAGTAAGTCTATTGGGTAGGACTTGTTGAACTCAGGGTCGGCGAGTTTTAAGTTTGCCAGATGTGGCCAGTCGCCCTTTTCGAACGACGTATTCGGTAAGTTATTTGTAAGCTTTTTCATTATCAAAGCTTGAGTTTCAAATGTGTAGTCGGTGTTGATCGATTTACAAGTGAGCTGAATGCGTCCTTTGCAGTCTCCTGATACGTTTCCGACTCCACAGATGGTGGCGTTCAGCCTGCTTCTGGGTAAGCGTAGTAGTTGGGCAGCCTTTTCGCTAATTAGATTAACTTGCGAGCCCTGATCCAGTAAGGCTCGAAGTCGGACTTGTGTGCCATTTGCAGTTGTAATTTGAAGCTGGGCAGTGGGCAGTAGGATTTCCATCTCATCGGAAGACAGATGATTTGAGCTTGGTTGAGATGATGTAGAAGGCCGTGGATTGTAGTTATTTTTCAAGTTATTGGTTCCATTAGGTACATATTTCTTTGTGGAGTTGTGCAATAATGTGTGATGTTTCATATTACACTCCTTACATGTTTTCGTAGACGTACATTTGTCATTGCCGTGGCTGTATAAGCAGTTTTTACATAAGTGCAATTTTTCTACTGCATTATTTCGCTGAATTGAGTTCATGTCGACGAACTTTGTACATTGCATTAGAACATGACCTCCACCGCAGTAAGGGCATTGACCGTAGTTTGTATAATATGTTTTGTTAAACGTTGGTTTTGACTCATAATAATTTCTCTTCATATGATTTGGTTTGCTGTATGTTTTTGCGAAATTATTCTTTTGGCAGTTGGGAAGTTCTTTCTTAGCATTCTTCATAGTTTCGTATGCCATAAATTTGCTCTCCAGGAAGTATAGAAATTCGCTCAGCGGTTGTAGCTCCCGATGGTCATGTAGCTCTTTAATAAAATCTGTATAAGTTGTGGTGTCAAATTTTTGCGACATCAAATGGACGATAATTGGGTCCCAAGTTGTAGTATCCATGCCGATGTTTGCCAGGCCATTCATACATTCGGTAATGACGTCATGCATCTTCTTAAGGTTTTGGTTGTCAGGTTGTTGAATTACTGGCAGGTTGAGCATAGTGTTCATAAAAGATGTGAACTGGAGACGTCGATTGTCATAGCGCTGAGTTAGTATATCCCAGCATGACTGATAGTTATCGGCACTGATGCTAAGATGTTGCACCAACCGTTCCGCCTCGCCACGTAACCTTGTCTTGAGATGCTGCATCTTCTGTGCCTTGTTAATCATTGGATTGTTGTGGATCGCTTCAGTAAAAAGGTCCTTGAATGAAATCCATTGAATATAACTGCCAGAAAATTCGGGAACATCCATCTTTGGTGCTGATTTTTCGTAGTGAGATGTCGACCATATCTTTGAATTGAGAAAGCGGCGTATTTCGTCATATTTACCTTCCATTGCGAGAAACATATTGTAGTACCTTAAATTGGAGCCCTTAAGTAATGATTCCAATTCCCAGTGCTGTTTGTCAACGATATCCCACTTAGATTTGAGTATCGACACATAATCTTCTAACTCCCATCTCTCAGTAATAGTGTGAACGTCGATTTTTGACATGACGCGGTCGAGTGCTTTGAAGTTACACTGTTGTTTTTCTAGGAGTGCTGTTACCGATTGATCAGTACTCTCATCTAGCATATCCGACATATCGAATAGTAAAGTTTTTTGTCCACGTATTTTTTGCAGTAAGCCTTCCATGTTGTCCTTGGTAGACTGATATAGGTCTTTGAGATTACCAAATACATCTTCTGAGAAGTAGTTGATGTTCTTGTCTTCTATAGTTTCTAAAAGTTCAGCATGACGCGTCTGGAAGTCTTTCCACTGCGCCTCCAGAGATTCCAGACGTTTCACCAGGTAAGTTTCGTCCTTCCTGTCTTGGCTATCCTTTTTGTAGTTGGTACACAGAGTTTTGATGTTTTTGAAACACTCCTGTTGTAGTTTCAGCATTGTAGTAGTGTTTTTGTAGTAGTTGTTCGTAGGAAGTAAGTAAGTTCTTCTAGCTCAAGGGTCCGGCACGTAGTTGTCGGTGACAGACGTAGAGCTGGTCGTTGGTTCGGCTCGGGAATCTCACACCTTTATATTACGTTATGTGCGACTTCTCAACTTAACCGGTGAGACCCGCTTCTGGGAGGCCGGCTAAGCCGATTCGCTAACGCAATATAGGCTAATAAGACTCACCGAGTCGTTTCTCGAAGGACCAAAATGTACAGGGTTTCGCTTAGTTGACCACGAAGCACCGTACAGGAATAGTAGTTGTAGTTGGTTGAGAACGCCGTAGAGAAAGACCGCCGTAGTAAAAGTTATATATTTAGTTAAAATAAAGTTAAAGGTTACAAGTAGTTATGTTGGCAGATCTTTCCTTGAGTAGTGTCTGGTGTGACAGTTAATGACGTTCTGAGTATGAATATAAATTTAGTAAGAATGTAAAAATATACAAGTCATCTGCGCTCGCGCTAAAACTAGGTTGCAGCGTGGGCAAAAATGGATGTACGATGGCTTGCCCGTACAACAAAAACTGTTTACATATCTACGGGAAGGCAAATGCATCTTTCAATATTAATAATGTTGATTACACCAGTTCAGTGATTCAGAAAATATTGTACTTTATATGTTTTGGTATAGAGTCCTTGCAGTACAATCTATTATCAACTTTATCCCATTAATTTTATGAGCTATTACTGCAGGAACAAGAGGAGTTGAACGTTTCTTTTTACTTATTTATAGGCTATAGATGTTAGAAGACAAGATAGATTTTCCTTAACTAAAAAACACAGCTCCTTGGCACTCTGCTTAAAACCCCGGTGACTCAAAATGAATTTGTTGTCCTTAACCCTTCTTTGTGTAAGGGTTTGTGCTCGTCTGTTGCCATGATGGCAATGATTTGTATTTTTTTTTCACAAAAAACCGAAGCTAACAGATCCGAAGTCAATTTATATATATATATGGTATAGGGAAATAGTTTAACGATAGCGTCGGTAGCTTAGTGGTAAAGGAGTCGACCTTACGATCGAGAGGTCCCGGGTTCCAATTCTATTTTCGACCTCGAATTCGAATCCGAATCCGAATCCGAACCCGAACCCGAATCAACATTCAAATTCAAATCGAAATCGAAATGCACAAATCCAAATTCAAAAACTCAGACTTAAAATATTACGTTTGTATGATCATAGGCTATTTGACTATTTTTTTTTATTTTCGAAAAATGACCACTATCTTATAATATAATGAACTGTGAAAGTAAAATGTTCGTACGACAAATAGTTTTCAAGATATTTGCTAGAAAAACTCAATTTGTCGCCCGAAAACGCTCCATACAAAATCGTACGAAACTGTGAATTATACAAAATATTACAGAAAAATAGTATAAGTGACAACCCTGACAAAACTGCAAAAGGCGGCATTTCCGCAAACATCAAACGCGATGAACTACTGTAAGATCACTCGTTATACTGTGACGCGAGACGAACGAACGCAACTTGCGTACATTCGCCTCACGGCCATAGACTGTCTGACAGCAGGCAGTCAGCCGGGTCAGTCAGTCTATCGATCGACGTCTCGTATCAGCATTTTTTACGTAATAACCTTAAACTGTATACTGCCTGATAAGCAGTCAGGTTTTAGAAGAGGGCAGGGAACAGCCATGGCCTTGTATGATGTAGTTGGCAACATTTTGGAAGCAAGAGATCACGGAGAGGGAACAGCTCTAGTCCTACTGGACTACTCCCGAGCTTTTGATACCCTGGATATTCTAACTGCTATTGTCCAAGTTGTTGTACTGTGAGTTCTCACCAGATACAGTAAAGTGGTTTGATAGTTACCTCACAAACAGGTCCCAACATGTGGAAATCCAGAGGGATGACGTCACAATAATATCATCATCCCTCCTCAAGGTGACTAGAGGGGTGCCGCAGGGGTAAATCCTGGGCCCACTTTTGTTCATACTGTATACTACAGATATCACAAGCTCCTTTCGGCACTGTCGTTACCACATGTATGCAGATGACATACAATTATACTTGTCTTTCAAGCCTGGTGACACGCTATCTGCCGTATCCTACTATCCTACTAATATTATAAATGTGAAAGTTTGTGAGAATGGATGTGTGGATGTTTGTTACTCTTTCACGCATAAACGGCTGGACCGATTTGGTTGAAATTTGGTATGTATATAGGTTATTCCCTGGATTAACATATAGGCTACTTTTTATCCCGGTCAACAGGGATGAAAGCGTTTAAGTAACGATAATTCTTGACTATATATTATCACGCTACTATTCAAGGGAACGGAGCAGTGATCATTAATGACAATAAATTCGGCCGGCATCGGCATATACGCAGAAGTGACAGTGTGGTTATTTCTGTTCCTGTTTATATAACTATATTAAATGACGAAAAAAATTGGCGGTAGGAAGTTCGCCGGGACAGCTAGTCTAAAATAAATGAAGACCTGGAAAGGTTGATACACTGGTCAAAAGAACACTCACTCATTTTGAACCCTATAAAACAAAATTCATGATACTGGGTAGCGAGAAACAAATCCAGTCCATCTTGCATCATGACCCATCTATAGTTATGGACGATCAGAGGGTTGAGAGGGTGGAGGAGGCTGCTAACCTTGGTCTCGTAATAGACCCACAGCTTCGATTTGAGGGACACATAGGGCTGATACCCATCGCAGCGTATGCTGAGTGTCCATCCTTTGGGAATATAGTGCACTTAGTTTATTAACTTTGTTATAATGGTTTAAGTGAGGCAGAGAAAGAAAAAAATCACATGCTAATATTTGCCACGTACCTTTAACATATGCATGACACGTCGTGACCCGTGACGTATGGCTGACAGCCTGAGTGACACTGACATTTAGATTAACTTGTCAGACTTCTGGTCAGCATACGTCCCCTAGTCCTTTTAGTCTTTTTCTTTCTCTGTCTTAAATATTTTTTTGTGTATTTTGTGTACTGCTTCTCAATAAATGAGTTTTCTTTCTTTATTTCTAAAGTGTTAATTGAATTGTTGTTAACAAAGGTTAATAAGGTCGAAAGTCGCTAGCATTGTTCTTTGTAGTTTTCACCGGCAAGGGATCGTATGGCGGGAAACTACCGCGATTTCTAACTGATCGTGTGTGGTGTGTGGACGCTATCGGCATACGATCGGAAACTGCAGTCGGCTTATTCGTGAGAGAGCTCTTTTGAAGAAGGTGAGCCTATTGCTGTCAAGTGGGCACCTGTCATGGACATTTGTATCCATTAGTCGCATTCTACGACATTACACGCATAATAATATTTGGGGTGAGATTAAGATAAACTGCGATTAAAGATTTAAAGATAATATATTTCAGTAATACAACTGGGATAACAACTAAAACTAATGAGGTGAAAGGGATGAGATTGAGTCGCGCCCGATATGTTATCCGCAAGCGTACTGACTGTTTTACTTAGGTAATACATAAAATATACAATGTATATCGCGCGGTGTCGCAATTTCGCTGACATGATTATTTGTTCGGTGATTGACCCTAACAGATGCGTTGGCCCGTTTCTAATTCATCGGGAATCAGCACGGAATTTCAAGTTTTTTTTAATAATTCCAGTGCGTTGCTGGGCGCGCTGGACGCGTGCCCGGCGGGCGCCGTGGTGCGGCTGGGCGTGGAGCGCGCCTACATGGCGCAGCTGCTGCGCGTGCAGCGCGCGCGCGGGGCCGCCGCCGGACACGCCTTCGCCGCCGCGCTGCGCCTGCAGCCGCCGCACTACCCGCCCGGTCAGTACCCGCTTCTACTCACCTCTAGCCACGAGATGTTCCAGCAATACAACTGGGCGTGGAGCGCGCCTACATGGCACAGCTGCTGTGCGTGCAGCAAAATCGGATGTGTCTCGATAGCCTAGTTAGTCAAGGCATTCCCCCTGTAAGAGAAAGATCCCGAATTCAAGTCCCGCCCAAGAAAATTCATTTTTCTCTATATATTCCATTAACTTAGAATGTCTGTTTATTAGTACACTTACAAAAATATAATACTGGACCCAACATACTACCCTGTGAAACTCCATAATTTACCAAGATGATCTTAGCTGTGTTATTCTACTAAAAAGAACATATTACATACTCAGAAAACTGACTTCAAAAAAGAACTGCAGATATAATTCCCAGGCTCTTCTCTTTTCCTATTTCTTTACTAAGATTTACATAGAAACAGTATCAAAGGCCTTCACTAAGTCTAAGAAAACTATAGATACTTTATTCCTTTTGTAACCTATGATGCCACCGTTATCAAAAAAGTCGTATTGTTATTATATTACGTATGCTCTGAAATAAAACCAGTTTTTCAGATTTTATCGCGATATATTTGTTATTATTTACTTTTAAACCGACGTTTCGGCCGCTTTTCAGCAGCCATGATCGCGGTGTGACTCGTGATGGTAGTTGTCACATAGTTTGAAGTGTAAGTTATCTCAAAATACCATGGTGAATTATTGGTGTTCCTATTTACGCAGAATGAGCTCACTGTATCGTTGACATTCGCGTAAACTTTAGAAAATATCAGGTGTGCTTTGTCTCATCATTCCGATGTTAAACGATCAAATGCTAACGGTACTTTAACAATATCGTTAACAGATGACACGCTATTCGCGGAGGAAGAGAAACCTCTAGAAGAAGACGACGACTGGGGCAGTGCCCCAACGCCCTTGCCGCTACAGATCGACTCAGTGCCCGTACTGCTGTCCACGGCACTGGCAGGCGCTAACACTTACCAGGGGGATGTTGATATGGCGTTTACGCAACTTATATCTGTAAGTAACCTTTTATGGCAGGCAGGAACGTACTAGGTCTTTCATATCATATTATCCAGTACCTATGACACACGCGTGATACCCTAGGTCCTGCGACTCACAGGAACATATTCTCAGGAGCATAATTACCTGCCTGCAAAATTTCAGCCAAATCCAGTTGTTTTTGTGTAATTGGATAACGCACTGATTTTTGTATTACAAAATCAAACGCTATTAAGGAAACTATTTTAAACATATTAAACAATTCGCTTCTATCAAGTACAGCCAGCATCAAAAGTTGATAACCATAATCAGATGTCAAAGCTAAATATTGCGACAGTTTCATAGTGATGACCACAAAATTGCTTTGACGTTCAAAATGGCGCTAAAATGAAAATCATTCATTCATCATTCATTACAGCAGTAATCAGGATAAAACGTTTCTTTACTGATCATACAAGACCTGATTTCATACAGGCGTTCAAAATTGACTTATTTTTGACAAAGACTTCTAGAAACCTTGGAATGAAGGTATGTCTTTTATCAGCTAGTGACGTCATCGCGTACCGGCGGCAACACGAGCTACCTGCAGAGCTGCGTGTTGTGGTTGCAGCAGCTAGCAGCAGCAGCCGGCGCGCCCGCACTGCTGCGGCAGCCTGCACGCGCCGCCATACTGCTGCGGGCATTGCTGCCCTTCAAGGGACCAGAGCTGTCCGCCGTAAGTACAACGTCACCTTATTCTATGTATGATTTGAGATCGACATGGTCATTAACATTAATAGTATAACACTCACCGGGATATTTACCATGTTCAATATTTTTATTTGGTAACCGATATTTCGGCGTTGTCTCAAGCGCCATGATCACGGTGTAATCAGGTGATCGCCTAGTCTTTTAGATAATTTTGAAATATAGTTTGTCAACGCAATTTGTTGTTAAGAACTTTTTCTTTTGTAAGTTATTGTTGCGTACCATGTTGCACAACGTTGCACAGCAACGTGAAACAATGTTGTCTGTCCACACATGATCAATCGTCGAACAAACAATAAACCGCGAGTCAGCTGTATATCGTGTGTGTTGCGGCGCAACGTTACCGAACCACTAAGCAACACGTTGCACGTCAAATGTCGTGTTGTGGACACAAGGCACAAGGCCTATTGCTTAACTGACATGTTCCCTTCTCCAAATAAATACACTATTGATATTATTAAAAATTAACTATTATGCGTTCCGATTGACGTCCGAAGTCCATTATGAGAGTACGTCACTTCCTTCACCTTGCTTGGTCGCTAAAAGTAGTTCACTTCCGTTTCCTTGCTGCGCTTTTAGCGCCACCTATAGTCTCCGCTAAACAACTAAGCTCCTTACCAAAGCAAGCCGCCATCTTAGTCATTGTTGCGTCGTTTTTCGAACCGAGCACATGGTCGTTACGAAAAATTCAATATTTTAAAATCATTTAAATTAATTTTAATTAACTTTCGAGATTTAAGTAGAAAGTAACTTCAAACAGTGTAGTTTGTTTTCCGTTACCTTTTAAGTGTTTGAAAAATGAGTGATAAAGAGGTTATACCTCCTAGTGAAAAAACTTTTCGAAGTGACGGTAGTTTATCTGATTGTTCGTCGGATCGAGAAGAACCACCAAGGAAACGACAAAAGCGTTCCAGTTCGCGGGACCTGGACGAAAGGTTTGACTTATTGTCACAGCAATTAGTAAGTCAATTGAACAGTTTTTTAGCTACCTCATTTTCAAACGTGCAAATACCTGTATCTAATATCATGCCACATACATCGAATATGTTGAATAGCTCACCTCCAATAGCAGTGAACAATTTCTAAGTCCACCTAAATTAGATGCGGGTAGTATCGTAGATTTAAACGTTTCGATTGAAAGGCCAACCGTATCGAAGGCAAAGCAAACACGGGTTGACAAAATTAAGTATATGCAAAGATTTGACTCGTCTGAATGGAACGCAGTTCGATACACAGAGGTTCAGAAGAAGTATGTAGCCTTTCCGGCGTTTACCGAACTATGAGTAAACGAGGAGCTACGTCGTCTCGAGGATCCCTTTACTCCTTTACGTTGGTTTCAAATGGAGCGTAGTTTTGCAGCGCTATCCAACGCGTTCTTGGCTCAAAATGAAGCTGTAAATTCAGCGTTACAATCTCTTGTTGATTGGCCTGCCACTGCTGACAGTTCAGTTAATGCATTAACTATTTACGAAAAGCTAAACCAGTTATTTGGTAAAGACTGAATACAAAACTGTATCGCACGATATACTTCAGATGGTGTGCGGGAAACGAGCCGAAGTGTTAGAATTGCGCCGTAAAGATATCATTAAAAAATTAAAAGATAAATATATGAAAGAAGATTTAGCTAAAATACCTCCTTCTTGCGAATACATGTTTGAACCCGGTCAGTAAGCGATATATTTACAGAAAATTGGTAGGGTAGATAAATTACAAAAGCAAACCCAATCTTCTACCCGCACCCGGGCAAAATCCCCCGAACCCTCGACTTCTTTTGCTAACGCCAGGCCATTTCGTAGCCGCCCCAATAGCTATAAAAAAAAAAACAAGCCGAAAGCAAAGATTCCGAGCGAATCAATTCCAATAACTTATCAGCTAAAAATAAGGGGGGGGGGGGATATAAAACAGAGGGTAGAAGAGCGGGAAATAAAAATAAATGACTGTACAGGGTTTTCAGCCGGCTGTCTAAGACGCTTTCAAAACACTTGGGCTCTTTTCAATCCACCCAGATCAATTTGGAAATTAATAACAGGTCTCAGAATACCATTCAACAAGACTCCGCCATTGGTTCTTCCGACTCTAGATATTTTAACGAAGTATCAAACTCCAACATCGCAATTAATGTCAACCGAAATTCAAAATCTAATTCAATTAAAAGTCTTGGAGCCGGCGCCCCTGACACCATCTTTTATATCCCCTCTATTTATAATTCCAAAATCCAACGGAAAAAAAAAAAAAACATTTTCAATCTCAAAGCACTGAATCGGTATATGGAGCCGAAGCACTTTCATCTCTTCCATCATCATCAAGTGCCCAATTTTCTACAACAAGGAGATTGTATGGTGAAGTTAGACCTAAGCCAGGCTTATTATCACCTGCCTGTAAGGAAGCAACACAGAAGGTTCCTCCGAATCAGTTATCAAGGTCAACTGCTTCAGATGACGTGTCTGCCGTTCGGGCTAGCTGCAGCACCTCGAATTTTTGCTTCTGTAACAAACTGGACTGCAGAAATACTTCGCAAGAAAGGACTAAGGTTAGTGGTTTACTTGGACGATTATTTTATAGTACATCAGGACCGAAATACACTAACAACTCAAGTAGAAATCGCAATACAGTTTCTAACCAGCTTGGGTTTCTGGGTCAATATGGAGAAGTCGGTAACTACACCAACGAAGTTAATCGAATTTCTAGGAATGGAATGGGACACCAAATCCAATACGAAGTCCCTACCTTCCGACAAGATACAACGAGTTCAGCAGATGTTGCGAGTACGACTCGCGACCGGCAGTTGGAACCTAAAACAGGCGCAACGCCTTATAGGTCATCTCAACTTTGCAACCTTCATCACCCACCGGGGAAGGTTGCATTGCCGTTTACTACAATGTCACAGCAACAAACTCAGGAACTGCCCCCGATCGCAGATTCGATATCCAGAAGAAGTACGTTCAGAACTGAACTGGTGGCTGGAGAATATCAGTCGGAAATCAACGATCCATCCCCAAAGAACGCCCACGACGAATCACGTCATCACAGACGCGTCGGACATTTAATGGGGGGCTCTGGTGAACAACGAAATGATAACGGGCCAATGGGAAGAACATCAGACTAAGTGGCATTGCAATCTAAAAGAGATGTTTGCTGTAATAGCCGCTATATCAGCCAAAGCAATGCATCTCCAGAATTCGTCAGTGATTCTTCAGAGCGACAACAAAACGGTCGTAGCTTATATGAAGAACGAAGGCGGAACACGATCGCATCTTCTGCTAAACTTGACCCAACAGTTGCTGAGCCTGGCGGATCGTCTCAACATTGTGCTTTGCCCTCACCCCCTACCAGGGCTGTACAACACAGAGGTCGATCATCTATCAAGGAATCGTGCCGCCGCCGAGTGGCACCTAATAGATGTAGAAACATCAAGGCTGTTCAGCATGTGGGGCATACCAGACTTAGACCTGTTCGCATCGCAGACAGCACATGTCGTAGCAAACTATGTTACGCTAGACTTGTTAGACTCGAACGCCTACTTTCACGACGCGTTCAGCAGATCCTGGCATTACCGACTTGCATGGCTATTCCCGCCACCCAGCCTAATACCCAGGGTACTACATCATCTAATTTCAGCTTCCGGCCGGTACATCTTAATAGCACCCAAGTGGAAGAAGTCCTTTTGGAGGCCAGACCTGAAGAGCCGTGCTCTGAAGCGTCCCGTGAAGCTCTGAGATCTGGACAAGACGCTGGGGGACACGGTAACAATGCTGCCACCCGCGCAAGTCAGCAAGCTACACCTGGAAGCTTGGCTCATTTCGGGTGGGATGCCCTGACAGGTGCGTGGACGCAGCAGGAGACGTAGCTAGGTACCTCAGTTATTTTTAACGGATCGTCTCTCTTACAGAACAATTCTCGTTCATAAATCGGTTATTTATTGCCACCATTTGCGACACAATATCTGATATTAAAATTTCATCTAATCCTATTGTAAAACATATACTGAAAGCTATTTCCTTAGCAAAACCCGTGCCTCCTAAATTACCGATTTGGGACGCCAGGATTTTGATTAGTTCGTTAAAAAATGAGAAGATAGATTTGAATAGTTTATATCAAGTATCCAGACACACCGCCGCTATTTTATTATTATCTTCTGGCCGTAGAGTACACGATCTTATTCTTTTGCACACTGATAGGCAACATTTTATAGATAACACCGATTCTATTACCTTGCATCCCGTTTTCGGGTCGAAAACTGACTCGTCCTCATATCAACAATCCAGTTGGACATTTATATCCGCTCCTGACAAAGGTATCGATGCAGTATATTGGTTACGCACTCTTTTAAATATAACGCAGGGAACTTGGGGCAATATTACTAAATTGTTTTAGCAACTAAAGGCCCTACGAGACCAGCTACTGCAGCGATCATCGGGGGTTGGATCAAGCGTCCTTTGGCTGATGCCGGTATTCATGCATTAGCTGGAAGTTGTAGATCAGCGGTTTCATCCTTAAATTGGGTAGAAAATTATCATATAAACGATATTCTAGATAAAGCTAATTGGCAACTAGAAGGTACTTTTAGAAAGTTTTACCTGAAAGAAATCAATAATGTAAACAGGGAAATAATGTCGGAAAAATCTCTTTCACAATATTTTCAGCCTAATAATGAATGTTAATTGTCTAATAAATTAATTATTACGCACTTTAAGCAATGTGCATATAAGTTTATAATCATTCATAAATATTCAATCACATTGTTGCGTTTTAATTGGACTCTTACTATATTACCAAAAAATACAAGCCACCAGGAGATAACAAACACTCTCTCATAATGGACTTCGGACGTCAATCGGAACGCATAATATAAAAATTTTACCTTCAAATAAAATTTGTATTATGCTTCCATAGACGTCCGAAGTCCCAGTAATTTCTTCCTGGTGCTAGGCCATTATGAGCCGAACAATGACTAAGATGGCGGCTTGCTTTGGTAAGGAGCTTAGTTGTTTAGCGGAGACTATAGGTGGCGCTAAAAGCGCAGCAAGGAAACTGAAGTGAACTACTTTTAGCGACCAAGCAAGGTGAAGGAAGTGACGTACTCTCATAATGGACTTCGGACGTCTATGGAAGCATAATACAAATTTTATTTGAAGGTAAAATTTTTATATTAAGAGGGTTGAATAGGTGATAAACTTTTGTTTTGAAAGTTCGTCATTAAGTCACTATCAAATATGGAATACAAAATTTTCCCGGATGGGTCAGCTAGTAGTATGAATATAGATGTAATGACCCCCCCCCCTCCCCCCTCTGCCCACAGATAGCGGAGGCTCTCCTGCAGCAGTGCAAGTTGCTGTCGGGCCCGGTGGTGGACATGCTGCGCGCGCTGGCGCCCGGCGCCGCGGTCAAGCGCGAGCCGCACGCGCCGGCGCTTAACGACAAACATAGCGTTATCTCAGGTACGTACAGATGACACCTTGGTGACTGAAAAACTTACCCCATATTAACTAGGACCAGAAGAACTAGGACCAATACCTATGTGACATTAATCAATAGGCTATTTGACTAATTTTTATTTAATATCGAAAAATGACCACTGTCTTATAATATAATGAACTGTAAAAGCAAAATTTTCGTGCGACAAATAGTTTTCAAGATATTTGATTTTGAAAAATTCAATTTGTTGCGCCGCCCGAAAACGCTTTATACAAAATCCCACGAAATTGTGACGTCACGCTTCGGTAGCGCCTAGTGCAAATGTATGGAGTGCAAGAGAATATCGCATTTATCTCGGTCTACGTTGCGTTTACACGTATATAGTTCATAATAAAAGTTATTTAAAATTTAATAAGGAATCTAAAAAGTTATATATTTGAATTGAATTAGATTGTTTATATTTTGACTTTTTTTGGGAATTTCAAGTAATGAAAAATCATAGTTTCAGTTTAGATATGCAATATTTTATTTTGCAAGGCATATTTTTTCAGAACAAGCTATCATATTATGCAGTATTGGGAAGAATCGACGACTTAGTCAAATAGCCCATTAGTATATAACTAACTTTGCATACAGAGAATCTGCGAAACATGTCGGACTTTGATTGATTAAATTAACACCATTGTAACATACCGTGTTTCGAGCAATAAATAATTTCTTTCTTTCTTTCTTTCTGGGCTTCTTGAGGTTCCGTACATCAAAAGGAAAAAAGCGTTTTCTTTAAAAGAATATTAGCAACCGAAATTACTAATATTCCCACTAACCCCTCCAACTAAGCTAAATAGCTTGTGCTAGGAGTGTGTTCAAGTCGTTAGTGTAATGGTCAGAATCGAACTCGGGACCTCTCGATCGTAAGGCCGACTCCTTAACCACTAAGCTACCGACGCTTCAACCCTTATAGAATCACTTCATTGTCCTTCAAGACCTATTTCTCAGGAATACGTGGCGGCATGTAATTAAAATTCATACCACATGCACAGAACTATAACGTCTTGAATCTGTGCAAATTTCAAACTTCTCAATTACCGCAATAAAAATAAATCCAATTTTGTACCACTTTCCATCAGGTGGGCCGTGTGCTTGTCTGCCACCTAAGTGGTATAAAAAAACCCCCTCAGTCCGCTAGTCTGAATCGCACTTGATCGGCCTTTTTTCCTTGGATAGGATTTCCAATCTAACTTTCGAATGCTCTCACTGGTTGAATTTCGATATTTTCTATGCAGCGACTGCCATTTGACATCCACAACCTTCCATCCTTCCTTCCTTCATTTATTCCTTCTTCCTACATTCCAGAGTCCTTTAAGCGGGTCGTGCGAAGGCATCTGATGAGACAATCAAGCTGAATGCCATCACTGTTAACATGGTACATGTTTACGATTATGACCCTCTTTCCGAGACTTTGCCTTTAGCTTACCATCAGGCGAAGTGAACTCAAATTGACGTGCCCATTATAAAAAAAAACAACCAATTGGCGATACGGAAGTTCAGTAGTTAAACTACTTGCTATTTTTTTAGGGCTCCAACTACCCATTCGTTGACCTACAAGGACAAATAATACTAAATTTAACATCATATACTCTGCAGCTCTAGAATCAGCCACTCCAGGTACCCTGGAATCTATAGGGAACCGCATCATAGCGACACAGGACACGAGGGTCGTAGTAGACGTGATCACTCATATACTTGAGAATAATCAAGAAGGAATCTATGAGTCTAAGGTAAGTAATAAACTTACGCTAATGTGGTATAATCTTCCTGCTAACTTTATTTGTTCAATAATGAATAATTGTTCAGATTAGAGTGTGAATTATCTTATCCATACTAATATTATAAATGTGAAAGTAACTCTGTCTGTCTGTCTGTATGTTACACGTTCACGCCTAAACCTCTGAACCAATTTTGATGAACAGGGGTAGATTAGACCATGAGAAAGGACATACGCTATGTTTGGTCGCGATAACCGACATCCACGCGGGCGGTGCCGCCGGCAAAAGCTAGTAACATAATAAATGTGAAAGTAACTCTGTCTGTCTGTCTGTATGTTACACTTTCACGCCTGAAAGGGAAAGGTCGTGGGTTCAAGTCCCATTTGGGCGCTTCATTTTTCCCAATGTATTTCGAATTTAAAAGTTAGCATAATAAATGTTATAAAAAATTTATTCAAATTGGTAATAATATTATGAAAAGCTTGTATACCATTATTACTATTACCATCATATTATTGTATTTTAGACAGATGAAAGTAGTGATTGCATGAAAATTTAAAATATCGACAAAGTTAAAAACCTCGATAAAAAAAATCGATATTATGAAAATATTATGATAAATGTTATAAATGATTTTATGTTGAACTATAATCTGTTATCTTTCTAAACATAATAATAAAGTAGTACTTAAATATTTCGTGTCTGTACAGTTTACAAATGTAATAGAAAACGATTGTGGGCCATAACGCATACGCTAATCTCCAAAACAAAACAACTGACTTCTAGAAGAATATTCCAACATGCTGCACTGCAATTCACTAAGCGAGCACAACGATGCGAGTCGCAACGTTGTGCTCGATAGAGATTGTCATTGGTCGGATTGTATCGCGTCACTGGAGATCGACCAATGACAGTCTCTATCGAGCACAACGTTGCGACTCGCATCGTTGTGCTCGCTTAGTGAATTGCACAGCTGATTTCCTGGTATTTGTTGAAGAGTTCCGTGGCCTGTCTCTGAAATCCATCATCAGATCTTTATAAAATTTAAATGGGACCATTTTGGAATAAACCTCTTACAAACAAAAAAAGAATTTTGATAATCCGTCTACAAATGACAGAGTTACAAAAAACATTTTTCCCTAAAAATCATACAAATATAAATAATTATAAACATCCGAATTGTTGTTTAGAAATCGGTTAAAAATCGCCAGTTATGTAATATTTAAAAAAAAATATTTTCTGTAGTCGATATCGATTGTGACAATTTCAAGTTATTATAATAAAAACACTGTCGATTGACTAACTACATCCCTAAAATTGCTTTCTGGCTGACGTGACGATGTCAATGAAAAATGACGTATTGGCGCCTAATTTTTGTTAGGATTTTCAGGTGTTGACGCTAGAACAAAGTTATACCGACAACTGTCAGTGAGCTGTCTAAAATACAATAATATAATGGACGGAGTATAAGAGTAATTCTTTTCACAAATGACTAATTAGCCTAGTGATATGGGTAATGGACTGCTGAGACGAGGTCTCGGGTTCGATCCCAGGTTACAGGCACACACCAATGACTTTTCGATGCTTTTCGAAGTTATGTGTGTATTTATCGCAGGTTTATAAGTGCCCGGTTGATGGCAATAGGCTCGCCACCTATTATTACATTGGGACCTAAACATAAACTGGCGAAATGTGGGTGCTAGCACCTCTGCCTACCCCTTCGGGGAATACAGGCGTGAGTTTATGTTATGTATGTTATGTTTGTGAATGAAATGTGTATTATAAACTATAGGTGAAAGACGAAGATGGAAATTCAGGTCCGGTGCACGTGTTCTCGACCGGCGGCCTTGGCTGTGGTCTGCTGCTGGACTGGATGTCGGAGCTGCAGCCTGAAGACCTGGGGCCCAGTGACCAGCGGCAGAGACAGGTAACAATATACTTTTGAAAGTACTGACTTATACGAAGACCTGTGGAGTGTTTGAATTAGTCTGGGCCACTTTCCAATCATTATTTCTGTTTGGCCTATGCGCGTGCCTCCATTCTGCTTCTATAGTAGAATGAGGTACGAACGCTAAGAAAATAACTTTAGTATATCTAAAAAACTAATAGATGGCATTAGAAATCTCATTTTAAGAAATAAAAAAGTTAAAATGTTTATTTCCCCATTTAGAATCACGTAAATTATTTTAGAACCTTAAAACATTACCTAAGCATTTAACCATATAAAATTCGTTGGTAATATAATAAATAAAGATTTCGTGACAAAAGTAATAATTTAGGAAACCGCCATCTAGCGATCTCTATCTAGTAACTTCCATCCGTCCATGTTCTTTATAATTATTCAAATTACTGCAGAGTCAATATAAATTAGGAAATTCATGGTTTTATTCAGTCATATTCAATAATGTGTTTAGTGTATTTTTATTGTTGACAAGTTACGTTTTTAATAGTAAAAATTTGAAAAGTTTGCCAAACCATTGTCGCCATCTAGTAACAACGCTTGGAAATAAAAGCTGCCTGCCTGCTTTTGGAAGTTACGAGTGTAACCGTTTTTTGTTCTTGAATGTGCATCTGTATAGAACTATATTACATTATCTGTGATAGTAGTGTCTGCATTTGATTTCATAACCTAAAGAGAAAAACCTCCGTCAGAGATTTGAGTTGATGGGCTTTCATGGAAATATCTGCTGTTGGACTTCTTAACTTAGATGAAAGTCAGTGAAAGAGCTTCGTTCATTTTATCAGCAGGTGTACCGATTGGCAGGTAAGGTTGGCTTAACCCCAAGGGGGTATTCCCTATACTATACACCCAGAAAACTTGTTCACTTTGGGATGACTATGACCATTGATCATACCATGATCATATACCAGAGGTTGTCTCTACCTTGGCAATCGAGAATGTTTCTAGGTCTGCAATATTACTTGAAAATGTAGAAAAATGTGAACATTAAGAATATAGCCTATAACCTTCCTTGATAAACGGTCTATTCAAAACAAAAAGCATTTTTGAAATTAGACCAGTAGTTAGTGAGATTTCTGGTGAAACGTAAGACAGCGCCAACTAAAGCGACTGGGCTCTATAACATGACGTCACACGCATCTAGCGCGAGCCGGTCACCGAGCGGCCACTTAAAGAGATACTATGTCACTATATTTTGGAGACTAGTTGATATTATATCGAAATAATTCTTTCACATGCAGAATATACTGAGCTAAAATACAAAATTAGTGAACATTCTTCATTAATGACATAACCAGAGCATCCGAGAAGATTTCCCCACTATAAAAAGGGGTGTTCAGCTTTAGTATGAGCTAAATACACTTGTTATTGAGAACGATTTTGCTGGTATAGATGCGGCTGATGTTCATGTCGGGCAGCGCCACCTGGCGGCCGCTGCTGGTGACGCTGCTGGCGCACCGCGCGTCCTGGCGCACGCTGCACCACTGCCTCACCACGCTACTGCAGCCGGAACGGGAGCGCGGCAGGTACTAATTCCATTTACTGACATAAGGAACGTTTACCAAACCTAGGAGGATAAGTAGAACGCATTAGATTTTCTTGCGACTTATACAGGCCCTTCGATTGTGTTGACCATGAGACAATACTTAGAATAATGATTATCACAGAATGCGCGAGCATATTTCATATTATATATATACTTCATACTATATTTAGCAAGTCATAATATTAAGAAGATTGGTTTTTGCCCGCATACCTTCAGTGGGATCTGTAGTCTCGATGGGTGTTCCTCAGGGTTCTATACTGGGACCATTTTTTTTTACTGATAATCTTAGGGCTAGTTTCAGTGCCATAAGCAGTGCTATCGGTAGCTTAATGAACAACCTTAGGTATGGCTCATATAAAAGAAGAAAAAGATGTATATTTTTTCTTTTCTTTTTCATTTGAAGTGACTGGTCGGCAAGTGCAGTGCTGGACTTTGCAGAAACGATAGTAGAGAGCCCGCGCCTGTGGCAGGGGAGGGACAAGACCACGCCCAAGCACTACGTACCCGACGACACGCTGCGGCTCAGCCACCAACAGGTACTGACGATATTTCAGAGATTTTAATCGCTGAATTTAATTGAAAATGTATAACTACTTCCAATTGTAACTTCTATGAAACTCATGTTTATATACAGGGTGGAAGATTTCCAGAGGGACGGGAAGTACTCGAAATATTGGAAATAGAGAATTTTACTCAAAGGAAATATTCCTTTATTTTTAAAAAGTAGGCTTAGATTTCAGGGATTTCCTTTCATTAAATTTACCATGTTTGTTAGACAGATTTGATCCTTATGATTGCCACTATCGATTACATATACATAACATAAACTCACGCCTGTATTCCCCGAAGGGGTAGGCAAAGATGCAGCACCCATATTTTGCCAGTTTATATTTAGGTCTCAATGTAATAGGTGGCGAGCCTGCGATAAATACACACATAACTTCGAAAAGTCATTGGTGTGTGCCAAGGTAAACCTGGGATCGAACCCGAGACCTCGTCTCAGCAGTCCATTACCCATAGCCATAAAAATACAGGGTTTTGGGTTTTAGTCGGTTCGATTACCGGGTGTGTCAAGCGAGTTTTTGAAAATCTTTAAATGTAATTTTGTTTCTTTTTAAAAATAAAGGAATATTTCCTTTGAGTGTAATTCTCTATCTACAGTATTTCGAGTTCTTCCCCTCCAGGGGGGTTGAAAATCTTCCACTCTGTATATTTGATCCTTCTGTTAATATGATCCAAAACTATTTCTGACTTTTCCTCGCGTGTGTTTTACGGTGTCAAAAGCGGTAACCAGATCTAAAAATATGTTCGGTTTTATTTTTGATAAAAATCATGTTTTTGTGCCGCCTTTGATATGTAAGTAGCCAAGAAATTCGACATTTATCTCGTATTTGTACAGCTGTCTAAACTGGTGTGGTACGTGAGCGAGGAGGCGCGAATGGCGGAGAAGACGGGAGGCCTGGAGGCGGCGAGGCGGGCGGCCGACAGGCGCCTGGCGCTGCTGCTGCGGTGTGCGTGGGCACCGCACCAGCTGCTGGCCGTTGCTGCTGCGGCCGAGCAGCACCACCCACTGCTGTTGCTGCTGTTGTACATGAAGGTAGGCCCATGTCTATTGTAGAGGACCGGGAGTCTGCTTTAGAAAAAAAACCCACAGGAACCCCGGCGAGCGTTGGCAACCCATTTTGCATCAGGTGGAAAGGATAAGGTGTGTGGCGAAACCACATGTACCCAGCGCCATCTAAGGACATCAAGCTGAACTACCACGTTACTACGAATCCTGCATCGCGAAAGTGAAGTTCTCGCGCTGGTACAATATATATGTACATCATCCCAACGACAATCGTTGGTTGGCGGCCCGTCAGGCGTGATCACCTTGCCTGGTCGGTGGATCCTCCCTTTGTGTTGGAGGAACATCACATCTCGTTCCTCCACAGGTACAAACACTTTTATAAGGGCTGTCATGAAACATCCGAAACTTCGGATCTAATACAAACGAATGACGTAGCATTCAACCATGCGGGTACCATAAAGACACTTCAGTTTTCTTCCAGTAAGGTTTAAGTCGACTTGTAGTGTCATGTACTATTTCGGATCCGATTTAGGGATAAATGTGTTCCATGGAACTGATTGCCTGATACTTCGATCCGTAACTGCTGATGTTCATAGTAGACATACTTGTTTTTAAGGGTTCCGTACAGTCAGCGTCATAAATATCTCGACGACGAACTCTCAAAATGATTTTAAAACTCTCGTATTAAAAGCAAATCAAACTGTTTTAGTGATTTAAATGGTATTATTGTCCAAACTAAAGGTGTGTACCAAATATCAGAGCTATCAGTCAACTGGAAGGAGTTAAAAAAATGAAATTAAGATTTTTTGAGTACTTTGTACGTCAACACTTATACTTATACTACACTTATACTTATACTACACTTATACTTATACTTATACTACAACTTATAGGATGACTTCGATGTCCGTCTCTCTGTCTGTCTGTCCTTCTGTCTGTTAAGACCTTTTTTTTTAATGCGTGGATGTATCAAGTTGAAATTCTAACCACATACAGGTCTATAACGTCTTGAAGCTGTGCTGAAACCAAACTTCTAAGTCAACGCAATCAAAATATATTGTAACTAGCTTTTGCCCGCAGCTCCGCCCGCGTGGATATCGGTTATCGCGACCAAACATAACCTATGTCCTTCCTCGTGGTCTAATCTACCCCTATACCAAATTTCATCAAAATCCGTTCAGTGGTTTAGGCGTGAAAGCGTAACATACAGACAGACAGACAGACAGAGTTACTTTCGGATTTATAATATTAGTATGGATTAATGTAGCTTAAGTTATGGAACCTTCAGTGTGCGAGTCTCGACCCGCATTTGGTCGGCTTTTTTATAAACTTATTCATCATGTTTTATTATTTATTTATTTATTACACATCACAAATAACATAAAAAATAGTAAATGGTCGTGCAAAACTGTTTATACAGTTTGTCTGCAGGATCGGGTGATTCTCAACTTACATTTTTTTTGTACATCTGATTTAATCTAACCTAAGAAATTACTTTACAATTGTTGTAAATAAGTACTTTTTGATAAGTATTCCTTTTAAACTTACTTTTATTAGTATACTTGACTAACACTTAACGCACTCCCTTCCCCATCATCATCATCCACATAAAGACGTTAGTCCTGATTGCATCCGAGGTCACGTTGCCCTCGGTATTCAGGGTCCGCCTTCCGGCTCTTCCTCCCCCACTTCGCACGATCTTGGGCGTCCAAGGTAGTGAGATCGATTTCACGCATGTCACCCTTATTACACATATAACCAGCTGCTCCTCCATCCCAGGTGCCCAAGATCCTGCCGCTCCTGCTCCAGAGCGGGTCCCGGCACCGCCACGCCAGCCCGCTGCCGCTGGCCGAGGAGTTAACCAGCGCCGCCGCCCGCAGCACCAGCGCCACAGACCCCGTGTCGCACTCGCTGCTGATAGGCATCGCGGCGGCTCCACAATACCCCACTAACAAGGACATAGCTCACAAGTACGTGGATATTTTTTTCTGTAATGATTATTATTATTATTCATTTACATACATACATAACATAACATAAACTCACGCCTGTATTCCCTGAAGAGGTAGGCAGAGGTGCTAGCATCCACATTTAGCCAGTTTATGTTTAGGTCCCAATGTAATAGGTTGCGAGCCTATTGCCATTAACCGGGCACTTATAAACCTGCGATAAATACACACATAACTTCGAAAAGCATCGAAAAGTCATTAGTGTGTGCCATGGTAAACCTGGGATCGAACCCGAGACCTACACAGTACCCCCCTAACAAGGACATAGCTCACAAGTATGTGGTTTTTTTTATCGTGCGATAAATCCTCACGGAACCGGTGGAGGTGGTTATGTTGGACTCGAACCGACTAAAACGCACGCTGTCTTGAGTCCTTGGTTGCCGGAGGTGAGATTGCCGAAAGCATATCTCTCGCACCCCGGCAGATCCAGGACCATCTCTTTCGAGATGGTCCCCTTCGGGTTATGGGGACCATAGTGGCCCCATCTAACTCCGGCTACGGGGACCGCCGCGACCTGCTTCTGCTAGGGTGAACGCCACCAGTCACCCCCAACAAGTATGTGGATATTTTTTTATAGTGATTTTATTATGATAGCTAGCTTTATGACTGCCTCTGTGACGTGGCGACTGCCACGCAGGTGGCGCAGGTTCGATCCCCGCTCAGTGCAAATATTTGTATGCATGAATATGGCTATTTGCATTGGTCTGCGTGTTTCTATGGATAATATGTATTTACAAAAAAAAGTACAAAAGTATGTTTATCCGCGTTCTAGATTCCATAACACAAGCTATAAAAGCTTACCATGGGTCTAGATAGCGTTGGTGGAGCGCTTATGTATTTTCTTAATTATTTCCCACATAATTTAATTGTGTTTCAATTTGTAATTTAAGAAACCGCTTCTATGTATCGAATAATGTTTGAATATTGGCGCTCATTTGTTGACCACTTGGTGTTGGAGGAGGCCAATGAATGGCGCTGTGAATGGATCTGTTCGAACTATATTTTGAGAACGAAGTTTCTATGAGCGGGACTCTCAAGCTTCATTACGTTCAACCCGCTCATTTAGAATTAGTCACTAAAACGCCGCAGCATCGAAAGGTGCCTCTTTGACTCCGCTAACCCGCACCAAACGGAAGTTTGAGTAATTCAACTCCTCGTTTCTTTTTCTGTGTAATTCTATAAGTTCCTTTGGCCACATTCTCAAGTCAGTATAAGTGAAGTGTATCGGAAGAAAACGACTCACTCAAGAAAATAACCGACCGGTCGAAAATTACCTACCCACCAGCACGTGCCAGGAACCACGCCTGTCTGCAGCTGAATCCTCACGAGGTGGAACACAGGTCAGTGCCGATTCTCTTACGTTTTCGTTCATAGAAGCGGTCACATGTGTATTTTCTTTTCATTACAACCTAACTGCAGTGTCATAGGAGCTTATACGCTCTGTGTGCAAACACTACCACTTTGGTAGGACTATTTTACATGTCCTACCAGAATTTATGGTCCTTACGAGTCGGATAGGCCAGTAAATAACATATTCACGTAATTATTGGTGAATAATATTTCTTTCCTATTCATTTAATTAAAAGATTCACGTAATTTTGGTGAATTCTTTCCGCCATCTTAGTTTCATTACTTTCTTTCGCTAACAGATTTACGTAAATTATTTGGTAAATTCTGCATTTAAAACGCTAAATCTACGTAATAATTGGTAGATATTTATAATAGTTGGTGATTTACGTATTAATTGGTAAATAATCATCATTCTATTCGCATACGCGTAACTTTGTAGGTAGGTACCTATCTAGGTACGTAAGTACATAGTTACATTACTATTATTATACGCTCCGCCGTGCTACTTGCGCTATTATATAATAAGCCGTAGTACAATTTTCAATAAAAAGTAGGTATATCTAAACTGTTTGTGTTGAATTACTATTATATTATAGTAGGTACCTTACAGATAATCTTCTTGTTATATTTCAATAGGTAGGTCTTACCTATCGTTAATTTGCAAACATGTCGTCAGATCTCGAGACGAAGCTTATTCTGTTGAATCAAAAAAAGGAATTATTGTTTGCACGCATTAATCGTTGGTATAAATCGTCGAAATCAGTTGTGTGTTTTGACATAACGACGCGATCCAATGAGGAATTTTTGGCCGAGACCGAGAACATCGATGTCGTTCGCGATAAGTTCGAGTCGATTGTAGATCAAATAAATAGCTTAAATTTATCATTACAATCCCCTGTAGAATCCGACTATTCTTGCCTTGACTCATTCGATGAATTGTATTCGAGAATAAAACGCATTAGAAATAAATTATCTACGCCCAAGGTCAAGGAGATCGCCTCACACGGGTCGATTAATTCAAACGCGTCTGTAGTGAAATTGGAAATGCTTGTTATTCCGAGTTTTGACGGACGCCCTGAAAACTGGAATACATTTTATCAGTCCTTTAAGGCCAATATTCATTCGAACACACAATTGTCTGATTCGCAACGTGTGCAATACCTATTCTCAAAATTAACCAAAGACGCATTAAAGTTCACTGCCGGTATTGTTCCGTCAAGTGAGACCTACAGTATAGTGTGGGACGCCTTGGTCAAGAAATACCAAGATAAACGCTCATTAGGTTCATATTATCTTAATAATATATTAGACTTAAAGAATTGTTCACCTAGTGTGAACTCACTTGATTCATTTATAGGTATATATTCCTCATCTATCGCCGCGCTTAAAGAGTTAGGTATAAATGATTTAACGGACTTCGTGTTTCTACAATGTGCCTTGAGGAAAATGGACACGCTAACCATCCAAGCCTTCGAACTTTCTGTTCGAGGTGTCGATATCCCTACGACGCAACAGCTGATCGACTTTGTACAAGATTATGCTAAGATGATTGAACGGTCAAACCCGCGGTCTTCGTCATATGCGAAGTCGTCCACTGCTGGGACGCCACAGTCTAGTGATAGGCGTGTACAGCGTAATTCTAAGTCGTTTGTTGTCAGTGTGCCGATTAATAATAAGTCGAATGTGCCCGCCGCAGTTAACGCGCCCTGTTGTTTATGTGGCGGCCGCGACCACCGACACCTGTATAACTGCGCTCAGTTTAAAAATATGCAAAATGCAAAGGCGAGATATGAGTTTATTAAATCTAAGCGTGGTTGCGTGAATTGTCTAAGCACATTACATAATCTCCCGCAATGTAAAAGTACGTCAGTTTGTTTCTGTCAGAAAAAACATCATAAATTATTGCATTTTGAGAATAATACTAATAATTCGCACTCGCATGCGACGACTGTTGCCGCATCCCCGCCGCCCCAGTGCGACCTTGACGGTCCCACTCCTAAGTCACCGCTCGCTTCAAGCACTGTGCATTCGTATGCCTCTAGCCATAAGTGTGATATTCTCTTGGCAACCGCTCAGGTGTATGCTCGCCCTAAAGGTAGCACTGGAAATAAATCTGTAGTCAGATGTCTAATTGATAATGGCTCACAGAATAACTTAATAACATTGTCCTGTTGTCGTTTATTAAATTTACCAATAATACCAATGAGTAATTCTGTTGTCAAAGGTGTTGGCTCCACTTCGCACACGATAATAGGCTATGTGTATTTGGACATTGAATCTCGTATTTATGCAGATCATAAGTATACTATACATGCGTTAGTTATGAATAGCCTTACGGATCAACTGCCCTCGCAATTAATTAAGTGTGATCGCGAGTTAAATCTTCGCGATTTACCGCTTGCTGACTTAAGCTGGAACATTCCAGGAAACATTGATATAGTATTAGGTGCACAGCTCTTCCCGTATATTTACTTAGGAAATAGAGTCGAGTGTGGTCCCAGTGCCCCTTGTGTACTATCAACCGCGTTTGGGTATGTACTTATGGGTGATTACCCACGTAAAGTTGTTGTGCCTACAACCGCATCCTTTTCTGCGCTAGCACTAACTGATTTAGTGCAAAAATTTTGGGAACTTGAGGAAGTTCCTGTGAAGCGCCTATTGTCTCCAGAAGAAACCGAGTGTGAGAATATTTTCACATCTGTTGCGCTGCCGTTCTGCAAGGATCCCTCTGAACTAGGGAACTCGCGCGGCGTCGCTCACCGCCGGTTTATGTCGCTCGAGCGTAAACTTCGTCAATCACCAACCGTACGTGAAAATTACAATAAGGTTATTCGGGATTGTTTGGATAACGGTTATCTTGGTCTCGTTGATGACTCTAATTTGTCTATGGATGGTTATTACATACCACATCGCGCAGTGGTTCGACATGACGAACCGATGTCACGTATTGTGTTAGACGCGAGCGCTAAAACCCACACTTGTCTTTCGCTCAATAATATTTTACATATTGGTCCCAATTTACAGGCAGACCTGTTTTTATTATTATTAAATTTTAGGTTATGTCCTATCGCAATGAACGCTGACATAAATACTCACCGCAAATCGCTTGTGTTTGATGTTGGCAGTCATGTCGCAAAGGTTTTAGGTCTCTCGTGGGAGCCGTGTGGAGATAATTTTTATTTCACATCCACCTTGGTAGATGAGAAGTGCGCTAAGAGAAATATACTCCCTATAGTTGCACGACTATTTGACGTGCTCGGGTTGGTGACACCTGTGATACTCTACGCCAAGTTGTTAATTAAGGAACTTTGGCTTAGTAAGAGTGATTGGGATGACCCTGCTCCAGAGCATATACGCTCACGCTTTTCCGCTCTCGTTCAAGAATTAAAATTGCTTGACACATTAAAAATTCCGCGATATATAGGTGTCGAAGTTGATAGCGAATTACGTCTTGTCGCATTTTGTGATGCCAGCCTGAATGGCATGGGATGTGTTATTTATGCACATTGTACCTACCCATCTGGCATTCAAACTCGCATTTTGTGTGTGAAATCAAAGGTCACTCCGACAAAGATTACTACGCTTGCTCGATTAGAGTTATGTGCCATCTTGCTTATGTCAAAGTTAATAAGAACTGTACGTGATTCTTATGCATTACGCATTCCCGTTACTGACATTTGCGCCTTTTCTGATTCCACGATTGCCTTATCATGGGTTCACTCGTCACCACATCGGTGGTTGATTTTTGTTAGCAACCGGGTCGCTCAGTGTCAAGAAAACTTGAACGCTGAACATTTTTATCACGTCGCCGGAGACATTAATCTGAGTGATTGTCTATCACGCGGTATGCTCCCCTCGCAACTTTTGGCTTATGATTTGTGGTGGAACGGTCCAGCATGGATCCGCGGCCCCCCTGATGAATGGCCTATTAAGTCATTCTCTCCCGCCAACTGTTCTGGCTTACCTGAGCATGAGGCAAATGTGTTGAGTGTGACAACAAGACACACAGAGTCGCCATTGTTATGTACATTAGCACAACGTGTTTCTTCTTGGCAGAAACTACTACGTATCATTACATACGTTTTAAAATTCGCACGATTTAAATTTAAGATCGAACCTCATTCTGTATCAGGATTACATCCTGTCCTTCTCCCTAAACGCGATCACGTTGTTGATCTAATAATTCAGTATTTTCACGTTGTCAATTGTCATACTGGACCTGGACTCCTCAGGTCTATCATAATATATAAAACGCGTACTGGTACTTACAAACTCGCTGTAAGCAAGTTGTATCCTATCCCAACGCAATAACTTACAACGCTAAATAGAATCTTAAACTTTAATTTTTAACTCAAACTTTAAACATACTTTAGATAGAATATTGTTAGTCTAAGTTGTTATTTTCGCTATGTGTATTATTATGTTATACAAATTCACTATGGGCTCTAATCAGCCAGTGTTCGCTTGTTTGTTTCGTAACGTCTTGCGACGTTCCAAAGCCGGGTGCATGGTGGAGCGCTTATGTATTTTCTTAATTATTTCCCACATAATTTAATTGTGTTTCAATTTGTAATTTAAGAAACCGCTTCTATGTATCGAATAATGTTTGAATATTGGCGCTCATTTGTTGACCACTTGGTGTTGGAGGAGGCCAATGAATGGCGCTGTGAATGGATCTGTTCGAACTATATTTTGAGAACGAAGTTTCTATGAGCGGGACTCTCAAGCTTCATTACGTTCAACCCGCTCATTTAGAATTAGTCACTAAAACGCCGCAGCATCGAAAGGTGCCTCTTTGACTCCGCTAACCCGCACCAAACGGAAGTTTGAGTAATTCAACTCCTCGTTTCTTTTTCTGTGTAATTCTATAAGTTCCTTTGGCCACATTCTCAAGTCAGTATAAGTGAAGTGTATCGGAAGAAAACGACTCACTCAAGAAAATAACCGACCGGTCGAAAATTACCTACCCACCAGCACGTGCCAGGAACCACGCCTGTCTGCAGCTGAATCCTCACGAGGTGGAACACAGGTCAGTGCCGATTCTCTTACGTTTTCGTTCATAGAAGCGGTCACATGTGTATTTTCTTTTCATTACAACCTAACTGCAGTGTCATAGGAGCTTATACGCTCTGTGTGCAAACACACCATTGGCAGGACTATTTACACGTCCCACCAAGCGTTGTGTAGCATGTTCTGGAATATTTATTTATTATTTATAAAAAATGTCTTATTTTGTATTATATTACTTAATTAAAATTATTGATAACGATGATGATAATGGGTTAATGATGTTGATGATTATGATAATGACGATGAATGAGATGATTGCTGCCTCAGTAAAGTTGTGGGGACTTTACTAAAAGCTCACTAGTGAGACTTGGAATTAACACAAATAGTCACAATTCACTGTAATATGCCACTTCCCTACACTTGTGTGCGTTGTCCAAGACGTTTTTTATGTGGACATTTTGATAGTATAGTTACCTTTTTTCTTCGTGCGGAAATCCCCACGGATACCTACCCCGCCGGAGCCGGAAGAGGAGGTTATGTAGGAATCGAACCGACTAAAACCGCACGCCGACTGTGGGTCGTGGTGCTAGGCCGGAGGTCTTCGACATATCCCTCGCACCCCGGCTGACCCAGGGTCATCCCTTACGGTCTGGCCCTCCTCGGATACATGTGTTACCTGTGAGATGCTAAAATGAGTTTTATTTACAATGCAATACAATATGCTTTATTGTACACCAAAAACAATATTTACAGAAAAGTTACATACAAATTGTAATATATTATGAGGCCGTACAAATGGCGGTCTTATCGCTAGGCACGATTTCTTACAGACAACCTGTGACAATGGAGTCTGTGCAGTGTTTAATTGAAATGTTAATATTGTTTCAGTAAACAAGAGTTGAAAGAGCAAAGAGAACTATTTTGGACAAGGTGAGTGACTTTATTTATTCACTTCACATTTCATTTCTCATTGGTCTAGCTAGCGGACCGCAGACTCTAAAGCTGAAAGTTCCAAATGCGACTGGGATTAACGCTAAGATGAATACGAAGATTTCATTTTTCATTGTCTAAACTCAAACGATGTTGCCCACCAGCTTCCTAGGGCTGCGGTTTCGAACTCCCCGGTGGCCGCGCGACAAGGCTGTGATAGAGAAAGAGATAAGATAAATTCTCTTTTGCTTACCGCGCCGCTTGTCGCTAAGTTCACGCCCGAGGCCACATACTAACAAATAATTGACGACAATCGTTTTCATATTTCTTGATCAAATATTTATAATAGTACTAGCTGTCCCGGCAAACTTCGTTTCGCCTTAGAAATTAGAATCAATTAGCTGTATCAAATTCTCCTTATTATTTTGAGAACGGAAAGCATTTCGATTCGGGCCCCATACGCCCTCGGAGCTCCCGACACTATAATAGCTCACCGGGGCCCATACTTAAACTTACGGAGCCTATATACCTAGGGGACCCATACAACCATAGACCTCTACGCTCAAGGGCGTTCATACTACCATAAACCATCAATTTTTCGACCTAAATAAAAAATAGCCACCATAAATATTTTCGCGGCCCAAGCAACGGGCATTTAGTTAATTCAGAAGAATGTCTACTAATCATCCTCTGACGATATTTGCACGCATTATGTCAATTCTATAACAAAGAAGAATATCATACAGCAGTATTAGAATATCATACAGCAGTATTAGAATAATAAACACATTTTTTTTCAATTCGTATTCCAAATTCAAAATTTAGACATAGCGTATGTCGGATCAGCTATTTTATATGGTGGTTATGTATTCTGAAATTTTCTAATTTTCCGCGCAATTTTCTTCATTTTTTCTTTCATAAGAACCTTCTCCTAACAATAACGAACACTACAAAAAAATAATTAGTGAAATCGGTCTAGCCGTTCATGCGCGATGTCGTGACCAAGGGAAATAGGGATTCATTTTTATATATATAGACTAGCTGTCCCGGCAAACTTCATTTCGCCTTAGAAATTAGAATCAATTAGCTGTATCAAATTCTCCTAATTATGTTGAGGACGGAAAGCATTTCGATTCGGGCCCGACACTAATAGGTCACCGTTACACCTACGGAGCCTATATACTTATGGGACCCATACAACCATATACCTCTACGCTCAAGGGCGGTCATACTACCATAAACCATCAATTTTTCGACCTAAATAAAAAAATAGCCACCATAAATATTTTCGCGGCCCAAGCAACGGGCATTTTGTTAATTCAGAAGAATGTCTACTAATCACCCTCTGACGATATTTGCACGCATTATGTCAATTCTATATCAAACCTCAGATAACATAGAAGAATATCATACAGCAGTATTTGGTTAATAAACACATTTTTTTCCAATTCGTATTCCAAATTCAAAATTTAGACATGGCGTATGTCGGATCAGCTATTTTATATGGTGGTTAATGTATAATGTGTATTTTCTCATTTTCCGCGCAATTTTCTTCATTTTTCCTTTCATAAGAACCTTCTCCTAACAATAACGAACGCAACAAAAAAGAATTAGCGAAATCGGTTCAGCCGTTCAGGCGTGATGTCGTGACCAAGGGAAATAGAGGTTCATTTTGATATATATAAATGATAGAACGCGGAAGCGAACGAATATTTTTTATACAACATGTCTGTGTATAAATGGGCTAGCCCATACACGGAATGTACTTGGATTTATGACGAGTAGTCCACAAAGTTCGCTTTCACGAAACTATCCACTTTTTAACCCCCGACGTAAAGAGAGGGTTTGACGTGTCTGTGGCATTATGCTCACGAATGGATGAAGCTATTTCAGTTTTTTATTATTTTGACTTATTTGCGAGTGTTCTTAGACATGTTTGATGAAAATAGGTTGAATCGTTTAAAAGTTATGGGGGTTAAAGTAAGGATGGGAAAGATCGGGAGTGTCTTTAAATTTTTAATGTATCCCCGTGTTTCCTTCTTCCTACAGTCCCGGGCGTGAAAAGGCAAGGCCGTCAAGCTGAGTGCCACCACTGTTAACATGGTACAGTCAACTACAAAGAGATGTATCCAATTTAATCTTCCAAAATTATGTACCCCTGCGAGTGCCACTATGAACTAACCTAAGATTGTGACAAACATGGTATCCACTGAACTTGACAATAACGCGTAAAGCGCAATAATTATGTATCCCACTACATTTCCTGTGATATGTACACTTACATTCTTAATTAAAAATCTACCCAAATACTGTGAAAGAAAAATGTATACTTACGTTTAATGTTCCAAAGAAATGTAACCATAATAAAAAGGATGTATGAAATACAAAAATAAATTCATAATATTACACATTTAGAATAGCTAAATGTGTAATATTATGAATTTATTTTTAAATGGCATTCTCAAAGAAACTTTTTTGTTTTCGCTAGCACTTCGAAATTCATACATCCTTTTTATTATGGTTACATTTCTTTGGAACATTAAACGTATACATTTTTCTTTCACAGTATTTGGGTAGATTTTTAATTAAGAATGTAAGTGTACATATCACAGGAAATGTAGTGGGATACATAATTATTGCGCTTTACACGCATACATGTTATTGTCAAGTTCAGTGGATACCATGTTTGTCACAATCTTTGGTTAGTTCATAGTGGCACTCGCAGGGGTACATAATTTTGGAAGATTAAATTGGATACATCTCTTTGTAGTTGACTGTACATGTTTACGATGGTGACACTTTTTCCGAGACTTTGCCTTTAGCTTAACATCAGGCGAGGTGAAGTCAAATTGACGTGTCCTTTATTTAAAAAAACATGTCTGCCTCATTTCAGTTTAAACAAGCTATAGCATGCTAAGTCATTCAAATTTTCAAACTTAATATAACTTTTATGAGTGTCTCCGTAGGGTGTGGCGTATGGAAGCCGACCTCCGCGGCGTGTGGGGCCGCGTGTCGGGCTCCGGGGGCCGCGCCCTGGCGCTCACGGCCGCCCTGCTGAGGGGGGCCACTCCCCCCGCCACCAAGCACCACCCACACCTGCTCGCCGCCATCGAAGTACTGCCTGACCACGAGCTGTTCGCAAGAGACAACCTGTACGTATAACACGCATGATACTAATAGCTCCTTATTTCGTACGGAAGTCTTTCATACCTCCCACCACTTAGCGGAGCAATTATTTAAACTTTATGCACACATGTACACAGGCGGACTTAATGCCGTAGGCATTCTCTACCAGTCAAGCTCATAGGTGATGCAGAGAAAACAGAGTAGGTGCATTATGTCGGATTCGAACCGACTAAAATCGCACACTGTCCATGGTCTTCAGATATCGAGATGTAGGCCATATATAATACATCTTCTTCGTACCCTGGTAGACCCAGGGTTTCCCCAGTTTCGAGATGACTCTCTTGAGTATGGGAACCATTGTGTCCAGTTTTTGCCTCCGGGAGGGGGGTGCGTCTCACGTCGTCGCTACAGCGCGGTACTTTTAAGGTTCTGTATCTCACTACGAAAAAACAGTACTCTTGTAGGAACACTTCGTTGTCCATCTATCTGTCTATCAAGATATTTTTCACCGGAATGCGTGCAGGTATCAAGTTAAAATTCATATCTCATACTCAGGTCTATAACGTTCTAAGCCAACGTGATGAAAATAAACTGTGGTTTATGTGGCTTGAGTTACGGAACTCTCAGTGCGCGAGTCCGACTCGCACTTGACCGGTTTTTTTATACCATTTTGGGGGCACAAATATACGGCCCATCTGATGAAAAGTGGTTATTGTGGCCTATGGACGTTTGCAATAGTAAGAGAGTCACATTCGTATTGCCGACCCTATTGGTACCTGGAGCCTATTGTTTTGTTGTTTTTGTTTTTAAATGTTCTTTATTTCACAACAAATAGATTTATATGTACAGAGCAAACAACTGCTGTCTGAGAGCAGTCAAATACAAATAATAAAGTACTTACAATAATTACTTTGTCAGACTGAGGCGCCTATAAAAGTTTACAAAATGATAATTCAACTTACTTTTTAAAACACATATCATAAACACTATTAAATTTATCTATAACACAAAACTTATGAATTTATTAGTTCTAAATTCATTTATTCACTAATGTAGGTAGTTGATAAGTTAGCGGTTACCGCCGCCGCAGTCAGCAGCTGGGAACAAAACGTAGTGATGGGGCAAGCGATATGTACCGTAACTGTCGATATAAGGCAAGTCAGAAACACCCGTCTGACCGATACTTGAGATCAGTTTATTGGAATGATTTCTATGTTTACGCTTAGTGAAAAACCGATTAGATTGCTTTATTATATATGTTTTTAATAAAGGTAGGTTTATCGTGAAATGTAATTTGGTTAAGTTTGTCCGAAATGGTGTGTTGTAGGATATTTTAACTGCTTTATTTTGAATGGTTTGAAGTAGTTTGTAATTACTATCACACGTACTACTCCAAGTTGGGCACGAGTATGTAAGACAGGGACGAACCAGGGTTGTATAAATTCGCAGTTTTGTTATTGAACTCAGATTACTTTTTCTGTTCATTACTGGATGTAAGGCACCTAATGCTTGGGCCCCTTTAACCCGTAGTTTGGCTATGTGCTTAGTCCAATTGATCTTATTGTCCATTGTTAGCCCAAGATATTGTACAGACTGGCTCCACGGTATTGAGTAGCCATCAATATTAAGAAGCTTGTCAGGAGCCTGGCGTTTACGAGTGAACATGATTGCCTCAGTCTTGTGTCCATTCAGCTTGAGTTTCCACTTCGAAAAGAATTCTTGTAGGAGATCAAGTGATAATTGAAGTCTACCAACAATAAGGTCAACGTCATCTGAGGTGGAGTACGTTGCTGTGTCGTCAGCAAAACATGCCAGTTGTGTACGAGGCTGGATGGGTAAGTCATTGACGTATAAGATAAACAGAATTGGCCCCAGGACTGAGCCTTGTGGAACACCAGCAGGAATCGACTGGGGTGAAGATTTCACGTTATCTATGTGAACTGCAAAATGACGATCACTCAGGTAAGACTGGAGAATCTTAACAGTGTTTAGTGGTATGCCGATAGTGATGAGCTTGTGAAGAAGTCCTTCATGCCACACAGAATCAAAAGCCTTTTCGACATCAAGCAGGACCATCCCTGTTGATTTATTAAGATTTAAGTTGTGCGCTATATGTTCAGTCAGTCTAGTAAGTTGCAAGGTGGTTGAGTGTTGTGCACGGAAGCCAAATTGTTCGTGTATTATTTTATCGTTTGAATATGATAATAAACGAGAAGAAATAATCTTTTCAAATAATTTACCAAGCGCTGGTAATAAACTAATCGGTCGATAGTTGGCGGGTATAGTTTCATCTTTACCGAACTTCTTGAGAGCTATAACTTTGGCATCTTTCCAGGCACTAGGAAAATACCCAATTTGTAGACAACCGTTAAATATTTTGGAAATGTAAACAATAGCTTTTTGAGGCAGATTCTTGAGAAGAATATTTTGAAGTCCATCCATACCGGGAGATTTGTAATTCTTAAGATTTTTCAAGGTTTTGGTAATCAGCTGTGGATAAACTGGTTTAGAAAGTTCAGAAATTTTGTAGTTACTAAGTTCTAGGAGCGACTTCTTAACGTCAGCATCCACCATAGGACTCTTCCAGTCAAGCGTAAGACTCATGTTTGCTTTAAACGCCTCGGCCAGCGCTTCGCATTGCTCCTGTATGTTTGTTGTCACGGAACCGTCTACTTGTTTTAGGGGTGGCAGTTTATTGTTATTCGGTTTTAGATTTTTAACAAAGCGCCAGATATCATTACTAGGATTGTCAACTTTAGCCAACTTCCCATCCCAAACTTTATCCAAATGTGATTGAGTCAAAGCACGGATAATTTTCTGCAAGTTATTTATTTTACGGCGAATTTCCAATTTTGCCACACCACCTTGCAGCTTTTGATCCTGACGACGAAGTTGGTTCCTTTGCCGTATGAGCTTTTTGATTTTACGTGGTAATTTAAATTTGGTCGTTGTAGTCGTAGAGATGGGAATATTAATGTCTCTCGCCTCCGAAATGCTGTTTTGCAAATGTGCAACTGCATCATCTATTTCTTGAGTATTTTTAAAGACACTGCTACTTAAAGAGATGTTAGAATTAATCGATGAGCGAAAGCCACGCCAATTGGCTTCACTGAACTTATAACTTATAGGTGCGGCGTTGCGCTCAACTTGTCCCTGTATCGAGAATATTAATGGTAGATGGTTAGAGTTTAAGACTGGTAAAGCCATTAAGTTATCTAAGCAGTAAATATTATGACAAAGCACTAAATCCGGATTTGTAGGTGATAAGTCATGACGGTAATTAATTTGAGTAGGTTTTGTAGAGGAATAGATTGCATAGTCACGTTCCAACATGTGCCTGAAAAGAGTTCTACCCCGACCGTTAGTACAAGAGTCGTGCCAAAAAGGATGGTGTGCATTGAAATCACCCATAATGAGTACTTTGTTACCAAGATTCAGGAGTATGTCTAAATCGTAGTTAAGTAGGGGTAAATTTGGAGATTGATAAATAGATAGAATAGTGTATTCAACATTTGATAGCATTATTTTGATACCAATAGCCTCAATATTTTTAGTTACAGGTATTTTAAGAAAAGTGTGTTGTATATTTTCTCTGACAAGAATAGCCACACCTTGTCCTCTACCAGAATGATGTTTATCCTGACGATAACAACAAAAACCAGGCGTAACCATAGAAATCTTATCAGTCAACTTAGTCTCACAAACACCAATAATATCAACATTTAAGGTACCTACAGCAAGATCCAGTAGCTCGTGTATTTTGTTACGCACTCCATCAGAGTTCCATGATAGGAAATAAATCTTTTCACAGTTAGACATAGTGACCTAAATGAGTTATTATAAGTACAGCTTTTTCAAAAGTTGTTGAACAAGCTAAAAATTGTTGTTTTAAGTCTCGTATAACATTAAGAATGTTGATCATCTCTTGAATCGTTTGATCGCCCATACTCGGCAAGGTGGACTTTTCACTGGTTGCATTTAAAGTAGCAGGAGCTGTTCTTGCAGCAATAGAAGCCCAGGATCCAGCTGATGTTGCAGATACAGAAGGGCGTAGCACTGGTGACTCGTCTGGCTGGACGTTATTAATTGGTTTGGAGCCTATTGGCCTACCATGAACCTTACATCCAAAATTGGAGTTTCGAAGAACTGATGCGATAGAACACATTTATTCCAAAAATGAGCCCGTCACTAAACGTTTTGCCAATGTAACTTCCAAAATACTGTACAAAATGTGTTAAAATCACTTCAAAATCGCTTTATAATTACTACTACGTGTGTTGGTGTTCCAGTGAGGAGATCCACAGCATCCTGGACTGTCTCCTGAGCACGGCGCGAGTGAGCGGCGGCGGCGCGGCCTGCTCCCTGCTGCACCGCGTGGGGGCGCTGCTGCGGCGGTACTTGGCGTGTCGGCCGCAACCCGCTACTGCACTACTGCACGCGCACAGGGACACTATCGCGTGAGTATACTGAAGTAAAGCCAACGAGACGAGAGAAAAAAGGTAAACAAAGCGACCATTACTGAGCTACGTTGCGATAACTAGCGATTATTGTCTCTGTCCTTGTCGCACATGTCACACGTACGCAACAATGGCCGAGCGACAGCTGTCGTTGCGTGTTTCATAGTACAGGAAAGCTGTCAACAAAGCGGTTCTAGACTGTCAGATCCGCCATCTTATAAGCAATTTCATTCTTGTTTGGAATGCGCGTGAAGTGATAATTTTTTTTAGTTAGCTCTTAGTTAAATAGCGTCGTTTGTTCCCCCAGCTCGCTGCCGGCCCTGAGCAGCCTGCAGGCGGGCGAGCTAGCAGCCCCTGCATCCGCAGCGCCGCCGCCGCACGCCCTGCAGGCGCTGCAGCGCCGCGCCGCCACCGCCGACACGCTGCAGCTGCTGCTGCAGGTACACCACCCCCTCACGCCTCCCGCCCTCCAGCAGACTCGACACTGTCGTACAAACGACCGTTGTGCGCTCGGTCTTGGATTGAAGTCGATACTCCTTCCTTTCAACTTGTGAATGAAATGAAATGAGTTTATTTGTTGGAATATGGGTGAAATAGACTTAATATTAAATCCCATACATTTCAGGTGCAAGCCATACTCTGCCAATATCTGGCGTACAAATTATGTCTTAAATTAAAAATTAAATTATTCGATAACTATGTACCACTTAGGGATCCCTCCTCTTGGCATAAAATTGTAAGACTATAATGTTTTGGCACAATGAATTTGGCATACTTTTTTTGGCATTATCTGCATAATAATCCTTTGGCATAATGCAAATGTTAGCATAACTATCAGTTAAGTATAGTATGTTTTGCCATAAGAAGGAGTTGCCTAAATTTTAAAGGCTGTTTCTAGGACAGTCACTACACAACCCGACTTGTTTAGGTTAGGTTAGAAGGCTAATGCGGGAGCGGAACGCAATTAGCCTTTGTGGTAATTTTTTTTTTACCTCCTCATTAGTGCTTAATTATACTAATTTATACTAATTATGCTAATTTTATTTATGATTAAAACAAATATTCTAAATTTATTATGGTTTATTCATAATGTAAAATATTATTAGTCAAAATTACTACATGCCAAAATATTTTATGGTTATTTTTTATGCAAATTGATTGTGAACCACATACTTAAAATTATTATATCAATTATTTCCATGCAAAATGTCATAGATTACTACAATTTAAAAATTCGTCAATACTATATAAACACTACTACTTAACCACGGATAGTACATTTTATTCCAAGTACGCGCCTACTTATAAATATAATATTGAAACGCAATTCGGCTCCTTACCGGAGTCTTCTCAAGTATAGGTTTCGAACCAATGATCCATTTTTACCCACGATGGAACGGAGGCGGTATATGCGTTTGGGGTGAGAGGATGTTTGTGCAAATCCATGTTGCCATTTTCTCCGAAACTATGAAATCCAATTTTGATGCAGTTTTCGGTTTTGTGTTCGGCTTTAATTGGAGCGTGTTCTTAGATAGGTGTTACAATGACAACTCAACAGGGGACGCTACAGCAAGCATTTTTAATGCAAATCAATGTTGCCAATTTTCTCCAAAAATACTAGGCCGATTTTGATGCAGTTTTCGATTATTGGTTTGGGTTTGATTGGTGCATGTTCTTAGATAGGTGTTACGGTGACAACCCACTAGGGGGCGTTGCAGTAAATATTTTTTGAATATTTTTTTATAGGTCGTGGGTTTTTTCAAAAAATTTAATTATATTACTTGTCTGAACAAGTCTTAATAATATTTTTTTAATACTGACGTTTTTAAGTGATTTTGTGGCCTGGAAGTATAATGTTTGATTGCTATGTCTGGAGGCCATATCTCTGTATGTTTATCGACATTCTAGAATTGCCTCGATAATACTTATGACGTCCTCAGGAGATCGAGGCGTGGGGCACCCGTCGAGGCGGCGCGTGGGGAGGTCGCTCGGCCGCCGACGCAGTACTGCGCGCCGTGGCGCCGCTCGCCGCGTCCGCGCACTGCGGCCTGCGCACTGCCGCCCTCACGCTACTGGCCAAGCTGCTGCCTGCCGTGCCTCATACTCGCCCCGGTAAGAATTATATACCGCTAGTACAGCCAGCATCAGATGAACAAAAGGCTCAAAATGATTACATTGGTCGTGGTTCCTGTTGACGGATTGTTATTTGACGATGTAAAGCCAACGAGACGAGAAAAAAAAGGTAAACAAAGTGATAACTAGCGATTATTTTCTCTGTTCTTGTCGCACATTCCACACGTATGCGACATTGGCCGAGCGACAGCTGTCGTTCCGTGTTTCGTAGTACACGAAAGCTGTTAGCACAGCGGTTCTAAATTGTCAGATCCGCCATCTTATGAGCAATTTCATTCCTGTCTGGAATGCACTTGAAGTGATAATAATAATTTTCAAATAGAAATGTTTGGAACCGCTGGAACCTTGTTTATCTTTTTTCTCTCGCTTCTTTGGCTTTACTTTACATACTTTTAGTTCAGACGATAATACAATTTTAAATCAAGATATTTATAGCGCTAACTGTACCTACCTAATGAGTTCATGCTATTTATTTATTTATAAAACTTCATGCACAAGTACAGTACGTTTAATCAGATAAGGCCATTACCATAAAGAAACTCTCAACCAAGCATCCAGCTCGAATAGGAAATAGTACGATTCTTCATACCACTTTACTAAGAATAGTGGTTTCCCAGTTGAACACTTTAGATAAATCCTCAACTGCACTTATTAGTAACTGTAATATATCACCTTTTCTAGGAGCTAATACCGTCTGATCTCCTAACTCCCAACGCAAAGGAAAGCCTGTGTCAAAACCTATGTATTTTTCATCCCTTCTATTCGAAAAATGTTACTTTACTGTCACTGTAGCGGGGCGCAAAATAGCTTTTTTCTGTTCAGAGCCAAGCAGCGGGCCGGCAAAGTGATTTGAATTTGGAACATTAACATTCATGGAAATCGAACGCAAATTGTACGGATTATTGGCTGGTGCGTGTTGACTGCACAGCACGGGGTGACCTGTGCTAACTAAAAAAAAACAAAGAGCGCCAATTACCTCCCTGTTTACAAGAACAGAGAGGTAATTGGCGCTATCTATTTAAGTTGTATTTTGCAAAATAATATGAGTTCTACGTCGAGTTATGGAAGTGACAATGCATTAACTCCTGAAACAATTAGACATTATACAAGCTAACAATGCCGTACAAAACTTGTTACCCACGAAATCTAGGGAGAACTATTTTCTCATAGAACGGGGATGAAAAGTAGAGTGTATAACTCGGGAGCAAATTATTTTTCCCTCGCTACGCTCGGGATTCTATTCTAGAATCCTTCGCCTTGCTCTTGATTCAAAGTAGTGCCCTGCCTCGCCGTAAAAATACTACTTCGCTCCCTTGTTATACAATCTACTATTGTTTAGCAGTTACTCGCCCGTAAGGTTACCTTCAACCCCAAAGACACTGCACACTTCCTTAACCAATACTAACTCTTCAATCTCCCAGGTCTGCAAGCCGTGATGGAGTGTCTAGACTCCCACCTGCCAGAAGTCACTCAATCCGTGATAGACAAGCTGCCAGACCTCATCATCGGCATGCAAGAGCACGCTGCCAGCATCCTCATGAGGGTGTTCGAACTGGGAATCAAATCTAGGCATCCCGTGGAGCCCTGCATTGCTAAATGCGTCGCGATGATAAACTTGCATAGAGGGTGCTAGTTGTGTGAAGATTTATAATTATGACGAAGGATCTGAAGGTCTACCATAAAATCTTAAAACAGTTCAATAAAATTAAACGGTTGTCATGCTGTCAACTTCATAAATAACTTTGTAATCCATACATACATATAATCACGTCTGTAAACCCCCAGAAGGGGTAAGCAGAGGTGTTTTAACACCCACGTTTCGCCAATCATGAATTTCAATCCCACGACGTAATCGGGGGCGAGCCTATTCCCGTTTAGCGGGCCATTTGACCTGGGCTGCATGTTTACTGTTGGATAAAGAACAGCCGTATCCCTCAGCCGCATTTTACGACACTCCCAGGTAGAGCTGGTGTGGTCCTATTTTACTTCACCGGGACCCTCTCTTACCAACACGGTAAGGGAAACAAAATAATATAGAATTACTAAGTTACATTTGAAATTGGCAGTAGGGCAGCCATTCAATTATTGTCCTATTTTAAGAGTTTATGAAACAGGCTCTGTAATGACGTGAAATGGCAAAAGATAGATAAGTAATTAGAATAAGTCTGTTAACGTATGTAAATATAGTGATGGAGTAAATAAAAAACCTTTTTTTGGTAAATATGCAATTTTATTATACAGGTAATATAAAAATACTTTCAATAAATACTTATTTTGAAGACAAACTCAACATACATTGTTATTAACATACACAACACATATTTAGTCACGCCGCGCCTCTTTCCTATGGGATTCATTCAATAGAACTTACTGTTTCGACCTTGAACACACTGAAATACCAGCATTAGAAACATAAAAACTGTACACTATAACGCATCATTGCTGTACGATATTCAAATATACATATTGCTTGGGACATACATCTTGGACCTAAAAAGTGCCCCCCCTCCTGAGGAGCCGTCAGTCAAGTCAAGGGTCAGCCGGGGTGCGAGGGATATGTCGATGACAACCTCACCTCAGGCCTAGCACCAAGACCCACAGTCGGGGCGTGTGGTTTTAGTCGGTTGAGTCCGACATAACCTCCCCTTCCGGCTCCGGCAGGGGTATCCGAGGGGATTTCCGCACGAAAAAAAAAAAAAAAAGATCTAAAAAGTGCTCTGTACGCGCAGTACACGTTTCTTGGGTGTGTTTTGAGGATAGCGCGGGGTTCTACTACTGTGGACGAGCTCACGTTCATCAAGCATAGATTATTATAAAAACAATATGTGCGCGCCAGGCAGGGCCTCGTTTGTCCCGCGATTTGGTCCAAGATACGTGTCCTCAAGTATACATACATATTGCGCATGCATGTAAAAGCTTGTGCTGCACAGACATAGATTGCTGGACAACATTGTTCTGAATATTATTCATTCTAGTGAAACTATATATCGGCTTTCGTGTTTTCCAGCCGCTATAAAATGAGGTATAAGGTAGCAGTATGCACTAAACTTTAGTAAGTACTTTTATAATTAACTTTATTGTATAACAATGCTGTTCATTAAATTAAACTTAAATTAATATAAATCATAATTTCATAACTTGAAAAATAAATAAACTTGTAACAAGCGAAGACCCAAGCCTCCCAGTCCAATCTCAGTCCATTAACAAGTGGGCACTTGGTCACCAGTCATTGTTGCCGAGATCTGTGAACATCTTGTCCTTTATCTTTGGTCGGGGATCCTCTGTGATCTTTGTGTCCACTGCGCCTACTTGTCCTAGTATGTATTCGAATTCTGTAAAGTGAAAAATTATTGGTACTTGAACTGACTTCATAAAATAAGTAGATTTTAGTGTCACAGTAGCTGTTTGAAAGCCGCCTGTACCTCGCACTGCTCCAGAACGCGTGAAACGCCAAGGCGAAAACAATAACTTTATGTACCTACCTACAAAACCTAACCTACAAAAAATGGGGCGGAGGCGACAATTTTCATACGGGACTGCTCGAGACTAAATACTAGTACTACATTATGACTGAACCATTTTGTGGATAGCAAACATTGTGGTGCAGCATTCTTTTATCATACACTGTATTCTTTATTCTTACCTTCAACAGTCAATGAAGTCCCTCTGAGCTCATGTGCTCCAATGAACTGCTTCTTCATATCACCCTCGAAGTACACAAACACGCTGGGCAGATTCCTCTCCGGGAAGTTGGGGATGCATGTCTGAGCGATTGCCTTCAGGAACTTGGTGTACGGGAACTTTGCCGCTAACTCTCGCATGTATTGGTTTATTAATGCACATTGTTGGATGCTGAAAAAATAAAAAGAAAGCTTTTAATATAGAGTATGTATACAAAATTAAGACTGTAACAGATGGATATGATTGATTGATATCTTGCAGGGTGAGAGATTGTGATATTCATGCCAATAAATCCCTATGTCCAAATGTAATATAACATTGTATACTATATTATTATCATGATAAAACAACAGTTCCTGGCAGAGAAGAATTTAGGCCACCCCATCTCTTCCCATGCCGTGTTGTACAGGGCCACAAAGGGAGAAGGCTGCTTAATATCAGACAGATATACAGCCCAGACTCATCCTCAGGTGTAGGCTCGAGTTAACAATAGTGCCTGGAATATTATAGCAATAATCTCACTACACTACAATGATTGGTGCAATGTTGCTGTTAATTCACTTCTACCTAACCCTCCATGCATAAAAGCGTAATTATATGTATATATTTATGATAAAACAACTCCTACCCTTGTTTATACAGATGTATAACCACCCAAATGCCTTCTCCTGCCTTGTTAACTTCCTGCACATAGTCCTGTCCTGATACCTCTCTGACGTCGCCAAACTTTGTCTTTTCAGAAAGTTTTTTTAGCTCCGCTATCCGTTTCCGCCTGTATTCTTCAAGTACAGCTTCATCTTCTGAATCTTCGAGCTCATCAAGACCGTCCAGGTCTAGTTCTGATAGTTGCTTATCCTCTAGAAAAGAGATCAGTACTAATTAAGATTGGGGCACTACACTAACAGTCCATAGCTTAATGGTTAAGGAGTCGGCCTTACTAAGTTAGGCCAGTCAGGGTTTGAATCCAAGCCATTACACTACCGATGTGAGAAGCAAATGAGAAACTGCTATGGGGGTGAGGAGCTGCAGATAAGTATGGCTAATTTGGGCCCCACAGATCTGCATGGTGCCTCATACATCTTCTATCAACACTAAGTTTAAATGCCCATTAATGGACAATTTGGTTCACAATATAACCTCAAAATCATACCATAAATATCTACTTACTTTCGTCCTGTTTTTGTTTTATAGTCTGTTCTATCATGTTAACGATCTCATCCTCAGATATCTCCTTCTCCTTTTGGGGGATAATACCCTTAGCGCGAAGGACATCATTCCATTCAGTATCCTCATTTGGGTTCTAAAAATAAACACCAATTATTAGTAATAATACGCAGTCGGAATTGAACGAAAGTTGTAAAGTAAATGTATGAAGTTTACCTGCATTTTGTGTAGAAATAACTATTGGTTTATGTTAGTTTATTTAAAGAATATTAATTGTAATGAACAGTTGGTTACCGTAGGCGTACCGTAATCCAAAATAAATGGAGGATGACCGATAAAGATTATCAGATTATGAATAATCGCGATGTGTCATCGAATGACATCGATTCGTGATCGTGCATTGGTTGAAGGGATAAATTCTGTGGATAAATTGTAAAATCGTGGAGCAATGGAATCCAATTTTATTTATTATTACCTTCCAAAATGTAGGTACTGCAAAGGAAAAGGATTTTTTTAACTTTTCTTTATTTAAGCGAAGTTCTGACTTGTACTGTCTATGGAATAACCAATATTTTAATATTTTTAATCTGTGAAACTAGTGTTCTAGTTATCTATTATCATGACGTCATCTTGTAATTACATTAATTTGTCATTACTGTCAATGTGTGGTAAATATTTATTACTGATTCTTCGAAATTTCTAGTATCCTAGCTTTGTTTTCTAGTAAAACCAACATAATAACAAAAGTTACGTTAATAACCAACGAATATAATCGTTGAGAACCACCATGAATCGAGAGAAACGAGAACCGGAGTACCCGACCGAGTTGGAGTCCCAATTTATTTTGAGGCTACCAGAAGAACCAAGTAAAGTTCTCCGTGAAGTGTTGAAATCTGGAGAAAACCTCAAGAACCGGTTAACGATACAGATAGAAAACGATATGCGGCAAGGCGAGGTACGTTTTGACCACTGGCTGATGCATGCCAAGATCTTCGATCTCCCAACCCTAATAGAATCCTTGAAAACTATTGACAACAAAAGCTTCTATAAAACAGCTGATATATGCCAGATGATGATATGTAAAGAGGAACCAGATCAACCATCCACAGAAGAAGAATCTCCTGCTAAAAACAAGAAGAAGGACCCGTACAAGGTGGATAAGAAGTTCTTATGGCCTCATGGTGTCACACCTCCGACTAAGAACGTCCGCAAACGCCGATTCAGAAAAACGTTAAAGAAGAAATATGTAGAAGCACCCGAAATTGAAAAAGAAGTCAAAAGGTTGCTGCGAGCTGACAATGAGGCTGTTAGCGTCACTTTTGAAGTTATACAAGAAGAAGAAGACCAACCTAAAGCTGAACAGAGTGCACCAGAGAAGATTAAGCCTGAGAAGAAAATGAAGGCTGAACGCAACCCTAAACGAGAACGAGATACTGTTGTCTCGCACGCCAGTGCGTCTAACACAGAATCTTCTAATGTTGTTGACATATTTGGCGGAAATGTCAGCGATTCTGACTTGGATGATGATAATATCAATGTTGATGAGATGGAGAATAGTAGACTTTCAGCTTATGATAGCAGACTTTCTGACACAAACTCCATGCATGGAGAAGGGCCGTCGAGGAGAGATGCAATGCCTACTCAATTTAGGTCACACATGTTCCAGTCTCAACAAGACAAGTCATTTGCTGGTCACAGCCGAGCAACTACACCTGCTGCATCAGGAATGTCGAAGAATGGAGGCATGTCTTCTGAAGATGAAGGTGATTATCAACCCAGGGATATGTCTAAAGATAACATGTCACTGCGGATTGAACAGCTCCGAACCGAGCTTGAAGAACTGAAACAGCGCAGGCAAAGGACTCAACATGAGATCTCCGGAATGGAGAATTTGGCTTTGAGACAGAGGTTCCAGGATATCTTACACACTTTAAACCAGGATATCATGTACAAAGAGATGGAATACCAGGGTCTTATAACTCTTCAGAATTCAGATGATATCTAGTATTATACATGACTGTGAGCTTACTTGGGAATTGACCCAAATCCTCACACTGTTCTGTCAACTATTCATGTCTAATATCATTAAAATAGTGTTACAAGTAAGTAGAATAATATGAAATAAATGTAATGTTATGTAATTTTTGTACCAGCTGTTTTATTTTATAATTTTTTTTACATTTTGTTGATGTCATTGTCAACCACAGAGTAAGTAATATACACAGAGTATGAGCACAGTATAACGAGTAATCTTACAGTAGTTCCTCGCGTTTGATGTTTATGGAAATGCCGCTTTTTGCAGTTTTGTCAGGGTTATCACTTGATTTTTATTTTTTATTTATTTTCTGCTATATTAATTTAGTCTATTAATTTTTTCAAGGCACATCAACTCACGCTAATTTAAATAACTAGCTGATGTCCGCGGCTCCACTCGCGTGCAATTCAGCTATTACGACTTTCAATCATAACTCCGTTTCTTCTCTTAACCAATTATGATCACGTAATATTTTAAGTCTGACTTTTGAATTTGAGTCTGAGAGTCTGAGTCCAAGGCCCGTATTCTGGAATGACACTCAGCCTGAATCGCGATTTATCTGATGATAGATTGATTGATTTGACATATTGGCTATACAATCTGTCCTCAGACAAATCGAGATTCAGGCTGAGTGTCATTCCAAAATACGGGCCTTAGATTGAGCCTGGGAGTCAGAGTCTGAGAGTCTGAGAGTCTGGATCTGAGAGTTTGAGTCTGAGAGTCGAATCTATATCTGAATCTGAATTAGAATTGAATTTCAAATTTCAATTTTATATTTCGTGGCCGCTATCTTGTATTGCGAAACAGACGATAATATTCGTTATCCGCAACCCCAAAAATCCTGAAAGCGATAGCCATATCGATTTCAGTGAGAATTTCGAGTCCGCCATCTTGGATCGCTAAATGGATGATAAATTCGTAGATAGCGACCCCAAAAACCATGAAAGCGATACCTATATCGATTTTAGTGAGAATTTCGAGTCCGCCATCTTGGATCGCTAAATGGATGATAAATTCGTAATTAGCGACCCCAAAAACCTCGAAAGCGATACCCATATCGATTTCAGTGAGAATTTCGAGTCCGCCATCTTGGATCGCTAAATTGATGTTAAATTCGTAACTAGCGACACAGAGTAAGTAATATATTAGCGACCCCAAAAACGCTGAAAGCGACACCCATATTGATTTTAGTGAAAATTTCGAGTCCATCATCTTGGATCGCTAAATAGATGATAAATTCGTAATTAGCGACCCCACAAACCCTGAAAGCGATACCCATATCGATTTTAGTGAAAATTTGGAGTCCGCCATCTTGGATCGCTAAATGGATGATAAATTCGTAATCGGCAACCCCTAAATCCCTGAAAACGATACCCATATCGATTTTTTTGTGAAAATTTCTTGTCCGCCATCTTGGATCGCTAAATAATAAAACATTAAAAAAACAACAATTTTAACAAACAAAATGAATCATGAAGAAAAAAAATTTAAAGGTGATATGTGTTATTACAAAATGAGACAGCCCTGAATCCTTAGTACCGAGTAAAATGTATGGGCGTACCGAGTAATACCCCGTCCCCCACCACTCCCCTGCCCCCGCACGATTGCTCTGTCTAGGTCTAGACCATGGTCTAGACGGGTTCGTTGACAGACTGTATGTAGTATGAATCGTTAGACTGTGGTATGCATGGTGGTATGAGCATGGGTATGAGTAGGTAAGTAATTTCGTAAGATTGTCAACCAAATTCATAGACATAAATATACAGACGTGAAGCTACTACGAAATTCATTCATAAAATCATATTAGGAAAACGCCAATCCCTCATCTTGCTTTCCAACGTATTGGGGATGTAGTAGCACCTGATTGGTCAAATAAAATTGCTAGTGATGTGGTGATAGAATTTTAATTATCGATATTTTCCCAAATATTTAAAGAACGAAGACCACTTTCCATACATAGTGAATGACTTTTGAAATGCCGTTGACTTTTTATTATTCTATCGCATAATGGTACTGGTATTACTGATGAATAGATACTAAAACATTTTTTACAAAAAAAAACAAAAATATTAAATAAAAATTCGATTTTTTTTTGTCCACATCGATTTTATTTTTGTGCCAATGTGTTATGTACCTGGAGTACTACTAAATATATAGATATATATATATCGTTACTCAAAGACTGTAAAGAATCTTTGTAGATTCTACGTCCTTCTGGGCGAATTATTCGAAACTCCGGCTATCACAAGGAAAGTCTGACAGAAAGCCATAAGCACACTGCAACCTGAGAATACAAATAATCGGCATCCACTTAAGCTAATCACTTAATTTTTTCTTTCAAATGTATAAATTTTTAGTCTGTGCCCTTTTTATATCGATAAGTAGTTATCGACAGTTTACTGGATTCCCTACTAGACCGCCATACTGCTTTCCATTCATTCATAAAATCGAAGTTTAGGTAGGCAGTTTTTTTTCGTAGGTATGGCACCTCTTGATATACTCTAACAGGTTCCCTGTCCCCATACAATGGTGAAATTTCCACGTCATACGTTTTGGTTTTTTTTTCGAATAAATGTTATGTTGAGTGTTTTTGTATATTATTTAATCAGTTTGAAGGTATCCTTACACATTTAGGCTGCGAGAAATAGAAAAAAAAACATTGCATCACATCTGATACACGAGCGTGACGGTTCATTTTTAAGTTTATACGTCCCGTGTATCATATATGATATAACTAATTTATTGTCTATTATAAACTTTCACAGCTGATCTATTTGCTTCATAACTGTACCATAAAACTTAAAAGTAATTTATGACATTTGGTTGACATATTGAACTTGACTTTGACTTGACTTTGATTGACGAAAAAACCGCCAAACTTAGTGTGTCTGTTTACTTAGATTTATTTCGTTTCATTTAATTGGACTACTTGCATCATCGTATAAAATGGGTTCTCGAAAGACATATACTGCTGAAGACATTCAGCGGGTGTTAGAGGAAAGTGAAGGAGAGGATTTCAGTGATGGAAGTGATGAGATATATGAACCTGTGAATGAGACAACAGACGAAGAGGAGAACGATGGAGAAACTATGAGTGATATAGAATTAGAAGTATCGCGGACAGCACCTCGTCAGCATTCCGAACCATCACCGGTAAGAGAGCCGTCCACCTCTTTCCTCTTTGAGCGTGAAATTGCGGATAATACAATAATAGACAATGGACAATGGACCGAAAATATTCTTACGATTGGTAGAGAACCTTTTACAGGGAATTCTGGCATCCAAAATATTCCTGGAATTTCAAATAGTGAGGGCGTCATTACCATAGCAAATATAATGGAGTATTTTATAAATGAAGAAATTATAGAAAATATGGTACAAAAAACCAATGCATATGCCGACATGTTGAAGCTAGCACGAACAGGAATATTTTCAAGAGTGTCTCGGTGGGTTCCTGTAGATAACAATGAAATGAAAAAATTCTTTGCTGTAATTCTTTATATGGGGGTAGACAAAAAACCCTCTATAGAACATTATTGGAAAATGGATCCTTTATATTACACCCCGTTTATCCATCAAATATCGCTTTCGTACAATAGATTCACCACTATACTTCGTTGCTGGCATTTCGCAGACGTTCAACCGGATAACGATAACGTTTTGTACCGCATCCAACCTCTTGTAGATCAGCTAATTGGTAAATTTCGTGATTTATACGTGCCCGGCGATACAATTGTTGTTGACGAATCACAAATAAACCACCAAGGTCGACTGCACATAAAAACGTACAATCCATCGAAATCCCATAAATATGGGATAAAAATTTATAAAATGTGTTCAACCAACAGCTATACGTGGTCCTATGCGATACACGCGGGAGCGGGAGCCGTAATAGACGATCTCGATAAACCAGGATCTGTCGTGGCGAAATTGTGTTTCCCACTTCTAAACGAAGGCAGACTAATCGTTGCAGACAATTACTATACTGGAGTAGCCCTAGCAAAATATCTAAAAGATAAAAACACGGATTTATGTGGCACATTGCGGAAAAATAAGAGAAATCTTCCTGAAGCAGTGACAAAAAAAAAACTAAAACGTGGCGATGTTGTGGCAAGACAAATGAATAATTTTGTAACTGTTTTGAAGTGGCACGATAAACGAGATGTTTTGATGATATCGACTTGCCATGACGACGGAATGTCAGAAGTGTCTTCGTGGAGAGGAACTTCGTTAAAACCAAATATGGTGATGGATTACAACGAGGCTAAGAAAGGGATTGACGTAGCAGATCAATTAGGCAGCTACTATTCACCACTAAGGAAAAGCCTCACATGGTACAAGAAAATTGCATACGACTTACTCTTCCAAGCAGCATTAGTAAATACCAGGGTGATTTTTCATGAAGCTACTGGATCTTCTGTTACTATTTTGGAGATACAGGAGACTATGATTCGTCATTGGCTTGGTGAGGTAGCTCAGAAAAAACAGCCAGCAAGACCATCAATCCTGCCAATATCGAATGTCTCCAAAAAGCATTATATTACAGAAATACCACGGCGAGATGGTAAACTCATTCGCCGACGCTGTATTGAATGCTACGCCAAAAGAAAAGAGGAAGGGAATACTTTGAAAGCCAAACAGGTGAACACGGAGTGCTTGGCGTGTGGCAAAGCTTATTGTTTGTCTTGCTTCAATGAGGTTCACAATAAGCAATAAAGTTAAATGTTTCTGTATATCCCATTCTTTAATTTTCATTTTTGTCTAATAAAGAAACTATATAATGCTGAAAGTTTGTTTTACTTAGTTGAAAATATAAAAAAAATAAGGATAAATCACAACAGTTTTTTACTTCATTTTGAACTAGACAATGTTCCCCACACGTCCATGTACTAAAAATCTAATTTATCCTGCCACGTCCATTACAAAAACGCTTTTGAAATCACCTATGAATTTGCTCATATTTGATACATGGACGTAATAAAGACGGTACAAATATTGCGTCATGAATCACATTTGATACATGGGACAGGGAACCTGCTAAGACCAAATTGAACCAAACTCCATAGATAAAAATAATGTACCATAGATTATTAAACTTTTTGATGTCAACAATGCCTGTCATTGAACATTTTACTTCACACAGACTATATAAAATATAATACAATTCGACTTTAATAAAGACGAGGTATGCTCTTTAGTCTTTATCTTACTAGCACACCCAAGGAACCATACTACTACCAACTCTAGTATTATATATTAAAATAAGCAAGGAATGGAGATTCTGTTCTGTGCACCCACCTCAATCAAATGAGATAGTGCAACTTGATTGATTTTGCTTTTGAAACAACTTTCGATCGTCAGACTATCGAAGGCTACGAAAACAGTACTTTATTCTTTCTCTAATCATAAATTATATCCAAAAAAGAATTATAATGTTTAAATATTTATCGAGTGAGAATAATCGAAATACCCTCGCAAGTCGCAATCTTAGTCAACTTTACACATTATTACATCACTCACGTTTGCAATGGCAATACTAAAACTAAAACATAAAAAGGTTTATATTTTCTGTAGAAGTTGTAGCACCGAATAAAAAATTGCATATTATATGCATTCATTTTGTGGATCACAGGCGAAGAGTAAAGTTGATTATTTTGTTGTGAAAATAATTTTACACTTTAAAATTTAAAAAATGGTCCATCTCTGACTTTGACAGTATGACACGTCCTTTTTTCTCCGTTAAGTTGTCAACTTGCGTCGTGTTGGAAAAATTTTATGTCGCTATGTTCAGTCCAGTCAGAACTCGAAATAAATAAATTGAATATGGCTGAAGTCGAAGGACATAAACATCGAGAAACTAATTACCATGAGGGAGAAGGTAAATTATGTTATGATATTTAATGGTTAGATCGCGCGGTTAGTGTTTATCGCGGACGTCTGTGCGGAGCGGCTGCGTCGCTGTAGCCCGTTACCCTCGTGTTACCTTTGTGACATTGAAATTGGGTTCTTTTTATAATTGCTGCGTGGATTGTGGTGCTGGGCCGCCAGGAGAAAAGCGCGCTGCCCACCTGAAGCGTTGAGTGGTACCGTACGACGGACTGTAGTGACCATGACGGGGGGCGCGGACAGGAGCCTCCACTCAGGTATTCATGTTTTTGTTGTAATATTCCAATAAGCTGAGGTTAAGTGCGTATTCGCGTAATTATTATTGTTTATTTGCGCGGTTGTAACCTAAGAGGTAGCTTCCTTACGTCCTGCGTTATTTCATTGTTTTGACATGAAGCCGTTTGTCACAACAAGAGGACACTAACACACTATTGTGTGGAATATTTGAAATATTTCCGTTTTATTTATCGTAGAGAGGGCTAACGATGTAATGTAATATACAAGTCATTAAATACTAACCTGTTACATTGCAATGTAGTAACAATTATGCTCCAGTAGCCGTTTCAAGGTTACAGTCTGTGAACTTTGTTTTGTGAATTAATATTCTACTTTCATAACAGTTGTTGGATGATTATTTGCTTTTATTCTACTCTCACTTAACCTGGCAGATAATAACTGTAATTCTGTCTACTTTTTACTGCATTTGGATACATTTTGATGAAAATATTATTACAACTACTTTTTTATCCAATAATGCACTGTCTAATTTAAAAAAAATTACAATCAGATTACTTTTATATTTAAGTGATTTAAACGAACACATAATTTATGCGGACAGTGTTCTAATAATTAGACTCTTTGCTCACGGAAGCCTTTGATTGGTAAATAAAGTTATAAATATTCATTGCATATGAAATGAAATACATTAAATTAGACATAGTTGCCATTGGTCACAATGTCTTATTACTTCACTAGTGAAAATCTATAAATCTGTAAGTACTAAAATTCCTCTTTATACTCCATGAAATATATTCTTCAGTTTATATTTATCGTGTTTGGGATTGGTTGATATATAGATACAGAGTCTTATGTCCGTCAGTGGACTACAATAGGCTAATTCATTGATTGAAACATTCATCAGTGAATACCATACATTAGTAATGTTATAGTCGGCAAAAAATCCGCTCATAAAGCTCATTGGATTCCTTTGTTTTGTGAGTACTTTATTTATATACTTCCTAGTTCCTTTAACAGTATTATATCATTACAATTTGCATAAAAGACTTCTTAAAAAAACTCATAATTGCTACTATTATTTTTGATAAAACACAAAGAGGAATCCACTCGATTTATGTCATGAAGTTTGTGCATGCATGTGTGCACACATAGCGGTATGTCTTTAACCTGATGGGTGTTCATCTGTTCTATGGGGGGTCATTTTACCAATTTCTCCTATATACCAACTGCCATAATAGATGATATAACTGCTCTGAGGCATGGTAACAACCAGACTGATGCAAGTAGATTTATTTGTGTATAAAAATCTTTGCACTGAACAGAATGGGAAACTGAGTCCCATTGCATAGCAGTTTAATGCACTACAATCACACCACAGAGCCCGTTTGCCAGTTTTTGTATTCATTCAAGTTTTCTTATTTTTTTTTAAGAGGGCTTGGTACGCATTCATTCAAGTTGTAGGTATTTTCCTCCTTAGTTGTGTTGACTTGCAGTACCTCACAAACATAAATAACTTAGTAATTAGCCATTTAAATCATGTAACCTAACTTGAACCCAACTCACTTAAGTATATGTATTTGATAAACATATAAATGCATATGATGCTCACCGAGGTTTAATCCATGATTTTTTTAAGGAATAAAATGTAGAAGTTATTGGTTCCTTGTGGAGGAGAATAGGACCACCCCATCTCTTCCCATGGATGTGGGTGTAAAGCGAGAAGTGATTGCGCTTTTCTCCATCCGACAGTAAATATACAGCCCATGTTAAAGCCCACTGGTGGCAATAGGCTCGCCCCCTATTACGTGAGACTAATAAGCCATATTTGGCGAAATGTTGGTCTTAATTACTCTTAATACACCTCTGCCTACCCCTTCGGAGACTTACGGGCGTGATGAGTTTTTCAATCTTAAAGATATAAGTACGTATACGCATACCTACCAAAGTAGTACCTAATTTTTTTTCATATACCTCGGTATCATAGGTATGTTGTGTAAGATACAAACATTCATTATACACTGAACTTAAAACCAAGACGCTTGCTCTGCAGAAAAAAGGCATACGCAAGCAGTTTTACCTGTTTTTGATAGGGTTTTTTTGCAGAGACTTTTTATGACTGGCTGCCAACATTAGTTTACATCCAAAATAACATCATGACAAGCTCGAAAAAATACTTCTCAGTAGTATTCTTCATGTTATTAAGTACCTACCTAATTTTAGTAGAATCACATAACATTTTGCCATCAATAATGACCATTTTGAATCCTCTCAAGAGGTTTCGGTTTCGCGCCAAAAAGTTCACTGACAAATTGTTTTTTTTTTTTTGGATATAATATTTTTATGACCCGAGGGATGACGAAAATAATAATATTATGTTGTAATAATAATATACTTTTTGTACATTGTAACCTTTTAAAACAGTTTCGAAACTTTCGTCAATATTGCTGTGTAATGTCAAAATATTATAGGATTTGCATCATCTTTATAAAGTGAATCATTGCAAGTCATTACTGCTATATCTACCTATTTTTACATCGATTGCATATATGTTTATAATAGTAATGAATATAGAAGTCGATAAATCTGCGTGTTATCTAACAAATTCGTTGATTTGCCTTCAATGCGACTGTATGCTTTACGACTCCAAATTCGATATCTGCGATGAGTGAGAGGTAATAAGATGATGAGTGTGTAATTGGGAATATAAGGACAGTAGAAACGACGAGTGATTATAATTTTCCACCAAATAGCATTAATCATTTTGCCTATTGTAGTCTTAGAGTATATCAAGAGGTGCCATACCTACGAAAAAAAACTGCCTACCTAAACTTGGATTTTATGAATGAATGGAAAGCAGTATGGCGGCCTAGTAGGGAATCCAGTAAACTGTCGATAACTACTTATCGATATAAAAAGGGCACAGACTAAAAATTTATACATTTGAAAGAAAAAATTAAGTGATTAGCTTAAGTGGATGCCGATTATTTGTATTCTCAGGTTGCAGTGTGCTTATGGCTTTCTGTCAGACTTTCCTTGTGATAGCCGGAGTTTCGAATAATTCGCCCAGAAGGACGTAGAATCTACAAAGATTCTTTACAGTCTTTGAGTAACGATATATATATATATATATATATATATATATATTTAGTAGTACTCCAGGTACATAACACATTGGCACAAAAATAAAATCGATTTGGACAAAAAAAAAATTCGCATTTTTATTTAATATTTTTGTTTTTTTTTTTTGTAAAAAATGTTTTAGTATCTATTCATCAGTAATACCAGTACCATTATGCGATAGAATAATAAAAAGTCAACGGCATTTCAAAAGTCATTCACTATGTATGGAAAGTGGTCTTCGTTCTTTAAATATTTGGGAAAATATCGATAATGAAAATTCTATCACCGCATCACTAGCAATTTTATTTGACCAATCAGGTGCTACTACATCCCCACTACGTTGGAAAGCAAGATGGAGAATTGGCGTTTTCGTAATATGATTTTATGAATGAATTTCGTAGTAGCTTCACGTCTGTATATTTATGTCTATGATTGTAGTCCACTACTGGACATAGGCTTCTCCCAATGTGTGTCATTTCTGTGTGTCTTCATGGTCTATCCGTTTTGGAGGGTTTTTAGCCTACTATTGCCACGCTGGCCAGACGGTTTGGCAAAGGGTTTTATCTTGACTTTTCCTTCTCTTAGGTCGATCAGACCTCGGGAGAATATCTTCCGGAAACCACAACTCCTTCCCTCAATTTGAGGAAGAGTAGCCGCTTCCGTTGCCCAGGGTGCATCGCTTGGAGGTTTTTTAGCAAGCTGACCCCTGAAATGCTATTTTTTCCGTTTGTTTTTAGCCATTAAACGAAAATTTGCCCCAAAATGGCCGTAAATGATATGGAAATGTTTGGGTATAGCAGTTCTACCATAGAGAAGTTCATCAACATTTATATTAATTTAATGTAATCTAATCTAACTCACATCGACAAAATGAAATGTCAAATCTAAATTACTTGTTGTAGGTCGTTGTCCTTTTAGTAGGTGACAGACTTGTTTTAAGAGATTTAATGTACCTACTACTGTATTTTTTATTTAGAAATGCTGAGGCTAAATTTCACCACTGAAAACCCGTTCTACTAATCTGAGTTCTCTGGTTTAATTCAATGAAATTCGCGTAAAACTTAATTATGATAACTCGGTAGATGGTTTCATGAATTTTTTTACACGATTTTACAACGACTACATACACATAATTCACTCCATATTTATTTGTTCGAGTCAAACATACACACGCGCGAAGCAACGGACGGCCTAAATGCCCGGAATCATAATTCATAATTGCCATTATGAGATCCAGTTACCAGTAGCAAAAGTCGAGATTCTTGTCACCTTGCAATTCGATTCTCTGTAGAACAATTACATTACCTCTAAATATAACCGCATCTGGCCCGGCTCCGACTCTAGCTTATATTTGTTTTGCCAAAAATCTTTTGCTGTATTAAATTCAATGTATTTGTATAGTAGGTATACTATATTCTAGAGTTGTATCTTGCGCAGGTGTGAGATTTCTCTCGGTTTCTGTGAGAATGTAATGTTTGTAAAAGCTCTCTTCGAAGGAACGTGTTTGTTGTTTTACAATTAGTGAACATTTAGATTCCATTATTAAATGTAAATGCGAAAGTGTTTGTGTTTCGTTACTTGTGTACGCTAAAACTAATAAATGAATTTGTTAGAAATTCAAACTGCAGATATCTTTGTTATTGACGAAATATTTTATTTTGACGCTTATAAGTGGGACGTTGTAGAATTGAAGTTATATTGCACGCCGATTGCATATCTCATTACAAAATGTAATTTAATTAGTTACTCTCTTTATTTCATAAACACACTACTTTAAAAAATATATTAAAAAAGAAATATTGAAAAATAGTACCTCCGCCATTACGTACCAAGGCACCGCTACCGGTGGTTAGGGCTCTAGTGATAGGAACCTCACAATACGTGCCATGTCGAGAACTACCGTTGCGGTCACTTTCTGAGTCTGAGTGTTCTTTTATCTATTTTTATTTTAAAAAGAAAATTTAGGTTACATAGTCCCTTTTTCTCGAAATTATGGTGCGCGCCATTTTTTGTAAACCGCCATTTTTTAATGTTGCCATCTTGTAATGTTTGCCACGGCAGCGTAGGCGGCTGGTTCCCATTCAGACGCCCGCATTCTATTAGGCAGTTCAACGACATTTACGTTGTAATATCATAAATAAATAAATGTAAATCTTTTTTTAAGTATTTTTTACAAAGATGGTCTAAATAAACTTCTGCGTCTGCTGTAGCTAGAGCCTCTTCAGTCACTGAAGAAGCTCTGACGCAGGCTATCCTATATGGTTCAAGGGATCAGACGCCGCCAATCGCTGCCATAAATATAAAGATAAACCAAATCTTGGAAAGAGGAGGGCGGTCGGATGGAAACGGGATCATTGTGTAATAATGATAATTGAAAGCAGTATCAAAATTCGTTGTGTTTATGTATTTTACTTCACTTTATTCTGAGCCATTAACGTTATAGGAATAGTAATACCGCAATTTTTTCATTTGCTTCCTGACCATCAAATTTTGGAAACATAATCTTCTTTACCTGCGAAAAAATAAAATAATATAAAGACAGTCAAGGTCTCGGTTTACATTCAACGTCTTCAACAGTGTCTGATATATATTATGTTTAATAAGGCTGTGTGTAGTTGAATCAAGGCTATTTTGATTGTAGGGAGACAGATTCGCATGCGTATACAATCTCATTTGACCTATATTACGATTACCTATTCTTTTAAACGACTTTTTTAATTATCTGTCTTTTGTCTCGTCATAATTATTTGGTGTTACTGTTCCGGTTTCGCATGGGAAGATATTGTAATACATTAACAATAATATCCAATTCCACATCCAATTGTTGAATTTCAACCCCTTTAGGAAGCTACTTGTACACATACCTGCTCGAAATTGCATCAACTATTTATGCTCTTTGTGTAAACTTTCGACCCCAATTTTTTTCTTTTTCTACTTTTATCCCTGATTTATGCCCAATTTACTTAGGGATCATCAATTAGCCTGCTGTCCACTGCTGTACTTATGCCTCTACTAATATCCGTAATAGCATGATGATGATGATACGTGATACTCCTCAAAGACTGCCTAACAAGTAAACTAAACGGCTTATCGTAAGCCATTATGCCCATCCTGTGCAATCTTTACAAATAAAATTGTTTTTTTTTTCATCAAAATTTTTGCACGGTATTAACTGTAAAAAATTTCAAAGCATGAAGTGATAACTGTATATTAGCATTAATTCTTGGATTGTAAAACTAGTTTAGCCCGCAGCCGCGGCTGCAACCGAGTGCGACATGTCAATGAATATAATTTATATGGTGATAAATCTGTCGCGCATCATATAACTACATACTTATAGCGGGATTATTATATTAAATACCAGTTTACTAAGCTACGCTGGAGCTTTTGGACATAAAACGCAATGCATCAAATTCAGTTCAGTATTATTCGAAATGCCTTTCTTGAAGAACCACAGAACAGTCGCCTGGTAAAACTATAGCAGGCAGATCATTCCACAGCTTGAGCTAGCGTGGAATGAAATTCCTTTCATACTTCCCTGTGCGCACCGTTTACGGTCGCAACGTGAGAGATGAATTTTTAAACTGAAGTCTGTATAGCTCAGGACCCATAATTATCTGGGACTCAAGTCGCGAGACAAACGAGACCCCAGCGCGCGCAGATTGTTTTATCCACCGCTGCCATAGCTGGCCGTGCTAACCTCAAAAGAAGAAACGCGTACTGCGCGTATAAACACAGATATTTATGGTCCAAGTATTTTTTTTTTATAAAGGTCTCGTTATTTTGACTTCACCTCGCCTAATAGTAAGCTAAAGGCAAAGTCTCGGAAAGAGGGTCACCATCGTAAACATGTACCATGTTAACAGTGGTGGCACTCAGCTTGACGGGCTCATCAGATGCCTTTTCACGCCGTGCTTAGTGGACCCGGGACTGTAGGAAGAAGGAAACACGTGAGCTGGCAGGGACTTCCAGATCTTAGTGGTGCGGCATAGGAATGAGTCACTGAAAAGCTTGGTCCTAGAAGTATTCTGCACCGTATACGGATGGCATCTGAAGATGTATCCCGACCCCGAGAACACGCTACTGGACCCTTTACCCAATATCTGTTTTTATTGGCTCCAACATTCCGCCGGTCGTACAAGGAATGTGTCGGTAATGACGAGCGGGCCCCGTTGATTAGAAAGCTGCTCTTGCGCAACTAAACCATGTGTTCTCACTGGCACTTAGCATGTGTGTGGCGATAGAAAAGTAAAAAAATTGGTCAAGTGTGAGCGCTATTACCGTTCGTAGGTATTCTGCAGGCTTTGTTATATCGTCTTTCTGTTTATTGCAGGCATAGACAATAGCCCGTCATTTGTTTTTAACCTAATCCACAGAATATAAAATTCAGAGGAGACTCTTAAATATTCTTTCTATGGAACTAGGGTCGTTAAACTCATTATTATCATAGTCTCGTGAACGGATTTCATGTGTAGCCTTCAACACGAAGCCCGGCGTCCAGCTTCTGGCTTTTCCTCCGCCATAACACTCCACCAGCACGGTAGTGGATATCCCTGACATTGAGACGAGTGTCGTCAAACTACGTGACGTCACACAAACAGTGACGTAACTTATACTGGTCAAGCCTAAAAGTAAATATAAAAAAACCCATCTCAAATCAAGTAGCCGTTACTATTGCGAACGCGCGTGTTCGCGTTTCGGTTGGTCAACCAGAATAAGGGGCTTATCACTCCAAAGAAGATATGGCAAGACTTCCTACTAACTGTATTCATAAATTTAAATATCTAATCTAATTATAGAAATATATCTAATCAGTTTAAACTTTCTACACAATAATATTCCGCAGTAAAAAAATATATATATGGCGATTCGAAAGTCAATGTAACAAATTGCTGTGATAACCTCCTTTTTATCGGGACAGTTTGATAAGGAATACTGGTTGTTATTCTTGAAATATGATAAAGCTTGTCGCAGAGTGCACTCGGTAGAGTGTTTAAATACAGTTTTTTAACATCTGTGGTTCTCACAACCAAGAGCTACCAAGCATCTCGAAACCGAAGATGGCACTGGGTCAACCGGGATGCGAGGAAAATGGATGGGCAACTTTACCCCCCGACATCTGTGAATCCGAGACGGTGTGCGGTTTTATTCGTTTGGAGTCTTCTCCATTTCATTATACTTACGCAAAAAGTAGAAGTTTAAATTTAGAATACCATCATTCCATAATATTAGATTAGATCATAGACGTTTCCGAACGAAAATATAATTCGGCCATTGATGTCCACAACGATTCATGTGTTTGTTAAAGGCAACGTTTAAAGATGTTTTATAAATATGCATCACGTGGAATGGAAATAAAATAACACACTATTGGTGTTATTTAATAATTGAAGGAATTTTTACAGCATTAAGTATGCTAACTATACAAATCAAATACATAGGGAAAAAGAATCTTCTCGGGCGGGACTCGAACCCGCAGTCTTTCCCTTACAGGGGGAATGCCTGACAAATTCGGCTACCGAGACACGCCCGATATGATTCAAATTTCCCATCTTATACGTCTTTAAGGCGACGTGGCGTCATCTACCGATTTTCTTACGAACTGTATTTGATTTGTATAGTTAGCACTTTTGCATTGTAACTTGTAGTTTGTATTGTAACATCATTCATTGATTCCGATAGTTCGTAAGAAAATCGGTAGATGACGCCACGTCGCCTTAAAGACGTATAAGATGGCAAATTTGAATCATATCGGCCGTGTCTCGCTAGCCGAATTGGTCAGGCATTCCCCCTGTAAGGGAAAGACTGCGGGTTCGAGTCCCGCCCGAGAAGATTCTTTTTCCCTATGTATTTATTTTATAATATTTATAATTTATAAAGAAATCTGCGGTAGCCTAGTGGTATGGGTAATGGACTGCTGAGACGAGGTCTCGGGTTCGATCCCAGGTTTACCATGGCACACACCAATGTCTTTTCGATGCTTTTCGAAGTTATGTGTGTATTTATCGCAGGTTTATAAGTGCCCGGTTAATGGCAATAGGCTCGCCACCTATTACATTGGGACCTAAACATAAACTGGCGAAATGTGGGTGTCAGCACCTCTGCCTACCCCTTCGGGGAATACAGGCGTGAGTTTATGTTATGTTATGTTTAATTTATAAAATAACACACGATTCGATGAATCAGTATATTTATAATGTCCATTCATTTCGTTATAAACTGAATCTTGCATTTGGGTGATACTAATAGTTGTTCATGAGGCTCCAAATTTGTCTGTGGATTTCATGTAAACTATCACATAATCATGGTCTTAGCGATATATTTGAGGCTTGTACTATGACACTGGGGTCTGCTTATCAATTTACATACATACATAAATACAATCACGCCTTTATCCCCGGAGGGTTAACAGAGGTGAATTAACACCCTTATTTCACCAATCATTGGATACGTTCCACGTAATAGGGGGTGAGCCATTAATTTTCATTCGGTTTATGATTGACAAATGGGTACCGCCTGCTATCAAACTTATTCCGATCTTTTCAGTGGCAGTCGGTTTTTTTTTTTGTTTTTTAATCATTTGTTTTTTTTTTCAAACTTAAGAGGAAATGTTCCACCAGGGCCTTGTTTCCGAAAGACGCAAAAAATAGAGGAGTAAATCTCTCCAGGTTATCTCTAGTTTGTTGTCCTCTAGGTTGTCTTCAAATGAACGAATGCTTCATTGAAGTGCTAAACTGTAACATGCAATTTTATTTATACCTAGGTCGCAGCTTTCATAGACTCAAAAAGGTTTTTATTAATTATATTAACATTTCAATCACATTAGGAAATGTGTTAAATGAATTACTCAGGTGGGGTTTAAACCCACGACCTTTCTTCACGAATGCTCTTTCAAGTAAGATTGTTGGTAGATGACTCTACCGTCGCCTTAAAGACGGATATAAATAGAGAAGGAAAACTGGAGTTAATTCAGGTTTGGCTCAGTAGCTCAGTTGGAAGAGCATTCCCCCTGTAAGGGAAAGGTCGTGGATTCAAACCCAACTGAGTGATTCATTTTTCCTGATGTATTAAAGGCAACGAAGCGAGAGAAAAAAGGTTAACAAGGTTTCAGTGGTCCCAAACATTTTTATTTGAAAATTATTACGTATCACTTCAAGCGCATTCCAGACAGGAATGAAATTGCTCATAAGATGGCGGAGCTGACAGTTTAGAACCGCTGTGCTGACAACTTTTCTGTACTACGAAATACGCAACGACAGCTGTCGCTCGACCATTGTCGCGGACGTTTGATATGTGCGACCAAGACAGAAATAATAATCGCTTGTTATCGCAACGTAAATCAGTAATGGTCGCTTTGTTTACCTTTTTTCTCTCGTTTGGCTTTACATTAGTTAGCATAATAAATGCTATAAAATTTCATTTAAGTATATTTACACTGTTTTGGTTCCTTTTCAGCCCGTTTTTTAATACGTTCATAATCTACATTATCTAATCTATCACACAAATCGCACGGAAGGAATACCGGCAAAGTTGTTTTTTTTTAATATCCTTAGAGCTAGTCAGTATTCAAACCTATGGTATTGCATTATGTGCTTTAGTACTAATATATCAAGTCATTGTTTTCCTTGCTCGCAGTAAATCTTGTCGAATTATTGTGTCAGTGATAATTCTTTGTATCGAGGTCATTTGAAGTCGATTAGCATGTCTTTGTTCAAGTTTTCAATACTTGGATATTTAGTATGGTAATTTTTAAACCACTGATATAGGGCACACCTACTTTGTGATAAGCGAGTACCGTGACCTATGAACGTTTGGGTAGGATTACTATCTTGATGGGAGTAAAAATTGACCCTAATTGCCCGCAGTGCATGGACAGTGAAGAATAGCGCTTCCACGCTGAATGCCCCACTGACTAGAACAGCCCAGATAATATAGACTGAAGTGCTCAAAAAATGAAACAGATTATCAGGTCCGATGGTGTGTTATAATAAGGGAGCTCAATTAACCACACCTTCCCCAGGGGGAGAACTAGGGAGATAGACTAATTGGCCTGCAAGCGTCGCGTATTTTCTTTTATCTAGCGAAAAATCCCCATATCAACCCCAACCGGAGTCGGTGGAGGTGGTTATGTCGGACTCGAACCGACTAAAACGTACACCGTCTTTGGTTTTGTGTGTGTGCTTTGGTTGCCGGAGGTGAGAATGCAGGGAACATATCTCTCGCACCCCGGCAGACCCAGGACCATGTCTTTCGAGATGGAAGCGTCGCGTATGGATCGTCTGTTTAGCTGACGGCGGCCCTGTGACTAATTTCATTAAATTTTCAATCTAAAATGCATAGATCCGTATTAAGCATTGCGTGGGCTTTGATTTAATTGAACTTTACCCACAGTGCTGCCCTTCCAATAACATTGTCTGCCATTGAACCATAGAACCATACAAAAAGGTCAAGCTAAATTTACATTTCATATTCGCGCATAAAAACAAATGCCTCGTCATTATATTTAGACGAACTCACTTCTTTATTAACCGACTTCAAAAAGGACTCGATCTGAACTCGATTGATATTTCTTTTCTGTATTTTAGAACGATACTCGGACATGAGTCTCGATTTGAAACAAGTTTTAAGTACAGATTGTCAAGTCACACGTGGTTTAAGTAGCCGATCACAACCTGTGTGCAAAGTTTTAAACAAAACCATGCAGCAGTTTTGGTGTGATAGATTAACAAACGCACTTTCACATTTATAATATTACTGACAATGAAACGAGATGAAAGAACTATCCTCTTGTTTCACAATGATAATCTCAATACAAATATAGACTTGCTTTTTTAATTATCAGAACAAAAAATGATTCTTTGACCTTTGTAATTCGCTTTGCGGCCACTTATCTACCTCCAAAGAGGTATGACGCAAATAAAACCAGTTTGTGATATCAACAAGGTATAGGGCAGATCATGTGTTGCCAAGAATTAGGTACATTATATTTAAATCACAAGGATATGAAATATGGATAAATAAATACAAAATACAAATACAGCCCTATGGTATGGCGGTAGTGCACGCGACTGCCACGCAGGAGGCGCGGGTTCGATCCCCGCTCAGTGCAAATATTTGATGCATGAATATGGTTCTTTGCATTGGTCTGGGTGTCTCCATGAATAATATGTATGTATTTACAAGAAAAAAAAAACTGAGTATGTTTATCCGCATTGTACATAACACAAGCCAATTAAGCTTACCATGGGTCTAGATAGCGTTGTGGAATATATTCGTAATGGTTTATGTTTGGAGGTCAGTTGCCAATCTCTTCACGCAAAATGTCGAAGTTCAGCCAAAACACGCAGACTGGAAAAAGCTGACTCCGAGATGTAAGCTTCGGATGCTACCAGGGTACGGTTGAAAAGATTAAATCAGTAGGGACTACAGTCGCCATCGATAATAACTTAACATATTCTAAGTTACCGGCCATCTTTATAAGCCCTAAAACTATAAACAAAGATCGGCCAGAATAATTTTTTGCCCACGTAACAAAAAAAACAACTAAATAATATGGCATTACCAAGTAGAAGGTTATCGGTTCATTGAACTAATTTAAATAATCAAATCAAAGCTTGACTTTGTGTGAATATGTGTTTTGCCTTGTAAAAGAAGTTGGCGGTGTTTAATACACTCTTTGCCGACTATGGCCGAGCTTCCTCTAAAGGGCTTAAGCTCAGAATGTCCCTTTCCCAAAATGTCAATAGGTTTCAAATGGTCCCTTTCCCGAAATGCCCCTTTCTTTGACGGTTTTGATTTTATCAATTCTCATTAATAAAATGAGCATTCGCTCGTTTGGTGGAACTCCACCTTTAGCTAGAATTGGTGGAGAGCTTTCGTATATAACCTACTCCTTTTTCGGATGTTTTCAATCAGTTCTTTCCTTTTCAAACTATTGCAAAATTTCAAACGATTTCCGTTTATTTTGGTCATTAAAATACCTGTAGTTGTCTGTTGTAGATGTGGTAACGGAATTATTTCGTATTACGCTACGAGCCCAGGCGGTTGGAAACGCGCCAAAGCTAAAACGTTGCAAAATACCTTAGCGTTCAACGTGAATCTGTAGCCTAGTAATTCCTATAGCATTTATATTTCTACATGATTGACGATTGGTACGATCGTAGGTATATCTGTTGTGGCATCACAACAATGCATACGATCAAGTGATACCTAACACGACTGTTGGTTAAATCGCTGGCTCCGGTTTTACTCAACCAATTGCGATCAAGTATACCTCGTTGGTCGTTGGTATAGTTTTTATTGTTAAACTCTCACTCACATGATCATGGTCTTATGGTCAATTAAGATACACAGGACAGTGATGTCATTGGTAAAGTAGTCAAGGGTGTTTTAAGAACCCCATCATGATCATCGGGGTCCAAGCCAACCGTACCTCCAAGCTGGTGGATTTATTGAAAGACTGACGAAATTCTCGTGCCGGTTTTCTCTGGGTATTCGTAGGCGTAAATGTCAAAGAGATCTCGATAAGTAATGATAAATTCCATATACAAAATGCTTTGCTATATGATTACTGCACGCAGACGAAGGTGTATTCACACGAGTGGATGTTCATCGTGTGAATATTCCGATGTTTATCGGTCGAATTGAATACTCTCAGTAAAATGCCGTGTGAACACAGCCCAAGCTATGTTATCGTCTCTGTACCTTATCTTAAGATGCAGGTATGCTGGTATGCAAGCTAATGAGGACTTAACGACATGCAGTAGATGAGAATTTTATACTTGTCCCCGATTGTGGCGAAGTCAAGAAGGCTAACTGAAACTGAAGCTTTTATTCTTCTTCTGGTTTACTGACTAGCTGAAACAATATTCATAAAGCACCAAAAGTTCGCGCATGTGCACTATACGGACCAATCAAAACATTCAACTGATCAACCAATGATGCGAGCCCGTGCACCACTGATTAGTAATTGTAATCTATGATTGTTTGTCTGACAGTTCTGACACGTACCAACACCGCCGCGCTCCGCACTTACCGCCAAAGCGGCCATTATCATTGCAAGCTTAACACGAGCCATTTTTGTATACCACGTGTGATTCCAATACACTAAAGAAATTGGCAAATCTCCATGATCAAATTAACGGTGCATTTATACATGGAATATTAAAAGATCCAGCATGTTTCCGTTATCAGAAGTCTTGGATGGTGTCCAAGCAGGTTATTGACATAATATCTATGTGGCTGGCCGCCAGACCGGTGCTCGACGGCATCGGTCATTTCTCAAGCTTCATGGACGGAGTGAAAGTGTCAGGTGTGTTCTGACAGAAATTAAAAATAGCCAAACCTTTCAATGGAATTTCGTACAAGGAAATTAGCTGTCAATAGTGACAGTTGACTGTCAAGTCATTTTCGAGTTATTGAATGTCAGAACATATCATTCAAGGTATGATTCCATTTGAATTGGTGACGTCATGTCATGCTATTTAACTTCTAATATTATGAATACAAAAGTTTGGGACGAATAGATGGATGTTTGTGGAAACAGCTGAACGAATCTGAATAAAATTTGGCATAAAGACTAGAGTATAGTTTCTATCCTTAGAATAGATTCCTGTGGGTTGCGGGATCGTATTCCGCGTGGGTGTAACCCCGGAACCAATTAGTCTGGTTACATTGGTTAGATAAATTAAGAAATAATGCAAATGAATAAATTCTACTAGTTTCTTTCCAAATTTTGGTTTAATGTGGACAGTTAAACAATTTATTTGTAAGGACAACAACCCAGGCGTTTACAATAAGGGAATAAATTGTCAGTTGAAATACGAAAAGCATGAATCCTACTACTTACGAATTATTATCTTTAAATAACAAATAGATTATACAGTATCAATTTTTGCTGAAGGCTAGTGTAGTGCTCGTTTTGGTTCGCAGCACATGCATTCAAGTAATCTGATTCTATAGACGCATAAGTAATACTATGTGGATATAATATCATCTGTGGTATCTAGCCTATCCAGTGACACTCGCGCAATAAAGACGAATCTAATGACATTTTACTCGTTCGAATATGTTCAACCGATTTGTAGTTTACGATGGCGACATATAGGAACGGACATACTATATTGGGTGATTTTAAAGTCGATTCGGATAAAAAGAATTCCGGCTCAGTTTCGGTAGCAAAATCATCTGGAAGTATTAATTTGGGAAAGAAACAATTTTTTATTAATAATGTAAGGGAATAATGTTCAGGTAAAAGGAATAAAGTATAGGGGTTGTAATTTTTTTTTTCTTTCACCTAATTAATACTCCCAGATGATTTTGCTATCAACACTGTGCACAAATTCTTTTTTTACATAACATAAACTCCTGCCCGTATTCCCCGAAGGGGTAGGCAGAGGTGCTAGCACCCACGTTTCGCCAGTTTATGTTTAGGTCCCAATGTAATAGGTGGCGAGCCTATTGCCATTAACCGGGCACTTATAAACCTGCGATAATTACACACATAACTTCGAAAAGCATCGAAAAGTCATTGGTGTGTGCCATGGTAAACCTGGGATCGAACCCGAGACCTGGTCTCAGCAGCCCATTACCCATACCACTAGGCTACCGTCTTTTTTTAGACATACATTATACGCCAGATGCTCCTGTACTACTCAAATATGTAAACTAAATGCGCTCATGACGAAGAGGGTACAGGTCTTGGACAGTCCTGACAATTGACAGAATATTCCCTCGAAATTGAAATTGTCGTTGATGCAAAACTCCAACTTCAACGTTAAATCTGATATAAGCATGTTATAAGGTCACCGCTCTCAGTCATTGTAACTTATTATGTAAATTATTCACACATATTATGATAACAATTTCAACACCGTTCACTACTCTGCAGTCTGCAGTGTCATTCTTACTGTAAAACTAGGTTAAATAATATTAACTGACAATATGAAATTGAATAAGTTCTGACAAATTGAATTATGTGTTACGTAGCGGAAATCCATCGTTGGATAATAATTGAGAATTAATTCAGTGCCCAACGGTCGAGGGAGCCACTTGTTGAGGTTTTATTTTGTGTCTACGGAAGGTGTAGCGACAATGTTCTAGGTCATTCTACACAACGCTATCTAGACCCAATATAAGCATTTATTTAACTCTGCATTTATTTAAACTGCGGTAGCCTAGTGGTATGGGTAATGGACTGCTGAGACGAGTTCTCGGGTTCGATCCCAGGTTTATCATGGCACACACCAATGACTTTTCGATGCTTTTCGAAGTTATGTGTGTATTTATCGCAGGTTTATAAGTACCCGGTTAATGGCAATAGGCTCGCCACCTATCACATTGGGACCTAAACATAAACTGGCGAAATGTGGGTGCTAGCACCTCTGCCTACCCCTTTGGGGAATACAGGCATGAGTTTATGTATGTATGTATGTATGTATGTAACTAATTTTTAACAGACTTCTGAAAAGGAGGTTCACAATTCGGATGCTTTTTTTAACACGCATAGGTCAGTCATGATGTGTAGACGGATTTGGAAGGTCATTTTTTGTGTTTGAAATAGGTTTTTATATGGATTTTATATTGCAGATAAACGTCTTGGGTTGATTTACGTTAACACATTGCAAAGTTAAGCGTTACTATCCAGATTAGTCTTGGATGCGTGAACATTCTTGACATAATGAGATCCCTCCGTGCCTTGGAGAGTATTTGCGGTTGCCATACGAAGATCTATGGCAGGCTTTACGGGTAGTTGGGAGTCCTAAAAAGTCCGATAATTGCCTTATATATAACTGTAGAACTGTGATATGGTGGGTTTTGGAGCTTATCGAGGTCAGACAGCAGGGCTTCACGGAAAATAGTGAAGTTTTTCCACTTCATAGACTGAAAAGGTGATCCCAACCGAGTTGGTAAAAGGATTTAATGGATGGTGGTCTTCTAGGACGACAATAACTTCAATCTCGGTAGTAATATCTGATATTTTTGACGTGTTCCAGGCAGTGAGGTGGTAGGCAAGCTGAGTTTGCGTGTCAATTATAAACACATACAAAGTAAGTGCGTGTGGTTGTTTTACTTTCGATGTGGAGCACTTAACATCTTTCGTGTTATGCCTAAGACTATAATCTGCTCTGTACAGACCATTCAATTTAAGAATACAGTGACGTAATATGTAAGTCAAGTCGTTCATCTTACAACATTGTTCTTAATACTTAGTTTCGTTGAGAGTCAAGTGAACTAGGTCCTTGTTTTGTAAGAATAAGTAACAACACAGGATTGTATTTTAGTAAATTACTTACCTACTAGGCAATCCTTGCGAAAGGATGCTTAAAAATACCAGCAAGATATTGAAAAACCTTAAATTAAGCTGATAAGTAATTGAATACAATACCAGACTGACCGTGTAAAATCAAAAGATGGCTGCCGTCTGCAGTATATCGTTTGGAAATGGAAATAGTTTTGCAAAAAAAAAGTAAACATTATTTTGTTATAATTATCTCGTTGGCAATTATTGACGTCATACTGTTCTTAATTTGAATTGTGTGAATTGTAAATGATTATTGTTCATTCCGTTCATTCGAATATTCTGTGGTTTTTTTATAGCATGTCGATGTGTATCGCACTGTTCTGTTCTTTGTGTGTCTATATTTCATTTTTGTTAGGATGATTTTGAACTCAGACTAAAAGAAAAACATTCTTTATTCTTTATTCTGAGGTTTTGAAGTGTACAGTTTTGTCTATTATTTATTAGGGTGGTTTTTAAAAGTAAGCCACAGAAAAACTATGATCTTGGTTATGGTGTCTGTTGCTGTACCGTTTGAAAATAGACGAAAAAAAAACATTGTGAAATTATTTTTTATTATCATTGGCCAGGCAATTATTGCGGTGACGTCATACTATTCTTATTTTGAATTTATTTGAATGTATTATTATTATTATTCGTTCCGTTCAAAACTTCGAATATTGTATTTTTTTTTATTTATCATGAGAACTTTTGTCAGTGTATATATTATTGTTCGAATGGTTTTAAAACTGTATTGTATATAAGTTATTGTTAGTGATTTTACCCATTCATGTGTTTAGACTTTAGACTTCATTGTTTTGTTACTCATGTGAGTCATGTTACAGCTGTCAACATTTGTATTGTTTCACTTTCTCGTTTTTAGAAGCACACTATTATCACTTTTCGCAGTTTAGCAAAGAGGAGATGCTTCTGTTGTATAGATGATAATAATTATGGTTATTTTTATGATTATTGTTTTAAGATATTAGATCAGCACGTCAAAATAGCTATCATCTAAGCTATTTTGACGTGCTGATCCCGTTATCGCATCCACATGAATCTATTGTCCCGAAAAAAGTATGTACAGTCAACATCAGAAAGTTGTTGATGCACAAGTGCTCAAAATGATTTTAATTTCTTCTTTTATCCCCTTCCTGACACATACCTTTAGTTCCGACAATAGTACCATTGAAATCAATAAAACAGTTTGATTTGCACTACAAGAGTTTTAAGATCATTTTGAAACTTCGTTGTCAAGATATTTCTGACGCTGACTGTACCTAGGTTTTATAAGAAATACCCACTATTCGAGATTGTACTCTCACCATTATCCTTATAATAGTCACACCTTGATGTCCAGGGTCCGCTATGAGACTACTCAGACAACTCTCTCGCGAAATTGCATCCATACCCATTCAACCGTTCCAGAGCGTGATTGATTAACATACATTCATTCAAACTTTCGCATTTATAATCACCATGATCGTGTTAATTCCGTAAATAATAATCGTAAATGCACCTGTTACGGTGAGTCCACGTGCGTCAATCGATTGCTGCGGTTAACCGCCTCTGCGTGTGGTCAGATCGCTATTGTAGGCTTTGGACGGAAGGACAGCTCTGTTTACCTTCCTGCAGTTGGCAGGCTGGCTACATAAGTGTCCTTTTGTCTTGAAAAATAGCAATAAATAATCTAGAACATTCGAGAGCCGAAATTGGTTACTAAACTGTATAGCAGCCGAAATCGAGAGCCGAAAAAAAACGATTTGGACGAAAGATATAAACAGCTAGGTCCTGGATCAGTCCAAATATACATATTCTTGCATACTAATATTTGCATTGAGCACTAAATGCAGCACGCAATCTCTGGCCAAGCAGTCAACCCCTCTACAGCTATGCCACACTGTATAAAATTGCGATAAAAAGATTCCACGTGGACGGACGAGGCCGCAGGCAACAGCTAGTTGTGTGTGTATGTACTTATACGGTTGTAAGAACGAACCCGATGCGGACGTTATTTTCTTGACCTTCGCATGGCCGCACGCAATTGCACAAGTACAGTCAGTGGCAATAGTGTGAACGAACGAATGAATGAAAGATTGAATGAATGAAGTTTGCTAGAATGCAGGTAAATATGTTGTATATATTAGTTACAAGCTTTTGCTCGCGGCTCCGCCCGCGTGGATGTCGGTTATCGCGACCAAACATAGCCTATGTCCTTTCTCATGGTCTAATCTACCCCAATACCAAATTTCATCAAAATCGGTTCAGTGGTTTAGACGTGAAAGCGTAACATACAGACAGACAGACAGAGTTACTTTCGCATTTATAATATTTGTATGGATTTCATTATTATTTGATTATTTTTTTATTTATATTGTGTTCCTGGCGCGAGTAGGGTAGCCATAGCTCAATGGAGAATTTTTGTGCTGTCAGTGGGAAGACCAAAGGCTTGTCCTGCTTTGTCTTCTGCACTGACGGCAGTACTAGTGTGATTCCCTTGGTGATGCACACGTCCATATGCCACGATAACCACTCTCTATGAGGTGGGTCGTGTACATGTGGCAGACAAGCATCTAACGGCTGTTCCCAATACCATACTGACAGTTAAAGATAGATCGCATCTACAGATAAAGTGCCCTTCTGCTTAAATTCAAAACATAGTAACTCCTATTTCACACCAATTTCGGAAAATAAAATTATAACGCATGCGCTTTCCCGCAAAAAATCAGTTACCATGTTTTCAATTTAAACAGCCGATACGTCAAATTTAACTGCTGTGATCTATCTTCAACTTTAAGTATGTTATTGGGAACGGCCGTAAGTGGTATATAAAAATCTGATTATTCCTTTGTTGTTTAACAACTTTTGTCGTTAACTGTACCTCGGCATAAAGTATGCATTATCCTTCATTAACAGCGGATTATACCTCACTGTACAATACTCTTCCGTATCGCGAATACGTATAAATGCTGCTATTTGGTGTCAGTACTCGTATTTTTGTACTCGCAATAATAGGAACTTATATACTCGTATGTAGGTCACTAGGCGTAGCGAGTACTGGCACTAAATACCGTAGTGATTTATGTTTAAAGCTTATATGCCATTAGTTCAATGTACGGAAGCTAATATTAGCATAACATTTATTGAGGTGATAGTACCGATGACTTATGAATCAAATATCAATCAATCAATTAAGCCTAAAGCAGTCCAATATGCTGGACATAGGCCTCATATTGCCATTGCCCTCGATCCACCGCCTTCCGCATCCAGTCCGTCTCAGTCATATTTTACCAAACATAGTCTATGTCCTTTCTCATGGTCTAGGCGTGAAAGCGTAACACAGACAGCCAGACAGAGTTACTTTTGCATTTATAATATTAGTATGGATACTTTTAAGAAATAAGCCGTGTTGGTTCCCGGTAGAGTAGAAAAGGGCCACTCCATCTCTACCCGTGAGTGTCGTAGAAGGCTGTTCTCCATCCGAAAAGTTCCCCCTTGGCGGCAGGACCGAAAACTATCTGCCTACTTCTTCGGGAATTTACAGACGTGAAATTGTAGGTATGTATGGAAGCCGGTAAACCTGTTGATTGTCCGAGGAGACTCCCCATTCTTGCTTTTTAGGGTGGAACTAGACCAGAGGTTGGCAAACTTTCTTAATGGGGGCCAGAGGGCCAGAATTATCACAATTCATGTCGAAGGACCGTCGGCGGGCCGGCCTTTTGTCCATTACTGGATTAGACGGTAATCATTCCCAAAAAAGCCGACAAACCAATTAAAAATAATAAGCGGATCTCGGCTCCAAAATACAAACTTTGGATCACTATAAACATGATGATGAGATCTTAATCATACAAACATTATTCAATACTTTAACGAATTGGCGATAGTTGTTACACTGTAGATATTCAATGGCCATTGTTACGAATATTCGCGAGTCATACTCTGCATCATTGATGATTACACAACGTAACCAGTTATTACTCCATAACAAGACGCAAATATCTAATAGGTACGGCTGAGGCCGCACTTGTGCGTTGCGTTGCGTTGAGCCGGATCATTCTTAAAAAAAATATCTCATTGATATAATTTTATTTGATTGTAAATTTCTAAAGGAGCCCATTCACGATTAGTCCGCTTACAGTTACAGATCGTATCGGACGGCCTGCAGTCCTAAGCCGATAGGCCCCATACGTAAGCGAATTTGGCCTGCCGGCTATTCCCTGCTGTCAGTTTTGTGACTACACACGATCAGTTGGGAGTCGACAGTTTCCCAACGTACGATTGCCTGCCGGCAATTGTCTGATATCGGTATCGGTTTTGACGAATTACAAATATATCATCCATTTAGCGATCCAAGTTGGGCGTTTCGAATTTTTCGACAAAGTCAATATGGGTATCGTTTTCAAAGTTTTTAGAGTTGCTGATTTACAAATATATCATGAATTTTGCGATCCAAGATGGAGATGTGAAGCGACTGCAATCTAGGTCAGATTCCAACCAAAGAGAAAATTTTGCGCCAGTCTCAGTAACTAATCAGTCAGTTTCCGAGGGCCCATACATACGAAACGACTTCAATATACATCATCTTCATTCGTCATCTTTCAAAAGTAAAACAACACATAAAAGCGTAATAGGTAGCACTATAATAATAAACAACAACAATAATAATAGTATAAAATGCAATAATGTATCATATCGTATTATTATGATTCGACTAATCTTAATAGGTTACTAGATAATACATAAGCTACTGGTCCAGTAATAGCATTTTATGATATTTGTCATAGCTGATACCCACAAATCCATCCGCGTCAACATTATTTTGTTCACAATTTCATGCGATTTCTTGTTCTTCGGCTAAGTTACTCCTTATAGTATCAGTTATCTGGTCATTGAAACTTCCGTCTAAATCGATCCAGGTGGTTCGGAGATTAGCCGTAATAAAAAGACGGAAAGAGTTTCGTTCGTGAAAGCGGCGGGGTCTCAAACATCCATACTAATATAAATGCGAAAGTATCTCTGTCTGTCTGTCTGTTACGCTTTCACGAACCACTGAACCGATTTTGATGAAATTTGGTATAGGGGTAGACTAGACCATGAGAAAGGATATAGTATATGTTTGGTCGCGATAACCGACATCCACGCGGGCGGAGCCGCGGACAAAAGCTAGTTCGCAATAAATATCAATCAATAAATTAGCTTTTTGCAGTCCATTGCTGGACATAAGTCTCACCCAGATCTATGCCATGTATTGGGAGAGGCCTTCAGTCTGATCTTTAGTCCATTTGGCTATAGGACGTCCTACTTTCCGTTTACCTTCTCGTGGTCTCCACTCAGAATCGTTTGCTCCAACGGCCATCGCCATCGGTCCTTCGACAAAAGTGGAGCTATGTCGGTAACTTTCATTCTTTGTCGGATAACGTCCTTGCGAATTCTATCCTTCAAAAAGATTCCATTCCAATCATAGCTGGCTTCACTCCACTTTATCAACAATAAACATAACATAAACTCACGCCTGTATTCCCCGAAGGGTTAGGCAGAGGTGCTAGCACCCACATTTCGCCAGTTTATGTTTAGGTCCCAATGTAATAGGTGGCGAGCCTATTGCCATTAACCGGGCACTTATAAACCTGCGATAAATACACACATAACTTCGAAAAGCATTGGAAAGTCATTGGTGTGTGCCATAGTAAACCTGGGATCGAACCCGAGACCTCGTCTCAGCAGTCCATTACCCATACCACTAGGCTATACATCATCATCATCATATCAGCCACACATAGTCCACTGCTGAACATAGGCCTCTCCCATAGACGTCCAGAATGACCTATCTAAAGCAGCCCGCATCCAGCGCTTCCCGGCGACCTTGATGAGTTCGCCCTTCCACCTGGCCGTTGGGCGTCCCACACTACGTTTGCCCTTACGCGGTCGCCATTCCAGAACTTTTTTGCTCCATCGGCCATCACACCACACAGCCACAGGCTATATATAGTTTTCCTAAATGTGTACATGATAGTTATTTCTACTTATAAGATGGCTATTTCGCAATCCTCTCTTCAACAACAGCGCTCGCTATGTAACAACAATCAATGCGTCCCACATCATGCTAGTTTGTGTTTACTAAGCGATATTTAAGTAGTTCCACGTATCAATGGCTGTCTTTACATAATGTTGTGTATCGTTCGCTCCGTTACAAATATTTGTGCTAGGGTTGTCATACACATGAATCGATTTGGCAACATATTTTTTATTAGCTTTTGCCCGCAGCTCCGCCCGCGTGGATGTCGATTATCGCGACCAAACATAGCCTATGTCCTTTCTCATGGTCTAATCTACCCCTGTACCAAATTTCATCAAAATCGGTTCAGTGGTTTAGGCGTGAAAGCGTAACATACAGACAGACAGACAAAGTTACTTTCGCATTTATAATGTTAGTATAGAAGTATGGATGTGTACAGCTATGGAGTGTAAATCTTATGCCTGAGTTTGTGTTCTCTGAAGGTTTATAACCTTGGATCTCTCTCGAGAGAGAATAGGTTTCTTCTGGGCACGCAATAAATACTACGAAGCATGTAGGTTATCGGAAGTGGATTGCTGATATGCGAGAGCGAAAATAATAGCTTTTTTAAGCGCAAATCAAAGTCAGTGAACATCGAACGAATTATATAATCAAGGGCCGACTTGCCTACTTTCATTGACAACTCAGTTATGTAGATCTAGAAACACACATCGATCTTATCTTTGCGCTATTTGCATCTGTCCTAATACACCTTACAACCCATGTAAGGTCTAACTTATACAGAAAAGCATCGTTCAAAAATGAAAATTACTTTTTATAAATGAAATTGGCGCTCTTTTCATTAAAACGTCATTGTTTTGTCTTTTGGGAGATCGAAAGTATCTATAGATTGTATTTGAACATCTTTTTGTTGGGAGAATTGCCCTTCAGTTGTGGCAACCCTATAAGCTATGCAAATATCAACAAGTGCAATAAATAACACAGGCATGAATAAATTTGTAAATCGCTTTAAATAAGCATTTCTTTTTTACAACAATGATCGCATATCAATGCATTCCATTGTCGTGTTTGTGTGGCTGCCGGTACCGACAGCTCACTCACTCCTCTAGTGCTCTCCGAGGTACAGAGATCATCATTGTCATCCATCTTAAATCTGACCTGAAGACTGTTGCTTTACCTTGCCGTCCGCTAAACTAAAGCCAACGAGACTAGAGAAAAAAGGTAAACAAAGCAACCATTACTGAGTTACGTTGCGATAACTAGCGATTATTTTCTGTGTCCTTGTCGCACACGTCACATGTACGCAAAATGGGCGAGCTACAGCGGTCGTTGCATGTTTCGTAGTACAGGAAAGCTGTCAGCACAGCGACTAAACTGTCAGATCCGCGATCTTATGAGCAATTTCATTCCTGTCTGGAATGCACTTGAAGTGATAAATGTTTGGAACCGCTGAAACTTTGTTTACCTTTTTACTTTACACTGTTATAACGAGCATAAAATTTGATCAACCACTTGCTTCACTGTCTTTTAATTCTCAATATACGTTGCAATGACTTTTTATTACTACTTCATAATTATGTTGTTATATGGGACCTTCACGGACAAGCGCACAAGTTGTCAAGGTTTAAGCGCAATCGGATTAATGGTGTAAGCACGTATATGGGGTTTTGGAGCCCCGCCATACATTACAATATTATTTCTACTTTCATAATTGTATGGTTTGCTGCTTGCTGCCTGTAGCTGGTATTCTTCACCTGACTTTTTCGTAAACTAGCGCTCGATGTGATAGATACAGATATGGTTAAGTTGATATTCCCGGGGGTTGATTTTGATTCATACTCGCTTCAAAAATCTTCTTTTGTCCATACTCTCTAGAGTCTAGACTTCCGAACCATCCAAGCATCTCTTGATCTATTTTGGTAACTATAGCTTCTACCCTGCCATATTTCACCCCGGTTAACCCTAGAAGGTGTAGACAGAGGTATATTAACACCCACATTTCCCAAATTATGATTGTTCCAGTCTTTTACCTTTAAGTAAGCACTTTGTCCGTTTGTCGTGGACTGTATGTTTACTGTCGAATGGATTATTTGCCTTCTACGACACCCGAAGTATCCTGCCACAATGTTCCTCCTATTCCTAATTGAGTTTATAGTTTTAATTCATTCCTACAATATTTACTGTATACAGAAACTATATCTAATTCGTTATCGGTTATCGCATCTCCACAAACACGCGAGATAGCCACTATCAAGTATTATCGGCAACATCACTTTCGTTTATATCTGGGATTATATTTATTTGTATGCATATCTATATTCGAGGCCGTCGATACAGGATATGTGTCACGCCTATATTTGGGTAAATTTTGAAATTTTGACAGTTATTTAATTTAAACGTACGAATACACTTATCATCGTCTTATGTTTCGATTGAGGTGCTTTCTTGTCAGAGCCCAAAGACACTTTCGGCTCTTCCTCGTCCATTTCGCGCGATTCGTGCGCAAATTCAAATTATGTTTATTGTCAACCATAGGTACAGTCAGCATCAAAACATGTTGACGAACAGAGTACTCATAATGATCGAATACATAGGGAAAAAGAATCTTCTCGGGCGGGACTCGAACCCGCAGTCTTTCCCTTACAAGGGGATTGCCTGACCAATTCGGCTACCGAGACACGCCCGATATTCGATTTGTATAGTTAGCATAATTAATGCTGTAAAAATTCCTTCAAATACTCAAAATGATCTTAATTACGTTTCTTACCCCCTTCCAGTTGACCCACTGTTCTGATATTTGGTACACACCTTTATTTCGGACAATAATATATAAATAATAACATATAAATTAATAAAACAGTTTGATTTACTCTTAATACGAGAGTTTTAAGATTATTTTGAGACTTTGTTGTCAAGATATTTATGACGTTGACTATAGGTACATAGGATGTTCACAAAATAATAAGGGAATAATAATATGATTCGCTTTGGGCATACAATAAAAAATAATCCGTTGTGGCTTCAAACGTCAACTTCCCAAAATGTCCCCTGGTACCAAAATGTCAACTTCCCATAATGTCCCTTTCCCAAAATTATTTAACGGACTAACAAAGTCACGAATACACGAAGAAGGGACATATTGCCCCCTACATCATATAAAACATAACCTAGTTGTCTTTTTTCAAACCTTTAACAAGGTTATCAAATGAATCAACCAATCAAAATTAATTGCCCACCAGCTTTGCCCGCGGCTCAGAATTCTATACCCTTTCCTGTACATGGAAACCTGTAAAATTTAGCCTATGTATTATTGCAGATGTATCTATCCCTATGAGAACCGCCTTATTTATCCCTATGAGGACCGCCTTATTTATAAAAGTTCAACCTTAGCGTCATCAGTAACAAAAATCTTCACAAACAACTTTCATACAAATATTGTAAAAGTAACTCGCGTTCACGCCTAAACCACTGAAGGGATTTTGATGAAATTTGTTATAGGGGTAGATTAGACCTTGAGAAAGGACATAGGCTATGTTTGGTCGCGATAACCGACATCCACTCGGTTGGAGCCGCGGGCACAAGCTAGTTTATTTTCATTTTATTTCTTTATAAAGGGCACGTCAATTTGAATTCACCTCGCCTGATAGTAAGCTAAAGGCAAAGTCTCGGAAAGAGGGTCACCATCGTAAACATGTACCATGTTAACAGTGGTGGCACTCAGCTTGACGGCCTCATCAGATGTCTTTTCACGCCCCGCTTAAAGTTCTCGGGACTGTAGGAAGAAGGAAACACGTGAGCTGGCAGGGAGTTCCTGGTCTTAATTGTAGGCATAGGAATGTAGCTTATAATATTATTTTATTAAGATCATGTATTGTATTGTTTGAATACTGTAATACTATTAATCTGTCTAGTCAAGCCATTCCGCGCACGCATTCATCCAGAAATATGAGAGGTTTGCACTGAGTCGGCATTCCTACTTTATGTGTAGGTATCGGTGAAGGTCCCCCGGCGGGAAACTGACCTCGTTCCGAGGGAAATGCCCCGATTATGTTCAAAGAGAGCTTTTAGTGTTCAAAGAAAATGCTTTGATGAAATAGGATCTTATTTTTTGTAAGCAAAAAGGTTAAATGAGTGCTCTGGTACAAGATATGCGCTGGGGTTTTTTTAAATATTGTATTATATTGTTTTGTGTATAGTAGCACGATGTTAATTTAATATACATAAGCCCATGTTGGTACCTGAAAATGTAGCTTTCTGATCGCAAAAGCCGACCTTAAGAAACCGGCTTCTATTACTCATTATGAAGACACTGATTTCTATCTATCTATACTATTATATAATTGTAAATTGGAAATGTTTGTTTGCGATGGACGCAAAACAACTGAACGGATTTTGATGCGGTTTTTTTTATTAGAAAGGTCTTGATCAGACTTAAAATCTTAAGTTTGTTTCATTGCAATCGGTTGAGTAGAACCGTAAACCGTATAGGTCGTGGTCACGGGATCAGTATTTCTGTGACCCTGGTACATTTACATGAAGTACCAGTAGAAATTTTAAGATTTTTATCTGGGTCGCGGGAGCAGTGTGTCCTAAACCTCTCTATTCCGAACTTAACGCGGACGAAGTCGCAGGAAAATACTAGTAGATTTATAAAATCGCAATTATATGAACTGGCAAGTCTTAACTACTCTCTGTAGGAGACGAATGTACAGTACACAACGAATACCTTGACACTTGTGACCCCAAATTATTAATGGCGGCATACATTTTAAAGCAATAATAGCATATACACAGGCTTGTCTCCGCTTTTGTTCTCAGGCAAAGACAACAGCTAGTTTAGTTTACTAACCAGATAATAATAAAATCGAATACATAGGGAAAAAGAAGAATTATCTCGGGCGGGACTCGAACCCGTAGTAGAGTACGCCTTACGGTGCAGAGTACACCTGCTAGAACCAAGCGTTTCAGTGATTCATTCCTATGCCGCACCACTAAGACCTGGACTTCCCTGCCAGCTCACGTGTTTCCTTCTTCCTACAGTCCCGGGTCCTTTAAGCGGGGCGTGAAAAGGCATCTAATGAGGCCGTCAAGCTGAGTGTCACCACTGTTAACATGGTAAATGTTTACGATGGTGACCCTCTTTCCGAGACTTTGCCTTTAGCTTAACATCAGGCGAGGTGAAGTCAAATTGACGTGTCCTGTGCAAAAAAAAAAAAAAAGTAGTCTTTAAGGCGACGGTAAATGACTTCACCATCGCCTTAAAGACGTATAAGATGGGAAATTTGAATCACATCGGGCGTGTCTCGGTAGCCGAATTGGTCATTGGACTGCGGGTTCGAGTCCCGCCCGAGATGATTCTTCTTTTTCCCTATGTATTCGATTTGTATAGTTAGCATACTTAATGCTGTAAAAATTCATTCAATAATAAAATCTTCGAGGAAGTGACTAAATTGTAATATGAGGAGGCGAAGCGATGCGTGACTCTACTACCGGGATAAGATGAGATGAGGACAACGTTGTACCACACCCGACACGACGCGGGTTCCGGCGAGGGAAGGGGAATCCATGGGTTTTCTGAACTTTTACGTACGGGAATCCGGTCATAGTTGTCGAGTTTCACATTTTACATAGGTACCTACTCAACACCCTGTAACACTTCGGCCCGTAATCTAGAATGATACTCAGCCTGTATCTGGATTTATCTGAGGACAGGCCTTAAAGTTATTTTTAAATAACCACGGAGGACAAAATATGATTAAGTAACGGAGATGCCCCATTGATATTTCTCCTAATAAAAACGCGCGCCGAATGCGGGTGGGAAGAGAGACGCGCGGGGTGTCAAAAGTCGAAGGACGTCATAGGTATAACGTTCCTACCGAATGAGTCCATTTGACGTTTGGATGGCACGCGACTCGATTGCCTTGAAACAACTCCGCTATCATTTCCTTCTCCATGTAAATAACATAAAAAATCTCGCGTCCTTGATGTAAAAACAAAAGAAATAATATAAAAGTTCTAAGGGTAAGATGGAAGGGATTCCAAGATGGACTCCGGGTGGAGTAAAATCAAAAAGCATTGTTGTATTTTCCCATATCAAAACTCTCAGCATCTCAACTCTACTGGCGAAATCTTGGTGTTGATAAACCTCTGCCCGTCCCTTCGGCTATTTCACGGCGTAATGAGTAAATAATTGCAATTCATAAGTATTTGTATTCACGACAATTAAAACAAATTAATAAGGCTGTAAAAAAAAAGTATTACTTTTGCCTTGACGAATTAATTTCAAGACAATTATTGTAGGTACGTGTTGAAACGTTGGTTTATGATGACGATAGTTATTGTATTATGAATTTATTACACATATTAATGTGTTACTACGTGTTTTATTGTTTCTTTTATTAATTATCTAGTTCTTTATTTCCTACAACTATTGTTACGTACCTACATAAAACACTATTACTAATGCAGGATTTTATAAAGGATACTAGCGAAATTGATTGGGTTAGGATTGGAATTACGGGGGTAGTGTAATCTAGGGTTGGAACTCAGGACCTCTCGATTATAAACTCGACTTAACCAAGATACCGACGCTTACATCCCAACAAATTAAAAATGTTTACAAAATATTTGTAAACTCAAAAATCTGCTAAGCCAAACCACAATGGTACCACCGCTACTGCAAAAATCGGCAATAAATAATAGACTTTAGGCGTATAGAAATAAAGTCTAAAATTCTATGTCATTTTTTGCAATGACATAGGCCACCACAATGGTTTAGCTTTAGTACAATCGAGGGCCTGGTTGCGTACAGTTCTCCTGTTTGATTGATTGAATTGATTCAATTTCATACACTAGAGACTCTTCTACACGACGTCGTGTAGAAGAGTCTCTAGTGTATGATCGTGTCTATCTCGATATTACCAATAACTACGTGCTTACAATAACGCGTGAGATAAATTCAACTTTATTGTGTCTGATATCTGCGGCCTTCGGTAATCGCTTGAGGTCACACAGACCTTTACGATTACCTCATACTTTCACTTGTATAATATAATGTTGATTATAAGATTTGCTGTTATGTATTGTCTGGTCTGAGGCATTGAATTGTTTTATGTTTGTGGAGCCTTTTACAAGCACACTTATTAATATACCTACCAAATATCAAATGATTCACGAAAGAAACGGTTACCAACCGTTGAAATAAATTAGGCCCACCCCATCTCTTTTCGTGGGTGTCGTAGAAGGCAAATAAGGCTGTTCTCCATTCGTAAACACAGTAAACCAACCAACTCATGAGAAAGAGCCCACTGATGGTAATAGGCCTGATGATAATATCTGCTCCTATTAAGTGGGACCGAAAATCATAGTTGGGGTGTTAATACACCTCTGCCTACCCCTTCTGGGATTTATAGGCTTGAATACTTGACAAACAACAAAATAGCAGTTGTTAGTCGACCACATAATAATGAGATGTTTTCTAGGAAGGACATACTTACATACAAATTGTTAGTTAATATTCTTAGTGCGTCCGAATCCCGTACTTCGCGAACATGTACCGTAATCCACATGCCAACATAAGGCATTTTACTTTCTAAAATAAATAATTGCTAAGGTTATAAGGTATTTTAAGAATAGCGAAAGAGATAGCGAAGCGTCTAATTGACTCTTCCCGTGACCATAGGGCTGGCCTTTACCTAGCTTAAAGAATTGCTATCGCTATTCAGCGGGGTAATGCCCTCAGCACCCTCAGCCTTTTGGGCACGGTACCTGTGGAGGTCGATGGGGAGGAATTTTACGATGCCTAAAGTTACACACACCTGTTTTTTTTTTCATTTTTGTATATATTGCACATTTAGTTAGCATATATAGTAGTTAGTTTACTGTAATTAACTTTATAAGAACCATAATGTTTATTTTACGCCTAAAGCCTACAACACTGCCACAATATGTACCCTTCATCTTCACTCAAACTTACGCTAATAAGTATTTAGTACATAACTATCCATTTTCTGTCGTATAACAAATCCGTGAAGTCCAAAATCTGCCCAATCCACGAATGTGCTATACACCGAACAATCGAATTCATTTACTGGTATACCTCGAACCTAACATAATGGCGGCTCGGAGGTTCGTACGAGTGGGGATTCAGGCCAGTCAGCGTTTGAGTAGCTCTCTTTTCTCGAACGCCATTACCAGTACGAACGTATGAACTTCCATGCTGCCATTAAGTTTGATTCGAGGTATACCCGCAGTTTTGTACCTAAACGAATGGCACTCTGAAGCCGTACGGGCAATCGTCCAGTCGTTTTGGTACCCGCAAGTGCATTGTACCTCTTAATCCGTAGTCAAATTTAATTCTCCTATCCATCTCCAGTAACAGAGAAACCAACGCCGGCGCCAGAGAAACCCGCGCCGGTGATTCACAATGGGCCTCATGGGGTACAAGTCGTGAACACAGGCCCCGAACACACCTTCACGCTCAACGAGGAGGCGCTCCGAGAGCTGCTGCTACAGGACGACATCAAAGACCGGTCTGTGGTGGTACTCTCCGTGGCCGGAGCCTTCAGGAAAGGGAAGTCCTTCCTACTGGATTTCTTCTTACGGTATTTGAATATTAAGGTCAGTTTCTTTTGTAGCATACATACATACATACATAAACTCACGCCTGGATTCTCCAAAGGGGGTAGGCAGAGGTGCTGGCATCCACATTTCGCCAGTTTATGTTTAGGTCCCAATGAACCTATTACATTGCGAGCCTATTGCCATTAACCGGGCACTTATAAACCTGCGATAAATACACACATAACTTCGAAAAGCATCGAAAAGTCATTAGTGTGTGCCATGGTAAACCTGGGATCGAACCCGAGACCTCGTATCAGCAGTCCATTACCCATACCACTAGGCTACCGCAGATGGATGGATACCGCTTCTTTTGTAGCTTCTTCAGTTAATTTGATTGTACCACACCTGTCTGTAAACTGAACACGGATATGGATGCTTATACAAACGGAACCGTCACTGATATGATGAGTTCATATCCAAATTTTTTGAATCCTAAGTTCTAAGTTCCGTGGGTGGAGTAATTTTTTTGTGCAAGGAAGTATTTCGTATGATAAAGATTACTAGATTTTTGAAGATAAACTCTTTAGGCGCGTTGGCCTGGCAACTGGCAACACTGTTACCGCTACGGTTACCTCTGTACTAACATTAAAGTAGTATTTTTTATTCATACCCCTATCATTAAAACTGCGTCCTGCGTTACCATCACTGTGACCATCTGGGAATGGGACGATCTGGGAAAAGGACGATCTGGGATTAGGACATATTGGGAATGGGACGATGTGGGAATAGGACATATTGGGAATGGGACGATGTGGGAATAGGACCATCGGGGAATGGGACCATCTGAAACAGCGTGACGAGTTTGGGAATGGGACGTCCTGATACCAAACGTACAAAATTATCTACATAATATTGTTCAAGTTATACCTTCTATCGGCACTCCCTAGTGACATTGTTTTTTTAAAGCGGGACTAACGTGAAGAACCTTTTTCGTGGTCGTCAAATTATAAAGATAACATCTGAAATAGTGGCCACTATTTACACTTAATCTCATCTTACCATCAACCCGGTTGCAATCAAATTAACGTACAAACATTACAGAATAAGTCTACACCTCACTCTCATCTTTACCTCGATCCTGTTTTTATTTTTTATTTTATTTAATTTATTTTAACAAAAATACATTTCAACAAATTCCACAAATATTCCACAACATTCTACACAACGCTATCTAGACCCATGGTAAGCAAAGCTTAACTAGCTTGTGTTATGGAATCTAGAATGCGTATAAACATACTTAGATACTTTTTTTTTTGTAAATACATACATATTATACATAGAAACACCCAGACCAATGCAAATAGCCATATTCATGCGTACAAATATTTGCACTGAGCGGGAATCAAACCCGCGCCTCCTGCGTAGCACTCGCGTTCACTACCACCACGCCACGGAGGCTGTCGTTACATGCATAACATACATAGCCCCACAAAACCGTGTGATCGGTTTGTCTGCATTATCCAGTCTCCGTACAATTGCTTTAACCGGCTCGTATCAATGCCGTACCACAGACAGATGTTTTAAACTAATGACATTTTATACATACACAAAACAAATATGCTACACAGTATATATATATATATATATATGCACAAGGCCAAATCACTATGATGACAAACTATTGAGATAGTATTGTTTTAGTTTTCTTTTAAACAGTTTGCCATTACCTTCCGATGCAACTTCCCTAGGCAAGCTGTTCATTAGGTATGGCAAACGTTTTTCAAGTGTTCTGTCACCATAGTAATTATGTATTCTAGGCACAACATACTTGCCTGATGTCATGGAGCGGGTACTGTGAACATTCTTTATATATTGTACTGTATGCTTCCAGTATGGGTCCGACGGCGGTACGGACTGGATCGGGGGCAACGAGGAGCCTCTGCAGGGCTTCAACTGGCGCGGGGGCTCCGAGAGGGACACCACCGGCATCCTCATGTGGTCCGAGATATTCAAAGCGACGTTAGAGAGCGGGGAAAAGGTTAGCACCAATACTTTTTATTGTCTCGAGATTTAGCGAAATTAATTTCGAAGACATGTATGACTTAGAAATATTCAGTGTGATATTCACGTGCAGTACAATGTACTTTTTTTTTTCATAATTCGGATTCCAGGACCTATTTTAATAGCTGACTCTAGCTATACTTTGGATTTAGATGGCACTGTGTAATATTGCCTAAACAGAGAAGTAAATTAAAAAGAAATAGTTGTGTTTTGCGCATAATGAAAAAACTTACTAAGCATTCCACAATCGAACAGTTTATATTGTAAAAAGTTATCCACACATAGTTGTAGAATGAGAACAAAATTTTAAAAATTAATAAGTAAAAGCAGCTTCCTTTTTTAAATTGTATTTATTTTTTATTGTAGGTAGCAATAATACTAATGGACACACAAGGCGCGTTCGACAGCGAGTCGACGGTGCGCGACTGCGCGACCATATTCGCTCTGTCCACCATGTTGTCCTCCGTGCTCATATACAACCTGTCGCAGAACATACAGGAGGACGACCTGCAACACTTACAGGTGAGGCATAGAGGCCTGTGGAAGTGCCGGCAAACTTTTTGAACAATAGTTAAAAAAAAGTGCTCGTTAGTGCGCTATACGCATTAATGAAATGATTAACCAACCAATGAAGCGAGTTATTTAAGCCTGTGATTGGTTTAATATAATGTATGTTTGGTTTATTGGTGCGTGTCGGCCGACGCGCCCCGACTGCTATCTGACCTCCACAACACATTGGCTTTATAAAAGTTTTATACTTACTTACGTTGTTGGACTTTTTAGGGCTAATACCCGCAACGGCTGCCATAGATGTTCGTACAGTCAGTATCCGTTCGATCTTGCCGAACAGTACAACAAGTATTCAATATTATTTTAATGCCCTTCCTGTTAATTGATTGTTTTGATAATTAGATCGTTCTGACGTACGTGGCGTATTGCAATCAGGACGGACTGCTTAACGTTCTCTTGGACTCGCTTGGAGGTCGCTGGTTCATATCCGGCTCGAAGGACCACAAACAGCATGTATAATAAAAAGCTGTTTAATTTAAAGCAGTGAAACTGTATATTTAGAATTAATTTTCACGAGTGCAAAAATGGTAGGAACGCAGCCATCACCAAAGAGGAAGAGAGAAAAAACGGTGTTGCCACCAGTAAACAAATTACAACTAGTGTTGAGATTAAACCGATAACTTAATTTTACCTTTATGTTTGAAATATTTTTAAACAGTAGGGTCTCAATGCCTTTAAGAATGGGCAACCATAAAGACCGAGCTGGCTAATGTTGCTTCTCCTGCCTTCTCCAGCTGTTCACGGAGTACGGTCGCCTGGCGCTGGCGGACTCTGGCCGCACGCCGTTCCAGCGGCTGCAGTTCCTGGTGCGCGACTGGAGCTTCCCCTACGAGGCGCCCTATGGACCTGAAGGTGGTTGCCAGATCCTGCAGAAGAGGCTCAAGGTATGACTGCGCAGATTATTATAGACCTTAAACACTGTACACAAGGTTTAATTTCGTTCAAATGTAAAAGTGGATGCGATGTTGGCTGATTGGTGGGCTTCGACCTTTGATTATTTCGGGAAATATATTTTTGGTCTTCGAAATGATATATCTGTCAACAATTGTTGATACTCAAAACGGTAGATCTACCACCAAATATGATGATCTGTCACCAAATACATTAATAAATGAGTTTTAAATAAAACAAATTAAAACGACATTAAAATTATTTTCGTGTATATAAGCGCGAAGCCGAATGAAGTATATTGTAGGTTAGGTTACTAACAATTCATTACGCACGAATATAGTGAACGACGCTCGAGACTACATAGACCTTTTCATCAAAATACCCACCTAAAGTAAAGCCATCGAAGCGAGAGAAAAAAGGTAAACAAAGTTTCAGCGGTTCAAAACTATTATCACTTCAAGCGCATTCCAGACAAGAATGAAATTGCTCATAAGATGGCGGATCTGACAGTTTAGAACCGCTGTGCTGACAGCTTTCCTGTACTACGAAACACGCAACGACAGCTGTCGCTCGGCCATTGTCGCGTACGTGTGACATGTGCGACCAAGACAGAGACAATAATCGCTAGTTATCGCAACGTAACTCAGTAATGGTCGCTTTGTTTACTTTTTTCTCTCGTCTCATTGGCTTTATTTTAAATATTTTGGTGGCTAACTATTTTGATGTCCCCTATTATTTTAGTTCTGCGGTGTTTAGTATTCTGCGGTAGCCTAGTGGTATGGGTAATGGACTGCTGAGTCGAGGTCTCGGGTTCAATCCCAATTTTACCATGGCACACACCAATGACTTTTCGATGCTTTTCGAAGTTTGTGTGTATTTATCACAGGTTTATAAGTGCCCGGTTAATGGCAATAGGCTCGCCACCTATTACATTGGGACCTAAACATAAACTGGCGAAATGTGGGTGCTAGCATCTCTGCCTACCCCTTCGGGGAATACAGGCGTGAGTTTATTTTATGTTATTACTAGCTTTTGCCCGCGGCTTCGCCCGCGTGGAAGTCGGTTATCGCGGCCAAACATAGCCTATGTCCTTTCTCAAGGTCTAACCTATCCCTATACCAAATTTCATCAAAATCGGTTCATTGGTTTAGGCGTGAAAGCGTAACATACAGACAGACAGACAGACAGACAGAGTTATTTTCACATTTATAATATTAGTATGGATTTTAGTGAGAGTATAGAACAGCCATTATGTTGTCCCCGGTGCAGGTGTCGGAGAACCAGCACCCCGAGCTGCAGTCCCTGCGCAAGCACATCACGTCGTGCTTCAGCGAGATCGCGTGCTTCCTCATGCCGCACCCCGGCATCCGCGTCGCCACCAGCCAGGACTTCGATGGCAGGCTCAAAGGTAACGGCCACTTCATCATTCTTCTTAACTCTCATTTTCACGAACAAATATTGATCGAAAAACATCGGAAAAAGCGAAATGCTCAAGTGAGACTTGAACTCACGACCTTTCCCTTACAGGGGGAATGCTCTTCCAACTGAGCTATTGAGTTCAAGTCTCACTTGAGCGTTTTATTTTTTCCGATGTTTTCCAACTTGTCAATTTTAAACCTTGGTGAAAATGGTGGTTATAGTACTACTCAACTAATCGCGATCAAACTAACTTAAGATTTCAACTAACTATTAAACTCTCGCGTTCCATGATATACAATAACGCTAACGGGAATTAACGCGATCATGGTATAGTTACGTACGTACCTTTGATTTGCCTGACGTTTCGACGTATACCATGATCGCGTTAATTCCCGTTATTATTATCGTATATTTAAGATTTCAAGTCTGACCAGAAATTTCTAACAAAAAAAACACCTCCAAAAATTTGAAAATAAATGGAGTTTATCTTTTAACTTTAATGGTTGCCATGTCGGGGGACCCTATCTGGTTAAGCACTCCGTTATATTATCGGAACAATTCAAGGTCCCCCGACATGGCAAAGGATAAAGTTAAAAGGTAAACTCCATTTATTTTCAACTTTTTGGAGGTGTTTTTTCCGTCGGGGGTTAAAAAAGAACCGTATCAAAATACGTTCAGTAGTTTTTGGGTCAATCGTACGCAGAATCGTGATGATCAGACGGACAAAATTAAAAAAAAAACCATCATATAAGTATAACATAATATGATGGATATTATTTTTAAATATATATCTCTAATATACAGACACGACAACTTTACAATAGTATAGATGAGTTTTTCACCCTTAGACATCGAAACGGAATTCAAGGCTTCTCTACAGCAGCTGGTGCCGATGCTCCTGGCTCCTCAGAACCTGGTGCCCAAGCTCATCAACGGGCAGAAGGTTCGCGCCAAGGATCTGGTGCAGTACTTCAAGTCCTACATGAAGATATATGAGGGCAACGAGCTTCCTGAGCCCAAAAGTATGTTAGTGGTAAGTGTCTTTTTGCCATCGAAGAATCCAGAAGAATCCATTTGAAGCGTCGGTGGCTTAGTGGTTAAGGAGTCAGCCTTACAATCGAGAGGTCCCGGGTTCGAATTCTGGCCATTACACTACCGACGTAAACCCACTCCTAGCAGAAGCAATTTAGCTTAGTTGGGGGGTTAGAGGGAATATTAGTAACTTCGGTTCTAATATTCTTTAAAAAAAATCCTTTGTAGGTGTCTGACGGGACTGAAGTAGCCTTATCATTCTTAAAGCCTTTTTGCATAAAAAATATAATTAAATATTTTTTTATTTATTTATTAGCAAAGATGCATAAGCATTACAGAAACCTATGCGGTTTATTATCTATGCCTAAGGTGTTAAATACACAAGTGGGTTTAGATAGTGTGATTTGAGTCTGTATTTTGACACTATGAGGCTTAATTTTATCTTCATTGCGCAATTCCGGGGGCAGTACGTTAATAAGTCGAGGAACCAGGTAAGCAGTCGTTCGTTCGCCATAGGTATTATTGGCGCCAAATATTCCATAACATACTACACAACGCTATCTAGACCCATTGTAAGCTTAACTAGCTTGTGTTATGGAATAGAACGCAAATAGGCATGCTCAAATACTTTTTTCTTTGCAAATACATACAAATACATATTATACGACCAGACCAATGCTAATACCCATATTCATGGATTAAAATATTTGCATTGAGCGGGGATCGAACCTGCGCCTTCTACTTGGCAGTCGCGTTCACTACCGCCACGCTATAGATGCTGTCAAATAATCAAAAATAATATTTTATATCCCTTCAATAGCAGCCTGAGCACCATAATTTAGATCGTTTGACTATAGAATGTAACTGTAACGTTTCTAGGCGACAGCTGAAGCCAACAACCTAACCGCTCTGGCGGAAGCCAAGGAGCTGTACACAAAGCTGATGGAGGAGGTGTGCGGCGGGGCGAAGCCCTACCTGCAGTCGGCGCTCCTGGAGACGGAGCACGCGCGCCTGCGGGACAAGGCCGTGCACGCCTTCCACTCCAAGCGCAAGATGGGCGGCGATGAGTTCAGTCAGACGTATTTTACACAGTTAATACAGGTAAGGCGTTTCAGTGATTCATTCCTATGCCGCACCACTAAGACCTGGAACTCCCTGCCAGCTCACGTGTTTCCCTCTTCCTACAGTCCCGGGTCCTTTAAGCGGGGCGTGAAAAGGCATCTAATGAGGCCGTCAAGCTGAGTGCCGCCACTGTTAACATGGTAAATGTTTACGATGGTGACCCTCTTTCCGAGACTTTGCCTTTAGCTTAACATCAGGCGAGGTGAAGTCAAATTGACGTGTCCAGTATAAAAAAAAAAAACTCACGAAATACATCGGGAAGAGCTCAAGTGGGACTTACTTTCGAACTTAAACGGCCTTATTACAAAACACGGACTAACTCTAAACCCAGGTTTAAATCGACTTTAGAATATGTTATTACAAAAAGCGGTTTAGTGCTAAACCTAGGACTAAGTCTGGTCTAAAGATAAACCTGCGAGACCCCTAGTTTACCGTTGGTCTAAATCACAATTGACAATTAGGGAAGGTTCATATCTGACGGAACTTGCGTCGCGTATTATCGGTCGCGTAACTCAACCAATGTTACGTTAGTGCGTCGAGTGTGAACGGTCAAGTGTTTTTCTATACATTTGTCTGTTCTGGCGTTACGCGACCGATAATACGCGACGCATGTTCCGTCAGATATGAACCTTCCCTTAATACGTCAAACTTGTCATTTTGGAGTTAGCCGGTTAGCGTCAGATAAAGCCTAGACTTCATAGTCTAGGTTTCAACCAGACTTTAGTGCGTGTTTTGTAATAAGGCTGATAAAGTTAGCAGAATAAATGCTTTAAAAATGTCTTTCAAACAGGTAAGTGAGATATAATTCTATGGTTTTTATGAGTGACCAGGATCCAGGACTCAGCACTGTCATCTTACTGATTCTGCAAAATATAATAATAATATTTTTTTTTTATCCTAGCGGCAATTCCAATCACTGAACTTCGATATTTTTTTTGTGAAGCGATTACCATCTGATATCCACAACCTATTAGCGATATCGGAGCATTAGCAGTTAGACCAGTTGTTGGACTTTTGAGGGCTCCAACTACCCGTAACGACTGCCATAGATGTTCGTATGGAAACTGGTATCGATGGCTTAACGTGTTCACCGAGGCACAACCAGACCAATGTAAATAGCCATATTCATGCATAAAAATATCTGAGCGGGAGTCGAACCCACGCTTCCTGCACTGGCTAACTTTACGCAGCCTAAGTACATTGGGTACCTGGAGTATACGTCTCATACACCTCCTACATCAAATTCGCTACTTTCTCGTACACTAGACTTTGCCACTCATATTGCAATTCTTCTGTACACTCCCGGGTTTGCTGGAAGAAAACTCAACTTTGAGTTAAGCTAGCCTTTGTTTGTACATCTCATCTGACTATTTGTATAAATATAATTTATATGTATGTTACCGGAAATGTATGAAATCAAGGAATTGTATACAAATCCTAGGAAATGTGTGTTAATACATAGAATTCCTGCCGTTCCACCGGAAATGTGTGAAATAAATGGGTTATTGTCTATATTTGCGGATGATTTTGTGGAAAATTTATATTTTTGAATGAATAAAAAAAAATAACCACGAAGATTAATGCGGGAGCTTCGCTCCGCTCCGCTCCCGCATTAATCTTCTAACCTAATCTATCCAAGTTAAATTGCGTGGTGTGGACACTGCGCCCCGACCTGGATATATTATAGGTTAGAAGACTGAAGCGAAAGCGAGGCTCCAGCATTAGCCTAAGTGGTTGCATTTTTTATAACCACCATCAATATTCTTTGATACCATTTCATACATTACCTGCTGCGCACTCGGCATTGTATAGAATGCCTAGGCATTGTATAGAATTCCGGATTATACACATTTCCGGTAACATGTACATAAAGAACAAAATAAAATATTTAAATACATTCTCACGTATTTTGCCGACTACAATACTAAACAGACGTGTCTCTTGTGCAGGACCTAGAAGAGCAATTCAAGCAGTTCGCAGCACAGAACGAGAGCAAGAACATCTTCAAGGCGGCTCGTACACCCTCCGTGTTCTTCGCCATCGCGCTCGTGTTCTACGTACTGAGCGGCGTCCTAGGGCTCGTGGGGCTGTACCCGCTCGCCAACCTCGCCAACCTGGCCATGGGCCTGGCCCTGCTCACGCTCGTGCTGTGGGCCTATATCAGGTACCTATGGCTTCCTTACCGTTCTACTACTGAGCGGCGTCCTAGGGCTCGTGGGGCTGTACCCGCTCGCCAACCTCGCCAACCTGGCCATGGGCCTGGCCCTGCTCACGCTCGTGCTGTGGGCCTATATCAGGTACCTATGGCTTCCTTACCGTTCTACTACTGAGCGGCGTCCTAGGGCTCGTGGGGCTGTACCCGCTCGCCAACCTCGCCAACCTGGCCATGGGCCTGGCCCTGCTCACGCTCGTGCTGTGGGCCTATATCAGGTACCTATGGCTTCCTTACCGTTCTACTACTGAGCGGCGTCCTAGGGCTCGTGGGGCTGTACCCGCTCGCCAACCTCGCCAACCTGGCCATGGGCCTGGCCCTGCTCACGCTCGTGCTGTGGGCCTATATCAGGTACCTATGGCTTCCTTACCGTTCTACTACTGAGCGGCGTCCTAGGGCTCGTGGGGCTGTACCCGCTCGCCAACCTCGCCAACCTGGCCATGGGCCTGGCCCTGCTCACGCTCGTGCTGTGGGCCTATATCAGGTACCTATGGCTTCCTTACCGTTCTACTACTGAGCGGCGTCCTAGGGCTCGTGGGGCTGTACCCGCTCGCCAACCTCGCCAACCTGGCCATGGGCCTGGCCCTGCTCACGCTCGTGCTGTGGGCCTATATCAGGTACCTATGGCTTCCTTACCGTTCTACTACTGAGCGGCGTCCTAGGGCTCGTGGGGCTGTACCCGCTCGCCAACCTCGCCAACCTGGCCATGGGCCTGGCCCTGCTCACGCTCGTGCTGTGGGCCTATATCAGGTACCTATGGTTTCACTCACTCGTGTTCTGCTAATCCTATTGCTAGGCCTAGGGCTTCTTCACGTTCATATAACTTCACTGAAACCTTCAGCTACAGAATGAAGCTTACTAGGTGCGATGCAGACAAAATAATACTCCTAGCGCACTTTTTATTAAAAAATAGAACATATTATGCACTATTATATTGCAATAACTCACACGACGTGCATTTGTATGTAGATTGAATGATCAAAGATGTGCCTCAATGAAAAATCTGGGATAAATTTTGCAGTGTAGACTTTTTATTTACTAAAGACAATCGTACGAAAAGTGTTTGTCTCCGGTATACTGTACCGTTTAGACTAGGGATGGGCAAAGTACGGCCTGCGGGCCACATCTGGCCCGCGAAAACAGTTAATTCGGCCCACCGACGGTCCTTCGATTTCTTCAACTTTCTGACCGCCCATTAAAAAAAGTTACCCACCACTGGTATGGACTATAGATGTTAGCAATGAGGAATATTAAAATGTTGGTTGGTCTATCTGTTTGTCTGTCTATCTTTCTGTCTGTCTGTATGTATGTTACGCTTTCACACCTAAACCACTGATCCGATTTTGATGTAATTTGGTATAGGGGTAGATTAAACCTTGATAAAAGACATCCACGCAGGCGGAGCCGCAAGCAAAAGGTAGTTGTGTACAATTTCTAAAAGTATTTTTTGTGTATTTCAGATATAGTGGTGAGATGCGCGAGATCGGAGTCACAATAGATGACGTAGCTAATGCGTTGTGGGAAAATGTAAGTAATTTCATGTAATACATCATACTTTTTTCCTAAATATAATATCTACGCTAATCGGCAATTGAACCCGTGACTTTGCAGTCTAGCGATATACCGCTACGCCACACAAATTTCTACAGAAGCAATCAATATAAAGCATATCGTCGTTGTCAAACCAAAATCTGCTATGTGCATTTTTTATAATTTTAACATGTTGAAAATTGCGATTGGATTTTGACAATTGCGACTGGTAAATGAACCAGTCTATTGCATGAAAGGCTATGTGCTTATAAGTGCCATACGACGCACTATGACAACTTATTCAAATATGCTATGTGGAGCAGCTAGAAATATTGTCAAATAAAATCTACTAAGTGAAGAGAGTGCACATAGCAGATTTTGGTTTGACGACGACGATATTGTCTACTAGGACACCAATGTTCAGTGCTTTTCTACAATATCGTTATATAATGTAGCATAACAAAAACGCGTGAGCATGCCTAAAGTGAAGCCAACGAAGCGAGAGAAAAAAGGTAAACAAAGTTTCAGCGGTTCCAAACATTTTTATTTGAAAATTATTACGTATCACTTCAAACTCATTCCAGATCGGAATTAAATTGCTCATAAAATAGTGGAAGTGACAGTTTAGACAGAGAAAATAATCGCTAGTTATCGCAACGTAACTCAGTAATAGTCGCTTTGTTTACCTTTTTTCTCTCTCGTCTAGTTGGCTTTACTTGAATACGTCATATTTTTATCCTAAATATAATATCTGCTCTAATCGGCAATTCTACCGCCACGCCACACAGATTTTCACAAAATCCATCAATACAAAGCCTAGTGTCTACTAGGACACACCATTGTTCGGTGCCATGTTGCATAATATTGTTACACAACGTAGCACAACAAAAACGTGTGATCAAGCCTAACTTTGTAAACTGTCCAATGTTCGCACAATGATCAATCGTGGAGCAAAAAACCGCGTAAAGTAAAGCCAACGAGATGAGAGAAAAAAGGTAAAAAAAGCGACTATTACTGAATTACGTTGCGATAACTAACGATTATTTTCTCTGTCCTTGTCGCAAATATCACACGTACGCCACAATGGCCGAGCGACAGCTGTCGTCACGTGTTTCTTAGTACAGGAAAGCTGTCAGCACAGCGGTTCTAAACTGTCAGATCCGCCATCTTATGAGCAATTTCATTCCTGTCTAGAATGCGCTTGAAGTGATACGTAATAATTTTCAAATAAAAATGTTTGGCACCGCTGAAACTTTGTTTACCTTTTTTCTTTCGCTTCGTTGGTTTTATTTTAGACCTTAGACTTTAGCACACCACACGTTGCCGAACTTGTCAGCAACTTGCCTAATAGATGCTAATGTTATAATATACGCATTTGTTCCGCAGATAATGAAGCCCACATACCAGACATGTTTAGAGAAGGGCATGCAGCACGCGGCCACGGCGGCGGCCGAGAGGGCCCTGGGCGGGGCCCCGCTGCCCAACGGCAAGCACAAGCACTCGTGACGTGGGCCCCGGGGCCCCGCGCCACTGGCCGACCACCTCCGCCCGCAGGGTCCGGCCGGCACTCGCTCACACAACATCAGTTTTAAATTTATATACGGACTGTTACTGGGTGTGTAGTTTAGGAGATTGTAGAGATCTTATATTTTATGTATAAAAGTTATTTGTCGGGAACTTCGACATTATCTTGGAACCAGATCGCGAGATATAAAAGACCCTAACGTGTTTTTTTTTGTAATCTTATCTTATCATCATCATCCACATAAAGACGTTAGTCCTGATTGCATCCGAGGTCACGGTGCCCTCGGAGCTCAAGGTCCGGTACTGGCTCTTCCTCCTCCACTTTGCATGATGTTGGGCGTCCAAGGTAGTGAGACTACACGCTTGTCACTCCACGACGCTAACCAGCACTTCTTGTGCCTACCCCTTCTACCTGGACCGGGTGGGGGCGCCATTGCCAGGCATTTGTTACCCACGTATCTGGGCTTCTGCAAGACGTTTTGTAATAATCTATAATTGGTGAATTTGAACTTGTCCACTGCCGTAGGGCCCCGTGATATCCTCAAAATACGATCCAAAACCGTATTATGTCATGTAATAGTTCGGGACTTTTGCCGACGTTTCGGGTGCGTTATAGCACCTGTGGTCACGAATTGACTGGCCTGTGAGGGTCGTGACTGTCGTGAGGTTTGCGGGAAACATTTTTTGTGCGCCTACCCTCCATTACTTTCACGTTGAATGTAAGGATGGCGACACACCACACTCACATATTATGTAAACTATTCACTGATACAACGACATACGTTACGCGCTTCTATCAGTCTACTAAACTTAAAAAGCAATTACTAACAAATAACAAACATAATTATAATCCGTGACACATATCTTGGACTCCAGTCGCGATAAAACCCCATGCTATCTTCAAAAGATATCCATAAACGCGTACAGCTCATATTTCGAACACATTTTGTGCCCGAGATATAAGGTGGGCTACTATACCAAAGTAGGTATTAAATTTCCATAACGAGATTGTATTACAATAATTTATAAATACCGACAACTGCTTGCCATCATTGATAGAAAAGACCAGTACAGTATACAAATTACCTATCCTATGTATTCGATTGTAAAGTTAGCAGCGCTGTAAATTGAAATAAAACCACTTTTTACGGATTTTTTTATTATTTACTTTTAAACCGACGTTTCGGCTGCTTCTCAGCAGCCATGATCGCGGTGTGACTCATGATGGTAGTTGTCACATGATTGAAGTATAAGTTATCTCAAAATACCCGAATCATAGTGAATTATTGGTGTTCCTATTTACGCAGAATGAGCTCCTCACTGTTTTTTTTATCGTGCGATAAATCCCCACGGAGCCGGTGGAGGTGGTTATGTCGGACTCGTACCGACTAAAACGCACGCCGTCTTGGGTCCTTGGTTGCCGGAGGTGAGATTACCAAAAGCATATCTCTCGCACCCCGGCAGACCCAGGACCATCTCTATCGAGATGGCCCCCTTCGGGTTGTGTGGACCTTAGTTTCCCCATCTAGACCCGGTTACGCACTTTGCGCCGCCTCACTGTGTTGTTAAGTCTTAAGCTGTAAAATTCATTCAACACAGAACGGCAGTATAGGGTCGCATAATAATCTAAATATACGATTTTCTACAAGTAACACACCCAGCCAGTCCGCCAGTAAGTGGCCTGTTCAGTGCCAAAGAAACGACCGGCCGGACTCTAGTCAGTAACAAGGTGTATAGACGGTCCTCGTTCTTAGTAGCGGTGACCCATTGTGAATATATAGGTAAGGGAATGGTAACATAGTTGCATCATAACCCGACTTCTTAATGTAAAGCTCGAACCGGTAACACAAGGATGGAATAACACTTTGAAAACGAATATGTTAACCGAAATTGTGGTTTAGAGACGATTTTTTAATTAAACGAAGTCAATTTGGTATTATTGTATAGTTAAAATAAATTATCTAACCGAGCTTATTAAATTAAGAATGATAAAAGAGCGGTATTAGTTACGTCGGTTCTTTTTATATCGTTTTTGTTTATTTTTAATCATCCACCCAACCTATAATAGTAACTGATTTGACTAATAAATTTTATGACGTCACTAAATCTTTTTTCATACAAGTTACATTATAAATTAACGTATTGACGTTTAGTAAAAAGTAATTAATTTGGCTAGTCAGTAGAATACCCAAATGACAGCAGCTAATATCACTTTATGAAATAATGATACCATATTTAAATGTAATAGTGATGCATTCAATACTCGTTCACTCAAGGCGCAGCAACGCCATCCTCAAATTTTCATGACTTTCTTGACGAACCAATACGACCTTCAAACCGTCAAGTAAAGAGCGTACATTCTTTTAAAAATAAGGCAACGCACTTGTGACTCCTCTGGTGTTGCGGGTGTCCATCGGCGGCGGTGATCGCTTACCATCAGGCGATCCGTCTGCTCGTTTGCCCGCCTATTCCATAAAAAAAAAAATGATTTTATTAGGACTGGTCGTAATCATTCACTTTCATCACAATATTAATTTTATTTATCAAAAATTCACAACATAGGAAACGTCAGATGACTTCGTTTATTTAAAAAATCGGCTATAGTATTGTGTATAGGACAATAATGCTAGTATGAATTGAGAAATTATTTTTTGTACCTCGGGTAAGCTGGAGCCTGAGCTGGGTAGGGTGGTTATGATGGACTCGAACGGACTAACCATTTTGACTGCATACTGTTTTGGGTCTTCAGTTGCCGGAGGTGAGATAGCCATGTACATGTTTCTCGCACACCGGTCAACCCTGGGCCCCCTCGGTTGTTGTAACCACGGTGTACCCATTTTTCCCCGGATATGGGGAGCAAAATGGCCATGACCGGCTTTTTGGGTGACAGACGGCTCCACCCGTCTCCATATCATATTTTATTCCATCCTTGTTTATACCCAAAAATATTAACAATACCTGTTATGTTTTAATTTTAAAGCGATCATTTGCAGTTTTTTCTTACTTCGATAACTTTTAAACATAATTATGTACAAATCTTTTTTTTAATAAACAGAATTATGATTTTATAGAGGCGGCAATTTGGTTATGACGCCACTTCTATCAGATGAGAGTTCTGTGTCGATTTGAAATTACTTGCATAGTTTTTGCTGATGTACACATTGACCGAAAGTGGACCGATATAAATCAATATACGGGACACTATCTGTTTTATTACTGGTTCTGTATAACGCACTGATGGCATAGTGTCTTATGAATCTTTCGAACGAGAGGACCCGGGTTCAACACTCTTTTGACACAAGCAATTTAGTTTAGCTAGATGGCTTTGCAGGAATACTAGTATTTTTTTTTATTCCTATGCCACACCACTAAGACCTGGAACTCCCTGCCAGCTCACGTGTTTCCTTCTTCCTACAGTCCCGGGTCCTTTAAGCGGGGCGTGAAAAGGCATCTGATGAGGCCGTCAAGCTGAGTGCCACCGCCGTTGTTAACATGGTATATGTTTACGATGGTGACCCTCTTTCCGAGACTTTGCCTTTAGCTTGCCATCAGGCGAGGTGAATTAAAATTGACGTGTCTTTTATAAAAAAAAACTAGGCGCGCTAGAGTCCTCTGAGTGTTCACTAACTGGCTGGTTCAATGTGTACCGGGCCTATAAAGTAGTTTTAATTTTTTGACGATTACAATATGTTTTTAATGAATTACGGAACATTTTTATGTTACTAAGTGAATACGGGCTGTTGAAAATACAATATTTTATTGAATGTTGCCTCATTTGAAGATACTCAGCCGTGCGTCTGTCGTATCGATAATGTTAAAATAATCATGTTATGGGATGATAAGTATAGCGAAAGAAAGTCTATTCTTTTTGCATTTCGATCTATACATTGAATAAAGATACATCTGAAAAATCACAGCTTTTTTAATACCGAATGTATAACTCGTACAAGACATGCTATAACTTTTTCTTATACATATTCATGCCTGTGATTCCCCGGATGGGTTAGCAGAGGTGTATGATAACAATCACCTTTCATTAACTGTGATTTTCGGTTTCTATTAATAGGGGATGAGCCTATAGTCATCAAGCGCGGGCACTTAGTCATGGGCTATATTTTTACTGTCGGATGGAAAACAACCCTATTCTTTGTCACCTGTTTCCTTATTTTCTAGAAAAATATACATAGACCTTTAAGCGGAGCGTGAAAAGGCATCTGATGAGGCCGTCAAGCTGAGTGCCACCACTGTTAACATGGTACATGTTTACGATGGTGACCCTCTTTCCGAGACTTTGCCTTTAGCTTACCAACTGGTGAGGTGAAGTCAAATTGACGTGTCCTTTATAAAAAAAAAATTAACGACAAGAATACAAAAAATAGGGTACCCTTTTTACCCTTTGTTTACGGACCCTTAAAAAGTGACAGTTCATAATAAGATGTAACTTTATTCAATACATAGGTCGGTTTATTTTGTCGAAGAGGGTCCAAGTCTTTTACTCTCTGCGATAAAGTATTTTTTGTATCGCCCAGAATACTCGAAGATACGGTTTTTACTATATACAAAATGGTATAGAATAATCAAGCAATAATATTTTAAAAAATCGAGTAGTGATGGAGTAATCATTTTGTATATTAATAGAGAATTTAATAGTGCACAATGCTGAATTATTTTCTGTATAGATATATTGCAAATAGAGTAGGAGGTACATGAAAAGAATTGTCTTCTTCTTCATCTTAGCGGTAATCCCAGTCGCATCCAAAGTTATCGGACTCTGGGGTCCACTTACCAGAATTTATGTTTATGATGTAAAAGTCTATAAAAATGATCTTGATTTGACCAATCAGGTGTTACTACATAGCTACTATGTTAGAACGCAACATGGCGGTTGGCGTCAATCTTAATGTGATTTTATAAATTAATTTCGTAGTAGCTTCAGATCTAATACTATAAATCAGTTTAGTCGAGTTTGGTCCAATTGTCAAAAAACGGCTTGGATAGGTTTGTTAAGGAAATAATACTTAGGGAATGAAATACTGTTAGAATATAACAATCAGACGGCATATTGAAAGTAAACACTTCTGGTTCGGACGACGGTTTGAGTAAAAGTGGGCCGCTCCGCTTGAGCTCCATTGGATTTATAAGCCGGCGTTGCAATGTTGCCAACAGGTTAGAAGTGGTAATTTTTTATAACCACCCAGAATCATGATAGAAGGACCGCGATTTTATGAATGAATGAATGAATCATCAGATCAAACGCATGTTGGACCAAACTCGACTAAACGCTATAAATCTATGGTCAGTACGCACTATTATAAATAGTACGATTTTAAATGCATCTTCCTACTCTATTTGCAACATGTCTACGACTTCCTCACCTTAAAACAAATCATCTTTCACTCGTTGCGTTGCACTTTTAATAAATTATGTACTTAAGCCCTCAATTTTATATAGACAACATTCATGTTCATGTACAGTCCATCTTATATAAAAAAAAATGTGAATGAAAAAAAAAACAAATCGTATATATATTTTTGCATTTTGTTTTAATTCTATATAAGTCTTGGTGTGTTCAAAATTATAGTCTATTGCTCAAAAAATTAGGGGTCGTTTTGTTAATTAAGTTAGGGCTCGCGCAGACGTGCGACAAAATCATCGATTTTAAGTTGCCTGTTTTTTTTTCTGTAATTGGATTTCTTATGATAAGATGGTTTTGTTACTGTCATTGGGCATTGCATTGTGTATATTTATTTAATTTAGATAGTATAAGTCACTTTAAGATTACATATTGATCAACCGCGCTAAATTGATTGTAAAAGCCGCGATTATGCAGTCAATATATATAAAACGACCCTGCCACATGTGTGTAATGGTGACCCTCTTGCCTGAGACTTTGCCTTCAGCTTACCATCAAGCCAGGTGAAGTCACATTGACGTTTCCTATTTTAAAAAGTAATGACATTGACACAATATTGATGTGCATACTCGAATCATGTCTATATGATATGATCACGATAGTATATTGTGATAATAATTGATTGTCTAATCATGATTTATGTAATTGTTTGTAGTGTCGGTAGCTTAGTGGTTAAGGAGTCGGCCTTACGATCGAGAGGTCCCGAGTTCGAATCCTGGCCATTACACTACCGACGTGAACCCACTCCTAGCACAAGCAATTTAGCTTAGTTGGAGGGGTTAGAGGGAATATTAGTAACTTGTGTTCTAATATTCTTTAATGAAAACAAAAAAAAATGTTGATATTTCTTCAAATAACATCTGGTAATATGAAGATACTGAGTACTTGAACTATGTACTTTTTAATGACTTATCTATCTTAAATTAAATAGATATCTACGGTGTTGCCACTATTGTAAAAAATGTTTAGTGAGTTAGCAACACTGACGTAATATATTTACTAACAATTTCACTATGAATGTTACATAATACCATGTAATGCTAGACCAATGCTTATGAAGACCAATTTATTAATTTCTATATCCTGTACTAGTTTTTGCCCGCGGCTCCTTTGCCTTTAGCTTACCATCAGGCGAGGTGAAATTGACGTGTCCTTTATAAAAATCTGAGGCTAAGCCGGGGCTGTATATATCTGTCTGATGTCAAACAGCCCTATCCCTTAGTCGCCTTGTACGACACCACATGGGAAGAGATGTGGTGACCCAAATTCTACTCAGCCGGGAACCACGCGGCTGTCCTATCATACTTTTCTGTCAGATATAATCCCATCACAAGTATCCATGACTACTTACTAGGAAACCCCAACAATGTATAAACTAGGATTTTTTAAAATAAACGATTATTATTATTATTATATAATCTCTTTAGGTATCCACTCCTTTCTTCATATCTTAACTATTTCAACGTCTCTTCAAAAATTGCATTGGTCTGTGTTTCTATGTATTAATTTTAACAAAAATAAAGCATGCTTATCCGTATTTTAGATTCCATAACACAAGCTAGATAAGCTATGCTCGTTTGGGTCTAAATAGCGTTAAATAGAATGTAATAAAATATTTATTTATTAATGCTCAAAAAGTGAAAGCTAACTTACGAAACATTGTATTGTGTTTTAAGCCAATGTGCCCGTAAGACCTCATTTATTAATAGGTCTTAAAATTGAGGTCCTACGGGTATTTTTAAATGTAACAAAAGTGTAAATAGTAATACATATCTGTGGATTTTATATAAATATTAATATAGCATGTGCCAATTGAATTCATTATAAATGAATGTGTCGGTTTGGCATGGGATAATAATTCGTTGAGGTATTTAAAGTTTATTTTGTTGATTAGCGAACTTTGTGTATCGTGCCGCGGTTGTGAGGCTGACCGCCGCTGTGGGGAGTTTTTCATGTAAATACTTGTTTTAATACAATAAAGTTGACTAAAAACCTGTTTGATTTTTAATTCTGTTACCCTTTTTCTTTTTTTTTTCGTGCGGAAATCCCCTCGGATACCACCCCTTCCGCAGCCGGAAGGGGAGGTTATATCGGACTCGAACCGACTAAAACCGCACGCCGACTCTGGGTCGTGGTGCTAGGCCGGAGGTGAGGTTGTCATCGACATATCCCTCGCACCCCGGCTGACCCAGGGCCATCCCTTACGGTCTGGCCCTCCTCAGGAGGGGGGACAACGGTGTCCCAAACTCGCCCCCGGAATGGGGACGCGCGCTAATACCGCCGCTGCCGTGGCCTGCTTCTGCTGGGGTGACAGGCGGCTCCACCCGTCAGTCACCCCCAACCTTAATTCTGTTACCCTAGAAGTTATAAGTTCTATAGACATCGATATTCGACCAGGCTCTCGATTTTACTAAAGCACTGTGGTGCCACAGTCAAAAAACTATACATTCAGTTTTAGACTTTATTTCTATATGCCTAAAGTTCAAAGTGAAATGAAAACAGTTTCATTACACTTTTTCAATTACTCTGCAAAAAGTCATTTAATTTGAACTTTAACTGCATCCCTTTAAAGTCTAAAATTTAATGTATTTTTTTGCAGTGACTGCGGTACCACAGTGGTTTAGCTTTAGTAGAATCGAGGCTCTGTTGATAAATTATAGGTACATGTTGATGTAAATTATCTAGTGGTCGAAATTGGATCGGAGTGACTAAATCCGCACGATCGGAGTGACTAAATCCGCACGCCGCGTCTTGGACAGGGTGTGAGCTTTCCTAGGATCCTATCTAGGACATATCGTTACTAGTTCGCATACCGGCTAACCTAGGGCCATTCTTCGGTTTCAAGAAGTATCTTCGTCTGTGGGAACCGGGGTGGCTCCAACACCTCCAAATAATTCTCGTAAAATGGTACCACCAAAGTGGTCTGCGGAAATGGACAGTGGGAAGGAACAAAAAAAAAGCAAACCAAAAGTATAAAATTAGTATATTGCAATGTAGGTACAAAGGTTACCAATTATATACAGTAGACAACATTCTTAGGTACTAAAGTAAAAGCCAACGAAGCAAGAGAAAAAAGGTAAACAAAGTTTTAGCGCGCATTCCATACAGGAATGAAATCATGAGGTGGATCACGGGGTGGGCCCAGAAATTGCTAAGATAGCTAATCTGACAGTTTAGAACCGCTGTGCTGACAGCTTGCCTGCACTACGAAACACGCAACGACAGCTGTCGCTCGGCCATTGTCGCGTACGTGTGACATGTGTGAAAAGGACAGAGAAAATAATGGCTAGTTATCGCAACGTAACTCTGTAATGGTCGCTTTGTTTACCTATTTTCTCTCGTCTCGTTGGCTTTCTTTTACATATATTATATATAATTTATATTATCTAGCTAGAAGTCTTCTGTTTGACAGGAAATCTAGACCAGATTAAGATTCTATCCGAAAGGGGAGCTACCGACAGCGGTTAGAATATTGAAGGTTCGTACAACCTCGTGGCAATTCAAGTTACTATGGACTCATTTTTCTTTTACTTTGCCTTTCGTACTTTTACTTTTCGTAATACTTATTTTGCCTCAAGAAGTCATCTTCCATCGCTGATGAATATGAAGATACTGATTGTAAAAAGCTGCAATTACCTTAACTGCAAAACCTTAACAAAATCCTTAATGACTAGGTAAGAAACAATTTTATTTTGTGCAGGATAATTTAGTAGAGTTAATTAACTTTTGATAATGTAAAATTACCTAAGTAAAATTCGTTACTTAAGTATTAATATTATATACGCGTTTATTAGGTATTAGGTCTACCTAATCTTTCTACCTATTCATTCTACGTCATAGAATGTACTAAACTTGTGCGTCACGCAGAGATGCGTTTATTGCATTGTACCTATACCGGGTGTAAGGGGGACGGTCCCGAAGCCGAAAACCTCTAGTAGTACTCCAGGGCCTCGATTCTACTAACGCAAAACTATTGTCAAACCACAGAGATTGCAAAAAGCGGCATTAAAGTTTAGACTTTATTTCTATACACTAAGGTCCAAAATTAAATGACAAAAGTTTCATTACACTCTTTTATTCACTCTGCTAACAGTTATTTAATATTGAACCTTTAAATGAGACTTTAAATTGATGCATTTAATCAATTTAAAGTCTATAATGTATTGTCGCTTTTTGCAATCTCTGTGGTTTAGTAGAATCGAGGCCCAGGTACTTACAACACATTGGCATAAAAAAAAACGATTTGGACAAAAACAATTTAGTTTTTTTTAAATTTTTTATTTTGCATTAACTTACTCTTCATCGTGTTTAGTAAAGCTAAATGAAAAGGTAACTTTATGAAAAAAAAAACATTACTACGAAAAAAAGCATCTAGCGCCAATCGCGTGCTTTTTTAGTGTTTTTTTTTAAGCCAATGTGTTATGTACCTGGAGTACTAGGGGTTTTCAGCTTCGGGAGCGTTCCCCTTACACCCAGTATGTAACAACATATATTATTATCATCCTAGTATACAACCACCAAGATCCAACACTTATAACTGCCATCTTCACCCTCAGTTCACCGCCCAAGCGGATGTATTCCTCGACAAACACTAAGGCTAGCGTCAACTATATTTATTATCACTGTTTGGCACTCTCATACAACACACATTTACTTTTTAGGCACGTCATTTTTACTCGAACGGAGGTCGCTCTACGACCTCCATCCTCCATGAGCTCGTGCTCAGACCGGGGGGTTACAGGTGGAGCCGCTTGTCACCCTAGCAGAAGCAGACCGTTGCGTGTCCCTCTTTACGGAGCAAGATGGTGACACCATCGTTCTCACTCTCTAAGGGGTCATCTCGATAGCAGAGGCTGTGGGGCACCTTAAACCCCAGTAATTGAAGACACGAGACGGCGTGCGATTTTAACCTCTCCTGGTGGTAGGTACGAGTATATCGGAGGGGATATCCTCACGAAGAAAGACAAAGGCGCATAGAAAATTACGTTCAGTAGGAGCAAATCTTGAAGATTCCCCAGATTTCCATATAACAATTTAAACATTTTTAAATGTTCCAATATAATCCTTGGATAATAGCGCCCTTTACACGTAAAGTCTCGAGGGAAAACAGTATTCGCGTGTGGAAGAGTGCGTCGCGATACGTCGCTCGTTCTTAGGAGCGTCCAGGATTGCGCGGCGAAATGAACGCACGCCAACAGCCCGATTGTGTGAGAAAGACAGGGAAAGAAAGTGCGCTCTGCGCTTCTCTCTCCACTGTGTGATTGCCTGACCTGTGTAAAGGTGGCTATTGAGTCACGATAAGAAGGGGTAACGATTCCCTGTAAAAACAACGTGCTTTCAAAAGAAACTACACTATTAGTAAGTACAATATGTTCTTCATTTGGTTGTCACTAGGAATCCTTCTTGTATTCTGTGTATGTCGCTGACGTCGTGGTCAGCGGAGACGCCGCGTGGTCCAGGGTACCGAAGGCATGCTTGTGTACCTGGAAAAAATATCCTAGGTCAATATCGGTCCTGGGTTCGCTTTGTCTAGTGTCACTGCGACGCAATTGAAATTCGATAGGTATTTCGACCACGACAATTTTACCTAGCCGTTTAATCAAATGGCTGAACATCATCTAGGCTAGGCCCTCGATTCAAGTAAAGCTAAACCGCGGTCACTACAAAAAAATACATAAAATTTTAGACTTAATTTCTATGCGCCCAAAATTCAAAATAAAATGAAAACAGTTTCATTAGGTACACTTTTTCAACTACTCTATAAAAAGTAATTTGAACTTTAACCGTGTCGCTCTAAAGTCTAAAGTCTATTAATTAATGTCGTTTTTTGCAGTGGCGGTGGCACCACAATGATATGGCTTTAGCAGAATCGAGGCCCTACCAAGAAAAAGGCTAGTGAAAAACTGGTCCCTAAACGGCAAAAGGGACCAGGTTAATCGAACGGCGCCGTTTAGTAAAGAGCCTAGGCGTTTAATTGAATGGCTGATTAAGGTAGTTGGCCGCGACTATTACTACGATAGTACTACATAATATCTATTCTGTGCTATTACTATGTCTATGGCCGCGACAGATATAACGACTACCATCAAAGTTCGTTTAACAACCGGCTTAACGTGCTCTTTGAGGTACAAAAGTACCAATTATGCCAATATTTGCTATTGACTGAGCGGTCATCGAACCCACGGTCCCCGCGTAGCAGTCAATTGCCAGAGATGCTGTCAAAATTAATACACACGGAATTTAATGTTTAAACTGGCTCCGTGGGGGTGGTATCCGTGGGGATTTTTCGCACGATAAAAAAAAAACTGTCACGTAGTGTTACGAATATGACGTAACAATACCTTATCTAAGATTCTAAGAGCAAATCCTCATATGATCCAGAAATTTTGTGAGACGCTAAAACATACTGTAACTAATTAGGTTAGAGTTTTATAATAGTCAGTGTGGATACTCACGACAGCTCGTATTTTGCCTGCAATCTCATCCAACTGCATGCCAACGTCCCGCATGTTGCCTGTCATCCTGAAATAATAACAACAATGATATACCTCGTGCCAAATGGATTGAGAATAAAGTTTGTTGACCGAGGTGACCTTGTGTTTACATCGGCCGTTCCCAATAACATACTTACAGTTAAAGATGGATCGCATCTACGGATAAAGTGCTCGGCTGTTTAAATTCAAAACATAGTAACGCCTATTTCACACCAATTTCGGAAAATAAAATTATACCGCGATGCGCTTTCCCGCAAAAAAATCAGTTACCATATTTTGAATTTAAACAGCCGATACGTCAAATTTGACTGTTGCGATCTATCTTTAACTGTAAGTATGTTATTGGTAACGGCGCGGCGGCGGCTAGTTGTAAACATTTGTCACACTGTAGCAAAACCGACTGCAGCGCGAAAAGGCACCCGCGTGAGCCTTTATTTTTATTCCACAAAAATCACTTCTTATAATACGATATTTACTGCAAACTTTATTCTTAATCGATACCCTGTAGTGAGTTCTAGATACACAATTATGTTTGAGATAGTTATATTGAAGTGGGTCTAGCTGGCATTAATTACCTACTTGCAATGGCTTTTTCGAGTAGGTATTGAACGCCAATGAGATCGCAAGTGGGGACGGGAGAAAAGACTAGCACTCCCAGCTACGGAACAGTGCCGCGATTCTGCTAAAGCCAAACCACAGTGGTACCGCAGCCACTGCAAAAAACGGCATTAAATAATAGACTTTACAGCGTTGACGATAAAGTTCATTATTAAAAGAGTAGTTGCAGAGTTGACAAAGTGTAATGAAACTGTTTTTATTTCATTTTGGATTTTAGGCTATGAAAATAAAGTCTAAAATTTAATGTCATTTTTTGCAGTGACTGTGGCACCACAATTAACCATTGTGGTCACTGTTTTAGTAGAATCGAGGGCCCTTCTAATCCCTTTTGTTCCCTTCTTTATATTTACACACACTTTCGATTCAGGAGTTTATTTAGCTATGTCCAAAAAGGACAAAAAAACATTTATTAATGGTTTTACCTGGTATACCCCCAAACTGCGAGCAGAACAGCAGCCCCCATAGTGACAGCCTGTCCCAAAGCCACTGCGGTCTGGATCCCCAACGTGGATCCTATCACGCCGAACAGGTACCCTAGTATCATCATGGTCACGAAGACGATAGGGGTCCCAATGATGCGGTAGACGTTCTTCCCTTCATTGTGGGCTGCTAGCTGAGCGTACAGTTCCTCCAGCTCCTGGATATGCAAGAGAACCTTGGCGATGAAGATCATGGGTTAAGGAAGGATGAGAAAGACATGCATTATGAAAAATAAAACAGTAGGAAAGGATTTTTATCTCACGCACGCTTAAGCTGTGGAAGGAGCTCCTTGCGGTGGTTTTTCTAAGCGACTATAATATGGGGTTCTTTAGAAAGGGCAATAGAAGGATTCTGCAGGGTCGGCAGCGCGACTATGACGCTCCTTGTGTTGCACACGTCCATAGACCACGATAACCACTCCCCATTCAAAAAAAGCGGTATTAGGGCTCCTACCAAGACTTGTGGAGAGAGAGAGAGGAAAGAGTGGGATAGCCAAAGGCTTGTCCTGCTTTGTCTTTTGCACTGATGGCATAGAAACTCTGTTTTTATAGATTCGGCAGCATGAGTGTGATACTCTGTTGCACATGTCCGTAGGCCACGGTGACCACTTCCCATCAGGGGCCCACCTGCTGTCTACCACTTAATGGCATCCAAAAAAAAGTAGATAGGTATAAGGGTACCAAGACCTTCGGAGCATACCTCATCTGCAACCTGCTAAGTGACGGACGAGATTCTGGTGCAGAGTTTCCTCTCGGGAAAGACAGACGAAAGACTCGTAAGTCAAAGAGGAGATGTGGACCGAGGAGGAAAAGAAGTGAGACTGATTCTGTTATAATACTTACAGGATTCCATTCCAAGCAATCGAAGTTTTGTGGTCGCAATCTCCATGGCTCTGTCATCTACTTTACTAGATACATTATACTACATTTGCGTGCATGTGTGAAACTGGAGTCAATATATGCGTGTATTCGTATCAATGAGGTCAAGGTTTGCGTTTAACTGGAGTCCAAGTCCATATTTGCGTGTATGTGTGTCAATGAGGTCAATGTTTGCGTTAAACTGGAATTCTGTTATACTACTTATAGGATTCCATTCCAAGCAATCGAAGTTTTGTGGTCGCAATCTCCATGGCTCTGTCATCTACTTTACTAGATACATTATACTACATTTGCGTGCATGTGTGAAACTGGAGTCAATATATGCGTGTATTCGTATCAATGAGGTCAAGGTTTGCGTTTAACTGGAGTCCAAGTCCATATTTGCGTGTATCTGTGTCAATGAGGTCAATGTTTGCGTTAAACTGGAGTTAATTTTTGCGTATATGTGTGAAACAGGAGTCAATATTTGCGTATAAATATGTGAGAGTGGAGTCAATAATGTGTGAAAGTGGAGTCAATATTTGGGTTTATGTCTGAAAGCGGAGTCAATATTTCCGTATATAAGTGAAACTGGGGTCAATTTTGCGTGTATGTGTGAAACTGGAGTCAATATTTGCGTTTAGGCGTGAAACTGGCGTCAATATTCGCGTTTATGCGTGAATGTGGAGTCAATATTTGCGTATATGTATGAAACTGGAGTCAATATATATTTGCGAGTATTCATGTCAATGAGGTCAAGGTTTGCGTTTAATTGGAGTCAATATTTGCGTGGTTGTGTGAAACAAGGTTCAATATTTGCGTGTAGATATATATACATGTGAAACTGGAGTCAATATACCTATGCGTGTATATGTGTGAAACTATAGTCGTATATATATAGTAATATGTGCGTTCAACGGGCCTCTATATTTGCGTTTATGTGTGAAACTGGAGTCAATAGTTGCGTACACGTGTGAAACAGGAGTCAATATTTGCGTGTATGTGTGAAACTGGAGTCAATATTTGCGTAACAGTCTGAAACTGGAGTCAATATTTGCGTTTATGCGTGAAACTGGAGTCAATATTTGCGTACATGCGTGCATCTGACGTCAATATTTGCGTGAATGTGTGAAACAGGAGTCAATATTTGCGTTCATTCGTGTCAATGAGGTGGTTTGCGTTTAGCTAGGGTCAATATTTGCATGTATGTGAGAAACTGTAGTCAATATTTGCGTATATGTGTGAAACTGGCGTCAACATTTGCGTGTAAGTGTGAAACTGAAGTCAATATTTGCTAGAATGTATGTAAATTAGGTCAATATATGCGTTCAACGGGCCTCTATATATGCGTTATGTGTGAAACTGGAGTCAATAGTTGCGTACACGTGTGAAACAGGAGTCAATATTTGCGTGTATGTGTGATACTGGAGTCAATATTTGCGTTAATGTCTGAAACTGGAGTCAATATTTGCGTTTATGCGTGAAATTGGAGTCAATATTTGCGTACATGCGTGCATCTGGAGTCAATATTTGCGTGAATGTGTGAAACAGGAGTCAATATTCGCGTTTATGCGTGAAAGTGGAGTCAATATATGCGTATATGTATGAAAGTGGAGTCAATATTTGCGTATATGTGTGAAACTGGAGTCAATATTTGCGAGTATATGTCAATGAGGTCAAGGTTTGCATTTAACTGAAGTCAATATTTGCGAGTATGTGTGAAACTGACGTCAATATTTGCTAGAAAGTATGTAAATTAGGTCAATATATGCGTTCAACGGACTCTATATTTGCGTTTATGTGTGAAACAGGAGTCAATAGTTGCGTACACGTGTGAAACAGGAGTCAATATTTGCGTGTATGTGTGAAACTGGAGTCAATATTTGCGTTAATGTCTGAAACTGGAGTCAATATTTATTTTATTATTTTATATTATTGAGATAGCTAGTATTGAGTTTGAGCAGTTCATTGTATTAATCGTATACAGTCCCCCGGCTGCGCCCTTTGCAAGATTTGAAGAAACGATGGAAGAAACGCTTTTCAAATGCCGTTCCTCCAATAAGGCAATAATAGTTTGTGGAGATTTCAATGTAAATGTTTTAGGAAACACTATAGTGCCAGCAGAGAGAAAAAAATGTTAAATCTGTTCAAGTCCTTTAATCTTATTAATATGTTTTCAGAAGCTACTCGAATAACTGCACATAGTGCCACTGGTATTGATAATATTTACACGAATATTAATCCAATCAACAAATGTCTTGTGGATGCTGTACACTCGGATCACCGTGGCCAATTAATAACCATTGTAAGAAATAATTGTAAAAATGTTAAAAAAGAAATTAAATTTGTACCGATTAACCAGTATCGTTTAGACGCTTTCAGGGAAAGTATTGTGAGTAAAATACCTGATTTGCCCTTGTACACTTGTGTAGAAGAATCTTACGCAGAATTAACCAACCTGATCGATACTGAGTTTGGGAGAATTTTTACCTCAAAAACGTTATCGGTTGGCGGCCGCCCTGTATTCAGTGACTGGGCAACATCGGGGATTTATAGGAGCAGGAGGAGATTATATGAGCTGTATTCTGAAAAGTCATACAATTTCAACCCTGCTTTTCAGAACTATGTTAAAAATTACTCAAAAGTATTTAAGCGAGCCTGTTCCTTTGCGAAATCAAACTTCATTAGGAAGAAAATAACCAATTCTGTTAATAAAATTAAGACTACTTGGAATATAATAAATTCCGAATGTGGGAAATCTTCATCAACTGTTAGAGATTTCCATTTAAAAATAGAAGATCGCCATGTCACGGAGGATTTGGAGGTTGCGACAGAGTTTGAACATTTCTTCGCAAATATAGCTTCCACTACAACCAAAACTCTTCAGTCGTCTTCCATTTCCGCTGAGGCATTGCTTGTAGAATCAACAAACAGGTGTCAGAACACGTTCGTATTCACGGTTGTTAATAGCAAGGACATCGTTAAAGCGTTTAAAACAATTGATGTTAAAAAGACCGCGGATCTATGGGGATTATCAGTCAAAACTGTGGCAAGTATAATTGATGTCATTGCTCCCCATCTAGCAACTGTGTCAACAGTGGTGTATTTCCTGATTTAATGAAACATAGCAAAGTCATACCTTTGTTCAAGGCCGGCAGCGCCACAGATCCTTCGAATTTCCGACCCGTTTCTGTGTTGCCGACCTTAAGTAAAGTATTTGAGAAACTAATTCTAGGACAGTTGCTGATCCATTTTGGTGAAAACAAATTGTTTCATGATAAACAGTTTGGGTTTACTAAGGGACGTTCGACTACTGATGCTGGTGTAGAACTGTTAAATTGTATTTACGAAGCCTGGGAGGATAAGCATGATGCTCTAGGTGTCTTCTGTGATCTATCCAAGGCCTTCGATTGCGTTCACCATGACACATTAATCAGGAAATTAGAACATTACGGAATAAGGAACAAGGCTCTCGAGCTTCTGACTTCATATTTGAACAATAGAATTCAGAGGGTCGATGTTAACGGTACATGTTCAACAGGATCTGTGGTTTCGTTGGGCGTTCCGCAGGGTTCGATACTTGGACCATTTTTATTTCTAATTTACATAAATGACCTTCCCTACTATGTAAGGGACAATAATAGTATTATTTTATTTGCTGACGATACTTCGTTAATTTTCAAAATTAAAAGGCAACACGATAATTATGACGATGTGATTGGTGCAATCAAAAGAGTGGTCCAATGGTTTAATATAAATAATCTTTGCCTTAATGAGAACAAAACTAAATGTATTAAATTTACTCTGCCTAATGTTGCACAGGTAGAAGCCAATGTACAACTCAATGGACAATTGTTGAGCCTTGCGGAATCGACAGTGTTCTTAGGTTTGAGTATTGACGCTAAACTTCAGTGGGGTTCACATATAGAAAAAATAGCTAGTAGATTAAGCTCAGCTTCCTATGCTGTAAAAAAGATTAGGACTTTAACAGATGTGGATACGGCTAGAATAGTTTATTTCAGCTATTTTCATAGTATTATGAGCTACGGAATTCTCCTTTGGGGTAATTCCGCAGATTTAAACACAATAATTGTCTTGCAAAAGCGGGCTGTGCGAGCTATTTATAATTTGGGCCCAAGAGTCTCCCTCCGAGATAAGTTTAAAGAGATAAATATTCTAACACTAGTGTCACAATACATTTTCGAAAACTTAATGTATGTCAGGAAAAATATTGCAAAGTTTCCAAGACTTTGTGACAGGCACAATATAAATACCAGAAATAAAAGCAATCTTGTAGTTTGTCATAGCAGACCCCATAAAATAAGTAATTCTTTCCAGGGTATTAGTTAGTATTTAATATTTACTTTATGTTGACGTTTTGTAAGTGCCGATTTAATGGTCTATGCAAAATAAAATACTTTTGAATTTTTTTTTTGAATTTGCTTTTATGCGTGAAACTGGAGTCAATATTTGCGTACATGCTTGCATCTGGAGTCAATATTTGCGTGAATGTGTGAAACAGGAGTCAATATTCGCGTTTATGCGTAAAAGTGGAGTCAATATATGCGTATATGTATGAAAGTGGAGTTAATATTTGCGTATATGTGTGAAACTAGAGTCAATATTTGCGAGTATATGTCGATGAGGTCAAGGTTTGCATTTAACTGAAGTCAATATTTGCGAGTATGTGTGAAACTGAAGTCAATATTTGCTAGAATGTATGTAAATTAGGTCAATATATGCGTTCAACGGGACTCTATATTTGCGTTTATGTGTGAAACTGGAGTCAATATTGGCGTACATGTGTGAAACTGGAGTCAGTATTTGCGTGTGTGTGTGTGTGAAATTGGAGTCAATATTTGCGGATATGTGAGAAACTGCGGTCAATATTTGCGTTAATGTCTGAAAGTGGAGTCAATATTTGCGTAATATGTGAAACTAGGGTCAATATTTGCGTAATATGTGAAACTGGGGTCAATATTTGCGTGTATGTACGGAACTGGAGTCAATATTTGCGTGTATATGTGTGAAACAGGAGTCAATATTTTCGTTTATGTGTGAAATTGGACACAATATATGCTTATATGTGTGAAACTGGAGTCAATATTCGTGAGTATGTGTCAATTAGGTCAAGGTTTGCGTTTAACTGGAGTCAATATTTGCGTGTATGTGTGAAACAGGTGACAATATTTGTGTTTATGTGTGAAACTGTAGTCAATGTCAATATATGCGTGTATGTATGTGTTTATTAGAGCAACTTTTACTAGATTTGGGTAGTTTTTAGGCGTTCAACTACCTGCTAACGAATGCCGCAGATAATTTTTTATAGCAACCGGATTCCACTGCTTAACTTGCCTTAACTGGATATCAAACTCAAAAGCAAGTAGCCTGTAGAGTCAATTCCCACGAAAAGTAAATAAATCAGCTGATCTATCGAGTTTCATACCTGGACAAGATCCTTCCTAAACGTCTCGGACATTTCTGCTCCCCCCATCTTTTTCTTATTGTCGAAGGAGTGGAGAGCTTTATTCGTGACCCTCCAGTTCTCCTTCTCCAGTCTGTCTGGCTGCATGTACGGTTTCGCGCCTCCACACACTTCGTCCATCAAGGTCTTGTAGATATCAACGGCTTCTGACATGGCGGACCTGTTGTTGGCTTCTGCAGTTGCCTGGAAAGATATACATGTATAGGATGATACTAGTGGCATATTCTGGTGTTGATTTTTTTTAGTAAAATTGATGTCACTACGCCTGGTAGCTGGTGGCTTCGACAGTGTTTAAAATTTAAAAAGAAATACATCGGCAAAAGAAGCGCTCAAGTGGGACTTGAAAAATAAAAATGGATGAAAATCATTCATTGGTTCCAGCAGGTCGTAAGAAAGTTGGTAAATGCCACCGTCGTCGTCGGCCTTAAAGACGGATATAAGGAGAAGGGAAATTTGAAGTGGTTCAGGTGTGGCTCAATAGCTCAGTTGGAAGAGCATTCCCCCTGTAAGAGAAAGGGTTCAAGTCCTACTTGAGCGCTTCTTTTTCCCGATGTATTTGGAACTTAATATGTTAACATAATAAATGCTATAAAAAATTAATAAGAATATACACTAAATGCTATAGGTATATCTTATCACTCGCAGTCCAATGCCGGTCTCAATATACGCCATTGCTCCCGATACTCCGCCTTCTAATTCCAATCCATCCCAGCCACCTTTTTGGGTTTGTCAGTTCATTTGACTAAGCGACGTCCCACCTTCCGTAATTGCATTCTCACCAAGACATAATACCTGCTTCACGACAATAAAGTCGTCCTCTATTACGTGGGACCGTAAAATATAGCTGGCAAAATTTGGGTGAATTCCTTCTGAGTATAGACGTCTATATGTATGAATCAATCAATTATTGCAAGAACATTCCAGGCCCTCAATTCTGCCACTGCAAAAAAGACATGAAATTTTAGACTTTATTTCTATAACCTTATAGTTCAAAATTAAATGAAAAGCGTTTCATTACACGTTTTCATTCAGTGCAGAAAACCATTGAATTTTGAACTTTAAAGGCTTTGATTTGAAGTCTAAAATTTTATGACCTTTTAGCAGTGGCTGTGGAATTGTGTTCTGAGCCTCGATTCTACTAAATCAAAATCACTGTCGTACCACTTTTTAGCAGTGGCTGTGGTACCACAGAACACAATTCTAATGGCGGTAATTATCACCAACCTGTAAGATAGTAGTGGGTTCCGGCAGCTTCTCACTGTTGAAGATGTCGATGTAGCTCGTGAAGTAGTTGAGCAGGTCCCTAGCCTTCACCTTCTGCCCGTTGATGGTTTTCGGCACCAGGTTCTTGCGCGACAGCAGCATGGGGACCAGTTCCTTCAAAGAGTCCAAGAATTCTGCTTGGATGTCTGTAGGACAAAAACTTGCTGATTGAGATTATGAAATTCATTTATAGGTAAATTGTCATGAAAAACTTGGCTACAAAAAAGTACCGAAGAAACCCATCAAACAGAATGGACAAACACTGAAGGATGGAGGCAAACAAAGAATGCAGTTCCGGTAGCATCATAAACGTTTAGCCGAAACCTCATCAGGTTAAAAAGGGACCAGATCCACTAGGTCACAGGTATCTTGACCGGTCACTGTCCCCTAAACAAACATCTATTTACAATAGGTGTGACGGACAGCCCCCTGTGCAGAGGCTGCATGGGGGCAGAAGAAACGGGTGAATTTCCCGGGACCAAGAATTGCGTGCCATCGATGAAATCGGTACTAAAAATCATAGTTATAATGCTCTAACATTTTTTGCTAGTTAGGTGAAATAGTGATCTATGTGTGGCACTAAATATTCTATTAAATAGAATTATAGGTACTCCAAAAAAAAAACAAAATTCACCGAAATCTTTCATTACCGTGTTTGTGCACACGTCACCTATGTGTCGTGATCCCTCATTGATAAAAATCTATTGGTTATTTTTATTAATACCTATTTTTATTTGATACGTGAATAGTTAAAGTATTGTTACGAAATACATTTATTCAAATATTTAAACAATACAATGAATGGTAAAAAAAAAATCATTTGTCCCAGAACTACCCTTCATCGCCGTGTTCTAAACATGTTTTAGAATATTGTTTTATCTAACGACTTGCGTCCTCCCTTATATGCGCTAAACGTTGTATATTGGTGCTGCCTAAGTGCTCGACGGGGAAGAACGTACACACGTACCTGCGTTTTGGCGCCATAGATGTAAGTATAAAATTTTTATGTTACTGGACATTTTTTCTGTCATCGCCGTGGATAGGTATAACTTTATATTCCAATAAGTTTATCGTCTTGATTAAACATTCAATAGAACGCCATTTCTCTTGTTTATTTTTGTGAAGTGATAAACACTTTGAATTAGTATTAGATTTTTTGTTATTTTATATTTTTGTCTCGTTTTTCATTGCCGTGCTTTCATTGCCGTAGTTTCCGTGGTCAAAATTTGCTATGGCAATGAAAAAAAAATCATTGCCGTGCATTGTAAAACAATTTAGTTTCATTGCTGTGGCCAAATGTTTCATTTCCGTGACTTATGTTTTCATCGCCATAGTATGAGTAGGCATTACATTATAGGTAGCACCAAATACTGACATTACAGAATTCGAAAACTTTTTGCAATACGATGAAAAATTTGATGAGTTTTTTACTGTACAATCAATTATAAGTAAGTAGTTTGATTTTAATAATGGATTGTTTATTTTGCCAAGAATATGAAGAAGAACCTTAACCGGTGTGGGCTGTGATTATTTTGTCTTTAGATTTTATAAAAATGTTATTGTTTCGCTTCACATTAAATATTGATGCGTAAATTAAAAACTTGTGGTGTACTTTGTACCTATGTTGTTTGCATTTACTATTGCATAATTAACAAAAGTATACCATATTATTTGTTTTATTCATATTAGTGTATTGTTAATTTCTCTTTTGTGTGAAAGAATTTAAATCTTTCATTCCCTTGGCATAATTCGTTCATTGCCGTGGACGCTTGTTTCATTGCCGTACACGCATGTTTCATCGCCGTGGCATGTAATTTTTAATCTTGTATATCTCGTTAGTTTTTTTAGTTATCTGCTAGATATTAAGCGAGAATACATATAGTATTAAAACCTTTAATTAACGCGATTTTCTTTTTATTATAACACTTAAGGTAAAAAAATCCACGGAAATGAAGATTTTAACGGACCTGTTGAAATTCACCCAAACCACACATCATGTGCTTACAGAGAGCATGAACGTGGCCGAACAACGGGCAAAATTCCTCCAGTCACCAGCTTCGCTCCGGGAACCTGGGTTGGTTGGAATGAGAGGTAAGACGGTACGCACAATGGCCCAATCAAGAGGCTAAGTGCGGGACAGCAATCAAAAACTAAACTAAAACTAATTATTAATTGTCATCCATATTAATATTATAAATGCGAAAGTAACTCTGTCTGTTTGTATGTTACGCTTTCACGCCTAAACCACTGAACTGATTTTCATGAAATTTGGTATAGAGGTTGATTAGATATTGGTGTTATTGAAACAGAAGGCACCTATAACCTCCCCTTCCGGCTCCGGCAGGGGGGGTATCCGTGGGGATTTCCGCACGAAAAAAAAAAATAAAAAAAAATAAAAGGTATTTTTACCCGACTACGGCGAAGCCAAAAGGAGGGTTATGATTTTGACAGGCTATGTATGTATGTATGTATGTATGTATGTATGAATGTATGTATGTATGTTCATTTGTTCCCTCATAGCTCCTCAACTACTTATTAGAAATGGACAAATGAGGTATCGTTACAAGCGGCTTTATCGTCCGATGGTTATAGGCTATATGACGTGTCACTCAATCTTGGGTGGCGCCCTCTAGCGCTCATAAGGTACTGTGTTAAAAAATAAATTTGAGATAAATATGTCGTGTTTGGTATCAAATGAAAGGGCGTAATAGGCACATTTCAAATATGTATTAACTATTAGCTTTACTTGGCCCCAAAATAATATAAATAAAAAATAAAGTTTAAAACTAAAACCCGACTACCGAAAAATCACGCTTTAAAAAGTAACAAACAAGAAAATATCAAGGATAGCCGTGGTCGTATGCCACTTACTCTAACATAACAATATATTCTAGGGAAAAGTGGCATACGACCACGGCTATCCTTGATATTTTCTTGTTTGTTACTTTTTAAAGCGTGATTTTTCGGTAGTCGGGTTTTAGTTTTAAACTTTATTTTTTATTCCCTCTAGGATAATTAAAGAAGTTCCATACTTACCACATAATTTTCCTTTGAAATGAGGGTCTGTAGCGACCTTGAGGCCGGGGTGCGGCATCAGGAAACAGGCGCAGTCCTCGAAGCACCGCTTGATGTACTTCCGCAGTTTCTGCAACTCTTCGTGTTGGCCGTCTTTGATCTGGAATCAGGAGCAATGGAATAAGGACCTACCACGTACTGACAAAGGAGATATGGTCGCTAACGGTCGATAACAGTGCTTGTCACCCCGCGTAGCTGCTCCTACCTGTTACGTGAACACTGGTTCCGGTAATAAAAAATGAAAACATTTGAACATAGCAGTAATAAACGGTAAATACCGGTAGCTCGCGATTGCGGCGCGTACCCCCATCACTGGGTGGTGAACGCGGTCATTACCTTTTAAGGTAATGCATCGTGCTAACGCGCATATAAAATGAGTCACACGAATTGATAACCAATCAGCGCATTCCGTCAAACGGAGAATCGGCTGACGGCACAACACTGATCGACGCCAAGAAAAAAACACGCCCCGCGCTCGCGCCGAGGTAGACGGGAGACCTCATTCGATCGCGAGACTTCGCGGCGGTACGTGATAATCTGAACGTAAAAGTCATAACCTTAAAACCTAGATAACACATAGTCTAGATTCTGCCAGTTACTGTTGTACTAGTGTACTACAGTGTAGTCTACTAGTCCAACATAAAGGCTAGTTAATATAATAGCAGTTCCCAACATAAGGGGTAAGTCTAGTGTCCTTAATAAACAGTGCGCGAGTATTAAACGATAGTCACGTAAATAATAAAGTAAAATAACATCTTCATTCGCGTGTAACATTCCTGCTTAGCCCCTAGGAGCTAAGCGTGATCATAGCTCATTTTTAGTACCTGCCTACCTGCGGTCGGGAGTTCGGTAGTTACCTAGCTGTAGTTCATCCTTCGTGTAAATGTAATTAAATTAAATTTAAAGTAAACTGTGATTAACATCGTAATCGTTAAAATGTTGTAAGAAAGTTATTGTATGAAGTGTGTCCATAATATATGTCGCGAGTATACATGTCGACAGACAGCCGAATATAGTAATTGCTTAAGAACTATTCAATTAGTTGTAATGTTTGATTGTTCATATTCTAAGAGAAAAATCAACACGGTGATATCTCGCCATAATTTTCTATGGATACCCACATTTTGAAAATATGTAAAATGTCGAATTTTAATCTCGTTTTAAATCCACGGTTCAGCATATATATGTATTATAGTTTAATTATTACTGAACCATTTATTTATGGTTGATTGAACCGTGGTTAACGGGGTTACAGACGTACTTACGATTATTAATTCCGGAACAATCCAGTTTTATTTCTTTGTTTATTTTATGTGTTATGTGTACCTACCATTGTACAGCGCCGCCGACCTTAGGGCCCATGTAGAAAATTATACGTTGGGGCCCGGCGCTGTGCATTGGATTCACGCACCAGTGCCTAATCGTGTGGTTGTCTCCCCAGAACTTGGTACCGGCTGGAATACCGGTCCAACTGTATACCGGCTGGAATAGCTTCACCGCACCGTACCGGCCCGCCTCCGAACCAGCTGAGGTTGCCTGCCCGCTCCGTACCGTCTGGAAGACGGCCTTGGCGACGACCCCGCGGATCGAACTTGCAGCTGCGAAGCCTGGTGACCTTGAGGGGAAGACAACGTCACACTCGCACGGGGCCAGCCCGGAACCCCAAGTTGAGTACATTACTCAGCCAACCGTTTATAGTGACGTGTACGCGTACCCGAACCGACACTCGACCTTGAATTAGAGTATTTTTTATTATTGTATAGCAGGACCTACGGATTAAAGTTGTAGATCTCGTACCAATCGTTTTCTTCATCCTTGACCCCGTAGGGCCCCGTATCATACCTGAAGCCGTTTGTCCAGGAGTTCCGTGCCTCCCTTCACTCCGTACGCGTGGTCGTAGGGGTAGCTCCAATCCCTCACGAGGAACAGCAGCTTCTGGAACGGGTTCCCCTCAATCTTGTCCATCGCCACGCAGCCATAATCCATGAATAACTGAAAATATGTGATCATAAATGGTATTAAAAACAGCATTTTGGGATGCAATGGTGTTTCGGGGAATTGTGTTACTGGATTCTTCAGTGAAATTCGCAGTATAATAGCACGAAGCCTGAAAACGGGCTCAGTTTCAGTTCTAGCGTTATCCACCACATTGGGCACTACGGCACTAGTCACCTAGCCCGCCTCTGAAAACCCAGGGCTGTCTGCCTACGCGTACAGCTAGGCAGACAGCCCTGAATAGCATTAACGCGTGAACGCGTACAGGTGGCCATTATTCTAAGCGGGTGAATAGTATGAGTGGTCAGTAAGTATACATACTTTGTCATTTCGTTGCTTAAATTTTTTATTTTGTGGCGAAGGCGTATAGGTAACCAATTGAGCTTTGCGCAAAATTCGGAGATGTGATCATAATTATTTGCGAAGTCCAAATATAAATCGTTACGCAAAGATTTTGGAGTATCTCAAGTTTATTGAGTAGGTCTTCGGTGACATCTGGAATGTATTGTGTGCTTAGAATTTTCTTTCCCTAAGGCCTATGCCCACAGTCGAAAAACTAACTTAAAAAAACGGCACTTAAACAATGTTTATCATAATTACCAATCCAGTAAGTACTTATATCGAAGCTGCTATTACCTCTAAGTGCTGAAGATCATCCTCTTCAATATTCTGTGAGAGATTATAGATGAGGACTGAAGACAGCATGGTGGAGAGTGCAAACACCGTGGCGTTGTCCTTGACGGTGGACTCACTGTCGAAGGTGCCCTGCGTATCCATCAGCAGAATCACCACCTGGAGAACCAAGGTAAAGGATTTTGTCAATATTTTGAATACATTTTATCACCGCACCGCTCGCCATAGGCAGGGAATTTATCCTCACACACTGCGATCGGAAATGGTGCGCACTGTGCGGTATGAAAGAAACTTCATCCCACGCACGCTCAAACTGTGGAATGAACTCGTGGTTTTCCCAAGCGACTACAATATGGGGTTCTTCAAGAAGGGCATTAGAAGGTTTGTTCAGGGTAGGCAGCGCGAGTGTAACGCCCCTGGTGTTGCATACGTCCATAGGCCACGGTAACCACATTCCATCAGGTGGGCCGTGTGCTTGTCTGCCACCTAAGTGGTTAAAAATAACCATTTTTAATACCATTTACTTAGATGTGCACACGGTCCAATGATGGGAAGCGGTTTCCACGACCTATAAACGTATGCAACAGCAATTTACAATTGTGCTGCCGACCCTGAAGAACATTCTAATGTACTTCTTGAAGAACCCCATATTGTGGCTGTTTGGAAAAAGCACAGCAGAAAGAACATTTAATTCTATATAGTACTTGGATAAATCTGAAGTTTTAGACCCCAATAATGCCACCCAATGTACTCTATATGCGTCATATGCGTTTCTAGAGGAACGAGGTGTGACGTTCCTCCAACACAAAGGGAGGATCCTCCGACCAGGCAAGGTGATCACGCCTGGCGGGCGTGGGGGCGGGGAGCAACGATTGTCGGTGGGATGTTGTACATATATTGTTCCAGCGCGAGAACTTCACTTTCGCGATGCAGGATTCGTAGTGACTTAGTAGTTCGGCTTGATATCGCTAGATGGCGTGTGGTATCACCACACGTTTTTCGGGTGTTTTTGAGGAGAAAGGGTGCCACGGCGGTGGAGGAACTCAAATCCACGACTCACAGATTTTAAGAAACTCGGCGCGCCAGGGCTTAGTTTATTTCGAGAATGGGGGTCGAGAAGAATATGCCAATAACTACTTATATCTAAAAAATTATTAAAAAATAAAAAAAAGCCCGACTGCCACTGAAAAGATCGAAATAAGTTTGATAGCAGGCGGTACCCATTTGCCAATCATAAACCGAAAGAAAATTAATGGGTACCGCCTGCTATCAAACTTATTTCGATCTTTTCAGTGGCAGTCGGGTTATTTTTATTTTTTGATCATTTGTTTTATTTTATACTTTTCAGTTATGATATGACATGTATTATCTTTTTGTAATCGCCTTCTAATTTCCTTCAATTTGATACCCTACTCGATAAGTTTGAGTCAAATATATTTTTGACAACATACGTTTTTTGATTTTCTTGAAATTTTAATATGTGTATATTTTAATATTATAATGTCACTCACACAATCACGGCCAATCAAATGACACCTCACATGTCCAAATCCGTCAAGCCGTGCAGGCTGTAAGCCTTGCCAAATAAATGGACACACATACATACATACATACATACATACATACATACATACATACGTAGTCTCGAAAAACATTTACCCTCCTAAGTCGGGTAATAAATCAAGGCATATTTTTTTCTACTTCAAAGGTGCGAAGAAAGTACAAAAGAAAAACAATCTTCTTACCTTCTCTCCGTTTTCAAGGGTGGTTTTGAAGGGATGAGACCAGAGGTGTATGCCAGTGGTGTGTCTGTCCGAGCCCCCCTCCCAAGAGAACCCCACCAGCGCCTGGTCATCCAGACCAAGCCATTCTCCTTCACTGTTACCTTGCGAGTACTGAAACATAACATTTAGATCTATTTACTGTAATAACTGACTGGTAATAGCGCCCATGGTAAGGTAAAGTCAAAGTAGTTATTAAAAAATTTTAGTAATTTCTAATTTCGGATCTAATATTCTTTAAAAAAACCCAGATTGTGTAGCACTACTACAGCTTTTTGGCATCAAATTCTGCTTATAACTAATTTTACCTACGCTTCCTAGGGACCAGTGGAGAAGAAACGACGCAACAAACTCCACTGTAGACAAGCCCAAAAAGTCCTGGCTGCCGTCGTGGAGGGTGACATACGTGTAAATGGTCTCACTACCTTGGACGCTCAAGATCGTGCGAAGTGGAGGAGGAAGAGCCGGAAGGCGGACCCTGAGCTCCGAGGGCATCTTGGTCTCGAATGCAATCAGGATAATACATCTTAACGAAAGTGATGATAATGAGTGGTGCCCATATTATTATTGGTTCAACTAACCGTATGTTCCAAATACCGCAAGAAGAAATCCAGCAGGAATGACTTCCCTTTCCTGTACGCGCCCGCAACGGATAGTAGGACCACTCCGCAGTCTTTGATATCATCTCTCGTCAGCAGGTTCTTTAGCACGTCCTCGTGAAGAATGAAGGTATGCTCTCCGCTGGGAGAAACTATCTGCAACGCCTGGTCCGCCTCTGTAGATTCTGTTCGGTGAAGAAAACATACCATCAACATCGCTGGCAATAATACTCGAATGTCAAGTTTACGAGTCTCCCTACGAATGAGATCCGGCAGGGGTACTATTGTCAGACATTTGGTAACATTTGTGGGGCTGTTGTTGCCCCTGCATAACCATCTACACCTGTTGTACAAAGATCTGCTAGTTTCAGCTGCGGCCGACCTCTCTTCGCGGCAGGAGGCCCGGAAGATCTTCATGTCCGAAGATGGGATCCAGTCCTTCATTTCTGTGGTCAAATCCGTGCCGTTTTTGGGAAATATACTCCTACTCTTATAAACCCACTATCCAAGTAACATCAACCGTTTTTTATAATACTTTGGGACTTCAGGCAGCACCCGTGGTCACGACCAGTCAAGTCGTGACCACGGGTGCTGTAACGCTCCCGAAACATTGTCAAAAGTAAGTTTTCCAAAATTTATCGCGTGTCCCGAACTATTATAAAAACTATGAGTATATACGCCGCGATAGTTTAAAAATAACATCAACCGATTGCTATAGGTACTGTCTTCATAGGCAGTCAATCAAAGAATCAAACAATCAATTTCATTTATTCAGTTTAGAAACACAAAGACGACTTTGTGAACGTCATAATTTAACATTGATAAATGGAATGTCAATATGTAAATCATTTGAAAATTTTTCCTTTGCTGGTTCGGTAGGTTGGTTCTACTGAGAAGATACCAGCATGAAACTCAGTGAACTCGATTATCCTCCTTCTATATGTCGTTAATATCTATCCGTATGGTGAAGGAGAAAGTATACAAGTATCATCACTCCATCTCATCTGAGAGTTGACGGTCGTGGCGACTAACGGAAAATACGTAGACGATATCACAGGAGGAAGACTCAAAATAAAACTCTGTTCCAACACTTCCAACCCGTCTGGAGCATGGAAACAGTAGGCCAAAGCCTCCCAACATTTATTATTATTATTATTTGGAAAGGCCTATATCCAGCAGTGAACTGCGATAGGCTAATTAATTTGAAATTGATACTAAGTAGCCTGTCGGTTGTCGCAAAACGCGGAGTCCGATACCTATTAGAAAGAGTACGGCTATTTATCACTACACAGTATAAAGCAAAGTCCCTTACCGCGTCTGTCCGTCCCCATATGTGCTATATATTCAAAACTATGTTACAGATTTTGATGCGGTTTTCATTTAATAGACAGAGTAATTTAAGAAGAAGGTTTATATGTATAATACATGCTTAATATTGTAGAGGGTGCAGCGGGAACGTGATTGGACGTCATGCGGGCGGAAAAAAATTACGAAGTTCGCCGGGTCAGCTACCTAAGTATAAGATAATTATGGCATTATATGGCGTGTAGGTACTGCATGCCCATACACTTGTACACCGGCGGAACTCATGTGCGCCTCTGAGAACACTATTCAGGTAGCAGCACATTGGAAAACATAATTTAAGAGTCAAAATGCTATCGATACTGTAGAATGGAAGAAGATATGAAGTAGATATTTTAAGCATTACGCTTAAAATATCTACTTCATTCCTTGCATCTGTAAGGTATGCGAGTTATTTTAAAAGTTATAAATATTGCAAATTAATGAAAAAGAATACCATTTGGTACAGATACAGTTGTTAAAATAACTGGTGAAAGTTTAAAAATAGATGACCAAATTGTAAGTAAGAGCAGACATAATATCGCCTAAGAAGTAATTAATTGAGTCTAGCGACTAATTATCTTGTTATTAAATCACACGGAATCACAAGAGCATTATAACCGCAGTATCCATTCATACTGTGCATGCTTTAAATCAGACAGTTAAATATACAGCCTAGACTCAGCCTCAGATGCATTGCATGGCTTGAGTCAATCCTAGTGCCCGGAATACGGCAATAGGTTCACCCCTTATTACGAGGCACTGACTAGCAATGACTGGTGAAATGCGGGTGTTAATTCATCTCTGCTCAACCCTCTGGGGATAAAAGGCGTGATTATATGTATATAGTAATGTATATTTTTGTACCCATTCATTATAGTGTTTGTTACGTACTATAAGTGATGCAACAGTAAGGCCTAAGTGAGGCTATAGTTTTTTTTTTGTGCGGAAATACCCGCGGACTATAAGTTATAACTGTTATAAGTGAGGCTATAGCATAGCAACCTACTTATTTAATCTTTATCTGGCAGCTAAGTAGGTACTTTGCTCAAAACCAATTCCGCTAATTTTAAATACCTAAGCTTAAGGTCCTTACCTGAGACGATGCTTAAGAGCGAATGGGTGGAGTCTACGAACGTAATAATCGCAGCCCCGCACCACCCCACACACATGTCACTAAAGTGATTATAATATAAAAATATGGGAAAAGATGTCGGTAAAAAGGGTACAGAGTGGACACATCATATTCTGCCTAACTTCACGTACCTAACTGATTTGGTATTTTTTTGACATCGATGTTGATTGATTCATGATTCTTTATTATAGCTAAGGTCTGCGGCTCCGCCCGCGTGGATGACTATTATCGCGACATTGGTTTTATCTCTGGTACCATTCTACCAAAACCTTTTAAATAAAAATACCGTATCAAAATCCGTGTACCAAGTAGCGTTTGTGTCCATTGTGAACAAACAGACAAATTCAATTTCAAAAGGTTCAAATTCCATGGCGTAGCGGTGGAGCATTCAGAGTTTGTGGGTTCGATGCCCACTCAGCTCTTATATTTATATACATGAATCTTACATATATATCCATTGGTTAGGGTGTATATTGCATAGATACATTGAAGTAGGTGAATATGAATGCTATAAGTATGCTATAGGCATAACAATTCACACACATTACACATTCTCACAGTGCCATCGTTTGCAGTGTAAGCCCAAAAAATGTGTTTATTTAAGACATCACATTCAAACCTCTTATAATATGCATTAGATGACCCGGCAAGCTTCGTTTCGCCTTAAAAATTTGAATTTACGTCAATTGGCTGTATTAAGTCGTTCTAATTATTTGACTGAATTTTTTATAGCATTTTTAATGCTATCTTTAAAGTTCGAAAAACTTGAGCGTCACATTTTTCCCGATGTTTTTCGAACTTTAAAGTTAGCATTAAAAATGCTATAAAAAATTCAGTAAAATATTCGGGGCGGAATCATCAAAATTCAATGTTTAAAAATGGTTGAAAAATCATTCATTGTTTCCAACAGTTCGTATTGGTAGATGGAACCACCGTCGCCCTTAAAGACGGATATAAAGAGAAAGAAAATTTGAAATGAATCAGGTGTGGCTTTATAGCTCAGTTGGAAGAGCATTCCCCCTGTAAGGGAAAGGTCGTGAGTTCAAGTCTCACTTGAGTGTTTAATTTTTTCCGATGTTTTTCGTTCTAATTATTTTGATAACAGAAAGCTTTACGACAGGGACTCCATACGCCCACGGAGATCCTGACACCAATAGGACATAAAACGTCTTTCGGGTGAGATATTTTATATGATGGTTAAGTATTCTTAAATGTTTCTATTTTCTTCTTGAGAGTTTAAAGCTTTCGCTTTTTTACCGAATTTATTTCGGCGTTTCAAAGAAGTGTCTTATCTGTTCACTTGTGCATTGATCTCGAATTGTGTTGCTGTCAAAGCTGCGAAAACGTGAAGCACAACCTCCCCGTCCAACAGCCATCACGGCACTGCCGCCCGGCCCCCGCATAGGCACCCGCTAAGCCAAACTCTCGAGAACGTAACAAAAACGTGGCCTGTGACTTCAAAAGTCAATGTATTGAACTGAAAAATGTACCACTTATACTCCAGATCTTTGTCTTTCTTTTAGTTAAAAAATTACGTAAAAAATCTTTTCTGTTTAGAAGTAGTTGTCAGTTTTCTTTTGAGTGACCTTTTTGCTTTGGGTATGATTTTCATATAGTAATTGAAAAGTGAGAATAACTAAAAATGTACCAAATGTAGACAAGAAACCAACAAATAAAACAATGTAAACAGTTTTCAAATACGTCCACAAATAAAAAAGGAGTTGTTCTCTAAACATACGCCTAATAACCAGATTTATCATTTTTATTCCTCTTAATAAGGTTCTCATGCTTTATGTTTTAAATAATGGTTTTAATCTAAAAATAAGATTAATTTCCCTTCTACTAACTTTAATAAGCATAACGCTGCGTAGTCGTTTGACAACGTGATGTTTTTACGAACATACTTAGGTATTTATTTACAGAGAATTAACACAGAGACTAACACATTTGAATACAAAAGGAAATTAATAATGCTAATGAATAATTTATGAAAAAATGCGCGTTAATCGTGTAACCAGTTAATAATTAACAGCCACTTGACGATTTATTTTTTGAATTAGATAGGTATCTGTGCACTAGAAGCCAGTGTCGAGTTATATACTAATATTCTTAAAAATCAAATAAAATGCTGGAGGCTTTGGGCTGCAGCCTAGGGCATATTTCAGAGGGCACTCGCTTTAGATTAGATTAGATAAATCTTTATTGTACACCAAATAATACAGTAAATGTATGGACTATGTATGAAATATGTACAAATGGCGGCCTTATCGCTAAGAGCGATCTCTTACAGGCAACCTTCAACTTGCTCTTTGGTAGAATCAGTTCGCCTAGATTGTATTCCACTATTGGATATACTTAGGCCTGCTCCATAGCACCCGAACCCCCGCCATGCGTGTCTAATCCATCCCAGCTAATAGCCCAATTTATTCTGCTGAGGAGTGTCCCACCGTCCGTATGGTCATTTGCGATCGCCCTCTAGAACTGATTTGCTGGAAAAATATTTCGCAACCGGTGGTTTTTTTTTTATCGTGCGATAAATCGCCACGGATATCACCCCCACGGAGCCGGTGAAGGTGGTTATGTCGGACTCGAACCGACTAAAACGCACGCCGTCTTGGGTCCTTTGTTGCCGGAGGTGAGATTGCCAAAAGCATATCTCTCGCACCCCGGCAGACCCAGGACCATCTCTTTCGAGATGGCCCCCTTCGGGTTGTGGGGACCGCAGGGTCCCCATCTAGCCCCGGTTACGGGGAGGCGCAGTTTGCGACGCCGCCTGCGTCCCAACCGGTGGTTTGGGTGTTACTGGGTGGAACTATACCAATGTACACCACGGCACGTACGTCCACCGGCCTTCGGTCTTAAGTAGATACTTCCATTCCTTAACAAGGTGAAAGTAACTACCTATCTGTCCGTCTGATATGCTTGCACGCCTTAGTCATCTGTGTTATGCAGATTGTAATCTATTATTACTGTAATCTATTAGGTACCGAATTTCAGTCAAATCCGTTCAGCTGGGCCTCGATTCTGCTAAGCCAAACCATTGTGGTGCCACTGCCACTGATAAAAACAGCATTAAATAATAGACTTTAAAGCGATGCGGTAAAAGTCAAAAATTAAATGACTTTTTGCAGAGAATTTGAATGAATTTTTTATAGCATTTATTATGCTAAATTTAAAATTCGATTACATCGGGAAAAATGAAATGCTCAAGTGGGACTTGAACCCACGACCTTTCCCTTACAGGGGGAATGCTCTTCCAAAAGAGCCACACCTGAATCACTTCAAATTTCCCTTTTCTTTATCCGTCTTTATGATGACTACATTTTTCCCGATGTATTCGAATTATTGCAGAGTAATTGAAAAAGTGTAATGAAACTGTTTTCATTTGATTTTGGACTTTATGCGTAATAGAAATAAAGTCTAAAATATAATATGATCTTTTGCAGTGACTGCAGCACCTCAATCTTTTAGCTTTAGTAGAATCGAGGGCCTGATCCGTTCAGCTGTTAGAGCGTTATTGAATAACCAACATCTGTGCAAAATTTCACATGTTTCCAACGAGTTTCCTTCTTCCTACAGTCCCGGGTCCTTTAAGCGGGGCGTGAAAAGGCATCTGATGAGGCCGTCAAGCTGAGTGCCACCACTGTTGAATAGGCACGTGTGTTTCTAATGGTGACCCTCTATCCTGAGACTATTTCTTTTTTATTTTTAAAGAACATTACATAGAAGCGAAATTACTAATATTCCCTTTAACTAACCCCTCCAATTATGCTAAATTGCTTGTTAGGAGTGGGTAGTGTAATGGCCAGGATTCCGACCTGAGACCTTTCGATCGTAAGGCCAACTCCTTAACCACTAAACTACCGACGCTTATTTCTAGGCCTTCAGCTTACCAGCAGGCGAGGTGAAGTCAAATTAACATGTCTTATGTATATCCATACTAATACTAATATACGAAAGTAACTCTGTCTGTCTGTCTGTATGTTACGCTTTCACGCCTAAATCACTGAACCGATGTTGATAAAATTTTAGAACTAGAAAAAGGACAAAGGCTATGTTTGGTCGCGATAACCGACATCCACGCGGGCGAAGCCGCAGGCAAAAGTTAGTTTTTTTTATAAATTATTAGGATATCATAATAGGTTAGGATATTGACTCAACCAACTTAATTTCGTTTCTCTGTTTCTGACTCATTCATCTCAGATTTATGAGTCAGGTTTCAATACGCGACGGTTTTGAACAACATAACGATTCACGATATAAATAGCGATTCTATCACACGTTGAGAATGATCCTAAAGTAGTATTTTTCTGGAAATGGCTTTAGTTGATGGACTTAATAGACAATAGAAGGAGATCTTGACAAATGGTTTTAACAACGACTCCATAAATCATATTACTAGATGATGCCCGCGGCTCCACCTGTGTGAATGTCGGTTATCGCAACCAAACATCCATACTAATACTAAGTAATATTATAAATGCGAAAGTAACTCTGTCTGTATGTCACGCTTTCACGCCTAAACCACTGAACTGATATTGATTTGGTATAGGGTAGATTAGACCTTGAGAAAGGACATAGGCTATGTTTGGTCGCGATAACCGACATCCACGCGGGCAGAGCCGCGGGCAAAAACTAGTTTATAATATTAGTATGGATTATCGGATTATCTCTGTGTTACTGGCTACCAAACCACAGATGACCAAACTTCAATCGTATGTTGTAAAAAGAGATAACAGTTTATAAAAAGATCATTCGTCATTGTTTTCTTTCATTGCATTACTTCGTTATGCGTAGGTACTTATTGTTTTGTGTAGCTAATGATTTTCTTCTGCTACCAATAACATTTTTTTATAATAATGTGCGTATTTTTATCTCCGTTACACCACAGATTACGCAAGGTTATGGTGTGACGACTGACGCCCATGAACCATGAGAAAGGACATAGGCTATGTTTGGTCGCGGGCAAAAGCTAAGTAGTAATCTATACCTACTTGGTGAATTTGAGTTCGTTCACCGCAGTAGCACCCCGTGCTATACTCAAAATACATTCAAGAAACGTCAATGCGCGTATAGAACACATTTTGGGTCCAAGATATGTGAATAGAACTATACCAACCTACACACAATTGAAGTAACAAAACCTATTAAATTATACTGGAACTAGCTTTTGCCCGCGGCTCCACCCGCGTGTATGTCGGGTATCGCGACAAAAAATAGCCTATGTCTTTTCTCATGGTCTAATCTACCCCTATTCCAAATTTCATCAGAATAGGTTCAGTGGTTTAGGCGTGAAAGCGTAATATACAGACAGACAGACAAAGTTACTTTCGCATTTATAATATTACTAGCCTTTGCCCGCGGCTCCGCCCGCGTGGATGTCGGTTATCGCGACCAAACATAGCCTATGTCCTTTCTCATGGTCTAATCTACCCCTATTCCAAATTTCATTAAAATCAGTTCAGTGGTTTAGGCGTGAAAGCGTAACATACAGACAGACAGACAGAGTTACTTTCGTATTTATAATATTAAGTATGGATATTTTTTCAAATCAAATCAAATCAAATGCTTTATTGTGAAACATAGGTAGGTACAAAGATGGTCTTTTACATAATTTGATCAGCTATGTTCAGCCATATTGGCATACAATATTTTGTGACAAAATTATTAATAATTAATTACAAAATTATCATACATTAAAATTTAAATTACACTTATATCATTTCTACCAGTCATGTCATATCATATATTATTATTTACAGTCATTCTTATCAATATTATTCTAATGTTTGGTCTTCTAAAAATTCATTAATATTGTAGTAACATTTTGCAACTAGCAGCTTGTGCATCTTGTCTTTAAATATATTAATCGTTTTTACATTTCTGATATTAATTGGAATCTTATTGAAAATGCGTTGCGCTACACAGAATACACTTTGATGAAGCAGTTTTGTGTTACTTTTCGCCATTCGTAATTTGTCTTTGTGACGATCTCTTGTGCGGAATTCAAACAGGTTGATATTTAATTTTACGAAAACAGCAGTTTCATATATAAATAGCGAAGGCATTGTTAGTAAATTTAGTCTAATAAAGTGAGGTCTGCATGACTGAATTGGTTTTAAATTGCACATACTCCTAATACAACGCTTCTGAGCACGGAAGACTCTTTCTCTTTCAGTGGAATTACCCCAGAATATGATTCCAAATCGCAAAGTAGCAGCAGCATGTCCATGGTATGCTGTCAATAATGTTGCATCATTTACTATGTATCTTAACTTATATAAAGCGTATGAAAATTGATTCAATTTTTTACAAACATGTTCAATATGCTGCTTCCAATTTACTTGATTGTCAACGTATATACCTAAGAACTTAGTTACATTAATTTCTTCAATAATTGTATTTTGATATGAAATATTAAGTGGACTGGGAGATAATCTTTGTCTGAAATTCATAATTTTTGTTTTGTCCAAATTAATAACTAATTCATTTTTATTTAACCAGTCAATAATAGATGTCAAAAATATATTAATGTCCTGTTCTATAATAGTCAAATCCTTACCACTAAATATTATTGTGCTATCGTCAGCGAATAATGTCATTTTATTATTAGTTATTTGCGGCATGTCATTAATATAAATAAGGAAAAATAATGCTCCTAATATACTTCCCTGGGGAACACCAGATTGTACATCTCTTATAGTTGACTTAAATGTTTCTTCGGTTTTGCTTTCCAATGACACTCTTTTGACTTCAGTGAACTGTTTCCTATTACTAAGGTATGATTTAATAAGATTATATACATTGCCTCTAACTCCATATGCATACATCTTGTGTAAAAGAATTTCGTGGTTCACATGATCAAATGCCTTTTGCAAATCTATATAAAGAGCTATGACTGGAGTTCTCTTATCCATATTCAGTAACACCTCATGTAAAAAATTATATACAGCTACATTTATAGATTTATTTTTTCTAAAACCATTTTGACATGGTGTAAACAGACTATAGTTTTCGAAGAAATTATATAGACATTTATAAATTATTTTTTCGAAGATCTTTGAAAATATTGTAAGCAGTGCAATGGGCCGGTAATTATTAATTATAGACTTGCTACCTTTTTTATGAAGAGGTTTGATAACTGCTATTTTTAGGCCGTCAGGAAAGATACCTTGTTCTATACACAAGTTTATTATAAAGCTCATGGGGGAGCTAATTATACCTGCCACCTCTTTGACTACATGTGTATGTCTGATATGATGATATGGATATGGATATTAGTATGGATATGGATGTATTGAGTTGGCAAACAAATGCGTGCAGTAACTGCAGCATCAATGTCAAAGTCATCTATGTTTAGTACCTATACCTATCCTATTATTATTAGAGTAGGTACCTAATAACTTTTTTTACTAGATTAGCAGTCTAGTCTAGAACAAAACATTATGTCACAGTGGGCCTTCGGGAGTGTGTCTTATGTACCCAGTCCAAAAAGACCATGACCAAACTTTTTTTATTCTACCACATGAACGTACATGTAAGTAGGTACCCAACTAGCAAAAATATGTCGTGTAGTAGTCGCGGCAACGCAAATTATTCAGCATTTTGGCTCCTAATAGAAGTCGTATAAACGTAATGAAAACGTTTATACAACGCGATTTGGGCCCATTTTATTCAGCAATTCAGTCACATAGATATCGTATAAAGGTAACGGAGTGACTGTTACAAGCTTAAGTTGCGCTATAACTGTAACTTATATGACTTTTATGTTACGTTTGTTTGTTAAATTAAGCAAGTGCGTCGTGTTGTGTTTTAAAAATTATAAAAAATTATAAGTACAATTTATGTAGCAGACATGTTAATTTGTAGGTTGCACCAAATGTAGGTTCGTAAACTCACGCATAGGTTTGCAAAGTATTGCGAAGGTAAGTTTTCTGATGAAATATACTAGGTTTTATCATAAATATTTAACGCCCCCCTTCAATTCTTAGTAATATGAATATAATAACAAATATTTTTTATATCAACGTTCATTTGTACACCATTTTTACTGCTAACAGGTCGTATAATAGCTTCTTATACAGCAAATTAGCAGTATAAGCGCCATGATTATATTTTAGGGTTCCTTAGACCTTCCTAAAAAGTTTTCTAAAAAAGATCTTTTGTTTATTTATTTATTCAATTAACCACTTATTGTACACAAGAAAACTAAGACAAGTGATAATTGAGCAGTACAAGCAATTATACGACACTTGGCACTAGGCTTGTAATAGTCGTATGAATGCAATTTATACAACATAATAGCAGTATAAAAGCAACGATGTGGCTTTTATTCGACTGTGTCACAAGAAAGTTATATAATGTGCTTTTACTCGACGAAATAGTAACATAAGGGTCGTATACTAGCGACTTATACAGCAAATCTTATACGACACTTTAGTCATATAAGTATGCAGAGTAAACGTTTACTCAGCATCATTATGTGACCGAAATGCTGAATAACTAAAATGCTATATAAGATGCTTTTATACGACACGTGCTGAATAATTCACACTTACTCGACTTTTATATCACCGAATAGCTGAATAAACTCAATCTTATAAGACTAATTTGCTTGTTGGGTATGTACCTCTTATTTTTATGTTAAACTAAACTTATAGGTCAACTAGCTTTTGCCCGCGGCTCCGCCCGCGTGGATGTCGGCTATCGCGACCAAACATAGCCTATGTCCTTTCTCAAGGTCTAATCTACCCCTATACCCAATTTCATCAAAATCGGTTCAGTGGTAGTTACTTTCGCATTTATAATATTAAGTATGGAAGTATGGATATGGATATTAGTATGGATATGGGTGTATTGAGTTGGCAAACAAATGCGTGCAGTAACTGCAGCATCAATGTCAAAGTCATCTATGTTTAGTACCTATCCTATTATTATTAGAGTAAGTACCTAATAACTTTTTTTACTAGACTCGCAGTCTAGTCTAGAACAAAACATTATGTCACAGTGGGCCTTCGGGAGTGTGTCTTATGATCCCAGTCCAAAAAGACCATGACCAAACTTTTTTTTTATTCTACCACATGAACGTACATTTATGTATGTATCTCTTATTTTTATGTTAAACTTATAGGTCAATAATCACCAGCTTCTCTAGCTAAAGAAATGACAATTAAACGTTTAAATGTAAACTAGTTGATGACAGTCATAAACGTCAAAATATTTGTCAAGCCCATACATCCATCATGCTGTGGCGATACCACATGTACGCCGCGCCATCTAGCGACAGCAAGCCGAACTACTACGCCACTACTATGTCACTACGAATCCTGCATCGCGAAAGTGAAGTTCGCGCGCTGGTACAATAATATATATATAACATCCCAACGACAATAGTTGGGCCGCGGCCCGCCAGGCGTGATCACCTTGCCTGCTCGGAGGATCCTCACTTTGTGTTGGAGGAACACCACATCTCGTTCCTCCACAATGCTATTCTTATTATAAAGATTTACTTGTAAGGTAGGAAGTCAGTCTGTGCGCCCACGACCTCGAATACCGTAGTCATATTACTTACTGTCGACACAAGAGTCAAGTTTCAATGTCCCAGAATATTTTTAATGAAGAGATTAAAATTCTAATTCGCGTTACACTTTTATATAAATGATATCTCATACGTCATTATATATAAGTCAGTGAACTTCAACTTCTGTTAGTTTTTATTGGTTAAGTTTTTATACAGATTAGTTTTTCGTATGATACCTAATGTACATACTACATATCCCCGGCTTCATCTGTGGCTTACCTACTTCGAAACCCCGTAACACCTTTATGTAATATAAGCCTGTATCACAGATAATATAATATAGTTCTATACATATGCACATTCACTCGTAACTTCCAAAAGCAGGTAGGCAACTTTTATTTCCAAGCGTTGTTACTAGATGGCGATAATGCTTTGGCAATATTTTCTAATTACTAATAAAAAGTAACTTATCAAACATAAAAAATACACTAAACACATTATTGAATATGACTGAATAAAACCCTAAATAACCCGTAGGTATTTTTTATTGTTCAAATAATGTATGTATGGGAATCCGGTGGTTTTGTTAACATTATCTGCTCCGTTCCCTTGAGTAGTAGCGTGATGATATATAGCTTATAACCTTCCTCGATACATGGACTATTCAACACAAAAAGTGTAATTAATATGTGTGTGCTTTATATTATATATAATTTCATTATATTATTATATGAACTATAATAAAAAAACATTTCATTTTATTATATTATTTGAACTTTATATCAAGACCTTGGCATAAAAGGAGTTAGCGGAGTTTAAACACTTGAAATGCCCTTGAAAAGATCCTCACCACCCAAATTGTTGTTACCACAACAAAAGGGGCTTCAACATAGCTCCTCGGAGTCAGATATAAGTAGAGATCAAGGCCTATCTGGAGCCACTCAACGCAGTAAACGGAAATGCCTTGAAGAAAATGCGGACCAAGAAACTTATCTGGGTACATTTATGTCAGAGATGAGGTCAATGTTCCTAGAATTTCGGGAGGAGCAGGACAGAAAAATGGACAAAATATGCAAGTCTATGGAGGAAATAAAAAAACAAAACTCAGACTTCCAAACCTCTGTTGCTTTCCTATCTGAAAGTTATGAGTTATTGAAGAGTCAGGTGGTTGAGCTGGAAAAGGAGCGTAAAAATAACCTGTCACTCATCCAAACCTTAGAGGACCGACTGGATAAAATGGACTGCAGTGCCAGATCAACATGTATAGAGATCAGAAATATTCCAGTTAAAACTAAAGAGACCAAAGAAGATTTGTTGGGAGTTGTCATTGGTGCTGGTGCCGTTTTGAATACACAAATAAAGCCCCAGGAAGTAAAGGATGTTTTTAGAATCGGTACTAGGGACGCTAATAATAGAACCATAATTGTTGACTTTACCACAAATATTTTGAAGGAGAGGATCATTAGATTGTTTAAAAACTACAACAGGGAAAATAGAAACCTAACCACGGAGCACCTGAAAATTGATGGACCACCGAAACCAGTATTTATATCAGAAAATTTAGCGCCGAAAATGAAAAAATTGTTTTATTTGGCTAGGGACTATGCCAAAAGTAATGACTATCGCTATTGCTGGGTAAAAAATGGGAAAATATTCCTACGTCAAAAAGAGGGTGGCTCTCAAGTTTATATAAAGGATGAATCGGACCTTTCTAGAGTGGCTGAGCTAAAGTGACTAGATCTTAGACATAGACAGTTTTGTTACGAATCTTACATCATATTTACTTTATGCCAAAATATAGAAATATTTATTGATACTTGGGACTCCTGTTCTGAGCTCCAGTGGATCTTGATTAAGTTGTTATTAGTATTTTTCTGTTTATTACACTGTAATCTTTGTATAATGTATATATATCTCCTCATGCTATGGCAAAGAGCAGAGTATACCATTAATTCTTGTAATCTTCCCAACCAGTTTCATTGGTTTTTGTTTGTGCTATTATGGACTATATTTTTGTCCTCTGGTGACTTCTACATACATTCCAAACACAAAACACATACACAACTCACATCGCACTTCACACACACATATCCCTTTATAAGTTATCTCATACTTCTTATATTAATAGTATATGGAAAGACTGAATTTTATAATTACCCACATCATACTCCAAGTAATCCAACCCTCCGCCTCCGTGCGACGAATAAGAGTCTCGTAGTTATTTTAATGATTTCAATGGATACAACTGTTAATTTAGTGAACTCATCATAATGACTGACAGACAAAGAATTACAGAAGAATTGGACAATATAGCTATGTCAGAATCGTATGTTTGCGCCCCGGAGCAGTGTGCTTACTACTTAAATAATGATAATAATACCCTCAAACTTTTTCATGTTAATATAAGAAGTGTAGGTAACAACGAAAATTATAATAAACTATTGGTTTTACTACATAGAACGAGCATCAATTTTGATATAATTGTGCTCACAGAATGCTGGCTTAGCAAATGTCCGCACATACCTTCCATAAAGGGATTTGAACCGCATATATCGACATTTGAAAATCAAAACTCTGGAGTTGTAGTTTATGTTAGGCAGGAAATGCGAGTAGAACTAGTCAAGCCCGATATAGCGGATGCAAACTCCCTAGTCCTTAAGTTTAGCACTGAGGTGGCCATTTTAGCTGTCTATCGTTCGCCGTCTCATCGTAATATAAAACAATTTCTTAGTAGTTTGGATCGCAGCCTTCAGTTACTTAGAACTTTTCAGACCATTGTTCTCATTGGAGACATAAACATAAACCTGTTAGCTCATATTACTAATAAGAGTGACTTAGATTTGATAAATAACTGTGACCAATATCTAACACTACTGGCGTCCCACGGTATGTTACCGGCTCACACATATGCTACACGCAAAGATCGCTGCTTAGACCATACCATCATTAAGTCAAAAAAACCTTCTACTACTCTGGTGCTCGACTCTCTTATTACTGATCATGCACCTATAGTCAGTCTCATCAAAACTAAGATGAAAAAGAGTGAACCGGTTTCCCTGCGTACCCACATTGATATTCCAGCCTGTGTAACAGATTTTGAAAAAACCAATTTCTCATCGGTTCTAAACTATCACGATGCGGATCTGGCTGCATCTAACCTTGTAAATATATTATCCTCGGTAGTCGAAGCAAATACTAGTACTTCGGTTATACCAAATAGGAAGAGGATTACTAAGCCTTGGATTACGCCTGGACTCCTCAGATGTATAAGACACAGGGATAAATTATACAAAAAGACTAAAAAAGAATCAGAATCTGAAATTTGTAAACTTGTGTATACAAGATATAGGAACTTCTGTAATAACCTATTGAAAAATATTAAGCAACAATATGAGCGATCTGAATTGGAAAAGAACAGTCGTAACCCTAAGGCTACTTGGAAAATAATTAAAACTGTAACGAATCTACACAAACCCAAATCCTCTCCTATTGAACTTCTTGAGATGGATACCCCAACTTCTGCTGTCAACATGGTAAATAAGTACTTCGCTAATATAGGGCAAACACTAGCATCCAAAATACAATCTATGACTGACAATCTGGGTACTAATGCTCCCGTGAATATAGTAACTAGCCCCAACTCAATGGGTGTCTTCACGACAGATGAAGAAGAGGTGGAGCGTATCATAGTGGGTCTTAGGTCGGACTGTGCGATGGGCTGGGATGGTATCTCTGCGGGTCTAATTAAATCTGCGAAACATATACTCGTACCTATAATTACCCATGTCCTAAATATCTGTATCTCAATGGGTGTCTTTCCTGCAGTTTTCAAGAGGGCTGTAGTTGTTCCTATATACAAGGGCGGGGACCGAGGCAGTGTCAGTAACTATAGACCTATCTCTATATTAACCACACTTTCCAAGATCTTTGAAAAAATTTTAAACGATAGATTAATTAAATACATAAACCTACACCAGATAATTGCCGATAACCAATACGGTTTTCGACCGGGTAGAAGTACTGAAGATGCCGTTATTGAGTTAACTAGTACCATAGCAAAGAATTTTAAAAGTAACCTAAAAACAATGGCTATTTTCCTGGATCTCTCCAAAGCTTTTGACACTGTCTCGGTTCCTCTCTTGCTCAGAAAGCTGGAATGTATTGGTATTAGGGGATTACCGCTTGCAATTTTTAGGAGTTATTTAAGTGGTCGCTCGCAGATTGTTAAGATAGGCAAATACACTAGTACAGAAGAATATCTCAACTACGGTGTACCCCAGGGTAGTGTACTTGGGCCTACTTTATTTATACTGTACATAAATGATCTGTGCAGGTTGCGTCTACCACACTCTCAAATTGTCACATATGCCGATGATACAACTATCCTGGTTCATGGCTCTAACTGGCTGCAAACTCGCCAGAATGCAGAAACGGCTCTGAATGCTGTCATGCAATGCTTAACTAAAAACCTACTCACACTAAATTTACAAAAAACAAAGTTTATGACATTTGGGCCGAGACGTTCATCACAGCCATCTGCATCTTTCAGCCTAAGGGCTCACAGTTGTGACCACGCCATTCGGAATCAGTGTGCTTGTGTTGAGATTGTCCGGTCTAATGCTATAAAATATCTAGGCGTAATTATTGATAGTACATTGTCATGGCACGATCAAATAAATAATCTTGTTCCGCGAGTGAGAAAACTAATATATGTGTTTAAAAACTTGAGGTCATCTGCCGAATTTAACACACTCAAAATGGTCTATTACGCATTAGGGCACTCCATTCTAACTTACTGTATAGCTGCCTGGGGAAGTGCCGGTAAAACGCTTTTTCTAAGATTAGAAAGGGCTCAAAGAGTTGTCTTAAAGGTTATGCTCTTTAAACCTATACGTTTCCCCACTATGGAATTATACAAAATATGTCAACTCCCAACTGTTAGAAGCTCTTTTATCTTGAAGACTGTTCTACGGAAACATCGGGAACTTACCTTTGATCCTAACTATAGATCAAAAAAGAGGAGATATGACATTGTTTGTAATTCAATACTTGCTCCAACAAAAGTTGCGAGACAACAATACTACTTCCTAGGGTCTGTTCTGTACAATAGGGTGAATAGAGTATTGCAGATTTACCCTCTAACTCGGCGCGAATGTCAACTGCGCACTAGCCAGTGGTTGAGTACGTTGAGTTATGAAGAACTAGAAGTACTCCTAGATTAAGAATAAACACACACACACACACACACACACACACACACACACACACACACACACACACACACACACACACACACACACACACACACACACACACACACACACTCTGCTACTTTAGGCTTCTAAATGTATTTTCACTTAATAGTTTTAGTTGTAATTACCGATGCATGTTAATTATAGTGTGATATTGTGCCATTCTCTGGAGGTGGGCGTTAATAACTGCCACACAGTTGTAAACTACTGCGGTTATTTTCGTGCACATTTGTTATTATGTTCTTGGTTTTTTGTTACAATAAACATTATTATTATTATTATTATTATAATTCGAACCAGTGTAGTTCCTGAGATTAGCGCTACAACCAAACAAGCAAACTCTTCAGCTTCATAATATTAGTAGGCATAGTTATCAGTTTATAACTTTATAATAAAAAGCAGATAGATTAGAACCCGCGCTTTTTTAAAGATTACGGTTAACGTAGTATTTATGTTATCTGTGATTTGATTACGGTAAAATCCTGCAACAACGCATGAGTGCCACCACAGTTGATCTGATGCACTATAGTATAGGTACTTGCATGTTGCATGCCTAATATCCTATCATCTCCATAAATTCAGATTGTAATGAATTCGAGAAAACTACGGCAGAACATACATTATGATGATGAAAGAAGGGCTGGTCAGAAATATCTTAGGGAGTGGGGGGGAATTGCTGTTGTCAACTGGAGAAAAAACGATTAACGGTAACAATTCATGTACTTAGGTAAGTAATAAATACGTTATTCAATTCAATTAACTGAATCCTTTTTCTAATCTATTACTTATATCAATCCGGTTTGATAAAACTCTAGGTGATCCTCTTGCCTTTAGCTTAACATCAGGCGAGGTGAAGTCAAATTGACGCGTCCTTTAAAAAAGCCTAGGTAGGTAAGCGAGTGTTGCAAGTTCCGTACGCGAATCTAATTCTGATTCATTAGTTTAAGATGCAGTTAGACAGGCATTTACAAGTCTTATTCGTACCTGAGTTCACTTTTTACTTTTGTAAATGCTAATATTTAGAGAGTATAATAAGTATTTTACGTAAAAACGATTTTATGATCTTTCTACTACTTTTCTAACAGGCACCTCTCGGTTCTCGCCTTCCTTGACACAATAGTCACCACAGAGCATATATGGCAAATATGCAATAGCAAATATTTGCACTGAGCGGGAATTAGTTGCGCCCTCAGCATAGCAGCACAGTTTCCCTAATATAGTACCGCAAGCGTAGAGGGAAATTTGGTAGTAACTCGAGCGCGTCAGATTACGCTAGGGGAGGCTTATTGCATATTAACAAATTCCTCCAGCCGGCAGGCAGCCTTCAATATCAGTGGGTGCGCAAAAAAAAGCGTTTAGCGTATTTACACCTACGTATCAGATTAATATAGAGTAGGTGAGTTACTAGCTAACAAGTGTCCATTTTTAAAATCTTGCGATTTAATCGTAAGCTTGCAAAGAAATGTCCGTATTTACTCGAACGCGCTCTTTTATTTATGTTTATTTTAGAGTTAAACGAACCAGAATAATTATAGAACATTAAATAACAGCAAAGCAATCCAAAACATTAATAAAGAGGGATGATATATCTAATTATCTATAATTATGTTTACACGCTTCCCCCACCACTAAAAGTGGAAACTTTATATAGCACTAGCTTTTGCCCGCGGCTCCGCCCGCTTGGATGTCGGTTATCGCGACCAAACATAGCGTATGTCATTTCTCAAAATTCGTCGAAATCGGTTTAGGCGTGAAAGCGTAACATACAGACAGACAGACATACGTTAGACAGAGTTACTTTGGCATTTTATAACATTACTTAGTATGGATAATGGATTATTCTTTCTATCATCTAATCTACAAATTCTAATAGGTTTCTACGACGCTCGGGTAACTCCATATTTAGCTACGTGGCCTCCCTACCTAATAGTTGTAGCAGTACACACTACCGCTGCGTCCGCGCCAGAGAGCCACTCGCTAGTGTTATGGCCAGGCCAGTATTTGAACCAAGGACTGGCTCCGTAACCATTAAACTGCCGATGATATTATCTATGATTCTAACACTTTAAAACTAGAATCACCAACTCGCCTAACTAAAGTGTAGTTAAAAAAAAAACAATTTTTTCAGAGGGCAATGATTTTCCCACGCGATTAGATTTTTATATTTCTATACCAGTTTCTCAGATATAAGATATCATCTACAACGAATGCCTTTAAAAGTTGATAGGTACAGAAATAAGTCTAATTCGGAAGAGATTTTCGAAAATAGTTCCTTTACGAATTTATGAATACCTAGGTCATTCCGGGGAATACCTTGGCACGTTCTTTCCGGAATTAGTGGCCAATTCCGGAATAATGTATTTACGTAGGCACTAAACCTTGAAAAAGGGCAATATAAGATTTATCATCGGGTCGGCAACGTGCACGCGATCACGATTGCAATTGCAGCTGAATGAACCCGGTTTGTACAGGATATGTCTACAAGTCCATAACTGCTACTTGTTTGCCATTTTAGTAATAATCACATCGAAGTAATAAATAAAAAAGTTCAAAATACATCGAGAAAAAGGACCTTTCCCTTACAGTGGGAATGCTCTTCCAACTGAGCTATTAAGCCATACCTGAATCACTTCAAATTTCCCTTCACTTTATATCCGTCTTTAAGGATGTGATTGAAGTGATTCAGGTGTGGCTCAATAGCTTAGTTGGAAGAGCATTCCCCTTGTAAGGGAAAGGTCGTGGGTTCAAGTTCCACTTGAGCAAATTCCCGATTTATTTCGAATTTTAAAGTTACTTAGCATAATAAATGCTATAAAAATTTCATTCAAACAAATAAAAAGCTTAGGTGACAATAATTGTTTGAGAATGTCGGTTATAAAACACCCACATAGAGATATCACTGACATGAAAGTAACAACCTTCCAAAAAGATTGTTGTATTGAACCCAATTACTGATAATTACGACATAACAGCCAAAAACCATACCGAAAATAAACCTTATGAAATATAATGTCGTATTTTTCTTATAATTAAGACCTTATACCGTTGTATTCTTCCACTCAACACCAGTTGAATTATAAATGCGATCAAATCAGTGATCATGACGAATGTATTCCACTCACTGTTTACATAAACATAGATGAAACAAAATATCATCGTATAAACCACTTCTAACACATAACACTGCACTTTTTTATCACTATGACATTATTAATTATATAAAAAAACATATTAGAATACTTACTAGCCATTTTAAAAGCGGAAACTGTCTTTAGAAACTATTTTAAAATTGTTATTTCACGGTCGCGTGTGGCTGTAGTTCGCAGCCGACTCGAGACTGCTGACTTTATTAGCCATTGGACGGTGGCGCGTAATTTAGGGTCACCACACACCGGCCACCGACCGTAACCACATAACGCCACCACCGCACCGCCACCACTGGCATATTTCTTGTAATTTTCATACATTGTTATAGGGACCCGTCACACACGCTTCTTGTAGCTCGTAGGTACCGGCCACTACACGCCAGCACAAAACATCACCACACGTCACTCACGCAATTCCGCACTTTACACCTTCTACATCAGTTCGATTAACAGGAAAAGTGAATAGGCTATTTGACAATTATTTTTTTACTTTCGAAAAATTACCTCTTGCTTGTAATATAATGAACAGTAAAAGTAAAATTTTCGTACGACAAATAGTTTTCAAGATAATTGATTTTCAAAAATTCAATTTTTCGCGCCGCCCGAAGACGCTCCATACAAAATTGTGACGTCACGCTTCCGTAGCGCGTAGTGAAAATGTATGGAGTGCAAGAGAATATCGCATTTATCTCGGTCTACGTTGCGTTTACACGTATATAGTTCATAATAAAAGTTATTTATAATTTAATGAGGAATCTTAAAAGTTATATATTTCAATTGAATTTGATTGTTTATATTTTGACTTTTTTTGGGAATTTCAACTAATGAAAAATCATAGTTTCAGTTTAGATATGGAATATTTTATTTTGCAAGGCATATTTTTTCAGAACAAGCTATAATATTAAGTATTGGGAAGAATCGACGACTTAGTCAAATAGCCCATTGCGCAGGCTAGGCTTGAATCCGCCAACTTTCCCTTACAGGGGGAATGCACTTACCAACAGCAATTTAAATTTAAACCCTTCTCTATATATATCCGTCTTTAAGAGCGAATATGGAGACATCTACCAACACTCTTACGAACCAATCGGAACCAATTAATGATTTTTAAACATAATTTTTTTTTTACGTCAGAATTAAAAAGTAGCGGCTAGTGTCAACTATCAACCAATGGTGACCCTCTTTCCCACACTTTGCCTTTAGCTTACCATCAGTCGAGGTTAATTCAAATTGACGTGTCCTTTAGAAAAAAAGAACTAAAAGAAAAGAACCAAACACCGGCCACACAATCTCACCTCCGGCAACCAGGAATCCAAGACGGCGTGCGTTTTTGTCGGTTCGAGTCCGACATAACCATCTCCACCGGCTCCGTGGGGGTGGTATCCGTGGGGATTTATGGCACGATAAAAAAATAAATAAAAAAACCACCGGCCACAAGTGGCTGTCACGCGCTTCAGCCACTTTTGTAGCCGCTTCCAGCTTCTTGTGGCGGCGTTTATAGCTGACGCGTGTTGCCCGTGTGCGGCGACCCTAATGTTCCTCCGTCTCTGCGAGACAGCCGTGACCAACCCGACAATATGATGTCATCAGCTGTTCGCACACCACGTGTGATGTCATACAGTTCTTGTTTGAGATGATGTCAAGGGCGCGATGTCCAGATTAAACATTGTATACGTACATAACTATAAATCTATATGTATATTGTGGTAGGTAGGGAACTTTACTGGAGTTCTGTGACCTATTGAGGGTTCTAGAGACTAGATAGTAATATTTACTTTTAAAACATAGCTGTATTATTCAGTTTTACTCACCGTAATAAGTTTTATTCAGCAAATACTCAACGTGTCGCATAGCATCGCCCACGTATTTATCTCTGACCTTTTATTCTTAGTGCTCCGCTCCTAAAGATGGTAGCGTGATGTTAATTAGCCCATAAACTTTCTCAAACACTGGACTATTATGTGCAAAAAGATGTTTTTGGGTGAATTTCAACATCTATGAATTTTTAGCTAATTTTGGTGTTTTTTTTTTATTTCAAGGTATTTAGGTAATCTCTTTCAATATTTAGCTAGAAATACATATTTAGATGCCTATTATGCTTGAATAGTCTAAATAGCCCTGGGAATTACTAGTTTATTTTATACACCTGAATTGCCAATACACCGAAATTGGTGTCTTACACCAAAATTGCATATCATTTTTATTTTTTTATTATTTTGATTTTTTATTTATTATTACTTATACTATTTCTTTGTTTCTTGTTTAGAATTTGGCACTTAATAGGTACATATAACCCTTAATTTTCACCCTTTTATCACCAACTTCATTTTTATATGGCAAAACCACTTTAGTTGTTGGTAGTATCAGTATAAAAGCAAAACATTTGAGTGTGGCGGTATACTGTATACATATCAGTATTAAACCTTTGAGCGGTTTCGCCTTACGGCATTCTCAAAGGTTTACATTTAGCAAAGGTTTTGTATTTTTTTTTTTGTATGTTCTAATTACTAAAAACTACGATATTTAACATTTTTCACAGGTGGGTAGTTATAAAATTTAGTATAGGTACCAGTAACGATTTTTTTCCCCAAAATGTGGGAAATATTATAAGCATGGCCTATTTTTTTTGGGTTAAATTTCATACGTCAAAATCGCAGTTCGTCTAGTCATTGCACTGTCAAGTTCTCTTATGGTCAAATTACACTTTATGACAAGTTCTCTTATGGTCAAATTACATTTTATGACAAATTCTCTTTTCGTCAAGTCTTTCATTCGTCCAATTTCATTTACGTCAACGCCTAGTAGAGTTGTCAAAATAATTTCATATACTTTTCATATAGGTACCTTACCTGTTAATTATTTATAACTAGCTGTTGCCCGCACAGGCAACAAGTGTGAACGTCGATATGTATGGAATGGAATGTACGAAGCGGTGTACAACGCAAAATTCTGCGTTGCGGCAGGCGGCACTGCCCATTTTAGCAGGGCGGCACTACCCATTTTAGCGGGGCGGCACCGCCCATGTTAGCAGTGCGGCGCCGCAACGCGAGTTTGTGTTTCAGCCCTAAGCGATAACCGACATCCACGCGGGTGGAGCTGCGGGCAACAGCTAGTTATAAATAATTAACAGGTAAGGTACCTATATGAAAAGTATATGAAATTATTTTGACAACTCTACTAGGCGTTGACGTAAATGAAATTGGACGAACGAAAGACTTGACGAAAAGAGAACTTGTCATAAAGTGTAATTTGACCATGAGAACTTGACAGTGCAATGACTAGACGAACTACGATTTTGACGTATGAAATTTAACCCTTTTTTTTTAAATGATTAATATAATTATCTAGTATGCATATAAAATAAATTAAACCGCGGGCAAAAGCTGATTTATAATAAAACTAGCTTTCGCCCGCGGCTCTGCTCGCGTGGATGTCGGTTATCGCGACCAAACATAGCCTATGTCCTTTCTCATGGTCTATTAAACCCTATACCTACCAAATTACATCAAAATCGGTTCAGTGGTTTAGGCGTGAAAGCGTAATATACAGACAGACAGAGCTACTTTCGCATTTATAATATTAGTATGGATATGGATTAATTGATGCAGGCGATGCAATATGAAAGTAGACAGCCTCCGTGGCATAGCGGTAGTGAACGCGGCCGCTACGCAGGAGGCGCGGGTTCGATCCCCACTCAGTACAAATATTTGTATGAATGAATATGGGTATTTGCATTGGCAAGTTAAGCCGTCGGTCCCGGCTGCCATACGAACATCTATGGCAGTCGTTACGGGTAGTTGGAGCTCTCAGTCCAACAACACGTTTAACTGCAATGCTTCGATATCGCCTTTGGGTTGTGGAGGTCAGATGGCGGTCGTTTCACGGAAAATATCGTAGTTTAGCCAAATCCGCAGTTAGATTAGTAAAGCTGACCCCAGACTTCAAGCTGAACGCTTCGGATACGACTGAGATTAAGACTAATACCTAAATAAAGGTAAAGAAAAAAAAAAGAAAAAAAGAAAATATCATGTAAAAAGGTAAAGAAGATGAGAAAAGGTAAAAGAAGAAAGAACACGCTGTTTACTTACTTCTGCCACCAAAAGTGGTTTTTTTATACCACTTGGGTGGCAAAAAAACACACGGCCCACCTGACGGAAAGTGATTACCGTGGCCCATAGACATATGCGACACTAGGGGTGTTAGTGAAAAAACTTCATAATGCCCTTCTTGAAGAACCGATATTGTAGTCGCTTGGGTAAACCACAGCATAGTTCATTCTATAACTAGAGCGTGCGTGGTATGAAGTTCCTTCCATACCGCACAGAGCGCACCTATTTCGGTCGCGGTTATATTGTTGCGCTCCTCTGTTTTTAGTTTAAACGATCACCATTTTGTCATGATACTCCGTGCTGTTATGCCAGCTACGGAGAGGCTCCTGGCAAAAGCATCCAATATTACCGTTCCAGGACTAAAAGCTTTACAATAATTAGTGGATTCAAAGAATCCATTATGAATCTTGAAGTGATCTGAGATTAAGTCGAGACTAGACTTGATTCATTATTGAAAACAATTGTCTGCTAGCTATAAGGTCCCGTAAGCAGATCGATCTAAATTCCTCGTTTCTTGGTAGTCATACTGACATAATTATCATAGGTTTGTATTGGTGGTGGCCATATTTTATTTAACAATAATTAACATATTTTTTTTTACGGAATATTGTTTATTAACAGATATTTCTAATATTCTTTCGAACCGATCAAGCTAACTGCTTGTGTTAGGAGTGGATTCATGTCGGTAGTGTAATTGCCAGGATTCAAACCCAAATCCTTCCAATCGAATCTATAACCATAAAGCTACCAGCGCTTACGTTCATGATAGAATCGTCATGTACAATGGTCGGCTCGGAGGGATAAATAAAATACATTTTGTACATACAGTTGTAATAAAATTTATTAATCTTGAATATAAAATGACACATTGATTACATACGTGTAAGTTACACAGACATTTAGTTACTACATTATAATTTTTATCCCATACAACAAACATGTACTACGTAATAATTTATTATTAGATGTCCGCTTTTCCGTACAAACGGGGTTCAGAGACCGCTCTTTTCAACCTAACTGCGATGCGGCTGAACTTCGATGTTCGAAATGACTATTAAATATTAATAACAAAACTTTGAAGAATTTGGGACACAGAGTGCTACCTTGCGGTACTCCGGTGTTTATGAACACCAAGAGGAGACACTATGTCGTTGTAGATAGGCATTTGGAGATGTTATTCATCACATGAATTAACAAAACTATCACTGTTAGAGATATGCTAAGAGAGTTGTAAATACCAAGGAGAACGTTGATATCAACAGTGCCAAAGGCGTTATTGGAATCTAACAAGACCAAAAATGAACTATGTTTTCCATCTCCAATATAAAGTTATTTATAATAGAAAGTGGGGCAGTAGTGCTGTGCACAAAACTTAAATTCGAATTTAAATAGATTCGTTAATATTCCAAAGAGATCTTCATTTTCCCGTCCTGTTTCTATCTACCTAGAGTTAGCGGAATGTGTTTTATTCCATTCCATTTAGAATGAATTGGACCTATATTTGGTTCCATATACTTGTATGCTTATGCGCGGCATGAGTGCATACAACTACTTTAGATATTTTATATAGCCCACACCCTTTTTATACCCTGAGGTGTACTGGCGAAAATTGGTAACATACATTGTAAAACGTATTTTAGCTTTAGAAGCTTTCGCAACTATGAGATCACTTGCTTCAAAGAGGATTACACAGGTTATCAACCTTAATATTAAATTAAAAAGATATTTGATTGAGTATGCTAACATATAAATACATGTATCACGAAATATTATATCAAGAGGAAGTACCCTGCAGCTCTCTTGTGAATGTTGATGTGAAGATATTTGACATAAATGTTGTAAATTACACATAGTCAGAGTGACTTCATTGGTTTTGTGTGACGAGATTGGTTTTGTGTGACAAGATTGGTTTTGTGAATTGATTGGTTATATTAGTGAATTGGCAACAATAGTTTCTGCTATTTAAGGGTACTTCCACTTGATTTTCATTCTAAAATTCGGATCTACTATTTTTGTTGATTTTTACATATTTACAATAACTTCATTAACATTTCAAGCAAACATTTTTTTAATAACATTAGCATATTCTTTATTTATTTTTTCGATCTTCGGTTTTAGAGCCAGGGCTTTTTGTTGTGAGAGCTTGTTGTTTGGTTGGAGTGTGAGCGCATGTTGAATGTCCTTCCAAGCATCTTCATACAGATTGAGTCCTTCATTTGAAACACATCTTTTGTACAGAGTTTTAGCATTTTCTGGATCTAGCGCAAGAGCTTTATTACAAAGATCTAAAGCAGCACCATATTCATCAAATTGTAACTGGCAGTGTGCTAAATTGTTGTATAATTTTACCTGAAAAAATAATCCAAAGATATTAAAATCCAGATTTTATTTACTCGCAATACTTTTTGAGAAAAAATTTTAAAGAAAAAAAACAATAAATATGATTTTTTTATGATGCTAATAATGTCCAGCAAAACACTGGCCGTGCCAAAACTCAGGCTTCATAAGGTTGGTAATTCGTTTGTAGGCAATTGTATAAAATTGTTTGATAAAATTCCTCAGGATCTGATAGACATGCCACTTAATAAATTTAAAATTGAAGTTAAAAATAGCTTAATAAATAAAGGTTATTATATATTAGATGAATATTTAAATGATAAAGATCCATGGACATCCAAATCTCATTTCTTGCTCGCACTGTATAAATTTGTTATAAATAAAACCATATTTAAAAAAAAGAAGGATAATCGAGTTCACTGATTTTCTTGCTGGTATCTTCTCAGTAGAACCAACCTGCCGAACCAGCGAAAGAATCATTTTCCAATGATTTATTTTATTTATTTTTAATATGACTGACATTGTACAATTCTGACGTTCATATGTGCTCTTTGTGCCTAAATTGAATAATTTGATTGATTCTTTGATTGACTAACTTAACCCAACCCAAATCCCAACTGAGTTGGACAAAAAGACTAGGAGCTTGAATGACCAGGAACACTTTACCCGACTACGGCGAAGCCAAAAGGAGGGTTATTATTTTGATGACAGGCTATGTATGTATCTTCATTTGTTCCTCATAGCTCCTCAACTACTTATTAGAACTGGACAAATGAGGTATCGTTACAAGCGGCTTGACCGTCCGATGGTTATAGGCTATATGACGTGACACTCAATCTTGTGTGGCGCCCTTTAGCGCTCATAAGGTACTGTGTTAAAAATAAATTTGAGATAAATATGCAGTGTTTGTTATTAAATGAAAGGGCTTAATAAGCACATTTCAAATATTTATAAATCATTAGCTTTACTTGCCCCAAAATAATAACTTTAATTTGTTTTTATAATATATAATAAGTAAGTAGTATATAATAAGTAATAAATAATTTATAATTATAATTCATACTAATATTATAAATGCGAAAGTAACTCTGTCTGTCTGTCTGTATGTTACGCTTTCACGCCTAAACCACTGAACCGATTTTGATGAAATTTGGTATTGGGGTAGATTGAACCTTGAGAAAGGACATAGGCTATGTTTTGTCGCGATAACCGACATCCACGCGGGCGGAGACGCAAAAGCTAGTATATAATAAGATGAATTTAACTCATCTGAAGCACACATTCAACACAGGCGCACCTGAAGACAATGACAAATTTACCATATTTAAATACAATAATTCAATGCAACAGTGCTAGATTACCTTAAGATCCATCATATCCCTAGCCATATCCTCTGTATTAGTGGCCGGGTCCAGTGGCTCAATAGCTATCAGCATTTTCAGTGCTTTGTTGAACCTTCTGAATGAATCTGCAACTCTTTTCTCATGAAAGAGCTGGACTCCCATCTCCTGGAACAAAAATAAATATGATTATGAAAGCTGGCCAGTTATAAAGAAAAATCGATTAATCGATAATAATAAATTCATTGGTTGTAGGGAGTTGCAGGAAAGCGTAGAGGATGCATCGCGGTAATATTTTATTTTCCGAAATTGGTGTGAGTTTGAGTTTTTATGTATAAAAATGGTGGATTTTAGCCATAAAGCCTTGGATAACACACATGCTTGTAGGAAAGTGGCATATTACAGTGAATTGTGACTCTACATGTTCAATCCAAATCTCCCCAGGGAGCATTTAGTAAAGTCCCCACAACTTTACTAAGGCATCAATCATCATTCACCGTTATCATCCTCATCATCATTAACGTCATCAACTCATCATCATTATTATTTATTTATTTATTTACATAATTATGAACAAGCAGCTACAAGCTGTTGTGTTCACTTCTAGTGATAAAATATAATAGTCTAGATTTTTTTTTGTATTTATTATCATCAACAATCATTTCTAAGAAAATAAATAAAACTGATGACAAGGCAGCATGGTCATAGTACCTTAGCCTGTTCCAAAAGGAACTAAAAGAACAAAAAAAAATCATAGGTTGTATTTTTTTTTGTATAAACCTATTTACACAATCATGTTTCATCTCATAAAACACATTTTAGCTTAAAACAGTACAGTAACAATACCTTATGATGTAAAGCAGCTTCAAAAAGCCTTTCTGGTCCCCAATCGCTGATCAGTTGTTCTTCAGTCAAATCTACCAGTTCTATCTTACACATTATCTCTTTCGCAAAAGCACCTCGAGCATCTCTGTACAGCAGACTAGCCGAACATATCTCCCCGCGACACATATGCTGCAGAATTACCTCTATGTCTTTGTCAATGAAGCCGTCACAATCTCCTATCAGAACTGTTCCATCGAAGTAAGAACTGAAAATACGGCTGTTAGGATCGATTCCACACGGTCCTTTCTCGTGTTTAGTCAGAACTTCAGTTACTTTAACCCTACAACGAGAATCTTCATATGGTACAACATTGTAGTCGCCCTGTTTCAGAATTTGTTTCCGTAATTCTCTGTCTGGACGGGTGCTTACTACAGTATTTGCCCACATCATGAAAGCTGCAACTTTTAAATGCTTGTAAGTTATTGAATGTGCAAATTATACTTAAATTATTAGTAAAAATTGAAAAAGTTCAAAGAAGAATGCAATCAAACCAAATAATTAAATTCATCGATGAATCTGTCAAAATTGTCAATAGTCAAAGTCAAAGTCAGTCAAAGAGAAGAAGAAACATTCCGAAGTATGTGTAAATGACGAAAGATAATATTTAATTCAAATACACGAACTTACCTACTTTAATTTGTAAGTTTACTCCAGTTTACTCAAATAATATTTTGAAAAGTCAGTTTGGATCTCTCTTTTATTATTTTTTTATTATTGAGTAAACATTCCGCTGAATGTAAAAAGGTTAACAGAATTGCACAATTTATTGATTTGTTGCTTATCGTTTAGTAGTCATACTTCCGAACAGCATCTATTGCGTTACTTTTTACGCACAAGTAATTAGATGTTTCGCAAAAGTTCACACTTTGCAGATGTTAAAAAATATATTATCTGCAGAATATGATGTTATATGTTTTAATAACAATTTATGATTAATTTTATTAAACACATTCCACTTTTTCTTTGTTCAGAATTACCTTAAAGTTAGTGGTAAGAAACGATTTTCGATTGTTTTTATTGTTTTAAAGAAAATGACAGGAGCAGCTGTCATTCACGCGAATTTTTCAAATTAAATTTCATATGTTTTTTAAACTTTTATATATAAAACCGTGTAGATTTTTTATTAATAATTTATTAGTTTCTGTGAATTATTGATTTAGGCAAATTATAAATATAAAATTGGTATTTATATTTAATTACTTAACCGATATTGTGTTCATAAAATTAAGTTAATAATATTGAGTTGCTTCAGATAAAATGTAAGTATATTCGTTATGTCGTTTAATAACTATAATCCCAGTTTTAATTGTAATAATTGTATAACACACAGGCTCTAGAACTGTATTATTATCTTAAGTATTTAGTAAATAGTTTTAACCTACAAATAAGTAATTCTCCTGAACAATAATTACAAAATTTTTGTTTATTTTCAGATACGATGACTCTGCTATTGAAAAGCATGTGGCGAAGTGTACTGAACGGCAGATCGCTCAACAGCTCGCTGCGCTCAAGAAGCTTTACCTCAGACAGTAATTAATTTTTCAAAATTTCCTTTCTGGGATCTCCAAAATATTTCTACATAGAACATAGTATTATTTTTCATCTGCGTTATGTACATATTATATATTTTGTGCCAGTGCCCCCTTTGGACGAATGGCCCACTGAAGTTGCCGATTGAACATCCCTTGTCCCCACAGTGAAATAAAAAGTGGTTCCTGAACTTCGAGATGAAGGCCTCTGATGTGATGAGGACTAACAAAAGATGATAAAGACTTCATCATCATCTTTTGTTAGCCAATACTCCTGGCAAGTGCCAGAGCAGAGTGCTTAGTAAGTGTATTGGCTTGGTTGAGCCCTGGAAGAGATCCCTGAACTCTCCAATCTACCTTAACACATTCACACGGTAACGGTTTTGACCATTATTTTTTCATTTCAAATATTGACAGTATGGTTATTGCCATAAGTTTTCAAAGTTTTCAGTAAGATATTTATACAACACATTTCCACTGGTATTCTGTGCAAGGGATGGACAAGCTTACTGTCAAAATGCAATGCGCTAGGCGGGATTGAACCGTGACCGGTATGTGATACCTATGTGTGAGTCTGCATAAAGATGAAGTATGACTGTCACCGTTGCGTTTGTACTAGCCGTATAACGGTTATACCCGTACTGATCTCAGGAAGACATTTTTGTACATTGTGTTTTGACAGTTCAGTTATAACAGTGCGTCTAAACTTAATGGAAAATTTTTATAAGTGCATTAAAATTAGTATTGAATTATTTCCAGTGACAGAGATATCTCGATCACAATCTCCGGACGTAGTCATGACTAGCATCAAGACCGCCCTGAGCGCTGCCGACGTGCTACAGGCTGTGCAGACCAATATGCCAGTTATGAACCACAAACATATGCTGCAGGCATTTAGGTGCCTGTTTGAGTTACAGCGAGCTGGCAAGTAAGTCAATGATCCAAGTATTTCTTTCTTTTAATACTGGTCTTCTCATTATCTGAGTGTTAATCCTATTATTAATAGTGTAACCCTCACCGTGATATTTACCATGTTTTTCCGGTACCGGTATTTCAATGCTGTTTCAAGTGCCATGATCATGGTGAGCATTACACTATTAATATTAATGACCTGTCAATCTCAAATAAATCCTGGTAGCTTGGAAACGATAGACAAGGCTCTTGGAGTTGGCATCTAACTTATGGATCATTAAGATTGCAGACCCCGGGCTCCCATGAAAAAACTTGGATAGTACCAGTATTAGCGTTTGTCCATCCCAATGTTGCCTGGAAGAAATCACTTTCAACGATAAGTCTACATTGTACATTAAGCTGTGTACACATTACCTACTGTACTGTTAAATGTATTACTCTACTATAGATATATTTATCTAGCATTTAGATGAAGAGAAGAGCTTTGTATCTAGTCATCTGCGAACAATCAATTTATCTATTTGCAGTACCCACGCATGCTTATGTTCTTTATAAATTAGTGGTGTACTCACAAAGCAAACACAGAGAGGAGGATACTTTGTATCTAAACTCGTTAATGATGCATTTAGTGACATCTAGTGAGGTAGTCCATCTACTTAACGTAAAATTGACGTAAATGGAAAAGAAGGGATCAGTCTCTATGAAAGTAGAGAAATCTAATTGGGTTTCTACTGACTAGTCAAATAAGTTGTTAGTTACTTCTTACTAAATGTCAAAACGATAAGTTCTAAGGTAACTTTATAAAAAATGATTTAGTCCTCCAGGTACAGAAAGTTGAATTCCTAAAATGTTGAATTTGCAAAAAGTTGAATTTGCAGAATGTTATAATATATTATGAAAAAAACAGTAAAAAGGTTTAGTTATTACTTATTTAGTACTAAAGTATTTCAATTCGATTTCAACATAAATAAAGCGTTTAAAGAAATTAGTTTTCTCTGGGAAAGTATACATTTTGAGAATTCTACTTTTTAATATTTCAACATTACAACAATTCAACATTTTGCGAAACTAAAAATAATCACCATTTTGGGATTGTAATCATTTTGGGATTTCAACATTTTCGGAATTCAACTTTCTGTTCCTGGATGGATTTAGTGATGTCATAAAATATAATAGTCAAATCAGTTACTATTATGGGTTAGGTGATAATTAAAATTAAATAAAAACCATAAAATAAGCATCGACCCAATTTTACCATTCTTAAACGATAGGATAATACCCAATTACGACAACCTCCTTTCTGTACATGCTCTATGGCACCAATAGTGACAATATCACAAGCTTGTTTTGTTCCAGAATACCAGGTGAAATTGATCACCTCGTAAAAGATCCTACATTTGGGGTTCTCTGTCAGAATTTTAAGAAGCAAGCTCGCGCTTTAGACGTGAATGAAGCTATAGAAGCTACCAAAGTTCTTACGTATCTGAAAGTGCCTGCCGACTCTCTAGTCGTTCAAACGATGCTGCAATTAATAAGGTGCAACATCAACATGATAAGCTTAAGACAGATCATGTTCTTGGATTTTCTTTTAACCAGATTCGATAGTCATAATCATCTTGTTGACGCGCTAAAGCTAGCTCTGCCTTTAGCTTTCCAAATACATTTACCTATAGAAATCGACAATCAAGACTTATTATTATTAAGAGATATGCTGTCTTATTCCTGCTCGCACGACCTTCCAGAAAGATGCATCAACAACATAGTCACGAGCTTGCTCTTACACGATCAGGCGATTGATGCGCAAATCGCGAAGTCTATAATATGGTCGTTGTGTCAAGCAAACTGTACAGAGGAAATCCATCCTACAAGGGTCCAGTTACTCCACATTTGCTACGATATACTGACACAGAGACTTAATCAGCTAACATATGATGAAGTCCTCAGTACAGTTGCAAGAATTAAGGGTAGGATTCTAGAGAAACATCCAGAGTATTATCACGAGCAGTTAATGGATGCTGTCGCTCAATATATGGTGAAAAATAAAGTCAGCTTTGATAAGAGTTTACTCGTGGCTCGGATTTTGTCGAGAACAGTAAGTATATGTTGTAAATTTCAGCTATCCAGGACTGGTGTCGGTAGTTTTATGGAAAAACTGGTAGGATCTTATTCCGAAACAAAGTGAGGATCTTCCGACTAAGCTTCGTAGTCACTCCTGACGTATGAACTTCGATTGTGTCATGCAGAATTGGTAGTTCTTTAGCTGTTCAGTTTGCTGTCTCTAGGTGACCTTAAATATCTGTAATATCAACACAGTTTTATTAGCATTCTCCAGAAAATTGCCTCGATTTCAAATCCTGTCCTGGATAGCGACTTTCCAATTATATTGATCATAATTTTATTAAGGTACTAACGTAATTAAAAATTTCCAGGCACATACGCATCTAGGTTTAGTCGAATATCTCTGCAAGCTCGCGGCAAATAATCCCTCGGCTCTCTCGTCTTGCCGAACAAACATACTCCTCGGCTTCATAAACTGCCTGTCAAATAACAATTACGAACCAGAAGAGGCACAATGGAGAGAAATTCGCAGACAAATAGCCCAAAACCCTGTTCTGGACGGCAAAAATAATGCGTTACCGTGGGCAAAGATTTGTCTCGAGCTAGCATCTTTAGGGCATTATGAGGATAAGTTGCTCACTAAAGTATTTTCGAAGGATTACTTTGACGATTTCCACACACGAGATACCAATATGCTGGATTATCTCCAACTTTTGACGCTTCACGAGGCTGTAAGGACGTTTCATAACGAGAAGTATGGGCTTCCTTGTGAAGTGCTGGAGAAGGCGAAGTCGATATATCCAGCTCACAGGTTAACGGATCAATTGGAGGAACACCTTGCACAGGGGATTGGAGGTCCTGAATATGTTGTGAGGAATGTGCTTTTGCCGAATGGGTTTGTTGCTGGTGAGTGTTTTTTATATATTCCATATAACCCCGAAGGGATGTGTAACACCCGCATTTCTGTTTGTTGCCGTCAATTGGGTGATTTTGATAGAATCATAGAATTCATAAATACAAGCAGCAATTCTTGTTGCATCCAAAACTTGCACTTAAGTGCACAGCAAAGTCTCTTTTGGACCATTTTAATACTTACTAATGTAATTTTCAGACTGCCTAATCTGTCTTCAAAATGGATATCCAGTACAGATGCCAATTTGCAGTGGTGACTTAAAAGTGCCTATTGGATATTTAAACCTACCTGCAGGAAGCATACCGTGAGTATCTTTAAGTGTTTGGACAAAATTTCACGTTTCTAGCTCTAGTGTTTGCCCAGAACTTTTAGCCATATTCATGCAGGTAAGTATATTTAAGTTTTTTGACCAAAAATCACATTTATAGCTCTAGTGCTTGCCCAGAACTTTTAGCCACACTCATGCATCTCTTTCATTCCTATATCTATTATCCAACTTGCTCTTACACTCCGTTCTTTGTTTTTCCAGGGTCTGTGTAATGAATTTCTCACCGGGCTGCTTTTCAATGAACAGCAACCGTCTCCGCGGTATATTCAGACTAGTGTTAGACATATTAGAGAAGCAGGGGTACGCCACAGTGCCCGTCAATATCAACGAGTGGCTATCAGCGCCCCCACACGAGAGGACGCCGTACTTGATCAGAGAGATTGGCTACAAGTGCGGGGAGATTGGGTTAAAATTATCGACTTGTTGCCCTTAAATGTAGTTTAGATACTATTGGTTATGTTACGGGAGGGACTGGAAATTTTGTTGTGATTAAATGAATAGTTCGTTATTAAAACATGGGTTTTCTTTGATCTACATTTTATATATACGGTTATCGTGACCACACATGAGTCTGTCCTTTCTCAAAGTCATACAAAATTTAATCAAAATCGGTTCAGTGGTTTAGGCGTGTGTTAGATTTAGGGGGGTAAAATTAGAGGTAACTATATATATATGTCTATAACTTACTATATATACCCATAAACAGGATGCCATCTGTAATTATGTATTTGAACCAAGGAAATTAAACAAATACAATTCTGTTTTATCACTTTTATTCTGTTATACTACGTCAGTTCCAAAGGCTGTTGTAGACAGGAAAGAACTAACAAGAAAACCTGTCTGCCTTCTAACCTTGTGGTTACAACAACAACCACAACATAATTATTATTTTACTTTATGTTACACCAGGCTCGTAGCCAAATATTACAATATAAGACAACCCTGGTTTCAGACCAGTTACAACAGTATAATAGCTAAAACTATAACACAGATACTTATCACATAGGAACCATATTGGAGTCCAACCACTTCTCATAATTATTAGTATGACAATACTTGCACAGTCACTAATACGCTATAATGATATTGTATCACCTGGTATATCAGTTAAACAGAGTAATAGCCGATACTTTGATACATAGGTAGTACATAAAAACCTAGATACCACACTGGTATCGAACCAGCCCATAAAATCATACTTTTACAGCCATTATTATTATGATAGTTTATTATCCCCAAGGATTATCGCAAATACATCAAGCAATACTTTGATTCGGTTACTTTACAAGTATATTTTAGTTACACAATATTTGGAACACCCAAAGAGGGTATTTAATTATAATTGCTAATTCAATCAACTTGTTAAATACCAATCCACTATTATATTATTCACTATAACAGTAATTATTACTACATTCACTGTTATAACACTAAGTAGGTACATATTATTATAACATTATAAATATAACAGAGGTATATCGTACCTCACACTTCGACGGCTCGGGATAGACTGTGCGAATGACATCTGACATCGTGTTTTTATAACATTTGAGACGTCGCATTGCATCGAATGATTTTCACCTACCTACTTATAAAAATATTGCATAAAGTAGTTTCTTATTTACAAATCCTTTAAAATATTCTTTATAGTAATATAAATACACTATAATACATCAAGCTACACCTCACCTGATCGCTGGCCACTCCATATTTTAACATGATTCTAACACGGCCATACTGACAATTACTTCGCTCTCGAAGTATATACAACGAATTTTATTGCAAATTGCGATCACATATTACATACTTAAACTTAGTCATTATAATTATATTTCTTTTACATCACTTTTTGCAAAACAGAATTTATACATTAAAGAAAAAACACTTCCTTAGTATCAAAATTACCCCAAAAAGAATAGTCAACACCAAAAAATATAGATATTCAACAACATTTTGGTACTTTGTCTCAAACTTAAGATTTAAACATTATTTAGTCTTCGATCTTTATGAAATCTTAGCATAGTAGAAGGGCAAAAAACATTTTATAAAATGTGTGTAAAATATATATATATATTATCTTCTGTTATTATTCAGTTATCTAAGAACATTAATTACCTCCGAATCCAACGGACTAATGTGAACTTTTATAAAATGTCTTTTGTTATTGTTCGGTTATCCAAGAATATTAATTACCTCCGAATCCAACGGAATAATCTGAACTTTTATAAAATGTCTTGTTATTGTTCAGTTATCTACGAATATTGATTACCTCCGAATCTAACGGAATAATCTAAACTTTATCATTTCAAACACCATCTATAAATTTACCATTAAATTAATTATGTATCACGGCATTTGATTATAACAGTTGTATACCCGAGATAAAGTCTCTTATTTTACACGAGGTATAAGTCTTGTTTTTTAACCGAGATATAACCGCCTCGCCTTTTTTCCCCATGAGACAAAACCGTCTCGCCTTTTACCCGAGATATCATAGTCTCACCTTTTACCCGAGACATCATAGTCTCTCCTTTTACCCGAGACATCATAGTCTCACCTTTTACCCGAGACATCCTAGTCTCACCTTTTACCCGAGACATCATAGTCTCGTCCCTTTTGTTTTTTACTTACAACCACCACTAATGCCAAAAGCCAATAACACTATATATATATAGTAACACAAATAGCAATGTTTTTAATCCATCACGGCCATTCTGAACTACACTTTGATCTCAAAGTGTTTAGTAAATCTATAATAAAATAATATCTATTGTAGTCCTTTAAGGTACATTGTACATACGTAGTGTAAATGCTATTGACTTTCTTTTTTATTCGAATTTTGTTCGTTTTAACTGTACTTGAGTTTACTTTGATTGTAATTTACTTTATTATTGTAGCTTAATTTGAATAAACTTTACTATTGCATCCACTGTACTCCACGTTTCAAACCAGTGGTCCATTTGCTAAATAGTATTTAATATTTATTTTTTTATATTGGCGTTTTACAAGCAGAATAAACGATTTTGTTAGAATTTGAATTTAATATTAAATCGACGGTAGGTACTTTTCGTGTAATATTAACTTTAATATTGGACCGACTGTACTTTTACTTTAATAATAAATCGACTGTACTTTTACTTTAATAATAAATCGACTGTACTTTTACTTTAATAATAAATCGACTGTACTTTTACTTTAATAATAAATCGACTGTACTTTTACTTTAATAATAAATCGACTGTACTTTTATTTTAATAATAAATCGACTGTACTTTTACTTTAATAATAAATCGACTGTACTTTTACTTTAATAATAAATCGACTGTACTTTTTCTTTAATAATAAATCGACTGTACTTTTACTTTAATAATAAATCGACTGTACTTTTACTTTAATAATAAATCGACTGTACTTTTACTTTAATAATAAATCGACTGTACATTTACTTTAATATTGAACTGACTGTACATTTACTTTAATATTAAATCGACCTTACTTTTATTTTCTTATTGAATCGACGGCACTTTTATCTTTAATATTGAATCGACGGCACTTTTATCTTTAATATTGAATCGACGGCACTTTTATCTTTAATATTGAATCTACGGTACTTTTATATGAATCTATTGTACTTTTAACTTTAATATTGAACCGACTGTACTTTTAACCTTATTACCTTTACACGACTTTTGACTTTATTGGCTTTACACGACTTTTGACTTTATTGGCTTTACACGACTTTTGACTTTATTGGCTTTACACGACTTTTGACTTTATTGGCTTTACACGACTTTTGACTTTATTGGCTTTACACGACTTTTGACTTTATTGGCTTTACACGACTTTTGACTTTATTGGCTTTACACGACTTTTGACTTTATTGGCTTTACATGACTTTTAACTATTAGCTTTACATGACTTTTAACTTTATTGGCTTTACATGACTTTTAACTTTATTGGCTTTGCATGACTTTTAACTTTATTGGCTTTACATGACTTTTAACTTTATTGGCTTTACATGACTTTTAACTTTATTGGCTTTACATGACTTTTAACTTTATTGGCTTTACATGACTTTTAACTTTATTGGCTTTACATGACTTTTAACTTTATTGGCTTTACATGACTTTTAACTTTATTGGCTTCACATGACTTTTAACTTTATTGGCTTTACATGACTTTTAACTTTATTGGCTTTACATGACTTTTAACTTTATTGGCTTTACATGACTTAACTTTATTGGCTTTACATGACTTTTAACTTTATTGGCTTTACATGACTTTTAACTTTATTGGCTTTACATGACTTAACTTTATTGGCTTTATATAGTTCACTTAGTGTTAGGTAACTTTAGAATGTGTCCAACTAAAAAAAAATGGGTCGTATTTTAAAGTCCTGGTAACCATCACACATTAATGAGTATCAGTATCAATAACTTAAATTGTAAAGAGATGAATCCAAATAAATTAAGAATGTCTTTCAATCTTTTTATCACGGTGTATGTGTATACATACCCTTTTAGTAATTCTCATAACAAATAAAATCTACTTTACACAGTAATCATAAATAAGTAACTGTTCGGCCAACCTGATATATCTTAATAGGTTACTTGTCAGGTACCGAAAATAACTATTTTAGAATACAAAATATTAACACCACTAATTCTAATCACCAAACTTTTAGAATAGGTATAGAATATTAACACCACTTAATCTGATCAAACCATTTCAGATCACCAAAAAGATTAACTTTGCTTTAAGTATTAGTCAAGCCACATATTTTGTTCAAGAAAATAAAACGTTTGACCATATGAAATCCAGTATTACATCAATGATAATAGCCAGAAATTTTAAAATAATTCGTTAGTGATCAGCCCGGGTGGTTTGCAATTAGAACTATCAAGAAGTTACACTATCCAACTTGAACCTTATAAATCACAAAAGCTATAATACCGTTTTTGTGCACTTTTTTTGTTGATGGTTTGGAAATACACTGCTTCGCAGTACCGCTGCAAATTGATGCTGGATTTCACTGCCTTGCAGATAGCTGGGCCGTCAGTCATTGCTCCAGTGGGTAGCAAATATTACAGAAGGCTTTTGGCAAGCCTCCCAGATACAGATACAATCTGAAACTTGTACAATATGTATTAGAATATGGTTTTTGCATATCCCACTTCTGATGTTAGATTTAGGGGGGTAAAATTAGAGGTAACTATATATATATGTCTATAACTTACTATATATACCCATAAACAGGATGCCATCTGTAATTATGTATTTGAACCAAGGAAATTAAACAAATACAATTCTGTTTTATCACTTTTATTCTGTTATACTACGTCAGTTCCAAAGGCTGTTGTAGACAGGAAAGAACTAACAAGAAAACCTGTCTGCCTTCTAACCTTGTGGTTACAACAACAACCACAACATAATTATTATTTTACTTTATGTTACACCAGGCTCGTAGCCAAATATTACAATATAAGACAACCCTGGTTTCAGACCAGTTACAACAGTATAATAGCTAAAACTATAACACAGATACTTATCACATAGGAACCATATTGGAGTCCAACCACTTCTCATAATTATTAGTATGACAATACTTGCACAGTCACTAATACGCTATAATGATATTGTATCACCTGGTATATCAGTTAAACAGAGTAATAGCCGATACTTTGATACATAGGTAGTACATAAAAACCTAGATACCACACTGGTATCGAACCAGCCCATAAAATCATACTTTTACAGCCATTATTATTATGATAGTTTATTATCCCCAAGGATTATCGCAAATACATCAAGCAATACTTTGATTCGGTTACTTTACAAGTATATTTTAGTTACACAATATTTGGAACACCCAAAGAGGGTATTTAATTATAATTGCTAATTCAATCAACTTGTTAAATACCAATCCACTATTATATTATTCACTATAACAGTAATTATTACTACATTCACTGTTATAACACTAAGTAGGTACATATTATTATAACATTATAAATATAACAGAGGTATATCGTACCTCACACTTCGACGGCTCGGGATAGACTGTGCGAATGACATCTGACATCGTGTTTTTATAACATTTGAGACGTCGCATTGCATCGAATGATTTTCACCTACCTACTTATAAAAATATTGCATAAAGTAGTTTCTTATTTACAAATCCTTTAAAATATTCTTTATAGTAATATAAATACACTATAATACATCAAGCTACACCTCACCTGATCGCTGGCCACTCCATATTTTAACATGATTCTAACACGTGCAAGTACAACACGCAGACAGTGTTACTTTCTCATTTTTAATATGAATATGGAACTGTGGATAGGTAGGTACTTTTATATGAAATGAATTCAAGGCACGGTATCCTCACTAGAAACAATGATCATTTAACAAATTTATGGAACACGCGCGCTAGGGATCTTCTCTGAGATCCTTTTCTCCGGAAAAGGCAAGATATGGAAACCGTTATTCCCAAACTCGATGGAGATCATCATGAGATCGTTCGGAGTGCGAGAGATATCTGTATAGATACCGGCCCTAAATTCAAAATAACCATCTCCGCATGAAAGAATTTTCGTAAGAAAAATAGGGAACGCCTTGGATCTCTCACATTCTAAGAACTGAAAAAAAAACTAATCGACTACGAAATCCAAACTATACGGTGTGTTAAACTTTTTGCTCACATGTCACAATATAGCTTGTAGAATAATTATATCTTCTTGCAACACCGAACCTTAAATGTCAATATTACGTCAAAACAATACGACGACGAGCCGTTAATTTTAAATGCTTTAAAAAGTAATAACCGCAGACTGCATTCGATAATTATGATAAATAACAGCTTTATTGATAAACACATTTTTTTTTGCAATCATTGCTTGTTTAAATAGCGATGGGACGACACTCGGTACGAAATAAAAACGTAATGAATTGCTGTGGAATTTTGAGTTTTTTATTACTATACGTGATGGTCGTCGAGTGTAAATACGGGTACGTTGTGATGGACGGGAAGAATGTTACTCTCAACGTGACGGAATATTTCGCTGATATCCCTGACACTCACGTCGCCCGCGCTACCTACAGTAATGAAATCAACAGTACCGGGTATGTATTCAACTACTTATTCATATAGATATGTATATTTGAATGAATTTTACAGTATTAAGTGTGCTAACTATACAACCGTCGTCGGTCGCCTTAAAGATGGATAAAAAAGGGAAATTTGAATCACATAGGGCGTGTCTCGGTAGCCGAGTTATTTGAGCAAGCCTCTACATATAGTGACATCTAGTGTGAGATAGTTGTACCCCCAGAACATGGCCGTGACCGCGTCAGCTGACGTTTTTTAAATTAGTTTTTACTTTGTAGCTGGGCCTTCCTGGAGTTACATACGTCAGTGAATTTCCAAGATGAGCAGCAGGCGTACGCGGCCGGCTACCTGGAGGGCTACCTCACCAGGGAACTGGTGTGGATGCATTGGCAGAACATGCTCAAAGGGTAGATATCTTCACGGCTATTTTTCTAGGCGCAAGAGACAACAGCGTTAAGTACCTAACCGCAGAGTAACTATAGGTACCTGAAGGCTGAAACATATCCGGAACACGTAAGTAAGTGGACTAATAAAAGGCTCTTTTCACATGCACACATGACCGTGTGCATTTGAATCAGGGACCGGACAACCCCGTTTACGAGTTAAGCCGTTGAAAGGGTAACCCTTATGATAGGGTAACTCATATCGCAGTGTTACCTCTTGATCGAGTATTCCTTCTAAACCCAGCGAAGTGGCTTAACTCGTTTATCGCGGTATCTAAGTGAAGGGGTAACCCCTTCAATTGACTAAGCCTTTGAAGGGGTTACCTTCACGAAAGGGTTTTTTTCGGGTAACCCAGGCTTAGCCAATCATCGTGAAGGTCAGGGCATTCATACTTGTACCCAAGCTGGGCCTCAATATATAACTATTTTTGTTAGTTGTCGCGAATTTGGCAACTTGGTAGGTATTATGTGACGACACTCGCGAGCGCGATCTAATAATTAGGTGAGCAATAATATATGGGTAGGTAATTATGGTTTATAGTAGTGATTAAATTTGTTACTATAAAGTTAGTATTGTTTTGTGAGTATTGTGAAAATTGATGACGTATTTATTATTAGGGTAAAAGCACCAAACGTTTTTATTGTTTTTTTCGTGTGGAAATCCCCTTGGATACCTCCCCTACCGGAGCCGGAAGGGGAGGTTATGTCAGACTCGAACCTACTAAAACCGCACGCCGACTGTGGGTCGCGGTGCTAGGCCGGAGGTGAGGTTTTTTTTTTTATTTAATTTATTTTAACAAAAAAACATTTACATGCATGACATACATAGCCCCACAAAACCGTCATCGACATATCTCTCGCACCCCGGCTGACACAGGGCCATCCCTTACGGTCTGACCCTCCTCAGGAGGGGGGACAACGGTGTCCCCCACTCGCCCCCGGAATGGGGAGGGGACGCTGATATAGTAGTACTTCGGAAAGAAAACTTTATTGTATGAAAAGTAACCTATTGGCATACAAGATGCGTTAAAAGACGCTTAATGGCATCTATAAGACATGTTCAAAAATTATCATGAGGCGCGGCCGCAGCCTGAAATGGAGGGGGGGTATGTCACTTCGACTTAGACACCCCATCCCACCCTGCCTCCCGGCGGGGGGTGGTTATGTCGGATACAAACCGACTAAAGTTACACGCTATCCCTATGTCATTAGCTGTTAAAGGTGAAATTGCACAGTGTCCCCATTTGTCCCCAGATAGGTGCTACCACCTCGACCAGCTTCTGCTAGGGTGACAGGCGGTTTCACTTATCTTCACCCCCAGGTCCGCACTCATAGAGGGCGGAGGTCGTTGAGCGATGAGCGACCTCTAACGCCTGAGTCACGTCCAGCACGTTTTGCGGGACGGAAGAGATCTGAGTCTCCTCCGGACCCGCTCCCCGCCTTCTTCTCGAGCATTACTTGCTCGCAGAAGGAGGAGGCGGTAGCCCACGCAGACTGTTGCGCGTGAGAACTCAAGCGAAGGAATTGGTTGCCCAGGACGGGGTGATGTTGGCGATGTCCCTGGATATAACCAACGCGTTCAACATCTTGCCTTGGAGTTGCACGTATATCACGAAGTGCCTCTCTATATCTTAGCCACATATCAGACGGAGAGAGCCGTCGTTTTTTCAATCATGTGGTCATCGTCGGTCGTGGGATGTCGTACGGTATTCCGCAAGCCGCTCTTGTAGAACATCGGCTACGATTAGGCGCTTCGTAGTGAGCTCGCAGATGGTGCCACCGTCACGTGTTGTGCTGCTTACCACGAAGCGACCCTAAAAGCCACGACCGCGCGGTTGCCTAAGTCACAGAGCAGATCCGGTGGCTAGGTTTTGTGGTGGCTCTGCATAGAACTGGAGCCCTAACATGGGGCACCTACGAGAACATATTGAGTGGCATTCCCATCGTCATTAAAGCCCAATAGAATGAATACCTGAATGAATACTTGAGGCTCGTGCTCGGTAGCATCTCCGAAGTCTGGCCCCCAAATTGAAGGGAAAGAGTCTGCGGGGTGCAAGATCGCGATACAGAAGTCGGTCAGCAGGCCCCCGGCGTTATGACATTTTACACTTCCAACCTGGAGCATAGGTTCCGCTCTTGCGACTCCACTCTTGGCCGGCCAATAAAGGCAAGCACAAGAGGCGGGGCGGAATAAATTCCAACCCTCGGGAGAATCAGGGTACGTGGTGTCGCCACTCACCAACAGCTCGCCACAAGCTTAGCAAGCAGCCAACGCACTGGCGCGGCTACTGCCCAACATGAGCCTCCTGGACTACTATGTTGAATTTCCAAAATCATAAATCCCCAAAGGGATGGATGACTAGGAGACTTTACGCGGAAACTATGCGGAAGCCCCGTAGGCCAGTACCCATTGTGGTTTCTGCGGCAGCCGCGCCTTGGCTGCCGCAAAAACCACAATGGGTACTGGCCAGCAGGGTCATTACGGAGGCGGTGAGTCTCCAAGGTGGAACCCTACCATGACACTGGAGGGGAGAGCCCGGTGACGAGGAAGCAGAAATGGGTACCTAAGCCTCGAGAAATCGAAGCCGTGAAGTCCCGGCTCGACCAGTACATGGTTGGTGACACAGGTACCTGAATACTGGGAATGGTTGTTTCGGGGTTTACCTGTGTCAGACGACGAGGGAGTCAACGTCCGAGTGTCTTCACTTCACTGCGATGCAAACGAAAACTGAACACGTTGACCAAGTGCCCGACGTGGAAGACGCCAAAACGGGCCCTAGTAGTCGCCCTAGGAGTGGGAGTTCTATCGCTCAGCACCTTGCTCACAAAGAGATCGGTGTGCGAGCGCGTGGGCTACGTAAGTTGTGTAAGTTACGCTTCCAAAGGCAAACCGCTGGATCGATTTGTATGCAATTTGGTACGCAGATAGATTAGAGCTTGGGAAACGTCATAGACTATATTTGGTTGGCATAACCGAGATCTATGCGGGCGGAGACGCGCGGGCAACAGCTAGTGAACTCATTATCATCTTCATGGAGACGTATTTTCCTGATTTCATCCGAGACCGAATTGACCTCAAAGCTCAGGGTTCACCTTTAGGCTCTTCCTCCTACACTTCGTACGATCTGAGGCGTCCATGGTAGTGAGACCTTTTGCACGCATATCACTCTCCACTACGTTAAGCCAGCATTCCTAGCACGAACAGCTATCATAATCGTATAGCAAGTGTACTAAGGGAACCGAGCATTGCGATTCGTCGTATGTGAACACAGGTTTACAGTAGGCAGGCGACCAATCGCAATGCTCCGTTCGTTATTGTTTATTGTTAGTAAAATCAAAATTTATTTTTTCATCAAACCCCTACGTGTGGGGTATCTATAGATCGGTCTCCTAAAATGCTATTGAGGTTTCTAACACCTTTTTTTTCTAAACTGAATAGCTTGCACGAGTGAGAGACACCCCCCCCCCCCCCCTCTAATTTCTAAAGTAAGAGAATGAGAAATCTAGAAAAAATATATTATGTACATGCAAACTTCCAACGAAAATTGGTTTGAACGAGATCTAGTGAGTAGTTTTTTTTTATTCGTCATATACCGCAATTTTCGCCTTTCATTCAATTAACTCACAAATAATACAAGAACTTTTATATTATGTTACTTGCTGCTACGGAACCCTTCATGGCCGACTCGCAATTAGCCGGTTTTTAGTCAATTATATTTGTTTATTAGAACTGAAAGTACTAATATTCCCTTTAACCCCTCCAACTAAGCTAAATTGCTTGTGCTAGGAGTGGGTTCACATTGGTAGTGTAATGGTCAGGATTCGAACCCGGGACCTCTCAATAGTAAGGCCGACTCCTTATCCATTAAGCTGAAAATGGGGGCCGTAAACTGACGAAAACGGCCCTTAACTAACATTTTTGCTACTTTTGCACTTTTTCTCTTATAAATCAAAAAATATAGGTAGACAAAAAGTCCGGTGGTTTATTGTCATTATGAGCTATTTTGCAAATAGGTAGCCTATTTTTTTATACTAAAGTGAGTAACTAAGCTAAATGGCTGTAAACTGGCGAACTGACCCTACTGGTGTTTTTGATGCTTCGTAATAAGTATCGAAATTCCAATTTAAATGAAATTCGACGAACGAAACAATGAGAATGACAAGAACAAGTAAAGACACGAAAAATAATGTGCATTAAGTAAAATTAAACTGTATTAACATATCAACAAGAAATATTATTCCATGTTTACAAGTCAGCGGCAAATTCGTTACTGTAGCTAGTAGATGATACAATGTTGCGCCGAGCCGGCTGAGCGTCTTGTGCGATCGTAGTTATGCAATTTTCAAACTTACGACAATTCTCAAAAAGTGCAGATTTCAATGACTTAGGTTGGAACGGCTTACCCAGGTTACAGTGTTACTGGGTTTTGAAAGGGTAACCCTTTCGGAATGGGTTTTTTACACCCGTTCGAAAGGGTAAGCCGTTCGTAAGGGTTTCTTCATTAAGCGCTTAAAAAAACCCCTTCAAAAACCCTTTCAACGAGTACCCGTCTGGTCCCTGATTTGAATAGAGCCTAAGGCAATTGGCACACTGCAGCAATAAACTGCGTTTATTTTAATTCGTCTCAAACACCTACACAAAAATTTCTAACAGCTCTCGGACTAAAATCCCTCGAAAATGACTCGCGTGATAGCAGATTTCAGTGTGTGGGACCCCGCGTTTTTTCTATACAAAATGAGCTCCGTAGAGGCGACGCGTCGAGCGTTGTTGCGTCGACGCGGCGTTGGGCGGTGCAGTATGCCAATCGCCTAACAGTAGTCGAAAGTGGCATTCAGGAAATATATGTACGTCTGTGTGGACAGTATTTTTAACATAACGATTTTTTTTTCAAATATTCATGAACAGGTGTTTAAACTCATCTACTTACCTAATTATTGATTACTAACTTATGCCCGCGGTTCCGCCCGCGTGGATGTAGGTTATCGCGAACAAACATAGCCTGTCATTTCTCAAACGGACAATGGAGTTTTAATAAAGGTCAAAACCAAGCTGAAAATGAAAAATAAATGACTTTTGAACTTTGTTGCAGTTACTGCTACAACAAGACAGACATATGCGGACTAATAGAAGACTACATAGACAAGAACGAAGATTTCATCAACTCTATGTTGGACAAATACGCCATGGACCCGTACTGGTATCAGGTATTACTGCACTAAGAAGTTGCCCATCTTCGCTCGCAAAAGTCCAAACGTCAAAATTCATTTAATCTGCATAGACCATTAAATCGGTACTTACAAAACGTCAAAATATAATAAATATTAAATACTAGTTTAGCAAATGGACCACCCCGGTTCGAAATGCGGCCCAGACCTGAGAAGACTATGGCAAGAAACTCAGCGGGCATTTTTTTTTGGTCTATTTACAAAAATTTACATAGTCTAATACTTATAGTCTAGTCTAGATACAGTGCCTTGCTTGCGTGGCATAGCTCAGCGAACAGCTCATTTCCAAGCTTGTTTATCATCTAAATATTCTTCGATTTTATAATAGCCTTTCTGGCACAGTTTACTCTTAACTGCATTTTTAGATTTATTTACAGGTAAATCTCTAATTTCATTAGGAAGCTTGTAAAAAGCGTATACAGTTGCCCTGGAATTACTTATTTTATGGAGTCTGATAACACAACCTACGAGATTCTTATGTCCGGTATCTAAGTATATTATGCCTGTCACAAAGTCTTGGAAGTTGGCAGTTAGTCTAAATTAGGGGCGGGCAAAGAAAGCATTTAATCCAGCCCGCCGACGGTCATTCGACAAATACTGGGTGTAAGGGGAAATACTTATATGGCTCGTGATAATTTATTTTGACAGGCCAGAAGTATAAAGTAGATTGCGTTGTCACTTGTCACAGTAGCTACTTGAGAGCTGCTTCTACCACATCATAGACAACACATGCAGCTTATTGCATTCTTGCAGGTGAAGCTTTACTTTCTCCAGATCGAAGGCCTGGCGGCTGGGTACAACGCCGCCACTACGGAGCCCTACGAGTTTCTCACCAGCCGGGACATCGTGTTAGTGTCCTTATTTTAGGCTATTTAAAAAATGACAACTGCTCGCAAGAACGTTTCACTAGAAGTAAATGGTGACGTCACAGACCTAATGAGTCCATGTGACGTAAGGAATGCTCACGACTAGATTGCTTTGCAACAACTCAGCTATCATTTCCTTCTCCATGCTCTTAATATTAACAACATCAACTAGGTATTAGATTGTGAAGCCGTGGATCTAATTTTGAATTGAATGGGATACTGAATTCCGTGTGTACGTTTTCTAGGTGGATCAACATGTTAGGGGACTTGGACGAGCTCGCTCTGGCGCTCTCCTCGCCAAACTTCACAAGCGACACCATCTTTGATGAGCACTGCACAGGGCTCGTCAAGCTGTTGCCGGACTTGTCTAATTTATATACCTCGCACGTCACGTGGAACAGGTAAGATGAGGAGGGCAGAATAATTGACAAATGTGAAGTATCATCATAAAAACGAATAAATAAAAGATACCCAATATTTTTTATAAAAAGACACGTCAATTTGACTACCTACCTAACCTACTATTAAAAAAGCGTAATGCCATAAAAAATATTACGTAGGTATGCCTTTCAATCTTAAGGACAGAATAAATAATTTCCGATAACATGTTATGTCACAATAATAATACATAAATAAATAAGATGTCTTAAAAAGAATATGCCATAAAAATTATATCAAAGTATGCCCTTCAAACTTAGGTATGCCAATTCGTGCAGTGACATAAAATCTTTTTAATAGCCAACAATATAGAACTGTGTATGAATTAGCGTTTATTTCATCGTATGATTATCCACGACAGCTACCAATCAATGCTGCGTATACAAAAGATGTACGTAATAAATCTGCATGTCATCGCGGGCAGTCCAAAACTGGTGCCCGGCAACAAGATGTCGATGTCGTCATACCCAGCTTTTGTCCAGGTATACAAATAAATTTATAGATATTTTTAATTTAAATATTTAGTTCACTCTTTTTATATTTTTATTTTAAAAAAATATGGTAAGCAAGATTAATTTATATTCTGCAGTACATATACTTATTTTATAGTTAGAGTTACCAAGGTTTAACAACGACGCGCATGTAGGGTTGTTTTATCGTGTATTATTTGTGACTAGTTATTGCTTGCGGCTCCACCCGGGTAGAATTGTAATCCCGTTCCAGCTACCCATGGGAACCAGGTTCCAGGGATTAAAAAGTACCGTATTTGTTGTTCGAGACTATAAACTATCCACATGCCTTATTTCAATCAGATCCGTTTAACCGATTGAGCGTTATTGAATAACAAACTTTGTTTTAATTTGATAAAGCAACGATAATATAGAAAGAACATTGTGTACACCATTGATACGTATTTATTTATTTAAAATGCACAAGTAAAAAATATATGTACAAAGGAGAATATGGCATTAAGCTATGGTCATTTTCTGCCAGTCAATCTTAGGGTGAAGCGTGCTGTGTTTTTAATTTTATATTGTTAGTAATAATGTGTGGTCAGTCCACAGACGACTTCTACATTATATCTTCTGGACTGGTGGCCGGAGAGACGACTATCGGCAACAGTAACAGGACGCTATTCCAGAATGTCAGCCCACATGGACAGGTGATGCATCATATTTTGATAGATTTGGTATTTAAAAGCACACTTCTGCATGACATAAACACCAGGTACAGCAGATACCTAATAGTTGCAGATATCCAACACTCATTGTTACTGTGAGTACAGGGTAAGAAGCCTCGAAGATCAATGGACAAACATTATAAAATAATTTGTTTTAGGTATTGGAGTACGCTCGAGCGATGGTGGCCAACCGTTTGGCTCGAAACGGCAAAGAATGGGTGGACATATTCAAGAAATATAACAGCGGCACCTATAACAACCAATGGTGAGATTTTAACTCCTTAGAGAATGTACAGAATCCTACAGATTGGAGACATACGGATCTAGAAGATCTAAACCGTACTTGTTTCGTCCGTCTCTCTTTAAAAACAAAGAAAAAAAAATCTAATGACATTCGAGTAGGTACCTATTATTCGGAATGGGTGTGCCGTGTGCAGCACGCCAGTGTTCGTTGAGTATAAACAATACCGTGGTAAGCGGTAAGCGTCAGTAGCTTAGTGGGTAAGAAGTCGACCTTATGAGAGAAAAAGAAAGTACGAAAGATGTCCCAGATTCGAATCCTGACAACTATGTACGCTATCGACCAACTCCTAACACAAGCAATTTAACTTTAGCTTGGTAGCGGAAATATTAGTTACCTTAATTTTAAAAAAAGTAGGTCAGTATTATAAGTACTAAGGATTAAAAAGATTGGTAGGTAGGTACTAGGTACCGTGGACGACGTGTTATTTTCAAATCGATTTATTTATTCAGAATCTTTTCTAACTTGTTACAAGGTACATAGTGGATTACAAGAAGTTTAAACCTAGGACCCCGCAACACAAAGGCTTGGTCAAACCTGGCCTGCTGTGGGTGGTGGAGCAACTGCCTGGGTACATCGAAGGCGCTGACTTGTAAGCAATTCATCTTCATAAGCATCCTATATATTTCGGTAGGGTATAATATTATACCTAAGCTTTGAATGCAACGACCATGGTCGTTGATATATGGTCGTTGGTTGAATGAGATATAACCACTCATACCTATAGCTCGTGCGAGTTAACATGGCACCTGCCTCCAAGACACCCTCCTCCCACTTCCCCGCGCGCGACCCCGCTCTCGCCGTGCGAGGCTAGTAGCGTCAGCGTACACGCCTCCCGCTCCCCCGCGCAAAGCCCCGAGCCAGGTGCCATGTTAACTCGCACGAGTTGTACCTGCAATTTTCTAACTTTTACTGCCTGCCTTAGCGATTTCTACTTTTTAGAGTTGAGTTTCCATTTTGTTATATGTAGCACATAAAATATGTATTTATAACTGTTTTGGAGCGTTTATATTACTTGCACAAAAGATTCAGAAATTGTTCCTCTTTCACAGAACGAAAAAGCTCCAAAAACACACGTATTTTCCTTCATACAACATCCCTTTCTTTCCTCGCGTTTTCAATTTGAGCGGTGGCAACGTGAGACTGGCCACCTTTGGTGATTGGTTCGGTTACACGACTAACCCTAGAGCCCAGATTCTTTTTGAAAAGCAGGTATTTATACTTATTTTTTAGAGGAGAAGTCGTATATGTTAGGTTTTTTAGTGTCTACAATATGAGGTTCTTCAAGAAGGGCATTAGAAGTTTCCTACAGGATCGGCAGCACGAGTATACCCATGTTGCACATCTCAATAGGCCACGGTAATCTATTTCATTAGGTGGACCGTGTTCTTGTCTTATCTGCCACCTGTGTGGTATAAAAAGACTAATTACAGTAATTACGGATTGTAAAGTCCAGTCAGTTCGAAAATCATTCATTGTTTCCAACAGTTCGTAAGAATGTTGGTAAATGGCTTCACCGTCGCCCTTAAAGACGGATATAAAGAGAAAGAAAATTTGAAATGATTCAGGTGTGGCTCAATAGCTCAGTTGGAAGAGCATTCCCCCTGTAGGGGAAAGGTCGTGAGTTCAAGTCTCACTTGAGCGTTTCATTTTTTCCGATGTTTTTCGAAAATTCTTCAAAATGTTTCTATTCTTTCACTTTATCAATTTTCTTCTTTAGGCGAAGATCTGTAATCTTCGAGATATGTTCTACGCAATGCGATACAACGATTACATGCATGATCCCTTGTCCCGCTGCGAAAATTGTAACCCACCATACTCAGCTTGTAATGCCATCGCAGCCAGGAATGACTTGAATCCGGCAAACGGTAAGCGACTTGCCATCACCTCTTCTAAATGTTAAATGCCTTGTACAATGGATGATGGGAAAAAATATCACAATTCCATTCTTGAAGATATAAAATCATAGTTGATACTGAGACATGATTTGTGGCACAAATTGATCTTCTTCAACCTTGCATTACTCCAGGTCGCATCTGAAGAATTCACTTCAGCGTCCGGGGTTTATTTCCAAGCTCAAATTATTCTGCTATAACAAATTTCAATGTATCGCCCAGATTTCTGTTCATTACTTTGTCTGCTAGTCTTGGGTTAACTTAAAGATCTATTATGAGGTAGCAAATCTTTTCAGGATCGTTTCCATTCCGAGCCCTGGGTCACCGCAGCCACGGCGCAACAGACGCGAAGGTCACAAGCGCATATCTCAGATCAAGCTACCGATTCGTCGCTGTAGCCAGCCCGCCTCACAACATCTCTAGAGGAATACCTCCTTTTCGGTAAATATTTAACGCCACTGGATACATAATCAAGGAAAAGTGCCTTTAAACTTTAAACTCACCTGATTGTATAAAATGTTCAACACAATTAACTTTAGTCTCTAAGTTGGAAAGGTAAAGTCAGTTGGAAGAGCATTCTCCTTGTAAGGGAAAGGTCGTGGGTTCAAGTCCCACTTGAGCATTTCATTTTTCCCGATGTATTCGAACAAATAACTGTGTTTAAAATTTTAAACTAACGGACTTTATCTTGTTGCAATTTTTGAATATCTTATGAGCTTATGACTCTTTTTCTTGATTTCTTCCTCCAGGTGGAGTAAATTCGACTTGGGCGAACGACTATCTCACGTCGGGCATCCGGACGAGTGGATGTTTGAACCGCTTCTCCACGACTGGGAGTGGGAATAAATTATCTATTATCACGTCGAAATAAGGATCAATTTACCGTATAATAAAGTTAAGGATCATACGGCTTGAATAGTAAGGGATTTGAATAGAAGTACGTAGTATAGTATTCTAGAATTTACATGTTGCTATTTACCCAGTAGAGATAGGTAGGGTGAAGGAATCAAGCAAATTTGGTGGCTGCTGAGCTGGGCAAACGCTACCTCAGTTATATTGTCAATCCAATCTTGAATTTAGCAGTTACGAATTCGCGAGACTTCTACAGACTACGGAGACATAATTGAAAGTTATTAAGATGTGACATCTCAATATCTACACAAGAACCGACTTGCTCACGATATGAAAAATAAAATGAGACAAATTCTGTCAGACTCAAGTTTCTTTCATGTCAGCATAGTCCAGTACATCCTGTGCGTCTTTAAAGAATAGTTATAAAATAATAGTTTATTTAGATGTCGTCATGTAACATATAAATAATCATGTAAATTATAAAATTAGAATTTATTAATAAATCAGTTTTATTGCACATGATGCTTGCTTTTATTTCCTAGTCTATGAAGCTGTGCATACATACATACACCTACCTTGATTTTTTTGGCATAACAAATTCACCCTAAAGGAATATTATTATTTCCTTCATTGTAAATTAAAATATTCCTAATATTCGTATTAGGCATACTTGAACGATAGTTATACAGTTAAATACTCTGTGCCACTAAAATTTGTTATTCATTTAAATACCAAATGGCAGAAAAATTGTAAATGTATGCCATTACAGATTAGGGCATACATTTTATACCAAATTAATTCTGATGCGAATTGTGTCAGCAAATAAAACTATTTTCTAAATAAGCATATTTTAATTACTCTATATTCTCCAATAAACACGCCTAAAGTACTCTCTTATATACAGTATGATCCATGACTAAATAATATGCTACATAAAAAATTAATCAATTATCTATATGAAAATGAGTGCATTGAGTATGTTATATTTTTATAACATTGTGTCCCAATAGACGTTTATATAATAATGTACAGAACATTTACATGCATTCGAACATTAAGCGAATATATCGAAAATTTGATAAATTATTGGCAACACTGTTTACATGGCCCTTATTAGGCTTGACCAACCGTAACCAAGTATCTTATATAAACCAACACATTTATGTTGGTTTACTTTTACAGCAGTTCTTACTTCTATGCTAACCAATTGCAATCCGCCGTCTACTAACGTTTACGTTGGAACTCATTGTCAAGTAGAATTATGCACCAGTGGAACATTTGCTAAACATTAGTCTAGGTTTTTTTTTCTATTCTTAGCATTTAGTGGTCATTCCATTTTTTTTTTTACTTTGAATCCACGTAACGGCAACTGATGGCATTTCTTCTACATTTTATATTCTACTATTGTAATAGCGAAACGCAATACATGTAATACTCAAAATAATTATATGAACCACATTATATTACTTTTTATAACATTCATCTTGTGTACAATAAATAAATACAACATCTACCGATTGTACAAACACTTCACCTACACTGAAACATTTGAGAATATTATACTAATGTATAACAAGTTAAAATGATTTTATACATCCTCCAGATGGAATGGTTGAGTATTCTTTATACAATCTTATATCATAGTAATAATGTTGTAACAGTGTATATTATATTTATAATGTATAATATTCTTGATGTTGCAGTAATTATACAAATTAGAATAAGTAAGCCGAAGTGGCAGTAGGCACGCCACATCTGTCGAAGCAACAGACCAATGGCCATTGGAGCAGACGAATCCCTTGAGTGGATATCGCGAAAAGGCAAACAGAAAGTTTGATTCTGTTTGATGTCCCCTAGCCTATTGTAATCAGACAGTAATTAATATTATTACTGCAACACCATATCTAATACAAACTATAAGTGGGGCTGGCTGAGAAAGAATGAAATCAGATTATCAGCAATAAAAATATAATTAATGGGCAGAAGTTGAATAGTACAGATTTATAGAATGCATGAACACAAAGACACAGATGCTACTTCATGTTTAACAAGTTTGTGTCAGTGGCAATAATTTAAATATCTAGATGCGCCTACCGCACCTTCCGTCGCTTCATTTAGGTCGGCAATTGTGCAGGTGTAGGCACAGTGGGCACGACAAGAGGTGGTCCATTTACTGCAGATGTGCACCACAGTCACAGTCACCACCCCCTGCGTAACCCCATTTTATCCGGTTCGCTCTATAGCAGCCGAACTGAGACCTCAATCTATTTAAGGATATCTAGGTGGCCCATTTTGTTATTTTATTATTTTATATTATTATTATTTTATTTTTTATTTTACATTCAAGATCACCATAATCAATTCTAAAATAAAATGCAAAATATTTTTGTATGCCAATTGAACTTTTTATAAATTTGCCCTTTTTCTAGTTTTAAAGGGGTGCTGATATTTGTGATTTCACTCTTAAAGATATAGCCGAACCCACACTTAAGGTACTAACGTAAATGAAGGACTTATTCTAGAGAGTTGAGCATGAGCAGCTGCTTCAGGACCTTAGTCTGTGATGTCTCACGGATCTCACCTGCGAGGAACATTTCATCCACCACTGTGTACACCTGGAAACACACAGTTTAGTAAAAAAACTAATAATAATAATAGTACTAACTCGATACCGGTGGGACACTGTTATTTATATTTTTAAATATATTTTGTTGTTTTTAGGGTAAATTTAAAAATGTAATTTATATGTTATTTACTAAAATAAAAGAAATGATAATAGTACTAATATTATAAATGCAAAAGTAAGTCTTGTCTGTTTGTATGTTACGCTTTCAAGCCTAAACCACTGAACCGATTTTGATGAAATTTGGTATAGGGGTAGATTAGACCATGAGAAAGGACATAGGCAATGTTTGGTCGCGATAACCGACGTCTACATGGAGAGAGATGGGATAACAAATAAAATCTATTACCTTATAGAAGTTGAAAACAAGGTCCAATTCACATACATTATGGAAGTACTCATTTAAAACTTCAACAAAATTGTGTATAGCTTCCAAATAACACAAGTTGTTATCGTTTACATCCACGCATATGCAGAAGTACAGGCCCGCGTATCTTCTGTATACTATTTTGAAGTTTCTAAACTGGAATAGAAGAAAAAAAACCGAAGTAGTAGTATGAAATAGTCCTACGAATTTTATCAGTTTCAGGCGAGATTATTCTACTTACCTCGACGAAATTGGTATGCTTGGCATCTCTAACGGTTACTACAGCGTGCACTTCCTCAATGAGCTTCTGTTTCTCGTCATCATCAAAGTTCATATACCATTTCGCCAACCTAGTTTTGCCAGCGCGATTTTGGATTAAAATGAAGCGAATCTGTGGAGGTACAATGGAAATGCTTGTGAGTCTCAATATAATTTATACGAATAACAGTACCGTTGTTAAATGGCTTACCATTTTATATAACTATTTGAATTTATTTCAAGAAATTCAATAATTTAATCAGTCAACGCTAGGGATGCACGTTACGATGCGATTTTTGTGAAGATCGATTCAAGGGAATACGATCTAGCGATCTTTTGAATCGATTCACTTCAATACGATCTATAATACCATATTCGGGGGGGTACGGGGGCCCTTCCGTTCGGCGCGTCGGCTCTCGTCATGCCGTCACAATCATAGACAAAACTAATGTCCCATGTATTGTCACACGGTGCTGCGGCGACAATCACCTCTTTTTCACGCCTTCCCATCCATTCCTTTCCATTTACCATGACAGCGCACCAAAAAGATAGAGTCAGAACAGCGGCTAAGGAGTCTCCCACAACACGACTATTTGAGGTGGAGTCCACGAACATCTGTGGGCTCCATACAAACCTCAACGCCGTCCACCATCACCTGGAGACGGCGAAACCAGCAATGCTGTTTCTGACGGAGACACAAATACGCCGCCCTGACGACACGACCTACCTGCTTTACCCCGGCTATGTTATCGAGGAAAATTTCCGAGCAAAAGCCGGGGTGTGCGTGTTTGTTAGGGCGGATATTTGCTGTCGCCGTTTGCGCTGTCTAGAGGACCCATCCTTCTCCATCCTGTGGGTACACGTAGACCATGGCTCCGCGAGTCAGATCTATGTGTGCCTTTACCGCTCCCATACGGGAGATGCAGAGGTAACTCGACTCTTTGAATACCTGAGTCAGGCGGCAGATGATGCGCAGGAGCGGTTTCCGAACGCCGAATTGGTGTTTTTGGGGGACTTTAACGCCCACCACAAGATCTGGTTGGGCTCCGCCATAACAAACCATGCGGGAAGAGCCACTCATGCATTTGCCCTGGCGCATGACTTGACTCAATTGGTGCACAAGGTCACGAGGATACCAAGAGAGTCCGGCCTAGAGCCCTCTCTGCTAGACCTTCTGTTGACGAGTCGCCCGGACCAGTACAGTGTCTCGGTGAGTGCTGCTTTAGGTAACTCCGACCACTGTCTGGTCCGCTCCACCGTGCCCATTGTAGCGCCCCCACGACCCGTGCAGGGGAAGAGGCGTCTATGGCACTACTCGTCAGCGGACTGGGATGGATTGCGCGACTATTATGCGTCCATCCCGTGGGTTGAACGCTGCTTTGAGGGTAAGAACCCATCTGAGAGCGCTACTGCCGTCGCCGGTGAGATCGGTCTAGGTATGGAATACTATATCCCATACACCGATGTCACCGGAGTCCGCGGAGCGCGTCCGTGGTTCGGGCGCGAGTGCGCGGAGGCTGTTGAGCATAAACAGTTTGCGTACCGCGCCTGGGTGCGGGCGCGCGCCACGCGCGATCCCAACGTGGGTCACTTCAAGGCGGCGTACAACAGAGCCACAAAGGTCTGCAAGAGGGCATGCGTCAGAGCGGATGCCCAGCGCATAGCACGGCTGGGCCAAGAGCTAGTGGCGCATCCCACGGGTAGCCGTGGCTACTGGCAACTGGCCAAAGCCGTGCAAGCCAACTTCTGCCAGCCCTCGCTGCCCCCGCTGAGCAATCCCGATGGATCTCTGGCCCATGAGCCGCAAGAGAAAGCAAATTTGCTGGTCAATCTCTTCGCGGCCAACTCCCGAGTCGATGATTGTGGTATGCAACCACGGACAATGCCCACTGGTGACCACGCAATGCCTGATATACGTATCAGGCAACGCGATGTCCGTGCAGTACTGCAATCACTCAATGTCCGGAAAGCCAGTGGTCCTGATGGTATTCCAGCGGTCGTACTTAAAAAATGTGCAGCGGAGTTATCTCCCATGCTAACGCGACTGTACCGACTGTCCTACAGTTCGGGTACAGTGCCTTCGGCTTGGAAGGAGGCGAATGTCCAGCCGATCCCCAAGAAGGGGGATCGCTCGGACCCAGCCAACTATCGACCCATAGCCGTCACCTCAGTGCTGTGCAAGGTGTTCGAGCACATAATTAACACACAGCTCATGCGCCACCTAGAGGATCACTCCTTGCTTAGTGACCGGCAATACGGTTTCAGACCGAAACGGTCAACGGGTGATCTTCTGGCGTACATGACCCACCTTTGGGGTGAGGCTATGGAGAAGCACGGTGAGTCATTGGCAATTAGTCTTGACATCGCCAAAGCTTTCGATAGGGTATGGCACAAATCGCTTCTTTCCAAGCTACCAGCCTTCGGCCTGCCTCCTAGACTGTGTAACTGGGTTGCAAGCTTCCTGCAGGGGCGCCGTATTCGCGTCCTTTGTGATGGACGAGCTTCGGAGTTCTTGCAGGTAAATGCTGGCGTGCCGCAGGGTTCCGTCTTATCTCCCACTCTCTTTCTTCTGCATATCAATGACATGCTCTGTAACGGAAACATTCACTGCTATGCAGACGACAGCACCTTACACGGGAGTTATTACGCACATCCTGCGGCCAAGCAGTCTGATATCGCGGAAAAAAGGCAGCTTCTTGTCACTGACCTGGACCGGATCCTGGACCACATTTCTCAATGGGGCGCTAGGAACCTGGTCGAGTTCAATGCCAAGAAGACCCAGGCATGTGCGTTTACAGCAAAGGTATCTCCTTTCCTTCCCCTTCCCACTCTTCAGAGCACACCACTGCCACTGCAGGATCACCTCACTATCCTCGGTATGGATGTTCGCTGCAAACTGAATAACAAAAACTATATCGAGAGTATCATCAAATCAGCCTCGCGTAAACTCGGAGTCCTGAACAGAGTGAGACGTTTTTTCACGCCGGAGCAGCGGTGTCTTCTATATAAGACCCAAATTCGTTCCTGCGTGGAATACTGCTCACATCTCTGGGACGGCTCCGCAAAGTACTTATTAGATGCTCTCGACAGGTTGCAGCGACGTGCGGTCCGCATTATTGGGGATCCTGAGATCACGAACACCCTCGAGCCTTTGCAGATGCGTAGAGATGTTGCGTCTTTGGCAGTTTTCTACCGTCTCTACCATGGTGAATGTTCTGACGAGCTCTTCCAATTAGTCCCACCCTCCCCTTTCCTTCACAGGACGACACGTGCAGGGCTAAGATGTCATCCATTTACGGTGCAGAGTATACCTGCTAGAACCAAGCGTTTCAGTGATTCATTCCTATGCCGCACCACTAAGGCCTGGAATTCCCTGCCAGTTCACGTGTTTCCCTCTTCCTACAGTCCTGGGTCCTTTAAGCGGGGCGTGAAAAGGCATCTAATGAGGCCGTCAAGCTGAGTGCCACCACTGTTAACATGGTAAATGTTTACGATGGTGACCCTCTTTCCGAGACTTTGCCTTTAGCTTAACATCAGGCGAGGTGAAGTCAAATTGACGTGTCCTGTATAAAAAAAAAAAAAAAAAAAAAAAAAAAAGATCTTCATTCGAATCGATTCAAAAGTATAGTGAATCGAACCCTTTGGATCGTATTACCGACAATGTATTACTGTGAAGATTTTTTTTTTTAATAACCAAGTTCTATTACAAAGTAATGCCGACACCTTAAATTTATTTATGATTCGCCATTCGTTTGTAATCTATCTTAATCATCATAGTCTGCAATGTTTATTTTATGACGGTACGAAGCGAAGCAAGCAAATCGATAGGCAAAATAATGAAATATGATGAAGGTAGTTCAGAAAAGTTATCGTTGATTTTATTTTGCTTTGGTCATGGTCAACAGACTGCTGCCGAAAAGGCTTTCTCAATTACTATTTTTAAAAAGTTTGGACGTGGAAGATTGGTATTTATAAGACCTGATGGTTTTCATGTATTAGTTTATATTTCGTGTGTTTTAATTGTTTAATAAGTTTTTAATTGTGACCTCAACAAGCCGTTAAGTAATACCTAATGGCTTGTTGTGGTCACAATTCCAACCTAACCTAACCCAGCACTGTTATCATTGTCAAAAAAATATTAGAGATTTAGTCGTAAAATTGTACAAATTGGGTGTGCCAGTCAGTATTTTTGATAAGAAATTCATATTTTTGTTTTATAAATCATAAATACGGCGTATGAATCGCATTTTTGTTGTGAATTCGATAAAAAAAGGTCTTCTCACTTTGTGTGATTTTATAGTTTTTTTTGGGATGGGACATGTTTAGTTAATCAGTTGGTTTTTTTGCACAACATTTATTTTACTGTTATGCATTCAGTTAATTATTAGAGGAATTGCCTAGCGCGCTGAAAAAATATTCATATTAAGTGCATTTAAATAGGCATATACCTTATTCTCTGTTTCAAAAAGTATGCTTTTTTTCTTTTTTAAACTTTATTAAAGTTTGAATTTGTGTAAAATTTTATTTGTTAAAATTAATGCAAATTTTGATTCGATTTTTGAATCGATTTTCATGAAATCGATTCAAGACAATACGATCCGATCCACGAATCGATTCAAGGGCTTACGATCCATTACGATCCAAAAAATCGATTCAAAGAGAAAAATCGTGCATCCCTAGTCAACGCCTCCTTTTCTATGAAATTTGACAGCTCAAAATATTTTTACGTCAGAATTATCATTTTCTATATTATCTATGCAGGATATTGATTTATTCGTTCAATAATCATTAATTACAGCAAAAACAGTATTAAGTAAGAAGTTTTACAAATATAGCGATAAATCTTATAATTTATTAAAGGTGCAAAAGCAATGAACCTAATTCTTAATAAATCAACAATAATATCATTGAAATGCGTCATTGTTTAGATATCATTGCCATGCTATATAATTAAAAAGCTAGTTTTGATTCATGAATTGTCTATGACATAGGCCGATGTTGCAAGTAAAGTTAATTCTGTGCAGGTAGTAGTTGAAATATCCTTAATTAATTTTACTCAAAGTTAATGAATATTACTTTTCTCATAACTATTTTATAAGATTGCTATAAAATAACAAAAAAATACTGTAGAGAACATATAAACTCGTTGAAAAACAGTATTTATTAAACAAAATATTTGGATTTGGTAAGTTTCAATATATAGTCATGGCAACACAAATATCGAATTGTTTTTCAATTTTCCAGTGATTTTTTGACGTTGCTACTACTTGCTCGTTTTTATCAAGTTTTCCTCCATGTAGTGCTTAGGTTTCCATAATGTCTGTAAAATAAGTAGTTCAGTAGGAAAATAAACAATATAAATCTTAAATGACGCCCACGAAAACCACAAAAACTGAAGTAGAAATGGTGATACGGAATAGAAAAACTGTTATGAAAGACGGGATTATGACAATGTCTGGCATCGGTGAGCCCTCCGTGTTCCACGCTCTGGTGGTGATATTTCTGGAGTTTTTCGCGTGGGGACTACTCACGATGCCGATAATCTCGGTGCTGAACGCTACATTCCCGGATCACACGTTTTTGATGAACGGTTTAATAATGGGTATCAAGGGCATCCTATCATTCCTGTCTGCGCCACTGATCGGTGCGCTGTCCGACGTGTGGGGCCGCAAGTTCTTCCTGCTAGTGACGGTGTTCTTCACCTGCGCTCCTATACCTCTAATGACCATCAACACTTGGTGGTTCTTCGCGATGATCAGCATCAGTGGTGTGTTTGCCGTTACATTTTCGATCGTGTTCGCGTACGTGGCTGACGTGACCACTGAGGCGGAGCGCTCACGCGCGTACGGGCTCGTGTCTGCGACCTTCGCGGCCAGCATGGTCATATCGCCTGCTCTAGGTGCCTATCTAATGGACTTATATGGTGAGGCCCTAGTAGTAGCGACTGCTACCGCTGTCGCCATCCTGGATGTGTTCTTCATAATGGTTGCAGTGCCAGAAAGTCTCCCTGAAAAGGTCCGGCCCAGTGGCTGGGGACCCGCTATAAGCTGGGAACAGGCCGATCCATTTGCAGCGTTGAGAAAAGTAGGTGCGGAACGTACAGTGCTAATGTTGTGTGTTGCAGTGTTCCTATCATACTTACCAGAAGCTGGACAATACTCGTGCATTTTTGTGTACTTGAAACTAGTGATGGGTTTTGACGTTGTGGAAGTGGCAATATTTATTGCAATAGTGGGAGTGCTCAGTATCGGTGTACAAGTAGTTCTCGGATTTCTGATGAGATCACTGGGAGCTAAACATACTATAATGGTGGGACTGCTGTTTGAGATGCTGCAGCTCATGTGGTACGGCTTCGGTAGCCGCAGGTGGATGATGTGGGCCGCCGGAGTGCTGGCAGCACTTGGCTCTGTCACCTACCCAGCTATAAGCGCCTACGTGTCGGTGAACAGCCGAGCTGACCGGCAGGGCGTGGTGCAGGGCATGGTGACAGGGGTGCGCGGACTGTGCAACGGTCTGGGCCCGGCCATGTTCGGCGTGATCTTCTACCTGTTCCACGTGGACCTGAACGAGGAGCACGCGGTGCCGGGGCGGCCGGACGAGGACAAGTACGTGCGCATGGTGCCGGGCCCGCCCTTCGTGCTGGGCGCGCTGCTGGTGATCTGCGCGCTGCTGGTGGCCGCCTTCCTGCCGGAGGACGGCCGGCGCGCGCCGCCCGACCTGCGCTTCGAGATGGAGCGCGGGCGGCGCGTGGCCGGCCCGCTGTCGCCGCTCATGGCGCCCGAGTCGGCCGCGCTCTAGCTAGCGGCGAAGGCCGGCCGCGCGGCCAGCGTGTGACTCTCAGTGCTGTGCTCCCCTGCGATGCATTTACGAGGTACCAAAGCTGACTCGAGTGAGTGACGACGTGACTCCTAACGTTCCGTGCGCGACGACACTGTTACATTCCCGCGTCGATGCGACGGCTCGATCGTCGTCTCCTAAGCTTTGTATTATATTTTTATATAGTTTCGAATCGCCACTGGGGGTGTGTACATAATTTCTGAATAAATCAATGAAATCGTTGTTCGATATGTGTTTCATGTTTGAAACGGAGCGACACACAAAGCTATAAGTATTGCATGACATGTGTGACTCACGCTTTACACTCATCTAGACTACGTCGGGATGTTTGTTGTCACCACTTGCCATTTACGATAAGATCAAAAGTAATTATAATAAATAAACAGCCAATTGAAAGCGTTTAGATTAAGATAACATCTTCCAGATGTCTCCTGTCCAAATTGCTAAAAGTATTTACCTAACAAATATTTTATGATAACGAGAGAATATAAGATATAAATTAATGGGTTAACATCTGGAGCGAAATTTAGGTATTATTGTGTACATTGGAATTGTTTCAAATGATGACATAATTTGTGAGCGTCTTCTGGCCGTCTTTGCCTTAGTTGACATTTCATAAATAAAAAAAAATCATCAAGGGTTGTTCTATTGTAAATCCCTTTTAACTAATTTTATACTCACTACACCTCTTTGAAAAGAACGCAGATTGTTTTACACAGGTCTGTAGGTACTTTTATTTGTTTTTTTCTATTTCCGCTGACGTAAGAATCGGTGCGCGAAATTGTTCGACAAAGTATTGACAAACAATTGAACTAGACTATATCTACTATACTTTTTCTGTATTTATAATTAGAAAGGGAGTTATAGTGAGATTAAAATTGATAAGTATTACATAATTTAAATAATAGCTATCTTTAAATTTATGAAATTATAATGTTAAAGATCTCATTATAATATAAATTTAATTATATGTACTGTATTGTATGTTGAAAAACGGGCTGGCCTTCATAGCGCGTTAGCATGTTAGGAAGGACATAGTTTATGAATCAATAGTTTCTGCAGTCACCTGTAGTTAGTGTTACATTGGTTGTAGATGAAAATATATTGATAAAAGTTCAAAATTCAGTCAAGTTACCGTTATATTTTTGGGTCAATGTGTTGTTAAAAAAATTACGATCCAAATTTCCGTTTTGTTTGGCGCCCAAAGGCCCCTAAATTGTTTATCTCTTTGTGTCAAAGAATTAATTAATTGATATAGAAATACTTTTTATTTGAAAACCAGGAATTTGCGCACTTAACTGGCAATAAAAATACCATTCAGCTGATTCTATTGTTTTCTTTCCGCTAATAATTGTTCACAAAGGCGAATAACTTATAACGCCTTCCTAAAGGTACCTTAGGTTTTATTATTCGCGGAGCAATCTTTATTTTAACACTATGACAGAGCTAGTTACGACGATAGCTTTCGTAATATAACCTAGGTATTGCGATTCTGGAAGCCATTTTGTTTTAATTGGCACTGTTACAATAAATAAAGCATTTGATATAGACCAATTTGCAACGACTTTTACGGAGAATGAACTCAACATTGGACTGCAGTTCTTGTGACGTAACATCCAGCTATAATCGCAAGCTAACCAAGGAAAACGACTAGGTACAGCTTGGAAAGTTGGAACGAAAGTATTGACAATATTGCAGCTATGTTATCATGACATTTAAACAAAAAACAAAATAATAACCTTCCTTTATGCTTCGTCGTAGTCGGGCAAATATCAAAGATTTTTTTGTTATTATATCTATATTTTTTAAGGTATGATGGCAACATTTAGATGTAAAAACACGACTTCCTCCCAAAAACAGCAATCAGACTGAATAACTTCGAAATTTCTGTAAAGATTCCAACGACACTGACACTGCATAGGTACATTCATGCCTGTTCAGGCAATGTAAAAAGCAATAGTATTTAGTTTTATAGAAGTTCGGTTACTTATTGACCTTGAAAACATAACACTCCAATTTTTGTCCAGTCATGACTCATGAATAAACGTTAACTCACTAATTATACACGATGCGTGATGAAAATTATATAATCCCACTCTAAAACACACAATTACAATTTCAAATTCCAAAAAAAGCATATTCCACCAATATGGCGGGCAAACATTAGGTACTTTCTTTAGTTTCTTTTTTCAACCACTTTAACCGTACCGATAAGCTGTAAGGACCATAGAGAAACAATAAAACTTTCAACAGCGATCGAAGGAAACTTCCAAGAGCCTATAAAAATGGAAGAACAGTGAAAGTAATATCAGTCATTCTGCCAAGCGTATAATGTTGAACTTGGCCGTATATATCTATAAGTATGTTAACGCGAGGTCACGGAAGGTCTAGTTTAGCCGCAATGAGGCAAGAAATCCCGCGATAAGGCACTTCAGATAAACAGACCCTAGTCAAGAGGCCGGAGGAGCAAAAAATACCTTTTTTATTTTTTACGAACCTTCATCTTGTGTTTAAAGTTCTGTCAATTTTTGAGACTTTCAGTTTTAATAATGGAATGAAGAAATTAAAGTATTTTTTTCAGCTTATAAAGCCTATTCCATAGCCAAAATTGATTCTCGTAAGGTCCAGGGAGGCTATTGTAACTACCGGGAAAATGTAACTAATTGATATAACTTCTTTTGTATATTTTTCTTAAAATAGTGACATCTATGAAACGACAGTGGAACAAATACTCTTCGAAGAAAATAATAGATAGATCTAGTATCGTGTGAACTGTTTTATCTACAATGACATTTAATATCCGCCATTTTTATGATGACATTTACGTAACGACCGAAGACAAAGTTTTGTGCAAAAAAAATAAAAAACCTCATTTTAAGCCTGTGTCTTTAGTGTGGAGCAGAACTAGAATACAGTAAGTCCTTTTTTTATGATTTATTTGATAGAAATGCTGCGTTTACTATATAATATAGCCACGGATACATTAGCCCCTCGAAATCTTGTAGAGGGGCTATTGTGACTTTATTGTGCAGTTGCAATTACCCCATCAAATTTATATGAAATTGATTAAAGCTAGTGATGGGCTCATGTCGATGTTTTAGTAAGGTAAAGGAATAGCATTTTATATTATTATCGGCAAATATTGCCTGGATGTTTGTCAGACTATGGTCCTGGCTTAGATCATATGATCTAAGGGTCCTGTTAATTACTAGATTTGATTTTAAACAATGCAATGGTGACTATGTGTTTATAGTCCTTGCTTCGGGGACGTTCGTTATTTATAAGTATATACATATGAACCTACTCCCCGGTAACTAAAATAAGCATCTTAGGCACTCGCAAAATATTATTTAATTCCAAAGCGTCCAAAGCTATTCTTATGAAGTTTGAGACTTGCATTGCCTATGTGCGTAAAGTGAGCGCCCTGATAGCTTATTTTAAACTAGTTAAGCACAGTACATGAGCTGATTGCTTTCTTAAATGTTATTTTTTTACTTTAGTTAAAATGTGTATTTTTGTTTAGATGGTGCGAAACTATAAAAGAAAAAAAGAGAAACAATATACCCAAGAACAGCTTATTGAGGCTGTTGAAGCCGTGCGTAGCAAAAAAATTAATAGCTACACTGCTGCTGAGAAATATGGGATCCCAAGGTCTACTATTATCGCACGATATTAGACTGAATTAATAGTTATTTTGCGTACTAGTAAGTTATTTTGTGTCATAAATAAAATGATCTCAAAAAATTTACCTTGTTTTTGTTAACCACCTACTCACCTACTAATAAATAAATAGTTGTTAAAGCTTCGACTTCGTAGTAACTACCTCCTAGGAAGTAAGACAGGGTAATTTTATAGTATATATAATAGTATCGATAAACTCGTCTTTTTGTCATACGTCCCACCACTATTATCTATGAAAAAAGTTACATTAGCCCCTCAATATATTTTAGGTAAGTTTCTGGTAAATTAAACCTTCTTGTGATGGTATAAAGTCCATGATAAGAAAATATACAATTTTGAATGTTACGTAATCAAACGTTTAACTTTAAATTCAAATGTAAATCATAGCTACAACTATTAGTTGCATTTACCTCGGTAAGGGGTTATTGCAACTATTTTGGTTATTCCGCGAAAAGAATGATATTTGACACTGCACGCATTGCTTTTGTGCCTTAGTATTATATCTAGAGTATTCATTCATATATCTGTAACTTACTAAATCGATTGTTTTAACTCCACGATCCTCATAGACAATGGCAAACCGGTTGAAAAAATTGAACATATATTTTTTAGTTACAATAGCCTCGCTACACCTTACACGTAATACAAATGCTTAAAGTCATGTAAACGAAATCTTATACTTACTGTAAGTGATTCATAAGTTAGTTTTAAGTAATTCGGGTCAAATTAATCTGTTTACTTACTGTTTTTATCGTAATAGGTATTCAATTGTAACATAAATAATTACTCAATGAGTCAACTAGGGTTTACGTTTGTTTTTAATTTTTCCATTGATAAAATAGTATCACCTATAAAATTAGGTCAATGGGTCATGTAGTGGGGTTTGATACTGCATAGAATGGCCCGCGGTACTACTGACAGAACCAGGGGCAAAAAGAATGGCCCGTGGTCCTACTGCTAGGACCAGGTAGTAGGACCACGGACAACAAAATCATCTCAACAGGAAGGGGCAGTAGGGGTGTGGTGATATTTTGTTTCTAGGAGGTAGTTCGTAAAAAGTACGTTCCATTTTTAAACGATTTAAAAAAATAGGTTCTCATTTCTTCGCCATCTTTTCGTAATTGGACTTTCTCCGATTTACTTGAAGACAGATTGAGAATTGAGATATGTTTTAAATATTGATTTTGCATGAATTAATTTGGAAGTAAAAAATTAAAGTGAACAGATTGCTACACCATCGACCACATTATCACTAACAGGTGAAATAGTGGTCAAACGGTAGTCTATTGTTAATGAAAAATACGTAGAAGACAATGGCCGCTAACAATACAAGAAGTAATACTGTACAGTATTATTAACTATTCATTTTTATTTATTTTATAAAACATCGAATACTAAATAAAATACCAACCAGATGTTACAAAACCATTTGTACATTTAGTACAAGCTACATTCTCCCAAAAGGCATAAAGTAGGTATTGAATTTAAATAAAAAAATATGGCGAATACGTGCAGAAAGACCAATGAAAGAATTAAAAATTAAATTAAAAATTTAAAAAACCCCCGTCACAAAAAACACTTCCAAAAAGTTGAAAATAAATTAATAAATTTTGATTCAACGGTTGCCATGTCGGGGGACACTAACTGGTTAAGCTTTCCGTTATATTATTGGAACAATTCAAGGACCCCCGACATGGCAACCGTTGAATCAAAATTTATTAATTTATTTTCAACTTTTTGGAAGTGTTTTTTGTGACGGGGGTTTTTTAAATTTTTAATTTAATTTTTATTTTATACTTTTTAAATTGATCTACTAGTCAAGCTCTTTCATTTGATACCCATATTGAGGAAGTTATGAAGAAATATGTATTCCGACATGTTGTAGCGGCGGCCATCTTAGACGGATTTTTTTCAAACATAGCTAAGAACACTCCCGACTAATATACCTTTCAAACAAAAAAAACCAAATCCAAATCGGTTCATCCGTTTGGGCGCTACGATGCCACAGACAGACACACACACACACACACATACACACACACACACACACACAGACACGTCAAACTTATAACACCCCGTCGTTTTTGCGTCGGGGGTTAAAAAGTGAAAAGTGAATTAATTTAAAATAAAGTATTACCTATTTTACCGTTTTTTAATACGGAATAGGTGAAACTAAAAAAAGGTTACAGTATAAATCCTAATATTGCATAAATAATGGTACGGAACTCTTCATGTACAAGTCTTGACTCGCACTAGACCGGTGTTTTTGTGCAGCTAAGCCTGTCTCATACATAAGTATCTACAGAGAACTAAATATGCCTACACAATAATAAAATTTTATGCTTATGTTAATCCCAAGCGAATTTATTAAGTAGTAACGAGTTATTATTTTCCATGACGCTAACTTCCTCAAGGCAATGTCACGGTCATCTAACAATCAGAATCGCTTTACATACCATCATATATTTACATTACTCTTATAATAGAACGAAATATTTCTACCTAGATTAAATTCCCACTCGGTCAACTCAGTGCAAATATTTTTAAATATCCTGGATATCTTCCAAAATAACAAACTTTCATCTCCTATTTCCCTCCTTGAGCCCTCCTTTTAGCGACCAAACATAGGCTATGTCCTTTCTCAAGGTCTAATCTACACCTGCACCAAATTTCATCAAAATCGGTTCAGTGGTTTAGGCGTGAAAGCGTACTTTCGCATTTATAATATTAGTATGGATGCCCCTCTGTTTGCATTAGTCTGTTTATACAACAACTAGCTTTTGCCCGCGGCTCCGCCCGCGTGGATGTCGGCTATCGCGACCAAACATAGCCTATGTCCTTTCTCATGGTCTAATCTACCCCTATACCAAATTTCATCAAAATCGGTTCAGTGGTTGAGGCGTGAAAGCGTAACATACAGACAGACAGACAGACAGACAGAGTTACTTTCGCATTTATAATATTAGTATGGATGCAATAAAGCATCCTTGGGTAATAAAGTGTGGTATGGCCGGCCACACTATGCGACATACTTACTCGTTAAAATTGGAACGTGTACAAATTGAAAAAGAAATAAAATTAACAACAGAATCCGATATTAAATAATTCTTGGGAGACCTAAATAAATAAATGCACCACTTTTAGTTGACATACCTACCACTGATATACCAACCTAGTAGGTACCTACTAGTTCTAAGATTCAATCTCTGTAACCATTATTTGCAGCAAATAAATATTGATTTGATTAGATTTGAAAAAGGCGCGCTCTATAAATTTTGGTATTCAACATTTATTTATTTTTAAATTTTATGCACAGTTGTACAAAGGCGACTTCATTTAAAAAAAATTGTAACTTGAGTTTCTGCGTTCAGTTTTATTTCAAAAAAAAAATCATTTCCCACCTCACCCAGGAAAGGAACCGTGACCGTTGACACCATTTCTAAACACTTGTCTATTGAAAACAAAAGTCAACCTATGGTTGACCTATGGGCATCGCCCTAAAAATATCGAAACAAGTTTGAAGCTATCAACATGCAATTCTTTCACATCTATAATATATCATAGGTACTAGGAAATCTGTATGATTCATGAACGAGAAAATAGTCGGTAGTCGGTGGGACAAGTCAGACAACTGCATCTACACTACACCTATTTCCTTAATTCCTAGTTCCTATCGCTGTTATTTACGTTATGTATATCTTTTTAAATGCTTGCACTACATGACTTATTAGAGCAGGCAATAAAAAAATATAATTTCAAATTTCACTCATCACAAATTTTACAGAATTTTTTACTTATCCAAAAACTATTACACGGCTTGGATTTTTCACATACTCGAAATTTCAAATCAAACCAAATAAGCTAAATTATCGCACAAAACTACTAGAACATCATAGTAGTAACGATGTTACGTTTACCTTTTCTGCTCATAATGACCAAGATGGCGGTTTCCCTGGATCCGGAGATCCATGAAAAATATCTGATGTTCCTTCGCCAGGAGTTTATTAGACTACTTGAAGTATTAGAAATTTCTCTTGGACCATCAAACATTACGACCGCACTTTTTACTTTCGTGCTTTTACCTGATAATCTAAGCGAATATCATAAGGAGTGTGATAGATTAGATTCGGAGGACCTACCAAAGAACTTTGATTCAAGAGAACAATGGCCGACATGTGAAACTATCAAAGAGATTTATGACGAAGTTGATTGTGGATCTTGTTGGACCTTTGGAACAGCCAATACAGCTTTAGACAGACATCCACAAGGGAATACTCGTTCATTTGGCTGAACAAGATTTTGAATGTGAAAAAAAAGAGTAGTTTTTGGAGGGGATCCCGCTAAAGCATTTATGTTTTGGAAAGAAAAAGGTTTAGTGTAAAACAAATGCCAACCGTACGATACTTAAAAAATCGATGAAGACAGATGTAACCTGGAGTGTGTCGACAGAAATATTTCATACCAAGAGTGTCAAGACAAACATATTTGGGAAAATGTTTACAAAATATGTAGCGAATCAAATGCTATTAAGTCAGAAATAGTTAAAAATGGTCCTATCCATGCTGTGTTTGTTTTTTGTTTGCAGGACTTTGAGAAGGAGGGTGTAAACGAACACAAATATGGTATTTTTTTCATTGGTTTCCACAGCGTTCACATAGGGTTTGGAGTAGAAGGTGTTGTAGAATACCTACTGGCTGGTTGCCAATAGTAGGGGGGGGTAGGATAGGGTAAAAAAGGAACCATAAAGGTCAAAACTTATCAGAAAGAATTACAATTTAAAGAGTTATGTTTGTTTACAGGCATACCGAAGAATTAGTTCTTTGGCATAATGCCCTGTAATCATTTCATTCATTCATTATCATCGCTTTAGTCGGGCTGGGTTCCGTTTTCCAAAGACTTTTGACACCGTCTTGGACATCCGTGGAAGTAAGACCATTGGTAGTTAGCACTGAAGTCATCCTTCTCGACAAATATGACTTCTTGGGTCTACCCCTCACCATGGCTCGGTGGAGGTGCCATAGTCAAACATTTGTTCGCCGTCGTCGAACGTGGCCGCACCAGCGAAGGATTCACATTCTATCCTTGATTAATACTATCTTGGGATATAATTAGCATAATATGTCTGTGAATAAGAAATAAAATACATTATAGTTTCGTGAAGTGAACAAATAGGAACTACGGTTATTCTCAGCCACATCCGAAGTTTTCAGCTTGGAGTCTGGAGTCCATTTTTGGTAAAGAATTCATGGAGTGGTTTTCACCCGCTTGCTTTCTCGCGGCGATGTCCTGCGGGCCGAATACCGCTGCGCAGAAAATCCATCAAATTTATTTTATTTCCGTTTATTGCAAACTAGCTAACCCGGCGAACTTCGTGCCACCCGCGTGGCGTCAGATCCCGTTCACGCTGTACCATTTACTAAGTATATTCTGCATGTATTATACATACGCATCAAAATCCGTATCATAGTTTCAAAGATAAGCATCGCGGAAAGCGACTTTGCTTTACACAATGTAGTGATGATGAAAGAAAAGAAGAAAAAAAAAACATTACTTCTAAATACATTACCTACTTTTAGTTTCGCAATACCACCGAATAGATAATGCAGTATCTAAATCTCTTGAGTATTAAGCAGCAATATAATAACGTCTGAATACTTCCAGACTTTGTAGCTACTCATCAAAATATTCCTTCTATAGTTAGCAGTACTAGTTTAGACACACAGAAAGCTTTTTGGCAACATTATTGTGCCTGTTGCCTGCCAAAACACACTCCCACACCGCGCTAAAATATACTTAGGTACTAGGCACTAGAACGATACGGCAACGCCGCAATTATGACGTCATTGTAAAGAGGGGACCGAAGAGTTCTATGTGAATCCCTTTAGACAAGTGGCAATACCTTTGTAGCTCGACCCTTAGGTACATCTTGGACCTAAAATGGGTTCAAAATGTGGTCTATACGCGCGGTACACATTTCTTGGGTGTATATTGAAGATAGCACGGGGTGCTACTGCGGTGGACGAGCTCAAATTCACCAACATAAAATAACATAAACTCACGCCTTTATTCCCCGAAGGGGTAGGCAGAGGTGCTAGCACCCACATTTCGCCAGTTTATGTTTAGGTCCCAATGTAATAGGTGGCGAGCTTATTGCCGTTAACCGGGCACTTATAAACCTGCGATAAATACATACATAACTTCAAAAAGCATCGAAATGTCATTGGTGTGTGCCATGGTAAACCTGGGATCGAACCCGAGACCTCGTCTCAGCAGTCCATTACCCATACCACTAGGCTACCGCAGATTTCACCAAGCATAGATTTATTACATTTATTACAGAACAATCTGTGCGCGCCAGGGCTTTTTATATCTTGCGATTTCGGTCCAAGATAATAATACTTAGTTTGAGCTATAAAATTGAGTATTATCATATAGTTAAAATAAATTATCTAACCGAGCGTATTAAATTAAAAATGTAAAAAGAGCGGTAAAAATTGCGTCGGTTCTTATTTAATAGTTTACCTATATTTATTTATAATTATCCACCCAGCCTATAATAGTAACTGATTTGATTTGACTAATAAATTGTATGACGTCACTAAATCTTTTTTCATACAAGTTACCTTTTATCTTATCGTCTTGACGTTTAGTAAAAAGTAATTAATTTGACTAGTCAGTAGAATACACAATTAAATATAAGGGGTTCTACGTTAAAGACTCTCATAAACGTGAAAATACCCGTCAATCCCATACATTCATCATTCATTTCTACAATACACGAGCCTACGAATTGCCACTTCAACGAACGGATTAGCGAAAATAGTAAGATGACGTGTCTTCACATACATTACTGGTTAATCTTCGATACGGATGTACGACTGCATTGAGAAGCCGCAATGAATTTAAAAAAAGCAATACCATCACATTTAATCGATTTCACGGTATGTATCTACTGTTTGCTATCGGCTACGACTTATATCACGCCTTTATCCGCGGTGGGTTAGGCAGAGGTTAATTAACACCTACATTTCACCAATTAATAGTATTCGGTTCCACGTAATAGGGGGTGAGCCTATTGCCAAATTCCGGGCACTATTGTAGACTCGAGCCATGCACCTGAGGCTGAGTCTGGGCTATATATATCTGTCTGATGTTAAACAGCCCTATCCCTTAGTCGCCTTGTACGATACCGCATGGGAAGAGATGGGGTGGACCAAATTCTAGTTTGTACCTTTAGTGTTAGTTAGCAAAACAGTTTTTTTTCAGCGATTCACGCTGTAACTAGGGCTAGGTGTAATAGGTGTACGCGCGCGACAGATAACAAAAGCGTGACGTCACCCGAACATAAGTAATTACGTACAAAATGCTAATATAAGAGTACTTGAAGTCGCCTTATCGCTGAAACCGATAATATTTGGTTAAGGTTACGCGACGGTGAACCATTTCCATAACTGTCCTGTTTTAAGGCACCGTTACTCAAAAGAAAAAAAAAACGGACTTCGTAAGCCCTCTGTCTGTCTGTCTAACACGATTCTAGGGAATATGTAGTGTAGATGAATCAAGTAATTAATTTTCTTTATGATTGGCAAATGGGTATCGCCTATACCCCGTCCATCATATTATTGTATTTTAGACAGATGAAAGTAGTGATTGCATGAAAATTTAAAATATCGACAAAGTTAAAAACCTCGATAAAAAAAAATCGATATGTGAAAATATTGATCGATATATGTTATAAATGATTTCATGTTGAACTATAATCTGTTATCTTTCTAAACATAATAATAAAGTAGTACTTAAATATTTCGTGTCTGTACAGTTTACTAATGTAATAGAAAACGATTGTGGGCTATAACGCATACGCTAATCTCCAAAACAAAACCACAGACTTCTAGAAGAATATTCCAACATGCTGATTTCCTGGTATTTATTGAAGAGTTCCGTGGCATGTCTCTGAAATCCATCGTCAGATCTTTATAAAATTTAAATGGGACCATTTTGGAATATACCTCTTTCAAACAAAAAAAGAATTTTGACAATCCGTCTACAAATGACGGAGTTACAAAAAAACATTTTTCCGTAAAAATCATACAAATATAAATAATTATCTTTGATTATATAATGTAAATAATCAAAGATAATTATAAACAAAATCGCCAGTTATGTAATATTTAAAAAAATATATTTTCTGTAGTCGATATCAATTGTGACATTTTCAAGTTATTATAATAAAAACACTGTCGAACGGACGGAGTATAGGTATAATACTATCTGACTTGTTTCGATCTTTTACCCAACTGCCGAAGAAAGGAGGGTAATATTTTTCGAGACTATGTATGTATGTCCATTTATTTGGCACGCCTTACAGCCTGAACGGCTTGACGACTTTTGACATGCGCGGTGTCATTTTATTCGTCGTGATTGTGTGAGTGACACCAGGTAGGTATATTAAAATGTCTAGAAAATCAAAATGGTGGATTTTTGGCGACATTGTTGTCAATAATATTTTTGACTCAAACTTATCGAGTAGGGTATCAAAATGAAGGAAATTAGAAGGAGATTACAATAAAACAAATGATTAAAAAAAAAAACCCGACTACCACTGAAAAGATCGAAATAAGTTTGATAGCAGGCGGTACCCATTTGCCAATAATCATAATCAATCATAAACCGAAAGAAAATTAATGGGTACCGCCTGCTATCAGACTTCTTACGATCCTTTTAAACAGCAGTCGGGTTTTTTAATTATTTTTTTAGTAACCTATAAGACGTGTTGGACTGACTGTATTGTTAGTCATTCAGGAATAAAAAGACTGATCAATCCCTGTTTCAAATATCAGTTAGATGCGTACAGCCGTTAGAGCGTGATTGACATAAACATCTTCACGAACTTTCACATGTATAATATTAGTAGGTCAATAATCATCTGCCTGCCCATAATAACTTAAACAATCGTCACTGACTTCCTAAATCAATAAATGAACGTGACCGATTGCATTATTCGACATGCGCGGGCGCAGCAGTGAATGCATTTTATCTTTAAAAGCAGGTTCGCTTGCGTGATTCACGTTTTGTCTTATGAATGTAATTGAATCATTCTGTTTTATTACAAATATTAAAGTTTATAAACATCTTAAAAATTTACAGGTAGGAAAAATGAAATGCTCAAGTGGGACTTGACCCCACGACCTTTCCCTTACAGGGGGAATGCTCTTCCAACTGAGCTATTGAGCCACACCTAAATCACTTCAAATTTCCCTTCTCTTTATATCCGTCTTTAAAGGCAACGGTGGAGCCATCTACCAACTTTCTTACGAACTGTTGGAACCAATGAATGATTTTTCAACCATTTTTAAACATTGAATTTTGATGACTCCACCCAAATATTTGAATGAATATTTATAGCATTTATTATGCTAACTTTTAAAATTCCAATATATTGGGTAAAATGAAATGTTCAAGTGGGACCTGAACCCGCGACCTTTCCTTTACTCCCTACTCATAAATGTAGGACAGTTTTCATGTTTTAAATATTGTTGTTAAATAAAGGGCCCAAAATGTTCAAAATTCAGTCTCGATCAACTTTCGATCTCTCCCTACCGACAAGCGACACACGTCCGCAGAGGCCATTTTGGAATCGGAGATGTTCCAAGGTTCATAGGGATGCGGGGGAATTGCCTTATGGGCAACTTTGACAATAATCTAGACCCGCGATTGCGTGCCAATTGAGTCGGTTCCGACGTAACCGTCCCGACAGAAATATATTAGGATAGAACGGCCATAAGCAGTGTTCACCTGTATTTTACGCGTAGCGACTTTTCACTGTATAAATAAATAATCACGACTCACGAGAGATAAGAAATGCCTCTATTTTTTGATTTTTCAAATTTACTTCTCCATTTTTATTCGCACAAAATGTCATATGCGCTGTATTTTTAACGATGTTATTTCAAGCTAGTCTTAAACTGAGTAAGCGTTCGAAAGTTCCTGTCTCATAGGACAGGAAATGTCTAAACAGTTCACACGCCTTTCCCGCTCACATGGCGGCTCTGTCCTACTAATATTTCTGTGTCCGTATACAAAAAGAGTAGGTATACCTGCTAGAACTAAGCGTTTCAGTGACTCATTCCTATGCCGCACCACTAACACCTGGAACTCCCTGCCGGCTCACGTGTTTCCTTCTTCCTACAGTCCTGGGTCCTTTAAGCGGGGCGTGAAAAGGCATCTAATGAGGCCGTCAAGCTGAGTTCCACCATTGTTAACATGGTACATGTTTATGATGGTGAACCTCTTTATGAGACTTTGCCATCAGGCGAGGTGAAGTCAAATTGACGTGTCCTTTTATACATACCAAAGGTTGGTATGGATATTTTTTAATGATCTACTTATCTGAAAGTTTTAACATTTTATCAACTCGAAACAGTCGAAACAAGATATTCGTATCATAAGCTGTTGGCGTACGGTGTGCTCAATATATTGGAGCTGCTGGCAGCGGCAAGCGACACGTTAGTCACCGATAAGGCCGTTATCGCGCGATACCTGCGATACCTGCCGTCCTGCCGCATCGAACCGTTTCAAAATCAATACCTAACTATTGTCTTTGTTATACAGTTTAAAAAGTGAATTTGGTGCTTTTTAAAATTCGAATACATCGGGAAAAATGAAATGCTCAAGTGGGACTTGAACCCACCTTTCCCTTACAGGGGGAATGCTCTTCCAACTGAGCTATTGACCCACACCTGAATCACTTCAAATTTGCCTTCCTTTATATCCGTCTTTAAGGGCGACGGTGGAGCCATCTTCCAACTTTCTTACGAACTATCGGCACCAATGAATGATGTTTCAACCAGTTTTAAAAATTGATTTTCGATAACACCGCCCAAATATTTGAATTTATTTTTCATAGCATTTATTATGCTAACTTTTCTCCTCATCTGAGCGAGCACTAATCCCAGTTGCATAAAGCCTTCGAAGATGGAAGTGACTTCCAAATCCCAACAGAAAACCTGCCGCAGGGACTCGCCTGTCACTCAGGCCCTTGAATCTACTAAAGCTAAACCGACGATGTGATCGTATCGTATTCCGTTTTCCTCTTGAGGGTACGCTACGGAACCCTAAAAAGTAAACTAGGTTGAAATAATAAAAAAATCTCCAGTAGGATATAAGAATACCTACCTACCACAGATAACGCTAAAACAAAATTAAAGTAATTTGTAACAACTATTTCTATAGGTACGTATGTACGGAATCGGTCGTCTGACCCGGATAGACTAAATCACGAATTGTCTGTACTTTTCTATATTTTTCTACTTAGCAGACATTCGATATATTATGTAGGTGCGTGGGCATCGAGAGAACATTAGTTAACGGCAAAATACAAATGTGATCTTTCATTTCTCTTCATCATCATATCTCTTATTTTCTGGTAGAAAGTTGAAAAAAATTCTGAGGAGGGTCAGAATTATCATGTACTAGCTTTTGCCCGCGGCTCGGCCCGCATAGATGTCGATTATCGCGACCAAACTCTAATCTACCCTTATAAAAATTTCAATCGGTTCAATGGTTTAAGCGTGAAAGCGTAACATACAAACCGACTAAAACGCACGCCGTCTGCGGGTGTTATGTTGCCGGAGCTGAGATGGACCCATCACCACGAAGCCCGCGCTCATGGGGAACGGAGCTACTTCTGCTACTTCTGTGGTTTCTGGTAGCGCGTCGGAGGACCGTCGGTGGGTCGGATGAGATGCTTTTGCGGGCTGAAAGAATTCGCGACCGACCGGTCCCTTTCTAGGGAGAATACTCTGGCTGGCCGAATGACCTACTTGGAGCCCGATACAGCTCATTCAATCAATCATTCAATAGGTAATTCAACCACTGTCATCATACCACAGACTTACCTTCACAGCAAAAATGCCATAATCTGGATTACGTATCAATTCGCCGAAGTTCATTTCAAATACAGTATAGACTTAGCTACGGTTAATACACCTACGTTTAAATCCAATATTGGACGATTCGACTACAGTTTAATTCACCTACGATTTTTTTTTATCGTGCGAAAAATCCCCACGGAGCTGGTGGAGACGGTTATGTCCAACTCGAACCGACCAAAACGCACGCCGTCTTGGGTCCTTGGTTGCCGGAGGTGAGATTGCCAAAAGCATATCTCTTGCACCCCGGCAGAACCAGGACCATCTCTTTCGAGATGGTCCCCTTCGGGTTGTGGGGTCTCATCTAGCCCCGGGTACGGGGAGGCGCACTTTGCGCCGCCGCCGCTTACCTTTTGAATGAACTATGTTTGATTGCACTATTGGACGATTCACCGAATGGTTGTTTATGATATTGTTTATTTCAACTAACGGATGACTCACCTACGATTCATGTATGGGTTATAAAAACAATTTAGTTCAAATCTATACATATAAAATTACTTGTCCCGAATGACTGATTGACTGACTGATTCATCAACGCAGAGCCTAAACCAGTGGACCTACAAACGTGAAATTTTGACAGTAGACGCATTTTATGATGTAAGCAGCCACTAAGAAAGGATTTTTGGAAATTCTGCTACTAAAGGGTTAAAATAAGGTATGGAAGTTTGTATGAAAGCCCGTCATTTTCAGAACTAGATGCAGTAAATTTCATAAACCTATGTGTCTTTTAAGAAATAAATGAACACGTGTATTGCGTTTTTCAAAATATAACTACTAAGACGGTAAAATAGGTGATAAACGTTTATATCGTCACTATCTATATGGAACTATATGGAATACGAAATTTTCCCGGCCGAAGCCGGGACGGGTCAGCTAGTGTAGCACAACTATGATACAAAAACGTGAACCAAATACAACTTTAACAGAATTTAAGAATAAAATTATTGTTCAAATTGTATAATTAGGCGGCAAAAAGTGGTGACGTACTACACACGGGTATTTGAACAATACAAATTAACGAAACAATGGCTTCTGGCTTCTGTCGTGACGTGTATCATTTACTGTTAAAATAAAGTGCTGATAACTTTAAAACAAAACTGTTTAAAATTATGTTTGTGCACATGTTTCGTGTGCCTGTCGACCTTGGCAGCTAGGTATTGTACCCCTTGGCCTTGAAGAAAATTCCCTAGGTAATCTGTGGTATGACCGGCATATATTTTGACCCCAAGTCGCAAGAGATCTATGATTATAGGATTTGCGCCGTCGTCACACCCCGTGGTATCCTCAAAAGACATTTGGTGGTCCTGTTCTACGCAGTAAGCCAGTGTTTGGGGAGCTGGGCACAAGTCCCCAACATCTATGTATCTATCAAACACTCTCATCTTCCTGTATGTGTTCGAATACCAGATATTATAATTAAAAAACGTGTACTATGCATAGAGCACATGTTGCGATGTCACTGGAGTCAAAATTCTTCTTTTTCCATGAACCTTTATACTAACTGGACTGCGCACTATGAACAGAATAACGAGCCGAAAGAGAGGTTCCAAAGTAGTAGTGCGTCTCTTTCTAATAGTTTTTATCATGTTTTTATTGGTCTTTATTACAAACAATGTTGCCGCATAAGAATTTTGAAATGCTACCAATGTCACTCTCATAACATTTAAAATAAAAGTATTACTTTGTACAACTTCATAATACTTTGTACAAATTCATAAAAGATGGTCAAACCATTGTAAAGGAGGATGGGCAAAATGTATGGACTTTGGTCTACCTACTCAATACCAACGCCACCTATGCTAAATAATAGAGTATATTTTGGCGAACCAATAACACATAATGAAGCAGTTCTAGGGGCTGGCATTTTTTTTTAAAAGAGAATACAAATAGATAAAAATAAAACACCAGTGATTAATCAATAATATTATATTTATAGTATTACATGATGCTTGTATCTAAAATTACATCATTTATGTGTGCGGCAGGCAGTATCAAAGCTTCCTGATGGCGTGCCCAGCATAAATACCACAAGATTGCTATTACATGGGCACATGTCCCAATTGTACGACGTCCAGTCAAACACGTACAATAATAGTAGCTAAAGGCACCTCTTCCTTGATTCTCTGGGTTTATTAACACATATGTGTAGTGTTTCTTGGCCCTGGAATGACGTGATTGTATTCGCCCTCGTAGTAAAAAACTACTTTCCCCCACATCGATGTTATATCTATTGATATCATCGAGTTCAGTGTCTCTGTACAATTCGATAATATACATTCCATCGTTTAAATGTTCGGCACAGTAAGAACTGGCTATTTTAATATGGTAAGTGCCCAGGGCGATTAGAATGAGGTGTTCCTCTTCTAATCGAGGAATATCTTCAAAACCAGGCATATTTGCTGCCATGCATATTTAAGTTTTTTGAATGACATATTCGGCCAGATAATTTTCTAAATTCATTCGTTCATTAATAATAATTGCAACTGTTGCGTCGGCATAAGCATTGTCACGGATTGGCAGGTGAAAAGCATTGATCAATGCTGCAGCAATCCGAAAATGCTCGAACATATGAGGGACGGACGTATTAAAATTATCTATCCGTAGAAACTTGTAGTCGCGTTTGAACCTTCCGTTCACTACTTCTACTACCCATCTTACAATCGTAATCAAACGAGACTTATTCGCCTGATCTGTGGATAGCTGTGTATTATTTCTATCCTTACTGGCTGGCATATGTGCTTCGTAACCGCATGCTTCAAAGTCAGGTATAGCATCTCTGAAGCCGCGATCTAAAATGAACACGTCATTCCTTGCAAAGAACCAATGAAATGCGCTATCCTGATCATTTAATAGATTGCTCATGATCGTGGAATCTGATGTAGTGGCTGCATAAGGGCCTGTTACATCAATAATATAGCCATTGCTGCATACAATGAGAAACGGTTTCAGCAAATTCCTATACTTATGAAGACTATAACTACGTCTTTGGAAAAGGAAGTTGCTGCTCTTCTGGATGTAAATGTACGTCCCGTCACAAATTGATATTAATTTGGAATTATTTTGGACTCCAAAAAGGGCACTTGGTATCAACAAATTCTTGTTAAGCGCTTCATTTCTACTTAAATGATTTACTCCCAAGTGACATGGCACGAAGTCTGCCAGTAAGCACTCTCTCGCCGTCACTAAATGGCGTTCGAATGTTCGACGCGATATTTTTAAAAGTGATGCTAGGCGTATGTTAGGTTCGCCTGTTCGAAGTTTCATTAGATATCCACCTAGAACCACATTTGGCGCGTTCGACCGCTGTCGTAGTGATGTAGTTTGTTCGAGTACCAAATTGAATTCGGCGACCGTAAGTCCTGTCCAGTGTCGAAACTCATTTTCGTCTACTCTTTGCAAATTAAAATCAAAAATAGTCGATGGATTCTCTAAAGCTGTTCTATAAATTGAAATGATGTCCAATATATGGTCTTGATTAAAATCATGAGAAACATTTCCGTTGAGCAACTGGTCCCAATCGTGCACCATTATGTGTTCATTACAAACACGAGCACTTGTTGGTATGTAGAAATTGTAATATGATAACATGTAAGCTTTTATGCTATTAGGTATTCGAAGCCGTGACTCGTTTAAACAACCATTAAATATGCAATGGCGGGCCGTATTAGATGCTCTAGCGAGATTTCGTTGGATATCTGGCATAGCTGGTAGAACTGGCATATCAACATCTTCGTTGGCAGCTCCTGTAGCTGGCTGTGCCCGTTCGGCAGTGTCAATTGTATCTGGTGGAACTGACACATCAATATCTTCGTTGGGAGCTCCTGTAGCGGGCTGTGCCCGTTCGGCAGTGTCAATTGTATCTGGTGGAACTGGCACATCAATATCTTCGTTGGGAGCTTCTGTAGCTAGCTGTGCCCGTTCGGCAGTGTTAATTCGTTGCCAACATCGATGGCACGTGAATACAACTTCACCTTCATCGAAGGATACCTACAGATAGGAAAGAAAGACAGAAAATGTTTATTAATGTTGTGTTATTTTTACTTTTGGCCTCCTGGTCATAGCATCATTTCTCAATATGACATTTTATTATTACAACCTTTAAACTTATATTATGCACGTGGGATTGAGCCTAGTTTAACATGTATTGTGTAATTTGGTCTTCTCCATTCTATATAATTACTAACGGTTGGGTATGACATAATCTTACTTAGGAACTCTTTTTATTTTCAGTCCAGTAAATCTATAAGTTTAGGTATTTAAACTATCATGGTCAGTAACTCGAACAAGCTGGATTCCTAACGATGCTTAAAGGAAACTCAAAACAATACCATTGTAAATATCGCGATATCTCTAATAATAATGACATAAGTCGCTTCGGACCTCGAAGCGACCAAATTCACAAGAGGTATTAGATCACAATCAAAAGGATTAATTATAAGGTACTTAGGTACCTAGTGCTATAGAATTAACAAACAGAACTTACCTCGCGTGAAGAATGTCTTCGTATATATACTTCAACAAAAGGTCTGGATTGTATTAGGGTATACGTTATTAAATGACGTTGCCGCTGACGCAAAACAGAGCGCTCACAAACAACACATAGAAGTCTATTTCCTTCCATTATAAAAAAAATATGGGAGTCCAATTAACAAGCACAGGTCAAAATAATAGCAATATTCAACAGTCCGATAAACAAGCAAAGGTCGTAGATAATTCGTAACAAGAACAAGGAATCGCACAGTACAATACACAACGACAAGCGAAGGTAAACTGCGAGGTGCTGTGATAAGGACAGTGCGAGCGGGCGAGGCGGGGTGCGGGAGTTGCGGGGGCAGGCTGCAAACATGTACCTGCGCTTGCGTCGCGTCGTCGGGAATTCAAAAAAACCTCACGCCCGATCGTCTCCCCCACAAGCTGCGAGGTGCTGTGATAAGGACAGTGCGAGCGGGCGAGGCGGGGTGCGGGAGTTGCGGGGGCAGGCTGCAAACATGTACCTGCGCTTGCGTCGCGTCGTCGGGAATTCAAAACAACCTCACGCCCGATCGTCTCCCCCACAAAAGTATAGAACATTCGATGTAAATTCTGTTCCAATTAAGAAAAAAAAATAAAGTCTGCTCTAATTAAGAGAGAAACCCCATGAGCTACACATTTGCGGCCATACCAAAAAATGAAGTACATAAAATATCCTTTAAATTGACATATAGCTTGTCGGTATTGAGTAGGTAGACCACTTTGCCCATCCTCCTTTATAGTTTAAGTATTTTTATGCAAAGTTTCATCACAAAAACATAACGCACAAATAAATGGAAAATTAAAAAAAATTACCATTTACAACCAAAAAGAATTTACATTTACTATGGCAAGTTGTTAGACAGGGACAGACTACTACTTTTTGGCTGTCTCGCTCGGCTCGATTTTTCTACTTTCACCGAGACTATGAAAAATGTACCTTATGTTATTACAGTTGGGTGTAAATTTGTAATTATTGTATTTTACAGTACGCAATCCAGTTAGTATACAGATTCATGTCTTTTTCATGTTAGCGTTAATCGCAGTCACATCTAAAGCTTTCAGCTTGGAGTCTGGTGTCCGATTTACCTGTCTAACTGCGAATTTGGCTGAGCTTCGATATCGGAGTCAAGATATAATTGGATATCTTAGTTAGTTGGGTTAAGAAGTCGACCTTACGATCGAGAGGTCCCGGGTCTCCTAACACAAGCAACGTAAAAAAAACCTTCGTTTCCAAGTGACAGTATTGACAATAGTACCGTTTACGCTAGACTATTGTTAATATAACAAAAAACTGTTCTAACGAGTGAGTAGTGTTATCACTTAATACGTTCACTGGTGTGAGTAATAAATTGTGTCCGCCACGCCTATACACAAAGAGTAAATAATAGTTTGAATAAATAGGTTTTGAGTTGTACAGGTGAATAGAAAAATAAAACAAAGCAGGCTATTAGATCAATGACTTCAATTTATTATACACGGGGACACCTATCTTGGACCTAACGAGGCCAGGCGCGCGATTATTTTGTTATAATCATGCTTGGTGAATTTGAGCTCATCCACCGCCGCACAAGAAACGTATACTGTACGTATAGAGCACAATTTGAGCACATTTTAGGTCCAAGATATATATCCCGAGGTGTACCTATTTACCATTATAACATTCATTCTGCCTTTTTCATTCTGCTAAAAAAGACAACTCCCACACTAGGGAACAAGCCCTGTATCGCGGGGGACTTTACAAACATACAACTAACGGACACAAACTACACCCAGACTCAGAACAACTATTTGTGGATCACACAATTTTTTTTCCTGTGTGGGGATCGAACCCATAACCTCGTGCACAACCGGCGCATACTACGCCCACTGAGCCACGGAGGGAGTCTAGGAGGCTAACTAAGACGTTAGTATTTATTACTATTACTTACACATTTATGTACATACTAGACTAGACAAATCCGACAATCCAACAGCAAGTTAGCGGTGTGGAAAGACTACCCATTTGCGATAATATCCCTAAACTTTTATAGGTAGGTAGGGATATCCCTAAACTAAGAAGTAGGTTTTGAAACCCACTTTTCAATCAAAAGCCAATGCAAATCATTTATAAAATGGTTTGTTTTTTATGGCAAGTAGTAAGTACTTAACTTGATATTATCCCGCGAAACTCGATTAAAGAAAAAAAAATGGCGAAATGAAAGTTACGAGAACTCGGAAGTTATTGAGGGTAGGTTGGTACTAAAGAAATAGTCAATTTAGATCCCATTAATGAACGACCAGTTCGGGTTCGGAATTCGTCCCAAAATTCCACTACTAACATGTTATCAACTATTATGTAATCTGTGCTGTTTGTTACCGAGCGAATTTTACGGAAATGACACGGGAATTTAACCAACGGAACACTTTTATAAGGGATTTACCTGGACCCCCAAATACCCCAATATATTAATCGACATATTCCTGCATACAAATGTTTGCACTGAGTTGGAATCGAACCCGCTACCTCTGACATTCGAACGCTTTACCACACCAGTTGAATCCATACTAATATTATAAATGCGAAAGTAACTCTGTCTGTCTGTCTGTCTGTCTGTATGTTACGCTTTCACGCCTAAACCACTGAACCGATTTTGATGAAATTTGGTATAAGGGTAGATTAGACCTTGAGAAAGGACATAGGCTATGTTTGGTCGCGATAACCGACATCCACGCGGGCGGAGCCGCGGGCAAAAGCTAGTAAATAAATACTATTAAAAAGGTGCAGTTTTACAAGTGGCAGACATACATATTATAACCCTTTATCCCGGAGGGTTAGGCAGAGGTAAATTAACACCCACATTTCACCAATCATTGTATTCGGCCCAACGTAATAGTGGGTTAGCCTATTGCCGTTTGCCGGACATTATTATCGACTCTAGCCATGCATCTGAAGCTGAGACTGGGCTGTACGACACCGCATGGGAAGAGATGGGTATGGTGACACGATATTAGTATCTCCATATTTTTTGGACCTGTGCCTACCCTTTTAGGAATCAACAGGCGTGAATATATGTATGTATGAATGGTATTCCCTGAACGTGAGTATCTGGTCGGTTGGCGGGAAAACCGTGTTGGGATTCACTTCATATTTGTCTTACTCATACAGCTTGCTTACTATTGTGATATGACGTCACAATTGCGCACGTGCGTCTTACAATCTATACAAGGGCAAAACGTAGTCATACACTCACTACTCGCGTATGTAGTGTAGCACTTGTCAAATTAATCTGTTAATTGTAAATTTGTAACTACTTACGCCTTTTTTCATGCGGATACAGTTAGCGTCATAAATATATTGACGACGAAGTCTCAAAATGATCTTAAAACTCTCAAATCAAACAGTTTTATTGATTTAGGTGGTATTACTGTCCGAAATGAAGGTGACCATATCAGAACAATTGGAGAGCTTAGTAAAAAAACGAAATTAAGATTATTTTGGGCACCTTTCATCAACATCTTTTTGATACTGACTCTTGCTGACTGCACAGTCAGTGTCCGAAATATTTTGACTAGACTCTGGCCAAAGAAAGATGGCGCAAAAAGTTGGCGCCAAATTTAAAAAACTTTTAACATTTTTAACAATTGCTACCTACTCATTGTAAATTCAATATTTTGCATGCCGATGTAAATTGTAGCTTCCTATAATAATAACAAGCCGTCCCTAGCACCATTTTTCTGACCTTGATGCCTTTCGATGGCATGACAAACATAATGCGTTCTGATTACCAGTGACGTCAGCACGATATTTCGGCAGTCCTAATACTACGGCAAACGGTAATTATCCGCCATATTGGTTATTCGTGTAATATCATGGATCGGTTGGAACCACAAAATTAGTTGTGGAGGTCAGATTGCAGTCGCTTCACGGTTAGACTAGAAAGCCGACCCAAAACTAGTTGGGAAAAGGCCAAGAGAATGATGATGAGGGTAGTGAATGACTGTGACTGGACAGCCTCTGTGGCGTGGCGGCAGTGAACTTGATTGCTACGCAGGGGGAGCTGGTTCGATTCCTACTCAGTGCAAATGTTTATATGCATGAATACCTATGTCTATTTCCGTGCCTCGGAGCAAGTCAAACCGTCGTCGGTTCCGGTTGTCACACGAACATCTATGTCAATCGTCACGGGTAGTTGGAGCCCTAAAAAGTCCAGCTACTAGTCTAACTCCAATACTTTAATATCACCAATGGGTTCTGGAGGTCAGATGGCAGTCGCCCGTTCCGTCCAGAGTCTTTCTTGAGGTTAATGCCTTGGATACGACCGGGACTTAACACAATGACGGCAATGACAACTGTTTGTGGGACTTACCTAATTGTAAAGATATTAAAAACATAGATAGGCTACCCGACTGATAACAAGGCATAGATAACATCAATACTTACTAAGATAGATAAAATATATCATTACAAGTAGACGAACAAAACATAGCCATATTATCATTGAGTAGGTATTTCATAATTAGGCTTGTTTATATATTTTTAAAGGAGTCGATTCGCACGAAACGTGCGAGTTCAATTCGTGCGAATCGTCCAATAAGCCTATTTTTCATGCAAATTGTATTGATTTTAAAAATCTCACATTTTTTATGCTGGCTACACACATTGGGTCAATGTACGTCACGGTATAGATACTAAAACCACAGTTTAAGGCGTCAATTACACGCTTATGTATACATGCTTCATTCATGCCATTTGACATGAATTACATTTGAATGATGGTTAGAACAAAATACTGCATTCAACCATCAGTCACCGCATTACACGGTAACGGCCGTTCCCAATAACAGACTTACAGTTGAAGATAGATCGCAGCAGTCAAATTTGACGTATCGGCTGTTTAAATTGAAAACATGGTAACTGTTTTTTTGCGGGAAAGCGCATCGCGGTATAATTTTATTTTCCGAAATTGCTGTGAAATAGGAGTTACTATGTTTTGAATTTAAACAGCCGAGCACTTTAAACTGCACTGTGTTAAAACTGACATTAAATCTTACCATGTAATGAACGCCTTACGAATCTTACGATACATAATAAGATTAAGTTTACTCGTTACACTGTGCTAAAAGTAAATTCATACTTCCATCTTAATATTATAAATGCGAAAGTAACTCTGTCTGTCTGTATGTTACGCTTTCACGCCTAAACCACTGAACCGATTTTGGTATAACCTATCCCGGTTAGACCTTGAGAAGGGACATAGGCTATGGTTGGTCGCGATAACCGACATCCACGCGGGTGGAGCCGCGGGAGCTTCCATAAAAATGAATGTTGCTAGCCCAGCACGGCTCCACCGATTTGGCACGTTTATTTTCGTACCTACGTTCCGAGTTCAACGTATGATTTTTATACAAAAAAAAACGGATAGGAAACAGAATTCCACGCGAGAAAATAGTTTAATATATAAATTACTAGCTGCGCGTCCTGGCTTCACCCTCTATGCTATCTACTGCACATCTAAATCTTGCCCACAAAACTTGAGTAATGAAAAGAATTAACTATCCAATTTGGTGCAGTCGTTCGGAAATTATGTGCGATAAATTTTTATATTAGTTGAATTTCAAGTACCGACCTACCTACATAACATAATAATCTTGCGGAAACCAGTTTTATCAGATGTTATCGCACTTTATTACTTATTGTTGTTGGTTTTACTCTTTTCCCGACGTTAATATGACTAGACACCTTAAAAGACGACCACCATCCAAAGAAAACGCATACTTACTTAGGTAGAACGCGAGAACTTGGTTTAGTTGAAATTGAAAGCCATTTGAATGAAATTTTTATAGCATTTATTATGCTAACTTTTTAATTTTTTTTTGAATGATTTTTTATAGCATTTATTATGTTAACTTTTAAGTTCGAAAAAGATCGGAAAAAATTCTTTCTAACTTTTTAAGTTCGAAATAGCTCCACCGTCGCCCTTAAAAGACGGATATAAAGAGAAGGGAAATTTGAAGTGATTCAGGTGTGGCTCAATAGCTTAGTTGGAAGAGCATTCCCCCTGTAAGGGTAAGGTCGTGGGTTCAAGTCCCACTTGAGCGCTTCTTTTTCCCGATGTATTTTGAACTTAAATGCAATGCAATTGTTTTCACAGGGGTTTAACATGAGCTGCTGTCTCCTCTTGACCATGATTGCTGAGTGCAGAGTATCTGAAACATAAAGGAAAACATATTATTGTAGGTACCTAAATACCTTTTTTTTTCTGGGCCTCGATTCTGCTAAAGCTAAACCATTTTTTTTTATGGTGCGATACATCCCCACGGATACCACCCCGGCAGACCCACGACCATCTCTTTCGAGATGGCCCCCTTCGGGTTGTGGGGACCGCAGGGTCCCCATCTAGCCCCGGTTACGGGGAGGCGCACTTTGCGCCGCCGCCGCGGCCTGCTTCTGCTAGGGTGACAGGCAGCTCCAAAGCTAAACCATCGTGGTGCCATCGCCACTACAAAAAACGGCATTAAATATTAGACTTTATGGCGATGCGGTTAAAGTTCAAAATTATATGACTTTTTGCAGAGTAATTGAAAAAGTGCAATGAAACTGTTTTCATTTCATTTTGGACTTTATGCGTATAAAATAAAGTCTAAAATGTAATATCTTTTTTGCGGTGACTGCGGTACCTCAATGGTTTAGCTTTAGTAGAATCGAGGGCCTGTTCTGTGGTAAATACTTACTTATTTTACAATTTTAATGTAACTACCCTTATGTAGCCGCATTTTAAAATTGTCACTGGTAATAGGTACTCTCTTCTTCTTCTCGTTTTTATTAAATTGGTTTTCCGCTGCAAAGAAAACATGGATAAATAGAGTTATATTAACCAGCCGTTTTTTTGTTATTTTAACTAACCAGCTTCGCAATCTTAAATCTAAGCCAGAGCCCCAAACCAGTTCCATGTCGTATTTGCTCTCTGAGCCACTGTACCCCTTTACCTGTACCAAAGCAAAGAAAATCTGTTTAGGGTAACGAACCACTCTGTGCCTGTGGCAACTTCTGGGCCAATAAAATTTTATACACTGGCAATACCGAAGTGTTAAAAAAAAAAGTCATAATGTCATGCATGAACGAAAAATGTGCAAAGAACTTTCTATTTGCCCTTCTTTGAATCGTTTGGCGCCGTCGCGTCTATGTCCTGACCTAATTGTATTGAATATGTTTCCGAACGATACAATGCGCTGTTGTCATCATGGTTCACCGATACAGCTATAATAATATACACGGGTGCCTAATTACTAAGTGTACCTATCTCCCATTGGAAGGGTAAATTGTGGATGCTGCAAGTTTATTATTAACATTTAAGTAAATTATTCAGTAATTGTGTGCTCAGTTACAGTTATCTAATGAATCGCTAAATGTGTTGGTAAGCGCATAACTCAACAACGCCTGGACCAATTTGACCAGTGCTTTTTTTTAATGTACGTTGAAGTTCAAGTATGGTTTTTACGGCGAGAAAAATTCGAATGATTGCCGGGAACCGACATCCACGCGGGCGGAGCCGCGGGCAAAAGTTAGTTTAAAATATAACCTTTACCTACAGTGAAAATAATTACCCAAAACTAGAAACTAAAAACCCGAGTGGTGCTGGGGTACTTTCTGAAAAAATGTCATACCTATTTTACCTACTTAAATACTTTAATAAATTTGTTTTTTTTTATAGTTTTTTATACCATGTAGGTACATAATTTATATGCAATGGATGCTCCCGATCCTCTGCCTTCCGTATCCCGTCTGTCTCAGCCAACTTTTGTCGTCAGTCCTTTTCTGGCTAGGGGGCTTCACTACATTCGAGTAGAAATACACAATTGGCAACATTGAGAAATCAAGGATCTGATATAAAATTCAACAACAAATATAAAAAACACAGATAAATGCACAAAGCGTGAAATAAATGAGGAAGTTGATAAAGTTACAAGTGTTGCTATCCGAATTAATCGACTTTGTTACTTAGATGTTGCATTTTATTACGAGTTCAGATTATGCTGCGTCATCCACATCCGCCATGTTTATTCATAATACATCATGTAAAACATACCTCATTTGTCCACGGGTTCTTAATTCAAATATATTTAGTTTTCATAATGACACACATTTGAATTAAGAATCCGGGGTTACCAATTCTAGATGGAGAAGTTCCCCAACCAGTTGATTTATTATTTTCTTTTTGTTATTGTATACCAGTATTTTTGGTCTAAATTGGTTAAAATATTATACCTAGATTATTACCTACTGCCTGACCGCAAGTATTAAATTAATTCATTGTAGAAAGGTGATATTACCTATTATTCTAATTGGAGAATTTATTTTGATTCTGAATTCAACCTTTTGATCAATTAAAATCTCCGCTGTGCACCTTGTAGGCGAAGGCTCAGTATGATTGTAATAATGTAGGTGTTACTAATTCGGTAACTTATGTATACGATAAACAATTACGTAGGTACTCACAGTTTGATTGGAACGTCACGCTGCAACGGCCAATTTCCACGAACTTTGTCCCATTCATGAGAATAATCGGCGTTTGCTAGTTTTTATTCATAATACAAATTCAATATTTTGAAAATTGAGTACAAATACAAAACAAGGTCTTATTGAAACTTGTCAAAATTCTACACGAATATTCGGCGCAATAGCTTTCTCAAAAAAACTACAGGTACTTACGATAAATTGATTGACAATCCATTAGCAAAACAGAAAAACTGTTGACCATGAAAAATTAGTTTGTAAAGAAACCGGTGCAGCTGCAGACACTAAGTGAGTATTTGTTTCAATCTGTTACTATTGCGATTATTTATCAAACTCTGTCTAGAAATAGCTAAGTATTAGCTTCTACTTTCTTCTTTTTTATTTTCATATAGATAGGTATACTTACTTATGTGTATATAGTTGGAGGTAAATTAAAAAATATGTATAGTAAGCCAGCGAGGTGGCCATTTTTGCCCCGGGTGCGGTGAGGGGTGGGTTAATAGATTATATTTTAATTATTTGGATAATGTAATTTTGACATTTGAAATATTATGTAGGTAGGACAATACCTACTTATGTTCAATTATTTTAAGAACCTACCTTAACTCAATGATTTCTGCGTATACTTTTCTACTACTAGATTAGATCGTTTGTATGGTTTGTGCGGTATTTCTAGACTTTATTTATTTATTACGACAATATTAAAAAAACAATATCTCTCTCTATCAATATAACACGTGAGTTTTCTTATCTATCAACAGTAGGTATCAGCGGTCTTGAGTCAACAAGCAGATATTTCCATACACCGTTATATACAAATACCTATCAAGAAACAGTCGGTTTAAGTACCTACCTACCTACAACTTATGAATATAAATCAATTCGAAGCAGAGCTTTGATTTTATTATTTACATAATAGAATGGTAATGAAGGAACCGTCAATTTTGTTTGTAAACATAATGCGCGCCATTGAGCAATGTTACCAACTGCTAAAAATGCGTAAATAATATAATAAAAATAGTAAAATTCATTAATTTTCATAACTTAAGTTTACATTGTAAATTCGCGTCCACTGGCCAAGTGCTTGGCCTGTGAGTGCCTAATTTGATTTACACTAAGTATCAACAATTTACAACACTGTCCAATGGCTGATCTTGATCGATCATACACATACAAAACAAAATTAAATTCCAGTAGAGCGCTACAAGCATAGCAGATTTTTTTTTAAATTATAGATAGTTAATTCACATTGGCTTTCATTTGCCTACATCTGAATTTGTACCTTGATCACAACAAGTGCAAGAGAAGGTCCTCAGTAAATGCTTATATACCAATCGAATACATAAGGAAAAAGAATCTTCTCGGCCGGGACTCGAACCCGCAGTCTTTCCCTTACAGGGGGAATGCCTTGACCAATTCGGCTACCGAGACACGCCCGATGTGATTAAAATTTCCCATCTTATAGGTACATCTTTAAGGCGACGGTGGAGTCACCTACCGATTTTCTTACGAACTTTCGGAATCAATGAATGATGTTACAATCAATTCTTTTTCCCTATGTATTCGATTTGTATAGTTAGTATACTTAATGCTGTAAAAATTCATTCAACATATATACTAAGTATATGTTATTATACCAATCTCCAGTTTCATGTCAAAAGTGGTTTTTACTGTCATTTCTGAGTTTTCTGACAATGATCTCATCTCAGCAAGTTATGGCCGGTGAGAATAAGAGCACATCAACGCATAAAACATGATATTCTTTTATTTCGTGTCTCGGCCCGATGTTCGTTTCAAATTATTTACCCCTAAATTTGGAAGAAATCTCTAAGTTGGGAACCCTGTCATCGCGGCCGATTTAAGCAATGGTATAATGATATTTAGCCGATCCTATTAAAAAATAAATTACGTTCTTTCTAGCAAATTGAATCAACGTCTCGAGAATACGCGCCTAAATATAAATGTTGCCATTTAAATGAATTCATGAGAGATAGATTATTCTGTTTCTGAATTTATAATGATGTTTAAATTAGTTAGAAACAGTTAAATAAGTATATTCAGCTTCATATACCTACCTAATATTATTATTGTCAACAGTTTTGTAAAAATATTGAGTTTTAAACAGCACTTCCTTTGAATATTATGCATACTGAGGCAGTGTTGTCTCGATATTGGTATTTAAAAAGAACACCTGACAGATGTTAGGTAGTTTAAAGTTATATATTTACCTACTAAATGTGTCTGTAGGTAAAGTAGGCACATGTCTGCATGGATCTATAATTAACCTTAGAAGTTGGTCTAGTATGTTCTTGGAATTTAATGGCGCGCTGCTAAAAGGAGAAAGCTAAAGTAAGGTACTTAAATACTTATCTTCTAAGTTTCACGTCCACTTAGGTATTACGTCGAGTCTTGGAAAAAATACCACGGACCACGTCCCATCACATAGGCCGTGTGGTTGTCTGCCTCTGTCACCTAAGTAATATAAAAAACTAGCTTTTGCCCGCGGCTCCGCCCGCGTGGATTTCGGTTATCGCAACTAAACATAGGTAGCCTGTCCTTTCTCATGATTTAATTTACCCCTATATCAAATTTCATCAAAATCGGTTCAGTGGTTTAAGCGTGAAAGCGTAACATACAGACAGACAGACAGAGTTACTTTCGCATTTATAATATTAGTATGCAGTATGGATATGGTAGTAGGATATTGGGCAGAGTACAAGTACATTAAAATGTTTTTGTTTAAAATTAAAGTTCAGTAATTAAAATAAAAATTTAAGTCAGTAATAAAGATTATGATGTTTTCGTTGAAAACCTTGAAATGTCAAGTACAATACAAATGGCTCAGATGTAAAATAGCTCGATTCACATATCTTGGACCTACAATGTGCTGTATACGCGCAGTACCTACGCATTTCTTCGATGTATTTTGAACTGCTGTGGACGAGCTCAAATTCACCAAATAGGTACCTACTTATAAATTATTACAAAACAATTTGCGTGCGACAGGCGACAGGGCCTTTTATATTTCGTGATTTTGCTCCAAGATATATGAATCGAGCCACAACAACAAAAATATTCACTTTTTGAAACATAGGTAAGTTATAGGCACACAAAATAACCAAAAACTTGTTGGGAACTTGTTATTTTTTTATCAAGACCGCTTTCTGAACGTAAAATCGAGGTATTCCACGAAGCGCACCCAAACGAAGCTCACCCAGACGAAGCGCACCTAAAGTATGCCACGAAGCGTACCAAAAGGTGTAATTTAAAATAATTAATTTCCTATTCCACGTAGCGCACCTATAGTATTCCACGAAGCGCACCCATAAGTTTAATTTAAAATAATTAATCATGTGACAGACAGTCAGACAGCTAAATACCGCGAAAATTGTCAATGGCAGTTATCTCTACTATGGCAATGTAAATACTTAGTAGAACAACATTCAGATGTTATTTAATCGCAATTATGCTAATAGTCTTGTAACCTTGCCACCGAAATTCGTTGTAAACCTGCTTAGTTATTCACATGTTGTAATCGACATCTTGTTAGTTCTTCAGAATTAGGACATCTTTTTTTGAATTTTAGACAGAGGTACGCATATACACGTCTTGGGTCATTTGACATTGTAAAAAGAGTAGATCACGGCCATTACATTTTGCATTAATTGCATTACCTCTTCGGTAAAGCCAGTAGGCTATTTTAAACAGTCAAAAACAAGGTAAACAGCATAACTACAAAAGGTATGAAATTCTTTTGACAGTTGCAATTATAAAGAAAAATATGCTGCGTAATCAGTAGGTACAAGAGAAAGTACCTAATTGAAGATTTTAACTAGCAACCCTCCGCTTTCCTTCATAGGACGACACGTGCAGGGCTATGATTCCATCCATTTAGGTGCAGAGTATACCTGCTAGAACCAAGCGTTTCAGTGACTCATTCCTATGCCGCACCACTAAGACCTGGAACTCCCTGCCAGCTCACGTGTTTCCTTCTTCCTACAGTCCCGGATCCTTTAAGCGGGGCGTGAAAAGGCATCTAATGAGGCCGTCAAGCTGAGTGCCACCACTGTTAACATGGTAAATGTTTACGACTTTGCCTTTAGCTTAACATCAGGCGAGGTGAAGTCAAATTGACGGGCCCTGTGTAAAAAAAAAACAAAAAAGCACTGTAGGACCTCAGAGATCGTAAAGTAACTCCTTATCGATCGTGAAGTTGTCAAATAAAGAGCTATGCCAAACTTTTATGAGAGCTATTATCGACTCCAGGGAGGATAGCCTAAGCGTCCTAGGTACACCAGAGCTCTGAGCCTCGGTTCTACTAAAGCCAAACCACAGTGGTGCCACCACCACTTTAGAAAACGACAATAAATAATAGACTCTAAAGCGATGGTTAAATTTCAAAATTAAATGACTTTTTGCAGAGTAATTGAAGAAGTGTAATAAAACTGTTTTCATTTCATTTTGGACTTTAAACTTATAGAAATAAAGTTTAAAATTTAATGTCATTTTTTGCAGTAACTGCGGCTCCACAGTGGTTTAGCTTTGGTAGAATCGAGGGCCTGCCGCATGCCGGATAGGTGCGATTAATTCAGTCCCGCCTGAGCTGTCAAATAAATAAATATATAAGATAAGATAACTTTATTGACAAATAAAAGAAGACAATTTAGCATAATATCCATCAAGTAACACTGTGAACACTTCAGCTTAACATATGTCTAGCCGCAACAGCCATCAAGACTAGCCCCTCCCGTTCCCGTGCTAGTAAAATAACTGTGTTACAGGTAGGTTAAGGATAATCTAATATAATATAAATGGTAGGTAGGTAGATAGGTACCCGATCTAAGGAGGTCTCTATAGGTTCTGTACAGACGTACACATCGAAAAATTATCTCTTGTAGTAGTTAGAATGATTTATTGTAGCATTTATCATGCAAATTTTTAAATTTGAGCGATTCGTTTTTTAATTCCATTTGAGCGCTTCTTTTTCCCGATGTATTTCGAATCTTGTACCTAATAGTTGTAAAGAATGACTCAGACGTCTCGAATCTTTGAATACGACTTTACGACCATCGTAAATTGTAATGCGCATCACGTATGTCGCTCAACTGGAGCAAAGGCACAAGGAAAATGAGACAATGATAGATAGTAGAGCCAGACACTTGGATTTACAGTTTAGTGTTTACCTATGAATAATAATACCTATGTATAATGTATATGTTTTGCAATTAGTAATAAAAGTAAATGATTAGGATGGAACGAAAAAGAAGAATTAGATTACCCAACAAGTGAAAAAAGAATTCATCTACTTTTTATCATTGACTACGGATATTATGACAGAAAATAGGCGCCATTTTCTTTTCTTCATTTAAAATTTTAAACTGAGCCATATTCCATACAGCCTGTAAAGGATCTATTCTTTATCCATAAAATTAAACCAAGATTGTAATGATTCAAACGGATTTATTTTTTAACCAGTGCTCGGTTCGACTTCAAATCAAAGAGTGAGTAAAGTAACAACTGTGACAAGTGTATCTCGCCTTATATGTCAAAACTGTCATAGACGAAAGTGTTGTCATATTTTTACTCTCGATTCGATACAATCATATAATCGATTTAATATTCGACTAATTTGATTATATTTAAATATAAATACATTTTACATATTCGTGGTTGGTTACATGCTAGCTAGAATTATTAACAAAATACCCACGTCTTGTCTAATTAACCTTACAACTCGGCCATCCTGTGTAAGTGAGTCCTCTCACTTGTTTATCTAATTTTAATACATAGTATGATTATAAAACAGAATATAGATAATAACTTGCTTATCAATACAACACACTTCTATAACTATTTAAATTTTTCGTTATCTAAAACCCACCTTACAGTTCAACTTATCTGCTATATTTAAAAAAAAAAATCTCATCACAATCAAAAATTTTAAGTGTTTTTATGTTCATGTTACATCTAATCTTATCTAATTCTAGCTTATTTTATATAGATCAAAATCTTTGTCAAGATTCAAAATCATAAATCAGGATCAGCATTCACATTCTTTGGATCTTGCACAATCTGTCACGATCTTTGGTCATCTGTGCGGCACCGTTATCTTGGCACCATTCAAGATCTGCACTGACCTCTATGACAATTTGTGCTCACATCATATAATCTTACTCACTATCTTGCAATTATAATATGTGCGACATCGATTTCTCAATGCCATTCATTATCTGCACTAATTGCTCATGTATATATACCTAATATATCCTTAATAATCACACGCAATTCCCACTCATTATCAGGGAAGTTGATTAACCCAAACATTTCATCATTATCGCCAAAATTGTTACTGTCCCTACCCTATATATATATATATATCAATAATATCACTCTCTGTCTCCCTCTATTTCTGTACCTTCACTCTGATCACTGTCAGTGCTCTCACTGGCGTAACCTTTAAAATTCAGCCAAGGATGGATTTTGTCTAGCGCAACGACGTTTTCGTACCTCTTGTTACCTTTTTTAGTTAATGGAGTGTCTTCGACCAGAAATCTATCATTAGGTAATACTTTGAGGATTCGGCAAGGCCCTTGGAATTTGGGGATGAGCTTACGTGATTTTCCCATATGATCTTTGTCTATAACTGTCCTTTCTACCCTGACTAAATCACCTACATTATATGTTGTCGGACACTTCCTATGCTTATCGAACTGCTTTTTAGCATAATTCTGTTGTTTTTCTATTCTATCCCTAGCATTCGATCTCAGTCTTAATAACGCATCACCATCGATTCGTTCAGTTGTTTCAGCAATTACGTCACTTAATAAGTTTTCCGACGCGTTTGTTAATCTACAACCGAACAGCAGCTCAGTGGGACTTTTCCCTGTTGTCTTATTAACAGTAGTATTGATACCTAACTGTACGTCGCCTATGTACTCGTCCCATAAGTTATCGTTTCCGTCATGGCATTTTGTACTTAAGGCCTCCGTTATGGTTCGATTAAACCTTTCGACCTGTCCATTCGCTTTTGGGGTGGCCACTGCATTCAAAATATGCTTTATTTTTAAGTGGTCCATGAATTTCTTAAATTTTGTACTTGTGAAACAAGAGCCACGATCCGTTACAAGGCGAGAAGGAAAACCGAAATAACTAAAATGTTCTTTAAATATCTGGATTGCCGTAGTCGTCTTAGTGTCTTTAACCGCACGTATATTGATAAATTTTGTAAATGCGTCTATAATAACAAGCAAATACATGTTGCCTCTCCTAGAGCGAATGAATGGGCCCAGATGATCAGCATGAAGGGTATGGAATGGCTTCTCCAACTTAGGTATTGGATGGAGCATTCCCTCCCTCGGACCACCAGGTGCCTTGTGGTGCGCACACTCCAAACAAGCGGAGACATATTTCTTAGTGAACTTACGCATTTTTGGAAACCAAAATATGCTTTTAATACGGCTCAATGTTTTTTCAAAGCCAAAATGTCCCACCTCATCGTGGTTCATACGCAGCACCTGCCACCTACATCCTCTCGGAACTACCCATCGTAATCCTTCATCTAAAATTTTATACACATAACTACCTTTTAACATGTAATTCTTACTTACGTCAGCCACGAACTTAGTTTTGTCATCTTCTAAGATGTCTTTTATGCGTTTTATTTCGCTATCGTCACCCTGAACAGTAGCAATCCAATCGCGAACATCCACGCGTAGAACGTCTAAAACATGCTCCGTATCGGCATCGATTGGATCACTCACAGGGGCACGACTGAGAGCATCTACGTGAGCCATACGCGAACCCGGTCTGTACTCAATTTCGCAGTCATACTCCTGAAACTGGATCCACCAGCGAGAGATTCGTGGCACGAGATCCCTCTTAGTCAAAGTAGTACGTAGTGCATTACAATCTGTAACTATTTTAAATTTTAGTCCTAGTAAATAGACTCGAAAACGATTTAATGATGCTATTACCGCTAAGGTTTCTAACTCGAAAGAGTGAAATTTTTGCTCGTCTACCGTAGTTTTACGGCTGTAATATGCCACTGCCCTGAGTAAGCCGTCAGTGCTTCGCTGTAGGAGAATCCCCGCGATACCTAGCTTCGACGCGTCTGTATGAATTTCGGTCTCTAATTGGGGGTCATATAAAGCTAATATAGGACGTTCTACTAATTTTGCCTTTAAAACTCTAAACGACTCCGCCTCCTCCGCCGTCCACTTCCATTCGAATTTGGACCTTAACAGGTCTGTTAATGGACGGGCAATAAGGGCGAAGTTCTTCACAAACCTCCGGAAAAAACTAGCTAAGCCTATGAATCTTCTGATATCATGAACGTTCCGCGGAGTTGGGAAGTTTTCTACAGCTAATGTCTTGCGCTTCCCTGGGCGTATCCCCTCACCACTTACATGAAATCCTAAGAACTCTAGTTCGGTACAGAAAAAGCTACATTTTTTTATCTTAAGTGTAAGACCTGCGTCTTTTACAAGTTGAAGTACCTCCTCTAACCGCTTCATCCCCTGCTCAAAGGACCTCGAAGGAATCAATACGTCATCCATATAAACGATCGTATAATCGACTTTAGAAAGTATTTTATTCATCGCTCGCTGAAACACTGAAGGCGCATTTGCTAGCCCAAAAGGCATGCGCTTAAACTGATATTGCCCATCGGGAGTGACAAATGCAGTCTTGTCTTGAGATTTTACCTCTACTGGAATTTGATAGTAGCCCGATGCAAGGTCTAAACTTACAAATAAAGAACTACCGGCTAGCCTGTCAAGTTGATCATCAATTAAAGGTAATGGATAATGTTCTTTTTTTGTTTTATTGTTTAGTGCACGATAATCGACGCATAACCTGCTTTCACCGGTTTTTTTCTTTACCAGTAAGACCGGACTAGCGTAAGGCGAGTTGGACTCACATACTATTCCTGCATCAATCATTTCTTTCACCATAGTTTGAACCTGTCTACGCTCCGGAAAAGAGAGCCTATATGGACGATAAACTACCGGTTGCGAATCGTTTAATTCAATTTCCATCTGAACCACATTAGTCAAACCAAGGTCTTTTAAATTATCTGAAAAACATGTTTCGAAGCTCTTGAGTAACTCTTTTAATTTGTTAGCTTCATATTCACTCAGCTGTTTGCCATAATTTAAGGCAGACATAGTTTCAGAGTTTTCAAAATCTAATAAATTAATACTAAAATTATTCCTGGTAGAAACGACCCGTGTAATGAGAGTATACTTATTTAAACGAATCGTGTTTTCACTAAAATTTAGCACTAGTAACCTAATCTCTCCGTCTTCTATTTCATATTCACCAGGCATCAAATAATATTCATTTTGTGGCATGCCGCGTAAGGATCCACTAACGTGGACTATACCAGAATATTTGTTTGTAGAGAAACAGGGTAATGCGTACATTTCCTTAGGTGGTATTACAATATCGGTTTGCAAACTTAATTCTAATTTAACTGATTGATCACGAGTAAATATTAATGAATGAGTGGTTTTCGTTATGACTATACCTGGTTTCTCTGTAAAACTATGCCCAATTAAAACTGAATATTTTATAACGCTATCGTCGACTACGTACGCGTTGAGCTCTTCCACAATACCCTGAATTTCAATGGTGACGTTTGCTACGCCCACTGGTATTACAATATTCTCACCTATACCCCTCATAGTCGGTAAGTTACTGTTAGTCCACGTGATTCCCCTCTTAATAGCCTCACTATAACGAATTAGCGTACATTGGCTACCCAAATCTACATAGCCTTGAATAATGTCACCGTTGAGTTTTAGATTCATTAAATATTTTGTATCATTAGCACAATTTGTTTCGATACGCATTACATCCTTTTCTTTAGATTTATCAACTTTATTAGCTGAGTCAGAGGGTAATCTGGGACAGTTAATTGACAAATGGCCTAATTTGGCACATACATTGCACTTTAATATCTTTTTAGTACATCTAGAACTGTAATGACCAGGTTCATTGCAGTTAAAGCATACAATTGATGCCATATTGTTTGACTTCGAAGTCTTAGCTTCACTGCCATTACTCATCTGTCTAGAACTATTATTATTTGGTGGTAAAGAAGAAGTATTACCCCGTTTATCAAAGTTCACCCTTGACCTATCTGATTCGCGAAACTGTTGCTTGATAGATTGAAAATAGGCTAGAACCTGCTCCGGTTCCTGACATTTTGCTGCTTTAGCACCTAACCTCAATGACCGGTCCTCAATCCCATATAGTAAGCAATCCACCGCACGTTTACCATGTATTTGGCATCGATTCAGTAGGTTAATTTTTTCATAGTAATAATGCTCTAACGAATCGTTGAATTTCACACGTTTTGATAACATTTCGGTAAGTAATTCGGCATAATCATCACTGCTTGGAAACGATTGCTCGAGTTTCTCCTTCCACTCAGCCCATGAATACGACATAGATGGAAGAGCCTGATACCACGTTTTAGCAATCCCTGCCAGTTTAGGCAGCGCGTAATGTATTATTTGGTCATCACCCCAACTATAGAGCCTAGCACATTCTTCAACTTTATTGATCCACATAACTATAGTCTGACTCTTCGCCATAGGGTCAAAGTCAGGGATCACGTTGCCAAGCATAGGGAACTTATTACCCTCAGACCGACTCCTAGTCAAAGCTTCCACTAAAGTTGCAAAAAACGCTTGCGTGTCACTATTAAAGACGTTGGCGCTACTCACGTGACCAGAAAGTGGGGGTGTACGTCGCTCGGTACTGGATTCCGGGCGTCTGCTGTGGTCTCGCCTACTGCGCCTCCCTTCTACGGCCCGGCTGGGCCGACGCTGTTCGTAGCTGCTGCTCCGACTGCGACGTCCATCACGGCTGCGACTCCGGTTCAGCTGGTGATGGTCCCTCGCGGTCTGCTCACGGGAAATGCGATCTCCACGACGACGAGACTCCGACGACGATCCGCGATTGCTCGATCGCTGCCTTCGTTGCTTCCGTTTATGCGTAGTGCTTGTTCTCGTTCCTCTGCTCCGATCGCGGCGACGTTTACGTTCATTGCTCTTGCGATTCGTTTTAGTTTATGTATTATGTACTATGTACTATGTGCTATGTGCTCGGAAATATGATCTAGAATGTGCCAATATAACACAGAAGATGTTCACCACCATGGACAGTGACAGCAAAAACGCTTGGCAGTGTCCTGAGTGCCGATGCAAGCAGCCTAAGACCGACAATACGAATACGCCTATTCGATCTTCTCTGAACTCGAATTCAGCATTCAACAATGAATCAGAAACGTTCAACGTCACAATACGAGGCAAGCAAGGTGCCAGATTTGAAAACACAGACAACAACGAAAGTTACATAACTGAAAATAGATTGCGCTCTGTTCTGAAGCAGGAACTTAGAACGACTATCAGGGCCAGTATCGAAGAGACCTTAAATCATCACCTTATAGCGATCAATGAAAAAATTTCGGGATTCCAGGAAGCTATGTCGTTCCTAAATAAAGTTTTCGAAGACCTCAAAGACAAAATTGAGGATAAATCAGCCACCATTACTCAGCTACAGAAAGAGAACATTGAGTTGAGGGGCACTGTAAGGGATCTATCTGACAGGCTGGGATACGTGGAACAAAACATGAGAGATAATAACGTCGAAATTATTGGCGTGCCAGAGTTCAGAAACGAAAACTTGGTTAACACCACGTTACAACTAGTCAAAGCTGTGGGCGGCGCGATTGAAGACGATGACATTCTCCATGCAACTCGAGTTGCGAAAATTAACAAACAAAGTGACAGACCACGCTCAATCGTAGTGAAGCTGCGCAGTCCACGTCAACGAGATATCCTACTAGCAGCCGTTTCTACGTTTAATAAGAAGAATGCTATAGACAAGTTAAGCTCACAACATCTGGGTCTCGGAGGACCCAAGGCTCCGGTATTTGTCACAGAACACCTAACACCGATCAACAAGTCTCTCCATGCCGCAGCTCGCACGAAAGCCAAGGAACTGTCGTACAGGTTCACCTGGGTACGTAATGGTAGGATATTTGTACGCAAAGACGAACAAAGCCAGGCAATTTTAATTCGCAATGTTGAAACTTTGAAGTGTCTTGTTTGAAATTGTTTCCCTGTCTCGGTGAATGTGTTGGAACTGTTATTCTGTAACAATGCTTGATATTTACTACCAGAACGTCGGTGGTACTCGAACTAAGGTCAACGATATCCATAAAAACATATCAATAAATAATTATCCTGCCATAGTCCTAACTGAATCTTGGCTTCAGGAGAGTGTAAATAATCGCGAACTATTTGACTCCAGATATATAGTCTATCGTAGAGACCGATGCATAGTAAGGGGAGGCAAGCAGGATGGTGGCGGAGTTTTGGTTGCTGTATTGCGTAGCATTCCTTCTGCACGCATTGTCTCGTGGGAAAGTGAGTGCGAAGATATATGGGTTACACTCCACATTAAAATAAACAATACTCTAAAAAAAATTGCCATTTGCGCTGTCTACCTGCCACCTCCAGTGACATCGGTATTACTCAATAAATTCCTTTTAAATACCACAAACATTATCAACCAAGTCGATGGCATAATAATACTGGGCGATTTCAACATGCGTTTTATCACATGGACTCAGCATCCTACGGAATGCTATTTAATCCCTTCAAACTACAACTGTACCCTGGGTTACTCTCTTATTGACTTTATGTCCCTAAATGGCTTAAAGCAGGTAAACAGCAAGAGCAATATAGAAAATAACTTTTTAGACCTTGTTCTCACAAACCTCTCAAACTGCACCATAGGTACTCTCTCCGATCCGATTAGCAAAATCAATACCAGGCATCCTCCTTTGCTTCTTCAGGTTCCTATTGAAATTGCCCACGAGTATCTCGAGTCAAACCCGAGAGGTGACTTCAACTACTATAAGGCAGATTATACAAACATTTTAGGGAGACTGAATGCGATCAAATGGAATGAGGTGTTTTCAGCATCTGTGACAGTGAATGACATGACAGCAGCATTTTATGAATTACTGAGGGAGTCAATAATGCTACATGTACCACTGCGCAAAGTGCGATTGACAGAGTTCCCACCTTGGTTTAATGTTGGACTGATTCGTCTTATCTCAGAAAAAAATAAAATTCGACGTAGGTACAACAAATATAAAAACCCACGCGACAAAATTGAATATGACATTTTAAGGCAACGTTCTCACAAACTAAATAAAATTTGCTACAGTAACTATATCTCAAAAGTTGAAGCAAATATAGCAAACAATCCAAAATCTCTCTGGAGATTTATCAAAGATAAGCGTAAGGGTGAACAAGCATTACCGGCGACGATGCATTCAGGCGACATGTCTGAAAGTACTGGCGCTGGTGTTGCAAACCTCTTTGCAACGCATTTTGCATCCGTCTACATCACCACCCCTTTAGATCAACTAAGGTGCACGGTTCCACATTCAAGACTGACCAACACGTTATCCCATATCAGTTTTACCGAGAGAGAAGTCTTGAAAACTATTAAACAGCTGAACACTACAAAGGGTGCAGGTCCGGATATGATACCTCCTGTTTTTGTCAGACGCTGTGGTCCAGCTCTCGCGCTACCACTTTCAATGATCATAAATCGTTCCCTTGAGGATGGTGTTTTTCCTGACGAATGGAAAAAAGCTCGCATTGTACCCATACACAAGAAAGGCGATCATAGCAATGTAAAAAATTACCGCCCCATTTCGGTTCTCTCTTGTTTCTCGAAGCTTTGTGAGTCCCTTTTATGTCCCGTTATCACTAAACACATAAGTGCCGCTATTACCACGGCTCAACACGGTTTCAGGTCTGGCCGTTCCGTGCACACAAACTTGGTGTCCTTTGTGTCGGATCTGTCTTCGGGTGTTGATGGGGGGGGACAGGTCGACGCCATTTATACCGACTTTTCCAGTGCCTTCGATAAGGTAAGCCACCCCTTGTTATTGATCAAACTCAAGGCCCATGGTATTTGTGGTAACCTTTTAGAATGGTTTCGTTCTTACCTTCTCAACAGACCGCAGTCTGTCTCGGTTAAGGGATATGACTCTAGGGAGTACCTTGCTGGCTCCGGTGTTCCACAGGGATCTCATCTTGGACCAGTGTTGTTTTCTCTGTTCATCAACGACATTTCAGACCAAATCGAACACTCACAATTTTCCTTGTTTGCTGACGACCTCAAAATATACCATAAAGTCAACTCCCAGTTAGACACTAAACTGATCCAGCACGATCTCAACAGGATTCATGACTGGTGTCGAAGTAACGGTATGATCCTTAATGCAGACAAGTGTTACCATATAAAATACACCAAAAGAACATACCCTATTCTCTCAACCTACAGCATCGACGGAAAAGTGTTAAGGGAGGTCGGTGAAATTAGAGATCTGGGGGTCTTAATGGATAGCAAGTTGAGTTTCTCCTCCCATGTGAATGCAGTTGCTATAAAGGGAGCTCAAATGCTAGGGTTTATTAGGAGAAATACAAAAGAATTCCGAAATACCAAGACAAAAATCTTGCTATACAACGCCCTAGTAAGAAGTCATCTGGAGTATGCATGTGTGGTCTGGAGTCCCATATATGCAGTTCACTCACAAAGAATCGAAGGTATCCAGCGTGCGTTCACTAGGCAGCTGGCATATTCCTTGCCCGGCATCTCACATAGGGCCCCTTATGACCAACGACTTAACTTCTTTCAAATGAAGTCACTCCATCTGCGTCGCAAAGTCCATGACCTAGTGTTCCTGCATAAACTCCTTAACGCCAATATAGATTGTAGCCAGCTGCTCTCCAGTATCAGACTCAGAGTGCCCAGTCGAACACCGAGGTACCCAAGTACAAGAACATTTCACATTCCGCTCTGCAGAACCAATGTTGGCAAAAACTCCCCAATGGTTCGAATATGTTCCGAGTACAACTTACTATGTGGAAGCTCAGAGAGTCTCGACATCTTCGCTGATTCCATTTATAAGCTCAAGGGTAATCTCTTAAACCCTACCAGGGTCGCTAATTTAATTTAATTTAACTTTCTAATTTAATTTAATTTTATTTGTCTAATTTAATTTTATTTTATTTGTCTAATTTAATTTAATTTTACGGTCTAATTTATTTTATTTTAATTTAATTTTTATTTTATTCATTTAATTTAAATTCATTGTTATTCTAAATAATTAAATTGTACTAATTTTTATTGTTATTCAATGCTTCTTAATTTTACTTCTTGTTATATCAATTTGATTTGGTTTTTATTACTAACTTTAATAATCAACTTAACTAAAATTGTTGTTTTGTTTGTGCCAATTAATTTATATTTATAATTATCATCTAATGTTATTTTTGTTATTATGAAGTTGTGTATGTCTGTAATAGGGATGCATATTAGAAGTGGTACCCTAAATATTACTGCAAATAGTGTACAATATGTATCCTGTAGATGTACCTTAAATAAATAAATAAATAAATAAATAAATAAATAGTTTTATCCATTTTTCCGTTAAAAAGAGTTACTGACTTGCGTACACAACACAAAACAGGTGGACACTTTATTTGAGGGTGTTTCTTCAAAATTGTAGGCGTAATAGACTTATACCACTTCTGAGATAAAGGATCTATTCTTTATCCATAAAATTAAACCAAGATTGTAATGATTCAAACGGATTTATTTTTTAACCAGTGCTCGGTTCGACTTCAAATCAAAGAGTGAGTAAAGTAACAACTGTGACAAGTGTATCTCGCCTTATATGTCAAAACTGTCATAGACGAAAGTGTTGTCATATTTTTACTCTCGATTCGATACAATCATATAATCGATTTAATATTCGACTAATTTGATTATATTTAAATATAAATACATTTTACATATTCGTGGTTGGTTACATGCTAGCTAGAATTATTAACAAAATACCCACGTCTTGTCTAATTAACCTTACACCTGTTCCGTATTTTTTTTGTGGTTTTAATTTAATACGTTTTTATACAGAGAGTGTGCAACCTCTCTGCATGTTTTTTTTTTCTAACTAAAAATTCAATTTTTTTTTCACAATGTGAAAAAAAGAGCGCTTTATTCACTGTTTTTGATGAATCACGGGCCCTTTTTCGAGGGTCAATGGTAAAAAGGTAGGAACGTTTAGGGCCAGCGCTGGGCGCGAACTGACGGTAGATGGGATTTTTTAGTGACAAATAGAAATGACACACCAAGTACCTAAAGTACAACGTCTTATGTAAGGTACCTACTTAAGTCATATTATTACGTAAGTGGGCTGACAGGCAGATGGCCTCACAGAGGCCAAGCGCAAGTCAGAAGCACTCGAAACCAGCGGACTTGCATGAAAATGAAGATATTCCTAATATGACAGTAAAGAAAGGAACAGTACAGTAAACAGTAAAGTAAGCTTCGTAAACTGGACAGAAGCAAGTGACTTTTCTTTATCTAGGCCTCGATTCTGCTAAACCAACACCACAGTGGTACCACCACCGCTGCAAAAAACGGCATTAATCAATCTTCAGGCATATACATAAATTAGAAAAACACAAAAACAACTTTTTGTACAGCAAGACTCGCACCCGCCGCGCCGACCACCGGTATCCGTAGGCCGCAGTCTAAACCATTCAGTCACGGCTGCGATTTAGACTTTAAAACGATGCCGTTAAGGTTCAAAATTAAATGACTTTTTGCAGAGTAATTGAAAATGTGTAATGAAACTGTTTTCATTTCATTTTGGACTTTAGGCGTATAGAAATAAAGTCTAAAATTTAATGTAATGTTTTGCAGTGACCGGCGGCACCACAATGGTTTAGCTTTAGTAGAATCGAGGGCTTGGTGTCTCTGCCAACCTCAAATGAAGAAAAGCGTGAGTTATTGACCTTACTAAGATACAATTTTTGTAGATTTACTAAGTAGTTCTCCATTATGTTACTTTCGTCAGGTCATATAGGTCGGTACTTCATTTAGACTGAAACTGCCAATAAAAATACAAGATGGCCGACGTCTCTTTATTTTCGTTCAGAAACAGCCCGTGAATTTTAACCTTTTCGTGAACCCAATTCAGTTCAAGTGACACTTACATGGATATAGTACTCGACACAGACCTTGAGCGCCTTGAGCAAATATTTCACTGTTATTTTATAATTGGGTATTATCCTATCTTAGTTAAAATAAATTATCTAACCGAACTTTTTTAAATTAAGAATGGTAAAAAAGCGGTTAAAAATTGCGTCGGATCTTATTTTATAGTTTTTATTTATTTTTAATCATCTACCCAACCTATTTTAGTAACGGATATGACTATTAAATTTCATGACGTCACTATATCTTTTTTCATACAAGTTACCTTATAACTTATCGTTTTGACGTTTAGTTAAAAGTAAAGTAATTTGACTAGTCAGTAGAATACTCTTCATCTACGAAGCCGTAACAAGCAAAACCTATGCTAATGTTTATTCAGAATCGCTTTTAGTGTTATAAAATGGTGATAGCTATCGAATGAAAATTCCTAATCGGCTCTCGATAGCGTTAAGTAAGTATTCAATGTTAACTGAGGCTTTGATCATCCGACAACTTTGTTAAAATTGCAACGTTTGATTGTTATCATGAGTGAACGCAATCGTAGACTTTTTTATATAGGTACCACTTAGATAGCAGACAAGCACACGGCCAAACTGATGGTAAGTGGTTACCGTGGCCTATGGAATGATGGAATCATAGTTTGTTACACTCTCCAGACTCCCGAAATCGATTTGTACCTATCGGTTTTATAGTGAGGTTATTTCAGTAAAAATTCAGGGCCCATAACATAGACGCAGATATATAAACGTACAGGTACGTATTAATAAGTAATCTAAGTACTTATTTTAAATATAATTCGTTCAATTTACTAAATACCTGCATACTTATATTTAACTACATTGTGGAATATGTGGATACTCCTACTACGCATAAAATATTTTGGCTCCATCCGAGTCCTGCCTACGTCTATATTAAAAAAAATTAAACATAGAAAAAAAAGTTGAGGCCCGATTATCATTACCTACTGGGATGGCCGCAGTCATTATCTGTAATTTGATTTCTGATCACACATCACAATAGACAGAATGGCCCAAATCATGACAAAATCTCGATTGCAAGCTAAAATTATATTTTTTTACTGTGTTTTATAATGATTTTATGGTATGCTAGGTATTATTTGGATCGTGAAGGGTCAATTTGAATCAGTCGGAATAATGCTCGAGCACTTTTTATGTAATTAAATATCAATTTTATGATGAAAATATTCAGCAGCATAAACCTTTATCCAGTAAGACGAGAAGTTTTAAAAGTAGTGCGTTTTCGCTTCAAGTCTTCAAGATCGACATTTAATTAATACTTCAAAAGAGCTCGAGCATTTTCTCGCTTGATCTGAATTGACCCTAAACATGTCCTATAAACCATAGACAAAATTAAATTCCGTAGGTAAGTATTGCCAACATTATTGCTTTTCCCGCCTGATTTATACAGATAACATAAACCTATTTCCATTGCGAGTGTGTTCAATTATGTTTTATGAATGACTTCCATGGTATAAATCGACTGTTACAAAACAATGTGATGCTCATTTCCTGTGTATGGTTTAAAACTATTAAAATAATTTTAAATGGACACATTGTTAGCAAAACAACAAATTCAAAGTCCAAGATCATTAAAACGGCTTTAAAAAAATATGGCATGGATCAGCGCACCGGTTGGAAACGCGTCCCGAATTGAAAAAACTTTGGCAAGAAAATCAGCGGGTTTTTTTTTCACTTACTGACGCTATGAGGGTAAGTTTGTAGAGTGTAGGTAGTCCTCAACAAGATATTCGGGAATCAACCCATCCTCTAGTACCTCCAGTGGTACATTTGTTTGTCAATAAACAAATGTATCACTGTAGTTGTGCTCTGTGGTCTGTAGTGCCACCGCCAAGGCAAAAAACGGCATTAAATAATAGACTTTAAAGCGATGCAGCTAAAGTTCAAAATTAAATGACTTTTTGCAGAGTAATTGAAAAAGTGTAATGAAACTGTTTTCATTTCATTTTGGACTTTGTATAGATATAAAGTCTAAAATACAATGGTTTAGTAGGTGAATATTGTAAATTATATTTATTTATTACTATTATTTTTTTATAAAGGACACGTCAATTTGACTTGACCTCGCCTGATGGTAAGCTGAAGGCACATTCTCAGAGAGAGGGTCACCATCGCAAACATGTACCATGTTAACAGTGGTGGCACTCAGCTTGACGGCCTCATCAGATGCCTTTTCACGCCTCGCTTTACTCTGGCAATAAAGTGTTTCGACTTTGTGACTCAGTATAGATAAAGATGTAAGTATATCACTTTGCATAATTTATAATAAGTAGGTAAATAAATGATAAGTTATATGTTCGCTGAAATAAATTGATTGCAAGAATTGTTTATCATGTTTATGAAATCGGTACTAAAAATCATAGTTATAATGCTCTAATATTTTTTGCTAGTTAGGTGAAATAGTGATCTATGTGTGGCACTAAATAATTTATTATATAGGATTATAGGTACTCCAAAAAAAAAACAAAATACACCGAAATCTTTCATTGCCGTGTTTGTCCACACGTCACCTACTGTGTCGTGATACCTCATTGATAAAAATCTATTGGTTATTTTTATTAATACCTATTTTTAGTTGATACGTGAATAGTTAAAGTATTGTCAGGAAATACATTTATTCAAATATTTAAACAATACAACGAATGGTTAAAAAAAATACATTTGTCCCAGAACTGCCTGTCATCGCCGTGTTCTAAACATATTTTAGAATATTGTCTTATCTAACGACTTGCGTCCTCCCTTATATGCGCTAAACGTTGCATATTGGTGCCGCCTAAGTGCTCGACGCGGAAGAACGTACACACGTACCTGCGTTTTGGCACCATAGATGTAAGTATACCATTTTTATGTTACTGGACATTTTTTCTTTCATCGCCGTGGATAGGTATAACTTTCTATTTTAATAAGTTATCCTCTTGATTAAACATTGAATAGAACGCCATTTCTCTTGTTTATTTTTGTGAAGTGATTAATACTTCGAATAATTATTAGATTTTTTGTTATTTTATATTTTTGTCTTGTTTTTCATTGCCGTGCTTTCATTGCCGTAGTTTCCGTGGTCAAAATTTGCTATGGCAATGAAAAAAAAAACACGGCAATGATAAAAAAATCATTGCCATGCATTGTAAAACGATTTAGTTTCATTGCTGTGGCCTGATGTTTCATTTCCGTGACTTATGTTTTCATCGCCATAGTATGATTAGGCATTACATTATAGGTAGCACCAAATACTGACATTAGAGGATTCGAAAACTTTCTGCAATACGATGAAAGATTTGATGAGTTTTTTACTGTACAATCAATTATAAATAGTTTGATTTTAATAATGGTTTGTTTATTTTGTCAAGACTATGAAGAAGACCCATAACCGATGTGGGGTGTGACTATTTTATCTTTAGATTTTATAAAAATGTTTTGGTTTCGCTTCACATTAAATATTGATGCGTAAATTAAAAACTTGTGGTGTACTATGTATGTTGTTTGCATTTACTTTTGCATAATTAACAAAAGTATACCATATTATTTGTTTTATTCATATTAGTGTATTGTTAATTTCTTTTTTGTGTGAAAGAATTTAAATAAATGATTGGTTGTCCAATTCTTTGATTCTATTATATTTGTTTAATTGTACCTACTCCTTTTGCAGATTCTTAACGTAGTATTTATTGTATGTAAGTAGGTATATAAAGTATTATGTTTTATATGGATTTTCATTTCTGTGATTGATTCTTTCATTCCCTTGGCATAATTCTTTCATTGCCATGGACGCTTGTTTCATTGCCGTACACACATGTTTCATCGCCGTGGCATGTAATTTTTAATCTTGTATATCTCGTTAGTCTTTTTAGTTATCTGCTAGATGTTAAGCGAGAATACATATAATATCAAAACCTTTAATTAACGCGATTTTTTTTTATTATAACACTTAAGGTAAAAAAGTCCACAGAAATGAAGATTTTAACGGACCTGTTGAAATTCACCCTCGCATTAGACATAAGTATCCCTAATTGGTATTTCCCCAATCATAAGTATTTTGCCAAATCCCTCGTTCTTCCAGCGATAGAATATAGAATGGTTTTAAAAGCGCAGTTTTCTGGGTGTCTTAATTGTGCTCCGTGGTGTCTTATGACTTATGAGGCCCGGGGTGCTACGGCGGACGAGCTGAAATCTTCCTATCATCATTACATTAATACCTACCTATAAAACGACGTAGAGTCAATCAAGAGGAAGGTTTATATGTATAATACACGCTTGATACAGTAGAGGGTGCAACTGGAACGGGATCTGACCCCACGCGGGCGGATAAAAATCTGGCGGTATGAAGTTTACTGGGACAGCTTGTAGATATTTTAAAGGTTTCGGACCGACCTCTCCCCTAGCTGGTTCCCCTGGGGGGGACGCAAGTATTAGAAAATCCTTGCGTCCCCCCCCAGGGGAACCAGCTAGGGGAGAGGTCAGTCCGAAATGATTTTAAAAGCAATCCGCGAGCGTCAGAGCCTCGTTTCTCTCGCGACTTATGGATAAAGCTATGTCCTGGATTAATACATAGGCTCAGTTTTATCCCAAAATAAAATAGCGTTTCGTAGTGAGCCGCGTGGTTCCCGGCAGAGTTGAATTTGGTCCACCCCATCTCTTCCCATGCGGTGTCGTACACGGCAGCTAAGGGATAGGGCTGTTTATTGGGCCCCACATCTCTTCCTATGCGGTGTCGTACAAGGCGACTAAGGGATAGAGCTGTTTAACATCAGACAGATATATACAGCTCAGACTCAGATGCATGGCTCGAGTCAACAATAGTGCCGGAATGCGGCAATAGGCTCACCCCCTATTATTACGTGGGACTGATTGGTGAAAAGAGGTTGTTAATTCAACTTTGCCTAACCCTCCGGGTATTAAGGCGTAATTCTAAGTAAGTATGTATATAAGTAAGTAGTTAGTAGGAATTAGGTATGCTTAATAAAATGCCTGCGACATTGGATAATTGGATTTTAAGGAAAACAAAACAGCTTACCTAATTAATTAAGGAATATTTTATCTAGCATTAATGACCACAAGCTTGTACCTATATTATTATGTTGCTAACATCAGTAATCTATGTATGAAGTCATTCTCTCTATCCGAGTCTTTTCACAACTCACTTGGTGTCGGTTTTGTGGTCTAACTGGCGTTTTTTAAACAGTTGCGCGGTGGTTATGTGTATTTACGCATTCCAGCACCCTTTTGAACGTGCGGAAATCCCATCGGACACGAGAGGTATTACGCCGGAGCCGGAGGGGTTGTTTGTCGGACTCGAACCGACTAAAACCGCACGCTGTGGGGTCGTCAACGCATTCCAGTACCCATATTACTTGTGTAAAATCTAGAATATTCATATAAAATAATCTCATGGCCACCTAGAGTACGGCCACCGTTAAGTTTTATTTTTCTTTAATGTCAGTTGACAGTCGACTCTTATAATTATTTCGATATCAACACAAGTTATTTTAATGTGATGTAATAACATCTGGTTTTTATAGTATTATGACGTCATCATTGATAATCAACGATCGTTAAAAATGACGCAAGGTAACGACATAACACGAGGTTTTCGTAGTCTATGCTTTGATAAACTATTTGATGTTATAGTCGGGTTCGCCAATTTTCGTAGCCAGGACCGATGGGGATCTCTAGAATATCCTTTCTGGGTTCCGTATGTTGTGTACGTTCCGGATGTTCCGCATGGCTATAATATAATAATATCACAGATATTGAAGTTCACCCAATCTAAATCCAACCTAATGGACCAAATACTAAATAATAAACATTATGGTATTGTTTTTGCCTAAATATTACAGTCCTATTCCACCCCTGTTTTTTTTTGTTTTTTGTATATATTGTACATTTAGTTAGCATAATACTGTATTTAATTAATCAATTGACACAGATCAATGAATGAAACTGTAGCTAGGTTTTTTTATTAAAGTTCGGGACTTCACGCGATAAAATATTTTTTTTTTATAAAAAGCCATGAGTTTACACCGCGATAGTATAAAATTAATATTAAACACTAATTTTGAAATCGAGTCGTTAAGAACTTGTACTGCTTAGCTAATTAAACAGTAGAATTTGAGAAGATAATTCGTTTTCATCCGTCCTTGGCCTAGTATCTCGTTTTGTTTGCTCGTAAACAAACAAGAACAATTCGGTAGGATTAGCCTGGTAGACGTTGCTTGTATTTCTGTGTTGACACAATTTAATGTAAAATTATTGTTTTTATTTTTAACCCCGACGCAAAAACGACCTTTAATTGTTCAGATAATATAACGGAGTGTTTAACCAGTTAGTGTCCCCCGACATGGCAACCGCTGAATCAAAATATTACTACTCCATTTATTTTCAACTTTTTGGAGGTGTTTTTTGTGACGGGGATTTTTTTTTTTTTATTTACGGGTGAATAGCAAAAGCAAAAAAAATACACGGCAAGCCTGAGAATGGTAGTGCAATGTGTTGGTTTTACGATTTTGATTACTATTCATAGTATAATAGGTACTTCTCTACCATGGCAAAAAAAATTGTTGAGTAATGTCCTCTATTACATAAAAAAAAATAATTACAAAGTGTCATTTTATCATTTCGGTGACCTGTCCTGAATCGAATTTTACTCGTAAAATATCTTGCCCTGCAGTTGTATTTAACATTTGAACTAAAATCGAATTTTGTATGAATAAATTATAATATGACCCATAGAAAAAAACTATTATTGTTTGTTTATCTTATTTCTTATACATTGTATTAAACAGTCTACTTTTGTCCTGTAAAAAGTTATCATTTTGGTGGACAGTAAGTTTTAGTAAAGTAACTTCGTCAACATAGCGTTTTTGCGCCCCCCGTGCCTTTCCTTACTTCGAATCAGGCCACCTCCATTCGTTGAAACGCACGAACGCGTCAAAAAATCATCGTGGATTCCCGCCGAAAAGTAAGTATATCATTTCAGTGGTATGGGGACAAAAATAGTGTCATTTCTGTGGCCGTTATAGCTCGTGTTAGGTTCATTCAATTTATTTCAAAATTGTGTTTTAAATTCGCCGTAAGATATGTTTTGTTACAGCAGTGTTGACATTTTAATAATAATTCTAATATCGGAGTTAAATGTAAAACTTATTATTTTTATCACCTCGGTGTTATCATTTCAGTGGATTCGGTGGACTGTAATACCGACAACAGTCCATTTAAATGAAATTTAACTCAGAAATGATAAAATCATAAGTTTTAGAGATCCTTGAGTCTAAGATTGAATCATAAAAATTTGGTGAAATAATTCTAGATACTGTAGGTTCGATATTTGGGGATTAATTTGATGTGTTAATATTTGTTTTTTTTTTTCTTTTATTTATCACAATACAATAAAAAAAACAGTTTAAAATATCTGGTTAGAAAATGGATAATAGATGTACTTACTTCTAGACAATGTGTATTCTCAACGATAATGTGATGTTCAATGTTTAAAAATTGATTGAATGATTTGGATTTTAGCATGACGCGACCTAAGCTACAGACCAGAAAGGAAAGGTTAGAAAAAAGAAGGTTATATGAAAGAAGAAGAAAAGAGAGAATTAAGAGCAATAACGTCACACGCGAAGAGTTTCTTAGAAAAGACAGGGAGAGATATGCTAGAAAAAAAGAAGCAGGGTCGATTCATTGAATTCATTCATTCTTTTGCAATAGTGACTAGTGATTGCGCTATTTTCATTCTTTTCGCATAAGTACATTATCGGATTATATAGCCAAACTGTTTGCAATAATTTACGATAACGTGATTAAATTTTTTTTTGTTATGTTTAAGATGAAATGTTTAGATCTTTTGAACATACTTACAATATGTTTATAATTTTTCTTATTAAGTCATTGTGTCGTAAAAATATAAGAGTTGATTAAGTACATTTTGAAGTTTTACATACAAAACACTATTATTATTATCAGTAAATAAAAAAACCCAACTGCCACTGAAAAGACCGAAATAAGTTTAATAGCAGCCGGCACCCATTAATTTTTTTTCGGTTTATGATTGGCAAATGGGTACCGCCTGTTATCAAACTTATTTCGGTATTTTCAGTGGCAGTCGGGTTTTTTTCATTTTTTAATAATTTGTTTTATTTTATACTTTTTAGTTATGATATGACATGTATATCTTTTTGTAATCTCCTTTTAATTTCCTTCATATCGTTTATACTTGAAATAAAAACTTATAACTTAAAATAAATAACTAAGAAAATTAGCGATTGTTTCGTTAAACAACTTTAAATCGTTATAGATCCTAAACTATTATTTTAAATGAAAAATGATAAAAGGAACCTAAAGATGATTTTAAAATACCTATTCAACGACACCCCACTTGACATAGTTCATCGACTTTTTTTTTCATTTTGAGAATATGGCGTCTGGTTGTCGCCGTGGTGAATTTTGATTACTGTCATGTTTCCAGTGATACTCGCAAGGTTAAGACGAATCGATTGACGTAAGAATTAACAAAATCGGCCAATGCATTTGGTTTCTAGAATGCCACATAGAAACAAACATACATACATAGACTGATAAACACATTATCCTCTTTTGCGTCGCGCAGTCGGGTAAAAACACAACACTCGTTCCGCAAAAAAATTAACTTTTTTCTCTTATATAATAGTTTGATCTTATATTTAATAAATATCACAAATGCAGTCTAGTGATATCTCTATGGAATTTATTTAGATTCGTTTCAGACAATCTACGGAATCCTCCTAAAAAATAAATGATGTCCTTGGCTGTATCATTTCAGTGGGCTAATTTCATTCCGGTGCACAGTCTAGTCATTTCGGTGGACGATTTATCATTTCAGTGGACACTTTTCATTTCTGTGGGCTCCCAAAAATTCAATCTTAAATATTTCAGTAAGTTTTGATGTTACATGATGTCCACTCACGCATATGTTACAAATAAGATTAAAGTTTATTTTCGTTACAAAATATATTAACAAGACATTGTAGTAGAAAAATCTCACCGAAATGATACAAAAAAATCACTTGTTGAAAATCACCCTTACAATGTTTTTTTTTATTTAAAAAGAATATTTGAACCAAAATTACTAACAATCCCCACTAACCCCTACACAACTAAGCTAAGTGAATTGCTTGTGCAAAGAGTGGGTTCACGTCGGTAGTGTAATGGCCAGGATTCGTGACATCTCGATCGTAAGACCGACTCCTTAACCATTCAGCTGATTCAGCTACCGATGCATAACTAATAATTAAATATTAGGCATAAAAAACAATGCTATAACATTTATTTTGCAAACCAACTTGCAAAAAGGAAAATGTTTCAATAGTAAGTAACACAGAGTAACACTTGGCACTAGAACATCAGTTTGCAGGATTTTTTTATACCACTAAGGTGGCAGACAAGGGCTGCACCTGATGGAAAGTGGTTACCGTGACCTCAGGACGTGTGCAACACCAGGGGAGTCGCACCCGTGCTACCGACCCTGCAAGCACGGAGAGTTTCTGTGCCATCAGTGCAGAAGACAAAGCAGGACAAGCCTATGGTCTTCTCACTGACAGCATAAAAACATTAATGCAAACAAATTAATTTGATTTCATTTGATTTGAAACTCTCCAGTGAGCTCTGGTGGATGTGAAAATAGGTTCTTTTTGACCCTACAGTCCCATTTTTATCAATGCTGATGATGAAATCCTTGTGGAATTCGGGGAACTCTTCAAACCTTGTTTGAGAAATTTCTGAGTTTTGATGGGTACTTATTTGTTGTAACAAGTCAAATTTTCAAAGCAATTTTTATTAAGTATACGTGTGAAAAGACTATTTATTAAGTAATTTATAAGTTGGAAATTTTTTTTGAACGTGTGGTCCGTCCCTACCTACTGGTTCTAATAAGAACTGGCAAAGAATAGCTCACAGTTACCATTGTTAAAAGAACATCTAATATTAAAATTTAAATGACATAATTTAACCAACATCTAAAATAGATCGTTGCTGAGTTTTCGGTAAAAATAGCGCATGTATTAATTTAATATGTCGGTCACGTCCGCGTCGACAAATTTCAACATCACTGTTTTATCGAAAAACATTGGAAAAAATGAAATGCTCAAGTGAGACTCGAACTCACGACCTTTCGCTTACAGGGCGACTGCTCTCCGGCGGCTGGGTCTCGAGGTGGCTCTGCATAAAACCGAGGCCATGTTCTTTCATGGGCCTCGGCGCGTCCCACCGAAGGATTCCAGCCTCATAGTGGGAGACATTTCCATCGCCATCAAGCCCCAGATGAAATATCTGGGACTCGTTCTCGACGGCCGGTGGAACTTCGGGGAGCATCTCCGAAGACTGGCCCCTAAATTGAAGGACACAGCTGCCGCCTTGGGGCGGCTGCTGCCCAACATGAGGGGGCCGGATGACTCCTGCAGGAGACTCTACGCGGGAGTCGTGCGGTCTATGGCCCTATATGGGTGCCCAATATGGGCGGACACTCTGACGGTCCACAATGCGCGTCTGCTGCGTGGGCCGCAGCGTGCAATGGCCAGCAGGGCCATTAGGGGGTACCGCACGATATCTCTGGAGGCGGCGAGTCTCCTTGCCGGATCCCTACCGTGGAACCTGGATGCGAGAGCCCTTTCGATGCTATATCGGTATCGAAAGGAGGCGCGGGAGCAGGGACGGGAACCCGAGCCTGATGAAATTCGGGCCGTGAGGTCTCAGCTCCACAGGGACATGGTAGCGGAATGGGAGCTACGACTTGGGCGACCAAGCGCAGGGCACGCCGTAATAGCGGCGGTAAGACCCATCATGGAGGAGTGGCTAGAGAGGCCACACGGCAGCCTCTCGTACCGGCTGACGCAGGTGATCACCGGACACGGGTGTTTCGGGAGTTACCTGTGTCGGATCCGGAAGGAGCCAACGTCCGAGTGCCATCACTGTGATGCGAGCGAGGACACGGAGCTGCACACGCTGACCGAGTGCCCGGCGTGGGACACGCCGAGGCGGGTCCTAGTGGCGGCTCTGGGGGTGGGAGTCCTCACACTCGCCACGTTGCTCACAGCGATGGTAAGATGCGCGAACGCTTGGGGTGCGGCTGTCTCCTTCTGCGAGCAAGTAATGCTCGAGAAGGAGGCGGCCGGTCGGGTCCGGACCAGACTCCGGGCCCGGGAAGCCCGCGCAGAGCGAAGACGAACCGGACGTCGGAGGTCGCAGAACGACCTCCGTCCTCCATGAGCGCTGGCCTGGGGGTGACCGGTGGAGCCGCCTGTCACCCTAGCAGAAGCAGGCCGCGGTGGCGGCGCAAAATGCGCCTCCCCGTAACCGGGGCTAGATGGGGACACTGTGGTCCCCACAACCCGAAGGGGGCCATCTCGATAGAGATGGTCCTGGGTCTGCCGGGGTGCGAGAGATATGCTTTTGGCAATCTCACCTCCGGCAACCAAGGACCCAAGACGGCGTGCGTTTTAGTCGGTTCGAGTCCGACATAACCGCCTCCACCGGCTCCGTGGGGGTGGTATCCGTGGGGACTTTTCGCACGATAAAAAAAAAAAAAAAAAAAAAAAAACAGGGCGACTGCTCTGCCAACTGAGCTATTGAGCACCACTTGAATCATTCCAAATTTTCCTTCTCTTTATATCCGTCTATAAGGGCGACGGTGCAGCCATCTACCAACATTCTTACGAACCGTCGCACCGTCGCCCTTATAGACGGATATAAAGAGAAGGAAAATTTGGAATGATTCAAGTGGTGCTCAATAGCTCAGTTGGCAGAGCAGTCGCCCTGTAAGCGAAAGGTCGTGAGTTCGAGTCTCACTTGAGCATTTCATTTTTTCCAATGTTTTTCGAACTTAACAGTTAGCATAATAAATGCTATAAAAAATTCATTCAAATCACTGTTTTATGTTATTGTCTATGAATGCAGCAGGACTGCCAACCTTAGAATTTAAATAGTATATATAATAATCTATGATTTAAATATAACCAAAATAGGAACATCATTATTATCCTCTCAGTGCTTTCCTTATTACGTCAACTCTAAACTTTACACTTCGGAGTTCAGAGTTCTCTTATTGTTTATTGGTTTATTGACTTTTACGATGACTGTCACCTGATTTGTCTGAAATCCCGAAAAGACAGCCTGTGTTAGAATCTCTTACGGTGTTTAGCAGGCCTGGACCCCGATGGCTTAATAAAGTTTCTTACACTTTGTTTCTTTTACCGTAAAGTTAAAGTAGGTAGGGCCCTAAGCACCCTTAATAACATAATCAAACTAAGATACACATATAAGTGCGTATTATGTACCTAGGTGTAGGTACCTACTACGTACTTAATAGACCACAAAATAAAAATTGAACAATTAAGTAAATTGTGATAATTCTTCTCAGTTATAACACTATCATTTATTCTGTGCTATTTTGACTTTGAATATCAGCAGGACCACAGAATTAACTATTCAAGACAGAGCTTCACTTAGAGATTTATTGCTTCTTCAACATTATTATGAAGTTAAATTGGAACAGAGAATAGCAAAACATGGATGTTCTCTAAATACTGCAAGTAAGTCGGTTCTTATTTTATAGTTTTTATTTAAATCAATTTTTTTTTTGTTTTGTTTTTTTTGTTTGTTTGTTTTAATCAATCTATCATACAAGTTACCTTATATGTATAACTTATCGTTTTGACGTTTAGTAAAAAGTAACTAATTTGATTAATCAGTAGAATACCTAATTAAACATCCAAACATCAAATATCTTTACAAAATTTCACATTTATATACGTACAATATTAGTAGGAAGTCTAATTCCTACGCCTACTAATCGCCTATCCTACTCTACTACTAAGTACTAAGTACTACTTACTACAGCGCAGGAATAAGGTTAGGACGAAAAAAATACTTAGGTATTTCTGAGAAACTTTTTCATGACATAGGCGACATGGCATGGCATGCACAGAGCTCTCCCTAGCCGCGCTCACGATAATACTAAATAGATTAACAAATAACTTTGCCTAGATTAAATATTTCTATACCACAGCCATTCGTGCTCGCAGAAATTCTTGATATAGCGTTGTAATAATACACAGAATAGTAAATGAAGTGAAACTAATCCAAATATGACATCACGAGCGTACTCGGGTTAATTAGTCAGTCCTCCGGGAGCCGCTGAGGTCAGCTGTGACGAATTACCAACTAAATTGGGAACATTTAACTCTGGGATCGTCGGTGTTTTAAGCAATAATTATGGTTTTGTTTCGATACAATTTTATGGCAACTTTATAATAATTTTACCTGGACTTTAGGTATAAGTTTTTTTTCACCTCGCCTGATGTTAAGCTAAAGGAAAAGTCTCGGAAAGAGGGTCACCGTCGTAAACATGTACCATGTTAACAGTGGTGGCACTCAGCTTGACGGCCTCATTAGATGCCTTTTCACGCCGTGCTTAGAGGACCCGGGACTGTAGGAAGAAGGAAACACGTGAGCTGGCAGGGAGTTCCAGGTCTTAGTGGTGAGGCATAGGAATGAGCCACTGAAACGCCGCTGGTTTTAATCGGTTATTTTCAAAATAATTACTAGCTAACAGACAGGAAAATAATAGAAAGCATTAGAAACTAACTCTAAGGGCAAAAGTATACCAAGATTTCAATAAACTCTTTCATATCAGACGCTAATCTTTTCTAACCTATCCCTCCATACTAATATTATAAATGTGTAAGTAACTCTGTCTGTCTGTCTGTCCGTGTGTTATGCTTTCACGCCTAAACCATTTAACCTATTTTGATGGAATTTGGTATAGCAGTAGATTAGACATTGAGAAAGGACATAGGCTATGTTTGGTCGCGATAACCAACTTTCATGCTGGCGGAGCCGCGGCCAAAAACTAGTAGATCTATACCTAACTATATCGATACTAATTATTATTGATATAGTCTGGCGACAAATCTTCCTACCATATTTCGTGGTAGGTCTACCATTTTAAGTACCAAAATAGATTCATGTCCCCTTTTCAAAGAGTTAGGAGTGGGTCACTTCGGTAGTATATTGGCCAGGATTAGAACCAGAGACAACTCGATCGTTAAAAGCTACCGAAGTTTACAAATTATTAGATTTATAGGTAATTACTGTATTTGATATTTTTCTTCTGTTACTAAGTAGTAATGTATTTAACTCAACAATTTGTGTAGGTGTAGCGCACACGCAATTTTGTGCAAAAATAAACTGGTTCTAAAATAGATTGCATTCATGTTCATTCAATATGACTTCTCTCCTCACAAAGGTGAAGTTCCAATAAAGGCCACTATATGGATGTCAAGAATGTCAAGCTGAAGGGTTTGTTTTCACGAGAAAAGTAGAATTTTAAAAATATCTATCATATTTTTAAAATCCTACTTTTCTTAGAGCAGGATAAGAATAAGGCCACCCCATCTCTTCCCGCTGTCGTAAAAGGCGAGTAAGGGATAGCGCAGTTCTCAATACGACAGTAAACATATTATAGCAGTTGGCAGATTGCGGAAACTTCTAAGTATTTATGGTGCTTCAATCAAACTATCAGAAAACGTCCATTTTTTTTATAAAGGACACGTCAATTTGACTTCATCTCGCCTGATGTTAAGCTAAAGGCAAAGTCTCGGAAAGAGGTTCACCATCGTACACATATACTTACCTTGTTAACAGTGGTGGCACTCAGCTTGGCGGCCTCATCAGATGTGTTTCCACGCCCCACTTAAAGGACCCGGGACTGTAGGAAGAACGCGAAAGGAAACACGCGAGCTGGCACGGAGTTCTACGTATTAGTGGTGCGGCATAAGAATGAATCACTGAAACACTTGTACACTCTGCACCGTATACGGATGGCATCTTAGCTCTGCAGGTGTCGTCCTGTGAAGGAAAGGAGAGGATGGGACTAATTGGAAAAGCTCGTCAGAACATTCACCATGGTAGAGACGGTAGAATAGCCAAAGATGAAGTCCATTTAATAAATGAGCCATCCATCAATTTTGGACTAAGTGTCATAATCCACTACTGGACATACCTAATAGGTCAGTCTGTCAGTCCATATGAGTGCCATAGCGCCCAGTCCTTCCATTAGTCAACCAGTCTGTACCTTAGGCAGGACACCCTTCGTCCGGCGTCAAAAGACCTATGACGTGCTATGCGTCATAGGCAAAGTACACTATAACTAGGAAATAATATTATATAAACAACACGTATAAATAAACAATAATGTCAGCACTAAACTTATACGAGTAAAACCCCACTCTAAATCTCAGTAAAATCATGTAGAATAATTAGTATATAAGAGTGTGTAAATATTAAATAAATTAATCTTGTTCCAACTGGTAAAACATCTTTTACTTACTCCGCAACATTGGTGACCCCGACGTGATCTCCTAGTGCTGATATAATTGCAGGCCAACTGCAGCCCTGAAAAGGTTTTCAGCAGCAAACCTAGGAACTATCACAGATCACTGTGGAGCTATATTTGGGAAAATTCACCCAACAGCCCACCAGCTTACCGACCACCACCATCAGCGAAATAGCACATTTCAGTTGGCTTCCCACAAGCGGGTCTAACCAGCTGAAATTTCAAGAGGCTAAACGCAATCATGGCACCGATAATTCCAGCCGGAACACCGTCAAAAAACTCCGGCACATCAGCTGAATCAATCAGCGACAGCCAGGTGGTGGCTGCAATTAGCATTACGGAGAAAATACCATCGTTTTGGACAGATTCACCGCGCTTATGGTTCGCGCAATTCGAGGCCATCGTAGCCTCCCAAAAGCAAGGTGACGAATATAAATATAATAGCGTCATCGCAAAATTAACAAAAGAGGTCATACATCAGGTTAGCGACATCCTGACGTCACCGCCAAACGCAGACAAGTACCTTAAAATCAAGGAAAGATTAATTGCGTGCTATGAGGAAAGCGAACAACGACGCTTCCACAAATTGCTATCGGAGATGGACCTAGGTGACTCAACACCATCACAGCTGTTGAGAAAAATGAAAGAAGCCAGCTGCGACAAAATGACCGAAGAAACCATCAGATTATTATGGTTCAGACAGCTTCCGGTATCAATCACCTCCATATTGGCAGTCTCCGAAGACCTCGACCTCACAAAATTAAGCGAAATGGCTGACCGAATTTATGAAAATATGCGCTATAAAACCAAAACAAACAACTCGTCACAGGAATCCGCTGACTTAATAACAATGCTGACGTCACAAATTGCAGCTATGCGAGTTAAAATAAACGAGCTCCGCGGTATGAGTAATCGCCGACCGATGCAACGCAGCAAATTCCGAGCAAGGTCGCAATCACGCTCACGGTCACGTACACGGCTATGTTATTATCACAGAAGATTCAAAACAAAAGCATATAAATGCGATCAGCCGTGCTCGTGGATAAATAAAACCGATAAAAAATTCGGGAAACGAGAACTAGCGCAGAACACGACGGGACTCTGTGCCATACAACCCGCCAACCGTCTAACTATAACCGACTCAAACAGTGGTTATAGGTTTTTAGTAGACACGGGAGCAAATATTTCTGTATTACAAAACGCACAGGGTAAGAAAAACGCGAGCAACTACAAACTGTATGCCGCAAACGGGTCAATTATTGAAACTTATGGCGAAAGCACATTAACGCTAAATCTGGGGTTACGCAGACCTTTTACTTGGACGTTCGTAATCGCCGATGTAAAAATGCCTATCTTAGGAGCTGATTTCCTAGAGCACCACAGATTATTAGTGGATCTATACGGCAAAAGGCTGATCGACCAAGAAACAAAATTAACGACGCCTGCGAAAATTGCAAGAGAAACACACATGCCTTCAATTAGATCCATCGACGCGAAATTACCCGAACACCTTACGACGGACGACGGACCGTTTCTCGTAGTCAAACGTGACAACAAAATAGTCACGATCAAGCGAAACGGCAGGGAAGTGAACGTGTCGATTGACAGGCTAAAGCCAGCATTCACGACGAGCGACGACAAGATAGAAGCTCAAAATCAAGAGCAAGATAAGGCAGAGCCAATTCAAAACAAAAAAAGAACACGTTCGGGAAGAATATCACGACCCACCGTCCGTTTCAAACAATGATATAAAAAGGGCAAAATGAAAATAAAAGTCACTCCGCAGCAAGCCACAAGAAACAACACACAAGATGGGAAGCAGTCAAACCCACGAAAAGGAACAAATAAACATGGTGCAGAACAATAACCTGGCAGCAGAAATTGAAAAAATAAAAATCTGGATCGGAGTACTCATCGCTATAATTATACTAGCAGCAATAATAATAACAATCACCAGCTCGTACATAAAACTAACAAAGTCATGGACAAAAAGATAAACAAAATAATCAAGGAAATGCAACAAGTGTAACCAACTGCAGAAAAAGTACAACATCAGCAAACATTTTTATAAAGGGGGGAGTACTATGACGTGCTATGCGTCATAGGCAAAGTACACTATAACTAGGAAATAATATTATATAAACAACACGTATAAATAAACAATAATGTCAGCACTAAACTTATACGAGTAAAACCCCACTCTAAATCTCAGTAAAATCATGTAGAATAATTAGTATATAAGAGTGTGTAAATATTAAATAAATTAATCTTGTTCCAACTGGTAAAACATCTTTTACTTACTCCGCAACAGACCTATTACGGTACAATTTAATAAAACACACACGACTTGAGTTCGTTTGGAAACCGGTACTCTTCCAGTTTCTAGACGCCACGCCAGTAGTAAAAACTACAGAAAAAAATTCAAAGATAACGCGTGCATTACATGTTTTGTGATCTCGAATTAAAAATAAAAAATAAAAAACCCGACTGCCACTGAAAAGACCGAAATAAGTTTGATAGCAGGCGGTACCCATTAATTTTCTTTCGGTTTATGATTGGCAGTATGGGTACCGCCTGCTATCAAACTTATTTCGGTCTTTTCAGTGGCAGTCGGGTTTTTTATTTTTTAATCATTTGTTTTATTTTATACTTTTTAGTTATGATATGACATGTATATCTTTTTGTAATTTACATATCGTTTATACCTACTTGAAATAAAAACTTAAATCAATAAGTAAGAAATTTAGCGAGAATGATTGTTTTGTTAAACAACTTTAAATCGTTATATATCCTAAACTATTATTTAAAATGAAAAATGATAAAAGGAAGCTAAAGATGATTTTAAAATACCTATTCAACGACACCCCACTTGACATAGTTCATCGACTTTAATTTTTTCATTCTGACAATTTGGCGTCTGGTTGTCGCTGTGGTGGATTTTGATTACTGTCATGTCTTTAGTGACACTCGCAAGGTTAAGACGAATCGATTGACGTATGAATGATCAAAATCGACCCATGCATTTGGTCTCTAGAACGCCACATAGAAACAAACATACATACATACATACATACATAGACTGATAAACACATTACCCTCCTTTGCGTCGCGCAGTCGGGTAATAACCACCAGTGTTTAATGGAATTGCGCTGATTTAATGGGCGATTATTCTAATTTATTGAGTTTGATACCTACAACAAACAACATACATGACTTTGAAATCTTTGGTTGCTTACGTATACCTAAGTAGTAAGTGCTTATACACACAGGAATTTCGATTCGAGGTCCAATCTTTGAGGTCGTACATAAAGAAATCTTTGTCCTATATTTAGCAACGAAACACAATGACTGATACCAATCGAATCCTATAATTTTCACCAAGAGCTATTTAGGGGCCTGCTGCCACTGCTGCCCGCGACTCCATTCGCATTGCGTGGAAAAGTATTATTTTCCTAAGTACAAAAGTCCTGTCTTATCTGTCGAGTTCCTACATTTTGGAAAATTACTATTTTCCTAAATACAAAGTCCTATCTTATGTCTCTTCAGGTTATTATACAAATAAAGACAGTTTTTAATACAATAATAATATTGGTAGTCCATGCGTAAAAGGTAGGTATTTAGACAGAGTTATAACATTTGCTTTTACATATTAGTATGAATACCTATGTAAATTAGAGACCTGTGAATAACCTTTAATATTAATTTACATTTATAAATAAAGTTCAAGGTTATAATAAAATAGTTAGAATCAGTTTTGTGCGATACAAGCATGACACAAGCTCCATGGCGTCGATTTATTTTGATGGCTATCGTGTTTATTTTGGTACATTGACCTCCTTACATTATACTGTTGGATGTTCACAAGATTTAGGTACACAATGTGTACCATGTCAGGTGTGGTCAGAAATAGTTGGAAGTGTGGTAACCAGCAAATTGTATATGTTTTTCACACATTTAAATGGCGTATAAATTTTTGTTTTATCGCTTTTTACCCGATTATGGCGAAGCCAAAAGGAGGGTTATGATTTTGACAAGCTATGTATTATGTATGTATGTTCATTTGTTCCCTCATAGCTCCTCAACTACTTATTAGAACTGGACAAATGAGGTATCGTTACAAGCGGCTTGATCGTCCGATGGTTATAGGCTACTGTACTGTGTTAAAAAATAAATGCCACTATGACACTAACAAAACAATAACATACATAATCTAGGGAAAAGTGGCATACGACCACGGCGATCCTTGATATTTACTTGTTTGTCACTTTTTAGAGCGTGTTTTTCCGGTAGTCGGGTTTTAGTTTTATTCTACTTGGTACAATCTATTGGACGTAAACGTCTTCTGAATACGCCATCTTGAATGCAATCTAAATAATAGCACTTAGGATTTTTATAGCTGGACGAACGATTACCTGGATGTGAAATCACCCTTTGTTTCGCGAGCAGAAACGTGCATCCGGTGCATCTCATTAAATATTACGAGGCAAATGAGCCAATCTACATTTTAATTTTAATTAGGTAACTATAGTAGGTATTATATTATCATAATATTAATAGCAAAAAGTGTATAATATTATATTATGTTGAGTTAAATAATTTAAACAATGTTATTCTACTAAATAATGCAATAAAACTTTTTTCAATGGATTCTATCGCTACAATATCTTTGGTATTATATAAACTTTTTACACTTAAAATACATAGTTTCATTCTAAATTTGAATATGACGTTTTATAATTTAGAGTTCTTTTTTTAAACATTCAACTTTACACTTTTCATTTGTAATCAGTACCTAGGCACAGAATAGATAAGATAAGAGTCTTAAATGAGGTCAAATGGGTGAATTTGGCAAAGGGTACAATCTAGGAAGTCATAAAGGTACGTAGCTTTCAGTCCTTATATTAATGACTGCAGCGAAATCGACCCAAATTACTTTGACAAATATCAAGAAGTTTATAATTAACATTATTACTTAATAGGAAGACGCTAATGCAGCAATGCGAAGTTCCAAGTTAGTTCGACTTAGTTCAATGATGGTGCCACATTTACTTCGAAGGTTATTGCTGTTTAGGAAATATTTTTGTCATCCATAAATATTATAAAATGCGAAAGTAACTCTGTCTATCTGTTACGCTTTCACGCTTAAACCACTGAACCGATTTTGATGAAATTTGGTATAAGGGTAAATTACACCTTGAGAAAGGACGTAGGCTATAACGTCCGCGGCACTGCTCGCGTGGATGTCAGTTATCGTGACCAAACATAGCCTATGTCCTTTCTCATAGTCTAACCTACCCCTATACCAAATTTCATCAAAATCGGTTCAGTAGTTTAGGCGTGAAAGCGTAACATACAGACAGTTACTTTCGCATTTATAATATTAGTATGGATTGGTTTGTTGACTTTTATGTGAGCGACTGCCTTCTGACCTCTGCGACAGGTAAGCCGGCACCAGAGCCTCATCCACGGATATAGCTGTGACTCCGTGGTTTAACAGATGCACGAAGGTGTTGGTAGGGCAAATAACCTCGAACTATTGTAGGTAAAAGTAAAATAAAAGGAGAGTTTATTATGACAGACAGCAATTTTGGGGCATTTTAGACCAACACATAAAACTAAGTACACATCTAGTTAATAACCTCTCTCGCTTTACTACCGAGAAATCCCAGAAGCATTTACATTTAATGATATTACGTCTAGAAGGTCCTTGTTTGAAGATGATTTATCTTTAGAACTTATTGTCATCCTAAATATTTGTGGGAATATTTTTATCGCAGACAAAAAACATATGACAATATTTTGCCCGTTTACCGGGGAAGTCATTTTTCCTTTCTTTATCTAAATAATCTAAATATATATAACTCAAAGGTGACTGACAGACTGACATAGTGATCTATCAACGCACAGCTCAAACCACTGGACGGATCGGGCTGAAATTTGGCATGCAGGTAGATGTTATGACGTAGGCATCCGCTAAGAAAGGATTTTGAGATGCAGGCTTTATGCTCAATAGCGTTGACTCAACAGTAAGCGATAACCGACATCCACTCGGGCGGAGTCGCAGGCAACAGCTTGTTTTCTAATATATTTCCTACGACTTGTTGGAGGGTTAGAGGTTAGATAGAGCTTCCTATAACCCAATTCCTGGGTAGCATGGTGCATGACAAAATAGATTGAGATAATATTTTTTTCCACAGGCTTCCTTAATAAAAAACTTTACGATTCGCCACTGTTTCACTATCCTGTTTATACAAGCGTTCACAGGTTACGATAACCGCTTACTCTCAGATGGGCACCTATCTATCTGATTATAAATTTATAATGGCCGCGTGATACCCGGCAGAATAGAATTTGGGCCACCCCATCTCCTCCCATGCGGTGTCGTACAAGGCGACTAAGGGATAGGGCTGTTTAACATCAGACATATATATATACAGCCTAGACTCAGCCTCAGAAGCATGGGCTTAGTCAACAATAGTGCCCGGAATACGGCAATAAGCTCACCCCCTATTACGTGGTACTATGATTGGTGAAATTTGGGTGTGAGTTTGAATGAATTTTTTATAGCATTTATTATGCTAACTTTAAAGTTCGAAAAACATCGGAAAAAATGAAACGCTCAAGTGAGACTTGAACTCACGACCTTTCCTTTACAGAAGGAATGCTCTTCCAACTGAGCTATTGAGCCACACCTGATTCACTTCAAATTTTCCTTCTCTTTATGTTTTGGTTTGGTTTGGTATGGTTTGGGTGTTAATTCACATCTGCCTAAACCTTCGGGGATAAAGGCGTGACTATATATACAATGTGTGTATGTATTATAAAAAGTAAAACTCTCGTGATAAGATGGAGCTATTCACCTACTAAGCCATTCGCGTCACGAGCGAGGGCCTTAACTGCAATATGGCGTTTTCATCGTGACCCTGGCCACACAATCGCGCCATACACGACCGAGTCTGTGGTAGTATGTAGATATCTCGTAAGACTTATCCCTAACTTCTGTAAAATTTCACTAGCCGCACTAATGCTGGAATCCGTACACCTTTAAATCGTATTGTTGATAATTATACTAAATTGTATACCTACAGATTTTGATATAATTCACTCAATAATTAGTTTAGAAATTCTTTGTTAAAAAAAATTACTCCCTGAAAAACTGTAAGTAATTGAAAATCAAGTACGAATATCAATAAGAGACATTTTTATTTGGATGATGATTATTGCTTTTTCTGGTATTCGAACACATACAGGAAGATGAGAGTGTTTGATAGATACATAGATGTTAGAATTTTGTATAGTTATTAAAACACTGCTAACATGTGGATAACGCTGTAGGTTACATATAAGACCTTGGATTATGAACATTGTGTAACTGTTTGTTTTCCCGAATATATAAAAATAAAAATGTCTAAGTTATTCATTTGTTTTACACTTTGCTGTAACTTTTTTTTTTGTTTTCTATAGAGATTTATGATTCTTTTACATGAACATTTTTAAAGCATGGTAAGTACCTACCTAGGTATCTAATTATAATTTTTAGGGACAAAAGAAACATAATGAATTCACCAGGTAGGTATATCATGCAGTGCAAGCATGCAATTGATTAACAGATTGACAGATTGATTATAATGCTTAACTGTATCTAACTAGGTAGATACGTAGGTGCCTACATCATTTATAAGATATGTAACTAATGTGAAATTGGAACATGAGAATTCGTTTCTTACAAGTGTACAATACGATTAAATGAATAACAAATTGATTGATTGATATTTGCAATTTTGCTTATCAAACCTATTTAAATACACGTGTTTTTGGTTGATGTCATTAAACGTTTAAAAACATTTAAATTCTTTATGACAAAGGTGCGACTTAGTTCCAGCTTACAGTTTTATTTCTTTTAACGAGATTCCTTTACAATTAAATTGTGTATGCCTTCATGCAATCATGCATGATAAACACATTGGTGCCTGGTAGGTAGTACATGTACTGACACCTATTTTCCTCTGGGGTAGACAGAGACCCAGCCAGCCCGTCATCTATACTTCACGAGCTCCCTCTAATGTCATAAATCATAATCATAATAACATAATAAATATATAATTGCAGGATGGTCGGAAAGTGGTGCTTTATCTTTTAAATAATATCTGACCCGGCACCCGGCGAACTTCGTCCCGTCAATTTTTTTCCGCGTGACGTCAAATCCCGTTCCCGCTGCACCCTTTACTATATTAATAATAGGTCTATAAACTTCTTACATCCATCCTGAGAGCTAAGATTAACAATCACATAAACAATAATTCTATTATGTGTGCCTCTCAGAATGGATGTAGGAATGGGGCCCGGGGTACTAAGGAGCTCCTCCTGATTGATATGGCTATTAGCCAACAAGCTCGCCGCAATCGTAAAGATCTGACAGCATGCTGGATCGATTACAAGAAAGCGTTTGACTCCGTGCCACATACATGGCTTTTGAGGGTGCTGGAGTTGTATAAAGTGAATACAACTCTATGTACCTTCTTAAGGTCGTGTATGCGGCAATGGAGGACGGTTCTTTTCTATCCAGGGTGTCGTCAGGCTTTGGGTGGCGGCGTGCCGATAACAATAGAGCGGGGTATTTTTCAGGGGGATAGTCTGAGTCCCCTTTGGTTCTGCTTAGCCCTGAATCCACTTAGTGCTTTACTAGTGAATTCAGGGTTAGGTTATAGGCTACGAAGAGAGGGTCAGGTGGTATCCCACCTCTTTTACATGGATGATTTAAAGCTATTTGCCCACACCAATCCTCAATTAATAGCTTTACTGAAGGTAACAGAAACATTCAGTAATTCTATTAAAATGGCGTTTGGTGTGGACAAATGTGCAGTCATTCATGTAAAGCGAGGGCGGGTGGTGGAGTCGGAGGGTATACAGCTCTCTGATTCCACTAACCTAAGATCACTCCTCGTAACCGAGACCTATAAATACTTGGGTATGTCACAGGCGTTATGCATCAATGAAGTCGACATGAAACAACTGTTACAGGAACGTTTCTTTGGCCGCCTGAAAAAGGTACTTAACAGTCTTTTGTCAGGTGGTAACAAGGTGCGTGCCTGTAACAGTTGGGTCATGCCACTCTTGATGTACTCTTTTGGCATACTCAAGTGGACTCAGACTGAACTCGATACCATCGATAGGAAAGTCCGGACTCAGTTGACTGCATTCCGAATGCACCACCCACGGTCGTCAGTCATGAGATTGTACATCCCGCGGAAATGTGGGGGTCGAGGTTTTTTAAATGCTAAGACCCTTCATAATCGCGAGGTGTGCAATCTCAGAGACTACTTTCTTAAGTCGAACGTGGACATGCATCGTGATGTAGTCAACGTAGATACCGGGCTTACCCCGCTCGGTTTGGCTAAAGAGAACTGGCGCAGGCCTACAATAGTTAGCACTGACAGCCGCAGGGAGGTATGGCAGAGTAAGGAGCTACATGGCAGGTTCTATCGGGCCCTACACAGGCCCGAAGTAGATCTACTAGCGTCCGTGGCCTGGCTACGTTTCAGTGACCTTTTTGGGGAAACTGAAGGTTTTGTCTGTGCAATTGCAGATGAAGTTATTAAGACGAATAACTACCGGAAGTATATCATGAGGGATGGCACGATTGACATCTGTCGAGCGTGTCACCAACCTGGTGAATCCCTCAGGCATATTACTTCCGGTTGTTCTCGTCTTGCTAACGGCGAGTACTTGCACAGACATAATCAAGTAGCCAGGATAATCCATCAGCGACTTGCTCTGAAATACAACCTTGTGGAAGTTGAGGTGCCGTACTATAGGTATGTTCCTGAGCCAGTTCAAGAAAATAGTCATATCACATTGTACTGGGATCGGTCTATCATCACTGATAGGACTGTTGTGGCTAACAAGCCTGACATTGTGGTGATAGACCGATCCGAACGCCGAGCATTGATTGTTGATGTCACCATTCCTCATGACGAGAATCTCGTGAAAGCTGAGACAGATAAACAAGTTAAATACTTGGACTTGGCCCACGAGGTTGTCGACATGTGGAATGTTGACTCAGCAATCATTGTACCGATAGTCGTATCAGTCAACGGACTGATAGCAAAGAGCCTCGACCAACATCTGAAGAGGCTCGGGTTGGATGGTTGGGTCTAGGGCCAGATGCAGAAGGCAGTACTCCTTGATACGGCGCGCATCGTGAGGAAGTTCCTCTCTCTGGAGCCCTGACCACCGGTAGCTTGGTCCCTGTACTCGATGCCGGTGGGATACTATTTTTTATATTTTTAAATATATGTTTTTTTTTATATGTATTTAAAAATATAATTTATAAGTTTTTTAAAATGAATAAAGAGAATAATAATAATAATAATAATCATTTATTCATCAGATAATAAAATCCATATTTTGTTAGTATTGTTAGTTACAAACGATCTCTTAATTTAATGTTAATTTAGTTAGTAATTCGAATTTGCTATAGGGTCGGGTGTCTCACAATGAACCAGGCAGCTACATTTAACCACCTACTTATTTCGGAAATGCGACATTGCCAAACTGGGCTAATATGGGTAAAAGAGACGTATTTACCTTCCCTTTCTGCCCACTAGTTTGCGTGGCGATAGCGGGCGAAGAGGTTTTGTAAGAAGCATTTTTACGAAAATTGTCTCAAAAAGTTAGTTTTTTCTGCAAGTTTCTTTCTTTTTTCACGCTTTTGCTGTAAATGATATTGGTTTCTTTATATACACTCTGTTTTACATAATAATCCAACATATAAATGCATAGTAATTCGTTACACTGCGATATTGTTTCCCAGTAAAATTATGAGGTTAATTATTAAAACGAGGTCTGTCCTACAATGAGCCACTTTTGGGTGGTACACTTTGAACCATGGTTTACTGTGTAACCCCAGTGGTTAAAATGAAGACTGAGACTGTAATTTATTTTGATTATTTTGTTTTGTGAGGCATAACGTACCTTCTTTAGGTTGTATAAGATTTTAGAGTTAAGTAGGTATTTTGAGACAAAAAATATTGTTCAGGTAGATAGTGTTAGTAGGTACTAATGAAGACTCATTACATTGTGAAACCATGAAGCTCTACAGGATGTATTTTTGAAACGGGGCAGTAGTAGACCTTAATCGTCGTAGTTACAGTAAAATGTTCTTAGGAGACCTTCCCTAATTCCCAATTTTGAACTGTATTCACAGATTTTGGAAAAAAATCGTACAATCAGCAAGAAAAATGCTCAAAGTCTAAAAATTTTTTTTGGTGCCAATCGATCCTATTTCATGTGGGGATCAAAAGACTATGGGACCATTTTAGCTTTGAGTACTAGGAAAGACAGAAATTGCCAAAAACGTTTCCCATACCAACATTTCAGCAAGAAAATCCCAATGTACAATGATTAAACTTCTTGTTTTGGATAGGAAGTGGGTAGGATTGGCTGAAAAGTAAATAAAAATAGATTTTACCAGTAAATTTCCAGTTTGATGCTAAGTTTTTTATTTTATTATAAAGTAATTTAAATGCAAATTAGTCTAAATATATCTGGCTAATAAGGTGGTTCAATGTGGAAAATACCCCGGTTAAATGTGTACATCCCGATGGACACATTGAACCAAATCTGGTTTTCCATAAATTCTTTCATTACTCTGAAACCAAAAGGAATTTAAACAATAAGTTATTGTATAATTGTAGCCAAATAAATTCACTAACAATACACCAAAAATTTAAGCCATTCATCGAAAAACGAGCACGCTACAAGACTTTGAAATTTACCCGGTTCACTGTGAGACACCCTACCCTACATGAGTCCCAGATACAATTTCAGAAAATCTAAAGTTATGATTCTCTGACCTATGTGACCGCACCGGTCGTTCGCCCAACAAGGTGGCGATACACAGCCGAGTCGTAGCTGCCATCTATTGTCTTCAGAATGCTGTTGTGACTACCCCGCAGGTTGTTCAGTACGGACACTGTCTTTTTGCGGAGTATGGCAAAGAAGTCCGCAGTATGCAAGTTTGCGAACATACCCGACGCACTGCAGTAACGAGGCAATCCCAACAACATTCTGAAGCCATTATTATACTGCACTCGCAGAGCATTCAATGACAGCTGTGTATAGCTGGTCCACAGACCCCCAGAGTATAGGTTTTGACAGTAAGCTTTGAAAAGTGTGATTTTGACTGGTACGCTACATCTGGAGAATCTGCGAGCCAGCACATTACACCTAACAGCCAGTGCTCTCCGCTCCCTGTCTATGTCTATATCGTCTCTAAAGCCTTCGGTAACCCAGTGACCTAAGTATTTAAACTGCTGTACCCTGTTGAGTGTCTCTCCATCTAAAGTGATTGGAGGTATGGGTTCGGGTAGTGTACCGGCAGCTTTAAAGACCATATACACACTTTTCTGCGCGTTATAGGCCAACCCATGTTCCCTCGCATACTTACTACACACCTGCAGTAAGTCCCTGAGGGCTCCTACCGTTGGGCTCAACAGTACCATATCGTCGGCGTAACTAATGTTGTTTACACATGTATCTCGTACGTGACAGCCGACTCGCATACTGCTGAGCCCAGCGATAAGGTCATCAACATACAAGTTGAAGAGCCGAGGTGAGCTTAACCCTCCCTGCCTCACTCCACACTCCAATCCGTATGTCTGCGACAGGGCCTGGTCCCATTTCACACAGTTGGACTGGTTGCCATACCAAAACTGCAGCATACGCAACACCTCCGTTGGCACGCCCCTACCAGCGAGCTTTCTCCAGAGCGTGTCATATGACACTAAATCAAAGGCTCTGGAGAGGTCCAAAAAGCATGCGTACACAGGCGTCCGCCGCGAGGTGTAGTACTGAACGGTATGCTTGAGACTCAATATTGCGCTCTCCGTCGATAGTCCGGGCCTGAAACCGAACTGCGCATCATTTAAATGAATGTATTTATCTAGTTGAGTATCAAGCAGACCGTCCAGCACCTTCGCTATTATGGTAGCCAATGATATGGGCCTGTAGTTACTACCATCCGCCATGTCACCCGTTTTGTTTTTCGGTATGGGAACGACAATAGTTTTTATACAATCCGCTGGCAGATAGGAATGACTCAGACACAGCGAGTAAAACATTGACAGCACTCGGGGTAGATGGCAGCCCGCATATTTTAGGTGTTCTATACTTAAACCGTCATGACCCGGTGATTTGCCTCTAGCCATCTCAGTTATTCTCGTGGCCACTTCCTTAGCTGTAAATCGAAGCAACTCCGTGTCATGACCGTCCGTGCCCATGAGCTTACCCTGTGACGGCCCCAGAGGGGACGCATTTCTGAAACGTTGTGCAAACGCCTCAGCTATGCGTCCCACCTGAGTTTCCCCATCAACAGTCTCAGGTCGCCCAGGAATAACATTGAGCTTATTGGTGGCTTTCCAGAACTGTTTAAACTTCTTTGAAGAGTGAAGAGATGCAATATTATCCATTTTAAGTTGATCCTGATGCTTCATACACCAGCTCAACCTACTTTTAAAAATTTTTCGGCTCTCTTTCATCTCTTCAAAGAGGTTGCCATTCCCGGGTCTACCGTTCCGTAACCACACCCTATGCTTAAGTCGTGCTGTGTGGTACGATTGCCGTACGTGTTCATTCCACCCCAGCACACGCCTTCTACCTTTCCCGCGATTCAAAACTGTGTGGCTTTCAGTTGCAGCTTCCGATAGAATAGAGACTATAGTATTATACAATTTATCAAGTTCTCCCATGTGATCCGGATCACTACAGAAGCCATCGGCACATTGTCTGAAGGTTTCGGGAAAATGGATCTCTCTAAATTTAACATGACAAGCTGCCGAGAACTGTTTTATTTGTTCCGAGTTTCTATCCCCCCACACAGCTTTGTTCACGGGAATCGGACTCTCTCTGACTTTGGTCCTTACACTTTTCAAATTACATTCCACTGTCATAGGCATATGGTCAGACCAATAAGTATCGTAATGTATAAAAATATTTGATATAGTGTTTAATGCAGACTGAGTAACAACACAATGGTCCAACCACGTCCTACCACCGTATACACTGCAAACAAATGTGTATGAGTCCGACTCGATATCGGCGCACGCCCATTGGCACTCGGTACAAAAATTTATAAGTTCGCGGCCAAAAGGTTTGTTTGGATGTGCGTTATAATCCCCTAATATGTACACAGATTCTATATCACTAGTAGATACTATCGCATTTATGGTACTTAGACAGTCACTAAATTCAACTAGATTATTTCTGTCATCGGTTGGCATATAAACATTAAGTATCATTATTTCACGATCACTGAGAACCGCCTTGACGGCCACTACACGCGTATTATCACATTCAACAACGGATACAGAACTGAACGTACCTTTGCGCCACAGCAGCCCCAGTCCTCCGTAAGGCCTACCTCTCAGCACTCCTTGAGTCATGTCTATAGCCGAGTTCCCATAGTACTCAAAGTCGGTATGTATTGTTCCTAAGTATGGAATGTCACAAGGCAGTAGCCACGTTTCCTGAAGAGCAATGAAATCCGCCGATCACGTCCTCTGTAGATCGCTTAATACCCTTACAGTTGAAAGTTGTAAACTTTAAAAGTGTATTATTCATCGTTTTTGTTGGTAGGGCCGGCCATCGTTGATACTCTGCTGCTTGTATAGTATGTATATTTGTAAAGTTCACAAAGCGTCTAAATATTATACCTTGGGGCCATAAGTTCTCGTCCAAAAATATTGACTCTTTATTCTCATTTACAAAAAATTTAAACGCATTATATTCCTTCCTTTTTTTCATATTTATTTTTCGTAGTACTACATTAATTTGTGTTTTATCTTGTATGTACTTCGCTATTTCCTCCTCTTTCGTGTCGTAATGCACATTTGTTATTAGAATAGGTACTTGCCGAGTAGCCGACCTAAAATTGCATTCAGTGTCTTTCGCGACACCCGATTTGCCCCGGTACCTATACGCTTGATTTCTTTTACGTTGCTTAGATACAGTCTGCCATCCTTCGCTACTCATTGAATGATGTACATCTGTTACTGCGAGTGACGTCACCTCATGTGCAACGGGATCGCTCAGCTGACTCATTACCACTGGTGCACATACACGGCCTAAACTCGCACTGTTCTCACGTTTCTCACGCATAACCTCACTACTTTCTCGACGTTCGCCCGCCTGCATTACTCGAACGCACGGTATGCGACTCGTAGTAGGTGAAACCGTTGTATTATCGCTCTCTGTGCATTTTTGCGCCGTCTCATTCGCACTTGTACTAACATATATATTTGCATCTCCGTTGTAGCTAGCTTCATTACTGCCGTTCAAATCTGAGTCTTGCGTGTGTGCGATACGGGATATTTTTGGTGTTGTCAAACATAAATCCGTTATTTCTTTAAGATTTGTTCTTTTTGATTTCAAATCGTCAATATCTACCTTCAACAGCTGATATTGCTCCTTAGTAGCATCTTCTAGCGTTTTAATCTGATATTTAAGGGTGCCGATGTCACGTAGCAGGCTTGTAACATCAACACTATTAAAATCAACCGGTGGGAGCTTGTAGAGATTTCTGGCTACGAAAATTGGAAACAGTTCGGGATCCGTACCTTTCAACAAGCCGATCATGTCATCCAGATCTCTCGACATCTTTTTCTTACCTTCTCTTCTTTTTATGTTTTTCAATTTGGTGGAAGGTATGGACTCAAACAAAAGGTTTTTGGCGTTCACTATTTCCTCCGAAGAGAAGGCCGATGAGCAGATCTGATGTAAACTCACTTCATCCATTACATCTATTTTGTTTTGAATGTATGCAAGTAACTCATTTATCACAATGTTACACGTAACACACTTCACTGTATTCGAATTCGTTTTATTTGTTTCGCTTGCCATTTTTCTACAAGTGCCCGTTAATATAGGTCAACGACACGTCCGCTCATTATTTTTTTGTATTTGTATTTGTATCATTTCGGTGAGATTTTTCTATTACAATGTCTTGTTAATATATTTTGTAACGAAAAAAAATCAATGTTTAAAAATGATTGTAACATCATTCATTGATTCCGATAGTTCGTAAGAAAATCGGTAGATGACGCCACGTCGCCTTAAAGACGTATAAGATGGGAAATTTGAATCATATCGGGCGTGTCTCGGTAGCCGAATTGGTCAGGCATTCCCCCTGTAAGGGAAAGACTGCGGGTTCGAGTCCCGCCCGAGAAGATTCTTTTTCCCTATGTATTTGATTTGTATAGTTAGCATACTTAATGCTGTAAAAATTCCTTCAATTGTTTGGGCGCAGTTATCAATAATCAATGTTTAAAAATGATTGTAACATCATTCATTGATTCCGATAGTTCGTAAAAAAATCGGTAGATGACGCCACGTCGCCTTAAAGACGTATAAGATGGGAAATTTGAATCATATCGGGCGTGTCTCGGTAGCCGAATTGGTCAGGCATTCCCCCTGTAAGGGAAAGACTGCGGGTTCGAGTCCCGCCCGAGAAGATTCTTTTTCCCTATGTATTTGAACTTTTATCTTATTTGTAACATATGCGTGAGTGGACATCATGTAACATCAAAACTTACTGAAATATTTAAGATTGAATTTTTGGGAGCCCACAGAAATGAAAAGTGTCCACTGAAATGATAAATCGTCCACCGAAATGACTAGACTGTGCACTGGAATGAAATTAGTCCACTGAAATGATACAGCCAAGGACATCATTTATTTTTAGGAGGATTCCGTAGATTGTCTGAAACGAATCTAAATAAATTCCATAGAGATATCACTAGACTGTATTTGTGATATTTATTAAATATAAGATCAAACTATTATATTAGAGAAAAAAAGTTAATTTTTTTTGCGGAACGAGTGTTGTGTTCTTACCCGACTGCGCGACGCAAAGGAGGATAATGTGTTTATCAGTCTATGTATGTATGTTTGTTTCTATGTGGCGTTCTAGAGACCAAATGCATAGGCCGATTTTGATAATTCTTACGTCAATCGATTCGTCTTAACCTTGCGAGTGTCACTAGAAACATGACAGTAATCAAAATTCACCACGGCGACAACCAGACGCCATATTGTCAAAATGAAAAAAAAAGTCGATGAACTATGTCAAGTGGGGTGTCGTTGAATAGGTATTTTAAAATCATCTTTAAGTTCTTTTTATCATTTTTCATTTAAAATAATAGTTACAATCGCTAATTTTCTTAGTTATTTATTTTAAGTTATAAGTTTTTATTTCAAGTACTTATAAACGATATGAAGGAAATTAAAAGGAGATTACAATTAGATATACATGTCATGTCATAACTAAAAAGTATAAAATAAAACAAATTATTAAAATAAAACCACTTTTTACGGATTCTATCGCGATATATTTGTTATTATTACTTTTTAACCCGACGTTTCGGCTGACCATCGTGAGTCACACCGCGAAAATGGCTGCTGCAAAGCAGCCGAAACGTCGGGTTAAAAAGTAATAATAACAAATATATCGCGATAGAATCCGTAAAAAGTGGTTTTATTTCAATGAGTGACATTCGCGTAAACTTCAGAAAATATCAAATTATTAAAAAATAAAAAAATCCGACTGCCACTGAAAATACCTAAATAAGTTTGATAGCAGGCGGTACCCATTTGCCAATCATAAACCGAAAGAAAATTAATGGGTACCGGCTGCTATCAAACTTATTTCGGTCTTTTCAGTGGCAGTCGGGTTTTTTTATTTACTGGTAATAATAATAGTGTTTTGTATGTAAATCTTCAAAATGTACTAAATCAACTCTTATATTTTTACGACACAATGATTTAATAAGAAAAATTATAAAAATAATGTAAGTATGTTCAAAAGAGCTAAACACTTTATCTTAAACATAACAAAAAAAATTAGATCACGTTATCGTAAATTATTGCAAACAGTTTGGCTATATAATCCGATTATGTACTTATGCGAAAAGAATGAAAATAGCGCAATCACTAGTCGCTATTGCAACAGAATGAATGAATTCAATGAATCGATCCTGCTTTTTTTTTTCTAGCATATCTCTCCCTGTCTTTTCTAAGAAACTCTTCGCGTGTGACGTCATTGCTCTTAATTCTCTCTTTTCTTCTTCTTTCATATAACCTTCTTTTTTCTAACCTTTCCTTTCTGGTCTGTAGCTTAGGTCGCGGCATCCTAAAATCCAAATCATAATTTTTAAACATTGAACATCACATTATCGTTGAGAATACACATTGTCTAGAAGTAAGTACATCTATTATCCATTTTCTAACAAGATATTTTTAACTGTTTTCAACATCAAATTAATCCCAAATATCGAACCTACAATATCTAGAATTATCTCACCAAATTTTTATGATTCAATTTTAGACTCAAGGATCTCTAAAACTTATGATTTTATCATTTCTAAGTTAAATTTCATTTAAGTGGACTTGTACGAGCCTAGTACATTGCTCCACTTTTATATTTTGTTAACATAGCATTATTTACATTTCATTATTCATGCCATTTACGTTAAGTTCAGTTCGCGTTCGACAACTATCGACGAACCCCGCGTACAACAACAGTTGTCGTGTATCATATCTATCAATATATTTAGTCAGTTAAATTTACTTCTGTGTTTTACTGAACTATTTATAGAACCCAAGGTGTGCGACCGTACATCTTTTTTTTTAAATTTAATATCTGACTATCACCGCGAAAGTGTCTCAGTGTATCGTAGTTATCCGTTCGGCTCTGTGACACAAGTGAGGATCCACTAGCAGTGGAACTATCAGTGCGGACAAGCTACGTATCTCAACGTACCTGCAGCAGATACCAACAGGTATCACCGGACGAAGACCACCCTACGTCTACGTCAAGTATCAAGTAAGATCTTTCCATATATCTACTTTCGTTTGTTCGTATCAAAATGTCGAACATGGAAGACTTACTAACTGCTCAAGATCAAATCTCAACGGCTATTGAGCAACTCTATTCGAATTTTAAGAAGGACGGTTCGGATAGGAAGTCTTCCGATAATATCAAACGTCGGCTAGACACTCTAGATAGCTACTGGAGTGAGTATCAGTCGAATCATATCAAGCTTTGTGGATTTGGAAATAAGTCTCATCAATATTTTACGAGTAATTATTTCGAGCAAACTGGAGATAGGTACACGTCCATCAAAGCTGCTATTCAAAATTACGAGATTACTATGAAACCACGCGAAGAAAAAGCTCCTTTAATCAAACCAGCTACCCCCTTGGCTGTGTCTGGGTCTCCTATGCCAGAATTTTCCTCTCAAGCGCGGGGTAGCCATAGTAAAACCGATGAGATGCTGCGGAAACAGAGCAGTAATTTCAAGGCTTTTGAGCATACTATTTCACACATCAATTTAGATTTAGTAACCGAAAAATGGGAGTTTGATAACTTGTTGCGTAGCGTACAATCTCGTTGGACAGCAATTGATAATCTGCATTGGGAACTGGATAGCGAGCTAGGTCAGCGGAATCCGGAGTACGAATCTCATTTTTATCGAGCGGAGAAGAAGTTTATGGACATTGTCAAGTCTATTAACAAAAACTCCCAAAATGGATATCCCTATTTTCTCTGGAAACTATTCTCAATGGTCCAGCTTTAAAGACCTCTTCACAGAGACTATTCATGTCAATCCGAGTTTATCCTGCGCTCAGAAAATGCAATTTTTGAAGTCTAAGGTTAGAGGTGAAGCAGAACGACTCATCCAACACTTACTGATCTCTTCCGACAATTACTCTACTGGTTGGGAGTTACTTAATCATCGGTACAACAATAAACGGCTGATTATGAGTTCTCTTCTTGATCAAATACTTAGCATCCCCGTGGTCCAATATAAATCAGTTACTCATATCAAGAAAATTCACGATGTTACCCGAGAAACTATGAATGCCATCAAGAATTTAGGAGTAAGCGTGGAATCGTGGGATCCACTCATCGTTCATCTCATGAGCCAAAAATTGGATACGGAGACTCTCAATGACTATTTACTTTCTCTAAAGGAACCTAGGGAAATTCTCAGGCTAGAAGAGTTTTTATCATTCTTAGAGAAGACGTTTACTACTATGGAAACTTCAAAACGAAAATCGGAGCCTAAATTATTAGTTCATAATCATAAACCTCAAAAGGGTTATAATAACCAGCCTAAGCCATCGTCGTCATCGACCGGACGTAATATTTCACAATCGTCTAGTGACAAAAACGTCTTTGTTGCGAAATACCATAAATGTGCAGTATGCAAAACGAATAATCATGCCATCTTTAATTGCAATAAATTCCGAGCAATGAACCCGCCTTTAAGGCTCAAAACTGCAGAGAAGCTAAATTTATGTGAAAACTGCCTGTATTGTCACAATGGCAATGAGTGTGTTTCCGAAAAACGCTGTCGTGAGTGTAATCATGCACACAATACTCTTTTACACGAGGCATTTATGCGACATGACAACGAAGCCGGGCCTTCGACCGCTAGCGATTTGCCTAAACCAGGACAAAGATCGAATTTAAGGTCACACGTGTCTATGCATTCTGAAGTACCTGAAATCCTTTTGGCAACAGCTATAGTCAGAGTTCAAACTTGGGATAGTTCTTATATCAACTTGCGTGTACTCATAGACCAGGGGTCACAAACCTCTCTTATAACAGAGAACGCCGCTCAACGACTTGGACTACCTCGTCATAAATATCAGGGTGTGATAACTGGAATAGGCGAGAAACAAACCAATTGCAAGGGGACTATCAACATTAAATGCGTATCAACGAACCATAATTTCGAGTTCCACACAGACGTCATCATTATGCAGAATCTTATAAAACATCTGCCAAGCTATTCCTTCCCTAAGCCAGATTGGTCGTATCTGGACCATATTACATTAGCAGATCCTGAATTTAACATCAGCCGTCCAGTTGATATCCTGTTTGGAGCTGATATTTATTCTTTAATTTTATTAGAAGGAATCTGCAGGGGCGATCATAGCAAGTCACCACTTGCGCAAAACACTCGTTTAGGTTGGATACTGACTGGGTGTGCCAGGACTTTGCAATGTAACGTCACCTTAAACAATATAGAAGAAATCCAGCGCTTTTGGGAGATCGAGGACATAGCAGAAGAGTCCAACTTATCATCAGAAGATCAAGAGTGCATTCAGTACTACAAAACCACTACCACTCGCCGAGAGGATGGCCGATACGAAGTGCGGCTACCCTTAAAATCTAATTTCGAAGAAAAATTAGGTATATCAAAAAACAAAGCAGTTGTTCAATTTAAATCATTAGAAAAAAGGTTTGCAAACAATCAGTTGATGCAATGTAGCTATAAATCATTTATGAACGAATATCAAGCAATGGGACACATGATTCCTGCTCCCGTATCAAGAAGTACGCAGCCTGCTTTCTATCTCACACATCATGGAGTAGAAAAATCTGAATCTACCACTACTAAGTTCAGGGTCGTATTCAACGGTTCCATTAAATCATCGACGGGATACAGCTTGAACGATGTCATGAAATGTGGGCCCAACCTTCAACAAGATCTGCAGTCTCTTATCATTAAATGGCGTCAATATCAATATGCTTTCACTGCAGATATCGAAAAGATGTTTCGTCAGATTTGGATAAGCCATCATGATCAAGCCCTCCAAAGGATTGTCTGGCGAGACTCTAAGCATAAATCAATCAAAGATTGGCAGTTGACAACAGTCACATATGGCACTAAAGCAGCTCCTTTCTTAGCAATGATGACCCTACGACAGTTGGCATCAGACGAGAAAACAAATTTTTTGAGTAGCCCAGCATCCGAAGTCCTAGAAACTTCATTCTACATGGATGATGTGGTACATGGCGCTCATCAACTTGAAGAGGCAAAGCAATTACGCATCGACCTTATCAACTTATTAAGGTCAGGTGGATTTAACCTAAGGAAGTGGAAATCCAACGTGCTAGAATTATCGGACGCTAATCAAGAAGATTGTAAGCAAGAAAGCTTCGACTTCAAGCAATTAGAGACATCGAAAACTTTGGGTTTGAGCTGGAATCACCAGCAGGATGTTTTTACATTTAGTTCCAAAATAGAACCGTCCACCGAGCGACCAACCAAACGATCCCTATTATCTGATATCTCTAAATTATTTGATCCGCTTGGCTGGCTGGCACCGATATCAACAAAGCTGAAAATCATTTTTCAAACAGTTTGGTTGTCCGCCATCAGCTGGGATGACCCCCTTCCCAACGATATTTTATCAGAATGGATCACTATCAAGAACGATATCAAAAACATAAATAAACTCCAAATACCTAGGTGGATATCAACAAAGGCACGCGACATCATCGAGTTACATGGCTTTTGTGACTCATCGACAAAGGCCTACGCTTGCGTTATTTATTGTAAGGTCAAGCGCGACAGTCAAAGTATCATCACCCTTCTAGTTGGCAAAACAAGACTTGTACCGAAAGCTAGAAATATTACTCTTCCACGATTAGAGTTAAGCGCCGCTCATCTGCTATCAAAGTTGTTACTCAAAGTACAACAGTGCTTGAGTAGCTATGAACTCAAGATCTACGGGTGGTCTGACTCTATGATCGTCCTTGGCTGGCTTAACGGAGATCCATCAAAGTGGAAGACGTTCGTGTCCAACAGGGTACGTGACATAACTAACACTATGCCATCAGCATGCTGGCGTTATGTAAAGTCGGAGGAGAATCCAGCAGACTGGGCCAGCCGCGGATTGACTGCCTCCCAATTAATCAAACATGACTTGTGGTGGCAAGGGCCGTCGTGGTTAGCTGAATTTGATGGACGCGGCACACGGCCGGAATATAGTACGGACCTAGAAATGAAAAGGGTTCGTCAAGTTAATATTACCACCGAGCAAGATCTTAACACTAATATCATTTATCAGCTTTTATCAAAACATAGCAATGTCAACCGAGTAATTCGGATTATATCGTGGATGATTAGATTAACTAGGAAACAAGACAAAAGGCAAAGCTATCTAACATTACCGGAACTAAACCGATCCGAAAATCTGATTATCAAGCACATACAACAAATTGAATTTTCTCAAGAGATACTGAGTATCAGAAGGAACGGTCACGTGCAAACTAAAAGTAAGATATCACAACTTGCTCCCTACTTGGACGAAGACGGAATTCTACGAGTTAAAGGACGTTTAAGCAACTCCAACTTACCTTATGATATGAAGCATCCTGTTATCATATCAGGCTCCAGCCGATTTGCAGAGCTGCTTATAGATCAAGCGCATAAGGCTTCTTATCACGGTGGAGCTCGTCTTACATCAGCTTTTTTAAGAAAAAAATATTGGCTTGTGGGAGGGAACAAGATAGTGAAGAAGCAACTTCGTGCATGTGTTAAGTGCAGACGCCATGACCCTGTCAAGCATGAACAGATCATGGGTAATTTACCAGCTGCTCGAACCGTCCCTACTAGACCTTTTTATCATTGCGGCGTCGATTATACGGGATTTATTGACGTCAAATCAAATAAGGGTCGTGGAATAAAGACATCAAAGGGCTACATCGCAGTTTTCGTTTGCATGGTGACCAAAGCCATGCACCTCGAGCTAGTGACTGACCTTAGCTCCTCAGCATTCCTAGCCGCTTTACGTAGGATGGCGTCTCGGAGGGGAGCTCCTTGTCACATGTACAGTGATAATGGTACGAACTTTGTTGGCGCTAACAAGATCCTCACCAGTGAATATCTGGATCTACAGGGTACATTAGACGCTAATTTTTATTCTTCCATCACGGATATGAAAATTCAATGGCATTTCAATGCACCTGGATGGCCGAGTGCAGGTGGCCTATGGGAGGCGGCTGTCAAAAGCCTCAAATATCATTTGAAAAGAGTCATCGGCGATCAAAAGTTGACATTTGAGGAATATTCTACTCTGCTTGCTGAAGTGGAAGCGTGTTTGAATACACGACCGCTATGCCCTCTTACGGAAAACCCCGATGAACTGGATTATTTAACGCCAGCCCACTTCCTTGCTAGTGGGCCTACCAACACTATTGTAGAGACCGAGAGAGACCAGCGAACAAGATGGCAACTCACTCAAAAAATCTTTCAAGACATTTGGAAGAAATGGCAACTAGAATACCTCAGTCAACTTTCGGCCCGTTGCAAGTGGCGCACTCCGAAAGAAAATCTACAGATAAACGACGTCGTCATCATTCACGACACGAATCTACCTTCTGGGAAATGGGCCCTGGGGAGAGTTATAGCTTTGCATCCGGGCAAGGATAACTACGTGCGCGTAGTAACTTTAAAAACTAAAAGCGGTACGATCAAACGACCCATTACAAAAGTTTCCAAGTTGCCAACTCGAGAAACGGAGAGAGTCGACCGACACAACAAGTTTCAACAGGAACAAGAAATTGTCGCCTCATCTACTATCAAGAGCACAGCGAAGCATAGTCTATATAACTATATAGTAATGCTATTCACACTGCTATTCATGATGACAACAGCTGTGGATAGCCAGTATCAAATATCAAGCCTCAATATTAGTCAAGGCATTTTCTTCGATCATATTTCGACCATACGCCTGGAGCGAGATCATTGGAACCTAATTATCTACTACGACATGGCTCCATATTGGCAAAGTACAGAACTACTTAGTAAATATATTAGTCATTTAAACGGCGTTTGCAACGATCAAACAAAGAATACGATAAGTCAGTGTGAAGTAGTCTTATTACAATTACATCACGGCTTCAATGAGCTCAAGCATTACAACAGAATTTTGCTCGGTAAGCAATTCACACGCCACTCGGGCGGGTCTCACGGGCGTGTAGCCCGTGGCCTTATCAACGGTGTCGGGTTACTGGCTAACAAACTGTTCGGAGTACTCGATCAAGATTTCGCAGAACAGTATGAACGAGACATCGAGACTATTAGAGAAAATCAGAAACATCTTAGCCTACTCTGGAAGAATCAAACTTCTGTCGTCGAGGGAGAGTTTAATTTAATAAAGAGAGTGGAAGCATCTGTCAACAAACAAAGCAAACTTTTCAACCAGCATTTGATCAATTTAGAGAAGTCGTTAAACCAACAAAACGAACATTTATCAGCTGTGTCTTCCTCGTGCGAATTCACACTATCTTCTGTTATCGCCCAAGGTGTCCTAGTCAACTTGCAGGGCATTCAAGAAATGATTATTGACTCTTTGACTGACATTTATGCTGGCAAGTTCAACTTCCATCTAATTACCCCTGAGCAGCTCCAAGGGGAATTAAACGTTATCAATAGCTTACTATCCCGAGACATTTCGTTGCCATTGATTAATCTACAAAACTTATCCAACATGTACCGTCTTCTTGCAGTCAAAGCTAGAGCTTCAGATAAGTTTATTATCTTCGAAATAAAGATTCCTCTGGTTAGCAGAGACAATTTTGAGTTATACCGGCTTATTCCCGTCCCACAGCAAAGGGAAAACACTATGATCAGCCTAGTACCAATATCGGATTATGTAGCAGTTAATATTCAAAAGGACTCTTTCGTAACTATGTCGGAGAGAGATGTATCCAACTGCATTGAAAGCGAAAACGAGTCACATTTATGTCCTTTCAAGCAGCCCATTCTACACATGAAATCAGATAAAAATTTGTGTGTCAAGGATCAACTTTCAAATCAATGTCAAACTGTGACACTCACTTGCAAAGATTCCTGGAATGTGCTGAATCGTTTGAACACCTACCTGTATACTTGTTGCGATCAATGCCCTGTACGTATTATATGTGAGAGTCAAATTACTGCAGAGCTATTACATAAGTCCGGCATAATAACAATAGGTGAGGAGTGTATTATAAAGAGCGACACTTTTACGGTTTACTCTCATAAAACGCTCTCCAATGCAATATATAGAGAAGCCGACGCGATGAAAATCAGGATCCCTCCCATCAATCACATCATGAATCTGTCTGTGCCAATTTCAACCATCGAGAACCTATCATCCTCAACCCACCAAAAGTATTTTAAAGAAATTGACAAGCAGATTAAGGAGCTGAAGGCTAGCGCGTCAGACGGACTGCTGACCGAGCGCTTATCGCAGCATGACATCCACCTCTATACCGTTTGCTACGGGATACTCTTCGCGTGTGTATTTGGCTTGGCGGTACTGGCGTGGCGCCGATGGCGCGCGCGGTGGCTAACGTTGCGCCCGGGAGCACCTGCCGCAGCTGCCGCAGCCGCGGCGGGACACAACGACATCGAACTTCAAGCGACGAATTACGGATCTCGTTCGGTTAGATGTGTCAGTGATAGTGCAGTGAATCAGTGTTGTGCCTGCACTGAGGCAGAGGACAAATCGCGTAGTGCGCGTGTACTTAATAAGGCTAGTTCGCCGGTAGCCTTTCGTCACAAATTCGATCGTACATTATAGTGAAATAGGTTACCTATATCTTACTAGGCAAATATTGTTCTATCACCTTGTTACTCACTTATCATTTTTATCAGCATCCCATCATCCTCATTTTCTGGCCTGGGAGTATGTACGAGCCTAGTACATTGCTCCACTTTTATATTTTGTTAACATAGCATTATTTACATTTCATTATTCATGCCATTTACGTTAAGTTCAGTTCGCGTTCGACAACTATCGACGAACCCCGCGTACAACAACAGTTGTCGTGTATCATATCTATCAATATATTTAGTCAGTTAAATTTACTTCTGTGTTTTACTGAACTATTTATAGAACCCAAGGTGTGCGACCGTACAGGACTGTTGTCGGTATTACAGCCCACCGAATCCACTGAAATGATAACTCCGAGGTGATAAAAATAATAAGTTTTACATTTAACTCCGATATTAGAATTAATATTAAAATGTCAAAACTGCTGTAACAAAACATATCTTACGGCGAATTTAAAACACAATTTTGAAATAAATTGAATGAACCTAACACGAGCTATAATGGCCACAGAAATGACACTATTTTTGTCCCCATATCACTGAAATGATATACTTACTGTTCGGCGGGAATCCACGATGATTTTGTGACGCGTTCGTGCGCTCCAACGAATGGAGGTGGAATGATTCGAAGTAAGGAAAGGCACGGGGGGCGCAAAAACGCTATGTTGACGAAGTTACTCTACTAAAACTTACTGTCCACCAAAATGATAACTTTTTACAGGACAAAAGAAGACTGTTTAATACAATGTATAAGAAATAAGATAAACAAACAATATTAGTTTTTTTCTATGGGTCATATTATAATTTATTCATACAAAATTCGATTTTAGTCCAAATGTTAAATACAACTGCAGGGCAAGATATTTTACGAGTGAAATTCGATTCAGGACAGGTCACCGAAATGATAAAATGACACTTTGTAATTATTATTTTTTAATGTTATTATAAATTGACGTGTCCTGTATAAAAAAAACCCTCCTTGCGATTTCTTGGTCGCGTCCAAAATTTATATTGTCTGCTTTCGAGCGACTGAAGTTTACTTTTTATTGATTGGTTTGTTGACTTTTATGTGAGCGGCTGCCTTCTGACCTCTGCGACAGGTAAGCCGGCACCAGAGCCCCATTCATGTATATCTGTGGCGTCATCCGATGTTTGGTGAGATAAGCAAGTGGTTTCTATGACACCTAATGAAATGTAGGTTTCCTGTGACGAGGTTAATATCCATACTAATATTATAAATGTGAAAGTAACTCTGTCTGTCTGTTTATGTTATAGAGGACATTACTCAACAATTTTTTTTGCCATGGTAGAGAAGTACCTATTATACTATGAAAAGTAATCAAAATCGTAAAACCAACACATTGCACTACCGTTCTCAGGCTTGCCGTGTATTTTTTTTGCTTTTGCTATTCACCCAAATAATGCAATAAAACTATTTTCAATGGATTCTATCGCTACAATATCTTTGGTATTATTTAAACTTTTTACACTTAAAATACATAGTTTCATTCTAAATTTGAATATGACGTTGTTTAATTTAGCGTTCTTTTTTTTAACAGTGTAAAGTTGAATTTACACTTTTCATCGTAATCAGTACCTAAGGTAAGTAATGACCTCGAAGTTTCGACCTCATTTATAATGAGAGTCTTAAATGAGGTCAAATGGGTGAATTTGGGATAGGGTACAAACTAGGAAGTCATAAAGGTACGTAGCTTTCAGTCTTTATATTATTAATGACTGCAGTAAAATCGACCCAAATTACTTTGACAAATATCAAGAAGTTTATAATAACATTATTACTTAATAGGAAGACGCCAATGCAGCAATGCGAACTTCCAAGTTAGTTCGACTTAGTTCAATGATGGTGCCACATTTACTTCGAAGGTTATTGCTGTTTAGGAAATATTTTTGTTATCCATAAATATTATAAAATGCGAAAGTAACTCTGTCTGTCTGTTACGCTTTCCCGCATAAACCACTGAACCGATTTTGATGAAATTTGGTATAGCGGTATATTAGACCTTGAGAAAGGACATAGGCTATGTTTGCGATTTCTCGGTCACGTTCAAATTTTAATATCTACTTTCGAGCGACCAAAATTTACTTATCATTGATTGGTTTGTGTACTTTTATGTAAATGACTGCCTTCGCGACAGGTAAGCCGGCACCTGAGCCCCATTCATGTATATCTGTGGCGTCATCCGATGTTTGGTGAGATAACCAAGTGGTTTCTATGACACCTAATGAAATGTAGGTTTCCTGTGACGAAGTTAATATAGTTTATATAAATCTCATTGTAAGAAAATATATGTATAAGGAAAATATTAAGAAAATGTGTATTCAATTGTACAATTAACGACAGCTTGAGAATCTGAAGAGTACAAAATGTGTCGACTTGCAAATCTGACGATTTGAAAATCTGTCGAGTTGGAAATGAGGCGAATGAAGGTGTTGGTACGACAAATAACCTCGAACTATTGTAGGTAAAAGGAAAATAAAAGCAGAGTATTATGACAGACAGTAATTTTGGGGCATTTTAGACTAACACATAAAACTAAGTACACATCTAGTTAATAACCTCTCTCGCTTTACTACCGAGAAATCCCAGAAGCATTTTAATTTAATGATATTACGTCTAGAACAGTCGTTGTTTGAAGATGATTTATCTTTAGAACTTATTGTCTTCCTAAATATTTGTGGGAATATTTTTATCGCAGACAAAAAATATATGACAATATTTTGCCCGTTTACCGGGGAAGTCATTTTTCCTTTCTTTATCTAAATAATCTAAATATATATAACTCAAACATTGTGTAACTGACTGACATAGTGAACTATCAACACACAGCCCAAACCACTGGACGGATCGGGCTGAAATTTGGCATGCAGGTAGATGTTATGACGTAGGCATCCGCTAAGAAAGAATTTTGAGATGCAGGCTGTATGCTCAATAGCGTTGACTCAACAGTAAGCGATAACCGACATCCACTCGGGCGGAGTCGCGGGCAACAGCTAGTTTTCTAATATATTTCCTACGACTGGTTGGAGGGTTAAAGAGGTTCCTATAACCCTGCTGGCTTCCCAATGGGTAGCATGGTGCATGACAAAATAGATTGAGATAATATTTTTTTCCACAGGCTTCCTTAATAAAAAACTTTACGATTCGCCACTGTTTCACTATCCTGTTTATACAAGCGTTCACAGGTTACGATAACCGCTTACTCTCAGACGGACGCCATATCTGATTGGTTATAAATTTATAATGACCGCGTGATACCCCGCAGAATAGAATTTGGCCCACCCCATCTCTCCCCATGCGGTGTCGTACAAGGCGACTAAGGGATGGGGCTATTTAACATCATACAGATATATACAGCCCAGACTCAGCCTCAGAAGCATGGGTTGAGTCAACAATAGTACCCGGAATACAGCAATAGGCTCACCCCCTATTACGTGGGACCGAATACTATGATGGGTAATGGACTGCTGAGACGAGGTCTCGGGTTCGATCCCAGGTTTACCATAGCACACACCAATGACCTTTAGAGGCTTTTCGAAGTTATGTGTGTATTTATCGCAGGTTTATAAGTGCCCATTCAAAAAATTCAAAATTCAAAAATAATTTATTTTGCATAGACCATTAAATCGGCACTTACAAAACGTCAACATAAAGTAAATATTAAATACTAACTAATACTAGTAAATGGACCACCGGTTCGAAACGCGGCCCAGACCTGAGAAGACTCCGGCAAGAAACTCAGCGGGCTTTCTTTTTTTTTTGGTCTATTTACAAAACATTTACTTAGCCTAAAACTTATGGTCTAGATACAATGTTTTGCTTGAGTAGCACAGCAGAGCGAACAGCTCATTTCCAAGCTTGTTTATCATTTAAATATTCTTGGATTTTATAATAGCCTTTCTGGCACAGTTTGCTCTTTACTGTATTTTTAAATTTATTAACAGGTAAATCTCTGATTTCATTAGGAAGCTTGTTAAAAAAGCGAATACAGTTGCCCTGGAAAGAATTACTTATTTTATGGAGTCTGCTATGACAAACTACAAGATTGCTTTTATTTTTAGTATTTATATTGTGCCTGTCACAAAGTCTTGGAAATTTTGCAATATTTTTCCTGACATACATTAAGTTTTCGAAAATGTATTGTGACACTACGGTTAGAATATTCATCTCTTTAAACTTATCTCGGAGGGAGACTCTTGGGCCCAAATTATAAATAGCTCGCACAGCCCGCTTTTGCAAGACAAATATCGTGTTTAAATCTGCGGAATTACCCTTAATGGCAACCCGCATACCCATTAATGGCATACCCATTAATGGCAATAGGCTCGCCACCTATTACATTGGGACCTAAAACATAAACTGGCGAAATGTGGGTGCCCGGTTAATGGCACTAGGCTCGCCACCTATTATATTGGGACCTAAAACATAAGCTGGCGAAAAGTGGGTGGTAGCACCCCTGCCTACCCCTTCGGGGAATACAGGCGTGAGTTTATGTTATGTTATGAATACTATGATTGGTGTAATGTGGGTGTTAATTCTCCTCTATCTAACAGTCCAGGTATAAAGGCGTGACTATATATACAATGTGTGTATGTATTTATAAAAATAAATGTATAACTCTCGTGATAAGACGGAGCTACTCACCTACTAAGCCATTCGCGTCACGAGCGAGGGCCTTAACTGCAATATGGCGTTTTCATCGTGACCCTGGCAACACAATCGCGCCATACACGGCCGAGTACAACCCCCACATAGGTAGGTACCTAGTATCTATATTATATTATCTGTGGTAGTATGTAATGCTGGAATCCGTACACCTTTAAATCGTATTGTCGATAATTATACTAAATTGTATACCTACAGATTTGGATATATTCAAATAAATAAATAATAAATAAATATTCCACAACATTCTACACAACGCTATCTAGACCCATGGTAAGCTTTTATATCTTGTGTTATGGAATCTAGAATGCGGATAAACACTTATATACTTTTTTTACATACATACATAGAAACACCCAGACCAATGAAAATAGCCATATTCAAGCATACAAATATTTGCACTGAGCGGGAATCGAACCCGCACCCCCTGCGTGGCAGTCGCGTGCACTACCACCACGCCACAGAGGCTGTAATTGTCGTATACCTACTTAATACCTATGTTAAAAAATTAAAAAAAATTAATCTCTGAAAAACTGTAACTACAATTGAAAATCAAGTACGAATATCATTATGAGACATTTTTATTTGGATGAAGACACTGTGATGATGATTATTGCTTTTTGTATTGTTATTAAAATACTACTAACATGTGGATAACGCTGTAGGTTACATAATTACAACTAAGTTAAGACCTTGGATTATGAACATTGTGTAACTGTTTGTATTCCCGAATATATAAAAATAAAATAAAAATAAAAATATCTAAGTTACTAATTTGTTTTATATTTTGCTGTAACTTTTTTGTTTGTCTTTATGATATTACATACAAAAAAGAGGTTTGTCTTCTATAGAGATTTATACGATTCTTTTACATTTACATGAACATTTTTAAAGCATACATAGGTATGTAATAGTAATTATTATTTTAAGGGACAAAAGAAACTTAAGGAATTCACTATATCCATGCAGTGCAAGCATAAAATTGATTAACAGATTGACAGATTGATTTATAATGCTTAACTATATTCAACTAGGTAGATACGTAGGTGCCTACGTCATTAATAAGATAATTGTGTAATGTAAAATAAAATTGGAACATGAGAATTCGTTTCTTATAATTGTACAATACGATTATATGAATAACAAATTGATTGATTGATATTTGCAATTTTGCTTATCAAACCTATATGAATACACGTGTTTTTAACATTTAAATTCTTTATGACAAAGGTGCGACTTAGTTCCAGTTTTTGCAGTTTTATTTCTTTTAACGAGGTTCTTTTACAATTAAATTGTGTATGCCTGCCTTCATGCATGATAAACACATTGGTACCTGGTACATGTACTGACACCTATTTTCCTCTGGGGTAGGCAGAGACCCAGCCATCCCGTCATCTATACTTCACGAGCTCCCTCTACTGTCATAATCATAATATCATAATCCATATCCATACTAATATTATAAATGAGAAAGTAACTCTATCGGTCTGTCTGTATGTTACGCTTTCACGGCTAAACCACTTAACCGATTGTGATGAAATTTGGTATAGGGATTGGTTAGACCTTGAGAAAGGATATAGGCTATGTTTGGTCGCGATAACCGACATCCACGCGGGCGGAGTCGCGGGCAAAAGCTAGTTATACATATAAACCTTCCTCTTGAATTACTCTATCTATTAAAAAAACCGCATTGAAATTTGTAGCGTAGTTTAAAAAAATAAGCATACATAGGGACGAACAGACGCGCAGATGCTTTAAACCTATGTAGTGATGATGATGATGATGATAAAACATATTATTATTATTAAATCTATTTAGTATTTCAGTATTTTTATGGAATGGAGTAGATTGTACAATATCGGCAGGTATCTATCTATGTATGATATAGTCAATTAACTTCGTCCTATTGGGCCGAATCTTTATAGGACGAAACAACGAACTTGTCCATTGAGGCACAAAAATGGCCCGATTATGTTAATAGCCTGATGTGGATTTTATTCGTATTGTGGATTATAACTACTTACTAATTTCTATGATTATAGCTAATTCTGGTGTCATCGAACTCTTTCATGAACATTATAACGAAACTAGCTGTTGCCCACGGCTCCGCCCTCTGCGATATTCTGATACCTTTCCCGCGACCTATAGGAAGGAACCTCTTCCTGGGATAAAATGCCTATTCCATTCTGTAATTTTACTTTGTGCCCATTTTTCGCCACATCCACGCATCCTTACAAACTTTCGCCATTATACATTGCCTAGGTGATATTATGATATACTAGCTTTTGCCCGCGGCTCCGCCCGCGCGAATGTCGGTTATCGTGGCAAAATATAGCCTATGTCCTTTCCAAAGGACTAATCTACCCCTATGCCAAATTTCATCAAAATCGGTTCAGTGGTTTAGGCGTGAAAGCGTAACATACAGACAGACAGACAGACAGAGTTACTTTCGCATTAATAATATTAAGTATGGATTATACCTATATGATTGACGTATATTTAATCACCCCATGCTATTCTCGACACCCGAAAATTGCGCATCTACTGCGCGTAAGCACGCATTTGGAACAAATTTTGGGTCAAAAGACATATGGCGGGAAGTACCTATAGCATGATTATATTAGGAGATTGATGTCATTGCTCCCGCATTATTGCAGAGGAAGTGTGCGCGGCTGATGTACTTACCTACTGGCAAACGGTGACACAACGTATAGAGACAGTAGAAGCTAATTAGGCCTAAATTAACAATGATAACGATGTGCAACAACTACCCGCATTGTTGTAAACAGTAATATTCAATGATATATTACATTTTTTTAGATATGTCATTCAGGAACATGGCGCAAATACTAAGTATATAATAATTAGGGAGGCCACGCAGCTAAATATGTAGTTACTCGAGCGTCGCGGAAACCTATTGAAATTGGTAGGTCACATCATAGAAAGAATAATGGTGTATAAAGTTTACAGTTTTAGTGGTGAGGGAGGCATATACAAAACATAATAATAAATAAATACATGTATCATCCATCTTAATTAAAGTTTTATATTACTTTGGTCTTGTCTAATGTATTTCAGTTATTATAGTTTGTTTAACTCCAAAATAAACATAAAAAAGACCGCGTTCGAGTAAATAAAGACATATCTTTGCAAGTTTCCCACGCCGTAAGGTTTAGCTTAAATCGCGAGATTTTCAAAATGGACACTCTTTAGCTAGTAACTAATAACCTACATTATCTTAATCTGACGAATAGGTGTGAATTCGTGGAACAAATTTTTATTTTGCGCACCCACCGATATTGAAAGCTGCCTACTGGCTGGAGGAATTTTTCAAAAATTGTAACTAGCCCTAGCTTAATCTGACGCGCTCGAGTTACTACAGTATTTCCTTCTACGCCTCCCCGACTATAAAAATTGCTACTTACTTATAATACGTCAATATAAGTATAATTTATTATTAATTATATCAACAATAATTAAGTATTCAGTAAAAATAAGTCACTGGAGGAAAAGATGATAAACATTTGGTCTTCATTTTTTGTTCACATTTTAAAGTGTGAACAACATAATTTTATTATCTATAGTTTATAAATATATCAATGGTAATATTTATTAAGATTAGTATGTAGGTTTACAAAAAACAATTGGGTAAATAGCTACTTAGGTATTCAGCCCTAATAAAGGTAGATCGATTGTCATATTCTATTCTATTATATTCTACAGACGTACTTAGGTATTTCTACTTCTCTAGAGAGGCAGAGCTGACAAAGATATCAACAGAACTAGGTAACAACTGGTGTAAGTACACAGTAAGTAGGTATTTATTATGCGAAATTAAATGACCGTGAAGTTCTTTCTTCTGTTAAGTCATAAATTAAACATTTCTTCGCTTGAATAGTAAACGGTGTTATATCCATGTAGTGTAGGTGTAAATGATTAAATCAGCGGTTGATAATAATAACAAAAAAAACGTACATGATTTATGATTACACGCGTAAATCTATTTACAGATTCAAAAAAGGAAATTCTATAGGTAGACGTGTTTCCGAACGTTTACAAAAAAGTTATGCTTTTTATTGACGTGACGTAAGAAATTTAAAATGAAATGTACACACACAAATCGTCTTTTAATGACTTAATAATGGCTGCTGATACTATTATTTAGATAAAACATAATTAAGTACTATTATCAGGACGGTATTAATTTATACCTTGTTGAAGGTGAATTATTTTTTGTTATATATACCTAAGCAAATGTTTACTTAATATCGATAGATATTAGTAGCCAACAGTTATTATATCAGTCTGAGGAGCCTGACAGTGCAAAAATACGGTTCAGAAATCGATATCTGAGCGTAACCAAAACACTCATAGTTCCTAAAGGGCGAACCACTCTTTGACCTGAAATTTGTTCAAAATGTTTTATACGCGCAATTATTTATTTTGAATTATTTATTTTGAAGATTGCACGAGGTGCTTCTGCGGTGGATGATCTCAAATTCACCAATTTATAGATTACTAGCTTTTGCCCGCGGCTCCGCCCGCGTGGATGTCGGTTATCGCGACCAAACATAGCCTATGTCCTTTCTCATGGTCTAATCTACCCCTATACCAAATTTCATCAAAATCGGTTCAGTGGTTAAGGCGTGAAAGCGTAACATACAGACAGACAGACAGAGTTACTTTCGCATTTATAATATTAGTATGGACTAGCTTTTTCTCGCGGCTCTGCCCGCGTGGATGTCGGTTATCGCGACCAAACATAGCCTATGTCCTTTCTCATGGTCTAATCTACCTCTATACCAAATTTCATCAAAATCCGTTCTGTGGTTTAGGCGTGAAAGCGTAGCATACAGACAGACAGAGAGACAGAGTTACTTTCGTATTTATAATATTAGTATTGAGTATGGATTACAAAACAATTCGCGCGCGCCAGGGCCTATTATATTTCTCGATTTAGGTCCAAGATTTATATTACCTAAAAATCGAAGAACACAACCCAAATAGCTAGTAAAAAATAAATTGTGGTCTTGTAATGTGTATAGGACGCGGTGTATCTACTACCTACCGAAGTACCTATGTAGTGACAAGTGACAATCAAATACTTTCCATTACCTCCCTACTTAGCGTTCGCAAATGAGAGAAAGTTGTCGCGTTGTCGGCTGTAGGCACAACCACAGTGCAATGCTTAGGACATCGAACAATGAACTGTGAATTTGACGAAAGGTCGCTGGTCGACGCACCAGCTAGACAAAACATTTTATATTTGAACTAGCTTTTGCCCCCTGCGTGGATATCGGTTACCGCAAACAAACATAGCCTATGTCCGAAAAACATTGGAAAAAATGAAATGCTCAAGTGAGACTCGAACTCACGACCTTTCGCTTACAGACTTCGAACTTAACAGTTAGCATAATAAATGCTATAAAAAATTCATTCAAATAGCCTATGTCCTTTCTCAAGGTTTAATCTACCCCTATACCAAATTTCATAAAAATCGGTTCAGTGGTTTAGGCGTGAAAGCGTAACATACAGACAGACAGACAGAGTTACTTTCGCATTTATAATATTAGTATGGATTAGATGTTCTATAGAAACTTCAAGGTACTTGGACGGGACCTAAATAGGTTCGACTCAATGAGATCAGTAAATTAATAAATCTTCTAGGACATTTTACACAATCTAGACCCCAACAGACTGATAAGCGGGTTTTATTACTAAATAAGTACATAAAGATTATTCACAAACGCTGAGACCAGTGCAAATAGTCATATTCATGCTACAAAATCGAACTTGCACTCCCCGAAGTAAAGTAGCAATCAAATTGCATTACCTACTAACCACAATGCCAGTCACCCACTCACCGATGTCGTCAAAGTGCTGACATCTAGTCTATTATCAAGACATTTATTTTGAGTAACTGAATGATTACGTCACTATACTACTATCTCATAATTATTTTCAGTTTCCGAACTGAAAAAGCGTCGGTACCTTAGTGGTTAGTCGGCCTTACGATCGAGAGGTCCCGGATTCGAATCCTGGCCATTACACTACCAACGTGAACCATCTCCTAGCACAAGCGATTTAGCTTGGTTGGAGGTGTTAGAGGGAATATTAGTAATTTTAATTGCTAATATTCTTTAAAAAGAAACAATACCTAGATATTTACATATTTACGATCTAAGAAATAGGACTTTTTTTGGCTACGACTTATTATTTCACAGTGGAGATACCGAAGGCCGGATGATATATTCGTAACTGAGTCTGCAGGTCTTAAAGAGAAAGATTACAACTTACGAGTTAATCTTATTTGCAATCTCATTGTTTTACTAACCTATTGAAATCTCGACCGCTATGAGAACATTCTCACTCAAACTGATTTTATGTTCGATTTTAGATCGGCAGCCATTTAATGTTTAAGAATAAAGCAATACATTATGATTATCATGAAGATATGTCAGTGCATATTTCAAAATCCCATGGCGGCTGAAATACTTCGAACTACTTAATATGAGTTTCACTAAGGTCGTGATCGAGTCTCACTTGAGCATTTCATTTTTTCCAATGTTTTTTGAACTTAACAGTTAGCATAATAAATGCTATAAAAATTCATTCAAATGAGTTTCACTATTTTAGAAAAATTACCGGTTTTTTTTAAAGGTCACGTCAATTCGACTTCACCTCGCCTGATGGTAAGCTAAAGGCAAAGTCTCGGAAGAGGGTCACCATCGTAAACATGTACCTACTACGTTAACAGTGGAGGCACTCAGCTTGACGGCCTCATTAGATGCCTTTTCACGCCCCGCTTAAAGGACCCGGGACTGCCCGTATAGGTGGCAATATATTGCGTTAACTTATAATAATTTATTAGTATATTCAACTAACTGTGCCGTGAATTCAGATCTGGATTTTACTTTTTACGAGGAAATCTAATTAATTTTCCAAAATAAAATTATGTATCCTGTAAAATCGGCCCTGCCGTCAAACAGAAAACACAAACAACCAATAACTAATGAAAAGCTACTATTTCAATATTACAAACCGATATCCTTATTTATTAGTATTGTTATACCATTAAGCTCACGACCCACCTGATGGAAAGTGGTTACCGTGGCCTTTGGACATGTCAGACGTGTACAACACCAGAGGAGTCACTCTTGTGCTACCGACACTGTAAGATCCTTATAATTCTTCATTGTTGCTTTTACAAGTGCGACTAAGGGCCGGCGCCCACTGCCGGCACGGCACGGCATAGCATGGCAAAGGATTTTTTTTACTAATCAAGTTATTTTTAATCTTATTCCAGTGACTTTAGAATTCATTTTACTTTATTTCGTCAAACGATGTCGCGGCATGCCACGACGTGCTACATTTCGTTTGACTGCCTCTATGCCGTTAGCGGTAGTGAACGCGACCGCTACGATCGGGTTCCGCGTGGGTTCGATCCCCGCTCGGTGCAAATATGTATTTGTATGCATGAATATGAATATTTTCATTGGTCTGGGTGTTTCTATCCTACTAATATCTAATATTATAAAGGCGATAGTATGTAAGTATGTGAGGATGTTTATTGCTCTTTCACGTAAAAACTACTGAATGGATTTAAATGAAACTTTACAATAATACTTATAGCTTATACATCAAAATAACACATAGGCTATATTATTATCAGAGATGAACGAGATCAGACATCCACGCGGGCGGAGCCGTGGGCAACGCGGTTGTATAATATTATGTATTTCAAAAAAAAATGTGTGAAATATGTTTATAGGCATTCTAGAACCAATAACACAAGCTAGTTATGCTATGCTTACTTTGGGTCTAGATAGCGTTGTGTAGATTGTCCTACAACCTACAATATTTATTAATTTCATTCCTCCTGATGCTAGAATAGATCGCGGGGCTTGGCCGTGGCATACCGCGGCATGCCACAGCCCGCCGCGGCATCCTTTGCCATGCCGTGCCGGCAGTGGGCGCCGGCTGGTCCGGATTTGAAAAATGAGTGACTTAGGGATCAACTTTCTCTTTTCGAATTTTTCTTTATGGCAATGGAAAGATCTTATTAACCCTAATAACAATTGTTCTAGGTAATTTTCTTAATGCTTATGGTTTGGGTAAAAAAAAATATTTTCAGTTTTCTTTGTATGGAACTGGTCATAATGAGTTCAATTGCTCCCAAGTCTTTAGCGATCCGGCTTCCAAACCTTTTTTTTCTTATTCCTTGTCCTATTTGCTATATTGTAACACTATTAACATGTACCTAAACTTGCAATTCTGCCAGATAAAGAGGTCGAAAAAAGTGAAAAATATTGAATTTTGCTATGCTAAGTTTTTAATTTTTTTACGTTCCTGTGGCCTATATTTGGTTTATGGTGCCCCACTAAGATTTTTAAGACCAAGCTTATTTCACCTGCTAGGCTGTACACAATGTGCACATGCTGATTGATAGACTAGATACTGCCAAACATTGTAAAAATTAACATAGAATTTTTACATACGTTCAAGTATAAAATAGTAAGATTACGAAATTTAGCTATAACATATATATCAAAATTGATGCAACCCTGGTATATTTTTACAAAAAAATACTTCATTTACGCATTATTATTCCTATTTGATGTCATTCTTTAATTATTGTCATAATCACTTCCTAAACAGAATCTTGATATAACCAATATAACTAATTAAGTCATTGCTACTTTTCACAATATCCAATATGTTTGCCTAAGCCTCACCGGTTTCACTTTATAGGATTTAAAATTCGTTATGTTAATATCTGAACATTAGAACTTTAAAACAATAATACTATATCGGTATGTGGGTAGATCAAAATAATGAGCAATACCAGTTCAATATTGTACCCCAAAAGTTTGGGAGAAATAAGATTTAGATTATAGGGTCAAATACTTAACAGATTAAATCACAAAAAGGTGAAAATGTCAAATTAAGATTTAGCGAATACATTAACATTATTAGGTGCTTCAAAATACAACAACATTTTATCATGCTGAACAACAGTGTTCAGCATGATAAATGACATAATTTACTAAATAAAATACATGAAGTTACGTGGATGGTGTTAGCTAGGGTGTAAATTTAGACAAATAGTTAAATATTACTCTCCCATAAAGTTTGGGGTAAAATTTAGAACTAGTATTGTGCAAAATGTTGATCTACCGACATCCTACAATATAAATATTATAATGCTCAAGATTCGCAACTGGCTCATAAAAAGACAGTGTTTTTAAATTTACTATTTGTGTTCGTTTATTGGCACTGCTTCTTACTTAGTGATCTTTTATTAATTATGGAGAGTTTAGTTAATAATTTGGATTTCTTTGTCATCTTATGACATGAGTTGAAATAGTTTACGGACAGTAAAAACGTTTTTTAGAAGTTTACCTACAACAACTATTAAATATTGAAGATAATATTGTTTTCTGAAAATTTTGCCAGAGGTTTTGCTCAAATGTAGGTACTAAATGGGAACAATCGAGTCGCACTTTAGCCCCATTTATCAGAAGAAATAAGAAGTGGTTAGAATTCAATAAATTGGCCTAAAGGATTAATTCGGCTATCAGTGAATCCTGAATTAGAAGATGAAATTGATAATGTTGAAAATCTGCCACCCTCAATGACAGAAGCTGAAAAGGTTTTGAAGAAGAAGGGTTAAGACAGAAACGAAGACGTTTAGAGCGATGAAATAAATCGTTGTCGCCAGAAGAACAAAAATTAGTTAAAATAAACACCTTGAAATCTACTGGAAATGAAGATATTGAAAAAATAATGGATCATTTGCTCTGTTACCCAGAAGATTAAGAAAAAGTCAAAGATTGTTTAAAAGAGAGTAAAGGAAAAGGTCGTACATATTTACCTGAGAAAACGCTGGCTTTAGCAGTTTCACTAAAGTTATCTAAGTGGTAATATAAGAACCTCAGAAAATCTGCCCGCGAAGATGGCTCTGATTTGTATCCCTCTTATCATATATATAAACTATTGGAAGCAAAATTAAGGTGTTATCCAGAGTAGGAAGACATTATAATAACCGAAGATGGAGTTTCTTTTAAACTGCAAGCTTTACTCAATTTGACGACATCTAGACTTTTGGAAACGCGTAATTTTGATTTGAATTTTTTTGCGATTACGTTCTGGCCTAATTAACTTAATTGGATTCTGACATATTTATCTATTTCATAAATTTTGACATCATTTTAATATTTTGTATGCCTCAGGCAGATCAAAGCTTAGACTAATATAACGTAGGTATATTCTATTACCTATACTTCACGTAATAAATGAATTTGAATTGAATTAGATAATAAGGTATAGATAGAATTCTACGTAGAATTTTATAATGTTTGGCAGTATCTAGTCTATCAATCTGCAGGTGCACATTGTGTACAGCCTAGCAGGTGAAGTAAGCTTGGTCTCAAAAATCTTAATGGGGCCCCATAAACCAAATATAGGCCACAGGAACGTAAAAAAATTAAAAACTTAGCATAGCAAAATTCAATATTTTTCACTTTTTTCGATCCCTTTATCTGGCAGAATTGCAAGTTTAGGTACATGTTAATAGTGTTACATTATAGCAAATAGGACAAGGAATAAGAAAAAAAAGGTTTGAAAGCCGGATCGCTAAAGACTTGGGAGCAATTGAACTCATTATGACCCGTTCCATACAAAGAAAACTGAAAATATTTTTTTTTACCCAAACCATAAGCATTAAGAAAATTACCTAGAACAATTGTTATTAGGGTTAATAAGATCTTTCCATTGCCATAAAGAAAAATTCGAAAAGAGAATGTTGATCCCTAAGTCACTAATTTTTCAAAACCGGACCACTGTGCGGCCCTAAGGGAAAGCCTCCGCGGATATTACGAGTAAATAGTACGTAGTGACAAGAGCAAGCACATAAAATTTCTTGTTTGAAAAAATTTGGCAACATAATTCGAAAGTGTTTTGATATTTCTGGTCTATTAAAATTTAACCTTGGCGAGTATTTAGGAGACAATATTTATCATGATTAATTTAATAAAATACCGGAATGTCATAACAAGATGATATTGTACAGCTTTTTGGCACCAAGCGTCGAAGAAAAAACTATAGAAGCCGCCTAAAGATCAGCTCGCTTCGATGCGTTCCCTCACTTACTTACAGAGCGGACTGACATGACAGTTTCATACATTTACGGAGTAGTTAAAACTGCTTGTTACGAGTACTAAAATATTAAAAGTGTAGCTTGGTTTTAACTTCTCTATGGGTGAATTTCAACATCTAAGAATTTTTAGCTAATAGTGGTGATTTTTTTTATTTCTAGGTATTTAGGTAATCTCTTTCAATATTTAGCTAGAAATACATATTTTATGCCTATTATGTTTGAATAGTCTAATTAGCCCTGGGAATTACTTGTTTATTTTATACACCTGAATTTTCAATACACCGAAATTGGTGTTTAACACCAAAATTGCATACAACTTATTTTTATTTTTTATTTATTATTACTTATACTATTTCTTTGTTTTTTTCTAGAATTTGGCACTTAATAGTTACATATATCCCTTAATTTTTACCCTTTTATCACCAACTTCATTTTTATATGGCAAAACCACTTTAGTTGTTAGTAGTATCAGTATAAAAGCAAAACATTTGATTGTTCTATCTATCCTTGCTTCTAGCAAGGATTATATTTTACTCTAATGGCGCCAATATTATCGACGAACTTATTCAAGATTGCTGGGAAAAGATTTAGGCAGTTATTCTCAAAGTGGGAGAGGTGGTACTCGGTATGCCTAAGGGTGGACGGAAGATATGCCATGGACACTTGGTAGTGACAAGACAAGTTTGTAGTGTGATGTCTATTCCTGAACTTACAGGAGTCCTTCAACTAAGTTTCTCACGCGGTGAGCTGATGGGCATTGCGGTTCAAAAGGGTTCCAGAGGTTTACACCATCCGAGACATGTACCACGATTCTGATTCCGTTGTTCGAACCGCTGTTGGCAATATGAGAATCTTCCTTATCACTGTCTCTGTGATCTGTGATCTGTCCTTAGTCCATTCCCAATGAGAGTGGTATTTTGGTCGGATAGCATCAGACAATCACTCCATAACTGCCCATGTATGCTGTTAATCTCGGTGGTGGACGCCGATAGATTGGTGCAACATGTGAGGATGTGGATGTAGGAGCTTGAGGACGGTAGAGGTCAGAAGCCTTCTGTGGAGAAGATTGAGTACCTTTTACACGATAGCATAGTGCTAGCTGCTGGAGCAACATAATATGGTACTCGGTATGCCTAAGGGTGGACGGAAGATATGCCATGGACACTTGGTAGTGGCAAGACAAGTTGGTAGTGTGATGTCTATTTCTGAACTTACAGGAGTCCTTCAACTAAGTTTCTCACGCGGTGAGCTGATGGGCATTGCGGTTCAAAAGGGTTCCAGAGGTTTACACCATCCGATACATGTACCACGATTCTGATTCCGTTGTTCGAACCGCTGTTGGCAATATGAGAATCTTCCTTATCACTGTCTCTGTGATCTGTGATCTGTCCTTAGTCCATTCCCAATCAGCGTGGTATTTTGGTCGGATAGCATCAGACAATCACTCCATAACTGCCCATGTATGCTGTTAATATCGGTGGTGGACGCCGATAGATTGGTGCAACATGTGAGGATGTGGTTGTAGGAGCTTGAGGACGGTAGAGGTCAGAAGCCTTCTGTGGAAAAGATTGAGTACCTTTTACACGATAGCAAAGTGCTAGCTGCTGGAGCAACATAAGCAGGAGTTGCGTATCACCTACATCTTCGACTTCATCGCTTTGTTGCGTGGAGTCACGTGCAAAAGATTGCATGAAGCACTCTTGCATCCACGGTAGCTTTCATGTAAGTGAGAAAGCAGAGGAAGAAAAGCCAAATGATGTTGACAGTGGAGAGGAGGGAAGAAGGGTGGGCAGGTTTTAACGGCGTAGGCTTAGTAGTAAAGAGTGAGGCCGCCTTTCACGCCAGTAGAAGCAGGTGACGGAAAGAGCGCACGATGCTCCACCACACCGGCCTGTCCCTACTGCGGCATCAGCTGACTTCACCCAACTACTCGCCCGTCTTTTGTATGGGTAGTTCATATGCTAATGGTTAATCTGAGAGAAAATTAGGAAAGCTTCCGAACAACCCTCAACTGCCAACAACCTCTTTCCCACCTAGGGAGAGAGGCGGTGCTTTCTCCATTGCCCAGGGTATACTACGTAGAGGTCACCTGACCTAGTAGCCCGTCGGACTACGTAGGAGCTTAATCAAATAACTATGAAAACAAATTTTGGTGTAAATATACAATTTTGATGATTAGTAAAACCCCACCAAATTCACCAAAATTGCTCCACCAAAATTAGTTTCACGTCTAAAAAAATTATTTATAAAAATACTATTTAGAATATAGTGGTTACATTACCAAAATTTAATACACATACTGAACCTGTACACTATACTTAAATATTAAAACATACAATGAGAATAAACCGTTTTAAATAATCAACACAAAAATTACAATATTTTTGTCCGATGCTTATGAAACGACCTACTTACGTGTTTGGCAGAAAAACGAAACGGGACTGGGGACAACTGGCACTGGTGCTCATTAACACCCAACTGAATGTTTCCAATGATGATAGTGTCGTCCTTATAGGTACTTTCAATACGACTCCTTCGATGATTTTATAAATCCCACCAAAATTTTACATTTGCCGCGGACGCAACTTATAAATTAGTTTTAAGATAAAGTATAGTACTAAATACTACGAATGACAGTATCGAAGATAGCTAAAATAATGCCGAATCGAATTATTATTAAGTATACTCAGTAAACTAATGAAGTTTTGATTAAACTGTGATCATTCCCAAGAAAACAGGTTGTGGACGCGCCACCAAGCTTAGAATTTAGGTGAAAAGACATTTTTTACACACTCACAAAAATAGTTTCAATAATATAATTTATACGTGCATATAGAGAAAAACGATATCTTTCTTACAAAAAATAATCATTACTATATGTTAACTTTAAGGTATGATTTTCAGTCACGCCGCGAAAATTTTACGTTTGAGAAATTCACCCCTATAGATATCAATTGTAGCTACGCTGTGCGATAGAAAACTTTACAATACCGACACGAGATATTAGTTGGACTTTTACTCTTCTTCCCGACACGCGATGGGTAAAGTTAACCAGAGAGTCAACCAAAGTGCGAGGGTATTTGAGAGCCGAGGTAGACAGTGTAGGACGCTCAGACTAAAGAACAACATGGACGGATCTAATAGAACCAGCAAATGAAGCCGCAAGAAGGAATACTAAAGTAGTGCTATCTCGCTCGCACTTGTGCGTGCTCACAAAGAGTGCGAACAAGATAGCACTACATTAGTATACCCTTTTCTTCACTTGCTAGTTCTATAAAATCCGTCTATGTCTAGTCTGAGTATGTTTAGTCTGAGTTAGGATAATTGCTATTAATACTTTTGTTTAGCAGCGTTAGTATACCCTTTTCTTCACTTGCTAGTTCTATAAAATCCGTCTATGTCTAGTCTGAGTATGTTTAGTCTGAGTTAGGATAATTGCTATTAATACTTTTGTTTAGCAGCGTTCGATAGAATTAATGAATTCCTATCTATACCTAATCGATTGCGTTCCTGTGTCTGTATAAAAAAATAGTTAGGTACTCTCAGAGACACTCAGCCTGGAGGGTTGAGACTTTCGCAAACGGTCACACACCAACGACCTTAGCACGGAAGCATTGCTTAACTGATGATCAGTCAATCGAATCAAGGCGTCATCAGTGCCCCTCAATTAAGTAGGTACCTGTAAATACTAGTTATAATAAGTGTCCATCAGGCATATCGTTTCCTGTTGCACAGACGTATCAAATCAAATCAAAAATAGTTTATTCTGCATAGACCATTAAATCGGAACTTACAAAACGTCAAGATAAAGTAAATATTAAATACAAACTATATAATACTAGCAAATGGACCACCGTTCGAAACGCGGTCCAGACCTGAGAAGACTCCGGCAAGAAACTCTGCGGGCATTTTTTTTTTTGGTCTATTTGCAAAACATTTACTTAGCCTAAAACTTATGGTCTAGATACAATGTTTTGCTTGTTTATCATTTAAATATTCTTGGATTTTATAATAGCCGGCGAAGATAGACACGACGAAGTACCGATATCATTCGTCAGTAGCTTGCTTTCTTGGACAACAGGTGGACACACAAGTAGATGTAGGTCGAGCCGCCATGAACAACGTTTACGGCGCGGCGAGCGAACGTAGGTATACATTAGGTATACATCATTGCTATTGAAGTACCTAAGCAAAAAAAATTCAAAAGCGAGCCCTATGTAGGTACCTAACTAGGATTAGGAAACAGAGAAGGTGCTAAGAAACTAACATAACGTTACGACACTAAAACAAACCTGAGACTTGGATCTACTAACTTTCTCGGCGTGGGAATTAGGTTCCTTACTGATTTCAAGTCGGATACAGAGTAAAAACAGTAGGTACCTACTTATAGGTACAGTAGGTACTCCACAACACGTTTAGAACGAGACAACACAGAGCCAATTCTTCGTAATTCATCCGATTATGATTAGATTATGCAATCGGGAATCAAATCCGTGTTCTCTGATTTATTCACGGCCGTTCCCAATAACATACAGTTGAAGATAGATAGCAACAGTCAACTTTGACGTATCGGCAGTTTAAATTGAAAACATGGTAACTGATTTTTTTGCTGGAAAGCGCATCGCGGTATAATTTTATTTTTCGAAATTGGTGTGAAATAGGAGTTACTGTGTTTTGAATTTCAACAGCCGAGCACTTTATCCGTAGATGCGATCTATCTTGAACTGTCAGTATGGTATTGGGAACGGCGGTCAGTCTGACGAAGAAGTCGAGACGAGTCGGCTTGTTCGTGTGACTTAGTTGTGGGATCCATAAAAGAAGGTTTTCCTTTTCTTGTCTAAACAAAAATAATACCTAATGGCACGGCTTTGATTATATATTATGTGTCTAGATGGAGTGTCAAATGCGTACAAACGTCTCAAAAATATCAGATAACTCATAGCATAGGCCGTAGGCTGCTCAGCCACGTTCGCGCGTCGTCGCCGTCGTCGGCTCGGTGTCACAACGTGGTAATACCCGCGAAAAACATTAAACAAAAACTGTCGAAATGTGGCGACTTGCACTATCAAAGTGTGCCGGAATTATAAAGGACGCCTAAATACTACTACACACATTACATTTCATGAATAAAGTAACCAAAATACAAGTTAAATTAATTATTATTTTTTCATTAAAACAATAGGTATGTCATTTATCACGCGCCATATTTGTGTGTGAGTGTTGCCAGTTTTTTAAATAATTGTTTGGATCGATTGGGAGAGCCTTGTATCGATTGGGGGAGCCAATGACCCAACTTTTTATTGATATTGATTATATTATTTACTGACTAAGGCAAAGCCAAAGGAGGGTTATGATTTTGACATGCAAGTGTATAGGTTGAACCACATATCTTAGTGGACCTAAATCGCGAAATATAAAAGGCCTTAGCGCGCGCGAATTTCTATAACCATCGCAGTAGCACTCCGTGCTATCCTCAAAATACATTCAAGAAACGTGTACTGCGCGTATAGAGCACATTTTAGGTCCAAGATGTATGATTCGAGCAATCCATACTAATACTAGCTGTCCCGGCGAACTTCGTACCGCCAATTTTTCCCGCCCTCGTGGCGTCAGATCCCGTTCCCGCTGCACCATTTAGGGGGATGAAAAAAGATGTTGGCCGATTCTCAGACCTACTCAATATGCTCACAAAATTTCATCAAAATCGGTCAAGCCCTTTCGGAGGAGTATGGCAACGAAAACTGTGACTCGAGAATTTTATATATTAGAACATTATAAATGCGAAAGTAATATTTATATATGTTCATCTGTTCATATGTTGTAGGTCACCACTCACGGTTCCCTTTGCAGGGTAAGCCGGCAGGAATCGTGTTGTAGGTACCCTTCACCACTCAAGACTTCCCTTTGCAAGGTAAGCCGGCAGGAATCGTGTTGTGGGTACCCCGCACCACTCACGGCTTCCCTTTGCAGGGTAAACCGGCAGGAATTGTGTTGTAGGTACAGTCAACGCCATAAGTTGATTAACACTAAAATATTTTACAAATCTTTTTTATATTGGAATGCATCTGTCTATAGTAAATGTAGTGTTATGATTCCCAGAAGACAAACTTAATTTACATATTTAATGGTTTTTTTTTCACAATTTTATGTAAAGTTCAGGGGCCACAGTGTTCAATAAATTAGAATTTGTTAAGCTACTTTTGTAGTTGACTGTACCCCTCACCACTCACGGCTTCCGTTTACAGTGTTAGCCGTCAGGAATCGCGTGTTGTAGGTACCCCGCACCACTCACGGCTTCCCTTTGCAGGGTAAACCGGCAGGAATTGTGTTGTAGGTACCCCTCACCACTCACGGCTTCCCTTTGCAGGGTAAACCGGCAGGAATTGTGTTGTAGGTACCCCGCACCACTCACGGCTTCCCTTTGCAGGGTAAACCGGCAGGAATTGTGTTGTAGGTACCCCTCACCACTCACGGCTTCCCTTTGCAGAGTAAGCCGGCAGGAATCGTGTGGAAAGTACCCAGACTTATTAAATTAGTCATATTCACACAAACAAATATTTGCACTGAGCGAAAACCGAACCCGTGCCCCTTGCATACCATTCTACTTTACTACTGTCACGCAACAGAGGCTGTCATAAAAAAGACATATATATAGGGATTTAATTAATTTAATTATACCTAGGTGATTTATTTGGGAAATTTCGTTGTAGCTGGTATCATATTTACGCGGCGTCGGAGGGCACTGACTGACCTCCGTCCCCCATGAGCGCGGGCCTGGGGGTGACGGGTGGAGCCGCCTGTCACCCCAGCAGAAGCAGGCCACGGCGGCGGCGCCCCATTCCGGGGGCGAGTTCGGGACACCGTTGTCCCCCCTCCACCCCGGCAGACCCAGGGCCGTAAGGGATGGCCCTGGGTCAGCCGGGGTGCGAGGGATATGTCTATGACAACCTCACCTCCGGCCTAGCACCAAGACCCACAGTCGGCGTGCGGTTTTAGTCGGTTCGAGTCCGACATAACCTCCCCTTCCGGCTCCGGCAGGGGGGGTATCCGAGGGGATTTCCGCACGAAAAAAAAAAAAAAGGTATCATATTTACTCGTACGCACACAGAAACATGAATGCAACATGTAAAACACGGTCCCGCACGCACACATGTTTGCACAGGTTGACTCGTTTTATTTCCGTTGACGGTAGGGCGAGGCTCCATCTAGACATTATATAATCAACACGGCTGGCTGTGCTGATGCTGCTGCTGCTTCTGCAGAGGCATACTCTTATCTTATGGGAGATTATGAATTTGTGCCGTTTGGAGTCGAAACGTTGGGGTCATGGGGTCCGGGCGCCCGCAATCTCTTCAGGGAGATTTCGAAGCGTATGGTCGATGCTTCTCGTGACCAGAGGGGTGGCCTCTTTTTAGGTAAAAATCTGTGGTAGCCTAGTGGTATGGGACTGCTGAGATGAGGTCTCGGGTTCGATCCCAGGTTTACCATGGCACACACCAATGACTTCGGTGCTTTTCGAAGTTATGTGTGTTTATCGCAGGTTTATAAGTGCCCGGTTAATGGCAATAGGCTCACATTGTGACCTAAAACATAAACTGGCGCAAAGTGGGTGCTAGCACCTCTGCCTACCCCTTCGGGAAATACAGGCGTGAGTTTATGTTATGTTATGTTATGAAAAAGCATTGCCATACAACGTGGCAATGCTGCCAGCCTTTTAGGAACCCTACCCCAAGAGGCATGCGATGCGGAGGAATTTCATGACGCATTTTAATAATATTTTGGTATATTATGTAAATACACGTAGGTAGTTTATAAAGTAAATAGATTTTAATTTTATATGACAGACGCTATGCGCATTCTGTTGTATATAAGTAAATAAAAACATTGCGAATTATAATTATGTAAGTAGGTAATATGTAACAATAAATTCGACATAATTGTATTAAAATAATTAAGTACGTATTTTATTATTAGAAACTTGTCACGCGGCAGATTTTGTCCTTAGGCTTATGATTAATTAATTTCCTTATTAGTTACTGCCACAACACAAGGATAAGGCTTGTTATATAAAATAATGTATTTATTTCATATTAATAAGGTAGTAAACAACAAATTAGAGTGTGTGGGGGCTCCAAGTCCACTTCAGCTGACTTAGGTAATATTTGCACGCTCCATGAAGCAGAATACGCTGTAGGTACTAGTTCTAAGACACAATCTCTGTAACCATATTCGAAGCAAATAAACGATTGATATTGAATTTGAATGCTGCTACAGTGTACCTACTCTACTTCTTATTAACGAACGAGTCACTGACTCGGGCCTAAATCGACGGGGCTGGCTTTGTGTTATTCTGCGAGTGAATATGCGTGTCCAACATGGGGCCGTTCTGCACATGCTGGGCTAGTGGATGTAGCACTAAATGAGACCTGCCGCATAATAACAGGTTGTCTCAAACCAACTCCGGTACAGATGCTGTATCCACTAGCCGGTATAGCACCTCCGAGCGTACGTAGAGACGTGGCGTCATCCATGGAGAGGGGTAAGCTGGAACGTGATCAGCGACACCCCATGCACGGCCACCATCACGTGCCAAAAAGGCTAAAAAGCCGAAAGAGTTTTTGAGCGTGCGTTGCAGCCGCCGATGGCGATCCCTCTCCGGCCAGGGTGGACCTATTCTCCATAGGTCCACCCTGGCCGGGGAGGGATCGCCATCGGCGGAGCTCGCCACCAACCCTATTCGTTCCGCTGTCGGAGAGTTTGCCACCTGGGCACGACCTCTGTTGGATCAGGTGGAAGTCCCTAAATAGACTTCGGACACAGGTCGGTCGAAGCAAGGAGAATCGGTCAAGATGGGGTTTCTCGGACGGCGCGGACCTGCGGTGTGAGTGTGGAGTTACTCCACAGACCATGTCCCACCTGCTGACATGTGCTGCATGCCCGTCCACTTGTACCGCGGAGGAACTTATGACCGCCTCCAAAAATGCAATCCAGGTGGCGGCACACGGGGAACACAGAATTTGTGAGGCTTTGCCTTTAGCTTAACAACAAGCGAGGTGAAGTCAAATTTACGTGTCCAGTAAAAAAAACAGTCGCTATCGTAAAAGCCAATATAAGAAAAGTTGAAGGAGTAGGTAGGCGAGTGAAGACTACCTACCTATTTCTTTTAATTTTTTAACGTAGACAGGTACCCTGTTCATCTGCATTTGCAACCTATTTTATTACATTCAAAAGTAAAAAATAATTAAATAATTCTGTATAGCCTGTTAAAACGGAACTTACACAACGTCAGAATAAAAAAAAGCCGACCAAGTGCGAGTCGCACTCACGCACAACTTCTACATAAACCAATTTATTTTTGAAAAACATCGGAAAAAATGAAACGCTCAAGTGAGACTTGAACTCACGACCTTTCCCTTACAGGGGGAATGCTCTTCCAACTGAGCTATTGAGCCACACCTGATTCATTTAAAATTTTCCTTCTCTTTATATCCGTCTTTAAGGGCGACGGTGGTGCCATCTACCAACATTCTAACGAACTGTTGGAAATTTATTTTGATTGCATTGACTTAGAATTTTGATTTTTGCACAGCTTCAAGACGTTATAGACCAGTATGTGGTATAAATTTCAATTTAATACCTCCACGCATTCCGGAGAGAAAAGTTTTGGCAGACAGACAGACAGACGGGCAACGAAGTGTTCTTATAAGGGTTTCGTTTTTTCCGCTCGAGGTACAGCACCCAAAAAATATTAGACTATTATATGACTAAGACCTCTCAATTCAACATTAGGAGAGGCCTATGTCCTGCAATGGACTGTGATTGATTGATTAAATACTAGTTTAGCAAATGGACCACCGCCCGGTTCACTAAAGAAGACTTCGGCAAGCGTTTCAGTGACTCATTCTTATGCCGCACCACTAAGACCTGGAACTCCCTGCTAGCTCGCGTGTTTCCTTCTTCCTACAGTCCCGGATCCTTTAAGCGGGGCGTGAAAAGGCATCTAATGAGGCCGTCAAGCTGAGTGCCACCACTGTTAACATGGTAAATGTTTACGATGGTGACCCTCTTTCCGAGACTTTGCCTTTAGCTTAACATCAGACGAGGTGAAGTCAAATTGACGTGTCCTGTATAAAAAATAAAGGAACCCAGAGGAAAAGAAGACTCCGGCAAGAAACTCAGCGGACAATATTCGTATTAAGTATTTTTGTATGTATAAGCACATGGCCCTCCAAATGGAAAGTGCTTACTTACTGTAGGCTATGAGACGTATGCAACTTCGGTCACACTCATGCTGCCGACCCTCTAGAAACCTTCCAAAGCCCTTCTTGAAGAATATATTTTAGACTCTTGGAAAAACCTATCAGCTATCAATGATCTTTTTTTCATAAAGGACACGTCAATTCGACTTCACCTCGCCTGATGTTAAGCTAAAGGCAAAGTCTCGGAAAGAGGGTCACCATCGTAAACATGTGCTATGTTAACAGTGGTGGCACTCAGCTTGACGGCCTCATTAGATGCCTTTTCACGCGCCGATTAAAGGACCCGGGATGTAGGAAGAAGGAAACACGTGAGCTGGCAGGGAGTCCAGGTCTTAGTGGTGCGGCATAGGAACGACTCACGCCTTCGATAATATAATGAAACAACATTCATATTGTCATCGTTTAATCTCGTAGATAAGTATTGGACACGACAATACATGATTAGGTACAATCCACTTCAACGCGCTATAAAACTATATTAGTATAAACATATCCTACCAGCTAGACGAGTCAGCCTCTATTAGATAACGACAAAAGTAGCTTAACACATTACAATTTACAAAATACTTCAGTTGTAAAATCCTTCAGAAAATGATAAAGAAGCCCTCGATTCTACTAAAGCTAAACCACTGGTGTAGCAGTCACTGCAAAAAATGACATTAAATTTTATACTTTATTTCTATACGCATTAAGTATAAAATGAAAATAATGAAAACCAGTTTCATTACACTTTTCACCATTCACTCTGCAAAAAGTCATTTAATTTTGACTTTTAAAAATATTGATTTAAAGTCTATTATTTAATGTCGTTTTTGGCTTTAGTAGACTCGAGGCCCAGAACATGATTAGGTATATTAAAAACTAGGTAGTCAGTATCAGAGCGATTTTGATAAACTAAGTAATCAAAATGAACTTAATTCCATTTTAGATAGAATATCGTATTTGAATGAAATTTTTATAGCATTTAATAAGCTAACTTTTAAATTCGAAATACATTGGGAAAAGTTAGCATAATAAATGCTATAAAAAATTCATTGAAATATTTGAGCGAAGTCATCAAAAATCAATATTTAAAAATCGTTGAAAAATCAATCATTGGTTCCAACAGTTCGTAAGAAAGTTGGTAGATGGCTCCACCGTCGCCCTTTAAGACGGATATAATTAGAAGGGAAATTTGAAGTGATTCAGGTGTGGCTCAATAGCTCGGTTGGAAGAGCATTCCCCCTGTAAGGGAAAGGTCGTAGGCTCAAGTCCCACTTGAGCGATTCTTTTTCCCGATGTATTTCGAATTTAAAAAGGTAGCATAATAAATGCTATAAAAATTCCATTCAAAGAATTATGTTTTTCTGTACATACTATATTTATTTCATAACGTGAAAAAATGGGAAAATCAAAAGAACTTGAAATGAGCGGGCTTGTATGAGAGGTTTAATGACAGTGTAGGAAGCTAGTGAAGTGTGTAAGAATAGAGTCCAATGGCGGGCTGTTTTTCTGCCTACCCCGAAGAGAAAAAGTGTGAGTATTATGTTTGAAGAAATAAAATGAAAGAAAGCCGGTAGAAATAAAAACATATCAATTGAACACCTGTATTAGAGTTATTGCCGTTATAGATACCATTTTATCATATCTAACTGTTATATAGGAAATAGGCGATAGTATAATTTTATTACGGCAATAGGAAGGAAAATAAAGTGTGCAGTGATGTGAAAATATCGATAGTGGAAGTCTTAAATACTATCGATGTTATTGGACAACACTATGAAGGGAAAATTAAAAAATTAGAAAGAAGTTAGACAATATAGTTATAAGAGAGAACATTTCAAGAAGTTTTCTATTAGGACTGTCAATAGGACTTCACTTCATCTGATGGTAAGTCGAAAGGCAAAGTCGCAGGAAAGAGGGTCACCATTACAGACACCAACAAAGTTACAGTGGTGGTACTTAGCTTGACGGCCTCATCAGATGCCTTTTCACGCCCCGCTTAAATGACCCGGGACTGTAGGAAGAAGCAAACACGTGAGCTGGCAGGGAGTTCCAGGTCTTTAGTCGTGCTGCATAGGAAAAGAGTGACGGACCGCTTGGTGTGAGTATGGTTTGTACAATTAATATATTTTGGACTTTAAAATGTTCTCAAAATGTGCTGTATACGCGCAGTACAAGTTTCTAGGATGTATTTTGAAGATAGCTCGGAGTGCTACTGCGGTGAACGACCTCAAATTCCCTAAGTATAGGTTACTATTGAAGGAATTTTTACAGCATTAAGTATGCTAACTATACAAATCGAATACATAGGGAAAAAGAATCTTCTCGGGCGGGACTCGAACGTCACGTCGCCTTAAAGACGTATGAGATGGGAAATTTGAATCATATCGGGCGTGTCTCGGTAGCCGTATAGGTTACTAGCTTTTGCCCGCAGCTCCGCCCGCGTGGCTGTCGGTTATCGCGACCAAACATAGCCTATGTCCTTTCTCATGGTCTAATCTACCCCTATTCCAAATTTCATCAAAATCGGTTCAGTGGTTTAGACATGAAAACGTAACATACAGACAGACAGAGTTACTTTCGCATTTATAATATTAGTATGGAAGTATGAATTATATAGGTCCAAGATATATGTATAGAACAATATTAAAAAAGGTTTAAAACTAAATATAAATCTATAAACCTACTTAAAATTAATGTGATGTACAACTTTTTAATTATTTTATGGCGTAGAGGCTGACTTATTATAAAAACTAAGTAAAAAACGTCAAAAATATGGCATCGATGTAAATACTATTGGATTTATCCGTGTGGAGACGATAGTAAGAGGCGACTTATGGAAAATATGCTCACGATATCACTGCGAGAGAAGGTACTCGAAATAAAACCCTGTACCAACCTCTCTGGCCAGCTTCGAAACAGTTGGCCAGAGTTTGCCAACAGTGGGAGAGGTACACCAATGCTGGGTGTAAGGGGAACGCTCCCGAAGGCGAAAAGGGTTCTCAGTTCTCACCCTTAGTAGTACTCCGGGTGTATAACACATCGGCATAAAAATAAAATTGATTTGGACAAAAAAAAGTCGACTTCTTTTTTTTATTACTATTTTTTTGCATTATAGATGAAACGGTAATTTCATAAAAAACATCACTATAAAATGTCTTATGTATATGGAAGCTTCGGGAGCGTTCCCCTAACACCCGGTAAGTGCAGCAGTATTTTCAAACTCAATTTAAGTCATACTAAATTTCAAAAAGCTGGCATGGTCCTGAGAGATATCTTTCCTAGGGAACACCTGGCTCCCGGCCATACTGGCAGATGTCGAAATATCTTGCGGTTTCAATTGGTTCGAGTCTGACATACCCACCTCATCGTTAACTCCGATAAGGTGAAGCCCGAGTTGGTCAGGACAAAAATGGTTATAAACAATGACGTCACTAATCTGTTGGGATTCCATGACGTCATAATTTTAGAAAATATCGCGCTGTAATTATTTTATACCATATAGGCTATAGACAAACACAAGGCCAGCCTGATGGAAAATGATAACCGTTGCCTATGGACGTATGCGACACCAGGCGTGTTACACTCGTTCTACGACTAAAGAAACCTTCTAATGCCCTTCTTGAAGAACCCCATATTGTAGTCGCTTGGGAAAACCATGGCAGGAAGTTCATTCCACAGCTTAAGCGTACAGGGAATGAAGTTCATTTCATACCTTTAATATTATTACCATCTTTGAAGATTCTTGTATGATCGAATAAGACATGGAATGAGTATGAATTAGTAAACAATAGAACATAACCTATCCTAATCTACATTTCTCAATTTCATTTGCAACTCAAACCGTCTGTTGGTCCGGACTCCTTTTATAATTGTTCTGTTCTCACTCCTACTGGCCCTTCTCTTCTCTTGTAAGGTTTTCTCCCTCATCACGGTCTGCTTGGCAGCCACCCGTCTGCCAGACGTTGTACCTGTCAACGAAGGTAACGGTCCTGGCTTGGGTACTACACCGTTGATCTTCGGTTTGTCAGTTTTGGCTGGGATGCTGAAGGGATTGATATCTAAGTTCAATTTGAAGCCAAATCTAGTGAAGCCAGGTCTTGAAGACTCCAAGGTGGGTTTCTTTGTTGGAGTATCTGTTTTGTCTTTTGGTTTGGTTAATTCCTTTGAGACTGGTTTTTGAGGCTCGGTGTTATCTGTGAATCAAAGAATTTTGATAAGTTTTAAATATTCTGACATCCTTTTTTTGTTTTTTTTATACAGTCAATTTGACTTCACCTCGCCTGATGTTAAGCTAAAGTCAAAGTCTCTGAAAGCGGGTCACCATCGTAAACATGTACCATGTTAACAGTGGTGGCACTCAGCTTGACGGCTTCCTGCTACTAATATGAAAGTTACTGAGCCATTTGCTTCTGTGGCGTGGCGGTAGTGAATACATAGGGGACGTGGTTTGATTCCCGCTCAATGCAAATATTTCTATGCCTTAATATGTCTATTTGATTTCATCTGGGTATTGCAGTGCCGTCGGTGGTCCCTGTTACGGTTGTCATTCGAACATGTATGGCAGTCGTTTCAGGTAGTTGGAGCCCTAAAAAGTCCGACAACTGGTCTAACTGCAATACTTCGATATCGCCTTTGGATTGTTAGATGGCAGTTGATTCACGGAAAATATCCAAGATCAACCAAACCCGCAGTTAGACTGGAAAACACGGACCCCAGTTTTGATCTAAAAGCTTCGGATACGACTGGGATTAAGGCTAGGATGAAGTACAAGTGACTAGGTATATAACCCCTCCCGCGTAGGGCCGGACCGAAAGGGAAGGCCTTGGATCAGCCGGGGTGCGAGGGATATGTCGAAGACAACCTCACCTCCGGCCTAACACTACCACCCACATTCAGCGTACGGTTTTAGTCGGTTCAAGTCCGACATAACCTCCCCTTCCGGCTCCTCCGAGGGGATTTTCGCACGAAAAAAAGCAAGGTATATATCACTAGCTTTTGCCCGCGGCTCTGCCCGCGTGGATGTCGGTTATCGTAACCAAACATAGCCTATATCCTTTCTCAAGGTCTAATCTACCCCTATACCAAAATTTCATCAAAATCCGTTTAGTGGTTTAGGCGTGAAAGCGTAACATACGGACAGACGGACAGAGTTACTATCGTATTTATAATATTAATATGAATTTTATCAAACTTTAGCTCTAAAATAATATAATGTACATTTTAACATTTCAACCGAAGCGTGTCTACGTCACGCTTAAGCAGCCGATTTTCACCAATCTTTAGACATGTTCGATAAGTTATCGTCATATCGCAACACTACATCCACAAGAAGTCTGTGTATGGCTGACGTCCGCTCACCTTATGGTAAGTGAGTACTGCTATCGTTCAGGTGTGACTGTGAGCCGTCCTGTTATCAGTGGTATTGCTGATAGCGCGGTTTAATGCACTGTGATAAGGGGTATCAATAACAGTTTGAAATTATAACTTTGTTTTTTTTTCCTTGTAGGCGGATTTTCAGTGTCACATATGTAATAGACAGCAAGCCTATTGCCGCCAAACGGGTACTTTGATAAGGACTGTATGTTTACTATCAGATGGAGAACAGACCTTAGGTTCCTTATCACACCCACAGAAAGAGGGGTACCCTATTTATACTGGGAGCCAACCTATAGTGAATATTCGACCTATATGTTTTTACAGATTTTTTTTGTACAGTTTTATACTGTAGATAAATAGATAGATAAATCTTTATTGTATACTAAGAAATTTACAGTAACCACTAAGACCTGGAACTCCCTGCCAGCTCAGGTGTTTCCTTCTTCCTACAGTCCCGGGTACTTTAAGTGAGGTGTGAAAAGGCATCAGATGATGCCGTCAAGCTAAGTGCCACCACTATTAACATGGTACATGTTTACGATGGTGACCCTCTTTCCGAGACTTTGCTTTTAGCTCAACATCAGGCAAGGTGGAGTCAAATTGAGGTGTCCTTTATAAAAAAAAAAGACAAGTAGTTGTACATTTTTGCATCTCTATTTCCAAAATCTACCACTTTACACCAATTGAATGAAATTCTAAAGCATTTAGTATGCTAAATATTTCGCTCAAGACAGGAAAAATTAAATCGGACCAGGCGAGATTCAAACCCGTTATCTTTCTCTTTGAGGGAGAATGACCACTGAGTCACCGGACCCCGCCCGAACAAAAAATTATCTTAGACATCCGTATTTGGGGTGACGGCGGTGCCATCTGCCGATATTCTTACGAACACTGTTAACATTGTACATGTTTACGATAGTGAACCTCTTTCCGAGACTTTGCCTTTAGCTTACCACCAGGCGAGGTGAAGTCAAATTGAACTATCCTTTTATGAAAAAAAAAAAAGATTTGTCGGAACAGATAGTTCGTAAAAGTGTAGTTCCAACATTCTCTCTGAAAGAGAAAGATAGGTTCTAATCCCGCCTGGATAGATTCAATTTTTCTTGTCTTAATACACCTTACACCAATTAATTTTAACTCACTATCTATATATATAAAAATGAACCCATATTTTCCTTGGTCACGACATCATGCCTGAACGGCTGAACCGATTTCGCTAATTCTTTTTTTGTTGTGTTCGTTATTGTCAGGAGAAGGTTCTTATGAAAGAAAAAATGAAGAAAATTGCGCGGAGAATTAGAAAATTTAAGAATACATAACCACCATATAAAATAGCTGATCCGACATACGCCATGTTTAAATTTTGAATTTGGAATACGAATTAGAAAAAAATGTGTTTACTATTCTAATACTGCTGTATGATATTCTTCTATGTTATCTGACGTTTGATATAGAATAGAATTGACATAATGCGTGCAAATATCGTCAGAGAGTGATTAGTAGACATTCTTCTGAATTAACAAAATGCCCGTTGCTTGGGCCGCAAAAATATACATATAAGGTGGCTATTTTTTTATTTATGAACGCCCTTGAGCGTAGAGGTATATGGTTGTATGGGTCCCATAGGTATATAGGCTCCGTAGGTGTAAGTATGGGCCCCGGTGACCTATTAGTGTCGGGAGCTCCGTGGGCGTATGGGGCCCGAATCGAAATGCTTTCCGTTCTCAAAATAATTAGGAGAATTTGATACAGCTAATTGATTCTAATTTCTAAGGCGAAACGAAGTTTGCCGGGACAGCTAGTATAGTATAAAGCAAAGTCCCTTTTTGCGTCCCTATGTCCCTATGTATGCTTATATCTTCAAAACTACGGAACAGAATTTGAAGCGGTTTCTTTTAATACATAGAGTAATTGAAGAGGAAGGTTTATATGTATAATACATGCTTCATATAGTAGAGGGTGCAGCGGGAACGGGATCGAACACCACGCGGGTGGAAAAAATTGGCGGTACGAAGTTCTTCGGGTCCTAACATAACATAAACTCCTATATTCCCGAAAGGGGTAGGCAGAGGTGCTAGCACCCACATTTCGCCAGTTTATGTTTAGGTCCCAATGTAATAGGTGGTGAGCCTATTGCCATTAACCGGGCACTTAAAAACCTGCGATAAATACACACATAACTTCGAGAAGCATCGAAAAGTCATCGGTGTGTGCCATGGTAAAACCTGGGATCGAACCCGAGACCTCGTCTCAGCAGTCCATTTCTCATACCACTAGGCTACCGCAGTACCCAAAGGTGTATTAAGTACAGCCGGGTCAGCTAGTAGAAATTCTGGGGTCGAGTCGGGGACACCGTTGACCCCCTCCTGAGGAGAGCCAGACCGTAAGGGATGGCCCTGGGTCAGCCGGGGTGCGAGCGATATGTCGATGACAACCTCACCTCCGGCCTAACATCACGACCCACAGTCGGCGTGCGGTTTTAGTCGGTTCGAGTCCGACATAACCTTGGACCGTAGGATTTCCGCAACAAAAAAAAAAGGGTCAGCTAGTAGAAATTAAGTTCAAGAAGTGCTTACTCTTGGGGCTGATCCTATCCAGCACGTTGGTGGGTGCAGTCGGCGTGAGCATCTGCCTGGCCCTCTTGGCCTTCCTCTCCTGGCACTCGCCGAGGGACTCCATCTTGGCGAACCGTTTCTGATGCAGCGCCGCGAAGTTCGGTAAGCGAGTCCTCGCCGGCTTCGTCTCGGATTTAGACTTGTAAGGAGTATTGTTGGATTTCTTTGGTGTAGTTTCTGTGGGTTTTGCTGTGGAGGGGAAGATATGTAGATATTTAGTAGGAGTTTTTTATACCACTTAGGTGGCACATAGGCACAGGGCCCATCTGATGGAAAGTGGTTACCGTGGCCTATGGACGTGTGCAACATCAGGGGAGTCACACTTGTGCTGCAGACCCTGAAAGAACAGTTTTTGTGCCATCAGTGCAGAACACAGTGCAGGATAAGCCTTTAATCTTCCAACAGACAGCCTCTGTAGCGTGGCGGTAGTAAACGCGACTGCTACGCAGGAGGCGCGTGTTCGATCTTCGCTCAGTGCAAATATTTGTATGCATAAATATGGCTATTTGTAATAAAATTCCCTATTGAAGGCAACAAGCACATTGCCATTTTATATAACTCTGCTTACATCTTCAAAGGCATGAGTTTATATTTTTAAAGTGATATTGATGTCGGTAGCTTAGTGGTGAAGGAGTCGGCCTTACGATCGAGAGGTCCCGGGTTCGATCCTGGCCATTACACTACCGACGTGAATTCACTCCTAGCACAAGCAATTTAGCTTAGTTGGAGGGGTTAGAGGGAATATTAGTGACTTCGGTTCTAATATTCTTTAAAAAAAAAAAAAAAAAACAGTGTTACTGCGAGAGAACCTCGAAGAGAGAGAGTAGGTTAAAGTCTCCTAACATTGGGAGAGGCCTATGTCTGATAGCTGCGATAGGTTAATTATTGATGTACAGGAACTCACTGGTGGTGCCCCCCGTCCTGGGGCGGGACAGCCGGTCCACAGACTGCTGCAGGTCGTCGGTGAGGCGGCTTCGCTTGGCGCGCTCGTTATCGGCATCGTTGTGTGTGTACGAACGCTTGCGGCCGGGCCGAGGGGCCGGCGCTGGAATAGTAACAACTAGGATTACGGAATTGCTTACAGAGTGGAAGAGTTAGACCTTACCTGGAAGGCAAGTACTGTAATTACTGGTGATAGCGAATTTGACTCAAAGGAAATATTCCTTTATTTTGAAAAGGGATCAAAACTGCGTGCAAATTTTCGAAAAAATGTTTACGACACCTGGTAATTGAACTGAATTTGCAAAAAAATAACATCTAATGATCAAATGGCATCAATTGAAAGTGTCAATCAAAAGGATCAAATCTCTTTTCCACTTTTGAAGCTAAAGTTAATCTCGCTTGCTAGTTGCACCAACAAAACACGTGCAGACTTCACCTCTAACGGTTGGGTTTTCTCCTAAGTATTGAGACATATGAAGAATGTAGATTCTAGAATGATACTGAGACATGAATCTCTGAGATTAGCACTAAAACTGTGGATTTTATGCAAGATTAGATACAAGTTAAAACACATGTCAGAAGTTCTTGACTAGAATATGGACTTTTAATTCTTTAATTCATTCATTGGTTCCAACAGTTTGTAAGAAAATTAGTAGATGGCTCCACCGTCGCCCTTATAGACGGATATAAAGAGAAGGGAAATTTGAAGGGATTCAGGTGTGGCTCAATAGCTCTGTTGGCAAAACATTCCCCCTGTCAGGGAAAGGGTTACGTCCCACTTGAGTACTTTTTTTTCGCGATGTATTTTGTAGTTACCCTAATCCGAGAATATCATTTTGTTGGAGGGTGTCTAGGAGTCCTATAAATCTTTGGAGTAGTAGCCTGCATCCTGGTACACCTGATGCCAGATGAGGCTCTAGTGCAGACTTACTTCTAGGTTTAAAAGTCAGATAGCAAACAAAAACAAGCTAAAATACTTACTATTCTCTTCAAAAACAAAGCTCTTGTTAGAGCCTTTGAGGTTAGACTTGATAACCTTTCTCTTCTCCTGCGCTACAGTGGCTGGGTGATCAATCGGACTACAGAACATGACCCTGGTCATTCTCTGCTCCGGGTCGATAGTCAGACGCTTCTCAATTGAGCGAGTTACATTCAACATCGGCTTCTTTTGCGAACTCTTTCCCACATGGTACGGAGTGCACCCTGCAGCAGGTATTATAGATTCACGTTTCCTTGGAGTACGAGGAGATTGAACTTCCGGAGCCTCTTTAGTGAATGTTCCTTCACGTTTTAATGGAGTTTGTGCTGTTGGTAGTTTTACTGGTGTTTTCTTGGGACTCTCTTTGACGTAGGACTCGTCAATACTGCTTTCGATTAATACTGGTGTGGCGTTAATTATGTTCTCTACACTGTCGTCACTGGTGATGCTAACTTGGGATACATTAGAGTTGTCTGAACTGATCAGAGATGATTTAGAATCTTGATCACCATTTTTCGTTTCTTCTTTATCAAAAGTAGTGTTTAATTTCTCAATCACAGGTACTATAGATCTTCGAGGTGTTGATTTTACATTTACGTTAGATGTCTTTTCAAATGTTGAATTCAGTTTTGGAGTTGGACTTAAGTCTATAGTCCGTCTTCTCAAAGACATTCTTTTATGTGCCGGACTTGGTAGAGTAATCTTACCTTTTTCTTGAGATATGTTATGAATAGATATGTTAATTGATGCATCTGTAATGCTGGACTTTCTTAGCTTAGCTCCTTTTTTAAATGTATTAAATGATGCTGTTTCATCTGCAGTGTCTTTATCAAATGTATCATTAGTCTTGTCATTTTTATTTGCAGATAGACGTTCACTGGAGTTTCTTAGTCTGCCGTTTCCTTTAGTTATACCTATAGCATCAGAATCTACGTTTTTATCAAATGTTATATTTATTTCGTCATCTTTATCATATGTGGTATTGATAGGTGTGTCTTGTTTTTCAAATGTAGTGTCTTTTATTTCAGATTTTCGATTTCGTAAGGATTTATTTGAAACATTAGAAGTGTTCAGATTCAAATGTTTTAGAACATTAGTTTTGCTAATGTTAAGGTCAACATTATTATCAACAGATGCATCTTGTGCATCAATCTCTTTTTCAAATGTAGTGTTAACAATGTTTGTATTATCAGAAGGAGATTCTTCTATGCTTTCCTTTGGCTGTTCCTTCTGTTTCTTCTTTTTGCTTGCTTTGCCCTTCTTTTTCTTTTTTCTCGATGGTTTACCAACATTGAGAGAATTTAAATCATTTTCTGTGTCTTCAATCTCATTTGTATTCATTACAGACATGGTACTCTTTATAGCTTTAGTATCTGTCTCAATGGTAACTTTTTCTGAATCGATTTCAGATATTTTATCTTTTTCTGTATTTTTCTCATATGTAGTATTTATTGCTTCATCAGTTTTATCAAAAGTACTATCAGCAACTTGTAGTTTTTTCTTACGGGATTGTTTAGTAGCTACATCAGCGGACTTTACGTTTTCAGTTAGAGTATTCTCATTGGAATTTGACTGTCTTTTATTTTTTTTAACAGACAGATCAGAAATTATCCAATTAGAATCTGTAGCACTTTCTATAGAAGTTTTCTTTATGGATACATCACTTTTATCAAATGTAGAATTCTTTACGCTAGATCTTCTTGATCTTACGTATCTGTTGGAGGTGCTTGAGACATCTAAATCATCTTCGGCACATTTTGCATTTTGCGGAGAACTTGTATCCTTGATGACATTTCTTCGTCTTGATCCTTTAGGCCCTTGATGATATGCTATAATATATAAAACAGTATTTATTAAACCAGATTGTCATTGGTAAACAAGTAAAAGATATCTTTTTTTTATAAAAGGACATGTCACTTCACATTTCCTAATGATTAGCTAAAGGCAAAGAGGGTCACCATTATAAATGGTATTTAAAAACAGTAAATATAACTTTGTATGAGTAAACTAAACGGCTCAGAAGTGTGTCATAGTAATTCTCATTAGAATGTTACTCATTATACTACAGAATGAAAGATGGATTTCGAGACGTTTATCTATACTATTATAAATGCAAAGGTACTCTGTCTTTCTATATGTTACACTTTCACGCCTAACCAAAGAACGGATTTTGATGACTTTGGTATAGGGGTATATTGGACTTTGAGAAAAGACATAGGCTATGTTTGGTTGCAATTACCGACTACTAAAGATATAGGCTATGTTTGGTCGCAATTACCAACTACTACGCGGGCGGAGCCGCGGGCAAAAGCCAGTAATTAAATAGATGTGTCAAAATTTGAACTGGATATTGTTGTAAACACCAAACCAAACCACCATAACCAAATTAGTTTTCTTGGTGTTTATTATCTCAGTGCGTAACAGTCAATGCACCACAGGAATTCTTCATAATGCGAGAGCCTACTTGCAAGATAGGACTTTAAGTTCCCGCCAACGACTTCAGAATAAATTTTATTTGATTTCGAAGGGTTCATCACATGAATTTTATTGATACAATGGTTCATGTGATGAAATACTGTATTCTGTCTGTATATAATACATCATTAGTTCGTTTTAGGGCGGCATCTGAGCCAGGAAGCCAGAGTACTGTTGCTATTTTCTAAATAAGCTCCGATGTAAGTGATTTCATTATCCTATGTGACTTTGATTGATATAAAAGATCAACTTACTTTTTCCTGATCGAGTAGCCATGTTCATAGCAATAAATGTGAACGTGTTTGTATACTGTTTACATTTATTTTATGTTCATTAATCATTTACGAAGTTTGGTTGGCCGTTTTTAACGTTTACAAAATTTCAAACTTGCTAATGTCAAACAACAAAAAACACAAACGAAACGCGTCTGTCAATGGTGTCGATTGTCAAGACAGGGTGAGGTCCATGAGCCCGACAGTCTAGGGTATTTCGATAAAATATTTTACGAATTAAGTAAGATACATAATATATTGTAAAAAATATAACATCTGTTTTGAAAAATAAGTTTAAATGATTTCGTTTACCAACAGGCATGTCAGACCAGCTTATATACTCTTTGTCTGCCTGGCTGCCAGCTGTTGAGCAGTTTGCATGCATTATTTCGTTAGTTCAGTTAACAGGCTAGTAAAATATTTTAAAAAACATTTACTTTTTGTACGAATTCACATACATAACATAAACTCAGGCCTATATTCCCCGAAGGGTAGGCAGAGGTGCTAGCACCCACATTTCGCCAGTTTATGTTTAGGTCCCAGTGTAATAGGTGGCGAGCCTATTGCCATTAACCGGGCACTTATAAACCTGCGATAAATACACACACCTAACTTCGAAAAGCATCGAAAAGTCATTGGTGTGTGCCATGGTAAACCTGGTATCGAACCCGAGACCTCGTCTCAGCAGTCCATTACCCATACCACTAGGCTACCGCAGATTCCCACTATCTACCGCACGTACGAATTATGTCTTTTTTTACAATCATTGAAGTAAAATAAATAAATGTTTCATGTCAAAATCATTGTAATATTCTGTTGCTGGACCACGCTCAAAAAGAAAGTTGCCAAATTAAATATTTTATTATTTTAATTTATGCATAAAAAGATGTTAAATAGATTGTACTGATGAGTGCATTGCACTTCTTTTTTATTTTCTAAATGATGTAACAAATAGGAAAATAAATTTTACTGTGCAGTTGTCTTGTCTGAATTACTTATTTCATAGATATTCTACACTACTTGTAACACAGGTCGTCAACATGTCAAAATAATAACGAATAAATGAAAGATTCTGTGTGATTCTGTATGCAACGCGCTGCATGTACAGTTTTTATGGAATATAGTTAATTATCAAGTTCATATAACAAACTATGGCATACTTCACGGTTAATAAATACACGGTGGTTGTGAATAATCAGTATAGCAAGCTGCACTACTGAGGAGCGGCCGGTGCAGTTCGCGTAACAAAACGTCAGGTAGAATACTTGAATGAGTCAGTCAGCATACAGTGGACACAATGGAGAGTCAGTGTTTCATATTCGTGTTGTTCTCGCTGTGTTTACCTGTCTGCAACGGTGACCGGGGTGAGTACATCGGTTGCTATAGGCTGATGGTGGAAAATGTGCTCAATACTCACGCTGGACCATCCGTAGACGTCTGTCTTTCGGCATGCGAACAAGTCTTCTACAAATACGCTATTATAGGTAATGAGACCTGTTTCTGTGGGAATGCACCTGGACAGTTCAAGTTGGATCCCAAAACGTGTGATACAATATGTCCTAAGAATGAGACTCAGTTGTGTGGCGGAGAGGGCGCGGCCAGCGTGTATGACACCGATGTATACACGCCAGGCCCTCCCGCATCTATAAGTATTTCTAACATCACAGAAACTACTATGAGAGTGCGCTGGGCTGCCCCCGAAGCTCACACATTCATAACCGGGTATGTAATTAGGGCTGTAGTCATTGAAACTTACTCTGACCTTACTCTTATGCCTTTGGAATGGAAAGTGTCTAACATAACATTTTACACAGAGCTTCTAAACTTGCAAGCAGGTTCCAAGTACCAAGTTGGAGTAGCAGCTGTGAATGATGTGTTTGAAGGTTCTAATAAGACTGTTGAAGTGGAAACTGTTATTGGAACACCAGATCCGAGCCCACCTGACATAGAGATCAGAGATAGAAAGGGAGATAGGATGGTAGTCTTCATCCCTGAAGCCAAGAACAACAACGGGCCAGTTTCCATGTACAGAATTGTGGTTTCTATTGAGTTATACCAACAAGGTTTTATTGTTGACACACTTGGTAATTACACTTATGCTACCGATCAAGGCTTGCCTTACTACATCACTGCGGAGTTAGACCCTGATGACATCAAACATGACTTTATAATTGGAGATGAGCATACTTATAATGGATTTTACAATGCTCGCTTGCCATTGACCAATGATATAGAGGTGTCATTAGGAGTAGTGAGTGAGAAAAATCATGTGAAAAAGATCAGATATGCAGAGTCAACAAAGAAAATAATTCTGAACATCAATGAACCCGAGGAATACTCTCCGCTAGTGATAGCTTTGGGGGCTGCTATAGCAATTAGTGTTGTACTATTATTGATTGGTATAGGACTTCTCATCATTCTGCGTAAGAAAATTCAACTAGCAAGGGAACAAAGAGGATCACAATCCATGCCTTTGAGCTTAAGCGAACCGTGTATGGAGATAGAAAACTCTGGCTTCATGGAGGAAGAGGATGATAGAGTTGATTACTACAGCAATCTGAAGAGAAAGCTGTGGAACATTCCGAGAAACCTGATAGATATTGATATTTCTTGCGTAGTTGGCATTGGCAGCTACGGTAAGTTCACAAAAGGGAAAGTGCAGCAGCATGGGGCACAGACCCCAGGGTTAGTCCAAGTGGTGGCTGATAGAGAACTAGAGAGGTCCGAGAAGAAACTAATGTTGCAAGAGTTAGATCTTCTCATCAAATCCAGCGAACATGAAAATGTGATATCCCTCATAGGATTCTGTGAAACAAACACAACATTATTTGTTGTTTTAGAAGACTCTAAACAGGTTTTAAAAGAGCTACTTATTCAGAGCCGACATAGAGATCTGCAAAATAATAAGTTCTGCCTTTTACCAGAGAATAGAGCTCTACAGTACTTTGTTGATATAGCTAGAGGCATGGACTATTTGCACAGTAAAAAAATCTTACATAAACGACTCAGTTGTCGGAATATCGCTATTGTGGATAACGGCATTGCTAAAATATCTGGCTTTGGTCTATCGCACATGCGGCCCCTACATGAAACGCCTGACTACACGCGATGGACCTCCCATGAGATGTTGCGCCAAACGAGATTCAATCCTAAAGCAGATGTTTGGTCATTTGGTATTCTAGTATGGGAAGTCTTGACGATAGGCGCCACTCCATACTTCCACAGTCCTAACAAAGATGTCGCAGCTCGTATATTACGAGGTATGCGGCCTTCCCAGCCGTCTTATGTCGGCGATGAACTATTTCAACTCTGTCTGCAGTGCTGGCAGGTAGACCCAGACGAAAGACCAACTTTCTCATCCCTTGTGCAGGAACTCAAACCCTTCGCCAAGGCTTCAGGCAACAGGAGTCTCAGCTTTACTCATTATAACGGGTTCGACTACGAACCACATGTACCGCAATACGAAATAATCTTATAGTTTTAAGTGATTAACCAAAATATTGTAAGATACTTAGGTTTATAATAAGTGTACTTTATCCAAAGAGTTATATTTGATACTCGGATAGTAAAGAATGCAATGCTATGAATATTTATATATATGGACGATATTTACTTGAATAAGACTATGGCCTTAAAGTATTTCTGATCACTATTGTGTAGTTTATGCTAATAGTGTAGTACGCCTAGAGCTCTAGTCACGCGGAACCGACGGGCACGCGGCGGGCGCGACCGATGGCAATAATATGCGTGTAATGGCGTATAGTATAGTATCGTTGTAATCAACTGCTTAGTTGTAAGTTTAAGCTCTGTAGGGAAGAGGAAACAGTTAAGCGTAACGTTAGAATTGTACATTCCTCGTTAGAAGAGTATTTATTATTCATGTACCGTAATAGACGGCAAAACATAAAGAAGGTTGAATAATTCGAAATGTGGTGGTTTCCTATCAATATTCGACTAAAGTCCAAAAACATTAACGTAGGTGTGAGATATTGCATATTAATCAGTATACAGTTTGGCGTATTCAGAGTAACCATAATGATATTCTTTGCGGCATAATTCGTCATAGTAATTTTTGTACTTTGAATAGAAACACCTAAAATACTGTCTCAACTCAATAGCATTTATTCGCATTACGATGTATCCATAAGCAATACTTTTGTAAACATATACACGTGTAGATAGAATACTTAACCATCAAAGTCTAATTAATATTAATAACTTATTAAATAATTATGTACCTACCTACTAAATGTAAAGCCACCAGTGCACAATGTCCCATCCGTCGACCATGGTAAGCCATCGTTATTGTGTAGAAGCAATGGTATACAGTAGCGCACTATTGCCATCGCTGTGTGTGTGTGTGCAAACCGACAATATCCATGTCAGGATATTGTCGGTTTTTGGCATGTTCCAAATGAATCGAGGCGTAGCGATGAGCTAGTGCTGCTAGCAGTTCTCAACACACACTTGTGGAAACACCTACATGATGGCATATTATGGTCTATCAATGGTCACTGTGTATTGGGAACATAAAGGCACGCACGATTAGTTTACCGGACGATAACTGGCCGATATTAATCTGTCAGTTAATCGCAATACCCCACACACGATCAGTTTCATTAACGATTTTGGATTGTCGACTAAGACGATCCGATAGTGTTTGGCCGATTCGATCAGCGCCGACAGATTTTGGCCGGACAATCTATGGCCGTGAGGCAAATGAACACACATTAACAGGCAGCCGGCCCACTGACTAGTCCAAGCAATTTTCGACTTTATTGACATCACATAGAACAGTTTTTTGTATATTCGTGATCAGCAGCATCTAGGTATTTATGCGAAATAACATGTAATTAAGATAATTTCATTGAGGTCCAAAATCCTTGTTCTTAGTAGTCCTTGTAGTCGAATCGAGTCCTACCTTACCTCCTTAATTACCCAGTAAGCTTCAGCGCTTCTGGGCAGCTAGGCTCTCTGCTCTAGCCAGTACTCTTCACATAAAATGGCCATGAAAAGAGGCTAAGTGCGGGTAAAAGCCATCCTCCTTAATGACCTCCTGCGAAGTGAAACGATAGGTTTCAGCACGAAAAAGTTTTTGAACTGACTCCATACCGATAAAATAAAGTAATTGTTAGTTTTAATTGTTTTGAAGAACAAGAAGATTATGATGATGATTCGGTACGATGCACAACTCCGATGTCGATATCGTCTGCTCCGTGTGTAGTCTCCGCCGTGAGGCGAACAGGAAACTGTCGACTCCCAACTGATCGTGTGTACTCGCAAAACTGACATCAGGGAATGGCCGGCAGGTCAAAATCGCTTTAGTGTGTGGGCACTGTCGGTTTAAGACTGCAGGCCGCCCGATACGATCACAAACTGCATTCGGACTGATCGTGTGTGGGCTCCTTTATAACATGGCATTTCGAACTTGTGATGTTTGTCGCTATTCTATTAGGCTTATACCTTCCTGTTTAGGTTTACAAGAATTAACAATATTAATAGTACTAATTTAGGCAGCTGATTTTGCGATATGTTACCCTGTCTCATTAATTTAAGCTTACTTTAGCTGTAAGATATAGAATGTAACACGAAAGACTTTACCTATAAGCTACTTTAGGCAGCGGCCACAAGTTTTTGTGCCAAAATAGACACAGCAATTTACACTTTATTGCCTTTGTAATAATAAGCAGACTCGAAATGGAAGGAGTATGCAAGTATTGTTTGTTAGGTGACGCACTGATAATTGCAAACGCGGCGGAAAAATTGTAGGATAGTGTTGTTTCAGCATACACCGTATCATACGCAGACGGACGGTTGGTATAGCTCGTGCGCATTAACATGGCACCTGCCTCGGAAACACCCTCCTCCCGCTTCCCCGCGCGCGTCCCCGCTCTCGCCGTGCGAGGCTAGTAGCGTCAGCATACACCCCTCCCGCTCCCCCGCGCAAAGCCCCGAGCCAGGTGCCATGTTAATACGCACGAGTTGTAGGTAGTTGGTAGCTAGACTCTGGCCAATGAAGGATAGCGCAAAAAGTTGGCGCCAATTTTGAAAAACCAACAGGTTGCAACACTAACTAGACTCTGGCCATGTACCTTATTGGGCTAGTTTTCATGCATACCTAATAGGAAAATATTCTAGTATCGCCTCTAATATTTCTGTCTATATTTAGTATAGCAACCTGTTGATTTTTTAAATCTGGCGCAAATTTTTTGCGCCACCTCCGCTGGCCAGAATCTATCTAGCAGTTCACTAGTTGAAAATATTCTCGTTAATAACATTCTTAAACACAAAACCTCGTCAAGTCCATAACATAAGTCGACCCGCGCGGCTACGCGGGTGCCAGTTTATTTTTTTTATATCCGTTTGTTTCTTAATTCGGTTATCCGGCTTTTCGATGATCCAAATACGTATAACAACCATTAGTCTCGATATTCTTATTCTTATTGCATGTATGACCTTTCGTCCCGACCATCGCCACCCGCCACGATTTGCGGGCGATACGTACGTCGTAAGTGGCGCAGTCATTCATCGTATTCGCATCTAGAAATAGACAATACACACATACTCGCACTCCTTTCACTCTCCAGAAGCTTCTGTCTTCTACTTACCCCACGAGCTTTTTCACTTTTTTCAGAAGCCTGCAAGTTTCAGATGCTACTGACCTTGCAATAAGTACCTCGTCAATTTTACAAGTTTTAGTTCCTTGAAGTCGATTTCGACCGACTGACATACTAAATTTTGCCTTATGATCGTGTCGATACGTAGTATTTTATTTTGAATACACCTTTCACTTATGCCTCTCGCCTTCTCCGTATAATTCAAGTCTTAGGTATACTATAAGTTAACGAAACAATAATTTGATGGATTTTCCTCTTAGAGTCCTTAACAGATGTGTTTTTGATATTCAATAAAAAACAATGGCGTCATTTAGCTTGCTCGGCAGGTATATGATTGCTTTATTGCTGATCTAAACTTCTATGAAGAGAATATTATCGAACATTTAAAAATATATTGTTTAATCATACCTAAAGGTAAGGCGACTGACAACAATATCTATTAAACCACTAGCTCTTGCCCCGCGGCTCCGCCCGCGTGGATATCGGTTATCGCGACTCGCGACCAAACATAGCCTAGTCCTTTCTCAAGGTCTAATCTACCTCTATACCAAATTTCATCAAAATCAGTTCAGTGGTTTAGGCGTGAATGCATTACATACAGACAGACAGAAGAGTTACTTTCGCATTTATAATATTAGTATGGATTCGTTAAACACTTTTCACTTTTTCATTCATGTCTTTAAACCCCGACGCAATAAAGATAAAATTCACAATTTTACACGTGTGTGGTCTGTATCTCACATCGTTAATGAAACAAATATCATGGACCTAATGTGCTTTATATAGGGTGTCTCAGTAAGAGTGCACTTTTTAAAATTGGAATTTTTTTTTATGCAAGTGGCAACTCTGAAATTTTACAGTTGTCATCTCAGTTTATTCCGATTATTAAAAATGGAGCGCTTTTCGAAAGAACAACCCGTTACAATTGTAAAAACTCATTAAAAAACAATCGATTTACTGCAGCAACGATTTCCAGAACACATTATCTCACGAAATTCTGATGTCAACTGGCCACCATGATCGTGCGATTTAACGCCGTGCAATTTTTTTCTTTGGGGTTTTGTGAAATCTCGATTTTGTGCGAATAAACCCGAAAAAATTCCTCAAATCGAAAATCCAACGCGTCACCGGCGAGATACAGCCACATCTCTGTGCAAAAGTCATGGAAAATTTCAAGAAAATGCCGGATGTTTTATTCCATACTTAATCGGAACATGTCTCCTTTCAAATACAATAAAAATATCACAACTCTGTCATAAAATACTTCTATTTATTTAAAAATTAAAAATTACGCACTCTTATTGAGACACTCTATAGATATGTGCAGTACCTACGCATTTCTTTCGTGTTTTTGAGGATAGCACGGGCTGTTACGGTCGTGTACAGTAAGCTTCAGAGAAAAGGAACCCCCCTTGATAATGGTTTTATTCTCAAGGGGGGTTCCTTTTCTCTGAAGCTTACTGTACGAGTTCAAATTTACCAAGTATAGATTATTATAAAATAATACGCGCGCGGCTGGTCCTCCTTCGTCTCGCGACTTAGGCACAGACTTAGGTCCAACGTGTGTCCACGATACACGGTAGGTACGGTATACTTTCAAACGAACGGACTAGTTAAATAAGTTTGTGATCATTTCAGGATCTTGAAGATTGTCAGCACATGTCATTGTTAATATTTTTTGCACTAGATTTGAAACTATTTTAGTTTTAGACTTATATTATTTTTAGTACAAATACCTTGATCTGACTTTATTTTCTAAATACAGGGACAAATTATTTAGATTTTCTCGTAAAAAATTGTACTTATTGAGTGTTTTCATTAATTCGTCTATAAATTTATACCTACGAATTCATCCTTTAACTGTAAATCAATTTTCATAGTAGATAACTATAGTTACCGGCATATATATGCGCAGTACCCGTTTCTTGCGTGTCTTGAAGATAGCAAGAGCTGCTACGGCGGCGAACGAGCTCCAATCGACCAAATTATATCCACTATATGCCGCGTCTTCTAAATATATGCCGGGAGCTATATCACAAGTACTTACGCACCAGTGGAGACACATTTTAGTTTATTAAATTATGTGTAAGTATATTTAGTTTGTAAATCTTTATTTATTATTATGTGATCTGTATAAACAATGCCGTCCATTCGTACTTTTGTACGCGTATTATTTTTCATCAATATGTAATCAAGTGACATTTTGATAATTAAAATGATAACTTCTTATTTCTGCGTTTTACTATAATTTTTTGTATTACCTATTTTTTAAGATGACTGGAATACTAGGTTTTTATAAAAGTCAAGAGTGTAACCGCTGAACGTGTCAGACGGACTACTCACCGGCTGACCCAGCAGAGAGATGCACGAGCTCTATGGGATCCCAGGGCGCCTTTTGTCAGAGGAGAATAGTGTGCGTGCGTGTGGGAGACCAGGGAGACTTCAGAGAAAACAACTACTACCTCTGTTGTACATACATATATTACTTGAGAGATTAAATTATACAAAAGAGGATTACAGATAATAGAGTTACATATAGAAATACAAAAATGAGTATGTCTTCACCAGCTGCACCACGGTGACCTGCTTGCAGTAGGTAGCCAGAGTGTTATGGCTAGTATTTGTAGTACACCTCGGTCAACCCACCGTTGACACAGTTATTTCTTGCAGGGTGAAGTGATATAGATATATATGACAGTTACATAAATTTAGTAGAGAAAAAAAAAGAATACGTGACCCCGGTTGTCGGCCTGCTCGGCGTCTGCGCACGTCTCTTGCCTCACTCTCGACCAGCCAAGGTGCTTCACGTCGAGGTTACAGGCTTGCGCCGACAGCGGTTGGGAACTCGACCACAGAACACGTTGAGAAGGGGTTTGAGAACCAAGGTGTCCTCTAATCCCGTACTAGGAACCCTAAGAACGAAATAACACTAAGAATCGTCTAGATTGCAGAAGGCTGTCGATAAATACAAGTAAAAACACTTACCAAAAACTGGGCAACAAAGAATTTAGTTAAGTATAAAGTATTTTCCAAGACACAGCAATACAGACGTTCCAGTCACAATTCAGAGAGTAAAAAGGATTTATATTTAGCCGGGGCCGCAGTTTTATACCCCTATCATTCGAAGGTTCTCGAATACACTTTTTTTTTAAGTTAAATTAGTGCGAACGATGATCAAAAAACACCAAATCACGGTCGAAATCCTAACAACTTTAATATCACCCAGCCAAGTAGGAATCAAACAAAGTACAGCAACTTTTTGACTTGGTTGGATCATACTCACATTCTTTCCCTGAATACAACTGTTCCGAGCACGCAGAATTCGAACCTGTCTAATTTAACTGAGGAAATTTAATTTTAACCTAAATGAGATAGCCTATAATTAAACAATTAATTTTCCCATTTAGGTGCTATGAGTATTTCTAATTTCATATAATTAAACATAAAAGAAATCGAACGCCATCTAGTGCTTAGCTAGTACAAAAGTTCCTACACCGAGGCACCGACTAACTGATGTGAGTACCACTGAGACTGCCATAGGTGGCGCTAGTAGTAATCAAATTACAGTAGATAAAATCTAATGTTACAAGAGATTTTACAGACTCACAAAAATGTAGGTATGTTTCCAATCAATAACGATAATCGAAGCTAATCAAACATGGTGGTCTGTCGGTGGGGAAATCGATTATCGTCGGTAGTGTATCACGAATCAGTCGAGTAGCGAATCTGCCAAACTAACGAATCTGTTCAGTACCGAACAATGGGTGAATGGCCAGGTTCGAACCCGGGACTACTCGATCGTAAGACCGACTTTTTAACCACTTAACTACTGACGCTATTTCTTGGATGGAGGCCATTTCTAATGAGATAAATTTCAATATAGTTACCTACCGGCATTATCTTATCTTGATCCTAAAATGTAAATATTACCTACTACTCTTTATGCGCATTTCGCATTTATTATATTTTGAGAAAAGCACGAGGTGCTACGGCAGCGAAGGAGCTGGAATCTACCAATAGGGTATTTGACTAAGTCGTCGATTCTTCCCAATACTGCTTAATATGATAGCTTGTTCTGAAAAAATATGCCATGCAAAATAAAATATTGCATATCTAAACTGAAACTATGACTTTTCATTAGTTGAAATTCCCAAAAAAAGTCAAAATATAAACAATCAAATTCAATTCAAATATATAACTTTTTAGATTCCTCATTAAATTGTAAATAGCTTTTATTATGAACAATATAAGTGTAAACGCAACGTAGACCGAGATAAATGCAATATTATCTTGCACTCCATACATTTGCACTACGCGCTACCGAAGCGTGACGTCACAATTTCATACGATTTTGTATGGAGCGTTTTCGGGCGGCGCGACAAATTGAATTTTTCAAAATCAAATATCTTGAAAACTATTTGTCGTAAGAAAATTTTACTTTTACAGTTCATTATATTATAAGTCAGTGGTCATTTTTTGAAAGTAAAAAAAAAAAATAGTCAAATAGCTCATTGATCATAGATTAGGTAGGATTAGGCGCCTTCTACTACGACTACTGCCAGTGGGGACGCCGTTTGACCGGGCGGGTGATCAGCCCTTCTACGTGGGGCCATTCCACCCAATTCTCCTATAACGACTGCCATACATGTTCATATGGACACCGGGACCGACAGCATCATATTCTTGAATACAAATATTTGCACTGAGCGGGGATCGAACCCGCGCTTCCTGCGTAGCGGCCGCGTTCACTACCGCCATGCCACGAAGCGCGGGTCAGGACCTCGTGGGGTCTTGGGGTCAAGATATATTATGCGGGGAACTATACATATGATTGTGACCAGGAAGATGTAAATGAAACGCCAGGTGTATATTTTTGCATTTATTAATGTTAATATAATATAGACAATGTTCAAGGTACCTTTCAATTGGTTTCGAGCTTTTAAACACTAAGACATTGTAACCTTCCATTTTTACCTCTTATCGTTTACAACATTGCAAAATAACACTTCATTAGAAAATCAATCAGACAGTAGGTACGACTAACTAACCAATAACATTGACTAAAATATAATGAATTTTTAATTCAAAACATATTTATTTATTATTCAACATCGTTTATTTTAAAATTCAAACTTAATTAAAAATTATATTCTCGTACATAACATTGCAGACCCGTTTATCGTAAACCAAGTTAACAAAAAATATTAATAATAAAAAATAAAAATTCCACGACTCACTGTACAGCAACAAATGTTCTATCAACAAATGACATCATTTATAAGAGGGAGCCGGCGCGGGGGCCGCTCGCTCTATACATACTTATAATACGCAACAAGTCATAATTCAATAGAATTAGTATAACATATCAATCTCAACATGTGTAAAGGTGATGAGATTACGGCCGGCAGCGGAGCCCGGCGCTCCGGCCGCCCGCCCGTCCCCGAGGGCAAAGGGCACGGTCTCAAAACTGCGTTGATAAGTTCAAATGGCCGCTTTCTCCATTGAGGAATTCATCGTAAGTCTCGTCAACGTTAATTTAATTCAGAGTACAGTACGACACTGCGTAATTATACCTTGACGAAACTTAACATCAATTGATCAATTTAAAACCAGCCATCAGTGCTTGGCGAAGAAAAAATTGACGGTAGTTTGGAATCAGTGTTGCCATGATCAAAAATGCTAACAAGTAGATGTCTAATCTGCTTTAGGCAAACCGATTTTGTTTGTCAGTTTAGCTTAAGTTTAAATAAGCTGAACTGAATTTTCAGTGTTTAATATGAAGAGTATTTTTTTATCTTTTATTATTGGAAATAGTAAGGCCTTAGCATCTCCTGCGCATATTTTTTCACAACATTTCATTTATAGAGCACAGCGCATTAGAAATTATTCTTTTATCACATCTCTATTAATTTCTATGGTTCTTTTTTTGAGTTTGCTCTATGAATATTGTATTTGTTGTTGGGTGGGTTGCCAAGTAGTGTTTTTTCCACTTTTAGTGAAAGTAGAAATGTAAAATGAAGTTCGTATCAGAATGTGTCACTGTTTAGTGTGACGTTACGTACAGTCTCGAAATTTTAATATATCGAGTGTAATAGAAGATGAAAGAAGAAAAAAAGAAAAAACATTTATTCAGGATACGCAAAGATCGATTTTGGCGATCGATGTAAATGAAATACTGCGAATAAATACGCTTAGGAGATGTACCTTTAGTCTGTTTATAGGAGGCCCAATAACCCAGGCACGGCGGGCCGGGGGGCGGCAGTGGCGCCGCCTCGACAGCGGCGGAACTAACCGCGTGTACTACTGGCGTAACAATGAAACCGACGAGCGTGTAACAATCAGAACTTGTTGAGTACCGCGAGTGTACCCGCGAGCCGCTCCGGCGGCCGCCCGCATGAACCGAGCGAATTTTTTTAATTTTAATGATTAATAAACAATTATATATTACAATTAATCCCTACCGCTTGGGACGCGTTCGTGACGATGTCAATATGCGCGAGTTGATTCCTCAGTCTTTAATAAATTGATGACAATGAGCAAGGAGAGTAACGTAAATGAAAATGTATGCAATTATATACAGATAGCGGGCGGGGGCCGCGTGCGACTCGCGCCTTCCCGAACTAGCGAACGGTGATGTCTTAATGTTGAGTTCGACTTGAACGCACAGCCATTTTTCTAAACACAGTACCGAACCTTACTCTAGCCTAGCGCACCCAACGGCTGCCACCTTCGCGTGTATACCCACTAAACTACCTATAGTAATTACAATAAACCACTCTATCAACAAATTCAACAACATTTAGCTATTAAAATTAAAATGGGAGGACGAGGTGGTCGGCGGGCCGGCGGGCGCGGCCGACCCCTCCGTTAGCTTAGCTCCGTACCGGAGAGTGACACTAGCTACCTTAGCCTACGACATGAAACCTTAGCCTGCGGCGTGCGGCGTGGCGCTACGTCTACGGAGATGAGCTCTAAGTCATTTGACACAACCTATGTCGGCCCGGTCGTGCAGTGGGACTCGTATCACAGAATCATATAACTCGTCTTCGCTCTACGGCCGCGTCTAACTCTGCTACTACACAATACAGATACATTCGGGACGACGTTGCACTATTTATTATCTTTCCACGCGATAACTCACTCGGATTATGAATACCGCACTAAAATTATTATTTTGTATTCACGTTAATATACTCTCAAATATTGTAACAACTTCAGTATAACAACATTAACATTTTTTCCAGTAATTTTAATTTAAAAATTATCTATACATACCCATTATATTGATTTTTTTAAATATGATAATTATAACTAACTAGAATTCCATTGATAACTATTACATGACCGGCGCAGTGTCCGCAGCGACGACGTTCACACTACTAAAGATAATATTGCTGAAGTGTATTGCTGTTTCACGAAATAACGAAGAAATATTTCCTCAAATAAATCTACGAAGTATTCACGCTACTAGCCTTTTCACGACAAAGACTCAACTCGAGCTAAAACGTGGACGCTCAACGGACACCGCACCGACCAACGATAAAGGCAAGTCGTAACTTAGACAGAGACAAGATAAGAGTGAAGAAACGAGACGGAAACTATATCTACCCCCAGAGCTCGTCCGAACTGAATGTTGTGGATTTATACACCTTTGGAAATCATTCCTTTAATTGACGCATTTGACTTATACGTACCGACTAATCAAGATTTAGTTCCGATAAAATTGAGCTTGTTAAATAGACGTGACAGGCGATACGCGTTCAGGCTTGGTCGACACGACCCGTGTGAGTACGGTCACGATCATCACAACGACAGACACCTAACTAATCTGAATCAGAGACGACCATCTATCACTCAGTTCATCGTAATTATCGATAAAAATCCCATCCCTATACTACTAATGAATTATTTAAATTAAACTATACCGTTTATGAGCGCTGTAGTAATCGCGATCGTACGAACAGACATTTATTAATTGACACAAGACGATATCTGTACCTACCCCCAAATATACATAGTTTAGATGAGAGAAATTCGAAAAAACACCGGAAATATTATTCAACATCGTTACTTATACACTTTAAAGATTGAATATAATATTAACTAGCTACAGTAATGCCAAACTACACTGCGAATGTTAACTACATAACACACGTATATATGTAATAGATCAGTTAACAATACCACAACGTATATCATCAAGATGTCGTTGGACAGTTAGCGCGTGAGGCCGCGGCGGCGTGCGGCCGGCGACTGACCAAGTCCGGAGCGACGCGGGGCGTGACGTCACGCGCCGCGGCGACCTCCGCTCGACTACGAGAAACTTACAACAACGCTTTACTCACTATAATGTTTCACATTTCAACGGAAGTGTTCAAGGTTATGGCGTAACAAGTGTGCTCACTTCCCTAGTAATTATTATTATTAGTTAAAATATTATTATATTTATAACCGCGTAATTGTGAATGATTATTAATATTAATAATGAGAAAATTGTCTATCAATTCCAATTTTCTTATATACTATAGTACATTACTTCATCTTTAAGCCGATTTCAAATTATTATATTTTTTATTATGATTACGTTAGCTTTTTGTACTTCATACCGCCTTAGGAAGTTATCACCCATTAAAACTTGCATTGAATACCTTTAGACGTCGGCTATAGGAGATGTACGGAAGCGCATGGACTTCAAATTTGTTTTAGTGATACATTTTACTGTCGAAATATCTATTTTTCAAGCAGACCATGTTGAAAAATTGAAGATATTTCAGTCAATGTAACGTAAAATATAAATTTGGTGAACACTGTCGACATCAGAGGCTCGCCTCACTGCTCCTGTATCTAGAACGATGGCACTTCTGAGGTAAACGAACACAACTTAAAACTACCCGCGGCGAGTGTCGCTCCCCGCGGGTCTAACACTAAGCGGAGACTGACACGTAGTACCTTGACAATGTCAACAAAACAATCACAGTTTAGATTATGTAACCTAACGGAGCGCGCGTCGACGACTTCTAGACAAATAACCGCAAGAACTTCAGGCAACAGAAGGGCAACTAAAAATCGCCCACGCGCGGACACTAACAAACGCTTGCAAAACGTCTTGGCTAAACGACAGAGCAAAAAATAAAATATTCAATTATATAACTGTAAATAAGAATATATTATCTATATTGTCATCTCGATATATAGAAATCTGCATTTAAAATGTTTAAAATATTTTTATTTTTTTCATCTAATATTCTGGACATGCATTTATTTATCGTAAATTGTACTTATATCGTAAGAGAAATTTAGACCGACAACAAATCAACTATGAAACATTCCTAATAACAAAAAATATTTTAAAACGATTAGATAATTATTATTTTGTTTATAAATGTATAAAAAAATAAAGATCTTTACCGAGAGAACTCAGGAATGAAGTAGTCTGATCGTAGACAGATCCAGATACGTGTTGAATGAGGCTTGGGTTCAATATAAACGGCGTGCAGCGGGGAATTGTACTTGTGTGCACGGCGGCTCGTGTGAAACTACCCGCATATTTATATCAAGAGTTCTATAGTCAGTTTAGGTAAACTGTGACTACCCCAGCTATTAGATTCCCTTACATAAATATTACGCGCAGTGAACAAACCGTCGCTTGTCATAACATGTCAAAAAAAAAACAACTTTGGTTAGGATTTAACTCCTAATACGACCGCAGATTGCGTGCGGTTCACCGACGATATCTTCTACTAAGACATAGTCAAATAGATTTCATTATATCAATTAATCACATCACTAATCCTAATCAACTAAAGAAAAATAACTTATCAATGGTAACATTTACAATGAAATCAACTTTGTAAATAAAAAATCATGTATGCCGTGGTGAACAATATACAAAAATAATATGTGTATGGAATAGGAATTTCCGTGATAGGAGATATCACAATATTTTCATTATTATATCTTAAACAACAATAACCATCTGCTAGGCAGAATAAAATAATTACTTGTCATCACGATAAGAAACGTAAAATATAGACAGGGTGGGGAGTTCACTCGCGTTCTTGCTCTCTTTTCTTCAGCATATATACTGGCAGAGTATTTGAAACTCGATGAACTAAACCCGACGGTTACGCCACATACGACATAGTGCTCCCTCCCCACCACAATCAACGCTATTATTTATATTACATGCATAAACTCATTATACATAACTTGTATTGTAAATAGGTAACTATGTGTCGATATGCGCCGACGCGCCGATACATTGCACAGCCCCGAGTAGTCCGACAATCATACAATCTCAAATTCATTTTATAATCTGACAACTTTCGCGTGACAGGTATCCCTTTAAAAAGAACTACCGTTAACACACTCTATCGAACGCGTAACAAAAATGTCCTCAGTAAAATCTGAGGGTTGTCGTAAATTGTCAGTTTATAATCACGTACTGTGTTAGAAGAGGGCGCGCGCCGCATATCGAGAGCTGCATAAATTATATCCTCCGTCAGATAAAATAAAAACAAAAGTTCTTAACTAGAGTCAGGTAACTCGCGCCACGGCGGAGCGGCCGAGCGGCGCTCTGTGATCCAACAGTGTTTGACTAGAACTAGATACTACGCTAGAACAAAATACAAGATAAAGTACATCGTGTACGAGCGCCGCCCGACTCGGCGGCCGCGGGGCTCACTGTACAACTGTCTTTTTAAACTCCTACCAAGCTATCGACATACCCCCACGGGGCTCGTAGCTACGTACCACAAACCGTCCTAGGGTTACAACACACACGTAAAAACTACGCAGGTACTCGGATACAGAACCCTAGCGTAGCACAAATCACCTCGGCAAAGTGGCGCCCAACGTGGGGCGCACGGAAAATTGTCTCTAAACACGTTGTAATACAACATTACTTACAAAGAATCGGCGTCCTCTTTAGGTGCACGCGACTTCTTAATCAACCGTCTTTGAATAGATACTGGCAGCCAACATGGCACTGTGGCGCCCAACGTGGGACTACGTAGCTTGGCTTCAAACACACTGAAATACAATGAGCACTCGCGCGGCGGGGTGTGGGCGGGGCGGTTACTGCATGAGGCCGGAGATGGCGTTGTGGCGCGTGCGCTTGAGCTCCTCCTCCTGGATCTTCTGCTCGATGAGGTACTGCGCGTTGCTGATGGCGGTGGCGGTGCCCGTGATGGTGACGATGCGGTTGCGCGTGCCGGGCGCGAACGTGCCCTTCTTCGAGATCTGGATGTTCGCGCCCGACATCTGCTGGATCTCCACGAGGCTGCGACCCCCGGGGCCTGCAAGTTTTAAGGGTGGCTTGAGGGAATTTTATTTAATGGGTTTCAATGTCGTTTTCTTGGCGAAATTTGATGTATCAACCTAGTGGTAGAATTGAATTGAATGTTATGTGAATGCGACTTGTTTTATGAGATAAGAATATATAAATATTGCTATGAGGTAACGATTTCATTATAGCCGATTATTATCCGCAACCATAGGTCAGTTATTACAATTAGAAAGGTGCCAACATTTTCGCAGCGTGAACTCACCGAGTATTGCCCCGACGATGACCTCCGGGATCTCGACGTTCTTGGAGTCCTTGGCGCCGGCGTCGGCGGGCGTGGGGCTCTTGGACAGCGGCAGCAGCGAGGCGGAGGGGAAGCCGGCCACGCCGCCCACGCCGGCCCCGAGGCTGATGGGCGCCACGGCTGGGGGGCGAAGCGCCTCGAATGCAACCTCCGCGAAACGCTCTAACGAGCCGCCGCCGCCTGCGGACGCGTCACGCTATACGCCACCGCCCAGGCCCGGCCGCCGGGCGCGCGCACACTTACATTAGAACGTTTCGCGCTGTTGCGGAGAGAGTTACGTGTTAGCGACCGCCCGCACAGCGCCGCCGCCCGCCCGCTGTCGCACCATACACGCCGCACTAGCCCGCCCTAGCCCGCTCTAGCCCGCCTAGCTACGCGATACATGTCGATAGAGACGCTTAGGATGCCTTACCTAATCTTAACAATTATTAAAAATACCCCGCAAATACTTCATTTTTCTAAATCTGTCTCATATACAATAAGTTACTTTTGAAATTCATTTTAGTCCAAAATTATTTTAAACCCCAACTATACTTACACCTATCTCTAACAATTTCTAAAAGAGCCCTTCCACTTACTGAAATATGTATGTTTCATAAATCTCAGACTACCCACATACGCGCACAAGTTTTCTACGGGCGGAACTATATAGCTTAAGCTATCGATGAGAACTAGGTGAACTATCCTCATGCAAGCGAGTCGTGTACAGCAACTAAGGAGTCTAGCTATCGAGTGCGCGTGTACAATGTGACTGATCGACTGACGAGTCGCTCTACCGGCAGCGCTGTGGTACGGACTTAGAGAGATACATGATACGTGGGGAGAACAACAATTATATCAGTAGATTTATTTTACAACAAGACGCAATACCTGCATGATCATTCAAAGAATTTAATTCATGCCTGCTATTGCGAAGGTACACCTAGGATAGAAGTGAGCAGATAAGACTAAATTATATTGCCTTATATCAATTATTACCGTTAACTTCAAACGTCTCATATTTGTTACTTCGTCTTCCGTTTAAAACTCGGCATTGGTATAGGAATAGGGTATGTGAACTCAGAGGTAACCGAGGAAGTTTTTGGACTATATGGGAATATAAATATTCTGGGCAAAGTATAAATATTGACCTATTAGTGGTCGGCTAGAAGGATCCAACTGAATACCATACATGCTCAGGATTGGTCGCCAGAATCAGTCTTTAAATATATATTTTTTAATGGCAATTATTAGTGTTAGAAAATGACAATATTTATCACCAGTTGTAGGAGTTGGCGTTCATAATAGTTTTCGAATTGATTTGGGTATTGTGTTCAGTGATTTTCAGAAGGGTGCTCTTCGATCAATACAGGTTTGCGTCATTTAATTCCAAGTCATACGAATTCCGAACGATACAAACTAAGTTGTTGTTCTCCCGTCACTTACGCGGTGGCTCGGACAGCTATTGAACTTGCTCATAACATCTGATGTATACAAGCTGGTTTTAGATACTTGTATTATGTATAAATTACAATAGGTTTTTTTCTAGTACATTTGAATTTTTATCACGACTTCTTTTTTTATAAAAATTAGGTAAGAAGCTAGTAACTGACTGAAACAAAACTAGTGTTCCTTAATTGGTCGTTCTCTGGATTCTCCTAAGAGGAACATACTAAATACTGCACCCCTATTGGTTAATGTTATTGATGACCAAAAGACAGCCAATTAGCATATCGTATTTGGTGCGTTACGTTGACATGAGTTCATTAGAGTCAACGTGTTAGTGTTACAATACTAGACTAACCAAACTCAGACCTATCTCCAGGCTGACTTTTCAAATAGAATGCCAAATAAAACTATCTCAGAATGCAGTGATGACCTAGTTTTAAAAGTGGCTGCATACCCTTGCAGTATTTGCTTGCAAGTGACTCATCGTTCAGTTTTACTATGTTCAGGATTTGGATATGAGAATTAAGTTAAGAGAAAATGTAGGCTTAACAGATTCAAACTAGTTCTTAACTGTCGACCTACTGATAAAGCGTTGGTAGCTTCGCGGTTAAGGAGTCAGTTCGAATCCTGGCCATTACACTACCGACGTGAAACCACTCCTAACACAAGCAATTTAGCTTAGCTGGTGGGATTACAGGCAATATTACAAACCTATTGTAATTTGAATCATTTATATATCTTTTATAAGCAACTTCAAAAGAGAAATAAACACTACAAGTCTTGCAGTATATTTGTTTCGTCCGTCCATCACGTAAGTAGTAGCAGTTATGTATTGCCGACAGATGTGAGTGAGAAGCGTTGCGGAAATTTGGAAAATAATCGAGGAATGTTTTTGAAAAATATAAAAATGTAAATTAATTAAGCCAATTGTTATTGTATCAGCAATACAACACATACATATAAGAATATCTAGGCATGCGGTCGTTTGATTTAATAATAAAAGATTTAAGTTTTGGAGGGATGAGTTTTATTTCAATTTTGTTTTTATTGAAGGATGAATTAAAAAATTAAAACCTTCTGGAATCCATATTGCAAGTTTTGTTTAGTTTGGATCTAGATGAGCTTTATTATCCTGTAGGTCTAGAATATTATCTTAATTGTCAGGAAGTGGAATTTAATATTCTTCCTTGTACGCATTGTCTCATTGTGTTATTTTATTTAGAAAATCAGTTTTTTTGAGGTGTGTTGGTGGTATGTAATCTGGATACTAAGTTTTAATACATTCGATTGTTAGCTTCGTCTGTACGCAGCCTTTTTACAACTTGTTGACTCAATCTTATGTGTACTGATCAATATTTTAGAGTCATAAAGATTTTCGTTATTTAGAAACATACACGCACAGCTATGTACTTATAGAATAGAAAACGAATAAAAAGCTTTTTACAGATATTTACAGATATCCGGTAAGGTACTTGAAATGAATGACCATTATATTTCTATTGACTCTGAATCCTATTCACCTCTAGATTTCTATTCATCTTTTGATTACTACTCATCCCTTGATTTTATTGCACTGCGTTTCACGGTACTTAACTTTGAATCCATAGGCAATTTTAGCCACTAAGACATCAAAATCGATTTAAAAAAAACTTCCAAATTTGAAATAAAACACTTCCATATCAAAGACAAGAAGCAGTTACATAATAACGGTAGCCAATCAGAAACCAGGAAATGATTTATGAATAAAAAAGCAGTGAAATTTTGAATTTAGAAGCACGACGCGTGAACAAGGCCGGTCACCAATCACGATAGTGTACAGTGAGAGGTGACGCTTTACCTATATCATCCAACGTCTATGGTTAACGTGCAACAGCACTCGACCGTTCTTAATGTAGACCAATGGGGGTACAAGAATTCATTAACATATTATAACATTTTAAAATAGAAATATACTGAAATTATACGTTTAGAAAAAATATTTAACAAATAAAATTATTCAGCAATAATAATTATTGCTAGACGTTTCAGTATATTTATATCAATATAGAAAATAATATAGTTAACATTCAATGAAGAATCATACCATTAACTTACTGATCTTGGTATTAAATAAATAAATTACATTGCAAAACTGGACTGAGTAATTAGAACCCTAGTAAAGACGCGACAATTTTTTTCTTATTTAAATACCTTTTTTAGTATACAAATTGTAGCAAATAAAATTTAAATAATATTTTAGTTTTATTTTAATTGTTCAAAGTTGTATGTACCTATGCATGGTTTGAGTCAACAATAGTGCCCGGAACACGGCAATAGGCTTACCCACTATTACATGGGACCGAATCCAATGATTGGGAAATGAGGGTGTTAAATTAGCTCTGCCTAACCCTTCGGGGTATAGTATTAAGATAATGAACGTTACTTTATAGTTTTTCACATTTACAATCATTGTAAATAATACTTTATTTTTTATCTTCTTTAGTTTTTAAATTTTCTAACAGTTTGTCGCCGTTGAATTTGAGATAACTCTCGCACTTATGCTCTATGGTGTCCCTTACTAGATTTTGAAATATATTATAACCAATATACAAGTAGGTACTTTTCATACAAATAAAATATGATTCTTCAATGAATATATCATTAGATAAAGTCGGTAACATATGACTGTAATAATGTAATATAACATAAAGATTGTACACAACTACAAGGTTGAGTTCACGACTCAAGTGGTTTGATAGCAGTTATTGTATATAATTATCTTTTTGTTATATTTAGTTATATTGCCGACTTTTTACGAATGGGTGTCATAAAACAGTACTTAATAGTTATAGTGGTGTGTTGTGTTTTGATGATCAAGTGTCGTAATTCCTTTTTTGCTACTATTGGAATGTGGTTCGATGTTGTAAGGAGTGATATGCGTGTTATTGGGCTTACTATTTGGGATGTGGAAAATAGGGCAAGGTAGAGGGGAATGGGTAGGACAGTGGATCTTGGGTTCAAAAAAGTGAAAACGTTGAATCTAATTGGGACTAATTTTGGTTGATTATAAGGTAAGTTATCATCAACTTCGTGTTAGTTTCGGTGATATTAAGGCTTTCACTTTGGACAAACTTAGGAGGTAAATAGGTGTAAAAAGAGATGGATTTTTGTGGGTCAGTGTACTACAAACCAGGTTTATTTGGTAATGTTTAATTCACCTGAATACATAATAGATATCCACGCAAACTATATTATGTATGTGTCAATTAAAATTATCAATATATGAGACGCATTCCAGAAGCGACCAGCTGAGAAGCTTGTGGAATGTGGTTCATAAATTGATATGTAATTTTGTGTGTCGCAATGTGCGTAAATCACATTCCACAAGTTCTCAACTGGTCACTTGTGGAATGCGCAGTAGGTACTAAGTCGCATTCCACAACTTTCTGTACTCGCTGCTTGTGGAATCCTCATCCACATTTAGACGTCAATTCTGATGGCATCCGAGGTCACGGTGCCTTCGGAGAGATCAGGGCCTTTCGGTCTTCTGACTCGTTGCTTGTGGAATGCGTAGTACTAACTCGCATTCCACAAGTTTCTTAACTTATCACTTGTGGAATGCGTGCTATTCATATGCTATATGCGTGTGTATGTGTGTGTGTGGAACGTACCGAGCGGCACCTGCCCGATGGGCCCGAAGACCGTGGGGGCGTCCTGCGCGGGTAGTGGGAAGTATGCAGCTGAGAGGGGAGCAGGGGGGAGCGCCTGGGGGAGGGCCAGGCCGAGCACGCCGTGCTTGACGAGCAGGGCGAGCGCCGCGCCGATCTCGCTGATGCCCGCCTCGCTGTAGCCCGCCTGCCGGAGCGCCACCTGCGCCGGGCGGACTCATATAGCGTTACGTCACATGCACCGCGAAGGTACTCAACCGTTGTAGAAGATGGAATATAATCGAATCAAAGCGCCGGTAGCTTATTGGTTAATGAGTCGGCCTTACGATCGAGAGGTCCCAAGTTCGAATCCTTTCGGATATCCAAGACATAGCGCAGGTTTCTTAAGTTTTACTTCAATTGGGCGATTACAGCGCACTCACTTTTTAACGGCATTCCTAAAATGGCGGGCGCTACAATAACTTAACGAAAAAGTAGGTAAATTTCATCTTCACAGGTCATACTAAATACAACTTTCTGTTAAAATTGAAATCCCTTATTTTGTAACCGTCAATCAATCAATGAATCAACCTATCGCAGTCCATTGCTGGACATAGGCCTTTGATGTTAGGAAGCTTTGGCATACTCTTTCTCCGTCACCGAATAGTGTGATTTGGAACCGTATAGTAAGTGTATCCCTCCCATGGTCATATGTACGTTACCTTGATATGGTCAAGCGTGTGCTGCGTGAGGGGGGCGGGAGGCTGCGAGCCTGGAGGCGCCAGCGACAGGCTAAGGCTGAGGGCACCGAGCCCCGCGGCCATGCCTGCGCCCGCGCCGTTCACCAGCACTCCGCCCACAGAACCCACGCCGACGCCGCCGCCTAGCGCGTGACCCTGGCGGAGGAGGAGGAGGTTCCTTGTACACTGGGAGAGGAACTAGCTGTGCTTGGTAGCCAGCAGTATTACATGAGTTAAGATCGGAAAAAGTAAATCGTTCAGGCGGGACTCGTACCCGCGACCTAGTCCTTACAGGGAGAATGCTCTGACCACTGAGCTACCGAGCCACGCCTGAAGTTTACCAATTTCTGCTATACAACCGTTGTGAACAATTTTTTTTTTCCAATCTTAATCGAATGTATAGTCAACAAAGGAAATACGGTTGCACTTTTAATACAACTTTATACGTAAAGATACAACCGTATCGCCTTTGTCGACTGTACATATTGATGTTGAAATTATTATTTATTAATGCATTCGAATATATAGTTTCTGTACAATCAGCATCACAAAAATGTTGACGAGTAAAGTACTCAAAATAATCTTAAAACCAAAATTTTTATATTATTTTGATAATCAGAGTACTCAAAAAGTTGTAAGCATCCAGAGTGGTTAAACTATCTTAGCAATCGGTCTTCCAGAAGCATGTATGTGCCAATCGCACATACATGTGTGTACATACTATGTGGATGCAAAATGCGATTAAATGTCAATGTAAAGATATTTTGAAAGGGTGCCGTCTATTTGGTAGAAACTTGATACTCCGAAACCTATTTGGGATAACTCACTTCGCAGAAACTTCTTTAATCGATCATTTATTAGGCATAAAAACAATTTGACATAAATATTTTTAGGCATAATGTGCTTATGACCGAATTTAGAATGGCATACATTTAAGATAGTAGAATTTTATTTGGCATAATTACCTTTGGCATAGTTAAAATTTTGTATAACTTCATTTAGCATAACGTTCATTTAGAGTACAGATTATTTGGCATAATTTGACTAGGCATACTATAAAGAGCATAGAATTCAATTAGAATAATATAGATTGGGTTACTTTCTTCTTTAAAAATGGGTAGGTTAGGTTAGGTTAGAACTGTGACCTCAGAATAGATAGTTGTTTACACCCCGACACAGAGTACCCCGACTCGGATAGGTTAGGTTAGGTTAGAACTGTGACCCCAACAGCGCGAGCCGAGCGAGCGAAGCGAGCGTGCCGCGGTAGCGGCCTGCGAAGCGCCAGAATAGATAGTTGTTTACACCCCGACACAGAGTACCCCGACTCGGATAGGTTAGGTTAGGTTAGAACTGTGACCCCAACAGCGCGAGCCGAGCGAGCGAAGCGAGCGTGCCGCGGTAGCGGCCGGCGAAGCGCCAGAATAGATAGTTGTTTACACCCCGACACAGAGTACCCCGACTCGGATAGGTTAGGTTAGGTTAGAACTGTGACCCCAACAGCGCGAGCCGAGCGAGCGAAGCGAGCGTGCCGCGGTAGCGGCCGGCGAAGCGCCAGAATAGATAGTTGTTTACACCCCGACACAGAGTACCCCGACTCGGATAGGTTAGGTTAGGTTAGAACTGTGACCCCAACAGCGCGAGCCGAGCGAGCGAAGCGAGCGTGCCGCGGTAGCGGCCGGCGAAGCGCCAGAATAGATAGTTGTTTACACCCCGACACAGAGTACCCCGACTCGGATAGGTTAGGTTAGGTTAGAACTGTGACCCCAACAGCGCGAGCCGAGCGAGCGAAGCGAGCGTGCCGCGGTAGCGGCCGGCGAAGCGCCAGAATAGATAGTTGTTTACACCCCGACACAGAGTATGAGAGAGAGCGAGTCGGGGACTCGGATAGGTTAGGTTATGCGAAATGATGGTTCTACTTTTAAATAGTTATGGATAAGAAATATATGCCAAAAGATGAATCTGGTTTTGAACTTTCTGCGATGTGATGGTTATACATTGTGATTATTATGGATACAAAAATTATGCGTACAGATGATTCTGACTTACAAAATTATGGGTTTCAATGTATGCAAAATGAGTTTATGCCAAACGATATTCTGCGAAAAGAGGTTTATGCTATTAGTTGTTATGCAATATAAAATTATTACTTAAAAAGTTCTACTATATGAGGTGTACCCATTTTGAAACCTTACTTGACTAAATACCACTGACTGGCATGACTGTGTATATGAATATGAACACTCTACTCATTTTCATGTTTCTGGAAGACCGATTGCTAAGATAGTTTGACCACTCTGGATGCTTACTTCCTTGGTGTGCACAATAAAGATATACTATACTATACAACTTTTTGAGTACTCTAATTATCAATATAATATTGAAATTTAGGTTTTAAGATTAGTTTGAGTACTTTACTCTTCAATATTTTTGCGATGCTGACTTTACAGAAACGGATTGTTTTGTAATCTACGCCATGTTAGCCTTAAAAGACATTCAAGAAACGTGTACTGCGTGTAAAGAGCACATTTGAAGTCCAAGATATAGTCTGTGGTATAAAGTAATGTCAGGAAGGTATTGACTATGGAAGTGGAAGACTACAAAGGAGGTGCATGGACTGTGTGAAGGATGATATGGTTAAGAAGGGGTGATTGTTGTAATGACTGCAACTAAAGTAAAGGTAAACAAAGTTTCAGCGGTTCCAAACATTTTTATGTGAATATGATTACGTATCATTTCAAGCGCATTCCAGACTGGAATAAAATTGCTCATAAGATGGCGGATCTGACAGTTTAGAACCGCTGTGCTGACAGCTTTCCTGTACTACGAAACACGCAACGACAGCTGTCGCGTACGTGTGACATGTGCGACAAGGACAGAGAAAATAATCGCTAGTTATCGCAACGTAACTCAGTAATGGTCGCTTTGTTAACCTTTTTTCTGTCGTCTCGTTGGCTTTACTTTAGAACGATTCTCTTTTCTATACAGGGTGGAAGATTAGAAGAGGGAAGTACTCAAAATACTGGAGATAGAGAATTTCACTCAAAGGAAACATTCCTTTATTTTTTAAAAGAAACAAAACTGCATTCAAAGATTTTCGAAAACTTGTTTGACACACCCGGTAGTCGAAAACTAAAACCCGAAAAAATCACATTCTGTATTTTTATAGCTTTCCAATTTTCTTTCTTTCTTATTCATTTCTTTCTAGGGATGAATGGAAGAAACGTATAAATAAATTTGGGATAGGCCAGGGGTTCAGGTTTAGAATGTCCAATTCTCAGAATGTCAAGTGGTTTCAAAATGTCCCATTCCCAAAATAACCAATATTTTAGAAGATTTTTTTTTCGCCCCATCACGGATAGATATAGATTAGAAGGGTAGACATAGCTCACATATCCTTTTAAAGAACACTGTGAGTGCTTATTGAATAAAATAAATCTTCTAAAATATTGGACAATATGGGAATTAGACATTTTGAAACCGCTTTACATTTTAGAATTGGACATTCTGAACCTGAACGGGGGCAGGAGGATGATGATGATATAGGCGGTATGTCCCGAGCAATATCAGTGGTTGTGGTTAGTATGTGTGTGTGGTGTGCACACTGTACGGTAAGCGTTAGTGGCAGTGTGCGGCGCTCCAACACGCTCACGACTGCCCAACGGGGCCGCCGCACAGAATACTTTCAACTACTTCTTTATTATATATTGGTAATATCATTAAATACTATTAAATAATGTCGCTTTTACGTAGCCGCGGGCAAAAGCTAGTATTTTTTATACCGCGCTAGTTTTGTATTCTGTGCGCGGCGGCCGCAAGCGGCGGTGAGTGCGGCGTGCGGCGCGTCACCTCGTTCACCTCGGGCGTGGGCACGGCGTAGGGCGAGCCGGTGGGGTTGTAGTTGGCCACGGGCCCCGCCACGTCCGCGTACGACACGTTGGGGCACGAGCCCGACTGCGGGTCGTCCACCACCTTCTGCAGGATCATCACGCACGCCTTCTTGTTGTGCTCCTTCTCGCCTGCAACCAATATGTACCACATATAACTACAACACATTCATTCATCATCATTGGTGACAAATATCATCTTAATCGCCCCGCACAGTGTTTTATGGAACCCGATTTTGTGATATACGACATTTAGGTCAGATTTTTTTTTTTTCATTTTTCCGGAACTGAAAATGACGTAACTTCAAAAACTATGTACAGTAGAGCACTGGAAGTTTTATTCTGATATTTCAAATATTTAAATCTATCATAAAAGCAGAAAAAAAAGGGGACACAAAACCGTGTTCCATAAAACACTGTGCCTCGCGACTATGGCTGCTTATTTAGTGACGTCATATAATTTAAGTAATAGTCAAATAATTTACTATTATAGGTTGGGTGGATTATTAAAAATAAATAAAATCGATAAAATAAGAACCAACGCAACTTTTACCACTCTTTTACAATACTTAATTTAATGAACCTCGGGTAGATAATTTATTTTAACTACAGGAAAATATCCAATTGCGGAAAGGGGAATTCGCTGCCAGCCTTGAAGCCTAGACAGCGAGAACCACGTGTAAATTCGTGATTATATATGAAGATACTCCCAAATATTACGTTTTAGAAGATTACATGTAGGTGGGTACTATATTAGCAATTTGATTGCAACGAAGCGCACTGTGGGCCGGGCATCGAGCCAATTTATCCATTACTAGCTATGAAATACCATAAAGTTATCAATGTTATTATGAATTAGTGAAGTGTCTACAAACTCTACAACTTATCACATTTTATTTCCAACATTTCTTCAAGTATCAGTTTTATGCTATTGAAATGGTGTGTAGTATTGCTTTTAACATTCTTATGGTCACTGATATATATTTTGAATTGACAGAAATTATGAATAAGAATAAATAAATAAATTATGAAAGCCAAGTCAAAAACTAGGTTAAAGATAGCCTTAGTGGTAAAGGAGTCTGTCTTATGATCGAAAGGCCCCGGGTTCGAATCCTGGCCATTGCACTACCGACGTCACCCCACTCCTAACATAAGCAATTTAGCTTAGTTTGAGGGAATATTAGTAATTTCGGGGACCTATTTTCTTTTAAAGAGCAAAACATTATGATACGAGAAAGTCATTGAAAAACTCAAATTAATTATGATTTGATCAGTTATATTTTTATTTGGACTGGTACAGAGTCCCCTGAACGTGTTTTGACCTCAGAATCGGTTAAAGAAATGTGCAGATACTTCCTATATCTGCCATTAAGCAAGCTATCAAAATGTGCCCATTTATATAACTCTCTTTAATGTTTTAGCTGCTTTACTCTATCGGTCCATAATCGTATCTCATTTATAAAGAACAGGGTACGAGTCGTATCGCTGACACGACACGACCTTTTTTTACGGAAACGCGAGTGTGAACACAGCTTAATGACGCGAGTGATGTTAATGTCGCCGTTGGGAAGAAAAACGCGGCCATAAGTTCCACGAGTCGCACGAATTCGGTTCCATTTCATTCAAGTTTATTTCGTTCATCAATATAAGCGTTTGGCATTACAGTAACATTAAAGTAAGGGAGATTAACCCACCATTGAAAGTACTTATCATAATTTATTTCAGTTAGGAAACTAAAAAAATCCGCTTAATTAGATAAATAGATAATTAGATCTATTATAGGACCTCGATAAACAAACCTTGTAGTCCAAATTCGAGAAGTTTGGGATTTGGACAATCTGGGAATTGGACATTATGGCATTTGGACAATCTGCAGTAGCCTAGTGGTATGGGTATTGGACTGCTGAGACGAGGTCTCGGGCTCGATCCCAGGTTTACCATGGCACACACCAATGACTTTTCGATGCTTTTCGAAGTTATGTGTGTATTTATCGTAGGTTTATAAGTACCCGGTTAATGGCAATAGGCTCGCCACCTATTACAATGGGACCTAAACATAAACTGGCGAAATGTGGGTGCTAGCACCTCTGCCTACCCCTTCGGGGAATACAGTTTATGTTATTTTATGGACAATCTGGGAATAGGGTATTTTAGGACATGGATATTCTGGGATATGGACGTTTTAAAGCCTCTGGTCATTTTAGGAATTAGACATTCTGAACCTAAACGGTTTGAAAGCAGCCGTTAAAGAGTTCCCGCAAGCTCGATTCTTTCAGAAATAACACTACACATTTTTGCAGTAGAGTAATCTATGTAGTTTCGACAAGTTTTAGTTCGTAACCAAATGTAGGTAAAACTTTCGAGAAATGTATTGAGCAAGTTTTGAGTTCAAAGTAGTGTACAATAGAAACTTACACAACTGAGTACCATAAATCAACAATTTTACAATCTTTAGAAACCGCGGTAGCCTAGTGGTATGGGTAATCGACTGCTGAGACGAGGTCTCGGGTTCGATCCCAGGTTTACTATGGCACACACCAATGACTTTTCGATGCTTTTTGAAGTTATGTGTGTATTTATCGCAGGTTTATAAGTGCCCGGTTAATGGCAATAGGCTCGCCACCTATTACATTGGGACCTAAACATAAACTGGCGAAACGTGGGTGCTAGCACCTCTGCCTACCCCTTCGGGGAATACGGGCGTGAGTTTATGTTATGTTACAATCTGATTCCAATTTCTAGTTATTATAATAATAATGCGCGTCACAGTTATAATGATATAACTTTATAGTATTGTAACAGAAGGTACAGTAAAATTACGGAGCTCACATAATAGGGCCTCGGAGTAACCTTGTGCGGAGGTTGTTAGTCAAAAAACTATGGCGGTTGGTACGAGTGTGGCTTATAGCGGCATTATTGCGATAAATAACTTCGGGGTAAAGTTTCATTGGAGTGTATAACATTACTTGACTATTAGAAGTTTTGTTAACTACTGTGTGTGTATACTTCACAGAAATAATAATGTATGAACACAAAATACCTCTTCCCATTGGTGTACACTGAGACATACATTTGTTAAAATCCTGGCGAATGCCTTTCGTTCACTTTTACTCACACAAGTATACAAATATACACATTTATATACTTACGTGTTATGTATCTACACACGACCAAGTAAACTAAATTCCTGGTTCTTCGAGCTACTAAAGAGCTTCTAACATTTATCAATCTACTCATGGTCTTGGTACAGTCAGCATCAGAAAGATGTTGATTTTCTCTTAATACGAGAGTTTGAGACTTCGTCGTCAATATATTTATGCAGCTGACTGTACCAATGGCCAATGAAATAGTGATATTAATAATGACCCACTAAAATATCCTCTCTCAAAAGTAAGTCAAACTGTGATATAATCTATGATTTGTGCTAGTACCGTCACGGTGGCTGAGCAGAGAGTATTTATTCATAAAAATGTGCAAATGATACACATATTGTGGCCGTCAACCAGAAAACTTAATAGGCCTTAGACGACCCTGAGTGAGTTAGGAACACTTTTAATGTAAAGAAATATTTTTTTACTCTTATATGGCAGACAGACACTAAAAAATTGTGTTATGTGCAACAAAATCCATACTGCCATACTAATATTATAAATGCGAAAGTAACTCTGTCTGTCTGTATACAAATAAAAAACAATAAAAAAAAGGTTTTTTTGTATATCAATGAACATTGATATACAAATTGTATATCATTTGTCTTCATTGTATATCATTGTAGTCTTATTAAACACCGCAAGCAATTAAATAGTTCACACAAAACTCGCTTCTCGCTCGTTCTCGCTTACGGAGACCCTTGTCGACCTTCTAAACATGACTCATGACTCTTGAGGCAATTTATAAACAGCCTAAACACTAAAGATAGGCATCAGGGCTAGCCCTAGGTGCGGAGATGGCTCATTAGTCAGCACTATCTGCCGACATGGATAGATTAGGGAAAAACTTTTTTAAGGGCTTTTTTGTTATCGACCTTGATCGTTTGTATAATGGCTTACAATCGAGGCAGGGTCAATAGTTCTTTAAATTTTATTGAGGACATATTCAAATGACGAGCCTAAACCCGAAGCTACGATTATGTAGAATATCTGGGGGAAGAATTCGGATTCCAGAAGCCGAAGTGAACGTCTTGGATGCCATCGGGACTAACGCAAGAATGGTGACGACTTGTGGGCTTTTATTTTCGTGTATTTCGCGTCGACACAACCTCCTCCCCCGCCGGAGCCGGAAGGAGGAGGTTATGTTGGACTCGAACCGACTAAAACCGTACGCCGGCTGAGGGTCGTGGTGCTAGGCCGGAGGTGAGGTTGTCTTCGACATATCCCTCGCACCCCGGCTAACCCATGGCCATCCCTTACGGTCTGGCCCTCCTCGGGAGATGAGGTTTTTTGATTATTTCCGTGGAACATACATTGTATTGTACATACATGCATGTAGTCACTCCTTTATCCCTGGAGGGGTGGGCAGAGGTAAATTAACACCCACATTTCACCAATCATTTTATTCGTTCCCACGTAATAGGGGGTGAGCCTATGTTACGGACATAGGCTCACCCCCCAAGACACTATTTGGACGCCATGCATCTGAGGCTGAGCCTGGGCTGTATTATATGTCTGATGTTAAACTGCCCTATCCCTTGGTTGCCTTGTACGACACAGCATGGGAAGAGATGGGGTGGCCCTAATTATACTTTGTCGGGAACCACGCGGCTGTGTTGAATTATAAATGTAGTGACAAAAAAAAAAGGCAAATCGAAGGCAGTTAAAACTTGCATGAAAGGTTTTAATGACAGTAAAAGCAGCTCTTTAAGTGTGTAAGCACAGTCGAAGGCAGGCCATTGTGAGCCTACCCCAGAGGTAGAAAGATGTGGTTATGTACAATACAATATTCTTTATTATACACCAGATGAATCATATACAAAGAGTAATAGCAATACAAAAGTGCCAGTACCTACAATCGACGATCTTATAGGTTGGTGCAATTTCTTTTAGACAACCTCAAGGGACATATGTGCAATGGATTGATGTATAGGCGTTAAGGGTACACAAGGGTGTTTCAAGAAGCTTTTATGAGTCACTTATCGGAGAAACAGCTGATACAATATATGTATTTTAATTTGCAAGAGTCAATGTAGTAATTTAGTCTTAATAACGAACTTATAATGAAAATCACCAAATAACATTGTCGAATGGAACTGATTCTTTGTGAACAATGTTTAGTCGTCTATACATAATTTAGTAGCGATCCGAACAAGTCACTAATTTGTTTCAGAAGCATTGGCTCTAATGAAGAGGAAATTCATGATCCTCTAACTTCTGATTGGATACATAGAAATGTCTGTTCAAGTTAGTAAACATAAAGACTAGAACAGCTTCTTTAAATATTCAGCTATAAAAGATTAAGATACAGTATATATTACGAGATCGACTTGTAAATTTGGACACTTTATTTTGACATAGGAACATAATGTATTATAAATAAATTTGATTTGATTTGAAAGTCAATTTCTCGGTGCACCTGCCAAAAAACGGCCAAGGCTATCACACAGGCTTTCCTGCTCGAAAGGCCAGACGAAAAAAAGAAAAAAGCTAGTCACTACGACTAGCTTTTTTCTTTAAATAATACGGGTAACCGAACTTTTTATCTATCCACCTAAGCTACATCACTTGTGTTAGGAGTCGATTCATGTCGGTAGGGTAATGATGACCAGGGCCTCGATTCTGCTAAAGCCAAACCACAGTGGTGCCACCGCTACTGCAGAAAACGGCATTAAATAATAGACTTTAAAGCGATACGGTTAAAGTTCAAAATTAAATGACTTTTTGCAGAGTAATTGAAAAAGTGTAATGTAACTGTTTTCATTTCATTTTGAACTTAGGACATATAGAAATAAAGTCAAATTTTATGTCATTTTTTGCAGTGACTGCGGCACCATAGTGGCTTAGCTTTAGTACAATCGAGGGCCTTTTTTTATCGTGCGAAAAATCCCCACGGATACCACCCCGTTATGTCGGACTTGAACCGACTAAAACGCACGCTATCTTGGGTCTTTGGTTGCCAGAGGTTAGATTGCCGAAAGCATATTTCTCGCACCCTGGCAGACCCAGGACCATCTCTTTCGAGATGGATCCCTTCGGGTTGTGGGGACCATAGTGACCCCATCTAGCCCCGGGTACGGGGAGGCGCACTTAGGGCCTGGGATCGAACTCACTATCGTAAGGTCGAATAAGCTACTGATGTCGCTACGATGCTTTCAATTTGAATGCAACCGGAAAAAATTGCTGGGAGTCTTTCCCCCTCTGACTTACCCACAACAGTGATGCACCGCTCCTGTAGCGACAGTTCCTTAGCCTTCTGCGAGATCTGCACGTAGCTATTACTCTGCTCCTTGATCTGCTTGATATAGTTGCCACCCTTGCCTATGATCATGCCCGCGGTAGAATTCGGCACTAGGATCTTCACCTGAAAGAAGAAAATAGCGATGTCGGTTCAGGGTACTAAGGAATTGTCATGCATTCGCAAAAGGTCCCTATAACCGGATTTCCACCTATTTTCCACATAGAGACAGTTTCTATGTACAGAGGGAAATAACAATTCCGTTTTGAAAACTTTCATACTTCGACACTACTATCATGTCGTAACTAACACTAACTTTTAAACATGCAGCCTCGCTTTTCTGCGCAGTCGGATAAACAACGGACAGTTTGATTACAGAATAGGGACACTGTGAGTGTGGTATGTGACGGTACATGGCGAAAACAAAATATCGAGAATGTGCGGGTAGATAAAGAATCTACTACATCACGGACTCGGAGACGATGGGCGTGCACTACTATGACCACGGCCGGTGTAACCTGGTCGAAACGTTAGGCAAATCAAAGTTATGTACCTATACCTTAATTGCATTAATTCCCGTTATTATTATCGTACGATTACAATCTATAACTGGACTATTCGACATAAGCTATACAATTCATTCAGGGTAAGGTAATATAATTATAAAACACCGCACTGTAGACACGTTTCGTGGCTAGTTTTTTATAAAACTACAACTAAGTGATAAAGAGACAAAAGACATTCTTAGTTGAACAATGCTAAGCAAAGACCTAAAATTCGCTATCTTAAAAATTAATTAACAAAAGTCGTTTGTAGTATTCAAGTCCCTTTATAAAACACATAATAGGTACCATGAAAGCAAATATAAATACTCATTATTAACTTAATTAAAACGAAGTTAACGTGGCAATTGCAGACTTCAATTTACGAAGGGTACCTATTTACGTTAACAGAATAAAATTCATAACGTCCTTTGAAAAAGTTATTCTTAATTATTCCTTAGAAAAGAAAATGGGCGGAATGAGGCAACTCGTCCGTCGGGCCTGATGAACTTCTGAACAAATTGAAAAGAGGAAAGCACTTTGAGGCATTCAACAATTAATTATTTTTGGACGGTTGGCCTTTGAGACTTGAGAGCATTCAACAGTTTTATAAGCGAGGCTCAAGTTTAGGACGAACCGTACAATATTCAGGATAAACAAGTTAGTTTGCTAAGGAAGCCGTTCAAAAATTAAAGTGCGGAAGAAGTAGTCCGGCAGTTAATTCTTGGTTGTTCGCTTGAGTTTTTTTTAGCACTTAACTCGCTTGGTGTAGGAAGTTAGCGTTCGAAAATTGAAAACAGCAAAGCAAAGGAAAATAGCTGTCTCTCGGATTTCTTAAAACATTGTATACTTATAAAGCAATTTTTTTCTTATACATCTATTGCCTCTTTTAGTGCCAATGCTTGTTTATTACACGTATTTACCGGATGGGCTACGAAGGACCAAGTAAAGAGTACCCCTTAACCTGGTCCTTCGAGTAATGTTTTACGTTTCCTCTAAAATACACTTTTAGATCTCCGTAACTCCTGAAAAATCTGTTGATCAAAACAAAGGTTTACAAAGAATTGACTTTACAGTAAACACATGGGGATAAGTCAAGCAATTTAACAAGAAATGTAAAGTGGAATTATAAAAATCCTTATCATGCTATTCTATCGAATATGTGGCCACATCAGGTTTGTGTTATAACATTTATAACTGACGTTCTTATCAGCGCAGTAATGAATTAAACGATAATAGCGGAACGTGATTCGCTAGCCTTGTGTACTCTTGAATGTAGTAATACTGCCACTATACAAATATTCAGCAGAAGAACCAAATAAGAACACCTGGTTTATTCTGGATATGTTCCGACCGAACCTATATAGGACCCGAATTTTAGATGCTTTTCCCACCGAAGAGAGAAGTCTGTGTAAGTTTCCGTGCTTTGAAAATATACCTACGGTAAGTGATTGTATGTTTTCGCTACTTGCATCTACTTATGTTGAGCGGTTAATCCCAGTCAACACTTGTGACTAATATGGGGAAAATATGTTATGTCATTTGTCACTGGCAATATATGGCAGTGGTGACAAATGACATAACATTTATTATATCTTTTAGCGTTTTGTCACCAGTGGGATCGAAAATAGTGGTGAAGCAAAAATAAGTAAGAACCGAGCTTTGAGCTTCCCAACACAGACTCCGTTTTTTTGTTGTTCGGATATCCCCTCGGAAACCTCCCCTGCCGAACCGACTAAAACCGCACGCCGACTGTGGGTCGTGGTGCTAGGCCGGAGATGAGGTTGTCATCGACATATCCCTCGCACCCCGGCTGACCCAGGGCCATCCCTTACGGTCTGGCCCTCCTACACAGACCCCAACGACATCCGGTGCAAAAGTTTTTGTTCTCTATAATTTTTATTTTTTGGTATATCCTTATATTTACCAGACTTCTATATTGATTTATAATGTATTTACGGCCCGCAGTGTACGACCATGATCACACGTAGACATCTCTTAATCGTTTCATAAAGAGAAAACAAAAAGAGTTTTATCTAAATGTGTTCGAGGCTAGCACTTAGTGTGAAAAATAACCCATCTGTTTGATCCTACGGGGCCGTAAAGGGCGATTAAAAGGTATTACAGGAGTCTGATTACAGTATGGGCCATTAACGCGGAAATCGCCCCTAACAGTCGTTTCGCATGTGTGAGACGCCCACAATACGAACTATTCGTGCCTAAATAATATATTTGGATTGTTTTAAGAGCACGTTTTACGATCTCCTGTAAGTTTTTTGTAGATCATATTTTATAGTGTTGCTGGTATCTTTCTTACTAAGCTTTTATGGAAGTAATATAATTTCTAGCCGGCTAAGGTGGTCGGTAACTTGGAAATTCGAATATTTTAAGCTGAAATCTATGGTGAATGTACCATTTTGTGAATTAAAGACTACAGTTAGTAGTAAAGTAGCAGAACCACATTTCGCGTGTATTTCTTGTAAGTTGGCATTTTTATCTTCTTTGTCTTTTACATTTCCTTTTTTCTATTCTTTCTTTATATTATCTACTTCTTAACTAAATATACCTACCTGCTTTTATTGCTAGGTTTTTCCCCATGACCCTATTTTTTATCCAGTTATAGTGGATATCGAAAATAACACGTATACCAGCGGGAGGTTAATCGAGAAGAAAATTGTCTAATCGACCTCTATTGGCAAACAAAACTTATAATAATAACGCAGTAATTTAATAACCTATAAATCATGTCAGTGTACACCATTCTCCCTACATTATCTAATGCTATAATACTGTCTGTGTAAAAATACGTTCAGGCCAAATTAGCTAGCCATCCTGCGCAGTAATTTGTCGACGGTAAGCCCAGATTTGGTCTGCTTCCAAAAGGAGCTACATTATTCTGGGATGAACTGTTAATAATATCGCTAGTATCGCTGCTAGTACGAAAATATTTGTTGACGCAAATGCGTACAATACACTACATTTGTAAGTCGATAGAGATATGGCTTGTGTTTATTAATTGGGGACAATGAATAATACAGTAATGTCAGTAATACTACGATGAGTATACTGTACCACTTCCAAGCGAATATTACGTACTCATATCAGTAAAGTAGTTTTTCGCACCACACACTAGTCACTAGAGCATAAATCGGAAGTCGAAAAATTGCAAACCTATATCACATGTAAAATATCAGATTCGATTTTCACCTCGTCGGGGACATCTTAAACGATCCTAGATTGCGCAGAGCTATTGGAAATTCTAGTTGCATCTGAGGTTCTCACTGACCGTTTTCCCGGTTTTTACTTCTTTACTTCGTACTATCATGGGCATCCATGGCAGCGAGAATATTGACCAGTCTAATCCGGACTCTATAGGACCATAAGGTTCATTTTCTATTGAAGAAATGATGAAAATTCATACGGGGTAACACTTTTTGACTTCCTTCATCGGAAATATATGGTCGACAAAAAATTTATCGCTATACAGAAATTCGGGGACAAATTAAAGTTGACCTATTCTTAATCTTTTGCCTGACGTCTGCAATACATTAAATAGTAATACATATTAATAACTAAACGAGGAACCGTCCAAGTATTGATTGTATAATGTCCATACAAACGTACTTTTGTATTTAAATGTCGATAAGACTAATTTAGATAACACGTAATGTACTATTTAGTTTATCAAAGAGCTCCAAGTGAAATGTAATAAGGTTACACTGATGCTTGTACAAATGTAATTATATTTTATTAGTGTATTTTACAAGTGGATAAGAATAGAAGTGAATATAATGACCTACTTACTAATATAAATGTATTTAGTGAATAAATAGATTTGTGTTAGTGAAACTACAATGAAAATCAATGTGGTTTTCATAAATCATTGTGATTAACTTTTGATAAAAATCATAAAAATAATCCAAAAAAGTATTTTAGTAAAAATATGTAGTTATATGGGCTAGTGGCTTCTTTTATTTTTTGCGCGGCATTATTTACACGTACTTTCTATAATGATTCAGTAAATACTGAAATCCTTCCAAAAAAAGAAACCTCATTAACTACTGTTACCAAAGCGAAATTTCTTTCTTCCATTTTTAAAGAATGTTTCGTACCTGCCTACCGCTAACTAAAGTCTAATTAGGGCTGGTATTATTGTATTTCAATTAAGCGAGACCACTCTCCAGTTCTAGCCAACTTATTTCGAGTCCATTGCTTGCCAATTTCAGTTTTTGTAAATTTTTCTCGTGAATTTATCAGTAAGTATTTAACTAAATTTACAGACGAAAGGTTTAAAAAAGTGTATAATTGAATACGGATAATACTATTAGAACGAAAAATATCACCTTTTTTCGAAGTTAGGAGAGAACAAAGACCAAATTCAAAACAGTTTTGTTACTAGAATTATATAGGAGCAATCGTGACAAGGATATATAAATTACCTCCAGTAAATAAGGGTGCGCAGCCTCCCAGTGCGTGTGGCAAAACATGATATATTGCTCGATCACAATATATTGAGGGCGGGAACTGCGGGAAGACAGAGCACCGGATATTGTGGCGAACGGGAAAGGACCAAGCGCCGAGCAGATATAGGCCGATTGTTTAACAGACATATATTTTGTGGCAATGAATATATATTATGTTTGAAGATATAGTTTAGGAGGTCGTTCACCCATTCGGAAGCTTTTTGTTTGTATGAATGTTATTAATTAAGTTGTTAATATCCGGACAAGGTACACAAATAATAGTAGGCACAATTTCGGAATTTGTTGCTCTTTGTATCACCCAAATCGCCGGTACCTTGTGTTCGAAAAAGCGAGTGCAATTTGTATAGTACAATTTCTCATTGGTAGGTTTTTCAGACCATTAACTTTTATTTCAACATACATAATTGAACAAAAACTATGTTGCAAACAATTAGGAAAAAGTAATAATAGAAAATGACTTCGAAAAAAGGAAATACTTAACTGAAAGACAAGAAATATTGCCCGAAAATGAAACAGAAAGGCAGCATTACAAAAGTGTTTTGAGGTCAAAGATCAAACGCTTTCGCTATTAAAAGGTTGTTAAACCTCGTTTAGACCCAGTCCCTAACTTTGCAGCTCTTATACCTAGGGCCAAAAGTAAGGCTTGGCCAATACGAATGTCGCGGACACGCCCCTGGACTTATGGCAAGAAATTAGGTCACAGGTCTGGCGAACAGCCAGGCCAAGCCGTTTTACTTCATGGGCTAATAGCGCATTGGATCAAGATTACAGGGCTTGCAGAATTAAGATTTATAAAGCCTTGGTTCTTCACGAGGCTGTATGTCACCTTAAAAAGAAAAATGTATTATCTTTTTCTTTTAGATGACCAACTTATATGCATCCATACTAATATTATAAATGCGAAAGTAACTCTGTCTGTCTGTCTGCCTGTCTGTATGTTACGCTTTCACGCCTAAACCACTTCACCGATTTTGATGAAATTTGGTATAGGGGTAGATTAGACCATGAGAAAGGACATAGGCTATATTTGGTCGCGATAACCGACATCCATGCGAGCGGAGCCGCGGGCAAAAGCTAGTGTTAATATAAAAAGCTTGTGAGAAAAACAAAATCTATCGAGCAAAATAGTATTCAATACTATAAAAAGTGTTTGGAAGGATTATATTCTATGGTGGATTAAAAATATTGTTTTTTTTTTCTAAACAAGTCCGCGGGTACAAGGAACACGGCCTGGCCGGTCTGTCTTCGCACATTACTGTCCGGAGCCCACCCCTGTAGGCTTTGTAGAGATACTTCCCCAGTTAGGGGACGGGATACTCCTTTGTGCTCCATCTCCCCTAAACAAAATCTTTACAACCATTTAATGATCGCGATGCCTTTATATATACTTCTTATGAGCATGTACACAACAACTTAAAGTTTTATCGCAATCTGATGAATGGTATACGAACGGAAATACATGGCGGAAAACCATTGTAAAAAATAATTGAGGAAGTGGAACCCATCACGCACCCTCGGGTTGTCAGTCCCCACGATCAGCCAAAGATACATTTTAACGATTGCGATAGAAATACCAAAGAGAGAAACTCTTAAAGTAAATAGATTGCTTGGTTAAGGTGATGATAGGGTAACTCTATATGGTGAAGTTACCTCTTTAACCTGGCTACTCAACCTGGTAGGGGTACGGCCGACATAATATTTCAGCAGTCAGTTATAGGAAACAATAATAATAATAATAATAATAATATCTTTTATTTGTTCAAAAACATGTGTGTACATACAAAAGCATGCAATATAGAAAAATCGGGTCGAATATTCACAGTCCAATCATGTTTTGCCTCACATAGTGGCGTACAAATATATTGTGCGTATAGAACATTTTAAGAGGAAAAATACGTCCGGCCGTTCCGATTAGTGCTGAGATATTCGCTACACTGACTCTGGCTGCGAGCAGTGAATGGGCAGCCTTTATGTATTAAGACTAGTTGCCGGTAGCCTGGTGATAGAGACAGCTTATCATGAGGCCCTCCGTGCACTAAACCGTCTGACTGAGGCGCCAAATTGTCTACAGTGCGAGGAGCCTAACTGATTCTCTACCAAATGATCTTGAGCTTGCTTTTTGGAATAATAAGGAACAAATAACGAAACATTTATTCCCATATATATGTGTTTATACCAGTAGATGTACCCATTGATATAAAAGTTAGATAAAACATATTTTTCGGGGCAATAATACCACTCTATTATAATGGCATTATACTTGTGAACTAAGGCAAAAGTTTCTCATTCCTCTGGCTAGAAAATTGGCCCTAATAGTATAAGTTTGATTGATTATAATTAGAGGCCACAACATAGGCTCCACGCGATGTTGTTCAAACTGCCAAACGTCGAATCATTTCTTTTGGGGCACTAACCTAAAGTACTCATTATTCTGTGACCAATTTGTTTCATAGGAAAACTAAACTTAAGTATAACTTTATTTGTCTAGGACATTGTTAGTATGATAAATTACCTACGAGTAAATTCTGACGGAGCTATGCTTTTCTTATTATTGTATCCATAATATTATCTTCAAGTGACATCGGGCATAATAAACGTCCATACGTTGGGATAATGCAGCGTTGGTTCCCTGTGGAGTAGAATAGGACCATCCCAGCTTCCTGTGGGTGTTGTAAAGGTCGATTAAGGGATAGGGCTATTCTCCATCCGACAGTAAACATACAGCACAAGACAAAAGGCCCGCAGACAGCAATAGGCTCGCTCCTTATTACATCGTGGGACGGAAACTCATAATTGGCGAAACGTGGGTGCTAATACTGCTAATACACCTCTACCTACCCCTTTAGAGTTTTATATACGTGAGAATATGGATGGATGGACGTTGGGAAGCCGACCCCCGCCGCGTTGGAAATAAGGCTCAGAGAATACGGTTGCTGTAACCACTTGCTGTGCTGTATCGATATGCTTATCTAGCACACCTGTTCCTGTGGACGACGCTTCATCACAGGACACAGTACGACAGTTTTCATCATCACATGAAAAAGTGGCTGGTAAGCGACAGAAAACTTGCCCTTATTCGGTACTAGGTGCCCAATAATGGTTCCACCCGAACGATTCGATTTTCCTAATGTATTCGATTGTATAGTTACTTAATGCTTTAATAAATTCATTCAAATTTTGTTATCAATACATTTATGCTTACCCTTCCAAAGAAATACAGACGTGCTTACACGCTGTTAACTTCTGTAACATAAAAAATAACACCGAACCTGCAATACAAAGTAATCTGATCCCCGTATCCCAGCATCAGTTGAAAATCATCCCACCGAGCCGTAAAGGGCTGTTAAATAAATAAACAAATGCTTTTATCTATGAACACAAAGTGTGGGCGTACCTGGGAGGCGCCATTTGCATGTGAATCGTCCGAATAGCACCGCTAAACGGTTTCGCTTACAGAGGCTGTTTGGCTTCATTTAACGGCTACACAAACATCGTTAAGGGTACGACACACTGATTGGCATATCATTTGGCTAATTAGTTCGTGAATTAAAGGATTCGTTGGAAACTGGGGCAGGTCAATCCCGGTTGCATTAAAAGCTAGTATCCCTTGAACCAAACTTAATGGCGGCTTGGAAATTCGTACGCGTTCAGGCCAATGGCGTTTAGAAAAGAGAGCTAACAAACGCTGATTGGCCTGTATCTGCACCCGTGCGAACTTCCGAGCCGCCATTATGTTTGGTTCGAGTGGTTCCAAGATTTTTTGAGTCCAGGTCCGCTCTCCACTACTCTTTTCAACACCAAGAGGAAAACTAGCGTGTTTTTTCATAAAGGACACGTTAATTTGACTTCACCTCGCCTGATGTTAAGCTAAAGGCAAAGTCTCGGAAAGAGGGTCACCATCGCAAACATGTACCATGTTAACAGTGGTGGCACACAGCTTGACGGCCTCATCAGATGCCTTTTCACACTCTGCTTAAAGGACCCAGGACTGTAGGAAGAAGGAAACACGTGAGCTGGCAGGGAGTTCTAGGTCTTAGCGGTGCCCGTAAAGGCTTGCAGATTAGGTAGGATCTTTCATTCATACACGGGAATTTTATATAAAAATACGCCCTCGGCTCCAACCTTTGCTATACTATACCTATGCTAAATAACATCAAAATGTTATGACTAAACCTTAGTTGTTTATCCGCGACAGACAGACATAGTTACTTTCGCATTTATAATATTTAGTATGGACCTGTACACAGCCTACAGTTAAATAGGTCTATATCCCATAACCATTTATAACTAGCTACAGAAAAGAACTCTCTCTTACGGTATTACAAATCAATATCACATACCATAATTTACTCCGTGCCAAAGAAAACATCGTTGGAAATGTGCAGAGCGGGGGATTCGCCCAATAGAGTGTGAATTTGACGTCTTGCCTTCGGTAATATTATATATTTGAGGACGTAACCGCCAGAAATGGCGCACTTACCTAATAATGTAAGAAATGTGAGACCACAAATATTAAGACAAATATGAGTGACAAGTACAGGAGAAAGTGTTTATGGTTCGTAGTCTTTTTCTTCATCCTAGCGTTAACCCTAGTTGCATCCGAAGCTTAATTCGGAGTCTGGGGTTTGGTTGAACTCAGATACTTTCGTGAAGCAACTGCCATCTTACCCCCCATAACACATTGGCGATATCGAAGTATTGCAGGTGGACCAGTTGTTGGACTTTTTAGGACTCCAACTTTGGTTCCAAGGTTTGTATAACACTGAACTATATACCATAAAAGTTCAGGGAATGCGAAATGGATGTATCTAGGTTCGATAAACGTTTACCACCAGATGCTGTAAGTATGCTTCTTTGCTGCCTTAGTAGTAAAAAACATAATCTAGTTTCCGATCATCCGTATTGGCTCCTGGTGGAATAGAACAGAGCCACCACATGTCTTCCTGTGGGTACGACACCCAAGGCTACTCAGGGATAGGGCTGTTCTCTATTCATAAACATATAGCATATGACTAAGTGCCCGCTTGCCGGCAATAGGCTCACCCTCTGTTATGTGAAACTGAAAATCATATTGGCGAAATGTGGGTTATTATTATACCTCTGCCTATTTGCATTTACAGGTGTGATTATATGTGTAGGGTGGTTTCCGATCAAAACCGTCAAATGGATCGATGGATATTTGTTACCCTTTCACGTCTAAACGGCTGGAGTGATTTTAATAAATCTTGGTATGAAGTTAGCTGACACACTGGATTAACAAATAGGCTATGTATGGTCGTGATAAGCGATATCCACGCGGGCGGAGCCGCGGGCAAAAGCTAGTAATCAATAAAGCATTCTTGTGTTCAATTTAGTAGTAAAACCGGTAAATTAACGAGAATGTTATTAACATTTATGGAGAAAACCGTAAACTTATATTGGTGCTAAACATTGTGAACCGGTAGCAACATACTATATTAATAAAATACGATTGATGATGTTTTATTAATGTGTAGATGTTGTTTATAACATTATTACAGTAATTATTGTAGTGGTTTATATCAGTATTACGGTTATTCATTTTAAAATAAAGATGACTGGTGATTTATTGATTTAAGCGGGTCCTTTAAGCGAGGTCCTTTTACCTCCGTCCCCCATGAGCGCGGGCCTGGGGGTGACGGGTGGAGCCGCCTGTCACCCCAGCAGAAGCAGGCCACGGCGGCGGCGCGCTGAACAGCGCGCCTCCCCATTCCGGGGGCGAGTTGGGGACACCGTTGTCCCCCCTCCTGAGGAGGGTCAGACCATAAGGGATGGCCCTGGGTCAGCCGGGGTGCGAGGGATATGTCTTTGACAACCTCACCTCCGGCCTAGCACCAAGACCCACAGTCGGCGTGCGGTTTTAGTCGGTTCGAGTCCGACATGACCTCCCCTTCCGGCTCCGGCAGGGGGGGTATCCGTGGGGATTTCCGCACGAAAAAAAAAAAAAAAAAAAAAAAAAAGGGTCCTTTAAGCGGGGCGTGAAAAGGCTTCTGATGAGGCCGTCAAGCTGAGTGCCTTCACTGTTAACATGGTATGTATATGTTTACGATGGTGACCCTCTTTCCGAGACTTTGCCTTTAGCTTATTACCATCAGGCGAGGTGAAGTCAAATTGATGTGTCCTTTATAAAAAAAGAAAATAGGTTAATATTTTGGTTACGTGAGACGCCCTAGAATAGAAGGTCATTCTATCTCTTCCCTCAGAGGAAAAAGGATCATTCTCTAACAAATAAAGATACAGCCTGTAGTAAATACTCCCGACTGACATCAACAGGCTCCTTTCCTCCTCAGTGGGATCGAATAAGCTGGTTCTGAATATCATTCGATTTGTTATTGAGGAAGGCCTGGCACGGCTTTCCGAGTATCAGTGCTCTTTTTTTAAGTCTACCGTGTAGCTTGCAAACAAACGAACTTGTTTAACTACTTCAATAGCTAGAAGTAATAAATGTAGATAGCTCTCTAGGCATTTACAGTTGTCTCTTTATGATCCACTAGCTTTTAACCGCAGCACCGCCCGCATGGATGTCGGTTATCGCGACCAAACATAGCCTATGTCAGCTAACTCCATACCAAATGTTATTGAAATCGCTCTATACTCCGTCCATTATATTATTGTATTTTAGACAGCTCACTGACAGTTGCCGGTATAACTTTGTTCTAGCGTCAACACCTGAAAATCCTAACAAAAATTAGGCGCCAATACGTCATTTTTCATTGACATCGTCACGTCAGCCAGAAAGCAATTTTAGGGATGTAGTTAGTAAATCGACAATGTTTTTATTATAATAACTTGAAATTGTCACAATTGATATCGACTACAGAAAAGATATTTTTTTAAATATTACTTATCTGGCGATTTTTAACCGATTTCTAAACAACAATTCGGATGTTTATAATTATTTATATTTGTATGATTTTTAGGGAAAAATGTTTTTTGTAACTCCGTCATTTGTAGACGGATTGTCAAAATTCTTTTTTTGTTTGTATGAGGTTTATTCCAAAATGGTCCCATTTATATTTTATAAAGATCTGATGATGGATTTCAGAGACAAGCTACGGAACTCTTCAATAAATACCAGGAAATCAGCATGTTGGAATATTCTTCTAGAAGTCAGTTGTTTTGTTTTGGAGATTAGCGTATGCGTTATGGCCCACAATCGTTTTCTATTTCATTTGCAAACTGTACAGACACGAAATATTTAAGTACTACTTTATTATTATGTTAAGAAAGATAACAGATTATAGTTCAACATGAAATCATTTATAACATTTATCATAATATTTTCATAATATCGATTTTTTTTTATCGAGGTTTTTAACTTTGTCGATATTTTAAATTTTCATGCAATCACTACTTTCATCTGTCTAAAATACAATAATATGATGGACGGGGTATAGTCGTTTGGACGTGAATAAGTAACAAAAATAAACACTAAACGTTTTTATAATATTAGTGTGATTAGTATAACAATTACTTTAACTTCAGACGCACAGTGTGCCAGTAAATCATAAACGGTCCCAAAAAGGACAAACATTAATTAACAGATTCCAACTACGCTTAGAACCCTTGCCCAGCGCGACGAACCCCTTGACATTACTTCTAATTGGAAGTAGAACAGAAAGGGCACTGTTTTGTGCCCGGAGGGACCCGTAACAAATGATAATTGTTTAGTTTATCTAACAGCGGAGTCTGGCTGCGTGTAGATATGGGTCTAAATGATAGCTTGACAATAACTATTAACTATACATATTATAATGTTTGACTGATACTGTGTGCTATACTATTGTTTCATAGATAAGATTAATATGATACGCTATGCTAGTTGAACGCATATAGTTTTTTACATCTGGTAAATAAATAATGCATACATACAGCCTCTGTGACAGCCTCTGTGGCGTAGCGGTAGTGCACGCGACTGCCACGCAGGAGGCGCGGGTTCGATTCTCGCTCAGTGCAAATATTGGTATGCATGAATATGACTATTTGCATTAGTCTGGGTGTTTCTATGTATAATATGTATTTATTTAAAAAAAAAACTATAAGTATAAGTATCCGCATTCAAGATTCCATAACACAAGCTATAAAAAGCTTACCATGGGTCTATCTAGACCCATGGTAAGCTTTTATAGCTTGCTTTTAAAGCTTTTATAGCGTTGTGTAGAATGTTGTGGAATATTTATTATTTATTATTATACATATATTTACGCCTGTAGATCCCTGAAGGGGTAGGCAGAGTAGTATTATCAATCATCCACGTTTTGTAAACTATGATTTTCGGCCCCACATAATAGGGGGCGAGTCCATTGCCGTCTAGCGGGCTCTTGGGCTGTATGTTTACTGTCAGATGGAAAACAGTCCTATCCCTTAGTCGCCTTTTACGACACCCACAGGAAGAGCTGGAGTGGTTTTATTCTACTCATAGTCTGAACCCGGTAGAGGGCTCTGTATTTTTATTTTATTCACCCTTTCCGCCGTTTATTTTCCGTAAATACACTTTCCTTGTAGATACTTTTGAAAAATACCCGCATCGTTTTACGAAAGTTTTCCTTGTGATGCCGGGACAGGCCATTTGTTATCTATATAATCCAAACAAGAAATCACATCTAAACAAAAGTTAACTTATACAATAATATTACTAAAAGTGGATTCAACCAAACCTACCTACATTTATACACGAGTAACTATTCCGGAATTAATGTATTTCAAGATTTTCTCGAGTAAATCAAGTAGACGTTTTCCCAAGCATTCTACCGTATAGCTAATCTAGACTGAATGAGGAATGAATGTAAAAAGTACCCAGCAATAATGCGTTGTTTTAAAATGGCACTGTGTTAAGCGTGAGTCATGTCAACTCGCTTTTGTCATATTATAGCGTGTGATAGAACTTGCCAAACGTGGAGTTAAAATATGGCAGTACGAGACGCCATTTCATTATTCTTAGAATTGTTCTCTATTCCATGACAAACAGTGGTATATTATCAATTCCCGAATAAGTTCATTATTCATAGATCCGAATATGTGTACTCTCGAATATTGGTGTATTCTCGAATATAGCCACATATTCGAGAATACACCAATATTCGAGATTCCAATTTATTCTAAAACTAAACTTTACTCGCATTTCGTCGAGCCGGCTCTAAAAGGACTTATTTGAAGCCCAAAAGATTACAAATTCACAAAGAGCAATAAAATAACTCAGTGTCCCAAGGTGTAAAACTCCGTACGTAACACGATACACCATCCTTTGTACACAATAAGCTGACCAAGAATCACGTAGGCACTCCCACAAGGGGATTATTTAACAATACATAAGGTGTGAAATTCATAACCCTCGTAGCTATTCGAGATTCGTAAAGGTCTCGTCCGACCCGCATGCTTTAATGAGGACATACACATCATACATATGTTGCTATACGATTGTGTACTACACAATAACAGTGAAACAGAAACAGACTGTACAAATATGTACTTAAATGTGAACGTTTTGGCAGAGCGTGCCCGGGCGCTTGGAGGCTCTCGGCAGGAAAGGAATACAAGTTCGTAAGTATTCTGTTTTTATTACATTTTCTCTAGTGTACTGCGGGTGTACAAAGCCTGTAACCGTTGTACCCTATACGAACAAAGTGCTTTTAATTTACATCACGAAATTGTAATAACAATAGAAGAATGTATAAAAATATTGACAAAGGCCTAGTGGGTACTCCAAATCAAATGAAACAGTATAATCAAATAGACTGGTACCTAAGGGCAAATGAGTACCTAAAAATAATGTTTTACGGACCAACTGGGACCAAGGGACAAGTTTTAAGGGCTCAGTATGGTCAAGAGAATTGGTAATGTAGAAGAATCACGTGGAATACAGGGACCACAGCTTACCGCGATAGGAAAAACGCTACATTTTCCTACTAATATTATAAACGCGAGGGATGGATGGATGGATGAATGGAAGATTATTATTTTTTCAGGTCTAAACGGCCGATTTTAATTAAATTTAGTATGGAGTTAGCTTACACCCTGGATTAACACATAGGCTATGTTTGATTGCGATAACTGACATACACGCGGGCGGAGCTACAAGCTAGTGAACGTATAATTAAGTGAAAACGATATCCCCTATACGTAATGGAAACAGCTAGGTTCAACCACAAACAATCCACAATAGATACTCAGGATTAAACCACGCAGACAGGCACTCAATCACTAAGCACTCAACAATTGCGAGCGATCTAATACTCTGTAAACATCTCTCGGAAATGTCGGAATCTAAATCCTCATTAATACAACTTATCCGTAAGATTCTTATTTGAGCTTTCGTTTTAACGGCGCCCATTTGTCTGCGCCCGGGGCTGAGAGATACGCCTCCGACCTCCGTTTATGTGTCGCGGCCTCGTGTGTGAGTGTGGGGGCATGACAGGCCTAATGCGATGATTGAACGCCTTAGAATATGCACGGATTTCGAAACGGTTTTACTTATTTAAGGAATTTGTACAGTCATTGGGTATAATAATGGATTAAGGTGGTTAATGATATTTGGTTCACGGTGTCGCAGGCGTCGTGGCATGATTGGATTAACGTAATAATCAGATGGCATCTGGAAATTTAGTCGATTATATTGTGAGTTCTATTTCAATATGTTTTTTTAAACAAGAACGTGTGACGTGGTAGTACAATAAATTAGTACGTCAACTATGACTCCAAAGATCAAAGATTTAATTCCCATTAAGTGCAAATATATGTCTCAGATGCAAAAAAAAGGATCAAGAATATTTAACCGCATTCTAGAAGGAACTATTATTTATTTATAAACCAATATAACAAGCTATAAATATACCTACTAACAGTGTATAATTAGTTGAAAAAATAAGAAATAGTTTTATTTTTCATGTTAAAAAATATTATCATTCAAGCAGCAAAAGTCGTCCGCATTTCCTCCTAATCCACGCTCAATCTTTCCTCAAGTTTTGAACACAAAACGCCAACTAAGATTGTGGAACACGAAATTAAAAATCAAAAAGCGTACGACTGATACAGAAATAGATTCAATTTGGAAAAGCTTTAAAGTTTGTATTAATTTTATAATTGTAAATAACTGTAACGGTGAAGATACGCCACGACCTGAATACCAGAGCTCTCTGAAAATTGTGAGACGAGACTGCTAAATTACGTTTAGCTGGGGAGGAAACCCATTCCTACTGGACAGTAACTAAAACTGTATTAGTATGAAACTATTTGTAATTTTAAACTGACTACAAAATTTTTACATAGTATACAACAAAGTCGCTTTTCTGTCTGTCCCTATGTATGCTTATATCTTAAAAACTACGCTTATGATGCGGTTTCTTTTAATAGATAGAATAATTCAAAAGGAAGGTTTATATGTATAATATATACTTAATATAGTAGAGGGTGCAGTGGGAACGGAATCTGACACCACGCGGGCGGAAAAAAATTGGCGGTACGAAGTTCGCCGGATCAAATAGTGAGAATATACTTTCTTATTTTCATTCATCCTATTTACTTTCATCACGCACACTTCTAAATAGCTGCTACTGTAAATTTCCTAATATATGTACATATAAACTCAATAATAGTTTAAAGAGAACTGACTTAAAACTAAACTTAAATGTGTTGGTTTCACGAACGCGTGTAGTTACGAAACGGTTTGTCACACAGAGTAATGACTAGACAATCTAATCCAAAACCTCACACAATATTGCTTAAATTTATACTAAGACTAATAAGACATTTAGGCAGTGTTTAATGAACTTCAACAGTGTAGCAAATAAGCCTGTTATCAACCAGTTTGAAATTCTTAGATTTCCTAAAACAGGTCGCTCAACCCAGAACCAGGTTCAGCCCTGCTATCTGCGTCCACTCCACCAAGTATGTTGATTGAGCCGATACCAACTTCCAATATACTTAATCGATTCTTTTGGTGGCCGGTCCACCGATAAGATAGCGATAACTGAACGATAGCAGCCAAATCGGTCTTTGATCTAATCGTCCCAAATTAATTCAGTGTTAGTTTTGTCGAATTCCGATGTTGTTATCAAATTACAAGTCTTTGGACTACTTTGGCTGGTTATTTGCTAAGTTGGGACTAATATTTATTCAATTCAATTCAATTCAATCGTTTGATAATACTTCTATGCTGTTATTAATTTAAGTACGGTGTATGATTCTATTCAGTCTTTGGGGGACACTTTATACGTGAAATCAGATAAATTGGGGGTGATTTGGGGGAATTTCCCCATTAAGGAATTATATTTAATTATTTTACACGGTTGTCTTTCGTTTCAAGTTCTTACTCAGACATGATACATTTTATGTACTATTTGTTAAGTTATTCACAATTAATCTGTCTTTATAAGAAACGATTTGTTGGCAAATATGCAAGTTATTTCCACAGATATTCTACACCTTAATTTTCCTCCCTTCCTATGAAATCTACTTTTACTTTCAGGCTTTCCGGAAAAAGAACATGTTCAATCATGGGTTCAATAATTTTTCTGACATTTTCCAAGGCGGACCCAACCACACAATTGAGTGGTGTAAAACAAAACTCCCAACATACCTGCTTATCTCTGTCTTGAGGCATCTTAGTATCGACCCCCTCAGGGAACGGCTTCACGAGCTCCGGCTTCTCCTTGATCTTGTCCATGATGAAATCCAGGACCACCATGATGCCCTCCACGGATCCCGTGATAAGGCATGCTCGCTCCGTTGTACCTGAGGAAGATAAATATACGTTAGTAAGCCGTTTGATATCAGATAACTGTGGTTACCTTACTTTTTGATATGAATTGATTATGTGACAACTTATTGGACTTACATTCTTCAAAATTTATATTAGGCACAATAGAGGACTGGTTTTAGCAAAAAGATGCACTTGGCGGTAATTTGGTAATACTTTCAATTTTGGACATGGGAATTTTTCTGCATATGTTCGTGATAGGCAGGAATTTCATAACACGTCTTGAATTTTGTAGTCTTTATGTACCTACATACTTGTATATTATGTATTGATAATAATCTTCTATTTATGAAATAAAAAATAAATTACCTACTCCAGAAATTCAATTCTAGAGAAGAGAGAAGAATTTTAGAAAAGATTTTGCGTATTCCTAGCTTCAAAGCCAAGATTTAAGGTGTTGCCAGCGCCACCTTTATTTTACAACACTAGCGGCTATCTTCATCACACAATCATCAGCGGAGGTCATTTACTTTATAGCACAGTGCCAGACAAGTATACGACCCACCTGATGGGAAGCGATTACTACAATTTACGGACGTAGGTATGCAAATTTCTAAGGTTGTGAAAAGAAATCAACTAAGATAAAAACAGAAGTGAACTACACATGATATATTGTATAGGTCAGCTATTTGAAATTCCAGTTCATAATTGCTCTCAATCCAGTCAACAATTAACTAGATAATTCGCTAGATAATGGAACACGTCTGATGCCCATCACCTAGTATGCAAATTGATCAGATAATCTTGCAAATTACGGGGCACAAGATGCGTTTAGACATGATGCATTATACTGTTTGTCGCCTACGGTTGCGACGGAGTTAAAATGGATGAACTTGTTCCTATAAGCTGTTTCTTATTTCCAATTCACCTGTGTGCTCGTTTTGCAAATTCAGCATCATAGTGCAAAAGGTAACTTCAAACTATAATATAATTTAAATGTGTGCCTAATTACATCCATATTTGTTTAGCCGTTTTGGCAAGTCAATTAGCCAAAACAGCTAACGAATCTGGATAAGATTAAGAACATCTCCAAACTTTTGCATTTTAATTACGTACGATTTATCTAGAGTACATTTACACTTGTTAGTACCCAGAGGGGGCAAACAAATGTTTATTAACACTCGCATTTCGCCCATTAAATTCAAAGAAGACACGTATACACTAACGAATACTAAAAAAGGCGTTGCCTGTCCTTACTGTAACACGAAAAGCCGGTATGTTCTGGATGTCAGGAACATCCACGACAGTTGACATGGGGTAGACCCACAACTTCTGACAAGATATCTTAAAATAAATGCCGTGAAAAAGTATAAAATGTCTGTCCTGGATCACGCAACATTTTATTACGTGTTGTCTGTTAGAAAATTCTCTGTACGAAGTCTGGAAAGTCGATCGCTAACAGTTATAGGTTCAACTACTGTTTTTGAATGGTCATGTCTGACCATCAGATGAGCTAAACTATGTCTCCGGAATTATTACAGATACCAATAATTTACTGACGGCCTCATCAAATGCTTTCTCACATAAAGTCTTCCAGTGTCCTTTCTCGATGGATTGTAGGAAGAAGCAAATGGTAGATGTAAATACATCTCTGTTTATGTGGGGACACACACATACATAATTATGTACTCTATACATACATAGTTATGTATGTACACGGTGTCATCCGCGCTATTCCCCACCACGATGATCATACTAGTACATTGTAAACTACGGTAAAAACCAGTGCTGTGTTGAGGAATATATCGATCGTTCGTTCAACTTGAACATTTTATTTATCGCCCATACAACCCCCAATATTTACTTCTTTGAGTATTTATACAGGCGTAAGTATATAATCAAAAACAGAAGTTAGATTACTTGGGAAATGTTTCATTGCCAGCTTAAACTCTAAAACTTTACGAGTTACGGCCGATATTACAAATCTAAACGTATCTGATTTTGCGTGACAGCCTTGAGGCTGAGAATTTAATTACTTGGAGGAAATGGAAAATATATTTTATTTATATATTGAGGTAGTATAATACTCATATAATGGTAAGTGGTCATATCTTGCCTCCTGCAGAGAAAGTGTTAAAAGGTGATAGGATGAAAGAAAGGTTATGCATTAAGTGACATGTGACATTATGAGAAGCCTTATGGAACGACACATGCTGCTACTTAAAGTCGAGGTTAAGTGACTTACTTACTTCCAAAGCTAACCTATTTATATACGCCTATTTCCCAATGGAGTAGGCAAAGACCACGGGATTCCTACGATCCTGGCATAGGTACATTTTTCGTATCTTCTCTAGCTCTGCTTTCGCCAGTTTCGGACACTCTTGACATGTCCTTTCTTTAAAATACCTACAATTTGATTGACATGTCTATAGACCATTAAATATGGAAATGTATACGGTAAATAAAAGCAAGTAAAATATACGTTTCTTTGTAGTAACAATACAGCAGTCCTCTCACGTCCAAATCACATTAGGCGTGATTGCGACGGAAAGTGCACAGTTACAGACGAAACAAATGTTGAAAATGTAGAAGAAATCAATTCTGCAAAACTCAATGAGCGAAGTGGAACACCGTCTTGCTACGAAAAAGTCTTTCACAGGGAACCTTTTTGCTCTGTTTGCCAAATGGCCTATTTTCTTCAAGACGGTTTCACGAGAAAGGCGAGGACGGCCTTAAAGAGATATTTGCGTACTATCATAAGACGGTAGGCTTTTTGTTTCACTTTAGGGATATAAAATATAAGCTCAGTTTGATACTTGAGCAATTTGTTTGCACTATTGTAACAGATGATATAATCTGGCAATGTAAGTTGAAATTCTAGGTTCTTGGCGATAAGTATTTCCATTAGAATTCCATTTTTCAAAAAGAGCAGCATCTACAGGAAAACATATTACTAGCGAAATGAGGAGTGCATAATACATATTTATCATCTTATTATTATCATCGTTGCATACAGAGAAAAACAAGCGTAGATATTGGTCAGACATATTCGAATTTAATGAGTTTAAGGTAATTTAGTTTTTAGATAGCAATTCGACACATAAAATTATTCGAATCAGGTTTCTTATTTTAATTTCCAGACACTTACCCCTTGCCACCTCGCTAATACGATATATATTAAAAAATATAGGTACATTTTGCAATCTACAACGTTTCAACCAAGTGGCTGAAGAATTTAATTTCATTGTTAAATATTGATGAAGGCATAACAACGCTAGCCAGCTAAAGAACCTTGACCGGCTTCGCATCTATCGGCACTTAATGCAGCTACTTTCAAACTAATCCAACAGCATGTACGAAACTGTATCGTCCAAGAATAGAGCACTTGCCTTCCAATTTATTAATAGTCCACAAATATGATGGATGGCGATCAAAGCTATTACGCCACCGACATCTGTCTGGCTGTTCTCGGTGTGTGAATTTTTGCTAGTCGAATTAGAGAAGCTTACTGCTTGCTGCCAATTTTTAAGCCGAATTTCCAATTTTGCCAATTTGAGAGGATTTGGGCAACAGTCAGATCAACTGGTCGAAAAAGGCCACATTGAGCGATTTCGCTAAAAACGAGTAACTTTATGAATTGCCAGTATATCTTAATAGATCGCTATACAATTGGTAAAATGGACACTCATATCAACAGATTCTAATTTCGTGTTAATATCGCCGCATGACAAAATATTATCCTAATGCGATTCCAACAAATGGACCGTTTTAAACCTGCAGGTGAGAATAGAAAATATCTGACGCTTCAGGAAGACTAAAAGTGCATAACGAACTTATTGAGGATTATCCTGTAAATATAAAAATAATTTTCTTAATTGAATTGCGTTACATGGACTAGGTGAGCGAACTCCTTGACTAAAGTTAAAACTTTAGATTGTACCAGGCAGGATAGGTGCTCAAATGACGATGATAGTATGGCTTAGTGAAATTGTAGAAGGGTCAAGCAGAGTGAAGCAATTGAACAAGCTAGAAAAGACGCCTCGTGCAAAGGCGGGACACGTGTCGAAGTTTGCAAATTAAAGGTTTAAGGGTAACTCGGTAAACAAACTTTCTTTCTGTTCGGCATACTTTTCACATCGCTATTCGTGTTGGGTTTTCCTTAGCTGTTAGCAACCGAGGGTGCGTAGCGGATTTATCGCCCCAATTTTCGAATATTTAATATGTGAACTGCTTTAACAGAAATTTAGGAAACTATTGTACAAAAGACTGGCAAACGAATATACTTAAGAACAAGTTCCAGTTGCTCACGGGATCAGAGTATTCCACGCTGGCGGACGAGATATATTTCTATGCAGAACATTATCCTTGGACTCGATGAGCGATATGCTTGATATACAACATGCATGAGTGGTTCTAAATCTGCTTTGATAATAAATTACCAATCTAAATAACATACGAGTATCAAGATGTCAACTACGACGTTTGAAATCAATCGTATTTGCCAAATGACAGGGCATTCAAAATATAAATCTAGACTTGATGTGTACAAAGAATCTGATATTTTAAATTGGATATTGGACATATTGGATTTCGTTTTATAACTAGACACAGGTATGAATGTGATATCAAAAAATGTATAGAATAGAGTATTTATAGCACTGTGATCAATAAACTGCCGCCTGATCTCCTAACTAGGGAAAACCTGGGTCAAAGGTTCGTCAGTCAATCAGCAAATATAACAGCTTGCAGGTGACATTCTGAAGATCCATGAACTGGGAAAACATATATACGGCAATACGATAGTAAGATGATTGGAAAAAGAATACAAAATACATGCTACTTGACATCGATGTTTAAGGGAGTGGTATATCAAGTATTAAAACCGTTTATTCTTGCAGCGAAAAGCGCGACTACCATTCTTTTCCTACTATTTCCTTTTTACGGAAATTTCTTTATGAAACTTTGTAGTAAGTTTTGAACGACTGGGGTAGATCCTATCAACACATTACCTTATTGAGTTTCTACCTCCTACACAGTTTAAGCCATAATCACCAAGTTATGTGCTTATTAAATTTCGTAACAAACAACTTCTGACGGCAAATGCAAACTTATAATTATATTAAGCTCTGTAGCGCGCAGATTTCGACGAGATTTTAAATACATATTCCACTTAAGGGGGAATGGAGGTAAACAAGGAAAATAATAGTAACGAGGGAAGGGGAAGGAGGGTACTGCTGGTAAACAAGTGGTAGATGGGTAAATTGAAATAAAATTCATAATAAAGTTGACTGCCCTGTTGCTATTCGGGTTTAGAGAGGTAATTTGGAAAGTCCAGTGTGCAGTAATAATATTCTAGCACACAGCTCTAGCTAGAATGCAATATTGTGAGCTCAAAGTAAGCAAAATGGGTTCTTGTATAGAACTCATTTTGCTTTTATATTAATGTATACAAATATTCGTACCGAACGGAAATTACGACCTAAAGCCGGTCTTCTTAGCAGTCGAACGTACTAGCGTGTCTATAGGACACAGGGGTTTTTGAAGGTGTACCAACAAATAGGTTGTAGAACAATATGTCATTTAACAACATAATACGTGCATATATGTGTAATTTGAGTATGTATTGTAGTGTAACTTCATACTTACTTCAGAAAATATTTTATAATATATATAATACCACTACAATCTTTTCTAGGTACCTTTTACCTACCTTTCCACAGTATCTAACCAAATATAAATTAAAGGTAAACACACCAAAAAGCCTGTAATACCTACATGTCGTTACAGATAACTGAGTAAAGATATAATATGATTGTACGTACGTAAATACGCCGAGGGTCCTAAATCGCGCAATTACAGTTCAAATTCCAATTTTCCAAATCTCTTGTGGGGGGTTACTAATCTGCGTTTAGCTGTCGGGGCGTGCGGCGGCCCGCCATGGCCCGGGTGTGTGGGCATGGGCATTATTGATCGCCCTACTCTTCTTTGTTGTCCAAATGAATAGCCGAATAGAAAATAGGCTGCCGTCACGTGGCCGTGCCAACTTTTATTGTGATTTTATCATTAATGTTAAACGACTCAGATTGAACGTCTAGGTATGCGGTAAACATTCTTTTACATATCTATAAATGTCGTGAGACAAAAGAACTATTAGCTGAACGGGGTATAATAAAGATAGCAATATTTTTGTGTGTTGTAAATGCAAATGAGTGTTATCATTTCAATGTTCAAAGTAATGAAACAGGAATTGCAACATTCTCTAAAATTATAAGAAGATATCTGTTAAATGAATAGTAGAATGAGTGTGATGGAATGGATGACTACACCCAGCTGGATGGTAAGAAGATAGGGGTAGTCCAGGTGTTAAGGACCACCATTCCAGATGGTGACAATTCCAATTAAAGAACCTGGGATTGTAGCGTTTCTACCGTTTGTGGGAAATTTGTTTTACAAATTTTCTTTCGCTAAATAGTGGCTCCTATACCGTGTATAAGATTCATTAACGAATGATAAATGTTTTCTTTTATAGCTTCAGATAGAACGACCGAACTTCTAGGATGACCTATATTTGTTAAGAAAATTATTCTATCCATTAGTTCGGTATCGATCTATCAAGCTGAACTCTTGGTGAGCTCCTTGCAAGTTGTTGTAAAATAAGCACGCATCATTAAGCAAGCGAAGCCAACGAATTGGGGAACCGAAGGATCTTAGATTAAATGAGTAATGACTCTTGATCATACGCAATAAAGTTCAGATTAGATCGCACGATAATATCCAAACAAAACATTTCTGTAACAGTGATTTTTTATTAGTCGAAGTGCGAACTGTGCTCACTGTTTAAGGTTGTCCTCTGAGAGTTGTGGAAGGCGTACTTTTATCGTGAGGGGCGAGTTGCTCCACGGTCCCACTCGACTAATTTGAGTGCCGTTGTGAACCGCGTCCACTAGGGAGGTAACAAGGATGCCATTTTGCTAAGTTGGCAAAGTAAATTGTATTTGAGCTCACGTTTGTCGATTGCGAAAGTTATATGCTAAAACTGGATAAGTCTTTTAAGAAAACTACTTCACAATTGTGTGTTTTCGGACAAGACCTATTTCATTTGGGGATATTACTGCTTACGACTTACGTTTAGCTGATGCAAAGTGAATGTTGTTACATAGATGAATGAATGTTTGGTTAAATGTTTCTCCGAATGTCTATAAATAATTCAGATGAACGTATTGCGTACAACGGCAAAGGCAAATGTTTCCTTTCTTTAAATTCTGTCGAAGTAGTAGTGAAGAAGGTCTGCAAAGCGGTCTGTTGGGTTTGGTGCACACGTGATTACTTCACCATATCAACGGAATAAGAAAGACGAAGAAGAGACGGTTTAACTTTCTCTCACAGGTTGGGAGTTAATATTGCCGGAAAGGACCTGCCACAAGCTAGAAGTTACGCATTTCTGTGGATAAGTCATATTTCCTGGAAACGAATCTTACCTTATTCAAGGAATTCAAGGGGATTGAGCGTCTCAAACGAGTCCATCCAAGATTTAAAATAGCAATGAATTTCAAACAACGTGTCTAAAATCTAGAGAGATAAGATACTTAAATTAATTTCAACCGTATTTAGTAAAGTGTAGTGGCACAATGGAAATGAATATTCAATCTCATATCACGTGTCTAATCATGTCTCATGAGATGTTTGAGAACATACGTTGTAGATAATATCTGTCTATCCCTGGTACGGGACAAAAGACTAGACGTTGGTAGATTTCCGTCGTAAATGTTAGACATCATACTGTACGATGGGCGACCACATAAACGGTATTGTTACCAGTTCTACAAGAAAATGTAATAGGGCTGTATACTATATCGGTTTACTGTCATGTGTGTCGTACGTTTTTTCATCAGCTTAGATACTATAACCTACATGAATGTGGAGTCCTGGGTGTTACGCCGGGCAGTATTAATGAGTTTTCTCATTAGTACGTTACCAACAAAATATAGGTATGATGTGTACACCATATCAACACTGAATAATCATTGGGGTTATTAAGGCGTGAATAGGTATATAAAAAATCTTATAACTGTCCAATAAAACATATCAGACAATGAATATATGACAAGTTTTGATAGACTAGCTTTTTCAATGTAAACAAATCATTCACTTTACTTTTTAACCCCTGACGCAAAGAGAGGGGTGTTTTATGTTTGACGTGTCTGTCTGTAGCATCATAGCTCCCGAACGGATGAAGCTATTACAATTTAGTTTTTTTTTATTAAAGGTGATTTATGAGCGAGTGTTCTTAGAAATGTTTGAAGAAAATCGGTTGAGCCGTTTAAAAGTTATGGGGGTTAAAGTAGGGAAGGGAAGTGTCGGGGGTTTTTTAAATGTTTAATTTATGCTATTACAGAATAAATCACAGGTAATCAAGCGTATCTAGTGAGGATACAATTTGTTGAATGCACTGATGCAAACTCGTTACGTGAACACATCGTTTCCAAGTAATCGTGTTGTGCCTAGACAACATTCGGAATGCTAAACGGAGTGTTAGCATACGCTAACATCTGTCATGTTTGAATATAAGGTAAAACGACTGTAACAGAGATCTTTATACAGATTCTCCATCCGACAGTAAACGTAGAGCCCATGACGGCAATAGGCTCGCCTCCTATAGCGTGGGACCGAAAATTATAATTCGCGAAAAGTGGGTGTTAGTACACCTCTGCCTACCCCTTCGGGGATTTACAGGCATGAGTATATATGTACAATACAGGTACTATAATGGGATAAGTTATAGTAACTACACTGTAATCTTTATATTCATTCTTTCGTATCTGTTTGTAAGCGATGGACGCAAAAAGTTTTCTTCTTCTTCATGTTAGCGTTAATCCCAGTCGCATTCGACGCTTCCAGCTCGGAGTCTGGGATCTGCTTTTTCCAGTCTAACTGCCAGTTGGCTGATCTTCGATATTTTCTGTGAAGCTACTGCCATAGATCACCACAAACACATGACGCAGTAAATTTAAGGACTTGATGATGCGGTTTTTTAGAAAAGTCTTGTTCAAACTTAAAATCTGCCGTATGTTTGATCGCAATCGCTCGAGTAGAACCGTAGTTATGACATGATCAAATGTTACAGTAACCGACATCCAGGCAATTGCAGGCATCAGCTAGTTGTATATATTACCGTAAATAAGCTCAATTACTACTGGATTGTTAGGCAACAAACACATTGGAGATAATTTGGGTCGTAGTTCCGCTTAGCACAGGGTAGCAAAGTAATTGTAGGAGGTCAATGTTCCAAACATATTGTACGTAAGTGTTTGCTAGTAGACTTGCTTAAGATAATAGTTTTTGTTAATGAGGCTGGAGGTACGAAAACATATCGTCTATATAAAAAGACAGAACGTTTTTAATTACTTGATTAATATGGAAATGGGCAATTTGTCAAGTTAGTTTTTCCTTTGGTAAAAAAAAATGTTATGGTCGATAGAGTAATGCTACTCGTAAACAGCTAATATCTTTTCCTGTATGTTTTTTGTGTTTGGTTTTTACCATGTTTTCATAAACTTGCTTATTGCAATCTATTTGGATAAAATTTTGTAATTGATTTTCTTCACGAAACTAGTCTTATCGATCTAGTCTTGCACGTACTTCTTTGTGCCGAGCTTGATAACACGGAGTTAGCTTTGAACTTGAAACTTAGCTATCTGTAGAAAAACTAGCTGTACTTCTTTGCGTTTTCACCTGCCATAGTCAGATATATGATGAGCGCAGAAATAGTCTACGGTGCGCACAAGTTTGTTCATCGTCATTTCACTAATGAGAGCAAAAAGAGCCCCAGGCAGTGACCCTTTACAAAAAAAATCAAAGCGTCGTCATCGTCATATTCAGTGGAAAGTATGTCATATCATATCTGGTACAGCCTGACTTGCAATATTCATTGGAACCTCCCTCCGGGTAGAACGGCCATAGCCGTAAAATTGAAGCGAAAACAAAAAACGTTTTCGTCGTAAAATCAGATTACGTTTTGCAGTACTCATAAATAAATCATCTCTTGGAGGCTAGGAAAATATATGAGGTAGTAAATAAACAGGCTTACTATGCCCTAAGGGGTAAGCCCTACCAAGATGTTCGAGACCCAAGCCTGCCTAATCGGCTAACCCGTATAGCTGCTGATGAAGAGACGAAGTTCGGGAAAAGGATACTCTTCTTGGAGTTGAGATGTCCAAAGACAGTAAAAAGAAGTAAGTTATGGAGGAAGAGGAGATAGTGGACTCTCCAATCTTTGTATGCAACCGGGATTAATGTTCAGATTATGTGGCACTTTCCGAGCTCGGGAAGCGCTACTTTTTCATATCAACCAATCAATCAATTAGCACATCACAGTCCACTGTTGGACATAGGCCTCATCTAATGTCTTTTTCATATAGGACACGTCAATATAACCTGATGCTATCAGGAAAGATGGTCACTATTACAGACACCTGCAATATCATAAAGGTGGCCTCAACGGATGTTTTTTCACGCCGTCGCCGTCGTTTAAACTTGGGACTGTAGGAAGAAGGAAACACATTTACTGGTAAATAATTCCAAGACTTTATGGTAAATATATAAAACTGGAAACAGTGGCACTACCTTAAGAATTGTTGTCACTTATACATCATTGTCAGACATCTGATCGCCGACATACTTCAGCTCTAATTAAATTACAAAACTGCCTTGACTACAACCGAGCATAGAAACTATCTTTATTCATTATTTACATTCGTTATTTTCCTGTTTCAACACCTTGCGTTAGGTAACACTTACTTGGCAATACAAGTATATGTTCTTGACTCTTTTAGAATGTGCATAAACATGTCAAATGATAGATATTTTATATATCTAAACAGTGAAGTGCCACCTTTGACCGATATCGACCGGTTCGGCATACTAAGGCCGTGTTACGATATTTTGCCAAAGGATGTATTGCACATAACATAAGAGTATGGATGCTTTAGTGAATAGCTGCTCGACATGTCAAGGACACATTTGTTTTTACCGAAGGATGGATCAAATGAATGAAATGAAAAGAGCAGAAACTGCTCGACTTTTTATTAGGCTGCCTGTCACTCGTGTCTTTGTCCGTGTGAAATAGGCAATCCTGTGTTCGCTACGCAGAGGCACGCATAGGAACCTATTCTCAGGATAAAACTGTTATTCCAGACTATGTCTGGCCTGAATTTCATCCTGTTTAGCCGTTTTGGTGTTATTAAGTAACAAATATCCATCAATTCAAACATTCGCATTTATAACAGTAGATACGTAGTAAGTTTTACTTATATTGCTTGTTGATTATACACAAGTCTAATGAACGAAGCTCGTTTTTGTTTCACTAAATACAAGTATGTTAGCACACACGGCCAAGGAGATTAGTCTACACCTTTACATACATCTTCACACGTAAATTAGCGAAATGCCGCTACGCCTCACGTCTCCAAGAGACCTTCCCAAGTGTATCACAGCTCTAAGAACCCAAGGAGCTCCACTCCACTCTAGGTCGCCGACTAATGCCTACTTAATGATAATAACTACTTAACTTTAGAACTTGATTACAAGCTCAAGGCCGAAAGTTTACAGCATAATTATATAAAAACTTGTTTGTGTTGTGGCTGCTAATTGCGCAGTTTCCAGTTATTTATGTTCCGCTATTTTTGTGCACTATAGAGATAAGCAGCCTAGTGAGAACAGGCATTATTAAAAAAAAATCGGTAACATATAGGCACAGGTTATATGGAGGTAGGACACGACGGTATATCCGTCCAATTGAGTAACTCGACTGGGGAAGTACTTTCGCCGTTCAGAACACCGCGGCCATAATAACCTCGTGTTGTGAATGAAATTTTTATAGTATTTGTTATGCTAACTTTTAAATTCGAAATACATCGGGAACAACCTCGTGTTGTGGTGCTGGCGGTGAGTAGGGTGGCCAGAGCTCCAGGAGAGTTTTGAGCTGTCAGTGGGAAGACCAAACGCTTGTCCTGCTTTGTCTTCTGCACTGAAGGCACGGGGACTCTCAATTCTTACAAGGTCGGCAGTATGAGTGTGACTCTCCTGGTGTTGAACACGTTTATAGGCCACGGTAGCCACTTTTCATCAGGTGGGCCGTGTGCTTGTTTGCCGCCTTATTGGTATTTTTTTTAATCAGATAAGGAAATGTCTACATCTATGAAGCTGGCAAGTAGCGGGAAACTATTCCATTAAAAAGAATCAAGACAAATGTATATCCTCTGACAGACCCTTGCGCGTGTATACGTTTTAGAACAATTTACAAGACCCCAGATGTCTTTATGAGGATGCTGTATCCTGAATATGATTGACCTAAAAGTTAGTGCTACAGGATTCAAAGGTTATTCTCGTGAGCACGTGTTCTCAATAGGACTACACATGCTTCTACCGGCTCGAGGGATATATTTTTTTAAGAATATCAACCGACATTACTAATGTTCCCTTTAACGCCTCTAACTAAGGTAAATTGCTTGTGCTAGGAGTGGGTTCACGTCACGTAATAGCCATGATTTGCTATAACCCGTAGGTTACTATGTGTGAGAACAACGAAAGATTTTGAGCTTAACGATAGTAGTTTTTATACTTCCAAATTCATTGACAACGTTTTAATGTTTTTATGTTACTATCAAAATTCATTTGTTGCCAAGCTAAACTTCCAGTTGAGTTATGTGGACTTATGTATGTTACATTTTAAATGCAAAGAAAGTTCACAAAATTTATTTGCATTTGATGACTTCTTGACCGAAATATAAGTGATCTTTTACTGTACATGACGAGTACTACCTGTAATATCCTTTCAATTTCGAGCCGTATGTACAATAATTGCTATCTTAGACACATAAAAAGTAGCAAATACGCCGATACCATCTTTGTACAAACCAGGTGAAATTATGCAATGTACAGTTGTCGTACGACCGGTCTGTTGAGTAACTCTCCTGACCTTGGACGATGGCGACTGCCGCAACCCATTCTAATACGTACCCTCATAGTTTTACGGCTCGTTATCGTATGAGCATTGCACTTAGCTTGGTATTAGTCCAATGCTGAGATAATTGAGAACACTGGGCCAAACTATATCTAGTGTTGGCTGTTAGTGTTGGCATTGGTGAAATCTGTCGCCGTCTTTGGATACAAACGTTTGTCATGTTATGTTGCTAATTTGAAGAGTCTATTGTTGTTAGACGGGACAACGAAAAATGTGTGTTTTTAAAATAGGCGGGTAGCTCGGTACGGTCCGCCGCAAGGCCGCCGTCATAAAGAAAGATTATGCGACTATTATCCAATTATACATGCTATTGAGTTATTGTAGTACTTCGTGTGAAGACACTAGTTGTTTACACACCGGTTATGAAACGTTATGAAGTGGTTTGGTTCGTAATAAATTAATTTACGCATCGAATGTAGGTCAACCGTCCTATTTTTTTCATGAATTTTCACAGGTTGCGCATGCCATGTCATGTGGTTACGGAAAATTTTCGCTCAGGAATGTTAACTGTTACTATACGGAAAGTTATTTTTGTAGGAATCTAGTTATGCTAATGATTCTAACTAACATTTTTCTTCAATCGCTGTATTTTATCGATAGATGGCAGCATTAGTCGACGATATCCTTAAGTAAAAATGGTTTATAAATAGTTCTATTAAATCCGAAAGATGTAAATAACAGTAATTCGAAACATGAGATACAATTGTATATTCATTTATGTGGAACAATATAGACCTTGCCTTAGTAATGAGCAACGCATACATCAGACTGACGGACTGAATATTATTATCCCGATATGGGAAAAAAATGTCTGTAAAAACAAGTGTAAAACAGGTGCATTGCTTATTCCTCTTTTGAAGTTATGGTACCTTGTTTATCTACTATGAAAATGTAGAACAAATAAGAACCAGTGTAACCATACATAATTAAATCTCAGATTAGTTTGGTTTTTCGCTTTATTCACCCAGGTATGAGCCACAAGGTAAATATAACGATCATTTTATTCATCTGGATGAGCCAATTATTCAACGGTGAACAAATGAACAAAGTGGAATACCTAAGAATTAGGCTCTCGTTAGCTTTTACCATTCCATCCATAGGACAGAAAATAGGCAATAATATATCTAACAACATCTGGGAACGTGTTCCCTTTTAAAAATTCACAATAAAATAGCTTGACAATGCTCCCAATTCTGTTGTTACATCTCTAAACTTAAATTTCTCTAAAAAAATCTAATTGCATCTCTTTCTTTCATGATCAGATAAAAAAGGACAGATGATTTTATTCAAGTTAAGACCTGTCAAATTAAGACAGCGCCTTGTTGGTGCGTAGTAAGTTAAGTCGCATGTTCGTAGATGTCGACTAAAATTGAAGCATACCGTCATGGCGCCGACTTAATTTGACAGGTGTTCACTAAAATAAATCATCTGTCCTTTTCTATCTGATAATGAAAGAAACAGATGCAATTAGAAAATTTTAGAGAATTTTAAGTTTAGAGATGTAACAACAGAATTAGCAGCAATAGCGACTTCCAATAGATTTACGACCGAATACTCTACAAGAGGTCGTTCAAGTATTACTTACTCCAAGTTGAATTGTAGCGACAGAAATATATTTTACAACATCTTAAAGTCGAGTATCGTTGAACGATTCGCTATTGAAAAGGCTATAAAATGAAAATTACAAGAGAAAACGCAAGAAAAGCTCGCTTTCCACTCTTTACTTGTACCAATATACGTTGGATATGGTCGTCGAACTATTATTACAATCGAAAGTGAATCTTAGACAGTAAACAATAGGACTCATTAACTTCTGAACGATGAGCTAAAAATTGTCTAAATGTCACGATGTCAAGAAGTGTTATGTATTTTTGGGTCAAGGTCTTTTGAGCCAAGCCAAGAGACGGCACGCTAGATATTTCGATACTTGCGTGTGTACGATGAGTGATGATTGGTTAAAAAGTTTGAAATAGTTTTTAGGACAAGTTCCAACTAGGTGAAAGTTTAGTTGACTGAAAAGAGATAGTATCAGTTATTAGGGTTTAAGGAAATATTGGTAAGGATAGAGCGAAGACATTTCGAGCAAAGGCTTTTTCACACATTTAGGTGGCATACAAACATACGGCCCATGTGATGGAAAGTGGTTACCGTGGCCTATGGACGTATGCAACACCCGTGTTGTTGCTCAGGTTTAGAGTACCCGCAGCAAAAAACACAATATTGCAATTTGACAGGGTTATAGCAAATCGAAGTTCTCGAGATGTAGCTGTATGCAGTACTGTGTATACGGAATTTTGTAGTTACTTGTAATCAGCATAATAGCAGATGCATTTATCATAAGAGCCATAAACTCGTCGCCCAAGTCATGTCACGGATACAGTTTGTTTAGTACTATCAGTTCTTAACACTTTGTTACTACTTTGAATGTTAATAATTTAAGGTCAGCCAAGGTGACTGCAATTAAATATTCGTCATTAGAATTCATCTGATAATTATAATTAGAAACAAGGGTTATATTTCTAACATATTTAAAGGTTAAACGTTTCGAAATGTTAGATGAATTTAATAATAATACGCTAACTTTTGGTAAAAGTTCACGTTTTGTCCTGGATGTTGTTTTTCCTTAATTAAAGTGCAAAGGTTAATTTTGAAATGTCTCGTTAGGTATATAGCTACAAAAGCTCACGTTTACCCACTTGCGTAGGAGGAAAAATAGGAAAGAGAGAAGTACCTATGATAAAAAAGAAATCGAAGGAAGATCTCCAGTAATTTCACAACCGTTCTGCGACTGCAAACAACATCTTTGGGCTAAGTCGAGCCCACCTGCTGTAGACCGACCGCCGCGCCGCGAGCTCTAGTAGCAGTATCTCGCTCGCTCTCGTATAGTACTCTTTCTTTCTCTTTTTATACCTCGTCTCCCGCCACGCCGCGAATACTATTAGAGCGGTAGTGCTGTGTATCTATAGTCGGTGCAACGAACTTATGGCAAATTACCACGTGGATCGATAAAAATATAAAAATAATTACATATCTTCGGGGTAATAGATGAGTGATTTGATTGTTTATGATTAAGAGATATGTATGACATAATGAATGGGTGTGTTTAGTTCGTTTTGGCAGAGTCGTCTACGAAATAAATGCATGATCATTAATCACAAAAATATAAAATACTGACAACATTTGGCAACAGAAGACAGACATCTTTTAACAGTGATATTTCAGGTCAGAAACTTAATTTTAAAATTTTAAAGCAATTTGAAGTTTAAAAATATTACTTTAACATTAGTTTAATTCCATAATTACTTTCACTCAAATTGTAGGAATGAGGGTAAATATCGATATTACTGCCAAAATATTAGTTCAGTACGGAAAAGAAATTTCCCATTCAGCCGACCAAGACCGAAGCCCTGGTACAGTGGGAAGTACGGGAATGGGAACGATAATCCCTCAAAAGGCCTCATGGGAAAACATCGTGTGATATATTCGCTTTTAAATGTTAGATAATACAAGCAATATGTTAATATCATTAATACATTGGTGTGACCTCTATTGTTTTCAAATGGTGTCCAGTGTCACATAGAGGAATTATAATAGGCAATAACAATGACAACATAGCCAGTCATAGTTTGACGTACCCTTATTGAAAGTAGTTGGATAGCGTGTACATTATATTTACCTATTTACCAACCCATACAAACTTGCTGCGGTTGCTGCCTACAGATAAATAAATAAATACAATTCAATACCAGCACTCTCGACCTGAGCACCAAATCTAAGACCTTATAATCCCTTTAGCAGGAGGTCTTCATAATAAAATTAACTTCAGTCCAGGATGCTCATTTTGAGAATACTCATGTAATCAAAAGTTATATTTCTTCCTATCTTGCTTAATGAGTTCAGTACATTTCAAATCTAATTTGATAGATTTGAAAACTGCAGAATATTCTAGTACTGTATCTTATCTGACTACTTTGCATATTATCTATGTAAAATTGACCACATTCTAAAGCAAAGTTATTCAAACTCTGTCGCGTATCGCGTATATACATAGATTTTTTCAATTTGGTGGCACACACGACCCAGTTTGCTGACGTCAACGTTAAATTTTATCAAAGTATTCCTCTCACTTTTTTTAATCAGTTTAATTAGAGTTTTAATTAGTCTTTTGTGTCCAAAAATAGGGTGCGTTTGGGATACAATAGGTACCTCTTGCCCGTGACGTGCCCTCATTACAGCATAATGTGATGACAGACAATTATCGCTAACAGTTTAGCATGTCTGTTATACCTGTGCTTCTGGATTCCACTCCAAATTAGCTGAAGAAAGCACAAATCTTCCCCAGCAGATTCTAGTATCCTCAATGAATCGCTCCAAAGTATGCGATGCCTTTAAGCCTAGTGTTAACATGACCTAGTTTTAGCTTTAGGTCAACACGCTAATAACGCCTAGCCTGCCTGTCTTATAGTAACTAACGAGTATAATACGCCTGACAGTTTGATTAACGGAACGCCATCACAAAACAAAGGTTAATTTTGATTTAGTTTCGAATTCCGACCCAGAAATTGCGTTGGAAATTGTGTCAAACAAAATAAGCCGTGTCTATTTTTCTTTTTGAATATTTACGCAGTGTCTAGATATGTATTCACTGTTATTTTTGTGCAATGACATCAGACGAGTCGCGTTCATTAATAAGAATAATACGCGCAGACCTTGACTATATATTGGAGAAGATTGCCGTTTAGAACTAATACAAGCTTAGATTTAGCTATAAAAAGGTGATAATGTTTAAACGTAGAAAACTTGCTGGATATCTTTCGTGACGGAGAGGAGTTAAGAGATGGAATCAACTTCTGAACTGTGATAGTATTTCTATCAAGAAGAAATCTTCTGCGAAAATAATGTCGCTGTGTAATGTCTTCGATCTTGAATTAAGATGATGTGAAAAGAAATCTAGTGATATACCTTCGAGTAGACCACACGAAGAGTATGTTTAAACATGCGAATCGCCGTTGCTATAATACGAATGCTATTTTCATTTGTGTCACTAGACGCATTATTAAAAGTAGTTTAAATTGTTGATAAAATTAATTTACTTATTTCGACTTTATTGCTGTTGGAAGCATCTGACGCCGACAAAACTCAAATTGCCTCTAAAAGAGGGTATTAACTTCACGTTGTTTTTCCTCTACGTAATTACAATGAAAGCTTTCAATCAGAGCAATGAAAGATAGATACTAAAGCCCACACCCCACTGGCGACATCGAACTGTCAAAAGCAATAAAGACAAAGTGGGAGCTGTAATTCGACATTACTCAAGCCTGACGGGCCCAGAGCACTCGTTTGTTTAATGACCCTAGTGGGGCGATATGCCGATCAATGCAATCCGTCCGATGTCGCAGCGGTTCGGTTTTAAACTAGATTAGGGTAACGAAGTCGTGAGGCCGCAGACGATATGTAGATGGGGACGGACATTAGATTCGCTCGAGTCGTTTTAGAGCTGACGAATGATATTAGATTGGCGAATTTCCTATCGACTTTTAGCTGACTACTAGCTGATCTAGGGAAGGTGATAATGCTATTACGATGGATGAATCGATTTATAAATTCAGTGTTGGAGAAGGCAACGTGTAAGGATACTGTGCATAAAGTCCCGAATTCGGTGCTCAAGTTGGTTAAAGTTTTGTTTGGCTACGTTAGTTTGCTACTAATATAATCCACTGTTGCAGTCTTTATAAAGTCTCGGAAAAAGATACGGTGGTTGATTTGTTCCTATGACCAATTTCAATACCTTCTGTTATTGATAAATACCTTGAAATACACATTTATATAATTTTTGAGCGACCGGTCAATTTAATTAACATGTTCCCTATTTCTAACGAACCCTTTTCTAATTACATAAATCCTCAATAGGTATTACCTAAAAGGCATTTTAGCAAGTACGGACTAATCCTTGTTTTCTCTGTAGCGCCACAAACAATTTGAGAAACAAATATTAATTTAGGTTGGACGAAATTAATTACAAGAGTTAAGGAAACAAGAGAAAAACAACGTTCAGGATATTACAAAGGCGAGATAACGCTCGAGTGGAATTTCTGTACGAAATACCTACTATTACTTGTAGTGACCACGCCTTTATACACTTATATACGCGTATATTACTTAAGGGGTAGGCAGAAGTGAAATAATAGATACTCAGACTTGATCAAGCATTTGAATGAATTTTTACAGCATTAAGTGTGCTAACTATACAAATCGAATACATAGGGAAAAAGAAATTCGATTTGTATAGTTAGCATCCTTAATGCTGTAAAAATTCATTCAATTGTTTGGGCGGAGTTATCAAAAATCAATGTTTAAAAATGATTGTAACATCATTCATTGATTCCGATAGTTCGTAAGAAAATCGGTAGATGACTCCACGTCGTCGCCTTAAAGACGTATAAGATGGGAAATTTAAATCACATCGGGCGTGTCTCGGTAGCCGAATTGGTCAAGGCATTCCCCTTCCGTAAGGGAAAGACTGCGGGTTCGAGTCCCGCCGGAGATGATTCTTCTTTTTCCCTATGTATTTGATCAAGCATGTTGTCGGTTCCAAGTCATATTGTCAATTGAGCACGTTTTCCTGATTCCATGTTATGTACTTATAAAAATTCCTCCCCCGTAAAGAATTCGCTCTTCATGAGAATGTACCCGGAGGCAAAATAATTGCACTCGTTTCTACTGTGCCACCGAGCCATCATAATTTTCTTTGAACATTTTACAAAACAGAAAAGTCAACCTTTGTCTCTTCTCGTCTCACATCAAAAACCGGGTATTGAGAGAAAGGAGCATTGCGATTGGCCGCCTGCCTACAGTGAACCTGTCGTGTGTGTGAAGCCGACCAATCACAATGCTCCGTTCTCGATTACGATAGTAACGATAGTATTTCGTGCTAGGGGTACTGTACTATGTTTATTTAATTAGTGCCTATCCATATGAGTACGACAAACGTAAAACCTTGTAATATTATCCGGAAGTCAAGCTCAGGACCTCAAAGCAATCACGCTTATGTCATTGTCAATCGTTTTTACAATCTATGACATCTAACATTTGAAAATAAAGTGGATTTTCAAGTGACGGAAATGTTACTTCGTAGGACTTCGACGATATTTCACTGGCAACACTGAACGATGATGACTCAAGCTATTAACTTTTGTCCTCAACGTCAGTATCATATAACACAGCCACGCGAAATTGCGTCACATTAAAAACTTTTTAACGAACGTTACACGCAGGAAATTTCATTTTGATAAAGTTCATCCGTCTCCATAGAAATCTAAACGAGAAATAAACGAGTGTTCGTTTGGATCATGATATTATTAAAATTAGACTCCTCCTTCCCATAATCCCTTATCCTTTTAGGGTGGTGGACAAAAGCATCATGAGTACTGTCAAGCAATGGAATCCCTTGTCCAAATCTGTTTCTGGATACCTGGGTGCCTTCAGAGTGAATAGGTTACTTCTAGACAAGTGTGCTCCACCGTCGACCACCTCATTTACCAACTGATAGATAGCGAACAAACGCCAGCCTATCAACCATAAAAAAAAATATTTCTGACAGGACGTCACGATGAAAGCCACTATTCTAACATATAGGACATATGTTTACACCTTTACCAGAGCATAGCGGAATATCTGTGCTAGAACCTCTTTTAGTCTTTTAGCAGTTGCATTAAGCGCTCCGAAGAGTTGATAGGGCATGTACGGCAGGTACATCCATACTGCTAAATTTGTATTTATTCGTTAACCATCGTTCGTTGGTGTACCCGGCATTACATTAGTGTTTCAAGGAATATGATATCCTGTTGAATCATTATTTTTGTGCGCAAATACAATATTTTTGTAGCAAATGTATTCTTAATGTGTTCACAAATTATACAGTACCCTACATTTGTATTTTCCATAATTTTCTTTGATTCCAGTAGCGGCCAGTGAGGGATTGGTAATCACGATAAGGCTGCCTGCCAATCGTGACTCAACTTCTATAATAATTTACAAGTGTAATTTTTATAGGTATGTTTTGTGGTTCCGTCACTGGTATGGCCTTGACCAGATATAAAAGTAAAAAAAAAAAGGGATTTGTTATGTGAACTAACTAGTTTCCTACTCCTCCTTATTTCATTAATTTTGGCATTAAAGAGTGCCGTTTGACCCCCAATTTCGAGAAGAATGCCTCCACCAGATCCTCGCCCATCAATCAGCAAGTTTACCGGCTTGCAGATGAGGTTAAGTTGTACCCTATTCGACCTCATGCTGCCTTCTTTACGGAAATAGTCTTGTGGTTAAAACACATAGCAAAATAAATTTGCCTACCACTTCAAGGCTACCACAGAAGTGAAGTTATCTGTCACATAAATAAGTACCAGACTGTAAGAACGTAATTAGATCAATTTGTACGCTAAGGCTTCTCAATTAGATCTAGGTGTCACAGACAGAGATATATTATATCATTCTAGGTTACTCTTTGTTGAAGGTATCAGCGCCTCGTGCCTCGCGACAATGCCGAGTGCCGACTAGTGACGCAACGCAATCGATATCCGAATATCAAATTATTTAAAAAAATATCTCCGTAATATTCATATGAATGTTTAATGTCTATTTTATTTATTCAAATGTCAAATCTCGTAATGTTTGCTTTCGGTCAACGTGTTAGTTGAATGTACAGAGATGCGACATGATGACATGTTGATTACGAAAAACATTTATCTGTTTGGGTAACGTAATTATAAAAACATGGACAAGTAAGCATAGTGTACAGTCGAAAAAGGATATACAACTTTTTATGAAAAAGTGTCACCGTATCTCCTTTGTCGACTGTACATGGAAAAGTAAGGATTGGTACATGGCAGCAACAAGAAGTGATGGATAGACTTCGTAGAAGGTGGCATGCGTGTCAGTGGTCTCACTACAATGGATGACAATTATTGACATCGGCAAGGGAAAGGGTCATCATTAGTCGGTTCTGTTGGAAACTGTCGTCTTTATGGATGATGCCAACGGATCTTTTTCCTTGCCTATGGCGATTTTTTTTATACCACTTAGGTGGCAGATACAATGTGCGCCGGCCTTAATACCGTGCAAAGTGGAGAAGTAAAAGACAGAAGGCGGACCTTGGATTACAGAAAGACAGAATGAGACAACTGTGAACTTTCAAAACAAGAACTCTAGAGAAACAAAGCTTGCTTATTCTATTGTTCCGTCTTGGGAACGCCAGACGTGTGATATTGCGTTACCGAAATGACAAAAGTTTTGCGACCAAGTGTTCCTCTTAGACCTCTATAGCTTTAAATGAATTTACAAATTCATTAAACTTCTAAAAGCCTGCCAACGGATCTTTTTCCTTGCCTATGGCGATTTTTTTTATACCACTTAGGTGGCAGATACAATGTGCGCCGGCCTTAATACCGTGCAAAGTGGAGAAGTAAAAGACAGAAGGCGGACCTTGGATTACAGAAAGACAGAATGAGACAACTGTGAACTTTCAAAACAAGAACTCTAGAGAAACAAAGCTTGCTTATTCTATTGTTCCGTCTTGGGAACGCCAGACGTGTGATATTGCGTTACCGAAATGACAAAAGTTTTGCGACCAAGTGTTCCTCTTAGACCTCTATAGCTTTAAATGAATTTACAAATTCATTAAACTTCTAAAAGCCTGCCAACGGATCTTTTTCCTTGCCTATGGCGATTTTTTTTATACCACTTAGGTGGCAGATACAATGTGCGCCGGCCTTAATACCGTGCAAAGTGGAGAAGTAAAAGACAGAAGGCGGACCTTGGATTACAGAAAGACAGAATGAGACAACTGTGAACTTTCAAAACAAGAACTCTAGAGAAACAAAGCTTGCTTATTCTATTGTTCCGTCTTGGGAACGCCAGACGTGTGATATTGCGTTACCGAAATGACAAAAGTTTTGCGACCAAGTGTTCCTCTTAGACCTCTATAGCTTTAAATGAATTTACAAATTCATTAAACTTCTAAAAGCCTGCCAACGGATCTTTTTCCTTGCCTATGGCGATTTTTTTTATACCACTTAGGTGGCAGATACAATGTGCGCCGGCCTTAATACCGTGCAAAGTGGAGAAGTAAAAGACAGAAGGCGGACCTTGGATTACAGAAAGACAGAATGAGACAACTGTGAACTTTCAAAACAAGAACTCTAGAGAAACAAAGCTTGCTTATTCTATTGTTCCGTCTTGGGAACGCCAGACGTGTGATATTGCGTTACCGAAATGACAAAAGTTTTGCGACCAAGTGTTCCTCTTAGACCTCTATAGCTTTAAATGAATTTACAAATTCATTAAACTTCTAAAAGAAACATGAAAATCATGAAAGAAGTCATGATTTTTCTTTCTTTTTTAGGATCAAACCTCTCGTCTTTACGTTAAACACCAAAAAAGTTTAAAACTAAAACCCGACTACCGAAAAATCACGCTCTAAAAGTAACAAACAAGAAAATAGCCGTGGTCGTATGCCACTTTTCCCTAGAGTATATTGTTTTGTCAGAGTAAGTGGTATACGACCACGGCTATTTTCTTGTTTGTTACTTTTAGAGCGTGATTTTTCGGTAGTCGGGTTTTAGTTTTAAACTTTATTTTTTATTTATATTATTTTGGGGCAAGGTAAAGCTAATAATTTATAAATATTTGAAATGTGCTCATTAAACCCTTTCATTTGATACCAAACACCGCATATTTATCTCAAATTTATTTTTTAACATAGTACCTTATGAGCGCTAGAGGGCGTCACACAAGATTGAGTGACACATCATAAAGCCTATAACCATCGGACAATCAAGCCGCTTGTAACGATACCTCATATGTCCAGTTCTAATCAGTAGTTGAGGTGCTATGAGGGAACAAATGAACATACATACATACATACATACATACATACATACATACATACATACATAAGGCGGTAGGTGTTAAAAACCTAACAAGTGTTTAAAATTTGCTCCATAAACAAAAAATAGTTAAAACTTGAATATATAATTCTTTTATATACATTTATCTTCAACAACTAATAATTAAGTGTTACTTACGTTTGTGGCACTATATGTGACATAGAATCTACATTTGAACACCACCTGCCAGCATCACACAATTTGCAACAACATTAATCACTGTTATTTTTTTTGAAAACACCGGACATGTCGCAGCTTGAGGAAATTAAATCAGTGCAGAAGAGTCTTGAAGAGAGCTTTTTCAAGAAGATGGATGAACTGCAAGCGCAACTGCAAGTTGGAGGTACAGCCAAAGACACCGTGGCAAAGGTTGCAGATGAATTCCGTACGTTCAGGGAACTCATTTTCAACATTCTTGGGCTGCTACGAAAACAAATATCTGAATGCATCACGGCCACAGACTCAATTGATACGTGGCAGCGCCGTAAAGCCATCATATTTGCAGGAATTCCAGACGCTGATAAAGAAAGCTGCACCACTACTATCTTGGGGATCCTACATAGCAAGATGGGCCTGAAGGACATCACAAAAACCTCCATAAAAAACTGCCATCGTCTTGGAGCCCTTAGAACAGGCCACAACCGTCCCATCTTAGTGAGGTTTACCACTTTAGAGACGAAAGCGGCAGTCTGGAACGCAAAGACAAGGTTAAGAGGGTCCTCAATATCGGTTAAGGAGTTTTTAACCAAGATCCGGCAGTCAGTTTTCGTTAGGGCCCGCTTGCACTTTGGGATGCGTAGCTGCTGGACACAGGATGGCGTTATAGTGGTGAAAACGCAAGATGGGCATCGCTGCAAGCTCACTTCTGCGGAGGAACTCCAACGCCTCATTGAGAAGCATCCCAAACCAGCATCAAGTTCCGGGGACTAATTTCATCAAGAGTGTAAATAATGTCAACATAATCTTGTTTTTCAAATCTTGCACCGTTCGTGATTGCATACTTAGACATTAATGACTCCTTGTGCCAAGTTCATTAGCTTGTGTTCTCACTGTGTCATGGCGTTATGTTAAAATATAAATACTATCTTCAATTCTACAGATTTTGTCAGGATTTTGCTGTTTACCTACATGTATGTTTTTTAAACAATAATAACAAACCATACCGTCACTTTGACAGTATGACAGCTTTGACATTTGTATTCACGCAACTTAACTGCTTTGTCTGGCGCAAGGGCCTTTTGCTCTTTTTAATTATTTTATTTTTACTCGTTTGTCTTTCATCACTAAAACAGTGTTATAATTAAATTTTATTTTGCAGCAATTGTGACTGTTTGCTGGCGGGTGGTGCAGAGACTGGGACCACAGTAGCTCAGTGTATTCATAAAACTGGTACATTTTTATATTCTTATTTTATTATTAGATATTTAAGTATTTTATATATATTGTTATTTTTATATTGCGTTTATCATTATGACTGATATTGACTCGTCTGATAATGATTCCTTCTACTCTGCTTATGGTACAGATACACTGTCTGATAGTACATCCTCCTTCACCTCAAATAAGGCGGTCACACTTGGTGATGAACTGCGTATGCGTTTTGAACAAAATATTGAACGGTCATTTAATGTGTGTCATATTAATGCACAGAGTGTACCCGGACATTACAGTGACCTTGTAGCAACGTTTGCGGACTCTCACGTACATGCAATCCTGATATCCGAGAGCTTTTTGAAACCCAATCTTCCCTCTACTTACTACCCACTCCCAGGATTTATTTTAATAAGAAACGATAGGTTGGGTAAGGACGGAGGTGGGGTTGCCATATATATCCGTAGCGATTTACCTTATAAAATCGTTGCCTCATCTCCGTCACAATACTCAGCCAGCGCAGAGTTCCTCTTCCTGGAGGTCTGGGTCAGGGGTGTCAAAATGCTTCTCGGCGTTGTCTACAGTCCCCCCACCGTCGATTATTTCACTGATTTCGAATTGGTATTAGAATCCTTGGGGTCTGATTATGAGCATCACATCATCATGGGTGACTTTAACACTAATCTTCTCGCAGTGGACTCTTCACGGGCTCACAAACTCCTTCACATAGTCGAGTCAGCCAGTCTTCATAATTTGCCACTTGAGGCCACACACCACAATAAGGACGTGGAAGATACCTGGCTCGACTTGATTCTTACTTCTTCTCCTGGTCTTGTTCACTCTCACGGTCAGCTGTTAGCGCCGGCCTTTTCACATCATGACCTAATTTATGTATCTTATACTCTCAAACTTCCTAAACTCAAACCGAAAGTACTGCATAGGCGTTGTTTTGGTCGCATGGACGAAAGTAAATTGTTTGCTGATGCTGCCAAGATCAACTGGGCACCTTTGGTAGATGCTGCCACGGTTGATGATAAAGTTCTGTTTTTCAACAAAACCGTAAATAACCTCTACGATATACATGCCCCTGTTAGAAGGGTGAGGTTAAAGCATCCCCCAGCACCATGGCTTACAGATGAGGTCCGAACTGCAATGAAACGAAGAGATCGGGCATTTCTAAAATTTAAAAAACATCGTTCGGACATCAATTGGGACTATTATAAAACTGTCAGGAATCGGTGTAACCAAGTGATACGGAACTCTAAACGCCGTCATATCTTCGAAAATATAACTTGCTCATCACCAGCGAATATCTGGAAATTTCTTGGGACACTGGGAATTGGTAGGACAAGGCGGTTGGAGCTACCTAAGACAATCGAGTTAGATGCTATTAATCGTCATTTCTCCACCTCACCTGCAATTGATAGTCTAACCGAGCGTCAAACGGTAGACTTCATAGCCGGACTGACCAGTCCCAGTTATGCTCCCTTTCAGTTTTCTCCGGTTACATCGGATGAGATTAAAAAAATTATCCTGTCCATCAAATCTAGGGCTGTGGGCTGCGACAATATTAGCCGTCGGATGATTACTGCTATCCTGGACCATCTACTCCCAGCTATCACACACATCATCAACTTCTCCCTAGATTCTGGTAATTTCCCTATGTTATGGCGTAAGGCCTTTGTTCGTCCCCTTCCCAAAATTTCTAATCCCTCCCTTCCTAAGCACTTTCGACCTATCTCGATCCTACCCTTTCTATCCAAAGTGCTGGAGGCATGTGTGCATAGACAGTTGTCTAGTTTTATACATCACAATGACATACTGAGTCCTCTGCAATCAGGATTCAGGCCAGGGCATAGTACTACCTCTGCACTCCTAAAGGTTACGGGTGATATCAGGGATGGCATGGAAAAGACTAAGGCTACTGTGATGGTCCTAGTAGATTTTTCCAATGCGTTCAACTGTGTGAACCATGAGATTCTTTTTTCAGTTCTTGCCCACATTAAAATCTCATCTGATGACCTGGATTGGTTCTCTTCATATCTTCAGGGTCGCCAGCAGTCTGTTTGTACCGACGAGAAGTCATCGAGTTGGTGTAATCTGGACTCTGGGGTCCCTCAAGGCGGTATACTTTCTCCTCTTCTTTTCTCCATATTTATTAACTTCATAACCTCCGATCTTCAATGTTCATATCACTTGTATGCCGATGACCTGCAGTTGTATAGCCAAGCCTCTGTGGATAACATCTCAGAGGCTATTGTTAGAGTAAACGCTGACTTGAGCTTTATATGTAACTGGTGTAGCAGGTTCGGACTGGCAGTGAACCCTGACAAATGTCAGAGCATTATAATAGGGAGTAGCTATATGATGAGAAGGTTAAAAGACGAGACGATGCCAGCGATTATTTTTAATGGGAAAATAATTCCTGTTACACTCGGTGTTAAGGACCTAGGATTACACCTTGACTCAACTCTGAGTTGGCGGGATCAAGTCACTAGCGTCAGCCAGAGGGTAACCGGTACACTAAGGGCTCTTTACCGTCTTAAAAACTTTCTTCCACCTAAAACCAAAGCAATGCTTATGCAAACTTTAATCTTTCCTATTTTCGACTATGGTGATGTATGCTATTTCGACCTGAATGCTGATCTGCTCAATAAACTAGACCGACTTCTCAACAATTGCATTCGATTCGTCTACAATCTTAGGAAGTACGACCACGTTTCAGAGTATCGTACAGAGCTGGGTTGGTTGCCTATACGACGGCGACGCAGTCTAAGAGCGGTCACCTTGATTTATACTCTGCTAAACTCGCCCAACGCCCCAGCTTATTTAAAGTCTCAGCTCCACTTACTTGGCTCTACCCATAATAAAAACTTACGCTCTTCTAACAACCTTCTCCTACACTGTCCCACTCACACGTCAAGTCTTGTTCACTCTTCCTTCTTAGTACAAGCTATTCTTTTATGGAATGCGCTTCCTCTGGAAGTCAGGATGTCCGCAAACCGTTTTATATTCAAGGCCAGAGTACGTCAGCTCTACAACAACGATCGGTAGAAGAGTTGGAAATCGGGTTCAGTCTGTATCCGTTACATTCTTTTCTTAGTTTGTATATATTTGATATGTAATATATGTATACGTATGTGTATGTATGTATGTGCTAGTAGGTCTATGTATGTATATGTATGGATATGTGTGTATATGTATATATTGATCTATATGTGTATGTAGTATATAATAAGTTTATGGTATGTAGTCTATGATGTTTGTATATATTAACATATGTATGAACATATTCTTATGTTTATGTTTATTAAGTTTAATTTCATACTTATTATGTAAGCATGTGTACCAAACTAGGCAAAAATTCTCACCAGAACACTTCGCGCACCTACCTTTGACCAAAATATCTCTGCATCACCCTAAGGTTGACTGGCAGAAAATGCCCATGGCATTAAGTCCGCCTTTGTACAATCAATTTGTATTTGTGCAAAAAGTTTAAATAAATAAAAATAAAAAAAATACATACATAGCCTGTCAAAATCATTACCCTCCTTTTGGCTTCGCCGTAGTCGGGTAATAAAAGCGCGCCTTCTAAATTATGATATAATTTAAATTTTGAATTTGACAATAATCATCGTATTTATTTTTACTTTATCCACAAAAAAACAACCGACCTTAAAGCAATACGGCTGTTGATTAACATTAGTAGCAGTATTACCAGACAGCTTCCGCGTAATTTACTATGTCGATGTCGTGAGAATAACATATTATAGTTACACCATCTATCCTAGAGAAGGCCATGGTAATTTATTATTTCATACAAGCAGTAATTTTAAGATGGATGCAGCTACCAACGATGTGTTTGGACCTTCTTTAATAGACGGTTCCACGCCAGGACTGGTCATCAGTCATCAAAACTATGGAGCTATTTCCACGTTACCAGCAGCGCCTGCACCGGTTCAGAGTAATCAGTGTCATTATCATCACAAACCGTTGCTTATGGATAGATAGATAGATCCACTATTTCCACGATACCGGCGTTTGCAACGGTATACAGGATACACAGTGAATCTCCAATGAAAATGTAACCTTAGCCTACGTAAACTTAAGTAATACCATTTCACATCACGCGACTCATCTATTCAATAATTTTCATCTATAAACAGCACACGAAGCCACACGAACTCCCCCGAGCAAACCACGAACACGTTACGTTCAGTGTTAATTTCCCTTTCAACGTTATTCAGCTCGACACCGGCCATTAGTTACATAGTTATCGCTTCCAACAGCAGTAACCGTGAGGCTCCATTCTTATGTACAAGTAGTTGCAAGGCCACTGCTGAGATATCGGTCAGCCGATCTGTTTACACCAAGAACAAAAAGCGTAGTAGAACTCTTTACACGGTGTTTACTCGATTGCGAGACAAAAGCTAGTAATTTGGTGGTTAATAGCTTTGTTATATGGATAGTTGAACTAATTTGTACTCTAGACAATGGTTTACTAATGTATATTGTGTGAATGCAGAAATAATTTGAGAGATAAATTTTGTAAGATAACCATTTCTTTCACCTAGTGAAACCCTAGACAAAACTTTACTGGAAACTAAGCTCCGGCTATGTTTATTTCTGAAGAAAATTAGATCGTTTCACCAGTCCAATTGAATTTCCAAGCTTGATAAAAGTATCACTGAACGTTTCAGGCATTCCGGCGATGTATCCCCATACATATTTTACTCGGCTCTCAGGCTTGTGCATATTTTTCACAAAGCAAAGTAAACGTGTGTACGCTAAGTGGGTAGACAACAAAATGTCAGAAACAGCAAATCTGCGGGCATTGTTTTCAACCCACCTCGGCTTAAACGAAATACATTTTAATCTTATTTTCGCCAACTTACTAAAGCTCGTGCGAAATTTCGTATGAAAATATTTACAGTGCCTTGCCTCTGTGTAAGCAGTAAAGAATTTAGCGAGGTTTATTTTACACATAAAAGTTGGGGACCAGGATCATTTCAACAATCTCTTTGACGTCACAAATGGAAAGTGGTCGTAAAATGTATTATAGTGAGACGATACAGGAACAATAAAGTTGTAATTAATATAAGCTAAAACATGGCTACTTAAAAATAATCAAACTGTCTAGAATGATATACATAATACAATAGCAAATGACGTAAAAAATTGTTTGAATTTGTAAAGACACTTTTTATATTTGTTCAATTCACTGCTGGTATCCATTTCGTGTAACTGAATAAGTAACGAGAGAAGCTAACGTGCCGAATGAAGTGACTATGATCACTATTACATTAGTTTATGAACTAGGCGTAGAAAATAATTACGATATTTCAGTTTTTCAATAATGTCCGACTCCATATCGTCCCTTAGCTTACAACACCGCTTAAGTCATTTTTACCAACTTTACAGGAGACGAAAAAAACTATATTTTAAAAAATCTGTGTTTTGTTCTATTGCTTCTTAATACATACTCTAGTTAGCGGTTAAGAAATAATTAATTATACTTATTTTGACGATTTACTTTATTTTAACTTTTATTTTATGACTTGAGCGGTGTTGACTGATATTTTATTAGATTTAGGCGGTGTTGTTTGTGAAAATGTTAGGGATTAAGGTATCAAAAGATGACAGACTAACGACTTGTGCGGTGTTGCGACGCCAACCGACTTAAGCGCTGTCACTATTTTTTGAATTACGGCTTCTCATTGGCTGAAATCTATTTCATGAGACCAATGGTTCGACGCGCAATGCGCAGCTTCATCCAATGGCATTAAAATGTAAAAACCGCCAATTTTCGACTTGAGCGGTGTTGTTAGCTAAGGGACGATATGCCTACTTTACATTGAGCAAGCTTAGAGGAAAAATGCAATCCTTATAAAAATCAAACCAAGCCATTATGCAATAGTCGTTAACGCGTACCCAAACAAAACAACGCAACAAAATCACGATAACTGCCGAGTGCTGAACCATTAAAGTTAGTTATGAACCTGCCGACAGGTAGAAGTGGCGGTGACGCATGGATGATGCCAGCTAGGCATGGCTCCGCACGTTCAATTAGCCATGAATTATGTATATCTAATATCATGTTTATAACTCATCAAATATAACACTAGTAGTAATTTGTACCTATCTACTTGATGTGTTTTTTCGAGCCCAAGATTAAGACCTGTATTCTAGAATGACACTCAGTCTGAATTTTGATTTAGCTGAGGACAGATTATATGGAAAATCTGAGAAATCTGACAATCTGTCAAAGAATTTTTGTTGAGAGACGTTTTTTTTACCCGACTACGGCGAAGCCAAAAGGAGGGTTATGATTTTGACCGGCTATGTATGTATGTATGTATGTTCATTTGTTCCCAAATAGCTCCTCAACTACTTATTAGAACTGGACAAATGAGGTATCGTTACAAGCGGCTTTATCGTCCGATGGTTATAGGCTATATGATGTGTCACTCAATCTTGTGTGGTGCCCTCTAGCGCTCATAAGGTACTGTGTTAAAAAATAAATTTGAGATAAATATGCCGTGTTTGGTATCAAATGAAAGGACTTAAGAAGCACATTTCAAATATGTATAAATTATTAGCTTTGCCTTGCCCCAAAATAATATAAATAAAAAATAAAGTTTAAAACTAAAACCCGACTACCGAAAAATCACGCTTTAAAAAGTAACAAACAAGAAAATATCAAGGATAGCCGTGGTCGTATGCCACTTACTCTGACAAAACAATATATTCTAGGCAAAAGTGGCATACGACCACGGCTATCCTTGATATTTTCTTGTTTGTTACTTTTTAAAGCGTGATTTTTCGGTAGTCGAGTTTTAGTTTTAAACTTTATTTTTTATTGGCGTGTTCATATTTTTAGCGGCCTGCGGTAGCCTATTGGTATGGGTAATGGACTGCTGAGATGAGGTCTCGGGTTCGATCCCAGGTTTACCATGGCACACACCAATGACTTTTCGATGCTTTTCGAAGTTATGTGTGTATTTATCGCAGGTTTATAAGTGCCCGGTTAATGGCTATAGGCTCGCCACCTATTACATTGGGGCCCAAACATAAACTGGCGAAATGTGGGCGCTAGCACCTCTGCCTACCCCTTCGGAGAATACAGGCCTGAGTTTATGTTATTTGTTTATGTTACGTCATATTTTTAAGTAAGCAAGGTTTTTCAGGAGATCATTCTGGTTACAATAACCTATGTCCTCAAATCCTGCTCAACATTAGTAATTGATTAGTTCCAGTCTGCCGGTTCCAGCTGTAACTGTCCTTAGTAGGGTCCATAATAGTTGGGGTCACCAAAACATAATTTCCTACGTGTACCTGTATAATCCAGCTCGTCCCAATCCCAAGTTGTCAATTTGTCAATAAAACGGTCGACCGCACTTTGTCTGGTCAGGTCATCAAATTGGAGATCATATGTGTGTTCGGTAGGACATAATAGGCATTTAATCTGTAGTATCTATTAACAAAACAGAATCACATTCCCTCAGTTAACTTTTACGAGTTGGGATCCGTATACGGCTTACCTTGCGTACCTACCTTAAGTGCTGAAAATGCTTTTAAAAGTACCGTCCAATGGTGATGAAAAGTAAGAAGATTTTTTTTGAAGAATCTGCCTTTTTTTTTACAACCTGGTCTTTGTTGTGTTAAGGTAACCTTTTTTCCCTTAAACGACTACCTAGCAAGCCTGTGCCTAGTCATCTAGTTTGTTTTAATACGTGCATAAACTACAATGGTAGGTACTAGTATTTTACGTCTTAATTTATCCTAGTCTAGTAGTCTTGCTATAGGTGTATAAAATGCTATTAATATTCATCCACATTTCCATAATAATATCATGAACGCCGTATCTATTTTTATTGTAAATAGGAGATATATGTTTCTATACGACCTGTATCTACATGTGTATGTTTGTGTGTGCGTGTGTGTGGCGTAACGAAGCACGTGTCTTTTTTTTTAGTTTATTCTAAGGCGGATCCCACACACTCGTTTAGTACGTAGGTCAAGGTGACAAGACTGATAATTATAAATTTATTTTACAGTTAATGATGTACGGTGAGCTACAAAAAGCGTGTCAGTGTTTGAAGGCCCGCCGGAGACAAGTAAAAATGTATTTATTTTTTTAAATAAAATATACATAATATTTTCGTCAAAGATGAAACACGTTCCACGGCGAATTAGTATTCTACGTGATATATTAAATGGATACTTATATGTTTACTAATGACTGAAGTTTTACGAAATTTCGCAGATAAATGTCTCCTCGTATTAAAACATGTTATGAGGTATACAGCTGTCTCCCGCCGAGCCTAACTGCGAGTAGGTAGGCACTCGCATGAACAACTCGAGTTAATCTAACTTTTAGAAACATCTCTTCAAACTTACTCTGCGCAAGCGAGTATTAAATGTTAATTCCCGAGATTCAGACTTATTCTTTTAAAGATTTTTATTCATTTTAACTAAACAACTAGACATGTGTCTTATGTGAGCAACAGTAATTGCTTGCATCGGGCGGTTATTCACCACAGGACCAATTTAGGTAGTAACAAAAAGATGAACGTGAACAAAATCCATTAGCTACCGAAAAGCAAAAGGAAGTAGTAGGAGTAAATGGGTATATATAGTAGGTATATTAGACCTTCGGAACTCTCCACAACTAAAGAAAATACAGCATTCTACAAGTTAACGCCGATATCCAGTGAGAATGGATACTTCTTCAACCCAGCCAATCCAGGCCGATCCACCTGTACTGATAGCGAATACTCCATATAACACTAGTCGCATTAGACCTTGAACATAAGTGCCAAAGAGGGCCAAGTATTGGTCGGCTTCGCTCCAAAAAAAATTACTTCATCCAACGCGAAAACTAAAAAGTGCATGATACTCAACACCTACTGATCAGCAAATAATATGTAATACCTAGACATTATCGGTAAAGAAACTTCTAAAGCTAAAGAGGATATGTGTTTAAAGTTTGAATCAACAGTACACTAATATAATATGCATTACAAAGGAAGCGCAAACCACGGTTGCTAAAGGTGTTAATTTTCAACATCGTTTGTGACATTGATACCGTATACCTATATTGAATTTAAGACTATTGTTACATTCTAAGTCAGGTTTGAAAACTATTGATTATATTATGCATACGGCTTGATATGCGCTTGCGTTTGTTGCAACTTTTTTGATGTCAAAGGAAGCTCTAGGACAACCTTTTTTTTAGGAAACATTAGTCAATATGCATCAATCAATCTCTTCATAGGTTTTGGGGCATAAGGTTGCGTTTACACTGAGATAATGTGGACATATCATACCTAGTATGTATGGGTAATGGACTGCTGAGACGAGGTCTCGGGTTCGATCCCAGGTTTACCATGGCACACACCAATGACTTTTCGATGCTTTTCGAAGTTATGTGTGTATTTATCGCAGGTTTATAAGTGCCCGGTTAATGGCAATAGGCTCGCCACCTATTACATTGGGACCTAAACATAAACTGGCGAAATGTGGGTGCTAGCACCTCTGCCTACCCCTTCGGGGAATACAGGCGTGAGTTTATGTTATGTTATATGTATCATACCTAGTAGATGTATGATGGTAATTTTTTCGGGTAAAACGTTATTAGATTAAAACTGTGTCTGAAAATTATCCTGATGGCCAAAAGAAAATAGCTTAAGTATACAAAATTGTGCTGCAATAATCTTTTGAAAGCGTGAGTATAAAAGTATCCGAGCTACAAGCACACTAATAGGTACACGTTACGTTTAATAAAGGGACATTGAGAATCTGCCAACAAATAATAAATATAGAAAACAGCAAAAATTGGGTCAGCCATTGTTACGTAAACTAATTTGTATATGGTTATAAAACCTATATTATTAAGAGCAAATGATTAAAGTGCAACTAACTAAAATATATTTTTTTAAATATTTGGTCCGTCAATTGACTGCACCACGCTAAATCTTAAAAAGCCGAGGTGCAGTCCATAAGATACGGACCATCATATCTGACGCTAGATTACCTAATAGTTGGCTATTGGCCTTAAAATGATGGTTCCTAACTTAGCTTTGATAGATGCTTTTTCAGGCCCCGTTTGATGAACCTGGGACTCCAAAGTAGGTACTAAAAACGTTATATTTGTTCTAAAAACTCTATTGAGCCGCACATTACGCCCAATTGGCGGTATTTCCGTCGGCAGAGTTAGTTAACCTACATTTTTGACAAAACGACACGAACCAATTTGGCACAGGAATTATAACGGACTACATCATTAATATCATTCGTACACATTGTCGTTGGTTTACACAACTATTGTATTTTTGTCAGAAACTAACCTATGCCGTTGGCTCCGCCTGAGAGGAATACTCACGATCTTAAAATTTGAGGAATATATTCCCGAGATAGAAAATAGAGATGTCCTTACAGTTAAATTCAGTTTTTGTGTGATCGAGTTCTTAACTTTCGTATTAATAACATTAGTTAGGATTTCGAAGCACACTGAAAATAATAAAAAAACCTTAAAAGAAGCGCTAAAAACTACTGTAAGCACTAAATGTTGTGTCGCGTCAATTGCCATCATACTAGCCTAAAATTCCATTTATTTATTTATCACCACGATATATTGAAACATTTTCCCATAAAAGACTAGTAAAATATAGCATCAGAGATCGAGTAGAAAATCAGAGTGTACGAGTAACTTCGTTACTTGTAAACATGTACGCCACGTCACGAAGAAACTAGTTATTTCATAAACAAAAGCACTTTTATTGAATTGTGGAGGATTTCATTGGACGTAATGAAAATAAAGCAGTTGCTAGGTTTTCTTTGAAAAGTAAGTCTAGGTCTTTAGACTAGCAATTATATATTCGCTTTATTTATTAACTTTGCAGAGTATAAAACATATTCTCGAAGCTAATCCATACTAATATTATAAATGCGAAAGTAACTCTGTCTGTCTGTCTGTCTATCAGTCTGTCTGTCTGTATGTTACGCTTTCACGCCTAAACCACTAAACCGATTTTGATGAAATTTGGTATAGGCGTAGATTAGACCATGAGAAAGGACATAGGCTATGTTTGGTCGCGATAACCGACATCCACGCGGGCGGAGCCGCGGGCAAAAGCTATTATCATCATATAAAGATTGTACTTTGAAGCCCGGATCCATACTTTAACTCTTTTTCATGATATGGTAAGTTTTGAAACAAACGACTTCCGTCTGAGCCCTTAACCCTAATAAACCCTGCGACAGAACCTCGTCCGTTACTCAGCAGGTGTAAAGTTACCAGGTGAGGTTGATTTTGGTCCTAGGAATCAAACGCCTGAGCAGGTGCGAAATCTATAACATTTATTCCAGAGAACGAATTTACAACATTTATTGTGCGGGTTACTTTTAGGAGACCAGTGGGTTCTTTGCCTCTTGGTGGGACAAAATAGATAGATAAGTACACTGATAACATTCTGAAATCTGAAAGCAAAGAGCGGGTCAGAATGACCTATGACTGGTGGGCTTTACAGCAAGGTTAATAGCGGTACGATATGTTAGGTCAGAAGAAAATGGAAGTCACGAAAAGATATAAGCAGGCGTGACGGCCTAAGTAGATGGTGTTTGTATACCTACTTAGTTATTTGATCGTGTATACAAACATTGACAGAGATTACTTGTCCAAATCAAAAGAGATTGCTCTTGAAGCTTCCCGAAATCATATAAACAACATACGAAGTATTCCAATATATTGTGCCCGATGAAAATGTGACGTCATATTCGGAATTGGTACAATTAGGGACTGATAACTTTTACTACATACAATATAAATGACGTCGATATTACCTACATTGAACGATGAACTATCACAGTATCGAAAGTTCGTTAAGTTTCATTGGCATAGCACTATATTCCTTCTTGGGATAATATTAATATAATGGATAAAGAAGATTGATGAAACAGCTTTATGAGGCGAGGGTGAATGGGTATCCCGGTAAGGGTCGAGCTAGGCGTACACATGTCAATCAGATCGAGGACCTTTTAAGAAAGGGTCAGGTCAATACCCCTAGCCGAGGGCATGTTTAAAAGTAGAATAACTGAAAGATGAATTGCCAGTATCGTAGGAAGGGGAAAAATGTGGTGCCTGCCTACCTCATTGGATATAAAACATAACTGTAGGAATGTATACCTTTATAGAGATACTATCTTTTGCCCGCGGCTCCACCTACGTGGATGTCGGTTATCGCAACCAAATATAGCTTGTGTTAATCCAGGGTATCAGCTAACTCAATACCAAATTTTATGAAAATCGTTCCAGCCATTTGGAGGTGAAAGATAACAAACATCCATACATACTTACAAACTTTCGAGTTTATAATATTAGAAGGATATAGAAAGAAAAAGCATTGTGTTTATAATAGTGAGCCTTTACCTTCAGTTTGAGAAAATAAAATCTTCTGGAAGCTCTTGCTGCAAGATTTTGAGCCTCTACGGATACGTGTAGTCCGCTACGGATATGCACAATAGAATAGGCGAATATATATTGAGTCATTATGGGTTCTAATATATCAATCATATTGACACCTTACTACAGAAATATATTGGATCTCTTCAGCGATAACAGCATACATACATACGGCAAAATGTTTTTTTGTGAATGAAATATACATAATTCTAGAGCTTGGGAGCAAACATAGCTTATGTTTGGTCGAGATAACGGCATCTACGCGGGCGGAGCCGTGGGCCACAACTAGTATTATAATTGGGAAAGCAAGTCATGACTGTTAAGCTTTTACGCCTAAACCACTGAACCAATCTTAGTGAAATTTGGTATAGAGATACATTGGGGACGATTCGGGGACACCGTGACTGAAAGGGATGGCCCTGGGTCAGTCGGGTTGTAGAAAACAATCTCACCTCCGGTCTAGCACCACGGCCCTCAGTTGGCGTGCGGTTTTAGTCGGTTCGAGCCCGACATAACCTTCCCTTCTGGCTCCGGCAGGAGAGGTATTCGTGGGGATATCCGCATACATTAAAACTTGGGAAAGGACATCTACCCGGGCGGAACTGTAGGTAACGGCTAGTACATACATGTAATGTCTTTTGAATCCGTCGAACACATATGGCTCAACATAAGTGCAAAATAAGCCCATGATGATTGATATGCTGAAGTTTTCCATAAAAATAGATAACCCTTCATATCATACTAGCGACCCGCCCCGGCTTCGCACGGGTGCAATACTGATACTAAATATACTAACAACTACAAAATGTCCTTATAAACAACGTTTACAGCTTTTTTATCATTAGACAATACAAACATGTTTTGTTTAGAGGTTACTCTTGAAAGAGCGACATATAATTGACCATGAGAAAAACACTCAACGCTCAAATCTAAGCCCGCAACGTTGCAAGTTTGACACTGCGATTTTAAATCTGTAATATCTTCGGAAATATTCTTTTAAATTACATGCTTTAAAGGGCCATATTGATCTATATACTAAATGGACAATGTATTTAAGGTACCTACCTACTTAATTGGATAAGGATTAATGCTGTATTGCTTAAAATCACTTCGTAAATAAGCCATTTTTTTTCTGTAAAATGTAAAGGATAAAAATGGTTATTATGGGTTATCCGTAAGTGATAGACATATACCATTGCGGACTTTTATATTGGCCTTTTGCATAAGTTGCATAATACTGTAGTACATTATTTTTATTTATCTCATGAGGTGTAGCCAGCGTTTGCAATGTAAGCGCAAGAAAAGCGCAAAATATGTGCTTATTTACGACATGACATTTGAAACCTTTAAATTTAGCAGTGTTCCTCTACAATATTATGCATGTATTATACATATAAACTTTCCTCTTAAATCAGTCTATCTATTAAAAAAACCGCTTCAAAATCCGTTGAAGATTTAAGCATACATAGGGACGAACAGACAGCGAGCCTATTGCAGACCACTGCTGGATCACTTCATCATAAGTAGCTGTGGCTGTCTGTCTGTCCCTATGTATGCTGAAATCTTCAAAAGTACGCAACGGATTTTGAAGGGTTCTTTTTAATAGATAGAGTGATTCAAGAGGAAGGTTGATATGTATAATACATGCATAATATTGTAGAGCAACACACTGCTAAATTTAGAGGTTTCTAATGTCAATCGGGATTTCTGCTTGAATTTATTTTGCCGTGCGTTAATTGTATATTGCGATAGCTTCCAAAGTATGCATTATAATTATATAATGTGAATGGCAATTTTGATCTACATTAAATGTACAACGTATTTAAAGTATTTAATTGGATAAGGAATAACAATGTATTGTTAAAAATAGCTTCCAAAATGACACATAAAAAAATTATAATTTGTAAAAGATAAAAATGGTTACTGTGGGCTACCCATAATAGATAGACATATGCTATCGCGGACTTTTATGTAGGCCTTTTTGAGGTGTACAATACTATAGTACATCATTTTGATTTATCTCTTGGGGTTCAGCCAGCGTTTGCAATGTAAGCGCAAAAAAATGTGCTTTTTTACGACATGACATTAGAAACCTCTAAATTTAGCAGTGTTGCTCTACAATATTATGCATGTATTATACATATAAACCTTCCTCTTGAATCACTCTATCTATTAAAAAAAACCGCTTCAAAATCCGTTGCGTACTTTTGAAGATTTAAGCATACATAGGGACAGACAGACAGCGACAGTGACTTTGTTTTATAATATGTAGTGATATTCACGAACCTCTTGGATTTGTCCTCCCGAGGACCCTTTCTAAGACCATTTATCAGAGAGGGAAAATGATTGATATACTCTTGAAATATATTTCAATACGCATGTGAGTGGTACAGGAATTCGTCAATACGACTTGAGTTATGTTTTGCTGACTCGATGGAGGGAACTACTGCTATGAGTGAGGTTTTTGGGTATTGATTTCTAAGTGGGACAATAGTTTACTGGATTTTTTGTAGCAACTAAATCTGGAATAAGTCCCCCGTTGATGACAATATGGCATGGCCATGGTTTGCCTTAATTAGCTGGTCTGAGAAGACTCCCAGCATAAACTAAATATATCCCCGGACTTTGGATGTACATGGTATAATAATGAAGAGCTACAGAGGCTCCTGTGTGTCTACTACGTTCTATAATAAGCAACGTGCAGCGCCAAAGGGAACAAAATGGAGAGAATGGAACTAAATTAGCTATATAATAACCTTCTATAGCTTCATCCCTCTCTTTCTACGACAGCTCATAAGTACGTCATGGTAGCAACGCTCTTTTTATATAGGTGTCAGTTATTAAGGAAAAAATTAAGTTAAAATTTTGGGCCCCGCGGGTATTGTAAAGTAAATAAAGGGATATTTTATTAAACGAAATAAGAAATATGAAAGAGATGGCCTTGAGCGATAAGACCACCATTTGTAATATACTCTCGCCAGTAACGTATAATAGAAATTTTCCTCGGTGTACAATAAAGAGCACTTTTTACTTCAATAAATTTACTGTATTGTGCGTGCGTAAATGCCTGAGTTCGTGAGCTCTTATGTTCGATTCCCAGACCGGATAAAATGGTTTTTAGGGATAGATAATGGTTTGGAATTCTCGCTAGCTTAGTATTTAAAGAGTCGGTCTTACGATCGAGAGGTCCCGGTTTAGAATCCTGGCACACTATCGACGTGATCCACTGCTAGCACAAGCAATTTAGCTAAGTTTGAGGGTTTAGAGGGATATTAGTAATTTCGGTTCTAATATTCTTTAAAAAAATTGTTAACCAATCTCTTTGGCAACTCCTCTGCCTACTCTTTTAAGCATATATACAGGTATGAAATGCGTGTGTCACATTGCCAATTACCTATCTATCTACATTTACTGGGTTATATAACAAATGTTACACCAAGTTTACTTATACCAGTCATTTATGCCGTAACAAACAAAAAAAAAACAAAGCAAAAACTCTAAAACGAGTTAGCATTGTAAGCATTCACACGAAACATAATTTATTTATAGTATTTATACAGTAGACCGGCAGTCATCGCCGCTTGGCTATGCAGCACGGCACACGGCTGGAATCGAACCTGACACTGTGACCCACATTGTATTGTAAGGAGTTACGCAACCGAGCTGACATACTTGCAGTTTCCTTTGTGCTCGTAGGTAGAAGAAATGCGGATACCGGGACTTTATAATAGTTGGAAACTAGTGCAAATACTTTTTATTTCTTGTCCCTAACCTCAGGGGATAAAGGGGTGATTATATTATGTGTACTGTGTGTATAGCTATTCATACATCTTGGATCTAAAATGTGCTTCATACGCGCAATATATATTTTTTGGATGTATTTTGAAGATAGCACGGAGTGTGGATGATCTCCAATTCACCAGATTATTACAAAATAATCCGCGCGCACCATTGCCTATTATATTTCGCGATTTATGTCCAAGATATATGGTTCGACCAATAGGTATGTGTGTAAAATCCCCACGGACACGCGTCTGACCCAGGGCCAATTCTCTCGAGCTGGCACCCTGCGGGTGAGGGACCCACGGTGTTTCCATGTAGTCCGCGAGTATGGAGACCCTAATGCGAATACTGCGAATACGTTGCTTTGGATTTTTATAGTTTTTTTTTTCAGTAGCAACATAGGCTGTCTTGTAGTCATCATTGATATAAAAAAACAGTAACTATCTGAAGGCTTTCGAGACAATAATATCGATTACACAGCACAGAAGGACAGCTTAGTAAGCTTGAATAGTATGCAAGTATGTATTTAGCATGTATTATTGTGTTATTTATAATGCCGGGTACACATCAAATCCAAGTGAGGATGAAAACGAATGAACCTGTGTGGATGACATGTCCGTGAAAGCATGCCATTATGATTCATCATCATTACAGCACACTTGAGGGCATGTGGTTAATCATTAGTCACTCGTTTGCGTTCGTTCAATTGATTTGTATTTGTACCAAGAGAATGAAGTAAATTCTAAGTGTACGTTAACGGTGATGTTTCGTGTGACAATAGCTTTATGGCTTCACTTCTAAACATCTAGTTCCTAGGTGATTCTTGTAAAGAGGTTCAGGTTAACTCCCACAGCTCCCCTTCGTGTAAGTTAAGTTTTATGTTAGGGTTCGGTCCACGTATGTAGGCCAGGATTCGAACCCGGGACCTCTCGATTGTGAGGCCGACTACTCAAACCACTAAGCTTCTATCACTGATAAGAAAATAATCAGAAAGGTTGGTCAGAGAGACACATTTCGCTGTTATAATCCCACGTCAAAAGAAGTAATCTCTTTCCCCGGATACTTCAGACCCGTTACAACTTAACTCAGCATCACTTAGTCAGTTTCCAACTAAAACAAACTTGATATTTTGTACAGAAAAATATGGAATACAGATAAATCCAGTGTCGAATCCGGGTCTGCTAGCATTCGCGATAAACGGCGATAAGCCCGCCTCGGCCGCCTCCCTCGCGCCACAGTACCACCCGAATGTGTCAGAGGCGATTTGTGGCCTGTTATAGTAAACTATTGTCTAACCATCCGGAAAGCCATATTTATCTCCCTCACTCACGCTCAGTATTTTATGAACGAATAACGATACTGTAGAAGCTATGTTGTATTAACTACAAGAAACTAGACAAGCTTAAAAATCGCATAGCGGTCCATGGAGGATTCTCTGGAATGAATTTTACAGCAATAAGTCTGCTAACTATACAAATCAAATACATAGGGAAAAATTAATCATCTCGGGCGGGATTCGAACCCGCAGTCTTTCCCTTACAGGGGGAATGCCTTGACCAACTCGGCTACCGCGACACGCCCGATGTGATTCAAATTTCCCTTCTATTTATCCGTTCTTACGGCGACGGTGGAATCATCTACCGATCTTCTTACGAACTATCGGAACCAATGAATAATGTTACAATCATTTTTAAACATTGACTTTTAATAATACGCCCAAATACTTGAATGAATTTTTCAGCATTAAGTCTGCTAACTATAAAAATCGAATACAATGAAATCATCTGACACAAATTAAAGTTACATAGCTCGCAGAATAAGCAAACTGAAGTGGCAATGATTGGCCATGTCTAAGGATCGATGGCTGTTGAAGCAAACGAGTCCTAAAGACAGTACGAAAATAAACAGAAGGTGTGATGCCCGTAGCCAGATGGACTGACGACCAAGGTTCGGGGAGCAATGGCGCACTTTTTTTAACAATATTAGCAACCGAAATTACTAATACTCTCTCTAACGCCCCCATACATACAGTCACGCCTTCTTCCCATGCATGAATATAGCTATGTATAAATTTACAAAAAAAAAGTATCTGAGCATGTTTATCCGCATTCTAGATTTAATAACACAAGCTAGATAAGATTATCACGGGTCTAAATAGCGTTGTGTAGAATGTTGTAGAATATTATGGCTATAAATTTATAGCTGTAATACTTCTCGGCGCTATTTATTTCATTTAACCTCTGACATTCGCAGATATTGCTAATCATGACAATCAAGGCGTTATTTTTATCATTTATACATCAGCATATAAACAACATTATTATATTCATGAATTTATTTATTACTTCAAGGTTTGCGCAAAAGTAAGCTGTTCACAAGATCTTTATTTTACTGCAATTTATCATCATCTTTTTAACATATTTCAAATACTGAAACGATGGGTACACGTGGGATGTAAAAGGATTTTATCGTTGTTTTCAGTCCAGAGACAAGTCATCAATATCGTGGATATTGAATTTAAATAACAAATTTTTGAGACGGCATTTTCAATCAACATAGTTTTCGACAACTTGATAAGAAAAACCTGTCATATCTACACCACATTAATAGTAACTCACATGATAAAGTTCGTGTTAAAGACCCATCGAGGATAAACATTTTATTGTACATTACAGTCAATTTTAAACTGAATGTCAAAAAGCCCGTCAAATTGCCCAAACCTGATGGACTCACCTTGACACGCCTAGACAGTTGAAGCCGAAATTTCACATGATGTAAGCCCCACCCACTCCAAGATTTATATCATCCGTTTGTTAGTCTGGACAAATATACTATTGCAAGACTAACTGCGTCTCTACACTGCACTAGCGGATGTCAAAGAAACTAGTATTTAGGTAGAATGAATAAATAAATATTTTATCTAACTTAACAGTTGAAGAAATTGGTGTACATGGAAATGAGGAAAAAATACGATCAACATAGTCTGATTCTTTAATGGAACGAACAGGAAAAATATAGTCCGCGTCGTCCATTCGCTGTTGGCGAAATTATACAGCAATGAACGATTTTCGAGGCAATTATTCACCAGTCCTTTATTGTCCATAATTCATGGGACCATTAATTTACGATAAAACAAACTCAACTTTTTATTATAGCCCATTATCCATTTCAACAATCCTACTATAATATTATAAATTGCACAGTTAATCGTTAAATTTCCACTTACCAGGATAGAAGTCATGGGACTTGGACATCTTGACCCTGGCGCCAGTGTCCTTCTGCAGCTGGGCGATGGTCTCGCCACCCTTGCCGATGATGGCGCCGGCGACCATGGATGGCACCAGCACCTTGAAGTGGTATGTCGGCTCCACGGCTGCAGAGTACACCATTAATAAGCACACGCCAAAGCATAACATACACCGAGCACCGTGTTTTGCAATTACGTTATAATAATAAAAAAAAAATTAATCCAAGAGAACGTCCATCAAAGAAATATAGACATTTATTTGATTAGGATGATTTAATTTAATAACGTCGACGGAAAATGGAAGTATTTACATAAGACAAGAGAGATATGGAATTCGGAAATTGCGTACAATCAAATGCCCACAAAAGTGGAATTTAGAAATACTCGTACAATAGATCCACTACAAAATGCTTTGCAATGTTGATCAGTATTTAAAGATTACTAGAATTGTATTAAATAAACTATTTCAACCATTCTGTAAGCTCCTTATAAAGGTTCCAAATCACATTTAAACGGAGGTATATACGGAATAGGTAATAAATCAATACGGGACAAACCCTTTGAAGATTATGCTAAAACCAACTAGGAATATATTGATTTAAACAATTTCCGAAGGTTTCTCTCTCGATAGCGATATGACGAACTAGATATTTGAAAGGATTAATTTAGAGATACTAAATCGGATAAATTATAGGTCAGGTTAAATAAACTTTGCGTGGAAATTGGCTGGAAGGGTAAAATTTAGTAAGCAAAACACAGTACCCGGTAAATTCGGTTACATTTAAATGAGCTTTCATGTATGGCATTATACATTCAGTCAATATCACATTGCAACCAAAACATGAAATCCCAATTTTGAATGTACTATGACAATAATATAATATGACAATGCGGAGCCTGATGATCAAATTCCAATATCAGTTTTCGATTACCAGTTCCGGTAGATTTATCGGATGATATGTGCATTATAGATGTATGTATTGTAAACCACACCTGCATAATTTGTGCTAATGTCAATGGCGCAATGACAGTGTATGAATACTCAGTATAGCCAACATCAAAAATAAATTATTATATTAATTCATTAACACCAACATTAACCAGTTTGGTGGTGAATTAAGTTCGTAATACTTTGGCACGCTTTGTATGCGGCGTGCCATTGTTAATAGTTTGATTTTAATGTTTTGTATAAATTTAGAAGGCAAATAGCACAGCGTTTATATTTTATAGTTATTGTCATGCATTTTAATTCGTTGATTAATGCTAGAGCTAACACAGATGAAGAAGACGACGAAGAGGAAAATACTAATGGTGATGATAGAAATAAAATGGTCCTTACGAAGCTAACTCCAGAAGAAGAACAGACAGTATTGAAATATAGCTATGAAATCGAGGCTAACCACAGAGGATGTTTTGAACAAATATGCCAGAGGCTGCAAGATTAGGTCTGTTAGGGATAAAATAAATATGATCTATATGTAAATAACACATCAACGAGCTAGAAGTTAATCGAAGGTTGGACGCACCAAGATAAGGCAAGTCTATAATTTACTTGCATGCTTTGTTTTCCAATACCCTACTCATTAATAAGGTACCAAGCTATAGCTCACAAAATTCTAAGGCCTGTATTCTAGAATGACACTCAGCCTGAATCGTGATTTATCTGAGGATAGATTTGACATATTGCCTATACAATCTGTCCTCAGATAATTCGAGATTCAGGTAAGTGTCATTCTAGAATACGGGCCTAAGTATTCTTAGAAAAACAGAGACAAAGATTCAATCACAAAACAATATAACTATGACGAAAGACCTTGAAAGACACGTGGTTATAGTTTTCGTCAGAGGAGCTATTATTATATTCAGCAGTAATGGTAACAGCACAGTACGACACTAGTGGGCCGCCTACATTCAATATGTTTCAATTGAGTAGCATCCCACCGCCGGCGTCTGATGGCGCGTCTCATTTGACCTCATTTCAAATGCAGCATAGCAGCGTTCACCTGCCACTGTTAGACATTGTAAGATAGATACGACAATTGACAAGCTATTTTTTTTTTTCTATAACTATATGACAAGGGCTTGCAATATCGGTTTACTGTACCCGCAAACCGCAGTTTTTGACCCTCTGAAAAATAGCGGTATTAAAGATTGAAAACCTGTGATGTTGGATATAAAAATTATTGGTTTTTGCTTTATTTATACTATGGCAACATCATTTACTTTCGTTTGTAAAGCATGCGAGATTTTTTAAAGAAAATTAGAATCGAATTGACTAATATTCCCTCTAAACCCTCCAACTAAGCTAAACTGCTTGTGCTAGGAGTGAGTTCACGTTCGGTAGTGTAATGGCCAGGATTCGAAACCGGAACTTCTCGATCGTTAGGCCAACCCTAAGTGGCTTAACCAATAAGCTACCGTCGCTTCAAAGATGTCATGAGACTCCACAATAATATTATGTTTGGCGCGGCAAATATTATTGATTAAAATATTAATTTCTTCTTTGGAAAGCGTCTATTTTCGTTCTCCATATTATAGATTTCGTTCTCCGTATTTAGTTAAAATGTCTCGTCTGTTTTTCCAGGAAAAGAGATACAACAAATTTGGGTTAAAATTTCAAATTTCGCGAGCGCTAATGCGGCGAGTGTTGTATTTCGTACATGAAATATGATTGTTGCCTTCCTGTAATACCTTCATTGTTTATTATTTATTCAAAATGCTAATAATGCGAATGAATTTCTATTTGCAGCGACGTTGAATTTTACACTTATTGTCTGTTAGAATCATATTCTCACTAAATAACATGTACTAAACATTATATTAAAATGTTTACTATCATACGCTATACATAGATTCGCATAAAGTAATTTGCTAAAAGGCTTTTATGCTATTTATATTCACTAATATAGTATTATAACATCAAAAAACACATCTTCATTATGCTATTGACTTATTTAAAAATATTCTTTCTGTCAATTTACGTAATAACTCAAGTATTTTACTTGTTCGTAAGTAATATAAGAGAATATTTTATAAAGCATTAACAAAAAATTCTCTGAGAGATACTGAGAGGGAAAATATTAGATAGAAAGATAATACCCAGTGTCTTTTCAACATCATTTTTAAAGAAGAGTATTATTGCAAGAAAAATAACTGCCGAAGATGTGGACAATGAATTTTTCATATCCTGTGATATCGTTTCTAGAAAGATTTTTAACGGAGACTGTTTTATATCACATTGTTTTAAACAATACAAGCTACAAGCGGTTCCTCTTGATTTATTGCTTACTATGGCTAGGAAATTTACGTGTATATAATTTTATCAGTACCTTCTACATTTTCTATTCATTTATTATCCATTTTATCAATAACTTCACTTCATAAATTGCAATATTTACCTACATATTTAGTTTTATTTACATGGTTAATGTTTGAAATGAATTTGTCGTAAATACTTCAACAGCTAAACTTGTCAAATAAAAAATACGCAAGAATGTTTCCTGCGGTAGTACTTAATTTAATTGCGCCATTACTTGAACGTAGCGCTGGGGCAAAAGGCATAATTTTAATTTTAGTTAACCACAGATCTTTAGACTTTAGTTCATTAATTAAACAGGCTTGGTAAATTCTAAGCTAGCTGGTGAGTTCACTGACCACTGCCCTATCTGGACCTTACGGACAATTTGATATTAATTTCGTTCAGCGATACCAATAAAGCTGGCTTAGAGCCCTACTTACATAAAGACCTTTTATACTCAGGCCATCGTGCTTTTGTGAGGAAATATTTGACAAAGGAAGTTTCCTTAAGAATTATAAGCTGAAAATCCTCGAGATTCAGGTTGCTTTTAATAAAAAGGCCTTTTTCTTTATTTAATAGCGTGCCCGTCTTCTCGTGTTAACGGGCTGTAAACTTTCGTATTCTGACATCAATTATTTTTAATGGGTATTCTGTAAGAAATTTGAGATGCTCCGCACCATTTATCACCGGAATGGTATAATGTATTGAGGGTTTTGCCGCATCTATTGGCGCACCTATGCGGTGTTCTAGGCCACGACCTTATCGCCTAGCGTTGCCAAGCGCCGCATTTGGCAGTGCAAAGCTTTTAAAAGTTTGGCTCTGGAAGTTTTGCCAGACAGACGGTACAAATGATAGCTATTATCATGATCATAGATAAGGTTGGATTTCACCTTCAAGTTTTCCGCACCTTTCTATGCTTCTTACTTTATCTACGTTCAGCATGAAAATGCCCAATTGTCATTACAAATGGGTTCATCCACTTGGTTCCCCTGCTTAAATCCCTGGACGATCTATTCAATTCTTTCGTTTATTGGGATCCCCTGGGTGGTTTACTATTTACCGTGAACATTATCACTAAATGGTTCGGTCAGAGTAGAGTAACGGCTCGCTCGATTTTCATATTATTTACTGCGCAAGTGTTCATTAGCTATTCTGTAATTATGGCTAGAGCTAGGCATATGTCCTTGTTATGTCTGAGCAATGTGCATTCATTGTTTCCAGCCTAACTTGAATTTGTTACAAAAGACTGACCACGGCAAAGTACCTCTGAGATCATACTGTGTATTTAGATCTTCAACGCTTGAGTGGGCGAACACTTGACTTTAACAATGAAATGTTATACATCCAATGGACTGTAATGTGCAAACGCAGTTACGTGATGATTATGACGATATAATTAGGTAGGTAGGCAGATGTATGTTATCATTGAACCGCCCACATGTCGATGACATCAAATGCATATGCGACAGGCCAGACTATTTTTGTCACTTAAATTTTAGAGTCCACATAAATTAAAACATGGATTCTTATTGAGGCTAAAAGGCATGAGACAGCTCGATACATTTTAATACAACTATCAACAAAAAAGAATGTTATGTTTTCAAGATTTCTTTGTCTAGCTTCTTCTTTTCACCACAACTTTTAAATGTCTAAACGAATTTGGATGTGTAAGTTACTGTTAGAATCTTTACATCATCCCGAGTGACACTGGCTACTTTTTATCTCGTCTTTTGGCACAGCAATCCTATTTATATCTATTTTATCTCCTCTGTTTGTAAACAGTTTTATTAGTAGCAATTGACGCGCATTCGTATTATTGTAAATAGTACTATTTTCCTCTTATTTTCAATCTAATGATTCAGTTCAAATTTTGATCAATCGACAGTCCCTAATATAAATAAATATCGATCAATTGACATCAATATTCCAAAGTCTAAACAAGAGAAGGCAACAGATTGTTCTAATCACGCGCGTGCTGTGGCATTGGGGGCCAATCGATAACGACTATTGTGCAGCCGCGTGACGTCAACTATCGGAATTTCATTGGTTGTTTATTGCTCGTAGAGTACTTGGCGTTTACGGCATCAAATCGTTTAGTTTCCTAGGTTACTAGTTATATTGTGATGCAATTGTTGTAATGCGGGTCGAGAGTTAGAACTAGGTCACATTTCCACGAGGTTCATTTTTCCGTTTATTGTTGAGTAATGACAGTGTCTGACCATTATCTCACCCACAGAAATACTATTAGGATAGAACGGCCATGTCAGCGGGAAACGTGTGGCACCTTCAAACAATTCCTGTCCTATGAGACAGGAACTTTCGAACGCTTACTCCATACTTTTAAGACTACCTTGTAATAATTTTGTTAAAAATTACGTGAATTTGGAATGTTGTGCTAAACCAACTATTGTTTAAAAATAGAGGCGTTTCTTATTCTTATCTCCTATTATTTATTATTCTTTCGCGATTATAATTTTAGGGGAAAAGTCGGCACGCGTGACATGCACTGCTTATGGAAGTTCTATCCTAATATATTTCTGTGATATCAACTGTTCCTCATGATCTGGCCCTAAATGGAAGGATCTGTTGTCACTTGGCACTGGAGTTAGTGGGTCACGGTAACCGCTTCAGGTAGGGCAATACCTCAATTACCGTTTTCAATAATATAAAAAATATTGATTTTGTAATAAATGTCTATTGGACATGCATCGCCGTGCAATTATGCTCTTTTCATCGTAGACACAAGAGTTGCTGTTTATTTGTCTTTCTTTTAATGAACCTTTGTTTGCAGGTAATGTTTATTTTATAATAATTTCGGCGCTTATATAAAAAGTAAACTGTAAAAGAAATACATCCTTTGTTTCCAGCAGGAAATGTGCATGTTATAAAGTCTAAAACATTCTCCTACATTTATGAATATTCATTTACGTTCTAGAAAATTTCAAAATACGCAAGACGTGCCCTTGAATGCGTCCAACGTTAGTGACACTTGCACTATTATTTTACTATTGATCTAGCTCGAGTAGTTTGCAATTGGATAGCTCGCTTGCTAACGTTTTAATAACGAGTACACAATTGAACTCCAGATTATTTGCTCTACGATCAACAATATTGTTTCAATTTAATTTAACAAGCTGCAAGTTCAATTTGCACAAGTATTTGTTGACTTAAAGAGTAGTATAAACATTTTAGTTTTATATCCATACTAATATTATAAATGCGAAAGTAACTCTGTATGTCTGTCTGTCTGTATGTTACGCTTTCACTCCCAAACCACTGAACCGATTTTGATGAAATTTGGTATAGGGGTAGTTGAGACCTTGAGAAAGGACATAGACTATGTTTTGTCGCGATAACCGACATCCACGCGGGCGGAGCCGCGGGCAAAAGCTAGTACTATATATTTCCGAAAGGTGTTTTGTATTACACTCCTATGAAAACGTGGTAAAGCACATGATATTTTATTATCAGTTGTGACACCTCTAGTGTGGCAAGTGGTCTTAAAGCACAGAATATCCATTTACCAGCAGGTTCCAATCGGCATCCTATTTCAAAACGTTCACCTTTAATGATTGCTGCTACTTTTATCATTCCCAAGAAAATACCACAACATACACTAATAGTATAAACTAGCAAGATTTAAAATGGCCGTAAATTAGGATTCTAGTTTAAACTACATAAAATATGAAGCTCTGTAGATAATGTGCAAAACATTAAAGAGCCCATAAGAATGTTGCGCCGCTCGCACAAGGTTACGTACTGCATGTACGTCATCGTGTTATAATGTTCTCGTGGCCCCGTTAGCTGAAAACCCGCTGCATAAAGCCAACGTTTCATCTTTGCGCTTTGATCTACCTTCGCTACTCCACTGCGGGATTAATAAGTCTGTATCTATCTATGGTATTTTGATATGCGGCACGTGACTTTTCTTGGTAAGTACTGTATATCTCAAAAGATTCGGAATAGATTTTCTTTAAATAATACTCCGTTGTTGATACTGCCCGGATCGACAAAAATGTCATTGGGTATTTATGAATTTTTTTGGAGCAGCTCGTACTCTGGAAATAAATAAGCTGAGGATTATCACTATTGCGTAGTATAATGGACACTTCTTATACTGTATTTAAAATACCTACGCTAAAACAGCTCAATTCACAGTCCATAATCACAAATACCAAGGGTTGTCCGAGTATTTCCAACTTCAAACAGAATACAATTGTTTGCACAAACACAGAACAAAAATACTTTACTTAAAACTGTAGACAATTAAGTGCGATCCTCTAAAAACGTTACACGGATTAAAACAATTGCAAACCGATTTATTTATGAGGCAGCTCTCAAACCCAGTCCTGATTTCAAAGAGCGGGATTTAATTCCAAAAAAGGGCTGAACGTTTATAAATTCCTGGATCAACTCGAGTCGCGGTTCTCCAACGTTTTAATCTTTACACATTTTGTTAGAGGCAATGTTTATTTTTACCTCCTTTTTGAGCAAGCTCGACTAATAAATCAGGCCTGATTCCATCAATCGTCAGTCCCAAAGCGCCGGGTTATCGGTGGTTATCTAAAAAAGGCCCATGACGACACGAGTGTACAACGTTAGCGGTGTACATTAGGTAATAAAGTAATGAATCCAGTTAAAATAACAAATTATAATGTAGATCAGAATAATTTATGATGAAGTATCTTACAACGAGGGTGTTGAGTGACGATACTTGTGGAAATTGAATCAATTTTTTATATGGAATCTTGCAACATTTTTAGTATAGGAAGAATTTTCTTCAGTCTACGTTTTATTGGATACTACCGTTGACATACTTAAAATGAATCTTCTAAGGCATTGTAAAAGTTTTCCTAGGGGAGTTTCAACTTATGTAAAAACTAAAAAATGTGGAAAAGTTTCGTTTGGAGCAAACAAATCCTAGAGTTGAGATCGTGAGTTGGCAAGGGGTGGTGGGATGCCCTCCAGCCAGTTGGACGGAGGACCTGAAAAGCTGGGATTGACTGGATGCGGAAAATGTAAGAGCAGGTGCTATGGCGTAAATTGGGCGAGGCTCATATTCAGCAGTGGACTACGTATCAATTAACTTATTATATTCTGCGATAGGCTAATTGATTGATTAAACAGTGGACGCAATATTCAAAAGTAACCGTGATGTCGTATTCACTTATTGCCTTTCCATTATCCCTATAAATGTTCATAGGTATTAGTTCTGATTATAAATGAATAAACGTTTTCTAAGTTTAACAACCGAAACTAAATAACCTCATACCACAAGCATTTTATAAGATCGAGATCTGTATAACACGGAAGTTCTATCATGTTTAATGGTTCATGTGCCACGTTAACCACTATAAGACGCCATGAAAGGTAAAAACAACACCTATACAACTTCATTCATAGACCTCTTAACACGCCCCTGATCTGGTGACTTCCTTAGCCTACATTTGTTCTGGCCTTATACTTTGCTCACTAGCGAATACTGGATGGTATAAATAAATATACCAAACATATTTGCATCGGAAATTGATATACACGCTACAGTTACGCCACTGAGTTCTTGATATAGAGCAAGTTTAACTGCATACTGAATTTAGTCCTGTGTTCAGCGTTACAGATTTATGACATGCTATCACAGACTAACAAACAAATTACTCAAGGAAATAACAACTATTTGTGAACCAAGCTGTGCCAAATATTAGAGCTAGAGCAGTGTTTCTCTAAGTTACAGTTTACAGGACAACAGCGGACCTCTTTAAAAACTGACTATAAATAAAAAGAAGTTCTTTACAAAAGTAAGTACATCATAAGTAATACCCACTATCGTTAGCTGTCACGAAAGGTATTCTTCTTGTTTACACAAAAATATCTCACATATTTTGTTGCGTATAACTGGCATACCCCACTTCGAGAAACCTTGGACCAGGGGTATTGAAAACTTCTAAGGGCAATTATTTGGGTCGAGACTGGAATGGGTGGTTTATTCGAAAACGGCGCCACAAACAGCCAACAATCGAAACGAAAAGGAATGGGGTCGGATACAGCTGTCAATAAAACGATACAATTGAACTGTATAATAGCGATTTGAAAAACAGACGCGTCCGTCCCTCCCTCGGGGTCGTTCTGGTAAAGGGAATATCTAAAAATGAGTAAAGCTAAACCATTACACTCGACTGAGTCTGCGATGAATTCGTGACGAGCCCACGCTCGTTAACTTTCTATCGAGTGACTTATGTGGGATTTTGGTGCTCGTAAAACTGTGATCCACCTCCGTCAAGCGGTAGTCTCTTTGTTCTTCGTGCAGTCGATATAATACATTATAGAACGTGGAAAGTAAGCACGTATCGCGTTTACCCAGCGCGTTAAATTTAATTATGAGCGTGGAGTGCTTCGCCATATTGCTGCTGTTTGAAGACGACATTTATACACACGCCTGGGACCTGGGGGTTCCATCTACTGTTTTAATTATGTCACCGAGAGATCGGAGGACACATTTTCCTGTTTATAAAATCAATAATACTCCTCAATTTTACTATAACGGTTTTATGGATAATTGGCTAATTTTTGAGGCCAGTTGTCCTTCAACAGCTACACTTAAATCATTCATCGACCGATTCCATCTTAATTGAAATGTGACTATAACACTAAAATAGTAGACTATTTCATAAACGAAATTAGTTCTTTTACTCAATGAAATTTCTAAGCAGTAATAATGCAATTCCTTTCATTAGTGAAATGCTCTAGGCATTAATGATATGGTTTAGTCCTCTTTTTAACAGAATGTGTGCCTCAATCATTCTTGTGTTTCATAACAGCATTGGAAATCTAAATAATAGCTATACGAAACCATGAATTATTGATTACAAAATCATTCCGCTCCAACAATCGTTCGCTAGCTCAGTAAGGTCAGAATATAGCAAATGACCCAAATAACGATAATATAATTTATTCAACAAGATGGTGGACCTGCCGACTCTGTTTGTTACAAAATGGCAAGGTGCGGAAAGGGAACGACGAATTTTAATTATTCATTATGTTTTTGCTTTTATTTTTATGTAGAAAACAAGCGCATACACTGGTGGTAAATAATTTTCGTAGCTTGCAATACCTAGGGTATCGTGGAGAACTGAGGAAAGAAAATGAGAAACAGGAAAGATAAGGTATAAAACCCTTCAGCACTTTCGTAATCCACACAAAAAGCGCCATACTACTACTTAACTGAGTATTAAGTCAGAGAGTTGTACTTTCCCAATCGCGTCAGCCTATTGGTGCTACGAAAAGGATTGACTCGACCAAGGATTACATGAAAATCCTTGGAGGAAATTAGTTTATGTTTGGGGAATTCGTTCTCACAATATCGATTCCTTATCGCATTCCTGTAACAGGCTATCTCCCACTAGAGTATATTTTTTAGAACAGTAAGACATTCAATATAATATGAACAATTTGTTATGAGAACCTTAATCGGACACTAAAAAAGCTACAGAAAATTCCAAACTTAGTAAAAATGTAATAACGGTGATGAAACATAACGAGATTGGACAAGGATGCATAGAATAAACGCACAAAACCGGTCTTTATGTCAATATTACCATTTATATATTATGGTCGTAAAACGAAACAAGACAATTTTCAATAACCAGTTTGTGAACGATTGTGGTTATAAAACCTGTTTCTAAACGATTGTACAATTTGCCACCAATTTTACGAGCATACTTCATCGTCTGGCACTTGGGCGTCATAGCAACTTGGCAATGCGCTTTCGTGATTAATAATAATTTTAGATACAATTACAGAAATTACATAAATCGTAACATTTGAGCATTCAGTGTAAAGGCTATCTGAATGAGTTAGGAACTGTGGCATGTTGTACTTCGAAACTTCATTACATTTAACAGATGGAAGTTAAATAGAGTTTGGGAGATACAATTTTTGGCGAAGGAAAATGCTATTAGCGTAAATGAAATTGAGGTTGCGTAATCACTTTGTTATAAGGGCCAGTGCTGACGTCAATTCATGTTAACTTCGTTGAGGCAGAGGCCTATCCCACCACTTTCCTATACAAACAACTGATCCCGCCTCTGATTGTGATAGCACTTAACAAAATTGACCTATCGTACCGGCGGCGGCGGCTGGCGCTCAACGCGGAAGTACGATATCGGAATATCCTAGATTGTTTCAATGAACTTAATTAACCTAACAAATTTATCAACGTTGTAAATAAAGTCGAACAATAAAACTTTGTTAAATAAAAAGGAAGAGACATCTAAGACTTTATTTCAAACTTCGCTAGGAATATCCGCGTACTTGTATTTCATTATAAATGTTTATTGCTGTTACAACTTTAATTCAGAGACGAGAATCAAAGCGTCATTGTTAACTCAGAACGAAAAATAAATCTATTTCGTGCGACTCATTCCTTTTTTATGTTCGAATTTATTCAATTACATTTTACGACTTCCGAATTCGAGTGTAAAAAATGCTAAAAGATTAACTGTATCGCGAGGGGCTCTTTTCTGTGCTAGTGCCAGAAAAATCCCGCTCTAGAGGCTCTCGACGAGCTCTTTAGCTTCATCAGTGCTTTTCACGGATACTCGCTCGTCGCCTTTCATACATGCACGGTTTAGCGATTATACCGCATTGACGTATTTGCTCGGCACTAGGGCATGGATGAGTCTGCATCGACTCGAAAACTCTAATGACAATCTTGTTTGTAATATGAATATATGGCGAAAATTAAATCATCAATATACCCAAAAGTATAAGTTAAACAACTACTTTTTCGGTACCAACCGAGTGAATTGTAAAACATGTGCTGTGCCAGCAAGCGTTGGTTCCGGCGGAGTGACCTGACCTAGTTCAACTATCCAGGGCTCAGATCTAGATATCGTCCTGCACCTCGCACAGCACTGCGCTATATCAAAACTGACATTGATCGAACGAATGCCACCAAATGGAATGTAGCAATTTGGCTCGTTGAATCCGAAATTTTTCAAATTCCGATCGCATTTCACAAAAATTTCGCATAAAGGACATAATAATACAGAAGTCCGTATCATAAGTGATCTGAAAATCTGAGTACATAGTACAACGTTAGCACAAAAACGACACAATAGCCCTGGACGTGCTTTTGTTGCCGCAGCCCATTTTAAGCCCGGTAAAGTGTTTACAACTTTTCCATTTAGTCATATTTCACGGGCACATTTCGACATGGAGATTAGGTACAAAATCTCAGCTATTCAACTCACGTCTGTCGTATATTTCAATGCGATTCTAATAAATTGTAATTCATGTCCTAATTCTCAGTCTAATTGTAGCGTAAAACGAATTTATGTTGTTACTCACAAATATTTTACATTTCGTATTGAGGTCGCTTATGATTATGCTAAAATAGATAAGATGTATATCACGTGCTGGCTGCTTTGCATTTATTATTTTAAGTATGTAATAATCTCAGAAGTATTTTACTAAAAAAACATGAGGGAGGAACTCGATTGGTTTACATGAAGTATTAAAATGCAAAAAATGTTAGCTAACAAGGTTGACCACTTGGCAAATTGGAAACTATTTTCGTGTAGATTTTATCGCTGAAGTGGGGGTAGACCATTAAACCTGGAAATATGGTATGTAACCAGCGCTTGGGATTTTGTGACGTAACGTTATCTTAAGTACCGTCCGAAACCGAAAATCTTTGTCCCCAATCTGACTCATCAGAATAAAACGATCTCTATCAGTAATTTCGTGACATAAGTGACTTCTCGTACGTGACAGTTGCAGTCACGAATTTCATAACATAACGCGATGTAGTATAAGTTCTCACGCGATACAATGGCGTGTAGCGTTGCACCAACTTAAACGCGGTTCAATTATTGTTGATAGGCAAGGCCGCCCTCCGGTGACCGTGGAAAGAATTCTAGACGAGCACACCATTTTAATATGCTACTCATCGATACAAACAGTTTTGTACTAAAAAAGTATACTTATGTAGTTTTTACATGATCGATTATGTAATCAACTAATCAATTATACTGTAGATTATGCATTAAAACCATTGTTTCTATGAAAAAGCACTTCGAGACTTTGTACGTTCGAACCGAAAATTGTATCGTAAGCTAGCGATCCCACAGCTGCTATAAATACTAGTCAATTTTCTTCATAAAACAAGTATAACATGTTCACGCCCCAAAGAACAATAGTCAAAATTTTACAGTAAAAATTCTCACTCAATGTTGAAAATAAATGGAAAATCACTACAATGGTTATCTTTTATCTACTCTGCACTTAATTTTCATAATAACCTACGCAGCAACATTACATTGGACGATTTAATTTCCTATTGTTAAAAACTGAGTGGTTCGTAGTCAATCCATCACACTCATGTATAGAACCTTTTAATACCGAAGAAATTAATTGATCTATTGATGCGGTGATCGTAGAATGTAGACTTTCAAGGAGATTATATTATAAGCAAGGTGAATCTTTGAGAAATTGGAATATTAAAACACATTCAGACATATTTGGCAACCGCAGCACACTTAAGTGTTCGCCATATTATTTCAAATCATCCATTTTAACTGTTCCTTTAGAAACTGAAGTGAAAGTTATCCTAATGTGTACAACAAAAGTGGGCTTAGCCGAATGTATGTATTCATTGCGTCATTTGAGTGGAACACTAATAAAAACGAAAGTGTGTAACGAGTGTTTGCGCATTGCGCATCCAAATGGTCTATAAACACTTTAGAGTGTGTTCCTACGTATTGACATGCTGTTGGGGAGAACGTATTGTCGTATTTGCTGATGTTTATTTGAAAGGAAGGTATATTAATGGATCAGGCTGCGTCGACTTAGCGGAACATACATCGATAAAATGTATTTATTTGGAAAAATGTCTTGGGGATGTTATAACTAAGTTTCAGTAACAATACTTCCATAAAAGGTTTAATTTCAATAGAAAAAACTCATGACAGAGAGAAATTTGATGTAGTACCAAGAAGACACCATGAGAAAAAATGATATCCCAAAACAAGGTTTTGTTAAAGAAACGTAAAAGAACTGCCTTAAAGTGTAATTTGCGGACAGAAAAGATTAAAGAAACCTTTCCACATAACCAGTTAACGTACTGAATGAAATGCTTTTGGACTGCTTTATGACGATGTCATTTTCGTATTCGCGCTCAAAGGCTGACAAAATGAAGTAAAATGTGTTGAAAATTTAAAAAATGGTGTTTTCTTTTTATGAGAGACATCGTTCATTAAGGATGGAGTTAGGGCGGCTCTCGTATACAACTAAGGCAATCAATCTGTAAACATGGTCAGGGTAACCTGATTGTAATGTCGAAAAGTTCAAAGGTTTTACTTTTATACCAAAATCGCATTATCGTGACTTTTAGGCTAAGATTAATATCAGTGAATCGCCTAAAATAACCACACCACAACGCGTAACTGTAAGGAAACCAAAGTTCCTATAGAAGAATAGATTTACAATAAAATAATAAAAAAAAACCACAGTATCGAAGTTCGCCTAGTTTGGACAATTCGTTACGTTTTCTTTCTTGGCATGCGCCGGTTGATCGGCCTAAGCATTGACCTTGTCCATATTTTGCCTCGGCATGTCGGATTACATATTTTTGCAAAAAACACACTAATCACTAAACAAGTTTGTATTTAAAAAAAAGATTGAATCGGGTGGGAATCCACGAATAGCCACCTGTCATAAATTTTGATAGGTGCCCTTCATTCACGGTAGGCGCTATTCGCGTGCAACTGAACTACCCCAAGAAGGAGAATAATTACCAATGATAAAACAAGTGCAACCACTGCTATTCTCATAGGACAATATGGTAATGTTTTTAGATCAGTATATTCATTATTCAATGCAATACGTACCGTCATTTTAATTACACTTCTCTCCAGAACGTATTATAGAACATACAATAACATGAATGGTTCACTTAATGACAGAAGGGGAAGCTCGTGAAATGTGTAAGGATAGAAGGCGAGTTGTAGTCTTTGCCGACCCATCCCCTAGGGAAAAAGCTATAAGTATATATGTATAGCGTTCGGTAACCAAAGAGCGGTAATTGTGAAAAAGTAAAAAGTCATGTCGCCGACAAGTAAAGTTGCAACATACACAAGTTATGGTCTATTAAGTCCGACAGCAAGTTTTACGACTCGACTTGACACGACGTTCACGGGTTGATTTATCAACTCGATAAACACAAGATCCCTCGGTGGGAGAAAAACTAATAAAATGTGTTATCGTTATATTTCCGAAGAATATTATTACAGTTGACTTGGTTACCAATATTTTCTCTCTTTATTTCAGATTTTTTTTATATTAATGTGCCCGACATCGCCGTCTTGAGCGATTTAGATGAGAAATTTTGCTATCCAGGACAGGCCTTAGTAGCTCGCTCCGGTCAGGGTTATTTCCCTTAGAGAGGGGCTGATCACGGGTTCGAGTTTCGTCCTGGATGTTGACGTTTTCCGACTTAATTTTTGGTAATTATTATTCCCTTTTATTAAGCTCTTGAAGAAAGGGAAATCAAATTACCACCATGCCAAGCAGGATCGCTAGTTAGTCATAAAGAACTTAGTCGAGTTTTCTTTATAAATTAAAATTTCACCGTAATGTTCGCTGTTTTGAAGAGAAGTACGTTGAAATTGGACAAGCGCGAAAGGAGAGCGGATGCTAAACACTCATAAATTTCTAAACTTCATAAAAACATGCAATGTACCAACAGTGCAGTCGTCCAAAATAGGACTGGAGTGAAGCAAGAACATGACTCGTCGTTTATGGGTTCGGCCCAGTTTAATAAATCAGTTAAAAAACTGAATTGCTATTAAAATATCCGATGGCCCACGGGTTCGTCTCACCGATACAGCATTTTCCTTAATCAATGCAATTTATTTCCGCGAATCTTTCTGTTAATTACACATGCTCAATAATTTTACATTTGTGTTCCATACTATTAGCATATATAATAAAAGTACATGACAACCCTTTCATAAAGAGAACTTTCTTATTATTTTGAGCCATAGGTTTTGTAAGAAACTATCCAGTACCTTAAGACCCTGCCCCTCTGATAGACAAGTGGCAATCCGCTGACCGGCATATTGTAGAATAGAATGACGAATGAATGCGATTTGACGTTTACGACATTCGTTCACGACTGTAAATGTCAGATCCCATACAGTTGTCTTTCTATTCCACGATACACCAGCCAGCGAATTGCCTCCTGGCTAGAGGGGCTGGTTAGATTAAATTTGAAAAATGAAGAGCCAGGTACGAAGGTGACTAATATTTTTAAAACGAAGTGTCCTCCCCTGGGAAGTATACCGGAATTTTGGAATAGGAAGTTGACTTTCAAGTTTATTCTATAACCTATTAGATTCCATGACAGTTGTTCTATGCACTAATTACATAGGTATTGTCGCGCTAGGTATTGTTAGTGCAGGGTGGATGATTAAAAAGTAATAAAAGCGACAATATAAGCACGACCGCAATATTTACAGTATTTTAACTACCCTGTATTTAATCAGCTCAGCCATACAATACATTTTAATTACAGGAAACTACCCAATTATGTGTAGTGTACTGCTCAGTAGGAATGTCATCAAAACTCGAGTTCGTAAATCAAGTCCAGCGATTCTGAGCGTCGAACGGCGTCTATTTCCAGAATGTGTACAAAATAATGTTCTTTCGCAACTATTTTTAAACGGAGTCATACGAAGTTTATTCTGACTTTGATGAGGCATTTGACATGTGTTAGGGACATGAAAATTCATGTTTTAAACCGGCTATGTCTGCGACCTCGCTATCTAAATGTAAATGAATGTCCGATTTTACACCACAATCGCGATATTGGTTATGTGTTGACACAGCTAAATCCCAAACGTCAAATTATTACAGACAAAAATGATAAAAGTTTAGTTATAGGCTTAGTAATTTATCATTTGCGGCGAGATAAATTGAAGCAAAAATATTATGAAAGTAGGTTCAGCGTCTTTTTTTTATTGTAGACTATAAATTGTTTTTATTGGGCTCTTTAGGTCTCCACTGAGCCAGATGGAAGGAAGTTGTAAGTAAAGTTCAAAGAACAAAGGCTATCCTAGATGCTAACAATGCTAAACGCGCCATTTTAGTATTCGGTCTAACAGTCCCCAGAGATTATCCTTTTCACGTCCCGCTTAAAGAACTCGGGACAATAGGAAGAAGGAAATGAGTATACTTAAAGATAAAGAATAGTATGTAACTAGGAATTATGGTTAATGTAAGATAAACAGAATTTCTCACAGTTAAACAAAATGAATGTGCAGAGGGTGAGGATATTGCATTTTCTAGACAACGAAGGTAGGAAACAAGGCCACAGTATATCTGGTAGTAAGCTGTTACCGTAGCTTATGAATGCTTGTAACAAGGTGTGGTTTGCACTTAGTCACCTGTAGACGGAGAAGAGTAGTCCAAATAACGACTCAACATTCTGCTACTTAAAGTTCATATTAAAATTACCGTAGACATCTGCCAATCGACCCAGTATAAGGTAGGTATATTGTACAATATAACTATGTATTGCACGATATGACGTATCCAATACCATTAACTAGAAACCTAACATTGTTCTAGGCATCAGTGCACTACAATATAACGTTTCCAATTACGGTTACGGTGCAACCAGATATTGGAAGTCTGGTAAATTCTCATGGATATGAGTTCGTATCCAACAAATCCAAGTAATATTTGGTTGCATTTGTTACTCAAACACGTCAGCTACACAGATCTGACTGATATTTAGCACAAAAAGTTTCTTTAAAAGAATATTATAAGTCGAATCTATCAATATTTCCCCTAGTCAGCTAAAATGCTTGTGTTAGGAGTGGGTTCACGTCAGTAGTGTAATGTTTAGGATGCAAACGGGTTCGGGGACCACACTTTCGTAAGACCACTAAGCTACCGAACACAAGCGATAATGATACCAGAATATAGTCTGGTATAGGACATACCCGATAATAATCTTGGTAATAAGAACTCCTAACAAGCTTCAGGAGTTCTTATTACCAAGATTGTGTGTACTAAGATCACCAATGCCAATCTCTTGGCAGATCCCGATGACGGGTGACCGCAGCGATCCAACGAACACCTCACCTCGGCAGCTGCCCCGCGATATATCACCAGACTATTTATATATCGATGACACTCACTATCGTCACTCGTGTGTATACATCTACTAGTTTTATTTCACCGGCATTGTACTAACCATCATCTGTACAAAACCATAATTATCTCGTTGTTTTAGGTTGCATTCGGGGCTTTTATCTCAAAACCTTTCTTGTAAGGCTAAGAACTCCCGGAGCGGATTTTTCCCGTAACTGCCGCGATTCTCTGATTTTCTAAAATCTGAGAATCGCCCGCAACCACGACGGACGCATTAAGACAGTTCTTAGCCTAAGGCTGCCCGTTTCCTCCATGAGCGCTAGCCTGGGGGTGACTGGTGGAGCCGCCTGTCACCCTAGCAGAAGCAGGCCGCGGCGGCGGCGCAAAGTGCGCCTGCCCGTAACCGGCGCTAGATGGGGGCACTGTGGTCCCCACAACCCGAAGGGAGCCATCTCGAAAGAGATGGTCCTGGGTCTGCCGGGTTGCTAGAGATAAGCTTTTGACAATCTCACCTCCGGCAACCAAGAACCCAAGACGGCGTGCGTTTTAGTCGGTTCGAGTCCGACATAACCACCTCCACCGGCTCCGTGGGGATTTATCGCACGATAAAAAAAAGCCTAAGGCTTAAGCATTTCACTCGCACCCCGGTTCCCATACCCACTCCGGTTTCGAGAGCATTCTTAATTTTCTACGTGTCATGTTTTTAATTTGATTTATAAGGCTTTCTGCCTGATCTTCACAACCTGTATGGAAAACCTGGGTCAGAGCCTCGTCCGGCAATCAGCAGGTAGGGTCTGAAGTTTAGCTGCCATATTTTAATCTTGTTAGACCTCTATACACCTAACGCTCTTAAGATGTCCATCATGATCTACTGTTAGGCTTGTTTTCTATGGAAAAATAGTATCTGAATGATTTTTTTTACAGCATTAAGTATGCTAACTATACAAATCGAATACATAGAGAAAAAAGAATCTTCTCGGGTGGGACTCGAACCCGCAGTCTTTCCCTTACAGGGGGAATGCCTTGCCCAATTCGGCTACCGAGACACGCCCGATGTGATTCAAATTTCCCATGTTATACGTCTTTAAGGCGACAGTGGAGTCATCTACCGACGTATAAGATGAGAAATTTGAATCACATCGGGCGTGTCTCGGTAGCCGAATTGGTCAAGGCATTCCCCCTGTAAGGAGGACTGCGGGTTCGAGTCCCGCCCGAGAAGATTCTTTTTCCCTATGTATTCGAGATATGTATCTGCATTCTCTAAACCCAGATATCTCTTATCAATCGCAAATGAATCGACAGCTAATAAAAACAAATCGAAATGAACGCCGCGACAGTAATTAAGCTGGCGTCTGTGCGCGCACGCAGCTATTGTGACAATTTATTATCTTGCCAATGCGCATCGATTAATATTGATAGCGTTACATATAAACTGGCACATAAACTGTCTGTTCTTACAGGATCGGTAGCACGAGTTGGAGATGTTTAAAAGGCTCAGGTTCAGGCGCAGGCTTCTCTCTCAGGTTCAGGAGATCATACGGTATTTAACAAACAATAACATAAAGTGGACTCTCTGGCTCCCAAAGTACGTACTTTGGACGCAACTGGAAAATGATGATGATAATTAGAAACAAAATGAACTTTGAATTTTGTGTTATACAGATGGTTTTCATTTCAATGCGCCCGCGCAGATGAAACATTCGTTTATGATAAACAAACCGTACGCAACGATTATTGCTTTATTAGATGTTTTTGTACAATGAAATGTTATCGTTTTTTCATTTGTTTCCTACATTTCTTTAAAGGGGTAAGCGATAGGTATATCGGCTGTAAAATATCATCTGATATTTTTAATTTTTAAAGACTCTATATACCTATTGAGAATTATACAATGACACGTTTTTAATTACGTAATCCCGAAGGGTAAGCAATATACAGTTGCAGTATTGTTATCTACTCTGTGCTATAGCTTTTTCAGAAGGTTTTGCCCTTAAAGTCAATATCGTAATATCTTCTTACTCGTTGCTCTCTAAACAATAGGTCGCATCGCTGCTATTGCAACATTGAAAAAAGAAGAAAGAAACCAGTGCTAATGAACTTTAGAAAATGCGTCCAAATAACTTTATTATATCTTATTTGGTGGGAGACAGGTTTTGAGGCGAATAACGTTATTCAAACATAAGAACTTCTATTTACTGCATTTATATATGAAGCCTTTGTAAAATTATGTAGTTACCGGGCTATATCTTTACTCCAAATACGTCACAAAATGAACTGCTGCGTTGATTCCCGTTGGAGTAGAGTTAGACCATACCATCTCTTCCTATAGGTGTCGCAAAAGGCGACTAAGGGATAGGGCTGTCCTCCATCCGAAGGGAAACATACTACCCGAGACAAAGGGCCTGTTGGACAGCAATAGGCTCGCCCCCTATTACGTCGTGTGACCGAAACCCATAACTGACGAAGCGTGGTTGCTAATACTAGCCTACCCCTTTTAGATTTACAGACGTGAATATATGGATGGATGGATCTTCACCATGCCCTAACAACTCTAACAATAATAGGTACATCGCTACGTTTTACCCACACTTCTAATAAATATGATCAGCATAATATAGTCGTAACAATGGACGATGGAAAAATAATGTCAATTACAAGAAAAATTACAAATGCATCGCACTCGAATGAACTGCTAAACGACTTGAATAATAAAAGAATCGACGATGTGAATGCTAAACAGGCTGAGCAGACTGAACACTGATTTGATTATAACAGTTTGTGCAATATTCACAAACATGTTTCAGATCCACTAACCTGCACGACTCATGCCCGTAAGCATCTTCTAATGTCCTTATAGACGAAGTCCCTCTAGGTACCGTCTTTAAGCTTTTCATACAGGTCCGGCGGTTTCTGGTGCTCCTGACATGTGTGCTATACAGAAATGAACCTCATTGTAGAAATTATGTATTTTATTCCTTACACACTTCAAGAGTCTCCTTACGTTTCGGGTGCTTCTGAAACGTGTGCTATGCAGAAACAAGCCTCATTTCTACTATCCTTGCACACCTCGAGAGCTTTATTTCCTTTAAAGCTAGGCCCGTCAGTTTGGGGAGTTACTGAACAAATCTGATGGCTTCGAAGTTGACCTAGAATGACCTGTTACTGGCTCAAGTACTTAATCATTCTACGTGCCTAAAGTAAATTAACGGAAATTCACGGGAAATCATACCCTAACGTTATCAGGTTATTCAAGAGTTTGGGTTAAATTTGAATATTCGGAATGATTAACTATTTAAAATTCGTAGTGATTCGGATTTTTAAACAGTAAATAGTCCTACAAAAATACAATAAGTATGTTTTTTTATTCATTTTCTTCAGTGTCGGCGGACGCAACAATACAGGTTTATATCAAAAACGCAATTTCGTAATACATAATAAAATACATTTATTCAAAAATTTACATTTAAATGGATTTATAATTACTAGCTCAAGGCTTTTCCTACAAAAAGCGGGCAAATGCAATTATCATCTACTACGCTCCGTGACACGTACAGAGTGATAAGATACAGTATCAGCTGGCTTATCAATAAATTATAGAATAATATGAGAGCTCGTATCAGCAGCATGGTAAGATATTGGACGCTATCAGCGCGTATGCTCTAGCTCAAAGTCATCATTAACTGCTCAGCCACCAGAACAGTTACTTTTTCATTATTATTTTTTGGATGCATTTGCGTATTTGAAATTTTTCAAGAGTGCAACTACGAGAATTTTACTTTCGTTAATTGTTACAATTAGTCTATAGCAGTATACTGTTGGACATAAGCATCTTTCAATGTGCTCCACTTGCTCCCTATCCTGTCTGCCTCATCCAGTCCCACCCACCTTTTCCAGGTTGTCAGTTCATCTGGCCAGGGAGCGTCGCACCTCCCGTTTGCTCGAGTTAGTAAATGTTATAAAACTTCTGTTGGAACTGAGAGTAGTGATGTTTTTATTACATATATTTTATATAAGAAATAGTGGCTATTGTTACCGTGACAGTTGGTGAGACATCTGATAAATTACTTCGCCTCTCCACCCTCTTCCTGGTAACGAGCAACGACCAATCTCCCGAACAATAATATTTTTGGTTACTAATATTCTCTATTAAAAAAAACGTGTGGCTTTAGATAATCTCAAGGGAACTGACATCAAAAAGTAAATATCAACATTTTGCAATTACGAAACCGTACCATCACGTTAGTTTTTCAATATTGTTAATAACCTTGCGATCGAAAGTCGGATATATCGACCTTGTGGCTCGTGGTACATAATTTTTAATCAGTTGCCTAAGCTGAATTAGTTGAACAACTTCCTAATTAGTTTTCCTTGACACTAAATAGCAGTGTTTGAGCTTTGATATCTGGTCTGGAGGTCTAATTGAGGTCTTTAGGTAAAGAAAATGCAACGCAGAGGATCGCAACGGATCACTTTTGAATATTTTTTGGCAAGAGAGAGAACTAGCCAGAAGGAGCCAGCTACGCGCGGGCTATGGAGCCAGCTATGCTTGGAGTGTGTTTGAAGGATAAAATACGCGATGCCGGTCCATCAACCGACAAAGAACTAAAGTTACCGATATAGCTCGACAATGAGCAAGTTGAAGTGGCAGAGGGCCGGCTACATCTGTCGAAGGACTGATGGCGGTTGGAGCAAACCGAAGGTGGGACGCCCCCTAGCCAGATGGAGAGACGACCTGAAACGGGTAGTTGGGATAGACTGGATGTGGTGGTGGATTGGGAGCAACGGCGCACATTGGGTAAGGCAAATGTCCAGCAGTGAAATGTAAATGCGCGACGGGTTAGTTGGTTATTTGCTTTTTAGGCCTTCTAGGCTCCATTTAAGGCTTAGTCAATCCATTCGTTTTGATATGTAAATTTGGTGCTGCTAATATATATAGTGAAAATTTTAAAGGCCTTTCCTCTAATTTTATAACTTCTGCTCTTACCTAATAGGGACAGGTTTGAAAGACATAGGGCAGTAAATTCGGAACGTCCATTTAAGACCAGCTTTGGCATTTTACTCGGCGGACACCCGGCGTCCTTAGGGAGCTCTCGTACAGGCCGTAAATCTTTTAAAGACTTTAACTACCATAATATATTTCATGAGGGTATGGTGGACGTTTTGTCAGCAGAAACCTCGCAGAATTATGATTTTCTCATAATTCTGGCAAGACAGATGTCAGTGATTGAGGGTCCAGTCACGAATCTCAGGGGATGGAACTGAAGGGCATGATCCTTCCCTGCCCCTATTAAATCCTAATCTTTTAAGTTCCAATTACATTAAGAACAAAGAATAGTGTAATTTAAAATCACTACTTTTTACGTATCGAAGGTATTTAATGAAACGTTATGTTGAATTTCCAAGAAATTTCCATCTCTTTCGTTCATTTTATATAAAGAAACTCGCCTCGTCACTTCTATAAATGCTCAATATGATAAAATTAATATAAAAACATCCTCTCTAACGTATTTCTACGTAAAGCCTGTTGCTATAAAATAATAATTTTAAAGCCGTTTTCAGTAATTTGGGGTAAACTTATCATACCTTAATTTCACTCTTTCAGCTCTATAAAGGTTTATTACATTAGCGTCTAAATTAAGCCCTAGGCCATTATCCTTTGAGATTTCCATTTCATTAAGGTAGTACCTGCGGCAGGATGGATTAAGTTGGAAGGCGCTAAAACATTTCCAAGACACCATTGTAAGCCTACAGGTTTTAGACTGCAAAGTGAAAAGGTATGAATAAATTCAGTATGCTTATTACATATTAAATCTACATATTAACTGATAAGGCCACTCATTGTACCTACGTTATTAGGCAAATTAATCGGGTTAGTCGCATTTCCACCCCGATTTTTTTTTGCTTAATAATAGTGTGATGAAACACTGAAAATCTTCAGGGTAAATCGAGAACGGAGCAAATAAAAGGAAGCAATACCATGAAGGACTAAAAAGTTCGACATCTCTTTTCTTTGCAACACACCATAAGAGTTGAAATTCTTTAGCCTTAATCCCGTCTACCTACAATCCCGGGCCTCCTAGAACCGACCTCTTCACCGTTTTCGTGTGACGCATATCATAATATGTAAGTTTAACAACACAACTTTCCATATTAACGAGATTTAAGGGTTCTATTTCCTTCTTTCCAAACAAGCACATTACTTACAAAACTTTCCCTAAACACAATACAAATATGTACACAAAACGTCAAAATAAAAACACGAGCCACGTCGTTAAGTAACAAACGAGGTATCTGTTTTGCCTTTAAATATTTATCATTGGATAAACAGTATATACTCGGCGCTGGGACAGAAGCGGGCTCGGTCCCGGGGCTACGTATCTCGAGCAAAAAATTATATAAAAGGTAAATCATAAAAGCCACAGGAAGGCAAGGGGGAAATCTTCGCTCTTTCCGTTACGGCCCGGTACAGGGAATCTTGGCAATATCGATTCGGTTTGCGGTACGCCTTTTATTTACTAAGGTTTATAACGAGGCGAGGCAAGTTTTTATTGTACACACTGGTGAATTACTTACATAACATTGTTATTGTGTTTTAGTTGGATAACGCCTCGTTAGACTTGTGTAATTACGGCTATAAATATGTTGTAAAACGGGGTGAAGAGAGGTCAAGTGTTGAAGAAATAAAATGTTTACTATAGATATTTTTCGATAATTACTATTACAAAATCTAAATGCATATTAGATGATTCTGGTCATAATTACATTGAAATAGTCTATTTTTCTATTCGCCCCGTTTTACCGGAATGTGTGTACGTATAACATTCTGGATTTCATTTTAGAGACGTTGAAAGAATTTATGTAAAATGATCACTAGCGAGAAGAAGGGGAAAAGGGACACTTTAATAGCCTCATCGAAATGTGGATTTCATTCAAGCGTAAATACATAAAAAGTCCGTTTACAACTATTACGGAAACAACTATCTTCTGATTCCTAAGGCGATATTATAACCTCGTCCGTTGATCGACAAGTCATTCCCGTCTGGGATTGGCTTGGGCCAGGGAGGTGTTAAAAAGAACCCAATACACACTTATTCAGACTAATGTATCCTATTATAAACAAAATAGGGATAAATAATTGAAGCAAAACTACAATAATTTGTAACAAATTATGAATTTGTTTACCCGAGATTTGGGTCAGACACGGATGAAACACCACACGAGTGGTTCCCGAGGGAGAAGCAGATCAAGGGTCTAAAATTAGGAACAGGGTAAATATTTATTTTAACACAATCCCTTTGTACGTTTGTTTGGGGTCCCACTTACGTGAAACAGGGTAACCGTACACTTACGTGTTACGGTTTATCATCGAGAAAGCATTGCGAAATGTGGGATAATAATAATGTTAGTAAAGATTTAGTCAGCTTTCATTCAATTATGTAAGTCAATTAAATATAGGATGGCCTCAAATGATTTAGTGAAATCAATAACGTCTTATTTAAATCATTTATAAAGAACAGTATGAATTGATTTATTTTTCAGATATCTTATATTTACAGAAACCTATTCCGCCAAAACTGGACATACGAACTTTTTCCCTGAAGTTAACAACAAGAATATTTAGCTAACAAAGCACAAAAGACCACTTCTCCAAGTCACAAGAACTCATCAGGAAGATGTTTCTGTGACAACAGCGGGTGCATGGGGAACGGAAATAATATCCTCATTATACAGATTACAAGTACTACTCCCTCTTTGTTGAAGAAATGGGACGTATTATGTTTTATATACTCAGCCATGTATATCGCCTAAAGGGCAGATAAGTAAAGCATATCGACACCTCTGGGTTCAATTGGCGTATAAACCAAAACACGACTTTTCAGGAGAGCCAAAAAACGATTTTATTTTCAGAAAAAAAATCATAACTTTTTTATTTTAGAAGTTACATAAAAAATTCCAAGGTGAAAGATTCTTAGAATTTGGGGATGAAGAAGGCTAAATCATTCAATCACAGCCATCTCCTTTGGTTTGGAAGTTAGCGAGGATATACGTCCTAGAAAATACCAATTTATGGTGTATACACCCCATGAAAATTGAATAAAAATTGACAGCTTACAGCTTATATCCATGTTTGGTAAAATTAAGTTTACATTTACTGATGTAAAAGCATGTAGCTGTAGATTTTGTGCTGTAGAAACTATTTACTTTGCACATCAATAGAATTATGATTAATAAAAACAATCTCAATACTGTTAGAATGTGTCAGAATGCCATTAATATTAGTCTAAGTACTGAATTATGGTAAATATATACGAAATTAAACTACAGGAAACCAAATCAACTTTGTTTTATTAAATAAAACAGATATTACACTATTGTAATGAACTAAAAAGGCAATTATTGAAATCTTTAGTAATAATTGAATATTCAGTCTTTTTGCGCAAAATCATTTTTCAATACAGTAATACTATACTAAACTTAAAAAAACGGCAAACTAAAATAATAGCAAAAATTGGTACATAATAAAGTTGTAAGTTATTATGAAATGAAGCATAACATAGAAAACTCCGAATAGAACAATTATAATTGTTCTTACTTGTAATTATAAGTAGGTAATATGTGTCGCATACACTTTGTAGATCACAATATTTAAAGTAACATTAAATTTGTACTTGAAGCTTAAAATACTAATAGTGAAACATAAAATAAATCTATTCATCTAGTTCTTCCTCATCATCTTCGTCAGTCAGTGTAAGAGTGTCAGTCACATTTCCATGGCATAAGTTTATATAGTCCTGGTGGTACCTTTTAGGTATTACTCCATCGGACCCGTTTTAAATCCTTGTATTTGGCATCCAATATTGGCAATCTGTTTTTGTAAAGTAAAGTTGGGGTCATAGTCACTATATTATCATTGCCACTTATGGTTGCATTTTCTTTAGGTGCTATATCACAGTTTCTTGATTTTCCCTTACCTCTACCTCTACCTTTACCTTTTCCTCTTCTACCAGATTTTCGGAATAAAGTTACTTTATCTGTTGGCATATCTTCTTGCATCGAATACTTAATGTAAATCTCGTTTGGATTCTTTTTCTTTAAGGTAACAATTCTGATGTTTCGCATTTTCATGCTTTTCGATGTTTCATTGGTAAAAATTTCAGCGGTTATGTCATCCCAATTTAGAAAATCTGAATGGTCCATTACACTAACATTATAAGGTCTAGGATTTTTTCTTGCTGCCTCAATGTAAAATGGTAAGTGTGCCCAGGCAATAAGTAATTTATCTGAATTACTTCTAGATGCTTAGACTTCATTAAGAAGTAGTTGAAAACGGATAGGATAGTTATATTTTTATTTTGACCTGGGCACGAGTCACAATAAAATAAAATATTTTTTATTCCTCTATCGTCTACAGACTCTAAATAGGAATAGAGACACGTGGAGATTTCATTGGCTCCTCGCTTTGCATCGCACACCTCCCACAAATAACAAATCTTGTGTGATGCTTTCGTATATGGTAAAATTAAAGACTGGATACTTTCTCGAGTAATACAATATTACACTCTCTCCGTAAGGAGTATTTAACACTTTTTGTAAGTTAAAAGTGCTTACTATGGTATCATTTTTTATAGCAGGCAACCTTTGGTGCTGTTCGAACCTTTTATAAGTAGCCTGTTTTTCTTTTAAATGTTCTTGAAGAGAATCTTTGTCACTTTCACTAAGATCTTTATCATTTTCGGCTTTGACACATACAATACACTTATCTTTTTTGGGAATGTGGAAGGATATATTAAAATCATTTTGAAATATAGTTCTGAACATAGATTCACTTACGAATTCAGTATTTGAGCTTTGACATTCTTTTAAATACAGTCTATAAAGATTGGATATATTATTTTTTAACTCTTGAGGAAGATAAACTTTGTTTGTATTCTTTCTATTATAATGAGATGGTACGACTGGTAATTTTTCAATAAATTGTCTAACTTCAGCCTTCACAAACTCCGAATACTTGTTTGAAATGTTGCGTTGACGCTGATCTTTTAGAGACCCGTCCTCTTTATATTTACTGAGAGTATATAACAAGAATTTTTGAGATATATCTAACGTGTTGAGTACAAACCTTTGACATACTTTTTAGTGGTCCTCACCGTTGTTCAAATAATATTCATAAGTAATATTTCTTCAACTTATAGGTGTATCAGTCCTTTTTCTTGCACAAGTCACAATACGAGAATTCCGAATTAACCAATCTTTTCGACGTTGCAAATCTAAATACCAAAAGAACTGAAATAGAGAAGCTCTTCTTTCTTCTGTGATATTATAACATCCCCTTTTACAGTGATCGGGATAACAAGGATTACTTTTCATTGTCCTATCGGGTACAACTTTTCCTTTGTTAGTTTCATATTCTTTACCCTCTTCCCTATTCTTTTTTCCTTTTTTTCTTTTATTGACTTTCTTAATTTTCTTTTTATGTAACTCCCCATCTTGTTTCCTTTTCTTTTTTAATCTTTTGTTCATTTTTGCAACCTTAATATTTTCATTTTCACTAGATTCACTTTCATTTCTTTGTGTCCAGTTATCTGAACTTCCTGCCGAATAGTCTTCAGTGTTGTCATCGGATAAAAAGTCTAAAAAGGGTTTTCTTTTAGGTTCTATAACCACATCAGATCGCGTAGCCAAACTGGAACTGGTAGCATCAGCATTATTAATCTACGTATTAGTGTCCACCTTACTATGTAAACCACTACTAGTAGATAACGCTGAATCAGTAGTAATGATGTTGCATGATAAACACACGTAAAATACTTATTGCAATGGATATGGTTTATACGTCCATATGTTATTTAAATGTTTGATTTACGACTTCAATTTTAAATTACGTTTAAGAAATACATTTACTCGTCATGGCGTAAAGTCCATTTACAATCAACGCAGGTCTTACGCCCCGGGTTCGTAAAAATCTTGGTCATAACGTCTTACCAAAAATTGAAAAAAGAAAAATTTGGCTGTTACATTAATATTTCATCTTTTTTGTGGCAGGATGAGCTACATTTTTTGGGTCGTAAAAGCATTTTTTTTGCGAATTCGAACATTTAAAATATACAGATCGATAGAGAAAAAAAATCTGAATCGAACGGTGTATATAACTCATTTTGGCCAAAATGGTTTATACGCCAATTGAACCCAGAGGTGTCGATATTATACACCCACATTTAGCCAGTTTTATTTGTTGGTTATAGTTAATATGCAGCGAACCGTAAACCCGTTTCCTGTTGTTTTCCTGATTCTTAACAGAAAATCCTTGCAACATTTTGCACGACCCGTAAATTGAATTTAGGACGTCATGATAATGCTGCAACTTATGTTAAAGGTAACATTGAGGCAGTTTTTGCAGTTTAATTTCCCTACCTTCAACAAAACGATCAAACCTTACTAACGATTTAAGTACTTTCACGGTCCATTAAGCCACAATAAAAATTTGTAACTTTCTCCAAAAAAAAAACAGCATTAAATCTATGCAATAGAAACTTATTACAGAGCAAGAAGCTAATCTATATGCAAATTCTCAACCCGTAGGTTCGGCAGGGAAACAATCCATTCAAATTATTTCCGAGGCGATACCCCGAGGATCGGAAACGGCTAGAATGGGCCAGTAAAACTTTACTTAATCAACAGTTTCGTTTAAAATCCCCGGGATACACCAATGTTTGTGAACTGAAGACCAATATTGGCCGTGGCGAGTCACTCTCCGGGGGACTTGATTCGATTTCGTAATACTGTAAAACTTGTTCGCACTGTACAAATGCAACAGTATTCAGGAATAATTTAAAAGAAGCTTAATTCAGTTTTATCGTTTGAAAATGTGAAAGAGAAAACTTTTCAGACGAGGTAATTTAATGTTTTCAGCGAACGGATGCTTGGTGAATACTAATAAAGATAGTAATACAAGAAGAAAAGCGGATTTTGCATAAATGCTGAATAGGTCAGGGCTTGGGATGGTCAATTTTATTTAGTACTCAATCTGGTAAGAAAGGAAATACTGAGCTGACAGCGTTAAGAATACTGTCTGCTTCCTTAAAAGACTATCTCATTTCTTGTAAGGGATGTCCTACAAGGCCACACAGTCCACGTTGCGAGCATACTGCACAGCAACCTAGGTATGGCATGAAAAATTGGCCAATTGATGGTAACAGGCTCGTCAGTCGTCCTTTATAATATAGGACCGATAAACCTGATTGGCGAAGTGACCCTCTCGGAGATGTGTTATGATAGATATCCGAATTATCCTCGTATTCAAATTCAATGCAATATTTTATTCAAATGAGAAGAGAAGAAAAATAGCACGTGTTGCAAATAACATATAGACATTTTCGATCTACATATTTCTTAACATTGCATTATGTATTTATCTGGTAAATAAATGCTCCATCACTCGTTCATACTACACCATTAAATACTTGAATCCTGCAGTTAGTATTTTATTGTTATTACTCTGACTCTCGGTTTAATGGTAGAAGAATATTACTTCTCGTTTGTAAAAAAAAAGACAATAGCATTATGCGATTGGAAATTGTGGACTTTTAACTGCCTGGATCTTTTTTAATAGCTCGGCTATTGATTCGCAAGGCGGGAATTACACGTAGATATTGAATTCCATGTACCTATATTGTAAACTATTTGATTAAATAATAATGCCTTACGATCGAGAGGATGACGTAAACCCACTCCTAGCACAATCAATTTAGCTTAGTTGGAGGGGTTGGAGGGATTATTAGTAATTTCGGTTCTAATATTCTTTAAAAAAAAAGAAAAAAGAGAAAGAGAAAAAGAATAGGTGGTTTTGTCAGATTAATAAAAATCAAAGTAGCTTTTCGTTTTTCTTTCCAATCGAATTGAAATAATTGTGAAAACCCTGATTTTACTAAATACCTCTAACCAAAACTTATTCAAAGCCCACAAAAACCTACACGACTCACAGTAATTAAATTCAAGTAAGTATAGGTCTACTATTCTAGCCTGGCATTCATGAACAGCGCCAACCGCAGAACGGTTGAATGTGGTCCGGTATAACTGGCCGGGTGAATTTCAACCGGCCGGGCGAGGTAACCGAGTACGGATGAACCGGCATTTGCGGCCGATCTAACGAGAGAGCTATTCAGCTGCCTGCACATAGTTAATTGTTACAGGGGCCGTTTATCCAGTGGTCAATGGTAGTCTGGGACTAAAGGATTTTAGTTATATTATAGTTATTGAGACTGGTAGTTTTGCTATTGTCAATGTATTGCGATACAATGTAAAGAATTCTTACTCGTACGAAATGGTTTAAATCACTCTGTATTTTACAAATTATATTATCTACAATTTAAACGTTTTTCACGATAAGCGTCGCGCATGTTGAATCGTTGTCACGATCAATCGTTGTCACCGCTTCATTACCTAACATTGTAACGATTTATTGTGCAATAACAAGTTGCATTCGCCTTGACATTTGATAAAACTAACGTTATTAGTGACCTCAGTTTGACTTTCGACAATAGCAGGAAGTGTTTTAATGATCCACGCCGGCGACGGTTACGGGAATTGCCATTCATTAATAAATGAGCTATCGTTACCGCAAATTCGTTACCCAATTCTCTTCATGCCATTTCCATAAATACTGCAAAGTATCGTATAATTAAGATTTAGTATAATTGATATTACTTTTTAAATTATAAAAGTAATGGAGAAAAATTATAGAGACCTGAAGGGTCCTTTGAGCTAGAAAAAGTAGAAAAAATGACCTTAATTTTAATTAAGTTTTTCTTTTCTTTAGGCTATGAAAGCTTGGTCGTCATATAGTCAGTATTGGTCTACTAATTTTAGACACAGAGTGATATGCAAACGACGTAATTTTTGTCGACACGACATTTTATCAGGTTCTAGCGACTAAATAAAAAAATATCAAAAGGAGAAAGCCCGTAAAAAAAATAAAACAGGTTACGATAAAGCACAGGGGACGTAATATTAGACCCCGGAAATTCGGAAACCGGAAGTGGGCAACACACATAAAGAAATATTTTGGGGTGCTATTTTTATGAATTCTTGTGTAGAACCACAATCGTGATTCAGTTGCCTCTAGGAACTGTGGGCGCAAAGAAAACCTGGTATTCAGGTAAAAATCTGCTCATCTTTTCAATAAATCTAGGAGTTACTGTCTTAGAACACGCAAAAGCCCATACAATTTAATCTCCTACAGTTAAAATTACTAACACTGTACTATATAAATAGCTGACACGTTAGACACGACTTGACAAATTGCCTACAACCTTCTAGCTAACGATACAGAATTAACGACTCTAATGCAACACACTAAGACACAAAATCAGATAACGATACAAAAATGCAGTCTGGTAATGACCTTGCCTGACTTCAGACCTTCACATAGATATTAGCAGTCACTATTTACGTCTTACAAGTATCAACATTATCATAGAGGTGGGATATTACATCACATTTTGTTTTATTTATTAAGTGTTGTACTTCGATGGTATTTTCAAGGCTGTATCGAGTAGGTACAAAGAAAAGCTACCTATAAAATGCATGATTCAAGTAGGTAAAATTACGTCATTGAAAATACAATGTATGACTAGTGCCTGGTCATTTTACCATCTGTATTCGTAAAGTATTGAATGACAATACTGAAGTCATATTTTACACATAAGTAGTAGTAAGTATAGAATAATGTAGTTTGAAAAGATGTCTAGTCTAACAGAAGAGTTTGATAAAATGTCCAGATTCCTAAGAAAAATATTCACACAAATCATAGAGCCTAAGAATTAAACCTATCTATGGAAAGGTTACAAAAAATCGTAGTTTAGAAATATTTGAATTCAAACATCCAAGTACAGTAAAAATTAACAATTATTTGGAAATAGAGACTTGTCTCTACCCAAACTAAATAAATAAATACTACTATTATAAATTTGGTTCTAAACAATTACATAACATATAACATAACATAAACTCACGCCTGTATTCCCCGAAGGGGTAGGCAGAGGTGCTAGCACCCACATTTCGCCAGTTTATGTTTAGGTCCCAATGTAATAGGTGGCGAGCCTATTGCCATTAACCGGGCACTTATAAACCTGCGATAAATACACACATAACTTCGAAAAGCATCGAAAAGTCATTGGTGTGTGCCATGGGTACACCTGGGATCGAACCCGAGACCTCGTCTCAGCAGTCCGTTACCCATACCACTAGGCTACCGCAGATAGACAAAACAATAGACAAAAACAATTAATATACTGAATAATTTGGTATTTCATGAAGGTGATAGTGCCAATCTATATTACTTGTGTATTTAATTTTAATGATCGAGTATGCAAAATAAAATGTTAATTTTAAATTGTTAGTTATCGTTAAGCGAATAAAAATCAAAGCGTAAAATAAACGATTTTGTCAAAAGAGAAGAAGAATGAGAAGAATACACCAAAATAATAAATGGTAGAAGTTCTGTACATTAAAGTGGATGTTCACACCAACGATGCAACGACTAAGCCATGGGTGGTACTGTGTGAGGCTAATACGACATGGCTCACGACAACGAGGCAATGTATACTGTGCACGATGGACGATATAACGATAAATGCTAACACCTACGCTGCCATCACACTCTGCTGATGGGTACATTGTAATTAGCAACTCATTTAGTATTAAATATAAAATTCTTATAAGACTTCAAGGATATAATAAAATAATTTCAATAATGATAGTTATTATTACAGATAAAATAAATATGATTAATGTTGTACTAATGAAAACTTCAAGCGTGATTAATTTTATCTTCCTTCATGGAATAATTAATATGCTTGCAAACAATTACAGCTCTGTTTGTAAAGTAATCAGTGTAATCATTTATGTTTTGTAATCATATTTGTTTCTAAATTGTACCAATTACATCCAGAGGCTGTCACAACTTTCGAGGTCTAATCTAATTTGTGGTTAAACCTTAATTACAGTAATTTTAGAACTATTAACAGCTCAGTTGCAATACTGGTAAAGTCTTCTAGGAGTCTAATAAGAGTCTTATTGGAAAGTCGTGTGTTTTGAAGGTATGATCGTGAGATGCGCGAGAACATCAGCAGAGGTGATGGGCGAGCGAGTGCGCGCGTGAGGCATGCGCGCTTCAACAACCACAAAGCCGATGAGGAACATATGACTGTCGACTCACCGAAATGAGACGTTATATTGCCATGGCCGTTGGCCAGTGGCAACGCGGTCACCAAGTCTTGCACTAAAAAACAACGACTCTCTTTTAACATTGCATACATTCATACTACACGAGGCGGCTGTTCCGCCGGCCTCCGTCTTATCAAACGTACGAAATTACTCTGATAAATAGTGCCTATTACTCGCACAAGTTATCAACACAGTTTTATTCTACTCGTTATATTACACACAGCAATAAAGCGGCATTATGTACTCAGTACTTTTTATCTAACAATTATTTTTCAAGACACTCATAATTCGATACATTATGACCTCACAATCACAGAAAAATAGGTCAATTGATAACAGCGGCGTGTTCTGATAAGAATCTAGTTAGAGTCCAGCTGCGTGCGGCTGATTCTACCACAAGTTCGCTGTGTCAATGTTATGCCCGCCTTGCCAAGTACGCAATGAAGTAGACACCTACATAACTATGTGTACTATGTAAGTAGTAGTGCGCCACTCACCCGAGCTAAAGTGTGATCTCTTCACGTCTCCATTTTCTGAGTCGCCGTCAAGTGGTCGTTTCCTCGAGTCCGTGATTTCCGGACTGGGGCAAGTATCCATCCCTGTGTCAGCGGCCATGTTGAATTTCAGGGCAAAACTTTAAACTTGTCTAGCATAATTCCCATTACGTAATTGCTTCAAAAATGTGTACGTTTATGCGGCACTGTGCATTATATTAACATAATAAAGGTAACACTTAACACTTAAACAACTAAAAACGAAGGAAATTTGAAGTTTTGAATGGTGTAGTTAATGAAATAAGGAGAGAAGTAACACTATGGTTGTTACGTCTAAACGTTTTGTGAACGTTTGTCGATACTGCGGCTGTTTGTGGCGCATAGCCAAAGTGAAGCTAGCAACGAGTGTCACGTCGGCCGTGTTGGCACCACTGTATTATGACACTAACCAGCTGATTGCATTAGTGTTGCCTTGTCAATTTATCGATAAAATAATGAGGTCCACGAATTCACAACGTGGAAATTCACTTATCTTAATATTCTTAGAAACTATGTTACTCAAGTTCCATATTCCTCACAATGACGTTATGGGTACAAGTTTGTTTACTGGCTAGAACTGCAGAGACATTATTTATTTTTCCAGGTAGATCCATACTTATCCCTAGCAAAATAAATTATTATAGAATCTTTATGTTAGGGTCATTTATTTCGTTAGGCACTGTTTACAATTACAAGATTCGGAGATTGACGACAAAAGCAGACGGTTACAGATTGCGTCAGTGTATAGTGTCAACACGAAACGTCATTAACGAAATGTACGTATACATCAACAATCTAAGAAATTCGGTCAAATAAGTTTGCAGAGGGAGAAGTTAATGGGAGTAGAAAAGATTAGTTCCAATAGGCGGTATTCATCAGGTCAGTATTATTTCCAGGAGAGTAGAAAAATAATGTCATCAAGACTAAACTAGACTTACGCGTTTATTATTCAGGAACACTAAAGAGCAACAAAATTCTAATTGCAGTCTGCAAACGTTGCTATTGCTGCAATAAAACCTTTTACGCTCACATTTTATCGACATCTAAGTCGATGAAAATAGTTTACAAACACGACACTATAAATACATAATGCGCCAAGGTCGTTTGTGGACCAATCATAATTCGTTGCTAGCTTCACTTCAAGTACTCTATTTGCGGGACATTCAAAAAAGAAAAATGTAAATAAGTTCAGAAAAATCTAAAAAAGAGGTTATCTTTTTGAAGTAAAACTTTTTGAATAGCTTTTATATATCTTTTATTATCCAATAATTTAATGAGACTGATCTTAGTATGTAAATTTTATTAATTATTGTTTGCCGAAATTAAGGTACGTATAAACTTGAAACATTTCAAAATATTTATTTTAGATTTAGTTAATAATTAATAGATATAAGTATAAATAGCACTTGCTATTTTAAATATTTAGCTACAATTTAAAATAAAACACCATTTTGAATCCCAGCTAAATCTAAACCAGGTCAAGGACTGAAATGAATGGTTCTATCTCTCTCTCACGAGATCAGGGAAATTTTAGGTCATGTAAGAATGAGAAAAAATCTTTTAGGTATTTCTATAGTACCTAGTAGGTATAGTGCACTGGCTGAACCTATTTCATTTAAATACTTTTGATATCGAGGTCATTGACGCGCGAACAAATCAGATTTTGTTTTATTAGGGTTAGGAAGTTTTTTTTATATTCGCACACGTATCAGGGACATTTACTTAGAATTTTTGATAGATTCTAAGTACTTCTATCCATTTAATAAAAAATATTGCTGCCGCAGTGCTTATAGCGCATTGCGGTGGCATTTGCGCCATCTGTGATTTAAATAATGTAACTTAAATGTTAGGTATTTAGCTGAAATGGGCACAGGAGTGGCATAGGGGTATGGTATACGTACGGTGGGTATTACCTGAATTGGGTTAGGATCATTAAAGTCAAGTCGTCCTAGCTTATGTGGACATGTCGCTAACGGCTGCTTATCTTATAGGTAGGTAAGTAGGTAGGTCACACAGTTATTGAGTATAAAGTAATGCATTGGCTTGATCATCACATAGGATGATTCATATTAATACTAGCTGTTGCCCGCTGCTCCACCCGCGTGGATGTTGATTTTCGCGACCGATAAACAGATAGACAGATAGTTACTTTCGCATTTTCATAATATTAGTATGGATGTAGTACCTACCTAGGCACTCTGTAATTATAGTTAGATGTCTTGAATGTGGATTTATAGCTCTTCGAGTTAGAATAGTTGACAGACAAAGACGATGAATCGGGATCAAGGTCTACAAGCCTCACAGCTTTTACAGTAGAGATCTGGCAGTCTACTGTGGCGAGGAGGCGTGGGTGGTAGGTATTCCATGAGGGCCTGTATCTCTTGGGTTGAGGTTTAGCCATCGCCCTGGGTAGCTGAACCAGGCTTGTGTACGGAGGGATTTTAATATCACATCCAGTCAGTCTTCGCTTTCGAACCCAATTTTTTGCAGTTCAAGGTAGATATAACTTCATATTCGCGCTTTTGATTACAGATTGAAGAGGTTGCGTGACCGGATGGGCGCGTGCGTAACATTAAAATTTATTAATTACCTCATGAATATTTCTACATTCCTATTTCCTATGGCGTGAGCGCGTATCTATCTAAAATAGTGCTAAAACTGGCAAATCACGCTCATTCACGCCTATTTGTGGCAAAAACTTATAAATGTGCAATTTATATTTAATCTTTATTGTCAATTAACATTAATTATATAATTATAAATCATGTCACCTTAATACTAAATAAATACTATACAGTATTAGTCGAATAACCCGCCCCTGATCGCTCCCGGTGCAAAGGTGCCCATCACACTAGCAGCATTTCCACGCTGGATTGCAACGGCCATCCTCTGCACCAGGAACGACCCGGAACGGGAGTCGCCAGTAGCCTCTATGAGCCTCTGCCCAATCGCCTTTACAAGGCTTTTCGCGTCTCTGCCCCAGCTCCCCAGGGTCTCCACCGCTATTGGCACGAAGTAGTATTGCGGCTCCAACTCAGCGTACTTGAGTCTCTTCCTCGAGCTGGCGTCCTCCGCGGCGGATTTAGGATCAAAAAGTAGTTTAGATGAATCCTGTTTTACGTGTAACAAATAAGTACTTTTCTTTCTTCCTTGAACACGTACCTACCGATAACGTTGAAGCAGGCGAATCGGTAAACGGAAGGTTAGGTAAGTACATTCCAGCTTTAACCTACCAGCCAAATGGTGTAATGACCTGGAAACATAGCTGATACTGATATTGAGAGCTGCCTATGTCCGGCAGTGCTTACAATTCCTGCTGACGTATTTAGGTCCTGCATTGCGTCGTTCGTGGGCACACCTGCGGGCGCCTGTTTCGTACATAGGTTCCTAGGTACTGAGCTAATTTCATTCAAATCGATAGATAATTTGCCCAAAATCGTGCAAAAAAATGCGTGCAATGTCATAAGTACCTACATAGGCAATCGAGAACAAGCAAATATTCAATGTACGTGATGTTTTCATTTTCATCTAGGCACCTAATTACTAATTAGTGTTACGAAATTTAAATTATCAACTTAACTGGAACTCAATAAGTGTTTAAAAATAGAAATAGAATGCCTTACTCGCTTCTATACTATCAGTGAGGTGATGTAGAATACAAGTATCACCACCCCGTCTCATCCAAAGGGTGTTGTAAGAGGTGAGTAGCGGAAAAATACGCAGACAATATCACTGCGAGAGAAGGAAAGACGAGGAAAACCCTGTACCAACCCGTCTGGCTAACGTGAAAACAGTAGGTCAAAGCTTCTCAACATTGAGAGAGGCCTTAGACATAGGCCTCTCTCAATGTAGTGGATTGATTGACTCACTTCAGGTTGATAGTGTTCTGTGCCCAATTCTCACTTTACTCCAATATATAATAATACCCAGACACATCCTAAGCTTGCACGTAGGAGCCCGAGCCCATTCTCCTACATCTACTTTTCTGTCCATTGGTGTTCCTTTGGTTTTCAAAGGAGTGTCTGTTTGCGCCACACCAGGGCCTGATCACATCACAGTAAACTTTTAAGTATAGGTACCTATATCACTATGACTTAGGTGGCAACCAAACATAGTCTATGGCATTTTCCTCCATTTCCTTTATACATATGATGACTGTCAGACATTTATATGGTAACCGGGACTGACCGCTTAACTTGCTGTCTTTGGCACGACCAGACCAAGAAAATACCCATATTCATGCTTATAAATATTTTCACTGAGTGGGTATAGAACCCGCGTCTCCTGCGTAACGTTTGCGTTTACTACCACCACACCACCGAGGTTGCCTACGGCCACAGAGGTAGGTACTACTGCCGGGGTGCGAGAGAATGCTTTCGGCAATCTCACCTCCGGTAACCAAAGACCCAAGACGGCGTACGTTTTAGTAGGTTCGAGTCCGACATAACCACCTCCACCGGGGATTTTTCACACGAAACAAAAAAAGGTAGGTACTTAACTAAGTAAGTATCTATCTAACATTTAATTAATACGCATATACCACCACGTAATGGCCACGATTGTTCCGTAAGAGCGATGTGCTCGACCCCGTTCCGCTGACCCGGTGACCGTAGCAAGCGTGTCTAGTGTGTCTACTTATTGCTGAACCAATTCATTGTAGTATCACTTTCAACTGAACAGCTGCTTTATAAGTGACGACACGACTCCGACCCGACTGATATCGGTTATTGTTACATTTACATTTGGGCGGTTTGGCCGAATTCTTGTGAATTTCATTTTCATCTGAGGGCTTCCGAGCTTCGGAAGGCACGTTGTCAATAGTCGTTAGGTCAAGACTTAGGTCTATATGGGCAACCTGAACAAATATGACAATGGCTGGCAACAAACTAGTACTCAGACTGGGAGGGCAGACGGCAGTCGCTCCCAATATAGCTGAAAAAATCCAAACTACATCATATCGGGTCTCGGACCGGGACTAACACGATGATGATGATGAGTGTAGCATAACAGAACTCATATAGATTAAGATAGTAAAAAAAATTGATCGTTCCAGGCGAGATTCGAACCCGTGATCCTTCTCTTACAGGGAATATGCTGTAACCACTTAGCTACCGGACCCCGTTCGAACTAATCCAAATCTTTTCATAAATATCCGGCTTTGGGGCGACGGTGGAGCCGTCTACCGACATTCTTACGAACTATCGGAACCAATGGTCCCCTTTACACGTTCACTCAATCGTTGACTAAGTCTTCGATTCTTCCCAATACTGCATAATATGATAGCTTGTTCTGAAAAAATATTCCTTGCAAAATAAAACGTGTAAACGCAACGTAGATCGAGATAAACGCGATATTCTCTTGCACTCCATATGTACATTTGCACTACGCGATACCGAAGGTTGACGTCACAATTTCGTACGATTTTGTATGGAGCGTTTTCGGGTTTCGGGGGGGCGACAAATTGAATTTTTCAAAATCAAATATCTTGAAAACTATTTACTGAATGAAAATTTTACTTTTACAGTTCATTATATTATAAGATTTATGTGGTCATTTTTCGAAAGTAAAAAAAAATAGTCAAATAGCCTATTCTGCCGCGCCATCTTGAACCCTACTAGAACGCGCGCGCGCGCTATATTATAGTATTTCCTAAATGGCAAAATCAGAATCCTTATAGATTCGTCATGACTGTCTGTCTGTCTGTCCGTCCGTATGTCACAGCCACTTTTCTCATGAAACCCATACCTACGTGTGGGGTATTTATAGATAGGTCTTCAAAAAAGCTATTGAGGTTTCTAACACCATTTTTTCTAAACTGAATAGTTTGCGCGAGAGACACTTCCAAAGTGGAAAAATGTGTCCCCCCCCCCCCTCCCCCATCTAACTTCTAAAATAAGAGAAAAAAAAATTAATTAAAATTTTTTTTTATTCGTCATAAACAGCAATTTTCGCCTTTCATTCAATTTACTCAAAAATAATAAAATTTAAAAAAAAATGTTACTTGGGAACCTTTCATGGGAGAGTCCGACTCGCACTTGGCCGGTTTTAAATATGATTTCTGATTACTCAGTCCAAATTTTTGCATTAAATTTTAAAGCATTTTAGTATGCTAACTATTCAAATTGATTGATAGGATAATTTGTGATCGGTCTTGGCGGGATAGTGGTTCGGTGTCGTTACGTCGGTTATAATTCGTATAGCAATACCTCATGGCAATTATATTTTGTACCTACTTCTTTTTACATGCTATTATATACGACTTACCACATCACATTCCCAACACTACGACTGCCTACCGTGCAGGTACTTATAGCTTCGATGTCATGACAATAAAACAACCAAGAAGACGCAGGCATGTGCGTTTACAGCACAGGTATCTCCTCTCCTTCCCCTTTCCACTCTTCAGAGCACACCACTACCACTGCAGCATCACCTCAATATCCTCGGTATGGATGTTCGCTGCCAACTGTATAACAAAAACTATATCGAGAGCATCATCAAATCAGCCTCGCGTAAACTCGGAGTACTGAACAGAGTGAGACGTTTTTTCATGCCGGAGCAGCGGTGTCTTCTATACAAGACCCAAATTCGTTCCTGCGTGGAATACTGCTCACATCTCTGGGATGAGTCCGCAAAGTACTTAGTAGATGCTCTCGACAGGTTGCAGCATAGATTATTATATATACTAGAGGGGTTGCAGCGACGTGCGGTCCGCATTACTGGGAAACCTTAGGTCACGAACACTCTCGAGCCTTTGCAGATGCGTACAGATGTTGCGTCTTTGGCATTATTCTACCGTCTCTACCATGGTGAATGTTCTGATGAGCTCTTCCAATTAGTCCCACCCTCTCCTTTCCTTCATAGGACAGCAGGGCTAAGATGCCATCCGTATAAGGTGCAGAGTATACCTGCTAGAACCAAGCGGTTCAGTGACTCGTTCCTATGCCGCACCATTAAGACCTGGAATTCCCTGCCAGCTCACGTGTTTCCTTCTTCCTACAGTCCCGGATCCTTAAAGCGGGGCGTGAAAAGGCATCTGATGAGGCCGTCAACCTGTGTGCCACCACTGTTAACATGGTACATGTTTACGATGGTGACCCTCTTTCCCGAGACATTGCCTTTAGCTTACCATCAGGCATTCATTTTAATAAAAAAAAAAAACATGGTTATAAAACTAGTCTTTATTATTGCAACTGTAGTACAAAATGCGCGCCCATTCGATACAGCATCACTGTATTATACATTATACCTATTATAATAAACGATATCATACAGACCCCCTAGACAAGTGGTAGATAATAATGGCCGGCGTATTGTAGAATACAATGACGAATGTATGGTATTGATCCGTATTTTGACAATATAACAGTCTTCAACATAAGGGAGAGTCGAGTATAATCGTATCATCTTTTGATTTCTTATTAACTTACACTTTTTTACACTGGCAACACCAAACTATGCTTTAGTGTTGCCATCAACTTACCCACCATTTAAAATATTGCCAGTGTAAAAAAAGCGTGGTTTAATGAGAAATTTAGATTAATCTATTATATTCGAAAAACATTGGAAAAAATGAAATGCTCAAGTGAGACTCGAACTCACGACCTTTCGCTTACAGGGCGACTGCTCTGCCAACTGAGCTATTGAGCACCACTTGAATCATTCCAAATTTTCCTTCTCTTTATATCCGTCTATAAGGGCGACGGTGCAGCCATCTACCAACATTCTTACGAACTGTTGGAAACAATGAATGATTTTTCAACCATTTTTAAACATTGAATTTTGATGACTGCGCCCAAATATTTGAATGAATTTTTTATAGCATTTATTATGCTAACTATTAAGTTCGAAAAACATTGGAAAAAATGAAATGCTCAAGTGAGACTCGAACTCACGACCTTTCGCTTACAGGGCGACTGCTCTGCCAACTGAGCTATTGAGCACCACTTGAATCATTCCAAATTTTCCTTCTCTTTATATCCGTCTATAAGGGCGACGGTGCAGCCATCTACCAACATTCTTACATTCTTACATCTAACAACATTCGTAAGAAGAACTTAATAGTTAGCATAATAAATGCTATAAAAAATTCATTCAAACTAATCTATTATATTCTACTCATTAAGCGTACTGCCACTTGTCTAGAGGGACAGAAAAGTATTATTTATAAATATACATTAAAAAGTATATATGTAGGTTCACACGTTTTACAAGACAGTTCATATTATTAGGAAAAAATAACCTATGAAACAAATTATAGTTATGGTGTGGTGTAAATATAAAATTAATAATTCTGGGCCTCGATTCTGCTACAACCAAACCAAAGTAGTACCACCGCCAATGCAAAAAACGGCTTTAATTTATAGACTTTAAAGCGATGCAAAATTGAATGACTTTTTGCAGAGTAATTGGAAAAGTGTAATGAAACTGTTTCATTTCATTTTGAACTTTTGACAGGTAGAAATAAGGCCTATAATTTAATGTCATTTTTTGCAGTGACTGCGGCACCTCAGTGGTTTAACTTAAGTAGAATCGAGGGCCTGCTGATTAACAAAATAGGTTCTGATGCAGACGTTCAGACAGTAGTCGTTCTCGTAAAAGCCAAAACAAGAGTAAGATTAAAAGTGTATATTATACTGGGTTACAGAAAATCTAATCTGGTCCTCCACGAACGAAAAAGTAGTATGTAAATGGATGTATGCAGTACTAAATGTTGCCCTCGACTCCGCCCGCGAGGATGTCCGTTATCGCGACCAAACATAGCCTATGTTCTTTTTCAAGGTCTAATCTATCTCTATACCAAATTTCATCAAAATCTGTTCTGTGGTTTAGGCATGAAAGCGTAACATACAGACAGACAGACATAGTTACTTTCACATTTATAATATTAGTATGGATGAAGTGACAATAAAATGGATTGAAAAAGAAAATATCAATATGTTTAATTTCATTTATAAATCGCACTTAAACAATTGCACTTAAACTTTGTTTCATATTTTCATTTAACTATTGCCAATAAAACATAACTTTTCATATAAAACCACGATTTATTCGAAATGATATTTACATTGAACAGTACAACCATGGAATATAAAATCAACAGGAAGTGCCCCGGAGTTGACATTTACTTTGAAGTTTAGAAACTAGAACTATAGAATATTTTTCTGTTTAGAAACTCATTTTAATGACTTAAAACAGAAATTGGACCACTAGTTATTTAGGTAGCCTAATTTATTTATTTAATATTTGTTTTATGAAAAGTCGCTACAAAATTGTTTAACTTTAGTTAAGTACTTAACCAATGAAGTATAAATATATTTGTAAACTAGCTTTTGCCCGCGACTCCGCCCGCGTGGATGTCGGTTCCCGGCAATTATTCGATTTTTTCTCGCCGTAAAAACCATTCTTGAACTTCAACGGTCCAGGCGTTGTTCAGTTATGCCCTTACCAATACCGATTCATTTTTATATTATAGATAAATTATGAACTGAAAAATCTAACTGACTTTCAGAGTCGCCTCAAGACAGGGCCAAGTTTATACTGATGGTTCTTTAGGTAGCTATTTAGTCTATTTCTATCTTCTTATAAATTCCATTAACAAAAATAACCATCTTTTCAATTTATATTTAGGAGCACTTCCTCTCGATTTTACGTCCCATGATTTTGGACACTAAGTATCTGCTATCGCGAGGGGACGAGTGGGGCCGGCGGGGGTGGCGCGGGGGTACCGGAGGGGACGAGATGGTACGTGAGCCACCACGACAGTAGCGGCTGTGTGATCGCCACGAACAGTAAGAAGTACACGCGCCGTTTGGTCCCCCCCGCTCCACTTTTGGCCCACCCCGCATCCGCGTAGGGGTTCTGGGCATAGCCCTGCCCGTAGCCGCCGTAGGAGGCTTGCTCCGGCGCTTGAGACCCGGATAGGAGTTGGAGGCGGAGACTTTTCACCTGGAAGGACAAGATTCAATAAATACATAGTTTATACTTTAGGATAGGAATCTGCGGTAGCCTAGTGGTATGGGTAATGGACTGCTGAGACGAGGTCTCGGGTTCGATCCCAGGTTTACCATGGCGCACACCAATGACTTTTCGATGCTTTTCGAAGTTATGTGTGTATTTATCGCAGGTTTATAAGTGCCCGGTTAATGGCAATAGGCTCGCCACCTATTACATTGGGACCTATACATAAACTGGCGAAATGTGGGTGCTAGCACCTCTGCCTACCCCTTCGGGGAATACAGGCGTGAGTTTATGTTATGTTATACTTTAGGATACTGTTACAGAACGCAGAGATAGTCACAGGGTCTATTCATAATGTTACTTTCGCATTTTTTTTTTTTTACACAACGCTTTCTAGACCCATGGTAAGCTTTTATAGCTTGTGTTATGGAATCTAGAATGCGGATAAACATACTTATATACTTTTTTTTTGTAAATACATACATATTATACATAGAAACACCCAGACCAATGCAAATAGCCAAATTCATTCATAATGAATCGAATTGACATGGGGATAGACATATACATACACAAACTCACGCTTGTAATCCCCAAATGGGTAGGCAGAGGTTTATTCACACCCAAAATTCGCAAACTAAGATTCTCGGTACCACATAATAGCGAGCCTATTGCCGCCTAGCGGGCACTTAGTCATGGGCTGTATGTTTACTACCGGATGAAGAACAGCCCCATCTTTTGGTCGCCTTCTACAACTCTCAAAGGAAGAGATGGGGGGCCCTATTGTACTCCATCGGGAACCAACATGGCAAATAGAGAAGTTTGAAATAATACATAGGTTTCTTCTTAACCCAGAAGGCCAATTATTTTCATATAAAAAAGATTCAAATTTGATTCATCTTCTAAATAAAATCCAAGTCAAACTCGATAATTTCATTTTCATAATACAAATTTCAAGAAAAAAATTAACACTGTGATCATTTATAACATTAAATTGAGGTAAAATCAATATTTTTTCATGCCAATGGCCCTCTTTTTTAACATTTAATTTGATTTTAACAGCCAATCGAATCTAAACGAAATCTTTATAAATTAGGAGATATGGACTAGGTTCCAAGGGGTTGCAGAAACACACTTACCGCCGTTCCCAATAACATACTGACAGTTAAAGATAGATCGCATCTACGGATAAAGTGCTCGGTTGTTTAAATTCAAAACATAGTAACTCCTATTTTATACCAATTTCGGAGAATAAAATTATACCGCGATGCGCTTTCCCGCAAAAAAATCAGTTACCATGTTTTGAATTTAAACAGCTGATACGTCAAATTTGACTGTTGCGATCTATCTTTAACTGTATGTTATTGGGAACGGTCGTTAGAGTTTATCTAGTGCAGATATACAATACTTACCAAGAAATAACTGAGTGCGAAGCTACTGTACACCAAACTGCAGTAGTACCCCGTCTTCCCCAGTGTCAGCCCGGCGAGTAAGCTCCCTATCATGATTAGGTACTTATACCCGGAGTACGCCAGCAGATCGAGGGTCTTCAGGTTAGTGTTCGTGTTGGTCACGTACAGTGTCACCAGGTACATGATCATTTCGAACAGGATGTATGCCAGCGCTGAGGATGCCTGCATCCCGATTTGTTCAGGAGAAAAACGGTGTTGGAGACCTGCGGAAAATAGGCTTGTTAAACCTAGATACATATTCTAAAGCCTGCGAATCAAGAAGGACCAAGAACCTCTGATCAAGTAAAGTGTTCATAAAGTTATTTATTTTATCTAACATGACATTTTCTCATTTGTAATAATAGTTAAGAAATTGCACATTTATTTTCCCTCTAATCCTTCCGACGAAGCTAGCGTAGCGTAGCGTAATGACCAGGCTTCGAACCCAGGGTCTCTTGATCGTATGGTCGACTTCTTAAACACTAAGCTACCAACGCCTCATATTATTTGGAATAACTCTGCTTAATCATTGAGTAGAGACAGTTACACGGACACCTCTCGGGGCCTAGCATCAGGGGTGTACAGTGTACAGTCAGCGTAAGACTTGACGACGAATTCTCAAAATTATTTTAAAACTCTCATTTTCGCAAATCAAACTGTTTTATTGATTTAAATTGTATTATTGCCCAACTAAAGGTGTGTACCTACCAAATATCGGAATAATCCGACAACAAAAAAAAAGAAATTAAGATTTTTTTTATACTGGAGATTGATGGCGCTTGGTGGAATCTGATAAACATACTGAATAACACACTTGTACTTTTCCACTGAGTTTACTCTACTTCTAGAGCTGACCGGTTTCGCCTTACGGCATTCTCAAAGGTTTACATTGATGTTTTAAGAATTGTAATTCCGAAACACTACAATATTTGCATTTTTTCATGTGTGGGTAGTTTTAAAATTCGGTAAAATGCAAATATTGTAGTGTTTCGGAATTACAATACTTAAAACATCAATGTAAACCTTTGAGAATGCCGTAAGGCGAAACCGGTCAGGTCTAGAAGTAGAGTAAACTCAGTGGAAAAGTACAAGTGTGTTATTCAATATAACATTTTTTGTTAATTTTTTCTGACACTGAGTGTACAGTGTACAGTGTAGAGTGTACAGTACACTCACCGGCATGAAGCCGGCCAGCAGCACGTAGGTGACGTAGCCCATGGAGGGGATGTACAGGTCGGGCGCGTTGTACTTCAGTGTACAGTGTAGAGTGTACAGTACACTCACCGAGCATGAAGCCGGCCAGCAGCACATAGGTGACGTAGCCCATGGAGGGGATGTACAGGTCGGGCGCGTTGTACTTCAGTGTACAGTGTAGAGTGTACAGTACACTCACCGAGCATGAAGCCGGCCAGCAGCACATAGGTGACGTAGCCCATGGAGGGGATGTACAGGTCGGGCGCGTTGTACTTCAGTGTACAGTGTAGAGTGTACAGTACACTCACCGAGCATGAAGCCGGCCAGCAGCACGTAGGTGACGTAGCCCATGGAGGGGATGTACAGGTCGGGCGCGTTGTACTTCAGTGTACAGTGTACAGTGTAGAGTGTACAGTACACTCACCGAGCATGAAGCCGGCCAGCAGCACGTAGGTGACGTAGCCCATGGAGGGGATGTACAGGTCGGGCGCGTTGTACTTCAGTGTACAGTGTAGAGTGTACAGTACACTCACCGAGCATGAAGCCGGCCAGCAGCACGTAGGTGACGTAGCCCATGGAGAGGATGTACAGGTCGGGCGCGTTGTACTTCAGTGTACAGTGTACAGTGTAGAGTGTACAGTACACTCACCGAGCATGAAGCCGGCCAGCAGCATGTAGGTGACGTAGCCCATGGAGGGGATGTACAGGTCGGGCGCGTTGTACTTCAGTGTACAGTGTAGAGTGTACAGTACACTCACCGAGCATGAAGCCGGCCAGCAGCACATAGGTGACGTAGCCCATGGAGGGGATGTACAGGTCGGGCGCGTTGTACTTCAGTGTACAGTGTAGAGTGTACAGTGTAGAGTGTACAGTACACTCACCGAGCATGAAGCCGGCCAGCAGCACATAGGTGACGTAGCCCATGGAGGGGATGTACAGGTCGGGCGCGTTGTACTTCAGTGTACAGTGTAGAGTGTACAGTACACTCATCGAGCATGAAGCCGGCCAGCAGCACGTAGGTGACGTAGCCCATGGAGGGGATGTACAGGTCGGGCGCGTTGTACTTCAGTGTACAGTGTAGAGTGTACAGTACACTCACCGAGCATGAAGCCGGCCAGCAGCACATAGGTGACGTAGCCCATGGAGGGGATGTACAGGTCGGGCGCGTTGTACTTCAGTGTACAGTGTAGAGTGTACAGTACACTCACCGAGCATAAAGCCGGCCAGCAGCACGTAGGTGACGTAGCCCATGGAGGGGATGTACAGGTCAGGCGCGTTGTACTTCAGTGTACAGTGTACAGTGTAGAGTGTACAGTACACTCACCGAGCATAAAGCCGGCCAGCAGCACGTAGGTGACGTAGCCCATGGAGGGGATGTACAGGTCGGGCGCGTTGTACTTCAGTGTACAGTGTAGAGTGTACAGTACACTCACCGAGCATGAAGCCGGCCAGCAGCACGTAGGTGACGTAGCCCATGGAGGGGATGTACAGGTCGGGCGCGTTGTACTTCAGTGTACAGTGTACAGTGTAGAGTGTACAGTACACTCACCGAGCATGAAGCCGGCCAGCAGCACATAGGTGACGTAGCCCATGGAGGGGATGTACAGGTCGGGCGCGTTGTACTTCAGTGTACAGTGTAGAGTGTACAGTACACTCACCGAGCATGAAGCCGGCCAGCAGCACATAGGTGACGTAGCCCATGGAGGGGATGTACAGGTCGGGCGCGTTGTACTTCAGTGTACAGTGTAGAGTGTACAGTACACTCATCGAGCATGAAGCCGGCCAGCAGCACGTAGGTGACGTAGCCCATGGAGGGGATGTACAGGTCGGGCGCGTTGTACTTCAGTGTACAGTGTAGAGTGTACAGTACACTCACCGAGCATGAAGCCGGCCAGCAGCACATAGGTGACGTAGCCCATGGAGGGGATGTACAGGTCGGGCGCGTTGTACTTCAGTGTACAGTGTAGAGTGTACAGTACACTCACCGAGCATAAAGCCGGCCAGCAGCACGTAGGTGACGTAGCCCATGGAGGGGATGTACAGGTCAGGCGCGTTGTACTTCAGTGTACAGTGTACAGTGTAGAGTGTACAGTACACTCACCGAGCATAAAGCCGGCCAGCAGCACGTAGGTGACGTAGCCCATGGAGGGGATGTACAGGTCGGGCGCGTTGAGGTCGTAGCGAGGCTGCACCGGCGACTCCTGGTCGTACTTCACCATCCAGTCCTGCCGGCCACACAACAGATTTGATATAGGTACGTGATTCAACTATAAGCTATACACTTAAAACGCTAACGATAGGACCTTTTATGCTTCTTCATCCTAATGTTAATCCCAGTTGCATCCGAAGCTTTTCAACTTACAGTCTGAGGTCTGCTTTGCCAGTGATTTGGCTGAACTTAGATATTTTCCGTCAAGTTTACATCTGTCCTCCACAACCCAAAGGAAAAATATAGAAACATTGTAATTAGACCAGTTGCTGGTCATTTTAAGGCTCCAACTACCTGTAACAACTGCTAAAGATGTTTGTATGGTAACCGTGGCGACATGACCTGGTTAAAATTTAAACTCCTGGGATCCATACTCTCTTACTCTTTCTCATGATGTGGTTTCCTACTGCATAGGTTTTTCTCTTAGGAGAACCCTGAGAAAAATTATGAGCTTGTTCCAGCATATTCGGTGAGGTTACGTCCTTGGTGGTGTGGATAAGGACAATATATTAGTGTGACCTTGTGTGTGTAAGGGAACATGATGAGGAACAGCTTCCGCAGCACGTAGCGCGTGTCCACGGCGAAGTAGTACCGCAGGCGCGACACCGGCATGTACTTGTTGATCTCGCGCTGCACCGCGTCGCGCCCCTGCGCCGCCAGCTGGTTGCCGTACTGCAGCGCCATGTCCTGGAGAGATACAGAACTGGTTAAGTTTGATGCTGATGTCTTGATTCCTGAGACTAGTCACCAGTCCTAGCGTGTGTGGTGGTATTGAAGGTAGATCGAGGCTCGCGACAATGGCGCCGCTGGCAAAAATGCAGTAATTTGACTGATTATAGACAACTTGGAGGTTTTCGCTACATGGTGGCTTCCTAAATTATCACTTTTGTCATGAAATCTTTACTTATTATATTATTACTAACGAGTTTTATATGCTTAAATGCTGCCCTTATCATCAAATACATAGGGAAAAAGAATCTTCTCGGGCGGGAGTTAGCATACTTAATGCTGTAAAAATTCCTTCAAATGCCCTTATCATGTTTTATTTAAAGTTTCAAAATAATTTACGTGATTGTAAATAGGGCAATTTTTATTTCTTAAAATGAGACTACTAGTGCCATCTACTAGTTTTTGAGGTATACTAAAGATATTTTCTTAGCAGTTGTACCCCATGCTACTGAGAAATTTGAAACAATCTTGGTGACACTACTCAACTCAAAGATTGAACCTGTGATCTTATGAAATTAATAAATTAGGTCTTCTGCATGTTTAATTAATTACCTGTACAATAGGCTGTTGTAACATGGACCCAAGCTGTGCAGGGTTCACTGGGGACTGTGGGAAGCCTCCAGCCATGTAGCCATAATCTGAAATATGTAAATAGTTAGTTAGATATTGCATTACTTGAGCTAAACATCTAATTATTTAAAATCAGCTTTTACCTATGGCTTTTCTGGATGGAACAGTTGACTTTCAAAATGAAAAGTGCCTATGATTACAAGCATCTGTAGAAATGTATATCATATTCTACACATAATAAATCTTATCATATCTTCGCTAACACCATGTAAGTCAAAATTGAAACTTTTTTGAATTGGTTTATGTATTATACACTGTTAATATATCATTTTATAATTTGTGTAAATATTATACATGTAATAAATAGATATCAGTAAAAAATTTTAGCTTACTTAAAGTTACAGATTGACATAAAATTAAGATTGATGCTACTAAAAAAACAACTTATGTGGTGTTAGAACTTAAATGATGAAACAATTTTTATATATTTTATTTATAAAAATTATTTATAACAAACACTTCTAATCATGAAAAATATGCCGAAATTACAATATTCATAGTGTTTATGTATATGTATGAATGTTTAGTTGCCAACTCTATTTTTTAATCTTAAAATTGTTATAATATTTTTATAAGCAAAGAAATATGCATTTATATAAGATAAAACATTTGGTATGTTTCTTTGTCTTTTAAATTACATACTTGCTGCGGGTGGGGGTGCTCCAAAATCTTGAGAATTATCAAACTGTATCCCTTCCTGGTAGGCCGGTGGGGGGCCCTGCGGAGGATAGCCAGGACTGTACGCCGGCGCCGGGCTGTAGGAGGGGGCTGGGGACGGAGCGCCCATTGCTGATACATCACTAACTCGCTTCGCCTTGCGTATACCTCCACCTTGCCCCACTAGAAAACATAACAGTAAAATATAAACATGTTTTATTTCTAGTATAGACACTTAAGAGACTGCTATAAATTTTATGGATACATTAGATACAGCTATGTCTCTGTTAATTAGCTGTAATCGTAAAGTATGTTATGAAATGTTTACAGACAAAATTACTGAGAACTTCTAAACATTCCATACAAAACTCACTGGGAACCGGATGGAAACGATGTACGTATCAGGAAAGATGTGAAAGGAACATTATCATGTACGTTTCTAATTAGTTTAGGTTTTCAGGATCTGATGAGCTAGTGAATCATAATTATATCGGCAGTAGATGAAAATGTTATTGACTTAATTAAACAACTTACCGTTTCTAGAAGCGTTAAAATTCATTGTGATAGGCTATTATTTATCTGTACAGAGGGCAATGACATAGTAAATTGTTCAATTAAAACAATTTTGTTCAGATTCGACTGCCTGAAACACATCACCAACTTCCGATCTGTCGTAATTTGACGTTTAGCAATGACAGATTCTTGAGATGTATACGGTAGGTTTGAGGAGGAAGCGTTAAGAACAATCCCAATAGGTACCCGTTTTTTGATTAGAACAATTTTAATTTGAGAAGATTCTTATCACTGCATCATAAACAAATATTAACCAACATCAAAACAAGTGACACTGGTCAGCATACGACATGAACCACAAACTTATAAGCAACCCAATTTGCTTAAAATCCAAAAATGCTTATCTAACAATAGTGTGCTCTGTGAACTACAATGTAATGTCAATTTATTGTCACTATTAATGTCATTATTGCCATTTATCAACAAATATTTGACGTATTTACTGTATTTACGTATTTGTATTTATTGGGTGTTCTTGTGTTGTTTTCCTCCATCAGTGTCGGAGAATTATAGCAGTGACTCAGTGACTTCCCGTATCGCCTAAACTTTAGGTTTTACGCCCATTAGGACCATGGCTCTCACGAACGTGTTGTTATTGAGCCAAATAGCGGGCCATGTCATAGGACTGATTGTGTCGCTTTGTCTCATCGTGCCGATGAGTATGCACTTGCATGAGTTCAAGTAAGACTTACTATTATACTATTGCTATCTTTTAAAAATCCGTTACTAAAGCTGGGACACATACGTTTAAAATAATTTAAGTAATATACCTATTGAGCTTTGACACTTACCTTGATAGGTACGCTTGATATAAAATAAATTTAGAGGTCACAAAATGTCCTGAGGCAAATGTCCTGAACCCACCTATTAATATACTTAAACGATATGTCAATGTTCAATGTCTGTGTGGGACAAGCAGTGTAAACAAGAGTAGAGTACTACAATTTATCAGTTTTGTTTTCCTTTTTTTTTCGTGCAGGCATCCCCTCGGATACGTGAACTGAGTTGGACCGACTAAAACCACACGCCGTGTGTGGGTCGTTGTGCTAGGTCGTAGGTGAGGTGGTCTTCGACATATCCCTCGCGCCACAGTTGACCCAGGGCCATCCCTGACGGTCTGGCCCTCCTCAGGCAGTAATGTAAATATGGAAATATCCTTTACAATACTCTAGTCATTCTAGTCATAATTATAGGTAATTATTCATACTGGCTGCATTTGTTAATTGAATAATTATCATTAAAATTAAAGTAAATATTAAATAAACAACTTTTGGGACCCCACTCAAGTGTTTTTGCAGGCGTTCGGTTATTCTTCCCCTGATTGAACCCCCCACAACTTTTAAACAGCTCAACCAACTTTCATCAAATAGAAGAACATCTGTGCATATAAGTATATAACAAAAAAAAAATTAAATTGTTTCATCCGTTCGAGAGCTTCGATGGCACAGATTGACAGACCTATGAAGGAACACAATATTATTTTGTTCTATGTGTTTTAGTTTTGACAGTCTAGATTGAGGATTTTTTGGAGCGCATTCTGTGTATTGGTATGGTATGGTATCACGGGCCGTTATCCGCAACTCCACGACAAGGCGCGGTTTTTGCGTGAGGGTGGGATTTTATTCGATCCACCCCAACTCGTTGAAGAACCCCAGCAGGTTATTCACACTGCTGGTGATCTCCCGGAGCGTACCTGTGTTTCCGAAGTACTTAGCCCTGTATGTGGCGGTTTCAGGACAGTGTAGGAGCACGTGTGCCGCAGTTTCGTCCTCGTTCATGCAGGCTCTGCAGAGAGGGCTGTCGGTGATACCTAAAATATAAAGGTGTTTATTATTATTATTATTATTATTATAGTTTAATGGGCGAGCAGCAACTTGCTGATATGCCCATATCACTCAGTGTTCTTGTGTATTAGCGGTTTGTTTCCAGCCATTTGTCCATGGAAGGAACCATGCCCCGTGATGGCAGCCGTAGTCGTGCGCAGTTGCCGTTTGTTCAGTTGTCGAAGACGCCTGGTCAGTCTATTATCAAGCACAGGGATTGCCTCCCTGGCCTGTCTGCATACTTCCAGGTTTATCCATTCTCTGTTGTGTTGGTCTCTCGTTCGTTGGTTCACTATGGTTCTGTGTATTTTGTGGATCAGTATTCATGAGTTATATTGGGGCCCAGTTGAAAACCAGCGCCAGGTCCTTGTGGTCTGGCAGATGCTGAACTGGGTTCCTATTGTTGCAGCCGTAAGACGCGTGTGCCTTCCTTACATTGTGACAACACTTACATGTGAATCATATATTTTTTGAATGTGTGAATTTTGTGAATCATTTATTTTCTGTCTGTTTCCTATCGTTTCATGTTAATGTTGTAGGTGGCACATAATACTCGTATGTTGTATATAATGTGTAATATGTTGTGTTGTAATGTATCTATTGTGCTGTGTCCTTCATGGCACTGTATGTTGCGGATTTCTTTTTGTAGCAATAATTTTTTTTCCTGCTATAAACAATCCATACCATGATCGCGTATCATGGAACGTGAGAGTTTAAAAGTTAATTATTTTTTTCTTTCTTGCTCTCTGTTTTTCATAATAAATACATAAATTATTAAACTCGACAATCATAATGGGTTTATGTAACTTATGACATGATTTAGGAAAATTAGGAACATTTAGAATACTGTATCTTCCCTAACTTTTTCCTGCACATATTACAATCTGCAACACTATTGTTTACTAACTAGTTTTAACTAGTACGGCTGTCAACGTTCAACATATCAAACCTAGTTACTGTAATACAAAAATAAAAAATGTAGTTTGTATGATATGAAATTGTCATAATTACGATTGAACAAATAAATATTATCTTTGAATGAATTTTTTATAGCATTTATTATGCTAACTTTTAAGTTCGAAAAACATCAGAAAAAACGAAATGCTCAAGTGGGACTTGAACTCACGACCTTTCCCTTACTTACTTCCCTTGTTTTTCGAACTTAAAAGTTAGCATAATACCTAAATGCTATAAAAAATTCATTCAAATATTTGGGTGGAGTCATCAAAATTCAATGTTTAAAAATGGTTGAAAAATCATTCATTGTTTCCAACAGTTCGTAAGAATGTTGGTAGATGGCTGCACCGTTGCCCCTTAAAGATGGATATAAAGAGAAGGAAAATTTGAAATGATTCAGGCCCAACTAGCAAAAATATGTCGTGTAGTAGTCGCGGCAACGCAAATTATTCAGCATTTTGGCTCCTAATAGAAGTCGTATAAACGTAATGAAAACGTTTATACAACGCGATTTGGGCCCATTTTATTCAGCAATTCAGTCACATAGACATCGTATAAAGGTAACGGAGTGACTGTTACAAGCTTAAGTTGCGCTATAACTGTAACTTATATGACTTTTATGTTACGTTTGTTTGTTAAATTAAGCAAGTGCGTCGTGTTGTGTTATAAAAATTATAAAAAATTATAAGTACAATTTATTTAGCAGACATGTTAATTTGTAGGTTGCACGAAATGTAGGTTCGTAAACTCACGCATAGGTTTGCAAAGTATTGCGAAGGTAAGTTTTCTGATGAAATATACTAGGTTTTATCATAAATATTTAACGCCCCCTTCAATTCTTAGTAATGATGATGATTCCCAGCCGATTTCGGCTACGGCGACTGACGCTGGACTGGTGAATTTCTTCGTTCATGCGCCCGGATATGGCTGGTGTATCCCAGTTTGTTGCTAAAGGTGCGGGTGCAGGTAGTACATGTCAGGACATTGTTGACGTAGTTGTACGTGTATAATCTACGCGGCCTGGTCTTACGAGCCTCTCTCGCCCTGTCCAGACTAAGAGTCCTAGCTGCCTCGAATTCCTGGACGCCATTTTTGATCGATTTTCGCCACTCACTACGATCATCGGCCTGTTGCTCCCATGTTTCGACGTCAATTTTGCAGTTCTTCAGGTGGCGCTTATGCACGTCTTTGAAGCGTAAGAACTGGCCTCCTTGCCTGCGTTTACCCTGTGCAAGTTCCGCGTACAGCAGGCGTTTGGGGAGACGTTGATCTGGCATGCGTCTGATATGTCCCGTCCACCCCACCTGTCTTCGCACCAAGTAGGCCTCTATGCCATAAACTTTACACCGCCGCAATATTTCGGTATTGCACACTCTATCCCGCCATCCTATGTTCGAGATTTCTCGTAGGCAGCGTAGGTGGAACTGATCCAAAATGCGTATATGCCTTCTGTAAACGCACCATGTTTCAGAGCTGTATAACAGCGCCGATAGAACCACAGCACGATACACGGCAACCTTGGTTTCGAGCCTCAGGTCATGTGATAGGAAAACCCTCTCTCGAAGTCTGCCATACGAGGCTGAGGCCGTCGCAACTCTGTTACTGACTTCGGCATCGAGGTCGTTTGATGCCGTGACGAAACTACCCAAGTACTTAAATCTCTTCGTATCTCTGAGAGTCTGTCCACCTATATGTATGTTAGTAGGTGGTTGAGTAGTTTTGCCCATGTTGATGTTCATCACTTCCGTTTTAGCAACATTGATCTTCAGACCGTACCTGCTGCAGTTTTCATGCAAACTTGTCATAAGGCGTTGTAACCCTTGTGCAGTATCAGCGGCAAAGCAGAGATCGTCAGCGTACATTATCGCAGTGACCAGCACCTCACAGGTCTTAGCGCGCGCTCGAAGCCTACCGAGATTAAAGAGTTTGCCGTCAGTCCGAAACCGTACATTTACACCTTCTTGGCAGGATTTAATGGCTTCCTCTACCACAACTGCAAAGTATAAAGCGAATAAGGTAGGTGCCAGAACGCAGCCCTGCTTCACTCCACAATTCACAGAGAAGCATGGGGACTCCTCACCGTCCACAGAGACGCAGCAGGACATCCCGTCGTGTAGAAGGCGGATAAGACGCACAAATTTTTCAGTGATGCCCAGCCTGCGCAGGACGAGCCACAGCGCCTCGCGTGGAACACAGTCAAATGCCTTCTCAAGGTCCACGAAGCAGAGATGTAGATAATAACAAATATTTTTTATATCAACATTCATTTGTACACCATTTTTACTGCTAACAGGTGGTATAATAGCTTCTTATACAGCAAATTAGCAGTATAAGCGCCATGATACCACGCTGATTATATTTTAGGGTTCCTTAGACCTTCCTAAAAAGTTTTCTAAAAAAGATCTTTTGTTTATTTATTTATTCAATCAACCACTTATTGTACACAAGAAAACTAAGACAAGTGATAATTGAGCAGTACAAGCAATTATACGACACTTGGCACTAGGCTTGTAATAGTCGTATGAATGCAACTTATACAACATAATAGCAGTATAAAAGCAACGATGTAGCTTTTATTCGACTGTGTCACAAGAAAGCTATATAATGTGCTTTTACTCGACGAAATAGTGACATAAGCGTCGTATACTAGCGACTTATACAGCAAATCTTATACGACACTTTAGTCATATAAGTATGCAGAGTAAACGTTTACTCAGCATCATTATGTGACCGAAATGCTGAATAACTAAAATGCTATATAAGATGCTTTTATACGACACGTGCTGAATAATTCACACTTACTCGACTTTTATATCACCGAATAGCTGAATAAACTCAACCTTATAAGACTAATTTGCTTGTTGGGGGTGTGGCTCAATAGCTCAGTTGGAAGAGCATTCCCCCGAAAGGGAAAGGTCGTGAGTTCAAGTCTCACTTGAGCATTTCGTTTTTTCCAGTGTTTTTCGATATATTATCTTATTATCTATCTTATCTTAACTATACAAATCGTAGATATCTGGAAAAAGTGAATCACTCAGGTGGGACTCGAACTGCGGTCTTTACCCTTAGGTACAGGGGAAATGCCTTAACCAATAGGCCACCGTACCACGCCCGAAGATATCAAAATTTCCCTTTAATATTTCAAATGTACGTACGAGTCCTGCCCGAGCGTTTCACTTTTTCCTGATTTGTATAGTTAGCATACTTAATATAACATAACATACATAACATAAACTCACGCCTGTATTCCCCGAAGGGGTAGGCAGAGGTGCTAGCACCCACATTTCGCCAGTTTATGTTTAGGTCCCAATGTAATAGGTTGCGAGCCTATTGCCATTAATTAACCGGGCACTTATAAACCTGCGAAAATCAATATTTTAAGAAAAATATTCAAACCATTGTTTACTGCAATCTGACTGCGAGTGCTGGTGGCAGTATATGTCTCTTTTTTTGGTTAAACACTGGACAAAAGGAAAATTAAAAATAAACGATGCTACTGCAATGTTACAGAGGGAAATGCCTGTTGTTTTCGACGGGGGCGTGGCAGTCGACCGGCCAGCTGAGTGTGGCGTGGGCCACGCGCGCCTACTGCGACTATGTCATCGTCATCGGAGTCATCATGTTCATCGTGTGTAGCGTGCAGATATACAGGTCAGTCTAGTTTAATACTGATGCTAATTCTGTGCACATCATGGAGAAGGAAATGCTAGCGGAGTTGTTGCAAGGCGATCGAGTCGCGTGCCATCCAAACGTCAAATGGACTCATTCGGTAGGAACGTTATACCTATGACGTCCTTCGACTTTTGACACCCCGCGCGTCTCTTTTCCCACCCGCATTCGGCGCGCGTTTTTATTAGGAGAAATATCAATGGGGAATCTCCGTTACTAATCATATTCTGTCCTCCGTGGTGCACATATAGGTACATCAAAAAATAATTCATCCATTTTGGGTGACCATCCTCTAGAACTGTTTTGCTTTTTTTTTTTTACAATCTGGGTGTACCTATAATAAGAATAACACTGGAGGGTTTGACATACCTACATTATCCTTAGTTTTTAACTATCGCGTTTTATGATGTACAATAATGTTCGGGAATAAACGCGATCATAATATAGGTACATACATACCTTTGATTTGCCTGATGTTTCGCCCAGGTTGCCCCGGCGGCCGTGCAACGTCAGGTAAATTAAAGCTATGTATGTACCTATACTATGATCACTTTAATTCCCGTTAACGTTATTGTATACATTATCCTGTTCAGTTTAAAAAGAATGCAAAAAATTCGTCAATATATAGGTTCAGTTGCCACATTCATATACTTACGTTGTTCTATTCTAAAATAATTTCGAAAAAATATTATTCCATAGCACTTCTTTTTGACAAACAAAACAAAAAACAAGAGGAAAAACCGAAACCTTTATAGGATCACTTCATTGTCCGTCTGTCTGTCTGTCCATCCGAATGTATGCAGGGTTTTAAGTTGAAATTCATACCACATACATGAGTAAGTTTGATTTTTCCACAGCTTCAAGACACCTGAGACCAGGGACCGGACGGGTACTCGTTGAAAGGGTTTTTGAAGGGGTTTTTTTAAGCGCTTAATGAAGAAACCCTATGAAACGGCTTACCCTTTCCAACGGGTGTAAAAAACCCATTCCGAAAGGGTTACCCTTTCAAAACCCAGTAACACTGTAACTTGGGTAAGCCGTTCCAATCTAAGACATTGAAATGTGCACTTTTTGAGTATTGTCGTAAGTTTGAAAATGGCATAACTACGATCGCACAAGACGCTCAGCCGGCTCCGCGCAACATTGTATCATGTACTTGCTACAGTAACGAAGTTGCCGCTAACTTGTAAACGTGGAATAATATTTCTTGTGGATATGAGGATACAGTTTAATTTTACTTAATGCACATTATTTTTCGTGTCTTTACTTGTTCTTGTCTTTCTCATTGTTTCTTTCGTCGAATTTCATTTAAATTGAAATTTCGATACTTATTACGAAGCATCAAAAAAATCAGTAGGGTCAGTTCGCCAGTTTACAGCCTTTTAGCTGAGTTACTCACTTTAGTGTAAAAAAATAGGCTACCTATTTCCAAAATAGCTGATAATGACAATAAATCACCGGACTTTTGTCTACCTATATTTTTTGATTTGTATGAGTAAAAGTGCAAAAGTAGCAAAAATGCTAGTTAAGGGCCGTTTTCGTCAGTTTACGGCCCCCATTTTCAGCTTAATGGATCGACGATCGAGAGGTCCCGGGTTCGAATCCTGACCATTACACTACCGATGTAAACCCACTCCTAGCACAAGCAATTTAGCTTAGTTGGAGGGGTTAGAGGGAATATTAGTAATTTCAGTTCTTATAAACAAATATCATTGACTAAAAACCGGCCAAGTGCGAGTCGGACTCGCCCATGAAGGGTTCCGTAGCAGCAAGTAACATAATATAAAATTTATTGTATTATTTTTGAGTTAAGTAATTGAATGAATCTCTTACTTTAGAAATTAGAGGGGGGGGGGGGGGGGGGCAAATTTTTGCACTTTGGAAGTGTCTCTCTCGCGCAAACTATTCAGTTTAAAAAAAATGGTGTTAGAAACCTCAATAGCATTTTAGGAGACCGATCTATAGATACCCCACACGTAGGGTTTTATTGAAGAAGGGCGGGCCATGCCGTAAGGGACGGCCCTGGGTCAGCCGGATATGTCGAAGACAACCTCACCGTCACTTGCTATACGATTATGATAGCTGTTCGTGCTAGGAATGCTGGTTTAACGTCGTGGAGAGTGATATGCGTGCAAAAGGTCTCACTACCATGGATGCTTCAGATCGTACGAAGTGTAGGAGGAAGAGCCTAAAGGTGGACCCTGAGCTTTGAGGTCAACTCGGTCTCGGATGCAATCAGGAAAATACGTCGTTGCCTGTGAAAGCGTAACTTACGCAACTTACGTAGCCCACGCGCTGAGCGATAGAACTCCCACTCCTAGGGCGACTACTAGGGTCCACCTTGGCGTCTTCCACGTCGTGCACTTGGTCAACGTGTACAGTTTTCGTTTGCATCGTTGAAGTGAAGGCACTCGGACGTTGACTCCCTCGTCGTCTGACACAGGTAAACCCCGAAACAACCATATTAGGTATTCACGTACCTGTGTGAACGGGTACGAGAAACTTCCTTGTGGCCTCTTTAGCCAGTCCTCCATCATTGGTCTTATCATGGCTCTCACGGTGTACGCGTAGTCTTCCAAGTCGTTCACTTCACCAACCATGTATTGGTCGAGCTGGGACTTCACGGCTTCGATTTCTCGAGGCTCGGGTACCCATTCCTGCTTCCACGTCACCGGGCTCTCCCCTCCAGTGTCATGGTAGGGTTCCGCCTAGGAGACTCACCGCCTCCATAATGACCCTGTTGGCCAGTACCCATTGTGGTTTCTGCGGCAGCCGCGCCTTGTTGACCTACGGGCTTTACGCACAGTCATCCATCCCTTTGCGGATTTATGATTTTGTAAATTCTCTTATTGGGCAGTAGCCGCGCCAGTGCGTTGGCTGCGCCCTTCAATTTGGGGGCCAGGCTTCGGAGATGCTACCGAGCACGAGCCTCAAGTATTCATTCAGGTATTCATTCTTTTGGGCTTTAATGCCGATAGAAATGCCACTCACTATGTTCTCGTAGGTGCCCCATGTTATGGCTCCAGTTCTATGCAGAGCCACCTCAAAACCCAGCCACCGGATCTGCTCTGCGACTTAGGCAACCGCACGGTCGTGGCTTTTAGGGTCGCTTCGCGGTAAGCAGCACCGCAAGCCGTCACGAGCGTGTCATCAGCATAACACGTGACGGTGGCACCATCTGCGAGCTCACTACGAAGCGCCTAATCGTATCCGATGTTCGACAAGAGCGGCTTGCGGAATACCGTAAGACATCCCGCGACCGACGCCGGTCATGATTGAAAAAACGACGGCTCTCTCCGTCAGATACGCCCCGACTATGTGGCTAAGATATAGAGAGGCACTTCGTGCATACGAGCGTCTTCCTAATGCAACTCCAAGGCAAGATGTTGATCGCGTTGGCTATGTCCAGGCACATCGCCAACATCACCCCGTCCTGGGCAACTAATTCCTTCGCTAGAGTTCTCACGCGTCTGCGTGGGCTGCCACCTCCTCCTTCTGCGAGCAAGTAATGCTCGAGAAGAAGGCGGGGAGCGGGTCCGGAAGAGACTCAGATCTCTTTCGTCCCGCAAAGCGTGCTGGACGTGACTCAGGCGTTAGAGGTCACTCATCACTCAACGACCTCCACCCTCTATGTGTGCAGACCTGGGGTTGAAGATAAGTGAAACGGCCTGTCACCCTAGCAGAAGCTGGTCGAGGTGGTAGCACCTATCCGGGGACAAATGGGGACACTGTGGCCCTATCTGAGGGGCTAGTGTGATCTATCAATCACCATGCCAGTAGCAATTTCACCTTTAACATTTAATGACATAGGGATAGCGTGTTACTTTAGTCGGTTTGTATCTGACATAACCACCCCCCGCCGGGAGGGGGTGTCTAAGTGACACCTGACACTCGTAGTGCTGCGCCTGAAGACATTCTTGAGAATTTTTGAACATGTCCTATTGATGCCATTAAGCGTCTTTTAAGGCATCTTGTATGCCAAATGGTTACTTTCCATACAATAAAGGTTTCTTTTAGTCGGCACTCTATCGGTTCCGTAAGGAGGCACGGGAGCGGGGATACGATCCCGAGCCCGAAGACATTCGGGTCGAGAGATCCTGGCTCCACAGGATCATGGTGGCGGAGTGGGAGCGACGACTTGAGCAACCACGCACAGGGCATGCCGTCATAGAGGCGGTAAAACCTATCATGGGGGAATGGCTAGAGAGGCCACATGGCAGCCTCTCGTATCGACTGACGCAGATTATCACCGGGCACGGGTGCTTTGGGCGGTATCTGCGTCGGATCGAAAAGGAGCCAACGTCCGAGTGCCATCATTGCGACGCGAGCGAGGACACAGAGCTGCACACGCCCACCGAGTGTCCGGCATGGGCCGGACCGAGGCGGGAGCTAGTGGCGGCCCTGGGAGTGAGATTTCTTACCCTCGCTTCCCTGCTCACAGCAATGGTCCGCCTTGCGGACGCGTGGGCGGCCGGCGTCTCCTTCAGCGAGCAGGTAACGGCGGAATGGGTGAGGCCATCACACGCAGGCAGGCAACTCGGGCGTCGGAGGGCACTGACTGACCTCCGTCCCCCATGAGCGCGGGCCTGGGGGTGACGGGTGAAGCCACCTGTCACCCCAGTAGTAGCAGGTTACGGCGACGGCGCGCTGAGAAGCTGCGCCTCCCCATTCCGGGGGCGAGTCGGGGACACCGTTGTCCCCCTCCCGAGGAGGGCTAGACCGTAAGGGATGGCTCTGGGTCAGCCGGGGTGCGAGGGATATGTCGATGACAACCTCACCTCCGGCCTAGCACCACGAGTCGGCGTGCGGTTTTAGTCGGTTCGAGTCCGACATAACCTCCCCTTCCGACTCCGGCAGGGGTATCCGAGGGGATATCCGCACGAAAAAAAAAAAGGTTTCTTTTCGTAAGTACTACTATATCAGTGTCCACTATTGGTGCTTTTACCCTAATAATAAATACGTCATCAATTTTTACAATACTCACAAAACAATACTAACTTTATGGTAACTAATTTACTCACTGCTATAAACATTAATGACCTACCCATATATTATTGGTCACCTAATTATTAGATCGCGCTCGCGATTGTCGTCACATAATACCTAGGTACGAAGTTGCCAAACAAACACAAAGCGACAACTAACAAACATAGTTATATATTGAGGCCCAGCTTGGGTACAAGTATGAATGCCCTGACCTTCACGATGATTTGGTAAGCCTGGGTTACCCGAAAAAAACCCTTTCGTGAAGGTAACCCCTTCAAAGGCTAAGTCAATTGAAGGGGTTACCCCTTCACTGAGATACCGTGATAAACGAGTTAAGCCACTTCACTGGGTTAACAAGGAATACTCGATCAAGAGGTAACACTGCGATATGAGTTACCCTATCATAAGGGTTACCCTTTCAAAGGCTTAACTCGTAAACGGGGTTGTCCGGTCCCTGCCTGAGACTAAGTCAGCGCAATCAAAATATATTGTGGTTTACGTAGCTTAAGTTACGGAGCCCTCGGCGCACGAGTTCGGCTCACTTGGCCGGCTTTTTTAATATAAGATACGTCAATATGACTTCACCGCGTCCGATGGTAAACTGAAGCCGAAGTCCCACGAACGGGATTACAGGCACCCTATTTAAAATTTATTATTATGTATATGATTTTAGGGCATTAAATAAATGATTTTTAATTTTGATTCATATACCTACCTAATATTTTTTTGACATACAATGGCCCAATAAGAGAGGCTAAGTACGGATAAAAGAGTCCCCTATGCTAATATTATATTTAATATCGAATGCGACGTGGCTCAGTAGCTCAGTGGTCTTGAAGTCCCATCTGAACATTCACTTTTTGCAATTGCAGATTGCAATAGATATAGTTTTGTTGTGTATCCAGGCTGTCGATGTTCATGTACAAGGGGGTGGACAGCTCGTTCCTGTCGGCGTTCCTGGAGGCGGTGGGTTCTGCGCTCATGTGTGCGCTCGGCGTGTGTGCCGCCGTCATCATGACGCTCGGCTTCATGAGCTGGTGCCAGATCATCGTGGACCGGTTCGCCAGGTACGGTACTCGTGGCTTACCTGCTACTGCCGCCAGTGGGGACACCGTTTTTGACCAGACGGGTGTGCCCAGCTGTGATGGGCCATTTCACCAATTCCCCCAGTAACGACTGTTATGCATCATAAATAAATATTCTACAACATTCTACACAACGCTATCTAGACCCATGGTAAGCTTAACTAGCTTGTGATGGAATCTAGAATGCGGATAAACATACTTAGATAATTTAATGAATTTTACAGCATTAACTATGCTAACTATATAACTCGAATACACAGGGAAAAAGAATCTTCTCGGGCGGGACTCGAACCCGCGATCTTACCCTTACAGGGGGAATGCCTTGACCAACCCGGCTAGGGAAGATCGCGGATTCGAGTCCCGCCCGAGAAGATACTTTTTCCCTATGTATTCAATTCATACTTAGATAGGTGCTTTTTTTTGTAAATACATACATATTAGACATAGAAACACCCAGACCAATGCCACGCCATGGAGGTTGTCTTATACAGAGCCTGGGTCATGGCTTACTCATTCGCGTCGTTTGATGAGGTTTATACGACTTTTATGGGAGTGACTGCCGCTGAAACGGTGAACGGAACTCTTTGTTGTGGTTTTTCCAAGCGATTACAATATGGAGTTTTTCAAGATGAGTCCTGTGGTCGGCAGAACGTCCATAGGCAACGGTGACCATATCCCATGAGGTGAGCTATGTGCTTGTCTAGCACCTAAATGGTATACAAAAATTTGATAATTGTCATTACAGTTGCGAGGCTGCAGCTGGTCAAGCTATAGACACGGCGGATGGTATAGAAACGTCAGGGTTCTACATCGAAATCGGCACAGCACAGGTAAATTATAAAAACAAAGTATATTTTTTTTTCTTCCTATACAGCAGTAGCTGCTATTGATGGCCCTGGGTCAGCCAGGGTGCGAGGGATATGTTGATGACAACCTCACCTCCGGCCTAGTACCACGACCCACAGTTGGGGTGCGGTTTTAGTCGGTTCGAGTCCGACATAACCTCCCCTTCCGGCTCCGGCGGGGAAGATATCCGAGGGGATTTCCGAACGAAAAAAAATAAAAACAAAAAAGGTGCTATTGGTGATAATTTGGAGACGAAACGCATTGATTATTTCTATGATTCTTGTGTCGATTGATTCATCTCAATCTGATAGCACAGTGAGTACTTATCTGTGAGTACAGTAAAGCCAACGAAGCGATAGAAAAAAGGTAAACAAAGTTGCGGCTCCAAACTTTTATCGCTTCAAGCGCATTCCAGACAGGAATGAAATTGCTCATAAGATGGCGGATCTGACAGTTTAGAACCGCTGTGCTGACAGCAACACGGTACCAGTAGTGGGATTACCTTTTGATCCCAGAATAACCCTTGATATCATGTGTTCAGACGGCTTAGGAAATAAATGTAGGCCTTCACATGTATTAGTGGTGTATAGCATTTCTTTGACCGGACTTTCCAGCATTTTTCTTCGCGCCTGTACGGTTTTACCAGAATCTGTGAGTGCAGATCAAAATATCTCAAAACGTTATGGTTAGTCTCCTAAGAACGTTTCGCTGTAACTATAACACCCTTACTGAACCCATACCATGAACTCTTAAAACAAACAATAATTGGATGGCTGCCATTTTACCAACCGCAAATGTAACTTTGTAATCGTATATATTTACTTCTGATTACAAAGCTATTTATGCAGCTGGTAGCTTGAAGACCGTTCAATTATTGACCTATTTTAAGAAGCCTGTTGCCCCATCTAAATATACAGCCTGTAATGCTGATGATAATCGCCATCTTTCTACCACCAGTTCGGAGCCTGGGCCGCGTTCGCGACGTGGGTGGGTCTCACGGTGTTCTCAACGCTGAAGGTGTGCCGGTACCATCAGCTAGAGAACATCCAGGTGTCAATGTTCCGCGAGCGACAGCGCCTCGTCAACGAGAGCGGCTCCCCCACCACGCAGGACCACACGGGGAGGTCCACTCCTCCCATAGACGTGGTTGCCAACTAGGAAAAACGAACGAAACATACTGGTAAATATGATTATGTGAGAATGAGGCTGTCGGTATTTAAAATTCAGTTTAAAATACTTGTACAGTGAGTTCAAATTTGAATGCCATCACAATTTTATGTTGTAAAATGTTAAGTTTATTGTATCAGTTATACTTACTCGATTGGTGAAATATTTTAGTCGAATTATAATACCCAATTATATATTTCTTGACTATATTATCTAGCTTTACAAAGAAAGATCATGATTCTAAAAAAGGAAAAAAAGACTTAGGCTCTAATTTAGGTACTCACATTTTTATCGTATTTCAGACATTAAATTGATAATTCGATTGAAAAATTAAGAGTTGAAGACTGGAAATATGTATAGTATGTACCAGTCAGCATCAGAAAGATTTTGACGAACAGAGTACTGTTATCTTAATTTCGTGTTTTGATCCCCTTCCAGGTGACCGATTCTTCTGATATTTGGTACATACCTTTAATTACAAATAAAATAAAAGAAACCATTTAAACCACTAAAACTAAGACTAAAAAGAACATTACCCTCCTTCCTTCGGCAGTCGGGTAATTAAAACGCGTCGTAGAATTCCTCCGCATCGCATGCCTCTTGTGGCAGCGTTCTTTTAATTTATACAATACGAGTAATACCATATAAATCAATAACACAGTTTGATTTGCTCTTAATACAAGAGTTTTAAGATCATTTTGAGACTTCGTCGTCAAGATATTTATGACGCTGACTGTACCTATATGCCTAATAACTAAAAACCCATAATAATAGAACTGCTTGATATCAATATTTTGAAGAGGGAAAAAGCAGATATCTAATAATATATGTTTGTTTTTAAATGTCCCCACGCGACGAGTGAACATTTAGGTACCTATATGTTGCCAAATATGTATTTAATATTGACTATTGTTATTTAGACCCTAAAAAGGTGACGATTAATGTGGCAACAGTCGGTTCGATTCCAACATAACCACTTCGCCGCTACCACAGTGAGACGGTAGGTCAGTATCACATGTAATGAGCGGTGTCTATATCGAATTAAATCTAATACATTAGTAATGATATGTGATAGTAATTGTAGTTTATTTATGATAATCATATTTTGATGTTATTTATTACATAAAATTATATACTCACCACAAAAAGAGTCCTTCTCATCATCTATGAACTAAAGCTTTTTCTCTGCACAAATACCTACAGTATGTATTCTAGAACTTGCTAATCTTCGCTATAGAGCTGCGTAGAATTTTTCCCGTAGCATAAGCCAATGTTCAAATCTAATATAGAATGAACAAATGTACCAGTTTCAATACTGTAATCTGTTACGGCCTCTGCTTCCTAACGCGTATCGTGCAAATCGTGTGAACTTTGTTATTGCACGATTTTGCGCAAATCATCTATACGACGCAGTATAATTTGCACGAAAAGCTTCTGCACATGCGGGACGCAACACAGGCCCTTATCAGAATAAAGTATGTATCCAGATCACTTTGAACAATGTGTTTCTTTCAATTATAGTGAGTTAGATTACAAGTTTTTAATTATTTGTAACAATAATGCATTTTATATGTATGTAGGCATATTTTATAACCACTACATGTTTATACTCAGGGGCTACCTAATTTTCAGGTGTTAAAATCAGCCCACATGTCCATTACATAAAAAGTTGAGCTGGTTAAATGTTACATTTAGTGCTATTTCTATTGATAATAAAAAGCGAATATATACCTAGATTCTGATTTATTTATTTGTACTATTGGCTAACATATTTACATAAAGGTCCGTTTTCTAGAATGCCACCCAGCCTGAGCCGCGATTTATCTGAGGACAGATCGTATAGACAATATGTCAAATCAATCAATGAGTATACAATCTGTCCTCAGATAAATCGAGATTCAGGCTGAGTGTCATTCTAACGGGCTTAAGAGAGTTGTTCTTGCTTTGCGTTACTCTGGTCGTGTCGACAAGCGCGGGTCTGTCTGTCTGTTTAATAATAAGTACACTATTTGTATTTAATATCGAATATTCGAGATTTTTTATAATAGTTCGGGACTTCACGCGATAAAATTTTGGAAAACTTACTTTTGCCGACGTTTCGGGTCCGTTACAGCAGCCGTGGTCACGATTTGACAGGCTGGCGAGCGTCGCGAGGTGTGCGGGGAACATTATTTTTACGTCGGAAAAAGTAAGTTTTCCAAAAGTTTTATCGCGTGAAGTCCCGAACTATTATAAAAAAAAACTATGAGTAAACACTGCGATACTTTAAAAATAACAATATCTGATGTATAATGTTAATGAATGTGTATGTCATCTTCAGTTATTGTTGATTCTGTTAAGTTTATTAAGTAAATAGATTTATTTATAACTGTAACATAACTGCAGTAAATAAAGGAATTATTGAAAGTATATATTTTTATTTCAAGGTGTTCTGAAAAAAAATGCTATTTCTGTATACGATTGTGCAAAATATCGCAAATAAAACCCACTAAATAAAACAAAACAATAGATTTTTTATATTATTTATTGAATACAATATACATGAATTAGTATATATTACGACAACATATACCGCCAAAAATCTGCCATTTTGATTTTAATAATTTGAAAATACCCGTGTGACTGAGTGTGTAGAAATTATCAAAATCTGTTTGGCCATTTAAGAGTAGCGAGAGAATAGATAAATACAATAATCCTCCTTTTTGGATTCGTCGCAGGCGGGTATAACGGTCTACTACACACAACACATAATTTTATTGAATATTGAAACACAAATCACTTAGAACTTTTCGACGTACATATTGCTGGGACCTAAAATGACCCAGATATATGTCCCAGCAATATATACGGACGTCTCTATTCACGCAGTACACGTTTCTTGGGTGTGTTTTAAAGATAGCACAGGTTGATAGACAAAACAATGCGCGGTTCAGGTTCAGAATGTCCAATTCTCAAAATGTCAAGCGGTTTCAAAATGTCCAATATTTTAGAAGATTTTTTTGCGCCCCGACATGGATAGATATAGGTTAGAAGAGCATTAACCCTTCGTGTTAGGTTTCTTGTGTTAAAGCAAGAAGAAATAGGAGCCCCGCTCAGCGGGGCTCCGTCGCTATAGCTCACATATCCTTTAAAAGAGCACTGAAATTGTATAAAAAAATCTTTTAAAATATTGGACAATATGGGCATTGGATATTTTGAAACCACTTGACATTTTGAGAATTGGACATTCTGAACCTGAACGGCGCCAGAGCCTAGCTTGTCTCGCGATTCAGGTCCAAGATACGTGTGCCGGGTATGAATAATACATGCATTTAAGTGATGTAGTTGAATTGTATCGTTATTAAACATATATTTAATTAATGCTATCTGCCTTCTAACAGCTGAATTGACAATACCGATGTTATAAAGGGGTCTAGTCTAGGGGGATGTTGTACACAGCTAATATTGTACATAGCTATAAACATGTTCTATTTCTTCTAAACATATATTTTCTTTTGAAACCGTCGGCGGTTGTTTGTAAACTTCGTATAATCGCTAACTTGTTCGATGCCTATTTGGTTAGAACTTTCAACTGATAGGCTGTCTTCTATAGCTTACATAAACATTGTTTCAGGGAGTGGACCGAACCCATATTTTCTGTGATCGGAAAATTAATTTTCTTGTTTCTTTTTTGTGCTCCTCCCGTCACATCCTACAAAAGTTTTCTCTGATGGTTATCAGGGGATTGCATTACCGCTTGCGTAGCCGCGTCGCTCACAGCTGTGTACGACGCGGCCTTAGATTTCATGTCTTTCATGTTTCTGCCCTGATGTAGTAACAGTGGCGTTTTCATTTGATTTTCTCTTTTTACTGTTTCTTATTACTGTCGAAGAGGTGGAAGGGGATATAAGAGGTGACTCTGGCGCTTCACTCTTAATATCCATGTTACCTGTTACCGTTGCGGAAGTGTTAATATGTAGATTAGATGTCTCTGGTTTAGTGTCATTCATGTTCTGATATTCGCTTATTTGTGTTAAGGCAGCTGTCATATCCTTTATATGCTACCGATAATGCATATAGTAATTTGATCTAGCATAATTGTTCCAATACTGCGCTGCTTCTGTCTGAATTTGACTTTGCCGCACGCGCATCTCCGCGTGTTGCAGTGCATGTGTTCCATAATCAGTTTTACAGATATATTGTTGGCATTCATTACAAAAGAGGATCAGGTCCTGATGTGCTAAGATTATATGTTTGACTAATGTTTCTCGAGGGATGTATCTGTGGCAGAAATCACATATAACGGCGGGTGGGGCCGCGAGCGTGCGGGGGTCGCGGACCTGCTCGGTCGGGTGACTCTGCTGATGCTGTGGATAGTTCGGAATGGTGTTCGATCTGCAACAAAGTTCCATAAGTGTATTGTCTACTGTCAGTGCTGGATCAAAAATGTAAGGGTACTGTAATGAAAAACATGTCAGAGTTGCCCTAATCTTGGCTACTTAGGAAGTGGTACGTAGGTATGCATTTCTCATGAAGTATCGGCTGGTTGGAACGAGGACTCACCACGGTCTTAAATAATATCACATTTAAGTAAGGAAGTCCATCTTTAAAATTGAACAAAAACACTCCAAGAAAGATATCCGAGGTCCTCTTTACTCGAACCAATTTGAAATCATAATTTTTTATCTACCTGCTACCATTTCCGTACGGCACTACGATATTCGTAATTTTTTGGTGTCTTATCAATTTAAAGAAAGCAGTCCAAAAATAATAATGAATCCTAATTTCTTATTGCATTTGGGAAATTCTTTATGTAAGTGCCGCGCAAAACGGATTGCATAATTTTTACTTTTCAGTGCATTTTGGTTTTTGAAAATGGTTTCTTATTAAAATTCTATTGTTATAATATAAATTAGTTTCGGCGTAATAAATTAAGTCTATATTTATTAATCATCATTGTCTTTACATCCAGAAAGTTTGATAAACTCATGTCAATTTAAACCCATTAAATACTTAACGCTCATTGGTTGGCATTTCAGACTAAATGCATATTTTCTGTCTTTCTTCTTTCTTGGAAGATACACATATGAAGGTGAAAATGATCAACAGGCAGCTAATGAGTATTCAGTATTACTGGAGTAGCGGACACAAGTCTGAGAAATGTGCGAGAAACCGAAGGATAGTCCGAGAACTAACTGTTGTGCAATGCAGATCAATTACATACGTATGGAACATGCTATCTGAAAGCAAACACAATTAATATTTTCTTCATTTATTGATATACTTCGTTATAGCAATTATTTTGCTGGTCTCCTAAAAAGTTTGCCTATAAGTATTCAAACTAATCTTTATGTTACAATGTCTTTTACGCACTTGTTCATTATGCACGATCGAACTAATCACAGCGATTCACCAAATTCCTTGCCTGCCACGTGCGGCTTATAGGAGTGACACTGGCGGCTTTATAAACATCTTCCTTCTGTTTGGGCAAACAATCCAGTTCTTAAACAGGTCATTAGATCCCGTATCAAAGACGGCCATTGTTCACTTTGGTTTTTTCTCAGCAGTCTTCGAGTGCTTCTTTTCCATATGCACCTTTAAATATCTCATTTGAGCAAACTTCACATCGCATTCTTCACATGCGTACTCGCCTGCGCTGTGAGTCCGCATATGTCTTAGCAAATCACACCGGATGCTGAATCCACGTCCGCAAGTGGCACAAACATGAGATTTCTCTGCCGCATGTCTCTTTATATGTCGCATCAGATGCGTTTTCCATCGGAAGGATGTATCGCATTGTTGACATGAAAATCTTTTAATGCCGTTATGTGTTTGCTCATGGATGTACAAGCTGGCATTCGACCTGAAGCGCTTCTTGCAGTGCTTGCACTCAAATTGGCATTCTCCAGTGTGCGTCGTGGTGTGAGCGGCCAAACTCGCTCTTGTCGCGAACTTCTTCGTACAGATTTTGCACTCGTGTTCCTTAACTCTCTTGTGGGTGTGTTTTAAGTGATAGAAGTAGCTGGACGATGCATGGTATACTTTAGAACAGATCGGACATTTTCTAGTCTTTTTAGAGGCAGGTTGGTTTTTAGAGGAACTGTTGTCTGTGTTCGTTGGGGTTGCATCATCACTAATATGTTCAATGTCTGCTATTTGGTTTGAATCATCAGCTGATTGGCTGTCTTGGGTGTCTTCTATAGCTTCAAATACTGATTCAGGGAGAGGACCGAAGCCATATTCCATATCACTGTGATCGGAAAATTCGTTTTCTTGGTTATTGCTTGCTTGTTTTGTGGTTCTACCTCCAAATCCTACAGAAGTTGTGTCTGATTTGGTGGCTGTTGGGATCGCGTTACTCTTTTGACTTCGTGCTGCTAGTGCTTCTACATTATTGCCTCGGTTACGTGTTATTTGCGAAGTCATTGGAGTGAGTGTGATTCGTTCATACATACTTCGACTACGCAATACAATAGTACTCGTGATTGGAGCAGTGGTATCAGTATTTGGATTAGGAATTATTGGCGTAGTAACAGTATCGTTCAGTTGTGTGTTCTCGCATTGAGCAGATGCATCGCTATTATTAAGATCTGGATTACTTGTTATTTCGGCAACAATATCAGAATCTTCATGAGGTGTCATTGCAATAGAGACATTGGCATTTTGGCACGGGGTTACCGCGGCAACAATTTTAATTTCTTCATTATTTGTTATCGGTTCAGTAGTGTCAATACTCTGATTAGATGTCACTAGCACAGTTCTATTTATGTTCTGATCATTGCTTACTTGCGCAGAAGCATAGGTATATCGATTAAACGTTATTGGTAAAAGAATATTATAGTTTGGTCTAGCAAAACTCGTCCAATTCATCGCCACATCGAACTGTCTTTGCATTGCCCGTTGCTCCGCGTGTCGCGCCATGTGTGTTCCGTATTGCATTTTGCTGATGTATTTATCGCATTGAAAGCAATGGAAGAGCAACTGATAATGTTCTACAAGGAGATGTTTCGCGAATGTTTCTTCAGGGTGGGTCGTGTTGCAGAATTCGCACAGCTGGCGTGGCGGGGTGTATTTAGGGGGGACACGAATCGGCTGGGTCTCCGTCGGCTGTACACAGTTAGTTACGTTGTTCAACCTGCAACAAAGGGCTTCGTTTACCGCCATTTATTGTCCATAAGCGTTTTCTACGAGTTTGATAAAATCCAGTGCTGTACACTTTTTCGTACATACTGTATTCGAAATCTCGACAATATTTTTCACAATTACGTACGTGTAACAATTCTGAAAGCGGCTAGGAATCTCAGGTCCTGGTAACTCGGGTATGAAGTAGAACTGTACTTTCCGAGCATGCATGGTTAGTAATTTTGTTAAAGTTGCGCAAATTTTATTGTGCATTTTCCCTGAAATATTAGTCCTTTTGTTTGTCATTAATAGATTAAAATTAAAACGCGTGTTATAATGTCATGGGTATGGGCAGGCACACTTGATGATTGGCGGACATGGTCCTGACGCAGACGTTTCTCTCGGGGTTCCCAACTGTCGGCCTCATATGAGCAGTATAAAACCAAGCCAGAAGGCAGACTTCAACGTGAAAGCCTTGGATGCAACAACGCTAAAGGATGATGATGAAGTCATTGGTAGCAGCTGCATGAAATGATTATACCTGGCATAATATAGCCAGTTTCAGTACCCCTGCATGGTTGGGATGTCGGGAACATCGGCTTTTGTATTAAAATTTGTTTTGAGTGGCTCAGTTGTGAGAAAAACAAGAAGTGTCATTCATATAATTTATTTTGAGCTTATTAAATTTTGTAGACACGGAGGACTTACCGTGTCTTGGAAAGAGTATACACCTTTTATAGCGCTATATTTCTTTCTCATCCGAAACACTTACACTTCGACATGAAAGCATTTAGTCTTGGCACTTTATATTTAGTCACTATGTTTATTATCACAGTATGGTTTTACACAATCACATAAAGATCTAAAATTTCAGTGTCACAAATGTTCTGCACTTTATTCTCTCACTCACTCTCTCAGGTACATCCTCAATTTCCTAGGTGTGCGTGGGAGCAATGTGAGTTCTTGCGTGCGAGTTGAGCTGTGTGCGCAGGCGGAATGCGCGGCCGCAGGAACACACGTGCGCGCGCTCGCCCGAGTGCACGGAGCGGTGCGCGCGCAGCTCGGCGGGGCGGCGGAAGGCCGCGCCGCACTGCACGCAGCGCAGCGAGCGCGCGCCGTGCGAGCGCGCGTGCATGCGGAGCGCCGCGCTAGACTTGGACGCCTTGCCGCACACGTCGCACACGTACTCCCTCCGCTCCGAGTGCGACTTCAGGTGGTCATCCAGGTGCGCCTTTCTAGAGAATGTCTTCAAGCAGGTCGAGCACGAAAACGGCCGCTGCTGCGCGTGCAGCGTTTTCACGTGCCGAGCCAGGTTCCCGCTGTCGGCGAAGGCCCGCCCGCAGGTGTGGCAGCTGTATCTCTTTTCCCCGTCGTGCAGGCGCCGGTGCCGGCGCCAGGAGACCACCGATACGCTTTTATTGCAAATGTCGCACCACGCGGTCCTCCGCCCGTCGGGGGCCACGGTCGTTATCGGCGGCGGATCCACCCTTTTCGAACTGTCCGTGTCGTTTCTTTCGATTTTAACCGCCCCATACGCCCTGAAAGGGAGAGGACCAGGGTCAGGAAATAAAATATGCGCTTCGATTTAAAGAGTATATTGTAAATCAGGTACATTTGGTGCTTCAGTATTGTCCTACGTGGTTGTAGACTATAGCATGAGAGGTGTCCCTCGCTTCCCTCTCGTGGATCCGTTTCATGTGATGCCGAAGAGCTCTTTTCTGACGAAAAGCTGTCCCGCAAAAATTACAAGCGAAAGGTTTAGCGTCAGAATGCGACAGACTGTGGGAGTTCAGGTCGTGTCTCTGTCGGAACCCTTTCCCGCAGTGCGCGCACACGTGGGGCCACTCGCCCGTGTGCTTGAGCTTGTGTCGCGCTAAACCGGATCGTAGGCGGAACTTGGCTCCGCATTCAGCGCAGTGATACGGAAACTGCTCGGTGTGCGTTTTCAAATGGACGTGCAGGGAACCGCTCTGAGTGAACGTCTTGCCACATTGCGTACATACGAACGGCTTCTCGCCGGTATGTATTCTAAAATGCTGTTTCAAATTCTGTGAGTTCGCAAAGTTTTTGGAACATAAATTACAATTGTATCTTCGTAAACGTTCGTGCGTTTCCGTCAGATGTCGGTGCAGTCCGTTCGGCGCTCGGAATTGCTTCCCGCATATGTGACACACGCACGGTCTCTCACCGGTATGTATTCGTTTGTGGAACGCGTACGTATGCGACGAACTTAGATTTTTGCCGCAGATCCTGCACGTATAAAACACTTTGCCGTCGATTTTAGTTTGCACTTGACTAAGTTCTAGTCTCATTTCCTTATCCATTACATCTCTCCTCATGTTACACTGCGTTAAGTCATCGTAACTCTCTAGATTATTTTCTTCGACTTCTGATACACTGGACGAGTCTGTTAAATCAGGATAAGATTCTTCAGTCTTATGTTCGTCGACGAAATGATTTCTAAATGCGACTAAGGCTCTGTAGAAGTTCGTGTATAGGTTTTGGGACTTGTTGGCAGATAATGTGGACAGTGGCTTATCATCCGACTGATCTGAGGCCTCGTCCTCGACATCCAGTGCGCACCAGTCGTCCCTGCAACAAACAACGTTCTTTACTCTCTCGTCTACTTGCTGTGCGTCGTGATGTGGTAGTTGAGGTGCGTTTTCTTTCTGAATGTCTTGGAACATATCTCACATTTGTGTTTCCTTATATCGAGATGTATTTCTAGGTGACAGTCGAGAGTGTTCTTGGCACGGTAGCAGTTTCCGCAGTGTTCACATTTGTAGGGCTTGGCTCCGGTGTGCAGGCGGGAATGGACGTCACGTGCGGTTCTAGTAGGGAAAGCCTCACCGCATTCCGAACACAGAAAGTTTAATATCCCTTCATGCACTAGTCTGACGTGGTTCTGCAAAGTCGCCTGATTTTTGTAGCACTTACTACATCTATTGCATGAGTACTTGCGTACTTCGCCGCTGTGTGTCTTCATGTGCAGAAACATGCTGTATTTACTAGAAAATGTTTTATTACACTCTGGACACACCGCTGGTATATATTTCTGGTTTCTTGGGCTCTGCATAGTCTTCCCTTTGCTAACTTTTTTTGTCTGATGTGAATTGTTGATATGCTCCTGCAATTCCTTTGTGTCTACTGCAGTAAATCCACAAGATTTGCACATTTTTTCCATACTTTCTATCTTCCTGTCAACGTGGGCTACTTGCAGATGTTCGACGAAGTTTTTCTTGTCGTCATACATGATACCGCAGCAAATAAATCCGTTTTCGATGGACACTTCGTAATGCTTGTTGAGATGACAAACTAATCGAGTTGGTGACGAAAACACATTCGTACAAAACGGGCAAAACAAATTCGGTAACGGCTTTTCCACCTTCTCCGGAGTTTCATTTTGGAAGTCTCTGTCAGAATCTTCAAGTAATGTCTCTTCAAATGTCACATAGTTCTTGATAAACATTTCTATAGCTGCCTCATCAACACTATCTGAACTGTGGTCATATCTAAAATGGTCGGCCAAACTCTCCACCGTAGCCAGTGCAGGTTTCTCTACACACTTCTGGCAGACAAATTCCATATCAGAAGATACTTCAACTTTGAAATGATGTAGATAACTGGTCAGTACATTTTTCACCATGGTGTGAAATGACCTGGAAATGGAACATGTAGATCTGTGGGAATACAAAATACAGGGCATACAAAATAATTTTGCCTCTGAAATAAATATTGTGGGCTATTGAGGCTTTAAAAAAAATTGAAGTAAGATAGTTTGAAGGACATTCATGTATCAGTGTTTTATAGTACAACAGAGGCAAAATTATTTACTTAAAATATAGATAAGATACACATAAAGCATAATACTTACTTGCTTTGTGCATCCTCTTCAGTCTTCAGTTTGAATGCCGATGTAGTTGAGTGAGACAAGTGCGACTCCTAAAACAAAAAAAAGTGAACCATTGTAGACAGAGGAGCCTGGGTACTAGGTTTAGAAAAAGTTATTGCTTGGGATCATCACTGTTTGAACGTCAAGTAGTCAGGCAAGCAAGGAGCCCAGAGCACCAACCGTATTTGTGCACTGGATTGCAATGACTAGCCTTTGCACCAGGTACGAATGGGAGCGAGAGTAACTAGTTTTTTTATTATTCCCCAAGTCCCAAGTTAACTTCTTTAAATTATAAAAATAATTCCATAAGTTTTGGGTGAGCTCAATTTTTTTTTATTACAATCATTTCAAAAGAGACTCAGTAACTGCACTCAACAACAAAAGTACCAGAATTCTTCAGAGGTACATCAGAACATTCACACTGTTTTGTTACTATGGGTATTGTATTTTTTTTATGGAATAGGGAGGAAACGAGCAGACGGATCGCCTGATGGTAAGCGATCACCGCCGCCCATGGACACCCGCAATACCAGAGGAGTAACAAGTGCGTTGTTTTCCTTTTAAAAGAGAGTACGCTCTTTACTTGAAGGTCTTATTGGTTCGGAAATACCGCTGGTGACCGATGGCGATCATTCCACAGTTTAGTTGTGCGAGGCAAAAAGTTTCTCGAGAACCGCACAGTTGTGGACTGCCAGCTGTCCAGATTGTGAATGTGGAACTGCTGTCGCGTGGAACGATCGCGGAAATAGGCGGCGGGGATCAATACGAACAATTCCACGGAACACTCCCCATAGTATAGGCGATAGATGATGCAGAGCGAAGCCACATCACTACGCAGCAGATTTGCATGATGTATGGTCAGATATCTATCCATTTCTTCCCGATTATCACATACACTCACTAGCATAAGCAGTAGCACTAGTAAATACATACTCTTTTAACATCTTCAGCTCTGGGGGTAACGCCTATTTTAGCCTTAAGTGCCCGGTCGGCTTGCACACTGCACTCCACCAGCTCGTGCCATGCCATCAGTGTGCTGACACATTGATAGCACACCACTAGGGGTAACTGGTCAGTCTCAGCCACCTGTGGAATGAGTATAATGTAGTAAAGGAGTGCTAGGTTGGAGGTATACCATGCAGTGTATAAAAATATATAAAAGAATACAATACACTAACTAAATAGTTGATAACATTCTGAGATATAACATTGAATTTCATCAAATACATAGGGAAAAATAAAACTTCCCGGGCGGAACTCGAACCCGCGATCTTTCCCTTACAGGGGGAATGCCTTAACCAACTAGGGTACCGAGACGCGCCCGATGTGATTGAAAAAAATGTTTGTAAAATCATTCCAATAGTTCGCAATAATGTTGGTGGATGACTCCACAGTCTCCTTAAAGAGGGATGACTCCACAATCTCCTTAAAGAGGGATGACTCCACAATCTCCTTAAAGAGGGATGACTCCACAGTCTCCTTAAAGAGGGATGACTCCACAGTCTCCTTAAAGAGGGATAAAAATAGAAAGGAAATTTGAATCACATTGGGCGTGTCACAATAGCCGAGTTGGTCAAGGATTTCCCCCTGTAAGGGAAAGATCGCGGGTGCGAGTCCCCGAGAAGATTCATTTTTCCATATGTATTTGATTTGATAAGTTAGCATACTTAATGCTATAAAATTCATTCGACCTTATATGTTGCTCGAGACTATAATCTATCTGTTCCAAATTTTGGCTAGATTGTTTTGGCTTTATAAGTTCCCGGTTAATGGCAATAGGCTCGCCACCTATTACATTGGGACCTAAACATATAAACTGGCGAAATGTGGGTGCTAGCACCGCTGCCTACCCCTTTGGGGAATACAGGCGTGAGTTTATGTTATGTTTTGGCTGTTAGACCATGACTGAATAACAAATATCTTAACAAACTTTCACATTTGTAATATTAGTAGATTTTACATGCATCTCCGTGTTTGTTTATATCCATAGACCAAAAAAAAATGCCCACTCGGTTTCTTGCGGGAGTCTTCTCAGGTCTGGGCCGCGTTTCAAAACGGTGTGGTCCAATTGCTAAACTAGTCTTTAATATTTATATTGACGTTTTTTAAGTTCCGATTTAATGGTCTATGTAGAATAAGTGATTTTGAATTTTGAATCCAGCAGCCAGGGTCAATGGTTATACGAAAATAAGTTTATCACATAACACATTTTTAGAATATGACCTACTCTACTCCAAAAATGGAATATGGAGTGGAATTTACTAACCTTTATAGGTAAATGTTTGTGTATTTTGTCCGCTAGTTGATGCTCCAGTCCCTCTCCAGCAAATATGGGAACCACAAGCTGTGTGACGGTGGCGCATATCCGACATACATTTGAAAAATCTTGCACATCTGAAATGTTACATTATAATTAAAAAATTGAAATTATGTAACCAAATATACTCCTAAGAGAATTTGAGAAAATGATATAAACAATGTAACCTGTGCTAAGACCCATGGCCTGCCAGCAACATGAAAATACCATGCCATGGGAATACAAAGAATGGACATTTTGCTACCTGTAGTCATTTTGAGAAATGGTCATTTTCCAACAGAGCTCTGTAGATATATGTTTAGAGAAAAGGTAAAATTACTTCAGGATTAAGTTTTCACAGGTAATTCTCCATACATGTGCACAAAATGCATTTTATCATTAGAAGTCATGAATATTTACACTTAAGTTGCACTTGAAAGTTGTGAGTTACTTAATCCTTATATCATTAGGTGGGGTTTATATGCAATGGAGTTTGTCTGTACTAATGGTAAACAAAGATATTCTAATTTATTCGTTAGTAAGCTGACAATGAACATTATAACTATCATCCCCACTATAATGAGATGTAATCAGTAACATCTGCTTCAGTTCATGTGCATTGCAAATATACACAAAAGGATGGATGATGGAGAATATGCATATTGGCCCTTTAGACATAAAGGGCTGTTTTATTAATACTGTAAGAGGCCATTGACTTGTGTTATTAATCACCTGTTGCACAATAGCTCAAAACTGCAGATGATTTAATTAACTTTACGAAAAAAATACAAGTCATATAGAAATAGACATTTATTTGCTCCTAAACATGGTAACATATAGCGACCTATGGATGCCAGGTGGACTGCAATAATTAAAATTAATCGATGCAGGTATTGATTCGAGTTTTGGCGTCATAAAGAATGTGGACTGCAAAAACAAGTCATTATTTCCGACTTCCGTGAATAACTCAAGCAGAAAAGTGCCTAATTTTGGTTATATCTGTATAGTTATTAAAAATTTGTTATTTAATTATGAAAATCGAAATAAACGAGGTACGTGCATAGATTGTTTATTTTTGTATATTACTTACTATCGAGGTTGCGTGGCGTAGTACCCTGCACTGCATCTTGTTTTTGTACTGGTCCCGGAGGCTGGGTTTGTATGGAACTTAATAAATAGAGTTGTTCATTACCGTTATTCATTTTTAAATGAGTAGTCTCGATTCAATCAAGTAAACAGTAATGAACGTACGCAACAATCAATATCATAAACTCAACGGAACGGAATTGACTTGACAGATGCATCGATCCATCAGTTCCACAGATGAAATAGAAAAATGTCAAAAAGAAATTGACAAAGATTTGATAGGTACAGTGAAGTAATGCATTCTCTTCTCAACCCACAACTCATGAACTAAACCCAACTTAAACGCAGAAGAAATATTTTAACGAATTATTCTTCTGTGTTTGGCTCCCATGCAGGCCAGTAGGCGTTTAGGAATCACGCTGCTTCTAAGGACGTTGTGCGATATCCCCTCATTATCGTAATGGCACTGATTATACAAATATAGATACATATAAGTTGAGTTGCAAAGTTTTGCTATCTCATATTGGGGATACACATGTAACACGAGGTATTTTGTGATTCATTTTTAAGACAAAACACAAAAGTATTTTTCAACACAAAACAAAAGTTTAGGAGTTCCGTAGACCCCGAGCCAGTGGAGGCTGAATATCATCACATCAGTCTTCAAAGACAAGGGATCGATACAGGACTGTTGTAGCTATACAGGTAATGTTCCATACTATGAGGCTATACGGGAGAATAATCGACTCCCGGATCCGACAGGAGAGTGCACTCGTAAAGTGTTTCTTGAAGGGCTTTGTCCCGGTCACGGGACTATGAATTGCCCTTAGGATTGCCGCGGTGAAATATAGAGCAAAGATTACACCTCTGCATTGCCTGTTCCTAGACATGCACAAGGCCTTCGACTGTTCCATGCGCGATAAACTGGTGGGAACTGCGGTCCAAATAAACAACATCCGAGACATGTAGATATCATGATTCCGGCTCCGTGGTTAAATCGCTGTCGCCGTCACGAAATGTGACGCCACAGACTACTTGGTGTTAAACTCAACAGATCCCATACCCGCCCGCATAGGCGCTGACTTGGTCGAGCGCACGGATCAGGTTAAGTACCTGGGATCTGTACTTCACGTGACTGGTGACATAGACTACGACGTCAAAGCACGCCGAGCATGACTGGCGTCATTTTGCGACTCTAAAATGCCAGTCAGATTGAATGGGCAGGTTTTTTAAGTTATCCTTAGGCCGGTCCTTTAACACATCTGTGAAGCGTGGCCGCTTTTGAAGCTACATAAGCAGGAGCTGTGTGTCACGGAGTTGAAAATGCTGCTGTGGATTTTCGGTTGTTCTCTATTGTTTTTGCAGAGACGGAACACTGGATACCAGATGTAAATATCCCGTGTCAGTGACCATGATAGTTTAAATACCTGTAAAATACAAGAGAGTTGCCTTTGTCGTTGCGGTCACGTTTTACGGAAATCACCAGGCTACGTGGGTAACAATGCATGGCAATCGTGCCCCACACCGGGTTCCGGTCAGAGGTCGTGGATGTTTCTCCGATGCAACATGACGTCACCACGGTCTCATCCTTGATAACGGTTAAGATTGGTTTCATCATAGAGCACAACATTCATACTGATTGTGATTGGATGATATTCGTGGATGTGCTCATCGATGAACTAGGTACATCTTAGAACGAAAATGAAAGAATTGCACTTGCAGTTACTAACGGAGTTTCTTGGCCACCTCCTTACTCCATGGTATGTTAATGCATTGTCATCCATAATAAACGTGTATGCCTATAGACTTTGAATACACAAAAAATTATCAATCTGATACCTAGAACTGATGAAAATATTTATAAAATAAAATGGTTTGCTAATTTTAAACAGACAACTTGCAAAAATATAGGAAGGTACTATACGAAATGTGCAAGTTATATCATTTTGCCAGTAGTTTATTAAAAATTAGGCAGCTAACACCCAACCCCGGGATTAGGCAGCAGCTGCGAAAGTGCAACCGATACCGATTTAAACACTGAATTGGGAATTAAAATTTATTAAACAAAGTTCAGAGTCGTCCACGCTGAGCGACAACGGTCCGTCCTCCCGATGATACCAACACCGGCGCCACCATCATAGCCTTGTTCTTGTAAGTTTGAATTATTTGCTGAAACAAAAAATAACACAATTTTTTATTCCTTTACAGAACTTGTAAGACTTATCCGCGTTCTAGAACTAACTGGCTTTTCTTAGTTTGGATCTAGATAGCTTCTTTATCGTGTTTACTTATGTGGTTTCAAAGACTCGAGACTTGAATATCTTAATAGAATAGGATCGAAAGTAGATCGTGATCAACATAGATAATGCAGATGACCGATCGTGAGGTTAATTTGTAGAAGGCGTGTATGGGCTCACCAAGATTATCGGAGCCCAACTGAAACATCTCTTGATTGACGGACGAACCTCTGGTAGGTTTTCTTTTAGAGGTTGAGGGATCGTAGTCGCTTCCACGAAAGCCAAAACAAACCAATAAACGTTGAAAAATACGTACGGACCGTGTGGCTTTAGGATGCGACTGGAATGGAGATATTATAGAGATAAAATAAATGCATTCACATACATACCAAAACTAATTTGATGAGAAATACCGCGAAAGTAAGGAACGATATTGTCATGAGGGCGCTTTCTGAAGAAGGGAACTGGACGTGATGGCCCCGTGATGAAGATTGCGCGGCACGGGAGTGCCGTCGATGGGGGGCGCTGACGTCGTCGTCCGGCCATGTTGCGTCAATGCGCTCTGCTGTAAAACTTTACAAATTATTCTCCTGGATACCATTCGACATCAATAGATCGTTGAGCGTAAGATAAAGAAGATCTGGAGATGGGATTGATCCGCCAATTCCATCTCCAGATCTTGGTCTCACGAGAGCCCTTCTTATTCTCTCAATGTACGATTAAGTTAAATAAATGGTGAGCATCTAGTTAGAGTAAAACAACGAACTTACCAATGTTACCTAAAATTGAATCTTTCAAGTCGTGTAAGTAATTAACTTTGCCATTGAAACTCCGTCTCGTATTTTGTGATATCGTATTAGCGACCACTTTCATTATCTTTAGCAGATTCTCCATATTGCGCACTTTGTTTTCGGGCGTGGGTTCCTGTGATTCTGTTTTCTTTTCTTTTTCTTGAGTTAAGTTTATGCCAGATTGTTCTTCGCTGTTTTCTTCATTTATGTCATTTCCAAGATTAGATGCTTTTTGGGTTTCCCCCGTTTTATGTATTTTACGAACATTACCAACCACGTTATTAATTTTTTTATTGTGTGCCGTTTGAGGTACTTTATGCAACGGACGACTAGTAGTAATATTATCATGTATATTGTCACTGGGAATTATTGGCATTTTATAATTTTGTTTTGTCACTTGCTCATGAGTTTCTTTATTAATTTTCAGAATATCTGCTTCATTTATATCAACAGTCTCTGCAGTTATTTTTCTCTTCTTTTCAGTCACTGCAAGTACCGTACCGTGGTTAACTTCGGAAAACCTGTCTTTCCCGTTTTGTGCCACCACATTTTCTGTTTCAGAAAAGGTGTTTCCTTTTGGAGAAACTCTTTTAGGTTGATTCGTTTGATCCTTTATTCCTGGTTTTGGACGTTTTTGTAAAACCTGTATCTCTGTAATCGAAGGGTCGTCTTCTTCTGTAGGAAAAGTATTAGCGCGCTCAGTGCTAAATCTGTTTCTTAAGTCATTCACATAAATCCTTTTTTTATTTGATTTCATTTCTGGGAAATTTTCGTCTGTATTTCCGTCTTCGTCATTCAAAGGAAACTCCTCATAACGGCTTTTGGCGACCAAACCATCGCCTTTTATATCAATAGTTGGAGATTTCACAGGGCTATTATTTAGTTGAACTCGCTTGACATTTCCAATATTTGGTACTTTTTCTACAGTGCCTTTTTGATTCACATTACCACTAAATTCTATAGTTTGCCGTGTTGGTCCATAATTTGTCCTTAATTCAAATCCATCGCCATTGTCTTCCTCATTTCTAAAGACTTCTGCTGGTTTTAAGGCACTTTCTTGAAACGGTTTCTTAATATTCCCAATGTTAGATTGCTTTTTAGAAGCTTCGTTCCAATTGTATTCATAAATACTTCTATTGTTGTACATCCAGGATTTAGTAGTATCTTCCACTTCCATTCTGTCAGGGGTTGTAAACGGGTTGTAAGCACTATAGGTGTGCATCGGTTTCCTGTAGTGTTGTTGTGATATCTCCACCCACTCCGCGACAGTTTGCGTCACGATAAGTAGTGTTAGAAACATTGTCGTCTCGTGTCGGCCGCTCTCATGTTTGGATGGCTGTGAACCGCGTGTGACGTGCTGTAGGTCGCGAAATGCGGTACCGTTATATCAGGGGTACGACAATAGAGGATGTTTTCTTTGAACATGTATTTATTTTGTTAACTTAATGAAAGAACAGTTTGAAACTTTCGGGTTTTTGTATTTCCTTTGAATTCGGCTTTCAGCAGTCTGATACTATACATTCTAGTCATGTTACTGACTTGTGCTTTATGAATCTTCTTGAATATGGAACAAATACCACAATATCGTAATCGGTGCATCTTTCAGAACAACATGGTTGTCCCTCCTGAATAGCTAACATTCTATCATTACCACTCATAACTGGAATTAATATCGATGTTATGTGGCAATACGAGTATGCTGTGTTTCTTTGCCTCATGAGACTGCTGTATGCGTTCCTTTTCTTCCTTCCACTCTTTTTTTCTCCTTCTACACTTTCTTTTTACTTTGTAGGATGCGCAATATATTGAAGAATAGAAATTTTAACAATGTGAGCAGCAGAGTTTGTGTAGCATCCATACTAATATTATAAATGCGAAAGTACCTCTGTCTGTCTGTCTGTATGTTACTCTTTCACGTCTAAACCACTAAACCAATTTTGATGAAATTTGGTATAGGGGTAGATTAAACCATGAGAAAGGACATAGGCTATGTTTGGTCGCGATAATCGACATCCACGCCGGTGGAGCCGCGGGCAAAAGCTAATATTTAAACCGTTCTTATCTATTTTATTAGGTTTATTTTTATAAGAATGTGACAATGTATGCCAAAGGTTTCCAACATTGACTTGTGTTAAACGCAATCATTATCCGCTCCACGGGCCCTGCGAAGCCTCTAGCCGCCGGCGCGTGAAGTTTGTCTACCTTGAAGACATGTAATGTGCTCGCATTTACAGAACGTCTCTTATTATTAGCTTGTAATAACATGTCAATTTAAATGAATAAAAGAGTCTCCTTTGTCGATAGTATCTATCTAAAACAAACTGAAGACATTTTTGTTGTTAATATTTTTTTAATTAGTCTCGGTGCAAACTTGAACAAAAACAGGAATGATAAATGAATAAAATAGAGAAGTATATTAAAAACGGCATTTATTATTCACATAATTAATTACTTAACAACACAATTTGTAAATCTGTCACGATATCAACTCCTTAATTACGACACAACATTGGGGCGCCTGGCTATGCTCGCCATTGTAACCACTGCTATAATAACACTAAGACTGCAAAAATGCCATTAAATTATAGACTTTACTGATATAGACTCAAAGTTAAATGAAAAATAGTTAATACTTTTTTCATTTACACTAAAAGATCTCAATCAATTTTGAATTTTAACAGTATAGTAGTAAAGTCGGAAATTAAATGGCATTTTTACAGTGTTTGTGGTATAGATGACAATGGTTAACAATTAGCAAAATCGGGTCCTGTTTAACCACTAATATTTTATTTATTTTATCTAACTTACATCTATCATCATCTAGGTACGCCGCCACAACTTTCACTTTTTTTTACTAGTAACCGAAGTTACCTACTAGTATCCCCGTTAACCTCTCCAACTAAGCTAAATTGCTTGTGCTAGGAGTGGGTTTACGTCGGTAGTGTAATGGCCAGTATTCGAACCCGGAATCTCTCGATCGTAAGGCCGACTCCTTAACCACTAAGCTACCGACGGATTTTTCTTTTTTCTTTTTTTCAATTTAATTTTGACAGGTGATCGTGTGAAGGCATAATATTTTAAAATTGGGAGACTTGGATTTCAGATTGATATCTAATTCAAAGCATAGGTGGAAATTACATGCTGTATCATGTACCCACTTTTAACCGGCGAGCACACCAGTCGCCCCCGTGTTTACCACGTCCACACTACGCGTGTGTTAGCCACAATTTGTGATACTTATACCTAACACATAAACATTCACATTTTCAACACTTTGACACTTTATTTTTCAAGTTTCCTAGACATTTGCAACACCAAATGTGTTGGAAAAAAAGACTAACACTAACTACTGTAGGTAAGATATATTTCTGGCGTACAAAAATGACAGGTAATGACTACAATTCATACTAATATTATAAATGCGTAAGTAACTCTGTCTGTCTGTCTGTAAGTTACGCTTTCACGTGTAAAACACTGAAGCGATTTTGTTGAAATTTGGTATTAGGGTAGATTAGACCTTGAGAAAGGACATAGGCTATTTTTGGTCGCGATAACTGACATCCACGCGGGCGGAGCCGCGGGCAAAAGCTAGTTTTTTTATAAAAGGACACGTCAATTTGACTTCACCTCGCCTAGAGGTAAGCTAAAGGCAAAGTCTCTGAAAGAGGGTCACCATTACATGAACTATGTTAACAATGGCGGCACTCAGCTTGACGGCCTCATCAGATGCCTTTTTACGCCCCGCTTAAAGGACCCGGGACTGTAGGAAGAAACACGGTAGGTATACTACATATTGGCATACAAATAACGATATGGCTGATAATGTATACTTATTTATAATCTAACATAAATAGGTACATTATAAGCCATGGCCATTTATCGGTCTTAAAAACTTATTAACTTGTACTGCAAGTGGTGAAATCACTTCAAACATTTTCCCATATCTATGTACTCAATCATTTTTTCCAACACATTTGAACATTTAATTAATATCTACGGCTGTTGATTTTAACATATTATATATACATATATTATGCATTTGTTATATATTATACTAATCCACATTGTCAAGTCGGTTTGGTCCGATTATTTAAATACATATTTATTTGAAGAAGTCCCTACTAAGAACATGTTGTTTGTCCACCTACGCGAACGGACAGACAGGAATCATGCGAACAATAATACTAAGAGTCACAGTATACATAACACACAGCTGACAAGAGAGACAGTTACACAGTAAGACAGTATCTACGTCATCTACACTTACATTTAGTGTAGAACATACAGAATTGACCATTGCAAATGTATAATCTAAGATAGCTACACATGGCCAATGAGATAAGCATACACCTTCACATGTAAAGGTGTGTCTCAATCTCTTTGGCTGTGTTTAAATGAATCCATCCAATAGGAGATATTACTGAACTGGCGCCACTAGCACATACAGTAAACCAGCGAAGACACTTTAGCATGTCTCTTGTCATATAATTGTCATTAGTGTCAAAAGATCTGCGGTAGACTAGTGGTATGGGTAATGGACTGCTGAGACGAGGTCTCGGGTTCGATCCCAGGTTTACCATGGCACAGACCAATGACTTTTCGATGCTTTTCGAAGTTATGTAAATAATAAATATTCCACAACATTCCACACAACGCTTTCTAGACCCATGGTAAGCATAGCTTAACTAGCTTGTGTTATGGAATCTAGAATGCGGATAAACATACTTAGATACTTTTTTTTTTGTAAATATATACATACTATACATAGAAACACCCAGACCAATGCAAATAGCCATATTCATGCATACAAATATTTGCACTGAGCGGGAATCGAACCCGCGCCTCCTGCGTAGCAGTCGCGTGCACTACCACCACGCCACGGAGGCTGTCAATGTGTGTATTTATTGCAGGTTTATAAGTGCCCGGTTAATGGCAATAGGCTCGCCATCTATTACATTGGGACCTAAACATAAACTGGCGAAATGTGGGTGCTAGCACCTCTGCATACCCCTTCTGGGAATATAGGCGTGAATTTATGTTGTGTATTTATGTCAAAAACCTGTAAAGTGTAAACTTTGAAAATGTGTACTGCTCACACTAGTGCTGCACTCTGGCGCCAGAACATTGCAGTATTATCTCCTATTGATGAAATAACGAGAAATAATATTCCAAAATTAAAAAAGAAATGTATAAAGTAGTGATTTCTATAATCGCTATCTACTTACATTTATTAGTAGAATTAGTAAGTTGGTATACATATGTTTATTATTAAAAACATAATATTATGTAATTATATAAACAACAAATATTTATTACAGATTTATCTATACGAATATACGATATAAATTAAATAAAAAAATATGTCAAAAACTACTCAGCTGCGAGTAAAATAACGCGATACGAAGAGATCACAGAAATGGAAGCTTGTTTTGCAAAAAAATTGCAAAAACAATTGTCATATTGTATTTTGTTTACTTGATTATGATCTACAATCAAATGTATAATAAATAAAATAAAAAATGTATAAAATCACAGTTTATTATTGGAAGCGTCCAGCATGACCGGATTTTATATCATTGTTGCAAAAATACGTTCAAATAAGATTATTTCTTCGATTGATATTTGACACTCAAGACATTGAGGCAGTCAAAAATTCTCTATAATTTTAAAATTTGACCCCTCAAAACAATATTATAAAAAACTATCACTTTTCTTTCTAAAAGGTATCTTTATTAATGTCGGATATACTGTCATCGCATATAGATTTTGCTTAAAATGATATGACACATTTCGAAAGTGTACACAAAAAGTCTACAATCGTATGTGTTTTATAGTAAAATTATTGTATTTAAAAAAATGTTGGCACTGCTGTTCAGTACAAGTGTATTTGTTAATAAATAAATAGCTTTAACCACAAATTCATCACATTTCAGTACACATACCGTTTTACGTTTTTATCCTCTGACATACATCCTTTGTCATCTTATGTGATGTGCCTGTAGGCAAGTTTCAAATCCGGCTCGATGGACCAAAAATGTATTTATGATATTTGTGTACATTGAACATATTTTCTGAAATGTATTCGCGCACGCAGTCAAATGTACAAAAATTAAAATAAGGTTAGTGTACTAGTTTATTGTGAATACTCCTTTTAAACATAGGCTATAATGTTACTTTCTTTAGTGTCCAAATAGGCCAGATATACAGGTTTTCCGATCTGTCAATAGACTAATGTTTCACGCCCTAACGTCCATCGTACCTCTAAATTCTAAATAGGTGATTCCCATTCCTGGTTATAGTCTGTTAGCGGGTTAATAGGCCGTTCGTTTCACTGTACTATAACGTTGTGTAAATATTCTCTATAATATCTACATGGTGTAAAAAATTAAAAATGATTTTGTATAAATATTTCTGATTAAATCTTAAACAAGAATCATCTAATTATTATTTAGGCCGTCGTATTAGCCTTACCCTCATCACATACAAAAGTATACCCGGTAAAGGTCGGCGGGTTCTCCGCCTCTGGGTAGGTTTCGCAGGTAGATATGGCCTGGTGAACACTGGTACCCGATCAACCTATAACCCTACCGGCAGTGAACAGGAATTGGGGTTTTTAGAACTATGAGGAGGAATAACCACAAAAAAAATTGGTCTCTTGGGTATACTCACTTTGCATGAGTGAAGGGAGAGAACCTTTATTACCACACGAAATTAAAATTGCAATAGTAAAGATGACGAAGTGATTAAGCCGTGATGACTTTACCAATGATCTTTAATAATAATCAAACTTATAAATGTTTTTTATCCTGTATAAAGTCTATCCAACTGGTCAGGTCGTGACATCATAACATCAGTGCTTTCCTTGATTTCCAAAAAAAAAAACATTTATAAGTTTGATTATTTCAAAAAGATTTTCCCGGTTATTTCGATACCTAGTTAATTGTTCATTTTATTAATAAATGCTAAATAAATAATATTAATACAATGTGCACAAAAAATACATATTATAATTATAAATTAATTCTTAGAGACTAGGAGTTCACTTAAATCTATAGAGTGAGTTAGATAGCTTTAGTTACAAACTAAAATAGGTACAGTAATTATGCTGTCATTGATAACGGCCCTAGAGCAGAATGTTTAAGAAGTTGATTGTTTTATTAATTTAAATAACTAGTTAACATTTACTAATAAACCCTTACCCCATGTATTAAATGTACTTTAGATTTGTGACTACCTACGCTTAGAACAACCTCGCTTCACGCACGAATTAGGCCAACTTCTTGAGTCCTCTACGTTTCCTATCATACATTCCTTCATATTTTGAGATGTATCCAGTAAAATAATGCGCTGTTAACACTTAAAAATATATAACTTAACACAATATTTGTTCACAACAAATTAATTAAAATATAAGTTACAATTACAAATAATGTAAATTAACATTGTTTAATAAATAAAATAATAATTAAATAGCTGTGTAAACTTATTTAATGCAGGAATGCAGTTATTTGACAACCATTAGTGATGTCGTAAATGATGTATATCAATGCTGTTGTGATTGTGACTTAACTTATAATTAAATTATTAACAAAATCGATAGTATAAAAACAGTTAAAATATTATCAATAATAATGTTATTTAACTATATAAACAACGGTCAAAAAATAAAAAATATATCAAAAGCTACATCTCGAGTGGGAGAACGTGCCACTCGGCGAGATCTGTAACGTCATTAAAATCTATAAAAAAATATAATATATAGATTGACACGCATTAATTCAGTGCGAAAATGCCAATAGCGAAATTTATAAAAATGACATAAAAAGACAACTCAAAGGTTCATTGCGCTAACAATTATGTTTGGTCAAACCGTATTTCTTACAAATTCAATAAATTGACCTATGGAATTTTGTATGAAATAACAAAGTATGACGTCACATATTGCTATTGTCAATGAATTTACTCGCGGTCAAATGGATGACCAAAATGTAAAATAAATAAAAATAAATTAAGAACGAAGTTATTAAAATATTATTATAGAGATATGTCAATATATGTCGTGTATATTAATATTGGACCGTTACAATCCCATCTATTAAAACCTTCAGCGATGGTTATTGCACCTAAAATTATAATTTCATAATATTGAAATAATTTTGTAATCATCACTGAATTAATGCGGATCGTCTATAAAATATAACTTAGATATGCCAATATAGGCTTTAACGATATCATTCTTGGCGTTTATTAAGTAACGTGGCTCATATAAATAGGTGCTTGTATTGTGCAACAAAGAGATATTTGGATCGACACTGTGTCCCATATAAAATCAATATTGTACTTGAAGTAACAAATTAACAAGAAACAGGCACAAAAACTAACAACATCAAAAATAGGCCCTAAAATACATTGTTTTGATATTTTTTTTATAAATAAATTATATTATTTTTCTATATATGTTCGAGTTCGATAACCTGTTTCTTGTGTGTCTGAGTATATAAAGCATTGGCACAATATTTGCAAATAGATGTTGGCTGTATTATCACTTATAATTAATATTATGTTAAGGTTACGGTGTGTGCGTATGTGTGTGTAGTGTATGTGCGTGTGTGTGTGTGTGCGCCTACCGCACGCGGATGAGGAGCTTCTTCCAGCGGAACCTGACGCACAGCCTCTGCGAAGTGCGCGGGCTATCGTCCTCGTCAGGAAGCTTGCTCTGTGACCTAGCGATGCAAAGAAGTAACATTGATACTAGCAACATAATACTAAATACTCAATACCAAATGTACGGTCAGTAATTAATATTGAGTTACATTTCAAAGAGATGTAAGGAAAATTGTAAAAAGGGCCAAAGTATGAAGTTAGGGGGTTTTGGGAGAAGAGGTAGGCCCAAGAAAAGATTGTGGATTGCGTGAAAGAGGATATGACAAAGAAGGGAGTAACTTAGGATGTGCCAGCCCTATACAGGCTGGTCAACAGAGTGCAGAAATCGCTAAGCATTTTTTATTTGGCTGTTTCTTTGACGTTGAGGGTGCATTTGACAAAGCCACCCCAACCTCGATAAAGGTAAACCTGAATCGGGAAGGAATTAACAAGAATATATCAGCATGGGTGAAAAACATGTTCAAAAACACCGACAGAAATCTACGACATAATGCAATGCGCGGAAATGGTGAGCCGCCTTAAAGAACAAGGAAAAATGTAATCATTTATAGCGATAGCCAGGCGGCACTGAAGGCACTTGACAGAACAGAATAAAAATCAGCACTTGTCAAGGAATACAAGAAAGCTCGACGTAACACTTCTGGGCACCTGGACACGAGGGAAACACAGACAATGAAATCGCGGACGAACTGGCCAGAAAAGGAGTCTATGTAAACCAAATGGGCCCTGAGCCCAGACTACCCACAAAATCACAAAGGGAGTGATATGTCACAGTATATGTTTCTGCGACAATAAATCCAAGATGGATGTCCTCGCCTGTCATGAGGTAGTCGAAGATCTTCATAAAAAGCATGGACACGAAGAAATCAAGCCAACTGTTGAAATTCTCCAGGGGAAACATAAGGCTGGTTATAGAAGTGATAACGGGACACTGTTGATTAAATAAGCATCTGACACTTATATGCGTGAAAACAGAACTTATATGCCCAGAGTGCATGGAGGAAGAGGAAACCAGCCTCCACCTTTTTGCCAAATGTTCCATGTACTCATGAATAAAATGGGAAAATATGGGAACGGACACACTAGGAACACAAGACCTCGATGATCTGAAGGTGGAACATATTGTAAAATTCTGCAAAGAAACACGTAGGTGTAACGGAACGCCGTGATTGCCGGATGCCCCCTTGGCCTCCCTAGGGGAGGAATAGGGGAATTAGGTGAAATGGCCCATAACGTACACACGTACTCACCGTCAGCGCGGGGGCGAGGGGGGCTCGGGCGGCGCGGGGGGCGCGGGGGAGGGCGGCCAGCGCGCGTCGTCGCTGGGGTGCGTGAGGTAGCGCGCGCCCACGCGCCGCTCCAGCACGCGCAGGTCCAACTGCACGTACACACGTACTCACCGTCAGCGCGGGGGCGAGGGGGGCTCGGGCGGCGCGGGGGGCGCGGGGGAGGGCGGCCAGCGCGCGTCGTCGCTGGGGTGCGTGAGGTAGCGCGCGCCCACGCGCCGCTCCAGCACGCGCAGGTCCAACTGCACGTACACACGTACTCACCGTCAGCGCGGGGGCGAGGGGGGCTCGGGCGGCGCGGGGGGCGCGGGGGAGGGCGGCCAGCGCGCGTCGTCGCTGGGGTGCGTGAGGTAGCGCGCGCCCACGCGCCGCTCCAGCACGCGCAGGTCCAACTGCACGTACACACGTACTCACCGTCAGCGCGGGGGCGAGGGGGGCTCGGGCGGCGCGGGGGGCGCGGGGGAGGGCGGCCAGCGCGCGTCGTCGCTGGGGTGCGTGAGGTAGCGCGCGCCCACGCGCCGCTCCAGCACGCGCAGGTCCAACTGCACGTACACACGTACTCACCGTCAGCGCGGGGGCGAGGGGGGCTCGGGCGGCGCGGGGGGCGCGGGGGAGGGCGGCCAGCGCGCGTCGTCGCTGGGGTGCGTGAGGTAGCGCGCGCCCACGCGCCGCTCCAGCACGCGCAGGTCCAACTGCACGTACACATGTACTCACCGTGGGCGCGGGGGCGAGGGTGTTGGGCGGCGCGGGGGGCGCGGGGGAGGGCGGCCAGCGCGCGTCGTCGCTGGGGTGCGTGAGGTAGCGCGCGCCCACGCGCCGCTCCAGCACGCGCAGGTCCAACTGCACGTACACACGTACTCACCGTCAGCGCGGGGGCGAGGGGGGCTCGGGCGGCGCGGGGGGCGCGGGGGAGGGCGGCCAGCGCGCGTCGTCGCTGGGGTGCGTGAGGTAGCGCGCGCCCACGCGCCGCTCCAGCACGCGCAGGTCCAACTGCACGTACACACGTACTCACCGTGGGCGCGGGGGCGTTGGGCGGCGCGGGGGGCGCGGGGGAGGGCGGCCAGCGCGCGTCGTCGCTGGGGTGCGTGAGGTAGCGCGCGCCCACGCGCCGCTCCAGCACGCGCAGGTCCAACTGCACGTACACACGTACTCACCGTGGGCGCGGGGGCGAGGGTGTTGGGCGGCGCGGGGGGCGCGGGGGAGGGCGGCCAGCGCGCGTCGTCGCTGGGGTGCGTGAGGTAGCGCGCGCCCACGCGCCGCTCCAGCACGCGCAGGTCCAACTGCACGTACACACGTACTCACCGTGGGCGCGGGGGCGAGGGTGTTGGGCGGCGCGGGGGGCGCGGGGGAGGGCGGCCAGCGCGCGTCGTCGCTGGGGTGCGTGAGGTAGCGCGCGCCCACGCGCCGCTCCAGCACGCGCAGGTCCAACTGCACGTACACACGTACTCACCGTCAGCGCGGGGGCGAGGGGGGCTCGGGCGGCGCGGGGGGCGCGGGGGAGGGCGGCCAGCGCGCGTCGTCGCTGGGGTGCGTGAGGTAGCGCGCGCCCACGCGCCGCTCCAGCACGCGCAGGTCGAACTGCACGTACACACGTACTCACCGTCAGCGCGGGGGCGAGGGGGGCTCGGGCGGCGCGGGGGGCGCGGGGGAGGGCGGCCAGCGCGCGTCGTCGCTGGGGTGCGTGAGGTAGCGCTTCAGCACGCGCAGGTCGAACTGCACGTACACACGTACTCACCGTCAGCGCGGGGGCGAGGGGGGCTCGGGCGGCGCGGGGGGCGCGGGGGAGGGCGGCCAGCGCGCGTCGTCGCTGGGGTGCGTGAGGTAGCGCTTCAGCACGCGCAGGTCGAACTGCACGTACACACGTACTCACCGTCAGCGCGGGGGCGAGGGGGGCTCGGGCGGCGCGGGGGGCGCGGGGCAGGGCGGCCAGCGCGCGTCGTCGCTGGGGTGCGTGAGGTAGCGCGCGCCCACGCGCCGCTCCAGCACGCGCAGGTCGCGCCACGCCTCGCCCGTCTGCAGCCACGCGTGCGCCACCGACTTGTCCACCGACAGCCGCTTGCGCTGCTTCACTTGCAGCAGGTTGTTGATCAGGTCGATCGCTGCGCAAACGAGGGGAACCGGCTGTAATACATCTCCATCCACCCTTTTGTCGATACACAGGCACGTAAAGTATTTAAGTAACGCATAATTCCAGAAAATTATCCGAGTAGTCAGTAATTTCAGAAAACCCACGAGGAGTAAGACACTGGACCCAGTACGCTACCTTGTGGTACCCCGTGAGCATTTCCTTGATGTAATTATAAAAATCCAGAATCTTTTGTTTAATACTTCTGGTAATTCAAAATGAATATGTACGTAAGGGCAGAGGGTTTTTTTCGATTTGTTGGCTGTGCTTTCTATAGAAAATGTGCATGGTATCTGCAATCGAATGTTTCTGACGTGTCAAAATAAAGTAATACAGACCTAAACTCATAATTGAATGCAATACTTGGGGTTTGCTCGTACAAGAGGAGAGTTGCACGGTACAGTGAGCACCACAGAGACTTAAACCAATATAATCGGTAATCTCGGTGAGCCATTGAATAGAAAGACATAGTCAATTACTTGATATATTAAGTCATTAAATTCGAAACGTTATTATCAAATGCTTCACATAATTCAAAATGACTGTCCATCATTGCAGATGTTAGACTTGTTAGCTTATTTTATATAAACTGTTCACTTATTGCGAATTATATATGCAATCAAACGTTTCTAACATGAAAAAATAAATTAATACAGAATTGCAACACTCACCTTCAGCTGATATTTCTCTCCATGGCGTGGGAGGGTACATGAAGGCTGCGTTCTGTATCTGTTCGTTGATGTCTTCATCTTCGTTGAACGGGAAAGTCCCGGATAGGGACACGTAGATGATGACGCCCACCGACCACATGTCTAGTGAGCGGTTGTAGCCTTTGTTGCGGAGGACTTCAGGGGCTATATAAATATTTTCTTCTCAATTTCAATGTTTTCAAGATTGAATTCAAAATAGCTTGACCGTATTTTGTCGTCCTCAATTTTAGCTGTCACATTAATTATATTGACCTAGAGGATGTTTTTTTAATTTATATGTATTAAATTTGTATTTAATTTATTTCATAAAACAAAGCAGCTGGTACCTTCTAAAGAGGCAACGGGAAATACGCACACGGTTCGATCTAGCGGAGGCATTTCAAATTACAACAACTAAAAAACCGAAAATACTGCAATATGAATGTTCACATACTAAAATTGAATCCTACCAACTAGCACAGAATAGCCTGATTGTAAGATCACACCTATTTCCTCTATATTCTTCATTATAAATCATTAGATAAATTTGATGTTTACTCAAAACTTAATCGTTTATTAATGTCTTACCTAGATACGCTGGTGTGCCGACCACGGATCTTCTGAAAGACTTTTCACCGATGATCCTGGCGAAACCAAAGTCACAAAGTTTGACTTGAGGGAACTCCTCATCTGTGGATAGTAGTACGTTCTCCGGCTTCAAGTCACAGTGGACTATATTTTTCTCATGAAGATGTTTGAGAGCTACTAAAATCTGGAAACAATACATTTACGACGTTAGAAAATTCTCTAAGGGAACGTTCATATCTGACGGAAAATGCGTCGCGTATTATCGGTCGCGTAACGCCAGAACAGACAAATGTATAGAAAAACACTTGACCGTTCACACTCGACGCACTAACGTACCATCGGTTGAGTGTGAACGGTCAAGTGTTTTTCTATACATTTGTCTGTTCTGGCATTACGCGACCGATAATACGCGACGCAAGTTCCGTCAGATATGAACCTTCCCTAAGTGTTCATAAGAATTGCAGTGATTGACAAAATTTGTTTCACCTGGGCGACTAAAAATTTCGTTATCCTTTCGGACAGCCTTCCGTTCTCGTGTGACAGGATCATCTCCAGCATGTCTCCCTTCAACTTCTCCATGACGACAAAGATTCGTTCTGGTGTCTCGAACATTCGCTCCAAGTTCACTACTCCATGATGTGATAAGTTCTGCAGGATAGCTACTTCATTCTTCAGCTGAGCTTCTTGTTTGGTTGGAAACCGGAGTTTGTCTATAACCTGGATGATTAAATGAGAGGAAATATTTATTGATATGATCCATCATCATCACGTAAAAAGTTTAGCCATGTCTTCATATGTATAACAATAGATGAAACATAAAATCGCTTTGGTACAAATATTCATAAGGGGAATGGCGTAAAAATAAAAAAAGGAGATACTTACGGAAAACTTCTGTTCAATAAAATAATTTTAAGATGACGATGATAACTTATAGGGAAAATTCTATCGTGTTATTGTGCCAGATTTATCTGTCGAAGGAAAATGTTGTAATAAAGGTCACCTTGATGGCCACGGGCCGCTTGGAGCGGCGGTGCAGGCCGCCGTACACGATGCCGAACTGGCCCGAGCCCAGCACCTCGTCGGGGTAGATCTGGTACAGCTGCGCCATGTCCGTCACGCGCTCCTCCGCGCCCGCCTCGCCCTCCGCGCCCTCCGCCTCCGCGCCCGCGCCTCGCGCCTCCGCTGGACCACCAGCACACACGATTACTAATTCATCCATCACGCGATAGCGGGAAAATTTCAACTCATTTATAATATTAAGGTGCAACTTGACTTAGCCAGCCTAAGATATCATACAAAGTAAAGTTAATCAAATTATAAATGGATGTTACGTATCTGATATCCCTGTAATTGACAAGTATAGCAATTAATGTTTTGAGTATTGAGTATTCTCTTCACCGACATCAAGAGCATTTCCATGTATGGAGTCTGAAATGCTGTCGACGTGTGAGAAGTGTTAAAATCAGTTACCGGAGTGGTGCGTGACGGGCATGAGCGCGTGGCGCACGGCGGTCTCCCAGGAGCGCGCCAGGTAGGCGCCGAGCCCCGAGTCGGGCGGCGGCGGCGCGCTGCCGGCCCACGCCTCCTCCACGCCCACCAGGTAGTCCACGTTGGCCGTGCGCACCTCGAAGCAGTGCAGCACCCCCGTGCCTGCACACCACCAAACCACCGCATTATACTATAGATCACTGACACTCACGGCAAATGGTAATACGATATCAAAATACACAACAATGTGAGTTTCAAACAGTGGTCCACAACATATATGACTGTTGAGATTTATCCAGAGCGTTCGACTTTGTAAACCATGTAATATAAAATGCTTATTTTGTCAATGTACATGAATATAGTACATAATTGTGGTTCCTTGACTAGAAGCTGATTTATAAAACAGGATTCAGCACCTCATGTCACTAGGGTAAGCGATGATAAATGTTTAGTACATAGTAAAATATGGTGTACCCCAAGGACGTATACTTGGACCACTGTTTTAAAATTGTAAATGATTAGACATGTGACTCAGAACTTATTGCTCACTAACATTTTACGACAGAATATTAATATTATTAGAGAATAGTAATGTATTTGTATTTTGTTTTAAATTAGAAGCTCAAATAAAAAAGAATTAAGTTAAAAATCAAGTATCATAAAAATACAAAGAAATGAATATCATACCTGGATGTGGTTGCCTCGCAGTATCTATCGCCAATATCTCATTAAGTGGTATTTCCTTGTAGTATTTTGTGCCTTGTTCTGAAGTAAATAGTGTTATCGATTTGCTGTCCAGTCGCCAATAGTGACGTTTTAACTGAAAGTGTGGGTAAGTAAAATGTAGGTAGTTTTAGGTTTGCATCATTATCGTAAAAGAAATTGAAAGTTTCTCAACCCCATCTAGATTTTACAAAAGAATGCTTAAATTGTATTTAGGTCCACAGATCAGTTAGTTTGAAAATAGTGTTTTTAGCTAGTTTATACTATTTCAATCTCAGCAATGCCCAATCTATTAATCAATTGTTTTAAAAAATCGAACGACTATTTCAATCTCTATTCACACTTTGATCCCCATTCACCTCGTGTTGCCTGGTTAATTTATTTCCAATCGAACTTACCGTCTTATCCTTGTTAGTGAAGTGCACGAGCCAGCCCTCCTTGAGCCACTGGCCCTCTCTCTTCTTGGTGTGTTTGACGGACTGTACGATGCGCATGAGCGGGATGTTGGCGCTGGGGGACGACGACGAGCTGCAACGTACACAAGCGTCAGCTCTCACAGGCCGAGGGGAGGGGGAGGAAGGGTAGCGCGGGGGGAGCTGGAGATGGTGTAGTGATCTGTTTCGACTGATTTACATCCGTTTGAACAGTAACAAGTTTTGTCATGAGAAAAGTTTTCTACTCAGAGAGCCATACATACTTACCGGTGAATATTATTTATTAGCTACAAAAAGGTGTATGTACATAGCTTGCCTTGCACACGTACATGCAGACAAAGCGTGCGAGCGAGATGGTACTGCTTCAGTATTATTTTATGCGGCTTCACGCGCAGTTCTATGCGTTATGTCCAAGTTATTCTTTTAGACTAAGAACTTGTTTTTCCTGAATTACTTTAAAACTTCTTTTAATGAATAAGAATTTTTCGAGGGTATTATGAAATATAAGCTATTCTATAATATTAGTGTGAGTGTTTAAGAGCGTGAGTGTGCGATTATAATTTTTTAAGGTTTGTTAATATTCAAACTACATTAACTTAATAGGTATTGTGTCAAAAATGGTTAACGGTACTTTCGTTGTTTTGTTGTTTAATAAACAGTTTCACGTACAAGACAGTCAAGAAACAGTTCAACAAAGCACCATCACCGCCACCACCGCACAGGTTGTCCAAGAAGTCGCCTTACCTGCTGGGCCGGCTGGCCGACCGCTCCGGCAGTACGTCACGCTGTGGTTCATCCTCGTCGTCTCCCGGTCGACGACGCAATTGTACCTAAAACATCATTCCATTTATTTTGTTAGTTAGATGGTTTCATTTATGTTTATAAACCACATAATACTTTTTCGTTCCTTAAACAATCAGATAATGAAAATTTTCCTAGCAAAGAATTAAACTACAAAGAATTACTGAAAGAGCAGAAGCTTTTCGAGATAAAATATTACAAACAATTTTGAACCTTATACACTGTAGATAAAGTTTATAGTAATTTGAAAACAAAGGGCTGCACGAATTTTCTCCTTACTACTAACAACAAATCCCGGCCGCTGCAGTTTGTGTTTAACGCCCCTTATGCCTTAATCACATGCACCGAGTGGACGGGGCAGTGCTGTCAGCCGAGAGTGATGTACGTGCAAAATACTCAGCGCTATGTTCACACGAAGCGAGCATGGTCCGAGAGCTCTGTCTCGCCACTCCAGTCGGTGCGTGTGATCGAGGCATTAGTGTCAGGCCGGCAGGCGTACCTCCGCGTCCCCGGCGGGGGTGTCGGGCCCGCCGTCGTCGGACTCGTCGTCGGGCAGGCGCACCGACTCCGACAGCTCGCTGCCCGTGCTGCTGTCCTGGTACTCGCCTGCACCACATACAATGCCATACATAAAAACATGAAGGAACTAGCTATTGTAATTTACTTGTAATAAACGAACTTTTGGTAATTGAATCGATTATTTTGGATTATTACTGCGATTGTTGGAATTAACATTCTTTTTGAGTCAATTATTCAATGGAGAGGACGCAATTTTCTCTAGCTAGGCAGACTACGCAATTGTTACAGACTATTTTCCTAACTTAACATGGCTTCCGTTACAGTGGCGCCCAACGTGGGGCCCGAAATGTAACGACAGAAACCATTACAAATGTTGCATATTTCGTATCTTCATCCGGAGTAGGCGGAGACAGCAGCTTCACTCCTTACAAATCCTATAAGTCTTGTCAATAAACTATCTAAGAAGCATATTGTCGAAGACAAAATAAAAGTGAATAAACATTTAATATGACTATTAAGCATGCAGGTAGAAGCATTGGTTGTTAGGTACAAGCTAAGGTATGGATTATATTATTCTGACCGGTATGTGTGCACATGGCAAAGGAGATAAGTATACACCATTTCATATAACTTTATATCTAATTTCTTGCTGTCTATACAGGTCTGCATTGTACTACTACATTGTATGTCTGTAAAGGTAGCTGTTATAGTATGAAAGGGCTCGAACGACGTCAACGAATCAAATGAAATACGTCGAATCATTCCATACATTGGTCATTCTATTCTACAATACGCCAGCCAACGAATTGCCACTTGTGTAGCGAAGCAGAGATGATAGTTAGTTTGCAACCCTGTCATTCAGGCCAATGCTGGATGTTATTACATAGGTGCAAGATAAGCAAGTAACCCCTGTATATATAGTGCATACTAACACTTACTGTGTTGGTCCCGTATCTCGGCGCCGCAGTCCTTCGGGATGAAGGGGATACACTTGCGGTGCGCATTGTAGTGGCAGTCCCGACACTGCAAACCCTGGGGCGAATGGAGTACAAGAAATTTTAAGTTTTTCGTACATTAAGATGTGTATTTGACTCTGTGATTTAGGATAACATAATATATGATTGATCAAATCGAAAATTGATTCGACTTATCACGCTGATACAGTACTGTATACATTTTTGCTTTAATTCATCAAATATTACATTAATTAAGTATCGGTTCGTCAAAGCATGTGAAGTTCTATTTGGTCAATATTGCTAACTCGTCAAGTCTGTTGGTAGTAATGGTCAACTTTTAATATGTTATTAGTTAGAGTCATTGTAGGTAGAAGGATATATTCGTTCTTTTTTATTGAGTATTGCCTTAATGTGAAAATTGTAATAGTCACTTATTGGTCAATGTTTAGTACTACTTGAAACTAGGATAATTCGTGATAACTATCAATAGCGCCGGATTAAAACTTAGTGGTTTTTTGTGATATCACTATTGTTCCTGTATTGTTTTGTTATAATGGTAATAAATTTAAAAAAAAGTTGTTATTCGTGAAATCTACAACCTAATTTTTCCTCTGTGTCTGAGGGTCATCTCACCCCGTTCTTACGCAAGTGTACACTCAACCACGTGTATACTGAGCCCTGACGCCTCACCTGCTTGAACAGTCCCCGGAGCAGCTTCTTGCAGTAGCGGCACACGGTGGGGCGCGTGTAGGAGTGCACCTCGAACGTGTGCGGGATGGCCAGCCCCGAGCCGCCCGCACTCGACATGGAGCCGGCCCGGGACGGTGAGCGACTACGTTTGCCAATACCCATCTGTGGAGAATAAAGAGCTTTTGGCTACTGTTCCCATCGTGCACCCGAGCACTCCACCTGTGTCTGTTTGATTAAATCGCATTATTTTTTTTTTATTTACCGTGACGAAAAATCCTTCATGGATGTTATGCCGAACTCCTACCGAGTAAAAACCCCTACGGTAACACCCAGCAGCCTATGGTTGGGAGCCCCGGGTAAGCCCTCGGAAGGATGTCTCAGGACTCCCTTCAGACCTACGGCTACAATGCGGCCTTGCCTAGGAGGTGGTTCAGGTGCTACCCCGCGTCTATGTGGGAGTTTTCGATTGTCATCCCGCTACTTAGGTACGTGCGTGAATCCCTCACGTCACGCTTCCGTCATGGACCTGTTTCTGTAAGGACGGTGAGCAGCCAACTCACCGTCCTCAGACCACCGGTCATGGAGGCCGACGGTCTCAATCGCAATATCTACCTCGCATTATATTCTTACATTATATAACTGTGTTTGTGTCCATGCTATGTCTTTATACAGAGTAACCAACCAATCAATCAAAGGTCTGCAGAAAACCGCTAACCACGTCGCTGGTGACCTCGGTCCACAGATTATGAATATCCTTTAGAACGACCCTGATCTCTACATAGGAACTTTACAGTCTCAGTAGTTCCTTTTCTTCATTTGAAGGAAATATATGGAATAAAGTCTCAGTAGTCCCGTCAGAGGAACTACTAGGGGAATATACGGATTGCTGTACCGTATCCTGCTCTAGGTGCGCGCGGAATGGCGGGGGACGAGACAAAGAAAGAAAGAGCACGAGTCGAAAGGGACCGAGATACCGCCGTGAGGGATACCCCGCTGTTGTGGCAGACTAACCAAATCTGACGGTCGATTAGTCTATTCTCCCCACGTCTCACCGCGCATATACCCAAGGCACAGTACAGCGGTTACGATCAACAAACATAGCACATATCTATAAACAAGTGTCCAAATATTATTTACAGTGAAGCGTGAACCGATGTGAGCCTCTAATTAAAGCGTCGGAGAGTTCCTAGTGTAAATCTCATTAAAATTGGAATTTACTAGAGCGTCATGGAGACGACGAACTCCTCTTTGCCTTTGCCGTAGTCGGATAAAAAAACATAGTAAATATTAAATAAGACAGAAATGTTCTACGAACGAGTCTGTATGATTTCGTCATGGACCTTGGATTTTATTACTTCGACTTGTGAAAATCGTCAGATTATAATATATTTTCGTTATTCTTGAATTAATGATATCTATTATTCGAAATAAGTGAAAAACTTAGCCGCGCTCAAAATGTTGAGATGACGTTTTTTACAACTTTGTAGCCCTCCCCTTTCTTTACGTCACTCTCAAACTGTCAGATTAGTGGAATATACACTTTTTAGCATCTAATTAACTCACTACCTTAACCTACCTTAATCTGACGCTCTAATAAATGTCTGTTCAACAATTTTAATGAGTAATCTGATCCTTTCCCCTTAACACCCAGATATATGAAGCTCATATTTGGTGGAGGTACTTAACAGAGCACAAGGTATCCCCCTTGTGTAATCTAAAGCACTTGGGTAAATTCCAAAATTCCTTCTACAGCTCCCCTACCATACGCTAGTGGCGCTGCAACTGACGTTTAGAAACTCTCAAGTTCTAATTTAAAGGCGCCCTTAGTGACTTGCCTTCTTTTTGGAGTGTGGGCTGTCTCGGCAAAGGTAAAGTGGTTATATCGGAATCGAACCGACTAGAACCATATTATAAAATAATAAGAACCCCGGTCAACCTAGCTTACGAGTAGTTCTCTTTTGTCAATCTATTTCTTAATTGAATGAATTTAACAGCATTAGAAAAATCAATGTTTAAAAATGATTGTATCATCATTCATTGGATAGTTCGTAAGAATATCGGCAGATGACTCCACCGTCGCCTTAAAGACGGACAAGAAGGCAAATTTGAATCACATCGGACGTGTCTCGGTGTCCGAATTGGTCAAGGCATTTCCGCTGTAGGGGAAAGATCGCGGGTTCGAGTCCCACCCGAGAAAATTCTTTTGCCCTATGTATTCGATCTTCTTACCTTCAAATAATTCCAGTATGGTACATAATCACATCCGTACTTCTGCTTCTTTTAGTGGAAACAATTTAAAATACTTGGATGTGCCCAGCCCAAAACTCGGCGACTTATAGGGTGTCTCAATAAGAGTGCACTTTTTAATTTTAAAATCAAAGCAAGTATTTTATGACAGAGTTGTGATATTTTTATTGTATTTTAAAGAAGACATGTTCCGATTATGTATGGAATAAAATATCCGGCATTTTCATGAAATTTTCACTGACTTTTGCACAGAGATGTGGCTGTATCTCACCGATGACGCGTTGGATTTTCAATTTGCGCACAGGAATTATTTTTTTTAAATTTCATAAAACCCCAAAGAAAAAAATTGCACGGCGTTAAATCGCACGATCTTGGTGGCCAGTTGACATCAGAATTTCGTGAGATAATGTGTTCTGGAAATCGTTGCTGCAATAATTCGATTGTTTTGTAATGAGTTTTGTAATGAGTTTTTACAATTGTTACAGGTTGTTCTTTCGAAAAGCGCTCCATTTTTAATAATCGGAATAAAATGAGGTGACAACTGTAAAATTTCAGAGTTGCCACTTGCATGAAAAAAAAAATTCCAATTTTAAAAAGTGCACTCGTACTGGGACGCCCTATATATGACTAGAAACCTTATTTGCGCAATTGAGATGTACACCACAAAAACCTATCAACTAGGCAGCAAACAACAGTTATCATGCGACTCATCAAATTTAAGTACAATATTGGTCGCAATATTTGACAGTGTGACCATTTCGTACTTGTGCCATAAAATACTTGACTTCTAAATACATCGGGAAAAAGAAGCGCTCAAGTGGGACTTGAACCCACGACCTTTCCCTCACAGGGGGAATGCTCTTCCAACTGAGCTATTGAGCCACTCCTGAATCACTTTCCCTTCTCTTTATATCCTAAATTTATAGAAGTTTCAAGATTCTTGTGTAGTATTCGAGCTCAGCTTTAGAATCGGATGATGGGTAACATGGGAAATAAAATAAAACTAAAAATTTTCATAATGAAATATTTTATTATTGAACAAAAAAGCGTTAATATAATATTTCCACAAGTGCTACCCACCACCCAATTCGTGCCAGTTTACAATAATCATAATAAATTAGTCAAAACAATATTATTGGACGGAAATAATACAAAAAAAATAAAAGACTATGCGAAATACGTCTATAAAAAATATTCTCTCAAAATATATCTGGAATGTTCCAAAAGTTCTGGTGTCTGTGCGAATATAAAAAATGTACCTATTCGAAATACTATTAATACCTACATTTACATTTTGTTACACATATAAAAAATAGACATTTATACTATTGTTAGCCTTATTTCACAGATCTTCTCCACTACAAACTATTTTATAGTCCGAGAGCTGACAGCAAAAAAAAATAGTTACGATCAAATTCGTGGGTAGATATAAATTTTGAGATTTCGTTTCGTTTCGGTTTCGTTGAGCCTGTGGTATGACAGCATATTTAAAAAAAATAGCACTGGCCGATTACCGAAATGTATGAATATGCGTACTTTTCGGAACGTGACCAATTTTGAATCTAAATGGCAAGGCTAAATTGAAGATGTCATAAAAAAGAAAACATAAAATATTCTACTTCGATTGTTTAGTTTTTATTTAGTGACTAAACTGTGCCAGATACGTTTCATCATACTGAAATTATATAAATATGATGTCTAATTAGTTTGCGATATGCTTTTAGCCGTCAGCTCTCGTACTATTAGCAGTATAAATGCTACAAAATCAGCTATAAAGAAAAGTAATGAGATTCATTTCACTATAAATTCAAACAAAATAAACTTATTACGGTGATGTCATACACAAAAGTGCAATGTAAACATAAATAAATAGTTTATATTATAGCCCTATTTAGCCCCTTTCTCAATGCTAGTTTCCTCACAACATCGAACTAAGCTTAACCCATACTTGACCACACGCCGGCGGAATCCCCATTTTTTTTGTGCGGAGACTACGGGAGGTTATGTCGGACTCGAACCGACTAAAACCGCACGCCGTATGAGGGTCGTGGTGCTAGGCCGGAGGTGAGGTTGTCTTTGACATATCCCTCGCACCCCGGCTGACCCAGGGCCATCCCTTACGGTCTGGCCCTCAGGAGGGGGGTCAACGGTGTCCCCGACTCACCCCCGGCGGGAACCTCAGGCTTTAGTACTAATTGGAAGACTTAATAAAATATAGAAACATAAAATTTAAATAAAAAAATACTGTCAAATTTGGGTATTGATGATAAAGATGTCATGTTTAGTTAATATTGTGTACTTACTTATAATGTTACGTTATATTTAGAATATATTCTTATAAACTAATGTTCGCTGTGCTATGATGACCGTAGGAATGTAACCGGTTCAGATTCGTAATTCAGTTGGTATAAAAATATTTTAGGAATGTTGTGATTTCAGATTATATCGACTGTGTCATGCGGCCCGCGTTCAATATTTAATACTGAGTAAAACGTTACGAATTTGCATATATTTCGTGCTCCGGCCACTGATGCCTATAATATTGAGTTCTATACACTTTGATGAATAGATAATAGAAATTCGAGAAGTATTGAGACGTGATAAATGCATAAAAAACTATCCTTTGCGGCAGCTACACGCTATTACATAACATTATATCTGCCGAGCTTGTGTATAATGAACTCTTTAAAGGGGAACAGTAGGCCGCAATCTCAGTCGTTAGTATGCAACATAAAATCGAAAGGAACTGCCTGTAAACCTCGATAATACAGAAACTAGTGTCGCCAAACTCTCATATAATAATCAAAGTAACAGTTAACAGCCAATCACGAAATACGTTGACCATTATGTAGCACATCAGGATGTACCACCAAAATCTTTAGGACCCATAATCTGACCTACAAACCTTTGTTAGTATTGGTTCACTAAGATCTTCGGGGCCCATAACCTGTACATCAGCTAACTGACAGACGAGACTTGAAAGAGGGAGTAAAAGACCGAATTTAGGGCTTCTAAACGCAAGTCGAATACATAGGGAAAAAGAATCTTCTCGGGCGGGACTCGAACTCGCAGTCTTTCCCTTACAGGGGGAATGCCTGACCTGACTGATTTGTATAGTTAGCATACTTAATGCTGTAAAAATTCCTTCAATTGTTTGGGCGCAGTTATAAAAAATCAATGTTTAAAAATGATTGTAACATCATTCATTGATTCCGATAGTACGTAAGAAAGTCGGTAGATGACGCCACGTCGCCTTAAAGACGTATAAGATGGGAAATTTGAATCATATCGGGCGTGTCTCGGTAGCCGAATTGGTCAGGCATTCCCCCTGTAAGGGAAAGACTGCGGGTTCGAGTCCTGCCCGAGAAGATTCTTTTTAACTATGTATTCGATTTGTACAGTTAGTATACTTAATGCTGTAAAAAAAATCTTTCAATTCTAAACGCAAGCTTTAGATGTTACCGGGATGATTGTGACACACACAAGGGGGCAGTTCCTATCGATGTTATGTTCCGTGGGTGCTAGTGCGGTCTACCCGGAGTCCTTGCCGTTCCCGGTGACGAGTTGCGCGAGCCTCCTTACCAGCGAGTCGTCGTGGCTCAGCGCCGAGGCGCGCGACGGCGAGCGGCCCCCCGCGCCCCGCGCGCCCGTCACCCCCGCGGCCACCGGGGACGTGCAGTTAGATGGCACCTTCACTGCGCAGCGCTTGTGGTAGTTCAGGCCGCAACCTGCAATGGAACGGGGGCACTTTAGTGATGTCGCCGAAGGCTGTTGTACATTCCGTTGGCACGGCATCCCAATGTTGAGCTAATAAAAATCTTGGTTGAATATTTGGCTATTGATACCCCCCTGCCGGAGCCGGAAGGGGAGGTTATGTCGGGCTCGAACCGACTAAAACCGCACGCCAACTGTGGGTCGTGGTGCTAGGCCAGAGGTGAGGTTGTCATCGACATATCCCTCGCACCCCGGCTGACCCAGGGCCATCCCTTACGGTCTAGCCCTCCTCGGGTTGCTATGGTACCTATATCGAAGCATTTGAGAGCTAGTGTGTCTATTTTGTGATTCAGATCTATACGGTAGTGATGAAGTAAACTGAAATTTGAATTATATTAGATCATAGCCACTAAGTGGACAATGTAAAAAACTTGTCATTTATTTGACAAGTGAGACCCTGAAAGTCATTTCACATGGATTTCAGGACAGCCAAATGACGTAACAGCATTCATCATGCCTCATGCGTGTAAAACCTTACAATTTCATTGGACACTTTACTTGCATGGCAAACAGGAGCATCCAAGACACGATCTTCAGAGTCTCCTCCAGGCTCATAAGTCGCTAAATAGTTAAGCATATGTGATCTTACCTTCGCACTTGAGCCCCTGGCGCACCAGGCCGAACAGCATCTCCCCGCAGAAGTCGCAGAACGTGGGCGCCTTGTATGAGTGCACGGCCAGCGCGTGCGGCCGCGGCGTCGGCTCCGCGCCGTCGCATAGCAGCGCTGAACATACACATATGACAATACACTTGCATTTTATTATCAGACAGAGGCTGATTCACATAAGTTTCAACTGGCTTAGTGTATGTGGCGCTTGCGCTTATGGGGAATTAGGCTCTGCCAAGGGTGGTCGAATAATGAGGGCTTCTGAAAATGATTTCATAAGTTAGTCAGAAAATAAACTTAAGTAATTTCAAGGGGTTCTCGTTCCAATAAATAATGAGCTATGGCGATGGCTGATAATATAATGGCCTTAGGGTAGCCAAGAGTGCTATGTCCTCTGTGTCTGGAAGTTGAGGAGTAAAAGTCGAGGCACTCCAGATCCTATGGTGAGAAGATCAAGTAAATCAGCTGTTCTATTAAGATACTGTATAGAATTCACTTCGGTCCTTGCTTACCGTTGGCTGTGAGTACAATCTCGACCAGGGTCTCGTCTGTGACGTCAGAGGCCGAGTTGATGAGCTGCAGCACGTTGGGTGAGCAGTAGTCGTGGCGGAACAGCAAGATGCGGTCCGACAGCCGATTCAGCCCGTTGTCTGGTATCTGCAACATATGATGCCGTTGTCAAATTTAATGGCGTTGCTTGTTGAACAGCTGTTAGGTATTTTGTTTGTAATTTGTAGATATATCCATTCGGTATTACACGGATTGACGTCAAACTATGTTTTGGGAGGGTTCATTCTGTTTGGTCCGGAATTGTGCAATGTCATGGTTAGGATAATTGGTATGAAAGTTGTAAGTAAACTTCACCAACTGTGTGTCAAAAGTTGGTGGAATTTAATTTCAACGTAGGAACTGACATACAATTTTTACTATGAGAGACGCGATGACTATGGCTGCACGTTTTTAGGTCTTTGCTAGATATGCAGGGTGCGACCGAGGTTTGCACATATGCAATCATCCATACTAATATTATTGCGAAAGTAACTGTCTGTCTGTCTGTATGTTACGCTTTCACGCCTAAACCACTGAACCGATTTTTATGAAATTTGGTATAGGGGTAGATTTGACCGACATCCACGCGGGCGGAGCCGCAGGCAAAAGCTAGTAGATTATATTAAACTGATCACGGCCTCAAAAGGCACCGGTAGCGGTTGGTCTGTATAACCTACACACTCAACTTTTCCAATACCGACCCTGGTGTAACGTACCTTGTCGTGCACGAACTTGACGGCGAGCTCCTTGAGGTGCGCAAGAGTGAGCAGGTGCGCGGGCGCAACCACCGCGTCGCGCACCACGCCCAGCTGGAACAGGAACGTCACCTCGTCCTCCATGACGAGCCACGCCTCTCGCCACGTGCACTCGCCACGCGCTGGAAAACAATACCAGTGCAGCTGTTAGATGGTTTGTGACAGTCAGCCTTCCAGTTAACACAATACCAGCATCAGATTAGTGCCTACAAAACTGGATTCAGGGATCAGCTTATGCTACATATACAGTAATAAGAATAAGTGGTGTTGGCGTGATTTAGGATATACAGCATATTCTGCCAATTGTGGCGTGCAAATATTAAGTTTTGCTATAATTACAGATTTTTACATGCATTACAATTGGAATTAATAATGGAAATAATAATCGCTTTGACTTAGAAGTTTTTTTTATATACGACATGTCAATTTGACTTAACCTCGCCTCGATGGTAAGCTAAAAGCAAAGTCACGGAAAGAGGGTCACCATTATAAACATGTACCGTGTTAACAATAGCGGCACTCAGCTTGACGGAATGATTTTACGGGCCTTTATTTTACGTGCCAAAAATCCCCACGGATACCACTCCCCTGGAGCCGGTGGAGGTGGTTATGTCGGACTCGAACCGACTAAAACGCAGGCCGTCTATGGGTCTTTGGTTGCTGGAGGTGAGATTGCAGAAAACACCGCACCCCGGCAGACCCAGGACCATCTCTATCGAGATTGCCCCCTTCGGGATGTGGGGACCATCTAGTCCCGGGGACGAGGACGCGCTCTTTGCGCCGCCGTATGTGGTATGAATTTCCACAAGCTCACACATTCGCATTCCTGAGAAAAAGGTCTTAACAGAAAGACAGAGACGGACAAGAAAGTGATCCTTTATGGGTTCCGGTTTATCCTCTTGAGATACGGAACCCTTAAAAACTTTAGACTAAAATAATTATGATCTACCCTTGAACAAAGGTATCCAGGTTATCTGGGGTCCACCAAAATACTGTTAATAACTCTTTATCCTCGTATTATCTGCCCAGACAGATATCAGACACGAAAATATTTTTTTGGCATTTCGCGTAGGTTAATTCGGCAATTAAGGTATGTATCAAGATGACCTTCCTCGGAGAAATTGTTCTGACATTGTTGCATTAGGTAGGTATGCATATTTACGATAATTAAAAACAGGATGTGGTCACAATAATAGGTATAGAAACAATATCTTTCATACCCATCACGCGAAGTTCCATTTCAATTATATTCCATCCTGTCCTAATAGTAGTTCGATAATCGATCGACTCGACTTAGTCTAATAGTTTGGACAAAAATTGACTTAACAGTGCCATTATCGAACTATTGTCAGGACAGGATGGAATAAGCCGATTTCATCACAGAAACATAGCTACAGGCAGAGTAAAAAAAATATGGTATCCAAACAGTCATATGTAACCCTGTAAGTAGTTTTTGATGATCTAGCTGTCACCCACAGCTCTATCCGCGTGGAATACTGATCACATTCCACCATGTATAGTCCATAATATAAAGCTTCCTCTTGAATCACTCTATTTATTGCTATTGCCGAAAACTGTACTAAAAGCCGTTGAGTAGCTTAAAAATATAAAATAATAAATATCCCCCGATACTCCACATCCCGACTTTAACCCCCATAACTTTTAAACAGCTCAACTGATTTGCATCAAACATGTCTAAGAACACTCGCAAATTAGTCACCTTTAAGACAAAAAAAATAAATTGAAATCGCTGCATCCGTTGGGGAGCTATGATGCTACAGACAGACAAACAGACACGTTAAACTTATAACACCCCTCTCTTTGCGCCGCTCGGGGTTAAAAATTCGAAGCAAACATACAGTGGAAGCAACTTCATGTTATACATAAATGTTATATGTAAAGATAAAGAAGCTGCATCCCAGGTAGTTTATTTGGAAGGTACAAGTGTGACAAAAAACCACAAAATCACAATATTGTGACACCCTGGTGACCCGGTACTTATTTTACGTACAAACACCCAGACTAATGACAATAGACATTATCTTGGTAACAAATTCTTGCACTGAGCGGGCATCAAACTCTTCAAATTATAAAACCTTAAAACTGAAAATACAATATGAACACGATTACATGAGGAAAAATTAATTACTCAGGTAGGGCTTGAATCTACGACCTTTCTCTTACCGATATATAGAGAAGGGAAATTTGAATTTATTCAGGTGAGGCTCAGTAGCTCAGTTGGAAGAGCATTTCCCCTGTAAGGGAAAGGTCATGGGTTCAAGCCCCACCTGAGTAATTCATTTTTCCGTTAGCATAATAAATGCTATAAAATTTCATTCGAATATGAATAACTAGCGATCGGAATGGACAGGTGCATGATGAGTAAGGGCTGGTGTCAAGTGTTTCGCGGAACCCGAGCGCTTTCATTAGGAATCCTCACTCATGGCGCGATGTAACCTGAGCTTGGCGACTGAAATTCTTGGGCTTCGTCTCGCCTGCCGCGGATCACGTATCCACCGTTCCGGGAAATGTTCCGTTGCTAACTGACGGAACCAAAAATCAATATAGTGAACACATTTGCAATATAGGTATCTTCTACTAATGTCAAAGTTTACGTTAGCACCTATATATCTACCTATTACATACATACATATAATCACGCCTTTATCCCCGAAGGCTTAGGCAGAGGCGAATTAACACCTATATTTCATCAATAATAAAATTGTAGTCGGTCCCATGTAATAGGGGTGACCCTATTGCCATAATATTCCGGGCACTATTGTTGACTCGAGCATATATCTGACGCTGAGTCTGGGCTTTATGTATATATCTGTCTGATGTTAAACAGCCCTATCCCATAGTCGCCTTGTACGACACCGCATGGGAAGAGATGGGTTGGCCCAAATTCTTTTCTGCCGGGAACCACGTGGCTCCTACCTATTAAGTAACAGTTTATAAATATATTTGGACGTTCATTACTCAATTATGTTCAGGTGATTCAGCTAACCTGGTTGAATTTTGATACAGAAACAGATCATAGTCCGGACAGATAGAGTATATCACACATAATCCTCTAGTTTAATATCAGGAATGGTACTCATGAGTCTTAACTCGGGGCTTGGCCCGCATGGAAATTCCCATGCGGGCCAAGCCGCGGGCAACAACTAGTATTTGGTATAAATGTGAATTTTTTTAAAAATGTTTGGATGTGTGTTACTCAATTACGCTCAAACAGTTGAACAGATCTGGCTGAAATTTGATAAGTACTCACCCAAAGGTTGATTGGTAGAAAATGCCCACGGCATTAAGTCCACCTTTGTACATATATTTTGTGCATAAAGATTAAAAATAAATAAATAAGTACAGGAATAGATTGCCTTTTATGCCGGTAATTGGTTCTTTTTGAATGCGGGAATGGGATAAGTATACTTCATACATTGGGTAGTTTTAATTTGTAAGTTTGTTTCATTATAATTTTTAGGGTACTTTTTCTCAAAAAGAAAAAAGCAGAATCACATGGTTGTTCTTCTTCCTATCACCAAGTGAAAACTAGAACCTAGAACAGCTCATAATGCAGCAACAGCGTACACGTGGCAACCTTGACACTGACGTCTGTGTGTCATGCGATGCCTGTTGCCAGCACCGGCTCCGGCTGATAACGTGTTCGTAACCGTACGATGTAAACAGTATGACAATCCTCGTGTTAAACAGACGTCATAATGGAGACACGGTAACTACAATACGAGAGGTTATGGTATCAGATGTTTTATAAAGAATTTTTGTCATCAGTCACCACCGGTCTGATGGCAATCGCTTCACGGAAAGTTTCGAAGTTCAGTCGCATCACAGATAAGTGGACTGAAAAAAGCTCAGAGAATGATGATATGTCACCAAAATCCTAATCCTTCCAGCTGAGTTAAATTGCTAGTGTCAGAAGTGGGATCACCACGGTAGTGTAATGGCCAGGATTCGTACCAACGACCTCTCGATCGTAAGACTAACTAACTTAACCCACTAAGTATTTGTTTAGTATGTCGTGACTTCACTAGAAAAGTTTCCATGTTAACGAGGTTCAACAAAGCTCTATCTAACATAAAAACATTGTACATAAGTACAGATTCAATGACAAATAATTGTTCCAGCAAGCCCTCTGGCGCGAGATAAGTACGCGTGGCCTTATTTTGTTATGTCAACAATAACATAAATAAACTAACACAGACAACATCGCGTCACTTCACGGGTGACTCCACTCATCGACACAATTACTGCGGTTCAACTCCGGCGCATGTTGATGGAACCTGACAAACATTATCTTCGGATTGGCAAGCTTTGGCGTACGGGCTGAGGGATTTATTATTAAAATGAGTGTAGCTCAATTTTGTGTTCTAGGTGTGTAGTTTTAGAAAGTATATAAGCCGCGTGTTATGTGGTGCAAACAAAACTAGTCTTTTCAAAACTGTATTTATTTATAACTAGGAAATAGTACAATTACAACTAGACTTATATTGATTATAATTAGACTTAAATTGATTATAATTAGATTTAGTAATTAGAAGATGTAGATACAGCGAATGTAGGAAATAGAATGTATCGGGAGAGCCAGGATTTGGATATTTATGGGACCCGAATCAGAGTGGGGATGTATACATGTTTGTGTTAGTGGGGTACAAGTTAAAGGTCTATGCAAAGTGAACAAAAAGGAGTATCAAGATAAGGTACGTTAAGTTTTAACACTTATGGATAAGGAACGACTAAGATAAAGAACCGATAAATTATGTCAAGTTATTATGATTATGGTTGAGTAACAATTGAGATAAAGAACTAATAAAGTATGCTAAGTTATGCTTAGAGTTAAGTGAGAAATAAGACAAAGTGTGTTAAGATAATTTATGCTTATAGATACGAGTATGTAACAGTTAAGATAATAAACTATAGATATGCAACAATGAAGTATATTTAGGTATGCATATATAACAATGAAGTATATTTAGGTATGTATATATAACAATGACGTATATTTAGGTATGCATATATAACACCTCCCCCCTTAGAACAAAGATTGGGCCGTGTTGCCCGATTTTTGAGTGCTGGTAGTTGGGCGGGCGATGTCGATGTCCTCTTCTTCTTCATCTTCAGTGACACAGGATGTAGTCGTGTGAGTATTCAACGGCACCATAGGTATTTGAATATGTTGACGTCGTTGCGATCGGTCAAAGCAATTATTGAATATTTGGATACATCCGTCGCTGTGATGTGCGGCCGGTGTTTTTCGGTAATAGTTTTTAAAAGGATTTATGTTGCAGCATCTTAGGCAAATGAGGGTCAGCATTACCAATCCAGTTATGAAGGATATTGTGGAAAAACTGGAAATCTTCTTTTCTGTATGGTTCTTGTTATCTTGTAGCCTTTCATGGTGGATCTTGATTTCTTCTTTTATTGTTCTCAATGAATCTAATGGGATATCATTGATTTTGATGGGTTTGAGGTTTGGTGCGTTTGCGATTTCTATGTGATTTTCGAGGCATGAGGTTGTCAGGTCTACCGTTACTATTGGGTGACTTATGTTAACGGTCATGCCCTCCTCTGCGTACAGTGTCGCTAGGGCGGTATAGAGTCTACAGCCTTGCTCCAACGAAATTATTCCAGTGCCAGACATCTCGCCATGGGTGATTTTGTTCTGGCAGTCTAGAGAGTATGGGGTATTACTGTTTAATATGAAGATCCACTTGTTTGATTGTAATTTCTGGAAGGTGTTTATATTGGCTGAAAATGTAGTAATTTCACAGTTTTTTGGAACATTCTTTAAAGTCGTCGTCAGCACTGAGGTCTCGCACGTCGGCCTTGAGTTGACGTTGTACACGATGAATTTGCAGACTGCAATGTTGGGTGCAAACGTCTTGCAGCTGTCCAGAGAGTTTGTCGCAATGTATTGTTGTCTGTTGGAACTAGTGGCAAGATATGTTTGCTCCGGAAGGATGGTAGAATATAGGGTAGACTCGGGATGGGGTATTGGGATCGAATATAAATGATATAGTGTGAAAATGTCGGGTCTGACTAAAGGAAATTCTAGTACATAGATAAGCTTCTTCATATAGATATATGAGGTAATAGATGCGCATTCTAAAATTTTATGAATATTGTTCAAAGTTATTGGAGCCACGAGGTCTGTATTAGACCTTGCTGAACGAGTGGAGAGTAACTCCTCATATAAGCGAGTATAGGAGATTATAGAAGGATGAATTACATCAGCTTTTATAAAGACTGTGCTGCTGATTAAGTCATCGATATCTCTTTCTAAAGAGGTTACGGCTTCGAGAATTTGGATTTCTAATGTTGAGATTTCTTCAATTATTGTGAGGTTGAACAAAATTCTGTTAGTGGAATTGAAGTAGTTATAAATTTTTACGATGTTCTCGTTTATCTGATGCTCGTCGTATGATATTTTTAAGATGGTCTCGTTAAAATTTGTAATAGTTGACGAAATGATTTGGATTTGTTGTTTTAAAATTTGGTTTATTGAAATTTGTTTATTTTCGAGAAGTTCAATGTATTCATCGTAACGTTGCGCATCTTTTGCATCGGGTGTACCGATGAGCCATTTTAAAATAGAACCAAGCCCATTGAAAAGTTCTCGTTTGGTTCTTACATTGCTTGTGTACAGAGTGAGTTCATCAAGCCTGTCATCTATTTTGTCTAAGTTGACTTTAATGTATGAGTTAGTTGTTATGACACTAGGAAAATTAGAATAAAGAGATACGAGTGTTTGGAAATTATAAACGAGTCGTTTAAGGGAATCTCGGGCAATAAGTAGAGGTCTTAAGTCGCGATAAATAACTAATTTCCATGCATCGTCCGATATTAGAATGTCACTTTCATTTTCAAAATATAATCCTGAATTGGAAGGAATTGGACTAATAATAGTTGTGTTACCATGGACAGGTGTCATGTACATCATGTATCTGGAATAACGAATTTTATTGATTAATTTTGGTTTGTAAGATTTATAGAGATTTTTAAAGTAGATGTAGGCTTTGTATACGATTATATAAAACATGGTAATATCGTGATAGACCAATGAAACTGAGTAATGAAATTGACACAGGGTTTGTTTATGAAGTTTTTCAAGTAATTGTTCGATATAGTAATACTATTGATTTAGGGTATTAATTTAATTGATATAAGGTATTAATTAATTGGTATTAATATTATAGGATGTGACATAGATTTGGTCATCCGGAAAATGGATTAAAACTAGAGTTTATTCTAAGATAAAAAGAGACTTATTTTAAACTAACCTAAATTAGAATTTAAGAGGGAGATTCGTGTACCGGTCGTAGGCGATTGGCATGCACTAATTGGTTTTTCCCCGATCTTTGAATGATATAATTCTCATTAAATCCTATTCTAACTATGCTATAGGGTCCTTCCCATTTACTGTCTAAGTTGTTGGGATTAGGCACTTTGAGCATTACTTTATCACTTACATTAAATCTGGCCACGTTCCTAATGTTATTATCATAACGTTCTTTAGCTTTCTCCTTCATGACGTCTAAATTGCGGCGAGCTATGTCACGTGAGACTTTCAGTTTTTCATTTAAGTCTCGTAGGTAATCGTGCGTAGTGTAATCGCTTTGTTCCTTAAGGGAATATAATGATCGAGGTTTATAACCGAAGAGTAACTCGTGAGGTGTAAATCCTGTAGATTGGTTGACGGATGTATTATGACACATCACGGCAAATGGTATGATTTGATCCCAATTAGAATGGTTTCGTTTGTGATACATCCTAATATGGTCACGAAGGGTTGCATGAAAACGTTCTAAAGACCCGTTTGTTTGAGGATGATAGGCAGTACTAACAGTATGATTAGAACCTAGAAGTTTCATTAATTGTTTCATGACATTATTTACGAATTCGGTGCCTTGGTCGGAGTGAAATCTTTTTGGTACACCGTAATGTTGGCAGTAGGTGAGGAGACATTTGGCTATCGTATTAGCCTGTTTATCCGGAATAGGGTATGCTTGTACGAATCTAGTGAGATCATCTTGTGCAGTTAGGATATATTTGTTTGATTCAGTGGTAACGTCAGAGTATGAAACTAAATCAATTGTTACGCGTTCAAAGGGTTCTGTGGAAGAGGATGTTATGACCATTGGTGCTTTGTACGTTTTTCGCTGGATTTTGTTGCGTTGGCAGATTTGACACTTGTCTATGTAGTCTTTGATTACATCACTCATGCCTTTCCAAAAATATTCATTTCTGATTTTGCGAGTGGTTTCTACAATACCGCGATGGCCTGATAATGGATCATCGTGGTATGTTTTTAGAATTTGGGGAATTTCGTCTGGATGCGGTGTCTTAACTCTATTTTCACAAATTATTATTTTGCAGTTAAATGTGTCAGCTAGGTAGGCTGTGATGTGAAGTTGTTCGTTACCATTAAGTTTGCAAGTGTTGTCGTTTTTAAGGTCTGGAATGTAGAGTGTTTCGAGAATATTATTTTGTAAACAACTTAGCAGGGCTTTAAAATAGCTTTCGGAATCCCAGGGATCGAAGTGAGTAGGTCTTGAGTACCCGAATATAATCTTTTGGTTTTTGGTAGAGATAAGTATATCAGTATCGTAAAGTGCATGTTGTTTATCAAGATACGGGCCTACTTGGGGACATTTGACGATTGCTTCGTTGTAAAGATCGTTCTTATCAGTGGGTTCGCACGAGATAGGGATGAAAATGTTTTTATGACGATCGTCTAAGAGGCAATCAGGAGAGATTTGTAAGTTTGGAGTGTCGAAGCTATATTGGGAATTTTCTGAGAAGTGTTGGTAATTAAGTTGTAGATAGTTATCGGGTAAATGAGAGTTTGAGTTAGTGGATTCGTTATCGCCCGTGAGATTAACAATATTCGTGTTACAGATTGGAGTTCGCGAGAGTGCATCGGCATTAGTGTTATTTTTACCAGTTTTGTAGATGATTTCGTATTCGAATTCCTCGAGTTTTAAACGCCATCGGACTAAGCGACTACCTGGATCTTTTATAGAGAATAACCATGTGAGGGGTTTGTGGTCTGTAACTATTTTGAACTTTCTTCCGAATAAGTAAGGTCGGAAGTGTTTTACAGCCCAGACTATGGCGAGTAATTCGCGTTCTATAGTTGAATAGTTTGATTCGGCTTTATTTAATGTTCTAGATGCGTAGGCGATGGGTAGATCTTTACCTATTTCTCCTTGAGATAAAACAGCACCTATAGCATGTATTGAGGCGTCGGTTGTTAGAATGAATTCTCTAGTGAAATCGGGGTATTGTAGAATAGGAGGATTAGTAAGCAGGTGTTTGCATTCGTCAAACGCTTTTTGTTGGGATTGGCCCCATATAAAGGGAACATCCTTTTTAAGTAAACTAGTAAGAGGTTTAGTGAGTCTACTAAAATTTGATATGAAGCGACGATAGTAACCGGTTAAACCAAGGAATGATTTTATGTCTTTGCATGATTTAGGGATTGGAAATTCTTTTACAGCTTTTACTTTGTCGGGGTTTGGTTTGACGCCTTCGTTTGATATTATATGACCTAAGTAAGCTACTTCGCGCCTAAGGAATTCGCATTTGTCGGGTTGGACTTTAAGATTATACTGTCGGAGTCGTGAGAAAACTTCACAAAGTTTCTGATGGTGTTCTTGAAGACTGGAAGCGAAAATGACTATGTCATCTAGGTATACGAAACATCTTTCGCCTTGAAGTCCACACAGAATAGAATCCATGGCACGTTGAAATGTACTGGGCCCTGACTTGAGCCCGAAACTCATCCTTTTATACTCCCAGTGCCCATATTTTGTGCTGAAAGCAGTTTTAGGTATATCCTTAGGGTCAACTTCGATTTGATGAAATCCAGATGCAAGATCGAGTGTTGTGAAATATTGTGAATGACCTAATTTATCTAGGATATCGGTGATATTCGGAAGAGGATAGCTGTCGCCTATAGTGATTTCGTTCAGTTTACGATAGTCGACCACCAGACGCCATTTGCGTTGGCCTGAGGCGTCAAGCTTTTTTGGTACAACCCAGATTGGGCTATTCCATGGGGAAGAGCTTGGTCTAATTATATCTTGATCTAGCATTTTCTGAACCTGAGTATTGACTTCGTTTTCATGAACTTGTGGTAATTGATATGTCTTTGTATGAATAGGAATATCGGTTGTGGTATTTATTTTATGTTTTGTATGACTGCTAAACGTTAACGCGTCACCTTCGAGGAAAAATATATCGGAATATTCGGATATGATTTTATCTAATGATATTGACTCTTCCTGGTTCAAATGTTCTCGCCTTATTGAAGAAAGGACTCTGTTTTGCCTATCAGTTAAGGACATGCTGTTAAGATTATTTAGCAAATGCTCGTTGGTGTTATCTACATGTTCATTAGGATCAAAGGGGCTAAGATCAAAGCTTGGAATATTGATGATTTCGTCTGATTTATTTGTGTTCATACAAGTAATTAAAAATGAATTATTTTCGACGTTTACTAATGCGTGGGGGACAACAATACCATCGGCTAGTGATTGTTTTTCAAATTAATGCTGTTCCAGAAATAATATTATTGGCATGGCATCGTATTACTGTTTCAGAGCGACTACTAAGTATTTGTTCGTTTAGATTTTGATCTTGTTTAGGACTTTCGTTAAGAAAATGTAGATTGTAGGTTTTGTTACGTAGTCTCATTGTTTTTGACTGAACATAAAGTTGACAATTAAATTTGGACATAAAGTCGTTACCTAATATGCCATCTGCTTTAATGTTTAGGTCAGCAACGTGGAATTCGTACTTGGGCATATCGTCTAAGGATACTTCGGTAGTACCTGAAGTCAAAGTGGATGATTGCGTACTTGATATTCCTACAATGGACACGATTTTAGATTTGTTCAGAGGAGAAGATCCTATCTTGTCCCTTTTTATAACGGAAATTCCTGCACCAGTATCAATTAACAGAGTCACAGGGTTTCCATCAATGTGGAAAATGCAGTGTAAAAGATTTTCAGATGGAACATCGTTCAAAGATGAGATTGTAAATGATTCTATTTTGGATTTAATATGTTTAGGGTTCGATTTGGAGTATGATGATGATTCTATTTCGGTTTTGGATTTAATAGGTTTAGGTTTCGATTTGGAGTACTTAATGCTTGATTTAGTAGATTTAGAAATTGATTTATTCTTCGACTTGGTAGACTTAGATTTTGATATAGTAGATTTATTAGAGTTTGAATTATAAGACTTAGTAACATTTGATGGGGCAGAACCAAGAGTTTGGGGCTGGCTACCCTGTTCGTATGATTCGCTTACCATCGATTCAGTGGAGATAGAAAGGGTTTGTACAGATGCGTCTTTAAACTGTTTCTTATGATCAATTAGATTTGATTTAGGCGTTATGTAAGCGTTATTACATGTATGGGGTGATTGGTTTACAGTTGAAGGTTGCTGAGGTCTTCGGTCAACGTTTGTGAAGGCGAGCAATGAACGGTGGCGATCTCCAACGGGCTGCTCATTTCGTTGGTCGCCTTGGAGTTTAAATTATTTATGTGTGTACCTGCTGGAGGTGCTGGAAGAGCTAATTGAGGAATTCTCGAATTGTTATACGCCCGTTTTCGGCATTCCGTTATCAAATGACCCGGGTTTTTACAATAATTACATATTTTAGAAGTGTTATTAGGTAGAATTTGACGAGGTTGGTTAGGTTGAGAGCTAGATGGGCGAAATTGATTTGGTTGTTGTAAACGATTATTTGTATTAAACGTATTACTTCGCGGTTGAGCGATTCTTATAGGACTCTTATAGGGATTTGTATTGAAAGGCTGTGGGGCTGTAAGTCTAAACATGGACTGCCGCGCTTTATTCATAGCACGTATCTTTTCCTCCTGGGAAGCGAATCGCCCAGCCTCGTTTAAGGTGGCGAATCCCTTCGTTCGGAGCATTGCTCCTATGTCGGAACTGAGTCCGTTTACAAAAACGTTCAACGCCGTTTCTTCGGTCGTTGCGATACGACCTGCTAAAGTGTTGTCTGAGATGTCCGCATTTAATTTTTCTATAATTTTGCTTCGACACAGGTCGACACGATGGAGATATTCGATGATTCCTTCGTTTGGCTTTTGGAATAACGATTGCAACTCTAAGTTGAGATGAGAAATTGTTTTTGTGTTGGAAAACCTATCAATAAGAAACCTCCGTAGGTTTTCCCACGAAGAATATTGTTTACAATGAACATCAGATGCACCAGAACCCGTTATGTTATTTAATGCGAATATAAGGAGCACTGATTTTTGATCCGCGGTGGCTAATTGAAAGGCTGAATCACAGGATCGGACAAATCTATATATTTGGCCATTATTGTCTGTGTCGAATGATGGTACAAGTTTTAAAAGGGTCGCGATATCTAGAGTCATGTTAAACTTGGAATAATACGAAGTTGCGAAAAACGAGGATAGATTAGTGTAAAGTTGGGATGTCTCGTTTTTTATTTCTTTTTGCATTTAGGAAGGCCGAAAAAATAGATATAAAATAGATATATAAGATATAAAATAGATATATAAACAGGAAATTACACAGGAAATCAGAGCAGACAAGTTGTGCCACTTACCACACAAACAGCAAAAACTGGACTCGCATTCTGGTTCGGCGAAGTTCTTTAAAAGCCTGCAGCTACCACGTCGTAGTTCTTCGTTCTCGACGATGAGTTTTCGACACGTTTCACTTCGTCTTTATTAGCACTGTTATTGCGATATCCTACCGACTGCGCCAATTTGTTATGTGGTGCAAACAAAACTAGTCTTTTCAAAACTGTATTTATTTATAACTAGGAAATAGTACAATTACAACTAGACTTATATTGATTATAATTAGACTTAAATTGATTATAATTAGATTTAGTAATTAGAAGATGTAGATACAGCGAATGTAGGAAATAGAATGTATCGGGAGAGCCAGGATTTGGATATTTATGGGACCCGAATCAGAGTGGGGATGTATACATGTTTGTGTTAGTGGGGTACAAGTTAAAGGTCTATGCAAAGTGAACAAAAAGGAGTATCAAGATAAGGTACGTTAAGTTTTAACACTTATGGATAAGGAACGACTAAGATAAAGAACCGATAAATTATGTCAAGTTATTATGATTATGGTTGAGTAACAATTGAGATAAAGAACTAATAAAGTATGCTAAGTTATGCTTAGAGTTAAGTGAGAAATAAGACAAAGTGTGTTAAGATAATTTATGCTTATAGATACGAGTATGTAACAGTTAAGATAATAAACTATAGATATGCAACAATGAAGTATATTTAGGTATGCATATATAACAATGAAGTATATTTAGGTATGTATATATAACAATGACGTATATTTAGGTATGCATATATAACACGCGGCACCGGTTTCAAAGAACGGCTAGATCGCCAATCGCTGATGCTGAGGAAAATCCGGGAAGCCTGCTGCAGCTATAAGCATACTTTTCATCGTGGATGTCCAGCGGACGGCCGGCCATACGGCTGTAGTCTGCTTCCCAAACGAGACAGACCACCCAGGGCATCCATCCCCCACGCTTAAACCAGCATGTGTACTTTGGCCTAACCCCAGCAAAAGGTTACAAAATATAATGTGAGACCCTAAAATTGGTTAAATTCTGGGTATTTCGCGAATTAAGATTAGGTTCTATAAACATTTATAGATAACCCAAAGTTTATAAATACTTTGTGACCGAAGCCGAATTACGCAAATAATAGAGTAAAGATTAAGAGCTAAATACATTATACAGCTGATATACCAGAGGTTATGTCAAATGACATAACTATAGCTATCAGAAAGATTGAAGTATAAAGCAATAAACCTCTGCCAATAATTGCAAAGAGTGCACGCCCCACGAGACGGCAGCGCCTCTTTCCAACAGGGTAGACGCTGCTGCCTACCACAAATTCCGGACGCTTCCCTATAGGGAGTTTGTGGGCTTTCCATATGTCCCTCTGACCAGAGGGCACAGTGAAGAGCAGAGCAATCAAAGGCGGGCTGGTTTCACAAGCGCAGTGCAGTGCCCCTCCCCTTTCCGAAGTTCTATAGGGTCACCATGCTTCGCATGCCCGAGGGTACCTTAAACAGTCCAGGCAGCCGGACTACCCAGGAAATACTTTATTGGGTAACCTAACCTTACACGGTGTGTCTCAAAAAAGAGAGTTTTCACGAAGGGTAAACAGCATTGCACCTCTTTTACTGGAAATTCATTTGGTATCGCTACCCAAATATCAATAGCGGTCTTCCGATCAACAGACGTATTTCCGTAAGCATACACTAGTTTTAGGAACCCCAACTTAAGTGAACCAAATATTTATGTCTAATATTTTGACGCATGGCTTCATCACGAGCACTTAAGTGATAATAGGCTATGTCATGTACGAGTAACAATCCGATTGTATAACGACACGAGCTGACTTATACAAAAGGTGCAGTAAGTCACAGTTGGCTCGTTCTGTAGCCGTTAGGAGCCTTACACGTGGAACGGCGATAACCCATCCTCGTGGGCGCAGGAGAAGGGTCAGCAGTCACCACTTGTTATGTTTAATATCTAGAGCATTGTTTTATCGTAGCTGTAATAACTTAGATATATCCGTGTCAGTTAATTTATTATCGTAAGAAGGGCGTTTACGTATTAATGGTCTTCACATTAAATTTAATAGTCACTACTAAGTAGGTGGGCAAGTGGGTAGGTATAATCAAGAGGTATTGGATAGTTACGCCCAAAGGATGAGTGTTTCCAGGTTCAAATCAAACCATAATGACCATGAAATTCATGAAATTTTGTTCCAATCACTATTTTATCTGCGTGGTGACTGGTGACAGAGAAAGAATACATGTATCACCACCCCATTTCATCCGAAGGGGCGACTAACGGAAAACTACAGAGAGGATATCACTGTGAGAGAAGGAAGGAGAGTAAAACTCTGTACCTACTAACCCAGCCAGCGCGCAACGTGGAAACAGTAGGTCAAAGCCTCCCAACATTGGGAGAGGCCTATGTCCAGCAGTGGACTGCGTTAGGCTTATAGATTGAATTGGTTGATTGACTATTTATATATTTGACAGCCTCTGTGGCGTGGTGGAAGTGAACGCGACTGCCACGCAGGAGGCGCGGGTTCGATCAAATGAAAATGAAAATGTATTTGCATTGGTCTAAGTGTTTCTTATAACATGTATCTATATACAAAAAAAAGTATCCAAGTATGTTTATCAGCCTTCTAGATTCCATAACACAAGCTAGTTAGCGTACCATGGGTCTAAATAGTTGTGTGGAATGTTGTGGAATAATTTATTTATATTTATAACTTTTCCTATAGATTTAGATAGCAAAATTCAAAGCTTCCGAACATTGGGAGAGGCCTATGTCCAGTAGCTAATAAAATGAATTGATTGATTGACATTTTTAACTTTTCCTATAGAATGAAAAATTTACATTCAAAACTTTGGGCGGAGTCATCAAAAATCAATGTTTAAAAATGGTTAAAAAATTATTCATTGGTTCCAACAGTTCGTAAGAAAGTTGGTAGATGGCTGCACCGTCGTCCTTAAATACGGATATAAAAAGAAGGGAAAATTGAAGTGATTCAGGTGTGGCTCAATAGCTCATTTGGAAGAGCATTTCCACTGTAAGGGAAAGGTCGTGGGTTCAAGTCCCACTTGAGCGCTTAATTTTTTCCCGATGTATTTCGAATTTTCCTATAGATTTAGATCGGAAAATTCCACCACGGTTCCTGATTATCATCATTGCCAAATGGATTGAAAAAACAATCTAAGATTTAAATAAAGCAATTGATTGATAATTTATTCATATTGTCTTTAATAAATCACGTCCTAAGTGCAGTCTCAGCACCTCGTGTCTGTCGCTAGGCCGCAGTATAATGCAGTAAGTAGTATATTGGCACATAAATGTCAAAGGAAGGCGTTAGGTCTGGAAGTGAAGGATTACAAGGACAGAGTAAACCTTACAGAAGATGAGTGACATGATATGTAGATTTATGCTGCCAGATTGTATTATGTAAGCGGATTTTTTTTATAGAGGTTTAAAGAGGTTAATAGAAAATCAAACGAACTTACCTGTAAGTGAAGTTCGATGACTATTAAACGATGTGATTCGCCCGAGAGATTACATTTTAATTTACTTGTAGTAGCACGCGTGAGTGCTGCCATCGTACACAATTTTATAGCAACATTTAAAAAGAAAAAAATGTTAGCTAACTTGAGGGTATCTCATACACGTTTACCCCATACAGGCCATCTGTGTTATGCGCTATTTCGTGGTCTAAAGGGAATCATCTGGACAAGGTCCAGATGGGGTCGGGGGGGTTGTAATCTCTCGGGCGAATCACATCGTTTAATAGTCATCGAACTTCACTTACAGGTAAGTTCGTTTGATTTTCTATTAAACTTCAGTGATTCGCCCTTCGAGATTACATTTTAATTTACTTGTAGGATGTTTAGAGTAAGAGACGAAATAGCATTAAGCAAATGATATAAAAAAGACGTCCGGCCATAACTCAATTATATTCTAAAAAGAACGAATAGATTACAGACCTGCATTACAAATGTAATGATTATTATTCAAAAATGGACAATAATCTTATTGTTAAACGATTAATCGAAGCTACCCTGTAAAACGAGCGGGCGAATGTCTTATTAGAGTGCACCACCAAATCTCGATTATAGAATTTCGCGAAAACTTGGGAACTTCCAGACCAACCAGCGGTTTTCTTAATGGGGTCTACACTTACACCTAGCCTATTGGCTGCAGAAGTCGCTGTATGTCTCGTGCCATGCGCTTTAATAACTGACGTGTCAATCCCGTTTTCTGCCAGGGTGACTTTGATCCATCGACTAATCGACTGCGAACATACCTTACGGAAAGGTTTGTTAAAACTAATCAAAAGAAAATCACAATTACTTGAATGAAAGAGGTAAATAATACTCCAGAGTCCTTGCTAGGCAAATAGAAGGACGTTCGTTGTAATAAGTTAGGTACAACGTGGGTCCACGACGTTTGATGTAATACTCTGGTTCATAAACGCCGTGCTGACAATACTCCGGCAACCAAGGTAAGACTCCGGTGTATCTTGTGCTGGGGTGAATAGTAAATTCGGATTAAGCTGGAATTCGATTCTATCTGAATTTAATAATTTTACATAGAAAGGAAACCAGGGTTGTGTAACAATACCCTCAGTATTATAGAAAGAAAGACAGAAAGAAATTTATTTAGCAATCAGTCACATACTTAAAATTAGATTACTTTAACAGTAATAATTTTTTGTAACACCTTTTGTATCAGGCAGAAAGGTAACGCGTAGAAAAAATATTGTGGCTAAGATATTGTGAACGCGTCGACCCTAAACGCGTCAGGATCGCAATGCCAAGACACTAATTTGGGACATCTTTTGTTTATTCGGCTCGCAAATAAGTCAATCTCAGGGTGTGAAAAGGAACCGCTAATTCGAAAATCTGCGCTGTCTGCAAGTTCCCATTCTATGTATGTCCGCATGCGTTCGACGAGACGCTTCGTCAGCCATGTAGTATATTAGAGCTTATATAAGAAGCGTATATAGACAGACCCCGGTCTTCGCACCACCGCCAGATTTGTCTACTTATGTTACTTAAATGAGGGATTTGAATGCCTCCCATTCTGTTGATGTATTGCTGTCGAATTGTCGATCCTTAAAAAAATCTCTCAATTCCTGCAATCTTTTGCCAAAAATTTTAGAACTAAGAAGGCAGTGGTCAGTTCTAAAAACTTTATACGTTTTGTAACATCTTGTTCTGACCATCTTTATAGAAAAACTATAGTCTACCAGCCTGCGGTGTTGCATTCTAGTCACCCGGACCCGGAGTTCCCTAACTCCGCGAGCCCCGGCTGTGTACTGGCGGGGCTCAGCGGTCGCTCTGCCGGCGCGGCAGCGGCGGTCGCTTGTGCCCACCGCGAATCGAGCTCTAGTCTTCGCTGGCGCTCGGTGAGATGGCGGCGGCTGGCCTCTCCAGTTTAAAAAACCCTCGATGTAGAAGGCTCTGATGGTCTACGTCTGGGTTGCACCCTCTGCTTAACAGGAGGAGGTCTCAACTCTGCGCCTGTTCTTGTAATGGCTGTCATCGAATTTCTTGTAAATCGTTTCAAAAAAGTGAGTCATCTCACTTTAGATCTTTAATATTATCTTTGACATCTTTATTATGGCAATTCAACAAAAGAGCACGCCTAATTTGTGTTTCACAAAAATGAATGTGACATAGGTAAAAATCCGCCAGTGTCACTAAGATTCTTTAGGATTTAATTCTTATAATCATCATCTATGAGAGCTGAAGTTAATAGAGTTGATACAGTATTAGCTACGCCAGTTATAGCGTTAGCAAATCTTTTTTTTTTTTTTGATTCGACAACTTCTTATAATTCGATGGAGCCGGCTGCACGCACGAAAAAACATGGCGTCATGCGGCGTTACATCGCTTTGAGGCGTTCCATTTAAAGCTTGAAATGCAAGCGAGAGCGCGGAACGAGCGACAAATCAAACAAATAAAATTTAAATTTTCTTTTGAAAAATGAAACCATTCCATTAGTATTTTCTTATGACGTTGTCACGTAACTATCGTCAGTAAACCGACTTTAGAGATAACCAATTTTTTGTTTGGAAAAACGAAGGACTTAATGATGTCCCCTTTCACCTCGTCTTTCAAGCCATCAACCAAAATGTCAGACCACCGAGAGGCAACATCCTTATGTATACAAGGGCCAAATTTATTTTCCTTTGGGAGCTCTTCTCCCAATGAACATAATAATATATCTAGCTCTAATTCGATACTTAGCTCCGTAGAAGTCAGCGGCGCGAGCGTATCCGCAGAAAATTCCTGGCCAGTGGGTGTCAGCGCCGGCGCGCGCGGTCGTGGACATAGCTGCGGGCGCGGGCTGCGGAGCGGTTGGCCCCACACTGGTGGGCCGCAAGACCACAAACTGTAACGCGGCCCTTTTAGTTGGACTGTCCTCCGCATCAGTAGTGCCGATCACGTCAATTCCGGGTGATGGACATGACTCAAAAACACTCCAAAGTTAATTATAGTACTAGCCTCACGGACTTTAAGTACTCCAGACATGGATGTTATTATATTGATTATAGAATCAAAACACTCCAAAAATTAGCCACGGTACCAGCCTCACAGACTGGACTCCAGACATGGATGTTATTATATTGATCACCGATTCAAAACACTCCAAAGCTAGTCACGGTACCAGCCTCACGGACTGGACTCCAAACATGGATGTTATTATATTGATCACCGATTCAAAACACTCCAAAGTTAGTCACGGTACCAGCCTCACGGACTGGACTCCAGACGTGGGTGTTATTATATTGATCACCGATTCAAAACACTCCCAAGTTAGTCACTGTACCAGCCTCACAGACTGGACTTCAGACATGGATGTTATTATATTGATCACCGATTCAAAACACTCCAAAGTTAGTCACGGTACCAGCCTCACGGACTGGACTTCAGACATGGATGTTATTATATTAATCACCGATTCAAAACACTCCAAAATTAGTCACGGTACCAGCCTCACGGACTGGACTCCATACATGGATGTTAATATATTGATCACCGATTCAAAACACTCCAAAGTTAGTCACGGTACAGCCTCACAGACTGGACTCCAGACATGGATGTTATTATATTGATCACCGATTCAAAACACTCCAAAGTTAGTCACGGTACCAGCCTCACGGACTGGACTCCAGACATGGATGTTATTATCTTGATCACCGATTCAAAACACTCCAAAATTAGTCACGGTACCAGCCTCACGGACTGGATTACAGACATGGATGTTATTATATTGATCACCGATTCAAAACACTCTTAAGTTAGTCACGGTACAGCCTCACGGACTGGACTCCAGACATGGATGTTATTATATTGATCACCGATTCAAAACACTCCAAAATTAGTCACGGTACCACCCTCACGGACTGGATTACAGACATGGATGTTTTTATATTGATCACCGATTCAAAACACTCTTAAGTTAGTCACGGTACAGCCTCACGGACTGGACTCCAGACATGGATGTTATTATATTGATCACCGATTCAAAGCACTTTAAAGTTAGTCATGGTACCAGCCTCACGGACTTGACTCCATACATGGATGTTAATATATTGATCCCCGATTCACCTTTTTTATATTTATTTATCGTTTATACAATTTGTATACAACAAATATACATAAGCATTACAGAAACCTATGCGGTTTATTATCTATGCTTAAGGAGTACGCTAGTACTATTATCTGTTCTGTGCTTAAGGTGTTAAATAACAATAAACAAGTGAGTTTAAATAGCGTGATTTGAGTCTGTTTGTTGACACTACGAAGCTTAATGTTAGGTATCTACATTGCGCAATTCCGAGGGCGGGCAGTGCATTATTAAGTCGAGGAACCAGGTAGCCACTGCCCGCGTGTATACAGGACGGCATAGATTGTGCCGAAAATTTTGATTAGAAAAGATTTTTCTTAACTACCAAACGCTTAACTTGGGTATGCACCCTTGCAATATTAAAACAGACTATTGTCATTACCATTGATCTGCTGTTTGATGTTTTTTGATACAATTTTGCGAAGAATTCTTCGCTGAAGAATAAAAATACTTTGCAGATATGTGTTATAGGTATGTACGACCGTAGCTGCTTAATCCGTATTGGAAATAAGATTCAGCTAGGGAGTTATACAACATCATTTTGACTTTATATGGAATGCGATTTTTTAGTAATGATATGTTAGCGAGGAACTAGCTGAGTTTATCGGAAACATACTCGATATGGACTCCAGTTCATTATGCTATCGCACCTGCAAAGGATGTTCGTCCACATATCATCATCACCACACATCGTCATCGTACTCACCATAATTCCAATCGGTTGATTTTGAATATTACTGGAAGTCGAATTGTACCTGCGGTGACGGCGCCTGCGACGAATCTTTGACTTTTGGCGTTTAGCTTCTTGAATTTTCGTTTTAAGTATTCCTCTTCATCACCATTGTAATGTTTACGCTTTCCCATCTTGTTCCGACACAAATCACATAAACTATCACTATAAATCTAATATATTTTAACACACAAGAAAAAACAAGTGCACGATGGCCGCCACACAAAACGTGTATGAGATACCCTCAAGTTAGCTAACATTTTTTTCTTTTTAAATGTTGCTATAAAATTGTGTACGATGGCAGCACTCACGCGTGCTACTACAAGTAAATTAAAATGTAATCTCGAAGGGCGAATCACTGAAGTTTAATTGACGTAATTTGACTTCACATCGCCTGATGGTAGCTAAAGGCAAAGTCTCGGAAAGAGGGTCACTATCGTAAACATGTACCATGTTAACAGTGGTGGCACTCAGCTTGACGGCCTCATGAGATGCCTTTTCACGCCCCGCTTCTAAACATAATTGTCAAAGGTTTTAGATCCTCCAGTAACTTTGTCATAATTATTATCATCAGGGAAACGTAGCCTGGTTGCATCTGAGCCCGGAGTGACTTCTGATCTCAGGTCCAGGCTTCTCGCTTTTCCTCCTCCACTTCCCACGATCTTGGGCGTCCATGGTAAACTAACTTAAAACTCAAATTTATTCAAAATTGTGTAGTACTTTGTGACGTCAAATTCTGTTTAAAACTAAGTTTACCACCGTTTCCTAGGCACCAGTGGAGAAGAAACGGCGCAACAAACTCCACAGGTAGTAAGACTATTGGCTCCCATGTTCACGACGTCAAGCCAGGAGGGACCCGGCAGTAACTTTCACATACTATAGTCACAGAACAGATAATAGTACTTAGTGTAGTTATAGTATACGTATGTACGAGTAATAAGGCCAGGTTACACGTGCCGCGCTTACGTTACCGAGGCCAATAAAGTACCCAACCGCTATCATTTTATGTGCCGATATAAAAATATTATGACACTTTTCCATCGTACTTGGCTCTGTAACGTGAACTTCTCGCTTCATTGATAACTGGCCTCATAAGTCACGCTATATTTAGTTCCGACGTTGTATAGCACACTTAATACAATGTAATAACTACAATTATTAAGATCGATGAACAAACAAAGTGAAACCTGTAGGTACAGTGGGAATGCTCTAACCTCTAAGCTACAGAGCCACGTCTTGAGCGTTCCAAGTTCGCCAATAGTAGAATCATTTTGGGGCGACGTATCCATACTAGTATTATAAATGCGAAAGTAACTCTGTCTGTATGCTACGCTTTCACGCCTAAAACACTGAACGGATTTTGATGAAATTTGGTATAGTGGTAGATTAGACCATGAGAAAGGACATAGGCTATGTTTGGTCGTGATAACCGACATCCCCGCGGGCGGAGCCGCGGGCAAAAGCTAGTATTTTTATACTTTAAAAACTATTTGCTGTGTTGGTTCCCGGTGGAGTAAAATAAAGCCTTCCTGTGCGTGTCGTAAATGGTGACTAAGGGATAGCCCTGTTCTCCATCCGACAGTAAACATACAGCCCATGATTAAGTGCCTGCTTGGCGGCAATAGGCTCGCCACAATTACGCGGGACCAAAAATCATAGTTGGTGAAATATGGGTGTTAATACACCTCTGCCTACCCCTTCTGGGATTCACATGAGGCAGTTGAACGGAAAATTATATGACAAAATCATTTGAATGAATTTTTTATCGCATTTATTATGCTAACTTTTAAGTTCGAAAAACATCGGAAAAAATTAAATGCTCAAAGTAAGACTTGAACTCACGACCTTTCCCTTACAGGGGGAATGCTCTTCCAACTGAGCTGTTGAGCCACAACTGAATCATTTCAAATGTTCCTTCTCTTTATATCCGTCTTTAAGGGCGACGGTGGTGGACATCGCCAACATTCTTACGAACTGTTGGAAACAATGAAGGAAAAAAAAATAAAGTTTAAAACTAAAACCCGACTACCGAAAAATCACGCTCTAAAAGTAACAAACAAGAAAATAGCCGTGGTCGTATGCCACTTTTCCCTAGAATATATTGTTTTGTCAGAGTAAGTGGCATACGACCACGGCTATTTTCTTGTTTGTTACTTTTAGAGCGTGATTTTTCGGTAGTCGGGTTTTAGTTTTAAACTTTATTTTTTATTTATATTATTTTGGGGCAAGGTAAAGCTAATAATTTATACATATTTGAAATGTGCTTATTAAGCCCTTTCATTTGATACCAAACACGGCATATTTATCTCAAATTTATTTTTTAACATAGTACCTTATGAGCGCTAGAGGGCGCCACACAAGATTGAGTGACACGTCATATAGCCTATAACCATCGGACGATCAAGCCGCTTGTAACGATACCTCATATGTCCAGTTCTAATCAGTAGTTGAGGTGCTATGAGGGAACAAATGAACATACATACATACATACATACATATATACATACATACATAGCCTGTCAAAATCATAACCCTCCTTTTGGCTTCGCCGTAGTCGGGTAATAAACTTAAACAATAAAATCATATTAGAAGTCACACTTAAATTGGTCACAGCCGTAATGATGAAATCGATTGAACACAGTCTGACCTATTTACAGCTCAGTACAAAGCGATTATGTAAAGTCAAATAATAAACAAAAACAAATGTAATGACGTCAGACGTCGTTGTCTAGTTTTAGTAAGATCTGTCTAAGTTGCACATGTCTTGGGTGCGCCTGCGTAACATGTGTTATTGTGTATAGCTGTTATTGTTTAGATAAGGGAGACACGTGTCAAGGATCTAGGGTAGAAACAGCTTAGAAACTAGATAAAATTGGCTTGTAACTTGACTAGGTTATAGCTTAAAATTTCATTTTTTTGTTACTTTTTTTTAATAGGGCCATGAGAAGGCATCTGAGGCCGTCAAGCTGAGTGCCACTACTGTTAACATGGTACATGTTTACGATGGTGAGACTTTGCCTTTAGCTTACCATCAGGCGAGGTGAAGTCGAATTAACGTGCCTTTCAAAAAAAAAAAAAACAAATGACAGCCTCCGTGGCGTAGCGGTAGGGAACGCGGCCGCTACGCAAAAGGCGCGGGTTCGATCCCCGCTCAAATGCAAATATTTGTATGCATGAATATAGGTATTAGCATTGGTCTGGTCGTGCCTCGGAGAGCTATTTAAGCCGTCGGTCCCGGTTGCCTTATGAACATCTATGGCAGTCGTTACGTATATTTGGAGCTGTCAAAAGTCCAACCACAGGTTTAACTGCAATGCCTCGATATCACCTTTGGGTTGTGGAGGTCATATAGCAGGCGCTTCACAGAAAACATCGTAGTTTAGCCAAATCCCCAATTAGACTGGTAAAGCGGACTCCTGACTACAAGCTCAAATCTTCTGATGCGACTGGGGTCAATACAAAGATGAAAAGAAGAATAAAACAATAGCGTGCTGTTTCATTATTTTGGGCGTTGATCCGAGTCTGCCGGGGGCCGAGAGTCTGCCGGGTGCGAGAGATATGTTACCTGCATTCTCACCTCCAGCAACCAAAGACACAAAGACGGCGTGCGTGTTAGTCGGTTGGGGATCCTGAGGTCACGAACACCCTCGAGCCTTTGCAGATGCGTAGAGATGTTGCGTCTTTGGCAGTTTTCTACCGTCTCTACCATGGTGAATGTTCTGACGAGCTCTTCCAATTACTCCCACCCTCCCCTTTCCTTCACAGGACGACACGCGCAGGGCTAAGATGCCATCCATTTATGGTGCAGAGTATACCTGCTAGAACCAAGAGTTTCAGTGATTCATTCCTATGCCGCACCACTAAGACCTGGAATTCCCTGCCAGCTCACGTGTTTCCTTCTTCCTACAGTCCCGGGTCCTTTAAGCGGGGCGTGAAAAGGCATCTAATGAGGCCGTAAAACTGAGTGCCACCACTGTTAACATGGTAAATGTTTACGATGGTGACCCTCTTTCCGAGACTTTGCCTTTAGCTTAACATCAGGCGAGGTGAAGTCAAATTGCCGTGTACTGTATAAAAAAAATAACCACCTTTTTCGCAGGATAAAAAAAAGGTTAGATCCGAGGCTTTCATTTCATCCCGAAGGTTACGCATACTCCTAGTTACTTGGTTTATACGCATGAGAACCCCGACATAACCTGCGCCAGGACCTCCATCAATCAAATGGCCCCAAATGTCTTCGTGGGATCATATCACTACCAAGTTTACCAAGTGTAATTTCTAGCATTTCTCTTTCAAATTTTTCGATTGGTTTGGTTTGGTTTTTTATATAGGACACGTCAATTTGACTTCACCTCGCCTGAAGTTAAGCTAAAGGCAAAGTCTCGGAAAGAGGGTCACCATCGGAAACATGTACCATGTAACTCAGCTTGACGGTCTCGTTAGATGCCTTTTCAAGCCCCGCTTAAATTAAACGTGTATCTCATGTTATTATATAGTTACTTTCGCATGCGCGTGTGTATGAATCACAAGAGAAAAAGCGATAATGATTTTAGTTCGAATGTGTCCGATTAGCCATATATCGATAAAGATTCGATATAGAACTATTAAAACATATTTTTAGCTAGTTTTATAAAAATGGTGATATAAAACATACATATACTCACGTCTGTGAATCCCCAAAGGGGAGATACCTACCCAGAGGGGGGGGGGGGGGGGGCGAGCTTATTGCCGCCAAGCGGACACCTAGTCATAGACTCTATGTTTATTGTCGGATGAAGAACAGCCCTCTCCCTTAGTCGCTTTCTACGAAACCCACGTGAAGAGACGGGGAGGTCCTATACTACTCCACCCGATACCAACAAAGTCAATTTCTTTTTATATGAAGGACACGACAATTTGACTTCACCTCGCCTGATGGTAAGCTAAAGGCAAAGCCTCGGAACGAGGGTCACCATCGTAAACATGTACCATGTTAACAGTGGTGGCATTCAGCTTGACGGCCTCATCAGATGTCTTTTAACGCCCCGCTTAAATATAAATTATCCGCCAATATAAAATTTCTACTTTCATTAAAACTCATATCCAAAATGTTTACCGCCAATGAAGAGTATATTTTGTGACTGAGGTCAAGATACATGCCAGTAACTATACGGTATCCAGTTACATGCTGGGATTTTTCTACGTAATTTTGAAATACAAAGACAAATACACAATTGCACTACAAATGCTCACTACGGGCTCTGATTACGAAAGTCACACGCCGGTCGGCAGTTGAATAATGTCTAGAAATGTGCAAAGGATACTGTGACACAACATTTTGCATCGCAGACTAAACCAATACCGCCACAAAGTATGCAAAACGTCTGCATTTTTTATAAGATGGGTTCTTTAGATATTATGACGACACTACCAGAGATGTTTTGTCTGTCTGTGTGGTTGGCGGCTGTGGAGAATGTTCTATGTGCGATAAGAATAGATTCGAGATCCAAGTCTATTATTCCGATCCTTTGCCATGGACCATTCTGGTCGGTTCCAGAATTGATAGTGACTATTATTGGGTAGTAATCATGCCAGTATCGATTCTAGTATATAAGGTACCACTACAGTCTATCTGATCTAATACTAAGCTGTACGTGTTTAAAGAATGTAGATGATAAAATATGTGCCAACAATGGTCAATGCTACATAGTTTTGAAAATGCCTGAGAACTTCTTGCCTTTTCTTGCTCCTGTTCTTCTGGGTCCCTTCGCGTATTTTACTCTGTAGGTTACTCATGCATGGTTTTTTCTTATTTACTTCCTTAGGAGACTTCTTGTCAATAAAGATTTTCTACTATTTATTATTTGGAAACTTAGTAGTATGATTTGGAAAACCCTTTAATGCTGCTCTAAAGTTCTGAAATATCACATAAAGAGAGGAGTGGCACATATCGTGTTTGTTAAAGATTTATCTTTTGTCTAACAAAAAAATGTATAACTTATAGCGCACCACGACTAAATTAGTATATCTATCGGAGTTATACAAGCTCTGCGCGCGCGCAGGAAGTGCTACAACCTCATGGCACGTGTGAACGAAACGGAAAGTGCCACTTTAGTTGCTATGCCGTCTGCACGCGAAAAGGCAATGACTCTAGACAAGGATATTGTGCGTAAACATAATATTTTAGATGTATCCTTTGTAGTTATTTTGTGTCGTTTATCACACAGAGAGATAAATATGTCAAGTGTAAAGTTGAAGTAAATAAAGCCCTTTTAAATGGTCTGAGAGACGATTTTCGGTTGTTATAGAGAGTTGTTTATTGGCATGAAATATTCGTATTTTCTTGGGTAATTCCAATGTTATAAAGTCACAGGGCGTAGTGTTTATGCACTTAAATGGTTCAGGGCCAAAATGAATTATATACAATGGAAAACGATAAGATGTATAGTTGAACAATGAACTGACGGAGTTAGTTTCCTAATGGTGTCTAATTTATCTAGACGACAGAGATTAGTGCTGAATGTTCATTTCTTTAATTGTGTAGTCCACTTATTTAAATTTAGAGGGTGCGCCAAACGTCACCTAAATTTTCAACTCCGAAAATTGGAACTCCGAAAATGTTCTTCCTAACATTTTTCATCCTAACAATCACAATTCCTAACTACTCTGTCTCTAATGTTTTAATTCCGAATCATTCAACTTCATAATGTCGGTAGTGTTAGATAGAAATTAAACTACTGACACAATGAAGTAATTATATTAAAAATAATAGGGAGCGACCACACGTCACACAACTTTCGTGTGTACCCATTTCGTACTTTACTGGCTTATAAGATGGGACGACACAACACAAGGAGAAGATCACACAACTATTCGGGACAGCATAGGAGTGTGACGTGTGGTCGCTCCCTATTATTTTTAATATAATTACTTCATTGTGTCAGTAGTTTAATTTCTATCTAACAGTAGCAATAAACATCTATTATACGTTTATTTCTTTTCCTATATTTTGTCAACATAACCATCTTTTACACTATTATTGAAAGTCATACCTTTTTTGTCATACACTTCGGGGAAAACAGGCGTGAGTTTATGTTATGTCATACCTTTTTTGCCCAATGATGAGAGTAAATCTTAAGTTAAAACTGCGACCATAATGCACGAGCCGAGCGAGCGAAATCTCGCTGCGGTCATTCAGCCAAGTTCCAGAAACGAATCGGTCATATTTATAGTTCTTGGTTTAGGTTAGGTTAGAATTGTGACCACACAACCTTTGTGCCAGAAACGAATCGAAAACGAAAAAGGTCATAAACATAACCGTAAATCAGTCGTATTTTATGATTTTCATTCATTTAAGCCAAAAAATCAGTGAAACAACCTTTAATCATTCTAAACAGTTTTCTAATTAATAGTAATAAGTATGTAACAACAAATAATCGAATTAAAACTATAAATAAAATATAATTCTACTGACATATATTTTTATTACATTTGGTAGATAAATGTTTCTTTCTAAGTATGAGTGACAATATTATGGTAGGGATAAAAACGTTAGGATAAAAAACAGTAGGAGCTTTAATATTGTATGTTAACGATTTTATTGATAACAATTTTCGGAAACATGAGTGTTATGAACATCGACGGTAGCACTACAAATAGTATGAATAAAAACTTTAGGATGAAAAATTTTAGGAGGAGTGATCATTCGGATTACAAATCGTTAGGAAGAACAATTTCGGATAAAGAACTTTAGGTGAGTCAATATGGACCCAAATTTAGAGCACCCAGACGAATAGCATCTAGCCTTGTCCACAAAGAGTATCAACGAAAAAATAGCATGTGGCATTCGTGATTCAAGAACTTATTAGCGAGTGTGAGTAACAACCGCAGAACAGAAAAACTATTCGTCTCTCTAAACTTAAGAGCTGCGCTCTTGTCGGTAGAGTAATCTGGCGATTACTCTTCCTCCCTTCCTTCTCTCTCCTCCGCCAATCTTATGACTTGTATCCTTTCCTTTATCTGTGCCATAAACGTTACTCTTAGTCTACCTCTTCTTCTCTTTCCTTTTACCTTCCCTTCTACGATATTTTTTAAAAATCTGTCGTGTCTTATCAGGTAGCCAATCATCTTTCCTCTTCGGCTCTCGATTATTTCCAATATAGACCTTTTTAATACTCTTTCGGTTGGCATTACTTCCGTCCAGCTTATCCCTTCCATCCTTCTCCAGCACCACATTTCAAAGGCCTCCATCCTGTCTCTGTCCTTCTGTGTCATAATCCACGTCTCACATCCATAGAGTACGGAACCCTAAGAACTACGTGAACTACGCGTGCTGATCACAGCTCCTGCATCATTCCCATGTACTTAGAGTGCACGTAAACACAACTCTTAACCTCATTATATTGCACTTCAGTAATTGCTCCGTGGGTTTAACCCCCGACCCCAGATTAAATTTAATGGGCTCGCGAAACGATACCAGTTTATACAGATTGGCAGGTTATCTTAAAATATGGAACGATTTTTAGTGTAACCTGTAACTAAAATTTGTAGGTTTTTTTATATAGGACACGTCAATTTGACTTCACCTTCACCGCAAAGTCTCGGAAAGAGGGTCACCATCGCAAACATGTACCATGTTAACAGTAGTGGCACTCAGCTTGACGGCCTCGTTAGATGCCTTTTCACGCCCCGCTTAAAGGACCCGGGACTGTAGGAAGAAGGAAACACGTGAGCTGGCAGGGAGTTCCAGGTCTTAGTGCGGCATAGGAATGAGTCACTGAAACGCTTGGTTCTATTCGCCGTGTTGGTTCCCGGTGGAGTAGAATAGGGCCACCCCATCTACAAGTTTATGTTTGAATAAAAAAAATATGTCTTTCGTTAAATTTCCGTGGGTGTTTCTACGCTATTGGATGGCTGTTCTCCATTTGACAGTAAACATACAGCCCATAAGAAACAATATTTACATAAATAGTGTTATACTCACGCCTGTAAATCCCCGAAGGGGTAGGCAGAGGTATAATAACACCCACATTTCACTAACTATGATTTTCGGTCCCACGTAATAGGGGGGCAAGCCTATTGCTGTCATGCGGGCACCTAAATATATTTTGTTTGTTTGAAATAAATAAATTCAAAAACTACTGGATATCATTTGAATGAATTTTATAGCATTAAGTATGCTAACTATACAAATCGAATACATGGGGATAAAAATAGAAAAGAATTTGAATCATATCGGGCGTGTTTCGGTAGCCGAGTTGGTCAAGGCATTCCCCCTGTAAGGGAAAGAGCGCGGGTTCGAGTCCCGCCCGAGAAGATTCATTTTCGCCATGTAGTCGATATAATTAATTATTTTTTTAAACAGTGATGTTGCTACATTATCCCTGAGTCATATACACTACTTTTATCCCATTTTTTACACGGGTTCAGCAATAGGTTACTTTTAGGCAGGGGTACTCCACCTTCGGCCACATCGTCACTTACCAGCAGGTGAAATAGTGGTCAAACTCGACCCATAAAAAAGACATTTCTAGGGAGAAACCGCGAGGCGATATTTATACCCACCTATATACTACTAGCTTTTGCCCGCGGCTCTGCCCGCGTGGATGTTGGTTATCGCGATATAGCTTTCTCAAGGTCTAATCTACCTTTATACGAAATTTCATCAAAATGTTCCGTGGTTTAGGCGTGAAAGCGTAAGGGAAGGTTCGCGTGCGTATTATCGGTCGCGTAACGCCAGAACAGACAAATGTATAGAAAAACACCGACCGTTCACACTCGTCGCACTAACGTAACATCGGTTGAGTGTGAACGGTCAAGTGTTTTTCTATACATTTGTCTGTTCTGGCGTTACGCGACCGATAATACGCGACGCATGTTCCGTCAGATATGAACCTTCCCTAGCATACAGACAGACAGAGTTACTTTCGCATTTATAATATTAGTATGGATAAGGTACACGGGTACTGGAACACCACACGTGGTGTCAAATGTCACTCTATTAGCGTTATTAGTAAATAAAACGAGGAAAATAACATAATTATCTAATCTATACAATAATAACCTTATTTTTAGTGCTAAGTGTTTGTTTGCGGACATTTTACCACGCGGACTGTGATACATACATACAGAACATACATTTATTATGTTTGGGCACAGATTAGATAGTGTTTAGTTAAAAAAAAACAAAGCAATTTATCTTATTTTTGTTAACTATTAGAAACTGATGAAATAGTCATTTGTATTGTTTATAAAATACGCAACTTATGTATACCGTGGAAGAATATATCAAAAATGAAATAAGTATACTCGTAATACAAAGGCTCAATTTAGTAACGCCACGTTTTTAAAACGCGTATACAATTCGATTAGGAAAAAATACGTAAACACTGTTATTCAGTATACCTAATCTATCAAAACAAAACCTGCCTACATTTTTTGAGGTATAGAGCATGGTGTAGTGGCCGAAATTTCATGCCAGCTCGATAGACTCTGTACCTGCTAATACTGTATCTCTTTAAATTAATCTATACTAATATTATTTGCAGTTCTGTGAATAGCATACCTCGGGAGAATGGGACCTTATGGTAATAAACTCCCCCTCAAGCTGGGTTAACCTTGAGGGGAAACAAAAAAAAGCACACTGTCACATTTTTGTGGTAGCATCTAATTGGTGTAGTCCACTTAGAGCACCCAGCTGAATAGCACTAGCCATGTTCATGTAGAGCACCTAATACCGGTATAAAAAAAAGACACGTATATTCTTATTTAAAACAGTCCTATACATTTCACCAAACGCGAATGACGATCCGTTCTTAAAAAACGCTACAGCAAGCATCCCCCCCTCTTCTCCCCAATTTGCCTCCTGTCAAAAAAGTTCTCGAAAAAATTTGGGTTTTACATCAAAGATGTTTGATGGAAATCGTTTAAGAAATGCGAGGGCTCTGGACCAGAACTAACAAACATACTGACAAAAGCAAAATCGGCCACCTTGTCGAAACGGAGACTCTCGCTCGCTCGGTCAATAAATTACGTACATATAAAGAAGCGATACAGGCTTTCAAAGTATGCCATAAACGAAGCCGGGGCGTGCGGTGAGCTAGAGTTTAATAAGAAAAAAAAAGAAAAAAAAGAAAAAATGTAGGATCATTTCAGAACTGCATCATGATATTTTCTAAAGTTTACGCGAATGTCACTCATTGAAATAAAACCATTTTTACGGATTCTATCGCGATACATTTGTTATTATTTACTTTTAAACTGATTTTTCGGCTGCTTTTCAGCAGCCATGATCGCGGTGTGACTCACGATGGTAGTTGTCACATAGTTTGAAGTATAAGTTATCTCAAAATACCAGAATCATGGTGAATTATTGGTGTTACTATTTACGCAGAATGAGCTCACTGTGTCGTTAAGTCTTGCTGATTTTTGCTGCTTACTGGGTATGATTATGTGGATGACTGGATCCCAAGCTGACGGTACGTTCCATCCATTCTCTCTATTAAAATTTGGGTGTTTTTTAATTTCACTGCATCATGTTTCCGTATGGCGACAGATAACAGTTCGTGCGGTCATGTATGTCACAGATGCAAGTATTGTTTATCATCTCGAGCAGATATCTTTCGGTTTTAATTGGGCTCGGTGATTGTTGGCTATCTCTTATCAGAACTGCACTGGATTTATCAAATTAAACATATATAGGCCAAATTTTATCTGGTGATTAAAAAAATATAGGTAACATAGCGATGATGCTCTTCCAATCACTATGTACAGTTGATGATATTAAGAACAGTGATTATATAGTGGAGGCCGATGCTTTAAGTTCATTCCCCGGTCAAGCACCTCTTATATTTTTACATACTTATACAGACGCTAACGCATTTTTCTTTCCTGGGTAAGCAAAGAAAAAAAAACTAGTTTTTACACATTTCATGAGCTTACTTTTCGTGCAAACTCGCCGATTTCAGATGTTTCTAGCCTGTACTTCAGAATTTCATTTGTCAGGTGGTATTTTCTTTAAAAAACCTTGTTTTATTGAGTACGAACCCATAGTTACGGATATTGAGAACAAACACCGATCAAAAGAAGGTATAAATAGTCGGAACCAACTAATTATATAAGTAGGCGCCTTTGTTTTTTTTTATCCTGCGAAAAATCCCCACGGATACCACCTCCAGAGGTGGTTATGTCGGACTCGAACCGACTAAAACGCACGCCGTCTTGGGTCTTTGGTTGCCAGAGGTGAGATTGCCGAAAGCATATCTCTCGCGCCCCGGCAGACCCAGGACCATCTCAGTACGCGCCTACTTCGTCTTCTCCCATATATTTGAGTTATCACTCATTCCCACCTCAGTATTGTTTTTTACTACTCGTAAATTTTGTTATGCTGTGTGGCCTGATGAAATATACAACATTATAATATTATAACATTGTACTGCGATATTAACATAATAAAATTTACATAAATTGTTCATATTTAACATGCCAGGATGCACAATGAGTCTGCAATCCACAAATTCACCTTTAACTATTGGTCTAAACTATTGTTTTTATTTTGCACGTGTAAGCGTTTTTATACTTCTTGTTAGTATTTTTTCACAAAATAAGATTGCATATAATAATTCTTTTATTATTTTTACTCGTTTAACGTTTTTGTTGTGACACGTAGATATTAAATCTCGTGATTGTGTCATTATAATCAATATCATCATAGACAATTTATTGCAGAAAAATATAATTAAAGATATCTAAATAAATTATTTGATAGGTTTTAGCAAATTGCTTTAGATTTTTGCTTTATTAATCAGATAATTATTATCATAGTTTAGGCAAATCATTAAAGAGACATGTCCTAAGTTTTCCAAAGTTCTATCGCGTTAAGTCCAGAAATTCTATAAAATACGATGAGTAGGAATATTGTCAGAATAATAAAAAATAAAGCTATACAAGCCTACTAATGGTATCTATATAGTTTAAAGGCGTAACCATGTAAAACTAATTCTTTGTCCACAGGTCGAGCTTGTTGCCATCTACAAGGCACATTTCTAAACACCATACTGCTTCTGAGAATACAATAATCATTAATTTTTACCCTTGATCCGGCAATCGAACCTGAAACATAAAGCTTTCACTACAGCTGTGCCAACTGAAGCAATTTACAGTAAGTTTGTGGTAATAACAAGTCGATGGCCCCTAACAGTGAACGGTGCGAGACAGGAATCGTATACATCTGCCCGGAGTCTGCATAGCGATGATACAAGTGATACTGACCTCCGCTTACACGTGCCACACGAGTAAGCACTTTTTGTAGCTGCCCAATCAAACTAACTTTGGTTTCGTACATATCTATACTAGAATATAATTGTAAAGTGATCGTATCTGTACGTTGGAGATATAAAAAAATACTAGGAGTATGGTATATTATTAACGATATCGAATATATTCATGTCTTTGAATTAATTTTAAAGCATTTAGTATGCTAATTCAAATGGATTTATAAAGGGAAATTTTTCTGATCGGTACATATGGGATTTGAACCCATGATCCTTCTCTTACTGGGAGAATGCCTTTCATCACTCTAAGCTACCAGACCGGGCGTGGGCCTCGCCAAATCCGGTCGGTTCAAATTCCGCTTGGGCCGATCACAAAATAAACCTTTCTAAATCGATTTGACATTCTTGTCTGTTCGTCTGTTCAGGACACAAAAGTACTTAACGGATTTTGAAGCGTATTTTTTGGTTTGTAGACTTAAATTCTTACATCTGTTTGATCGCAAAGACCGGAGATATGAGCCAAAGTCACGTTAACCGTCGTCCGCGCGGGCAGAGCCACGAGCAGAAGGCTAGTTTATATATATATATATATATATATTGTTATACCACTTAGGTGGCAGACAAGCACACGGCCCACCTGATGGAAAGTGATTACCGTGGCCTATGAACGTATGCAACTCCAGGGCCGTTACACTTGTACTGACGCCTACCCTGAATAAATCTTCTAAAGCCCTTCTTGAAGAACTCCATAATGTAGTCGCTTGGGAAAACCACGGCAGGGAGTTCATTCCACAGTTTGAGCGTACGTTGGATGAAGTTATATTATAATACGTAATCTTATAAATAAAAATAGTTTCTAGAAATTGCAGGCAGTACTTTTATGTAAATACTGTTAATTACCGTCTGTTGCAGACAAAAATAGAAGTATCATAATTAAGTATGTTCCAAACTATAAGGTCGTTTTCCGTTTTATTTGTGCAAACTATTTTTGGAGCTTTTGCAGTAGAATGAAGGTCAACTCTAGAAATCTAAGTCATCACAAAACGAACAGCGAAATGAGATTGAAATACAGATTTACCGATTCTTGACTTTACCTTTGATAAATAGGTATGAAACATAAATAGGTACGCCTCCTGCTATATTATAATACCTTCGGGCATAACTAAATATTTATTCAGAGATAAAATACAAGGTTTTGTTTCGGGCATTGATATATATTGTTACTAAAGTATTGCCTACGGGTATTTACGGGCTTGTATATAGGTAGTTTTGTGTTTTTGTATGATGCTTAAGTAAACCCATATAGTGATAGGTGCTAAAAAAGCTTATAAGTAATGGAACTCGCACATTGAAGGTTCTGTACAAACTTTTACGTTCAAGTTTCAATGACGGGCGTATTTCTTTTTTGTTATATTTCCATGGTACATGGTAACATGATTCGGTGAGAAGATTCGGCATAAATTGGTGTAATATGATTATATAGGTAGATTTTTTAATATAATAGCCCGCGACTCCGCCCGCGTTGATGTCGGTTATCGCGACAAAACATAGCCTATGTGTTAATCCAGGGTGTCAGCTTACTCCATACCAAACTTTATTAAAATTGTTCTAGCCGTTTAGACGTGAAAAAGTAACACACATCCATCCATCCATACTTACAAACATTCGCGTTTATAATATTACGATAGTAGGATTAATTTCTGATGATTGTTTGGTACGAGTAATGTCATTTTTTTAAACTATCGGGGTGTAAACTCATATTTTTGTTACTATAGGCCGTGCAAGATCGATTAAGAATAAAGTTAATAGAATAAAGTTATAAGAAGAGATTTTTGTGTAACAAAAATAAAGAGTCACGCGGGTGCCACGTGGCGCTGCAGTCGGTTTCGCTACAGTGTGAAAAATGGTTACAACCCCTAAGAGACCATTGAATGATAAATGCTTACTATACAAATCGAATACATAGGAAAAAGAAGAATCATCTCGGGCGGGACTCGAACCCGCAGTCTTTCCCTTACATGGGGAATGCCTTGACCAATTCGGCTACCGAGACACGCCCCTTTTTTTCATGGTTTTCTACTAATGATCCTCGTACACGGTAATCTCATCAATAAGAGTATCATTAAAAACTAACGTGAGTTAATATTTAAATTAAACATTGGAACCCCACAGATCAGGATCTACGAACGGCATCCATCTGACATTGACACAGTGACTTGCTCTATTAGATAGTGCATTGTGTTGGCAACAGCATTTAGCTGCAACCTGTCTGACAAGTAAAATTCATCTTTATACAACCGTCTTAAGATTGAAAAACGTATACATAGATACTAGACATACTAAAACGTCTGATGAAATAAAATGAACTTTATACATATACATGATAAAGTTGTAATCGATTGGTGTATAAAATGGAGTGGATATGTCAATGTTTAATATTTACGAATTGATTCGTGGTTTCATCCTTCACCTGTGAAAGCAATGAAGTGATAAGATAATTTTAGTAGACTGTGGGTCAAAAGTTCCTACGGTTGTTTTACATTTGGTAACACGTGTTTTGGCTTTTTACCCGACTGCCGAAGGAAGGAGGGTAATGTTTTTCGAGACTATTATTTGGTATATTTTTTTTTTTTTTATACAGGACACGTCAATTTGACTTCACCTCGCCTGATGTTAAGCTAAAGGCAAAGTCTCGGAAAGAGGGTCACCATCATAAACATTTACCATGTTAACAGTGGTGGCACTCAGCTTGACGGCCTCATTAGATGCCTTTTCACGCCCCGCTTAAAGGACCCGGGACTGTAGGAAGAAGGAAACACGTGAGCTGGCAGGGAATTCCAGGTCTTAGTGGTGCGATATATGTTGTTAAAACTATTTTTGACTCAAACTTATTGAGTAGGATATCAAAATGAGGGAAATTAGAAGGAGATTACAAAAAGATATGCATGTCATATCATAACTAAAAAGTATAAAATAAAGTAAATGATTAAAAAACATTACCCTCCTTCCTTCGGTAGTCGGGCAAAAAAAAACCCGACTGCCACTGAAAAGATCGAAATAAGTTTGATAGCAGGCGGTACCAATTAATTTTCTTTCGGTTTATGATTGGCTTTCGATCTTTTCAGGGGCAGTCGGGTTTTTTTATTTTTTAATCATTTGTTTTTTTTTTTATACCACTTAGGTGGCAGACAAGCACACGGCCCACCTGATGGAAAGTGGTTACCGCGGTCTATGGACGTATGCAACACCAGGGGCGTTACACTCGCGCTGCCTACCCTGAAGAAACCTTCTAATGCCCCTCTTGAAGAACCCCATATTGTAGTCGCTTGGGAAAACCGTGGCAGGGAGTTCATTCCACAGCTTGAGCGTACGTGGGATGAAGTTCCTTTCATACCGCACGGTGCGCACCGTATTCGGATGCAATGTGTGGGGATGAATTCCCTGTCTATGGCGAGCGGTGCGATGATAGAATGTAGCTGTGGGCATGTTTTATTTAAGCTATGATAATATATTGTTCAGGACATGTATAGGACCTAAAATGTGCTCTATACATGTAGGACACGTTTCTTTGATGTATTATGAGGACGGGGTGCTACGGGCGCGGCCGTGGACAGCCCAAATTTACCAAGCATAAATTTTATGGTGTAGTCCACTGAGAGCACCCAGCATTACACAACAAACCGAGCGCTCCAGGCCTCGTTTATCTCGCAATTTAAGTCCAAGATACGTGTTCTGAAGTATACTACATGTAGCCCGCGCCTCGGACCGCACGTGAACCCACTCCTCATCATCACCATCAGCCACATAAGGACGTTAGTCCTGATTGCATCCGAGGCCACCATGCCCTCGGAGCTCAGGGTCACCTTTTTTGGTTTGGCTAAACTTTGACATTGCCGAGGACGACTGTCGTCTGACCCCCCAACCTGAAAAGGAAAGCCAGCGCCAGAGCTTCGTCCGTTTTTCAGCAGGTGCACCGGCTTGCAGGTGAGGTTGGCTTGGGTCCCGAAACTCCCGAAGATCTAGATGGGACCCCAGAGCACACGATGTGAGCCCACTCACTCTCTTAGAGGAATATTAGTAATTCCGGTTGCTAATTTTCTTTAAAATAAAAACTAAACTATGAGAACCTTCTGATTGTAGTGCTTGCAATAAAATTAGCTTTATGCTATCTCTTAATAAATAATTTAATAGGTTATTAAGATATCCGACTTGAGTTATCTAGATCGAGATTTCATGGACTGATTTCAGTGACATTTCCAAACCTGCACGACCAAAGCTGTCTCAAATCTCTAATCAATATTCAGGCAATTCCCAAGTGAATATGAAGCCTTACAGGATATTTTAAGCTATATTATTTTATTCAGAGCCTTATGATATAAACAAAATAATTATAACTCAAGTGTAGGTATCTCCTGATTGAATTGAAATTGATTGAAACCAAGTATTTTATAAGCATTATGTCTACTTCAAACAGTTTATTTATATATTCATATTCTTCTTAATTGAAGGCTAAGATTGCAAGAGGGTTTCCTTAAATATGTGGGTGGAATAAATACATGATAACAAAATCAAATGAACTTATATAAATCTGTTTAGACGGAAGTTAGAAATAAGAATTAGCAATGAGCAATAAATAATAAAGGAAAAGATACACGAATTTATGTAATGACGAGTTTCTTAGTAGCACAAATAATTACTATCATAGAGCTTTTCCTGTCTGTTTGGTACATCGGGACCTTCGTACAGTGCACCCTGGACAACGGAAACAACAGCACCTCTCCACGACCATTAAAACTGTAGATAGCCAAGGTCAGCTTGCAGCAGCTACAGTGCGAGCAAGAGATGAGATTAGGAAGTCCATGGATCTTTAAATGATAAAGATCCATGGACATCCTAATCTCATCTCTTGCTCGCACTGTGTAAATTTGTTATAAATAAAACCATATTTAAAAAAAGAAGGATAATCGAGTTCACTGAGTTTCTTGCTGGTATCTTCTCAGTAGAACCAATCTACCGAACCAGCGAAAGAATCATTTTCCAATGATTTATTTTATTTATTTTTAATATGACTGACATTGTACAATTCTGACGTTCATGTGTGCTCTTTATGTGCCTTAATTGAATAAATGAAATTGATTCTTTGATTGAGCTGGGGTTTGAGAGAATTGTCTTATTAGGTAACCTTAGACCCTTTTTTTACGTGCAGAATATCCCCACGGATACTCCCCAACCGGAGCCGGTGGGGGAGGGTTATGTCGGACTCGAACCGACTAAAGTGCAAAGCCGAAGGTGAGGTTGTCGGAGATATCCCTCGCACCTAGGCTGACCAAAAGGTCACACCGGTAATTGCGACCGGAGACCAGGGCCATTTTTTTTTAAATTTTTAGAAATTTAGAGTGGGAGGGATTTCGTACGAAAAAGTGACTATTGTAGGACGAATTTTCCCCCATAAAAGCGACGATATTAAACAATAAGAAATTGCTAGTAGGTAATCTTGATTACCTACTTGGATCTACACCGGTAGATAAACTTCCCAGAGAGCTTATACCTAGGTCTATTTTGTCGTGCATGAATCATCCACTAAGTTCAGTTTTCACCTTGCTGTATAAAACACGTATGAATAAGATATATTTTATGTGTCACTACATGATTCGGTGAGATGATTCGACATATTTTGGTGTCATTTGATCACCTGGGCAATGAGATTTATTGATTCCGTTGAATATAATAGTACGTATTTACGTATCTATGAATGTCATTATTGAGGCAAATACAATTTATGAGACTGACAATATATTACTAAATTACTTAGATACAAGCTGTGCGTGGATAATATTACATAGGTACTGTACCAGTGGCTTCACCTCGAAGTAGTTACCTGCAATCAAATTAATTTAATAAATTAATTAAATCATCAATAATGTCCAAAATTCTTTCAAAGTAAAAGTCGGTCATTTATTCTCAACTTTGTTTCTTATTGACGTCAATTTTAATCTAGGTACTTAATCTAAGTTTACCACCGCTTCCAAGGCGCTGGTGGAGAAGAAACGGCGCAACAAACTCCACTGCGGCATTTTTTAGACGTCAATTTACAAAAGTTATTTTCTTAAGGCTAAATGTGGACGAATGTACTAAAGTTCCTAGATTTTGTCTTATTATCCTACAAGTGTCCGAGCTCAACCTAATACCGTTTATCGGATGCGTCATATAATAAGTTGAAATGTGTCTTGTGTGTCTTTAAAAAGGTCTATTTTGTCAGATACGTTTTTAATTCCGCGAAGGTAGTCGTTGTCTAAGTTGTTTTGCAGTATTCTGGCTGGATCTAGCAAAAATTATCGACCCGACAAATTACATAGAGGTCCTTTTTACCCGACTGCCAACAAGGGTTATTACAGATACGTTTTACTCATTACTGCCAAAACGGATCTTACAATATGGCGACCATTAGCGTCGCATGACGATCCTCTAAATACGGACTTTCTGTGTGAACGCACCGTAAGTCGACTATGATTAAGGCCGCACCAGTCAACAGAGGTCGACAAAAAACATTAAATCTACGCATAATTAATGTACAAGCCTACAGATTATTTTATCAATGTAGATAGTAATTTATTAGTCACTCGTGTCAACATCCGCAACAGTACCTACCATTATATTGCGTAGCATAAATATGGAAGTGACTTCGTTTCAGAATTCTTTTAGGCAGACCTTCAATTAGTCTTCGCCGGTTAGCCAAATCTAGAGAAAGTAGCAGAGATGGATCAAGCTCCAAAGTGCAAGTTTTGGATGCAATCGAGACTAACGCTGTGATGATGATGAGTCTTCACTGATTTTCGGTAACGATATAAGGATACTCCTTGTAATACCTTTTATTACATAGTGGGAAGCAGAAAAATAAAGTTTAAACTAAAACCCGACTACCGAAAAATCGCGCTTTAAAAAGTGACAAACAAGAAAATATCAAGGATAGCCGTGGTCGTATGCCACTTTTCCCTAGAATATATTGTTTTGTTAGAGTAAGTGGCATACGACCACGGCTATCCTGAACATACATACAATATACATACATACATACATAGCCTGCCAAAATCATAACCCTCCTTTTGGCTTCGCCGTAGTCGGGTAAAAAAGGCTGTGCCGGGTCAAACTGATACTAAGGAACAATGCAACATACTTGCTATGCCGTGACAACCACGGGTGCGATCGAGACTAATGCAAAGAATCATAACTTTCTACGCGACGTCAGCACATTTGTGTCGGGAAAAATGATGCTTAGGTCCACCAATCTCTATCAAAGCAGGTTCCGCTTACTTTAAGCGTTGTTTTAGTTTGGTGAGAGCCTCATATAGGGGTTGAAGCTACCCCATACCGCGTGGCATGCGAATTAGGTACATTTTTCCTGCCAAGTCAAAAAATTGGATAAAATACGTCATCATGTGTTTTGTTTAATACGTCATCAGACATGGACAAATTAGCGATTTGTAAACTTGCAAATTGTTGTACCTACCTAGTGCAAAAACGTGTCTAGCTAGAACGTGGATTGGGGTGACATTGTGAAGAGCAAGCGAGACTCTGCTAACACTTAAACATGCAGTGAGGTAACGAAGGCAAAAAGTATATTGAAATTACAAAAAAAAGTCTCTAAAAAACAAAGTAGAGTTTATGTTGGAGCGAATTCTACAAACTTAGCCCTTAAAACTGTGTATAAAATTCAGATACGGGCGAGCAGCATGAAAACTAATTACCAAGGTATAATATTTAGTGTTCGTTCCCGGTGGAGTAGAATAGGGCCAGCCCACCTCTTCCCGTGGGTGTCGTAAAAGGCGACTAAGGGATAGGGCTATCCGACAGTAAATATATAGCCCATGACTAAGGGCCCGCTTGAAGACATAGTTGGCAAAATGTGGGTGTTACTACGCCTCTGCCTACCCCTTTGGGGACTTACAAGCGTGAGTACATGTATGTATTTAATATTTAGGCTGAGTTCTCGTTAGACAGATTTTTTGGTGTAACACCAAAATAAAATCTCCGTAAACATGAGAAATCTTCTAGAGAATCGTCAACTTATATCACCTCAGTATGTTATAAATCTATTGTTCTATAAATACATAATAACATAGAAACACGAATAATATTTAATAATAGATGGCAACATCAATAAATTTGACTACCTATCGAACCTCGTGTCAGTAGTTATACTTTATAATATAATTTATGTCAATGGAATCAAGTTTTATAAAGTTTGATATAAAAACCTACAAAAAATATCGGTAAAGAACCTTAACACGTGTTTTTAGAAAGCTGTTAGTCAGATAATCTGCCGTATATTGGATAGCAATTGGTGAAGGACCAAACGCCGCGATAACCGGCAAGCACGCGGGCATAGCTGCGGGTTTCAGCTAGTAGCACTACATAATATACAACAAAGTGTTACGGTTTACAATGCGGTTGTTAATTAGATCTCTATTTATCTCTGGAATCAAGAGAAAGGTTTATATATTATGTATAATACACACAATATGATGTCAACTAATGTTAGACAACAATGTCAAATTTTACATATCGGGCATCATTCAGTATGTGAAACCAACTAACGATTCATACCAACACAATAAAATGTATATTTACCATACTCCAAGCAAAATATATCTCATTTCACTTCATATATGTAGTATAGTACAGAATATCTACGCGGGCCGAGCCCAAGGTATCAGCTAGTATAAAAATAAATCGTAACCGATAAGAAACGATTATAACAAGCCATGTAATTAGCTAATATAGTTGTATCTACGGGCGCCCGGCGCGGACGGTGGCGTGGCGCCTGCACGTGGCGCCGGGACACTCAACTCTCCACACTAATAAAAACAAATCGTATTGTAATGCCAATACAGTTATAAGCACTCGTACGCATGCTAATTATTATGTTTAATATAATACATTACTACATTTTGTAAACTCTGTACAGTAAGCAATAAGCTACAGACTTTAGAGCATTGAAATATGCCCTTCGTGGACTAGGCGACATGTAATGTGTTTGTAACCTTTTTTTCTTGCGGATATCTCCTCGGGTGCCCACCGCCTCCTTCTTGAGACTTTGCCTTCAGCTTACCATCAGGCTAGTTGAAGTCAAATTGACGAACCATATCAATGTTTAAAAATGGTTGAAAAATCATTCATTGTTTCCAACAGTTCGTAAGAATGTTCGTAGATGGCTGCACCGTCGCCCTTATAGACGGATATAAAGAGAAGGAAAATTTGGAAGGATTCAGGTGAGGCTCAATAGCTCAGTTGGAAGAGCAGTCCCCCTGTAAGGGAAAGGTCGTGAGTTCGAGTCTCACTTGAGCATTTTCATTTTTTCCAATGTTTTTCGAGTCTGGAATAACATAGGTTACTCTGGAATGAGTCTGGAAATAATCCCTGGTATGGATTGCGGAAGCGGGATTGCAATGTGCAAAACCGCGGGTATTAGTTAGTGTCAAATAATTCAAAGGTAATCAAATCAATAAGACGTCTCCATCTGTCCAATTACCGGGTACGTACAAATTGTCCCCAAGGGTGGAGGCCTCTGATCGGCTACACGTGGAAATCGCGGTGGAAAAAACCATGACGCTGTGGATAAGATAAATATAATATATCGTATCATCATTAAAATGATCTGCCTGCCCTCGGCCCAATTTATTTTGGGGTCGGCACATGACATTTTCTTCAATATTTCAGTAAATTATAAGAAATCTTTCATCATCTATTCTATTAATATTATAAATGAGGAAGTTTATTTGTAATTCAATTACGTCTAAACGAAACAGATTTGTATGGAGTTTTTTTCTTAGAAAGGTCTTCGAAATACAACGGGAAAAAGAAGCGTTCAAGTGGGACTTGAACCCACGACCTTTCCCTTACAAGGGGAATGCTTTTCCAACTGAGCTATTGAGCCACACCTAAATCACTTAAAATTTCCCTTCTCGTTATATCCGTCTTTAAGGGCGACGAATTTAAAAAGTCAGCATAATAAATGCTATAAAAATTTCATTCAAATTAGAAAGGTCTTCTTGAAATCTTTACGTTTGTTTGATAGCGGACTCGCGAGGTTGAGTATAACCGGAGATATGTTCAAAAGTCGCGATAAGCTACATCCACACGGGATAATTTTCATATTACGCGCGTTTTTCCCGGCTGTATCAAAAACTTGCACTTTTAAATCTAGGGTCCTTCACTTAGTCTTCGTTTTCTTTTTTATAATTTTGCCTTATTACAGTGTATGGTTTTGCTTTACTGCCTCTGAGCTTCCAACCTCAAAAAAAGTCTGCGAATCTTACCTGTTAATCAGCAGATGTACAAGCAGGTGAGATTGGCCTGGACGCAAATATGTAGACATTTTATAAATAGTTATGTTTAATGTTATTTATCTATTCTGTTGATGTTTTGTAAAACAATATTATCGATTGCTTGCACGCGGCTGCACTGTTGAACAAACAGATAAAACATTTCGTAATACTGGAAAATTATTTTCTTTTGTCGTCAAGAGTCGAGGCGTATTTCTAGACAGAGCACACTGGGAACATAAAATCTGAGAACTATTGAGTTATGATATGACATATATATAGTTTTGTAATCGCCTTCTGATTCTGATTCAGTTTACGTGAATAATATACATGTATCTTGTGACCAATGACAGTTGCCAACAGAAGCCGACGGGTTGTTGTCTCTGCCTGCCCCGGACGTGACGACGAAAAAGCGTGACTCTAATACCCTTAGATATTATAGTCACGCTTTTTCTCTCCAGGAAATATATAACATCCTTAGTTTGTAAGATTTTTAGGAATATTAAGTGTATTTGAATGAATTTTGCAGCGTTAAGTATGCTAACTATACAAATCGAATACATAGGGACAAATAAATCTTCTCGGTCGGGACTCGAACCCGCAGTCTTTCCCTTACAGGGGGAATGCCTTGGTAGATGACTCCACCGTCGCCGTTAGAACGGATAAATAGAAGGGAAATTTGAATCGCATCGGGCGTATCTCGGTAGCCGAATTGGTCGCCCTGGGTCAGCCGGGGTGCGAGGGATATGTCGATGACAACCTCACCTCCGGCCTAGCACCACGACCCACAGTCGGCGTGCGGTTTTAGTCGGTTCGAGTCCGACATAGCCTCCCCTTCCGGCTCCGGAAGGGGGGGGGGGTATCCGAGGGGATTTCCGCACGAAAAAAAAAAGGTAGCCGAATTGGTCAAGGCATTCCCCCTGTAAGGGAAAGACTGCGGGTTCGAGTCCCGCCCGAGAAGATTTATTTTCCCTACGCATTCTATTAAGTGTATTCATTGCTCTCGAGGGTATGGCGTGTTTGTAACATCCTACTCATATTATAACCGCAAAAGTTTTTAAGTATGGATGGATGTTTGTTACTCTTTCACGTCTAAACGGCTGAACCGATTTTAATAAAATTTGGTATAGATTTAGCCGACACCCTGGATTAACACAGGCGATAACCGACATCCACGCGGGCAGATCCGCGGGCAAAGCGAGTTTTAAATAATTTAATTTCATATTCGGGTTTTGAATTTCTTCTCATACCGTTTTATAATGTTGACTAGCTTTTGCCCGCGGCTCCGCCCGCGTGGATGTCGGTTATCGCGACCAAACATAGCCTATGTCCTTTCTCAAGGTCTAACCTATCCTTATACCAAATTTCATCAAAATCGGTTCAGTGGTTTAGGCGTGAAAGCGTAACATACAGACAGACAGACAGACAGACAGACAGACAGACAGAGTTACTTTCGCATTTATAATATTAGTATGGATCAATGACACTTTGTGGAACTTGCTACAGTATTCTCTATAAAAAGTACTGCGGAAAGGTACAAGTGTCTTATTCAATACTAGCTTTTGCCCGCGGCTCCGCCCGCGTGGATGTCGGTTATCGCGACCAAACATAGCCTATGTCCTTTCTCAAGGTTTAATCTACCCCTATACCAAATTTCATAAAAATCGGTTCAGTGGTTTAGGCGTGAAAGCGTAACATACAGACAGACAGACAGACAGAGTTACTTTCGCATTTATAATATTAGTATGGATTTTTCTTATAGTTTCCTTCTAAGGAAGGATGCTCAAGTGGGCTACACCAAAAATAACGGCTCGTGTAGGGACATGGAGGATGCCGTGCGGAGGCGGACACGTGTCGGTAATTTACCAGTTTCGTGGAAACGGAATATTTATGACGTTTGGAAGTCACCGGGAGCTCTTGAAAATATACTGTTTACTTACCTTAAGTATGCCTTCCTTCCAATGCAAATTAGGGTTCTTAAAAGATTCCAACTGAGACCGGGTAGGAGACGGAGATTATTGAAATGAGATATCGAGGCCATTACTAGACTTTAAGAGCTAGGTGCGACCGACTAAAACACACGTTATCTGTGGTTAGAAGGGCAAAGTCGAATATAAGGTTGTTGGGTATGTCCCTCGCACCTAGGCGGACTCAGGGCCATCCCTATCGGTCTGGCCTTCCTCGGGAGCGGGGACCATGGAGTCCCCAACTCGTCCCCGAAACTGGGGAGGTATTGTTATATGGATTCTGGTTAGTTAGTTTGCTGTTAAATAATGGGATTCTAGTACAGGAAGTGAAAGGTAAGTGTTATGGTTTCAACTACTTATGGCGTGGCAAAGGTAAAGAATAAAGCATTTTTTCATCATTTTTAACCCCCGACTCAAAGTTAAGTTTGATGTGTCTATCTGTCTGTCTGTGGCATCATAGCTCCCGAACGGATGAAGCGATTTCTATTTAGTTTCTTTTTATATTAAAGGTGACTTATGTGCGAGCGTTGTTAGACATGTTTGATGAAAATCGGTTGAGCCGTTTAAAAGTTATGGGGGTTAAAGTGGGGAGGGGAAGTGTCGGGGGTTTTTATTTTTTTAAACTTTATGTTATTATGTATCGCGATGAACTTTGGAAAACCTTACTTTTGCACACGTTTCGGATGCGTTTATAGTTCTTGCAATGAAAATCTCCTGAATGTAATTTACCAATATTAACATAATATGAAAGATGTTTCAGGCTATGCGGATGCAGTAAATACAAATTAAATCTAATCAATCAAAGCTTGGAATTGTTAACAGTTAAGTTTTTTGGCTACACGTAACAGAAGTACATAACTAATAGCACATGTTTAGTGGGTTAATCATCATCATCTTCCCATTAGTTCCGGTCGTATTCGAGGTTCTCACCTCGGAGTCGGGAGTTTGATTTTCGGATTTTATTTCTCTATTTCGCAGGTCATCATGGATGTCCAAGGAACCATTGGAGACCGTACTGAGATCATTGGCACGCATGTCGTCTTTTACAACACAAGGACAGGGCTTCTGACGATAACGAACCAGGTTTTCGGATTTTATTATTCCCACTACCTACTCGTATGATAAGAATGGTTACCCATCCTTAGACTGTCTATAAATGCTTAACCTTGCAATATGCTAACCTGCTCTGTACCCATTTAGCAATAGCCCCCTCTAACCTATACGTGACCATATCCGTATATTGCATTAAAAATATATTACAGATATTGTCACGTATAAACGAGATACGTTACCTTATAATGATAAACTAGATGAAAACATAGATAGCCGGCACACGTCTAAAGGTGATAGTACCATGCTTCTCAACAACCACGCTCTCATTTTTTTTTTAATGATTAAAAAAACATTTACATGCGTAGTATACATAGCCCCACAAAACCGTGTGATCGGTTTGTTTGCAAGATCCAGTCTCCGTACATTTGCTTAACTGGCGCTGTTCCAGACTATTTCATCCAGATCCATCCAGCTCTTTACACGATTTTTCACGTGAAAGAGTAACAAATACATAAATTCTCACAAACTAGCTGTGGTTAAGGAGTCCAGAGGTTCCGGTATCAACTCTTGGCAGTTACGCTGCCAACCAGTGGCCAAGGTAGAAAATTATGAAAAGGAAAGCCGATGGAAAAGTTTACTATGCTTTATTGTTTCATGCGCCATGCTGCCCATTGGGAAGTCGGCAGGAACCTGGTTATAGGGACCCCTCGTCACTGCTGCTGACATGAACCCTTTTTTTTCGTGCAGAAATCCCCTCTGATACCTCCCCCGCCGAAAGGGGAGGTTATGTCGGACTCGAACCGACTAAAACCGCACGCCGACTGAGGGTCGTGGTGCTAGGCCGGAGGTGAGGTTGTCTTCGACATATCTCTCGCACTCCGCCTGACCCAGGGCAATCCCTAATGGTCTGGCCTTCCGGCCAGAACCGAGTGAACCCACTCCTATCACAAGCAATTTATCTGAAGGGGTAAGAAATAAGTTTAATTTTATTTGGATCCTTAGCGATGGTACAGTCGACAAAGAAGATACGGTCGCACCTTTTATATAATTGTGTGTAGAGGTGCAACCGTATTTCTTTTGTCAACAGTACATAATGTAGTTACTCCTGTAAGATAATATGAATGAATTAGCCTCATTCCCAGTCCCCAGTTCCCATTTCTCGTCTAATTATAAATTTATAAAGACAGTCTTCATTGCTCACTTGTGTTATTACTTCCTGTAACGTTACTCCGGGAATTCGCTTTGATGATCTAATTACAAATATTTGACATACAAAGACTGGGAACCTTCAATTTCCTTTTTCCGGGAACGCTAATGATCCTTAAATGATTACATAACAGATATCAATTTTCGTAAGGAAATAATATATTCAACATTCAATAATTTTAACGGGAATTAACGCGATCATGGTATTCTGCCCACGGCTGGTGTAACCTGGTTAAAACGTCAGACAAACATGTAACGCGATAGTTTAAAGGTTCAAAATTCTGACTCGATTTAATCTGTATATCTCAAATGTCAAAACGTTACACTTTTATTGACATCGTGATCGTTGATCACGGGTTCAAGTCCATCCTGGATGTTGACTGTTTCCGATCTAAGTGAGGAAGAATTAACATTCATTTTCTATTAGAAATACATCGGGAAAAAGAAGAACTTAAGTGGGACTTGAACCCACGACCTTACCCTTACAGGGGGAATGCTCTTCCAACTGAGCAAGTTAACATAATAAATACTATAAAAATCATTATGTTATTTATTTTGCATTTCAATAAATCAGTGATGGAGGACTTTAACCCTCAAACGGACTCTTTCTAAGGGAAATACTCGGATCAACTGAATTACCTGGATCATGAAACCTAAAATTTTTCTGATATTGAAGGAATCCGGTTCAGAACCAATTATAGAGTTTGTTTTGTACACACATAAATATATAGACTAACACCATTTTCCTTCTGGGATAGGCTGACACTGCAGCTCGCCATCTGCTTCTGCTCTTAAACCTTCACCAGCTTCCTCTTCTGTCATTATTATATTCCTTTCATTCAAGTCCCTTTCAAATTAGACATACATCGGGAATAATAAGCGCTCAAGTGGGACTTGACCCCACGACCTTTCCTTTACAGGGGGAACGGGGGGAACGCTCTTCTAACTGAGCTATTCATTGGTTCCAACAGTTCGTAAGAAAATTGGTAGACGGCTCCACCGTCGCCCTTAAAGACGGATATAAAGAGAAGGGAAATTTGAAGCTCAGTTGGAAGAGCATTCCCCCTGTAAGGGAAAGGTCGTGGGTTAAAGTCCCACTTGAGCACTTCTTTTTCCCGATGTATTATTTCCAATTTAAAAGTTAGCATAATAAATGCTGTAAAAATTTCAATCAAGTCCATTATTCAGACTTGACTTGACTTGACTTGACTTGACGTGCAATTTTTTTCAATACGTATTTCATCAATGTATATTCTTTATGATACTGTCATCAGTGATGTTTTGGTAGTATTAAAATTGTCCGTGATCGCGTCCTGGTTGGCGCATGCGGCCGAGCCTCGCGCCTCGTATATATGCACGCGAGGGCAGTCCGCCAGCGCACTGTGCCCCGTGTGTTCAGTGAGTCGAGTGCCGCGGTACAGACATGACGGGACAAGTGTACTTGCTTCTAGCGCTCGCCGCCACGCTAGCCGGTGAGTGGACCCGACATAACAAGTGATATTTATTTTTTAAATGGTGTTTTTATGGCATGTTTACTTGTGAAATAATGAGGTATTTCAATTACTATTTTTTTGAAGAAAGTTTTAGTGTTACTTTCTAATTAAATCATAAAAGTAAGTTTTTTTTTAATTAACTTCACGTGGGAATATAGTACAACAATTTTATATCGTCTGAAGTACCAGGATAACATGAGTTCTAAGGAGTTGTTTTGTTCACTATTAATAAGTGAAACTTCCTGGCTATTTATAATACCCTGGTACTATTACGCGACCTCAATATTGTTGCCAATGAGTTTCTAGAATTCCTTACTCAAAAGATTACCAAAGGAACCCTATATTTTATATAAAAAAAACTAAAGCATTTCTGTCTCTCAGCAAGATCTCATTTATACTTTACTAGCTTTGAAAAATGTTTATAATCACTATGGGGCACAATATGTCTAAATATGTACAAAATCTAAATATATTTTCATATCGATATGAAGTTTAACTTAAAAATAGACGAATCATTAGGTACTGGATTCTAATTACCGGGTGTTAAAGACCACATAAAATTTTTTTGGGGTCCAAATGTCCCCTAAAATTTTTCTTGCTGATTGTTATACCTGCTGATTGTAAGAGGCTATTGGCTACTGAAATCAGACCCGGTTCGATAGCTTAGTGATTAAGTAATCAGCTTTACGATCGATGGGTGCAGGGTTCAAATCGTGGCCGGTACACTACTGATGTAAAACCATACAAGACAATTAGCTTTCCTAATACAAGAGGTGGTAGGAAGTAGTATTAGTGGTAGAAGTAATATTCCATTCGGTTAAGTATTTAATTGAAGGTGAGCAATCTTGTTGCGACTTTCATAAAAAATAACACATACTGAACAAATAAACTAGGATAACGTACTAACTAGTGATCGATTTCAGTTTTAAGTCTTTGAAATGAATTTCTAAATAGAAAAACATTAATAAACTCAATTCAACTCAGAAAAATATCAAGATTAATAATAATAATAAATAATAAATAATTCACAACATTCTACACAACGCTATCTAGACCCATGGTAAGCTTTTATAGCTTGTGTAAACATACTTATATTTAAGTTTAGTTAAGCACAAATCTAAGGCCCGTGACACTCAGCCTGAATCGCGATTTATTCGATGACAGATGGTATAGTCACATTGATAGATTTGACATATCGCCTATACAATCTGGTCTCAGACCAATCGAGATTCAGGCTGAGTGTCATTGTAGAATACGGGCCTTAGTTAGTGGTTTACTTATTGTTATTTATATCTGTATTATGTAATTTGATAGAGAGAACAAAAAAATTGATAAATAAATAAAATAAAAAACATTACCCTCCTTCCTTCGGCAGTCGGGTGAAAAGGTACCTACCCGAATGGAATATAATAAATAAAAATAAATATTCCACAACATTCTACACAACGCTATCTAGACCCATGGTAAGCTTTTATAGCTTGTGTTATGGAATCTAGAATGCGGATAAACATACTTATATACTTTTTTTTTTGTAAATACATACATAGAAACACCCAGACCAATGCAAATAGCCATATTCATGCATACAAATATTTGCACTGAGCGGGAATCGAACCCGCGCCTGCTGCGTGGCAGTCGCGTGCACTACCGCCACGCCACAGAGGCTGTCTGTCTATAGTGATTTCTGTTCAAGTAGATACTCTAAAAATATGAGCTGAATATATTTTGATGCTTTGTATTTTTTTGACACATGCTTACACAGTCAACCCGGAAGGGTTGGCAGAGGTTGATGTGTGCCCGCACTTCACAGGTGAGCTAGTTGTAGTCAATTGGGATTGAAAGGAGATGTGAGAAGTAGTCTATGTGTTATTTTAGATTGTAATAAATAACCCTGTAGCAAATTTCAGCGAAATTCGTAAAAGCGTGATTGAATTACAAGCATCCAAAGTTCTTCACAATTATAATAACAGTAATTAAAAAGGAAGACTTGTAAAACTCATCATCCTCCGAGCGATTGCCGATTATTTTCAATTAGTTTAATAACTGCGGTAGCCTAGTGGTATGGGTAATGGACTGCTGAGACGAGGTCTCGGGTTCAATCCCAGGTTTACCATGGCACACACCAATGACTTTTCGATGCTTTTCGAAGTTACGTTTGTATTTATCGCAGGTTTATAAGTGCCTCGCCACCTATTACATTGGGACCTAAACATAAACATTCTATCGCCTATACTATGGGGAGTGCTCCGAGGAATTGTTCGTATTGATCCCCGCCGCCTCTTTCCGCCATCGTTCCACGCGACAGCAGTTCCACACTCACCATCTGGACAGCTGGCGGTCCACAACTGTGCGTTTCTCGAGAAACTTTCTGCCTCGCACAACTAAACTGTGGAATGAACTGCCACCAGCGGTATTTCCGAACCATTACGACCTTCAAACCTTCAAGAAAAGAGCGTACTCTCTTTTAAAAGGAAGGCAACGCACTTGTGATTCCTCTGTTGTTGCGGGTGTCCATGGGCGGCGGTAATCGCTTACCATCAGGCGATCCGTCTGCTCGTTTGCCTCCCTAATCCATAAATAAAAAAAATAAAAAAATAAATAAACTGGAGAAATGTGGGTGCTAAGACCTCTGTCTACCCCTTCGGGGAATACAGGCGTGAGTTTATGTTATGTTTGTTATGTTAGATTAATAACTTTTACGCGAATGACTGTCATCTGATCTCTCAACCCTGAGAAGGAAACTTGCGCCAGAGCTTCGTGTGTTCAGCAGGTGCTGGCTAGCATGGGAAGTTGAGGGGCTCAAGACCCAATTGCCCAATAGGGCCCTCACTAAAAGCCCTGTTGGACAGTGTAAAAGTACTGTCGAGAATAGGTCGTGTCTCCATAGCTCGGACTGTTAGTTAGGCTGATGGGTGTCCAATAATTTGACAAAAAAACAAATGACAAATTTTCATTTGAAAAATAACGTTTGAAAATGACAAATTGACTAATTTGTCATTTTACAAACTCTTGTTTAATACAATTTATACTGTTGATTGATGGCACTTGGTGGAATTAATTGTTACACATATTGCGAACACTTGTACTTTTTCCACAGTATTTATTATATTGAACCTGACCGGTTTCGCCTTACGGCATTCTCAAATGTAAACATTTACACATTAGACAAAATATTTATTTGGAAAATTTTCATTACGTCTAAACAACATTTTTTACAAATTGGTTATTTTTAAACATGTTATTTGCCAAAATGTAAGGTCAACTTAAATTAAATGGCTAGGTTAGTTAAGGTTAGGTTAGAATTGCGACCACAACCGAATTCTACTTATTTCTCTTAGTTAAGGCGTATATTTTTTTTATTGATAAAAATTCTATGGAATTAATAGATTATCTGTCTAAGATGAAAATTGCAACCATGCAATTTAATATGTTCAAAATATTTCATAATTTATCAACTGACATTATTTGGTGAAATGATTTTTTTTTAAATAAAATTTTAGCATATGAAATATTTTTTAAGTTATACATTTGCCAAACGTGTATTTATCAAATGTTTTTTTAAGTAATTTGTTTACAAAATGAAAGTTTGTCAAATGATTAGGTTTTCAAACGTTGTTTGTTAAATGATCATTTGCATCGTTTTTGTCAAACAATAGTAAACCTTGGCTGTAGACAAAGGTTCGATTCCAGTTTGAACCAGTTAGCCGCCATGTTTGGTAAATAATATTCAATTATGTATTCTAAAGCAATGGGCCTTAGAATATTTTTTCTTTTAAATTAACATATATGAATAGTCAATCAAAAATTCACACGGCTTCCTCAATTAATTAACAATTTAACGGCGTGGCTAGTTAAAATTTAATCTATTTTTATATATGGACTAGCTTCTGCTTGTGACTTTGTCTGTGGCGTGACGAGTTCCGGATTGGGTACAAGTCTTTGAGGGGATTCAAGTTTCTAGATTATAAACTGAATGCCTATGGAAATTCAGGTGGACCTTGATAAGAAATAATTACCCAATTACCCATTCACACAAGTGAACTAAGTACGCAGGGTAATAAAAGTTTAATAAATAAATAAATGTTCCACAACATTCTACACAACGCTATCTAGACCCATGGTAAGCTTAACTAGCTTGTGTTATGGAATCTTGAATGCGGATAAACAGACTTAGATACTTTTGTTTTTCTGTAAAAACATACATATTAAACACCCAGATCAATGCAAATAGCCATATTCATGCATACAAATATATGCACTGAGCGGGGATCGAACCCGCGCCTCCTGCTTAGCAGTCGCATTCACTACCGCCACGCCACACGCCAAACATACCACCTTACATATTTTTTAAATATTAGTGGGATTATACCCATATTTTATCAACTGGGTATCTCTACAAATACGAGCATTTTTATGCTATTGAGAAAACCCTATTACTTGAATTAGTCTATGTTACAGCATCTCATTTATGCATATTGAAGCTCAGAGATACCCTCTACCCGTTCAATGGAAAAACATACAGGGATCACAGCACAACCTAATCATAACACCATCTGATTTATTCGTGCTACATAGTAGGCAATGACGTCACGCGCGGCACCGGCGCCCGCGCACGTCCATAGCGATTACGAATTAAGGCGGGGTTGCATTCGGTTTAATACTTATTAACAAGTTATATAGCAAATTGCGTCAAATAAAAGTGTAAAGATAGAAACACGATTATAATAACTGACCCGGTAGAAATTAGCAAATATGGCTAAAATACTCCAAACACTATTTATGCTAAGACGCCTCAAATAATGTCAAAGTTGGTCTCAAAAAATAGAGCATAAAATACTAGGGACTAGTTGAGTAATATTTTACAATTCAGATTTTTTTTCTCCAAAATCCATATTCCATACTACCTAATATTATAAATGCGAAAGTAACTCTGTCTGTCTGTCTGTATGTTGCGCTTTCACGCCTAAACCACTGAACCGATTTCGATGAAATTTGGTATAGGGGTAGATCCATAAGAAAAGACATAGACTATGTTTTGGCGCGATAACCAACATCCACGCGGGCGGAGCCGCGGGCAAAAGCTAGTAACAAATAAATCCTCTAAATCGCTGCATTCGAGTTCTCACGGCCTTTCTCTCTCTTTCGCGGATTTTATATAAGCAGTGCGACTCCGCCTTAAAACACAAATTTATCTTATCCATACACGTGGAGAAAATTATTAATATAGCTGCAGTTTTTTTTGTGTGAGATAAGCCGGCTGATTTGATTGTATATATCTGATTGCACTAGTGACCTCTCAACTTGGCTGTTACGTTTGTTTTGACGACCCGATACTATTGTCATACATATTTATATAAAGTTCAGATGTACGTAGATTTAAATTAGTTTTATTGTCATGTAATTGGAAATGTCGTGTCGGTTCCCGGTGGACCAGAACAGGGTTACGCTATCTCTTCCTGTGGGTGCCGTAAAAGGCGACTAAGGGATAGGGCTGTTTCCCATCTGACAGTGAATATACAGCCCAGACGGCAATAGGCTCCTAGACGTGGGCCCGACAATCATAGTACGCAAAATGTGGATATAAAACACAACTGCCTACCCCTTTGGGGATTCATTCAAGATAATATTTCAACAAATCATTCCACTTTCTTCCCCTAGGTGCTATCTCCAACGTAGGTGAACGAAGTAGAAATTAATCTCATATCACTTGGGCTTTATATCCTAGGTAACAATTTGTCATATTTGGTGTCATTTATTTACTGTGAAATAGATTCACGCAGGTAAACAAAGTACTTTTATCACCTACATTAATGCCAATAAGTTTCAAGCGAAGGCAGCGCGTGCAATCATGCTCCTGATACCAGCTGTAAAACTGCCCGGAGTAAGGCCAAATCTGCGCCCGTTGCACCCTTCACCTACTGATCTCTAAGGCTATTAGCAATGCTGTCATGAGATATAACCTGGTGACAGACAAACAGACAGATGGACAGTGGGGTCTTAGTAATAAGGCCGACCTAGTACACAGACTCCGCTGTCCATCTGTCTTCCTGTTCCCAGGTTCAGGGTGCCATCGTATAGGTACGTTACTAATAAAGACTTTTGGTAGCGATAACTGATATCCACGCAGGCGGAGCTGCGGGCAAAAAGCTAGTAATATATAAAGAAAAAAAGACGAAAATATTTTATTTTCGTTCCTCACAGTGTGTATCTCACTAAAGTACAAATAATTATTACAATTTTATATAAATCATGATATGGTATGATATGACACTGTGCAAACCCAAAAAGGGCCCCATCTCAGCATTGAATGCTGCGCATACTCCTAGAAGACACTACCTATTTTTACTCTGAAACATGTTCGCATATAAACATCCCTTTGTATATCTTGGTCACTACATCTACCATATCATAATGTTATTTACTTGGTCCATCAACAAAATATATTGTTGTAAATACAATATTGTTGTTTACACTGCCATAATAATAAAAACAAGGGCATCTAATGATAACTTAGAATTCTAATCAGGTCGTAGCATTTCGTAGCACTTGCTACGATAAGGTCTACGGGCTACGACGATCACATATTAGCCGGGAATTTATTTATTTTCCAAATATGCTTTCATTTGGGTCTCTAAGTAACGCTAATGAACTATATTTACGTATTCTAAATTTTCAAAAAGATTTTTAAAACGTGTAAGAACGGTACCTGACAAATGATATTCGGGGGGAATCGGTAATAAACCAAAGAAAAATCTCATATTTTTAAACCTGTAAATGATTTTTTATAAAGTTTATGTGGATAGTATAGGAGAGCAGAGTAGTTGCTTACGGCTCTGCCCACTGAAGTTCTAACCCCGTTCCCGTGACCGACAGGAACCTACCCCGAGATAAAAAGCAGCCAAACTAAGTCCTATTCCCGACAATCTGGTCCATAATCCAAATCTTACCCCTTCGTCTCGAACCGTTCAGTATTTTTTGCATGAAAGAGTAACCTCAAACTTAGTGTAAAATTGTAAAACCTCTAATAATTCATACATACATACAATAATCACGCCTTTATCCCCGGAGGGTTTGGCAGAGGTGAGTTAACGCCCACATTTCACCAATCATTGTAGTCGGTATTACGTTAATAGGGTATGAGCCTATTGCCGTATTCCGGGCACTATTGTTGACTCGAGCCTATATCTGAGGCTGAGTCTGGGCTGTATATATCTGTCTAATGTTAAACAGCCCTATCCCTTAGTCGCCTTGTACGACACCGCATGGGAAGAGATGGGGTGGACCAAATTCTTCTCTGCCGGGAACTACGTGGCTATAATTAATTCAATCTTACACCATACGATAAAGAATAAACCGCACCCTCTGCCTGCTCCCTTGAGTGCCAAGCGTGCTGCGTGAGTAGGTACACAAAACATCGCGAGCATCTCCACGTGTACGCGGGAGGTCAAGGACCACGAGCGTGACGTCGGCGCTCGACCGCCGCGCCGCCCGCTCGCTTAAACATTCACAGCCGCGAGTTCCGTATACCGTAACTTATTTATTATTATTTGATACATTAGCATAACATATATATATTGCTCGCTTCATATATCTTGGACCTTTTTTTTATATAACACGTCAATTTGACTTGCCCTCGCCTGATGTTAAGCAAAGGCAAAGTCTCGGAAATGTGCCATGTTAACAGTGGTGGCACTCAGCTTGACGGCCTCAGTAGATGCCTTTTCACGCCCCGCTTAAAGGACCCGGGACTGTAGGAAGAAGGAAACACGTGAGATGGCAGGGACTTCCAGGTCTTAATGGTGCGGCATAGGAATGAGTCACTGAAACGCTAAACCTATGCTCTATACTTGTAGTACACGTTTCTTGGATGAATTTTGAAGGGCTGCAGCAGCAGTGGACGAGCTTAAATTTACCAAGCATAGATTAACACTCGGCGCTGTATAGCCAGTTCTTTTGCTTGAACTTGGCTTGACACGGTGCCGCTTGTCTAGATTACAAAACAACATCGCGTGATATAGCGTTTATATTTCGCGATTTAGGTCCAAGATATTTGGTTCGACCTTTACATAAGTTTAATGTATTTGGTGTGTATGGTCAGATTTAGAGATTATTATGTAAGGTAAATGTTAGGATTTTTGGGTTTGGCATAATGCGAGCGAGTTGCTTTACACGAGAATTGGATATCTCTATCCGGACTCGAGTCCTATCGTATAAAAGTCCTTTAGCTCCATTATAATTAAGTGGGCAACGCTTCAATAGGTTGACCACAACTTGAATATACCTTTTTTTTCAGCAGTTTTATATTCTTTTGTAGTACCTCCGTAGGTAGTAACTGTGTATTGGTTTTCGACAGCCTCTGTGGCGCCCTTTCGATGCTATATCGGTATCGTAAGGAGGCGCGGGAGCAGGGACGGGAACCCGAGCCCGAAGAAATTCGGGCCGTGAGGTCTCAGCTCCACAGGGACATGGTAGCGGAATGGGAGCTACGACTTGGGCGACCAAGCGCAGGGCACGCCGTAATAGCGGCGGTAAGACCCATCATGGAGGAGTGGCTAGAGAGGCCACACGGCAGCCTCTCGTACCGGCTGACGCAGGTGATTACCGGACACGGGTGTTTCGGGAGTTACCTGTGTCGGATCCGGAAGGAGCCAACGTCCGAGTGCCATCACTGTGATGCGAGCGAGGACACAGAGCTGCACACGCTGACCGAGTGCCCGGCGTGGGACACGCCGAGGCGGGTCCTAGTGGCGGCTCTAGGGGTGGGAGTCCTCACACTCGTCACATTGCTCACAGCGATGGTACGAAGCGCAAACGCTTGGGGTGCGGCCGCCTCCTTCTGCGAGCAAGTAATGCTCGAGAAGGAGGCGGCCGGTCGGGTCCGGACCAGACTCCGGGCCCGGGAAGCCCGTGCAGAGCGAAGGCGAACCGGACGTCGGAGGTCGCAGAACGACCTCCGTCCTCCATGAGCGCTGGCCTGGGGGTGACCGGTGGAGCCGCCTATCACCCTAGCAGAAGCAGGCCGCGGCGGCGGCGCAAAGTGCGCCTCCCCGTAACCGGGGCTAGATGGGGACATTTTGGTCCCCACAACCCGAAGGGGGCCATCTCGAGAGAGATGGTCCTGGGTCTGCCGGGGTGCGAGAGATATGCTTTTGGCAATCTCACCTCCGGCAGCCAAGGACCCAAGACGGCGTGCGTTTTAGTCGGTTCGAGTCCGACATAACCGCCTCCACCGGCTCCGTGGGGATTTTTCGCACGATAAAAAAAAAAAAAAAAATCCTCTGTGGCGCGGCGGTAGGGTATGCGACTGATACGCAGGAGGCGCGGGTTCGATCCCCGCTCATTGCAAATATTTGTATGCATGACTATGGCTATTTGCATTGGTCTGGTTGTTTCTATGTATAATATGTATGTATTTACAAAAAAGTATCTAAGTATGATTATCCGCATTCTAGATTCCATAATACAAGCTAATTAAAGTATCCATGGATCTAGATAACGTTGTGTAGAATGTTGTAGAATATTTGTTTATTATTATTGTTACATATTAATAGAGATAAATATGAATATATTTCTGGTTTTTAATGTTACACGTGTAACTATCAAACCTTGAAACTATCAAACAAAAATATAACAACCTACTTATTACGTAGATAATATTCGGATAATTCCATCCATATGTAAACATTTTTTTTTTTACAATTTGAACAATCTATATAAAAACAAATTATGATATGCTCGTCGACCCGCCGCGGCTTTGCATATGGACTTCGAAACCCCGAATCACCATTTTTAAGTCACATGTGCCCGCATTTTTAACCCCCGACGCAGAGAGAGAGGTGTTATAAGTTTGACGTGTCTGTCTGTCTGTGGGATCGTAGCTCGCGAATGGATGGTTTTATACTGGAGATTGATGGCACTTGGTGGAATCTACTATACACTTGTACTTTTCCATTGAGTTTAATTTTATTTCTGAACTTGACCGGTTTCGCCTTACGGCATTCTCAAAGGTTTACATTGATGGTTTGATTTCAATTTAGTTTCTTTTTGCATTAAAGGCGACTTAATTGCGAGTGTTCTTAGACATGTTTGATGAAAATCGGTTGAGCCGTTTAAAAGTTATGGTTGTTAAAGTGGGGATGGGTAGTGTCAGGGGTTTTAAAATTTTGAATTTATGTTTTAAGTTAATTAATTTAAAATAGTTATTACAAAAATAAGCTTCCTATACCTCTGCTAACCGGGAGAGCTGAGTAAAATAATGTTAACATGGTCTGTCAAGTAATAGATCTCAGGAAGTGAAGTTAAAATTTAGATCATTATTTTTACTAATTTAATTATCCTTGAATGCTTCCAGGGCTTGCATGTGCGAGATCAGACCCGACGGACCCATCCCGAATTACGGTGCGAATCGATACAGGCCGACTGAGTGGCCAACAGCGGCAAGCCGACGATGGCAGTCTGTACGCGAGCTTCCGAGGAGTACCTTATGGGAAGGCACCGCTAGGAGACAGACGGTTTAAGGTACATACTTTGTTTTTTTTTTTAATTTAGGTAAGCTGAAGGGAAGAGGAAAGAGGGTCACCATTACAAATACGTGCCTTTGTAACAGTGGTGGCACTGAGCTTGACGGCCTCATCAGATGCTTTTTCACGCCCCGCTTAAAGGACCCGGGACTGTAGGAAGAAGGAAACACGTGAGCTGGCAATTTCTTGCTAGTTCAAGAGGATCTCGCTAAGGCGTCAATATTAATTTCATTGCTGAAGTGAATTCAGCTTAGTGGAGAGATTAACTGAAATACTATTATTAGTATCCTTTAAAAATTTTACGGGTACCGTTTTCTAACCTTCCATCTTCCTTAAAAGGTGCACTCTCTATTCCTTAAATTCTGTCCACTAATTGGGCACACATTTGAGTTCACATGTAATCTCTATCTCTTTCCATCTCACATTCTTCGATGCCTCTTTCTCCTTCTTTTGGGCAGATGCAAAAGGTACACTTTTGACGTCTACAACTTAGACAATTTGTGCTTGTCGTTTAGTCAATTGCATTAATAAATATTTTTATTTATTTCCAGGAGCTAGAGCCTATGGACCCTTGGGATCACCTGTACGACGCCACAAACGAGGGCCCAATATGCTACCAAACGGACATACTGTATGGCAAGATCATGCAGCCGCGAGGCATGAGCGAGGATTGTATTTATGCCAACATACATGTACCTCTTGAAGCGCTACCAAAGAATCCATTCAGACCAACTAGAGAACTGCAACCACCTATACAGACGGCTGAGGAGAGTGGCGAGCTGGAGGTGTCGCGAGAGGCAGGAACCAGCGGTTTGCCTATCTTGGTGTTCGTTCACGGTGGAGGCTTCGCATTTGGATCTGGTGATTCCGATCTACACGGCCCCGAGTATCTTGTCAGCAAGAATGTAATCGTCATCACGTTTAACTACCGGTAAGATCTTTATAAAGTACCTAAATAGATATCAAGGAAAAGTTAACTAAGTAAATGCTTATATCCTATACCTCTTCGAAGAGTTGATCAGGCTCATAACACTCATTTTGTCAACAATGTTATCGATACTTCGTAATATGAGGCAATTCTATTGCCACCTTCGGAAAATAGAAGGTAATAAAAAAGATTTTTTCCTTTTTCAGGGTCAACGTATTCGGTTTCCTATCACTGAATACACCCCAGGTCCCTGGCAATGCTGGTCTTCGTGATATTATAACGCTGCTGAAATGGGTACAGAGAAACGCGGGAGCCTTCGGTGGTGACCCTGACAACGTGACCATCGCCGGGCAGAGTGCGGGAGCTATTGCTGTACACCTGTTGACTTTGTCTAAGGCTGCTGAAGGGTTATTCAAAAGGTTGGCAATTATAATTTAAACTGATCATGAACTTTGAAGAGCACCTGAAGAGCTTCCTTTTCTGCTGTTAAACGTTTTGTACAACGCAAGTCCGTTTTTGGTACTGCAGATCTGCTTTAAAAGCTCCTAAACTACGAATTTATTTAGTTGAATTTTGTCTTATACTGTAAACTTATGTGTGATTTCACGCCTGATGGAAAATCTAATAAGGCCACAACTATAAATACAAATAATAGACTACCTATTACTGCTAGTTAAGCTGTTATGTTTAAATTTTATTTATTCTGAAGGCGAAAATTCCTTACAGGACGATATCAATGAGCGGTACAGCTGCGAGTCCATACTACAGCCCGACGCCTTATTACGCGCAGTTCATGCAGAAACAGCTGCTCACGATCCTGAACATTACCGCCACCGATGCTGACGAGGTCTACCGACAGCTCGTCGAGCTGCCTGCCCAGAAGCTAGCCGACGCCAACCAGATCATCCTTGAACAAATGGGCTTCACTACTTTTGTTCCTACAGTAGAAACCTCCTTCCCTGGAGTGACAGCCGTATTGGATGATTACCCGGATGCGTTATTAGCCAGGGGTCGCGGCAGCAATATCCCTATTATAATTGGGCACACCGATTCTGAATGCGAAACTTTCCGTCCTCGGCTAGAAAAGTTCGATATTGTCGAAAAAGCGAAGACAAACCCATTTATCATCATACCACCAAAAATTTTATTCTCCACTCCTCCGAATTTATTACCTGGCTTGCTGAAGAAGATCGACGAAAGGTATTACAACGGAACCATTTCTGTGGATAGTTTTGTGAACGCTTGTACGGACGGGTTCTTCGAATATCCAGTATTGAAGTTAGTAGAAGCTTATGGAAAGACTAGAACAGCTCCTACGTTTGTTTACAAGTTCACCTACGAGAGTGATTCCAATGTCTTCAAAATAGTAGCAACGAAGAAGTACGATGGAGCGGCACATTGTGAAGATTTGACTTATGTGTTCAAAACTAACACTCTGAATGAAATCTGCCAGACGTGTTCGCCGACCATTGATGACGAGAAGATGAAAAACTTCATGACCAAATTCTTTGTGAACTTCATGACATGCAGGTAATTGTTTAAGATATTTTAGTAATTCTAAACGCTGAACCACGTAGAGGCCATTAAGGCCTTAAAGTGCAACGTGTCCTGAATATTCTGAAACACCAGTTGAAGGTGTATAGTCGTATAGTATTCAGTTACCGTTGATTCAAACTCAACTTGCCATACCTCAATGAATTTCGGCATGTCACCCTTAATCCAATACTTATTTTACTTTGTTCGTAATCACTTATACTTTTTTTTTCAGTAAACCGATCTGTGATGTGAGTGACCCAATCTGGCCTGAAGCTACCAGCAAACAGTACCGGTACGAAGATATTCATATGCCGTATGTATACCAAGTGAAGGATATCTCAAAGGAACAGCAAGAGATCGTCAAATTCTTCGATAGTTTGGTCAGCCTTGAGTAAACGGAAGATAACCTCCTTTTTTAAAGTTGAGAGTATTGACAAAAACGGTACTGGCTCAAAGAATATCGAATTTAAAAAATTCGATCGAGTTAGCAAACGATCTGAAATAAAATGGCTGAAACAATTTTATTTCTAATAGTTTGTTGATTCGTGGGATCTCACTGCTCACCCCTATTAGTATAGGGCGTGGTGTTCTAATAGTAATGTTATTGTGATAAGTATAGAGAAGTAATTGAGTGTGTGAATGATTTTTTAAGCATTTACTATGATAGATATAGAAAAAAGTCAACTCAGCTGCTGCGGAAGTTAGTCTTTCCGTCTGTCTGTTTTTTAACAGTTTCTAGTGGCCTCTATGTTTTGGTTTGGTTAATTAAGATTAAGTTATGATGTCGATAAGGCAATTAATTGACTAAATAATTGGTGCAGAGTTTATTAGTTTGTACAAAAAGATATTATTTAATTTATTTTTTATCTGCGGTAGCCTAGTGGTATGGGTAATGGACTGCTGAGACGAGGTCTCGGGTTCGATCCCAGGTTTACCATGGCACACACCAATGACTTTTCGATGCTTTTCGAAGTTATGTGTGTATTTATCGCAGGTTTATAAGTGCCCGGTTAATGGCAATAGGCTCGCCACCTATTACATTGGGACCTAAAACATAAACTGGCGAAATGTGGGTGCTAGCACCTCTGCCTACCCCTTCGGGGAATACAGGCGTGAGTTTATGTTATGTATGTAGATTTCAGGTCCTTCCCTGGTAAGTCAATTAATTCATTAATTTAAAGATAATAATTATGTTAAGATGATTGAGGTCAATGCTTACTTAATGATACTCCAAAACTTGCTTCAAGTACATTGCGCTGACTTATCATGGGGGGGCGTACAGAGTTGTGTTTTAATTTTTATATATGACGTAAATTAATTTAATATTATTTTAATTTTTAGTTTTAAAAAGACTAGGTTAAGAGGACTTTTTGTACGTATCACTTTAGAAGCATAATGAACCACTTCCTAGTTTGTACCCATACATTATACTTATACCTGAAGGTCCTGTGCAGAGGTGTATGAACCATGACAAATTCGCAATATTTTTTTTTCAATGCCACATCTTATAGGATGAGTCTATTGTCGACAACCAAGCATTTTCGTTCAGTATGAAGAGACCCATGTGAAGAGATGGATGGCATTTTGTACTTATTAAATTATGGCCAGGAGTTATTTTATTAGTGTTTTAGGTAAATAAAATTACGTGTTCATTTAAACACAAAATGAATCTGAGAATTGTTTGATATTAATCTAGCAAGCAGTTCAGATATTAAATCTTCTAATGATTGAATTGAAACATGATTTCTACTAGTACCTAGAGTAAATTATGTGTGCATAAACAATAAATAAATAAGTATAATGTTGCATATAATTATGTTGCATATATTAGTTGCATACTTTTATAATCGCAATTCAGATTCAGACGATACCTCCATTGAAAATTAACAAAAATCGTACTGGATAGGTAATGAAAATGAAAACCAGTATTTCTTATCAACAAAACATTAAATTAAAGTCAAGATTTTAATTGTTATGACATTATTATTGAACAAACACACGTACAATCATATATTGAACGTGGGAACTGCAGAAGATAAAAAAAAAAGTTAAAAGATCTTATGACAATGTGGAACTTTGATGTTGTTGTAAATGCTTAATTCAATTACTATAATCCATACTAATATTATGAAAGTAACTCTGTCTGTCTGTATGTTACGCTTTCACGCCTAAACCACTGAACCGATTTTGATGAAATTTGGTATAGGGGTAGATTAGACCATGAGAAAGACATAGGCTATGTTTGGTCGCGATAACCGACATCCACGCGGGTGGAGCCGCGGCCAAAGGAAATTAGTCATAAAATGTTGGTCTAACTGCACTACTTCGATATCGCTATGTGTTGGGAACCTCAGATGTCAGTAGCTTCACGGAAAATATCAGAGTTCAGCCAAATCCGCATTAAGACTGGGATTGATGCCAGGTTGAAGAAGAACAATAAAATTAGTCATAACATATTTTATAACCAAGTATTCGAATAAGTGTAGTTGTGTTCACGAGTTTCATGTAATAGTAGGTGGACATTATTTCATTACGTGTTGTAATGTCTTGGAGATTTTTGCTGACTATGATCTTGATGAGCTCAAAACAGCAGTAGCAGCATGTTCTGATGTCAGACATCTGATGTTAGATGCTTTATGACAGTATGGCATTTTTTGCAGTGTCATTGGTATTGCTTGAGACATATATCTTAGACCTAAAATGTATGCAGTACACGTTTCTTGAATGTATTTTGAGCGAGTGTGGACGAGCTCAAATTCACCAAGCTCGTCAGGGCTTTTTATCTTACGATTTAGGTCCAAGATAAATGGCCCGAGCTATATAACAGTGGTTGAAAATTAACAGCATCGAATACAATTTGTAGTAGTACAGTTAGCGTCAGAACGAACTTGACTACAATATTAAAGGTATATGTGAACCAAATATCAGCAGAATCAGTCAACAGGAAGGATGGGAAATCAAGGCATTAAGATCATATTGATGCCGACTGTACACAACTTGCAGCTGCTACTGTAAACGCCATCTCTCGTCAGACCATTCGCCAGCGGCTGATGTTACGTATTATTATTTAAGTCACGTATATGTAAGTCCATTGTGAATAATGCATTTTACTGTATCTAGTTCACGTAACAATGTGTCAGTACAATGATCTGTGAGATCGGATCGTGTGGATGTATCAAATAAAGTAATTACGAGCGGAAGTGGACGTGTTGGTTTTATTTCAATACCCGTTATGTAGTCATGTGGGTAATTTTTAAAGGTTGCTGTCTATTGGATCGCTGACAGTTTTGTTATTTTTTGACGTCAGACTTACTAAACAAGTTGCACGTTGATAGCACATCGCTGGTAGAATAGAACAGGCGGCGTGCGTAGGCGCGCCTCCCCATTCCGGGGGCGAGTCGACCGACTCCGACCGGAGGGTGGATCAGGAGAGCCAGACCGTAAGGGATGGCCCTGGATCAGCGGGGTGCGAGGGATATGTAGAAGACAACTTCACTTTCGGCCTAGCACCACGACCCTCAGTCGGCGTGCCCTTTTAGTCGGTTCGAGTCCGACATAACCTCCCCTTGCGGCTCCGGTGGGGAAGGTATCCGTAGGGGTTTCCGCATGAAAAAAAAGATAGAAAAGAACAGAATAATCAAATATGACATATTATTACGTTTAAAATAGTCGTAAATCCTACTTACATTGATTATTCTCAATTAAGATATGAAAAAACGAAACGCTCAGCTAGCATCGTTACGTCCGTATGACTTGATCCTCCTGATCAAAAATTTTAAATGTATTAGTTTTACATACTATTATTTATACTAAAAATAAATGATTAACATTCGAATTGACAATTCTATTCTATTATAACTGTCACGGGGTAAGAATTGGATAAACCTATGAGCGGCGGCATCATAATGACGTATGTATAGGAGAATTTCGAAAATGCAGGTCGTATCCAGATATATTAGTTTTGCATATATTAGAGAGATTATAATAGTATTCCCGTTTGAAAGGGGCTAGACACGGGGTCAAGTCCCGTCCTTCATGTTGCCTTTTTCAATTGAAATTTATAGGGGAAATTATGACTTGGTTCAATATTTAATCTAGGTATTTAATACCTAATAATGAACTAAAGGATTCTCTAATTATTATGTTAGTTGAAATTCTCTAGTACCCACTACTCATGGAAGTAAAGTATTAAAGAGCGATCTAGTGGACATGAAGCTTTAATAAAAAGCGATAAACGGTGAACATTACATGAAGACTGACTCTTCATTGAGCCAACAGTGTGTTAGCTACACCATAGTGGCCAAATCCACCATGCTGCCGAGGGTCCTGATTTTACTCAAAGTCCTGGTGATAACTAGACAGAACGTGATCACTACGGTCCAGGGAAGACTGAGAGGGGTGGCGCATGATGGGTATACGGCCTACATGGGTATACCCTATGGAAGCGTCGCCAGTGCCAAAGAGCGGTTTAAGGTGAGTGGACTGAGTTGTCATCCTACCTTTTTAGATTGATGATGATCAGATATAGGGGACAGCAAGGAATAAACATTTCACCAATAGTTTGCGGCGTCGTGTTATAAGGGGCTTTTTTCGGGGAAAAAGCATAAACCCCTAGACTCCGAACCACTACTACTCCGAACTTTTCTTCCACAAAATCCTAATAACAATATCCGAATCAGGTAATGAACCCGGAACTGCACAATAGTAGCATTAGCTACTGCTCCACCATCGACAACTAAAGCTATAAGTTCCTCATAATTAATGGCAGGTAAGTATTCCACTAATTATTTACAGATGGCCAGTATTGCCCCCATCTGGTCTACCATCAGGGAATCCAAAACATCCACATGCACGACGCTATCCGAAGCAGAAGACTGCCTTCAGCTCGACGTGTATGTACCGTCAGCGCAGGGTAGCAGCTGGCCAGTTCTGGTTTGGGTGACGGGAGGCACTGGACCCCACCACCCTGGCCACTTGGTGCGTGAAGGAATCATCGTGGTTATTGTGCATCATAGGTAAGCGGGATTTCAATGAGCCACATTGGTTCCATATAGTTTAGTTAATTATTTTCAATACTTTTTCTAGAATTGGTCCTCAAGGTTTCTTATGCTTGGGTGACGAAGCAATACCTGGAAACGCAGGAGTCAAAGATGTGGTACTAGCTATGCGTTGGGTGCGGGACAATATCATCGCCTTTCACGGAAATCCTAACAAAGTCGTAGCAGCAGGGCAAAGTTTTGGTGCTGCTATAGTAGATGCTATAGTTCTGTCATCGATGGCACCAGAATTGTTCCATGGAGCGATATTACAGAGTGGTACAGCTTTATGTCCTTGGGCTTTCAACTATGATGCTCCACAAAGAGCAGCTGCTTTAAGCGATTTGGACGACTTGGAAAAGTCTTTCCTGAGTACGGATGTTGAGGAGCTCCTCACGAGAGCAAATAAACTGGATGCTCCATATTTTCCATTTAGTATTTGCTCAGAGAAACCATTGAAGAATGAAGAAAGACTAATAGATGCAGCTCCTTACGATTTATTGCTTAATAATAAATTGAAGACAGTGCCCATGATGGTTGGATACAACAGTAACGAAGCTTATGTGTTTGTGTCGATACTTAGAGATGTGAACGCGCTCCGAAGGATCTCGAGAACCCCAACATTTTTACTTCCAGATGACCTGAAGTTCTTTAACGAAAGAGAACGAAGACAAGTTGCGCGCCAAGTTCGAAGTATGTATTTCAACAAGAATGCTACAATGGCTTCTGTGTTGGCATATCACAGGTTTGTAGTTTGTGTGAGTTTGATGATACTATTAGAAACGAGTAAAAATTGCTCCCAGAGTAATAACTTTTGTACTTCATTGCCAATTACATTGAATTCGTGAAAACTTTTCGCTTTTGTACGTCATTTTAGAAACGTAGTGATCTTTATAAATGCAAAAGTTACTCTGTCTGTTTGTTACGCTTTCACGCCTAAACTACTGAACAGATTTTGATGGAATTTGGTACAAGCATACGTCAAACCTTGGCAAAGGCTGTTTGCTTGCGATAACCAATATTTACGCGGGCGGGACTGCGGGCAACAATTAGTAACTAATATTTTTTCATTAAAATAAACACTTAACTACCTGAAGATTAACTAAATACGAGTATAACTTCCAGGGATGCTTATTTCTCGAGTCACATCCATCGAAGCGTCTCCCACTACTCATCGTCAACCCCACTGTTCTACTACCAGTTCTCTTACTCTGGAGACGTGGGAGTTCAGTCCGAGCCTGGCGTGGACAAAATGGGCGCTGCTCATACTGATGAGCTGGCGTATTTGTTTAATGAACTGAAACTTGAGGGGGAGGATGGAAGTACTCAGCGACGTTTGGTGAAGCTTTGGACTAATTTTGTTAAACATTTGTGAGTATCTAATAAATAAGTAAATAATTTTGACAGTGTTATATGGTCTGGCCTCTCGTTTATCGGCATAAATTCAGTACGGAGGCTCTGGTAGTCGGTAAAACGTAGCTCAGGCGTATATTTCAAAAGTTGTCAGTTTTTCAAATAGCTACTACAATGGAGAAAATATATTATCATCATGAACATACATCCGAGACTTTGCCTTTAGCTTAACATCAGGCGAGGTGAAGACACATTGACGTGTCCTGTATAAAAAAAAACAAAACTTTATTTTAACGAGGATCGATCTAGGTATCTTAAAAGATAAACTGGACTTCGTTTGATAAGTGGCGTATCTTTTTTTAACCAATTAGTTCAAGTTTGTACAATTATTTTCAGAAACCCGACTCCCTCTCAAGACGTGGACCTGGGTGTGACTTGGGAGCTAACAAGCCCAGAACAGCCCCGACTCTTGGACATCGGGTCCAAGCTGAGGATGACGAGCTACCCGCACTCGAAGACGACGCGAATGTGGGACGATATCTACGACAAGTATTACTACACGAGAAACCGTATAGCCAAATAAAATGTTTTGGAAAACGCAGTGTCATTTTTACTTATTTTATGACTAACTTAATTTTTATTAGTACCTACCCTAGTAGTAGTATAACACTCACCGGGATATTTACCATTATTTTCTTTGTGCAGTGCACCGTGATCATGGCGCTTGGAACAGCGCCGAAATATCGGTTCCTCAAAGAAAATAATAAACATGGTAAATATCCCGGTGAGTGTTATACTATTAATGTTAATTTTAGAACTTCATTTTTAAATAAATTTAGAGAGTAGTAGAGACGAAATTAAAGCTACTAAGGTGATAACGAAATGAAAAATGCACGAAAAAGGACTGCAATGTTATGAGTATAGTATGAGTTAAAGAAAGTTTTACAATGACTGTGGTCCCTTGTAAAAAAAATACAAGAAAAGTTAGTATTAAAAATCGGTATTTTCACTCTGACCAAGTACCAATCAGGGTGAGGCTCCACTTGTGCGTTGCGTCATTCTTAGAAATTTGTGATGAAATAAAATTATAGCAATGAGAGGAATTTAATCTAAGAATGACCTGCTCAACGCAATGTATAGCAGCGCAACGCACAAGTGGGGCTTCAGCCTTAGTTGTTCCGATCGGAACTCAGTGTGTGATTGGTTTTGTTCCTATATTATATTCCGAAAAGAAATCTTCAAAGATTATGTGAAAAGTTCACAATAAATACCTAAATGAACAATTTTGTTACGGCGCAAACGCCTATGATATAATAATTAATCATGCAATCGACAACAGATTGCTCTTCAAATCGCACAGGCGCTTAAGTTATATAATAATTTACTAATTCGAAATTTTAGGCCATCATACACCATTTTCTTGTGGGACCTGGTATTCATAGAATCCAGTAGATTATTGTGAATTTGCGCGGGGCGTAATGAAAAAAAAAAGGTAAGTACTGTATGTAGCATCTTTTACCACATTCCAGAAAATAACTGAATTTGTTTAGACACAATTAGGAACCTCGCGTGCCTTTTACCAAAACTGTGAGCAGCAGCTTTCCACCTGATGTCTCGTAGTGAACAGGTTCTTACCTGCAACAAAAAAAGAGATTATAAACGTCATATCTTAACCAGTCTTTGAAGAGTCACCACGGCTAACAAGGCAATCCTTTGCCTTGCAAATGAAAAACATAGTGTTCAAGGAACCCATTTTAATTTTCAACATATTAGTTCATATACATTCATAAGACAGATTTAATTTTAAAAATTCTCTCAAATATATTTACTTTTGGATTGCTTATCGCGTTAATACATTGTCAATATTATGAAAGTTAATAATATGGTGAAAACTATACAATAAATTAATTGCAACCGTACTAAGATTTCTATAATAATACACAAGTCTAGAAATGTATCTAGCTTTACACTGTCATGCCTACTTTTATTTTTATTTTTTTCCCAACAACGCAACGCTGTTTCTACACAACGCTCTCTAGACCCATGGTAAGCATAGCTTAACTAGCTTGTGTTATGGAATCTAGAATGCGGATAAACATACATAAATACTTTTTTTATTGTAAATACATACATATTATACATAGAAACACCCAGACCAATGCAAATAGCCATATTCATGCATACAAATATTTGCACTGAGCGGGAATCGAACCCGAAACTGAAACAAAATTAGTTCAAAATAGACTATTAATAATATACATTAATAACTGCAATTGTCCAGGAGCCCTCAGAACGGCAACGAACCTACTCGACCCCTAACATACCCTGCGTCCACTACCTATAACGTGGTTGAAGATTGCACCCCCACGACATCCCTTCCCCCTTCCTTCCCTCAATCAATTGGTATATCGCAGTCCACCACTAGAAATAAGGCTCTCCCAATGTGCACCATAGCTCCCCTTCTTTACACCAGCATTAAGCCAGGCTGTTATCATCAACTTCATGGAGACGTATTTTCCTGATTGTTTCCGCGGCCAAGATGCCCATGGAGCTCAGAGACCTCCTTCTCCAGTTCGCACAATCTTGGGCTTCCATGGTAGTATCATGCATCCTCTACCGCGTCAAGTCAGGACTTGGGCTTACCCTATTCTGGCGTTGGCTTTCCTTCCGAGATTGGGAGGTCGGCTACAGAAGCCAGGCCGTACATAGTGAATTTAATTGGAAGTCCTACTGACCTGTTTAACTGTTTTTCATAGAAGTTGTGAACGGATTACCACTATCTCTTTATGGGTGCTTTCGTGTGTTGATAACGAAATCTATCAATGATGCAAACCGTGTTCACGGTAACTCATCACGGAAACAGATAAATATTTCTAGGGATACAGGTAGTAAAGAGGAATGTATGAATGAATTTTCAATAGCATTTATTATGCTAACTTTTAAAATTTGAATACATCGGGCAAAATGAAATGCTCAAGTGGGACTTGAACCCACGACCTTTCCCTTACAGGGGGAATGCTCTTCCAACTGAGTTATTGAGCCACACCTGAATCAATTCAAAGGAGGATGGGCAAAAATGTATGAACCGTGGTACCCGCTCCAATAGCCATAACCAATATATATTTGAAAAGACGTTTAGATTTAGGAACACGTCTGCCATGGCGCCAGTTCCAATTCACATTTTGAAACCCGTAATTCCACTAAGTAGGTAGGTACTATAAATGAAAATATACTACAAACTACTAATATAACTTAAAGAAGGATAATAAAGGAAATGCTTAGATGAATTACCATAGTTAAAAGTCCTTTAACCGCTTTACCAACCCCCTTTTTTATACTACTTAGGTGGCAGACGAGCACACGGCCCACCTGATGGGAAATGGTTACCGTGGCTTATGGACGTATGCAACACCAGTGGCGTTACAATCGCAGTGCTGACCTTGAAGAAACCTTCTGATGCCCTTCTTGAAGAATTTCTTTACCTTTTATCTTTAATAAAATAATAATAAAACTAGAGTTCCTCAAATAAAAATCATTTATGGATAGAAAATCAAAGGATACATAAGATACATTACATATCACTATCTACAATAACTGAGTTAAGGAAAGATGCTGGAGCAGCAAACCCTACATGCCTCGCATAGCCTAGGTACCATACGATGGACACGATATGTGCACAAGTGCCCATCGTACGCCGCCCGGTCAAGCATGTGCAATAATGTTAAATAATATTATTATTGACATTATCCATTATTATATAGCAATAATATATTCTTGAACGCACATGACGCGACTGGATTCTTCCACGCAAAAGCCAGGCAACTTCGTGTATGCCATAGTCTGGCAGATCCTCAAGTGCTTGGTCTCTATAAGTTTCTGTTATATAAAGACCATTTGATAAATGCTCGGCGCAGTAAGATCTTGCCAACTTGAGCTGGTATGTACCGAGCGCCAATAGGACTATATCCTCCTCTCTCATTGTACGGAAGTTTTCAATTTCGTTGGCTTCGATCCTCTGAAATTCCACTCTTCTTTGATTGAGCCGTTTTCTCTCCACATACGTGTGTAGAAGGTTTGGGGTATCCACTTTCTGCCTTTTTTTTTTCGTGCGGAAATCCCCTCGGATACCCCCTTCCGGAGCCGGAAGGGGAGGTTATGTCGGACTCGAACCGACTAAAACCGCACGCCGACTGTGGGTCGTGGTGCTAGGCCGGAGGTGAGGTTGTCATCGACATATCCCTCGCACCCCGGCTGACCCAGGGCCATCCCTCACGGTCTAGCCCTCCTCGGGAGGGGGGACAACGGTGTCCCCGACTCGACCCCGAAATGGGGAGGCGCGCTTCTCAGCGCGCCTTCGCCGTGGCCTGCTTCTGCTGGGGTGACAAGCGGCTTCACCCGTCACCCCCAGGCCCGCGCTCATGGGGGACGGAGGTCAGTCAGTGCCCTCCGACGCCCGAGTTGACTGCGCGCGCGGGCTGCGCGGTTCGCGAGTCTCGCTCGCTCGCGCTGCCTCTCCCGTTCCGCCGTCTCCTTCACGACCATTACCTGCTCGCTGAAATCCACTTTCTGCCTAATGCTATCAATAAAAATATTTGCGTTTACGCTATCCACGATGGGTCGGTGAAAGTGATTGATGATAGCTGTCGCAATCCGAAAATCACGAGCGAAAAGCGATCGAGCGACTGGTTGGCAGTGGTTGGTGTGGCGGCGCTTGCGTACGCGCACGATCCCCCCGCGCACCTCTTGCACCACTCCGTTGCCGTTCCTTGGGTTTAGATGAGTTAAAAGGGAGTGGAGCTTCGTGGTGCCTTTGCAAAACGGTTTTTAAAATAAAAGCATGAACCGAAATGCAGAAAGTATTACACCTGTACTCATTCTCACACATAGAAAAGTAGTGATAATGATATGTGTTTATCTCCGAATGCAACCAGATCTGAGACTAGTGGCCATAGTAATTGTTGTTTGTCTTGGTAAGACCTTTCAAATGACACTACAAGCATAACTATTGGAGCTATTGGAGCCGGGTACCATTCTGCCCGTCCTCCTTTCCCTTCTCTTTATATCCGTCTTTAAGAGACGGTATTCGAATGGGGAATGTATTCTTGAAGTTCCACGTTTAAAGACTAAATTCGAATATTTATATCTGAAAAGTTAAGTAACTATTAAGTTAACAAAGGTGTATGGGCTACGAAGATTGCTTCTCGTCAAGGTTTTTTAGCTTACGTTTTGTACCATCTATAGGTACAGCTTTTGAAATATTTTGACTACGTCTCAAAATGATCTTAAAACAAAGTACGAAGAACAAAATTAAACTGTTTTATTGATTTAAATCATATTATTGTCCGAACTAAAGGTGTAATATCATAACAATTCTAAAAAAATACTTAATATCATTTTGAGCACCTTATTCATCAAGATATTCCTGACGCTGACTGTACTTTAAGTAAATTAAATTTTGGTTCCTTTTTGCACAATGGGCTATTTGACTATTTTTTTTTTTACTTTCGAAATATGACCACTGTCTTATAATATAATGAACTGTAAAAGTAAAATTTTCGTACGACAAATAGTTTTCAAGATATTTGATTTTGAAAAATTCAATTTGTCGCGCCGCCCGAAAACGCTCCATACAAAATTGTACGAAAATGTGACGTCACGCGTCACGTAGTGCAAATGTATGGAGTGCAAGAGAATATCGCATTTATCTCGGTCTACATTGCGTTTACACGTATATAGTGCATAATAAAAGTTATTTAAAATTGAATGAGGAATCTAAAAAGTTATATATTTGAATTGAATTTGATTGTTTATATTTTGTCTTTTTTTGGGAATTTCAACTAATCAAAAGTCATAGTTTCAGTTTAGATATGCAATACTTTATTTTGCAAGGCATATTTTTTCAGAACAAGCTATCATATTAACCAGTATTCGAAAGAATCGACGACTTAGTCAAATACCCTATTAGTGTACCTACTAACTTTGTCTATAAATTCTTATCACAAGAGTGAACATCTAGGGTGAAATTACTGTGTTTAAAGTAATGTAAGGAATTATGTATGAATGTGGATGGTTACAAGAGCAGAGGCAAATTTAAGAGAAAATGGATGGACTCGGTGAAACATGGAATCAACAATTAGAGGCAAATTCACCTGACTTAAAGAAGTGTTCCCGTTAGAGTTGTTGAATGCATTTTGCGAATTGGGCATTATGCTACTAAACGTAGCGAACCCTGCGCCTTTAAAGTAGGCATATATCTTAAGGGACAGTTTGAAACTCTACGAAATGTAATGAAATCTATCAGTGAGAAAGTAACTTATGTGTTTGTGTGCATATATCTGCATACAAGCATTATGTGTGTGTGTAACCATGATTCACTTGTTAAAGACCGGGTCCGCGGAGCGCACGACTCAAAATCTGTCAAAATACAGACGCAGCCGTGCACGTACACATCACCGAGATGCACAGTGGGCTGCAAGACGCTCTTTAGCAGTCAAAATAATGGTGAAAATTGTCTTACCAATGATGAAAAAACTATTTTAAGTCTTGTGGTTAGAGTGCATTTTTGAGTAATATGATTTATTGTGACGTATTACGTCTGTCAATTACATTTCGTATCTCTTTTCTTCTTATACATTCATCCCTGTCATATTATGTTACGTGACGTCATTGGCATGTCTTTTGTTTCAGTGTCATACATAGCATGTTCAACTTTTCACAGAGATTATGAGATTTCGAACAAAATAAGGCTGGGGACATACCTACACCTAATTGTTGATATCTGAGGATACTGAAAATACTCATAAAATTAAAATGCCCACCGCGTAGACAGACCATACCTGCCAGTTACGTACAAAAGAAACGATATTTTAAAAGCCCGAATTACAAAATTTCGAAGTTCAAACCTGTACGAAATATCAAACTACGAGATACCGAAGATCACATTAGTTTATATTTTATGTATAGAGCGCGCATATTAATCTAAATGTATAGGAGCCGAGCACGACAATTTGACTTCTCGTCGCCTGAAGGTAAGATAACGGCAAAGTGTTAAGAAAGGGCCACCATTACAAACACGTACTTAGTTAACAATGGTGGCACTCAGCTTAGTGGTAGTGGCGTGCTCTGAAGAGTGGAATGGTGTAAGAAAAGAAAATAGCTTTTTTTTTATACAGGATACGTCAATTTGACTTCACCTCGCCTGATGTTAAGCTAAAGGCAAAGTCTCGGAAAGAGGGTCACCATCGTAAACATTTACCATGTTAACAGTGGTGGCACTCAGCTTGACGGCCTCATTAGATGCCTTTTCACGCTCCGCTTAAAGGACCCGGGACTGTAGGAAGAAGGAAACACGTGAGCTGGCAGGGAATTCCAGGTCTTAGTGGTGCGGCAGAGGAATGAATCACTGAAACGCTTGGTTCTAGCAGGTATACTCTGCACCGTAAATTGATGGCATCTTAGCCCTGCACGTATCGTCCTGTGAAGGAAAGGGGAGGGTGGGACTAATTGGAAGAGCTCGTCAGAACATGGTAGAGACGGTAGAAAACTGCCAAAGACGCAACATCTCTACGCATCTGCAAAGGCTCGAGGGTGTTCGTGACCTCAGGATTCCCAATAATGCGGACCGCACGTCGCTGCAACCTGTCGAGACCATCTAATAAGTACTTTGCGGAGCCGTCCCAGAGATGTGAGCAGTATTCCACGCAGGAACGAATTTGGGTCTTGTATAGAAGACACCGCTGCTCCGGCGTGAAAAAACGTCTCACTCTGTTCAGGACTCCGAGTTTATGCGAGGCTGATTTGATGATACTCTCGATATAGTTTTTGTTATTCAGTTTGCAGCGAACATCCATACCGAGGATAGTGAGGTGATCCTGCAGTGGCAGTGGTGTGCTCTGAAGAGTGGGAAGGGAAAGGAAAGGAGATACCTTTGCTGTAAACGCACATGCCTGGGTCTTCTTGGCATTGAACTCAACCAGGTTCCTAGCGCCCCATTGAGAAATGTGGTCCAGGATCCGGTCCAGCTCAGTGACAAGAAGCTGCCTTTTTTCCGCGATATCAGACTGCTTGGCCGCAGGATGTGCGTAATAACTCCCGTGTAAGGTGCTGTCATCTGCATAGCAGTGTATGTTTCCGTTACAGAGCATGTCATTGATATGCAGAAGAAAGAGAGTGGGAGATAAGACGGAACAGCATTTACCTTTGCTGTGCCTGCGTATTCTTAGCATTGAACTCCACCAAGTTCTCAGAGCGCCATTGCAAAATGTGATCCACGATCCGGACAATCTCAGTGACAAGAAGCTACCATTTTTCATCGATATCAGACTGTGTAGCCGCAGGATTTCCGTGATAACTCTCGTGTAAGGTGCTATCATCTGCATAGCAATGAAAGCTGAAGAAAGAGAGTGATGGGGAGAGAGGACACGAATACGGCGATCCTGCAGGCACCTAGCAACCCAATTGCACAGTTTCAGGGTCCGTCTTGCAGCTCTTCTTCCTACATTTCGTCCCCGGCTGGAGCCGGGTGGGGAGGTTATGTCGGACTTGAACCGACTAAAACCGCACGCCGACTGAGGGTCGTGGTGCTAGGCCGGAGGTGAGGTTGTCTTTAGCATATCCCTCGCACCCCGGCTAACCATCAGGGCCATCCCTTGCGGTCTGGCCCTCTTCGGGAGGAGGAAAACCAGGACTCGCCCTAGAGTGGGGAGGCGCGATTCTTAGCACGCCGCCGCCGTGGCCTGCTTCTGCTGAGGTGACAGGCGGCTCTATCCGTCAGAGTTGCCTGCGCACGCGGGTGGTGTGATCTGTAAGTCTCTCTCTCTCACGCCGCCACTCCCGTTCCGCTATCTCCTTCACGACCATTAGAAAGAAAGAAAAAGGAGGACGCAGAAGGAGACGCTGGCCACCCACGCGTCCGCACAGCGGACCATCGCCGTGAGCGAGGTGGCGAGGATGAGAACTCTCACTCCCAGGGCCGCCACGAGCTCCCACCTTGCCGGCCACTCGGTGAGCGTGTGCAGTCCCGTGACGTCGCTCGCGTCGCAATGATGGCACTCGGACGTTCGCTCCTTATCGATCAGACGCAGATTGACGTGATCGTACCAACGAAGGCGGCTCTCTTGCGTATCTGCGACATTGCGATACATAAGGCTTCTAATCCAGTGCACCAGGTCTACTGGTGGTCGCACTAACTGATACCCGCGACTCCTGCGACTCTAGTGATGCTGCTAAATATGAATCAGTATCTTTAATATAACATAAGCCAACGAAACTTTTTTTATTACTAATATGTACGGAAACAGCTACTTTACAATATACATATATACCTACTTACCTATACAATCATATAAAATAGACCATGAAGTTAGTATCTAATTATAATTTCATTACAACAGAACCTAAAAATATTGTTTCTACAAAAAATATTTTAACTAGGTATATCCCCAACTTTACAGTTCAAACCTTAAAGCAAGTATGTCAAAATCTGATACATTATGCTATAAATGTACCAACGAAAGTGTGAAATGGCTAAAATCGGAACTATGGTTGTCACTGTAAAATGCATACTATTTTATTGCCGTCCAAATGATTGTGAAGACGGTGGCGCCATTTTTCATTTCATATATTTCTTGGTAGGCCTATTTGTGTATGCATGAAATGTCATCACGCGCCAAAGAGACGTGCTCCTGCTTCGAAGGCCCGTGGGCGACTGACGGGCGATGAGAATAAATATGGCAGAAAAAAGACACTATTTTACGCGTTTTTCAGTAACTTTGAATTGATTTTTTAGATTGATTACTAAATGTATCATCAAATAAGTTTTGTCTTCCCTATCAAGAAGTCTTTGACTTTCAAATGTATACCGGTTCATTGCTAAAATCACTCATTTTCAATATGAATTTACTCAAAAACTGGAGCCTATTTCACTTAGCCTGTATGGAGAATTTACGTAAAACATATCTAGATTTTAGGGCTTTAAAAGAGGAAGTCCTTGTTTGTAAAGGTACAAAAAACGTACACGCTATATTTTATTGGTTTCTTCAGTGTTCAAAAAGTGTTTCTTTTTAACAATTTGTGTTGATTTATTGGGTTAAATCTGAAAAATACGAAGGCATGTTTTTGCATTTTTTCTCAATTTTGTGCGTTTGTTGACGTTTATTATATAACAACTATTAGGTTTTAAGAGTTTAATATAAGCATACCATAATTTGTGGTCTTTGATTGTAATATATACAAAGTATCATTGATATCAATCATATCTAAATAGGTTAAATATGAAAAATTGTAACACTCTTTTCGGTGATTTTCACGATCTGGCCCCTTAATGGACCATTCTCAACAATCTCAACAATATCAACTTTCTATACAGTTAACAGCTTGTGAAAACTAAACACGTATAGCTCTATTCATATATAACTTCGACCTAAAATGTGTTCTATACGCGCAGTACACGTTTCTTGGATGTTGAAAGAAAAGAAAGAAAGAAAGAAAATACATTTTATTATTAATGCAACACAAACATACTTAAGACTAAACAGTGTTATATAATATATTATTTATTCCAACTATTGGGCACATTTGTGTTGCACCAAGAAAGGGACCAGTTGAGCATAATGCTGGGCACGACGCTGGTATTCAACTGGCCCCAATGTATTTTGAATATAGCACGGTGTGTTACAGCGGTGGACGAGAGTCAAATTCACTAAGTATAGATTACTAGCTTTTGCCCGCGGCTCCGCCCGCGTGAATGTCGGTTATCGCGACCAAATATAGCCTATGACCTTTCTCATGGTCTAGTCTACCCATATACCATTAAAATCGGTGCAGTGGTTTAGGCGTGAAATTGTAACATACAGACAGACAGACAGAATTACTTTTGCATTTATAATATTAGTCAGATTATTACAAAACAATCCAAGCGCGCCTTTATATCTTGCTACTTATGTCCAAGATATATGAATCGCGATATACCACCGCCCGTCCATATCATCCTGTCATGTAGACTCGCATGCGAGTGCGTATGCATGTATGTTCGATACACGAACGATTACACAATCAATGTCAGGATTGTGTTTTCACCAGGCTTAGTCACCTGCACCTAAAATGTTAGGCAACTAACAATATTTGGGCGGGGGGCGCAAAACAAATATTAGGCAGAGCTTTCGTTATCGGTGAGTGCGAGATAGCGTTGATAATATTACATTCTGATAAACGTGGCAAGCGCAGTTGGTACTGGCGGTTCCAAAATTTCCTTTCAACTTGTTATGTACTTAACTGTTTTTTTAAAAAGGTTTGTCACTCCTGAATTTCATTTCTCAATGGGGTTCTGAGGACCTGGCGAAGAAGATATAGATAACGCATATTCCGTCCTTGCTCTCCATACCATGGCTTCGTACAACTCTGAATACCTTGGACCTTGATTAGGTCCTGGATCACATTAATTTGTCAATGGGCTTCTGAGAACCTGAGTTTATGACAAAACACAGGTATATGCGTTTGAAGCTGACGAATCCTCCTTCCTTCCACTATCGAGTCTACCCATAGAGACAAATCATTAGCACTGCAGGTATACTTGATATGTATGTTCGCTATAAACGAAATAAAACGACAGTTGACTCCCAATCCCCGAAGAAAGTCTGCCCGAGAGCCTCCTCCGTCAACCAGCAGGTTTATTGGATTGCACGCGAGGTTGAGTTGGTGAAGGGATTTCAAATACACCTAAAAATGTCTATCAATCAACGTGAACAGGTAACACCAACAATTAAATAAATTTCGGATACGGCCACTATCCTGGTTAGTCTCCTTATGACTCTCTAATCGCTGCTAAAAACATCAGAAACATTATCAATAATAAAATAACTCTCTCTATAAACTTAAGAGCTGTGCTCTTGTCGGTGGAGTAAACGCCATCCTTCTCTCTTGTCCGCCAATCTTTTGACCTCTTGATACGATGCGACTTGTATCCTTTCCTTTATTTGTGCCATAAAGATTCCTCTTGGTCTACCTCTTCCTCTCCTTCCTCATACCTTCCCTTCTATATTTTTAAAAAATCTATCGTGTCTTATCAGGTGGTTAATAAATCTTTCCTCTTCGGCTCTCGATTATTTCCAATAAAATAACACATAGGTAAAATTGCGATAGAATCCATTAGTGTTTCATTTGTGTAATAAACTCTTAACAATATCTACTTTGTGTCATTCGTAATGTTTAGGTAATCAGTAGCAAACGGACCAAGGGATTATGTCTATGCGATAGTAGTGATATCACTAATTCTGGACGGTAGTTTTGTGCTCGAGTGTACCGACTGACGAATATGAGATCGATGGGGTTGCCTTTTGGCAACCAGTTCGTAGTTTGCTGTTTGGTGACACGCGAGCTTCACACACCATACGGTGAGACCATTGTAACTCTTAAGAATACATTAATTTTTAGTTTAGAGCTAGCTAACAAGTGAATAGCCTTCGGTATTCGTAATCAAAGGAAAAATGAAGCTAATATAGAGTTTTATTGTACCAAGTCCAATTTTAGTTGTAACTGTTGCAAATATCTTTGCGGAATAGAACAATGGGGGCGTCTACGTTAGGGGTGAAGCGGCTAAACTTTTTTTTAAATATGGGTTCGTTCCAGCTGGGGGCGTACTGGACCCTAGTAATGTGGGACTCGTTAATAAAAACGAAATGAGACCCAGTTTGAGGCGTTTACTAGTATCCGTTGAAGAGTTCCGGTATTCACATTCTGATTTGGCTCGATAGCTCAGGTGAATTGAATGCTAAACAGATGTCACGTAACTCTCTGGAACTTAAGAGCTACGCTCTTGTCGGTGGAGTAATCGCCACTCTTCTCTCTGCTCCGCCAATCCTTTCACCTCCTGATACGATGTGACTTGTATCTTTTCCTTTATCTGTGCCATAAAAGTTCCTCTTGGCCTACCTCTTCCTCTCTTTCCTTCTACCTTCCCCTCTATGATGTTTCTTATGAACAAGTCATGTCTTATCAGGTGGCCAATCATCTTTCCCCTTCGGTTCTCGATTATTCTCAATAAAGAGGGAAGGCCTCTTGCACCCTATTTAGTACTCTTTCGTTCGTCATCTTTTCTGTCCAGCTTATCCCCTCCATTCTTCTCCAGCACCACATTTCGAACGCTTCCAGCCTGTCTCTGTCCCCCTTTGTCATTAACCATGTCTCACATCCATAGAGTGCAATGCTCCAAACATAAGTTTTTATGAATCTTTTCCTTATTAATAATGAAATATTTTTTGTCTTGAGTAAATGCTTCTTGTTGTTGAATGCTTGCTTAGCTATTGCAATTCTGGCCACTATATCCTGTGCACACCGCGAGTCACTGTTTAAAATACTACCGAGATACCTAAAACTATCCACTTGTTGTTATTTAGTACAATAGGTCTCTGTATCGATGGATGTTTTGAAGTTATCATGGTTTTAGTTTTCTTACTGTTAATTTATTTATTTTTTGTCACGTAACATTATCAAAAAATTATAGTAGTTGGTGAAATATAGATTTTAATATGCTAAGTCAACGTCACCTGCTATTCAGACGCAAGAGGCTCTGATGAGGCTGAAATTGGCAGTCAAAATTGGCAGCCAAAATCAATACAAGTAGCAGCAATATGAGAATGATGACGGTGATACTTCTATTATTGTTTGAGATCTTTTAATGGGAAATATATGTTTAGCTGCTTTAATTTTGTTGCCAACCTTGGCTGCCAGTTTTAGAGCCAGTGCCAGAGCCTCATGAGGCTCTATAAGGCTTTCCTCTCTGAGTTATGACGGCGATCATTCTGGACCAAAATCGGCCTATAGGTTCCGAAATGGAAGAGGGTTTCATGCAACCGGACTCATCTTTAAGACAGCAATAATTCTAGATTTCGACTTAATACCTTCTTTATCCGAACACCTATTTCGGTAGCATCAAAAGTTTACACTTTATAGTCCGGAATTCATTTTCCTATTCCTATTTTTTGGTTTGCTTTTACGGGAGCGATTGCTGTGTGACCTCTTAAAACTAAAAAAGGACCTCATCCATAAATACTAGTAATAGAGATATCGGGATTTTTACCATGTATTGTTTGAGTGGCCATGATGACCATGAAAGTTTAAATACTAGTAATGACACTCGTCAAGGCCCCGGGTAAAACGATGTTCTAATTGAGTTGTGCAAACATTCCAGAAAGCACCATCGCCATGTCGTCAGCCTAATTAATTGGGCCCGGCAGGTGGCGCGATATCCGTTGTTTGTATAACCTTCGTGTGATACTATACTTGTCATCTAGCATTTCGAATAGTGATTCGATTTGTGATGTAACGGTAGTGAACGCGGCTGCTAGGCAGGAGGCGCGGGTTCGATCCCCGCCCTGTGATGAAATATTTGAAAGCATGAATATGGGTGTTTGCATTGGTCGAGTCGTGCCTCGGAGAGCTAAGCCACATTAAGCCGTCGGTCCTGGCTGCCATACAAACATCTATGGCAGTCGTTACGGGTAGTCAGAGTCCTAAAAATCTGGTCTAGCTGCTTCGAAATCAGTCAAGTGGCAGTCGCTTCACGGAACATATCGAAGTTTAGCCAGTTAGACTGGTAAAAGCGGACCTCAGGCTACAAGTTGAAAGTTTCGGATGCGACTGGGATTAACGCTTGGATAAAGGAGGAGTATACTTTTTGTGCACAGTCCGCGTCTTTTGGGTGTCTTTCGAGGATAACACGGGGTACTACGGGGGTGGAGGAGCTCTAATACATCAATAATGTATTATATCCAACCAATCCATTAAAAAAACCGCGCGCGCTGGAACTTCATTTCACTCGCTACTTGGTGTAGATATATGCTGGAAAATTTTTACGACAATTTAGGCACAGAATATCCGATTTGTATAATGTCCTATTGAAATTTGGATATGTCGAATCAGTCTAAATGTTCACCCGAAGAAATTCGGGCCGTGAGGTCTCAGCTCCACAGGGACATGGTAGCGGAATGGGAGCTACGACTTGGGCGACCAAGCGCAGGGCACGCCGTAATAGCGGCGGTAAGACCCATCATGGAGGAGTGGCTAGAGAGGCCACACGGCAGCCTCTCGTACCGGCTGACGCAGGTGATTACCGGACACGGGTGTTTCGGGAGTTACCTGTGTCGGATCCGGAAGGAGTCAACGTCCGAGTGCCATCACTGTGATGCGAGCGAGGACACAGAGCTGCACACGCCAACCGAGTGCCCGGCGTGGGACACGCCGAGGCGGGTCCTAGTGGCGGCTTTAGGGGTGGGAGTCCTCATTGCTCACAGCGATGGTACGATGCGCGAACGCTTGGGGTGCGGCCGGTCGGGTCCGGACTAGACTCCGGGCCCGGGAAGCCCGCGCAGAGCGAAGGCGAACCGTACGTCGGAGATCGCAAAACGACCTCCGTCCTCCATGAGCGCCGGCCTGGGGGTGACCGGTGGAGCCGCCGGTCACTCTAGCAGAAACAGGCTGCGGCGGCAGCGCAAAGTGCGCCCCCTCGTAACCGGGGCTAGATGGGGACACTGCGGTCTCCACAACCCGAAGGGGATTATCTCGAAAGAGATGGTCTTGGGTCTGCCCGGGTGCAATGCTTTTGGCAATCTCACCTCCGGCAACCAAGGACCCAAGACGGCGTGCGTTTTAGTCGGTTCGACCACCTCCACCGGCTCCGTGGGGGTGGTCCCCACGGAGCCGGTGGAGGTGGTCCATCCGTGGGGATTTATCGCACGATAAAAAGAAAGTCTAAATGTTCAGAACTCAGGGTCCGCTCTTATACTCTTTTTTTAATTGATGTCGTTTATTTTAGCATGAACGAGAGCGGCTGTAGCTTAGATAAATCATTAGACATTGTTTGGTTCCAGGAATGTCCAAATATCAATCATAAATATAAAAAATGCGCTGGCGGATTACCATATGGCTGATAGCAATGCTGGCAGCTGCTACCTCAGCCGGCGTATTAGGGGAAGTGGGAGACGACACTCTTATCGTGAATGGCAATGAAAACCTTGTACACCCCGAAATCCCCATAGAACCCGAAAGCAATAAAGAAGGCAGTAACACCAATGAAGCTGGTGATACCAAAGAAAACGGTGACACTAATGAAGCCATTGACACCAAAGAAAACGGTGACACTAATGAATCCGTAGACACCAAAGAAAACGGTGACACTAATGAAGCCGTAGACACCATAGAAAACGGTGACACTAATGAAGCCGTAGACACCATAGAAAACGGTGACACTAATGAAGCCGTAGACACCATAGAAAACGGTGACACTAATGAAGCCGTAGACACCATAGAAAACGGTGACACTAATGAAGCCGGTGACACCAAGGAAGCTAGTGATACCAAAGAAGCACCTGATGGTGATCCTGGTGATAATGAGGATCTAAATCCGCTAGAAACTACTACTGATAGCTCTACAACTGAAGGAGGAAACGCCGGCGAAGGCGAAGATTCATATGATGAATTGATAATAAACACATATTCAGGAAAAATTCAAGGTTTCCCATGGCCGAGAAACTATAACATAACCGGTTACTTCGATATTCCATATGGAGTTTTTGTTAACCCACTTCAGGTACGTGCGATTGTAGTTTTTTGAGATTTACCGTTATGCTATCTAAACCCACACTAAGACAGAACTAGAATGCGATTTGACATATTATTTAGATACACTATTATAGACATATTGATATACATAGAAACATCCGAGCTGATAATATTGACGAAAATTTTATTAATGGAAGTAAAATCTTTATTTTAGGCGGCAACACCGGCAGAAAATTGGACCACTACTCATAATGTTCGAGTTCATGACAAAGGCTGTCCACAATTACTGAAAGATGGTAATTACCACGAGGATTCGGACTGCCTCACCCTCAGCATATTTAAGCCTGTTAACGCTACAAACGCAAGTATTCTCTTCCACATTCATGACGATTTAATCACAGGAAGCGGCAACCCTTCCACATATGGACCAGATTATCTAGTTCCTAATGGGATCATTCTAGTTCTGCCAAACTACAGAATCGGCCCACTCGGGTTCCTATGCATGCATAATACGACAATAGGAAATGCAGCGCTGAAAGACTTGAACTTGGCATTGACCTGGATACATCGTAACATAAGACATTTTGGTGGGGATCCAAATAAAATTGCTGTGAGTGGCGAAGGAAAATCTGGAGCGTTAGCTGGATTCCTAGCTTTGTCCCCAATGTCTAAAGAAAAGGTAAATAAAGTTATTGCCGAAAGCGGTTCATTCCTTTCTTATTTATCTTTGGATAGGCACCCAAATGATACGGCCAGGAGTTTATGGGATAAAATAAAAGAAAATAGTAATGATGAATTAAGAAACAATATATCATTTGAGGAGCTTAATGCGAGAGACATTGTGATAGCTAGCAAGGATATGGAGTTTAAACCTTGTTTAGAATCTAAGGGCGACAATACTTTCATGGTAGAGCCACCTTTTAAAAAGATTAAATCGCCAGAAGAGGATGAAACAAAGGAAAAGGAAAAGATTGAGATTTCATTTCTAATTGGATCTGCGATGTTCGCTGGTACTCATGAAGCAGCGAGTCAAACAGCGGATAGTATAAAGTATCTTAATGAAGATTACGATCGCTTGCTACCAAACGATTTAACGTTTAATTCTTCACAATTGAAAAAGAATGCAGGGAACGCGATTAAAGTGCAGTATTTTGGCAGCGAACCCATCCAGGTTACTGACGTCACCAATATGTCACTATACTTCACAGACATGGCTTACCTAGGCCCGGGAATCCGTTCTGCTAGACTTCTTGTAGAAGCAGGTGCCACTGTATACTTTTACGAGTTTGCCTACATCGGTAAATATAACAGAGAGCTGATTTCACTTAATCGTCCCGTCAGAGGTGCCGTGAGAGGAGATATTGTCGGGTATCTGTTCACCCAAGACGACGAACTCCCTACCGACGAAGAAGTCTATGAAGGTGACATGGTTGAAACATTGACTGAGATGTGGACAAACTTTTTGAAGACCGGGTATGAAATTTAATTAAAACTTGTTAAGATAAGTTCGTTCAAAACCTTTGTATTTTAAATTGCGCCTGTCGCTCTTTTAACAATAATAGTTTTTACGACAGACAAGTCGGGCAGAGTAAGTGTAATTTACTTAGATAGGAAGATAGGATTTTTTTATACCACTTAGGTTGCAGACAAGCACACGGCCCACCTGATGGAAAGTGGTTACCGCGGCCTATGGACGTATGCAACACCAGGGCCGTTACTACTCGCGCTGCCTACCCTGAAGTAACCTAATGCCCCTCTTGAAGAACCCCATATTGTAGTCGCTTGGGAAAACCATGGCAGGGAGTTCATTCCACAGGTTGAGCGTACGTGGGATGAAGTTTCTTTCATACTGCACGGTGCGCACAGTATTCGGATGCAATGTGTGGGATGAATTCCTTGTCTATGGCGAGCGGTGCAATGATAGAATGTAGCTGTGGGCATCATGTCAAATAATTCATCTCAGCACAAACCAATATATAGGCGGTAGAAAACACACAGTGAGGCAAAATCCCTCCTGACGCTGATAGGTTTCACATCGCCTGCGAGTATGGGACTGTCGACGAGCCTCAACGCACGTCTTTGCACCGAGTCGAAAGGGTTAAGATTCAAAAATCTTAAACCCGGGCCTAAAGCTGAAAGTGTCCGGTGGTGGGAAACACTGTCGTCTGACTTCCAACCCTAGAGGAAAACGTGGGCCAATGCTTTGTCCGGTAAGCTAGTATGTGAGATTGGTTGGACCCCAAGATCTCGTTGAAGCCCCATAAATATATGCTTCCTCTTGTGAACTCTTTGCTAACATATTCTATGTCAAAATTAATATGTCCTCTATACAAATATTATATGGATAAACTTAGAACAGCTTCTCTAAGAACCAAGATACAAAAAAAAATACACTTTCAATTTTGTTCTTCCAGATCACCAGCGACAGATTCTGTGAGATGGACCAAGCTGGAAGCAGAAGAGCAAGAAAAAGAGGAATGGCTGCTAATCGACAACGAGCCTAAAATGAAGAAGGGTGTGCACCCAGACCGTCAGTCGCTTTGGACCATCATATACCATTACCACTTTGTCGACAACCGGAGCTATAAGCTAACCCCGTCGGTCTATGTCGCTGGTATCCAAGTAACCGTCTGGTTAGCCTTCTGTGGAGGTGTCAATAAGATGTTCTAATGCCTATGACTCTGTTCGATAGCTGTATCCGCCATATTGATCTTGTCCAGTATGTTTAGTTGCCATGTACTTCAGTTGTGAGTGGTATATTTGAATTAAATTATAAATCATCAAAATGTATCTATTATTTAATGGGAAGCAATATTACGCAATAGCTGAGAATGATGATATCCTGATAATTGCGTACTCCAGGCACTGTCCAGGTCGAATTTATAAGGGTACAAAAATATGGCGAAACGTTTCAATAGTAGGTAAGGTGAAGCTATACTCTTACTCGTACATTGTCTAGTCTTGGTGCGAACATTGCCGTGGCCCCTAGTTTCACGGTTACAATAAGAATACTTGTGATAAAATAAAAAAAACTAGTATTCTCATCAAAACTCTAATGTCGTCGGTAGTGCAATAATAGCTAGTTTCTAAACTGCGACTTCCCAATAGGAAGTGTGACTCCTTGACCAGTAGGCTGCCACCGCTTCACTTCCAGTTCCAAGTATGTTTCGCCACATACCTACTACATAAAATAAAAAAGTGTTCTAAAACCTTGTAAGAATAAAAAGAAGATGTCAACCACATAGCACTTACAATTTCCAACCGAGAAGTCTAAAATGAAATGTCAGTTACTAGTCAATCCTCAAAACAACAGAGAGGGTTTATAGTAAACTCTGCTTAGACACAATAACTATTACGAGTATAGTAGGGCTTTTCCTCTTCACTTTATATTCCACGACCACCACAAACAAAATCAACAAGTGTATACATACGCGCCGTGTCACAACCTAAATGTTTTCGTATTCGCGGGGACACTAGACACTATCAACTCGCGACTGTTTGTCTAAACCGCCAATGTTTTCACAACTATTAACATAAACGGTATCCGTACACGAGTCACTGCGCCGCCAGACTGGGGCAAACCATGGAACTAGCCACAACCGTGTGTATCATGGCCAGTTTGCTGGGCGTCGTGTGCCGGCGGACGGCCGTGATCAAACCACACAGGGACGTGTCGACCACGCAGGGGACAGTCAGGGGATACCTCACCCCAACGCACGCCGCCTACTTCGGCATACCCTACGCGCGCTCGCCCACACAGGGGGATCGGTTTAAGGTCAGCTGTTCCATTTGTTGATAGACAAATCTCATTTAGCGTTATGTAGATTACGTAGATAAGGCGACTGTTATTACGTAGATTGATAGCGGTTATTGAGTCGGTCAATATGTGTGGAGCAATAAGGGTTTCAATTTGAGAATGGAGTCTAATAGTCGACCTTGTTGCTATGAAGTTATAGTGTATATTGAGTCACATTCAAGTATTTGGTAAGTACTATCGTCATTGTTTATGATTACACTTGATTGCCTATAACGTAAGTAATCTGATATTAATATTACACTATTCAATCAAGGGTTAAATCTGGACTATTTTAGTCGAAGTAACATACCTACTACTGACTTTGTGTTACCTTTACACCTACACTCCTGAACTGTTTTGTTAAAATCCGGTATCGATATGAAATAATCCGTTCATAAGTAACACTGACATTATATTGACTATAAGAAATCACCAAATGTCCTCTGGTGATTTCTTGTGTAAAATTATATTACAGAAACACATACATATATTGACAGCCTCTGTAGCGTAGCTAGGTACTGTACGCGACTTCTACGCAGGAGGAGCTGGTTCGATCCCCGCTCAGTGCAAATATTTGTATGCATGAATATGGCTAGCATTGGTCTGGGTGTTTCTATGTATAATATGTATGTATTTACAAAAAAAAGTAAGTATCTAAGTATGTTTATCCGCATTCTAGATTCCATAAAATAAGCTAGTTAAGCTTACCACGAAAAAAACTGAGTAAACTTCCAAAGCTGTTCCATATTTTTAAATGTTCGTAGCGGACTCGATGGTCTTTTAGAGAATGGTATATAATAAGAACTTGTGTTTTACATAATACTTCAAGTAATATTGTCTTTTAAGTTCAAGTAGTATTTTAACCGGTGGGACTCTCCCTTGTCGCTTTTTTTTTAATGTGCGGTAATCCCCTCGGATACCCCCCCCCCCCCCCTGCCGGAGCCGGAAGGGGAGGTTAACACTGGATGACACTACACACGTGTCACAGAAAGTGGAGTGTTGATAGTTGAATTTATTACTATAACAACAATAATATAATTTATTACTGTACATTAGTTCTTAAGTTAAATTGTTACTAACACTATGGATCGATGGTCTAAAAATAAATGAATTTTACTTTAATTTAATTTAACCTCTAAATCAAACATTGCATAGGTCCTCCTCAAATGGTAAGCATCGCATGAGTCATCCTTCGTAATTTTGGACTAGGTTCCTAACAGGTATTGTATGTTTCACTCAACCAACGGTTTCAGGCACCAGAGCCACCGCCCACGTGGGACGGGGTTTTCGAAGCGAGCCACAAGATCAAGTGTCCCCAGCCGGGCGAGGACGGCGAGGAGAACTGCCTGGTGCTGAACGTCTTCGCACCAAGACACGTCTCCCCGCTGCCTGTTTATGTGATCTTGCATGACGGAGACTTAAACAGTGGGTGAGTGATTGTAGTTGTCTTGAAATCTTAGGTGCGATTTTCGGGCTACATTACAGATGCAAAACGTATGGAGTTTAACAAGATAAAGACGATAATAAGCACGCTACTGTACCAAATGTAGCTGTAGATATGTATAACAATGGCCCAAGGAGGGCCAGACCGTAAGGGATGGCCCTGGGTCAGCCAGGGTGCGAGGGATATGTCGAAGACAACCTCACCTCCGGCTTAGCACCACGACCCTCAGTCGGCGTGCGGTTTTAATCGGTTCGAGTCCGATATAACCTCCCCTTCCGGCTCAGGCGGGGGAGGTATCCGCACGAAAAAAAAACTAGCTAGGGACCAAATGTAGCTGGCAAGATGTAGTTGCAATAGTTGTACATCTCTCTGCCCCGAATGGTGTGAGCATCCCTTCACTTTTTGGTAATTTACAAGCAGTACAAGTCCAACTGATCACCACAATCACGTCAAGCGCTATCTGTAGCCTCTAGATTTTGTTGTGTTCTGCACTGGGAGCAAAGGTTCAAAAATTGCGACGCATCTCCTTAATTTGTAATCTTACCAGGTCTCAATAAATCTCCAATACTTATCGGAGCTCTGTGACCGCAAACCACAAAGCACTTAAAATGCGCGGCGACATTTTTTGCTAAATAGATCTTAGCTCGCGTCGTAGGCTGTAGAAGGCCGTGGAAGTGACTAACCGGGTATTTCCGAATCGCCCAGATGCATATGTTTCAAGCTAAACCATCTTTAAGTTACGGAGTCTTTGTGAATGTTAGGTATGTCGTTGTAAAGCAAATGCCGGGACTTACCCGACTTACCCCAGTTCCAGAATATCCATGGCGATTTTCAATGCGTTGTGGTTTATTATTACATATTCCATGATGAAATTGACCATACTGATGTTCAAAAAGGAGATAAAAATCCACGACGACAAAAGTGACGAGCGATCCAGTTTTTACAATACTTTCTTTGGGGAATATAGTTTGAATCATATATCTTGAACTTAAAGCGCAAGATATAAAAGGCTCTGGCGCGCGAGGATTGTTTTGTAATAATCTATACTAGGTGAATGTGAGCTCGTCCACCGCAGTAGCACCCCGTGATATCTTCTAAATATATCCAAGAAACGTGTACTGCGCGTTACATTTTGAGCACATTTCAGTTCCAAGATATATGATTCGATCGTATTTAAATATTCAAACATATTTGGTTGACCAAGACGATGTCAAACTTATAACGTGATGCTACGCCTGATAGAAGCGGAGCAAATGCATACATACAGTCGCGCCTTTTTCCCCAGCGGGGTAGGCAGAGACACAGTTTTCGACTTGCTACACTGGGATAAACCTTTCGCTTCTTCTACTTTCATAAATGTTGCAATACATTCAGCAACCATACAAAAGTACCCAATACTAAGTACTAGTATTCCTAATATAATGAATGTACTGCATACCGGTTTAGGCAATCACCTCGACAACTGCTAAGGCATCGAGTGTTGCCGATGAGATCCATACATGGACAACTAATTGTGTGATACCCAAATGTTTTTAATCTGTGGTACTGTTTGTGGCAGTTAATTGCACCTGGCCCACCTGGTGAGTGGTGGTAACGTGGCATGTACGATTGTACATGACGTAACTTAATTTTTTCCCTGTTAGTGCATCTCGGCCATAGGGGTACCGGAATGGCTTCCGTTAGGGGGTTTTGGTTTTGTTGTTTTAGGACTCCAGTTTGCCCACAAATTGCCATTTCGTGGGACATGTTTTACCACCCATAAAACTATAATAGGTGGTAAACGCTATTGCTACGGCTAGTCAGTAATTTTCTAAATATAATTCTGTGTAATATAGGTCACCATTATCTTGTAATTGCTAAAAATAATGACAGGACAGACATTTTTATTTTATATTACCTACACAAAGATAACATCCAGACAGCCCAGACAGAGATAGTGTAATATACAAGGTAAAATCTGTGTTATTACTCAGAATTATTACGTCTACTTGGATTCAAGCTACAAAATTATGATGTGTTTTAGGCAGATGCATCTTAATTAGAGAGTAAGGTATTGAAATCTCCACGGATACCATCCTTACAGGCCACAATGGGGGAATTTGTTTTATACCATTTAGCAGTAGACCGTCTACTTGAAGCAAAGTGGTTACCATGGTCTAAGGACGTGTGCAACACTAGGGGCGTCGAATCGCGCCGTAACTTTTATCTGTATGTCGGACTTGGATCTACTAAAACCGCATAGGGTATGCGGCCTCAATAACTGTAACTCTGCAAACTGTACATCAGCTGATCCTGGGCCATTTACGGTTTTTAGATGGCCCCATTCCGGAAAGGGGGAAACGTGAGCCGCACTATTACGCATGCCTGCTTCTGCTGGGGTGACAGGCAGCCGTACCAGTCACCCTCAGAACTGCGCCCGGAGAATTTTTTCGGCCCTAGCCTACTCTCCACTGTGCTTTTTACTAGGCAGGCTTCAAAGGAACGCGTGAAAAACCTCCGAGTAACTCCCGCCTCAATTTTATAACACGCATTTTACTATTTTCAGATGGGGCACATACGAACCTCCTGAACTGCTTCTGAAAGAAGGCTTTGTCGTGGTCACATTCAACTATCGTCTCGGAGCCCTGGGCTTCTTATGTCTCAGCATACCAGACGCCCTGGGGAATGCTGGATTAAAGGACCAGATAGCTGCCCTGTATTGGATCCACAGAAACATTGAACATTTTGGAGGTGATCCGAACCTAGTGATTGTTCATGGAGTGGGGACTGCCGCTGTGTCAATACAACTGCTTCTGTTGTCCGGTTTAGTTGAAGAACTGATACATAAGGTAATCATAGAATCTGGATCAGTACTATCTCCGTTGTCCGTGACTTACGACCCTGTGTCGATAGCATTCCAAGGTGCAATTGCTATAGGTTATGAAGGTACGGATGATGTAGAAGAAATGTACAAATTTTATGAACAAGCTTCATTGCCAGACCTGGTTAGTATACCGACTACATTTCTGCCCTGCGTGGAGGAGAAAATACATTCACATAGCTTAATAAACTTTGATCCGAGACAGAAATTGAAAGAAGGGCACAGTCACAAAGTACCGATAATGATCACATACACCGACACAAATGATATTAGTAATGTCACCGATTCTGAGAAACCACCTGAAACAATGACCGAATTACTACCAAGTAACTTGGAATTTGATAACGGTGACATAAAAGAAAAAATTGGACAAATCGTGAAAGACTTTTACTTTGGTATTGATATTTTCAGTACGGAGGATGTCGAGCAAGTTTATTTTGAATACAACTACGATGTTATGGTAGAGTATCCTGTTGCCGCCTGGGCAATGCTTTATGCAGGAAATGGTACTCATATGGTATATTTGTTGAAGTTTATTCAAGATAGTGAGAATGCTGCAGATGATGCAACTATAAGTTCCGGAACAATCTTGGACAATTTGTACAGAGATGAAGAGGATATTGTTTTGGAAAAGCTGTTGACGTTATGGAGAAATTTCATAAAAATGGGGTAAGTAATTTAATAGTGTGATAAATAGTGCTTGGATATATGGATGCAGTCTTAAATCTTAACCGTAAATTTTATATACCTCATCATCATCATTTCAAAACAATTATCATAAATGAAAATATTGAAAAAATATACAAATTCAAGCAGTAATTAACATAATATTTTAATAAAAAAAATAACTGTGTGCTAGTTTCATGCAGATACATTTTCAAAATGTTGGCTGTTGAAAGCCACAATTTTTTCAAGTTTGTTCAAAATAAAGATAGTAAATATAATTTTTGCCAAATATTTAAACCAAATATTACAACTCTTTAATGAATGGTCTTTACAGTGCTGAAATACTGAAATAATTTGTGACAATATCGTCACAAATATTATTTATTTTTATTAAGATCAAACATAAAATAAATCTGGTTTGTTACAGAGACCCGACTCCTCTCACCACTACTTTAATCCCTATGATATGGCAACCGGTGGTTACTGACAGACGCAACGCCAAGGCCATAGCCACCATTCCTACGCTGCATTTTGGTGAAACCGCACTTAGAGTGAGCCCACCACCCAAGAACCAGAGACTGCTCTTCTGGGATAATATTTACAACAGATTCTACAGACCGCACATTATTAGACAAGATAAATCTGGTGATTTAGATGATAATGATTAAAATATGTGACATAATATTTTAATATTAGATTTTATGTACAGTTAAACAAGTGTTTGTTTGTCCTGTAGTCATCTGATTCTTTAATTTCAAGCTATAAATTGTAGTATGATATTTTACATGTAAATTATTTTATTTGTATTTAGGTTCTTGTAAGTTTTCTTGAGTGTGTGATTTTAAGACTGTTTAATTGTAAATAATAGATATAAACTATTAAAGAGACTAAGAATATTTCAACGTAATAAATTTTGTGATAGAAAAATTAAAAAAAGAAACAATGTATACTTAAGTGAAAGCCTTAGGTTGCATTTGTCATACTAGTTCCGCTTCAAGAACTCGACATGTGCCTATTTTCACATTTATAACATAATTACCTACACAAACAAGATCATGTGCAACCACAACCCGCTAATTGTCAAGTCAAAGGTCATTTAAACAGATTACAATCAATAAAAACTTAACTTATAGCTCGTGCGAGTTAACATGGCACCTGCCTCGAAGACACCCACCTCCCGCTTCCCCGCGCGCGACCCCGCTCTCGCCGTGCGAGGCTAGTAGCGTCAGCGTACACGCCTCCCGCTCCCCCGCGCAAAGCCCCGAGCCAGGTGCCATGTTAACTCGCACGAGTTGTATAAATGTTTCTAAGAAAATATCGACGTTGTCATAAATAAATACCGTTACCTGTAAAATCGGTGGCCGTAGGAGCGTTGCACCGAGTCACTGACACAAAGTTCACAAAAAAAACTATAACATATCTGTCCTCACGACGATAAAGCAATAATACACCAAATTCTTACTAATTCTTATAATAAAATCAACAAGTAAATTACAAAAGGCAAAACATGGGGCTCCCGTCACATTTTACTTGACATGACATTAGTTCTGTTCGAAAACTGAAGTTAACCAAAGTTTAAGTTATTCATTATTATGTAGATGTTCGTTTAATAAATGATTGTATTGTATAGGTTCATCATTTAACTGAAAATTTGAATTAAAATTATGTTATTATGATGTTAAATCTTAATATTTATAATTTTGGTTCTTAAATTCCTTCTAAGTGAAATTAAGTAGTTTTTGAACGGAAAGTTTTACTATCACATTTTTAATTTTCACCTTGCTCGAATTAAATTGATTCGTTGTTAAAATAAAAATGAGAACTAAGTAGGTATCGTATTATTTTATATTCACGAACGAAATTATAAGAGTGAATGACTAAACGCTACATCAAAGTAGAACTTTTGGTGTTAGAACCGGACGCCAGATGTTTAACTGACCTCGTTACAATTTGTTTATCTTAATTTTTAGCATTTAAAGTTCTTATTAAACTTCGAAGAATGCCGCTCATATTTTAATACGGAATGTTCTAGATATATTTATTGTTATAATATATGAGATGGAGCCAAAAGAGATTTTTGTAGATGCACTTACCGACTTACGTGTTTTTTCATTTTAACAAAGTGCTAAGTACGTCATTGAACTGAAACTTTTGCTTGGCAAATTATTAAACTTTACTTTCAGTCGAAGAGTACTAGGTCTAAGGTATATACCTAGTTATTGATTTAAAACTTTAAGTTATACCTACAGGGTACCGACATTACCAACGTAGGTACTTTTGGGGAGTATGTAGAGGTTTTGTGGCCACAACTACTTAGACCTACAAGCAGAGTGTAGATAGGTAGATAAGTAGGTATGTACCTACCTAACAGAATCTCTATAATTTTTTAAACATAGAGCACTAACATTTTTTACCCGACTGCGCGACGCAAAGGAGGGTAATGTGTTTATCAGTCTATGTATGTATGTATGTATGTTTGTTTCTATGTGGCGTTCTAGAGACCAAATGCGTAGGCCGATTTTGATAATTCTTACGTCAATCGATTCGTCTTAACCTTGCGAGTGTCACTAAAGACATTACAGTAATCAAAATTCACCACAGCGACAACCAGACGCCATATTGTCAAAATGAAAAAAAAAATGTCGATGAACTATGTCAAGTGGGGTGTCATTGAATAGGTATTTTAAAATCATCTTTAGGTTCCTTTTATCATTTTTCATTTTGAACAATAGTTTAGGATATATAACGATTTAAAGTTGTTTAACGAAACAATCATTCTCGCTAATTTTCTTACTTATTGATTTAAGTTTTTCTTTCAAATAAAACGATATGAAGGAAATTACAAAAAGATATACATGTCATATAATAACTAAAAAGTATAAAATAAAACAAATGATTAAAAAATAAAAAACCCGACTGCCACTGACTGAAAAGACCAAAATAAGTTTGATAGCAGGCGGTACCCATTAATTTTCTTTCGGTTTATGATTGGCAAATGGGTACCGCCTGCTATCAAACTTATTTTGGTCTTTTCAGTCAGTGGCAGTCGGGTTTTTTATTTTTTAATCATTTGTTTTATTTATCAATACGCTAGCTATATGTATACCTACTTCGTCTATCTATATCTTCGTAATCGGCTTTACGATTAAAAACGTCCCAGGTTCAAAACTTGGCCATTACGATTGTTGGAAGTAAGAAGGGGGTACGGGGTAGGTACTCTACCTTTGTGACCTAAGCCAACCTCGGTGCATTTGCTATTCAACGGACAAGGCAAGGGTTTGGCACAGGCTTTCTTCTCGGACTTGGGAGGTCATACAGCAGTCGCTCTCGGAAAAGCCGATATGTGGTGAATGTTCTGATGAGCTCTTCGAATTAGTCCCACTCCTTTCCTTCACAGGACAACACGTACAGGTCTTAGATGTCACACGCATACGTTGCAGAATATACCTTCTAGAACCAAGCGTTTCGGTGACTAATTCCTATACCGAACTATTAAGACCTGGAACTCCCTGCCAGCTCACGTGTTTCCTTCTTCCTATAGTCCCGGGTCCTTTAAGCGGGGCATGAAAAGGCATCTGTTGAAGCTGTCAAGCTGAGTGCCACCACTGTTAACATGATACATGTTTATGATAGTGATCCCCCTTTCGAGACTTTGCCTTAAGCTTACAATCAGGCGAGGTGAAGTCAAATTGACGTGTCCTTGTATAAAAAACATCTGTACGCAAAAGGTAAAATGGAATGGTATAGAAAAGGTTGATGTAATTAGAAGTAGGTTGGTTAAATTAATAAAAAATACACATATAAATCTGGAATGTTTATTGATTATATTTACATAGGCTTATTTATCTAGGTATAGGTAGACATACTGATTTTCGAATGAAATTGTACGTTTGAGCGATTCCTTGTCAATTTATTGCAATCATTACTTACATATCTACATAGGATTTTAATACAATTCTAACCATTAGTATTCCAAAATGAAGTAATATTCGGTCTCAGACTAAAAGAATAAACTAGACAAAACGTATGGAACAAGTGAAGCTGTAAAAAGGAAGACTAAAGTAGTGCCATCTTGTTCACACTCTTTGTGAGTACGCACGAGTGCGAGCGAGATAGCACTACTTTAGTATTTATTTTTACTTCACTTGCTACTTCTATATATCTGTCCATGTTATTCTTATAATCTGTGTATTCGGTAGTAGTACAGTATACAAAAGAGATACGGTAGCACCTTCACTATATCTCCAAATCTATATGAAAAAGTGCGACCGTATCTCCTACTTAGGTAGGTATGTAGACTAACTTTGTCTATTAAAATTGCATTATGGAACTACTATAATTATTTTCCAGCCGTCTAATCCCTATATGTCAGATGTTTTAACTATTAAGGTAACAGATAAACATCTCTGACAGTACGCAGTTACCGTGACCTATTTTGTTTACATCAGAGATGTCACTCATATTTTTCCAACGGCAGATGGGAAGTGGGAGTGAAAAGAGAAGATTAGGTAACCTCTGGGTCTCAAAAATCCTAATAAAATGCCTACTTATAGCAACTTTGCTTTGAAGACAATGTCAGACAGAGACCTAATTCAATTCCCAGTTAGGTGATCAAGGTAGCCCGTTCATGCTAGCCGTGCTAGGAATGGTATACCTACTTAGCTCGACATCACACAGCCTTTACTTTTATTGAATTTAATTCTATACTGGATGATATATTTAACCGACACAGAATAAGTAAGCAGAGGGGAAAGGCCTTGTACTCCTCAAAAACCAAAATCCAAATCCAAGCCAAAATCTGCTGTGGACTGGAGGGAAATTCCCTTTTGTGGACTTATAGCCGCACCTAAGGTCTTCTGATATCTGTGGTTTTAGCAATAGGACATCCTAGAAGTTAGTAGTGTTATAACCAAGTAATATAGGGATATGGAAGATAATTATACAGAAATAGTACCCTAAAATTATTGATACTAAGAATTACTAGCTACGTCATTCATCACATCACTTATGCATTTTATTTGCATTGCTCTTTTTGCATAGTTATCTACTAATAGTGCATTATTAATATCCATTATCTTTATCTTCTGACATAGGTAGATAGGGACTTAATGTAAAATTGAAGAGAATTACGCACACAGAAAAATAGTTACGCAGGTAAGTGAATATCATGGCAAGACATTTAATAAAATTACAGACTAATGATACGTATACCTATTCAAAAGTTAATTAAAATATGTCGGTTTTCACTTTCTAGTAATACAATGTTGGAATGTATTTTATTATTTTAAGGTTTTACTATCGTATAAATATAAAAATCGTCTGACAAACTATTATTATTTTTGCCTTTTTTTGTTACAAAAGATTGCTGATGCAATCGGTCAGGCGCTTTCAAATGTTCAAGAATACATTTTTTAAATTTGTTAATTGAAAAAATACACTACGAGAAATGTGATCTAAGACAAATAATTATCAATTTTGAGCATATATCAGCACCTAGTTAATCATTAATTTTAACTTAACTTTATCTATGACGCCACGTCATAGGTATAACGTAGGCAACTATAATTTTATATCAATATCACATCAGCAACTGTATACAAGTGTATAGTATACATAAATAACATAATATACAGTACTTAAATAGATATTTTAACAACGATCTCTTCTTAAATCCAAATAATCAAATAAAACAATGCTAAGCATTTAAATCTATTGTAACAATACCAGTGTCAAACAAGGTGTTTGATAAGTCGGGGTGGCCTGGTCCAGAATGGCAGAGCCTCTCTTACAAAGGGGAGAGACACCAGCACCGAATTCCGGTCGAGGGGGAAAGCCCCTGTAGTCTAGTCTAGCAGAGGACACAGTGGAGAGTAGGCAAGCATCGTGCTGGTTCTCTAGAGGTATAAGGGTGACAGGTACGGTACCCCAGCAGAAGCAGGCCTGCATAACGGCGTGACGCGTAACCCCTGGGTTAAGATAGGGTCATCTTAAAACCGTAGATGGTCCAGAGTAAGCTGAGTCACGACGTAAATACCTTACTGGGTAACCTTTTAACCCGGCTATTGCGATTCGAGACCCATTAATTGTTGAAATACCCCAGATGTACCAAGACCTTCACCTCTACTATGATGTGCAGTAAAGCGTTTATTTTTCGGGTGAGAAAGAGATGGAGATATATAGAGGTGTATATAACTCCATGCCTCTTCGTTAGGAATCCGACGCTTATAGCACGTTATAGCAGGCCAACAAGGTAAGCAAGTGATGGCCAGGTTTGATACTGGTATCACTACACATCATATTTTTTCTTAAAAGTCTAATAATAGTGGAATCAACAGATGGTCCTAGCTAATTACATGTCTTATTATCAAAACAACATTACATCTTGGAAATGATTCTAGAAAACTTAAAATTTAAATCTAAGATGGCGTCTGCCATTCGGCGGGAATGTCTGTGGATCAAATAATGATGGATTGTCGTTACATTTTTAGGTACTTGAGATTAAGAGTAGGGTTACAGGTACTTTGAATAATAATACTTAGTTAAATACTGAATATTATACATGTCACATAATACTTAAAACCTGAAAACCTAGTCAAATCAAGTTAGGGTCGATTTTGTATTTTCAAAATAGCGATTACCACTTAAGCTGATGAAGTTGACATGTTGCTTATATAGATAAACTCTTTGTTACCTAAGCTGCCAACCAATCCTCTATGGTCACTAGTGCTAGATGTACCTACAGTCTGAAAACATAGACGATGAACGCATCCATTATATTTCAAAATTAAAAATTTCAATTGTAATTATTCAACGTTGCAACTCAACAGTCGTTTTGGAGCATAAATTACTTTAAGCTCAAAAACTAGCTATTAAAGTCTGAAATTGATCATCTATTTTGACCATTATTATCATGAAACAGGTCAGAAAACTACTTTGTCCACAGCCATTACCGGCGAGTTCTAGTTATTCTAAAGTCATTTTCCTTCTATCATTGACAGTGCTCATTGACATCCACAACGTTGGTCTTTCGCCAGCCGAAGAAGAAGTAGCCCACGGCCAGGCCCAGCACCAGCGCCAGGCACAGCCACACGTTGTAGGTCATGAACACCAGCATGAGCGTGTAGGAGGCCGTCGACTGGATGAAGTGCAGCAGCGTCTGGAGCACGTGGCCTGATGACATCATCGTGTATCTAGAAGAGACATGAAAAAAGTTTAAGAGCATTCTTCATGGAATCTTTGTCTATTGGTAACTTTGGGTCTAGAATATTTTTTGGAGGCAAGGCAATTTTTATGCACCACCTACCGTGTCTGAATACGACTAGCAAAATAAAGAACTTGCTATAATAGGTTTGATACGGGACTTCGAATTCTGTGTAGGTAACCTTTATTACAATGATTTGGGAACTACTGGAGTTAACAGGCGTATCAAAAACCTAGCCAGTTAATCAGCATATGCTTTGAAGGCCCTATCTAGCAGTTCATTACGGAGTCTGGAAATTTGTCCAGTAGGCAGCATTATACTACATCATATCATAATCCAAACATGGCTAACAAAATAATGTTTTTTTTTCGACGACGACAGGTCCCTATTACCAAATTCACCTTTCGTCACTGGCGCACACCACAAAAGTATGCAGAGTCCTTTTTCCTAATGCAACTTCTAATTATTATCGCTTATAAATATGATACATGCAATACTTTATTTATACATATATAATTACTTGTCCCGCCTGACTGACTGATTCATCAACGCAGAGCCTAAACCGCTGGACTACAATCTTTTTTTAGGATTTTATGATGTAAGCACTAAGAAAAGATTTTTGGAAATTCTGCTACTAAAGGGGGAAAAGAAGGGATGGAAGTTGGTATGAAAGTCCGTCATTGTACTAAATTTCGTAAGCCTGTGTCTTTTAAGAAATAAATGAACACATGTATCACCGTTCTTCAAAATTTAACTACCAACTAAAAGGGTAACGTTTGTTTGGAAAGTTCGTCATTTTCAAAGTTCGTAGATTACCGACATCCACGAGGGCTAAGCCGCGCGCAAAAGCTATGTGCTAAAGTTATGTGACATAACAAATTCACAATAGGATTTCATCACTATTAGGTATTAACTAATAATAAGATATTCTATGATGAACTCACTTCACCACCGCAGGTCCACCGCAAGCTCCATTGTTCCCGCACTCGCTCTTCGTAATATTGACCCTCGAGTCTCCGTTCGCAGTGGAGGCCCTAGCGTGCAGCGCTTCCCTGAAGTACTTCAGACCCTCGTACAGGACGCCAGCGAAGAAAATAGCGACAGCTGACCCAAAGAGTTCCAGAGCGTTGGTGGTCAACCAACCGCTGAACAGGATCTCTTGGCAGACACCCGCGTGGAACTGTAAATGAGATATTCCTTGTTTTAATTTTATGACAGAAGAAATTAGTTCTATAGATTGGGCTTCCTTGGACCTATGGACAAGGCCATTATGTAAAGCAATTTCACAGACTTCCGTTAAGAGGAGCTGAATCTAATGAGGCCGTCAAGCTGAGTGCCACCACTGTTAACATAGTAAATGTTTGCGATGGTGACCCTCTTTCCGAGACTTTGCCTTTAGCTTAACATCAGGCGAGGTGAAGTCAAATTGACGTGTCCTGTATAAAAAAAAAAACATGTGGCTATTCGACTACATCGGGAAAAATGAAATGCTCAAGTAGGATTTGAACCCACGACTTTTCCCTTACAGGGGAAATGCTCTTTCAATTGAGTTATTGAGCCACACCTGAATCACTTCAAATTTCCCTTCTCTTTAAATCAGTCTATGGGCTACGGTGGAGCCATCTACCAACTTGGAACCAATGAATGATTTTCAAACCATTTTTAAAAGTAAGGTTTAAAGAGTTTTCTCGAAATTTAAAGTTAGCATTAATAAATGCTATGAAAAATTCATTCAAACATGTGGCTATCGCAAAAACGGAGAATTGCCCTTCCACTACGAATCACCAATATGAGCTAACCTTCTTTTTTATAAAGGACACGTCAATTTGATTTACCTCGCCTGATGGTAAGCTAAAGGCAAAGTCTCGGAAAGATGGTCACCATCGTAAAACATGTATCATGTTGACAGTGGTGGCACTCAGCTAGACGGTATCAGATGCCTTTTCGCGCCCCGCTTAAAGGACCCGGGACTGTAGGAAGGAGAAAATCGCCTACAGTGCACATGATGTACTGCTAAAGTTTTTATGTCGTGGTTGATGAATGGCTGAGCACCAAAGACGCTTTGCTGTTTTTTTGGCGTTGATATACTACAAAGAGAAGTGATCGAAGATGTGAATGGGATTATGGAAATCCGAAGGGGTGAAAGCTTTCGCAGAGCTATCTTAGTCAATATCAAGCAGTCAGGTCGATACATTCGTACTGGCGCTCGTTTTACTACCATCGGCGAACAAAACAAGGATAACAGTACTCAACGAAGCTGCCTACCTCGGCAACTTGTGTGGCATGTGGAACAATTGTTACTTTCTTTGTTTCGATTGTGTTCATTCTGCTTTTATTCGCAAGTCAATGTGGAACGGCCAAATAAATTTGTCAATACCGAAACTCGCTTTGTTCGGTTAGACCTCCTAACAGTCCTAACAATGATTCACACCATTTCTGGTGAGAACAGCTGTACAATTAAAAAGCTGTATACATGCAAAATTCGCAGAGTGCTTTGTTTTTGCAAATTTGGAGTGAAACTAACTCATACTGCGAATCGGTATGACGAACTTTTCCGTATACTCGTGGGTACAGTTTTTACAAAAGTCCAACTTATAAATTCGAGGGTGATTCTGCACAAATCTACGATACCCATACTTTTATGTTGTGGTGGAAGGTATAGGGTATCCTTATTTACCATGTTGTATTCATGTTTTTTATAAAAGGACACGTCAATTAGACTTCATCTAGCCTGATGGTAAGCTAAAGGCAAAGTCTCGGAAAGAGGGTCACCATCACATAACAGTTTAAATGTTCTGTGGTCACCATCGTAAACATGTACCTAACCTAAGTACCATGTTAACAATGGTGGCACTCAGTATGACGGCCTCTTCAGGACCCGGGACTGTAGAAAGTTGTGATCATGGCGCTTTCAACAACGCCAAAACATCGCATCACATTTAATAATAATGATAACGACCATGATAGCTCGAATACCTATAGGGTTTCCTTGTTTGTTGCCCTAGTTATATGAAACGGCATTTTTGGCTATTCTCAGCGTGAATTTCTTATAAGAATGTGTCCTTAAAACACGTTCCTTCACGCACTCAACCTAAAACTCACACAAATTCGTGTCTGTGTGTCACAGAGTGCTTGTTTGTATGATTGTGATGTGCTGCGCGTCGCTTCCTGCGCATTGTTCTGTCACCTGTCGCCTGCCGGCGCCGGCGCAGCCGTTCCTGTCGCGTAACACATGGCGTTGAATGGCCTGTATGACGCGTTCACTTACATCGTGAGAAACTTAAGTTAATATGCGAAATTCGTAAAAGGAAACACGTCACTTGACCAGTCAAGGGTGTATTTATATATTTTTGTTCGTGCGTAAATCTTCTCGGATACTTCCCCCCCCCCCCCCCCCCCGGAGCCGGAAGGGGAGGTTTGTCGGCCAAAAACCGCACGCCGACTGAGGGTCGTGGTGCTAGGCCAGAGGTGTGGTTGTCTTCGACATATCCCTCGCACCCCTGCTGACCCAAGGCCATCCCTTACGGTCTGGCCCTCCTCGGGTTTATACCTATAACTCTCTCGGGGGTATTTTTCGCATTCAGTCAACTGTTCCATTGTTTCTCATATGTAATAGGGAATGTGCCTATTACCGCCAACTAAACACTTTTCAATGGCACTTTTACTACTTGATGGAGATTGCCCTGCCCTTCTATATCTGGTACTTACGACACGCACGGTAATGGATGGAATAGCCCTTGAACTCTATTTGGGCAGGAAATACCGATCCCTTTCCAGAAACACACGGAGTTCCCAGAATAAAATTTAGCCTGGGTGCTATTTTTTCATCTATTCCATCTATTGCTCTGTGCCACATTTCATCCAGATTAATCAGCCTGTCTGGCGTAATTCAGTAACAATCAATGATTCAGTAACACTGAATCACGTATTTATAAGCACAGGAATATTACAATTTAACCGCTCCGGCCGCCAGGTTCGATCGCACAGTTCGATTAATCGAACTGTGAGTAATGTTATGTCCTTATGGTTCGTTTGAAAAGCCCGGAGTGATAAGGCATCTGATGAGGCCGTCAAGCTGAGTGCCACCATTGTTAACATGGTACATATTTATGGTGGTGACCCTCTTGCCGAGACTTTGCCTTTAGCTTACTATCAGGCTAGATGAAGTCAAATTGACCTTTTATTATGATCTTTTTATAAAAATAACCTACAATAGTTACAATGTAAGTATGTGAAGTTATCCAAAAAAACCTCAAACGTTTCCGTTCATAGGTGCCTATAGGCAAGTATACCAGTATCTATGGGAAGGAGCGGTGGCCACGGACCGCAGGCGATAACACGCGTTGGTGCTATCGTATTGATAACACGCTCCGTGTTACTGATAACGACCAGCTTCGGACAGTGTCCGACATTTATAGATCACCTCCTTGCATCGAGGAGGACCTTGAAATCCCCTTGTAACTTGATGATGAGATAATATTACCCAGGCCCGCTATTCTTCTAAAGCTAACCACTGTGGACTGGCACCACAGTCCTCATTCCAAGCCTGTGGGTTTTTGCAGTGACTGCAAAAAATTACATTAAATTTTCGATTTTATTTCTACACTCCTAAAGTCCAAAATGAAATGAAAACATTTTCATTATACTTTTTCAATTACTCTGCAAAATCTATAATTTTGAACTTTATACGCATAACTTTAAATTCTATTATTTATTGCCGTGCTTTGGCTTTAGCAGAATCAAGGTTCAGATTATGTTATCATCAATCTGCTAGTGATTTTCCAGTTGCATCCAGCTGGCTTGCGGAAAATGCTCACTGAGCCCCGGAACCATGCCTGAATCCATCCAAGTTCCCATTCATATCCGTCGCCCTAAAGACGGATATCTCCGTACGGTACAATTCAATTTTTCCTATATTAGAATTGAATTGTTTGCAATACTTCAAAATTTCACCTACTGTTTAACTAACAATTTGCCTCTCTCTTCTCCCCACTACATAGTTAGCACCTAGTAAAATACATCAATGTAGCTGAGTTTTCGGCTGATCTCATCTAGACGTTTAAAATCACTGCCATTGACACAAGAAGAAGTAAAATATTGTGGTCTATTGCAGTACGCCACAAAAGGGGCATTACCACAAGTTACCAGTTCGGTATGCTCCCACGTCCGTGACAGCGCAAGTTGTGAACATTTCAGACAAAGGTGGCGAAAATAGGCACAGATAACGAGACTGCGTTTAGAGGCCGATTACATTATTGTGTGTGCAACAATAATTAGCGGCATTATGTAAGGTAACTCACCCATATCTAGGCAGTAGTTGGAATTTAAGATAATTTAAAAATAAAGGATAAATAACATACATATACTCATGCCTGTTTGAGGATAAATAATGAAATACTCAGATTATTAAATTTTATGCTCTCCTTGTATACTAATATTTGCATTCAGCGGGTATCAAACGTGCGGCGACACCCGGCGGCGTAGCAAACGGCGTTTCAAACTTGGAATGTATTTCTTTTTTTTTTGTAATTGTGATTTTATATTTTTAAATAATTATTCATTGACATTAGTACTTAAACGCTCTGCTGCCATACCGTTATTACTCCGAGAATGTATTCAAAATTACGAATAAAAATACCATGAAACCAACGAAATAAAATAAGAGTCATAATCTTAAGGTACTGACCGCCATGGCGTGGCTGTGTCCTCCATGCCCGCAGCCATCTCCCATATCCCCGTGGTCCATGCCGCTATGGTCCATGCCGCTGTGGGCCATGCTGCCGTGGTCCATAGCGCCGTGGTTCATACTGCCGTGGTCCATACTCCCGTGATCCATGCCCCCGTGGTTCATGGTGTCGTGTTTATTTGTGACGCTTTATCTGAAATAGAAAATAATTTTGACTGTTAATTTTTTTTTATCATCGGTAGGCTTTTGATATGGGTTTTAGAATGTAGACAAATAAACATACTTCTTTAGATACATTTAAGATTTATTTTCATACTCTACTCCCCTAGAGTAAGGTTTGAAAATTAAGGAAATTGAAAAACGATTATAAAAATATATTAATATCATAACTATTATAAAAAATATACAAAAAACAAGTTATTAAAAATTTAAAAACCCGACTGATAACTGAAAATATTGAAACAAGTTAGATAGCAGGCGGTACCCATTTGCAAATCATAATTCTGATGAAAATTAATGGGTACCACCTGCTATCAAACTTGATTCAATATTTTCAGTTATGAGTCGGATTTTTTATTTTTTATCATTTGTTTTTTTATTTATTTTGAAACGTGAATGGGGGAAATCAAGATTAACCTTTTAAACAACGTACTGTGTATCTACGTAGGTAGCTAGGTACTACTCATTCACATACATCGTGTATTTATAGTAACAAACAAATAACTGATAATAATGTGTAACTAAATCAATTTCCTATTATTTATTAAGATTATATAACTATAATACAACAACAAGGTGTTCATATTAAAACTAATTGTCCATTCCATAGGATTCTTGATAATAAGACATTCAACTTCTATGCCCCATTCAGAAAATACAACGTGTAAGAAGTGTCATCTCAGTTTTCCTCAAATTTCCACTCGCCACAATAATAATATTTGCATCATATTTCCTCTTTACCTACGTGTGCACGTAGTACAAGGAAAATCTTGTCCACAATTACGAGCGTCAGTGAATACATTTTACCTGTTTTCACTGAGTTATGGTTTTTACGTGTTCACGGTTTCTATCTGTGTGGCTGGTACCTGTGTCATTAAGTGATGTTCCTTCCGTTGTGATTTCGAATAAAGTTAACAAGCGATACTAGTTTATTATGATGACAATGGGTTCAAAAATGTATGTGTTAACGTTAGAGTGCGGAACACGTTAATGTGCACATTAACTGGGTAACTTACAAGTGCGGAAAACGGTGAATGAAATACTTTTTTTCCACTTACGCACACGGATCTCGAAGCTATTTCGAAGAACTTTTTATGCACTTTACTGTATGTCTGGTCGTTAATCTGCAGAATAGCTAGTTAATCTGCACTCTAACTGATTTTCACACATTAATGGTAACATATTTAAGGACTAAGCTCTTCGGGGTCCGGCCAACCTCACCTGCAAGCCGATAAATGGTACACCTACTGATGGACTGATGAGGCTCTGTCGTAGACCTTTCAAGGGTCCAAACTTCGACAGACGCGAGCATCTAAATCACTCCTTAAGCCAACCCCGGGCTCAAAGCTTATATTTTTAACTGGCAGTAAAACCGTGACACGGGTAAGTTGTTATGGCTATTTTGCAGCTAATGGCATACAAAAAAACTTATTTTTTACCTGCGGAAAATCCCCCTGTCATATGAAATTACTCCACTTTCGACACTCTGTGATCACTCTGACAAAAATCTGTCAGGATTGTTTTAAAAGTTGATGGTTTAAAATAGCTCATTAGAAATAGTTCTACGAAGCAGCACGCACTGTTGTTGTTTACATAAACTATCTAGACTTATTATCAGTTATCGGCCTGGCATTGAAGAATCAAATAAAATAGGTTATCATTAACTTGTAGATTAGGTTGTGCAATAATCAAACACCATACAAAGTAACAAAATTTCTTTAAGTACTTAGTAGGTTCATTGTATAATATAGGTTCGCGGCGAGGAAGGAAACCACGCGACTTGTTATGGGCGTCGGGTACAGATACCCTTAGTACAGATGAATATAATATGGCTGGTCGGGATGGTCTTTTTCAATCAACAAAATAGAATCAATAATAATAATATGAGATCATTCCAAGGTTTAGGCATGTGGAAGACGAACATTAAAGGAAAAAGGTGAGCGACACCTGCTCTATCTTAAACTAAAAAGATAGGCAAAAATGTGTTTTGTATTTTGAATAAAAAACACATTAGGCTTCCGAAAATGACATTAAATCTAGACATTATTTCTATGTGCCTAAAGTACAAAATGAAATGAAAAAAGTTTCACTATACTTTTTCATTCGCTCTGCAAAAAGTCATTTAATTTTGAACTTTAAAGACATTAAATTAAAGTCTATTATTTAATGCCATTTTTTGCAATCACTGCGGCCCGACTATGGTGTAGCTATTAGAATCGAGGCCTTGTAGTCACAGCAAGCAAGAAGACCATACAAGCGCAAGAAAGAAAGCAACATTTCTTTGAGATGAGGCTCTAAATCTTATTAGAATAAGGTCAAATAAAATGTTTATTTGTATGCAGATTTATTTATTAAATACGTGTAAGAATTGCTGACATGGATCACCCAGTTTCATCCGATGTCGCACGAGTCGCTTACACGAGTCATCGATTCAGCACAACATGTACAGTCTCCCTCAGAAATTATTTCACAATACTAACATAAATTGAGTTAATGTTATCTAAAGAAAAGCTTGAGTGTAGTGGGATATATTCTCGCTTGTATATCTTCTTAGAGGTAAGAAGGTGTATCCAAATGTTGAATCTACAGCCATATATCAAGCCACAGCACGATAATTTAAAATGCGAGCCTATTTTTGATACGGCCATGTCAAACATAATTTATTCTGTTTATACCATTAAAACGACACTTTCAAAACGTCAAAATAAAAATGCTACTATTGGCTAACCTAAGTAAAGGGATGGCTATCGAATCCCATACAGCCGCATTCATTTCAGTGGTTTTCCCAAGCGACTACGATATGGGGTTCTTCAAAAGAGGCATTAGAAGGTTTCTTCAGGGTAGGCAGCACGAGTGTAACGCCACTGTAACCATACGTCCATAGGCCGCGGTAACCACTTTCCATCAGGTGGGCCTTGTGCTTGTCTGCCACCTAAGTGCAGCCACAGCAGTGAACGCAGCTGCATGAACACATGTTTCTTACAGGGTATTTTCACTCTAAAACTGAGAATAGACACTAACGAACTAATCTCAGTTTACGAACTTGGCACTACACCAGCAGTTGTGCAAGAAGGCTTTCACCGCGAGTGCGCAGGCGCAGGGCGAGCGGCGCGGGCGCACCGAGCGTTGCGCAAACTCTGCCGGGGTTGCCTTGACTCCGATACTAGGAAACGATAGTTCCGAGCCGAGAGTAAGATCTCTGGCGAGATATTTTATATTATTTGTAGATTTGTTTAATGGAAGCTGAAGGTTACGTAGCTATGTTGATTGTCTTTATTCGTTTGGTATCTACAGATGTACATCGACCTCTGTGCGGCAACAATGGTAGAGTTCGACTGTCAGGGAGTCAGAGGTCACGGGTTCGATTCCGGCTTAGTGCAAATTATGTGTATCTTATTTGAGATTGACATGGTCATTCACATCGATAGTAAAACACTCGCCGGGATATTTACTATGTTTTTTTAAGTTTTTGTAACAGCGAGGCGAGTATTTTACTATCAATCTGTATCTTAGTTTAGTCGAACGAATTATAACTTACTGGTGAAATAGAGCCTTATTCAATAAATTAAATTAGGTAAAATTTAGTAACGGAATTTAGTTTTAGTGATTGATTGTGGAGTTAAGTTAAGTAGTGGTGAATAGTAAAGTTTAGAGAGACATCAACTTACTAAAATCATTGTTAAAAGCAGATATACGAACATTCATACATAGAATGCTTCGATAACCAATCCCTGATAGTCATTATTGTAATTATCTAAACTCCACGGTAATCACTTTTCATCAGGTGGACAGTGTGTTTGTCTGCCATCTAGGTAGTATTAAAAAAATGAAAATGTAATCGTGAGCCACGAACCGTATTTAAATGTTGTTTTATTGTTTACACGTTTATTTATCGGTTTACCTGTTTGTAGTAAAAATATAATTGCTCTGCAGACGCGCATTGGTGGGTTTTGCCCACCGCCTGTGTTGTGCGAGAACAGATTTTCCTTCTCAGAGAGATAATTACTATTCATGATAAATAATAAATACAGATACACAACCCATGGTAAACTTAACTAGCTTGTGTTATGGAATCTAGACAGCGGATAAACATACATAAATACTTTTTTATGTAAATACATACATATTATACATATTATTATATTATTGGATTCGTATCAGTAGTTATTTACAATAAAATTTTATTATACAATCGATGTTCTAGGTACAATAAAGTTAGATAGGCGCTACATCGATAAGGAAATCAATCAAATCAAAATTTGAACCATTTCTAACTGCACTGCATGAACATAAAGTTAATTATTTAACTTATTTTCTGTTCATTTCCATAACAAAGTAATTTCAAAGTGAACGGTTCACGATCAACCGCGGCCATCGATAAAACCTGAAGGTTGCGTTTTGTTATATTTTACGGCATCATAAAACATACCGCAGGCGGGTTTATCGTGGTTTTGGAAATCGCCTCGCACAATCATACCAATTGCTGTATAAATAAACTTTTGTACTGATACATGTTTAATTTAAATATTGGATAAATAAAATACGAGTTCGACTTGATATAATAGCGGGTTACTAATTTTTTAGTTATATTGCGGTGTACTTAATGGTAAAAATGGTAGGAAATGGAATACCCGTACTTAATATGGTTTCGTGCAGGAGAAAACAATATTGACTTGATAAAGTTGTTCGTAATCGGATGAGCTGTTCGGCTGGCAGTAATAATAATAATATAATAAATATCCCACAACATTCTACACAACGCTATCTAGACCCATGGTCAGCTTTTATAGCTTGTGTTATGGAATCTAGAATGCGGATAAACATACTTATATACTTTTTTTTACATACATACACATAGAGACACCCAGACCAATGCAAATAGCCATATTCATGCGTACTAATATTTGCACTGAGCGGGCCGCGCCTCCTGCGTGGCATCGAACCCGCGCCTCCTGCGTGGCAGTCGCGTACACTACCGCCACTCCACAGAGGCACATAAAATACTGTTACGTCACATTTGTTCGAATTTCGAATTTATCGTTCCGATGCTGTGACATGTTACGTCACATTTGTAACAATACGAACAAATGTACTTGTAAATGCTAAATAATATTGTTTTTAACACGTATACTAGCTGTTGCCCGCGCTCCGCCCGCGTGGATGTTATTTATCGCTAAATTAAGATGTAAGCTATCCTGTCTTTCAAATTGGATCAAACTGCACACGGTGTGCACATTTGATAAAATCGGTTAAGTAACTAGGTGATGGACTCCTAAAGTACCCTTTAGGAGTCCATCTGATGACAGTGTAAAATAGAAAAAAGAAATAGAAACTAAATACCTAGGTAGATTTCATTATTATTTCTTATTTTGAATTGTTTTGTATGCATTTATTATTCAAATATTGACCTTGAAGTTATCACCTAGGTTAGCGTAACAGTTTTGCAGTTAATTTCATTTCCATTAATATTAATGTCTGACTTTAATAGTTACGTACGTACCTATTAGTTATAACAATTGTTTTATGAATAGCAAACGTATTTTTAAAATTATTTTATTTTAACTCTTTAGTCTTCTTTTATAGTATCGATGGAGACACCGACTTAGTAGCGGACTGAGAATTCTCACTATGCAATATTACCTATAGTCACTTCAAGTCTCCAACAAAGGTCATTATTTTGTGAAGTATTATGTAATACTTACTCGTATCTATATTCAGATAGTAAATAGCAAATGCTCTTTAGATGTTTGTCTTATATAACGCTGTGTTCCCCGCGGAGTCCAATCAGCTGAGCAGAAATAGGTAGGGTCGCACAGGTAGCGGTTAGCGGATAGGCTTTATTCGCTAGACTCGTGGTCACACCGGTTACATCAATTTGTAACACTATTGTAACAATAAAACACCTAATGTTTTGTTCTATTCGAGTCTTCTTACTAATATAATCAAAGCGGGAGTGTCCCACAATTTAGGTTACATGATTGCTCCGTGTGTTCTCCTGTCTATGAGTGAAGGAAACCTCTATAAAGGTCATAATAGGCAGGAGATAAGCCAGTGCGCTTGTGCATCATACATCTCAAGAGGGGAACGATCAAAGACGCCATATGTTTGATGTTTGATGCCAAAACGCTTGATTATTACAATCAAGCCTTGATCTGAATGACATCCCTAGTTTCTTTATAGATAGTAGGTACTTTGTCTAACTCGGGAATAGAATTCAAGCATTTTTTGGGTGAGCCAATATATAGCCCCGATGTTCCAGCGATCCTCGAAGGTTTTAAAGTTGACCGATTGGATTCTATTAATCCGAGACTAAAAGGCCTCCAGTCTGGAGGATCTCTAGTCTCGAATTATGGAATCTTCGGTTCATATTAATCCCATCTTCATTACCGCCGTTCCCAATAACATACTGACAGTTAAAGATAGATCGCATCTACGGATAAAGTGCTCGGCTGTTTAAATTCAAAACATAGTAACTCCTATTTCACACCAATTTCGGAAAATAAAATTATACCGCGATGCGCTTTCCCGCAAAAAATCAGTTACGTCAAAGAGTGCTGCGATCTATCTTTAACTGTAAGTATGTTATTGGGAACGGCCGTAAAGCGTTGGGCCAGGTCAGTTCTCTGCTATCAGTGAGACCGCACCCTGCCCGGATATCACAATTGTCTCAACGCAAGTCGCGAATGTTCGATAGACTCAAGTGGATATGTGAATAGTGTGGACACATATTTATACCATTATAATATACATATAGACAGAACAGGTGCTCTGGCCATTGTACTACCTTCTGAGTCTCCAATTCTGAGAAGAAAGCTTGCATTGGAGCCTCCTCTGCTTATAAGAAGAGACACCGGCTTGCAGGTGGGTTGACTTGGACCCTGAAGATGTTGGTAGGCCCCATATACCTACACCATATTTCGTCCAGATTTGTACAGCGTTTTGGCGAGATTAAGGCGATTGGCACACTGCAACGCTCGACGCGGCGTCGTTCGTCGACGCGCGTCGACGCGGGAGAGCTAGTACAGTCCGAGAGATATTAGAATTTTTTTGGTAGGTAGGTGTGTGAAGTAATTTAAAATTTTGAGAAAAGTAAAGTAAAGCCGTCCGACCATTAGCTCGATAGCCCAGACTATATTAAGGACGCTAGAGATGAAAAGAAAATGATTAGAAGTGCAAGCTATTTTCGACTTATTGACATGACATAGTAACTAATTTTTTTCCTTATATTCGTGATCAGCGTCATCTTTTAACGCGAAAAGAGACGTAACTAAGAAAATGCCATTTAGGTTGAAATCCGCTTGCAGTCTCTGCGTGTTCCGATAACGAGCCAAAACAGTGGTGTCGGCTCCAATACCCGATATTGGGCATCGATATTTGACTTCCTCCGATCTCGGATGTCGGATATTGGATATCGGACGTCAGTTGATGTGAAAGCGCTCTAAATTTGCCGTTAAATAGTCATTTTGCATTGCGATAATATTAATTTAAAATTCGTCTCAAATACCTACACAGAAATTTCTAACAGCTCTCGGACTAAAAATCCGTCGAAAAACACGCGCGTGATTGCAGATTTCAGTGTGCCATACCTCGCGTTTTCTGCTTGTACGCGCGTATTCTGCGCCAACGCGCGTGATTGCGTTGTCAGTGTGCGGGACCCCGCGTTTTTCTATACAAAATGGGCGCCGTAGAGGCGACGAGCGCGACGCCGCGTCGACGCAACAACGCTCGACGCCGCGTCGCGCGTCGCAGTGTGCCAATCGCCTAAGAAACGAATATAATAGGTACTTCATCTTACTGTACACATTGAAAAACTAAATCTGTTGAATGTAAACAATAACAAATTGCCGAGAAGTGGGTCACTGACATCACTGACTTGCTGACGTGAACTTGCCGTGAGGTGCGCACACGCATCCATAATAAATCACGCTCGCAAGCCGCTGTACGTGTACCCAATAAATAACACTTGAACTAGAAAATTATTAGATTTTTTAGGTTTACATAATTGTTCTAGAACATGTATTGAACAACTTGTAATAACAATTATTTTGGCTTAGGTTAATTAGAGTATTGTAATTGATTTCTCACATTCTCGACAGATGGCGTTGTACCGTTCGACTGAATCACGATAAAGTTGCATTTTAATTTGAATACTGATATGTCATGTGTTTGTTATCAATCACTGATGCTAAGCAATATGACATGACCGGCATTTTTTTCTAATTAGAAATGTTTTCATCACATCTTTGTTTTCGATTATGTACTTGTTTGTAATACAGCATCCATGCAATTCTCGCTTGATGTTAATACCGAGATTTTTGCTAAAAGTGTATGAGGTGCCCATAGGCTACATCACAGGACACCGCCAGAAGGGTCAAGCAGAGGTGGATAAACACCAAATTATCAAGAAGATGTCTCTGTATTCCGTTAGAAGAGTTGGGTACCTTCCAGGATTGCTCACTGACTCCTTGTTGCTATTTTCCTGGACTCAAGCCACTGAGTGTACCACTATACCTGTATACCAACTCAATCTAAATAGATACCTCATGCATGTTTCTCTAATTTTTATACCATACATATTTCCTTTTCAGTCCATGACCCTCAAAAATGCTCAAGCGCATGTATGCGGATATAAATATACAGACGCTCTGTGGTGTAAGTTTGCGCTCATTTTTGCATGTAGGTAATCGCGTGTCGCGAGTTCTAATTTTCGATTTTTGATGGGATCGTTAGGAAATTCTCAAGAGCAATCTCTGGAAATCGTACGAGAAAAAGAGATAGAGCTATTGAATGTATAGCACTATCCCTGTTTCATATTCGAACGAATTACGTCGTAACACGTCATGGTAAGTCCCTAGTCCCTAGAAGAACGAAAAGCCTATAAACTATAGCTGGCGTAGTAGGCAGACAATCCTCTGCCTACTCGGTCGTACGTAAAAAAACACCTGACGCGAAGATTACGTGACGCTGGCCACCGTTCGAGTGAAACTACATCGTATTTTTTTGTAAGTTGTGTAAGTTTCAGTTGATTGATTATTATGACCGTTGGAACATTAGCTACTATAATATTATTGTTAAAATTATAAACAATTTATGACCACTATTTTGTTCTCAACTTTGCACCTCTTTTTGTTACCCTTATAGCCACAGTATATTTTTGTTTATATGAAATCATTATGTCTGGTCCGGATGTTTCTATGTATAATATGTATATGTTTACAAAAAAAAAGTATCTAAGTACGTTTATCCGCATTATAGATTCCATAACACAAGCTAGTTAAGCTTACCATGGGTCTAGATAGCGGTGTGTAGAATGTTATGGTATTTTTTTAAAGAATGTAAGGCCGGGGACCTTAAAATTTTTACGGACGTTTACCGTTAGGGGAACCGGAGAAAGATAGGTACACCGTAGTTCCACACCCGAGGAGACCTTCGATGGCCCTGGGTCAGCCGGGGAGTGAGTCATTTGCCAGAGGCTACCTCACCCTCGGCAACTGGTGACCTAAGGCTGTGCTTGGTTCGAGTCCAATATAACCACCTCCGCTGGCTCCAGCGGGGGAGTATCCATGGGGATTTATGAATGTTAAAAAATCGTTCGAGTGGGAAAGACAGATGGAGCAATACTTAGCAGATATATGTACCTATAGGGCATATCCTATAGTCATCCTTAAAATAACAGCACAGTTTTAGCACGTCATAGTAAGCCCTCAGTTGGGCGTACAATAGTATGAAGTAGGTACTTGATTACAAGCGGTAATGTTGATCACCTTGGGAAAATGATGCGCGGGCGCCGCGTCCTTTAGAAGTCACGTTTGAATGAGTATTCATTTTATTTGTTTTTGGTGCTTAAACAACGATCTCTCTGTGTGGATTAAGTATCAGCCATTAATTAAGCAGTTTATATTGACTATGAACGGTTACGGAGAATTCGAATAGAGGAACCTAAAAAAAAAAAACTATTTTTACCCGAAATCAAACCCAAGATCTCGTGCACTGCTGCACTCACTCGCAATGCCATAACCGGTATTTGTATTAATTATTCTTTTAATTTATCTACTCAAGTTTGAAGAAAAGTATTTCAAGGCCCCCACTATAAACCGGTATATCTTAATATTGAAATACGTTTTAATACTACTGTTTACTGATTGCCTGATACTGATAATCATGAGAGAGATAAGAAAAGTATTGACAAATAGGTAAATAGCAGTCGTAATCAGACGCCTTGTAAATCGGATACCACCTGTGAAATTATTCACGTTCAAATTTAATAAAACTAGTGGAGTAGAATAGTGATACACCATTTGTTCCCGTGGTTGTCATAGAAGGTGACTTATAGGGTTGTTCTCCATCCGACAGTTAACATACAGCCCATGGCGCATGAGTCACATCTTACGAAAACCACTAGGCTACGTCGTCTACGCCCCCGCTGGATCCAGGTAGAAGAGGTAGACTCAAGAAGTCCTAGCTTGACGTCATGGAGCGTGACATGCGTGCCAATGGCCTCACTAGTCACTACCATGGACGCCCAAGATCGTGCGAAGTGGAGGAGGAAGAGCCGGAAGGCGGACCCTGACCTCCAAGCTTATCTCAGACTCGGGTGCAATCTCGGGTCTCTATGAGGATGTTGAAGATAATGACGGCAATAGATCCTATATTACGTGGAATTGAAAATAATAGGTGTTAATAATACGTTTTAGCCTTCGGGCGTCTATAGTCGTGAATATAAATGTATGAAATTAATTGAGAGAAACGTGATAACAAAGTTTAATTCATCTTAATGAAGAATAACAGTACTGACCAATATTTTTTTTTAACAAAAATTCCATTCGCATTTTTTCTACTTTCTTATAATTTACTTACGTAAGTGTTCATCATTAAATCCATCAAAATAAGAAAAAAAAAAAAATTATAGGTATAAATAAAACCATAGAATAGATAATAGTGGTGATAAAACCCTAAAACAGAACATAGACCTCATGTGGCCTCTTCTGGTAACATAACCAAACTGAATTCTAACTGAGAGTCAACTGGGAGAACCGAGGAAAAAAACTTACCTAAAAAAACTACACTAATCAATTTGTTATCTCAAGTAGGTAAACACGTAACAGTGCTTCATTGAACAGGATTCACAGCCGATCGCCTCCCTGTAACGATAGCTTAACGCTCTGATAGCGATCCAATGCGGAGGTTAACAGTACTCAATGTTTTGTGTTACAGCATTAGTCGGACACTCTTAGCACTGAGATGGACGATGGAAAAAACTTCTTCGTAGAACCCTGGGTAACGAAAATGACATATCATTGACGTCTCAAGAATGTGTCTAAACTTCTTGTTCGACTTCTGGTGGCTCGTTGGCCTAGTTGGTTAAGGCATCCGTTCGAGCGATTCTCTTTTCCTGGTCTATTCGATTTGTATAGTTAGCATAATTAATGCTTTAAAAAAATAATTCATATGTTTGGACGAAGTAAAAAAAAAACAATGTTTAAAATGATTGTAAAATCATTTGTTGGTTCCGATAGTTCTTATGAACATCGGTAGATAACTCCACCGTCACCTTAAAGACGGCTAAATATAGAAGGAAAATTTGAATCACTTTGGGCGTGGCTCGGTGGCCTAATTGGTTAAGGAATTCTGTCTGTAAGGGAAAGATCACAGGTTCGAGTGCCGTCCGAGCGATTCTCTTTTTCTGTTGTATTCGAGCATTAAATACCTTTCTTATTCTGGTACGGAAATACGCTTGGAATAATCTTTCCACTTTTAAATTGCAATATATTGATTACCACAACTCCGTTAAATAAAATAGTTCTGTAATCGTTTAAATTGATTATACTTAGAAGTGGTTCAGTAAAGTGCAATTGTTCAGCTAAAGCGCTCAAAGGTAGACGAACTGCAATAAATCTTTAGAAATATACGAATTGAAAAGATGTATCCGCTTTGGCAATTCAAGCACTTTTTTGCTAACTGCTCAACCAAGGAAGCTTACCACACAATCGATCCAAAAAAGCATCCATACGATATTGATTTTTATCAGACAATACCCACAAAATTGGCTGACGTTACAATAATTTGTATCTATTTAGAACCGTCCGTCTGTCTGTGATGAAGCAAATCAAGAATATGGCTCACATGATGATACACAAAACCACAGAACAGATAAAGACACAAAAGTAAAGATAACCTTCGTTGCATCATTGCATAAAGCGATTATACAACACAATGGCGTTTCTTGTAGAGTGCCACAAGGTACTAAACTCAGCGTTCATCTCACAAACCATTGATATATTGATATAATCTTAATAAATCCTGTCGGTGGTCAACTTTAACTTGTGGAGGTTAGCTGGTGATTGCTTCGCCGAAAACATTAGCCGTTTCGTGGTTACATTTAAATTTGACAAAATATTTTTGACGATCAATTGAAAAATATGGTTTGATACATAACCATTGTTATATTTCTGTAAACAGTGAGTTCACTTAGAAGGTATTTATGTAAAAAACCACTTGACAGATGCTAATAAAGCAACTGAATATTGAAGCGTATCATTGAAAACAATGGAGGTAGGTATTGCTAACACACGCACACTTTGTATTATTTTAATTATTTTTCTGTACATTTATACACAATAACAAGCAATAAAATACTCATGTCAGGATAAGAATAGTCCTTGCCACTGTTCCACAAGGAAATAAAGTGGAAATACAACTTCTATCTACTTTTTCGGGAACAACACGCCCAAAAAAATATTTTCGGAAGATTCAAAACATTTAATCTACCCACTAATATTTATTATTTTCCAAGGAGGATGATCTAATCTAGCAGTGATTCACCTCGTCTCGTAAGTAAGTAGCAATACAATTAAGTTCTCGTGACTGATATTTTTTGGAAACATCACAATTATTTTCACCGAACCGGTAATTGTTTGACAACAAAAATATAAGTACAGACACATATGCGCTGGCGCAGACGTTCACACAAACATACTTTTTGAACACAACACATTTGAATAATGGCCGTGAAGTCCGAGTCTATAGTCAAAAAATATACTAAGTAAATGTTGTGTAGCTACTATAAAGAGATCGTTGTGGTATGAACATGTAGAGACCACAATCGGAAATGGATGCTTAGAGGGGTAGGAAACATAGACTGAATGTATGCAAGAAGATTGACACCAGGCGAGAGTGAATGCGGAACCCGGTTAGGGGTTCTAGGCATACGTATCTAAGTATGTCAATCACATTGAGAAGGTTTTAAGAAAGCAGGTGATAATAGTTAGCAAATGGTCAACATGTATGAAAATAATTAGGTAGAAGTAGAAGGATAGCAAGTAAACCAGGATCATCGCAAGAAGGGTTATTATCTACTTCAATAGCAAAGAGGCATGACTATATGTATGAAGCAGGAAATAACATTGCATAAAGACTGATCATCCCTAAAAATTCTAGACTTGTACTACTTGTACCTTCATTTTGACAGATTGACAGAAAACCGTACTTGAAGTAAAAGCAGGTGTAACATGGAAGCAAACAATGCACCTATAGATATAATTAATTTGTTAGAGTTATTCACAAACCATAAAGGACATCCAACACATAACGTTATGAAGTAAACATTTGTTATTCTTTTTGTTTTCTGGGCGTCGCGACGTCTTTGAACGACGTGTTTGTCGTTTTGTTTGTTTGTTGTATAGCCTCAACGAATCTATAGACTACATTTATATCGTATCATTGAGTCGTTGCACTGACTTCATGTGGCTTACCGGCCATTCGTGAACGCGATCGGTGCAATTTTATTCAAACGCCAACCGGGTAACTATAGTAACTAAGAAGTAAAGTGAAGAAAATTTACAAAAAAATATCTTCAACGAAAAGGCTTATTCCATCTAGGACCCTTTCCAATTCCCACTCCGTCCCACTTCGACCACATCTCAAATCATCCACTTCACAAAATGTCCACATCTCAAATCGTCCATTTCCCAAGTTGACCACATCTCAAATCGTCCACTTCCCAAATAGACAACATCTCAAAATTTCCACATCTCAAATTGACCACTTCTCAAAAATGACCACATTTTTTATTAAACGCTAAGTCCTGTCACTGAATGATTTTAAATTATTTTTATAACGTGCCGGATGTTTTGACTTCATACTCTATCCAGGAAAACTTTTGTGAAACTTTATGTTATCAACCGCGATATGTACCTACATAACATATAGCACCAATTGTTATGAAAAAAAACTGTACAGTGCTTTACCTAATTTGTCCTCTCCAGTTTTGAACAATATTGGCTCAGCACAGGAAGCAATCATTACAATTAATCTGTTCTTACTGTCCTGTGTTTACAATCCTAAAACTATGTTTGCCTTTAGATCGGCACCTCAGCGTTGTGGCACTGTAAGTAGTAAACATCCGTAGTAGACCTCCACGTTTACAAAATACCTCCTTAACCGACAGAAATGAGATAAATATTATCGAATAACACGAAATTGTGCACGTCTGGGTGCTGCACAACTATAGCAGCTAAGCAAAACAGATAATTCAACCTGATCTGCCGCTGGCAAGTGACAGCACACTGTTTGTAATCTTATCAGCAATAACTTCCTAGAATCAGTGTTATTTTACTGTCGTACAGAATTTCTTGATCAAATTTTCAATATTGATACACACACATATCGATAGCCCGTTAAGTATTACATGAAACGCTTGTTGAAGAGCAATAACTTTTACTTTTTTATGTTACTTTCTCTAATTGACAAGTTAGACGGGGGAATACCCGGTCAAATAAATTAGCAATGAACGATTTAAAACCATAGGGAGTTTCTTGCTCAAAATGCTTCATATGGTCGTTTACCTTTATGTAAACTTCTTGTTGCTTTCTCTTTGGGACAAGAGTGGTTGTTTTCGTCTAGTGCTATGGTGATGGCTTTTCTAACATCAGAAGAATATTCTACGTTTTCTGTTATTTTTGCTTCAGTAGTTTTCATCACACTTCGTGTCTCTTAATTACCTTCCTTACCTCTATCAACTATTAGGTAATCTGTGCCTCTATATAAATATTTTTGAAGTTACATATTTCTAAGTTGGATTACGCATGTTTTTTCACATTCACGTTTGAATGATTAAGTGTAGCCTTATGTACTGGCACTAGTTTCTCAAAGCAGTCGACTTATTTCAATATTGCGATAGTCGTCCCGTTTTTGTTTCCATTACTGGCATTGTTTTTGTCACAACTCTCCCTTGCCCTCGTCGACCAGCAATAGAGTCGTAGAAAGTGGTCAGGCCTTCGAAGGTTAGCCACTGCGCAATGGTGACGGTTGGAACGACCTTTGCCGGTAATTGACCAAATATTACATTAATCGGTTGGTTCACATTCTAAAACTTATCTTATACTAGTTAAATATTCTTATTTAGTTAGTAAGACATGTTTTTTTATTAATTCATACATAAAACCAGTTTCGACGACTATTTTTGAGATAAAAAGTATTTACAATTCCAGATTTAAAATTGGTGATCGACATCTAAATAGTTTCAGCAATTTTTGGGTGAAACTGTAAGTAATATTCTTCTATGTCCATGATGACTTTTCCTATCCAGGATAAGCAGAGACAAATTCCATCATTTTCTTCTATCATTACAAAGTCCACGAGCTTGCTTTAGTGTCATTTTATGTTTTAGGCAAACTCATTGGTATAAAGTGTTTCACTTTCGGAGATTCACATAAGACGCTAACAATAGGTAGGTACAGTATAGACAATCGAATTTACCACGATACAGGTAAGTACAAAGTTTGGATATTCTTCTTTAAAAACAATAATTATCATTGTAATTAATTAAGTACAAAATGCAACAAATGTACAAGTTTTTTCCCATGCTGTAGATGTAGATAAAAGGAACTCGTAATTGATGTAGGTACCTACGCCGTGTTATCGTCGTGCGCGCACGGCGTGTCTCACACCTCTACCGCGCCCGCGCCGTGAAGATACGGCACGTTAGACTCGGTCACAGTCGACAGCCCTCGGTCATTTTGTTTAAACTTACAAGTATAATTACATAACATCTAATCACTCCTTTACATGAATCTTCACAGGGCAAAAAGGCTCATATCTACAAAAAGTACTTAACTAGATAAATCGTACAAACTACTTACTATTAAAGAATCTGATATCTTAGTCATTCGAAATACATCGCGAAAAATGAAGCACTCAAGTGGAATTTGAACTCACGACCTCTTCCAACTGCTCTTCCAACTGAGCTATTGAGCCACACCTGAATCACTTCAAATTTTCCTTCTCTTTATATCCGTCTTTAAGGACGACAGTGGAGCCATCTAAAATCTTCATGTTTTTTTAAACAATAAATATCTAAATAAATATTCCACAACATTCTACACAACGCTATCTAGACCCATGGTAAGCTTAACTAGCTTGTGTTATGGAATCCAGAATGCGGATAAACATACTCAGATTTTTTTTTATTTTTAATAAATACATACATATTATACATAGAAATACCCAGACCAATGCAAATAGCCATATTCATGCATAGAAATATTTGCACTGAGCGGGGATCGAACCCGCGCCTCCTGCGTAGCAGTCGCGTGCACTACCACCACGCCACGGAGGCTTTACTGAATAGTTTACTTCCATACTAATGTTGTAAATGTGAAAATTACTCTGTCTGTCTGTCTCTTTGTTACGCACGTCCGGCACGTCTGATCAACTGAACAAGAGATAAGCTAGAGTTTGGTAGAGGTTTGGTTGCGGTAATCGACGCGAGCGTAACCGCGGGTAAAACTTCTAAGTTTTGCGTTCCTTATAATATATTAAGGTAATTTATATATAGCCTATTAGTAGGTAACTATATTATAATTGAAATGTATATTTACATGCTATCTAGCTAGTGCACAAACGATGTCTACGCGCATGCGCTAAACTGGTTCTGTGAACCGGATCCCTAGACTATGCAAGATGGCTCCGCACATCCCTTCCCTTCCTTGACCAACACTCTTGTGCAACTATAATATTTTATGCGAAAGTTAAAAGTTTTGTTCATCTATCTAGGACAACTGGTATGGTATAAATTAGGTTATGGGATTATTCTGTGCTTATCTTGCCCCTTTAGACACGTGGCAATTCGGTGGCTGGCGTATCATTGAATAGAATGACGAATGTATGGAATTTGACGTTTATGACAGTCAATGTATGTCAAAAACGTCAAATCCCATACATTCGTCATTCGCCGGCCATCGAATTGCCACTTGTGTAGGGGCACAGATAAGTATAGAGAGAGTCAGAGTTTAAAGTTGTTCAATAATATGGACGTAGCAGTTTTGTAGATTTTAAGAAAGAAATTAAGCAATATTTAATATTTTTGTCGTTATGCAAATTGATTCGGTTTACGTTAAGTACACGGGTGTACTTATTTTCAAAGTACGTCAAGGTTTTTAGTACCTACATTTTGGTTAATTTTCCAAACTAAAATTAATTTTTGCTAAAACCTGTTAATAACAATGGAGAAGCCCATAAAATTATATAAAATTTTACATTATAATATATGTTATAATGAAACAAAATAACTTACCTATGACACCTTGACGGTGGGGAAGTAAAGAACTTATATTCTTATCAGAAATATTTTGTGCACTATTTATTGTTTCGTTTTACGACCAAACAAATAAAAACTACTCGGTTGAAAAATATATAGGTAAATTGCATATCGAATATAAACAACGAAATGGTTGTATACCTTTATGATAGATGGCAAACAAATATAAATCTTAATATATATAAATCTCGTGTCACAATGTTTGTCCTCAATGGACTCCTAAACCACTTAACCGATTATAATAAAATTCGCACACCATGTGCAGTTCGATCCAACTTGAGAGATAGGATAGTTTAAATCTTAATTTAGCGATAAGTGACATCCACGCGGGCGGAGCCGCGGGCAACAGCTAGTTCTATAATATGGAAAGCTGAGCGATGAATGATGACAGTACTTACTACTTATATTACTTACTTATTTATATTAATTACGTTAATTACTTTATTATAAGATTTTTTTATTTACTTTAATTAAAGACAAATGTACATCCGTCCATATTTTAGTCTCGAGAACTGACTTTTTATAAATTTAACGTCTGTAAAATGCTACAGTGGAGTTTGTTGCGCCGTTTCTTCCCAACTGGTGACTAGGAAGCGGTGGTGAACTTATTTTTAAGCAGAATTTGACGTCAAAAAGCTGTTGTAGTACTATATGATTTTAAATAAATACTTTGAGTTTGAAACGCAAATTGATATACGCAAATTACAGAAGTAATTAATTGTAAGTATTCTATTTCAATCTCAATGCATTCCAGTTGACCCTCCCCGACCAAAGCAATCTTGTCAGATGGGGAAAAGCCACAGATAAAACATGTAACTCATGTGGTGAAGCAATTGGTACTGCTAGGCACCTACTGGTGAGTTGTAGGACGCTATTAGACCGGGGTCATTACTCGCGCCGACATGATAAGGTATTAGAAATCATACGTGAGGCGGTAAGTTTGGCGGTAGCCAGAGCGAAAATGGGTTCTTTCTGGAAGTTGAACTCCTACACTCTAAACTTCTACTTGGCGTCTTTTACTGTCCTTCGTCTAACATAAACTACTTTTCTTCATTCGAACTCCTCTTAGATACCTTTGTGCCTGCGTACGGTCAAAGTATAGTCATGGGTGATTTCAACACCTGCCTAATTAAAAACGACTCTCGTTCCTCCACTCTTCAGTCTATTGTTCAATCCTGTAATCTAACTATTCTTCCTACTGGAACAACTCATCATGCTCCTCACCTTACTCCTTCTCTTCTCGATCTTATCATAGTTTCCTCTCTTAATCGTGTAGCTAGGCATGGTACGTATGCTGCTGATCAGTTTTCCTACCATGACTTACTATTCCTATCCTATCAACTTCGTCCACCTAAACTCAAACCTAAAATTCTTCTTCAGCGCAATTTTAGAGATATGAACCTAGACAACCTACGCAGGGATGCCGATAGCATCGATTGGGGTCCTCTTTACAATTCCGAAAATATTGATGAGAAAGTAAGGCTTTTCACGTCTAATTTATTACAGTTGTTTGATATACATGCTCCAGTTCGTAGGATAAGGGTGAAACACCTCCCGTCGCCTTGGCTAACGACTGAAATCAAATCCCTCATATCAAAAAAAGCGACAGCCAAGTCGAAGTATAAGAGGTGTCCTACGGATATAAATCGGGATAAATATATAGCCATTAGAAATCACTGCAATAGGGTGTGTAGGAATGCTCAACGCCGACATATCCATAACTCTGTGGAAAACGGAGATCCAGCAAAAGTCTGGAAATTTCTAAGGACATTGGGAGTTGGCAAATCTCGTGAAGACACAGTCCCTAACAATGTAAATTTAGAATCAATTAATCAATATTTCTCATCTTCGTCAAAGTTTGATAGACTGACAAAACAAAATATATTACAGCATCTTTCATCTGTCTCGACTCCCAACTGCTCTCCATTCTTCTTTAGTCAATTCTCTGCTTGTGATGTCAAGAAGAGCATAATGTCAATTACGTCTAACGCGGTGGGAAGTGATTGTGTCAGCCGTAATATGATCCACCCTATCATCGACCAAATTCTTCCTGTCATCTGCCATATTTTGAATTTCTCTGTGACTATTAACGTATTTCCTGTGGCTTGGAAGGATGCTCAAATTATCCCTATTCCGAAAAAGAAAAATCCTTCCTCTTTCTCAGAGTATCGTCCCATTTCTATCTTGCCCTTCCTCTCTAAGGTACTCGAACGTCTTGTTCACACCCAACTTACTATTTTCCTTTCTAAAAACTCACTATTGAACCCTCTACAGTCGGGATTTCGTTCTGGTCACAGTACTACTACTACACTGGTTCATATTACGGAAGACATCAGAACGGCTATGGAGGAAGGTGAGCTGACAGTGTTAACGCTGTTAGACTTCAGTAATGCCTTTAATACCGTTGATTTCGACGTTCTACTTGGCATATTGAGCTCTCTTAACATATCTCCAACGGTAGTTGACTGGTTTCGTAGTTACCTGTTTGATCGCCGACAGCGTGTTTGTATCAAGGATACTTCTTCCTCATGGTGTACAACTACTGTTGGTGTACCACAGGGCGGCGTTCTATCTCCCTTACTCTTCACAGTTTTTATAAACACAATCACCAACGACCTATCTTCTTCCTACCACCTATATGCAGATGATCTTCAGATATATTCTCGGGCTCCAGCGGATCAATTGAAGGATGCTGTCAACACCATTAACAGTGACCTTGCATCAATATGTAACTGGAGTGCTTCGCACGGACTTGAGGTTAATCCACGCAAGACACAGGTCATTGTTGTTGGTAGCTCTAGGATGATGGAGAAAGTAGATTGGTCACTTCTTCCACACGTGACTTGTAATGGAGTAAATGTTCCTTATAGTCACCAGGTTAAAAACCTGGGGATACTTATGGACAATCACTTATCTTGGGGTCCACAGGTCCAGGAATTAAAGCGCAAAACTTTTGCCGCTGCGGGGTCCCTGCGCAGGCTCCAAAATTTCCTACCCACTGCCACTAAGACTGCGCTTGCACAAAGCCTTCTTTTCCCTATCCTTGACTATGCTGATGCCAGCTATCTCGATCTCACTGAAGACCAACTTAACAAGCTTGAGAGACTCCAAAATCTTTGTATAAGATTCATATTTGGTCTACGCAAATATGATCATGTTTCGGAATTTCGAAAAAAACTCAAGTGGTTACCTATACGCCTTCGCCGGAATACTCATATTCTTTCCTTATTGTACAACATTTTATTTAATCCCTTAACTCCCTCATACCTCAAACAACGTTTTGAGTTCCTGCACAACACACACTCGAAGGTTTTGAGATCATCAGAGAATCTGAGATTGAAAATGCCGAGTCATTCCACCAATTTTGCCGACAAATCTTTTTCAGTTCAAGCGGTTCGGTTGTGGAATGCTCTCCCAGCAACTATCAGGCGAGCTCAGTCCTTGCCTATATTTAAAAGACAAGTCAGAGAACACTACCTAGTCTCTCTGACCGAAGTGGAATAAATAATTAATTAATTTCCTTGATTATAATATGGGAAAATGTTAGTATCTATATTTATGTGTATATTAATGATAAGCCATAATCTTACTCGTAATAGTATGTATGTATGTTTGATATATTTATGTATATCTACCTATACTTAGGTAGCTATTGTGTTTATTTATTTTATTTGTTATCACTTGATTATTTATTATCTATGTACACCAAACTACCCTGAAATCATTGTCTCTATTTTTTTCTTTCCATCCTATGGTTGCCTGGAAGAGATTGCCGCAGAGCGATAAGGCCGCCAATTGTATTTACCTGCCAAATTGTTATTACTTGTTATTATGCTATATCCTTGGTGTACAATAAAGACAATTATTATTATTATTATTATTATTTAACCACAAACCAAAGAAATGACGTCGCGTTTGTAAAGGAAGGCTGCTCAATAAAGACAAATCAAAAGCTGTACTCAATTTTGATAGCAGCCGCTAATTGGACAATACTCGCAGATTCTTATGAGAAACACTATAAAATACCGGAGGATGTTTGTGCCTCGTCTTCCAGACCCGATATATTTCTATTTTCGAAACAGCAAAAGCGTGCAGTGCTAGCTAAACTCACAGTACCGTGGGAAACTAACATACCTACCTAAAGATCACGCTACAAAAATAAACAAATACTTTAACTTGACCAACGAGTTAACCAAAAATGGTTATGTGGTAGAAGTAGGAGCAAGGGGAATTCCAGCTAAATCCCTGTATAATTTATTTAAAGACCTCGGATTGCCAAGAACTTCAGTAAGCTCTTTACTCAAACGAATATCTAAAACGGCGTTGATAGGATCTTACCAAATTTGGATAGGTAGAGGGGGGAACACTTGTGACGATGGAGGTGAGCGCTGATTCATCACAAGGTGGCCACCCTAAACCTACACCTGGATCGCAAGTCCCAGGCGCCGTCACAGTGTTCCTCTCTGTACCACGCCATAGACCCGGCGACCGCACGGTGAATCCATGGAATGCTAAGAACCGGATCTTTACCTACATTAATATTTAAAGTAGGTATGAATGTATGCTGAATGAAAGCGACCTTTAGGCGCAGAGGTAGGCCCAAGAAAAGATGGATGGATTGCGTGACAGAGGGTAGATAGGTACCATGGCAATGAAGGGAGAGACTGAGAATATTACATTACAGGAATGTATGGAACATTCCTTTCAGATATCAGGCCTGGAGAAAGACATGTTTCGCTAACCCCAAAACAATTGGGACAAGCGCAGGTAGATGATTTATTGTGTAATAAAGAGAAAGGAAAATTCTTTTCCACAGTTCGCAGATAATAATAAAGTTTAGTAGGTAATATATTGCAATCGTTAATAAAACTACGAAATAATCAAAGTGAAGCATTTTATGTACAAAACTGTAAATATTTATGATTCCTGCTGATACGGAATACTGCTATGTTTGATAGCAAAACAGAAATCGTATTCAGCTCGATTGATTTATGTATTATTAACGAGTGTATTATGCCATGTTTTGTTAATAAGATATCGGGAAACACGCAGTTACGTAGTTTTCCTAGTAAACAGTTACATCTTTTGAAGTTATACCTCTTTTTTCGCTTAGGAGCGGGCAGGGACGGAAGTTGCTCGCTCATGTAACACATGTAATGAGCAAATTTATCCTGCTCTATTGCAGAATTAGCTTGCAAAATGCAAGCGTTGTGTTTTAATCATAGTTTAATCAATATTTGGTTTATAAACAGGATACATTCTGTATATCTATTGATAAACGTTCATGCTTATGATATTTTAAATTTAGAACTATAGGTTTAAAGTTAGCATCCTATTTACTTCAAAATTTAATTCAGTCCCGAATGTACTATGTATGATGAAGGTACCCTACTTATTCAGTTTGTACTTTGGGAGTCCGTGGTCCGCTCCCTTTATCTTGATTTCACTTAGCTTTTGTGGGAGTGACTGTAATAAAATTTCCAAAGCCCGAAAGGAAAGCCCACGCCAGTGCCTTGTCCTTGTGATTAACAAGTGTAACGGCTAGCAGAAGAGGTTGGTTGGTGCCTCGAAAATATTTTGTAGGAACTTTATAGGTAATAAAATTAAAACTATACATCAGGTTGAACTAGGCTACAAACTGACTGGCTCAATTTCAGTGTAATGTATCGCTTGCTGCCCCAACGGCAATCAAAATATCATAACAAGTTCTAAAAATCGGCAATCAACAAAACTATAAAATCAATCATAATTACAAAATCGGAGCCGCGGGTGTGTTCGTAAGGTTAATGGACAGGTAAGGCCAGATCTAGGCTTGCAGCGACCTTCCAGAGGTGGACATACAAATTTAAACTGAGGTACAAGTAAAATCTGCCTCCTAACCTCCCGCAGTCATGGCAGGGAGGTCCACTTTAAATTATATAAAAAAAAAACAAATACCGATAAATAATATTCACCTCCCCGTTTCTGTTAAATCAAGAAATCGTTTTGTTTCAGCATTAAATAAACTGTGTAATGCTTGAATATTTTATTAAAATTCTTTTTATTATTTATATTGACATTGAAAAGTGAATAAATAATTTAAACCCGCACATTGTTGATAATGATGACTATTTGTTTTCTTTGTTTTAATTATATTCCATTGTTATATTCACAACTTTCACACGCTACTGCAATGTGCAACATCTTACCATTTTCATATTATAAGAAATCGTGTGTGAATTGCGTCACATTTTCCTAGAGTCGTTGATTCGCACCCTAATAAATTGAGTTTATTGCGAATCGACCCCTCTAACGATTACTGAATTATAAAGAGATAATAGATTTTTTTTTCAGTCCCAGTAGTACGTAATTCAATTCAATAACTAATACCAAATAAAAAACGAACCCGATACTGTAAGTTACATTGCACAACGTAAAATCCATGAACACTTGCAAAAGTATTGGCGATTACAAAATACTTTATTAATTTAAAAGTCATGCTCAAGGCGAATACCTCAAATACCGTTCTACAAGTACATAAGTATTATATTTATTTATTTTGTATGAATTACTTCAGTATTCTAATTACTTTATCTGTTTACACATCTGTTCTGTAACCGTATGAATAATAAAATATTGTTCAGTGCTCAGCTTTTATGACAACGACAACGTAAGAAAATCAAGTAAATAAATACTTTATTTTCTTTGAGTTTATTAAACTTATTGTGGTTAAGGACCTTTGCATAATGTAAACCTACATGGATCCTTCAAGCGGCAAAACTAATGTATTGTATTTACAATGGTGGCCTTCATTGGATGTAAGATCATATGTTGCTCACTAAAATCTTTGAGGACTAAGCAAACATCACCTGTAAGCCGGTAACCCCACTGATTGCCAGGTGAGACTCTGGCGTAGGTTTTTATTTCGGAGTTGGGAAATCAGACGGCATTCACTCTCACAAAACTCGACATATGTTGAACCGAGAGGAGGCAAAATAATAATTGAGCCTCGGGTTCCAAAGTAAAACCCTTGGGTGAAACTGGGAGCATCGCTGAAAAGTACGTACGTACTGACGTAAAAACCATTAAGTTCGCAAAGAAATATAATAATATGTTCGTTGTATCTGCGGTCGTGGGTCTGGATGTCATGATTGGCTTGCCCCATTTTGTTTAATTTAAAACAATAAAGCTCTGGCATCGCTCCCGACTCCCAGCGCGCGCCAATCTCCGTGTCAGCGCGGATTTGTGTCGGCACAACATCATTGCGCAGATCTCCGCCACTAGCACTACAAACACTTTGCACATTGAATAAATGTTTTTAACCAATCAAATACATTGGGAAAAATGAAGTGTTCAATTGGGACTTGAACCCACGACCTTTCTCTTACGAGGAAAATGCTCTTCCAACTGAGCTATTGAGCCACACCTGAATCACCAACTATAGGAAGGACGTTATGTTAAGACTGGAAAATCGGAAAAAGGAAGTTACCTTACTTGTTGATGAAGTTAATTTAAAATTAAACTCTGATTCTAATGCACTTTCTTAAATGACAATATTTAAGAAAATGGATGCAGTTTCACAGTTACTGTATCTACCTATTAAAACAAGGGATACTAATAATAATTAACAAAATATATCATCATCATCATCTCGCGATAGTCTCGGTTACATCCGAAGCTATGAAAACTACGTAGAGATACGGAGGCTGCCGTAAATTGTCAGCTAAAATATAATACAGATAGATATCCTTTCGTTACGTTAGAGGAGAGGGGCTCTAAAACTTGCGAGCGTTTTGTGCAAATGTTATGAATGCCATATAAATCAATACAATTACAACACCGACAGTGCGATTAATTTATTGTACGTACATTAACCGTTTCATGGCGTCAAGTCATAGCTTCAAAAAAGTCTGTCTGTGTGGAAAGTTTTAGGTCATCCTTTTACATTATTAGTATACATAAAGGCTTTTATTTCTTTGTGAATTAAATTATAAAATGCTCTATTGAGATTAGAATCGTAAACCGTTTGGAATCGAAAACATATACTTTTTATAACTTAGCAGGTCTGTTCTATATTATTATACTGAGACTTAGTTATAAACTAGCCGTTCTTGAATTACAATCACATATAATCATCTAACTGGATTTATGCATACCTCATGCTTATTATAAACCTACAGATGAATTAAACTCACAATATTTCCTTAGATCGATAGCAAATATATAAAATAATTCAAATTAGTTCTGGTATTATTTTCACGGCGGCGGCGAAAAGCGCGCCTCCCCATTCCGGGGGCGAGTTGGGGACACCGTTGTCCCCCCTCCTGAGGAGGGCCAGACCGTAAGGTATGGCCCTGGGTCAGCCGGGGTGCGAGGGATATGTTGATGACAACCTCACCTCCGGCCTAGCACCACGACCCACAGTCGGCGTGCGGTTTTAGTCGGTTCGAGTCCGACATAACCTCCCCTTCCGGGGGGGGGGGGGGGGTATCCGAGGGGATTTCCGCACGAAAAAAAAAAAAGGTAGGTTTATTGTTGTTCACGCTAGCGCAGCAGTGGTTACGAGTCCGACAGCGGTGATGAAGGTTCGATTACTGAGTCGAGGTTTTCTGTACAGAAAGCCTCAACACCAACTTTTTAACCCCCGACGCAAAAACGACGGGGTGTTATAAGTTTGACGTGTCTGTGTGTGTATGTGTGTGTGTCTGTCTGTGGCATCGTAGCACCCAAACGGATGAACCGATTTGGATGTAGATTTTTTTGTTTGAAAGGTATATTAGTCGAGAGTGTTCTTAGCTATGTTTGAAAAAAATCGGTCAAAGATGGCCACCGCCACAACATGTCGGAATACATTATTTCTTCATAACTCCCTCAATATGGGTATCAAATGAAAGAGCTTGACTAGTAGATCACTTTAAAAAGTATAAAATAAAATAAAATTAAAAATTTAAAAAACCCCCGTCACAAAAAACACCTCCAAAAAGTTGAAAATAAATGGAGTTTACCTTTTAACTTTAACGGTTGCCATGTCGGGGGACCTTGAATTGTTCCGATAGTATAACGGAGTGCGTAACCAGTTAGGGTCCCCCGACATGGCAACCGTTAAAGTTAAAAGGTAAACTCCATTTATTTTCAACTTTTTGGAGGTGTTTTTGTGACGGGGGTTTTTTGAATTTTTAATTTAATTTTATTTATAATTTTCTTGCACACTACTTAACAGCCCGTTATCGTCCGCGAGTAATCATTACCTTATGATTACCAGGTAATCATCTACCTATGATCAACTTTAATAGCAGACAACGGTTCTCTACCTGGATAATGATAAATTAAAAATGGCGATGATCACGAAAAGATTCGACTTGTTGCTAATTTTTAGTTACACACTTAAACTTAATATCCGAGTGTCAATCCCGGTTACTTCTAAAACTTGCACTTTGGTTAGAGCCCAGGGTCTGCTCACCTACAACTTCATTGTTATGTTTATTGCCACTATTGAGGAAGGGACTACCATCATAAGAATACGAATCTTCCAAACATTGCGAGAACGAAATCAAAACTCCGCTAATGTATAGATTGACAAAAAACCACACTGTTCTCGTAAAAAGGATATTATACAAGATGACACTATGTAATAAATGTGCAATCTCCACCTGTAACCCTTATCATAGATAGATAAATGTAATCATGAACTCCCCTGGTTCGATCAAGCTAACAACAAGAGTAGATTAGATATGTACATTCACGGCTGTCGAACTTTATGAAATGATAGCAAATTTAAATTTAATGCGAAACACTTAAACCAAATATAACTGGGACCTAAACTCATCTCCAAGGACCGCTCTCCCACTTTTCGTTGTTTGGGTTTATACGGGAGTTTACTGTCTCAACCTCCCCTCTACTCCAATTCGGATAGGAAGGCTGCCACCAGAGCCTTGTCCGGCAATCTGCAGGTGTACCAGGTGGCAGTTGAGGTTGAAATGATCCACCTTTATTTTTTAAAGTTAATTAGTAACTGAAATATATTCCCTCCAACCCGTCCAGTTAAATGAAATTGATTGTGTTTAGGAGTTGCCGTGTTGGTTCCCGGTGGAGTAGAATAGGACCACCCCATGTCTTCCTGAGGGTGTCGTAGAAGGCGACTAAGGGATAGGGCTGTTCTCCATCCGACATAAACACACAACCCATAACTAAGTGCGACGTAAGACCGAAAATCATAGTTGGCGAAATATGGGTGTTAATATACCTTTGCCTACTCCTTCGGACATTTACCGGCGCGAGCATATGTATGTATATTTTACGAGCAGATCTCTTTTCCCACTCAGACACAGACACTCGAGAAAACATAACTCTACGACTGTTTACTAAATAGTTACCAATTTCTTAAATCTTTTTCGTATGCTAGTAATATGTAAACAAAGGTATACGTACGTCGTACATACATATGTAATGTCAGTGTACAATTACCAGAACAGACGAATCTCGGCTTCACGGTAGATTATTTGGTTAGCTAACTAGCTCCCAAAGGTCACGGCGTAATGCCGCTCACTCTATGCTGTTGTGTATTATGTATGTGTTTCTATAAAACGGGTATTTCCAATTGTGTAATTTACCTTATATAATTTCACAGCTCAGCGTTATTCTGTGGAATACTTCTCTAGTTTAATATGAAGCAATGTGTTATGGTAAAAATATTTTCCTTTTTGTAAAACCAATAAATTGTTCATAGCCAAAAATATTGTAAAAGTTGCACACAAAAATTGATGTAGCGCTCACAAAAAATGTTATTAATTTTAACGTTTCAAACCAAATCCATTCACAACAAAACCGCATTCACGATCAAAATAATAACACCAATTATTTTGCAAGGGTACCAACTTAACGCTCAAAAACTATTCAATGTTACTCACCAAAATAAATTCCAAAAATGCACAACACAAACTATCCGAACAATGTTTGCAAACTGTATTGAATGCACTCGCGTTTCCGGGACTACCGGTCAAAGTGACAGCTGTCAAAAGTTGGCGCGAAGCGTCCGCGTGCGGTGGGCAGCGATGGCGGTGTGCGGCGCGGGCGCAGGCTCGCCTCGACTGTGCTGTCTGTCTGTGCCGTCCGCGATTACGCCACGAACTCGTTATCTGTTCCAGCTCATTGCATGTGTGGCTACACGTTTATTGTGGTTTGCTTGCGGCTGCTGCAAGGCACTAGGTTCGGTCTAAATGTTGGTAGATAGCTTTAGACTTATCAGTTGGAGTAGGAAGTGGTGGTACCGTACGGGTACGACTCCTTTTTGAATTTTCTCACAGTTACTTTGTTTATAATCAACGCAACTTACAATGTTACTTATTATTACAATGTTATTAATAATATTTTAATTTTACCTAACAAATGCTTTCGTCTCCATCCACACATAACTAAACTGGATTCGAACTTGCGACTTCTAAATATATTAACTGTCACAAGCGTAGAGAGAATTCGGCTCTACCGTCACATGATACTGGTTCAAATGTCGTATTCACAGTCAAACTGGTCTGATTAGTGGTGAACCTTGAAGATGAATTGAATGCTAACCTGCTGTCCAGTTAAATGTTGGTTCACGCTTGTCAGTCTCAATTGGAAATCTGAGGAGCTACTCCATAAACTTTTACTTTTTACAGAATTAACAATGCTTTGACTTGGATTTTAATAAATAAATAATAAATAAATAAATATTCCACAACATTCCACACAACGCTATCTAGACCCATGGCTATTATAAGCTATGCTTAACTAGCTTGTGTTATGGAATCTAGAATACGGATAAACATACATAGATATTTTTTTTGTAAATACATAGGTACATATTATAGATAGGAAACACCCAGCTCAATGCAAATAGCCATATTCATGCATACTAATATTTGCACTGAGCGGGAATCGAACCCGCGCCTCCTGCGTGGCTGTCGCGTTCAGTACCCCCACGCCACGGAGACTTTTCTCACCCTCCAAAGTCAAGAGTAAAGTCAGTCAGTACATGTGCCGACTTTCGAATGAAAATTTCTGGGACCTTGAAGATTTTGACCCCACGCACCCGATAAATCAAAGTATCAACATATATACAACATACCTACTATTACCATTTAAGACAAAACAGAAAATAAAACAATCTTTTGAACAAGACATACATTTTAATTATACAATACCCAATATACTTCAATAACAATCAGCTATTACTGACGTCAATAGTATTGTATTGTATGGACAGAATACGTTTTCCCTATGATTCAGAGACACATCACACTGTATAGGGAAGGAAGGAAACCGGCCTGTGTGGTACTCATTATCTACTTGCTCACGACTCAGCGCTTGTGGCGAGCTTTCTCACGAGACCGGGGGCATCGCAGGGTCATGGATCTTGCACTCAGTATTATTGGCTTGTTTGTTTTTTGTATATCACTTAAACTGATAGTATCCTAGGTCGATTTTCACATCTACTCTCCCTCTGGTCTACTCTACACTGATGACCTTATGGGACATGGAGTCAGAGCATTCTACTATTATGCCGTGGTTTTGATTCCCGTTCAGTGCAAATATTATTATGCATCATCAGCATCCATAGTCTGTTGCTAATGAAGTTGATAAGCGTTGTATATTATTTCAAGACAGGAAAAACTACCTATTAGATGTTTGAACGAGAAATAGTTCTTTGTATTTCACCAAGCAGTGAAATACACATTTGCAGTTGGAACGCGTGTGTGATTAGAATTTTTGATGGAAACCTCACATACATCGTATGTATACCAAATTGCATTAGCAAACAGGATTCAAAAATGCAACTGCAATCTGGTCACTAATCCAAATCGCACTGCCCACCGTTACCTGTGATAACAACAACGCCAAAGGTATTCGTATAAAACGTCGTGTCGTATGCGATGCGCGTACGCAACCTACATAATGAGACCGTAGGAAGTGACGTAACTACACAAGATGTGAAGTTCGTTGAATCCGATTATGTCACTGATGGGGAAATCTGTGGTTTGTATTGCGTGGCTGTGGCGAATATGGGAGGAGAGGCAGGGTCAAGGTCACTTTAGATATTTATGTGTCCTAATGGCAAACTAGGAGGGATAAGTTTATTGTTATTCTCGCATGGATAACCATAGATGTATTCTATGGGTTCACTTTTCGCTAGCCCCCTAGTACCTAATGGATAATTTTCAAGACTCAATGTGATTGATTTTCGATACCACAGAAATCTAAGAAAAATTAAACGCTGCATCCGGCCTTGGGATCCAACCTAGGACCTCAGATTGGTATACAGATATACACACCAACGGGGTCAATGGGGTGGATGACATAGGTGACGAATGCTGGTAATGGTATATTGAAAATTGAATTAAGAACTCAAGTGGGACTTGAACCCACGACCTTTCCCTTACAGGGGGAATGCTCTTCCAACTGAGCTATTGAGTCACACCTGAATTACTTCAAATTTCCCTTCTCTTTATATCCGTCTTTAAGAGCGACGGTGGCGCCAATTGATTTTTTCTGCTTGAAGCTAGAAGTCCTCCTTTCCATAACTTGATTAGATAGGCTTTTACAAGAGTTACTACTCTCTGACCCCTTAATCCTGAGAGAAAATCCTGTGCCAAACCTTGTACTCCGAAGATGTTGGGTCCATACCTATATTTCACCTTCACCATATCTCGGTTCAGTCAGTTCGGTCTCCATCTTAACCCAGTTACACACGTTCCCTTTTGATCATCGATTCAATCGCTGCATCGATTCGACACAGTCGATAATCGTACCTTTACAAGCAGCGCGACTTTAATTAGCAATACATTCGTCATACAGCCAATGTTCGTCAATTGACACGGGGTGCAGTGGTAAATGTGCTCAAATGCAATGCAAGCAATGGTTCAGTTTGTGCTGTTAATTTTACGGCACCCCACCTTTTAGTAGGGAGTCCAAAAAGTATAGGCCTCAATTCCAGATGCTGGCTCTAAAATGGTCTTGTTAGAAAGTCTTCGATGGTAGCACAGAGACTACAAACATGTCTGGTAGAAGGTTGTAGACTGCTTCAACGTAAGATCAACAAAATCATAATAAACGCATTAGCCATTCTGTGTCAGAAGACTCTCAGACAATACAAACGTACCAATAAACTGTACAATTTCATTTCAGTTTTCAAGTTGGCAAGTAATAGTAATAAAGACGTTGAAATATTGGAGTGTAGTGAGAGAAGACTCGTGCCGATCCGAGATTATCGGCCCATTAGACGTGAAGTGGACACGGACAGACAGATTGACGACGCTAATAAATAGCTAGACTATAAACTGGTGTATACTACTGCTTATTTATTCTAATTCATTCATTTGTATTGCCACCATGTGCCTTTGCTCTTGCCGAATAAATTATAACTAATAAACCTGTATTGTTTTCCGTTCATAAAGTTAGTATTTTTCACGAATTTCAACGTTGAAGAATGGTTGCAGAGTCGAACCCTTGGTAGATTTTCAAAGTGAAAATATCCTGTCCTATTTAGAGACACGCTTAAATAATTTCTGAGAGAAATCCCTATTTTCCTATTGTAATTTTTATAAATAAAAACAATAAAGAATCAAGAACCTCTCTTTACGAAATAGGATTATAGGAAAATAAGATGTATCCTATGTTCTTCTTAAGGTTTGCTATCTTTATTTTTAAAAATAAAGTTGCTAAGCACAAAACTCGAGAACGGCTCATTTATTTATTCGTATGTTCCTCAAGGCCTAAGGGCCCAAACAAATTCCCATGGTATCAATTCTCGTTCATGAAAAGGTAACATACCTTATGAAAAGGTAAGATATGTGTAACTCCTACCTTATTCTCAAGATGGACAGCACGTCCGCTCCACCTGACCTGACGTCTTCACCAAACAAAACATATGTAGACGTACCTAGGTATATCAGCATATTATATCCGCTACCTATACGTATCTGTGCAAATGAAGCGTGAACTGTGTAATCGTCTTTACAATCGGTGAAATAGATTATTTATGATAATTAGACAAAGGACCGAAATTCGAAAACATCAGGAAAATGAAATGCTCAAGTGGGACTTGAACCCACGACCTTTCCCAACAAATTTCCCTTCTCTTTATATCCGCCTTTAAGGGCGACGGTGGAGCCATCTACCAACATTTTTACGAACTGTTGGAATTGGATTTTTCAACCATTTTTAAACATTGATTTTTGATGACTCTGCCCAAATATTTGAATGAAATTTTTATAGGATCTATTATGCTAACTTTAAAATCCGAAAAACATCGGGAAAACGAAAATGAAAAAAGAAAGACCGAAAGATCTGTCATTTTATAAGGAGGGATGTTTAGCAGTTCGGCTTCTCTGTTTCCTCAATGTCATCTTCATCATAACTTTAGTCCCAGTCCAAAGCTGGTACTCGTACCTACTTAGGTTTGTTTTATAGTTATTGAGGTGACTTATTTTAAAAATTCACAATGCCAGATCAAAAATGAAGTTATGCGTGTGAATATATTATTTATAACAATGTTTATTACTTACAGGCTTATATTAAAACATAACTAACATAAGCATCTGATGCTTCATGGATGAACTACTATGTACTCGTAGTAGCAACAACTGATTTATTAAATGATTTCTTCGATTCCAGTTAAGGTGTATCCTATAACCGATTGCTCCGAGCAGAGCTATTAAATTTTAATGCTTCTACTCTATAGATAAAAAAGTAAAGTCTACAACGTCATAAGAATGTTTAAAAACTTGCAATATATTGTTACTAAAGTGATAGTTTTATAACTTGCAGAAGAATATTTATTTACAGCTGACGAGCTATGGGTGTTTTAGATAGATAGAAAAATAGATAAATCTTTATTGTACACCAGTAATACAGTAAATGTATGGACAATAGATGACATTATGTACAAATGGCGGCCTTATCGCTAAGAGCGATCTCTTACAGGCAACCTTATCCAGGTGTTTTCCTTATTGGCCAGCCGGTACCTGCTGATGGATGAACGAGATTGTGATGCAGGCTTTACAAGGGGAAAATCGTAGGGAAGGACTCCAACTGTAGTTTCTGTTGATGCCAAATTACTCATGAGATAAGTTTTTTTCACTATTGATGGGCTTATCTCACCTGCTGGTAAGTGATGGCGTGGGGTTCAATGAAACATGTTTGTCTAAAGGGAACATATACACTCGAAACCTGAAGATGTTAAATGCACTGGTTTTGCATTCAAAAACAGTTATGTATCAGTGGTGGACTTCGCTATGAGCAGTATTATTAGCATTACTTAAGTTATACCCGAATATGTCTTAAGATGGATAAAGGATATATCTGCGAAGGTCAGGCAAGTTTACATAAATGAATAAAACAATACATTTACGAAAAACCCCTCTGTCAAACAGCAGCTCAAATCAATCTGGGCTAAGATATTCCGCGTATTGTCGGACTTGCGCGTGCGCAGGGTATTAAGTGGCCGCGGTTTTAGGTTGGTAACTATTTAGTTCTAAAAATATAGACAACATCATATATTGATTTTGCATGTTACAAACATGTCTTACTATATAATTGGTTCCTCAAATGATTTTGTAAGTACCTATGTTCAATTTCAGACATTACCTACGATATGATACTTGTTACATTGCATTTGTGAGCTTTTTACCATGCTAACATGGAACTCTATTTTTGAGATTGGAAGTTCAATTTCAATCAATCAGCTAGCCCATCTAGTCCACTGCTGGACAATTTATGCCATAGTGTAGGTGTAGACCTCTCCCAATGTTGGGAGGCTTTTGCCTAACGTTTCCACGCCTGGCCCGACGGGTTCCCAGTTTTTACCCGACTACGGCGAAGCCAAAAGGAGGGTTATGATTTTGACAGACTATGTATGTATGTATGTATGTATTTATGTATGTATGTATGTATGTATGTATGTTCATTTGTTCCCTCATAGCACCTCAACTACTGATTAGAACTGGACATATGAGGTATCGTTACAAGCGGCTTGACCGTCCGATGGTTATAGGCTATATGACGTGTCACTCAATATTGTGTGACGCCCTCTAGCGCTCATAAGGTACTGTGTAAAAAAATAAATTTGAGATAAATATGCCGTGTTTGGTATCAAATGAAAGGGCTTAATAAGCACATTTCAAATATGTATAAATTATTAGCTTTACCTTGCCCCAAAATAATATAAATAAAAAATAAAGTTTAAAACTAAAACCCGACTACCGAAAAATCACGCTCTAAAAGTAACAAACAAGAAAATAGCCGTGGTCGTATGCCACTTTTGCCTAGAATATATTGTTTTGTCAGAGTAAGTGGCATACGACCACGGCTATTTTCTTGTTTGTTACTTTTAGAGCGTGATTTTTCGGTAGTCGGGTTTTAGTTTTAAACTTTATTTTTTATATATTATTATTTTATATATATTATATATATTTTTCCGTTATTCGCCGCTTAAGACATCCTTCGAAGGAGATGGGGTACTTGTATTCTTTCTCCGTCACCACTCGGATCAGTAAATAAAATCAATTATTATTGACTTTGACCTTGAACTTGACTTCGCGTTAATTACAGTCAGTTAATACCTATCCTGCTATCATTAACATCGTTCAGTTATTAAGCCACATAAAAAGCATCATAATTGCCAACAAATAGATAGAGATGGCATTCACTGACATGACTGTGATACACTCATGCTGGTATCAAAGGTACAGTTGTATATGATTGCACATAAATATGCAAACAGAGATGGACGCTGTCTGGATGTCGTAAAACTTTAGCGGGCATTTTTATTGCTTACTTTATTTTATGCATTTTTATTGAGTTATGCGTCGCTATATAATTGTGTATTTCCGACCAGTTTCTTGTTAAAGAACCTCCAGAGTCCCGGGGACTTCCTTTTTCTCTACCTGGGAGGCTAGGAACTGCATCTGATTGCCCATTAAAACGGCTGACGTGAGGATAACGGTAATATATTTCATCTCCTCATAAATTAAGGCGACTTTTTGGCTAAATTCAGATCCGTTTAGCTTGAATGTTCTGGTGGATAGTGGCATTTTCGATAACTGATCGCAAACCACGAGCATACACAGAGACAGACAATCACTGTTGATAATATTTATCTGTAATCTGACAAAAAAAAAGATTTCGATTATCGAACTACTGGTAGGACAGGATGGAATAAGCGGTTCGACATAGCTGGTTGGTTGGTGTAATATCACCACATTGTAAATGAGCCAACAGAAAGAGAAACACTTTACCCTCACAGTAGAGTAAAATATTGACATCTGTAGCGTGCTGGTAGTGCATTCGACTGCCACGCTGAAGGTTCAATTTCCGCTTAATGCAAATATCTATTTGCATTGGTCTTTATATTTTTTCCGTAGCTCGAAGCGCACGTTAAGCCGTCGTCGGTCCCAGTTGTCACGTACACATCTGTAGCAGTCGTCACGGGTGCTAGTTGGGGCCCTAAAACGTTCAACTAGTCTTATTACAAATTTGATATCACCAATAGGTTTTTGAGTTCAGATGGCAGAGTACCTTCACGGAAAATACGAAAGGCAGTCGTATCACAGGTACTTTTTTATTTACCGTTACTATTCTACCTCATGTCGATATCGTCATCATTACTATCCATATTGTTGACCACGAACGATGACTCGATATCTACGTTGGTTTTTCCTTTTATGACTTCTTGAGAGGCCGAGACAGCCAGCCGTTATTAGCTTTTACCTTACTCTTGAGCTTCCAGCGTGCACAGCTTCTTTAACATACTTAGTTGTAGATAAACAATTGAACTGAACTTTTCACAACACGCCAAACTCACAAGTCGGTAGGTAGGTATGCCAGCTGAATGATATACGAGGCTCCGGTGGGGTAGTTCGTTGTTTCGTCCTATAAAGATTCGGCCCAATGGGACGAATCACAGAAATTAAAAATAATTAAAATTATCCTTCGCTGATTCGTCCCATTGATTTTTTTTCTTCATTTTATACAAAGTTTGTATGAAGTAGTAACGTCAGCAAGGAAAATGCTTAAAATAATATTGCGGAGGGGTAATAAGATTAGTATTATTTGAAAGAAGACTGGTGGTGCAATTTCAAAGTGCGATATAAGTCTTCTGTGTTGTAATACACCATAATGTTTATATATATATTCATATATGTATCAATGTAGATCAACAGACGATACTTGGGCTATCAAATTTAAATTTTAAAAGTATTATAATATTAGGTCGGCAGTGCACGTGTGACTCCCCTGGTGTTATACACGTACATAGGCCACGGTAATCACTTTCCATCGTGTATAATTTCAATAAAGACTCTTCCCATCCGTCGCGGGGATATTAAGGTAGAACGCGCGCGGAATGTGCCCAGCTGACTGGCAGTGACCTCCACACCATAAGGCTCATATCGAAGCATTTCAGCTAGGCCAGTTGTTGCTTCCAAATACCCTTAACGACTGTCATAGATGTTCGTATGGCTACCGGGACCGTCAGCTTAACGTGCTCTCTGAGGCACGAACAGACCAATGCAAGTATCCATATTCATGCATACAAATATTTGCACTAAGCGAGGATTTTCTCCTCAATAATGGTGGCAAGGTGACCGTGCCCTTTGCATTCGATGTTGAGTCATCGTGGTTTGCTCGCAGGATGAAAGCATTGCGGACAGCTGTAGAGATTAGTAGGTGAAGAGTGCAACGGGCGCAGATTTGACAACACTACGGACAGTCCGCCGTCACGTGTTATGCGGACGACACGCTGGTGACGGCGTGCGGGGCTACATACCGCGAAGCGACCCTGAAGGCCACGACCGCGATTGCCCAAGTCGTGGAGCGGATCCGGCGGCTGGGTCTCGAGGTGGCTCTGCATAAAACCGAGGCCATGTTCTTTTATGGGCCTCGGCGCGTGCCACCGGAGGATTCCAGCCTCATAGTGGGAGACATTTCCATCGGCATCAAGCCCCAGATGAAATATCTGGGGCTCGTGCTCGGCGGCCCGTGGAACTTCGGGGAGCATCTCCGAAGACTGGCCTCCAAATTGAAGGACACAGCTGCCGCTCTGGGGCGGCTGCTGCCCAACATGAGGGGGCCGGATGACTCCTGTAGGAGACTCTACGCGGGAGTCGTGCGGTCCATGGCCCTATATGGGTGCCCAATATGGGCGGAGACCCTGACGGTCCATAATGCACGTCTGGTGCATGGTCCGCAGCGTGCAATGGCCAGCAGGGCCATCAGGGGGTACCGCACGATATCCCTGGAGGCGGCGAGTCTCCTTGCCGGATTCCTACCGTGGAACCTAGATGCGAGGGCCCTTTCGATGCTATATTTGTACCGAAAGGAGGCGCGGGAGCAGGGACGGGAGCCCGAAGAAAGGTGCCGAGGCGGGTCCTAGTGGCGGCTCTGGGGGTGGGAGTCCTCACTCTCGCCACATTGCTCACAGCGATGGTACGATGTGCGAACGCTTGGGGTGCGGCCGCCTCCTTCTGCGAGCAAGTAATGCTCGAGAAGGAGGCGGCTGGTCGGGCCCGGGAAGCCCGCGCAGAGCGAAGGCGAACCGGACGTCGGTCCTCCATGAGCGCTGGCCTGGGGGTGACCGGTGGAGCCGCCTGTCACCCTAGCAGAAGCAGGCCGCGGCGGCGGCGCCAAGTGCGCCTCCCCGTAACCGGGGCTAGATGGGGACCCTGTGGTCCCCACAACCCGAAGGGGGCCATCTCGAAAGAGATGGTCCTGGGTCTGCCGGGGTGCGAGAGATATGCTTTTGGCAATCTCACCTCCGGCAACCAAGGACCCAAGACGGCGTGTGTTTTAGTCGGTTCGAGTCCGACATAATCACCTCCACCGGCTCCGTGGGGGTGGTATCCGTGGGGATTTATGGCACGATAAAAAAAAACACTACGGACAGTGTCACAGCCGGTATCAGGAGCATGATTGCACACGCTGCCTTCGCCTCACTTGGGCACTTTACTGAATGGCAAATCTCTCCGGGTGGCCGCTGCCCTCCACCTAAGCTGCAAAATGTGTGAACCCCATAGATGCACCTGCGGTTCCATGGTGGGATAGGCCGATGGTCGACGACGGTATACGTAGTAGCAATCCAGTAATGTACCATTTACTTTTGAAGACTTTTTGGAAATTACTTCCTTTCATTCATGAGAGATAAGGGAACTATTGTGATGATTCGATGATTTTACTGAAAAGATGTACAGTCAGTGTCAGTTAAAAGAAAATCAAACTGTTTTATTGATTCAAATTATATTATCTTCCAAACTAATGATGTTTTCCAAATATCTGAACAATCGGTCAACAGGAAGAGGAGAAAATCAGGGCTTTAAGATCATTTTGAGTACCTACTTCGTTATTCAAGATCGATGTGATGCTGACTGTACTACAATAGTCTTCAAGATAAATATATTTGTGAACGGAACTCACGGAAACCTAATAGTTAGGTGGATATGTCACACTCACACTGACTATAACCGCAGGTTGTTCCGTCGCTGTGGCTGGAGAATCTAATACGTTCTGTTAAGGTTATCCCAGACACCCTGGCCGACCTTAGTGACTACTAACCTCGAGGTTTTGTTGGGGATCGAAATGTACATCTCCTATAGAGAGGCGCGTACGAATATAAAAAGCCCAATTATAACTCCCAGATCCTAGCTCATCGAGGATGGAGATAGTTTTGCGATATTCACCACCACACAAAAGAAAACGGCGGCATTTCACACAATCACGCTGCCGACCATTGCCAGTACCAGGGTTTGCAGCGTGGGGCTTTCCGCTTTAACGGCTACTTGGAGGACGTGGCACAGCTCTATCTTCTCTGGACGTCCTACCAGCGTGTGAAGCGACGTTTCTGTGGAGCAGCCCCGGCAGTGGTGGCACTCGGGTACCTATCGGCTATCGGCTTATACGATGCAGATACTTACTGAAACAGCCATGTCCAGTATAGACATACAATCGTGGCGTACCCGGTGCATGGGTTGCATACATAGTTTTATTTTTAAGCTATTGCGGTGTAAACTCATGGTTATTTATGCTTATTTGGGACTTCACGCGATAATTTTTCTTTTTCTTCCACTTACTTTGTGCGATACGGCACCCGTGGTCAAATTACTTAAGAGGGGGTATAAAGGAAAATTGCCGATCTTTGATTTGATTTTTATACCCGAAAGAGTGCCACAAACGAGCTTGTTTTTTTTTAAATAGAAAATACGTTATATCTGATAGGTACTCAATTTGGTGAAAACATAAAATAATAAAATTTTGTCGATAAAATAAGATCACAAAGTTAGGCCTAATTTTTGATTATAATTAATTTATTTTCAAGATTATTCATATAACTGAGTCAATTTTTATGTACAAAGTATAAAATTATAAAATCTAGTGACTCAATTTTTCACTTTGTTAAAATTATTTGGAATTTACGAGTAATTAAAAAAAAACTAATTCGGCGCTTACGACGTTCTTATTCCGCGCATAACGGTCTCTTGCTATCGCACCTGACGCGAGGTGCCGGCCATCTGTTGTTTCATCAATTAGTCGGGGTCGCCCCGTTGAGACGAGAGGACTGTTTTTCTGTTTTCCGTCGAAAAAGTTCGTCGAAATAATGGGAAATAAAAAAAATCAAAAGATAAACTCTAAAAGAGAATATAAAAGACTAAGAATTCAACCCTTGGTTAGTTGTCGAAAGTAAGATTTCTTTATTTTCTTTACTTTGTTACTAAGTACAGTTTTTGTATCAACCGTTGCCAGGTAGCCTGGGTATAGTATATGAAAATCAAATAGATGTCTTAGACCACATCGCGTTTGAAGTATGTAGCTAATGTTATTTTTTATAGCAGTAATATAATTATATTTTGCGAAAGTACTTATACATTGTATTATCAATTTTAATGCTTTTCAGAGTTGCTATTATATATATAAGTACTAATATTGTAAGCTTATTGCAATTTTTTTTTCTCATATTCAGTAAACATTTAAGATTCTATTCACTAAATAGAATTAAAAAATATACTACGTTGCATAATCTAGACACGCAGTAGCGTGTAAGCTAAGTTCAAGCAAAGGAACTGGCTAGCCAGCGCCGAGTGTAATATAAACAAGTAGAATGGTATGGTATGAGATTCACATGGTCATTCACATTAGTGATGTACATCCAGACTAGTACTGTTTATTAAAAAAAATTAGATAAGTGAGTTTCAAAATCTCACTACATAATATGCCATTCTCTTTGCTTTGGTTAAACATTCATTTATATAAATGAAGCAAATCAAATATAAAACAAGTAATAGAAAAATTTGACCACATGGAACACGGACGACCGCCCGTGGAAGGCTAGCTCAGAGTAAGAGCACAGGAACGCCAGGGTTCACGACTCTAGCGTTGAAGTCCCATTGTGGTTTGAATTTTTCGAAAAATTTGTCCAAATTGAATATTTTTAGTTTCATATTCTGTATGAACTAGTTAAAAGAAATACACTCAAGTAATAGATAGTTTTCAGGAAAATACGTAGTAAGTTTTTCGTACTGTTTAGCCGTCCAAACAATAAGTAATAGGTCATTTCCTAAACCTTTTCCACAAAACTTCACAAATAGGCGTAGGTTTCAGGTAGAATAATCAAAATCATGTAATAAAAATAAGTAAATACCGTACCTAGCTCATTTTCTCATTAGTATTTGAGATGATCTTTCTTATTTATTAATTTAAACTCGAATCAATACAGTTTTTAACTATGAAATCACATTTCTAAAATCACATGCATCGAGCAAAATGACAAAATTTCGAAAACGGCCTCGTAATATCCACATTATTGACGTCATATTCATAGAATAGCTCTTTTTGTATTTCCAATTATAGATTAAACAGATATCATGATCATCTACTTTTATGAACTGAAAGTAATATCTTTAGGCGTCTTGAACCAATTTCAGTATGAAATATACATTTATTTACCTTACTAGCTGTCCCGGCAAACCTTGTTTCGCCTTAAAATTAGAATCAATTAGCTGTATGAAATTCTCCTAATTATTTTGAGAACGGAAAGCATTTCGATTCGGGCCCCATACGCCCACGGAGCTCCCGACACTAATAGTTCAACGGGGCCCATACTTACACCTGCGGAGCCTATATACCTATGGGACCCATACAACCATATACCTCTACGCTCAAGGGCGTTCATACTTCCATAAACCATCAATTTTTCGACCTAAATAAAAAAATAGCCACCATAAATATTTTCGCGGCCCAAGCAACGGGCATTTTGTTAATTCAGAAGAATGTCTACTAATCACCCTCTGACGATATTTGCACGTATTATGTCAATTCTATATCAAACGTCAGATAACATAGAAGAATATCATACAGCAGTATTAGAATAATAAACACATTTTTTTCCAATTCGTATTCCAAATTCAAAATTTAGACATGGCGTATGTCGGATCAGCTATTATATATGGTGGTTATGTATTCTTAAATTTTCTAATTTTACGCGCAATTTTCTTCATTTTTTCTTTCATAAGAACCTTCTCCTAACAATAACGAACACAACAAAAAAAGAATTAGTGAAATCGGTCTAGCCGTTCACGCGTGATGTCGTGACCAAGGGAAATAGGGATTCATTTTTATATATATAGATTCTTATCTACCTATAGCAAAATTACAAGTCTATTACATGTAAGCATTTTGTAATTATTATTGAAATAAATATTTCTATAACTTACTTTTTCGTATTATTTATGCACTACCTGTAAAATTATTCAGCGAATCGTCAGAGTTCTTAGGGAGATTTTATCTAAAACACAACAAATTATAATAATACAGTGAAAATTTATTAAAATATATATCGTGATAAAAATGTCTTAATATAAATATTTGACGATTTCAAAAAATATGCATTAATTTTTTGACCACTATATTTTAAGCTGTTTATTAAAGCTAAGCTGCTTATGTTTATTTTACAAATCGCACTCATTTTATCTATCATGAAAATAAATTTATATATTATATCGATGTGCTTTGGCGAGTATCTTCAGATACTCGCCAAAGAACATCGATATATTCCTAGAATGATCCGCGAGGCTATTGAAATTAAAAAACACCCAAATTTTAATAGAGAGGATGGATGGAACGTACTACCAGCTTGGGACCCAGTCATCCACTTAATCAAACCCAGTAAGCAGCAAAATCCAGTAAGACTTAACAACACAGTGAGCTCATTCTGCGTAAATTTGCAGCAGCCGAAACGTCGGTTTAAAAAGTAAATAATAACAAATATACGCGATAGAATCCGTAAAAAGTGGTTTTATTTCAATACTTATGTTTATTTTACAAATCCCACTCATTTTATCTATCACCAAAAATAAAATTATTGTGTGTTCAAAGTAGGTATACCTTATATAGATAATGATCCAGCTCGTACTTTGCCAAATGTTATCTGATTATTTTGGGTATACTGTGCGCCTGCGTACTAAACACGGCGGTTAGCTGCCACACAAAATACTGCGGGGCGACAGACTTGTGGACAGACGAGAGCGGGACGTATGAAGTGTGCGGGTGAAATCTGACTTTTTTCTAGCTTGTAAATCTAAATGATCTTAAAGCCTTGATTTTCCCCTCTTCCTGTTGACCGATTGTTCAGATATTTGGTAGACATTATTAGTTTGGAAGATAATATAATTTGAATCTATAAAACAGTTTGATTTGCTGTTAACCCTCGATCACTCGCGCGGTTTTTAGCCTCGTGAGCACTCGCAGGGTTTTGTGGCCACCCCACATACTCAAAGTGGATTTATGTATATATAATAGCAGTTAATGGAATTACACCAGCATTTTATTATTATGTGTTGTATAACGTATGTGAATAAAAAAGCTACATTTTATAACCAACTTTATTTACTGATCTACAAGACATTATAATGATCAGGCTTTTCATTCATAATATTGACATTTCTCCTAGAAGAACCAAAAAACCAAATACTTCTTCTTTTTTAACATAAACTTTCTTATTAAAAATGTAAATAAAATTATTACATAACAAAATTAAATAAAAATTCTTATGTCTCGCTACAATAACTATAAATTAACTTCATGTGCTTTTGACATATGGTTTGTTTGCAAAAAATGCAGAGACTCGAGGTTTTATACTCTTTAGAGCGTGGACAAACTATACAGCGCTGCTATTTGTTGGTGACATTCCTTTTCTGCTCGGTCCAGGAGCATTCAACATCCTCTTGAGTTCAGTAACCCTGGTTGAGAAGATATTTTTCCAAGGTGACCTTGAAGCATGCTCAAACTCAATGATTTCAAAAGCCTTTTATTGTTACATTGCGATTGCGCCATATTCCAACTGTAGATAACATTACCATTGATGCCAGAAGTATCCAGTATATGAAAGAAAAATCATAATGGCCAACATGAACATATCATTTTAACAAGTACTGTAGTTGCCACACATTTGGTCGGCCGTGTCCACTAAAAATCTTCATCCAAGCTGGCATCACTATCCATTGCAACATCGTCTTCATTATCAGATATAACTTCTTCGTCCCAACACATTTGAAAACAAAAAGTTTGAGAAAAAAATGTTAGATACGAACACAAAAAGGTACCTAAATAAAAGTTTGTGAAAATAAAAGCTATTAAATATATGCTTATAAATACATCAATATATGTTTATTATATAGTAAATGCACAATAAAAAAAATTACTTTCATAAAATAATTGAAATCAGGTACCTTGCTGATAAAATAACCTCCGCGAAAGTATAACACGAGCGCTCGCGGGGTGTCGTGACCACCCCAAATAAACTTTGACATGTCCTCACGCAGCAAGCGCTAGCGCTACAGAGTCCCTCTCGCCCCGTATCGACGCGTACAATGATCCATTTGAGTAGCAAGATCCTCCGTGGCGTAGCGGTGGTGAACGTAGCCGCTACGCAGGTGGCGCGGGTTCGATCCTCGCTTAGTGCAAATATTTGTATGCATGAATAGGGATACTTGCATTGATCTGTTCGTGCCTCAGAGAGCACGTTAAGCTGACGGTCCCGGTAGCCATACGAACATCTATGACAGTCGTTAAGGGTATTTGGAAGCAACAACTGGCCTAGCTGAAATGCTTCGATATGAGCCTTATGGTGTGGAGGTCACTGCCAGTCAGCTGGGCACATTCCGCGCGCGTTCTCCCTTAATACCCCTGCGACGGATGGGAAGAGTCTTTATTGAAATTATACACGATGGAAAGTGGTTACCGTGGCCTATGTACGTGTATAACACCAGGGGAGTCACACGTGCACTGCCGACCTAATATTATAATAATTGTAAAATTTAAATTTGATAGCCCAAGTATCGTCTGTTGATCTACATTGATACTTATAAGAATATATATAAACATTATGGTGTATTACAACACAGAAGACTTATATCGCACTTTGAAATTGCACCACCAGTCTTCTTTCAAATAATACTAATCTTATTACCCCTCCGCAATATTATTTTAAGCATTTTCCTTGCTGACGTTACTACTTCATACAAATTTTGTATATAATGAAGAAAAAAAATCAATGGGACGAATCAGCGAAGGATAATTTTAATTATTTTTAATTTCTGTGATTCGTCCTATTGGGCCGAATCTTTATAGGACGAAACAACGAACTTGTCCTCCGGTGCACGTTATCCTTTCGGAATTAAGAGGTCAGGTGGCAATCGCTTCTATAAGAGCCAAGACACAACAAAAGAAAGAAAAGTTACACGAAGATGTAAGCAGAACCCGGCTCTGTTCTGCTTTTGAAGCAAAGGCCTCAGATGCAACCGTTAACAACGGTAAGACTATGGCGTTGATATCATAACTACTTATTTAATTTAATGGGTAAATGTTAGTAGCAATTTTCTCCGTTCCCAATGCCCTCAGAATGCTTTTCGGTTCTAAAAAGTGTCACGTGATTATAAAACATAAATAAATCTGCTGGGGATGGGGGGGGGGGGGGGAGAGGATCGTGACTTTCTCATTTATTGGCATGTGCGGTCTGATCCTTAACTTACATCAATAGACCAATAAAATGTAAGTATTACCTGTTTGTTCATCCGTCACAGTAGGACATCCTAACCATGTTGTGTAGTTAATCATAGGATAATAAGGATAAAAAAAATGATGATAACAGTAAAAATCCACTGACGTAGTACCTACTTTTTTAAAGTGTGGGAATCCCCTTGGATGTCCTCCCGACGGTGTAGTCTGAGGGGTCGGTTATCCAACCTCATTGTGATTAGCGGCGGTAAGACCCATCATGGAGGAATGGCTAGAGAGGCCACACGGCAGCCTCTCGTACCGGCTGACGCAGGTGATTACCGGACACGGGTGTTTCGGGAGTTACCTGTGTCGGATCCGGAAGGAGCCAACGTCCGAGTGCCATCACTGTGATGCGAGCGAGGACACAGAGCTGCACACGCTGACCGAGTGCCCGGCGTGGGACACGCCGAGGCGGGTCCTAGTGGCGGCTCTAGGGGTGGGAGTCCTCACACTCGTCACATTGCTCACAGCGATGGTACGATGCGCAAACGCTTGGGGTGCGGCCGCCTCCTTCTGCGAGCAAGTAATGCTCGAGAAGGAGGCGGCCGGTCGGGTCCGGACCAGACTCCGGGCCCGGGAAGCCCGTGCAGAGCGAAGGCGAACCGGACGTCGGAGGTCGCAGAACGACCTCCGTCCTCCATGAGCGCTGGCCTGGGGGTGACTGGTGGAGCCGCCTGTCACCCTAGCAGAAGCAGGCCGCGGCGGCGGCGCAAAGTGCGCCTCCCCGTAACCGGGGCTAGATGGGGACATTTTGGTCCCCACAACCCGAAGGGGGCCATCTCGAAAGAGATGGTCCTGGGTCTGTCGGGGTGCGAGAGATATGCTTTTGGCAATCTCACCTCCGGCAACCAAGGACCCAAGATGGCGTGCGTTTTAGTTGGTTCGAGTCCGACATAATCACCTCCACCGGCTCTGTGGAGGTGGTATCCGTGGGGATTTATCGCACGATAAAAAAAAAAAAAAAAAACCTCATTGTGATGCGGCTCCGTGAAGCGACTGCCATCTGACCTCCACAATCTATTGTTGAAATCGAAGTTCTGTAGTAAGATTAGTCGGACTTATGACGGCTCAAACTACCCGTAACGACTGCCATATGCATTTCATATGTGACAACATGTTCTCCGAATCCCAGGCACGAAAATACCTAGACCAATGCAAATAGCTATTTCATGCATACAAATATTTGCACTGAGCCGGAATCAAACCCGTGCCATCTGCGTTGCAGCCCCAAGTATCTATATACAGGAGTATGTACCTCGGTATGGTAGAGGGCGTGTGAGATGGCTTAGGCACTACCAAAAAAGCGTGAAGTACTCATATGTATTTAATATAATTATAAGTCCCCTGCCTCACTAGATCATCCAAGCAGTTTGTATGGCATGTATGGTCGCCAAGCCGTCGCCAAGTGAGGGAGGTGCCATACATTTCCATAGGCACTAACTGCTTGGACAACGTGGCTGGAGACGAGGCCATGTCGTCCTAATGAGGCAGGGGACTCACCTTGGTCTGTCAAAATATATAATAGCCTTGGTATTTTTATTTTAGTACCTGGTTTTACAGTTACCTTCATACATTGTCAATTTGGTCAGAATATCCAGATTACCACACACAGCTGATATTAATGCGATAACCACTTGTAAGTAACTCACATTATATTATTAAAATATTAAAACAATATAAATATACTAACTCCATAGCATAAACTCAATCTAATTGTCGCCGTAATATGGGTTCTAGAGCGCCAATAAACATAGGTATTGTTTATCAGACCGAATCAGGCAGTGAATGATTTGAATTCGAAAAACATTTTAAGCAAAGAGCATGCCTACAAAATAGGATACGCCGCTCCTCCATATCGCAATGAAAGTATAGAAACTCGTGTTTAATGTCTTAAGTGAATACTTAGGTGAACAAACATTTTACCAATAAACTTGATTACTAAAGTATCTATAACTTTGAATCTATTGTGCAAAGTCAAAGTCAAATATCATTATTTTGCATATACCAATAAATCGGAACTTATAAAACGTCATTATAAAATAAATATTAAATTAGTTTAGCAAATGGACCACCGACTGGTTCGAAACGCGGCCCAGACCTGAGAAGACTCCGGCAAGAAACTCAGCGGGCATATTTTGTCTATTTAATACTTATGGTCTAGATACAGTGCTCATTTCCAAGCTTGTTTATCATGAAAATATTCTTAGGTTTTATAATAGCCTTTCTGGCACAGTTTACCCTTAACTGCATTTTTTTTCATACAGGACACGTTTGACTTCACCTCGCCTGATGTTAAGCTAAAGGCAAAGTCTCGGAAAGAGGGCCACCATCGTAAACATTTACCATGTTAACAGTGGTGGCATTCAGCTTGACGGCCTCATTAGATGCCTTTTCACGCCCCGCTTAAAGGACCCGGGACTGTACGAAGAAGGAAACACGTGAGCTGGCAGGGAGTTCCAGGTCTTAGTGGTACGGCATAGGAATGAGTCTCAAATTTCATTAGAAAACTTGCGAGTTTAATATTATTTGATGTACGTATGTTATACATAATATGAATTCACAGAGTACTGATAGATGACGGTCGTCACCTCTAGATGGCGCTTATCGATTTATATTCAGGCTATCATTTGTTGTTGGTTGTGATAATAAGAACATTTGGCTATCACCTACCGAGGTGCAACATTGATTTGTATAAATATATTTTTGCGAGACATTCTATACTGCTAATAAAGCATGCAGCGTAGTGTCTGTCAAACAAAGTAACGTATAGAGTATAGTAACAGTAACGATATGTTTTAAAAGTTTTGGGGGCGGGTGGATTTTATTTAATACGTTAGGGATGATTCTGGTGGCGAGTGACCCTAGGAGTGAGAGTTCTCACACTCGCCACCTTGCTCGCGGTGATGATCCGCTGTACTGCGTGGGACCGGCATCTCCTTCCTCCTTCTGCGAGCAAGTTAAAATAAAGCTGCGGCCCTTGTGAACATATAAACAGCCAGGGTTAAATATAAATGTACCTTCCATATGTGAAGCGTTATGTTCCATTTTTAACGATTAAAAGAAGCTATATAATTTAGCGACATCTGTAACGAAATTAAAAATATCGATGTTTTTAAATAAATATTCGTTAAATTAAAAATTTAAAAAACCCCCGTCACAAAAAACACCTGCAAAAAGTTGAAAATAAATGGAGTATGTATGTATGTATGTATGTATGTTTGTTTCTATGTGGCGTTCTAGAGACCAAATGCGTAGGCCGATTTTCATAATTCTTACGTCAATCGATTCGTCTTTACCTTGCGAGTGTCACTAAAGACATTACAGTAATCAAAATTCACCACAGCGGCAACCAGACGCCATATTGTCAAAATAAAAAAAATTAAAGTCGATGAACTATGTCAAGTGGGGTGTCGTTGAATAGGTATTTTAAAATCATCTTTAGGTTCCTTTTATCATTTTTCATTTTAAATAATAGTTTAGGATATATAACGATTTAAAGTTGTTTAACAAAATAATCATTCTCGCTAATTTTCTTACTTATTGATTTAAGTTTTTATTTCAAGTATAAACGATATGAAGGATATTACATAAAGATATACATGTCATAACATAACTAAAAAGTATAAAATAAAACAAATGATTAAAAAATAAAAAACCCGACTGCCACTGAAAAGACAAAAATAAGTTTGATAGCAGGCGGTACCCATTTGCCAATCATAAACCGAAAGAAAATTAATGGGTACCGCCTGCTATCAAACTTATTTTTGTCTTTTCAGTGGCAGTCGGGTTTTTTATTTTTTAATCATTTGTTTTATAACTTTAACGGTTGCCATGTCGGGGGACCCTAACTGGTTAAGCACTCCGTTATATTATCGTAACAATTCAAGGTCCCCCGACATGGCAACCGTTAAAGTTAAAAGGCAAACTCCATTTATTTTCAACTTTTTGCAGGTGTTTTTTGTGACGGGGGTTTTTTAAATTTTTAATTTAATTTTTATTTTATACTTTTTAAAGTGATTTACTAGTCAAGCTCTTTCATTTGATACCCATATTGAGGGAGTTATGAAGAAATAGGTATGTATTCCGACATGTTGTGGCGGCGGCCATCTTGGACCGATTTTTTTCAAACATAGCTAAGAACACTTCCGACTAATATACATTTCAAACAAAAAAACTACATCCAAATCGTTTCATCCGTTTGGGTGCTACGATGCCACAGACAGACACACATACACACACACACACAGACACGTCAAACTTATAACACCCCGTCGTTTTTGCGTCGGGGGTTAAAAATTAGTTCAAGCGATTCTGACATGTTGACATCATCGAGTGATGGTGGCATGGAGAAACCGGAGAGGTCGGCTTTTCCAGCCTACTTGTGACGCGGTAAACTGCCATCTGACCTCTAAAAACAATTGGCGCTATCAAAGTTCTATTTCATCGGACTGTTGAGGACTGCATCTGACCAGTATTCATAGATGTAACGTGTTCTCCGCGACACGGAAATACCTAGACGAGTTCAAATAGCCATATTCATGCAGAAAAATATTTGCACTGAGCAAGAAACGAACCCGCGCCACCTACGTAGCAGGCCTGTGTACATACCTGACTGTACAGGAGCTACGGTATGGTAGTGAGCGTGTCGGTGTGGGGAAGAATTATCCATACTTAACATTATAAATACGAAAGTAACTCTGCCTGTCTGTCTGTCTGTCTGTCTGTTACGTTTTCACGCCTAAACCGCTGAATGGATTTCGATGAAATTTGGTATAGGGGTAAATTAGTCCATGACAAAGGATAAAGGCTATGTTTGGTCGCGATAACCGACATCCACGCGGGCGGAGCAGCGGCCAAAAGCTAGTTAAGTATAATGTGACCTGTCAATATCGATGGCTTGAGAATTATTTGGCACCCTGATTGTGCAATTACCTTGTCAACCTTATCAGAATCACAGCTGATATAAGTGCGGTGACCACTTGTACTCGCATATATTTATTATAATACTAGCTTTTGCCCGCGGCACCGTCCGCGTGGATGTCGGTTCCCGGCAATTATTAAAATTTTTCTCTCCGTAAAAGCCATCCTTGAACTTCAACGAACATTTAAAAAAAGAATTGGCCAAATTGGTCCAGGCGTTGTTAGCTATTCCTTTTTTATATTAGAGATATCAAGAATATAAATACATATCCACCCACTATAACCTACTATAACACCCACTATAACTCTACATAGCATCATATAAACCTCTGTGGCGCATGGCGTGGCGGTAGTAAACGCGACTGCTACGTAGGAGGCGCGGGTTTGATCCCCGCTCAGTGGCTGAATATGGCTATTTGCATGGGTCTGGGCGTTTCTATATATGGGTGAATTTCAAAATCTATGAATTTTTAGCTAATTTTGGTGATTTTTTTTAATTTCTAGGTATTTAGGTAATCTCTTTCAATATTTAGCTAGAAATACATATTTTATGCCTATTATGTTTGAATAGTCTAATTAGCCCTGGGAATTACTTGTTTATTTTATGCACCTGAATTTTCAATACACCGAAATTGGTGTCTAACACCAAAATTGCTTATCAACTTATTTTTATTTTTTATTTATTATTACTTATACTATTTCTTTGTTTTTTCCTAGAATTTGGCACTTAATAGTTACATATAACCCTTAATTTTTACCCTTTTATCACCAACTTCATTTTTATATGGCAAAACCACTTTAGTTGTTAGTAGTATCAGTATAAAAGCAAAACATTTGATTGTTCTATCTATCCTTGCTTCTAGCAAGGATTATATTTTACTCTAATGGCGCCAATATTATCGACGAACTTATTCAAGATTGCTGGGAAAAGATATAGGCAGTTATTCTCAAAGTGGGATAGGTGGTACTCGGTATGCCTAAGGGTGGATGGAAGACATGCCATGGACACTTGGTAGTGGCACGACAAGTTGGTAGTGTGATGTCTATTTCTGAACTTACAAGAGTCCTTCAACTAAGTTTCTCACGCGGTGAGCTGATGGGCATTGCGGTTCAAAAGGGTTCCAGAGGTTTACACCATCCGAGACATAATGTACCACGATTCTGATTCCGTTGTTCGAACCGCTGTTGGCAATATGAGAATCTTCCTTATTACTGTCTCTGTGATCTGTGATCTGTCCTTAGTCCATTCCCAATCAGCGTGGTATTTTGGTCGGATAGCATCAGACAATCACTCCACAACTGCCCATGTATGCTGTTAATATCGGTGGTGGACGCCGATAGATTGGTGCAACATGTGAGGATGTGGATGTAAGAGCTTGAGGACGGTGTAGGTCAGAAGCCTTCTGTGGAGAAGATTGAGTACCTTTTACACGATAGCAAAGTGCTAGCTGCTGGAGCAATATAAGCAGGAGTTGCGTGTCACCTACATCTTCGACTTCATCGCTTTGTTGCGTGGAGTCACGTGCAAAAGATTGCATGAGGCACTCTTGCATCCACGGTAGCTTTCATGTAAGTGAGAAAGCAGAGGAAGAAAAACCAAATGATGTTGACAGTGGAGAGGAGGGAAGAAGGGTGGGCAGGTTTTAACGGCGTAGGCTTGGTAGTAAAGAGTGAGGCCGCCTTTCACGCCAGTAGAAGCAGGTGACGGAAAGTGCGCACGATGCTCCACCACACCGGCCTGTCCCTACTGCAAAATCAGCTGACTTCACCCAACTACTCGCCCGTCTTTTGTATGAGTAGTTCATATGCTAATGGTTAATCTGAGAGAAAATTAGGAAAGCTTCCGAACAACCCTCAACAGCCAACAACCTCTTTCCCACCTAGGGAGAGAGGTGGTGCTTTCTCCATTGGCCAGGGTATACCACGTAGAGGTCACCTGACTTAGTAGCCCGTCGGACTACGTAGGAGCTTAATCAAATAACTATGAAAACAAATTTTGGTGTAAATATACAATTTTGATGATTAGTAAAACCCCACCAAATTCTCCAAAATTGCTCCACCAAAATTAGTTTCACGTCTAAAAAAAATAATTATAAAAATACTATTTAGAATATAGTGGTTACATTACCAAAATTTAAGACACATACTGAACCTGTACACTATTCTTAAATATTAAAACATGCAATGAGAATAAACCGTTTAGAATAATCAACACAAAAATTACAATATTTTTGTCCGAGGCTTATGAAACGACTTACTTACGTATTTGGCAGAAACACGAAACGGGACTGGGGACAACTGGCACTGGTGCTCATTAACACCCAACTGAACGTTCCCAATGATGATAGTGTCGTCCTTATAGGTACTTTCAATACGACTCCTTCGATGATTTTATAAATCCCACCAAAATTTTACATTTGCCGCGGACGCATCTTATAAATTATTTTTAAGATAAAGTATAGTACTAAATACTACGAATGACAGTATCGAAGATAGCTAAAATAATGCCGAATCGAATTATTATTAAGTATACTCAGTAAACTAATGAAGTTTTGATTAAACTGTGATCATTCCCAAGAAAACTGGTTGTGGACGCGCCACCAAGCTTAGAATTTAGGTGAAAAGACATTTTTTACACACTTACAAAAATAGTTTCAATAATATAATTTATACGTGCATATAGAGAAAAACGATATCTTTCTTACAAAAAATAATCATTACTATATGTTAACTTTAAGGTATGATTTTCAGTCACGCCGCGAAAATTTTACGTTTGAGAAATTCACCCATATAATATGTATGTATTTACAACAAAAAAAGCATCTAAGTATGTTTAACCGCATTCTAGATTCCTTCATAAGCTAGATAAGCTGTTTACCATGGGTCTAGATAGCGTTGTGTGGAATGTTGTAGAATATTTATTTATTATAATTAAACCATATTTTACATTAGTGTGGGCACTAATCCTCTCCGTAATATGGGCTCCAGACCGCGATTAAACATAGTCATTTTAATCAGGCACTAAGTCTCAAGTACATACTTACTGAAATATAACAGTTACACTTATTGGATGCCATCATGCGCGAGACGACTCTGGCGGAGGATGATGTTGACGGTATCCTTGGACATCTCCAACGCGTTCAACACCTTGCCCTGGAGTTGCATTAAGAAGGGGCTCGTATATCGCGCTACACACCGTGAGGCAATCCAGAGGACCACGACCGCTGTTGCTCAAGTCGTGGATCCGGCGGCTGGGTCTCGAGGTCGCTCTGCACAAATCATGGCCCTCGGCGCAGCCTGACAGTAGGAGGTACTCCCATCGACATCAAACCCCGGTTGAAATACCTGGGGCTCATGCTCGACGATCGGTGAGACTTCGGAAAGCACTTCCGAAGTCTGCGCCCCAAATTATTGGTGGCAGCTAACGCGCTGGTGCGGCTGCTGCCCAACAGGAGACTACGCAGGTGTCGTGCGGTCCATATATGGCCCTATATGGATGCTACGTGTGGGCCGACACCCTGGAGGCCAGGTTCATAGGCATAAACCTGGCCTCCAGGGTGTGGCCAGAGGCCTGCTGCGTGCGCCGCAGCAGAGGATGGATTCTAGGACCATTAGGGGGTACTGCATGATACCCTTTGAAGCAGCGAGTCTCCTAGCCACCGATTGCCACCGTGGATAATGGAAGCGAGAATCCTTGCGGCACTATACCTATCGGTTCCGTAAGGAGGCGCGGGAGCAGGGATACGATCCCGAGCCTGAAGACATTCAGGCCGAGAAATCCTGGATCCTGGCGGAGTGAGAGCGATGACTTGAGCAACCACGCGCAGAGCACGCCGTCGTAGCGGCGGTAAGACCCATCATGGGGAATGGCTAGAGAGGCCACATGGCAGCCTCTCGTATCGACTGACGAAGATTATCACCGGGCACGGGTGCTTCGGGCGGTATCTGCGTCTGATCGATAAGGAGCCAACGTTCGAGTGCCATCACTGCGGCGTGGGCCGGACCGAGGCGGGAGCTGGTGGCGGCCCTGGGAGTGAAAGTTCTCACCCTAGCCACCCTGCTCACGGCGTGGGAGACCAGTGTCTCTTTCTGCGAGCAAGTAATGGTCGTGAAGGAGACGGTGGAATGGGAGCGGCAGCGCGAGTGAGAGAAACTCGCAAGGCAACTTGGGCGTCGGAGCGCACAGACTGACCTCCATCCCCATGAGCGTGGGCCTGGGGGTGACGTGTGGAGCCGTCTGTCACCCCAGCAGATGCAGGCCACGGCGACGGTGCGCTGAGAAGCGCGCCTCCCCATTCCGGAGGCGAGTCGGGGACTCCGTTGTCCCCCCTTCCGAAGAGGGCCAGACCGTAAGTGATGGCCCGGGGTCAGCCAGGATGCGAGGCATATGTCGAAGACAACCTCCGGCCTAGCACCACAACCCTCATTTGGCGTCAGTTTTAGTCGGTTCGAATCCAACATAACCTCCCCTCCTGGCTCCGATGGGGGAGGTATCCGTGAGGGATTCCGCACGAAAATAAATCTCCAGTATTTAGAGTAGGTACTTTCCCTCCAGGTACGGTTGAAAAGTTCCACCCTGTTTATACTATTTTATTTTTAGTTCTACGACTATTTTTGTTGTGAGACCTATATTAGTTCGGGAGATAAACCAGAAAAACCGTTGGACCCTTATTCAAGATGGCAGCCGTCGCACAAGGGTTACAATCCCACAAACTCGGATTTAACTTTATACTGATTACCCCTTGATAAGTATCTAAAAAATAAAATTACATCCTCTGACAATTAATGCAACCGCATTGTACGATTTAAAAGGATTAAGAGCCGTTATTGGAAAGCAGACCAGTCATTACTTAAAATAATTAAATACCTACATTGAGATTTCGTGAGATTAACAGTGAGTGACGACACGATGATTGATATTGGACGCAGGCGCAGGTTGCCGGGCGCGACAGCGGCTGATGATTGCCGGGGAGCCACTTGTCGACTGTGTCAATGATAATTGATATTAAAGCTGTTGATAAAGTATTTGTGTGGTGCCGCGTGCAACGCTGTTAAGGGCAAGATCTTTGTTAGATGTTTCAGTAACTGAATACTATTTTGATCTCATAAAATAGTAGGTATTGTCCTAGTGTTATTTGGTTGAAGACATTTTAAGGAAATTTCAGCTAGTACAACCCTTAGTTATACCACAGAATAGATAAGGGTTATACCCGCAACCGGCGAGTAGGTAGGTAAGAAAATAATTTGAAAAACCGAAAGTAGAAGAGAAGATTGTCAGGACCATAGACCATGGAGTGTACACGACCATGGACCCACAGTATACTGACAAAAAAACAAATCCACGAGACCCAATTTAAGTCAGTACCCCTGCAATTATACGGACAAGGCTTACCCCTCTCGGGATTGCTAAGTCCAACGGCAGTCACTCCCACGAAAGCCGTTTTTATATTTCAAACGAGGAGAAGGTTCCGAAGCAAAGGTATTGTTTACGGCCGGGAAGGCAGGAACAATGGTATAATGATGATGATGAGAGTTGAAAGTAAATATCCCCTTAAGTGTAGTTCACTCGGCACTAAAATATTATTAGTGCCGTGCGCACAGAGGCTTTCGCAAATAATTGTTATCAATGATACTGAGACGCGATAATTTCATTTGACCGATACACCTTGTGCGTATCGCAAGGTTACAGTACGCAAGGGCGATAGGTAAATCCTTGATATGGAAATATTAACAAATAAAACAATATATTTAATAATTTCTGTACTTGAAAATGTAAATACATTAATTTCATGGTATTGGTAGTGACATCTGGCGCAGAGTAGATGAATCATATTGAACGTGAAGTAACTTTAGTTTGAAGTTAAATAGTAGTTGCTTCTCAACCATAGATGGCACTGTACGCAAACTAATACAACATTTTATTTTACTATCTATACACTTTATTCAATGTGTAATATTCGGCATATAATAACAAAAAAGAAAGAAATTAGCTGAGTTCTAATCTGACAAATATTTAGTCAAAAACGTATAGTCGGATCAACATTTTACATTGAATAACATCAAGAAGGGTAGTCCGTATCTTTTGGGCTGCACCTAAGCTTCTTTACCATCTAGCGGGGTTCAGTCAATAGACAGACCAAATATTAAAACAACTTTTTTTTTATAAAAAGGACACGTCAATTTGACTTCATCTCATCTAATGTTAAAGCAAAGGCAAAGTCTCGGAAAGAGGGTCACCATCGGAAACATGTACCATGTTAACAGTGGTGGCACTCAGCTTGACGGCCTCGTTAGATGCCTTTTCACGCCCCGCTTAAAGGACCCGGGTCTGTAGGAAGAAGGAAACACGTGAGCTGGCAGGGAGTTCCAGGTCTTAATGGTGCGGCATAGGAATGAGAGCTACCTATACTAAGTGATCATCTCATATTATGGGAAGGAGAACTCTGAAGTTCCAACTCCAATTTTAATTACAAATAAGAAAAAGGTATCTATCAGCCGGTTTCTTCGAGAAATCACCACAATTGCATAAATATTTGGCTCTTCCCTTCATTCCTTTTGTAAATTCTAATCCCAATAATTTTATTTCCTAATATTTAGATCATCATCATCACAGTGTTGTATCCCTATTCACCACAGGAGCTCAGAGTCGACCTATGTTCCCGGTGGAATAGAATAGGATCACTCCTAGAGGTGACGTAGAAGGCGACTAAAGGATTTTTTTTTATCGTGCGATAAATCCCCACGGATACCACCCCCACAGAACCGGTGGAGGTGGTTATGTCGGACTCGAACCGACTAAAACGCACGCCGTCTTGGGTCCTTGGTTGCCGGAGGTGAGATTGCCAAAAGCATATCTCTCGCACCCCGGCAGACCCAGGACCATCTCTTTCGAGATGGCCCCCTTCGGGTTGTGGAGACCACAATGTCCCCATCTAGCCCCGGTTACGGGGAGGCGCACTTTGCGCCGCCGCCGCGGCCTGCTTCTGCTAGGGTGACATGCGGCTCCACCGGTCACCCCCAGGCCAGCGCTCATGGAGGACGGAGGTCGTTCTGCGACCTCCGACGTCCGGTTCGCCTTCACTCTGCACGGGCTTCCCGGGCCCGGAGTCTGGTCCGGACCCGACCGGCCGCCTCCTTCTCGAGCATTACTTGCTCGCAAAAGGAGGCGGCCGAGGCGACTAAGGGATAATGCTGTTCTCCATTCGATAGTAAACTTACAGCTCAGGACTAAGTGCCCGCTTGAAGGCAATACGTGGGATCGAAAATCATATTTGGCCAAATTTGGGTGTTAATACACCTGTGTCTATCCCTTTGTGGATTTAGAGGCGTGAGTAGGTATATGGGTGTATGGGTGTATTTTTTCATACTTCACTTTTTTCTTCTTCGAGTCAATGACTAAGTATTCTCTAGATTTTAACGGCCTAAAAATTGGTCGCGGGTTTAGCTTTTCCATTGCCTTAAATTTTTTTTATATCACTTAAGTGGCAGACAAGCACACGGCCCACCTGATGGAAAGTGGTTACCGCGGCATATGGACATATGCAACACCAGGGGCGTTACACTCGAGCTGCCGACCCTGAAGAAACCTTTGAATGACCTTCTTTGAAGAGCCCCATATTGTAGTTGCTTGGGAAAACCACGGCAGGGAGTACATTTCACAGTTTGAGCGTGCGTGGGATGAGGACTGACTGAAGATGACTGAAGAGGACTTACATACGTACCTATATGTAAGCCCTCACTAGTAGCTACCGTGCCTATGTCGCGTACATACCGTGCCTATACCTACCGTACACCCAGCGGACCAGAGAGCAATGCGACTTGAACTAGGAATGAACCCCGCAATCGCAGGATACTTGGAACCCGTCAATATAGCCCCATTCTGCCCCCATACGGTAAGGTTTCCGTTAACCTTATGAAACCTGGATCTGGATGTTTTAGTTTAAGCGGTATATACTCTCCGAAGTACAATTAGATACTTATAATACTTCCAATACATGCCCTTTATACGCGCAGGAATCCCCACAGATACCTACCCAGGCACCCCCGCCATTAAGCGAGAGTGGCAGGTACTGCCTGAACCAAGAGAAAAGCCAGGTGCTAGAACCTACACCTTGTCCACAAGGTTAGTCAGCTGGTAGGTCTTAGATCTTCTTTAGAAACTGTGTAGCTACTCGTAAGTTTTATTTGTAAACTGTGAAACAACGACTCCTTCAAAGTAGTTATTTTCTTGTTCAGCCAAAACAAGCATGTTTATCTTAAAAATGAATTATACACAGTGTTTTAATGAAAACGTAACACTGTTTTATGAGCATTGATTTAGATAATATCCGCTCATTGGGTGCGTATGCGTATACTCGTACTATGGCAGCCATATGTGATTAAATGTATACTTGTTATCGCATGCCTACGGCTACAGTGAGCACGAAATATGCTAGTACTATGCCCTGTTAGGTTTAGTAGTTTTAATCAACTCCTAAAATAAAGATTGTTCTTAGAATTATGCTTATGTACCTCAAAAGAAAATAAAGGAACCCTTACGGGACCACTCTAATATTCAGCTGTCTGTTAAAACGTTTTACCAGGTAAGTAAGTAGGCAGGTAACTACGCGTGTTGGCATGGAAACTGATAATAAGTAGGTACTCAAGTGTGTATGGTACTCAGGTAATATAAAATGGTTACATATCACAATCCCGAAACTCATATTTCATAATTAATTACACAATTACACATACCGATGTACGAAAGACCGAAAATCAAAATCCCGAACATTCTTTTGACCGAATGTTCAAAATACCGAAAGTACAAAATCCCGAAGTAAAAAATTATGAAAAATACATTTTTGGCTGATTTTGTTTGGTGGTTTAAAAAAAAGGCAGCATTCATCGCTATGCGGACGATAACACCTTATACGGGAGTTATCGCGACACAAGCAGTCGGATATCACGAAAAAAAGACAGCTTCTTGTCACGAGCTTGCCTTAACCCTTTCCCAATGGGGCTCTGAGAACCTGGTCGAGTTCCTATTGGGTGTCCTGAGATCACCAATACCCTCAATCTTTATCGGAAAAAGGTTCCTTCGAATCACGGAAATGGAATTCCGGATAGATTTCTTTATTAAAAATGGTATTTTACCAAAAAAGTTTGGGTAAACAGTGTTCCATGAATTTCATGTTAGCGTCGCTTTCAAGTCAACCTAATTCAAAATAAACCATATTATCACCAATTTTGCACATTATCTGAAGGTCAGACGTTAGAGTCAATTTTTTTCTACATGACCTCTGGAGCCAGGCGCCATCGCGGCAATGTGCGCTTGCGCCGCTCGGGGCGTGTCGCTTCGCGTTACAAAGTGGCCGCGACCACCGAACCACGTGCGCCGCGGGCGACATCTGAACATTCGTCACGCTCCACTGACACAGAAAAACTGATCAGTTTTTGTAAATTTGCAAATGTCTATAGACGTGCAGTCGTCGTTATAATAACCGCATTCTTTAACAATTATGTCCACTATTGAAGTAAACCGCTCGGTGATCAGTTTGGGCTCTATAGAGTTTCTGGATTGACCCAGGACACAGGAGAATATTCTCAATTCTGCAACGTTATATACAAATATAAATGAAATAAATATTAAACAACATTCTACACAACGCTATCTAGACTCATGGTAAACTAGCTCGTGTTATGGAATCTAGAATGCGGATAAACATACTTAGATGCTTTTTTTTTGTAAATACATACATATTATACATAGAAACACCCAGACCAATGTAAATAGCCATGTTCATGCATACAAATATATGCACTGAGCGGGGATCGAACCCGCGCCTCCTGGGTGGCAGTCGCGTTCACTACCGCCACGCCACGGAGGCTGTATAGGTACATTGATGCTCTTCTGTCGTTGATCAAGTTCTCTCCTCTTAAATAATAGGGTTCGGAAAGTTCTAAGTATAGGGTCGGTACAAAAAGAAAATAAGACAGCCAACCAATACTCTTATAATACGCTAGTACTATTATCTATTCTGTGCTTTTAATAAGTACGTTATAGACGTATGCGTTTTTGGTCATCTGGAAGTTCTAGAAAAATATAGATCAAATATTACCTACTGCCTGAAAATAATGGCTTTCAGTTTGCACTTCACTCAAGGCTTTTTTTTTTTTTTTTTTTTTTTAACCGTGGGGGAAAATCCTTCATGGATGTTATGCCGGACTCCTACCGACTAAAAACCCCCACGGTAACGCCCAGAAGCCTATGGATGGGAGCCCCGAGTAAGTCCTCGGAAGGATGTCCCAGGACTCCCATTAGACCTACGGCTACAATTGCGGCCTCGTCTCGGGGGTGGTTCGGGTGCTATCCCGCGTCTATGGGGGGGGGGGGGGGCGTGCGTCAATCCCTCACGTCACGCTGCCGTCATGGGCCTGCTTCTGTAAAGACGGTGAGCAGCCAACTCACCGTCCTCAGGCCCCCGGTCATGGAGGCCGATGGTCTTCGGCGAAGACACGTCGGCGGTGCCCAAGCCGCCGACTGCGGAACTCGGGTGGGAGAGTTTTCTCCCGCTCTCGCCCCGCCGCCTCTTTCGCGAGCATGACCTGCTCACAGAAAGAGGCGGCGCAGTCCCACTTACTCCCGCTGGAGACCATGGCTCGCACCATGGTCTCGAGCGAGAGGGTGCCCACGCCCAGACCCACCACGAGGACCTGGCGCTGTTGCGCCCACGCCGTGCACTCCACCAGCGTGTGGAGCGCTGTGTGCTTCACTCAAGGCTTACACACACCGGCTATGTACTTATATTGTACTTACATATTGTTATCAATAGTTATCCAACCGATGATAATTATATCAATTTAATAACGTATCTACTGTTTGTCTGACTCAAGTAAGTATACCTAATATTTTCGATATGTTTACCTATTGTAACTTCGCTATCAAAACATAACAGTACAAACCAGCGGTAACTGGTCACTGATTAATTTCATTTATTCTCATATATATACCTTATCGTTTTCATTTCGCCGGGAATACTGTACGGTTCCTAGGCAAGGCATCACTGCTATTGCGAAGAAAGCACTTAGTGCTGCTAATTCTGTTGTTACATCTCTAAACTTAAAATTCTCTAAAATTTTCTAATTGCATCTGTTTCTTTCATTATCAGATAGAAAAGGACAGATGATTTATTTTAGTGAACACCTATCAAATTAAGTCGGCGCCTTGACGGTACCCTTCAATTTTAGTCGACATCTACGAACATGCGACTTAACTTACTACGCACCAACAAGGCGCTGTCTTAATTTGACAGGTCTTAACTTAAATAAAATCATCTGTCCTTTTCTATCTGATAATGAAAGAAACAGATGCAATTAGAAAATTTTAGAGAATTTTAAGTTTAGAGATGTAACAACAGAATTAGCAGCAGTTTATTACATTTCCGGCCGTGGCGTAGCGGTAGTGAACGCGGATGCATCCCCGCTCAATGCAAATATTTGTATGCTTGAATATGGTATTTGCATTGGTCTGGTCGTGCCTCGAAGAGTACGTTAAGCCATGCGTCGGTCCCGGTTGCCATACCAATATCTATGACAGTCGTGACGGGTAGTTGGAACCCTCAAAAGTCCAACAACTGGTCTAGCTGCAATGCTTGGATATCGTCTTTGGGTTGTGGAGATCAGATGACAATCGCTTCGCAGAAAATATCGAAGTTTGGACAATTTCTATAAAGCGAACCCCAGACTACAAGCTGAAAGCTTTGCATGCGACTGGGATTAATGCTAAGATGAAGAAGAGTTTATTACAGTTCACTTCTTCGACAATTTATTAGATAATTTTACCTGCAAGCCGCTGTACCTGCTGATTGACATTCGAGGTTTCGGGGCTGACTTTCTTCTTGGATTTGGGAGGTCGAACGGTGGTAGCTCCCAAAAAAGGAAAGAGAAAATGAAAAAGAGGAGCAGAAGATCGGATTTGGAGCTAACTCAGTCCCTATACCGTATGTCATGCCACCATATCTCTAGGAGTCTCTTTGGCCAATGATATTTAATCAGTAATTTTCGGATTATGACAGTCGTCTCTACTGCTTATTTCAGGACCCTTTTAGGCAGGTTTCATGGATATTTGTCTAACTTATTTCAAACTGGCACAGTATGATTGATGATTAACAGGCTACACCAACACACAACCAACTTGGACTTGATCAATGCTTGGAACATGGGCTGGCAATCCCATGAAGGTACATACGAGTCGATACAAAATATAATAAGACGTATAAACATAATATTTTGTATGTGTGTTATAGGTAAGTTGGGGCGAAATATGCGCGGGCGCACAAAGCTGCCGCGAGCTGCGGCCTTTTAATTATGTTTCGCTTTCTGCGCGACATCGTCTGCGCAGGGCTGACTGTGAGCCATGAGATTACGTAAAATTTTATGTATAGAGATCAAAGATAGCAGTTTCTGAAGTTGGAGCCAGTTGAATCCATGCTTGTATTTTGGAGCCGTCCGATCTCGTAGTCCGCCAATCCTCCAATTCCATTTGGTAAATAAAAACCCCAACCCTCTAAGGACAGCTTGGGTCAGATCATCGTCCGTTAATCACCAAGTGTACCTGCTTGCTGGCAAGGTGGCCAAGATCTTAGTGGTTCCATACACCGCTGCCTTAACTTTAAGAAACATCGTTAGGTGAAGTCTACAAACCTCAATCAAAAAAATTCGAAAGCCAAGTCCAGAATTAGCCCTAGGCATAATGTACTTAGAAATTTTACATCACAAGGATAAAAAGAAAATAAATCTAGGTATCTTTATTTGAAGTTCGTTAAAAGAATGTAAATATCGTGCAGCAAATAATCTCTTATTACTAATAGATGTGCAAATATATGACCACGTAGGTACCTACTTTAATGCTCTTTCAGAGCAAGCTTGTGGAGTCCAATTACTTACCTACTGTAGTCATCACCCACTGCAATTCTTTAGTGAGTTTACGAAAAGAAAAGCAATTTGTTCACTTCAAATCATCAGAAATTCAACACTGAAGCGAGGAGGCCCAGGAAAGGTCCTACCCAGCTGTAGACTTACCGCAGTTAAGGTATCTAAGTAATACCTACTTCTCTAGACAGGATACATCTTAGCGTTTATAACAATTGCATGCTTTAAGATTTGGCTAATTTGTTAAATACTGGAATCATTAGAGCGCCTGCCGTCTGTCGATCTGCGAACCCGGTCAGAACCTTAGTATGGAGGACATTGCTGCAATCCTGAATTTAATAGACGTACATACACGACCTGAAAGTTTGGCCCTCATCTTTAAATGAGTCTTAAAATGAAGTCTTACGTGTTTTTGTGAGAGGGTCTAAACTTTGTGGCCATACGAATGTGGTCCTTAACATTCCATTTTCGTATGCTCACTATTGCAGTCAATTATTTCGAAGGCTCGTGCACCGGCCACCGGCCAGCCCTGGAGCCGACGGCGAGCGGCATCAAATGTCATTTAACAGCGCGCCCGTCGCCATATTATTTTTTGCCCCTGCGCGTTTTCCCGCGCGATCATAAAATTTTGTTATTAATACAGTAAAATTTCGGATTAGGTAGTATTAAATTCGAAACAAAGCAGGGATTTAATTGGTAATTCGTGTCCGGAGACGATATTTGTACGCCATATCCGTTCGTTTATTGCTGGCGGTTGTAAAGCTGATTTGGGACGGCGCAGATTCGCATTGTGGCCGCCATTCAATTAGCCAGTGAATTTTTAATGAAATGTCACAGTGTGTCGGTGTAATTAAATCGCGGCGGGCTAAAAATAGAGGTATTATATGTGGCGGCTATTGTGAGGCATAATCAATGAACGGTTTGTAACTGTGGTGATTGAATTTGCTCGCGGTGGCCGGTTGCTAGATACATAACATAGGTACTTAATATTACAATTTTAACATAAGTGAGCATTGAAAGACGAAGCTCTGGCGCAGGTTTCCCTCTCAGTGTTGGAAGGCTTGCTTGAACATGGTGTTCTATATGTTTCACAGATTCACTGCATGACAGCTTGCAAAATTTTATGAGAAAATTTGACAAAGGTATCAACGTTCTACTAAACCGATCCTACAGGGTTCCCTAACCTTACACAATTAGGATACATTAAGAAGTTAACTTCTTAACCAAGCGATGTGTCGCTATTTTGCAGATAGGTTTTAGTTATAAAGAAATGAAATTATATGAACAAACCAATTTATTTTCTATATTTTGACCAATATGTCTAGTATTTAAATAGTTATTGTGTAAACTATAACTAGTTTGTACAGATTTTTAAATATAAATATCTTTAAACAGTAGTTTGCAGGCGTTAGGTATTATGAGAATTACGAATTCATACGCGATTGGGGTGTACGTTTGCTTAGCTCTGCATTATTACATTCTGGGTCACAATGATGAAGTCATTGTTTTGTGTGACGTGTTAAAATTATAATGAAAAGTTTATTTTTAAACGGTTTCCAAAAATCGAAAAACAACGTGTAATGAAGACCAACACAGCATGAAGTGCTTTAAATGGTACTTGGCTGCTCTTAGGCATATTATGTTCTAAATGGCAAAGTCTCAGGAAAGAGGGCTACCATTACAAACATCTACTGGTAAGGAATTCCAAGACTTTCGGTAAGTCAAAGAAAAGAGTCAGAGTCACCGAACTGCTTGGTTCTTGATGCAATTATTTGCATCGTTGGCAGGTGACATCCAAGCCCTGCACGCGTTGTCCTATATGGAATGACTAATTGGAATTTAAACCTGTACAGAATTTGCCTGACTAGCGAATATTAAATTTAAGATTAATTGAGAACTTACTTTTGTTTAGACATTCTATTCAGTTGCTATTCAAATTCCATTCAGTTATATCCCTTCGGCCGTCTACGACCAGAGCTACGTAACTAGTTACTAACTAAACATAATTCGTCCTTGTACGATACCAGTTACATACATACACGTTTTTTTACTACTACAAAACTTGGTTTCGTAGCAGGAAACTCGAAGTGAGTTACGAAAGGGGACTTTGTGATTCTTCCGACGTAATTCGTTCAAACCTCATTAAAGGCAAATTCTATCTAGACCTCATACATACAACAATATTAGCGTAGTTTTATCTTCATAGCTATCGTGGAGTCCGACAATCTATATCGTGGCGGTGACTTTCCCTATTTTCTTCACAATTGATTGTAATTTAACAACTTTCAACAGATTACATATGATTACTACCTATTAGTTAGCTAAAGTTGTACACTAATATTTATGTAAGTATTTGTTTTCTGTTCTATCACCCCACTCGCGTATGTTGCGTAGTTACTTACTACTATGTAGAACTACATATCATAATTCACATAACACGAAGTAAAGTGCAGTTGCCACTGGTATAATACAGGTAAAACTGAAAATAAATTGTATTTCCGTAATGTTTTACGGAGTATGAAACATTCAAACACTTCGGTAAAATTGATAACGTTGCTGCGGTTTTTTTCTTATTTTTATTTCTTAAAAATGTGCTTAAGAACTTGTGCAACAAGAAAAATATTTCATGCACAGGTATTCTGTTAAGATTTCTACATAAGAATATTTAATAAGTACTTTTATTAATTTGTAAGAATATTTACATCTTTGCAGCTTATTACTTACTCGAGTAGATGTATATCATCAAATAATATAATATCTACAATAATAAATATACCTACACATGTACATGTATTATGCATCATTGTACATAATTTCTATAAACATCTAAGCTTAACTTTTTAACCAAAAGCATATAGATAAAAATAACAGACAAAACAATTTATGAAGGCATTAATTTTAAAACACAATTGAGTTAAGTGAACCTATTATATATTAATAACCATCACAACATTTGAAAAAGGACAGTGAAAATAAAAATAAAATAAAGAAATAAATGGTGCTCTTTGCACAAGCACCACTTAATGAGGTGCCGTTCAATTTCTTGGCAATCTATCATCTCGGCTCTATATAAAACTAGAAAAGATAAAATCGTTGTAGAGATTTAAGATTTTTACAGCTTCAAAACCCTTGACCTTGTCGTCCATTAGAACCAGGTACCTACAGCCGAAATACCCAATCATTAGCACGTTGACCTTAAAGAAATAAATAACTCCTAAGCATTAACTGAGTTACTTGTTTGAGTAGATTAAGACTCGACAATTTATTTTCATCATGGTTTACCACATCTCGGGGTGTACCACAGGGTAGTGTAATTTCCGCTTAATGGGACAAAGTTGAAGTACTTGTTGTAATCTACGTTTTAATGGAGTTAGTATTCCTATGAGTCGTAAAGTGAAGATCTTGGGCATTCACTTTTATTATAGAATAAAAGGGATGGAAATTAGCCGTTTGGTCAAACCAGCAGTTAGGCTTACAATCATATTAAGTACAGTACATACCACTACTCAATCGTACACACTTCGTTCGTCAGAAAATACGCGATGTCTGGCAGTACTAGGATCTTGGAATACTTGAGCATACTCTATCATTTGCTGTACCTAAAGTTACACAGCAGTGTAACTTTAGGTACTGCAAATAGGAATTATTTTGGGATTTTGTCGATACATCTCCAACTGATGGAAGAACAGATCTAAGCGGCTAGGGCTCCTAAAATCAAAGCGAGCACATGCTCCAGCCAGTTAGTTATGACGAGTTAACAGAAACCACGGTTCATACAAATGTGAGTCATCTTGTAAAATATTGCTGCACACATTGTGGGTGTAAATATTTTGCTGGGGTTGAATTACCTATAGGTAGTTGTAGCTACCAAAGATATTTTGGATAGGTAAGTGTCTGGATTACAGACCATTTAATCAAAAGTGTCCGTTACAGCAAGTGTTTTTGGACAAACAAGTGTTCAAAGAAATATGTATTTCTTTTTCCTAGCGTATTATGATTGGACAGGATTCACTGGATTCCTATTTCAGGATCAGAGCGTTGTTATTGTGACCAAATGTGAAAAATCACTCTCACGTAACGAAAGAATCTAATGTCACATAGATTAGATCCCTTCGTTACGTGATGTAATTCAGTATTTGATTACAAAACTCATCGTCATAATAACGTTGTGTCCCAAGTGTTCTCCTCGATGACTTCGGGTACAATTTCAAAGTTTTCAGTAATAAAAAGTTAAGCTTCACTAAATAATATATTCTATATCTTACACTCAACAGTATCGTATATACAATAACGTAATACTTCTTTTTATCAACAATCATTATTATCACTAAAATCGGTTCGTACCACTTTATCACTTACACTGTACAGGGCCGGACTCCGGGTGCAACCACAACACAACGCACCCCTTGCACCTGGTATAATCTTAGACTACTAATCTCAGTCGCGAATAATGTCAAAATCACTTGCACCATGTTATCACTGACACTTCACTTAGGTGATGGTGTGGTGGTGATCACCGTTCATGGTTGGTGAGGTGCGCGTGTCAAAGCGCATGCGCGTGCGCATGGTGAGGTGGTGGAGGTTGCTGGTGGGGGTGGGGTAATGCGTGTGGATTACCGGCTGTATGTTGTCTACCCTGGTAACAAAAAAACAGTTTATTGTTTTAAGAGACATTGACTAAAATACAAAAGAAAGAGAGACATAAAATGAACCAACAGGAAGTTTAGTAATCAAGATGAAACAAAAAAACTGACGTTTTGAAGGAAAGAAAAACACAATTTTCAGATGGCGCTTCCCTTGAAGCGTAAGCGTACCGCACGTCCACGCAATTTTATTGCAGCTAAAGAAACAACGATGAAAAAGAAAGGGAAACAAATAATGTTTTGAATGAATCAGATATTAAAATTTAATAAAGTTTACCTGTAGATATACGTAGTAGTCATAAGGTTGGTGAAGGGACCAGCACCTCTGCGGGGGCACGGGGTATAGGGGCGGCACTGGGTACAGCGCCCCCCCTCCCAGCTTGTTGCGCAGGATCCGGCTGATGCTGGACACTGAAGGCACGTTGTATTTGTCGCACACACCATCTGCCAACAACCGGTCGCGGATTTCCCACGCGAAGATACCAGGGTCTTTCGCTTTGAGCTGCTTTATGTAGGACACCACCTGAAATATGAAAATGCTTAGCATCTTTCTTGTGGCATCAATTTTGGGTTTTAATTCCAGGCTCGCAATATACTTATAAAATATTTGATGCATCGCTAGCAGAATAACTACTGGAGGTTGGTTTACAAATTCTTCATTTATCTCTTTCCCATTGCGGTAGAGAGAAATCTTTCTACTTGCTACGATCCTAGCAGTGCTACGCTAGCACGTTTCTTTTAGTTACATGCTTGCTCACCGGTGGCTGGCACGCTTAACCTATATTTCGTACAGAATCTGTAGTAGTTAGGTTTCAGTTGATTACCTAGTTATAACCTCTAAAATACACGCACTAAAACACGTGCAAAGTGTGACACATGCAAAGCACGGGTCGCTTTTACAAATAATTTGCTGACAAAATCTACTCAGTAAAATATTTTCACATTAAGGAGCATAGAATACCCGCTTCATTACCTCTCTACTTCTTTCCTTCTTCTTATAACTTGCAAGTGATATTGGAAAATCTAAAATAGCACTGTCTACAATTGCATCATACATGTTATTGATTGAAACATTCCTTAAAAGTGGCCTTCACAGTCAGATAAACTGTTTAATGACATAACAACACTCTGTGGCACTGGTACTTGGATTATCATGTTTTTAAATATTCGCAACTGCGCAGTAAGTACCGGGTCAAGAGTCACTTGTCACTAAAGTGATAAAGGGGCACTAGTAGTGCCAATTCTGATATTGTTCACTGATGCTATTGGTTGGATTTATAAAAAGATATGCTCATGAGAGAGATGATGAAAATATGAAATACTTGGGCTAAGAATTGTAATTCCCAACGATCGAGAAAAAGCAATATTATGCAAGAATGGGGAAGCTGCAATAGTGTCTAGTTAGTTTATCATGGTGGAACTCTTCTCTCCTTCGATGGGGACAGATAATTATGAATCGTTAAAACGTGTGTGGCAGCAGCGAAATCTTCGATGTCCAAGCGAACATCATGAATGATCGGTAGCCGAGGTTCTGACGCTAGCTTTCTTCAGGTCGGGACAGTAGGAGAGTGGACTTCGGGTTCCAAGGTGCAAGGGCTTTGAATGTATCCGTGACTAACTCGGAAATGATAATAAAATCCTACCCGGTATCCATGCCAAACAGCACTTCCAGTGTTACAGAGTTGACAGCGAGAAGTCTTACCTTGGGTGTGGTAACTCGGGGCTTCGATCCGCCGATGGCTCCAGGCAGGATGGAGCCAGTCTCGTGGTACCTCGCCAGAATCTTCGACACGCAGCCGTGTGAGACGCGGAGCTGCCGACTTATGTCGCATGGCCTGGTGGCAAATTAAAAAAATTACAAATCAGAAAGTGGGCAAATTAAAAAACAGTTCGAAAAGGGAGCAAATAAAAAAAAACAAATTAGGGAAAGGCCAAGTCGTGACCATGGGTGCAGCATCGCACCCGAAACGTCGGCAAAAGTAAATTTTTATCGCGTGAAGTCCCGAATAGGCATAAATAATCAGAAAAAAGATGACATAATTTTGATACTACGGACTGTCTTTTTCTCGGTGAATAAAAATTTTTTTTTAGAAATATCTTAAGTAGTAACCGAAATTATTATTATTTCCTCTAAACCCCCAAGGTAAACAAACTTTCTGGAATTAGGCACTCTTATCCCATTGTTTCACGTAGGTTGATTCGAACGCCTTTTTATACACATGACCACAACGCCATGTTAATACCACAGTCCAACGAAGATAAGGAACGTTATACGATGCAATAATTGTGACTAAAAACCTAACCAAAACCATCACGGCCCAAGCCAACGTCACCTACTGGTTTTCCTCTAGGGGTTGCAAGGTCAAACAGCCGGGGTGCGAGGGATATGTCGATGACAACCTCACCTCCGGCCTAGGACCACGACCCACAGTCGGCGTGCGGTTTTAGTCGGTTCGAGTCCGACATAACCTCCCCTTCCGGCTCTAGCAGAGGGTTTCCGAGGGGATTTCCGCACGAAAAAAAAGGTCAAACGGCGGTCGCTCTCATAAAAAAGTCAAAAGCTCTGAACCGCGAACGTTGGATCCCTGTAGACTTGACAGCGTACCTTATTCCTAATTGTGCTAGCTCCACTATCCGTAGCCGCACCGCGTTGGGTAGAGGCCGTCCATTGACGAACACCCCTCCGAGCTGGTTCACCTCCCCGTACTGCTGGCTGCCGGCACCCCCCACGCCGGGGTTGCCCATCGCTGCCGCGCTGTGTTCTGGGGACAAAGGTTACGTAAGACTTAGTATACAGTAGCTTGATAAATAGATAGGCGTAGCGGTAGAACGTTCGATTGCTACACAGGGAGCATGGGTTTCACTCCCGCTCAGTGCAAATATGTATTTGTATGTATGAATTCTACTTGCATTGCCATTGGTCTGGGTGATAAATGTAATATGTATTGTATCTACAAAAAAAATATCTAAGTATGTTTATCCGCATTCAAGATCCCATAACACAAGATAGTTAGGTAATGCTTACTTTGGGTCTAGATAGCGTTGCCTGTGTAGAATACTTATCGAATTTATTTATAACTATTAATATCACTCTGTTTTTCTTCCTATAGTACATGACTTGATCTACAAAATCTTGAAATCCAATCAAACAGAATCCAAAAATCACGTTAAGAATAAAAATCATCCTTATTGATCAACAACTTTATAACAATATATTATATATCAATGTCAACAAGTAACAACTATCATTGTACAGCCACAGTCACCGACAGTCAAATTAGCCGCAATATTTCTCAGAACTCGTCAATTTAAATCTAACCCTACGTCACTAAAATTTCCGTTTAGTGTCGGGCAGTGCCACCTGACACCAACTTTGAAGTGTCCGACACCGCGGCGAGCCGTGCCGCGAGCGTGACGTCGACGGACAGACGACACCCGTCGTAAAATCAGCTTGTTAATATTTTTGTTTTATTTTGATATATTAAACAAGTATTACACAGGCTTAAGGTGGTTTGTCATTGAAAGGGGGTAGTGTAAGTTCTATACAAGTGCTTAAAAAGGCCTTTAATATAATGTAAAGTAAATTACACAAAGTAAAACAAAAAAAAACTCCTGTCACACGGGATAAAATGGGGATAATGTAAGGACACTATATCGTTGATATTATAATAGAATTTGTCATAATTGGTTGATTATTACCGTGATCTTAAAATAGCAATGCGAACAGGCAATGAAACGCTCTCAAAAGTTAAAAATTATTAACCTCAAAAGAAAGAGCTGAAACAAAAATGTCATATTTCAAAATATGACTTTATTACAGATGAAAAGTATTCTAACTGTCTCAGGTTGCATCCGCCTAATGAACGTCACTGTGACGTGCCGTGCCGTCACTGCCGTCAGCTAGACGTGGCGTTACCTTGGCGCGCTGTCAGTTTGACAGACGTCACGTCAGGACAGTCGACAACAAATGAGTGTAAATGTAAACTGAGACGAGTGGAGATCATTTTCAGTTTGTTTTCACATGTAACAGTTAGGAACTGTTTATATCGTTACCACTGCGAGAGGGTTATATAATTACTTATTTATGTCACACGAATATAAGTGATCTATTATGTCAATTAGTTCAACCCTAAAATGTGTAAACTATAATATAAATCAATGAAAATGTAACTGAATGAATATTAATATTTTATTGCCTTCATTCAGTTTGTTGAAAAAATGTTGAAAACATCCCTAAGGGTGTCCCATTAGTCACGGGGAAGACTACGACTACATTTTTATTGCCGTCCCCTTATAGACGGATATAAAGAGAAGGGAAATTTGAAGTGATTCAGGTGTGGCTCAATAGCTCAGTTAGAAGAGCATTCCCCCTGTAAGGAAAAGGTCGTGGGTTCAAATCCCATTTTAGCATTTCATTTTTTCCCGATGTATTCGAATGGAAATGAAACATTTTCATAAAGAGCACATTGAGGACATTGAGAACAAAAACTACTGAACATTAACGTTGACACTAAGAAGTTCTTAGTGACAAATTTACATCACAAATAACCCTACCTCCTCTTACTCCACATTTTAGAGATTTATTAAGTTAACTCTGTGACAAATTACTTGAATCAAAAAACGACTTGTCGACACCATATAATTCACGAGAGCAGTGCAGGGTTAGAACAAGGTACAGTCGTGTACAGTCGACAAAACAACCGCGCAGCACTCCTCCGTCGTTCGCTTACAAATTGGCTGAGCGGTACAAAATGCTTGACTAATGTTCTCTTGTCTAGATACTCCTGTTGCAAATGGCACGCCGAAAAAACGAGTACGCCTTGCACTTGCACGGTGCGCGTTTATTTATATGACTGCTCTGATTTAAGGGCTTTAGGGTGGCGATACACCGAGGAATGGAAAATACTCATTTAAATATTTTGATGGCTTAATATTTGAGGTGGGTATATGGGTATATGGGTCCACCAAGATTTCCGAAGCCCAAGTCACGCTCATCTAGTCAGTACGCCTGCTAAACAAGGGACGAGGGTCTGGTGTAGGCTTTCCTCTCGAAATTAGATGATCTGATGACAATTGCTTCCAGTAAAGCTGGTATCCGGATAAGCAATAAGATTTGGAAAATCTTTATTTTATGTCTTATAATATGAATTCTTATTCAACGTTCGCTAGTGCTTGGGACATTTTATTAACCTCCTTTGTGTTCCTGTCTGCCATATATGTTAAGTAACGTATGCAGGTAAAAATGTTATATTTAGACGATTGGTGAGTCACTCCAAGCATTCTCTTCCTAGTCGGGGACACCGAGGTCCCCACAACCCGAAGGGGACCATCTCGAAAGAGATGGTCCTGGGTCTGCCGGGGTGCGAGAGATATACTTTCGGCAATCTCACCTCCGGCAACCAAGGACCAAAGACGGCGTGCGTTTTAGTCGGTTCGAGTCCGACATAACCGCCTCCACCGGCTCCGTGGGGATCTTGCGCATGATAAAACAAAGCATTCTCTTCCTAGTTTCTAAATTATTCTCCCCTTTTTTTCAGTACTTTCTCCTCTGCAAGTGCAAGTAGAAATACTAACTTGCTGCTAAGTAGTATCACGGATAAAATAATGTAGTATCAAAAAACAAACAAAACTTTGTAAGTTACCGTCCGATTCACACAAAGTTTTTACTATCTGACCCCGAGAGACCATTAACACAGTAGGGATTCTTTCGTCACTCCTCAAACCCACATGAGCAAGGTCGCGGGTACAGGAGCGAGCTAGTTGACGGCGACCGGCGACACATCAAAGCGACACCAGCTGTGCAGTGGGCGGGCGCAGTCACGCCTCAACACATGTTATGTCCACTGTAGTGCCGCTGTGACACTTAATGTACTATACTAGGAACACTACTATTTAATGGTAGCTCCATTAAATCAAGCTATGGGTACCAACTGTTTTTATATGGATATAGGTCAATTTGCAGAAAATCATGTTACATCGTACATTGCGGATTTCACTCACACTCTACGCGTGAAACCCTGTCAACAATGAAAATGAACGTGGTTTTGGAGCTTATTACCCATAAAAAAGTTATTTAATTAATTTAATTGTGGGCAGTTAATTTTTTTTTGTTGGAAAATATATGATGAAACTATCAATCAATTAAGAAAGGTCAACGATAATCTCCGGAGAGCCTTTGTATCTGCGGCCATCCCGCGCCTACTTGAACCACCCGGCCTTAGTAGATCCGACGGAAAAAGACCGGATGGTATGACTCTGGTGCCTTGGAAAAACGGCAGGTGCCTCTTGTGGGATGCCACATGCGTCAGCACCGTTGCTCCGAGCCACCTGAGCCGTACTGTCCTGTTTCCAGTAGCCACTGCTGCAGATGCGGAGGAAAAAAAACGCAGCAAATATGCGGACCTGACAGAGCGGTATATTTTCGCTCCCTTTGCGGTCGAGACGATGGGTAGTTGGGGTGCCGACGCCAAAAATTAGCTAGAGAATTGGGGTGCAGGTTGAGGGATAAAACTGGTGACTCTCGACCCGCCACATACCTGGGGCAAAGGTTGGCCATCGCTATCCAACGTGACAATGCCGCCAGTGTGATAGGCACATTGCGCCCGGGTATGGTGAGGAGCGGGTCTAAATTAGACATTATTTTATGACTATGATGTAATTTTGACTGTACAACATTTTATTATTTACGTGAAGGAAGATACCTATACAAAGAAACATTTATAATTTTATTTAGGTAGGCAATTAGTTTAGTTTATGGTTGAATTGAGATATTTTAGTTTCATAGATACCTAATCACTGAAACTGAATCATTTCAGCACAAAACTATTCAGCAAAAATATTTAGCAAGATGAATCTGCGGGGCTTATGTTGTGTAGTGAGTGATATTTAAACTTAATGGTTGTTGGTTTGGGACGTAAAGTCTTTAGAAAACAAATTTAGGTGACTGGTTTTCTATAACTTAACTTCTACTGCAACATAGATCTATGTAGTATTGCAGCCTTTGTGGGTTGTCAGATGGAAGTCATGTTCTCTTTGTTACTAACAAATATAGTTAAGTTATTGTTATTTGTATCAATTCCTGTTGATAATACCTAGACTAGACCTGGAACTGTCCAGCTCACTGCACGCGAAGCTAGATTTCATGCCAAGTTTTATGTCCACACAAGAAACCACTGAGATGACGAGAAAACAAGAGAAAATCAACAAATACATTAAATATTTGCTTCTATATATTTCTATTTATTGCTTCTTAGTATACATTATATTAGCCCGGTGTTATATGTCCAGACATAGATGATTATCAATATTCCTAAGATTCTAAGAAGCCAATACTCAAGCAAAGCGAACGACCAGTAAACGAGACCAGGGAATATTTAATACCTTTGTACTCTTACTTAAGGAAACGATTATGAGAAGCCCTCAATAATTTATCCTTCTGCATAGCACCCAAAAATACCATGACAATGCGCTGTCTGGCGCTGCGCGCGCGCACGTGTGCGCAGTTTTTGCGCGTTCCGCGAACGTCCGTCACGCTCGGCGCGCGCACATCAAAGGCGCCAACTGTGTGTGATGGGCGCAGAGGCACTTACAGCATGTCAAAGGGTTCATGACACTACAATGTCATACGCCAATGGACATGGATTTTTAATCTTTCAGCTCCGAATAAAAATATTGGTCTTGCATTAGGTAAGTATAAAAAACTCCACCTTCGATTTCTATCACCAAAATTTGTCACACAGGCTAAAAATAAAATAATCGATAAACGGTTAATAAAGTTAATATTACTGGTATTTTAACAAGTGACTCCATCAAAGAAAAAATACATGTTGGATTCAAATCAATTTTGTGACGTTGTGAGCAGAATTCTCTTCTGAAATTGTGACGACTATATGTAAAGAAAAACTCAAGAGATTTTCGTTTTGAAACTGAAGAACTTTTGTAAGTGAGATCTTTGTGAGGTTGTTTAGCAGCAACCGTTCTATTACTGAGAGTTGACAGGAAAAAGATGTAGTTATACTGCAGTCTTTGCCCAACTCAATCTATCAATCAGCCTACTGTACGGCAGTCCACTGCCAAAGGACCAGTGGGTCTCTCCTAACGTGTGTAACATAGCATAGCATCCGATCCTCCGCTCTTTGTACCCGTTAGACCCAGATGAATACACTTTTTAAATCTATCGACTTATTCTACCGCTTACAAACCAACTAGACTTAAAACCCCAGATTAATTCGAATAAGAAAATATCCAAGTTGATTGCGACATAAAAGTTCGCAAATAAATAACAACAAAACATTGGTGATCAAACGAGTGTGTCCGATGTGCGACAAGTTTGTAAACACGTCGACGCAGCCAATATGTCACCGTGCCAAGATGTACGCCGCTGTGAGATATCTAATAACTTGTGAAATGAGGAGATTTATGTAAACGATCTGCTTCGAGAGGTGTACAAGTTTGATATCGATGTACATAACTATCTAGAAAGAAGTCTAATTAGTTGATACCCTTTAAATTTGACCCGTTGTTGAACTTGATCTTGTAAATGCTCGCTTTAGAGGACTAAGTATTGTTGTACTCATCTCCTGCTTTAATCATCCTGCTGCTCTAATTTCATATTTTATTTGGGGTCGGCACAAATATGTTGTGTGCTTTTCAATTCATCTCTATTTGCAGTCATCTCAAGATTCGGTCCTTTCCTATCCCCATCTTTCACACAGTCCATCCATCTCTCCTCCGCTTGTCTTCTTCTCCCCTTGTAGCCATCCACTTCTATATTAATACCTTCCTTACGACATTACTTTCATCCCTACGCATTGGGTACATGTCCAAACCAGGACAAATACTTACTACGATTAAAATAGATATTACTTGCTTCTTTAAGCATAGTGTAGCGATCGACATAGCTGTAGATAGGTAAGGGTAATTTAATTATATTTAGTCCAATTTCGATTATAGTGTATGTGATAATTTATGTCAATAACATCGATAAGCGACCACCACTATACTACAGATATGAAATCGAACGTTTTCTTTTGAAATTTAACTAATTGGTTCTAAAAAGAGACACGGTCATATGAGACGCTTCACGAGAGAAAGGGATACAATATCATAAGGCGGGAAACATCTTTCTTTCCCGGCAAATTTACGACGCGCCTTTGACGCTTCCCCGCTGACAGTTAGTGGCGTATTCGACGAATATAAAACATTCATTAATTCGTGAAACTTCACAAGTTTAATACCGCACGAGATATATTGCCGTGTTCGTATGAAAGCGTCGAATGCGGCAGAGAATAAAAGCAGCAATGGTTCGTTAAAATTGCGATGTGCCTATTTCGCCCTTTGTGTTCCTGTGAATATAATACAAGTGTTTCAGTCTGTTATACAGTGGCAGCTATTAATTAATTGACTTTTCTTTTATCTCCGACTCCGCTGAAAGTTTTTTAATGATACTGTTTTTGGTGAGCTTTGATATTAAAAAAAAAGTATTTGTTTAATATTAGCTGTTAATGTGTGCGATGACGTGGGAAGGGACACGTTTTATATTATCGGTTAATGCCAGTTATGACTGAAATAGGTTAGTAGGTTACAGGATCGAGAGAACACATGTCATATGTAAAATCAGATCAATACAAAATACTTCAGTACAAAGGCAAAGAGTAAAACTGTAATGTGCAAAAAAACAACTGTGGAAATCTATGTGTGTAACAGGATATACTTCTGCAAATCCTTCCAGGGATACAAATAAACTTATCAGTTTCAATCTGGGAAGTGACTGACTTGTCTAATTTAGCTATTTGTGCTTATTGTGCAAAAAATGTATACCTAGAACGATGATTCGGTGCATATTTCAGATCAGCGCTTCTGTGTTCCCACGTTAAATATTGGTCCCGGTCGTCAATATTCGTGAGGTCGAGACCCAGGCCTATATATGTTTTTCAGTTTCATAATCCTAAAAACAAACATCTATTGGCATATATTGTAAAGCTAGCTGTAGCGTCAGTCATTATCAGTACCTTACAGTATATTGTTCTATACTGTTACGATAAGAACCTCACGGCAAAAAAATCTTCGAACTAAGTTCATCAAATTTAGTATGGACCCAGTAGAGAACCCTGAGGTACCCCATGATTATATTAGCTATGCTGATAATACGTGTAGTTTTTATACATTCAGACCGTCAATTGAGTCAACCCCGTCGGATGGTCAAAAGCTAGTATGATGTCCAGAAGGTACAGATCACCATTCCAGATGCTAGTGCAATGGTGATGATGATGTTGAAAGATGGTGGTTCGTACCTTGATGGTCTTGAGTTTGCATACATAGGGTAAGTTAATGCCACAATCTAGGCCGAGGAATTTCGGGACCGCGTAATATGATGCGAGCTTATTGCCATCGAACGCACACTTTATAACGGGCTGTGTTTTTACTTTGAGATGGATATCGATTAATTACAACCCTATATGTTACGGAAACAGCCATTACAGGTAAGTACATAACCATACTAGTTCTACTGGAACATGGCAAACAGTAGTCATGTCGCGTAAATCAAATGTGTATGTAATTATGCAAAATACTCGATATTGGCGATACGGGCCAGCGTTTCCGTGCATCTGTAATAGAAAGTTGATTAGTGTGCGCCTGCGTTGATCGCTGATTGGTTGAACGCTCGGTCGATGTCGTAAAATCGCTCGTAAACGCTCGGATTTTCATCCGCCATGCTCGCGATAGCGTTAACAAGGACGGGTTTGTTGTACTGCTTAGTTGAATCGTATTAATCTAAACCACTATTGATATTTACCACCTCCTACATAATTTAACTGAAGAGTGCAATTTCTTAACACTAGGATATTATTGAGCAGCCCTCCACAAAAATACGTGTGCCTTTTCTGCTCACTCATAGGTCAGTTTTGAGGACGCAGCGCCAATTAAGGGACTTTTATTTTAGTAAACAATGTTTCTTAATATCTCTGTTGCATCGATTGTTGTCAAAAGAAATGGCTATTAAGAAAACCCTGACATAATATTGCCCTAAATAAGTGGCACTTTTAGAAATTAATTAAGTGACATCATCATTAACATGTTTTCAAATGAGCTGTGTAGATAGACTGCAGTAAACAAATTACAGGTTAACTGCTGTAACATTTAACACCTAATCATTTGGCATGAAGGATTCTTGTACAACGTCCAAGCCGCGTGTAACAGTGACAAACAATCGAATGTTGCGAACGTCTGACCAGCGTCTTCACGCGCACGCATACTAACGTGGCGACCAATCAGATCGTGGGGCTGCTTGTTACCGCCCAGAGGTTAATACACATCGGCAGGATCAGGATTTGTTCTTTCATCATATGTTGATTCTCAGGTCAGTTTTTCAGTAAACGTGTACCTATTTGCCAGTACAATATGATGCAAATTATCTGCACAATTAGTCAGTTTTCTATTCTTTACTTTTATTCGTTTCAAAAAAATCTTAATTTTTAAGATCATTTCGTTAGTGATCCATTATATCTATGTAGCTTGGTGACCAGAATTAGGTGAAAGTTCAAAGTCAAACAAGAAGAAAAGATGGGAAAACAGTGCTCGCACGAGTCAAGAGAGACCAAGTGAAAGTAAAACTCAAATAAGAACAAAAGTTTAACAGATGATATATTCAGACATTTAGACATTTTCTGGTTGAAGTTTAGTAGAGGTATGTTGGCTTTTGTTTCTTGAATCAAGTTTTTAAGCTGAACTTTCAATAAAAGTGACTCGAGGTAAGTTCATCTTAAAATCCTGAACAGCACTTACGGTAATCACATTTTGTAATCCAGACAAAAGCAATAAGCTATGACTAAAGCAGTTTCATAGAATCAGCAAATCCGATACTGGTTCAACTACTCCCACCCGTCCAGGTATTTGCCTTCCATGTTTTCGTAGTTTAACTTTCTACCGTGTCGTAGGAGCCCCTGAGGGTCCTCAAGGGCCCACACACGGCGACAGGCCGCCGACAAACGAGCCCGCTAAACAAACACGGGCTACTGCCGGCCGCTCACGTTCAAGCCACGGCCTCAAGAGCCCTGGCCAGACGGCGCGGTTAATGGCAGTAGCGTCACAGTTTGTTTGCCTAAGTGACATTTTGTTTTGAATTAGATATTTCTTAATACGGTAAAAGGTATTTGTTGTATTAGTGACGGATGAGGCAGCTTGGAGATGTAGGGCGCTACTGCGTTTTACAGTACACGCCGAGCACCTCAGCTATACTTCTTGTAATAAACCATTTTAAAGAAAAAGTTAGGTATATGATATCATCAAAATCCATGTTTTAATATTAATTCCCGCTCATTAATCGCATTTCTTTGGCTATATGTTTATTTGCATTGGTTTCGATGTCCTTCGAATATGTTTAATTTCTAGAACACGGAGGTGTTCCAAATCCAATTATTGGTACCTACAAACTATTATGTATCCCTAGAAATTCTCGTTCATCGTGTCACATCAATATACTTCATGACCTCATGTCAAAGATGACTCAGTGGCGCCAACTACCTGTCAATAAATAATATTTAGCGAGCGTGATTAGTTTATTAATATTTGTTTGATCGTTTAGCTAATAAACTAAGTTATTCAGTCTAATAAGTAAATGAAACGAGCTGACTTAGAGTCATACTAGATGACAGCGTCCGGGACATATTGATTGAAGCCTGAGTCAACAGATTCGACATGATTTGTGTTTTAGTATGTAGGTACCTATATGTGTTTATATCAAGTATGTACCTCCTAAGTATATAGCAATTACGACTTAATTAGATGACTGTAAATTGTGAAGGCTTCTATAACTATAAACTAACCCGTTACTAGGACATTCATACATAAACCTAAATGATGATTGTACAAAATACTTAAATGATGGTTCTAAATCGTCTATATCGATCTACTCTGTGCTGAATATAAAAAAAAATATATTTAATTATTATTCTGAAGATTCGTCGCCATTCGACCCTCGTCTTTTCTTGAAGTTAATTAATAAAGCTATTTAAAAATCTAAACATGCAGTCGAACTTCAAACATCACTGACATTCTTGAGATCCTTGTACTAGTATTTGCTCATCATCTGCCCCTTGTTAACCTCTATAAACACTGTCACAGTTAACCCATAACTCACCTCTACTAATCATTGGCACATGCCACAGAGGAATTAAACTCAGAAGGGTTTGTGCCCCGGAACCGCAGCGTGTCAATCCGAGGTGTAGCGATTAGTTATTCTGCGGCAGTTTGTCAGGTGACTATTTCGGGATATCCGCGCACGCGCACGGTTCAAGAGGCCAGCTGGACCTCCTAATGGGTGGTGTATTTATGGGAAATGTCATATTTTTGAACTTCGAATGTCACGAATTTTAATTATCATTAATCTTCGGAGGTGGTAATAAAAAAAATTGAATACCAGTGGCGATGTATGACAATGTCATATTTATATATGACATTGTCAAAGGTGAAACTGACAAGGGTAATTTTTCTTATGGATAAACATCCTTTTCTTCTGAAAGAAGATGGATCCTTTGGAAGACTTAGATCCAATATGCAGAGGTAATAATTCGGTAAACCAGTTAATAACTGTCATTATTATAATTGGTATTGTCTACTGGAGGAAATGCTGTTTTTAGCCAATTTCAAACTGAAAACTTACAAAAACCCACCGTAAGTTTACGGTAACGTTATTATGATTGTATTTACTTATTAATATTACTCCACGACCTGATGATTTCAAGTATATATATATTGTATTTTCCATAAAATGGAATCAGTACATGTAAATGTAAGTCAATATTAATGCCACCTATCTAGATTGCTTTCTCGCCAATAACTTTACTAACAAAATTGAATTTGTTAAGTTTATATCACTATTGTTAGTATTTATGTCTGCAGATACTATTAAAATGTTAATCCAATGAAGTTATAACATTCCACATGAAACTGTTATAAGAAATAATAGTGTTCTTATCAGTTCACCCGTAAATGGAAAATGCTCAGAAAACGCACTTCAATGCCAAAGTGTAAAGAAAATATAGTTATAAAATATTTTTTGCCATTATTCATTGCAAAAATTAATTTCGTCCTTTGTCATAAGTATAAACAATTTTGTACACTCTTTGAGCAGGTCTCGTAGACCTGAGCACCTTTCTTTTACTTCTTTCCACTCTCCTTTTTTCCTCCGTAGATGGGGAACGGTCGAATGTCTCGGTCTCTGGTATACCAGAGACCGAGACATTCGACATTCGACCGTTCCCCATCTTAATATAAATAATCAATCATGTAGTCCTTCCTATAGGAAGGACTACATGATTGATTATTTATATTAAAACGACTTTTGTAGCGTAGCAAGAGGTACAGCTTTCGACTGCTACATCGTTGTAGGTTAAATTACCGCTTCATACTAATATTAGTATTCAGGAATGTATCCGTGTACATTGGCCTGGGTGTTTCTATGTATAAATATGTATGTATTTACAAAAGAAAATATATTTTTCTATGTATTTTTATACGCATCTTAGGACCCATAACGCAGGTTAGTTAAGCTATGCTTACTTTAGGTCTAGATTGCGCTGTGTAGAATGAATCTCAAATTGAATTTTTACTAATTTAATGTTAAGAAAGTTCCTTAAATGCAAATAGGTTGAAAAGAGCAAGGTAATAGAAAATGATGACGCTGCAGTTGTATCAGAATGGTAACCTAACCTCAATTTGTAGTAGCACTAATAAGTAATAACCATTAAATACAACCGTCCTTGTCTAACATCTTAACACCCGAGATATCATAAATTCATCAAACATTTATTTAGTGGACGTCGCGTCTGTGCGCCGGCGCATCTGTCAACGGTAGCATGGCGCGGGGGCCGCGGGGCGGCGCGGGCGGGGGTATGTTTGCGGCCATTACGATGTTGACAGGAGGCGGGCACGGCTAATGCGTGCGCAAACAGGCTGACTGGCCCCGCGCTTGCGCAGCAATACAACAATACAATATCATGGAATTGGTTGCACTTTTATGGAATTTATAAAGTATGAATTCAAGGTAAACCTTATGAGCTATTGACTCGATGAAGAAGAGGAATAAGGTATAATATGTAAGTGTAAGTGGGTATTGGGTAAATTTCTAATGTAATAAAACCATTAAGTATAGGCAAATACGTAGATGTGGATAGTACTCTTGTCATTAAATTTCACCCAATGCTTCGAATATGAAATACCTCGAAACCAATTAGATACCAAAATCATGTTCATAGTTCATAGTTCATAGTCATTTATTCACATGAATGTAGGTATATATTATAATGGTCTTAATTAAGTGGCTCCCGTGTACATTCTACCATTTCATTATGGTGTGTAAATGTTTATTTCGGCATGCATGTAAAACATGTAAAGTAATGTAGATAGAAGGCAGCAGCAAAGAGCTAGCTCGACCAAGGACAAATCACTCTCATTTTAAAGACTCTTCAAAAGAAATGTAAAATGAAAATGTACATAAACAGTAATATTCCCAATAGGCTACAAGGTTAGCTTTAAAAATTTGCACATATAATGTAAAATCAGTGAAGTTTCAAAGTGGACATTTGGTATATGATATAAGTTTTCCATTTTATTAGCACACAGAGCTCTTTTTTTCATAACACACTCTGCTAGAACTCAGTCTAATTGTTAATGAAAATGCAGGTAATATTTCAAGATCCAAAGCTTCGAACCCACTTACTAAAATTACATATGTCGGGACTCCTTTACATAACTGTCTCCCGGCTGCTATGCGGCCAAGGCGTCCATGGTCGGCAGTCAGGTGTAGTCAGACATGAGCGTGATCACGTCTGGTTAAAGAGGCGCGGCGCCTGTCGTTACGTGTGTTTACCCATTTGCCAATACTGTGAGAACTCCACACTACTATCACTCGCGCGATATATTAGGAAAACATTTTGGTGATTTTGTCATAACTGTGAAACTACATATACGAAATATTACATAATCTAATCTGTTCTTTGTCATGTTTTAGGTAAGCTTTTTGCTTCCTTGAGTTATACAATGCTCCAAAAGTGAGCGCTTGTTCGCTGAACTTTTTCAATGGTATGACAGCGAATGTGTCGTTAAATACATATCTTGTATTCTCGCCCATCTTACAGTCGAGTAAATACGTGTAAAGCAGCACACCATTGTAACTATTTGAGCTTTATTAAGTTCAATCTTCGAGATTGCCTCTTGTGCACGTTACGTTGGATCATTTGCATCATCAAGTGACCTTAATCCTTTGTTTAGAAGAATTTCTTCAATTACTTGCCAAGGCTTATTTCATATTACGATGTCAGTTCTTGTAATAGTGTTTTCAGAATTTTAAACTTTATAGTCGTTATTTACATCGCTTGAAATGGCAATAAAGAGTCCACATAGAGTAGAAGCATCAGTGCAGTAAACGAGAATTATATCCAGACCATTAGGTATCATAAGTTTCTGTCGTCTGTGAATTTTTCAATTCCATAAAACGTACCTGCGTTTCAAGATCATCCCCTACTAATAGTTAAAACAAAATTTACCTGACGAATTTAGGGTATAATAACCAATTTATAGATTAGTGCAGTAAATGTTTGTGGGCACAGTTAAGTCAATAGTAGTCCCGTTAGCAAAGTGCCAAAGAGCGCCGCACCTCGCAAACACTTCGCCCACATACTGTCTCGACACAGACTAGTCCCAACACCCGACATTGTTTAATTACAAATGTCTGCGCAAACGACGCCCCAAACAGTAACCAAATACGAACTAACAAATCGGATCTGCTACCTATATTACCTAAACAAACATAACTCAAAACCCTTATTACAAGCACATAAAGTATATTTTAGAAGATAACTTCAACAAATTTATGAGGAATACAAACAATGGGGAGAGAGGATTAATTGAAAGGAAATTGTAACATAATTCTGCGTTTGTTTGTTAGAAAGTGTCGCCTTACAGGAGAGTAATGTATTAGCCGATGGAGCTCCTGGGTATTTGCGTTCCTTGACAACAATGGCAAGTTTATGTTGGCGACTGTAAGTACGTATAGACGATTTACGAGAATAGGTGCAAGTACGTATTTTGATTTCATACTTAGATCTCCTTGTCTCACGAATCAGATACATATTTCTTGAAAAAGTTCAACTGAACCCTGCTTAGCTTTTTACTTGACTTAAATTAGATTGAACATTACTTCTAATATTATCGCTTTTACATAAGAAACAAGAGCTGAAAATCTCGCCAATTAGTCTCAATCAGTCTCAAAGAAAGTTTATGTAGTAAGCAAAGATAGGACACGGAAATAGAAAGCATCTCCGGCATCCCACAAATAAATAAACCAAGTATCAGTGAATAGACCAGATTTTCCCGGTCAAGTAGAACCGTTTAATTTTATAAGAACATGACTCTACCAGAATAAGGAAAACCTGTCCTTTTAAAATCATTCCGCCATACTTATAGCTATATGATTTCCAATTCCATGCAGATAAATTTACCTCAGACCTCATGATTCTTTTGAAAATTGCTTAACGAAAACAAAAACTGTGATACTTCCCAATCAGGGAAGAAGTAAAATTTTTCTGTAAGCCAAAACTGATTCATGTGTTGAATCAGTTTAATCTACCTCTCTTATTATTTATCATTCCTATATTACCTACTAGCTTTTGCCCGCGGCTCCGCCCGCGTGGATGTCGGTTATCGCGACCAAACATAGCCTATGTCCTTTCTCATGGTCTAATCTACCCCTATACCAAATTTCATCAAAATCGGTTCAGTGGTTTCGACGTGAAAGCGTACCATACAGACAGACAGACAGACAGAAAGACAGACAGACAGACAGACAGAGTTACTTTCACATTTATAATATTAGTATGGATAAATAGATTCACCAATTTAACCTCAAGATTAGCTCATTCCACGTGAATAAAGAAATCTAAAAATAAACATTCAATCATGTCCCCATCGGAGTAAAGTTCGCTCGGTAGCCCGATTTTGTTTACGCGGTCGCGCCGCGCCGTCCGTCGGCGGCGAGCTCGGCGACGCGGGCAAACACGCCTGGGACTCAAGCACCTTGTTTGTATTTTGTACTGTTTGAGCCATTAGCCTGTCGTCAATGTACTGTTAATATAATAATACCTATCTTACCTCATAACGGTTTACCACTTGCATTCTAGAAAGCTACTTCAATATTATCACTTAATATTTTACTTCTCTCTAAGAGCTATATGTCATTGATACGTAAGTTACTCATGTTATTTCCAAGTTTGTACTGAAATTGACCTGTGGTAAGACCTGTGGAAAGACGGTTGCAGCGATTCTTGATCGAGTAGGTGTCATTTTATAAAGTTTTGGATAGGTCTGGTGTCTATCACTATCATGAAATGACCGCCTCTCCAAGCATGTGTGGAGCCACACGTATAGGGGGTTCTCAAATTAATATCAAACTAGCTTTTCCCCCACGGTTTCACCCGCGTGGATGTCGGTTATCGCGACAAAATGTGTTATTTCAGGGTGTCAACTCCATACCAAATTTTATTAAAATTGCTCCAGCCGTTTAGACGTGAAGAAGTAACAAACATACACAATCACAATCTTTCACCTTTATAATACAAGTATGATGAGCATTTTTTCTGAATTTTCTAACAGAAAAATCCGATAAGTATTATACTTATGCTGGACAACATTGCAACCTCTCTGGATCACACAAACAGTACATTAAGGTGCTTGAATGTGACTGTTTTTTCTGCGTGATAAGAAATTTTACACCTATTTGCTTTCTCTCTGTTATATTTCCTACAAATGACTGCCCAGTGGGTGTGTGTGTATGTGTGTGTGTCAGGTGTCAGCTATAAATTAGTCGAAACTGCGCGATTTGTCCGCACACCAGCGACCACCGACCAACGTAAAGATGGCCGCTTCCGTTGATTTTACTGTCAATAAATTATCGCTGTTAAACTTCAAAATATTGCCAATGGTGTCAGTAATAATATTTTCGTGTTTGACATTATTGACAAACTTCTGAAGGCAGAAAACTGAAGAATGTTTTCCTGTTGTATTCCTCGGCGCGTATTTAAATATTCGTGTGGCCACGTTGTGTGGTGCTGATACGGAACAGTCTTGACTATTGTTTGGTCAGATTGCAGTTACCGAGTGTGCTGTGTCAAGACTGTTCCGTATCAGCACCACACAACGTGGTACAAACCCACGCTCTTCAAACTTTTCATAGCAAGGATATCAATCGTATCCTACTGCGCAGAGAAAGGGGCGAAAATGAATTGGCAGAATGGAAGAACAGGAGGTAAGGCCTCTGACCATGAACCGTAAGAAATAATTTACGTTACTAGACAGGCTATAACATTTTCACCCTCTCAGTGAATTAAGTCACACTAAATCTAATGATAGGTTGATGTTTCTCCTTCCAGCCGGCCCGTTCATATCGAGATGTAAATAGGCCTACCTACCGATAAAGTTGCTCTATTACATACCATTTATCCGCACTAGGAGTTAAAGTTCGCGTTATCAGGCGTCACCTTGTGTTCTTTACGGTTCCGTTCATTGTATTATACCATAAAAACAAACATGGATTGACTTATAACCTACACATAAAACGCAGACGTTTATACATTTTTTTCACAACATTAATCTCGCAACAAGCACAAAACTTATGATAAACAAACATCATTAAAAGCAGTCGTAGTGTCGCAGTTAGTGGCTCGTGCTGTAGATAACCCTCGATAACCGCGATTATCGGTGCGCGATAAATGTCGATAAATTGTGAACTATCGATACCTTGGAGGTGTCGTGCGAGTTCACATCACTAGCACATTCTGGGTGCTTTTGATCTGGCGACTGATTTTTGCTCATAAATATATACTGTCTCATATTTTGCTCATAAATATATACTGTCTCATATTTTGTACATCTATCTATACATATAAATTACTTGTCCCAACTGACTGACTGATTCATCAACGCAGAGCCTAAACCGCTGGACCTACAAACTTGAAATTTTGACAGAAGATGCATTTTATGAAGTAAGCATCCATTAAGAAAGGATTTTTGGAAATTTTGCTACTAAAGGGGAAGTTTGTATGAAAGTCCGTCATTTTCAGAGCGAGATGCACTAAATGTCATAAACCTATGTCATGTTTAGAGCTAGTTAAAATATGATAATGAGGGTGAATAGCAAAAGCAAAAAAAATACACGGCAAGCCTGAGAACGGTAGTGCAATGTGTTGGTTTTACGATTTTGATTACTTTTCATAGTATAATAGGTACTTCTCTACCATGGCAAAAAAATTGTTGAGTAATGTCCTCTATTACATAAAAAAAATTAATTACAAAGTGTCATTTTATCATTTCGGTGACCTGTCCTGAATCGAATTTTACTCGTAAAATATCTTGCCCTGCAGTTGTATTTAACATTTGGACTAAAATCGAATTTTGTATGAATAAATTATAATATGACCCATAGAAAAAAAACTAATATTGTTTGTTTATCTTATTTCTTATACATTGTATTAAACAGTCTACTTTTGTCCCGTAAAAAGTTATCATTTTGGTGGACAGTAAGTTTTAGTAGAGTAACTTCGTCAACATAGCGTTTTTGCGCCCCCCGTGCCTTTCCTTACTTCGAATCAGGCCACCTCCATTCGTTGGAACGCACGAACGCATCAAAAAATCATCGTGGATTCCCGCCGAAAAGTAAGTATATCATTTCAGTGGTATGGGGACAAAAATAGTGTCATTTCTGTGGCCGTTATAGCTCGTATTAGGTTCATTCAATTTATTTCAAAATTGTGTTTTAAATTCGCCGTAAGATATGTTTTGTTACAGCAGTGTTGACATTTTAATATTAATTCTAATAGCGGAGTTAAATGTAAAACTTATTATTTTTATCACCTCGGTGTTATCATTTCAGTGGATTCGGTGGACTGTAATACCGACAACAGTCCACTTAAATGAAATTTAAGTTAGAAATGATAAAATCATAAGTTTTAGAGATCCTTGAGTCTAAGATTGAATCATAAAAATTTGGTGAGATAATTCTAGATATTGTAGGTTCGATATTTGGGATTAATTTGATGTGTTAATATTTGTTTTTTTTTTCTTTTATTTATCACAATACAATAAAAAAAACAGTTTAAAATATCTTGTTAGAAAATGAATAATAGATGTACTTACTTCTAGACAATGTGTATTCTCAACGATAATGTGATGTTCAATGTTTAAAAATTATGATTTGGATTTTAGGATGACGCGACCTAAGCTACAGACCAGAAAGGAAAGGTTAGAAAAAAGAAGGTTATATGAAAGAAGAAGAAAAGAGAGAATTAAGAGCAATGACGTCACACGCGAAGAGTTTCTTAGAAAAGACAGATATGCTAGAAAAAAAGGAGCAGGATCGATTCATTGAATTCATTCATTCTGTTGCAATAGTGACTAGTGATTACGCTATTTTCATTCTTTTCGCATAAGTACATAATCGGATTATATGGCCAAACTGTTTGCAATAATTTACGATAACGTGATCTAATTTTTTTTTGTTATGTTTAAGATGAAATGTTTAGCTCTTTTGAACATACTTACATTATTTTTATAATTTTTCTTATTAAATCATTGTGTCGTAAAAATATAAGAGTTGATTTAGTACATTTTGAAGTTTTACATACAAAACACTATTATTATTACCAGTAAATAAAAAACCCGACTGCCACTGAAAAGACCGAAATAAGGTTGATAACAGCCGATACCCATTAATTTTCTTTCGGTTTATGATTGGCAAATGGGTACCGCCTGCTATCAAACTTATTTCGGTATTTTCAGTGGCAGTCAGGTTTTTTTTATTTTTTAATAATTTGTTTTATTTTATACTTTTTAGTTATGATATGACATGTATATCTTTTTTTAATCTCCTTTTAATTTCCTTCATATCGTTTATACTTGAAATAAAAACTTATAACTTAAAATAAATAACTAAGAAAATTAGCGATTGTTTCGTTAAACAACTTTAAATCGTTATAGATCCTAAACTATTATTTTAAATGAAAAATGATAAAAGGAACCTAAAGATGATTTTAAAATACCTATTCAACGACACCCCACTTGACATAGTTCATCGACTTTTTTTTTTTCATTTTGAGAACATGGCGTCTGGTTGTCGCCGTGGTGAATTTTGATTACTGTCATGTTTCCAGTGACACTCGCAAGGTTAAGACAAATCGATTGACGTAAGAATTAACAAAATCGGCCTATGCATTTGGTCTCTAGAATGCCACATAGAAACAAACATACATACATAGACTGATAAACACATTATCCTCCTTTGCGTCGCGCAGTCGGGTAAAAACACAACACTCGTTCTGCAAAAAAAATAACTTTTTTCTCTAATATAATAGTTTGATCTCATATTTAATAAATATCACAAATGCAGTCTAGTGATATCTCTATGGAATTTATTTAGATTCGTTTCAGACATTCTACGGAATCCTCCTAAAAAATAAATGATGTCCTTGGCTGTATCATTTCAGTGGGCTAATTTCATTCCGGTGCACAGTTTAGTCATTTCGGTGGACGATTTATCATTTCAGTGGACACTTTTCATTTCAGTGGGCTCCCAAAAATTCAATCTTAAATATTTCAGTAAGTTTTGATGTTACATGATGTCCACTCACGCATATGTTACAAATAAGATTAAAGTTTATTTTCGTTACAAAATATATTAACAAGAGATTGTCATAGAAAAATCTCACCGAAATGATACAAAAAAATCACTTGTTGAAAATCATCCATGAGTGTCTTTCCTCGAATTGTTCTTAAGAAGATCTGATTTCTATTGAGAACCCATCAGTTAAAATTAAATACAATAAGATGATAGTCCAACAATAGGCGTTCTGTTTTATGTAGGTATTTACGTACATTTGACTCGACCAATATTTTCGAAACTTGTTATTCTTGGACAGCCGTGCAAAATGCAAAACATAAGGTGCAATATTACAAAGCTACGAAACCATACATTAACATTTTTCTGTTAACATGTTTAAATACTAAAACATTAAAAATAAGGAGGACCTTATTCATCATCACAAACCTTTGCTTAAACCTAAATAGTAAGGCATCATTATAATGAGGACCAGAGTTTATTTCAAAGACAACAATACTATACTATGACTTAGATTAATCGGTAGCCGACGATAGGTGATAGACAACCGATTTTCCCTTATAACTTGTGAATGAGTACTTATTATTAATTTATGATTTAGGGTTCATTTGATGAATTCCTTGTAAGATTGGAAGGCTAAGTATCCCTTGAGACTATTTAACATGCGCTTCTTGTACTAAGAATAATACGGTGGTGTGGTCTGACATTACCTAACTCTTTACATACATACATACATCATAAACTGACACCTGTATTCCCCGAAGGGGTAGGCAGAAGTGCTAGCACCCACATTTCGCCAGTTTATGTTTAAGTCCCAATGTAATAGGTGGCGAGCCTATTGCCATTAACCGGGCACTTATAAACCTGCGATAAATACACACATAACTTCGAAAAGCATCGAAAAGTCATTGGTGTGTGCCATGGTATACCTGGGATCGAACCCGAGACCTCGTCTCAGCAGTCCATTACCCATACCACTAGGCTACCGCAGACACTCTTTACTCATATAGCAATAAACAAAGTAAGTCCTTATTAAGTAACATTAACAGCTAAGTACAAACTGTAGCGGAGTGTTCAGTGGTTTACATGAATGGGCTGATAACTAAATTCGCGTGAATGTTGTGAGAACTAATTGGCCGTAAAAAATAATAGAACAGCGCGTTCATTTGTTCTAGACATGCATTAATACAAACAAGATTATTAAAACATGTTCAAACGATACTTAGAGGAAATTAAGGTTTTTTTATCGATAAACAACCGAACCGCTAATGCTGACATCATTATAAGGATGGGGTGGGGACTTAAAGATGCGCCGGACTGTGATTGTGGAGCTCCAAGGCAGACAACGATGCATATAGCATAGGAGTGTCCACCAGCTACATGACCTCACACCGGCAGCAATAGACTGGCTTCGCCAACTGGACGTCGTCATATGAGGACTCGAGCAGGGGCCATACGAAATGATGATTATAAGGATACCAGAATTAGTGGCATCTTTATCGAAGTTACCTGCGCACGTGACCATTTATAAGACAAATAGGTGTAAACTGAAACCTAAGTATCACTTCACTTCACTATCAACGAAGTTACAATCAGTACTGAGTCAGACTCATAGGTGCAGGGAACGAGGCTTGTTTACCGGTTCTGAACGCACGAATACTAACTTCGAGAACTTACCGCGCGCCGCGTCGAGCGAGTATTTGGAGAACATGGCGGAAGTGATATTCTAAAAGAAAGAAAATCCTGTTGTATTTGTTTGGTTAGCTCTGATTTAGCACGTATAATTCGATTGATAGTCGACGTCCGAAGTGATTTAGCTTCGGTAGATACTTGAAATACATGTAAATTTTATCCTTGGGTTTATTGACGCCTTTAAAAATTTCGTATCACAGCGCATAAATAATTGAAATATGTTTTAAATAATATTGACTAACCCAGGATCGTCGATAAATTCCAAGTCAAAGCACACTGTTGGAAAAATCATAATAGGTACTATTGATAAATATAAGCAAACGAAACGGATGCTAGTGATAACCTCGTATGATTTTTCAGTGACCACTCTGACACAATTATGGAAAAAGAATTAGTTGAGCCCGATGTCAAAAAAAAACTAATTTTCCCAAAATACATGAAGCAAAAGAAAGGTGTTTCGTAAAGCCAATAAACAACACAGAAGTTATACAATACGCGTAGTGACGCGCAACGAGCGCGTTTTATCGCGCTATCGATAACCCTTGACGCCCTCTGACTTGTCGATAAACCGACCTAGCGCGCGCCGCGGCGCCGCCCTACGCTTAATTAAATAAATTTTAACTAAAGCAGGTAATTAACTGACTGTTTTTTAGAAAGATAAAGTTATTTAGTACAACAATGTGATAGTGGGGTTACGCGCCGTATCGGATTTATGAACAAAATAGCTATTAGTGGAACTTTTTTATTAATTTGGTAAACAAGCATTGTAGTAAGTCACAACGTTAGCCAGTACGGTTCGTGTTTTACTGTCAATACTGCACTAAACTAGAACTAAAAAGAAACCCAAAGAGCAAGTTGGTAGGTAGTTTACTGAAAGAAAATACATTAACTGAAGTCTCTTTTCAATTGGTCTCTTCACAGTCTTCAGAAAGTTAAAATTTTTCAATTGCTACAAAATTTACACATCTTTCGCTTCGTCTACTTTGAAGCATCCCTAACTCTTTACTTCAATAGTCCTCGACCTACACTCGCTTAGGCCCTCTCCTTGGGTCTACTATTACGGAATTGCTCTAAAGCTCTCGCCTCATAAATTTACTTCTCTTCTTGACAAGTAACCAACTTAGGGCACTTTCAAATTTACTGTGCCCATAGCCAGCCGCTAATCTTTGGCATTACAATGTATACTTCTGCCACACCACAACTTTCACTTATAAGTAAATCTGTTCCTTGCTTGGTTGAAATACAACAAAATATTATTCAAGGTATTGCTAGTCCAAGTTTTGGATATGAAGCTTGAATAGATTTGTTTGACTCGACAGAAATTTTTAAATACATACATACAATCATGCCTAGGTGAACCTATTGCCGCATTCCGCGCACTATTGTTGATCGAGGCTTTGAATCTGAGGCTGAATCTGGGCTGTATAATATAATATATCAGTCTGATCTTAAACGGCCCTATCCCTTAGTCACCTTGTACGACACCGCATGGGAAGAGATGGGGTGGACCAAATTCTAGTCTGCCGGGAACCACGCGGCTATTTTGCATTTTTGCAAATGTTTAGTACAAATTATATCGAAGTCGTAATCGATCTTTAAATTATTTTTAACGAGACAGACAGTCAAGCAGACCGCCGCCGATGCAATTTGCTATCTATGAAGCTGATATCTCAGAGAGGTGACGGTTGACGGTAATACCTATCTTTAGACAATACCTACAGCTTTATATCGTAAATAGTAGCCAATGTTTTGCGTAAGTACTTACTTCTTTTGTTTGTTTTTGTTGATATTTAAGAAATTACGACGTAAAACGATTTTTTCTTAATCTCTCACACAAAGCTTAACCAAAATGTATTGATAAGTATAAGATTTAAGACTACACAAAAGGTTGGTACATAAGTACCGGTAAGTTCAAGTACCTAATTAAAAGTCTAAAGAGCGGTGGATGTCAATAAACACTAGCTGATTTGTCACTACGATAGTTTTAGGAAGACAAAAGCTTTGTATTATCTATAATGTTGATTGATGGCACTTAGTGAAATTCATTGTTATATATGTGTTAAATTGTTATATACCGGTTTTGCTATGGTACGGCATTCTCAAAGGTTTACATTTAGCAAAAACAATTTCTAAATGTAAGTAAACCTTTGACCCGTCAGGTTCAATATAATAAATACTGTGGAAAAAGTACAAGGGTCCTCAATATAATATATGTAAAAAACCTAAAATTGAACACCTGGGCCCTGACCTCTTTTTGAAGTATATTACAAGGCAGGTATTGTTAGCTGACTAAAATTCTGGCAGATCCTCATCCCTTAACGTTGGTAATCTTTTCCCATCCAATATCACCAATATTTTGTAGTGCTAGTAGTGCTAGGCTAGTATTTGGGACAAAAAGTGTTTCATCCAGTAACACCTGTGACCACCTGTGACACGTTGGGAATGTATTCCCAACCAGTGACAGTGGTACTTGTTTAGGTACTACTGGATGGGAATACATCAATAGATGCGTCGATTTGCAGGTTTGCTCTGCAATGAAGAATATGATAATAGAGTCATTGAGTTTAGTCAAAATTGGTTTGCATTGACACAATTTTTTTATTAGAATTTGAACAAACATCTTAAAGCTACCGTTACTTTGATGCAGCCGTGATCATGAATTCACATCACATCCGATTATCTGTGAATGCTTCTGCCTACTATCTGGGAATGCAACTCTAATCTTTGAACTTGGGTAGTGACGCATTCGCGACGTCATTGAATTTCTTGACCCACAAGTCAATGTCTTCTCCTTCAACTCGTACAAATATAGTGCGGTCACGTTTAATAGTGACTGTTCAACTACATGGGTAACAACATGAGCCTCGGCAGGGGGAGTGGACTCAAAAAGTGTTGGATTGACGCCGTAGAAGATGACATGCCAGCCCGAGAGTAAATCTCGGATACGAAACTTAACGCTGAGGTCGAAGATTATAGAAGTATCTATTCCGTAATTGATGTACTGTTTGTATACTGGCTCAAAACTTTCCATGATTGGCTTCATAGTGGCTAAGGATATGGTGAAAGCGATAGGAAAACTTTCAAAAACATCGCTAAAAAATATGTTGGATATCCAATAGAAACAGCACTGGATCATTTATATTTTTAGCTCTCACTCGAAATTTTTTTAGAAGCTATTTTTAGAGAACGGGAAAATTAATCATTCACGTGTCCAAGTGTTGCTTTTCAATGAAGACTTTGAATTCTAGCATTCACGATAGAAAAAACCCAAAGCATAGCAGGCTCCAAGGAGAAGGCTTCGGATACAATCGGAACACAACACCGAGATGATGATCTTAGGAAAAAAATAACTCAATACTATTTTTCGCAGTGCTCTATGTAATATAAAAGAAAATTGACTACTATGGCACACTGAGATATATATCTGAGATGTATATCCTAAGGTAGAAAGGAGCGATGAGTGTCATCACAAACAATTGTTAAGAAAACAACTAGTTGTGCAGTCAGTTTACTTTAGAGATCGAGATTGTACCCTCTGTACGTGTGGAGGTAAAATCTCTCCTGAAAATACAAATTGAAGTAATTTTGCGGCACTAATCTATTCATGTTTATCTTTTTAATTTCCTTAACTAACTACAGTACTGTACATATACAGCTGAACAAACCACTCCCAAAATAAAAAGAGTAGAATCTCTTCATATAGATAAGTAATCTGGAAAGATTTCATATATTTGTACTGATACTATAATTAATTCTCCACGGCTACAGTAGTGCAGTTATATTATTGACAATACGTCACTTCTCTATCTTGTGTGTTCTATAAACGTTAATTAATTGTGAGACATAAACTATTCAACTAAATGCACTCATAGCTCTTTTCGTGATTATAATATCATAATTAAAATTATTTACGTCAAAGGTCGTGAGTTCGAGTCTCACTTGAGCATTTCATTTTTTCCAATGTTTTTCGAACTTAATAGTTAGCATAATAAATGCTATAAAAAATTCATTCAAATTACTCTTACAGGTTTAGATAGTTATAGTTATGATATATCTAATAAGTAGATACTAGCTTTTGCTCGTGAATTCGGTCACGTAATTCCAGTCCTCGGGAATGATTTTGTGATTTAAAATCGGACACATAGAGGCTGAATTGAAGCAGGGTTGATCTAGTCAAACATAGATATTAGGTATATCAATCATGTCGATGACAACCTCACCTCCGGCCTAGCACCACGACTCACAGTCGGCGTACGGTTTTAGTCGGTTCGAGTCCGACATAACCACCCCTTCCGGACCCGGTAATGGAGGTATCCGAGGGAATTTCCGCACAAAAAAAAGGTATATCAATCATATTAAGGGGATTTTAAGGAAAGGCAAGGAAAGTAACCAGTAAGTATGAAAAAAATCATGAAAGCAGAGAAAAATAATGCCAGGATCGTAGCAAGTGCAAAAAAAATCTACCAATGCCAATGAGAACCTACAACTGTATATTGAACAGCTGTTGTATTTCAAAAATACCCTTAGTAGGCCATATCTGACCCAGAACGGGAATATTATTATAAAATACGTGCGTAATATGCATTTTTGTGCGAACAAACGAACCATTGCGAATCGCATTGGTTCCGAACAAATCCGTTGCATTAATAAATTTTTGTTTTGTTTTTAGCTGTGACGCCGATATACTTTTTATTGATCTTGATTGAAGTTTTGTATGCAGACATACCAGACATGCTGTTTCCACAAGCATTAGCATGATTTGTTGTATATCTGTCTGTATCATTAATAATAATAATTATGATAATATTTGTTATGACATATTACACCGCTCGCTTGCCCGGAATTCCTCTTTAAAAAAGAAGTAAATAATAAATAAACAAATAAATAAATATTCCACAACATTCTACACAATGCTAACTAGACCCATGGATTATCTATTCTGTGCACATGGTAAGCTTTTATAGCTTGTGTTATGGAATCTAGAATGCGGATAAACATACTTATATACTTTTTTTTTTGTAAATACATACATATTATACATAGAAACACCCAGACCAATGCAAATAGCTAACCACCAATGCATATTCATGCATACAAATATTTGCACTGAGTGGGAATCGAACCCGCGCCTCCTGCGTGGCAGTCGCGTGCACTACCGCCACGCCACAGAGTCTGTCTACATCATCGAATTACTTCATAAAGTATCTGTAATTTTAAAGTCTTTATCCCATATTCGTTTAGGTTCGGCGCACCATTGGTAAAGGTGTTTTACTCGACTGCCTAAGAAAGGAGTCTAATAATCTCTTCTTGTAGTAAATTATCTCAATATTCACTCCTATTGTTTTTCTAGTTCATTCATCTTCTACTGGGTCATCCTCTCACCCAGTACACATCCACTTTCATCTTTAATCCCTTCTTTTCAGCATTCCTTTCCTCCCCACACATGTACCTAACCAGTCAAAATATTTCCTCGTAACTTTTATGTGATAGACAAACTTCATCTTATGTGTTCTTTCCAAATCCTATCCTACCAGAAGTCGTCTTTCATCCGTAGCCCTAACGGAAGAAATCTTAGTTCGCAGATTTGATGATGATGTTCCAAATATTTAGAAGAACTTTCCCATGTTGGTTTTTTTTTATTACAGCTCCTCAAAATGACTTCACCTTGCCTGAGGATGAGAAGTCTATAATATGAAGGCCCTCGTTAAAGATGCTAAAATTGCAATGAATAATGCAAAATAAAATTGTGGCCCTCAATTCGAACATTCTCGATAGAGAGATTTCACGTTCAAAGAAACCCGGAAGACGGAAACACTGAGGTTAGTAAAGAATGCCAGGCCTATTGTTTTGCGACAGAGAACAGAAGTGCTAAACCACTTGGATGGATTGCACCCGGGCAGCAGATCTTTGCGAGGCCCTTTGTTCTTTGTTTGCAAGGCAAATGTAGCTACATATTTCTTGCACTATTATGTAGGGCGTCGCCCTGCACATATTGTCTTGGATAGAAGAGAGGAGGTCATTTAGGGTGTGACCTTTATACACTCCGCAGATTTTTAGGTTTGATTATAAAACTTCAATCCAATGCCAGCACCTATTAATTAATAACGTGGATGGGAGGATATGAGAGAATGTCAAGTCTCCAAGAACGGTGTCGATGTCAAAGACAAATTTCCCGAGGTTTTAATTTGATAACTAGAATAGAAGAATTAGATTTCATAACTAGGGATTCAAGTAAGTAGTACCATTAATAAGATAATAATATATTTTACAAAAGTATTTAGTAGATAATAATATATTTTACAAAAGTATTTAGTTTATAAGCAAATCCAGCTCGGTAAAAACAACTTCGAGAAAAAACTAGCCAGAAGGATTCTACTGGGTTGGGCAGCAATTCGCAAATTACGTCGAGTCTCTTCTCCCCTACCGCAATGCCTGAAAACAAAGGTCTATGACCAGTGCGTCCTATCTGTTATGAATTACGGTGCCGAAACGTGGACACTAACGGTAGACATTCGAAATGAGGTCATCCGACACAGAACCAAAGTTACCGACATAGCTCGCAGAATAAGCAAGGTCAAGAGTGGCAAGAGGCTGGCCACATCTGTCGAAGGACCGATGGCCGTTGGAGCAGACGAGTCCTAGAGTGGAGACCGAGAGAAGGCAAACCAAGGCAAAGCAAGGTAGGACACCCCCTAGCCAGATGGACTGACGACCAGAAAAAGGTGGCTGAAATGGACTAGATACGAAAGGTGGAGAATCGGATGAAATGGCGCACATTGGGAGAGGCCTATGTCCAGCAGTGGACTGCGATATATATATTCTAGTCTTGGAAAACTTGAAGCAAAATCCAAAAGCCGTCGAGCCTGGCAGTAACAGTAACCAGTCACAAATGCCTACTTGGAAAAATCACGAAAATCAGTAAAAGTTAGATAGTTCCGCTGAGGCAAATCGCTAATCTAATAACAAGTGTAAACTTAGGCACGGCATAAGTGTAAACATGTCTAATTACATCATTATTTTCTTTATTGAGCATAAATTAACAGCACATTTGCACATCTCGTATTTCGGTAAATTACCTCACTGAACAAACTACTGTGGACAAATAACTTAAGAGTGCCTAGGTTACTTAGGCTTAGGCATGATGCTGGCTGGAGGTTGTCACTCACCGGTATCCATCGCGTAGCCCGCTGCTGCGGCGGCCGCGTGCAGCGCGCCGTACTCCTTGCCGTCCATTCCTCCCAGCATCATGATAGCTCACTGCACTGCACCATGGGGACGCGACAGACACTGGCGGCGCGGGCCGGCCGAGAGCAACACGTTCACTGCGCGCTGCGCCGGCGCGACATGTGCGCGCGCGCCGCCCGGCCGCGCCAGGCGCCGCGCGCCCCGCCCGCCGCTGCCATTGGTCGCCACCCACCAATCGCCGCGCTTCATTTCGAACGCTTTCCTTTTTCCATGTCGCGTTCTATTTGAAGCGTGTTGATGCATCATTGAATTTCACCGCACAATTTCCAATTTTAACCCAGCGGCATACGATTGATTTTGGTGTGACGACAGAAAAATAAATATGTCTGTTTTCCCGTTCGGTCGGATGCGCTCGGGCAGGAGCGCGACGAGAGCCGAGGAAAATGTCGCGCCGCTCGAGTAGGCCGAGTAGGTACCGGGGGGCGAGCGGGTACGGCGCTGTGACCGGGGACGCCCGCTCGCCCATGTATGCGCGCGCGCATTCGACTCGCTATGTACGTACGTATGTATTGAGTGTAATTGATATTTTTATGTGAGTTAATTTGTATCGTTCGTAATGTTCTAGGCTCGAAATAAAAACGTTACGACGTGGCTACACTTTCAAGACCGTTGTTTAATTAAAACCACGGTTTTAATATAGAAGTCCTTGTAGATACTGAGCAGGTATTATATATGCTGACAGTAGCTGGTTTTTGGTTTGTCACGTCCAAAAGAACAGTGTAAGTTCAGCTAAGACAGGTGAGCTCTAGTTTTGTAGAGCGTCCGCTCTACCGCAGTCCTATATGACTACACTCAGGTATTCCTCACTAGAGAAAGATAAGTCGATAAATAGAGTACAGAACTATTAATAAAATTATAATTTACTGTATATGTCAGTCACAACCCCACTTTTATAACACGCAAAACTTGACTCTACCTACAAAGAACTCGAAATCGTTCCATTGCGCTCTCAACTGTACAGCCAAATTTTTTGAAAGATTTTTAAATTTTAAACCCAAGGTTTGCTATTCATATTTATTACATATTATGTACATTTAGGTACCTATAACAATAAATTTCTAGTAAGTTAGTACATAAGTGCTGGAAAGAAAGAGAAACAATTTTATTTAACTAAAATGCAGTGGTATGAAATAATTAAATAATTATTTTATTGATTAAGTCAAGAAGAATAAAATAAACTAATTAATTAGAGTATTATAACTAAATGTAAAATATATACAAAAACGAGAAAAAAAAACAGGTGGAAGAGACTGTAACTTTAGAGTGTATTAAATAATTAAAAATAAACAATATGAGTTAATAAATTTTGAAATGGTATGAGTTTACGTAGTACGAAGACGAAATAACCCGAGTTGTGTGTTACATGGAATTTGCTCTTCGGAACGAAGAGCAAAATTCCATGTATGGTTATGGATGGCGCTGGGGATGTACGGTCTCCTTAAGGGTGAAGTTGTTTAACATGATTTGCGTAAGTATTTAATAGTAGGTAGAGCTACTTATATATTAGTAACAAAACCTAAAGACTAAGCTTATATCTAACAGTCATCTGATAAAATGTAATGAATAGTCGCCATTTCAGCGCTGTGATAGCCAGCTAAAAGTGTAGTAAATCAAATTAATTAATCTAATAAATTATAACAATATAAATAATCTTCAAATGAGAACATAACAGTAATTCATACAAATGTCAACACTAACTGCAATAAGACAGCGCGGTGCATTTCTACTGCAGTTATTTGCATATCACCGCAGAATAGATAATTGTACCTACTATATCGGTACAGTCACATAATAAAACGGAATAAAACAATGGCTCCACACCGTCGCCCTTAAATACAGATATAAAGAGAAGGGAAATTTGAAGCAATTCAGGTGTGGCTCAATAGCTCAGTTGGAAGAGTATTCCACCTGCAAGCGAAAGGTCGTAGGTTCAAGTTCCACTTGAGTTCTTCTTTTTCCCGATATATTTCGAATTTGGAATAAAACAATTTTCTAAATCATATCTAAGAACAAATAAATTAGACAAAAATTTTGCTTTGTTCATCACCAGGGTATATAAAACCCAAACCTTTCTTATCATCTAACCTTTGAAGTTACAGAAATATATTTTGGGTATGTAATTCGTATCTACCTAGTAATCACGGTTATCCCGCACATGACACTTCGTTCGCCCTTCAATTCCCGTTTAGTGCAAATATTTGTATGCTTATATATGTACATACATACATACACTCACGACTGTAAATCCCCTAAGGGGTAGGCAGAGGTGTATTAGCACCCACGATTCGCCAATTATGATTTTCGGTCCCAAACAACGTAATAGGGGGCAAGCCTATTGCCGTGTAGTGAGCCCTTTGTCTTGGGCTGTATGTGGAGTGTCGAATAGAGAACAGCCCTATCCCTTAGTCACCTTTTACGACACCCATAGAAAGGGCTGGTATTTCTAATCTGCTCTACCGAGAACCAACATACATATATGTTAGGAGCATAGTAACTGAAAGATTATATTTATCATGTGCTAGCACTGTAGTCGCCTATAACAGTATTACAAATGATAGAACCATTTACTGTCCAACAGATTAATCACAATATCAACAGAAGCGGTTTGTTTGTCGGCGCGCCTGTGCGCCCGCGCCGCCGCCGCATCATCTCGTCGCGGCAATTTGCTACCGCGGCTTGCGGTAAAGCCGTAAAGCGCTCTTTTTGCCGGTTTTTAGGCAAATAAGCGACATATTTGGGGTAATTAACAGACTACGCCCGGCGGCGGCGCCTCAGTGCTTTTTTGTTACAATATAACATAACATGATGCCACTAGACATTCTGATTCCTGACACGTGTTTCCGTCTTTTGCGGGATGTTTTACGAGAATGTGAGGAATTTTCTCGTTTTAATTAGCTTTCGAAGAGAGTTTTTACCGGCAGGTTTCATATTTACTGTAGCAATAATATTTGTAATGGCGGCCTTTAATTTTATGCTGGCATATCTACTCACGTTCGTGGTAATTCGAAATTTTCCGGGAAGTATAATTAATAATATAGAAACTCAAAGTATAGGTAATTACTACATGGTACTGTACTCGTATTAAGCTTGTGACTTCTTTTTAACATTAAGTATCTTTGGTTTAATTCTTTATTATAAAGTGTTTTATATCCTCTTATTGTTTATTCAGACGCGAAATGTATATTTGTCCTCATTTAGCCTTGAGAAAATAACTATTATTGACCTACTCAAATTCTGCTTAGAACTAAGTTTACCATCGCTTCCTAGGCACCAGCGGAGAAAAAACGGCGCAACAAACTCCACTGTAGCATTTAACAGACATCACTCTACAAAAAAGTAATTTCTTAACACTAAAATATGGACGAATGTACATTTGTCTCATGTCAAGATGTATGTAAAGTATGTCTATAAAAAAAACTTATAATAATATTGTTACGTCAAATCGTCAAACACATTGTCAAATAGCAGCTGTGGCTGAACGGCTTAGACTACGGCCTGCCGATAACGATGGTCGGGGTTTCAATGTGTTCGATATTATTCTCCTAATGCTGTGTCATGTTACGTCATATTCGTAACAATATACTTAACCTAAGATAAAATAAATTTAAAAAATAGGGTTCCGATTACAATATTATCTCGTAATTACAGCAATTTAGGAGGGGCCTGCACCATACTCAAACCAGACATTTTTGTCTTCAAGGTAATCATCTGTCTGTATGCTTTTTTACATTAGGTAGTCTTTATAAAGGTTTTAAATATATTGGTTATCTTCGACATATGCCCCGCACCCCGACTAACCCAAGGCCACCACTATAGGTCTGGCCTGCCTCGGGAAATGGAAATCCCTACTTTCCATTGAACTGAATCATGAAATAACACTAATAAAGGGTCATATAAACTATAAAGACTAGTATAGGAATAGTTACCCATATCACAGAAGAAATAATAGTGCTACGCCCATATCACAAAACCTACCGAATGGTTCCGTATCATTATCTAGCCCCCTTCATTTATTTTATTTAAGTGGCCGTTATTAATATCGGGCCAAAAATCGGAATTATACTACGCTTGTTATATTAAGCTCCTTCAAATATTTATTTTATAAGAAAATAGTATTATTATTACAGCGACTCTGTGAAATTTGTGAAAATTTCGGATGTCACGTTATCATCTGATGACAAGAGTCCGACAGACGGACCTCTCAGTCCGTTTTTATCCTTGGGGTAAGGACCCCTAATACATCTAACCTTAGAGTATAGATACTAACTAGAAGCAAATTAATAAAATTGTAGCCTATTGCGATGTGCTACATCTCTACGACTAGGCCTACGCCGTAGCTGCCAATATTCCTCCTTCGGCACCTCGTCTCTACTCCAGTCTACCTCAGCTACCTGTTGGTCATCTGTTCACCTGGCTCTGGACTTCTTACCATCCGATTACCTCTTCGTGATCTCAAGTCTAGGACTCCTTTATGACCGTCCTTCGGCAGATATGGGCCAACTGTTGTCACTTCAATTTGCTGGGCACTTTGTTGGGAACTCCAGTGTTTAAAAGCTACGTTAAGTTTTTTCCTTCATCTAATTATGTACGGAGCTAACTTAATTCAATAAAGCACAGAAAAGAACAGTATTCAATAGTGGCTGCTTGTATTTTACTTGGAGACCAAAGACAAAGGCTAAACTTCAGGTTTGGAATCCGCATGGTGTGGAACATAGAAACATATACAACATTCTATCATCGCATCGCTCGCCATAGGCAGGGAATTCATTCCCACACATTGCATCCAAAAACGGTGCGCACCGTGCGGTATGGAAGGAACTTCATCCCACGCACGCTGAAGCTGTGGAATAAACTCCCTGTCGTGGTTTTCCCAAGCGACTACAATATGAGGTTCTTCAAGAAGGGCATAAGAAGGTTTCTTCAGGGTAGGCAGCACGAGTGTAACGCCTCTGGTGTTGCATACGTCCTTAGGCCACGGTATCCACTTTCCATCAGGTGGGTCGTGTGCTTGAAAAACTCATAATGAAAGTTATTAAGTAAACTGCAGGAGACATCACTTTCTGCCCCTTCAAACGAGGTGGAGACTTGCGGATATAGCTCTGCTATTAAAAAATAGCACAAACCAAGGTTGAATCTCCATACCATACCTCTCCACGATACACTTAAAAGTTCCAACCAGATCAGTTCGAATACCTGTCCCTCTCCACGTACCTTGCAGTGTTACCAATTACAGAAGCAACTCCTTTTACTCATCAGCCAAGTTTGTGAATAGAATATCTGAATATCCTGAAATAGATTATTCAACACTACTCCTGCTAAATACAATATTGTCGGTGATCTCTGATTTACACTGGCTCTGTACGTTAACTGTGTCAAACTTCTTATTTCATCTTTCGTTTTTCCATTTCAAAATTTGAATGAATTTTTTATAGCATTTATTATGCTAACTTTTAAGTTCGAAAAACATCGGAAAAAATAAAATGCTCAAGTGAGAGTTGAACTCACGACCTTTCCCTTACAGAGGAAATGCTCTGCCAACTTTCATTTTCAATATTATTATATAAAACCTTATAAAACTATATAGTGTGTATTTGTTATTTATATGCGAAAACTTATAAAAAGGTCTTTAGTAACGTAAATATTAATGTTATATACTTAGTTTTAATGTTGTTTGTTTTCCGAATTTAAAATAAATATGATTTTGAACAAATTAGACGATATTACACTACTTACTACCATCCCCAGTCTCTTGAGCCTAAACGAACTGGAACTGGAACTAAATATATACAAGTCAATAGATATGCTAAGTCAAATCTAGGTCCAAATGAAACTTTCAGTCACTTATGGTGAGTAATGCCAATCTGCATCAATAAATATGAATTTTAAATTAATATCAAAATTGTAATGCGTGTTTTCAAACCAATAAAGGTAAGGTAATTTCAATTTCCCGTCACCATGAAACTTTTTGCGGTCAGCTGTTCCAGGTGAAATTCATTGCTGTTCAAACCAACCGAACTAACGCCGCACACAATACCAAAATTAAAAAACTACATCCACTAATGACGAGCCAAATTCCAGCCGAAAACACATTGAGACCGTAACGGAAATAAAATATCAATAACAGGCTCGTTTGTACGGAATTATATCCGTGGGTATTACAAGTTGCGCCTGCGCATACCTCCTACCTTAATAAATAACCTATAAGTCATTGTTCTCGCGCACGCCGCGTGGTTAATGCCCAATTGTCTCGCCCGCGGCCGCACACGGGCCATCCCCCCTCCTCCGCCCCCGGGGGGGAGCTACCCTATTGTTCCCTCTTTATCTTTTCTATAGCTGTGCAAGTTTATAGTCTCCGTTAATGCGATATTTTTAAATGTTATGTTCAGATTAGTGCGGGTATTGCGCAATGCCATAGCAGATTTCGCTATCAGCCCGTGAAGATATGCGCTTATAGCTGTTTCAGAACGAATATAAAAGTTTTGATAGGTTTTCGGTTTTATTACTTATGGGTTACCTACTTGCGTCTGCCTGTATTGATAAGTAGGTAGGTACGAGTGGATTTCTTGTCTAATTAAAAAGTTTCTTGATCTTACCATTTTTGTTCGTTCCCATTCCTTCAGTAACTTTCAGTTAAGAAAGCACAATCATTAAGTAAATTTTTATTGTATTCAATGAAGTAGACATAAAATAAGAGCAGGTTATACCTGCCGACTCAGAGATGCACGCACTCCGTCGGTGAGTTCGTAAGGTAGAAGGTTCTTTATCCACTATGGCATTCTCGATAATCGTTATATTTTCTTTTCACCATCTACCTCGTCGTACATCATGAAACGCGAAAGTTTTTAAGTTACTTACCATTTTCTCTAGACTATAACATAGCCACCTACCTATACACCTACGTGTCAATTTTTTTTTCTTTCTTTCTTACTGATCTATCTATTGATTACAGGAATGGGTACCCATATTCAACATCTCAACTTACCTACCGCTGTACTATAATCCCCATAATAATCACCACATTTCCCAATGCACCATACAAGAATGCGGTCAATAAAATAAGAAATACTTGAATATAGTACTCCAATATCAAATCGAGTGGCGCCAAGGCTCTGAACCGAGTTCCTTTCTAAAAAGGCTCGCGTTTTTTATTTCTTTACACACGATGTTATATAATTACTGACTGTTTTTAGTACCTACTTATGCAGAGCGTACCTCTATTGTTTTGTTTTGCACATAGTATCCATGTCCCTTCGCACACTTAGATATGTTGATAGGTGCTGACATAAGAGCTGATTTAGTTTTTTTATTTATTTACAAGAATTAACAGAGATTCTACAGCCTCCGTGGCATAGCGGTAGTGAAAGCGACCGCTACGCATGAGGCGCGGGTTCGATCCCCGCATAATGCAAATATTTATATGCATGAATATAGGTATTTGCATTGGTCTGGTCGTACCTCGGAGAGCACGGTTGGGAGGTCAGATGGCAATCGCTTCACAGAAAATATCTAAGTTTAGCCAAATGTGCAGTTAAACTGGTATTACAGCTGACCCCAGACTCCAAGCTGAAACCTTCAGATACGACTGGGATAAAAAGCTAAGATGAAGAAGAAGAGCCAACAGAGATTGGTGAAAATAGAAGTACAGAAGCTCATTTCTATTTATCATCTTCACTCTTCGGGGTCTGCTTCTCCTCTGCTGGTGTTTTTTTTTTTTTTTTTTAATAAAGAATGTTAGAACCGAAGTGACTAATATTCCCTCTAACCCCTCAAACTAAGCTAAATTGCTTGTGCTAGGAGTGGGTTCACGTCGGTAGTGTAATGGCCAGGATTCGAACCCGGGACCTCTCGATCGTAAGGCCGACTCCTTAACCACTAAGCTACCGACGCTTATTGCGATACGAGAGCGCCGCTTCCTTGTCTCCCAACGCCGAGATGGAATCCTGGTCCAGAGCTAAAGAAAACTAACTCTACAGCGCCGCGGCCGGCAGCTCTATCTTAACAATTCCGATACTAAATTCAATTTTCATTTTATTTCGGTATTTGACTTCTGTGCTTGATAGCATCAGCCATATACTTACTTAAGTACTGACTGTAGTGTTTCCGTCTTACTACAGTCCCGGGTCCTTTAAGCGGGGCGTAAAAAAGCATTTAATGAGACCGGCAAGCTGAGTGCCACCATTGTTAAGAAGAGACCCTCTTTCCGAGACTTTGCCCTCAGCTTACTATCAGGTGAGGTGAAGTGAAATTGACGTGTCCTACATAAAAAAAGATATGTCAATGAAGTTGATATTTTCGATTATTGTGATGTAAACAATCGACTAACGTCAAATACCTGTCAAACTTCACCATAAATACAATGTGTCAGGGGGACATGCGCGTACGCATAGGGTGTTAATCAGCGAGTGGTCGCGCGCCGTCGACCACGACCACCGCGCTCCGTACAGCCGTGCTGTGAGTAATGGACGGTATTGTGGCCACGGCGTGGTTTAATGACGTCGACTAGAGGATTGTTTTCGAGGTGTTGAATGGAATTGTGTGCTGCTGTGGATAGAATTACTGGCTCAAGCGTTAATTGCAAGTTCTAGAACAGTTTTCCTATGAAATTAAGTGGCTGGGAAGTATCTGATTTCACGGAGTATGTACGTAGGTCATGTATGTAAAGAGCAACCGGTGTGAGAACTTAGATAACCATAATGACTGTTTTAGTTTGTACAATACGTGGTCCCTCCTGAACATTTCTCTAACTTTCATGAAAGTAATATTGGTAGAATGGCCAGAGATGCCTCAGATCGTGCAAAGTGGAGAAGAAAAAGGCGGAAAATGCTCAGGTTTTAGAGGTGTTAGACTCAGAAGCCAGACCCAATACTGTTACCTGTAATACACACGATAAGAAAAATCTATCTACCCACAGAGAAAATATCATAAATTTATTGGCAATGTAAGACTCAACCTACCACAGACAAATCCGCCTCCACCATCAACCACACAAAGAATCTCCACAAACCCTTTGACAATATTGTAGTAACGATGCGCGCGCATGATCCTGCGCACTGACGACTATAAATAGTGCGCGCGGGCAGGCCCCTGTGCGCATGCGCGTCGAGCGTCTGATCTCAGCGGCGGGCGTCATGCGCCACCGCCACCGGTAATCGGGCCGCCTACCTTACTCCTCATACACCTTACTACCAACCCAATATCACCCTTAACATAATTGTCTAAAGTACAAATTAGCATGGATAGAAAAAAGATTTTCAAATTCAAGTAGGGGTGTTGTAATTTGAACTTTGTGTAGATATCTAAAGGTTGGTTTTTGAGTGTGAGTGTTATGAAGGGCGTAGGACAACGGCCAAGCTGTTTCGATACTATCTGTGCCTTTAATTAGACATTTTAATTAAAGCGAGAGCTGTAAAGCGATAATTGGATCATCAATTTGAGTTCAGCCGCGCGTCTTTGTTTGAATACCAACCAATAAATCCCAGGAAGGAGAAAGGCTATATCCGGTGGAATGTTTTACGGTTATAGTTACATCTATTAGGTAGCTTTCATATTGTAGACCAGAGTGTATGGGGCAATGAAATATAATATATCAATTTTATAGGGGCCACCCTCACCAGCAAGCCGGTTGGTACACAAAGCTTAGTCAGCAGTTTCACCCAGAAAAGTCAAAATACCTATCAAAAAGTACAAACTTTGCAGGTTATTGGAAGTTTACTATGACAATGATGATGATTCATACTCTGAACACGCTGCAACGTTACTGTCAGCTCTTCTCAAACAGGCTCTAGGGAAGTCTAGTGTATTTAATTAATCATTGGTGTGAGCAAGACGATTAGTATAGTTACTAATAATCCTTAAAAATTTAGATATCGAACATCTGGCATATGAGATTGAGTCATCTGAACCTTAGTTTCAGGCAGAAAACGAACTCGATGCTATTGGAGTCGTAATTATCTATTGCAATAATATTTGTGTATTACGAGCTTTCGCCCGCGGCTCCGCCCTCGTGGATGTCGGTTATCGCGACCAAACATAGCCTATATACTTTTTCAAAGTCTAATCTACCCCTACTTATACCAAATTTCATCAAAATTGGTGCGTGGTTTAGGCGTGAATGCGTAACATACAGACAGACATACAGATAGAGTTACTTTCGCATTATAATATTAGTATAGTTTTATTTGTAAGAAATACTTATATTCAGATCCCATTTTTACATGATATTTAAAAAAAATTGCTTTTTCTACATAACATATACTTAGACCTATCGTTTACTAAATTGTGTATCATTCCAGTGGCGAGGGATCCCTATTCCTCGATTCCTGCCGGCTTCCTATAGCTTGTAGAGATGTCTAATTAACATAAAGTCGACCGAGGTAAGCCTTTTTCACCAGTACTTTGCTTACCACCCTTTGCTACTGTATCATACTATGAATTTTTACAGCATTATGTATGCTAACTATACAAATCGAATACATAGGGAAAAAGAAGAATCATCTCGGGCAGGACTCGAACCCGCAGTCTTTCCCTTACAGGGGGAATGCCTTGACCAATTCGGCTACCGAGACACGCCCGATGTGATTCAAATTTCCCATCTTTTTTGATTTTCTTACGAACTATCGGAATCAATGAATGATGTTACAATCATTTTTAAACATTGATTTTTGATAACTCTGCCCAAACAATTGAATGAATTTTTACAGCATTAAGTATGCTAACTATACAAATCGAATACATAGGGAAAAAGAAGAATCATCTCGGGCGGGACTCGAACCCGCAGTCTTTCCCTTACACTCCACCGTCGCCTTAAAGACGTATAAGATGGGAAATTTGAATCACATCGGGCGTGTCTCGCTAGTCGAATTGGTCAAGGCATTCCCCCTGTAAGGGAAAGACTGCGGGTTCGAGTCCCGCCCGAGATGGTTCTTCTTTTTCCCTAAGTATTCGATTTGTATCATTCTAAATTATTCATCTATGTCTTCAGTCAGAAACTCATATTATGTAGATTGATTCTTAGGTAACTACCACAATTATTTATTTGTGTCTATTAATAAACAACTTTCTTCATATCTTCATATTCGTAAATATCAAATATCTCCTCGTATTGACTTGAAGGAACTAAATTATAATTCCATTGGAATACCGGGCGCCCGTCTCCCGTAACACATGTCATGTCACAGTGACGTACGGACGTCAAACTGTAGCAAACATACGCACAAACAAACGTGGCTGTAGGTACACATACACTGTACAATGTGTGTCTGTCTATGCGCCCTGCACGGTGTCTGTATCAAAGGCGCCGCCCTTCCCACACTCATATTTTTGTGGGTGTAGCCGATGTAGGGATGTCACAATTAAAAATTCAGATACATTGTATAGTCATTATATTAATTATTATACGTAGCAACTCCCATCTGAAGCTTCCCCTTTGTTTCAGAGCGGTTTGATTCGAAATGTATGCTGTATTTTCTCCTAGATTTCATAAACTACTGATGTGTTTTGGTTCAGCGTGTAAGGGGAAAACCTATTGCCGCTAAAGAAGCACTAAGTATTTCATGGATTAATTGTTTACTGTTGAATGGAGAACAGTATTATTACTTACTCACGAAAAGACAGACTTGATATGATAATATAATATTCGAACAACGGTTCACGTCAAGTCGCGTGATTCGTAGCAGGCCGTACCTTGTTATTGTCGGGGTTATCCTTGACATATCTATAGAATATTTGACATAGAAAATAAGTAATTAATTCAGTTTACAATCGGTGGAAGTCACATAAAATTGTGAATCATTTCAGGTTACACGAATACCTACCTACTTAACACAAAAAATCTCAGTGTATTGTTTGAAAACCCAGAATACTTGAAAACTCTGTTTGTTTTTTTATCGCCAGCCCTAGGCGCAGTGTCGCAGTGTCGCACGCAGTAGCCCTTCCTCACATGATACTCATTAGCTGCGATACTGACATACAGATTATGTTTCAACATGAAAAGCTCTGTCGCGTTGCGCCCGCGCACCTTCTGTACAAGCGCTGTTACTATGTATAACATATTGTTTATTAGTTTGTCGAGCTAAGACAACTTGAAATGACAAAAATAACTAATTACTGTTCCCTTTATAATATGTACTACTCATGTATCAAACATGGCTCACCAAATGATGATGCTTACCGTGGTTTACAATATGAATGTTTGGTAACTGGGTTTTTTTATATGGAATAAGTAGGGAGGCAAACGAGCAGACGGATCGCCTGATGGTAAGCGATCACCGCCGCCCATGGACACCCGCAACATCAGAGGAGTCACAAGTGGTTGGCCTTCCTTTTAAAAGAGAGTACTCTTTTTTCTTGAAGGTTTGAAGGTCGTATTGGTTCGGAAATACCGCTGGTGACCGTTCATTCCACAGTTTAGTTGTGCGAGGCAGAAAGTTTCTCGAGATACGCACAGTTGTGGACCGCAATCCAGATGGTGAGTGTATGGGTATACTTATATGCATGTTGTCTTATAACCTTATGCTCCACGAAATACAAGAAATATAAAAAAATAAAACTCATCGAGAACAGGAAGAAAATTCCACGCGGAACTGAAACGACAACAGAATCTCCCGGGTGAAACTGGAGCTAACAGTTAGTTGAATACCTATTAGATTAAACTCGAATGTTTTAATCTAGGCATATACGAGTAAAACTACTTGTTACATCACGCGTTACTGTCTTTTATAGGAAACATGGAACAGAGGAAAAAAGGGGTCCCTACAACACGATTCCTGTCGGCTTGCTCTGCCAAGAGAAGCCTTAGTAGAGATTTCTACATTTATACTAAAACATTTCCAACGGCTTGCATTTTAAAAATGTTCAATCCTTCGCCACTGTTACGTAAATGCTACTTCTATTAACTCGACCAGCCGTTGTCACTAACAAACCGTAGTAGCTAGGAACTTCACGATACAATTATGTAAAGTCATATTTAGCAAAAAAGGGACTTCCCCGATGGAGCCAGTTAATCATGCAACAGTTTGCGATGATACCTATAATTTCTGAATACAGAACAACCTATACAGTAAGTATCCCTAAACCGATTAGGTACCTGCATCGTTACTCATTTTGCTTTTCTTTCTAAGGGCCTTTTTTTCCGTGTGGAAATCCCCATGGATACCTCCCCCGCTGGAGGCGGGAGGGGAGGTTATGTCGGACTCCAACCGAATAAAACGCACGCCGACTGATGGTTGTAGTGCTAGTCTAAAAAAGAAAAAAAAAATTACTTGTTTCTTAGTCTTGTTTTCTCCATTACATTATTTGGCATAGTAAACTATATAATATCATGTTTGTCCGCATTTTTTGTCACATATTTTGTTTGTTTGTTGCTCGATCCTTGTGCGAGAGTGAATTTATGTACCCTGTGAAAAAAAAAAAAAAATGTTTCCTTTTTCATTTGAATTTTTTAGTAGGTAGGTGTAGTTATTTTATATGTGGTTGTATGCTTGTAGTTACTCACCCTGTTAGGTAAACTGCTGTTTCTTTTGTATTCCAAATGTATGTAAATATGTTCACTATCAATAAATATAGGACGCGATATTGCTTAGCGACGTTATGGCGGCATTTGAGGTTGGATCTGAAAATCAGTACTGTGGTGGATCACATCCATTGCAGTGTATGCTGAGCATCCAAACCTTTTTGGGAATACAGCGTACATGTTATGTGTTAACATAATTATAATGATTAACCTAAATTATTAAGAAATAATGTGCTTAACTCGGTCCTTTGCCACTCTTGCCACGTTTTGTGACACGTCTCAAAATCAAAATTTACGTCAAATATGTCAAGTATGTTTATGTCATGTATATGTCACAATCGACTGTCTGGATTGGCAGAGAGAGAGGTGTTTATTGGAAAGTTTTCGCGCTGCCCGCCCGGCGGCCATAGACAGCGAATCTGATCTATGGTCAGGGAAAAAAAAATACATTATTTTATTATTATTTTTTAAGCATTCTTGTATGTAATCCTTTGTGTGTTATTATCTCGTAAATGTGCGCTGTTTTCTAAATAAAACATATTTTCTTTCTTTTTCTTTCTTTTTCTTTCTTTCTAGTCCGGAGGTGACGTTATCTTCGACATATCCCTCGCACCCGGCCGACCCAGGGCCATCCCTTACGGTCTGGCCCTCCTCGGGAGGGTACAACGGTGTCCCCGACTCGCCCCCGGAATGGGAAGGCGCGCTCCTGAGCGCGCCGCCGCCGTGGGCTGCTTCTGCTGGGGTGACAGGTGGCTCCACCTGTCACCCCCAGGCCCGCGCTCGTGTATATCTGGTGAATATAGCTCCCAGTAAGAACCAAGAAACCCGCTTCAAGGTGCGGTCTAGGCCAGATACTCCATCGAATTTGCCGAGCTCACAGACGCACACATACAATAGTACTAAGGTAAAATAAAAAGACCACAAGTTTAACTTTATTTACCTAGGAGGTATCACCCTGCTGCTCAAGGTAGAACAAACCGCCTCTCTTAAATTAAAACAACGATGACCCAGACATGAGTAAGCCCACCTAAATAGAATTATTTTATACCTATGCGCAAGCACCATTAAATGAGCTAGTCGGCCATTAAAACACAGTTAATTAAGTATTTACACATTCAAATAGCGAAACTTAATAAATAAGTGTTGATCAGCTGTGTTTACGGAGCCGCACTCGGGCGCGTACCGCCGCGTTCGGTCGCCCTCGGCTGCAGTCGGCCGCGTTCGGTCGCCCTCGGCTGCGGTCGGCCGCGCGTCACCTCACTCTGCGCCCGCGCATGTCCGCACAGCGTTCATTTCGCTAGCATTAAAATTTGCTAATGAGATGGAATTTACAGTTCCAAGATTTATTTCATGAAATAATGAATCTGAAAATGACAGTTTACAATTAGCTGAAGAGTTCCTTTTTCACTTGCTTTTCTTTTCCAGCTTGCTGTCATCCCATCATTCAGAATTATTGTCCTCTTTTCATATAATCCATTCATCTTCTCTTAAGTTTTGAACTTCTTCAATGCGTTCTTTCCAACATTACTTACATCTCTACGCATCATATTATCAAACCAGGCAACCGATTTCCTCGTAGCTTTTCCGTGATTGGTACTTACAAACTACCTCCGATGTAAGTACTCATTCCAAATCTTATCCATTCTCGTCCCACTACACTTTCATCTGTACTCAAATGTCGTTCTGTGGTTTTAGCGTAGTGACTTACCTCTTCCTAGCACTTTTCTAATACATTCATACATACTCACTCATGCTGCCCTACCTCCGACAGAGACAGAAGCCTGCCAATCCAGGCTGCAATGCATGTATCTCTACTATCGGAGTTTTTTTACCTATGTTATCAAAATTTAGTAAAAAAAACAGTAAATTTATAATGTCTAACATAACTCGGTATATAATGAATAAAATCTCGTAGGTATATAAGTACATGTATGTGGTGCTGCAGTTGCAGTGATGGTTCAGTTTAGTGGCGGCGGCTGCGCATCGCTGGTTGCCAGATTTACGAGCCGTCACTTCAAACAACTCCAGAGTCCAAAGCTTTAGCTCCAGTGCGTAAGTATATTTCATGATGTCATACGTTCATTGTTGAAAAAAATATACGGTAGGCGTTCTTTATATTACTTAGGTGGTAAACAAGCATACGGTTCACCTGGCCCTCGATTCTATTAAAGTTAAACCACTGTGGTTCAACTTCTAAGTCGGAAGTCGCAAATTCGATTCTTGTTCAATAGGATAGGGGACTCTTTTGTCCGCACTTAGCCTCTCTTTTGGGCCATTGTGCGTAGAGAGTGCTGGCTAGAGCAGCCAGCCTAGCTCCGCCCAGAAACGCAGAAGCTTACTGGGGGCTTCACAGGCTTCGCGGAGCGACCTCACTGTGCCGAGGATTTGGGATCGTTGGGCGGCCACTGCCTCGCATTCCAGTATTACGTGGGCGGCCGTTTCCTCGGCGCTGAAGCACCCTCTGCAGAGGGGGCTATCCGTGACGCCGATGGTATGTAGGTGCTTGTTGAGGGGGCAGTGGCCCGTTATTGTCCCTATAATTGTCCTTAGACTTGTTCTGTCTAGTCTTAGGAGACGTTTCGTTAGCCGTTTATTTATCGACGGCACAGCCTGTTTTGATTGCCTGCAGTCGATGGTTTGTACCCATCTTTGGTTATGTAGTTCCACAGATCTCTGGCGTTTCCAGGTTCGGATCTGTGAAAAAGGGATCGGTAGTAGTGGTAGTGGGCCAGCAGTGGTCATATCGGAGCCCCTCCTCGCGAGTTCGTCCGCAGCATCGTTGCCGTAGGACCCACTGTGCCCTTTTATCCACTGTAGCTTTACTACATTATGGGTGGATAGCTGGTTCAAAGCAGTTTGGCATTCTGCTATTAGTGTGCTGTTGGTTGTTTGGTGGTTTAGCGCTTTTAGGACGGCTGTGCTGTTCTTGTTCAATGCACATATTTGTGTGCATGCATTGGTCCAGACATTTCTATGTGTAATTTACAAAACAATGTATTTAAGTATGTTTATTCGCATTCTAGATATAAGCTTGCTACGGGTCTATATAGCGTTGTGTGAAGTGCCGTAGAATCCTAACAATAAATAGCCTGTGAACTGTAGCGTGATCTCCAACAGATGAGCATCATGTGTTCAACTAACTGGTGATCTGTGCGTTTAACAGTAATCCTAATTGTTCTCTGCAATAGGAAATGACTTATCTGAAGTGTACGAGGAAAACGTGAACTATCAACTGTTTACAATAATGACAATATCCTCTAATGGTATTGTGGACATCGCATTATCCTCGTTTTATTGTGATTACTCTTAATTGTTCAATAATTTCTAAGGGAAGATCAGATACCAAGTAATTTCCTTTACTTTTTAGCTAGAATACCTTACTAATTCATACACAAAATATTAGCACTGAGCGCCGACCTTCCGACTTAACAATCGAAAGAAAAAAGACAGTAGCACATCACGGGTACAGCGGCGGCGCGCGTAGGCGTGCGGCGTGCCTCACCATTCCGGGGGCGAATCGGGGACACCGTTGTCCCCCCTCCGGACGAGGGCCAGACCGTAAGGGATGGCTCTGGGTCAGCCGGGGTGCGAGGGATATGTCGAAGACAACCTCACCTCCGGCCAAGCACTAAGACCCACAGTCGGCGTGCGGTTTTAATCGGTTCGAGTCCGACGTAACCTCCCCTTTCGGCTCCGGCGGGGGAGGTATCCGAGGGGGTAACCGCACGTAAAAAAAACCATATCCCGGAGAACGTCAAAACATAATTACAAAAACGTGAGTCAAGTTGGGGAAACTTTTCATATTATTATCACTAAAGTTCGAAAATAATTCCTGAACACACTGCCGCAAAAGCCAACATAGGCCACCAAAATGCAAACTTCGATGCCACCAGAACTGATGCCATGAACAACATGACATGGTGCGACGGGTGATGGATGATGAATTATAGTCGTAAAGAAACCAAACGATACAATATTAAAACACTTGAATTATTTATTTATTTTTCTTTTTTTTTTTTTTTTTTATACAGGACACGTCAATTTTTTTTTTTTTTTTTTTTTTTTATACCACTTAGGTGGCAGACAAGCACACGGCCCACCTGATGGAAAGTGGTTACCGTGGCCTATGGACGTATGCAACACCAGGGGCGTTACACTCGCGCTGCCTACCCTGAAGAAACCTTCTAATGCCCCTCTTGAAGAACCCCATATTGTAGTCGCTTGGGAAAACCGTGGCAGGGAGTTCATTCCACAGCTTGAGCGTACGTGGGATGAAGTTCCTTTCATACCGCACGGTGCGTACCGTATTCGGATGCAATGTGTGGGGATGAATTCCCTGTCTATGGCGAGCGGTGCGATGATAGAATGTAGCTGTGGGCATCATGTCAAATAATTCATCTGAGCACAAACCATTATATAGGCGGTAGAAAACACACAGTGAGGCAAAGTCCCTCCTGAGGCCGGAGTTCCACATCGCCTGCGAGTATGGGACTGTCGACGAGCCTCAACGCACGTCTTTGCACCGAGTCGAAAGGGTTAAGCTGGCGTGCGGGCGCCCCGGCAAAAAGATGACAGCAGTACTCCATGTGGGGTCGAACCTGTGCCTTATAAAGAAGGAGTCGCTGCCCCGCAGTGAAGTACTGCTTCGCCCTGTTAAGAACTCCAAGTTTCTTTGATGCCAGCTTAACCTTGTCCTCTAAATGACTGCGGTACTGGACGTCACTTGAAATGTCGACGCCTAGGATCCCGATACTCGGGGCAATGGTAAGCCGTGTGCCCAGGAATTGCGGCGCTACAATAAATGGGGTTTTCTTAGCGGTGAATACACATACTTGTGTCTTGGTGGGGTTGAACTGGACCAGGTTTAGTCGACCCCAATCGGATACTCCCGAGAGAGTAGTCTCGATTTCTGACACAAGTTGTTCGCGACTCCCCTCCACCTCGGACTGGGGGATGTTTGCACGGCCCGTGTAACATGCGTCTCCAGTACTGTCGTCCGCATAGCAATGAATGGAGTCGTCCGACAGCATGTCATTGATATGCAGCAGAAACAGGGTTGGAGACAACACGGAACCTTGTGGGACACCAGCGTTTATGTCCATGCGGTCCGAGCGACTGCCGTCCACGACGGCTTGGATGCTTCTGTTGGACAAAAAGCTGGAAATCCAATTACACAGCCCCTCAGGGAGTCCATAAGATGGTAGCTTCGCAAGAAGACCTCTGTGCCATACCCGATCGAAGGCCTTCGCTATATCTAGGCTGACCGCTAGTGCCTCACCTTGGCTCTCGATGGCTTGCGCCCAACGGTTTGTGAGATACACAAGAAGGTCACCGGTCGAGCGACGCTGGCGGAAGCCGTACTGTCGGTCGCTCAGTAGATCGTTACCTTCAAGGTATCCCAGGAGCTGTGTATTAATAACACGCTCCATAACCTTCGAGAGAAGGGAGGTGATAGCGATGGGCCTGTAGTTGGACGGGTCTGTCCTGTCGCCTTTCTTAGGCACAGGATGCACATATGCGGTCTTCCACGAAGCCGGAACTCGTCCAGCGGAGAATGAGAGCGCGAAGAGTCGTGTAAGAACTTCACCTCGCCTGATGTTAAGCTAAAGGCAAAGTCTCGGAAAGAGGGTCACCATCGTAAACATTTACCATGTTAACAGTGGTGGCACTCAGCTTGACGGCCTCATTAGATGCCTTTTCACGCCCCGCTTAAAGGACCCAGGACTGTAGGAAGAAGGAAACACGTGAACTGGCAGGGAATTCCAGGCCTTAGTGGTGCGGCATAGGAATGAATCACTGAAACGCTTGGTTCTAGCAGGTATACTCTGCACCGTAAATGGATGACATCTTAGCCCTGCACGTGTCGTCCTGTGAAGGAAAGGGGAGGGTGGGACTAATTGGAAGAGCTCGTCAGAACATTCACCATGGTAGAGACGGTAGAAAACTGCCAAAGACGCAACATCTCTGCGCATCTGCAAAGGCTCGAGGGTGTTCGTGACCTCAGGATCCCCAATAATGCGGACCGCACGTCGCTGCAACCTGTCGAGAGCATCTAATAAGTACTTTGCGGAGCCGTCCCAGAGATATGAGCAGTATTCCACGCAGGAACGAATTTGGGTCTTATATAGAAGACACCGCTGCTCCGGCGTGAAAAAACGTCTCACTCTGTTCAGGACTCCGAGTTTACGCGAGGCTGATTTGATGATACTCTCGATATAGTTTTTGTTATTCAGTTTGCAGCGAACATCCATACCGAGGATAGTGAGGTGATCCTGCAGTGGCAGTGGTGTGCTCTGAAGAGTGGGAAGGGGAAGGAAAGGAGATACCTTTGCTGTAAACGCACATGCCTGGGTCTTCTTGGCATTGAACTCGACCAGGTTCCTAGCGCCCCATTGAGAAATGTGGTCCAGGATCCGGTCCAGGTCAGTGACAAGAAGCTGCCTTTTTTCCGCGATATCAGACTGCTTGGCCGCAGGATGTGTGTAATAACTCCCGTGTAAGGTGCTGTCGTCTGCATAGCAGTGAATGTTTCCGTTACAGAGCATGTCATTGATATGCAGAAGAAAGAGAGTGGGAGATAAGACGGAACCCTGCGGCACGCCAGCATTTACCTGCAAGAACTGCGAAGCTCGTCCATCACAAAGGACGCGAATACGGCGCCCCTGCAGGAAGCTTGCAACCCAGTTACACAGTCTAGGAGGCAGGCCGAAGGCTGGTAGCTTGGAAAGAAGCGATTTGTGCCATACCCTATCGAAAGCCTCCCTCTCATACATTTTCTGGCAACCCTGCCATACAGTGGATACACAATCTGTATTGTTTTCTAAATAAATAATAAAAATTCTACGCATCTTGACTTAAAAGTTTGTGCCTAGTTAAGTTTAGTGAACTGGGAACCTGTGCTATTGTTATCAGCGCTTACATCAGCTACAATTTCCAGATAACATCAAAGATAAGTTTTATTTTTATACCCACATATTACTCAAGAACGTTGTCACCTAATATTTTGACATTGTCAGGATCGTTTGACAGTGTCAAATATCAATTTGACAAGTGTCAACTTCAATTGACATAACGGATTTTGCAATAGACAGCGGAAAAGTGTTGCCAGATTAGAAAAATATACTTGAATAGTGGTAAATCCAAATATGCCAGTCTGCTTAAAGTGTAAAAAGTCAATTGAACCCGACGACTTAAAAACTTGCAGTAATTGCAACGCTGCCTTCCATTATCGGTGCCAAGGAACTTCGTTCGACAATTTTGCGAAGGAATCTCGGGCCTTTAAAGCAAAATGGAAATGTTGTGATTGCAAAACTACTAATACTACCAAAAGAGGAGATACTTCGTCTTCTTCTTCTCAGGTCCTAGCCCCAAGCCCGGTATTATTGTCGACCGATACGAACGAGGAACTGAAGCACTACATCGATATAAAGCTTGAGGAGTCTTTCTCGCGCCTTCTTAAGGAAATTAGACTCGATCTTACCAAAGAAAGCTCTGTCACTCGTAGTAAAATCCAGGAACTGACCGAAAGCCTAAACTTTATGTCCGCTCAGTACGAACACTTAAAGGACGACTTGTTTGCCAAGGCTAAGAAGATTGAGGATCTGGAAAGCGAAAATAATACACTAAAGAGCAGAGTGACCGACCTGACTTCCAGATTGGATCAATTCGAACAGCAATCTCGTGACTGTAACATAGAAGTCCAGTGCGTGCCGGAGCACAAATCAGAGAACATAAGCACCATAGTGCGACAACTTACCACAATTGTAGGGTGCTCATTACCGGAACACGAGCTGCTAAACTATCATCGCGTCGCCAAAATAAACCAGGAGTCCAATAGGCCACGTAATATTATAGTGAAGCTGTCTAGCCCCTTGGTTCGTGATAGGATCATAGCTGCGGTTAAAAGTTTCAACAAGACTCACCCAAGCGACAAACTCAATTCATCACACTTGGGCATAGCAGGAGATAAAAAGCCAATTTACGTGTCTGAACATTTATCTGTATCAAATAAAGAACTGCATGCAGCAGTACGCCGAGTCGCAAGAGAGAAGAGATACCAATTTGTGTGGGTACGAAACGGGCGTATTTACATGAAAAAGGACATTAGCTCTAATAGTTTATATATTAAGAATAAGGACATTTTAAACTCCCTGTAATTTTTCTTTACTTTGCTTAATTGTTGTATAAATTTTGTCTGTAACTTTGCTACGCCAGTGCATGGGTACTTCACAGAATTCTCCACACAAATGTACTAACCTAAATATATTTTACCAAAATGTTCAAGGTCTTAGGACCAAGACACACACTATCTTAACCAATGTACTAAAACAGGAGGCGGATGTTATTCTTTTGACGGAGTCATGGCTTAACGATTCGGTCTTTGATCATGAAATTTTTGATAGCAGATACACCATATTTAGACGCGATCGGGGTTCTTCTGACTCTATTAAGGATGAGGGCGGTGGAGTCGCAATTGCAATATTAAAAAAATATGCTCCAATCAGAAAGCCACAATGGGAGTCAGCCGATGAAGATTTGTGGGTTGTTATTAAACTAAAACGTAATAGTTTGGTAATCCCCCTATGTATCTGCTGTGTATACTTACCATCACCGGTCACTGACAGTCGATTAGACACCCTGACCGCAAATTTGTCAAACACTATCCAACACAAATTACCCCGTGATTCCATGTTATTAATAGCAGGTGATTTTAATCTTCCTCACTTGTCGTGGCAATTGGACCCAACCGAAAAGTTTTACCTTCATAACTGTAATGTAGGAGTAACAGAAAGTCTTTTAACCGGCATGATCTCCTTCAACGGACTTTACCAAATGAACTCTGTTCCTAATTCGAATTCACGCATCCTCGATTTGGTCATAACGAATACTCATAGCTCTCTCAAAGTTTCCAGGAGTACTTTCCCGTTGGTAAAAGAAAATGTTCATCACCCTGCATTGGCTATTTCCTTAAAACTCCGGTCACAAAAGAACCCTAAAGTTAAAAAGACTATTGGCTTTAACTTTTCTAAAGCAGACTACGAAAAAATTAATGCAGACTTACAAGAGATAGAGTGGCATGATCTGTTCGGATCAAATAACAGTATTGATGAAATCACTGACATATTCTACAATAATATCACCCCAATTATAGCTAAGTACACTCCGTTAACTCAAAAAGGAAATAACGCGTATCCCATCTGGTTTAACCGCTCCCTAATTAAAATGTTGAAGGAGAAAGCTAAGGTTCATTCGAGATTCAAAAAATACGCAAACCCTAGGGACTTGCTAACATATCAGACTCTCCGTATTCAATGTGCTCAGTTGCTTCAGGAATGCCTTGATAAATTTAAAACAGAAGCAACATACTTCATTAAAAAGGACTCGAAATTCTTCTGGACATTCGTGAAATCATTAAGATCTAATAGCACTGATATACCCGACGAGATGTGTTTTGACGGCAGGAAAGCTCATGGTGGACAGAATATCAGCGATCTCTTTTCGGAATATTTCCAATCAATTTATCCTGGAAAAAAATCATCACTGACTACTACCCCAACTGAGCCAACCAGTAGTAATAGATCTCTCGGTACGGTTTACCTCTCGAAATCTGAAATCTTAAAAGCTCTACAACAATTGGACATCAACAAAGGGCCTGGGCCCGATTCCATCCCTCCCATTTTCCTAAGGAACTGTTGTGCGCAACTTGTAACACCTCTGCACTACTTATTCAACAAATCTCTCTTATGCGGACAGTTTCCATCAAAGTGGAAGTTAGCTCATATTACCCCTATATACAAAAACGGGGTTCAGGCTGATGTAGCAAACTACAGGCCAATTTCAATTTTATCAGCCCTAGGTAAACTGTTTGAATCCCTGGTCCAACATCATCTTCATCACCATATGAGACCGCTATTCGATAATCATCAGCACGGATTTCTTTCGGGGAGGTCGACTGTGTCGAGCCTTCTTGAATATGTCAGTGACATAAATGAAGCTCTTAAGGAAAGGCTAGAGGTACACGCTATCTACACTGATTTCTCGAAAGCGTTCGACGTAGTCGACCATGGCCTACTGCTTCGGAAGCTTGATCACGCCGGAATTTGCGGATCACTGTTTAGGTGGTGTGAATCTTATCTTCGCAATCGTTCGCAGCTTGTCGTGGTGAGAGGCTTTGGATCTGCGCAAAGCATAGTACCTTCAGGAGTCCCACAAGGTTCGCACTTGGGGCCTCTTTTCTTCCTTGTGTTCATAAACGACTTAGGTAAAAATATCATATCCAACTATCAAATGTTCGCCGATGATCTTAAACTTTACAGAGTCATTCGCAGCCAGAATGACGTAATAATTTTACAAAAAGACATTGATAGTATTGTCGGGTGGTGCTCGGTAAATGGCATGATATTAAATCCATCTAAGTGCTGCCATATTAAGTTCACAAGAAGGCAGAACCCTACCACGGCCAAGTATTATTTAGAAGGTGATCGTCTCCGAGAGGTTTTGAGTATCCGTGATCTGGGTGTAACGATGGATACAAAATTGGAGTTTCACGAGCACATCGATAAGATTAGCAGTAAAGGAGGCCGACTGGCTGGATTCGTAATTCGGCAAACGAAGTTTTTCAAGGACCCCAAAATTCCCATTCTTCTCTTCAATTGCTATGTCCGGTCTCTCTTAGAATATTGCTGTCAAATCTGGAGTCCTTCATATGCAGTTCATATCAACCGTCTGGAAACACTTCAAAAGAAGTTTCTTTATCACTTATCATATGCACACAATCTTTGCAATAATTTGACTTCATACGATGCCAGACTCACCCATTTTAAAATATTAACACTCCACAATAGACGTATTATAGCCGACATGGTGTATCTGCACAAGGTTATCAACGGCAAGGTGGATTGTCCTAACTTGGTCGCAAAATTAAACATAGCCATACCGCGCCCTGGCAGTCGACTTCATAATAGGAAGACGTTCGCGCTTCCTCTCTCTCGCACCAACTACGAACAACATTCGCCACTGTACCGCATGATGTCCTCATATAATAAAATATGTAACGATCTGGATATTTTCGATGCAACGTCCGCTACTATAAAGAAATTATTTTATAACCAGATTTACGGTAACTGATATGCGATCATCTCGCATCATTACTGTTTTGTGACTTTTTGTCCCTATTGTGTATCTACTTTTCTTTTTAATGTTAAAAAACGCATGTAGTGTTCACGTCTAGAAGGACTTTACATCACTTCTCGACACATTGTTTATGTAATATTTATGCCATATGTAAAGTACAGTTTCGTGAGCCAATAAAAAAAAAAAAAAAAAAAAAAAAAAAAAAAAAAAAAAAGCTTTGGCGATGTCAAGACTAATTGCCAGTGACTCACCGTGCTTCTCCATAGCCTCACCCCAAAGGTGGGTCATGTACGCCAGAAGATCACCCGTTGACCGTTTCGGTCTGAAACCGTATTGCCGGTCACTAAGCAAGGAGTGATCCTCTAGGTGGCGCATGAGCTGTGTGTTAATTATGTGCTCGAACACCTTGCACAGCACTGAGGTGACGGCTATGGGTCGATAGTTGGCTGGGTCCGAGTGATCCCCCTTCTTGGCGATCGGCTGGACAATCGCCTCCTTCCAAGCCGAAGGCACTGTACCCGAACTGTTGGACAGTCGGTACAGCCGCGTTAGCATAGGAGATAACTCCGCTGCACATTTTTTAAGTACGACTCTGGAATACCATCAGGACCACTGGTTTTCCGGACATCGAGTGATTGCAGTACTGCACGGACATCGCGTTGCCTGATACGTATATCAGGCATTGCGTGGTCACCAGTGGGCATTGTCCGTGGTTGCATACCACAATCATCGACTCGGGAGTTGGCCGGGAGTTTTTCGAACTTGATTAAAAATTAAGAATTCGTGAATCACAAATAGGTAGGATATTTTAATGAACTAAAGCTCTATTAATTCTCTTAAGTATTCATACTTTCTTTTTATGCACTTGTAAATGCTTATTTGGTCACCCATCGCAGGACTGACTCATAAAACTGTAGCTCCTCAATTACCATCATATTTTTGATAAGTACTACTAAACGAACATCCCGTGATATGCATGATGTATAGCCAGAAGATAAATCATATTCTCATTTATATTTAACTGTACATTACACAAATAATCGCGTTTATAAATAAAGCTGCTAGCCCACTAGTGCGGTTGCGGCGGCGCGCGACGTCGCTCGCTCAAGCGTTACTTCGCGGAAGCGCGCTTTCATCTGCCACGAGCGGCCACACGACCCTCTCCTAGTAGATACGCGAACTATTCACATCCTGACAGCAGCAAACTGATTTATGGTTAGATTTGAGATGACTGCCAAAACATAAAAGGAAAGATATCAAACAATACTCACGGTAAATTTATGACTTGTCTTTTAATACCCTGAGCAGTTTTGTATACCTGCAAACTATGTCTCGTGTTGTTATAGCTACGGAATACAGTATAAATTTTCGAGATAAAATGATGCCTAGGTACACATTCACTAAAAAAAAAGGTAGCGTATATCTTGAATTTTCACAACCAAGATATAAACCACCTACATCACAAATTTCACTGAAGCATAGTAGTAGCGTAGAGTAATATAGTCGCGATTAAATAAAACCATATTAATAGAAAAAATTCCTGTTTCAAAAACTATGATGCATTTACAACCTTGTTACTTTGTTGATTAAATCTAAAACTCAGCACGTAATTTAACTTCAGCTTCTCCAAGATGACCACAATGAACTCAGCACGGCCAATTAGCTAGCCAAGTGTGTGCGTCGGATGGCGCGCGGCCGCTAGACGCCGTCTCGCGCGGTTCGCTGCGGCCGATTTGACGCGCGGGCCACACCTTGTTGCGGGCACATGTACCGTACCTGAGCGCACCCGCCTCATTGCGCACACGAGTTATTGCCAGAATTTGTTTATTAGCTACGAATGGATGTTCTCAGTGTGCACCTATGTTTAGGAGACATTCATAATTTAATTAATAGATTCGGAGAAGGAAACAGAAGGGAAACTAGAGTTCAACCACTTCTCTACTATGTCTACAACGAGTATGGTTCAGAAAACGGATAAGTAATCAAAAACTCTTCTTATGCGCTACCAGCGGAGCGTGAAAAAGCTCTGCCAAAGTTTGAGATTTTGGCCTTCATGACCACCATTTTGGGTTTGTCAGCATCTGGAATGGTAGTCCTTATTATGTGAACTTCACCCTAGCTACATTCCATCAACCAGGGTATAGTCAACTGACGGGCTGTATATAAAAAAGCATGAAAAGTAATGAAAAGGAATCCCCAGGAGAAAAGACCTCTACTCTATCACACCTCTATGGCGTAGCGAAAGGGCGTTCAAGTGCTACGTCGTAGGTCACGTATTCTATGCCTGCTCTGTGTAATAATTTATTTTACTTAATTATATTGATCGCGCTATTTCTATGTAGGTATTATAAAATGTATATGACGTTTACAAAATAAAATTAAATAAAACAAAATAAAAAAACCCGCATTCTAAATGCCATATTACTAGGTAATTCAGATTTGCTTGCATTTAGTATATATAAAATAATTATTAATGGTCCGCCGTATCACTGAAACGATCTCATAACTTCTATTCCTGTCACAACATCCTCTAGGTACTCCAATAAACATCCGTCCGATAGATTAATAACTAAAAATCGCGTCGGTGAACATATTCTACGCTAAAATGTCACCACAATTACTCATTACATTATGTAGCCATGTTTAACAATATAACTTCTGTTTCACACATTAAAGATTTATTTAATTCGTTCCGCTAGAGATGAATTAAAAATACGTTTCGTTCCGCTCCCGCCTCACTTGTCACACATAAACATTTTAGTTCTACGCTCGGTTCGTACGCATTTTTTTCATTTTCTGCCGTTCCAAAGTTATTAACAGATAAACCGTGACAGGCAGACGGAGTTATTCGAAGGAAATATGCCTAATGGTCTTCGCAATTAATCAGTATAAGCGTTTTATTAGGTGGGCATCGTGCGCGTGCGCTGTTCCGCCAAATCCGTCGCGGCGGCTGACAGCCGACGAGCGACAAGATGGCGGTAGTCGTTTTGTGCTTGCCAGCGGCTGTAAATGGCGTCGGCGTGGCCCTCCGTCTGCTGGCTTTGATCGCTGCTCGACAGGAGACGGGGGACTGATTCATTGGCATCACGTCTTGAATTGTCGCTAATTGTTAACGAACCTGAAGCTGAAGGATGTTTGTCTATCAGAAACAAAAGAACTCTATTGTTTGGTCTTTGGTAAAGCATCCCGGATGGTATTTGGTTGTTTGAAAGTCAAAATTAATGGAAGTATTTTCACAGTCGAGGCCCTTCAAGCCGAAAAAAGAATCTTTTCCCCTTTTTTCCTGGAAGATCATAATCAAAAATGGCTATTGCACAAGGGTACTAGATTACCAGCTCTCTGTACCTAAATATAAGTAGGTACGCACTCGAGCTAGTGATCGATGTACCTACTATCTAGTCATCGACAACGAGTTGATCCCATAAATCCAATGCGTCACATAGGCGATCTCTCACGCGCGCACATGACGTGATTGATATGCTTGAGTCTCATGGGGCCTGGTGGAAATCAGCGTTCCGTACCAGTCTGACACAACGCTGAACAAGGTAGGACCTGGTTCGTCACGCTTGCGAGGTATCTTGACGTGTGCATTATTGCAGAAGGTAATTTGGATCACTTTTTGTATAATGTTCATCTTGAAGACCCCGAATACATGTATATCTTTCTTTGAATTATAACTATGTTTTACGGATTCAAATTGTTTATCGCGATGGTCTCGGTGAGAAAATTGCTGCTCTAAAGCAACTGATACTTCAGTATCAGTGTAAATAATAATAAACACCAAATAAATTGGGATAGGATCCCTTTAGATAGCCTTAATTCAATGTGTCTCTAAATCATTTTTGCCAAAAACTTAAAAACTTCAGACAAAATTACACTTCATTCTTCCATAACATTTATTTTGCAACACGTAAAAAAAGAACTTCAAATAAAAGAACTCGTAAAAAAGCAAATATCCTGATGAATAATATAATCACAGCTTACCTAAAACTGTATACCATTCTTAAAACTTTCCTGAAATCCAAAAGCTCCATAAGTTATAATTAGCCGGATGTCTCTGGGCTAATAAACGCTAGTTCCGTCCGATGGTAAACATCTCTGAACATCAATTACCGTAAGCAACCGTGACGGCGCGGCGCGGCACGACACGGCGCGGCACGACGCGGACACAAAAATGCGTGATCGTATACAAACAACTGAAAGACAAGGCGTACACTTACTGTCACAAGTGTTTGAGACAGTTATATTTACCAATCCACTATTATCTGGTTTGTGCCATTTCAATTATTTTCGAAACTGAACTAAATATCAAATATAATGGAGAGGTAAAGATGGTATAAAAAATTAGTGTGATAGTAATTATTTCCATCAAATGAGAATAGAACTCGTGACCATTTACGTAGCAGTCCAATCCTCTATCGCCATGCTGCACAGGTAACTTAGGTAAAAAACATCGAGGCCTATGTCCATCCGTGAATTATTGCGATAGGCTATGATTGATACCAGCGTAAAATTTGGACTTTAGATACACTATAGGAGTAGAGTCAGAGTCTCTTACCAAACCGTCCTTGAAAACCAACTTAATCCGCTCCTAGAAAAGTCAAGATACCCCAAATCGTTATGCTGATGAAGATTTTGCTGTAAATACTTAATTTACATTTGCAGTGTTTCATGATAAGATTTATTGGACTATTGGATCATCAGGAAACATTCTATGTAAACAACTTGTCCGACAAATGTCAAAAATGATACCGTTGAACATCGGAATCAATTGGCGATGATCAAAGCCGATGGGAGCGCGTGTCGGGCGCTGACAGTACTCAGGGTGTCTCGGTAAGTGCGCCTCCATTTTTCATATCACGCGTGAACGCTCCGCGGAGAATGACGGATTTGGACGAAACTGAAGACTGCGGCTTACGATAGGGCTGCGTTTGTTGTGTTATTGTTGGGAGATGAGAAAGCAAAGACATAGATACGTAGTTATCTACTGATAGTGTAGTCTGAAATATCTGGACATCTTTTTGTGACTGCCAAATTAGGTATTGAAAATTATTGGCCACCCGTGAGAATTTATTGCTTAATTAAATTACTGGTTGGATTAGATGGATGGCATTTTCATTTTTGGATTAATGCCTTCAGTCGGTTGCTAATCTACTGTTCGGTTAGGTATCTATATCTCCTCTATTCTTGTTAATTGAGAGAAATTAGTAGATATCAAAAATAGTATTCTATTTTTCTGCCACCTCTATCAGAAAATATATATTTTTTTACTTGTGAGTTATACAAATGTTACAATCATGGCATCTTACCGACGCTGATTGGACAAACACTAATATTGTATCACAATCACATTACATCCGGTTCTCTACACCGTAGTGCCACCCCTACCACATCAGAAGAGCACCGCGCGCCGCATTTCAGCTAATTGCTTTTTTCTTTACAGCAGCGGTTCCCCCTCCCCCACCGTCACCCCGCCCCGCGGCGCCCGCGCACCGAGGATGCACGCGCCATTGACCATGATGTACTCGCGGCTAAGTGTAGCGACCCCCGCACAAAAACTACAACATTAATTATTATCTATCCGTTTGGATAGATTGTTATTCTAAATCTGTTGAGAATTCGTTTAGTTCTGTTAATAGTTTATTTTCGATTGCTTGTCCGTTCTAGTTCGGGCATTTTGTTTAGATTTTATAACTTCCTATTTAAATCATTTTAGCATGGATTCATTGATACCTACTGATTGTTGGAATACAAGAAAATAATCAAAAATTTAAAAGTGCCATCTCGCGGGCGCCCGCGAATTTGATAGCCGCGAGTTGATAAATAAACCATTATTACTCGTACTATCCATACATAACATAACATAAACTCACGCCTGTATTCCCCGAAGGGGTAGGCAGAGGTGCTAGCACCCACATTTCGCCAGTTTATGTTTAGGTCCCAATGTAATAGGTGGCGAGCCTATTGCCATTAACCGGGCACTTATAAACCTGCGATAAATACACACATAACCTCGAAAAGCATCGAAAAGTCATTGGTGTGTGCCATGGTAAACCTGGGATCGAACCCGAGACATCGTCTCAGCAGTCCATTACCCATACCACTAGGCTACCGCTATCCAAATTAAGTTAACCTACTTTCAGTTCAAATAGGAGCTTCTATGGTCGGATACATTGGAAATAAAAGACCTGGTAGATGAAGGTCCACCTTCATACCTCTCAGGTGTTTTATTACATAATCTGACGATCCTGCGATCTGTTAAACCAACGGAATAGTTTGCAAGGTTTTCCGGAGAAACGACAAGGTTTGAAGGTGCACCATAAAAGATGGATGGGACCACAGTCTTCACAAAATGCTTCAGACCTCTCAGGTGTTTTATTTCATAACCTGACGATCCTGCGATCTGTTAAACCAACGGAATAGTTTGCAAGGTTTTCCGGAGAAACGACAAGGTTTGAAGGTGCACCATAAAAGATGGATGGGACCACAGTCTTCACAAAATGATAGGATAGGAACAAGACTGAGTGCCCACCCACAGAATGATGCGAAACGGCTTCCGGCTCGCATTGTGTAGGTACTATGAGAATAAGTATAAAATAACAAATGTTTAAATGGATTAGGTAGGTACCTATCTACTTACCTACACAAAAGGAGGGGTTCTGATGCATAGCTTCGGATGAACAATACTGCAATGATGATGTAAATACGCATTTATTTATGACTGTAGTAGTTTTATCTATGGTTGAACCTCGGAGATATACCTACTTTTATTTACCACAGGTGGTGCCTATGTTTGTCTGCCACCCATCTAGTATAAAAAACAGTTTAGGTAAATATAGGCCTTTGTTGCAATAGTTTTTGTGCAACGAGCTTATCGTTCTCGTCCCATTAATTTTAATTAGGTACGACGCCATTAATATCTATTTAATTATATCCCAAAAACAAATTAAGTACTTCATGTTGTAAAAAAAAACAATGTTTAAAAATTATTGAAAAATCATTAATTGGTTCTAACACTTCGTAAATGTTGGTAGATGGCTCCACCGTCACCTTCAAGGAAGGATATTATGAAGGGAAATTTGAATTGGTAGATGTGGTTCAGTAGCTCAGTTGGTTCATTGGAGCATTCCCCCTGTATGGGAAAGATCGTGGGTTCAAGCCCCACCTGAGCAATTCATTATTCCTGATGTAATCGAATTCGTATTGGGGCGATAATGTTACTACTATGTACCATGCGAAAATCTCGTAAAACGTTCATGAACATGAATTTGAAGCAGCCGATGAAGATAGTTTAAAATCTATTTCGAACAAGATATAATCAGTGATGGGCAGCAAAGTAAATAGATAAATGCTGTGTGTACCATTCCTGTGACAGGTAGAGATGTGCGTGGGCGCAGCTTCAATCGCGGTAGAGCACGCGTGAAATTAAACCCGCCCGGCTCTCAACGTCCGCCCCGCCCGGAAACTGGGTGATTTATGACCAGATACAAAATTTATTTGTAAGACACTCAACATTGTTGGTATTGTTACTCAGTTTTTAAAGCGGTTATCTCATAATTATTATCATTCAATAAAGTATGTAGGTCCATGAAACAAGGCAGTTTATGTAAATTTGAGCTTACAGTGACATCTGTTGTTGGATAGCAGTACTTAAAGTAGAAAGCTCTATTAGCGCCATCTATTACATCCATTATAAACTGATAATTCAGGAATACTTTTTTTTCTACAAACTTATTATTATTATTTTGAATCTAAAATATTATTTTGATGTCTAACAATGAAAAAACTCTCTGAACTATGCACATGAAATTAAGACGGAATAGACCAGATATAAATTTATAATCTGTGTCAACATTCTGTCGTTCCGTAAATTATAAATTATACTATATGTCTGCTTTGTCTGTGGTGTATAGATTTTTATTTTTTATCTGTGGCTGTAGTACTTTGAAAAGAGTTATACACAGGATAGAATAATTTAATGGTTATTGTAATTTTCCATATTTAATATAAAAATGGGGACAGAAGTAGCTATATCGTTTACTTCTTTACGGGCTCAACTAGAAAATGAAAAAAGTAGTTTATTTAAAATAGACGAAAATATAAAAAAAATAGTTCAAACATCCGGAAGATTCAATGATAGGTTAGTGAAGCGCTCACCTTGACTTGTGTTGTTTTACAACTCTTCTTCATTTTATTCACCATACGACTCTTTTATTTGTAGATTTAATGCGTCAGGAGAGTACCCGAGAGGTAATAACAGAGCCGGTGGCAGAAATTCTTTTCCTGATGGCGGAAATAACTTCAAAAATGACGATCAATTTCTTAAACGAAAACATGAAACCAAAACTGTATTTAGCAGGTATAGTAGTTATTTCTGTTACTAATTGCAATTATTCCACATGATTAATATGTACTGGTGATTCGTATGTACATTACGTAATAAAATCACTGAAAACTTGATTACATTTGAGTGTACACCATAGAGTTGTGATAAGAACTGGCTTGCAATGTATCTTACCTTGAAATTCTTATGTGTATAACATTCGACTTTGGCGGCTTAAGGTCTAAAACTCTAGAGAATTCCTCTAAAATTAATGGTTACATTCCGGTTAACATGATCCCTGTACACATGCAGTTAGGCCATATTTAGTTTGCCAACTGAATAATATCAAACAGCTTTTACTAATGTAAAAGTATCAATTTAGTCATCTGTCCCTGTGTTAAGAGTTGTGTGTAAAAATCCCAAGATCAATATTATTGTTATTTTCATGTTTCACTGTATTTAGGGACAACCATATGGTTTTTTTATTGTATAGTATCCTTGCAACACAAGAATAGGTAGTGAGCAATAATCTGAAATATTCTGTATACCATCTATGATGATATTTTACAAAATCTATTATTGTAACATAATATTGCACCTTGTTCACAATTTTGCTACAAGATCCTCACACAATTGAATATTAAGAACTACTTCTCAGTCAATATGAGACCAGATTTACATAACTAGACTTGATTCATCCTTGACCTTTTCATTTGGTGGGTTATTTTTCTTAGAAAATTACGAAACAAAATAATTTATGTTATGTCGGTGTAATCATTTTCCAGATTATCAGCCCGTGTGCATGACAGTGATGGGGAAGAAGACGGCCCTGGCATCAAAAGAGCGAGGGTACCGTCAGCAGTTTGTAGAGAATTGCCTACCAGAGCAGCGGTGCTGCGAGCACAGGGTGATGATGAACAGGCTAGGACAAGGAATAGACGCATTTTTGGATCCCTATTGGGTACATTACAGAAGTTTAAACAGGAGGAAATTGTATTACAAACCAAGGTAAACAATGTTAATTTTTGTAGACTAGTTAAAATTCAATGTTTTAACTGGTTAGCTATAGAAGATTTCATGATTAACAGTGTATCAATGCACAATTTTTTTATATAAAGAACACATCTGTTTGACCTCACCTCGCTTGTAGGCAAAGTCTCAAGGGTCATCTTTAGTGACCCAGAATCTATAGAATACATAGGAAAAAATTAATCTTGTTGGGCTTGATTCGAACCCGCGATCTTTCCCTTACAGGGGGAATGCCTTGACCAACTAGGCTACCAACAGAATCTATATTTTAAAAAAATGAACTAAACTAGTCATTCATATTCACATGGATTTAATCATGAAAATCCAATTGCAGTAAAATACTAATCTCTGACTATCTTTCTAGGAGGACAAAAAAGCCCAAGTGGAACGTAAAATAGAGGAACAGGCCCGATTAGAAAAAGAACGGGAACAGAAGGAAAGAAAGACTTTATTCCAAGAGAGAGAGAATAAGAAGTCCACGATTAAGGCCCTGGAGGCCAAGATGGCCCGAGTCCAAGAGTTTGAGAAGTGGGAGGCTTCTCAGAAGAACCTTGGAAACTTTATACTTACGAAGGCCAAACCACACATATACTGGCTGCCTAAGAAGATGACAGATAAGGCTAATGAGAAGCTTGTGTCTAGTAGGAAATATCATGAAAGTAAGTGTTACATTTTTGTAAGATTATAATAGGCTAAATATATTAATTAAATAAGGAAAATGGTCAAAGAAAGAGGGTCTAACTATAAATAGATTATTTTGGTTCTATTGCACTTGTGCTGACCAAATTATGTCTAATGACTAAAGATTAATTTATTATAACTAATCACTAATTTATTATGACTAATCATTAATTTTATTATGACTAATTAATTTAACAAAATGACCAAATATTATGGCCTCAGCAGTAAAATCACTGTAATTATGCAAATGTCTATTATAACTATAAGATACATTTCTATAAAATTATCAATTTATAAGCCAATACAAATTATTTTAATTTGTAACATGAGAATGGTTGTGTTCTCCAATCTAGTTTATTATAAAATTGTTATATACATTTGAAGATTTTTTAATTACAAATAATTATTCTATAGGAATTGGAATATCAATGAACTTTAATATTTATATATTTTGTATGTCTGGTTGTCAAGTTATCTTTTTATTTCATAACAACTTCAAAATATAAATACCTGTTGTTTTATGTAGACTACCCAAATTATCACAAGTTTTGTGGTCCACAGCTAAATACGGTCCCTTATACCGCAGTGAGTAGTTGAACAAATAAGTTTTAAATTAATTTATAATATACATTCAATTTCAGCTAAAGGTTTGATAAATTTTAAATATTAAGTAGATATGTATTATTAATAGTTCTTTTGTTAATTATAAAACTTCATAAGTCTACCACAATATGGGGTACCCACTAAGGCTTCCCCTGTCCACATTTCAATTTGTGAACAGTCGTAGGTAAGCTTAAGAATAAGATAGCACTCCTAACGTAAGTTTCCTAGCACTTAAATTGAGACTAATATGCCTCACAGACAGAACCAAGTGGGGTTCATGCTGCAATATCACATAAATAAGATTCTACTAATGCTAAGACACCTTGCTTCCACAGAATGTATGACAAAGAAACGGCAAGAACTTCAAGACGAGCTCCAGCGGATAGAGCAGCGATGTCTGCGCCCTCGGGGACCTGCCACCAAGGAGAACGAACCTGCCGCCACACTCGAGCCAAGGGAGGAATCAGAGGACCATGGGGGGAAGAAACGAGACAAGTTCGCTATGGATGTGGACAAACATGAGGAGAGTGATAATGACGACGCGCATGAAGAGGAGAATGGGGTTAAAGAAGACAAACTAGAGGAAGATAAGAAAGGTAGGTTCATAGCCTGCTATGATTATGCCTTAGTTGCAATTATTGGGATGCCATTAGCGTTATCATATTTAAGCCCTGGTGTCACACTGAGTAACATAGCTCAATCTCAAAGAAATTGTTTTACACAATTTCACAGTGCACTTGATATCATTCCGCGATGAAATGGTGGCTCTGTCGCAAAATGACCACTCCGCAAAATGATTACAGGTAGCAAAATGTTCCTTTCTCAGAATGTCCCTTTCGCAAAATGTACCTTTCGCAAAATGTCCCTTTAGCAAAATGTCCCCTTCCTCAAAATTAATGTTGTATCATTGGTAATGGTAATGGTCAATAGGTAATATGCACATAAACTAAAATAAAACTAATAGAAATTGCAGTTCGTCAGATTTACTGTCAATCAAAAGACTTTGCTACATGTAGTCATTTTGAGAAGTGCTCATTTTGCGACAGAGCCGATTTGACGTATATCTTCGGTCATGAAAATTGTTAAGTTTTTGGACCATTTTCGATATGTTTTGGGGAACATTGTGACCATGAATACAGCTGCGTTCTTCGAATGCATTCTAGTTATCAGAGAGTAACAAAACGCTCATACGAACCAAAATGGTCATGAAAGAAAGGAAATTAATATTATAATGTTCTTTCCACACAGAAATGGAAGTCAGTAAACCAGAAGATCAACCTATAGAGAAAGACACGAGTGGGGAGAAGGAGGCAGACACAATTAAGGAGAAAGAAACGGACACAAGCAAAGAGACAGCTATGGATACAAGTGTGGAGACACCCATGGACACGACAGAGACAGAAACTCCACAAGCATCCACAGAAGTGAGCACGCTGGCCGAAGCGCCGGTGGCTCCGCTGGCAGAGCTGCCCGGCCCTGAGAGGACCTAGCGGTGCCTCACCGGCTGTCTAATTAATCATGTGACTGACACCATGGACATGACTATCTGTTTCATCCAGTTAGAGTGAACGCTGGCATTACTGCTTGGTATGTAAATAGTTGTTGTTGGTTTCATAAGTAACAGTGCTGAGTTGACTATGGTATAAGTTTTCTGCAGTGGGAACACTCTGCAGTCTTATTTATTTTGTGGTTATCACCTGTGCGACTTCCTCTATAGTTTATAATTATATGGCGTTCAGTGTGGGATAAAGTTATGAGGAAAAATTCTGTTTCCATTGCAAAACGCTCAGAAAAGAAACAAACTCTTGTGAATCTGTTGATATTGTAGAAATATTACAGCATCAAGAGATTTATGATTCCTGCAAAGAAATATGGACTTAGTTTAACTAAAGTATCTCAAGCTGCTGAATAGTTGAAGGACCTGATTTGGTTCACTCGCAAAACACCCACCCATACAAAATGTGCCTTTTGTAAAATGTCCCTTTAATATAATACCAGATTTTGCCCGCGGCTCCGTCCGCGTGGATGTCGGTTATCACGACCAAACATAGCCTATGTCCTTTCTCATGGTCTAATCTACCCCTATACCAAATTTCATCAAAATCGGTTCAGTGGTTTAGGCGTGAAAGCGTAACATACAGACAGACACACAGAGTTACTTTGTCATTAATTTATTTATTTTATTTAATTTTTAGCAATATAAACTTACAGTATTCACCAAAACGCTTATATATGCTATATGTTACAAAATATACTATGCTATGAGTACCTACATTATAATATAGTAAATTATCAGTAATATTTTTATACGTTAAACTGTCAATACATAACATTATAATTATATAATTTTAATTATGTTGAAAAGAGGGACATTTTGAAAAAGGCACATTACGAGGATGGAACATTTTGCGACGTACGGTCATTTTGAGACATGGACGTTTTGCGAATGAGCTCATTAATCGAGTGATGTGATACAAATTATAATAGATTAATATTAGAGTGATGAAGTACTAGTGTTATGGCTTATCATGTAAGTGTGATTCAGTGAAGTAGTTAGGAAGGACATTGTAAAATAAATTATGTGTACAGAGGAACAATCAGAGCTGTTTAAACTAGCAGATGTTTAACATAACTATCCCGTCCATGTCACTGTAGACCTTTGGAGATATTACTGTAACTCTAGAAATAGCCAAAAAGTATAAATATTAAGAGAACATGGACACAAATGTGTGTAAACATTGTAGTATTTTATATAAAACCATAACTCAACAAGAGTATAATTCAATTTGAAATTTGTCATTGATTGCCTTAAAATAATTACTTATGTGTCAATAAATAATCGGATGTGTTCTATGTACTTACCTAAATTCATGCCATGTATCTGGCTAAACAGAAGTGTTGTACAATGTAAATTAAGGATCAGAATAAAATTACGAAATAATTAAAAACATTGTTATATTTGATATTATAGCGTACAAAACGATCACAGTTCATTTAGTGTTGATTCTCTGAGCAGTTGTGGCATGGAATGAAATGTTTTAGTCGTAATTTTAAATATTTTATTAAATAAACTACCTATATTATTAAGCAGGAATTTTTGTTGTTTTACTTTTAAATAAGCAATAATTACATATTGACAGAGAATAAGATAATAGTATTGAATCAACTTATAATAATATTAAAGCTAAAGAAAGCAATACTCGTTTATTATACATAAAAAAATTGCACAGTAATCGAAACTGAATTATAATTTGAATAAATATAGAAAAATGCCTTTGAGAGTATTCTCAATCAAGCAAGTAGCCTGTTACAGTCCCCTGGTAGAGATGTGCATCTCTCAGTGCAAAAATTGGACAGCATCACAAGAGCTATTGGTATCCTCTGAAGGGTGGGCTTCACAACTCTCTGGCGATATCAAAATTCTGCAGTTACACAGCTGTCGGACTTTTCTGCTAGCCATCATAAATGCTAAAAATGTTCACATGGCAACCAGAATGCCTCAGTATGTTCTCAGAGCCTCCGAGAGGTCTCACTGTGTTAAGAACAGTTGTCACGCATCCCAAGATCCGTTCATAATAAACTACAATTTGGAACTGTGGAACCACCACAAAGTATTAATAAATTAGTGCAATTTCGCCGTCATTCTATCTCTTCCGTGCTGTATAGAGGTGGTTAATCCAAGGTGAATATCCTGGAGGCGATGTCGTCGAGCATCCAGTCCATCCCGTCGAGCAGGTTCTCGCCGGTGACGGCGGAGCAACGCACGATGCGCCAGTGGTGAGTCTTGATGTTGTCCAGGTCTAAGGCCTGAAACCCACAAAAGATAGAATATAGTAATAATGAAGCATTACACTTGTGATGTGATGTGTCTTCATCTTAGTGATAATACCAGTCGCATCCGAAGCTTTCAGCTTGGAGTCTGGGGTGCGCTTCACCAGTTTAACTGCAGATTAGACTAAACTTCGATATTTTTTGTGAAGTGACTGCCATCTGAAGTCCACAACCCAAAGGCGATATCGAAGCGTTGCAGCTAGACCAGTTGTTGGACTTTAAGGGGGCTCTTACCGTAACGACTGCTTGTTCGGTTCTTATGTGTTGCTTTCATTTAATTGTATTATACCGAGGCTATGAGTGAAAACTTTTAATCGGCTCTCAGATGTCTAATCTTTCTATTATTCTATTGTGTTAGCTGTAAGTTTTCCATGTATTAATAAATAAATAAATAAATAGATGTTCTTAAGGCAATCGGGACTGACGAGGGCTTAACGTGCTCTCCGAGGCACAACCAGACCAATGCGAATATTTGCAATAAGTGGGGATTTAACCCGCGTCTCCTGCGTAACGGCCACGTTCATTACCGCTACGGCACAGAGGCTGTCTTCATAAAATCTATTTGTTACTTAAGAAGAACTAGAGGATAAGCTCTTAGGCGATTGGCACACTGCAACCCTCGACGCCACGTCGAGTGTTGCTGCGTCGCGCCTCTGCGGAGCTCATTTTGTATGGAAAAATCGCGGGGTCGCACACATTGAAAACGCAATCACGCGCGTTGCTGTAGAATACGCGCGTACGAGCAGAAAACGGGCGTGATGGTGCGTAAAACGCGAGGTATAGCACACTGAAATCTGCTATCACGCGCGTGATTCGCCTTAACAAATCCACATTCTGTCTCCTCAGAGCCAGAAGCTTGATTCCCTGTTAGGACGTAAGTGGCACCTCTTGAATCTCGGGCAGACTGCGCGCGCCGGGCAGGTCGGCCTTGTTGGCGAGCACCAGCAGCGTGGCGCCCACCAGCCGCTCCTCGCGCAGCAGCGCGTGCAGCTCGCGCGCGCAGTCGCGCAGGCGCCGCCCGTCCGCGCTGTCCACCACCCACACCACGCCGTCTGTGCTCTCGAAGTAGTTCTTCCAGTATGATCTGGAAATCGCGAATTTATGTTTGACGTTACAATAGCTCTAAATTGGAAATATCCAATTCTGAATATTCTAATATATTCTATTCTATTCTAATATATTCAGAATAAGACTAGAACCTGTATCAGAAGAAAAAATAACCATAACTGACAGGAGAATACTGACTGCTAAAATTCTTGTCTGCATAAATGTCTTGTATGTACAAACTATAGAAAGTTGTACAGCATTACTTAGAATGTAATATTTATTTTAAATTTTATTTATTGTATATACAATTTGTAATCAGCAACGATACATAAGCATTACAGAAACCTATGCGATTTATTACCTAATGTGTATAATAACATTATACAAGTGAGTTTTGATATGGTTTAGATAGTGTAATTTGAGTCTGTTTTTGACACTATGAGACTTAATGGTATCTACATTGCCCAATTCCATTCCATTATTTAATTACTAGCTGACCTGGCGAACTTCGTACCATCAATTATTTTCCACCCGTGTGGTGTCAGATCCCATTTCCATTTCTGCTGCACCCTTTACTATATTATGCATGTTGCTACAGTTGAAAGCCAGCACTGCAGATTGTGTCTAATATGCAGCATCAGCTACACTGTTACCTTTTAAACACACACTACTCACTGACACATGGTTTTAATGACTAAACTAGGAAGCAGAGTAGATAAATATACTTCATCTGGGTAATGTGTATTTTATACTTTTTATCTTTATTACGAGTTTATTATATTTTTTTCTGTGTTTAATAAACATATTTACTTTCTTTCTGTCTTTCATGTATGATACACATAAACCTTCCTCTTGAATAACTCTATCTATTAAAAGAAACCGCATCAAAATCTGTACCATAGTTTTAAAGGTATGACCTTACATATGAACGGATGGAGGCAGAAGGAGACTTTGCTTTATACTGTGATGATGATTTACACTCTGTTTAAAGATGGATGATATGATATATATTGATGTGTTATTACAAGGAAATCATAAGTAGTGATAAACAATCAAGGAAAATGACGTGCAGTTCTTTATGAGCTCTGATAACTTATAATAAAGCTGAATTTGAAGCCCTTCCAGTTGAATTCTTTGAATTTTGATACTTCATCCAACAAAACAAACTAGGAATAATGACCTACTTAAAAAAATTAAACCTTAATATTTTACCTTAAAGATTTTTGACCTCCTACATCCCAAATATTCAGTTTGTATCCGCGATGTTCCAGCGTTTTTATATTGAATCCGAGTGTCGGAGATATTGTGTCAATCGGTTCGCCATTGAAACGCTTTAGTATTGTCGTCTTGCCGGCGTTATCTAAACCTCTGAGGGAAATATGCTAAGAAAATTGTATAATGGTAAAATCAGATTATATTATTTATTTCGGTGAAACTTTAAAAAGGATACAACATGAGTATTCTCATTTCTTTCTCTTTTTGCCTCAACTTTTTCAATATTGTGAGAAAACCCATTGTTAATATTACCAAATATTTTATAACTTCTCGCCTATATAACTTTATTTCATTATTTACTCTACTGTGTGAACACACCAATGAGATGTATAATAAATAAACAACAGCAGATCTATCGTAACCTCCAGCCAGAATCCTAATTTTTTTTCGATGAATGGAACCCGTCAACCCGTTACCTGACTTACCTGACTTTGACACTTGACACTATTGACAGAAATGACAATGACTAGGGAATAGGGATGCGATGATCTATCGATTTTAGTGAACTGTCGATATTTTTAATACAATCGTTATTGTTTTATTTTTGAAGTTAAAATGATTTACGGGCCGTTGACTTGCAGAGTAAGCTGGATAGCACGTGATAACACTGGTATGGAAACCGTAATCGGCCGAGGGGAATGAAAGTTGAGAGAGAAAAACATATATTTCAAGATAGAAAGAGAGAGACTTATGATTGCCACTATCGATTGAAGCCATAAAAATACACGTGATTTTCTCAGTTTTTAATCGGTTCGAGTACCGGTGTATCCAGCGAGTTTTTGAAAATCTTTAAATGCAGTTTTGTTCCTTTTTAAAAAAGGAATGTTTTCTTTGAGTAAAAATCTCTATCTCCAATATTTTAAGTACTTCCCGTCCAGGGGGCACTACGTCGCGAGATAAAAAAGGCTCTGGTACGCGCGGATTGTTTTGTAATAATCTATGTTTGGTGATTTTGAGCTCTTCCACCACAGTAGCACCACGCGCTATCTTCAAAATACATCCAAGAAACGCGTACTGCACGCATATTTTAGGTCCAAGATATGTATGTCTCAAGCAATACTGTAAGCACGCATTTACTTTATCTTTCTCTCAGAGCTAATTACATTTTACTTCATTTGTGTAGTCTAAAGCACACGTCTTTTTTATCCAATATTCCACTGATGTTGCATACCGGACTGGCTTACTTATTCACGTTTTTTTTATACCAGCAGGGTGGCACACGACAGTGGTATAAAAAGAATACAACAGTGCATGGTAAAGGCATGAAAAAAACTCTAGTATAGTGCGTCAAGAAAGTCGTGAAATTAATGTTGGAGGAACTAAAATTTTTCCTTGTACTTGCAACACTCAATAACTGCCAAACTGACTAATCAGTTGTCAATACCAAGATTGCCAAGGCTCGTTGGAGATGTTTCGTATATTATTTACCTGTATTTAATTACTGTTCATAGGATAACAGTTCTGTTGAGTGTAAAAATGAATTGATATGTGAATAATAGTTGTGCGAAACGTGTCGTATTCAAAGTATTTCAGGGATATAGTATGAAACACGGCAGAAGTTCAAGCCGGCAAGCTGCTTTCCGACCTTGACGATTTTGATGGCCAAAATGCTAAACTAACCAGTACGTACATATACTTTAATGTTAAACAAGGTATGGAAAGTGTAATCTATTAAAAAATATATAATTTAAGTGAATATTCTGTGTTTCAAAGCATTGTTTTCATTTATTGTGGTTATGTCAATATCCTACGATTATAACAAATCATAGTGCATTACTTTGACGTTTTTGAACATTCTTGATCTAGATATAGGCCCAAACTAATTAAAAAATACTCGAGGTATGAATACAGCTGTATTTATCCAGGACGTTTGTATTTGTTTCAGATTTTCAAAAGTGCATTTCAAGACATATCATTTCAGTATGATGATATTGCCAGTGAGTCGGAAACTATCGAAGATAAAATAATTACTCATGGAGTTTCAAGCAGCATTTCAGGTGTTCAATACTCATACCAATAAACTATTCTTATAAAAGATTATTTTTTTAATACTATATATATCGTAAAAATTTCGACTGTCAAGCCATCACGGTTCATGACAGACCTTAGTGATAGGGTCCCGTTTTTTTTCTTTGGGTGTGCTTTGAGTAAGGTATTGCTCAGGATATGTATCTTGGACCTAAAATGTGGCCAGCAGCGGTGGACGAGCTCAAAGTCACCAAGCATAGATTATTACAAAACAATTGTCGTTTGTCTCGCAATTTATTAGGTGCAAGACACGTGTCCCGAGGTATAACCTAAAAAAGTCCGACACGTCGTGTCCTCGTACTTGGGGTCCTCAACTAATTACCGAGGGAGGTGTTAGGTTAAAGAAATAAGGCATTTCCCTCGCACCCCAGTAACCTTTGGCGATATACGGTTTTAAGTTGGCCCTCTTTGGTGTGGGAAGCATGGGGTCCTCATCTAACCTCTATGTCCTCTGCTAGTCACAGGGACCCGTAGCGAGCCTATAGGTAGCCCTATAGGCTCGCTAGGGGTCCCTGTGACTAGGGACTCCCACTGCGGCCCTTAATTTAATGGAGAATGTGTGGGTTGTTTGTGAATGTAGAACTGTCCACCGCACGGATTAGACGATGACGTGACGAGGGACGTGCAGTGTGTGATCTAGTCAGTCTGTGATCACGGCTGGTTAATCTGGTCGAAACTTCAAGTAATTCAACCGTACCATAATCGTGTTAATTTCTGTTAACATTATTTTCGGTTCCATATATTAATAATACCTAAATAAAAGTCTGCGGTAGCCTAGTGGTATGGGTAATGGACTGCTGAGATGAGGTCTCGGGTTCGATCCCAGGTTTACCATGGCACACACCAATGACTTTTCGATGCTTTTCGAAGTAATGTGTGTATTTATCGCAGGTTTATAAGTGCCCGGTTAATGGCAATAGGCTCGCCATCAATTACATTGGGACCTAAACATAAACTGGCGAAATGTGGGTGCTAGCACCTTTGCCTACCCCTTCGGGGAATACAGGCGTGAGTTTATGTTATATGCATATATGATGTAAATAAAAGTAAAAAAAAAATTACTGCCGTGATTCATTTTTCACTTTCATTTATTTATTATCTTTAGAGGTATGTACTATATTTAACTTTATACCATAAAAAAACAACAGATCAAGACTGTTCAGTTGTAGTATGACAGGGATACCAGATTAAGCGCAGCAGCGCCACCCTCAATTTTCACGACTTTCTTGACGGGCTATATGCTTATCGATATGCATTTCATCAATTTCATGCATCCTTAACAACATTTTTTTTATATTTGATTGGACTTTATTTTTATTCTTGGCCGTGGATACATGTCCTTACAGATACATCACCAGATGAAAGGTAGTGTCAACTAAAAAATAAAACAAAAAAATCTTTCAAGATATTTAATTTAATTTGTTAATGTTTTGTACGCACCTATTACACATTAGATTAAACGTTATAGGCTTACTTAAATCAAATCACTCGATAGCGTCCGTGGCGCGTGGCGTGGCGGTAGTGAACGCGGTCGCTAAGGGAGTTTGTGTGCACGAATATGATTATTTGCACTGGTTTGGCCATACCTCGGAGAGCACGTTAAGCTGTTGGTTCCGGTTCCCGTATGAACATGTTTGGCAGTCGTTATAGGGGAATTGGGTGGAATGGGAAAGGGCTGTTCGGGAAAGCGGCGTCCCCACTGGTAGTGGTAGTAGTAGTACCTAGTACATAAATCGCTAAGGGGCTGAATCAGCCAAATACGAGTAAAACTTATTCATAAGCCTCCTGTTTACTTAGGGCCACGTCGACAGTAAATATACAGCACAGCCAGAACGGCAATAGGCCCTCTATTATAGCGAAATGGGCCCCAAAATCATAGTTGTCGAAACGTAAAAATTCATACACCTCTGCTTAATCCTTCGGGGATTTACAGGAAAAAGTAGGTTTAATGTAATTCGGGCATAGGGCAGATCGCGATCTACTACACAAATTTAATATACCTATGAGATATTCCATTACCAATAAGTAAGTACTTAAGTACGAAAAACATTGGAAAAATTGAAATGCTCAAGTGAGACTCGAACTCACGACCTTTCGCTTACAGGGCGACTGCTCTGCCAACTGAGCTATTGAGCACCACTTGAATCATTCCAAATTGTGCTCAATAGCTCAGTTGGCAGAGCAGTCGCCCTGTAAGCGAAAGGTCGTGAGTTCGAGTCTCACTTGAGCATTTCATTTTTTCCAATGTTTTTCGAACTTAACAGTTAGCATAATAAATGCTATAAAAAAATCATTCAAATATTTGGGCGCATTCATCAAAATTCAATGTTTAAAAATGGTTGAAAAATCATTCATTGTTTCCAACAGTTCGTAAGAATGTTGGTAGATGGCTGCACCGTCGCCCTTATAGACGGATATAAAGAGAAGGAAAATTTGGAATGATTCAAGTGGTGCTCAATAGCTCAGTTGGCAGAGCAGTCGCCCTGTAAGCGAAAGGTCGTGAGTTCGAGTCTCACTTGAGCATTTCAATTTTTCCAATGTTTTTCGAACTTAACAGTTAGCATAATAAATGCTATAAAAAATTCATTCAAGTACTTAAGTATTTAAAACATCTGAAAAAAGAAAGTAGGTACCTAAATAAGACAACAACAAAAATACAAACGACTTGACGTCAAACTGAGTGCCACCGCTGTTAACATGGTACATGTCTTCGATAGTGACCCTCTCTCCGAGACTTTGCCTTTAGCTTAACATCAAGCGAGGTGAAGTAAAATTGACGTGTCCTAGATAAAAAAAAAACTCTCTAATATACATATTAAGTATGAGTAAATGATTAAATAAGTTATAGTAGTCATCACGTAGGACTTCTGGCATCCAGGATTTACTCTCCGAGCTCTCCTGCTTTCTTTTGATTTTACATGTTAAAATTACGTAAGCTTTTACGGGAACGATTGCCGTCTGATTTCTCAACCCCGAAAGGAAAGCCTGTGCTAGAGACTCAACTACATCTGGTAATTAATGTTATCAGTAGCTGTACTAGCTTAGTTTTGAGAATTGGACGTATGGTTAGCAGAAGATCTTCTAATTCGTAAATAATTTATCTCCTCGGCCTAATCCAAATACTCCAATAGGTGAAAATCCTCTTTTTCACTATAAGTATGAGTGAGTTACGTATATTTTTACGAAACAATTATTTATTGTTGTGATATCTTCTCTCTAGGTAATTAAAAAATCTTAATACCTCTGCCTCTGGGTAAGGAAATCTATCAGTTTTGGTGGTTTTCTATTTTATTTTATTGTTTTTCTTGTAGAAAGATAAGATAATATGACGTATTTTATTATAAGTTATTATTTATTATAGAAAAACCTTGCAATCGAATAAAGCTATCTAAATATGTGTTCAATATTGTTTTGTGAACTGTTTAGAATAATATTATGCAAATGCTACATTTCTTGTAAGATTTAAGACTGATAGAAGCTTTTCTAAAGCTGAATTCATTTGCGGAATCCTTTTGTTTTGTCTGTAAATACCATAGCCAAATTGTATAAGTTCTTCAGGAAATCGAAATTGGAATCCATTAGTTACCATAGAGTACACATCCATCCATGGCCGATTTCGTCGCTGTCAAGTCTTTTATTTAATTTCTGTTTCTATTATGAAGCACCTTCAATGATTTTAAGTGGGTTTATAGTGTGGAAGTGATCGTGTGGCGACGCGGTCTTGGTGATAGGGCTCGTTGGTCGGCAGCACCATGTTTAGTGGCACGGTGCGAGTGCGGGTTTGCGAGGCGACGGGTCTCAGGCCGACCGACTTTCAGAAAAGGCATAACATGACCTTCGGGAAGCCAGGTGAGCCTCATCTATCCACTCAGATAGCTTCTCTATATGTCTGTGCTGATGCTCGTGCAAAGATTTTAGTTACAGGAGTGCAGTTTAGGTTTTAATCACGGGTTTAAAGTAGGAGTAGTATGTTTACCGAGATGGGTGTTGGTGTAATAATATGTAAATATGGGATGTGGTTGCAGACGACCAGCCGATAGACCCGTACGTGTCGATCGACGCGGACGAGCACCACCTAGACCGATCGAGCACCAAACCCAAGACATTTGACCCTGTATGGAATGAAACCTTCATTCACGAAGTACAGAACGTCAGTAGGTATGTTATCACGAAATTGATTATTTTTTCTACTCGTTTTTTTAAATGATTAAATTTAATTCACACCTAAATGTAATGTAAAAAAGCATTCTAGATTTACTTCAATATTTATAAATGTTAATAAACAAGTTTTTGTTATTATTTTTTAAACAATTTTTTTAATAGTCCTCTTATTACTCATTACAGATAACAATATTTACATAGCATCAACTAAATTTTTAATTTATTAAAGTATTTCTAATTTGACAACAATGGCATCATACATGACTCATCTTGGAACCAAACCCATTATCCTTGATATCAAATATTACTGGAATCTTTTCTAATTTAGGAGTAATTTCTAAGTGAACTTTTTCCTTAAAGCTTGGGGATCACAGTATTCCACGATGCTGCAATACCACCGGATGACTTCGTCGCCAATTGCACAATTCCATTTGATGATCTGATGCATCGAGATAAGGACGCCACAGATTTTTGGGTGAGTGTCTCAGTATTTGATTTAATAAATCTTAAAAGTAATACAACTTGAGTTAATCTTGATTACAAATTGTACTGGTGGAGTTATTTTTGGACCATTACTTACAATTGATTAAATTCCAGTACAGAATCACTACACAAAATGAAACGACTACCAGCATAATATTATACTATAAGACTGATTATATAAATCCCTTGATCAGTATGTGTTTATCTACTGTTATCCTTGATAAGATATAGTGTCTGATATTTGTCTTGCAAGACTTTTGTCAACCATTGGCATAATGTTTGTTTTGTTGATAAAACTCCCAGTTACGATGTAGACTTTGACTGTGATGTGTGCCGCTGAACTCAAACGGTGATGAATAACTTTCGGAGGAGATTCTCATGTCCCGAGCCGAGATATGTTAATTTGGAGGAAGAGGTGTATTACAAGTGTTAATTTTAATTTTCCTCGTTTATTTATAACTCGTAGGCATTTGTGTTACCTATAAGGAGGAAGTTAACTATTGTGGCTCTTGTGTTAGGTACTTATAAGACCTGGTGTGAGTAGTAATGATTGTGATACACTGATGTTTAGGTGATATGAGCTTTGTGACTAATGTTCTTAAGTATAATTTAGATAGCTGCGGCACTCTTCTAAGTATAGTTAATGTGTCAGCTACTAGTAGTGGAACACAACTACCATATTACTAGTGTATGATCAGACTAGTGAAGTAGTAATGTGTTTAATATTACAGTCTTGTAGTAAAAATTGGTTAATGAATCACAAGGAAATGGTAAGGCCATAACATTATTTTTCACATGAAAGTTTGCAACTGGCCTTCTTATGTTATCTTTATAAAGTACTTTGTAATAGTTGTGAGATTTCTATGAGGATATAATGAATAAAACAAAATGATAAATAATGATAAAAGTGCCTTGAAGCATTCAAGGTCAGGATAAAAGCCTGCATTTTTAATATATTGCATTCCTTTACCATTCAGTCGGTAAGATACCGTCTTAGAAATGTATAGTGACAGTGTATTTTAATGTGAAAATAAACAAAAATGTCAAAACTAAGTGATACAAAAATCTACATAGGGGTAATTATAGATGTTTTTACAGTGATTATTTATTAGTTTTGACTGCCTGAGGAGTGTGTAGTTTCAGAAAGTGCTATCAAGTTTCGAGCTATGTAGGTATAATGTGACATTTTGGATGTGTACAAAGAAGATTCAATTCGCAATTATTTCCCTTTACTATCAGTCTCAGTGGCGCGGCGGTAGTGAACACGACAGCTACGCAGGAGGTGCGGGTTCGATCCCCGCGCAGTACAAATATTTGTATGCATGAATGAGGCTGTTTGCATTAGTCTGGGTGTTTCTATGTATAATTTATGTATTTACAAAAAAAAAGTAAGTTTATCTGCATTCTAGATTCCATAACACAAGCTATAAAAGCTTACCATGGGTCTAGATAGCATGGTGTAGAATGTCGTGAAATATTAATATTATCAAAACTATTCATGATAATGTAACAGGAAATTCCCAGATGGTTTATTTCAAAATGCCACCTTGTTCGTCAGTAGAAGAATTTTTATGATTAGGATAGCCTTTAACAAATTGAGATTGGTTCTGTTTGCTCACATCTTACCGTGTTTGCTGAAACCAGTCTAGTAGAGCTATAAATTCTGCAGCCTTATCTATGCTTCATAATTATCTCCTTGTTATTGCTTCAATTTGTTTATGGATGAACAATGTGAAATTGTCACTGAATGATGTTTGACATTCTAACTTTTTTGATATTGCATCATCAATAGGAATGTGTCTTTCTACATGTGACATCCATATCCATATCCATACTAATATTATAAATGCGAAAGTAACTCTGTCTGTCTGTATGTTACGCTTTCACGCCTAAACCACTGAACCGATTTTGATGAAATTTGGTATAGGGATAGATTGGACCTTGAGAAAGGATATGTTTGGTTGCGATAACCGACTTCCACGCGGGCGGAGCCGCGGGCAAAAGCTAGTATTATATAAAAGAAAGTCATGTTAGTTACACTATTTATAACTCAATAACGGCTGTACCGATTCGGCTGAAAATTGGTGGGGATGTAGATTAGAAGTAGAAGACAGACATAAGATACTTTTCATCTAACTCAACTTTTATTTTGCTCCGGGGATAGGTTCCTGTGGGTTGCGGTCAGAGGATCAGTATTTCTGTGACCCTGGTACATTTGCATGAAGTACCAGGCTCAAAGAAACGTTAGGAATTTTATCTGGCTCACGGGAACAGGAGTAGTGTGACCTATATCTTTTTAGTCCAAACTTAATGCGGACGAAGTCGTGGGCAAAAGCTAGTACAGAATATAGTCAATTTGGTTTTTGTAACAATATTTGAAGTATGTAATGTAATTTCAATAATTGATAAGTACCTACAAAAAGTATGACATTGAACCAACAGTTGATACAATTTAATTACTTCAGTGATGTGTCAAGGTTCTACATTCTAAGCCTCGATTCTGCTAATTTTGTCATAGCAAACCCACTGTTAAACATACCACTGTCACTGCAAAAAGTGCCATTAAATTTTTAGACTTTACTGGCATAGACTTAAAGTCCAAAATTAAATAAAAAGGAGTTTATTACAGTTTTCATTCACTGTACAAAATGCTATTTATTTTTTAACTTCAACAGCATAACAATAACAACACAAGTTGAGATGATTGAGAACAAACCTCTAAACAAACTTTTGGATTTATGACATTACGACTGCTTCCAGTGGGGACGCCGTTTGAGACTGGGCGGGTGATCAGTCCTTGTATGAGGGCCATTACATCCATTTCCCCTTTAACGACTGCCATACATGTTTGTATGGTAACCGGGAACGACGGTTTAACGTGCTCTGCGAGGCACCACCAGACCAATGCAAATACTCATATTCATGCATACAAATATTTGCACCGAGCGGGGATCGAACCCGCACCTCCTGCGTGGCGGCCGTATTCACTACCGCCACGTGACGGAGGCATTGACTATGACATTGTAAGATTTCTGTTGCTAGTGTATTCAACACTATTCCTATGTTTCATTTGCAACAGCAAGCAAAATATCTTGCAAAGCAAGCGATTGTCTTGGCAAGATATTGACCCTGGTTTGGTTACTTCATATCTTGAAATGTAAAGTCAACTTGTTCTTAACTATTAACGCAATGGGGAAACAGATGAAATGGCTCGCAGATATCACGGGTGAGATCATCCGTCCGGCTTCCGGGGTCCCCGTTTTGAAATAATAATAAATACATTAAATACTAACATAAAATAGGTTGGTAAAAAACATCACCTTTCGCGGCATCCTTCGCAGCGGGGTGTGGCAAGTTCCCTCGTCTTCCTCTTTAGGCGAAGTTTATTACTTCCAGCTAAAATTCTGGCGAAGCCCAGATGACTTTGCTTATGTGCTTCATTAATAGAGGAGAGGATACAGTGAAGAAGCTACCTCCTACTCCCCACACGTAGCACGGATCTGTAACCAAAAACAACTATGAGTGAAGATAACGACACCCTTTGCGTTTTCATCTCAGCATCACCATCCCCCTATAGATTTCCGCATCATAAAAAACGATTTAGCGTCTTCGACATCAGTGAGTGAAGCGCCTTGCGGGAATATTATTTTCCCACCTCCTGAGTGTCCTCTCAAAACGCACTACACCATGAGTGTGAGTTTTCGATGATGCAGAGACTACCTATCAATAAATCTTAGTTGAAAAGGATGTCTGCATTTAACACATTCCTTTCCAAAAAATAATTGATGACTAGTGAATTGAAAAATAAAAAGAACTGTTACTAAATGATGATGTGTGTTTTAGCGGAACGCGTAGTTGTTTCCGACCCAAAAGCACTTTGATTCTGGAAGTTTAGCACAAATATTATAAATTGAAAGATATTTCAGACGCTAGTGCCCCTAACACACGTTCTCGTTACGTTATATTTGTATTGTTTAATTTAATGTAGTGTATGTCAAGCAGTGGTCAGTGATGGACGCGACGGAACGTCGACGGGCGTTACGTAGAGTTAGTTCAGTGCGTCATGAGTTCACCGCGTTTTTTTAACATATACATAAGAGCGGAGGGTTTTCTTTAGGCTGAAAATATCATTAGATGTTCAATATTTAATTATTCAACTGCTATTATTATTCATTCAATCGTTGCGCCATATTTTAAAATCAGTTAAAAATATATATAGAACATTGCGCTCTTTATAAAATTATAGAAAACAGTGGTAAATCCAATTGAAAATCTGGCAAAATGGTTTGCAGGACTATATTTCGAATGTTATATGAAAACGTGTTTGTGTGCGTAGTACGCACTTTTCCTCCTTTTATTTAGGAAAATATTTTTTTTATTTAGGCAAACTTACAGCTAAAAACAATACAAATTCGTATGTTAAAGAATGGCTCACAATGATATGTGCTGGTATATCAATCATGCCAGTTTGAATTCGGCACTATAGTCAATTGCACGTCCTGAAGGCGGTCTAATTCTGTAATTTGACATGGTGTTTCCTTTTTCAGGTGGACCTAGAACCTCAGGGGAAACTGCATCTCAAAATCGATCTGAAATGGAATTCTCAAGGTAGTTGTTTACAGTTCATGTGTTGTTCAACTTGTCTTGTTTGTTTTGTGTGAGAGTAGGTAATTGATTGTTGTTTACTTTAAATTTATATTCGCGCGATTGTTTTAAATGTTTTGTTAAAGTATACACTCTGCATTTTGATAGCCTAAAGGGGCATTTACACTGAGGTTTTTTCAATTCACTGAGGGCTTAATATTGCGTGTTGAACGTCAGCTTTCAGAGCGCGAAAGAGGGGTCCATCCCTATATCGGTGGCATAGCTCCATTACTATTTTTTCGCTTGAACGACACGATATATAATGTTTTTTTTATAATAATAACAGCGTTGACATATTCAATTATGTGTAAAATCGCGAAATGTTTTTCTTCATATAGAATTTTAAACATACACACACAGATATTCATTATATTTTGTTTATGTTGATACACTCATACTTAATAAAGTACTCGTTTCGGAGTACTGGGATTACCCCAACATCACTGTCCGCCGTTCTTATGAGTATTTAGAATGGTTTAATTTATTGTAAGGCGTAACATTTTTCCAAGTTTTCTGAAGACCCGTACCTACTCTGAAGTTTATACGACATGTCAATGCATCAGATGTGTTTGTTAGGTGCTGTCAGCTAACAGTCTCAACTGTGAAGCGACTAAACTTCGATATTTTCCATGAGTGACTGCCATCTGACCTGGCGATATTGATGTTGGTAGTTAGATCTGTAGTCTAATCTAACCTGATGGGTATACATAAAATAAGCTAACATATTTGGCGTCGCGCTAAGTAGCTTCATCTCTCTACTGGAGGAGGCACATGTGGAGGAACGGGGTGTGGTGTTCCTCCAACACAAAGGGAGGATCTACCGACCAGGCAAGGTGATCACGCCTGGTGGGCCGCCAACCAACGATTATCTTTGAGATTTTGTAATATGTACTGTACCAGGTCGAGAACTTCAGTTTCGCGATGCAGGATTGGTAGTGACGTAGTAGTTGAGCTAGCTCGTGTTGCCCCCAGCGGCGGTGGAGGCGCCGCGCAGCGGGGGCGCGGTGGCGGGGGCCGGCGGGCGCGAGTTCAAGGAGGGCGCGGGCTTCGCGCGGCGGCGCGGCGCCATGCGGCGGCGCGTGCACCAGGTCAACGGCCACAAGTTCATGGCCACGTTCCTGCGCCAGCCCACCTTCTGCAGCCACTGCCGCGAGTTCATCTGGTCAGTGCTGCTGTGCTACGTGTTAAGCTGTACCCTTCTCTCTCTAAAATAGGTTAAACTATGGTGTCATTGAAAAGCGATGGCAAGGAAGTCACTTTGTTTTCTTCATACGTAAATTCAGTAAAAATTTGCCGAACCCGATCGTAGGATTTTAAATTGGAATGCTTATCCCAACTCTCAATGACTTGCGCCCAATGAAATCCCGATGTTAAGCGACCAGGCCGAACCGGCCGACCTTGACAACTGAAGGTATAGGGAACTCTCATACCTCCTGTTGTCAAGGTTTCATAAAATCTGTGTTTTATTTAAGCACTCCACTATCTTGAAGAGAATCAGTAATATCGATAAATTGATATAAGTACTTCGAGGGAGACATTATAATCTTGAAATTAAAACATACTCTAAATGTACCTATTCAATCCGCTCAGTGTACTTTTTTTATCCTTACTAATATTATAAATGCGAAAGTAACTCTGTCTGTCTGTCTGTATGTTACGCTTTCACGCCTAAACCACTGAACCAATTTTGATGAAATTTGGTATGGGGGTAGATTAGACCATGAGAAAGGACATAGGCTATGTTTGGTCACTATAACCGACATCCACGCGGGCGGAGTCGCGGGCAAAAGCTAGTGTCTTATAAAGAGCGTGGACAAGAGCCTCGTTTGTCTTGCAACTTAGGTTCAAAATTTGTGTCCCAAGGTATAGGTACACTTGTCCTCCCAGATATATATATATTGCCCGGTTGCCCTAGGGGATATATGCATACATACATATACTCATGTCTATAAATCTCCAAAGGGGTAGGCAGAAGTATATTAACACCCACGTTTCGTCAACTATGTATGATTTTCGGGCCCACGTAATGGTACAAGTCTAACGAGCACTTTGTCTTCGGCTGTATATTTACTATCCCTTAGTTGCCTGACTATGACAGCTACAAGAAGAGCTGGGGTGATTCTATTCCACTCCATTGGGAACCAACAGAGAATACATTGCCATATTATTATAAAATAAAAAATATTCATTAATAATATTAACATTGTATGTTACAGGGGCTTGGGGAAACAAGGCTACCAATGTCAAGGTAAGTGTGATAATATAACATACTTAGTAGGTATTTTCACTTAATTTTTTTTTGAGTAACATCTTCTCTACTGTTTTTTTGTTCCTTTGATGGCAGCTAGGTATATGCATCATATACACTATTAAAATAGTGAACAAGTAATGATTATTATTATTATGAGCTCGCAATTCGATTTCATGAATTATTACAATTTTACCAGACATGTCTGTTACACTCTAAGTAACAGAAATGATTGTCTTTATCGTATTTGAATCTACTAGCCCATTTGTCACCTTTAGTTGCCAAGTATTTGATTGCTCGACTATAACGGAGGCGCGGCCTCCCACGGCCAGCCAATGCCCGTGTTCCGGGGTCTGCCGGGGTGCGAGAGATATGTTTTTGGCAATCTCACCTCCGGCAACCAAGGACCCAAGACGGCGTGCGTTTTAGTCGGTTCGAGTCCGACATAACCACCTCTACCGGCTCCGTGGGGGTGGTATCCGTGGGGATTTATCGCACGATAAAAAAAAAGCCAATGCCTGTGTGGCAAACAAACTGACCAGCAGTAGACTGAGTGGGGGGGTGTTGTGTGTCCGCAGTGTGCACGTGCGTGGTGCACAAGCGCTGCCACTCGTCCGTCGTCACCAAGTGCCCCGGCATGAAGGAGGAGGCCAGCAAGGTAACGCGCCCGTCTCACTTAGCCGACATCTCATGGAACCATCTCTACGCTTTACTATTAGAGATATCGAGATATTTACCAAGTGTTTTGAGTAGCTCTCCGAGATTTCGGCACTGTTGACCATGCTACATTGCTTCCTAAGTTCATGCATTAGTGACCTTGATAGTTTAAATAGATCGTGCGAAACTGTGTTTTAAAATGATATAAGTCTATATTATACACATACAGTATGGTTTCAGTTTAGTGTTATAATTCTGCTTCTAAGATATTATGATCTCAGCGATAGATTGTCCAATTTACGTGAATGCATGTAACGACTTCTGTAGGTGTACCAAATGTGTGTTAGAATTACTTGGTCGTTTTGGTTCACGAGTACAAATGCACCAGAAGCGACTTTATTATATAATCTACAGAACGTAAAGTCAATAGGAAGTGATCTTAAACCTTTTGTGTAAGCTAGTATAGCTAAACTTTCACATAATATTATGACCAATCGCAAATTTCATGTGATTCATTGTAAAACTTTCAACAAGCCTGATAAATTCAGTTAAAGACCATCATCACATCATTGCATAGTTGAAAACTCCAAAAGGTATTATTTTAGGTAAATAAACATATCAATATGCCCTTATGGCTTTCGTCGCTGCAATAGCGCAAAAAATACCCTCCGTGATCCGTAAGGCCTCATTTACGAAGACGCGGGGCGTCTCGCGTCGCGTGTGGCGTGACGTCTCGCGGCGCGTCGGACGTTTTTTCTGTTTACGGTGGGGCGGCGCGTGAAGCGGTACGCATCATTGCACGCGTAAACACAAACTTATAGCAATATACGACGTTGTTCATAGAGACGCGAGACGGGAAGAGTGGCGGTGCCCGCCGCTGCGCCCGCGGCGAAACCTCAAGCGTGTAGCGAAGCACGCGGCGGGCATCGCGGCGGCGCACGCTCGCCTCGATCAAATCGACTAGATTTCTAAATAAGACTGACAGAATATTCCGCCTCGGGCATAGCTTCATCGAGAATTGCCGCTGCGTGCGCCGCCGCGATAAACGCCGCGTGGGACGCGTCGGTGCCATCCGCGGGCTCGGCCGCAAAAAAACGCCCCATTTCAAACAAACGCGTCTAAAATCGCTGCTCCGTAAACGTACTCATACAACGCTATATATTTGAATTCAGTGTGGGCCGCGCCGCTCATCGCAACGCGCGACGCCCCGCGTCTCCGTAAATGAGGCCTAAGAGCGGTGTCGTTTAATCAAGCTGTGATAGGTTGACGCCCTGTTGACAGCGAGGCGATAGGCAATACAGTTACGATCTAGTTCTGAGTTGATATGTTTGCTATGACTCTTACGCTTGTTTGTCCCCTGCCTCACTAGTACGGCACCAATGGCACCTCACTCACTTGGCGATGGCCACCGTGCATTCCAATTCAAACTGCTTGGATATACTACGTGGCTGGTGACGTGACCAAGGCGTCCTAGTGAGGCAGGAGGCCGCCCGCTAAGTCCGGTGTCGCCTGTCCCGCAGCAACAAAGCGGCGTGGGCGTGTCGGGCGGGCAGCGCTTCAGCGTGAACGTGCCGCATCGCTTCGTGGTGCACTCCTACAAGCGCTTCACCTTCTGCGACCACTGCGGCTCGCTGCTCTACGGACTCATCAAGCAGGGCCTGCAGTGCGAAGGTACCCTAACACTTACAGACACCGCACTGATACCACACTGACACCACACTGACACCACACTGACATTACACTGACACTACACTGACACTATACTGACACTACACTGACACTACAATGACACTACAGTGACACTACACAGATACTATACTGATGTTACAGTGACACTATGCGGTTTATTCTAACACTACACTGACACTATGCTGACGTTATACCAACACTACATTGATACTACACTGACATTACATGGACATTTTAAACCGACATTACACTGACATTAAACTGACATTGCACTGACACTATATTGCATTAATTTACTTATTATATTCTATATTACAAAATTATATTCTACATTAGTTTCGATATGGAATTAAAATGTTCTCCATGCCATAAAATGTCAGTAATTAGTGTTTATTGGCGACTGTTTGTAAGTTGTCACTTGTCACTCGCAGTGTGCTCCATGAACGTGCATAAGCGCTGCCACAAGAACGTGGCCAACAACTGCGGCATCAACACCAAGGTCATGGCCGAGATACTCAACGAAATGGGCATCTCGCCCGACAAGAACCGCGGGCCCCGGGCCTCCAAGGTAACCATTCCACTATTGCATATTTAATAACTACTTTGACAATTGTCATTTTTCTTTTTAAGAATCTAAGAAACTCGTCTGGGGATTTTAACTTGGCTAAGCGTCATTGGGAACCAGAGCCTCGAGGTCACCTTGGCCTCGAAAATACGTCTCCATGAAGATGATTATGATGATACTTGGTCAGACAATGTCGTCTGGTTTCTTAATACCAGCATTTTATTATAAACGTCGTTTTAAACATTTTAAGATGGTTCGGACATGTTGAGAGAATGAATGAAAGAAGATTGACGAAAAAGGTATATGAGTCGAGTGTGGATGGTACCGTCGGAAGGGGAAGATCTAAGACCGAAGCGCACATACCTGGACCAAATCGGGGAAATGTTAGAAAAGGGGCAGGTCAGGACCGTCGGGACCGACGGGCATGCATGAATAATATAATGAGAGTGAATGAAATAGTATGTCTGGATCGTAGCAAATGGAGATCCGTGATCTCTGCCTACCCCTATAGGAAACAGGCGTGATTTTATGTATGTCTTTTTACCCGACTACGGCGAAGCCAAAAGGAGGGTTATGATTTTGACAGGCTATGTATGTATGTATGTATGTTCATTTGTTCCCTCATAGCTCCTCAACTACTTACTAGAACTAGACAAATGAGGTTTCATTACAAGCGGCTTGATCGTCCCATGGTTATAGGCTATATGACGTGTGACTCAATCTTGTGTGGCGCCCTCTAGCGCTCATAAAGTACTGTGTTAAAAAATAAATTTGAGATAAAATATGCCGTGTTTGGTATTAAATGAAAGTGCTTAATGAGCTCATTTCAAATATGTATAAATTATTAGCTTTACCTTGCCTCAAAATAATTTAAATAAAATAAAAAATTTAAACTAAAACCCGACTACCGAAAAATCACGCTTTAAAAAGTGACAAACAAGAAAATATCAAGGATAGCCGTGGTCGTATGCCACTTACTCTAACAAAACAATATGTACTAGGGTCGGATTTTAGTTTAAACTTTATTTTTCAAAACGGGGTACTTGAACTAATCTCGTGTGCAAAGGGCTCTCGTCGTTGGTTGATGAGTGTATTAGGTGTGCGGGTCGCCGGTGGCTATAAGTATAAGTATGTGGTGTGCGCAGTTCATGAACCCGCCGCTGCTGGAGGCGGGCGAGGGCGAGGGCGAGGCGGGCGACGCGCCCGACGACGCGCCGCCGCACAAGGCGCTCGACAAAGGTACCGCCGGCTTACCGCCCATTGACGCTTGATAGTCTTCACACTGTCGATACGCCATGTGCCCTCACCTTTCCTTGCTCCCCCTATCCCTACTCGTCGAATATTGTACTCGCTTGACGCTTAACTATTCGATTTGAAGAGCTTTTTTTTTCGTGCGGAAATCCCCCTGCCGGAGCCGGAAGGGGAGGTTACGTCGGACTCGAACCGACTAAAACCACACGACTGTGGGTCATGGTGCTAGGCCGGAGGTGGGATGTGAAGAGCCTTGATTGTAGTTCTTTAAATAAAAAGGTCGTAATGTTATAAATTTATATCGAAAATTCATGGTTATTGATGCCTATTCGGAACTTCACGCGATAGGTTAGATGTGCGCGGAACTTTTTTGTGCGTTTTTATCGCGTGAAGTCCCGAATAGACATAAATAACCATGAGTTTACACCGCGATAGCTTAAAAATAACATATATCGAAAATTGTCCTGGATATTCGAAATTTCCTTATACATGTGCTGTAGGATGACGCTGGAACCAGATCGGTATAAGAATATCGGTAGAAGGCTCCAGCGTCACGTAAAAACGCATGTATAAGATAATTTGGAATATACAGGGTGTATTCAGGTAGCTCAGATGGTCAGAATAATCCCCCTAGTCGCGAGTGACTTTTCCGATTTAAATCTAAAGGAAAAGTTAGCACACTAATGGCTTAACTTTTGTTAAAAATATGGTTCTTCTTCATACAGTGCTTGAGAAAGAGCATGTATGATTATTACTATGGGATCACCATAGAAGAAAAAAACGAAGAATTTATTGTTTTAATTGATTATGATCTGTGATAGATAAGTATTGAAATACATTACGAATACGCTTAACTAACAATCTCGAATACCGTTAAACGGAATTCTATTTATATAAATAAAATAATTTATGCATTGATCCCTACTTATAAAATGGGCAAGAACCATGGCAGTAGGTGTCGTATGTAGCATTATAATGATTATATCTAGTGCATATCTTAGCTAACGACAGTATTATTGTAAGTGCAATACATGTGTAGAATTAAATGCTTTTTTTATGTTTGAAGATGTGTGAGATCGTAGGCTTTTGTATTTAGATACAGCGTGTTGGCAATCCGATTTCAACGAGAGCGTGTTTCAATGTTGCTTAATAAAATGTTGTATTTTGCGAATCTAGTCAAAAATACTAGAACCAACCAAATGAATTTAGCCTTCAAAGTATGCATTTATTTAAATATTAATTTAGTATTAGTGACCACATTTCTCAATGGGGCGCTAGGAACCTGGTCGAGTTCAATGCCAAGAAGACCCAGGCATGTGCGTTTACAGCAAAGGTATCTCCTTTCCTTCCCCTTCCCACTCTTCAGAGCACACCACTGCCACTGCAGGATCACCTCACTATCCTCGGTATGGATGTTCGCTGCAAACTGAATAACAAAAACTATATCGAGAGTATCATCAAATCAGCCTCGCGTAAACTCGGAGTCCTGAACAGAGTGAGACGTTTTTTCACGCCGGAGCAGCGGTGTCTTCTATATAATGGTTTGCCGTTCGTACACCATTTCGAGCGGACGTGTTTGTGAATTTTTAAAAAGAAAGTCCAATCAGTGTTGACTTAATTTAAACCTTATCTGCAAAAAAATAGAAATCTTATACCATCTACTTTGCTATTGTAATTAGTACATTTAGTTCCTACGTTTCTTGACTTGGAACATATAGTGCACCAGAGTCGCAGCGAGTACGGCCCCCTTCACCCCCTCGAGGAAACGAGACGGTTGCATTTTTCGACTCTCTCGCACAGGCACTCCAAGCAGGTGAGCGACGACGATACGGTAATAGCCGGCAACATTGAGTGGATACCTACATAGTACTACATTTAACGTAAACACTAATAATAATATAATAGTTGTTACGTACGTACCTACTCATTGTATCTAATCCATCATTGTTTGAACAACTACTGCAAACCTATTAGAAGCATATCATAATGAGCCAACTGCATTCACCTAAAAACACTACAGCGAGTGGTGGATCTCATCCCGACTTGTCTAAGCTCGCTAATATGGACACGGACTCTCTAATAACAATACGTAAAAGGAAACAGCCGTTTGATCAGGAGTGTAATTGCACTAACGAAATAAAGGAAATACGCACAGAATTAACACGAATGACCTCTATTCTGGAGAAATACGTTGATTCTAACGAAAATATCATGGCAAAATTGCAAAATAGTATCACCGAAGTTAAAACTCAGATAGCCGAGATTAAATCGAATAACGAACAAACTGCTAATTTAGTGCGAGAGAATATAACAGAAGTAAAAGCTCAGATAAACGACATTAAAACAGCATCGCTATGCTTGTCAATGGAACAAGATAACATCAAAGTGAAAATAACCCAACTTGAAGATAAAATATCTCATAGCGAATCTAAACTAGGCTCATTAGAATCGAATCTCAATAAATCCAAATCAACATATGCACCAACATCATTGGAAGGAAGCGTTTCTCAACTGCAATTAAATGAACAAATGATTCGCGAACTAAAAGAGCGTAATGAACGAGACAAAAATATTATACTTGTGGGTCTACCTGAACAAGCATCCTTTAGTGCTGAGGAACGCTCATCTAAAGATGAAGCAGATGCTATCAATATTATAAAAACTGCGTACAAAGATGCTCCAAAACCGACTAAAGTAGTGCGTATTGGAAAATATGATGCAGCAAAAAATCGCAGGGTCAAAATATGCTTTGATACACCTGGGCCAGCAAAACAACTCTTACGAAATAAGCACAAATTACCAGAAAACATAAAAATGTATTCAGACCAAACTCCAGCGCAGCAGAAATTTCTACAATGTCTAAAAGAGGAGTTAGATAATCGCGTCAGTAACGGAGAAACTAACCTCACTATAAAGTACATAAATGGAACACCAAATATTATAAGAACGGCTCCAAAAAACTCAACCACCTAAACGTTACAACACACCCCACAGGAAATACCTACCAAATTGTTAAAAGCTATGGGCAAATACAAACTACCAAATCTCGACTTACTTTTTTTTTACCTAAACGCCTGCAGTATCCGTAAAAAAGGCAAATTTGATGAACTGAAGTGCATTCTAAATTCTATACCAGTGACAACACACATTATCCTAATAACAGAGACCTGGATACGAAATGAAGAACAAGCCCTACAACTTCAACTACCGAACTATTCACACTATTACAACTATCGTACGGATGCAAAGGGAGGAGGCGTATCTACATTTATACACAACACCCTAGAGCACAGCCATGCAGAATCAGAATATACCGACGGAAACAACTACTTATGGATACGACTGGAAAAGTACGCACTAGATATTGGATTAGTATACAATCCCGGCAACACTAATTTTAGAAACTTTCTAGAGGTCTACAATTCACAACTACAAAAAAAAAATAGAGCAATTGTCTTTGGAGACTTTAATATTGATCTGTTAATCAAAGATAAGAAATCCAAGCAATATAAAGAACTTTTGAATGAGAATAAACATAAAATACTGAACAAAGTTAGTAAAAAGCACTGCACACGCCATTCGACCACTCGGAAATCGATATTAGATCATGTCAGTACAAACTTATGTAAAAATAACTTTCACATGGCCATTATTGAATCTGCCATGTCTGATCATAAACAGATATATGTTGAAATGAAAACAATTAAACCTCCCAAAAAAACATATTCTCATTACGAAGCTATTAACTACACTGAATTGTACAACTCATTGGAACAACCTGGATTAGATGAACATAACGATGACTATACCACTCTTGAAAATACTATAAAGCAATATATACACAACTATAAGATAACAAAGACCAAAATACTAAACACACCTCGAGATGACTGGATAAATAAGGATATAATCGATGGCATCAATAGAAGAAATCATTTATGGGCGGAGTTTAAAACGAATCCACATAACGAAGCTATAGAAAAAGAGTACACATCAACTAAGAACTACATTGCCAACCTAATTCAGGACACAAAGGACAGCTATTATTATAAGAAATTTACACAATGCACCAGTAAACCGCGAAAAATGTGGAAGTTGATAAACAATCTAGCTAATAATAAAATTAAACAAAGTTGTGTGCCTTCGAAACTAATAATTAAAGATAAAGAAATAACTAATACAACAGACATCTGTGAAGAATTCAACAGGTATTTTTCTACGATAGGCCCTCTCTTGGCACTTGAAATAACACAAAAAAATTGCGGACATTGTACCCTTACAAAATTACCATCTAATTTACCGTCATCCAACTTATCAATACTCGAGCCATGTAGCACGGATGAAATTATCAAAATAATAAATAAACTTGATTCGAACTCTAGTGCAGGCTTAGATGGAATCAATACCAAATCTATTAAGTGTATAAAAAATTTACTTGCTAGCAACCTGTCTAAATGTTTCAACAAACTGCTGTCAACTGGTGAATTTCCGCAGTCTCTTAAAATAGCAAAAGTTACCCCAATTTATAAATCAGGAATAAAATCTGACCCAGGAAACTATAGGCCAATTTCAGTGTTACCTGTACTTTCCAAAATACTAGAAAACATTTTACACAAACGATTAGATGATTACCTAAATTCAATTAATTTTATTTTTGAACGCCAGTACGGCTTTAGACGTAAAAGTAATACACTTTCGGCAACTATTGATTTAGTAACAAAAATAAAATCCAACATAGATAATAAAAGTATTGTTCTAGGCGTATTCATTGATTTAAAAAAAGCTTTTGACACGGTTAGTCATAACCTCCTAATAAACAAGCTGGAAAGTATAGGTATCACTGGAACAGCACTTGAGATGTTTCGCTCTTACTTAAAAAACAGATTTCAGATAGTCAGAATTGGTGATGCTCAAAGTGAATCCTTGCCTGTAACGTGTGGTGTCCCACAAGGGTCAGTGCTGGGCCCCCTGCTCTTCCTTATTTACATAAATAGCGTTCGCGATATGGGTCTACATGGCCACATAACTCTTTATGCTGATGACACATGTTTGTTCTATTTTGGATCGTCAATACAACAAATTATCTACAAGGCTCAGGAAGATTCAAATACTTTATATTCTTGGTTCCAAAGCAACCTTTTAACTATAAATATTTCTAAAACTTGTTACGTAATCTTCAAAGCAAAAAACAAAATAATCACACCATATGAACCTCTAAAAATTAACGACGTAGCTATACAAAACAAATCATTTGAAAAATATCTTGGTCTTAGAATAGATAGTGGTCTGACGTGGAATATCCAAATCGAGCACATAAGAAAAAAATTATCTTCCCTAATAGGATCTCTTCGGCACATTGCTCGATGTATCCCACGTCGGATACGTTATAATATATACAATTCGCTAATAAAACCACATTTGCTTTATCTGATAGAAATTTGGGGCAGTGCTGCCAAAACCAAACTATCGGAACTACAAATCGTACAAAATAAATTAATTAAAATATTATTCCATTATAACTACCTAACACCTACATCTAAAATTTACACCGAAACCAAAATAATGAACATTAGACAATTATATATTTATAATACGTGTATTCTTGTTAGAAAGATTTTGCAAAGCCTACTCCATACTGACTTAGCTTTTAAAAAATTGAAGGAACTAACTAGCCGAAGTAGTCGCCGAGCAAGTTTTATTGCGCTGCCGAAGATACGCACGAACTACGGAAAAAAAATGTTTACCTACGAAGGCGCACAACTTTATAACAAAATACCTTCATCTATTAAAAATATCACTTCTTTTCATATATTTAAAAATAAGTTAGCACAACACGTCATCGAGACATATTAACTCGTATTATTATTATTGCGAGTTAATATTAGTCATCAAAACGAACGAACTATTGCTAGTACATTGTGTATTAATAATTATTGTTTCTCAATAAGTGACATGTAAGTCTTTGGAGAAATAAATTCATTAAACTGATAAGACCCAAATTCGTTCCTGCGTGGAATACTGCTCACATCTCTGGGACGGCTCCGCAAAGTACTTATTAGATGCTCACGACAGGTTGCAGCGACGTGCGGTCCGCATTATTTCCTGAGGTCACGAACACCCTCGAGCCTTTGCAGATGCGTAGAGATGTTGCGTCTTTGGCAGTTTTCTACCGTCTCTACCATGGTGAATGTTCTGACGAGCTCTTCCAATTAGTCCCACCCTCCCCTTTCCTTCACAGGACGACACGTGCAGGGCTAAGATGTCATCCATTTACGGTGCAGAGTATACCTGCTAGAACCAAGCGTTTCAGTGATTCATTCCTATGCCGCACCACTAAGGCCTGGAATTCCCTGCCAGTTCACGTGTTTCCTTCTTCCTACAGTCCTGGGTCCTTTAAGCGGGGCGTGAAAAGGCATCTAATGAGGCCGTCAAGCTGAGTGCCACCACTGTTAACATGGTAAATGTTTACGATGGTGACCCTCTTTCCGAGACTTTGCCTTTAGCTTAACATCAGGCGAGGTGAAGTCAAATTGACGTGTCCTGTATAAAAAAAAAAAAAAAAAAAAAAAAAAAGATGCAGATGCATTGAAATGAAATCATGTCTTACAAAAATGGTCAAAATCGCTCACATCATTGAAATCAGAGCTAAGTTATTTATTTCTTGAAGTTTACGTTCGTATGCTTTGGTTTTCTGATCTAGTCATAAAGCATAATAAATAATGCTAGTATTTTTATATGTGTTCACTTTGTTAGCAGAGAGGAAGAATAATACTGCATCGATAGTTTTGTCAACACGCTGTATCTGTAACCATACACAACGCCGTCTTAGGAACGCTTTCTGTGTTGTCACTGTTATTTACCCAGTTTGCTTATTTTTATAGTTTTGTCCTTAGATATTATTTACTTTATATTTTATTATTTGTTTGATTAAACGTTGTGTTTCTTACTCAGTTGTTTCAATTCAGTTGGTGGCCGATATGAAACAACATCACAAGTAGATCAGTCTGTTACACACCTCATTAGTGACATCTAGTTTCAGGGGGTTCGATTTCGTAACTTGTATTATAAAGAATTGCAATAATGAAACTGGTCGATTGATGGTGGTATCACTACAATCATAGCATCATTACATTTCGGGGGTAGTGAATTGGTTCATTTGATTAACGGTTCGAGTTCCGTTCAGAGTTATTGAAGTTTCGTACGATTTGAGGTATTGACTACTTGAGAACGTATTTACGGACATTATGTGAGTTTTCCCTCCACAGTTATGTTATGTTTCCTTACGTAGTGGTTTTGTTTCCCACGTAGCAGTGGGCGGGGCGGGAGGCGCGTGGCGCACGCACTGGGACGAGCTGGCGGACATATTCACGTGCGACGAAGGTGTCTGTCTCATAGTACGCTTGGGCATTGTACACTGTACCACATTCTAACTAGCCGGGGCACACGCGCAGGACGCATATGTGAACTGTAATATCAATTAATACAAGTAATTTGCAACTCCAAGTCTCACGTTGGTAATTTAACGGAATTAAATACACAGAAACTAGATTAACAAAAGAACAGTGGTACAATTTGGGAATTTGCCTGATAACTCATGGCTTATTAGAACAAAATGGACATAATATGAGATATTGGCTGAGTATAATTAAAAAGTGCCTCCGCGTGCGCTCCGTATAGCTGAGAATCCTACTGTGTTATATCTAACAGGCTACAAGTGTGGGACGCTTGGCTTGGTGGTGTGTTGTTATATTTAATGTGCTTGTACGTTCTATTCGTGAAGGTGTTCAATATATTTCATCGGTAAGTATCTGTGCAAATTTGGACTGTGAATTGAGCTGCATACTATCGGAATTACGGATCTGACGCCTAAAGGTTGCTTTCTCTGCCACAAGTTTATAACTAATTCTAAATCTTCTGTAGCCCTGTAATTTTATCATACAGTTATCAAGATGTGCTTTAATAAATTAAACAGGTAAATTGATTCCAAAAAGGTATTTAAAGTTTAAAGATATTGCGTACAATATTTTATAATATAAAAAGAGAGCTATGACGTCGCAGTAATTGCAGATTCTGCTCCTGATGTTAAGCTGCCATTCATGTAAGTCATTCGTGAGATTACAGAAAGTTGCGATCGATGCGACTACTAGCGTGTGGCAAAACAATTTAAGGTTTAAACCACAATTCTATGTTGTTCCACAGTGCAGAGAGTAAATTGTGACAAACAGTACTTCACAATTTGAATGAAAGACCAAAATGTCTGTTTGCCATTTTTTAGATCCTTCAAAAGCTTTTGACTATGTAGTCATCGCCCTTCTTGTAACCAGGTTATTAAATGCTGTAGCAAGAAATATGACGATAAAGTTATTCTCACATTATCTGTTTGAACCCAATTTGGTAAAAAATGGAAATAACATCATTAGCATAAATCTATTTTTTGGGAGGTGTTCTGCAAGGTACCATTGTAGGTCGTCCCTATCTTTACCGCCTCACTGCAAAAGAGGTACATGGACATGAACTCACAGGTCCATGCGCCTGCTTCTAATATATAAACATATATATAAATACATCGACATATTCATTGGATTATGTAGGTTAGACTTTATTATTATGTTTGTAGGTTCTGGACCATGGAGGTAAATTTCTCAATCGACAATATCAAATTAAGTACTTATCCTGTCATTAATCTGGTATACATTTTGCGCTTGTAACAGCATTTCTTACAAACAGCCAGACACTGGGTCAGGTAATAATGTTTACTGCATAACCCAGATAGTAGTAGAACTATAAGAAACAACCTTTTGCTGCTTAAGAGGACACAAGATCAGTTGCGAGAGAACATAATTATTTTATTATATCAGTCACGGCAGTGGAAATATATTAGCAACAGTAGTCAAAATTTAAATAGATACGTGCTAAAGTCGTCGAGATTCCTGTAAGCAACTATTTTGAAAGCATCCTTAATATAAAGACTAATCAAAAATCGAAAGCATTTAATTAAAAAGGCTTTAAATTTGGTGGCAGTTATTCTTTAATGGATGAATACGTATTTAACAGCTCACAATATGCAAGCACGCTTCTGGCATCTGGTGGTTGGCTCACAGTGTACAACTTTTCTATTATTCCTAACCTTCGAAAATTATTATCAACCGTAAATTTTACACCCTTCACTGTTATTTTTACTTTCTCGGTGGTTTCACCCGTGGCTTTCGGTTTCATATTATTTTTGGACGCGATTTCATAGAAATGTTGTATTTAGGAGGTGAGCTCGGTGTGAGCGGGCAGGGCAAGGTGTCGCTGGACGACTTTCACTTCATCAAGGTGCTTGGCAAGGGGTCCTTCGGGAAGGTTATGCTCGCTGAGAAGAAGGGAACGGATGAGGTAAGGGTCGCGAGCTTTTTGAGTTTCGTGTTTGTGTCTAATTCATTTTCTTTCTGGGCCGCTCATAAATCACATGTCATCGAAGCATGTTTGGGGGTATTTTTTGTAATCGCTCGTGATCGTAGATTAGTAGGGCTACCATGAAACGGACATCCGAAGTTATTGCCTGAAGTTACTGGCAATCGGTTCCGCCAAACGCAATTATCGCTGCGAAGATAAAGTTGACGGGGCCTAGATGCCACGTCCTTCGTGCGTATCTCGGATGTCCGTCGGACGGTAGCGCCAGTGGGCCGGCGCTAAGGCGGCTGTGTGCGCAGGTGTACGCGGTGAAGGTGCTGAAGAAGGACGCCATCATCCAGGACGACGACGTGGAGTGCACGCTGACGGAGCGGCGCGTGCTGGCGCTGGCGGCGCGCCACCCGTTCCTCACGGCGCTGCACTCCGCCTTCCAGACGCGCGAGCGCCTGTTCTTCGTCATGGAGTACGTGGACGGCGGCGACCTCATGTTCCAGATCCAGCGCGCGCGCAAGTTCGACGAGCCGCGTGCTCGGTACGTAACCTTCCAGACGCGCGAGCGCCTGTTCTTCGTCATGGAGTACGTGGACGGCGGCGACCTCATGTTCCAGATCCAGCGCGCGCGCAAGTTCGACGAGCCGCGTGCTCGGTACGTAACCTTCCAGACGCGCGAGCGCCTGTTCTTCGTCATGGAGTACGTGGACGGCGGCGACCTCATGTTCCAGATCCAGCGCGCGCGCAAGTTCGACGAGCCGCGTGCTCGGTACGTAACCTTCCAGACGCGCGAGCGCCTGTTCTTCGTCATGGAGTACGTGGACGGCGGCGACCTCATGTTCCAGATCCAGCGCGCGCGCAAGTTCGACGAGCCGCGTGCTCGGTACGTAACCTTCCAGACGCGCGAGCGCCTGTTCTTCGTCATGGAGTACGTGGACGGCGGCGACCTCATGTTCCAGATCCAGCGCGCGCGCAAGTTCGACGAGCCGCGTGCTCGGTACGTAACCTTCCAGACGCGCGAGCGCCTGTTCTTCGTCATGGAGTACGTGGACGGCGGCGACCTCATGTTCCAGATCCAGCGCGCGCGCAAGTTCGACGAGCCGCGTGCTCGGTACGTAACCTTCCAGACGCGCGAGCGCCTGTTCTTCGTCATGGAGTACGTGGACGGCGGCGACCTCATGTTCCAGATCCAGCGCGCGCGCAAGTTCGACGAGCCGCGTGCTCGGTACGTAACCTTCCAGACGCGCGAGCGCCTGTTCTTCGTCATGGAGTACGTGGACGGCGGCGACCTCATGTTCCAGATCCAGCGCGCGCGCAAGTTCGACGAGCCGCGTGCTCGGTACGTAACCTTCCAGACGCGCGAGCGCCTGTTCTTCGTCATGGAGTACGTGGACGGCGGCGACCTCATGTTCCAGATCCAGCGCGCGCGCAAGTTCGACGAGCCGCGTGCTCGGTACGTAACCTTCCAGACGCGCGAGCGCCTGTTCTTCGTCATGGAGTACGTGGACGGCGGCGACCTCATGTTCCAGATCCAGCGCGCGCGCAAGTTCGACGAGCCGCGTGCTCGGTACGTAACCTTCCAGACGCGCGAGCGCCTGTTCTTCGTCATGGAGTACGTGGACGGCGGCGACCTCATGTTCCAGATCCAGCGCGCGCGCAAGTTCGACGAGCCGCGTGCTCGGTACGTAACCTTCCAGACGCGCGAGCGCCTGTTCTTCGTCATGGAGTACGTGGACGGCGGCGACCTCATGTTCCAGATCCAGCGCGCGCGCAAGTTCGACGAGCCGCGTGCTCGGTACGTAACCTTCCAGACGCGCGAGCGCCTGTTCTTCGTCATGGAGTACGTGGACGGCGGCGACCTCATGTTCCAGATCCAGCGCGCGCGCAAGTTCGACGAGCCGCGTGCTCGGTACGTAACCTTCCAGACGCGCGAGCGCCTGTTCTTCGTCATGGAGTACGTGGACGGCGGCGACCTCATGTTCCAGATCCAGCGCGCGCGCAAGTTCGACGAGCCGCGTGCTCGGTACGTAACCTTCCAGACGCGCGAGCGCCTGTTCTTCGTCATGGAGTACGTGGACGGCGGCGACCTCATGTTCCAGATCCAGCGCGCGCGCAAGTTCGACGAGCCGCGTGCTCGGTACGTAACCTTCCAGACGCGCGAGCGCCTGTTCTTCGTCATGGAGTACGTGGACGGCGGCGACCTCATGTTCCAGATCCAGCGCGCGCGCAAGTTCGACGAGCCGCGTGCTCGGTACGTAACCTTCCAGACGCGCGAGCGCCTGTTCTTCGTCATGGAGTACGTGGACGGCGGCGACCTCATGTTCCAGATCCAGCGCGCGCGCAAGTTCGACGAGCCGCGTGCTCGGTACGTAACCTTCCAGACGCGCGAGCGCCTGTTCTTCGTCATGGAGTACGTGGACGGCGGCGACCTCATGTTCCAGATCCAGCGCGCGCGCAAGTTCGACGAGCCGCGTGCTCGGTACGTAACCTTCCAGACGCGCGAGCGCCTGTTCTTCGTCATGGAGTACGTGGACGGCGGCGACCTCATGTTCCAGATCCAGCGCGCGCGCAAGTTCGACGAGCCGCGTGCTCGGTACGTAACCTTCCAGACGCGCGAGCGCCTGTTCTTCGTCATGGAGTACGTGGACGGCGGCGACCTCATGTTCCAGATCCAGCGCGCGCGCAAGTTCGACGAGCCGCGTGCTCGGTACGTAACCTTCCAGACGCGCGAGCGCCTGTTCTTCGTCATGGAGTACGTGGACGGCGGCGACCTCATGTTCCAGATCCAGCGCGCGCGCAAGTTCGACGAGCCGCGTGCTCGGTACGTAACCTTCCAGACGCGCGAGCGCCTGTTCTTCGTCATGGAGTACGTGGACGGCGGCGACCTCATGTTCCAGATCCAGCGCGCGCGCAAGTTCGACGAGCCGCGTGCTCGGTACGTAACCTTCCAGACGCGCGAGCGCCTGTTCTTCGTCATGGAGTACGTGGACGGCGGCGACCTCATGTTCCAGATCCAGCGCGCGCGCAAGTTCGACGAGCCGCGTGCTCGGTACGTAACCTTCCAGACGCGCGAGCGCCTGTTCTTCGTCATGGAGTACGTGGACGGCGGCGACCTCATGTTCCAGATCCAGCGCGCGCGCAAGTTCGACGAGCCGCGTGCTCGGTACGTAACCTTCCAGACGCGCGAGCGCCTGTTCTTCGTCATGGAGTACGTGGACGGCGGCGACCTCATGTTCCAGATCCAGCGCGCGCGCAAGTTCGACGAGCCGCGTGCTCGGTACGTAACCTTCCAGACGCGCGAGCGCCTGTTCTTCGTCATGGAGTACGTGGACGGCGGCGACCTCATGTTCCAGATCCAGCGCGCGCGCAAGTTCGACGAGCCGCGTGCTCGGTACGTAACCTTCCAGACGCGCGAGCGCCTGTTCTTCGTCATGGAGTACGTGGACGGCGGCGACCTCATGTTCCAGATCCAGCGCGCGCGCAAGTTCGACGAGCCGCGTGCTCGGTACGTAACCTTCCAGACGCGCGAGCGCCTGTTCTTCGTCATGGAGTACGTGGACGGCGGCGACCTCATGTTCCAGATCCAGCGCGCGCGCAAGTTCGACGAGCCGCGTGCTCGGTACGTAACCTTCCAGACGCGCGAGCGCCTGTTCTTCGTCATGGAGTACGTGGACGGCGGCGACCTCATGTTCCAGATCCAGCGCGCGCGCAAGTTCGACGAGCCGCGTGCTCGGTACGTAACCTTCCAGACGCGCGAGCGCCTGTTCTTCGTCATGGAGTACGTGGACGGCGGCGACCTCATGTTCCAGATCCAGCGCGCGCGCAAGTTCGACGAGCCGCGTGCTCGGTACGTAACCTTCCAGACGCGCGAGCGCCTGTTCTTCGTCATGGAGTACGTGGACGGCGGCGACCTCATGTTCCAGATCCAGCGCGCGCGCAAGTTCGACGAGCCGCGTGCTCGGTACGTAACCTTCCAGACGCGCGAGCGCCTGTTCTTCGTCATGGAGTACGTGGACGGCGGCGACCTCATGTTCCAGATCCAGCGCGCGCGCAAGTTCGACGAGCCGCGTGCTCGGTACGTAACCTTCCAGACGCGCGAGCGCCTGTTCTTCGTCATGGAGTACGTGGACGGCGGCGACCTCATGTTCCAGATCCAGCGCGCGCGCAAGTTCGACGAGCCGCGTGCTCGGTACGTAACCTTCCAGACGCGCGAGCGCCTGTTCTTCGTCATGGAGTACGTGGACGGCGGCGACCTCATGTTCCAGATCCAGCGCGCGCGCAAGTTCGACGAGCCGCGTGCTCGGTACGTAACCTTCCAGACGCGCGAGCGCCTGTTCTTCGTCATGGAGTACGTGGACGGCGGCGACCTCATGTTCCAGATCCAGCGCGCGCGCAAGTTCGACGAGCCGCGTGCTCGGTACGTAACCTTCCAGATGCGCGAGCTTCCTCTCCCATATGTAACTAAGGTGGTCTATCATCATTATCAACATTGAGTAGTCAATCCTAATTGCATCCGAGGCCACGGTGCCTTCGGACTTCAGGGTCCGCCTTCCGGCTCTTCCTTCTCCACTTTGCACGATCTTTGGCGTCCATGGTATGACCATTGGCACGCATATCACCCTCCACGACGTCAAGCCAGAAGAGAGAAGCTTCTTGGGTCTACCCTTCTACCCGGACTCGGTGGGGGCGCCATTGCCAGGCATTTGTTACCCACATAGCTTGGCAGTTGCCGCAAGACGTGGCCGCACCAGCGGAGGCGAGTCTCTAGCATTTCAACTGATAAGGGGGTCTATATCACTAGTAAATAGAGTGCTGTTGACGGCTGCTAATATGTTTCCAGTTTTTACGCGGCGGAAGTTACTCTGGCGTTGCAGTTCTTGCACTCGCACGGTGTCATCTACCGCGACCTGAAGCTGGATAACATCCTGCTGGACAGCGACGGCCACTGTAAGCTCGCCGACTTCGGCATGTGCAAGGAAGGGATCATGGGTACGTGACGCCTGTAATAAGTATCAATGATGTCCATTCTTCATAATGGAGGGTGGAATAAGAGTTGTCGAAGGAGTGTCGCAGTAAAGTAACTCGAGGTGCGTTTGTTGCAGAGGGGGCGACCACCACTACGTTCTGCGGGACGCCGGACTACATAGCGCCCGAGGTACTGTGCTCCCTAACTCTTTGCGGGTGGTATCCGTGCGTACAATGTCGATACTCACGGGTGGGTGTGGGCGCAGATCCTGCAGGAGCTGGAGTACGGGCCGTCGGTGGACTGGTGGGCGCTGGGCGTGCTGCTGTACGAGATGCTGGCGGGGCAGCCGCCCTTCGAGGCGGACAACGAGGACGACCTGTTCGAGAGCATCCTGCACGACGACGTGCTGTACCCGGTGTGGCTGAGCAAGGAGGCCGTGTCCATCCTCAAGGGCTTCATGACCAAGAGCCCGGCGCGCCGCCTGGGCGTGCTGGGCGGCGCGCAAGGCATCCGCGCGCACGCCTTCTTCCGCGACGTGGACTGGGACGCGCTGCAGGCGCGCCGCCTGCGCCCGCCCTTCCGCCCCAAGGTGGTGAGTGCGCGCCCGACGCCGAACCGTATATCTTGGACCTACATACTCAAATATAAAGCGCGCAGACTCTTTGGTGATAATTTATTCTTGGTGAATTTGAGATCGTCCACCACAGTACACGTTTCTTGATATTTTGAGATAGCACGGGCACTCTTCAAAATATCCAAGAAACGTCTACTGCGCGTATAGAGCACATTTTAAGTACATTTCAAGTCTTAAGCTATATGGTTCCACCCCCCTCTGAATGACTCCGTCCACTTTCCTAGCTCGTCTACAACCTAAGTAGACCACTTTCCTAACCCGTCCACTTCCTAAGTTGACCACTTTCCTAACTCGTTCACTTCCTAAGTTGATAACTTTCGTAACTCGACCACTTCGAAAGTTCGCCACTTTCCTAACTCGGCCTCTTCCTAAGGTGGCCACTTTATTAACTCGTCCACTTCCTAAGTGTACCACTTTCCTAACTCGTAACTCGTCCACTTCCAAAGTTCGCCACTTTCCTAACTGGGCCACTTCCTAAGTTGACCACTTTACTAACTCGTCCACTTCCTAAGTGGACCACTTTCCTAATTCGTAACTCGTCCACTTCCAAAGTTCGCCACTTTCCTAACTCGGCCACTTCCTAAGTTGACCACTTTGCTAACTCATCCACAACCTAAGTAGACCACTTTCCTAACCCGTTCACTTCCTAAATTGACCACTTTCCTAACTCGTTCACTTTCTAAGTTGATCACTTTCGTAACTCGACCATTTCCAAAGTTAGGTAAGTTAGGAAAGTGGACGGAGTCGTTCAGTAGGGTCATGTATACTTTTATGTTGTGATGCGTCTACAGTGTACTATGACTTTACAATCTCTACATAGTTTTTAACAGGGGAGAACATACAAAATCTTTGCTAAATATAAACCTTTGAGAATGCCGTAAGGTGAAACCGGTCAGCTTCAATATAATAAATACTGTGGAAAAAGTACAAGTGTTCTCAAAATGTGTAATTTCCCGAGATATTCCACTATTTAAATCTGTAAAAAGTACATTATACCGAGCCAGAAAAGTACATTTAGGTACAAACAAATTGTATTTTAATAACTTAAATGAAGTTAAAATGCCAATAGGCATGTCATAAAAATTGTTTTTTTTTTTTTTAAAGAATATTAGCAACCATAATTACTAATATTCCCGTTAACTCCTCCAACTAATTGATCGGTACAAGTTATAAAATACTCATTTTTTGTTCTTTTATGACCATTATTATTAAGAAACTAAAGTGCTCCTATTATGGAGATGGAACTTTTCGGGCTGCACCTAAGCCATTCTATCAATTGTATATAATACATCTAGACTATTATTCTAATGATAAACCTGTCAATATATTTCCAGTTATATTTTATGCATTGCTTCCAAACAAAACAGAAAAGACTTGTAAGCGTTTTTTTTGTACTAATTAAAAGCCATTAGGGTGTTTGCATTGATTTATTTTAAATGCGATTATGAAATTGCTCAATTAAATGCAATTCGAGCTCTTTTCCCCGAAGCTGAGGTTACCTGTCTGTTTTCAGCACTATAATAAGGCGGTGTGGAAACAAGCACATAAATGTAACCTAACCAGCACGAGTGAAGGGGAAATGTTTCGAGACTTTGTGCACTTTTTGCTCTACTACCTGCACCATAGATTAAAGAAGCTTGGCAATCTATAATGGATATAGTACCAAATAATGCAGAATGGCAAAAACTATGTTCAAACACGATGTAAAAATTGTTAATGAATAAAATAATAAATAATAAACATAGAACCACCAACTCAGCAGAAGGGTATCATCGAAGACTGAATCGGAAAATATCTGAAAAAGGACACACCATTTTTTTATAAATGCAGTATTTTAATTAAAAAGGCCATTCATGTTAACCATCTAATAATCAGAAGCATATTTCATAAATTTCCAAAAAACCGAAAAACAAACAAAAGATATTTTTTTCGACAAAGAATATTCACACTTACGAAAACAAATAAGTGCGATGTTTATATCTATCTATATATATAAAAATGAACCCCTATTTCCCTTGGTTACGACATCACGCCTGAACGGCTGAACCGATTTCGCTAATTCTTTTTTTGTTGTGTTTGTTATTGCTAGGAGAAGGTTCTTATGACAGAAAAAAATAAGAAAATTGCGCGGAAAATTAGAAAATTTAAGAATACATAACCACCATATAAAATAGCTGATCCGACATGCGCCATGTCTAAATTTGAATTTGGAATACGAATTGGAAAAAAAAATGTGTTTATTATTCTAATACTGCTGTATGATATTCTTCTATGTTATCGGACGTTTGATATAGAATTGACATAATGCGTGCAAATATCGTCAGAGGGTGATTAGTAGACATACTTCTGAATTAACAAAATGCCCGTTGCTTGGGCCGCGAAAATATTTATGGTGGCTATTTTTTTATATAGGTCGAAAAATTGATGGTTTATGGTATATGAACGCCCTTGAGCGTAGAGGTATATGGTTGTATGGGTCCCATAGGTATAAAGGCTCCGTAGGTGTAAGTATGGGCCCCGGTGACCTATTAGTGTCGGGAGCTCCGTGGGCGTATGGGGCCTGAATCGAAATGTTTTCCGTTCTCAAAATAATTAGGAGAATTTGATACAGCTAATTGATTCTAATTTCTAAGGCGAAACAAAGTTTGTCGCGACAGCTAGTATTATATAAAAGTCAAGTGTTTGTGCATTTTTTTAATTTTTAGTATAAATTGAAGTTATATTTTGTTCAAATGTTTATTCAATAAATAATTATTGGTATATTTGTTAACTTCATTTTAATTACACTTAATTTCTCACTTAAAGCCGGTGCCGACTGATTGACTATTATTTCTATTATTCGAGGGTTAGGGGTTAAGTGAGGCTCTGTTTTTAGACATTGACAACGGTATGTAAAAACAAATGAGCGCGGCTTCTGGTGTGTTTTGATTCTGAGCCCATGCTATGCTATGCTGTGTAGCGTAGGACAAGTTAGGAATATGAACGAGTTAGGAAGTGAACGATTTAGGAAAGGGTTCAACTTAGGAAGTGAACGAGTTAGGACAGTGGACGGAGTCGTTCAGAGGGGTTCCACGAATACTTGCGTTGGAGCAGGGCAGTAGGTAATGCGGCTACGGTTTGTGTTGCAGAAGAGCAAGCGCGAGGCGGCCAACTTCGACGCGGAGTTCACCAAGGAGGAGCCCGTGCTCACGCCCGTGCCCACCGACGTCGTGCGCGCCATCAACCAGGTACGCACGCACACGCACACACGCACACACGCACACACACGAACACACGCACACACACGCACACACGCACGCACGCACGGACACACGCACACACGCACAGACAAACACACATACTTACATAAACAAACGCACACACACACGGATGAACAAATCGATCACACCGCATTAGGTCGGAACGTGATTTTTTCGCAAATTGAGATTTTTATACCATTAGCACAATATTATTATCATACTAAGGCCTCATGCCCACGAGACGGTTTTAACACGGCCTGGTTTTTTGCCGTGGCGCCGGGTAGTAACCGCCCGACCGTGCATACTACACGGTTTGTACACGACCCGGTTTTAAGGGGTTGCCATCTTCATTCGCTCGTTTCATTTCGTGAATTGTGAACGTACAAAATGTTGAGTGTTAAAAAAAGAAAATGTATTATTGCGTGGCACATGTTGTATAAAAAGCTAAAAAACGACGATAAAAAATGCAAAGACGGTATTGGGTACATCCTATGCTAACAGAAAGAGAAGATCATGGTGCATTTCAAACCCTCGTTCAGAAGCAACTAATGGAAGATGATAAGAAATTGTTGGTTGATCTCCATTGCGTTGGTAGCCCTGTGCACGCGCCGCCCGTAGACCCGGTTTGACGCCGGGCCTAGCTCCGGCGCAAAGCCGTCTCGTGGGCATGAGGCTTAATTTATTCATGAAGACATAATTTTAAAAACCCTAAATAAATAAGGAGATTTTCAATCGATAAACTACTCTCCTGAAAAACAGCTTTTTAGCATTGCGACCTAATGCGTGGGTGTGGTCAAAATGTACACATAAACGCATACACATATGCACACCAACAACACGAATGCACGCGGTCAGCCACGCATTCATTTAAACACACGCGCGATCATAATATCCACACGTGCTTATATCCAACATATACGCACGAGCACACACACCTTTCATTGCTTGTAGAATGTTCTGACATCTTAATAATCCCGGTCATACCGTAAGGCATGGCCCTGGGTCAGCCGGGGTGCGAGGGATATGTCGAAGACAACCTCACCTCCGGCCTAGCATCACGACCCACAGTCTGGGTGCAGTTTTAGTCGGTTCGAGTCCGACATAACCTTCCCTTCCGGCTCCGGCAGGGGAGGTATCTGAGGGTATTACTGCACAAAAAAAGACATGTTAATAATAGAGTTTGCTTGACTGAATTTTTTATAGCATTTTTAATGCTAACTTTAAAGTTCGAGAAACATAACATGTACATTCGTAAGAATGTTGGTAGGTGGCACCACCGTCACCCTTAAAGACGGATAAAGAGAAGGAAAATTTGAAATTAATCAGGTGTGGCTTAATAGCTCAGTTAGAAGAGCATACCCCCTGTAAGGGAAAGGTCGTGAGTTCAACGCTCACTTGAGCGTTTCATTTATTCCGATGTTTTTCGAATAGAGTTTGCGTTAGATTTGACCCGTGTGTTCGGTGTCCCGCAGGAGGAGTTCCGCGGCTTCTCGTTCGTGAACAAGGACTTCAACCCGCTGCCGCCGCCCGACAAGTCGCCGCTCGCCTGAGCGCCCGCCGCCTAGTGCCGCCGCCTGGTGCCGCCCGCCGGCAACACTACGAGTTTCGTGTACTACTAGTTCGTTACGGTGCACCGACGGCGATGATAAGTATCGCCGCCGGGTTTTGTGTTCCCGCGGCCACTTCTCGCCGGTCGGTCGTCGGCGAGGCCGTCCGATCTCGGGCCTCCACCCCCGAATATTTCGTTTCTATATCCAAGGATATATTTCAAATCGTATAAACACGAACGCCCCACGACCGGGGGGTCCCTCGAAACCTTGGTGATTTTTTTTTAAATGGCGGCCAATGTACTCAAACGCCGTACTGTTCATAGTAAAAGCGAAATAGGGAGTCGCCCGTCACCGGATCAGCGTCACTTTATCGTGTTCGTCCGGGTCCGTGGGCCGGCACCGGGCCCCCGACGCGGCCGACGCACGTCACACAGCCGCTCGTGCACGATGCCCGGAGGTATCTAATTTTAAGCAGTTGATAAACTTAAACAGTCTAGCGACTCGGCGTCGTGTACGATCAGCTTTTTTCTCCTGAAATGGAAATTCTGGCCGTCTATTTTGTGATTGTTAGGAGAAATTCGCATTTGAATGTACAAGTATGTGAAGTTCGGCGCCTGTACATAGGAGGAGTGCACGCACGGTGCACCGGGAGCAGTCAGTAAACCCCATTCGTTAGTAGCGTGTTATTATTGCAACTGTGTGTGCGTGTACGTGTTTGTACGCGTGTCTGTATGTGTGAGTGTGTGGGGAAGGGGGAGGGAGGGGGGGGGGGGGGTCGCCGCCACACTAACGTTCGTAACGTTACGACGTACCTTGCAAATGGTGCTTTTAAATTTATTCGAGTCGATGGTTTCGAGTTTTCGAGTTCGAAATCGGTTATGTTTTCCATTGGTTCTCCTACGCGCTGACGTTTGTTGACATTTAAATATTTATTTATTCGGTGCCCTTTTGGGCCGAAATTTAAAAAAAGTAGTCAGATACCAGTTTTCCTTATACAAGATAAAGTATGTTATTTACAAGTACCCCAGTGCTATATCGTAGCGTTCCTATGGTCGCTTCTAGTCCCGCGTAAAGCGACCCGTGTCCAATACTCATGCCGCTGACGTCATAGTTAGGCAGTATTTGTGCAGGCGTTACATTTGCACGTAAATATGCTCATCGGAGAACATGTGTGTTCATTGAACACCCTCCTCGGCTACCGAGGACGAACTAATTTGATGCTTTACGTCTACCGATCAACGCACAATTCTTTGATTTTTTTCTTCATTACCACAGGCTCAAAGGACCATATACGATGATACCCCAGTATGGTCCTTCGAGCCGATTTGCATCAACAATCTATTGATTTTAAAGAAAATTTGCCCCTAAACTAATTAGTAAGTTTCAAATCTACACAGCACGGTATGAAGCAATCAAATTTCGAAGTATACTGCATTTACAATCGGTCTTGAAGCTTTCGCTTTTGACGAGAACTTAGTAATATAAAAAAATAAAAGGCTATTTTTGAGAAATTTCGTAGAATTTTCTCCAAATATTGTGTATTTATTTTGTGGATTCTGCGTCTGTCGATGTCATATTCACGTGGAGATGTGACGCCCGTTTTACCATTTAGTTAAGATTCTGTTTGTGTATTTTGTTAGATCTTTTTATATATTTTCTCGTACTAAGAGTACCGTGTTATTTATTGTGTCTGTGCGTTTATTAGTCATGTTCTCTCCGGAGCGGGAGGACACATTTAACCATAAATGTTTCGCAGACATTATAGTTTATTTTATACATCACATTTTTTAGCCGGAAACAGCTTACGACACGTTAATTGACCGTTTAAGGATTGTTGGTGTGTGACAGTCAGTTTTGGTGTCGTGTGCTGGTGTGTCCGCGGGCTGTCTGTCGCGACAGTATTGCGTTAAGTATTATTTAGTTAGTGGTTAGTCGTCGTGTAATACCAAAGGTTTAAGTTTAATAGTTAATTCGTATCGTTTAAGTTGTGACGAGAGAGTGAGGTGCGTGCGTACGCGCCGGCAGGGGGTAGGCAGAGATCATAGCACAAAGTGTAATGCTTTATGTAGTTGTTAGTGTATAATAATATAATGAGAAAAAATAATATAAATATATTAAATTATAAATCTCTGTACGTGTTCCCGTATCGATACGTTATTATTAGCATACGATTGTGTTTTTTATTGACATGTTGTTTATACGTTCTGTGGTTGAGTTGTGGGTGCACGTGTACTGTAGGACATTGCACCTTATTTATTGTGCGTTAAAGCTTCGTTTACCTTGTTGATAGTTCCGTCATGGATTCTTACGTGGCCATTTTGATTTGACGGTGGCGAGAGTTTATTGAGTGACGTCATAGTCATGTCAGCCGTTCGTGACACTCCCAAGCATGTTTTTGTTTATCAAAGGTAAATTGCTGAACAAACTCTCGCCATCAGTTCTAACGACCGTTGAGTGTAAAAGTTGAATGTGTGCAGCATCGCGTGTAGTGTGGAGCTCGCTTGTAGCCTAATAACGTTAAGTGGCGACCTGCGCCGCCCGCGCCAGCCCCGCCAGCCCCGCCGGCGGGGCTCCGCGCTGCAGTCAGTTATACAGTGATAAATATATGTATGTTACGATTACGTGCGTTTCTCTGTTACTAGCCAGTAAGTTAATGTATGTGGAAGAATTAATTTTTGATGTGAGTCGTACTAATAAAGTAAATAGCGAATAGAGTTAGTCGTGCGGTTCCGTCGGCGCCGTCGCGTCCCTTCGGTTATTACGTATTTCATACTTGCGTGTCGTTCACTAAGTGGTTTTTTATTCGTACGCTGTGTGTGTTTGTATGTTTGTGTGTGTGTGGGCGGGCCGGGGCTCCTGTGTCGCATCACTACTGGTGTGGAACATCCTTGGCTCGACCGGTAGGTAGCGGCCCGCGAGCCCCGCGAGCCCCGCCCGTGACGTAGCTGTGATGACGTAGCAACATTAGCTCGGTCGCACACGTTCTCGTTTCCGAGCTCGTCGCTGAGCATAATAGTAATATATTACGTAACGTTTAAATACATTTTTGATAGTTTATTTTTAATGTTTTGAAATTTTACACGATGTCGCATTGTTTTACTCGACTACTCGAATGTTTTATTGTTTTGGAGTGAAGTAAATTATTGAATATTATGTAATAGCTGTTAATTAAGTAGTACAATGAGGCAGTCGCCATAGGTCCCGTCCGACAAGGACCCGCTGTGTATACTTTATATTACAAACATGAGATTATTTACTAGTACATACGTTATATAATTTACTAAACTTGGTGACAGCAAACATAGAATGTTAGTTTCTTTGGATCTGTTTTACTAAATGGTAAATAGTAACGCATGACAATTATTCGGTGTGACCACATCGATAAATCGCATTTTGAAAATTCCCTAGTTTGAACTATCCGACACAAATACTTTTAACATTAGTTCAGGATGCCAAATGTGACTGTAAGGCCCGGCGCACACCGCTGCAAGCGCGGCGGGGAGCAAAGTGTGCGCCGGGCCTTTGGCTCAACCTCACACTTCGCATACTGAGCGAGGGTTGATCATGTACATATTATGTCATTTGGGTTGGATAGTTCCGTTTATATAGATACGTTACATATTCCGAGGGCCACTACCTCGGTAAGTCGGTTGTCCTATGTTACTATTTACCATTGGTTTTGCTTCCATTTGTGTTCTAAAACCTCGTTCAACTCAAATACCTCGACATGACGCTTATTTCGCTTGTCTGCCGTCACCGACTGTGCCAAAGTACCCATAGTGTTATACAGGTGACATTGTTGACTGTCGCCGGTCACTCTCACTTATATCCTGACTCTGAAATTCACAGTTTTAATTTATAATCTTGACATTTCGTGAATTGACCGGCCAGAGTGCAAAGACTACATCTGTTATAAATAGCTAGTCGCGCCACTAACTTGTTGAAGAACGTCCAAAATTGCATTTTATTGATGTCGCGTCGGAACTGTGGCAGTAGCGCACAGACAGACAAGGTATTTAGTTTTTAGTAGTATACATCAAAGAAGGCTTTCTTTGAACCATGAAAAATCCAAAAAAATGTATTCGTTCTTTTGATTGATACATTTGATTTTATAAAACCTTATCTCCACCTGTCTGTGTGCACTGTAGCAGCCGGCGCGTGCTTGTCCACACAATGAAACGAAAATGTAACACTGTTCGATGCCATTTTGTAAACATAAGCCATTAACGCTAGCAGTAACTTGACATATCACGCTGTATTCTCTTTGTTTCGTATTATTATTGTCTTTATCTACATTTGTATGGGGGTAGCCGGCTGCCCCCGCTTTAGTACGTGATGTACTGTGTCAAACATAGCGCATTGTTTTATTTGTATACCTACATTGTATTTGCAGTCGGTACAACATAGTAGATATGTAGACGAATCGCTAATGTACTTAAGTGTGTGGATAAAGTGTATGTGGGCGGCGCAAGGGGACGTGTACGAGTATAACCTTCATTACCACATTAAAATGATTTGTCATACTAATACGTTCATAATAACATTCGATCAATAGCATACTGTGCGCCCCGAAGTGCCGCCCGGTTGTGGATGATTGCAAACACAGCGTGTATTACCATAATTTATTTTGTACTAATTTTTTGAATGCTTATAAAGAAGAATGGAATATATTTTACGCTTCCCAGAGATGTTATATAGCCAAAGAATGGTATAATATATGTACAAAACGGCTGTAAGCCTTATTTTGTTGTCTATTAGTTGAGTACATATTTATTGTCTTGCCAATTCATACATGTAGGTGAACAGAGGACATGTATATATGCGTTGTTGTGATGTGATATACACTTGAACGATTTGAATCTCTCACTGAGTTGTTTTAATGATCTGCTTTGTCTGTCGTTGGGTTGTCTAGTGCGGGTGGTGATGGCGTTTATACAAGAGATACCCCATGCCATCACTACCCTCTGCTCGACTAGTTCCAATGTTGCTAGTTATCACGTATTGTGGGTAGTTACCGCTGATAGGCAAATATATTAGGAGTGTAAGTGTCCACTGCAGCCGAGGACTACGAGTGGTCTGTCGAACGAATATTCAGTCGTCCTCACCGGTGCTTTATATTTCCCTCGTAATTATAAGGAATGTTTGCTAAATTTAACGCGATCGTCACAGTTTTTCTCGAATATTTTACATAAATGCCTGTTTTTGGGTCATTGACTTCGACTATTTACACCGCTGAGCAATGAGCACTTTGGGTTAGAATGACTTTACATAATTTTATTTAGCTGTTTATCTGAAGCGATCTGAACATGTTGACGTAGGATTAGAGTAATTCCTTCAATCTCACAGATAGCTGCAGATATGGACTGTATATTTGTACGCCAGCGTTCCTGTTAAGTTTATTTTTGTAATATTTTCATTGCGGTGGTCCAACTGTTTCTAATAGTAGCTCCACTGGAAACGGCCCACTTTTCCAGTCGACCTACTATTTATTTATTTAGTTGGGTTAATAAATGACTAAAACTCATTCCCCTTGGCAGCTTTCTAGGAATAACTAGTCCCATTCCTGGCTTTAGCTGAACCATGGCGAATTAATTTTAGTGATATTTAGTTCAACTAAACAGTGTTTAAAAGGTATGTGTTTTGCTCCGTAAACAAATACCTTTGGTAGCACTTGGAACACGGTAGTTGGAACACGGACACTACCCGAGATTATTACGAGAGAGAGAGAGAGAGAGTGAAAAAAGAAAGTGTGCAAAATGTTAAATATCGTAATTTTTTGTACTTAATTAGAACATACAAAACCTTTGCTAAATGTAAACCTCTGAGAATGCCGTAAGGCGAAACCGGTCAGGTTCAATATAATCAATACTGTGGAAGAAGTTAAAGTGTTCTCAATATGTGTAATAATAAATTCCACCAAGTGCCATCAATCAACAGTATAAATAGTAAGAGATTTCATTACGATTAAAGATGGTCTGAATTGTCTATATCCGCAACAGATGTGATTGAAGGAATTACCTGAATTTAATTATTTAAAATGTATAAGTATAAAGTGTACATCACATTACCGCAGCCACCGTTATAGTTTTTGTTGATCAGTGGCAGAAGGGTTAACACTGCTCGACCTGTCACCCTGAACTCGATACAATGCTTGGTACCAGTATACGCATATCTCTTAAGGCAAGTAAGACGGCTCCACCTTTAAAGACATTCATTTTAACCAATCATTGTGATGAGGGAAGCTGGTAAGAAGGTTGTCGCTGACCCTTCGCCACTGTGTTGATATATATAATTATGTAGCTGACACAGAGTAATATGAGATCTGTTGGTGCGAGCCCGCGCCTTCCCCGGCCCTAGGGCGCCGCGTGACACATCTTGTCTTGTTTGTTGGTTATTTTTAGATGTTAAATAATTTAATATTATGTATGTTACCAAAAATATAATGTTTTAAATTGCGGTGCAATCTGTATGTATGGTTCGTTACCCCTGAGTCACGCGGAGAGCCGCGGGCCGGGGGCGCGGGTGCGTTCGCTGTATTTGTTGTCTCTTCACTGATCACTATTAGAACACATTAGCTGAGTAAATTATTGCATATAATATAGTTTTATGATGAAATAAATATGTATATGTAATCCTACATGTCTATTAAATCAATGAAAATAGATTATAATGTGATCTTTTATTTTTAACATTTGAAATAAAAAAATAAAGATGGTGAGCCACAACGCACTTTCGTCTGGCTGCGCCTATGGGAACTGCATGCGGGGTATATTCCCGGTGTCCGCCACTGGTGGACAGAGAGATAAATTATAAAATGATTAAAAAAATAAAAAACCCGACTGCCACTGAAAAGACCGAAAAAAGTTTCATAGCAGGCGGTACTCATTAATTTTATTTTTGTTTGATTGGCAAATGGGTATCGCCTGCTTACTTATTATACTTATTTCGGTTTTTTCAGTGGCAGTCGGGTTTTTTTGAAATTATTTTTAAATTTGTTTTATTTTATGCTTTTTAGTTATTATATGATATGTATTACTTTTCCAAATATGTTGCTCTGTACACCACTGGGGACAGTGTCGGAGCTTTTCCAAATATGTTGCTCTGTCCACCACTACGGGGAAGTGTCTGAAGTTTTCCAAATATGTTGCTCTGTCCACCACTGGGGACAGTGTCAGAACTTTTCCATATATGTTGCTCTGTCCACCACTACGGGACAGTGTCAGAATTTTTCCAAATATGTTCCTCTGTCCACCACTGGGGTACAGTGTCAGAGCTTTTCCAAAAATGTTGCTCTGTCCACCACTGGGGCATTACTTTCGATCGTATATTACATTATTACATTCGATCGTAAATACTAAAATTCTATGCTAATATTTCGGAGTGGGGTATCACACGTCTTGTGGCTTCTCCCGAGTTGCATATTTATTGTTATGGCACCGGACGTGATTTCTATATATTATGCTATAATTTATTTGTACAATTTAACTTCTTTAATATATCACGTCCAGCCTATCCATGACTGCCATAGTACTCCCCCCTTAATTAAATTCTGTGGTGTATGCTGTGCTGCGGTATGTGCTGTGGTGCTGCTACGCTGTGATGCGTGCTGTAGTGCTGCGGTGCTTGCGATGTGACGTGGAGTTGATGATTTAGGTATGTAGGTACATTCGAACTTATGTACTAAAATGGGCTATTTGACTATTTTTTTTTACATGATATTTTCTTTTTACTTTCGAAAAATGACCACTGTCTTATAATATAATGAACTGTAAATGTAAAATTTTCGTACGACAAATACTTTTCAAGATATTTGATTTTGAAAAATTCAATTTGTCGCGCCGCGCCGCGCCGCCCGAAAACGCCCCATACAAAATCGTACTAAATTGTGACGTCACGCTTCCGTAGCGCGTAGTACAAAAATCCTTGCGTCCCCCCCAGGGGAACCTGCTAGGGGAGAGGTCAGTCCTAAACCAATGGAGGTGCATCGCATTTATATCGGTCTACGTTGCGTTTACACGTATATAGTTCATAATAAAAGTTATTTAAAATTAAATGAGGAATCTAAAAAGTTATATATTTGAATTGAATTTGATTGTTTATATTTTGACTTTCTTTGGGAATTTCAACTAATGAAAAGTCATAGTTTAAATTTAGATATGCAATATTTTATTTTGCAAGGCATATTTTTTCAGAACAAGCTATCATATTAACCAGTATTTGGAAGAATCGACGACTTAGTCAAATACCCTAATAGGGTATTTGGTAGGGTTTTTGTACGCTAATTTCGGAGTGGGGTATCGCACGTCATGTGGCTTCTGCCGAGTTGCATATTTGTAATTATGGCAGCGGACGTGATTTCTATAAGTTAGTATGTTATAATTTATTTTTACAATTTAACTTCCTTAATATATCACGTCCAGCCTATCCATGAGTGCCATAGGCTGAATCCAATTGAACTGGGTAGGTAGGTACCTACTATGGTATTGATCTAGTCCGAAACTGCGGGATATGGAGGCATTGCGAAAAAGTCCCGGATCCGATCTTGATAAAAACGAGCTGGAATCAAAACAACTAATTGATTTTGAAAAAAAAGTAAGTAGGTAATCCGATATTTAACTACTCCAGTGTCGAGAAACGAATTCTGGAAAACACATAGGCACATTACAAAAGATCTCATTTTCCCCTGGTACTGAAGTAACTATTTGTAGGTACTTAAGGCGATCAGTAGAACTCCGTGAGCGGACTACGGGCAATAAACGGTCGAAAGTCCATTTTTAGGGTTCCGTAGCCAAATGGCAATAACGGAACCCTTATGTATAGATTCGTCAGGTCTGTCTGTTTGTCCGTCCGTATGTCACAGCCACTTTTCTCCGAAACTCTTAGGCCTATTCTGTTGAAACTTTGTACGTAGATGTATTCTGTGAACCGTATTAATAATTTTACACAAAAATAAAAAAGCAATAAATTTTGGGGGTCCCCATACATAGAACTGAGAGTCAAAAATGTTTTTTTCATCAAACCCATACGTGTGGGGTATCTATAAATAGGTCTTCAGAAATGCTACTGAGGTTTCTAACATTATTTTTTTCTAAACTAAATAGTTTGCGCGAGATACACTTCCAAAGAGGAAAAATGTGTGTCCTCCCCCCCCCCCCCCCCTCTAACTTCTAAAATAAGAGAATGATAAATCTAAAAAAAATATATGATGTACATTGCTATGCAAACTTCCAACGAGAATTGGTTTGAACGAGATCTAGACAGTAGTTTTTTGCTACGTCATAAACTGCAATTTTTGCCTTTCATTCAATTAACTCTAAAATAATAATAAAAAAAAATTATGAACTACAAGATCGTTTATAATATGTTACTTGCTGCTACGGTACCCTTCATGGGCGAGTCCGACTCGCACTTGCCTGGTTTTAAAAAGTGTACCTACCTATCTATGTGGAAAGTTTCCCCTTCAGAACATAATGTGTAAAACGTAAAATGTGCACTACAAGCAAAATGTGCAAAACGCCTAATGCACAAAAAGCAAAATGCGCAAAACTCAAAATCTAAATCTGTCTACAAAAAATTCAAGTTACAATAATTATTATGTTGTTTAATTAACGCCTGTAGGTACCTATTAGACGATAGTGTATCAAAACGGAACATAAGTGGGGATTTTCAATAAGTGTACCAAAAGGGGACGGACGGCCTTACGTTCGAGAGGTCCCGAATTCGAATCCTGGCCATTACACTACAGACGTGAACCCACTCCGAATAAGCAATTTAGCTTAGCTGGAGGGGTTATGGGGAATATTCTAGTAATTTCAGTTATTATGTACCTATACTTTAATATTATTATTATAAAGGTGCTAGAGACAAAATAAACTAAAGAAAATAAGGATATTAATAAAATATTTACATACATAATGCGTCGTGGAATTCCTCCGCATCGTCACCGACCGGTAACGTACCCAGAAGGCTGGCTGCATTGCCACGTTGAATGGCAATGCTTAACCTCTGTGCAAGGTAATAACCAGCCTTCTGGTCACGTGTGGCGTCGATCAGCCGCTTTGCTAGATCTTTATAAAGAAAACGGGCACTTGGGCCCCATGTCCCCAACGTTTCAACCCCAAACGGCTCAAAAACATAATCACCTGTTAAGTTACAGTATTTGCGCCGTTTGAGGTTTTCCGCAGATGCAGCAGCAGCGCCGGCACAGCCTGCTGTGCTTGGAAGATGTGAAGGCGCAAGGGTGTCGACACACCTTGCGTCCCACACCAAAGGCCTACCCATCTTCCAAGGTAGCAACGACATACCATCCGGTCTCTTGCCATCGTCACGCACCAGCCCATTATTGTACCTATACTAGATTATAATTCTTTTAATAGGTACTTACACAAAAAAACTTAGTGCAAAAATATATCACCCATCTAATGCAGAGTTGGCTTAGTTCATCTCGGAACTATCTAGATTAGACCCAAATAGGTGTATAGTTTATTTATTTATTTGTTGGAACATTTAACAGTTATGCGTTATACATTGGTATTGCAAGTTTACAGTGTAAATGTCTGTTAGGTAAACGCATAACCCACACCAATGTCCACAAAGTAATATTGTAGGTACAAGTGTGCATAAAAGTACGCGAGTTTTGTGTCTATGAGAAAAAGGTAGTTAAGTACTTAACGTTGTGATTTAAAATCTAACGGCAACGAAATCAGACTTATAAAGGTTTACCTACCTACTTACCTATGTAAAGGGTAAGTAATGTAGGTAGAGCCTGGCCAACGAAAGCTGGCGCAAAAAAACGGCGCCATAGGTATTTGAAGAACCAACAGTTTGCCACACTGACTAGACTCTGGCCATGTACCATAATAGGCTAATTTCATGCAGACAATAGGAAAAAAATGATAGTATCGACTCCGTTATTTCGGTGTATGGCCAGTGTTGCAACCTGTTGGTTTTTCCAAATTGACGCTTCTTTTTTTGCGCCATGTTTCGTTGTACATCAAAACTAAAGGCAATAAATCATTTCGTGACCTATGAATCTAGCCTAACTACGAAACTCGTTGGGCAGTCTGTTTAAATCAAATAAACACCATATGTGCAAATATATGACATGTTTAATTTTTCCACATTGTCAAACGAAGCATTGTCAACAAGGGGCAAGCAGCGGTGTTCAAATCTGTTCATACTTCTAAGCACCCCATACGGCGCGCTCGTTTGCCACCGCAACACAATAGGCGCTACTTGTGGCAGATAAATTAAATATTATAATTTCTATTAGCTGTCTGGCCGTATGGTGTTAGAATTGAAGCGTCCTGCCAACAAGAGGATTATCTTTATCTGCGTATGTTGTTGCAATAAAAAGGCGAATTTAATTGGATAGGCGGTCTCACATAGTTAATAGTAAATAATACGTTTAGGTATCGTATAGGTATGAATTTAGAATAATTTATGCATACGATAGCACTACAACCATTAAAATATTGGAGTTTAAATTGGTGACCCATGAGAAGCAGATTAAGTTCTCCCATCATGCAAACTACTTCTAGAGCAGGCAGAATCGTAACTGTATAGCGATAGTCGATATTGGTAGGTGATATCTAGCCATCTAAGTATTAATTCACGTGTTATATTTAACAAGATAGTAAATAAAAGCCATAACCCGGAATCAATCATTTCCTGTTCTTTCAGTTCAGCATACTGTTGTAGTTCTTAACGCGAAAGTACCTATCTACTGAAGTCCACTTAATCACACACTTAAGTATGTAATCGACAAAATATTTATTTTGTATGCCCCCTGATCGTAATGTGAGAACACAGGTAATATAATATCTTTACACATTAACTTCGTGCATCGGTTGAACTAAAACCAGGCAGACAAAAGTATTTTCAATTTGATGCTTCATACACAAGTAACAGATTTAGGTGCCTACCTGTTAGTGAGTATACTGCTTTAAAGGCTAATATCACTTCATACACCTTAACTTAACGTCTCACCGCATCAGGGTCATTTGCAATTAAAAGCTATTAGGAAGTCACTCGTGTAATAAAGCGGTCCCGCGTCGGACACGACACGGCGCTACAAGGGTCGTTTGGTCGGGTCGCGACAACAAAGGCCCGCTATGGTCTGCCCTGGTCCCTGTAAGGAAACCAATACCTACTTATGCTAGGCGAGCCCGATTTGGACTAAATAATTCGTAGTGCAATTTGTTTTGTTTCGACGTACCTATCTATTTCATTCCCCTATATGAAGACGATGAGCTTGTAATGGAGAATAGTTTCATTCAACATCTGTTTTGTTATAAACATCAAATTTATTTATTTAATGCAGAAATATCGCGTATTCCTAGTAGAAAATTACTTACCTAGGTATTTACCTACCTATAGGCTTCTGTGGCGTAGTGGTAGAGCGCTTGACTGCTACGTTCTACGTTGGAAATCGTGGGTTCGATTCTAACTTAATGCAAGTATTTGTGCTAGTTTTGGTGTTACTATGCATTAAATTATCGTATGACTTGTTTGAATTTTCAAAAGAAAATGTACCTATCAAAATCTGTTTATCCTAAAACCAAAGGCATTACTTGCTTAAAACGATGCTTCAATCACAAAACTGTTATACCAAACTGTATAATGCAAAACTATTTATTTAAACTATTTATAAGATTGTCTGAACTAAACAATGATGTGAATCCACTCCAATAAAGCTGACAGACAACAAGTACCCACCATATTGCTAAGACTAGGACCAATATTCTGACCTGATATACCTACTGATAAAATTGTTATCATAATCAGTCTATTAATATATGATGAAGTGACGAAAATGTTAAGTACAGTAATAGGTAGATACTTAATGTTAGATTAATAGCTTGAATAATTAATTTTTAAGACCACTGAAGGGAGCAGTTAATTGTATAATGATTTTAATGGCTAATGATTTATTTTTATGTGCCGTAAAGTGTCGAATGTCGACTGACGGTAATGCCGGTCCCTGTGCGGCAGCATCCCATCTCGGCTCACTCACCAACAGATATATTATTAGATATTATTATTAATAGTCATAAAGTGATCGGAATGCATCTAAATCGATCATTCAATGTGTCCTTTATGTTACTTATTGCCTACAATTTTGATTGAGTTTCATCAAAGTTGGACTTCTGACGCCGAGAGATACTAAATAATTTATGTGATTACCACATTAATTTCTATTCTAATTTCAATATGGCTGTAAAGGTCTAAGGTACAACTTACATAATAAATATTTCCTTGATCGTTGTAGATACATGTAAAGCTTGGATTATTTCCTCCTTAACTATTAGGTAGGCACTGGATGAACATTACGGTGGTAGACCCAAAATCCATACTAATATTATAAATGCGAAAGTAACTTGGTCTGTCTGTCTGTATGTTACGCTTTCACGCCTAAACAGCTTAACCGATTTTCATGAAATTTGGTAAAAGGGTAGATTAGACCTTGAGAAAGGACATAGGATGTTTGGTCGCGACCGACATCCACGCGGGTGGAGCCACGGGTAAAAGCTAGAACAAAATAAAAATCGTGCCAACATAATATCGTACTTAGGTACTGGTAGAATATATATCAGGGAACTGAAGGTATTTGCTATTATTCCAGTCACTTAATTTCCTTTATCTTTTTTTCACTAAATGCACGGAGATTATACTACAAATGCAGGAAGACGGACTTACTCAATAGATAGGTAGACCAATTACTTAGCTGTCTAGACAGAACATAACATAAACTCACGCCTGTATTCCCCGAAGGGGTAGGCAGAGGTGCTGACACCCACATTTCGCCAGTTTATGTTTAGGTCCCAATGTAATAGGTGGCGAGCCTATTGCCATTAACCGGGCACTTATAAACCTGCGATAAATACACACATAACTTCGAAAAGCATTGGTGTGTGCCATGGTTCTCAACTCTTTACATAAACGACTAAGGTACCTAGATAGGCCATGCTGGTGGTCTTGCGAAGCAGATTTGTTACAGCAAAACCTGAATAGTGTAATTAAGCATCGTTAGCGATCTTTCTAGAGAAAACCTCATTAGGTATTCAGGCACCGCGCAGGTCAAGCCGCCGGTGACATCACTCGGCTCATAATAACATGTGCAAACGTGCACAGACTGCCGATTGCCCACTTGTTCCAACATCATTATTCCAACCACAAAGAAATTGGAGTTCCGTGGCGGCCCCTACCGCCGCCGTCGAGGGGGCAAACAATGTAATACAAGGGCCGTTTTTTACACCGTCAGCTGCGCAAGTGGCATTGTCAGCAGACTGCGACAAAAATAGGATTAAACTATCGCGCTAAATTATTTATTGTTAGTTTTGCAAAACATCCTTCATTCTTACAATTGAAATTGAACCTTTTGTTGTTGCACCGAGGTCTACTTTTGTCAACCGACCCCATAAATTCCGTGCAATGTTACCCCTGGGTGTAATAGACACCCCTTGCGAAATTATCTTTTTATCCATTACAACGATTAAAGTGTATAACCGTGCATCGCGGCGTGAAATCGGCTTGATTATCGGCGCATACGCACAGAATAGTTTATCGATTATCAATTACAGTAAGCGATTAGGGCTACCGTTAGAATATTTTATGAACAATCATATCGAATTGTGAGTTTGGGAGGCGGCTACCGTATTGTAATTGGATTTTGAAGATTTATGTGTGATAAATATAATGAAAATGTATGTTACTTAATGATTAGTGAGCGTTTTAGTGTTAGGTAATATTCGGCCGTTGCTCCCTGTAGTATCTCATTTCATAAGCCAAGCAAGTCCTTCAAATTGTTCCTAAAATTGGGATTTCATTGTTTCTCTTGTGTAGGAAAAGTACATTGTTGTTGTGCTCGTGTGGAGTTGCCATAAGTAGGTATCTAGGTACCTATTTACATTTTTGTATGATATGCCGAATCATTCCTTTTACCATTTTCAGTCATCGTCGTTAAGTACCTATCTACTGCATTTGATAATATTATCTAATTGCAATATATATATATAAATAATATTAATCGTCTGTAATAACGTTAGGTTTAACCGCAGCTATAAAACTGTGCGGCGACCGGCGGGTCATATATCGGCGAAACTCATTTACACTTCGCTAATGACTGCCTCGTAAACCAGGCGAACTCGACCCTGGTTTATGACAGACTCCTGATTCGAGGCACTGACACGAGCTCTCAAATCAAAACACAGTGTCGGTTAGCGCTCATCGCGTGTGACATGCGACGGAGAGAAGTCACGGAGGTTCATTACTTGGCACGTCACGCTCGGACCAAAGATCAAACACATCCAGCTCGTCACCATCAGGCTGGCTCGTCACGTGCGCGTGCGACTCTCACCGGCTGTCTGCCACAAGGAACAATGCGATTGATGTGGAACATTTTACACTTATTGGCACTTCGATCAGTCCAGCGTGGATTTCAAATTATGTTTACTCGTGACTTTCTTGATAGGATACAGTAGCAACAAAGAAGTTAATACGAATTAAACATGTAGTGGGATTTATTGATAGATGATTGACATAACCCTTTTATGCGTTGCGATACGCGTACGCAAACTATTCGTAACATAATAGCAAAACTGTTTCTTTATCGTCCCATCTGCTACCACGCATACAGTAGTGTTTGTGTTAGGATTAGATACATGTCGGTATCTACCTCTCGATTCCGTCCGTCCTGACGCCTCAGCCAGTAGGCTTCCACCATCCGTCTCATGATCCCGTTATTCGCACTAGCAACACTATCAATAACAGACAGTGTTGCCATGAATATTGCGGCACTCTCATAACGACATCGTGACCGCGGCACGACACGTTCGCGACACGCACCGACCGCGCCGCGCCGTGCCGCGTCGTCCCGCACCGTGCCGTCGCTCATTAGCCGCCCTGCACCGCCTCGTTAGAACTTATTTTATTACGTACCAAATAAATAATGCATAGGAGCGTAATGTCGCACAGGTGGGTACAGGTTAAGTATTCATACCAAGTGTTTAGTTGGGATATGTTTTATGAAAATGTAGGGCCACGCTCACGAGATCCGACGACAAGATTGAATAATGTATTGTAGTATTCTGTTCTGAAATATAACTGGGTATAACTCGATCTGTATGGAGTGGTGGTAAAGCATTTGACTGCTACATAAGGGTTCCCAATATTCACACTCTCGGATTTGATTACTGCTCAGTCTATACACCTCTGCATAACAGTATTAAAATACCATTTACTTTAATTTCATTACTTTTAACCCTGCGTCGGATGTTATCAGTGCTACGTATATCTAAACGTCGAATGCTAGTGCGTGGTCGTGTCGGCAGGTAACCATACTTCCGCCACACTACACGTCCCGTACTAATTAGACCAGTATTAGGCGTACAGCGTACAGTGCCGGTACCCGCCGTACAGCGCCAGCACTCGCAGGGTTAAGTGGTCGCTTGTTCTGTCGCTGTCTAGTTTAATAGCTATTATTGCTTATAAGTCAGACTGTAAGAACTTTAGAAATGTACTTATATGGAACTGATAGTAGTGTTTTATTTATAGGATTTTATTATATTTCCTTAAATGTTCATCAGCTATATGTAATTAGCTGTTGGATCATAAGGCTTGACGACCACAGTGTGGAATAGACTTCTAACTACCTACTATAGTTAGTTTAAAGTTATAATAGGCACCATAAGCAACGAAATTACTTTGGTTTAGTAAAATATAGTAGGAAGGTAGGTAGATACTATCAAAGAAAGCTAAGTCGTCGTGTCATACGAAACATAATTAATAGTTATTACCTGTATATCTCATGGTGTAATAACTTCAACGGAATGTCCGATAACGTTAATAGTTCCCATACACCCCCGCAACTACATTTAGAAATGATTACTTCAAATAGTTTAGTGGCCAATGGTCACGAATACTCACGATATTATTCATCGATAGCTCTGGGGCCGTGCTGTCGATATGAGACCTCCCACCTCACTCATCATCACATCATTCGACGCAATCAATGACCACTCTATATCGATAATTCGTGTCGTCTCCAAATTAAAATGTAGGTAAATGAGGTTCTCAGATGCACCGCCCCGGCCCCGTGCTCCCTGCCTGCAAGCCGCCTGGGTGCGCATGCTAATGCAACAACTTGTGCCCATTACCACCTCGTACAGCCTTTTAATTTATCTCTGAATAGTCTATGGTTTTGGGGAAAACGTCCCTCTCAGAGAAATTTTACCAAATGATGCCAATGTTGCCATTGACAAAAGTTTGGGTAGTCCTAAAATTGAGGCATTTACATTTCAAAAGGTTTAACATTTTATATTATTGTAGTGAATATTTATGTATTTATTTGTAATAAAAATATTGTGGTATCTAGAAGTGAGTAGTAGAAATATTATGATATTTTAGTTTACCCCAGTCTGCATGGTTATTTGTCTATTGCGCATATCTATTGAACATTTAAAAAAGTTAATAGTTTATAATGTAAAGAAATAATGTAGGTAATGTATTTTTTGATGTGGAATTTATAATAATAATTGTATCAATATCCAAGAACATACGTCGAAATAGGGAAACTCCACGCACCTGGCAACACTGCTACGATCGATTCGATGCAGCAATCTCTCAGGTTTCTATTAACTTTCATAGCGACAGTTAACACTAAAGTGATCGTATGATGAGGTGTGATGCCTGCTCCGTCCGAGACATTTAATTAACAGTCCAACTGATCTTTTAAAGTATTTTTTGATGGAGTTGACTAAATGTTGTCGAAGTTATTAAGATTATACAGAGTCGTTTAGAGAGGAAAAATTACATATTATCTGGGTATCGTTTGGGTACTGATTAATAGGGCCACCTACGAGCGCATTCCTGATGAAACGTTCGGACGCGGACAGAAATATGAGTGTGTCTGATAACGCGTTATACAAACAACCATCATTTGTTAGAGACGGTTCACGACGCTGAGAAAACATCTCTGAATTGTTATAAATTTTTCGCAATTTATTATAATAGGTCTTAGAACTCAAGTCGATCACGCACGTAAGGCGTTTCACCGGTTACTTGATGGACAAGACTCTGTCTCAGGTTTGTTGGGGTTACTAAACATACGATCTTCTTTCTGTTTACTTAACAGTATAAAACATATTCGTTTACATTTACACTATCTGTACGTTTAGGTGTAGATCATCTAAACACGGTCATCATCATTTAGAGTATTATCATTTATTACGGAAGGTTTTTATGCTTCGTCGACGAAGAACATGAAATCAATGTGTTATCCAAAGTGGATCACTACTCATCATTGCACTGGAGGCCTTCACTTCGGCCCCCCTTCCAACTTTTCCTCCGTAGAACGTTCTAGGGCATACCAATACGTATATCGCCTTCTACGACGTTGAGTCAATAGGTACTTCTTGGGTTCCCTCACCGGGATCCAGCGGGGACACTATTGCCAGATATTTTGTATCCATATAGCTTGATGGTTGCCGCAAAACGTATTTACGTAGCGAGGACTACCGCCGTGACCAGCGAGGATCGCTACTGAAGTAATAATTATCTTATATCCTTATATTGTATCATTTACATATATCTTAACATCAATAGTATTTACACCGCAATAAAATTACATAAGAACGATAAACTCAATTGTGTCTGTTAGTTTGTTGCCCAACGTCGCGCAGGACACAATGCGCCCGTAAATTTACACTTTACAGCATTCCGCGTGGCGTCAACGCTCGCATAGTGGGAGTTGCGCGCGCGCACCCCTCTAATTAAGCCTAATGTCGTGCTCCTGCGCCGGTGCATGCTGTTCACGTACGACAACACACGACACGGTGCTTTAGTGGGTACGGTTTATTTCCTTGTCATGTAAATATCCCTTGAGTCATAGCTGTTTTATTCTGAAACTATTGAGAACTAACTCTTGCCCCTGGATCTGCTCAAGCGGATGACGGTTTTTTATTTATTCAGAAAACATACAGTCATGTACTTATATAGCAGAGAACATAATTATTTTTCTTAAAGACTTAGAGTTCCATATGACAATATAGTAAAAAACTGCCGCACAAATGTTACAAAGAAGAATAGAAAAGAAAAGATTATTTTACTCTATGTCCGTGAGTCAAGCTCTAATCCAAATCTATGCATTCATCACAATCGTTTCAGTTGTTTAGTCGTGAAAACCTAATAAGCACACACACTTAACCCGAAAGCGTCTCCTGGTGGATTGCCAACCACCGCTGCAGCTACAAACATGAAACTTTGGTAATTGATAAAAATTCTCAACTCAGAGGGCAAAGCGAGGGCTTGATCGATACTTGTATATATAGATGTCTGTTATTTTCGATGTAAACAGCACGAAATCCTACCATATCAGGATCTAGATTGCGCAGGCATCCTAGAACATTTATCAGGTTGGCAGTATGTTCATATGCTACCTTCGTAGGATAAAAAACTCAATCGCCAAGATAATAAATAACCCAATAATCACAATCTGATGATAGCGATACCCAATAAACCTTTACACTTTTCCATTTGTACGTAATGGAGTTCGTTTCCACGACACGCCATAACGACACTGTCACACCGACACCCCTCGCGTCCTTACATCTTATTAATAGCGGGTGTTATGGCGTCGATATCCTCGAATTGCCCACAAATATTAGAGGCAGAAGAACTACAGGCGCTTCGTATGTTAATATAATCGTCGGTCGTTTGTCCGTCCGCCCACGTCCACTGACGGCTATTGTTATGTGGTTTGGAAGTGATACCGTGCCGAGGATCAGGTGAATTGCTTGTGAGATAACGATGGGCTCAGTGAGTTCATTTGGGACGAGTTATGACGCAGGTTCGAGCGAGTCGCGACTGGCTGTGGGAGGATATTGATACACAATTGAATGAAGTTTAGAAGATAGTGAAATTAGGTGGAACGATAGGGACTTTTGTAACTTTTCTTACTGGTATTTTTAAAGTCTCTAAGGTAGCAAACAAGTGTGGACTAATTTATGATCAACAGCAGTTATAGTTGCTTATGAATGTTGTCTCCTAAAGAAAGTAAGGAGGGGAGTAGAAGTAGGTATAAGAAGATCTTCGAGGCCAAGCCTAGCTAAAACTGCAAGCCGGTCCAGCTGCTGATGAGGAGGAGAAGAATGAGGCTCTGGGATCTGAAGAAGATAGTTTACGCAATATTCCCTTACGTAGTTGGGATCAAAGAATCCCAAGTTTTGCAAATAAACTAGTTTTTTAAACCAACTCCATTTAAATTATTGCAATTCAAAGGGTTCCCTGCGGAATGTTTTTATCTATGGGTTCGTTATACTGTACAAGGAAAACATTTCAAACATCAGGTTGCCTACCAACCGGTCGCGTGTAAAAACCGGTAAAAGTAGTGAAACAAAATAAAGCACAACTTGTGTATAAGTACAAATTATCTCGAGACGAACGTTCTGACGGCGCGGCCGGCGCGGGCGCATCGCGGAGGGATGAATAATAGTGGTCGGACGGACGGACTGCGCAGTGGTTTATTTCTGAACAGTTATAATTAAAATTCACGGTGATTAAACTTTTTGAAATATAATTAAAAGAGACCATAAAGTTATCCTATCTGTAAGATATACGCGACCAGTCGCATATCAAGTAGGACGCACGTTGTTTGTATGAAGGACAAAAAAAGAAAAAGAACTTGTTTGTTTGTTGAGATTAGATTGTGTTCATTATTTTTTGAAAGAACGAGCTGTAATATACAGTCAGCAAAAAAGTAGCTTAACATATTGTAATATCCATGTCTTTTCAGGATTACAAAAAAGTTTATACCTATGCCTATTATTTAATTATGTACTCCAATGTAAATGTCATTTGTGAAGGTTTTGCGGCGCATTGTACTTACTTCTAATTCGAAGGGAGAGTATTTCAGCAGAATTGTTTTTAGGTAGGTAGATATACCATATCATACCGTGGAAGAGTTTTCACAACATCATCCAATATCGGCACGTCAGCATTAATCTCTCGTCTGGCCAGTGATCAAGATTATCTTTTGTTCAAGTGCTGTCAGATATATAACAAAATCTATCAATCAATAAATTTGAAGTGCCTATCTTGTGGCCAGTCCAAAGTCATTATAATGAATTCAACTTAAATAATTAAACATTGATCACAACATAAGACTTGTAGACGAGTTCAAATGCATTACAGATAGCAGTCAAGAAATATTAATGGATCTAAGTGATCCATAATCAATAATTTGAATCAATAAATTTAGAAGTTATCTTCCTATTAATATGCATTAAAGTTGTTTAAATGGTCGACTTGTGAATAAGCGATGAGCTGCTTATACCGCTCTGGAGGGGACGCCGAGAAAGGATAAAAAGTTAAGAGTGAAAAAAGTTTGTAATATGGGTCTTAGGTACGGACAAATTATTGAAGTAATTTGGATTTTTGTAATAAAAATAGGTAGTAATAAAATTTAGAACAATGCAAATAAACCATTGCATTCATATGAATATTTGTTCTGGGCAGAAATTGAACCGTCTGAGCAGTCAAACATTGTCACTCTAAATGTGCAGTAGTAGTGAGTGCTACAACTACACAAGTAGTCCTGAGTTTAAGTTCCTGGTCCTCATGCAACCAAATGTAGACAATATTAACAAACAGTGACTGATGATATTATCTGTGGCCCGCTAGCGGGTAAGTGAACACTACTTCTCAAGTAATGAGTTCTACAGTTTCGCGTTCGGTGTTCGCAGAGCCATTCGTCCGTCAGTGGTCGCGGCTCGACCTGCGCCCGCGCTCCGTGACAGATAGATTGCAGCGACCTCTGCCGGCTGCGCCCTGCACGCTATGTCCGTAGGGTGGCCATACTTATCGTGCTAATAAATAATGTAGCTTTGTGTTGTGTATTCATTTCCGAAAATGATTGTTATTTTAACTAAGGTGTTCAGGTTACAGGTAGTTGGCAAAATGGTACACACACTATATAAACCTCAGTTAAGTTAAGAATATATTGGTTTCTTAATTGCGGTTTATTTCCAATTGATTTATGTATCCAGTTACGCTTCTTTTAAAGTGAGGTAAACAAATTGTATACTCGAAGGGTACGCAACCACTTATTTCCAATTGCTGCGAACCAGGCACACATATATACTGTTTATACTGTAGATTGATGGCGCTTGGTGGAATCTGCTACACATATTGAATAACACACTTGTACTTTTCCACTGTCTTTATTTCTAGACCTGACCGGTTTCGCCTTACGGCAAAAAACATCAATGTGAACCTTTGAGAATGCCGTAAGGCGAAACCGGTCAGGTCTAGAAATAAAGACAGTGGAAAAGTACAAGTGTGTTATTCAATATATACAACACATATATACCTTTCCTATTAACCTTTATCTTTCGTTTCATTATTTTTATAATTGTTTTTTACATGGCTGCAGGAACCGCGATCGGAAGCAGGACTTAGGTTTGGCCTAATTAACAAACTCACACCTCGGTCACCTTTACTGGATGGCCCATTCACCCTCGCTTTATTAATCTGTTTCGTCAATCTACTTTCGTCCATCGTCTCTTTTTAAGTGATGAACAGGAAAGATAAAAGAACTGCTCGACCAAGATAGTTAAAAAATCTTCGCGAGAAGGCTCCACGTAGCTGTGTGCTGGATTTTGTACTTCTTTGTCAAAAATCTTGCATACAGAATAAAAGCGTTGCTATAATATGCTGAGATAAGATAAGTAACATTTTACAAAGCAAGGGCAGATTCTTTTTAAGGACTATCCTGGTATTAGCTTACACCTAGACCCTTTACCGGCGACTCACGGCCGTTCCTCGCAACTGGCAGCGACTGGCGAAGCAAAATGAAAAAGTGGCGTCGTTCATAAATTATCAGCGGCGCGCGTGACGCGGCCTGCGCGCGCGCACGGACCGCACGACGCGCCCGCGCGCCAGCCGCGCCGGGATTAATACAGATAGATCGATGGACGGATGGATTGTGTTTGGTTTGCGGTTATTGGATTTTATTTTACTGAAGGTGTAACAGAGCCCTTTACGATAGGTATCCGTGTACGGCAGGGAACACGAAGCTGTAAAAACTTAAAACATCGGAGATACAATTTATAAGCAAAAGGGTTCTATACAACTTCTCGAATACATTATGAATGTTGCTTACTAGAAGTAGCATTTCATTCTAGATAGCAATTATAATATTTCTTTTCAAGCTCCACCTGAGCAATTCAATTTTGCTGATGTAATCGAATAGCTATTATAAACTCTGAAAACTTATATAACCAAAATCTGGATAGGAAAGGACTGTGTGACAATATAGTTATTTAGCTGAAGGATAATAGGACCCCTGAGTGCCTGCAGAGGACTCCAGTGCACCATACACGTGTGCAGTATTCGAGGTTACAAATTGGTAATTTGGCAATGCAATCAAACTGCTTTGTTGCCTTTTTAAGGATTTCTCAATAGCAGCGGATTTCTTCGAGAGCGTGGGTACCGATATAAAAAGAATAAATAATTTCTAAGTATGATAAAGCTACATTTCAATAAAAGTACTTAAGTGTTTAACCTTGTCATTATCGTAAGTGTGTAGGCAGATAGCATTACAATGCAATCTCAAAAAATCATCAGTACGTAATGATCTCGTGTGAACGCTGCCCAGGCGTGCAAAACTTTATTTAAAATAGATCCAACAATGGAGTAATTTACTAAGTAACAGCTGAACCAATAAATCGTTCTATTGTACAACGAAATAACGAGATACAGCCTCCATCCGTGTCGGCAGTTATCGTCACATCTCGTGGCGAGCGGAGGCTGCTCGGCCGGGTCGATATGGCGACGTGTGAAATAAGGCTTTATCGAGTGATCTGGAGGTCTCGTGTACCAATCAGAGCGGCGGCGCTATCGCCCATCGGGCTGTAAATTCCCCGGACAAACGGCTCGCGCTCACGCCACCGGGGCCCGAGGCCCGAGGCCCGGGGCCCAAGAGACCTACGACTACAACCTGCGCCAAAGCGATGCGACGCCGCGATCGCGCCGAATTACTCTTAATTTGTCTGGTTCTCACATCGCGGCACTGCACTTTATTATTTTATATTGTCTTGTTGGTCACACGTAGGTACGGCACTCCTCGCCGAGGTGAATCATTATTTATTTTTAGGACAAAGGGAGCAAATAAATGAAGAAAGTCGATTTCCATTCACGTAATACAATAGAAGAAGATTATGGTAGCAATATCAAGCATTGATTCACCGAATGATTAGAGGTTACTGTTTCCTTGCAACATCAAAGGAGTCGCGTTCACTTGCTGGGGGAAGAGACAGCTAGATGTATATTTATACTTTTAATAGATTTTAGAGATTCAACGAGGAGCAATTCACGGGACAGTAGATTTCATTGTTGTGGGTTTGATCCCGCAGTCAACAATACTACTTGCCTACTGAAGTGCCTATAGCCAACCGCACCTGCAAGTCAAGATATCTACCAAAGGACGGACGACACACTCGACATTTAGGGATCAGACGACAGTCACTCTGGTAAAAGATGGAATAAACCTGTGGAGACGAGAAGTTAGAGAGTGTACTCTGGTCAAAGTCCAAACTGCACGCAATTGACTCTTAGACGACGAAGATGGCTTAAAGACTTTGTAGTTATCACAAGTAATGCGAAAATACCATTTATGTAAAAGTAATTTAATTTATACTGACAATGTAACGCATATATTTCATGACAAGAAAAACTGTACATTTGTGAGGTCGGCAATAAAGTGCACGTGAAGCGGAAATACCGTGCCTGATGCGCGGACGCCCTCGCGCATACTGCAGGCCGGCTACAAAGTAGGGTGCTCATTACGAGCTCGTGACCGGCGCGGGCGCAGGCGACCCATCCGTCTGCGGCCGTCCTCGTAAACATGCTCGGGGAGGATGCTCGCTGTAGGAGCTGCTGATGTTGTTTCGTTCAATTAAGATGTTTGACTGTCATCCGAGATATACTTAGTTGATACAGGATTTACAGGAAGCAATAGCTACGAACTTCAATCAATTAATAAATCAACTTAATTTTATGCAAATTTGTGTAAAATATTTCGATTCTTAACTTCAAATTAAGTTCTTGTGTTCTTCCTTTGTTTTATACAGACTGAAATTTAATTATGTTTGAGTTTTGTGTCATGTTTCAATAGGTACCTATAAGTTGATAAAGGTGTATTAACATGGACATTTTGTTATGGTTTCGGACTTATCTAACAGGTATTGCTGCATTACTGGACACGTAACCCATATGATACCCTCGCGAAGGACTGTGGAACCTTTGTGGATCACGAACTATGCAGTGGAGTAGTTGATCGCCATTTCGTAAAGTGTCGATTACCGTAACGCCGAGTGCACCCCCTTAACGCTCGGCACACAGAACGTAGGTCCCGAGTCTCGATACAATATGGAGCCTTGAGCTGGGCGCAGAGCACAGAGCGCCGTTATCGCGATGTTATATATTCCTAGAAAGCCTCAACAAAAGGTGTTAACATGCAATTGGGAGAGCGCGCGCGCGGATCTCTGACCCCCGGTCGTTTCGCTAATAAAGCAACGATAAGTGAGGTACCGAGGCACTCCGAGAGGTCACGAAGGAGGTCTAGGCACTCTGGAGCGGCAGGGCGGGGGGCGGGGGGCGTGGTCCCCCTGCATTCTGATTGGCCGCTACAGTTAGAAAGGCGCCCGCGCAGCACTCAGTTTATTAGCGTTTTGACGGTCAGCTCGCCCCTTAAACAATGGTCGTGAACGTAAACAATGGGCTGAAACGTGACCGCGGGGTCGGCCGCTCTATTCCCGTTCACGACATGCGCAAGCGCAGAATTAAAAGTATAAACTCGTTCAGTTTTTGTTGCGTAAGATGAGAGGATGTTACGTCTGCGTTCTTGTAGGCTTCGATTAAAATAGCTGCGCGCCATGGCGGCGCACTTTTTATTGTTGTGTATAAGTATTGAATGAGCGCGCCTTGTTATTTGTGGAGGAAATGCTGCGCGTGAGTCGCTCGCTGGCGCACACCGACTACTTTGTAAGCGGAGCCTTCGGGGGCGATGGAAATTAACACACACACAAACAGTAGGTACTCAGGGAACTGAACAAAGACTGAGGAGTGCCCGAGATGAATTGCTTTATGTACAAAGTTCTTTGTTGCAGTTGCTATAAATTTGATTAGCTACGTTGATCAGATATAAGAATATCACCATTGGAGCAGTGGCAGCAAGTCTAGTTATGATTTTCGGGTGGTGTACAATGCCTTAGTATTGTTTTTTTTTATTCAGAAACGGAATGAAATGTTGGTATTATACTATTACCTAGAGCCTAGGTTATGTATGGTTATGCCTTTAGATATAAGTATACAGACATGATATTACAGTAAACTTCCTGGGTGTTGTACATACATACATAACAACTGGTGGCGTTGATGTCTTTTGTTCGTACACACTAGTTTCACACGATTCACTTTCTGGTTGCGTCTGACTAGTTATTAACTCGAATATTCAATATATAAGTTTTAAATGGCCTGAAACACTTTTAAGGTACTAAGGGGCCATGAAACTATCGACGGAAACCTACACTCCTAATACAAGCAATTTAGCTTTAGTTGGAGGGGTTAGATAAATACTATTTTTTATGTCATTTAGGTGGCAGACAAGTACACGTCAACCCACCAGATGGAAAGTGGTTACCGTGGCCTATAGACGTATTCAACACCACATTCGCACTGCCGACCCTGTAGAAACCTTTTAATACCTTGAAGAACTAATAATTTCAGTTACAAATATACTAGTAAAATATATGTATATTTTGCAAATATTATCACGTTGAACAGACCGTAATATTGTACAAACCAGGTAGTTATGACTAGTACATAAAACATGCTAGTATAACCACAACGAAGCTAGCTATAGTGCGATTGCCTCGCCGCGGCAATTTCGCCGCACCGCCCGCCTGAACGGCGCCGCGTGGGAATTCAATAAACTGATTGATAGCTCCTGTCCCAGCGCCGGCTGCGAACGTTGCGGACTGTACCTCCGCCCCTACCAACGTACCTCACTTCATGCCGTACCTACTTGCGGTAGGTTCCATCGCCATCAGTTCCAAATGAGTTTGAGTTTTTGAGTTTGAGTGGTTGCAGAATATACTTGGTTATTGAACATGATTGTAAAGGAACTGCCTGTTGGAGTACGTCATGTCACATGGTGCATTTTCTGGTTCTACCTAACAGCTGATAATCTTATTACTGTCTACTGAATATGTGCAGTATCCCGCACTGCGGTATCATACATAATACGTTTGCCGGGGTGCGAGAGATATGCCTTCGGCAATCTCACCTCCGGCAACCAAAGAGCCGGCGTCGGCGTCGCCAAAGTCGGCGTGCGTTTTGGTCGGTTCGAGTCTCGCATAACCACCTCCACCGGCTCCGTATCCGGTATCCGTGGGGATTTTTCGCACGATAAAAAAAAAATACACAACACGTTGACGGAACCAAAATTAAACGCCTCACGGTCGTCCTCAAGTATAAACGCATGCTTACGAGTATACCATGGATGGTTGTATTACACCAAGTTTTTCAGGGTCCAAGCTGGCCTAATCTGCTGAAGACCAGGTTGGCTTGGGCCACTTACAGCGTGTGTGACTATAATCTCACATGCTGATAAGCGGTGGCATAGATCCGCTGAATTAAACACGTTTTCCTAGAAAGAATCGAATCACTCGAGACTCTGGGGCCGTATTCTAGAATGGTACTCAGTCTTGAATCTCGATTTATCTGAGGACAGTTTGTAAAGGTATAGACAGTCTGTCAAATCTGTTAATCTATCCTCAGATTAATCAAGATTCGGGACTAAATGTCGTTCTAGAATACGGAACTAAGATTTCTTAACAAGAATTATTCCTTTCAAGTGATGTATAGGAAACTGAATGATTCAAGTAGGTACCTTACATTGCTCTCTTTTTTGACATGTGGCGTCTACATACAAGTAAAGCCGGGGCTCGCAGCCTCTCACTCGCCGGCGGAGAACAGTTAGGGCACAATAAAATTAGGGACGTGAGCGAAATGCGCGCACGCTGATCCCGCGCGAGATGTGCGGCGGCGCCGGCGCGCATACTAACTGGCGGTAATGTGCTGTTGCAGGCGAAGGATCCGCCACACACCATGTGAGTTACATTTTTTTTCTAATATTTTGTGGCCCGGTTGTGGTACTAAACCGGTGTGATGATGAATAAAAGATGATCTAATGCTTCTATGAAATTACTTCATGGTTTAAATATTGTTAAAAGAAGTGAACTATTTTTGATAGTGATACCACGTTATACATATATATACACATACCTATCTCTATCAAGATGAGAGTACAGCCTTACCAACAGCTTTAGGGTTCAAGTCTGCCTCACTTGCTAGTTGGACCTGCTGAACAACGGATGAAACTCCATTTCTAGGCTTTCTCAGAGTGTGAGAGGTCAGATGATACTTGCTCTCATAAATGCCAAGCAATCAGAAATAATAAATGGACCCCGAGTCCCAAAGCGTAGACATGGAACTCAACCGAGAAATCGTTAGGAAGATAACGAGAGTAGTCTTGACATGGTATATGGGCTCACCCTAAGTTAAGCCTGCGCTCCAGAAAAGTTGGAAATAAACGCAAAGTTTGGAGAGCAGCTACCGCGATATTATCACCGATGATGGTGCGCCGGCGCACTTGGCATGCACGTCGGCGCTACGACGCCGCACGAAGCCGCACGATGCTGCTCGTGACACCGCGAGAGGAAATGCTTCTTTATGGTAATTCATCATTTTTGTGAATTTTATGAGATTATTTTTATGTAAAATTGTAGGCGGTTGGTTATCTGATCTGTACATATTAGGCACATAACGGAGCTTGTTTGTGGTTAGGTTTACGTCACGTTTGTGGTTGTTATGTGAAATTAAGTTTAGTCACGTGGAAAATTCGTTTATGCTGCATAGAGAGAGAAAAAAGAATTAGACTAACTTATTTTTACCTAAGACCTGGAATTCCCTGCCAGCTCACGTGTTTCCTTCTTCCTACAGTCCCGGGTCCTTTAAGCGGGGCGTGAAAAGGCATCTAATGAGGCCGTCAAGCTGAGTGCCACCACTGTTAACATGGTAAATGTTTACGATGGTGACCCTCTTTCCGAGACTTTGCCTTTAGCTTAACATCGGGCGAGGTGAAGTCAAATTGACGTGTCATATATAAAAAAAAAAAAAAAAATACTTCATTTTGTATGATTTGAGATTGACATGGTCATTAACATTAAACATTAATAGTGTAACACAATATCGGTTACCAAATAAAAATTATGAACATGGTAAATATCTGTTACACTATTAATACTTCATTGGTTCACAAATCTATCTCGATAAGACAAACAAGATTTACCTACTTTATTGGGATTATTTACAAACATGTTTACTTAATCTACTTTCATTTTTGTTTGAGCAAACTAGTAGACCAGTTTAATTTCCAATTGAATATTAATATTACATTAAAATATATACAGCCTTGTTGGCAGCAATTATTGTAATTAAACTTTCGAAAAGTTCTTCTTTCTAATTCTTATTAAGTACCTGGGGTTGTAGCAGAACTGCAGAAGCAACTAGAAGTATTACCAATCTTGTAGAAACATTACAGTAGCAATACTTGTTGAACTTTATAGCAGTATTCACTTATGTAGTAATCAACTCAAATTACTCGAGTCATAATCATCTGCGATTTTAATACACTAAGTAACGATTTGCAATTACTCAAGGAAACTAGATTGCCGGCCATTATTACTCAGTAGTTTTACTGCCGGGGATACAACCTGGTACCCGGCAGTGCAGGCGGTTAGATAATTGAACTTTACAAGTTAAATGTAACTATAAAAGTGTTTACTGTAAAGTGCTGGAGGTTAATGATATTGTATACGATGTAAATTGTTTAGGCCTTGGTGTGATAGAGGAGTGTCTATTACAATTAAGGTTGGTCTTTTGTAATTAGCATTAGTTACTACTACGTAAGTGTTATTGGATTACATTTTATAACGATTTTCTGGCTGTCATCCAAAGAAAGAAACGGCGAAATATTAGTAGTAATTAATAAAATGCGAGCACCTGGCGAGCTTTTATATTACGGTAATAATATATATATCTATATCATTCCTTTGCGTTTTATTAAAATATACTTAATGACAGAAAAAATAACTTTATCTTTCACATAATATATTATCATTATCCTAACTCTAGCTAGTTTTAATCTTCACAGGAGCAGTTGCCTTCTCACCCCCTTCCCTATTTGATTAGCATTCGGCAATTGAAATTGCCTTGGATGACACAAAACCAAATAATTAACAAACTCAAACGACATTCACACTTAATTGTCTCTTTGGGATATCGAACCTACAACTAGTTATTTAAATTGCTTCCACTTCTGTCCAGTCTATTTTTTTGTTGAAATTCCTCAATCGGCTTATCACAACAGTCCGAAGCTCTGCGAGTGGAGCCTGGTGTTTGCGCATAGTCTCGTAGAACTATCCACACAAACGAGTGTGTAGTGTAGAGCGACTACTCGTACATATTTAGTGTAACGGGTTCTGATTCGAACAGTGCAAAGCTCTTATTAAGTAAATGCCTTCTAATAGTAAACTGCGCTCATAATCGTAACACTTAACGTAACTGCCGCAGTGTTTAATTTATACAAAAGAATCTTTGTCACTGCGCTGAACTTTGTTGCGGGGCCTCAGTGCCGCAACAAGAGCGGCAACTCGAAACTGGTCTGCTGTCAGAATTCAAGGGCTAGGCCCAACTGTAAGTGATTGTAAAGAGTTATGAATACTTGCAGCTTACAGTAGTTTGATCATCTGTAAAGAGAATTTGGAAGGTAAAACATGGCAACTAAAGTGCTCGAACACTTTCTAATTTTTATTTCAAAATCACATTAAGAACTCTAGCTCCTTCAATCTTCTATCACTCTTCAATCTTCAACCAATTTTTATGTTCTTTTTTCTGTCACAGAATACACTGCAGACTGTCACGTAGTCGTAGATTTAATGACGTAGGTATAACCTAGCATTGTATGTTATGTGGATATTGTTATAATGGGCTATTTGACTAAGTCGTCGATTCTGCCCAATACTGTTTAATATGATAGCTTATTCTAAAAAAATATGCCTTGCAAAATAAAATATTGCATATCTAAACTGAAACTATGATTTTTCATTAGTTGAAATTCCCAAAAAAAGTCAAAAAAGATTTTGTATGGAGCGTTTTCGAGCGGCGGACAAATTGAATTTTTGAAAATCAAATATCTTGAAAACTATTGGTCATACGAAAATTTTACTTTTACAGTTCATTATATTATAAGAAAGTGGTCATTTTTCGAAAGTAAAAAAAAATTTGTCAAATAGCCTATTTCGTATGTTTGTCCGAATAATACTGAAGTACCTATAACTTTCATCAGTGCAGCTGGCAGTGAGGCCGCACGCGAGGCCTGTGTGGCCGGAGCGGCCATTACAGCAAGTATTGAGATTGGAGCCGTATCTAAATGAGCGCGTCACGAGCGGCAGCGGCCGATAGCGCGAATTGATGCTGCGGTACCGTAAGCACCGGCGCATGCGCGAACCCCGAACGCAAGCACAGACAGGGCAAACACCAAGGAAATTAAAATTGGAACCATTTTAATTTCCTTGCTATTTTTCTTTGGAAAAAAATATAGTTTGTCTCTGAACAGGAAAAAGAAAACAAAATCGGCAGTTAGTTTCATTTAATTAAATAAATAAATATTATTGTACAACATTCTACACAACGCTATCGAAACCTATGGTAAGTATAGCTTAACTAGCTTGTGTTATGGAATCTAGAATGCGGTTTAATGGTGATTGAACCATCCTTTCAAAATTAGGAGATGCCTATGTCCAGCAGTGGACTGCGATAGGTTAATTGTTTGAATGGTGATTGCGAATAGTGTTGTGTTTCATCTCTCATGTTCGGTAAGTAGGTTCTTATTACTTCCAAATGGGGCTTGTAGGTGACTAATTAGCGCTCTAGGGTAATAATGTAGCCAGAAAAGCCCTAGGGCGGTAAGTAATTAAAAAAAACCACTTCATTCTTTCAAAAAATATCGCGTACATCTAACCATCATACTAGCAATAGACCTCATGCATTCAGCCCAATGAGCAAAGAGGTCGGTTTGCTATTCAGCCTTGTCTTCGTGTGAGTATAATAGTCATGGATTTCAAATATCGAACGGTGAAGCTCAATTTCATTCCTGAAAAAAAAATTTTATTCTTGTAATGCTGGTTTTTTTCTACATAACTCACAATCGAGATGTAAAGCAGCTCGGGTGTAAGCACCAATTGCACCCCTAAATATCTCGGGCTGCAATTGATGCCTTACTGTCCTTGGCTACTGATCTACTATTTATGACATCTGCGAAGAGAAAGTATGAAAAGAAAAGAGTGGAAAGGCAGAAGGGCAGTATTCTTAAAACCACGCAAATAGACAGAAGTCGATATTTAGCGAAATGGTACATAACTGGTCTAGCAAACTCATTTCTCAAATTATACTTTAAATTCTAGTTGTTATTTTCGGAGAACCTTATCCATCTTTCACTCCACTGGTCAAAGAAGGAGAAAAGGTCTACTCACTATAAGAATATTCTGTAGCTGTCCATTTGTAGAGAGAATAAACTGGCTCACGCAAGCCAGCCTATTTAAAATAGGTATACTTATTTGGATCTAGTATATACTTATTAGGATCTATCTCGTAGAATGTCAAAGAATATTTATTTTATTATTTATTTATAGTATATTCACCATGTTCTGATGTTCTGATATACTTAAAAATGTCTCGCGAATGTAAAAGATCCATGATATACAAAGTTTATCGGCGTAATTAACATTTAACGTAAGTTTATGAACTTAAATATTCAAGTTATCGAATCATTTCATTAAGCTTTTTGAATAAAACATGCTCAAAACGTGTTTGTTGTGGAGATGCGTCGCACTGATATTGGTAGGAATTATACCTCCGGATCTGAAATTCTTTTATCACTATATGTAGTTACCAAAGTATTAGTTTCGGTTGTATCCAAAGCTATACTGGAGCCCGGGGTCCACTGGCCTACTTCTCTTTATTGGACTTATCTTGGGTTTTGCGGGAATTACTATACACCAATCAAAAATTGTTGTACATTGGTACCATTGTAATACTTTATACTAGGGGTAACGCTCACCGACGCTGTTAGTAATTGCAAACCCATTATTGCATAGACCCATGCTGTTCTCTCTACGAAAAATCAAGACACCACTACATATCAGCATCCTCATGTTTTGGAAACAATACTAGTAACTGTTTGACAGTCATCTTTAGTTTGACACTCGCTGTTTGAACCTCCCATCTCAAGAAAGTCCTGCACTTTAACTACTGGGTTACCTCCGCTTTTTAAAAGAGTAGAGAGTAAAATATTGTTTAATTGATAACTTCACGGGGATAAACATAAGCTAAAGTGACTACATACCTTTAGCAACATTCAATTTTAATAACTATCCATAAGTTAGTCGGCGAGCTCACCGACTCCGGCGCAGTGCTAGGAAGCCATTGATTGCGCCGCGGCCTTTTATCTGAATGTTTATTATTAGTTCGCCACTTAGCCGCCAGTTGCCGACAACGCGGTTTCACTCACGACTACTCGCGTTCACTGTTATTGTGTACATAAACAAAGATAAAAGCCACAGCACACAGTATCAGTTAATAGGCAGCGGTAATAGCACAGATTATGAAAATTAATAGCTCGAAGAAAGGATTGTTGAATGTGTACGGTTTTGAATGGAAATGTCTCATTAGAGGTGATAAAATTGAATGGGCTCATTGAATGTCATTGGAGAGAGAGTGAGGCGCGAGTTTTTATTTATACGCCTGAGCACTGACGCAATCGTTTGCACTTTTCAGATGAAACTTTGTATTACATGATTAAATACTTGTCTTAGGATTATTAGTCGTTACCTACTACTATCGTTATTAAGTAGCAGTAGGTATACAGGTTCGAAAAACATTGGAAAAAATGAAATGCTCAAGTGAGACTCGAACTCACGACCTTTCGCTTACAGGGCGACTGCTCTGCCAACTGAGCCATTGAGCACCACTTGAATCATTCCAAATTTTCCTTCTCTTTATATCCGTCTATAAGGGCGACGGTGCAGCCATCTACCAACATTCTTACGAACTGTTGGAAACAATGAATGATTTTTCAACCATTTTTAAACATTGAATTTTGATGACTGCGCCCAAATATTTGAATGAATTTTTTATAGCATTTATTATGCTAACTGTCAAGTTCGAAAAACATTGGAAAAAATGAAATGCTCAAGTGAGACTCGAACTCACGACCTTTTGCTTACAGGGCGACTGCTCTGCCAACTGAGCCATTGAGCACCACTTGAATCATTCCAAATTTTCCTTCTCTTTATATCCGTCTATAAGGGCGACGGTGCAGCCATCTACCAACATTCTTACGAACTGTTGGAAACAATGAATGATTTTTTCCAATGTTTTTCGAACTTGACAGTTAGCATAATAAATGCTATAAAAAATTCATTCAAGTATACAGGTTTTTATTTTATTTATTATTTTCCCACTAGCTTTTGCCTGCCGACCAAACATAGGTTTTGTCTTTTCTCTTGGTCTAATCTACCCCTATACCAAATTTCATCAAAATCGGTTCAGTGGTTTAGGCGTGAAAGCGTAACATACAGACAGACAGACAGACAGAGTTACTTTCGCATTTATAATATTAGTATGGATTATTTGCTTCCTTTGTCACTGTCCTCCTCCAGCTAAAAAATACACGTTTAGCAATTCTGCAAAAAAACGAGTGACTTTATGAATTTTCAGCAGATCTCTCTCTCCTATAAAAATTGTAAAATGGTCTTCATATGCGCAGAATCACAACAATTAATGTCCTAGGCAGATTCTAATTTCGTGTAAATATCACCGCACGAATTAAATATTATCCTAATATGATTCCACTAAAGTGGCCTTTTTAGACCGCAATATGAAAACTGCAATATTAAATCATGCTAGTACGGCGCAAGTAAAATTGTAAAATGGTCTTCATATGCGCAGAATCACAACAATTAATGTCCTAAGCAGATTCTAATTTCGTGTAAATATCACCGCACGAATTAAATATTATCCTAATATGATTCCACTAAAGTGGCCTTTTTAGACCGCAATATGAAAACTGCAATATTAAATCATGCTAGTACGGCGCAAGTATTTAAAGGCGCGCTGGGCACTGATTAAGATACACTATTAACATTACATTAATATATAAGTCTTTTAATTTATACAATGTATAAAATATAGCGAATTCCATCACTTGTGCGCCAATTCTTGGGTCCGCTTGCCTTCAAACTGCGTGTACAGCATTACAAGTACCTACATAGTATATTTTCTTACATTCCAGTGTTATTTGAAAATATAAGTTTGGTTAATAGTCCGGTTTTGTTTAAGTATATATTTATGTTTATATGCAAGTCAAACAAGTGTTTCCGACGTATCACGAGTAATAAAACGAACACTCCATAACAGAACCGGCGCACTAGTCGCTACAGGCCGCGAGGCGATAACCCGCGATAATGATGATGTAAGTACCCTCGGATAAGGTGAACAAAGCCTTAATCGTTTAATACACGAACGGGCATCGCCGCGTCCTTTCACAGGAAGAAATATTGCCGCAGTATGCGCATGCGCACCGCGGCGGAAAGACGCGCCCGCGCAGAATTATTGCACCTATTAAGTACGTGCACTCGCTGGCCCTAATTGGCCGGTAACAGTCACGAAATTGGCCCAGGCAGTACGTTGGGCTTCGAGCCTTATTTTTGCGCTAATTAATTAGAATTAGCGGTATAAGTACGACTTTATGGATTGGAAATACAATAAATACCGTCGACGTTTATTGAGTGGTTTCATTACAATCCCTTCGACCTATGGCAGGAAATGGAAATTGTAACTTTAAATAATTCTTGTCCTTCGCGACGTTTATTTTTGATCAGAGTTATTTATGGGTGACTGCGGATTTCATCCTGCGAGACCTCATGCGATTAAGTTCGTAGAACCTAATATAAGAGCACTTAATTTTTAGAAAACACTTTGAGTGAAAGGGTTGCTGTAGTCGATATTTCACTTTACTTGGGAATATTGGATAAACTGCTACAAGAGTCGTTGTAAACTCCTCGCTATCCACTTGCTTGTGTATTCATTTCTTCTGCAGAAAAAGAATGTGCGTGTGCAAAGGTGCATTTCTAAAACATGTGCGAAATTGAAATTTGTATTTTGAAGAGGATTCAGAATCTTGAAAAATCATGACAGTCATGATTTCAAGATTCTGAATTATTACTAGGTACTGAGGACAGGACTTCTGTATCTGACTCCATGGCTTGCTTACATTTAATAATGAACATCTATATACCCATAGTCTCGCTGTTACCAACAGTAATTATAACATCCGTTGCTCTTATAACCATGATCGACAGTATAATTGCTGCGTGTTCTGTCGGGCAGCCTGCCCAAACAATTTCCTTTCATTATAAATACTTCAAGTAGTTAACTGAATACGGAAGCTGTTCAACTTGGTGTCTAGTCACTAGTGCTGTGTCAGTGTGTCCTGGTACTTCGTGTCGGAGCGCGGATGTTGCTGTCGAGTGTTGCCAGCTACGCGAGCTGCGCAGGCGGCGACTGGCTTGTAAGCCTACAATACACATTTTAATTATCCATAAAATAAGTACTTAGGGGGCGAGTTTTGTAAGAATTACACAAGATTGTTCGACTTATACGTTGATAATTTATTATACATCGAATTTTCGATATAAGATTAGGATTTCAAGTACCTTTTAGAGTGGTAAGGACTACTTTTTTTTTCGTGCGGAAATCCCTTCGGATACCTCCCCTGCCGGAGCCGGAAGGGGACATTATGTCGGACTCGAACCGACTAAAACCGCACGCCGACTGTGGGTCGTGAGGAGCGCCTCCTCCTCACGACCCACAGTCGGCGTGCGGTGCTTCAACATATCCCTCGCACCCCGACTGACCCAGGGGAGTGGTAAGGACTACTAAATTGGATGAAGGGTTGATGAAAATGAGAGGGATTTTAATATAAAATGCTTCAATTTTCGTTTTTTTTTTCAGATGCTAGTCACTCCACTTTATCTGTGGTAGGTATTGTCGTATTGACAGAGAAGGTTTGGATAAGGTTTTTGTGGCGCAGCGGTATAGCGTTCAAATGCTACGTGGAGGTCGCGGCATAGATGTCCGGTCGGTGCAAATATACTTGAATTTGAACCTAGGTGCATTTTTATAAGTCTCGGTCTAACATTTACAAAAAAATCTAGGTATGTTTATCCCCATAACACAGCTAGTTAAGTTATACTTTAAGTCTAGGTAGCGCTGTGTAGAATATTCTAAAATACTTATAAAATAAATGGCTCAATTACTCGTTGGTTGCAGAACGTCACTTGCTGCCAGGAGCACGATGCCCTGACTGATGGTGTCTCTCATTGTGGCCGCTGGAGCCGCAGGGGGTCGGCCGCCAGGGGGCGTCTCTAGCGCTGGCTTCGTGCGATTTATAACTATACTTATTGATGAAGCCACCTTATTGAGTGCAGCCACAGGGCTGGCAGAAGGCTTTACTAATTTTGTGTTTTGAAGAATTTCTAAATAGGTAGTATTTACCTGTAACCACATCAGCTTAGCAACATTACTTGTGGTTACATTAGAAGTCGGGTCACGTTAGTAGTGGCCAGGATTCGAACCCGGGATTCTCGATCGTAAGGTTGACACTTAATCGCTGAGCTACCGACTCTTAAGAAAAGAGTAATTTTTTTTATGACGTTTTATGTTTGTCTATTGTAGATTATTTAAGTTTTTTCGCTACGGAGCTGGATATTCCATAAACACTAAGTTTCTTAAAGTAACCTTCGCTGTTACGAAACCAGATCAGCCATTACGGCTGGTGGGCCAGCCGTGATTACAAGGAAACGTTTGAAAAGGGCGAGACAAAACTATCTAGTTTATTTACATCAGACAACTCATTTTAAAAGAAGATTCTACCGCAAACTGAGTTGAATGAAGCATACTGCCGGTTAACGTTGACATTAAATTAGAGACAGAGAGAAAAATAGTACCTACTACAAACTCGCGTTAAAGCTTTTACTTTGTATTACCATCAACCCTAACGGTGAATGAACTGCGCGGCGCATCGATACAAGATCTATGGATCTATACCAGCTGATCGCTTTACAAGCTTTGACATGTTAAACGATGCCGAGAATTGAGCCCTCCACGTTACTGCAGCAATCAGTGGCATCGCTCGACACAGCACTAACGAGGGTCGTACGGAGACGGATGCACCGTATACCTGTCTGTCAGCGGCTCAGTGCAACACTGTACTGTGTGTTCGTATGTTTGAGGGATAAAAGTAGGAGAAGAGAATACTAGACAACATTTGCTTGGGGCTTCAACAAGTTCTTTAAGACACAAATCAACCTCACCTGATTAATGGACGAGGTTCTGGCCCAGGTTTCACTTTAAAAACTAACTAGCAGACAGCAGTTGCTCTTGTAAAAGTCAACACAAAAATGTATGAAGGACAAAAATAAGGAACAGACACGGATAAAAGAACCACCGCCGGTGGTTATGGGCACTGGCAGACCGGTAGCTATGGTTATTTTGAAAGTAGTAGCACAGAAGACAGCATGGCGACTTCTATTATGTGGGACGGAAAAAGCATATCTAACGACACATGAATGTAATGCACTTCTACCTAAGATAATCAAAACATATTAGTATGTAAATGGCACAACATTTATGTCCATGTCCAAAGATACCATACAACAGATATGACCACAGATTATAACAAAACCGAATTGAGGAGCGCAACAAACATAATCATTAGTTTACATCTAAACACTTCACCAGACCCAGTCTCTGGCAACTTGCCGGACGAGTTCCGTCCGGGGTCCGTCCGTCGCCTACTGCTCACGACACAGAACTCTACTTACTCCGCTAGTGGAGCCCAACACGGGTAATTGAATATTAATTATTGACACAACGAGTGGGTCCCCGAGACTCGAGTGAGCTTTACAGCGTGTTTATGGTGGGCCTGGACAAATATTGGGCCACACGAGCAAACACACGTGAGAGCCGGACCAATCCGCCGGGGCTGGTGACGTTGCGCCTGCGCCGGAGACGGTAATATAATTGCTTGGCAACTATTATTGTAGGAATTTTTTAATGTCGTTTAAATTGGAACAGGTACTGTCCATGTGGGATCGTAATGTAAACATAGGCTAAGGTACTACAGAGTTAGGTTTTTTTGTTTGCTAGCTGAACTAAAATTTTATATCGATATTGAGTGGGAGGGGGCTACTTCCCTGGTAATCAATCTCATCGATATCTTTGCGTTATTTCAGCTTCTATCCGAACATTCCACCTCGGAGGCCCTTGTTTGCATGTATTACGGCATGGTCATTGTGTCCCCGGGTAGTGTAAATGGCTTCATTAGGATGTCGTTTAGATCCATCAACTAGCAGACTTGGATCCCAAAAATCTCGGAGGACTCTTTTTTACTGCCGACTACTTTTCCGGTCCAGATGGCAAATTTAAACTATGAAATGGGAAGCCCTCTACAGTTACTGATGCGCTCTGTCTGCTCATACGCATAAGTGACGTAATATGGGAACTTTCATGTTGTCAGACGTGTAGTTGTGTCACAGTCACTATCGTGACGCGCACTCTAATGTCAGATGTTCGTAACTGACAGATGTGTGGTACTCATTACGTACGACATTAGTGTGTACTGCGCATTACCGAGCGCATTACGGCGATGCTATCTCTGCAGGCTGCGGTCATAGTGCGTGGCATAGCGGGTTAATTGAACTAATTTGTCACTGTGTTATTGGTACACTTCTCCTGCCAGACAAATAGTTTAGTAAATTAACCCGTTGTATTTTAACTCATAGTGGGTAACTATTTATCAACCTATTTAGAAGATGGTACAATCTCAATCAGAAGTTTTTGAATACAAACAATATGTACAAGAAACCTATAGTCCTAATAAACCTCATCAAGAAAAACCCTATGTTTGTGAGTCATGATCATGATTGACGTTCCTAAACTGTCTGTTCTTCATTATAATGTTATTTTTCTTTTATTTTCTTAAAAATACTTTATTTATACGGTATTTCACTTGTTAAGTATCTATTTGATAAAAGGTTTTAGAATTTTAATGCTAATTAAACAAAACATTTACTTATTAAGTAAGAATATTATACTTACTTACATAATATTTAGAAATTAACTTTATTACCTTAACCTACCTACTAATCCTTTCAAAATCCAGTAAGAAACGTAATATCGCGGTATATATCGTCCTGCTCGTATACTTCACCCGCTTGTCGCTTCCGCTCCTCCCGTGAATACAGCAGAGCTCCTAAGTTCGCAGGTCGCGTAGTGATTGACCATTGTTGTCAATGGCCGCGTGTATCGGTAATTATGTTGCCCATCCGTGGGCAAGATTGGGCGATCGGACATCGAACGCTGGACCGCGATAACGATCGGAAAGTAATGTTTCTTTGTATTCATTGTGCGTTGTTAGAAAACATGGGGTTATCAGCGAGCGGCCATTATCATCGGGGCTCCGGCCGCAGTCCGCAGACAGCTCCGATGATGTTAGGTGAAGAAATTGAGATGTTTATCTTAGCGACAATAGTTCGGCCGCGAGTCACCGCCCGCGCCCGGAGCCGCCAGCCGGATGTGCTTTTAGACCATCTTTTGTTGCAATAAAACTATCCAACTGTTTTATAAGTAACCGTTAATTTACTTAGGCTATGTTCACATGGCGATACATCGCACATATTTGGTCAAACACGTTTAAACAGTAGTGTTCTCACAACAGATTTTCATCCACGCAAAAAGCGAACAGCAGTTATATCAGCACGTATTTTATATTAATTTTATCGAAGTATTTACTGGCAATAACAAACTGAACGTTTATTAATTTTATTCAGCAATATAATAAATAAGTGAAGTATATAAGTACCTAAGCGTAATAACATAAGTTTTATAGTGTTTTATGGTGTCTGAACATGGCAGTAAAAATGCGCACTTATTGCCCGCACTCGCACGCAGGGCGTGCGCACACGCGTTGTGACGTACCCTAAGACCTTATTAGGTTATCTCTCATCAGAGCTGCCTTCATATTTAACTGAAGATTCTGTATCTATGAAGTCAGTCATAATACAAAGCATTCCTATCATGCCCGTGCCCATATATGTATAGAGGTTTTACCAGGTAATTATTTAGTTGGTGAAATCATAATTATGAGTTGAAAGTTTCAGGAAAGAAGTGGTAGAGTTGTAGGTAACGTAGGTATGCCTTAAGATTTTTTCTAATTACAACTCTTAATCGAATCGTATATTCACTAATGAATAGTTAAGAAAAGCTTATTTTGTTACTTTTTTTTCTTGCGGAAATCCCCTCGGATACCTCCCCTGCTGGAGCCGGAAGGGGAGGTTATGTCGGACTCGAACCGACTAAAACCACACGCCGACTGTGGGTCGTGGTGCTAGGCCGGAGGTGAGGTTGTAATCGACATATCCCTCGCACCACGGCTGACCCAGGGTCATCACTTGCGGACTGGCCCTCCTCGGGAGGGGGGACAACGGTGTCCCCGACTTGCCTCCAGAATGGGGAGGCGCACTTTACAGCGCGCCGTTGCCGTGGCCTTCTTCTGCTGGGGTGACAGGCTGCTCCACCCGTCACCGGGGACGGAGGTGAGACAGTGCCTGCCGACGCCCAAGTTGTCTGGGCGCGCGGGCTCTCGCTCACGCCGCCTCTCCCGTTCCGCCGTCTCCTTCACGACCATTACCTGCTCGCTGAAGGAGACGCCGGCCGCCCACGCTTCCGCACAGCAGACCATTGCTGTGAGCAGGGTGGCGAGGGTGAGAACCCTCACTCCCAGGGCCGCCACTAGCTCCCGCCTCGGTCCGGCCTATGCCGAACACTCGGTGAGCGTGTGCAGCCCTGTGTCCTTGCTCGCGTCGCAATGATGGCACGCGGACGTTGGTTCCTTTTGATCCGACGCAGATACCTCCCGAAGCACCCGTGCCCGGTGAGCTTATTTTGTTACTAGCAATCAGTATTTAGTATCAATAACTACTGATAATATCTTTCGGTAGGTACCTAACTAAAAACTTAGACCTCACCCTTAGACCCTCAATTTGGTTATGCCACTTCTACTTGTGATAATTTCTTGTCGTATTATGCAAACGCCTTGCATGCTGAAGAGCGCTTAACGCCAACAGAACGGAACTGTGTGGTTTATGTGCACAAGCGACGCTCGACGACCTCATTAATTGATTGTGTACAAGCGAACACAGCCCGGACCGCTACACACAACTAATAGGTACAAGACACACACTCCATCTCGGCTAATAGGAACCCCTACGTCGATGAGGCAATGATAGCGCACCAATCGATAACTCGATACGATTACGATAATCGATACTTCCGAGATCCGATACTAATATGTTTTTCTATAAATTGTGTGCGTGTCCATACATTTGGGCCTTCGTGATTGTTTAGCTATCGGCGGTAACTGGAGAGCCGGCCCACCCGGGTGGAGCCGCGGCACAGTTTATGTGTACTAGTGGCGTAATCATGTTCTCTTGTTTTCGTGGTGAGTACTCGAATTTGCCGGCAACTTGTGTAATTTGACGTTTGACACTGTGTGGGAGATGAAATATTGTTTGTGGCCGGTGTTCAATTATGGTTGTTTACTATCAGGAAAGTCTATCAAATAAAATATTGTTCGAAAGGTGTGATTACCTCCTCTGAGGAATGCACGCGGTGTGTCATGTGAAATGAAATAAAATCTACTGAAAATGTACCTTGCCATTTGGAAATCCAAAAGGGATTACGAACGTCGTATGAACACATTGGAGTAGAATTCCAACGGGGTATTTAGGTAATCTGCAGTAGAAGTTTCAAGAAAAGCATGTTGAGCTATTTCCGGTTAGGCGAATGGACACAACCGTACATTGTCTTTGAGCGGTGATGAAGAATACATGATGGACCGACGTGAAAATTACGACCGACAGATGGTGAGGTGACAGTAAGTACCTAATCATACCCGGTACAAAGCAATACTTCGCTGAGCACTTGTCTCACACAGATCGAACTGTATAATTAATACATTCATTCATGGGTCCGGTGTAGGCCGTATGTATAGCGAGATATTTATTAATTATTTGAGACTCACATAGCCTTGTGATCACCGCTAAACGTGTCGGCACCAGGCAGGCTCTTCTGCCAGTCTCCCACCTGTACTATACAATCCGTCAGGTTATTGAGCTCACGCCTCATCCGTGACATTGGCGTCTAAATCACAAGTTCGTATTTACATAGAAACCTCGCCGAGTCTCAATTCCCAAGCAAATACCATGAATAAACATGCACAGAGCCTCGTTATTTATGCGGGGCTGATTACACAAAGTGTTTAGGTAGACGCTCATTATGAACGGTACAGTTCACTGGAGCTATTAAGATTGCGCGCGCGCATCTTGAGACGGCCGCGGGCTGGGGCTGGGAGCTGCGCATGCGACGCGCTGGACCCGTGACGCTTTAGATACATACTTAGAACTGTAGCTCTGTTCTCGGGATATAGTATTGAATTGTAATATGTAGGTGGAGTTTAGTTTGTGTGAATGCCTGCTGATGGGTTTTTAATTGATTAGATGAATATGAACACATTTAGAACTACTCAACATGTTCTTATTGGGTTCGGTTGTATAAACTTTGGAATTCTTAAATGATCTGCGGTAGCCTAGTGGTATGGGTAATGGACTGCTGAGACGAGGTCTCGGGTTCGATCCCAGGTTTACCATGGCACACACCAATGACTTTTCGATGCTTTTCGCAGTTATGTGTGTTGTTAATGGCAATAGGCTCGCCACCTATTAGATTGGGACCTAAACATAAACTGGCGAAATGTGGGAGCTAAGCACCTCTGCCTACCCCTTCGGGGAATACAGGCGTGAGTTTATGTTATGTTATGTTATGGAATTCTTAAGGCCTTATACACCTATAAACCTGTCACCTGAATGGTTCACAATACAAAAATAAAATTTATTGAAATTGATAATTGCGACCACCAAGATTATTGCTATTATTAGCTGTTTGCAGACATTATGTGATGAGGATCTAGACGTTTTCTTCTTAGGTATGTATCATTTCCCCTTTAGCGTTATCAAAATACAAAATAAATCTACTGTTCCTTGAGCTGTCCACAGTAGTTCGATACAATTAACTGCTGAACTTTCACGCATTTGTCCTTACCGAGATCTAATCGAGGCGCAGATAATCTTGGTTCGCTCGCAAACAGCCGTAAAGAGATTAATATATCACAGTACTGATTGCACGCTTCGGGCGGCAATACGGATAGTTAAGATTAGAAACAGACTACCAAATGTCACTTTATAAGGTCTAGTCAGTAAGAAAGGATAAGAGCATGGTGTCTTTGATATCAGACATATCGGCAGGACAAGTGGCTTGACTACAGAGTATAGTGCCTATCAGCCTCTTGCATATTTTATTAAGCTCACTGGTAGCCTCTCTTTGTTGGTAGAGAGGCGTATACGGGCGCTCTCTGCTGCACCATCATGCACGATGAATCATTACTGTCTATTACGGGAAGTCTGGGTGAACTGCATCAGGGTACACCCCGAAGTGATTTAAAACCAGCTCCGCAAAAATCGACAGAGTCGAAGCTATAGCACTTAACAGATAATACTTATGTTGTACTAGCGCAGCTATAGGTTGTGATTCATACTAATATTATAAATGCGAAAGTAGCTCTGTGTCTGTCTGTCTGTCTGTATGTTAGGCTTTCACGTCTAAACCACTGAACCGAATTTGATTTAACATACAGACAGACAGACGGAGTTACATTCGCATTTATAATATTAGTATAGATTTTTCTATTTCAAGATCTTTATTATTACAGAACTACACGGAAAAATAAATAAATTCATCGCTACGGGGTGTAGGCACAATTTATGTGAACATCAACCCCACTAATCAGATAAATACCTAACTAAATTATTAATCGTTATAATTTTGGGAATTGCACCTCATTAAGTATATTAATTTAGCAATAATACAGATACCGCTGGAATGCAAAAATATACAATGATTATGTGTATTTTAATCTTTTTACAATAAAAATGTACAATTTAATCAAGCTAATCTTTTGATTCCATCTGTATCGGCTATTATTTATTCAAATCTGTGTTCAAAGGCAGACCTTGTTATTAGGTGTGATTTTAATTTAAAATTGTGATAAACATACCACTTCCTTTTACATGTGCCTATAGTGCCAAAGGCCATAATGTCCATATTATTTAAAGTACCCATATTTTATATCTACATTATTTAAAGTACCTATCGACCATTTGGGTATCAGAATATTACCTACATGTGACGACGTTTGTGACAGTACTTTACAAGTCTTATCCTTGTGCAGGGTGTTACCCTCAAATTCGAGTGAATTCACGACTGTGTTCAAGGAAGATTTCGAATCTGCAATTTCACAGTTACAGATTTATTAATTTAATTAAATTAAATTGTTCTGGCCCTATCAACGACACCACGGAATAGTTAAATTTAATGCCATTGTGTTGTACAAGTGAAAGGCGACGGAACGTGAGCCCTTTATCTTTATAATCAAACATTTAAAATGATCGTGGAATACTTAATTACTAAATAGGCCCACTTAAGCGACCACCGACCACCGAGGAGGCACTCCAGCGTGCCTGTTGGCCAGGCCAGTTTGGATAGTGGCTTAAAAACAAACCACGATTGGAAAGTTGTGTCGCGGGAGTTACAATAACACGCGCGTTTGCGTTACGCATACCTGTCTTATTAAACACTCTGATTTATCCACAGAACTAGAATAACATAATACGTATAAGTACGACAGTCCTATAGTGGCTGGAGGTTTTAAACATAACATACAATGCTCTAGTTAAAGCAGATATTGACGAAAATAGCGACGGTAAACATTGCTTAACAAATGCATTAACTTTACCGTATTTATATAGAGATGCTTCTTTCACTCCGAAGTAGGTATTTCTTCAGTCATTTACTTTTGTCCTCAAACACGTAACGAGCTTCTTCTGCTATCAGTCAATCCAATCAATCGATGGGTCAGTTTGTGGTCGATACATAAATACAAAGCTTGTTGTAGTTAGGTTTGTTGTTGTTCTCTAGTATGAAGAAACTTCAGTGCGCTAAGCGGTGTGTGTGTTTTTTTTTTTTTTTTTTTTTTTTAACCGTGGGGGAAAATCCTTCATGGATGTTATGCCGGACTCCTACCGACTAAAAACCCCCACGGTAACGCCCAGAAGCCTATGGATGGGAGCCCCGGGTAAGCCCTCGGAAGGATGTCCCAGGACTCCCATTAGACCTACGGCTACAATTGCGGCCTCGTCTCGGGGGTGGTTCGGGTGCTATCCCGCGTCTATGGGGGGGTTTTCGGGTGTTATCCCGCTTCTTAGGGGGGGGGGGGGGCGTGCGTGAATCCCTCACGTCACGCTGCCGTCATGGGCCTGCTTCTGTAAAGACGGTGAGCATCCAGCTCACCGTCCTCAGGCCCCCGGTTATGGAGGCCGATGGTCTTCGGCGAAGACACGTCGGCGGTGCCCAAGCCGCCGACTGCGGAACTCGGGTGGGAGAGTTTTCTCCCGCTCTCGCCCCGCCGCCTCTTTCACGAGCATGACCTGCTCACAGAAAGAGGCGGCGCAGTCCCACTTACTCCCGCTGGAGACCATGGCTCGCACCATGGTCTCGAGCGAGAGGGTGCCCACGCCCAGACCCACCACGAGGACCTGGCGCTGTTGCGCCCACGCCGTGCACTCCACCAGCGTGTGGAGCGCTGTGTCATCGCTGCGGTCCTCGCAGTGCTGACACTCGGCCGTGGTTTCCCGGTGTCTTCGCCACAGATACCTACCGAAGCTACCATGCCCGGTAAGTATCTGTGACAACCGGTAGGAGAGAGCACCGTGTCTCCTCTCCAGCCACTCGTCCATGACCGGTCTGACGGCCGCAATTGTGGCGAATCCCCCCTTTGGTTGCTCAAGTCGCATCTTCCATGTCTCCACGGTTTCCTGGTAGAGCTGGGACCGCTGGGCCTCGATTTCTCGAGACGCAGGCCATTGGCCCCGCTCCAGCGCCTCCTTGCGCCATATAAATAGAGACGCAAGGGCTCTCGCTTCCAGGTCCCATGGAGGGGTCCCGGCTAGGAGGCATGCCGCCTCACCAGAGATCGTGCGGTATCCCCTTATCACCCTGACGGCCATCGCCCTCTGTGGGCTCAGTAATCTAGCCACATTACTGGCCGTCAGGTTCTCCGCCCATACGGGGGCCCCGTATAGGGCCATACTTCGCACGATCCCCAGGTACAGTCTCCTGCAGGGGGCGTTGGGTCCCCTGATATTGGGCATCAGCCGCGCGAGTGCGGCTGACGCCCCCCTCAGTTTTGGGACCAAACTTCGGAAGTGATGTCCGAAGTTCCACCGGCCATCGAGCACGAGTCCCAGATACTTCATCGAGGGCTCGATGCCGATGCTGACGCCCCCTACCTGTAGGCTGGATCCCGCAGGTGGCCCCATCCGAGGTCCGTGGAAGCACAGAGCCTCGGACTTGTGAAGGGCGACCTCGAGACCCAGCCGCCGTATCCGACCCACGACTTGAGCAACCCCTGCCGTGGCCTTTAGTGCTGCATCTCGGTGCGTTGCTCCCCGCGCCGTAACGAGGGTGTCATCGGCGTAACACGTTACGGTGACCCCTCTGAGCAACGGACCACGCAGCACCCAATCGTAGCCGATGTTCCACAGGAGTGGCCCTAATACCGATCCCTGTGGAACACCGCACGACACATCCCGCCGACCCGGCCCTAGCCAACTCGGGTAAGTAATGGCCCTCTCAGAGAGATAGGCCCCGACAATTCGACGGAGGTAGGGAGGCACTCCATGGTAGATAAGCGCCTCCCTAATGCAACTCCAGGGCAGGGTGTTGAAGGCGTTGGCGATGTCAAGAGACACCGCCACCACCACCTCACCCTGTGAGACTGCTTCCTCCGTCAGGCCTCTAATGCGCATGATCGCGTCTACGGTGGAGCGCCCCTGACGGAAGCCAAACTGGCTATCCGACAGATCAGGCCCCACGCGTATGAGATGCTTGACGAGGCGTTGTGCAATAATGCGCTCAAAGAGCTTGCACACCTCGTCGAGCAACACGATCGGCCGGTACCCTGATGGGGAATTTGCCGGCCGCCCCGCCTTTCGGATTAAGACCAGTTTCCCTGTCTTCCAGACCTTGGGGAACTGGCCTTTTTCGAGGCATGCGCTAAAGAGCCCTATAAGTCGAGGCCCAAGTTCTTCGAGAGCCAGGACCCATGCTCGGCCCGGAATGCCGTCGGGTCCAGGGGCGGTGTTTCTGCGGGATTTAAGCCGCAGTAGAGCCGCCCCTAGCTCACCCTCTGTGACTACGGGCACGTCGTTCTCGCTGCCTTCCGCGTTGGGCGCCTGAGACGGAGCCATGCACGGAGGAATGTGTTCCTCCGCTCTTGATGGGAACAAGGAGTCCAGGACCCCCTCCAGCCGCTCCGGCTGGAGACTCTGGGTCAGTGGGGGCGCCTTGGGGCGTAATTTGCCCCTTACCATAAGGTACGGACGCCCCCACGGGTTCCGCTCCAAGGTCTCCATCAGCTCCTCGCGGCCCACCTTTTTGGACCGCTTGATGGCCGTCTGGAGGGCCCTCTTGGCACCCTTGTACCCATCATAGAGCTCCGTCTCACGGGCTGCCGCATCGTCTGGGCGGCGACGCCTCCGGCGGAATCTGGTGTACCGGCGGCGCGCGGCAACGCACTCCGCGCGCAACTGCGCGATTTCCGGCGTCCACCAGTACACCTGTCTTCTCGCCGGTCTGGGCCTAGCCCTGGGCATCGCCGCATCGCAGATATGCGACATGGCTCTCCCGAACCACTCCACCTCGGCATCAATATTGGCAGGTCTGTCCGCTATCGGGATCCAGGCCTGCACTATGGCCGCCTCCAGGAGAGCCTCCGGATCCAGGCGATTGAGTGCCCAACGCGGTCCCGGGGGATTCGCAATAGCTGGCGGCAGGTTTGGTGGAGGGGAGACGTCGAACCGAATATATCGGTGATCTGATGACGTCTCCTCCTCCTCCACCACACGCCATCCCTGGACACGGCGGGCGAGCTCAGGGGTCGCAAACGAAACGTCTATGACCGAGCTGAGCCCCCGCCGCGTCCAGGTTGCGACATTCCCCCGGTTCAGGATGACTAGGCCACGTGTAGCGACCCAGTCCTGAAGTATCCTCCCCCTGTCTCTGGTTTCCCGGGAGCCCCAAGCCTGCGACCAGGCATTGAAATCTCCCAGGATCAGGACAGGGCGAGGCCGACATGCAGCGAGAACGACGTCCAGCTCAGGGAGCCATAGCTCAAACTGATGCTGGTCGAGGTTTGGCGAGATGTAAACGGCCACGACAGCCACCCCCTCATATTCCGCCGCGACACAACCCGGGCCCCTAGCGATAAGCGCTAGGCGCGAGTCGTCCGCGGCGGTCCCCCCAAAGACAGTCGCCAGGCCGTGCAGATCCACTGGGCTTCCCGGGTGAACCCAGTACGGCTCGGCGACAACCACCACGTTAACGGACCACTGCCTGATGCTCTGGTACAGAAGGTCCTGAGCACCAGCGCAGTGGTTCAGGTTCACCTGCAGGATGCGGACATGGGTGCCCATTAATGGACGTCCATTTCCGCACCCTGCCGCGAGAGTGCACCGTCACCTCCCCGTGTGGACGGACGGGGCTTTGGCCTTGAGGCAGTACAGGCCTTACTGCCCACCCAGTGGTCGGCCTCCTTGTCTTCCGCCACGCATTTAAAGCAGCGTGGCGGAGCGTCACAGGCAAGGGCCACGTGACCGGGCTGACTACAGCGGAAGCACCGGTCTCCCACGGTGACTTCCGCCGTACACTGCACTCCCACATGCCCCACGACCAGGCACCTAAAGCACCAGGCTTCGCGTGGCTGCAGGAGATGCGCCTGTGCCCTCAGGAAGCCCCCGATAAGGAGGCTTCGTCCGTCCGCCACTTTTTGGGCCGCCGCGACGGGGCAGCTCACGACTGCCGACCCGTGACCGTACAGGCCAAAGCGGATTTCGCTTGACCTCACCTGATCACGAGGGCAGCCGCTCGCCTCCACGACGGCGGAGATTATCTCCTCCGTCGTGGCCGCGTCATCCAGACCCGAAATGCGCAGACACGCGCATTTGTTGGGTCTGGTGATGCGGACGTCACCCGTGTCCAGCGACTCCCTTAGCTTTGCCGCTAGGGCATCTGCTTTGGAGCCACTGGTGGCGCCAGAGATCTCAAGGAGGCGTGCTCCGGTCCGCGTCATCTTGGACCGGAGACCTTCCTCTATTTCGAGGGCTTTAAGGTCCACCGCGGCCCTCGCCTGTCTCAGGACCTCGGTATACCCCACGCCCCTCGCCCTGCCCTCTGTCGTCACCGTAATGACGACGGCAGAGGAACGGGGGACGCGAAGCCTCTTTGGCGCCTTCACCGCGGCGGCCTTTGCCGCTTTTGCGGCGGTTTTTGCCGCCTTCTTGGCGGCCTTCGCCGCCTTTTTGGTGGCATTAGTCGCCTTCTTCTTTGCTCCCACCACCTCCCAGACCCCCTCACTGGAGAGATTCTGGGATGCAACGGGAGCATTGGCTGTACTGCTTGGGGAGGCGGGGTTGCCACCTCTTCTAGGTGCCGTCTTCTTAGGTGCTGAGGGGGCAGAGGCCCTCGGCTTGGGACCAGGAGCCCCACTGGGTGCAGCAGCCTTCGTCGCATATGACGCGACGACGGGTGCCGCCAGCGGCGGGCGGTATGCCCGGTTCTCGAGGACGCCGAGTCGTCGCTCGATGGCCTCCAGCAGCTGGACCACCGTAGGCGTCACCTTAGATGGGGCACGGGGAGCGGGCGTTTTCGCACCCCGAGCCTCCCCGGCCCCCTGGACCAGCTGCGTCAGCTGATCGATCTCCTCCCGCATCAACTGTTGTTGCTTGCGGGAGTCGGCAAGCTCCGTCTCCAGGCTCGCAACCCGAGCCCGGAGTTTCTCCTCCTCGCTGGAGACGCTCCTTTCCAGGAGCTCCTCCAGCGCTTTGGCGGCACCCGTTACCGCGTCTGCCACGACCCTCTTCTTTCCCGCAATATTTTTCTGGCCTTTTACGGCGCCAGAAATGCGGGAAAGTGCCCTCAGGATGTTCTGCGCCGCTGGCACCTCCGTGACCTTCCCGCTTGGTAGCGGGGGCACAATCGCTAGCGGCTCTGCTACCCTCCCTTTCGCTCTGTAGAGGTCGGCTTTCCGGCCTCTACCCGCGGTGGTAGCCACAATCTTCCTCTTGCTAGGAAGGTCCTCCTCGCTGTTAGATGACACAGACCCAGGCCGACGGAACAGGCCCTTGCCTGGTTCGCTCGACCTGGGTCTCTTCCTACCTACGTCGGCATGGATACCGAGACCGAGGGTATCCTCGGTCCCGCCACCCACGCCGGCGGCCGACTCCATCTCCGAGCCAGCACGAGTCGACACGTCTTCCGCGTCGCCGTTTTGGGTGGTTTTGAGGCACACCCATGGGCCTGTGGGACTGTGGTGACCCCTCCCATATACCATCCGGGATGAACCCGGGCGGGGGTCGCCATGGCTGGTCGCCGAATGGGTGTCCATTCGACCACCAGTCACAGCAAGGGATTCCCCGGACAGAGTCCGGGTACCCTCATGGGTAGTTTTATTCTTCGTAGTTTCCATAGCCGAGCGGTGTGTGTGTAACTGTTACAATACTTCAGTGTGTCCGACGCGCCGATGAGATCGAGATAGATAAGGACACTTTCCAATACGTTCATATTCGCGGCTATTGTTTGTCTGTCCGTTGCACAATGAGCTGAGCACAAACATGGCTGCGGCACTGGTATACAGACAGACCTAACGATTCCTCCGCCGATAAGGAACAGGCAAATAGTTGTAATTCGATTAGGTAATGTTAAATTGGGAACAACGTAGTACTGAAATTGATTCTGTAGGTTTACAGGCTATTCATGTATGTTACATAGCTGTGTACCAGGAACGAATTTACTACAACAAGCTAGTTGTTTAAGTACAGCAACAAATACAGGGGTCTGACTCAGTAAAACATAACATTTAAAAACATAAGAAAACTTAAAATTATACCTAATATCTAAAAGAAACGTGTCAAACTATAAGTTAGTCTTTAGAGATTTTTAAAAAAAGGTTTAAAATCAAGAAAATTTTGGCATAATTTGGACAGTAGGTGTATTATTTACCTACTGAAATAGTCTAGCTAGCCAATCCACAATAACGTACCTACTAAAGAGTATATACCTAATTTTATTTCATTTCTGTTAATTCTATGACATGAAAACCTATAATTATTGATCACATGGACCATACTTTTAGGTAGATTAAAGCGTCTTTAAAGTGTTTGTTTATGTGTTGATTAACTTCTATTATTACTTATTTAGACACATTTTACCAGCTAAGAAAAAATGTATTGATCAGTAGAATTAGTTCAGTTTCACTTCGCTAGATGGCGATAATTGTACATGGACACAGATCATGGACCGCGACGCTTTGGAAGAATTTAGTTATAGGTTGTAGTTAATTTCATAACTTTATTGTCAGACCATATTTCAATTTTGTTGATATCAAGATATTCAAGATGTCGGTTAGGTTACAGACAGTAGCGTTGTAGTCTAAATCAAATTACGGATATTTACTGATATGCTTTCTATTTGGGTTAGGAATACGCACAAAATTGAAAACAATTAAAAATGTATTGACTACGTTGCGATTAATCGTGAAAACGTGGTTAACACAAATTATACTGATTACTTAGTTGTAATTTTTAGCTAGAGACAAAATCTATTCACAAAACTAGGATAAATGTTGTCTCTGCCTAAATGGAAAAAAGGCGTGATTATATGATTTGTCTAAAGTATACGTAGACCAACCTAAGCCCTAATCCACCGTTACCTGCAATATGATTGCATCTTAATGATTTTCGGCACGCACCCAGCCGCATCCTGGAGCAACCTGCAGCACCCCGCCACACAGGCAACCAGGAAGTGCAATTAATAAGCACTCGCGATGGCCAATTAAACGATGGTATCAGTTACAGGGGTTAATGAAATGGCCCCTACGCCTGCGCCGCTGCTGACGGCTCCGGGATATTACTACAGCTATCATATTCACTGAGGTATGTGCGGGTCATTCCGACGGTCATAGCAGGCTGAGTAGAGGCTATTTGAAACATTAAATTCATCTATTTAGCACTTATGGGTATGCTATGTGAGGAGAATTACAAGTAAATAAGTATGTTGTACTTATACTTTCTCCAATCGGTTTGGAACTTAACATGATCTTGTGGCGACCTTTTTTAAAAACATATAGGTACTTATTAAACAAAAAAACTAGGGTCTTCAAAATAAGTTACTGAACAGAAAAATATTTATAAATTGAGTTTTTAAGTAAATCATATTAAAAAAGACACAGTCATCGAGATTGTTTATGTATTTTTAGTTAAGTAGGTAGGTACGTAATCAAATGGGGTGTATAATATTTGCCTTCCTGAATCGTGATCAAAGTTTAATTAATTATAACATAAATTAAACATCTAAAAAACCCTCAGCACTACCCATCCCCACTTTAACCCCATAACCTATAAACGGCTCAACCGATTTTCATCAAACATGTCTAAGAACACTCGCCTATAAGTCACTTTTAATGCAAAACAAACTAAATTGAAATCGGGTAATCCGTACGTGAGCTATGATGCCACAAACAGACAGACAAGTCAAACAAAAATATTATCTACTTACTAAACTGCTGTCATCTTTGCCGTACATTTCAATTCTTTCATAACTTCAATTTAAATATCACCCATACTAATATTATAAATCCCAAAGTAACTCTGTCTGTCTGTCTGTCTGTATGTTCTGTTTCAAGCCTAAATCACTGAACCGATTTTGATGAAATTTGGGATAGGAGTAGATTAGACCATGAGAAAGGACATAGCGTCGTTGTCAAACCAAAATCTGCTATGTGCACTCTCTTCACTTAGCAGATTTTATTTGACAATATTTCTAGCTGCTCCAAAGAGCATATTTGAATAAGTTGTCATAGTGCGTCGTATAGTACTTATAAGCACATAGCCTTTCATGCAATAGATTGGTTCATCTACCAGTCACAATTGTCAAAATTCAATCGCAATTTTCAACATTTTAAAATTATAAAAATGCACATAGCAGATTTTGGTTTGACAACGACGATAGGCTATGTTTGGTCGCATCCACATCAATATCCACGCGGGCGGAGCCGCGGGCAATAAAAAAAAATGTCTGTCGGTAGGTTTAGGGTAGGTAGCACGAATGTGACTCCCCTGTGGTTACCGTGGCCTATGGATGTACCCATAGGCCACGGTACTTAACCATTTTCCATCAGGTGGCTTTTGTGCTTGTCTGCTACCTAAGTGGTATAAAAAAACGTAAGCATTTACACATTTAACCATTTCATTTCGTATTTTCTTATATGTATGTTATGTATATTAATCATCTAACTTTATACAAATAATCTTATAAGACATTAACAATATTTTGTGTCCCATAGCATTATAATAGTCGTGTCCGACATTTGTTAAATAAAATAAAACAGTTATGTACATCATAAATCACATAATCAATTTGTGAGCTCAGTGATCTGTGAGAAGAGGTGTGTTATCTATTTATATTAGTCAGTGTTAGTTTTTCTGCGCCCGCGCCGGTCACCCGTGGCTAGTCGCCGGCGTGTGGGATCACTTGGATGTCCTGTCGAACGACCTCTGACATCGTCTACATCCATATCCTGTGTCATTACTTCGCTAGCATTTACAAATTAATTAATATCTTGCGAAGAAAGTGTCAACCAAATAAATTCTATATATTTTACATATTTTGTATTTATGTGTACACATCTGTATTTGTTTTTATGTGTATGTAGTTTATGATATTTCTATTAAATTATATATATTACTATTAAATTTTAGATTATTATTAAATAGTTTATTATTTTACACAATTTTTTTTATGTGTACCAAAATAGGTCAAACTATCACAACACTTCGTGCATCTACTTTGGACATAAATATCTCTGGATCACCCTAAGGTTGACTGGTAGAAAATGCCTATGGCATTAAGTCCACCTTTATTTTGATTTTGTGCAAAAAGTTACATTTATTTTGATTTTGTGCAAAAAGTTTAAATAAATAAATAAAATACCTATTCTACAAAAACATCAGCTAAAATCAGCTTAAATATATTTGTTTACGTACCTGTAATTGGTTCTTGTATTTTTTTAATTTGTTGGTAGGTTAGTGGTTGAGGACTCGGCCTTACGATTGAGAGGTTGCGGGTTCGAATCCTGGTCACTACACTACCGACGTGAACCCACTCCTAGCACAAGTAATTTAGCTTAGTTGGAGGGGTTAGAGGGAATATTAGCAATTTCGGTTCTAATATACTTGTATATAAAAAAAAAAAACGATTGCTTCTTTCACCATTCTGGGTATGTAGTGGCGTTCTGTCGAGAGAATCTGAGGGTAAACTTGATAAATATCCCGGTGAGTGTTATACTACTAATGACGTATTTAGGTTCTCTACATCATTTTGTTAATTGATTCCTAGTGACATAGGTAATCAAAGTCCGTGTACTCAATTTTCTAATCTTATTTCCTTGTCCGTTAAAGCAAGTCAAACATTAACTCCACTACACGCGGGTACCTACTCGTTGTCCCGTCTATCAGATGAGAAAGAATGTTTATCTCCCAAAGGTCAATGTTAATTTGTTCCCTTTGGTATTTTATGACATATTTTAGTACTGCAGTGATCTGTAAATTGTACTTAATGTATTCCGTTCTGTTCGCGGCTGATATGCACTCGTGTAGACCGGTGCTTTAGATAAGTGGACAATAATCGGAACAATCTGCTTGTCGCAAGAACACCATATTTAAATAATTCAACGTGATAAGATAAACGCCCTCGTCCACCATCCACAGATGTTATCTTATCCACGGACAAACAGACAACCGTTGTACAGACCATATAACGATCTACACTATAACATAAAACATGTACTTACATAACTGAACCGCCGTAACACACCGAGCGTCGTGTGCGTTCACAAATCACGCTATCGACAAATTAGCATACATTACTGAAACATGAAAATGCTGAGTCGTCTGTGTCATGGTTTACATTTATTGGTCACAGACCACTGCCTGACCCCTGGCGTAGTAAATAGCGCGCGTGAATACTTGGGAGCGTGTGCGCAGTGTTTCTCAATTTGGGCGATTTACTGAGCTGAACGGTTGAAGTAATTAATGTCTCGTTGAGCGGATAGTAACTTCTAAGGTCATCAATTTCGAATAAATCAAATATTTGTATAGGTCACAAAGTAACACTTACACATGACAAAGGAAATGTTTACACATACACAGCGAGTTTAGCATGGTAATATACCTGTGGTACAATAAAAACTCTTGGATAAAAATCACAAAAGCAAAGGTGCTGCAACTAATACCCCAATAATAAAAGTTTCCAGATCTATGACATCATTGACGTTCCTCGTCGTCATAGTGACTGTGAAAATCTTAATATTTCTTATCTACGTGCGGAATTTCCAAATCTTCATTGTTAATTTAAATATCATTCTCATTAATTTAATATTTGTAGTCAATATAAACTTTGACAACCTATATCGAGCAAGAGGATGATGTAAAAAATAGGTATTTTGCTCCAAGAGATGCTGAATTAATTGGCTCGCGTATATATTAGTCACATGTGAGGCCCTAGGTTCAGGGTCAAGAGATATATGACGGCATATAATATATATGCATATTATATGTATCTGTCCAAGTTTACGATAGCTACACAATATAGGCATATAAAAGAAATGTCATATCTAGTTAGACATATTTTATTGTGGAATAATTTAATTTACAACATTGTAACCTTTGACTGGCAGGCGGAATATTTAATATATGGGCCCTACCCGTGTTGTTAAATGTACTTACTTGTCACAAGATGTTAGTTATGGGTTGCACATGGCATGCTATTGAACTTGGCTGTAAAGTCGCTCACTCTTGACCTGTATTTAATCCGAATAAATATTTATATTTACATATAACATTGGCAACTGTAAACATGGTATTTATGTGGATGGAACTGTAAATCTGATCTCAGCAGCTTCGAGAGAAGATGGAGCACGGGATGGTAGTGTAGTCCCCGCCCAAAGAGGTCCGAGCATCATAACCTCACAGCTTCAAGCGAAGAATTTCTGTATGTATACATTATGCATAAGTTTTATGTACATTATGTAAATAAATAGTTTTGAAAATACACAGATTAATACATAAAGCAAATGGTCAAATATAGACATTAGACATATTTGTATTAATTTTGATATATTCCATCAAAATGAACACTTGTCTACTGTCAAACTAATGGGCTATTAGTTCGACGAGCCACTGCTAAACGATGGATATTATAAAAATAGATTTGTGCAAGAGTTCAGCGGCCATCTTTGTTAATCGTATTGTCTAATTTAAATAAAACATCGCACGAGATGCGCACGCGCAGCGGGCACTTGGCCACGGATTTATTGAGCGAAGTTGACACGGCACCGGCCCGGCCCGGGTTATGGACACCGTTAATCATCATCGCTCATATTGGAGGCTTGTTGCTATTGCCAATGGAAATAGTTGTCTTCTCACGATTTCCGTGTTGGTAGAAAATCACCTATTCAATAAAATACATACTGATAATACTTATTAATAGCCATATTTAGTCTAAGGTATCTCGATGCTATTGCTGATCTAAGAGTGTTAACGTCGTTCCCGTTTGTATCTGAGGCATTAAAGTGGGACCTCGGGGTCTACTTACCCCTTTTCCGCCTTTTGGTTGGACTTGCACACCGATTGAACAACCAACCTCAACCGGGCTGGTTACCGCCTCGTCGCTTCACTCGCCGCGCCGCCAGTGAAAGAGCTTAAAGTCAATAATTTACACAGTAGGTATCACATAAGGCTTCAACGGCTTAATGGAAATATTTTCATTATTAAAGTCCACGTGATTTATGCAAAATGGCAAACAAAGTAGGTACATGCGAGCGCAGACACCTTTGTATTGGAACAGAGACTTTGTATTGAAATATCCGTGAGCTGTAAATAGGTACGCGACTCATCTCATGGGAAGCGTAAGTGAAAGCACGGTGGTCAGCCGCAGTGCGAGGGATATGTCGATGACAACCTCACCTCCGGCCTAGCACCACGACCCACAGTCGGCGTGCGGTTTTAGTCGGTTCGAGCCCGACATAACCTCCCCTTCCGGCTTCAGCACGAAAAAAAGGGAAAGCACGGTGGCAATGCATGCACATGCTGCATGGCGAACGCTATTCGCACAAAAACTTTATAGTTTAAGCGAGTAGTTGATATAATATGTACATTGTAATATGTAGAACCTAATACACGATTGTGAACGTTTTTAAATAAATAAATAAATGAAAATGGAGGATTTAGCTGCCTTCTGAGTGACTCAACTTCCAAGGGGTGACACCACGGTGTCAGTTCAGCTCGCGACCATGGCTGCCCAAAACGTTGAGCTAAGTGTAAATAGTAAAATAATAGCAATGAAGTCAAGATAGAAACCATTAGATAGAAAAGTGGTTTTATTTCAATTGCTTTGACTGTTTGAAAAATTATCGACTGACTCCAAAACGAATTCACCCAGAGCATAGGAAATTGTTTTAATGAAGTTTCTCAGATAAAGTTCACATCGTAAAAGACAGTCAAAGTTAAAGCAGATAGATGGATACTTTCCCCTCAATGCACAATTAATCAAAGCAAGACTTAATTAAGGGACCATGACAAGAACCAAGTAATTAACTCATCCTGGCCCTTCCTTTCACATCATTATGCCCCTAATTTGAAGTGATTTGATGTGCGTGTATTTGTGTGTGTAGGTAGTAGGTATGTAGATAAGGTAGTCTAATATGTCTAAACATGTATTAAATTAGCCATAAGGAAAAAACCCGTACTAATCAGAATCTCGAACGCTTTAATTAATGACATGATACTAACTCATCCTAGTCATGCCCATACTTATATCGCCGTGATCTTGTTTGAACAAAAAACACGAGCACTTGAGTGCGCAAGTGTCCGATCCTCAAACCGCCTCGCCGTTAATTCCCGCCATATATCATGCCAATAACGTTGCCTTTTTATCCGTTTATTTATTTTTTATGCATACATTTATTTATTTTTTATTGGAGAGTATATTTATTAAGTCAATTACGAGTTGATGCCGAATGCGCCGAGGCGCGACAGGCCCAAATATTCGGATTATGCAGATCACTCCAGTGGCCTCTGACCTCCGCGCCCCGCGTCAAGCTCTCGCTCGTTACCGCCGCGGCTTTGCTCGATCGTTCATTATGTTTGTGTATTAGATCGTGTTACTTACAAAATATGGCCGAGCTTCTGCGTCATTAAGTTGTTCGCTTGAGCCGTGTAGGTATTTTGATGGGTTGTCTCCGCGCGGCTGCACGGTGATCAAAATAACTACATCAGGTTATCTAATGTTAATAGAAGTAAACCAGCCTAATGCTTGTCACCTTTATGGCACCGGTCGAATAATATTGTTATTCGCTAAAATATGTCATTAGAATACATTTTTTCTTATACTTAGTTTTGTGTCTACAGTTTGTTGTAGACAACAGATTTTTTATCATCTGTATCGCGAATAATTTAGATTAGCCACATTCTAAATTTTTATAAAATTTACATTCTGATTTACAAGATGTTCTAATAAATTCCATACTATTAATTATATAGATTAGATTAGAATTGTTAGACGTACCAATTATAGTAATAAATATAAATTCAAGACATAATATCTGCAGACGTTTCTTTCTAGACAGCTGAACAGATATCTAAATATTTTATTTTATACAATAAAATGTCGCCCACGATGTTTAACCAAATACATACGCAGACGCTACAGGACATGGCATATACTAAGTATATACTATGTATTTCGTTGAATCAATCAGAGCGGTGGGCTGCGCAACACCTTCTCGTGGGCCTACTCTGTCTCTCGTGGGACTACTTCTGTGGGCTCCGGAATGACAACATCTTTCTTCTTTATAGGACTCGTTATATATATCTCGTTATATAGTCTCGGAAAGAGGGTTACCATCGTAAATATGTACCATGTTAACAGTGGTGGCACTCAGCTTGACGGCCTCATCAGATGCCTTTTCACGCCCCGCTTAGAGAGGACCCGGGACTGTACGAAGAAGGAAACACGTGAGTGGCACAGTACAAGCACAAGTAGTGCGGCATAGGAATGAGTCATTGAAATGCTTCAACTCCTTCAGAAAGGTGACCATGTTCCAACACCAGGTCAAACCGTAACCATTCGACCAGACAGGCATAGTACGCAATTTCAGGCATCACATAAGCCTCCTCCGATGAGGATGAAGAAGGAAGCACTAAACTTATGAAAGCTGATAAGCACGTTGCTCTGCGGGCATGACACCTCTATTGGCTCTCGGCAGTAACTCTAATTTGGGGACACCGTGTAATAGTAGCTCATTTGACTCCGGTGTAGCCATTATATATGTAAAATTTGCAAAAATCTACCGACGGAACTACCGACATAGGCTTCGGCAACATTATGCGTTCAAAAAAGGGAGTTGTATCCTGTGGGGATTTGTCAACCTTCCACTCTAACTCAGAACAACCCGTTCCTGAAGCTGATAGCTTGATAGCTATAGTAATAGATAATAATTGTAAAAAAATAAAAGAAATAAAAAAAATAGTTTTCATCCCACCATCTCGGAAAGAGTATTTTTAATCTTCAATATCTGAGTGGAAAAGCCGTTTTTATTCTCTAGAGGATAAAGTAAATTGAATTTAGAACATCGTGTGCACTAAGTTTGTGAATTAAAAAAAAACATTAAACCTATTTACTGCTACCTCTATGGTGCCGAATATATCATACAACTTTTTTTTAATTTGTTAAAAACTCAGACTCGGAACCTTCTTGGTGTTCTTTTTCTTTTTTCTTTTGAAATAAAAGTGTACCTATCTAGTGATTGTAAACGTTTTTGAGGTGGAATGAAAAGTTACGTGTTGCACTCGAGTGCAAAGATTTTTCACCTCGTGCTCTTTTGATTCCCTCGCTAACGCTCAGGACGCTCGCTGCGCTCGTGATTCAATTTTAGAATCCTTCGCTTGCTCGGTCATCAAAATTGAACACGCGGTTAAAAAGCAACTTTGCACTCTTGTATAACAAATAACTATTTCACGTTGTCATGTAATTACGTAAAAACTGCAACGAAAGAATAAAACTGGTGAACTTAAACGTGATTGAACTTGTATCCAATATAAAATATAAAAAAAGATCGCAAGTTCATTGGCCCGTTACTCAGTTTTATCGCAATAAAAGGCTTGTACACTTCAATTTGTTTTCTTTGTCCATTAGGTATCACCACAACTTGTCGTCATGTCATTCGGTATAGTACTTATAAGCACATAGCCTTTCATGCAATAGATTGGTTCATTTACCAGTCGCAATTGTCAAAATCCAATCGCAATTTTCAACATGTTAAAATTATAAAAAATACACATGGCAGATTTTGGTTTGACAACGACGATATACCAGTCAAATATTAGTAAATGTATTATGTACCGAAGTCGGCCAAGACGTCTATTGTATGCGTATTCATGAGTGTAAATAAATCATGTCATCGACAACGTTTAAAAATATTTGTCATCCAATAAAATGTGTTTTACAACTGCTATTTATTTAATGATAGTTCGTATAAATCTATTCTAATATAATTGAAGTGACATGTTGTAGAAAAGGATAGGTGTTGTCTGGTCTGCAGAATAGTGTTGGTTGATTCATTGGCTTGGGGATATGGTGCAGAATGTGATGTGCGAAGCGTAACCATGGGAACTTACGGCTATGTTGTTTGTCGTGTTTAGGTATACGGACTAATGTAATTACTAAAATTAATTGAATGTGTCTGAGAGTGCCGTAGGTATAGTACGCGTACGGCTATCTGTGTTGTTTTTCCAGATTTCATTATGACAGGGATTAGGACCTAGCTACTCTTTATGCAAATTGTCATTGAGGACTTCTGTTCGTAGCTTCTCGGTTTGAATCATGATAAATTAACACTTCTGCTCGATCCGGCTATTTATGTACAGTAGTAGCACATATCAAAACATCGGCCAGCTGAAGGTGGAGTTTGTATACATAGATGCCCGCTAGGTACACAAACCGTAGGTACACAAGTAAGGCAAGGCTTCTGTCACCAAAGCTTTATAATAAAATATACACCTCTCCCCAGATAGGTGAATAAATTATCCTGATTAGATACCTACCGTTTATCTGAATATAGTAGTGATTGATGATGATATTTCTGTGGCCACCTGATCGCAATAACTTAAAGTTATATAGGTATTTAACCTACCTAATAGATATCCCTTAAAAATCATCAATCTATATCTATACATATAATAAATCTGTAAACGATCGATGTCTGTACATGGAAAGGAAATGAGAAAAACTGTTATAGGGGGACTTTATAAACGTAATAGAAGCCAAATCAACGTTTTTTGGAATTTTTGTCTGTTTTTCTGTTTATGTGTTTCTCTGTTTCTCTGTTTGTCTGTGAGTTTGTGCACGCTAAACTCAGAATCGGCTGAACGGAGTTAGTTGCGGTTTTCACTAATATATTGGGGTAGACTTCACTTAACATTTAGTGTTTGTTTTATTGAAATCGGTTCATAAATAAAAAAGTTATGTCAATAATAGCATATCACGGGTAACAATTTGTGATTGTGTGAATAGATCGAACCAATAAAGAAGTAACAATGCTAACAAGAAGATATTATTTCGGTCATAGGAATCTGAAGAACTCCGAGAGGCCAGAGTTTTACATCTCAGCCAAGTCAGGTCAGGTTACTGCAGAATCTTCGGCACAGCAAGTGTTTCGATAGAATTCACATTGTTCTCGAACGATTTTCTCTCGAATCCAACAAATTAGTAAGCAGCTGGTTCGGTAAAAAGACTCCTGGCTTTCATAATAAATAAATATTATCACGCTATTGTAATATGGAATGGGACAGAATGTTTTTATGACTTAATATGTAAACGTCTATTTCACACTATAACTTCATGGTAACTGTGGCTCAATACGTCTGCGGTGGACTTATAACTTAGCTGAGTCGCGTTCGAATCCATCTGAAATGTAACTTTCCTTTGTCCCTATCGTATTACCGTCTCTACCATGGTGAAGGTTCTGATGAGCTATTCCAATTAGTTCCACCCTTTCCTTTCCTACACAGGACAACGCATGCAAGGCTCAGATGTCGCACCATTAAGACCTGAAATCTCTGCCAGCTCACAATTTACTTCTCCCTACAGTCCCGGGTCCTTTAAGGGGGTGTGAAAAGACTTCTGATGATCCCATAAAGATGAGTGCCACCATTGTTAAGATGGTACATGTTTATAATGGTGACCCGATTTCCGAGTCTTTGCCTTTAGCTTAACATCAGTCGAGGTGAGTTAAATTGACGTGTCCTATATAAAAAAACTCCGGATCTTAAAAAGAAGAAAAGAAAAGGGGGGCAGAGCAATACAGTTCTTAACCGCCTGATAAAGAAATGAAGTTCCGAACAGCTTGGTTCGAGGTGGCATTATTTCTACCGTATGTTACTCACAGAACGAAGGAGAGATTAGTTGAAAGACTCATAATAGGCTCTTTCACTCGCCGTGGTGCGGTAGAAATGGTAAAATACAGCCAGAGAGAACGTCATTATGCATCTGCAGACATTATACAATGTTAGTGACCTGATGACTAGCAACGCACGCCGCTGCGATATTATCGATTCCGTCTAATAAGTAGGTATCTAATTGTAAATACGTAAATCTATCCCAGAAATGATAACAGTACGCCAGGAGAAGCCAACCTATGTATTAGGTATATGAAAGATACCGCTGCTCCTATTATATAAAAGAGACTGAATGTGGGCAGAGAAACACTTCGTTCCGGACTCTGGTAAATTTCATCAGATCGAAAAAATCCGCCACGTGGACATGAACTCCAGTATCAATTTGGAAGTATCTACATTATCTGCTAGAAACAAGCTTACCAATACAAGGAATATATAGCAAAATTAGGCTATATGACTCCATTCCAGTCAATGCTGTATTTGCTCGCTTGCCCACTGCGCCCCTTTTCTCTACCTGTGTGTAAAGCAATGAATAACGATGTGACTGTGGTCGATGGAATTTATCATAAAACTGGAACTACCCACCATTGGCTCGGCAAAGAAGAGAACCAATGCTCACTGCTCAGGGCGTGCAAGGCACCGGGTTTTCTTGAAACTATTTTGTGTGATACTTGATGTACTTATTTTAATTTGTTCAGTTCGTAAGTGGTGACAGCATGTTTTAAGAATTTGGGAGGAAGGAAGAATATTTAAAAAATTAAAACATTACCAAGTCCACATATAACAATGTTCATCACATACTTGATAATGATTTCGTCAGCAGAATGTTGAATTTTTCAAAATCCTTCCGTAATATTTGCCAAGCCCATAGAAGAAGTCCTTCAATTTTCGTAGTTTTCAGTAGTTTAGCCCTGTATTTATAAGTCCGTCACTCAAAAGACTGTCTTCATAATATTTAATTTAAAAATACAAGGTGGAAGATGTCAAGCGAGTTTTCGAAATGATTTGAATACAGTTTTGTTTCTTTATTAAAATAAAGAAATGTTTCCTTTGCGTAAAATTCACTATTTCCAGTATTTCGAGTACTTCCGTTCCAGTTGGGATGAAAATCTTCCACCATGTTTGATAATGAGTTTGAGCTATTCCGAAATAAACGCAGACGAAGTCGCGGGTAACAGCTAGTTTCTAATATTTTCTATGACTATGTTTACTACTTATATTTAAACGATTCCCAACGCGGTAGCCATGGTCACGCGCAGACCAAGATCTGATTTCAATCGAAAAAATTGATTTTTCTTGGATTTGAGTTAACGAATAACACGATCAAGCGTGGATGGATCAGATCGCATCCACACTTTTATTCACAGTATTTTTTTGTTAATAACTTAACTGGATACTTGACTGACATAAAATCTGTTCATTGGGTTGGGTGGGTGACTAAAAATAAATAAAAACGTTAAAATAACTACCACAACGGCCTGCTTACTTACAATTTTTTACTTTTTTTTTTCAAGTTCTTTCATTTCACATTGCTACAGCCAGTATCACTTTATTATAACCAATAATCCCCTAGAGAATATGCAGTAGTGCAATCGTCCCCGTACTTAAATTAAGGTGAGCCCAGTTGCCTATTATCAAATTAGAAAAGGTGGGATTGGTCACTGGTCCCAGTTTCGAAGGGGGACGATATGCCTACTAACCCTTTTCAGGATATGAATCATTTTATATTAATTTTTTTTCTATTACATTTTAGTTGTATTCGTGTTAAACTATAATAGTTTAGGTACGAGTGAGTAGGTAGGTAGTTAAAGTGTCATGTCACATGTCACTGAACATTCAGTTTTGTACCACGGCCGGGCCTGACCATAAATAACGTATCGGTCTAGGTGCCGGTGCCTCGCCCGTTTAGTTTACAACGTTTATTTCTTTTTGGTAATAAATGAACCAATAATTTATATGTAAATTGATTACTTTGACACGTGAGGATCAATAGTAATTTGTAAGCTGTCGCGTCATTACGTTCTTGACTTGAAGAATACGAGTCTTAATCGCACGTTAGGCACATAACTATGATAAAATATGTTCCAGGGTACGACTTATATATTTATTTATGCAAATTAATTATATTATACCTACAAACATGTGTGTAATGTATCTGAGCGCCTAGGACCAGACTCTTGTAACTAGTCAAACTTCATATTAATTTCAAATATCAATAGATATGCTGTAAATAGCTCGTTATGTTGGAGGGGCGCAGCGGAATATAACTAGGCAAGTATCGCCAACCAATAGAAAAATAACTAGTTTATACCACGGCCGGGTTTATCGTAATTATTGCAAATATTTATTATTTTGTTTAACATAAATTTTACCGACCTGTTCTATTTAAATATTTAAGTAACTATTTGTAATACAAAATAAAGTTAAGATCATAAAACTTATACAAATGATTCAATTAATTCATTCTTTGTGCGTAACCATAAAGAATTAGGATTTTATAAATTCATCCAAAGAGTAGGCAATATTAAAAATATCTAAAATACGTCATGGAATTCTTCGGTAGGTAATACAGACGAATACTAAGAGAGAAAAAATACCAAGTTGTGTGTATAGTACAAGGTTCATCGTCTGTGCAAAATCTTCTAGTCACGGAAAATATTAATTTATTTGTGCATAATATGATTAAGTATTACCAGAGCTTGGCCCCATGACTCTAGACTCTTAACTTCAAACGGACGCGTAATATCTATAAGACTATCCCGGAGCGGAGTCCGGAGATATTTATATAAAAAAAAATTAACAGCGATTGATCGCTGTAATATCTTTATAGCCACTTTAAGGTCTCTGAGATGCGACACGGCATCTCCGACACTAACGCAAAGGCGATAAGAAGCAAATGGATGAAGTCTGTAAAAAGAGAATAAGGTCAAGTTCATCACCCTGTAATAAGATAATCTAGCTTAAATAATAGTAACGGGATTTAATCTGTGGTGGCCGTAACAACATTAGGGACCTTGTAAACAATATATTACAACACATTTTTGATTGCTGTTCGCTATATTTCATTGTTGCTTCACTTACAATCGTTATTTATCTGTTTATAATTGTAGAACGCTGTATTGGAGAAAGTATGGTCCCCAATTATCTGTTACAAGATAAAAGTCAGCGCACAGTAGATACACGGATGCGACACGGCCGACCGACGCGCGACGCCGCATAAATCGTTAGTGTTCGAGAACAATTAGTTATCTGTCGGATAGTCGCGTGACATAACGGATAGTGTTGTCGCACAGGTGTACCACGAACCACGAGTACGCGTACTGTACTATATTTTAGTTGCTTATCGGCCTGTTTCAAAATTGTTTCATCTCACAATGTTTTTATATCTGCCCATTGATAATCCAGCATTAGTGATTTGAATTTTTGTTTGTGGAGTGAGAGTTCTATCGGACTTGGCTGTAACCTTAGGGATTGCAAGATGTTAAGTCGGAAAATATAACACAATTGAAACAGAAGATATCCTGGAGATTTCTTTAAAGAAACTTAATAATAATTTTAAAGCTTAGATTTAAAAAATGGGCTGCCCACCGTATAGTTGAATGCCTGAACGTTAGTACTTTCTTCTAGAATGGCATAAAAAGGCTACCTTATTGGAATCGTATTGGGATAATTTGTCGTCTTCTAGACGAAATTAGAATCTGCTTCGTAAATTAATTATTGTGATTCAGCTCATATTAGTGTCTATTTTACGAATTTTATAGGATTGATATTAATTGGAAATTCAAAACTAACTCTTTTTTATGAGAATTGTTGAATTTCACCACCTGCATACAAAATCATACATACATTTAAAACTGTATGTATTATAAGATTGCACGTCAGTGTATACTTTTGCAGTCATCATCGAACCAATTTTGTCTGTTTCCATTATTACTTTTGTTCCTAATAAAGATTTCTTATTTATAAGTCGTACAGGAAACCTAAAAATATCTAGCAAACACGAACTTCTCGTGAATTATGAGGTACAGTTAATGATTATATATGTTCTCGGAACAACGGTGAGTATAATCGTATAATCGTCTAGAGATAACAATAGTAGATCGATTACAACTCTTTGAGTAATAACACGTGTGCGCTATAATCAACTTGTCGTCTGTTGAATGGCGGCCTTTAGCGCGGCACGCGATGCGCGGGCGCAGCCACCCAGCGCCAAAGAACTGCTTTTGACCAGAAATATCGCGTTCGTTACTTACCTACGAATTATTGAAATTATACATTCTTAAACTATCTTGTACACTTACCTACCGGTATATAAATTATTGACCACGGTATCCTGCAAAAGATATATTTCGTATGTTGGAGAAGTTATTATTAAAGTACTCGTACCTACATTGTATAATTTGTAGGCCTAGCCCACGCCTAGCCACTAGCTACATAGGTTTAAATAGTACAATTCCGCGATTTTCCAATATTTCAATATTTCTAACAACATAAAGTTATTTAGGATGTTGACATCTTCAGAAAAATATATTTTTCTTACTTTTGGTCCACATAATTATAGGTAAATTATAGTATATTTGAACTAATAGACTTACATTTGCATTCACAGTTTTAGACATCGGTTGAAGGAAATTAGACCTACCTAGTTGTTTTTGTTTTGTAGGCTTTTCAGATGCTATAATATTTTGATGTTTTATTTTCATATTATCTACTTTGCCACTCAGTGATTATCGACCAGTTAAAATAAAAGTTGTTTCATAAAATTATCTGGAATACTCAGCAGTTACCTATAGTAGACTTAATAGTGTTCAACCGACGGCTTTAAAAAGTTTTCAGTTAAATATAAAAACAAAAACCTAGAAATTAAGTAATTTCAAACGTCTATGAATAACACATCTTTTTATTACTTAAACACTTAAAAAGTGAGATAATATATAAATGGTTGCCATTACAGCTGTTCGCCTATTCGTGTACGATTACCGAGGACTATTTCAATTTCCACGGCCCAGTGCGAGGCGTCCATTAAAAATTTATTATTTTTAAAAGCTCCGTTAAAAGTTATATGTTTGACTACAAATCACGATGTGTAGAAAAGCACATCGATTACTTAATCCTATAATTTGTCGACAATGTCACTGTGATATGTGTGATTGTATTTGGATAATTTGTGGGCTAGCCCCCACTGTCCCCCCTGGCCCCCACTGGCCGGTGGGCTGTAATTGTGGAATGCGGCGGCTAATTGATAGCGGCGATAGACAAATTATTTATATTTGTTTTAGCTATGGATTGGTAGCTAGCGATGGCCAGATTGTTGTGATCTATGGACAGAGGGGCGCTAGTAATTATATCTCTTGTTTTTACATATTTTATTGGTAGTCTGTAGAAGAACTGTGTACCGATCGATGAGTTACGCAATCGAGTAGGTAGGACTGATGAATGGGTGTGTTTTTATTGAATGGTCGTGTACGTTGCTTGTAAATTTTATATTACAATACTATAAATTAATAAATATTTTCTCGTCTATGTAGTACGTATATGATAATTGTGTTGTGTCAACGACTGAATCTATAATGCGATAGGTAAATTAGGTATACTACGGACTAGGTGATCTGGTAACGTACATGTGGCATATGCCGACAGTCACAATCGGTCTATACAAAATCTATATAGGTGGAGAATGCGAGACCCGGGCTTAATTGCATGTGACTGCGGTGCCCCCGTGTAGTCCATGGCGCATTGTAGGGAAGAGGGGGAGGAGTCGCGTTCTATATAAAATCCGGTCTATCCATCCGCCTGCGACCCCATCCTGTACACCCCACTGTAGAACAAATGTGGATTAGTCTCACCGTAAAGGCAAAAAATATTAGTAGGAACCGCTTACCGCCCACCGGATGCAAATCTGAGAGTCTTCCTAGAAGCACTTACAGACAGTGTGTGTGCACTTGCACCATTTGATTATATTATTATACTTGGTGATTTTAATGCCAACATGTTACACTACGACGAATATGAGACCAAACAGCTGCAGGAGTTTCTGAATCACTTAAGTCTGGACCAGATCGTATCCGTGCCAACTCATTTTGTGTCAGATAAGAGTACTCTCATTGACGTAATTTGCACGGACTCCCGCTGGCGAAACGTAACTGTCGACCATATAGAAGAACTCGGTCACCACGCCTTTATTACGTGTGAGCTGCAAATTAAGAAAGACCGCCCAGTCAATAGGCGGGTGACTTACCGACCGATCAGAGACATTCAGAGTGACTTGCTTGAGTATGACCTGGAGGCTATCCCATGGAATGCTATTTGCAACCTGCAGAGTGTGGATGACATGGTTTCCTTTTACAATATTTTCACACTACAGTTACTGGATGCACATGCCCCGGTGAGGACCAACTGCTTCAAGGCCAAACCAACACCATGGATCACGGACACAATCAAATTGATGTTTAAGCTCAGAAATAAAGCTCGCCTTCGTTTTCGGCAGTCCGGTACTGATGCGCAAAAGCAGTACTACCTTGATTTAAAGCACCAGGCAGCCATAGCTTTAAAAAATGAGAAATCTGCTTTTTTCTCAAAACATATAGATGAAAACATAAATGACTCTAAGCTCCTGTGGAAAAACTTAAAGCAGCATGTGCTAACAGCAGGCCAAAATGGTGAGCTCCCAGGGCACTTTGACAACCCAGATGCAATAAATGCAGCTTTCCTGGATGTCCCAGGGGATCCAAGTGTTAACATCTCACAACTGACATCTTTTGAATTTAATCGCTTTGGTCATGCTGAATTCTCCTTAATGCCAGTGGGTGAGGAGACCGTAGGCCAGATATTACAGAAAATCACCACAAATGCGCAGGGAGTTGATGGGTTAGCAAGGGACATGATACTGCTTACATTGCCACATTCCCTGAAAGCAATAACAAGTATTGTAAATAGGTCAATAACGACAAATACGTTTCCAGATCTATGGCGAAAAGCAATTGTGCGTCCACTGGCAAAAACAAACAATCCTCTAGGCTTTAAAGATCTCAGGCCAATTAGTATCCTTCCTTGTCTGTCTAAGGTGTTAGAGAGGGTGGTTCATATGCAGATGTCTAAATATCTTGAAGAAAATGAGATACTCCCAGATCTGCAGTCAGGTTTCCGGAGGGGTCGTGGGACTGCTTCTGCCTTGGCCGATGTAGTGGGAAACATCATTGAGGCCCGTGATCAAGGGAAGGGGACGATTTTGACGTTGTTAGACTTCTCACGTGCTTTTGACTCCATCAATACCATGCTACTACTATCAAAGCTGTCATACTATGGTTTTGCACCAAATACAGTGAGATGGTTTGATAGTTACCTTTCAAACAGGTCACAGCAGGTACAGATTCGGAAGCGGGATGGGTCTTCATTGGTTTCCACTCCGGAGCTGGTCTCCAGAGGCGTTCCCCAGGGGTCGCTGATCGGGCCGCTTCTCTTTATTCTGTACAGTGCAGACATCACTAAATGCTTCCATCACTGCAAATACCATATATATGCAGATGACACCCAGGTCTACTATTCATTTGATGCCAAAGACACCACCTCAGCCATTCAAAATATAGAAGATGATCTCCAAAGGGTAGCACTATGGTCTGAGAGAAACTGCTTGGCACTGAACCCACTTAAGTCCAATTTTATGGTCCTGGGCAGCAGAAGCCAGATTGAAAATATCACAGCTGCTAATCCATCAATCAGCCTTATGGGTGAAAGCATAAAAAGAGTGGATGTGGCACGCAACCTAGGCCTGGTTACAGATCCTCAGATGCTTTTTGAGAACCACATAGGAAATGTAGTAAGGAACTGCTTCTATCGGCTCAAGATACTGTACAGAATAAGGAATTTTATAAGTGTACCTATGCGAAAGAAGCTTGTTGATGCTCTGGTTTTGTCTCGCTTTGACTATGCAGATGTAGTGTATGGACCCTGTTTGCTGTCACGGACAGAAGGCCTCATACAACGTGTTCAAAATGCCTGCGCTCGCTATTGTTTTGATATTCCACGACGAGGACACGTGACGCCATTTCTCAACGAGCATAACATCCTGAAAATGCGGGCAAGGCGTAATCTTCATCTGGCAAACATGTTGTTTGGAATAGTAAATAGCAATAAGCCAACTCACCTATCAAATAAGCTTAGCTGGAGGCACCAACATTCCAAGCATCCTATGCGGCTCCAAACTAACCCGCTGTCTGTGCCTCGGCACAGAACGATGGCGTTTAGAGGCTGTTTTAAATATGCCGCAACCCATTGTTGGAACAATATACCTCCACCTCTGAGGTCCCTTAAAACGAAAGGCAATTTCAGGCTGCAATTGCGCAGGCATCTCATAAATATACAGAAAAGTAATTGAAAACCTTGTTAGAAAAAAAATTACTTGTTTCTTAGTCTTGTTTTCTCCATTACATTATTTGGCATACTAAACTATATAATATCATGTTTGTCCGCATTTTTTGTCACATATTTTGTTTGTTTCTTGCTCGATCCTTGTGCGAGAGTGAATTTATGTACCCTGTGAAAAAAATAAAAATGTTTCCTTTTTCATTTGAATTTTTTAGTAGGTAGGTGTAGTTATTTTATATGTGGTTGTATGCTTGTAGTTACTCACCCTGTTAGGTAAACTGCTGTTTCTTTTTTTTTTATCCCAAATGTATGTAAATATTTTCACTATCAATAAATATAGGACGCGATATTGCTTAGCGACGTTAGGCGGCATTTGAGGTTGGATCTGAAAATCAGTACTGTGGTGGATCACATCTATTGCAGTGTATGCTGAGCATCCAAACCTTTTTGGGAATACAGCGTACATGTTATGTGTTAACATAATTATAATGATTATGATTATAAATAATGTGCTTAACTCGGCCCCTTGCCACTCTTGCCACGTTTTGTGACACGTCTCAAAATTTACGTCAAATATGTCAAATGTCAAGTATGTATATGTCATGTATATGTCACAATCGACTGTCTGGATTGGCAGAGAGAGAGCTGTTTATGTAATGGAAAGTTTTCGCGCTGCCCGCCCGGCGGCCATAGACAGCGAATCTCATGTATGGTCAGGGAAAAAAAAAAAAAAAAAAAAAAATACATTATTTTATTATTATTTTTAAGCATTCTTGTATGTAATCCTTTGTGTGTTATTATTTCGAAAATGTGCGCTGTTTTTCTAAATAAAACATATTTTCTTTCTTTTCTTTCTTTCTTTCATTTGGTCTCGTGTCCCTTAAGTCCTACTTCATGTAATAAAGACGACCTAAATAAAGCCACTGACTGACAGTGCGATTAAGATAGCAGAATTTTATTCCCAAATAGTGTAGTTATATAAAAGTGAATCGTTGACAAAGAAGAAGACATAAGACTAAGGAAAAAATAGCTACTAACATACTGCAAGTGAAGGAGTTCAAACTGTTTCCTTCCCTAATCACCACAATATTTAGTTTTTCCAAGATTTAGGGAAGTAAATCCAATTATGGACAGTAATTGTTTAATTAATGGACGGTATTAGTCCCGCGTTTCCTAGCAAAACATGTGCAGTGACACCCAGTAGTAGAACATTATGTGGCATATTAATGCAAATGAAAAATTGTGTGGTAAGTATTGTAACTACGCAGGGAGCAAGAAGTTAAAACGTTTAGTCAAATGTCACTACAATAGCTGCTAACTATATCATAAAATCAAGTACAGTCGTAAAAAAAAATATCATTTGATCTATTTTTACGGCGTCTCCGCGGGCGCTCGGCCATTGTGTGTGAGCCATTCTCGCAACTATAACTATGACACTTAAACATTTTCTCACAAACATCAAAAATACATTAAATATACAAGTTACAAGTGAGAACACTCCGTTAGTACTTGCCCAATATTCTTTTATTTAGAAATAACTGTTATACTCGTGTTACTTGAGATTTTATTTCGACCAAATGTGTAAAAACATATGTTTATGTTTGTGGAGACAATGGCGCGGTGTAAACGTCGACTGTTGCGTGAGAGGGGGGAGGGGGGGAGGAAGCTGTTTAAATGTGAACCCAATAAAGTACACAGTTGATGGGTTTCGGCTTGTTTGGACCAGTATTAGGAGCAAACATCGGTGTAAGCGCGCCCACGCTCCGCGCCGCGCGCTCGCCCAGGGCTGGCTCACGGCACTCGTGCCAGTCGCCACTTAGTGCGGGTAATCGGCTTTTTAATTTCTGTTCCTCCAAATTGTAATGGACGGTGGAGCGATTAATCCCGTGCTTGTGAAGAGCACTTAGTTAATTAATATAGCCGTAGAGACAGTATCGTTGCGGCTTGCGGCTACCGGACAATGTAAATAATAGCTTAATTTTTTCTTCGCTATCCAAGTGGTGGATGTCTTAGTTTTTCTAATTGGTTTCGAAATTGATGTTCATAGAGTTAGAATCTGCTCTCAAATTCGATTTCTTTTTGATTTGGCATGCTATAATAGACTGTGTGCACAACAAACTCCACTGTGGCATTTATTAGACGTACCGTGTAGGTATTCAGAAATTATATCTTTGGACTATCGTGTCTATGGGCAACCCTAGCGCCGCGCCGCTCAGTTGGTCCAGTCACCGGCTATCATGCGCTGTTGATCCTTCGTCATCATTATGAACGACACAGCCAGTGGGCCGTGACGTCATCCCTTACAATAACACCACTCGAAGGCTCTGTTTGTTCGTCCGAGAGAGCGAAGGGGAAGGTTTGTTATTGCTAGATAATTGATAGCGTGTTAGTTTAAAGTTTTTCGAGTAGAGTTGATGTGTTTGATGCCCTCGGCGTGGGTGGTGCTCTCAGAGCAGTTGGTAAAATAAAGCATAATTGAATACTGCTGTACCGGTGATTGACTTTGAGTAAGTCTTAAAACAACTCTGTGAGTGCGACAGCTTCGTACGCCATGTCGAGAGAAACACAATGAATATCTAAATGCCTATCATAGGTACTGAGGCTACTTTACATTATGAATGAACAAGTCTGTGAGAATAGATGGATGTTTATTATTCTTTCTCCGTCTTTCACGTAAAAACGGCTGAACGATAGAATCTGGACGAAATTGATTACAGCGATGGTTTTATTGCATCACTCTGGAATAACAAATGGGTTGCTTTCTTATCCCAGGAATTCTGTGGGTAGTTATCTAGTTCTAGTCTCGCTGTGTACATAATTATACATATACTCATGCCGGTATACCTAACATCATAACATCCACATTTCACCAAAAACGTTACTCATTCCTTATGAACTATCATTTTGATCACTTCAAGGTAAATCCTTTAGCATATCCATCAAAACGAAACCGAGAGTGTAAGTCTGTATTGTTTGCATTATAACCATCTTTCTTAGTAAACATTTGGCGCCTCAATGAACTATATTAATCATCCTCCAATATTCCCAAGCTCGTGTCTACGATATAACGCTCAGGTCCGGCAGCAGCCGTCAACAACCGGTAGTGAGTGGTTTATCTGCGATCATTATCAATCTGATAAGGTGTTGGTGAAACAAGCAGTCGGTTTGTTTATCTGCGGCTTACTGTATGATGTATGGGCATTGGGTCCACTGGCAGGTACTGTAGATTAGTACAACGTTCTGTTTGGCGCAATTAGGTCTATGCATTTATGTATTGCGGTCATACTTATATATTATAATATTGATTCTACTTAATAAATAACAAAAATATGTATTTTCTTGAAACACGACAATCTTAATTAATTCTTAAACAATCTTAAAACAGGACTTGGTCTGGTTTTAATTCATTGTCATGTTTATGTTTACATGGTCTATAATGTGTGTTAATATCTGTTATCAATAGTTTTCTCGTTTCAACCTTGACATTAGCCTAATTATACCTTTCAAACAAAAAAAGCTAAATCCAAATCGGTTCATCCGTGTGGGCGCTACAATGCCACACACACACACACACACACACACACACACACACACACACACACACACACACACACACACACACACACACACACACACACACATAAACACGTCAAACTTATAACACTCCGTCGTTTTCGCATCGGGGGTTAAAAATATAATAAAGTATAAGCACAGTATAACGAGAGATCTTCTGTAGTATAAGTAAGTATGTTATGTTCTGCTATCAGGTAAATCACCTAAAGTATGGAGTGCCTCTTATAAATTTAGGGATAGTTACGGCTTAGAACTAAGAAAATTATGTTTTATTTTTTGGATACACAGGGAACTGTCCTACAGTTCGGGTACAGTGCCTTCGGCTTGGAAGGAGGCGAATGTCCAGCCGATCCCCAAGGAGGGGGATCGCTCGTACCCAGCCAATTATCGACCCAGCCGTCACCTCAGTGCTGTGCAAGGTGTTCGAGCACATAATTAACACACAGCTCATGCGCCACCTAGAGGATCACTCCTTGCTTAGTGACCGGCAATACGGTTTCAGACCGAAACGGTCAACGGGTGATCTTCTGGCGTACATGACCCACCTTTGGGGTGAGGCTATGGAGAAGCACGGTGAGTCACTGGCAATTAGTCTTGACATCGCCAAAGCTTTCGATAGGGTATGGCACAAATCGCTTCTTTCCAAGCTACCAGCCTTCGGCCTGCCTCCTAGACTGTGTAACTGGGTTGCAAGCTTCCTGCAGGGGCGCCGTATTCGCGTCCTTTGTGATAGACGAGCTTCGGAGTTCGTGCTGGTAAATGCTGGCGTGCCGCAGGGTTCCGTTTTATCTCCCACTCTCTTTTTTCTGCATATCAATGACATGCTCTGTAACGGAAACATTCACTGCTATGCAGACGACAGCACCTTACAGGGGAGTTATTACGCACATCCTGCGGCCAAGCAGTCTGATATCGCGGAAAAAAGGCAGCTTCTTGTCACTGAGCTGGACCGGATCCTGGACCACATTTCTCAATGGGGCGCTAGGAACCTGGTCGAGTTCAATGCCAAGAAGACCCAGGCATGTGCGTTTATAGCAAAGGTATCTCCTTTCCTTCCCCTTCCCACTCTTCAGAGCACACCACTGCCACTGCAGGATCACCTCACTATCCTCGGTATGGATGTTCGCTGCAAACTGAATAACAAAAACTATATCGAGAGTATCATCAAATCAGCCTCGCGTGAACTCGGAGTCCTGAACAGAGTGAGACGTTTTTTCACGCCGGAGCAGCGGTGTCTTCTATACAAGACCCAAATTCGTTCCTGCGTGGAATACTGCTCACATCTCTGGGACGGCTCCGCAAAGTACTTATTAGATGCTCTCGACAGGTTGCAGCGACGTGCGGTCCGCATTATGGGGGATCCTGAGGTCACGAACACCCTCGAGCCTTTGCAGATGCGTAGAGATGTTGCGTCTTTGGCAGTTTTCTACCGTCTCTACCATGGTGAATGTTCTGACGAGCTCTTCCAATTAGTCCCACCCTCCCCTTTCCTTCACAGGACGACACGTGCAGGGCTAAGATGTCATCCATTTACTATTATTCCTATGCCGTACCACTAAGACCTGGAATTCCCTGCCAGCTCACGTGTTTCCTTCTTCCTACAGTCCCGGGTCCTTTAAGCGGGGCGTGAAAAGGCATCTAATGAGGCCGTCAAGCTGAGAGCCACCACTGTTAACATGGTAAATGTTTACGATGGTGACCCTCTTTCCGAGACTTTGCCTTTAGCTTAACATCAGGCGAGGTGAAGTCAAATTGACGTGTCCTGTAAAAAAAAAAAAAAAAGAACCCGTAATCCTCAAAGATTTATGTCAGTGTAGAAAACACTTTGACTTCATGGAGACGGAGTGATCGCTGATACTGAGATAGACAATGTGTACTTACAACATATCAGTAGAGCCAACACCATATATGTACCCACAATACATGTTGTCAGGAAACGCACGGACGGACGGTACATGTGTTTGTGTATACGTGCGCGTGTTAGATTAACAGAAAAGTAAGTAGAAAGTGAATCTAACAGTGTATCTCAATCTGTCAATCTAACTATGTATATCTATTAAATGAATCTCAATCTGCAAGTATGTATATATAAGGATATAGATATATAACCATTAGAATATATATCTATCGATAATAGGATATGTCAGGATCTTGCGTAGCAACCACAAATACTCTATAGTGCTAGAGGTTCACTATGGTCCAGTTGTATTTCCTAGAAACCAAGTTTAACTATTGATCTGTACTAGGGAAATACAAATATTATACAAAGGGGAATACTTAGTTGTGTCACACGATTAATAAAACAACAATCATGACTATATCGTTCTCTTTTATTCTTTTACACTACGTTAGTTCCCAAAAGGCTTTTATAGACAGGAAAGAACTAACAAGAAAACCTGTCTGCCTTCCAACCATGATATATGTAGGTAGTCTTTCTATAACAATTCATAATTACAATCTAGGCTTATAACCAAACATTACTATAATAGTTACACAATATAACAATATTAGACTCTTGTATCAAAGGTTATCAGGCTTGTAGCCAGTTAATACACAATAGATCTCATCAAGTAATATCATTACAGGGACTATATCCAACCATATCGATATCGTGAGGCACAATATAACATACCTTGCATAATTACATCATACCCGTGAAGGGTATAATCCAGTAATCAATATTTGCATCTACTAGACAGATAATATATCTATCTGCAGATATTACGAGATTATAACAACAATTATAGATCAAGTAAGTACATCTTACATAGCCAACACGATATGGTCAAATAGTTACAGCACAGCATAATAATATTACACACTAAACAGTATAAACATATCAGAATTATATCGTACCTTACACTTCGACGCCTCGGGATAAACTGTCCCGATTTCATTCGGTGTCTCCTTTTTATATCATTTTATACGTCACATTGCATCGAATGATTTTCACCTACCCACTTATAAAAATAGTTTATAAAATGGTTCTAAAATTATTGAATTACATTTCATCGTAATATATTATATATAAATTGGTCACATAATCTATACATTATAATTAATATATCTATCACGACCATACTGATAAGAACTTCGCTCTCGAAGTTCAAAAATAGTTTATAAAATGGTTCTAAAATTATTGAATAACATTTCATCGTAATATATTATCTATAAATTGGTCACATAATCTATACATTATAATTAATATATCTATCACGACCATACTGATAAGAACTTCGCTCTCGAAGTTCAATTAATTACAAATTGTGAATCGTCAAGAAAATAAATATGTTCAACATATTATATAAATATCTATCACGGCCATACTGACCAAGTACTTCGCTCTCGAAGTACAATTAATTAATTGCAAATTGTGACTGTTAGTGAATATGCTCAACATATCATATAAATATCTATCACGGCCATACTGACCAAGTACTTCGCTCTCGAAGTACAATTAATTGCAAGATGTGACTGTTAGTAAATATGCTCAACATATCATATAAATATCTATCACGGCCATACTGACCAAGTACTTCGCTCTCGAAATACAATTCACTGCAAGATGTGACTGCCAATATCATATGCCCAAAATATATCATATCAATATCATCTATCACGGCCAAACTGACAGATACTAAGTTCACGAAGTACCATCAAACCAGTACTTTCTCTCAAAGTATCTACATACAAGTTGCAAGTTGTGACTACCGGTATCTCAAAGTCAAAGTCGTCATTTCTATATTCTACCAACTTGCTACCCCGTGTCTAGTCCGCTCCACCCGCTGCAAATGGCAAGGACTGCACGAGCAAAAGGTCAAACAGCGGAAATATAGGTCTGTCATAAATCGGCAATATCTATGTATCCCCAAACTGCTCAATCGCATTGAAGCAAATGGCGGTCTACACAGTCTTTGCACTTCCACTATACCTCAGCAATCACACACTTACACTACGGCCTCCGATATACTCGCCACATAGGCCTCCGATATATTCGCCACATAGGCCTCCGATATATTCGCCACATAGGCCTCCGATATATTCGCCACATAGGCCTCCGATATATTTGCCACATAGGCCTCCGATATATTCGCCACATAGGCCTCCGATATATTCGCCACATACATATTTATTCCTGTTACATATTGGCTTCCATATTAGCAATCACATTCTGCACCCTATATTTACATATCAATTATACGAGTATATTGTTAGAGTGAGTAGACCTCTAAGGTAAAAGAAGCATCGAAAGTACAATACTGAACAAGTTGAAAATAAATTAAACAAAAACTGATTTTGAAATGATGATCACCACTGACGATTGATCGAAGTTCGCATGGGCCAATCCATATCGTTCACTCGCTGCTAATGAACTGGATCAGACACCCAAACTACGTCGCAGCATGTTACTTATTCGGGTCATCAACACTTCAAAACCAACACTCATAAAACAACAATGAACACTAGTGTTAAATGTTAAAGCAATAAGAAAAAGTAATTAGTACTTCCAACTCTTCAGTCACCTGTATCATATTTATATTCAAGAACCGTTCGGTCAACCTGATACTCAGCTGACACCAGTATCATAATTTTGTTCACAGGACTCAAACCTCAAAATAATCCATTACTTTATAATAGGTAGTATCCTTCTAGTTCGTTTCTAGTCTAGTTATTCCGCATCTTATGAAATTACGTCTACAGAATATAATCAACTAATATGTTTTCATAATCTAGAATCACATGATCATTAATACAACTTAATCATTATTCCGAGTTTGAAAAATAGTAATAATTATAATGCGAGTAGGTACCCTCCTTAAGGTAATGAAATTGACCTACTAAACAAACGGTACTTTGTTATTTGATTTGAATCCGAATTCTAAGCAACTCTGAACCATAGAACAGATTTAGATATCAAAACACCGGACCTCTAACTATTTAAACAAGTTAATTTGATCCCCCCTTTTTTGTATATTGTGGGGAAAAATTACTTGTTATAAATTTTATAATTTAAATTTATCATTACTTTTAGGAACGAACGGAATGTACTCTTTGACGATCTGACCGTTTTTTATACGACTGAATTGGAGATCTTTTTGAATATTGTTTACTTGTGATGGTACCTACGGGTACTATAAATTTTGTAAGAGGTTGAAAGCAAACCACATTAACATTCAAGAATGGAAGTTATTATCGGAATTATGGAAAGATACTTATCACCCGAACTTGGAAATGTAAATACTAATGTCAGGGGTTACAGTCTGGACTGAATTTTATCCTATTTAGATTCATAATCTTATTCACCCCAAAAAAAAAAAAAAAAATTAGTTAGTGGTTTCGTTGGATAACAAGTGCATTTTATAAACTGATCAGATAAAATACTGTGTACCTACCTAAAGTGAAAATCCACTAAAATCATTATTAACGAACTTGTCTGCCAAGACAACACTAAAAGACGGCGATGTCTCCTTTCAGTTTATACAATTGTTAAAAAGACCTTTCTAAATCTTTCTCTTTACACCAATAAACAAAATATAGTTGGTTATCATCATAATGCCTATTAATTATCACATTTATCACAACATTACCGTATGGTAAAAAGGTCACAATACCGTCTTTTTGCACATTTTCTTGTATCACTGAAAACCTTGATGTTCCTGCGGTAGGAAGCGAAAAGCGATCGCTTTGGTGGACACGGTGTGAACACTACGTAGCCTCGCCAGTTGCTACGGCAGCTAATTGCTCTGCAAACTGATGCCGGAGCTAGCTTCTTTACCCGATGATGAAGCCGATATTCAATGGGCAAGCAATATTGTGCAAGGCCTGTGGTAGCCTCGCAGAGGTAGATCCAAGCTGAAACTTGTACAATATGTATTAGAATAAGATTCTTTATCCCGCTTCTGATGTTAGATTAAGTGAAATATAAAAACACATATAGTCATAATCTAACATAAATATGTTAGATTAACATAGATGTGAAAGTAGAAAAGTGAATCTAACAGTGTATCTCAATCTGTCAATCTAACTATGTATATCTATTAAATGAATCTCAATCTGCAAGTATGTATATATAAGGATATAGATATATAACCATTAGAATATATATCTATCGATAATAGGATATGTCAGGATCTTGCGTAGCAACCACAAATACTCTATAGTGCTAGAGGTTCACTATGGTCCAGTTGTATTTCCTAGAAACCAAGTTTAACTATTGATCTGTACTAGGGAAATACAAATATTATACAAAGGGGAATACTTAGTTGTGTCACACGATTAATAAAACAACAATCATGACTATATCGTTCTCTTTTATTCTTTTACACTACGTTAGTTCCCAAAAGGCTTTTATAGACAGGAAAGAACTAACAAGAAAACCTGTCTGCCTTCCAACCATGATATATGTAGGTAGTCTTTCTATAACAATTCATAATTACAATCTAGGCTTATAACCAAACATTACTATAATAGTTACACAATATAACAATATTAGACTCTTGTATCAAAGGTTATCAGGCTTGTAGCCAGTTAATACACAATAGATCTCATCAAGTAATATCATTACAGGGACTATATCCAACCATATCGATATCGTGAGGCACAATATAACATACCCTGCATAATTACATCATACCCGTGAAGGGTATAATCCAGTAATCAATATTTGCATCTACTAGACAGATAATATATCTATCTGCAGATATTACGAGATTATAACAACAATTATAGATCAAGTAAGTACATCTTACATAGCCAACACGATATGGTCAAATAGTTACAGCACAGCATAATAATATTACACACTAAACAGTATAAACATATCAGAATTATATCGTACCTTACACTTCGACGCCTCGGGATAAACTGTCCCGATTTCATTCGGTGTCTCCTTTTTATATCATTTTATACGTCACATTGCATCGAATGATTTTCACCTACCCACTTATAAAAATAGTTTATAAAATGGTTCTAAAATTATTGAATTACATTTCATCGTAATATATTATATATAAATTGGTCACATAATCTATACATTATAATTAATATATCTATCACGACCATACTGATAAGAACTTCGCTCTCGAAGTTCAAAAATAGTTTATAAAATGGTTCTAAAATTATTGAATAACATTTCATCGTAATATATTATCTATAAATTGGTCACATAATCTATACATTATAATTAATATATCTATCACGACCATACTGATAAGAACTTCGCTCTCGAAGTTCAATTAATTACAAATTGTGAATCGTCAAGAAAATAAATATGTTCAACATATTATATAAATATCTATCACGGCCATACTGACCAAGTACTTCGCTCTCGAAGTACAATTAATTAATTGCAAATTGTGACTGTTAGTGAATATGCTCAACATATCATATAAATATCTATCACGCGCATATCGCAGATCTCACGCGATAGCTGCGCCGGCGCACTGTTTACACGATCTGCACCTCCACGCCGCGAGATTTATAGAGGAATGCACACGTAACGGCCCCTTGTGTGAAATCATCATTTCTGGAGGTACTTTTATTATAGGTAACATCTGCATCTGCGTGCTTTCATCATAAAACAAATATTCATTAATTTTATTTAGATAAATATATTGTATAGGTAGAAATAATACTATGTCTTTGTTTGTTTTATTCTATAGCAACCCATTTCTGGGTTGTTCCGTATTGATCCCACGAAGAGTGATCCCATTCTTAATTGACCCCAAATGAGTATTCTTAATTCTTTGTTGGTATTTTATTGATTACTCTGAGTCCGACGTTTCAATATTGTCGTCCCGATACCGGGTTCAGTGTAGGTATTCCTCAAAATTAGTTTTATTTCAATTACTCTTATCGACGACCTATGTGGCGTAGCGGTAGAGCGTTCGACTGCTACGTCGTAGATGGCGGGTTTGATTTCTGCTTAGTGCAAATATTTGTAAATAAGTACCAAAAGTAGCAATACCTTGCGAGAAACAGCTATAAGAGGTGGAATAAGATTAAAAAATAAGTTGTAAAAACCTCGCAAGTGAAAGAAAGCTTAATGTCGGTGTAGCAGAATCGACACACACATGATATTCGCGCAATACACGATACGTCCGCCCCGCCGCGCCGGCGCAGCCTAATGTGCGGTCTCGCTATCTTCATTACACGTTTAAAAACGAAAAGTTTTAGGTTTTGGACACACTGAGTAATGCGATAGCAACGACAAAATTATGGTGGATACTGAGAGATATGATTTCTAAATCTATGTATACCTATTTTATATTGAAGTATTTTAATAAAAGAGGGAAAAGCAGTTACAACGTTTTCCAGTAAAAAGAGCTTAGTCAAAAAATCAAGAATCAAAGAATCAATTTCATTTATTTAGTTTAGGCACATAAAGAGCACATAATTCTAATTCTGAAATACGCCGTGCTGGCTTATTATCTGCTATCTTGTTTCTGCTGCTTATCTACATACATTTCGTTTTTGTCAGTATTAATTTGATGTAAGACCTCAGTCTATCCTGGGTCATGAGGTTATGATGATGAGTGTTTACTAACTAAGTATTGGATAAGCTGTATGTTTTTGCCACTTTTACGGGCTACAGGTATAGCCGTGAATTTAGTTCAGGTCTTCCCTAGTGTACACCCAACCTTAAATCACAACATTCGGTCGGCAAGACCGCAGCGTTTGCGGTGTACACACTGAAGCGACGCAACATGCGCAGGCGCAGACCTAAATGGTGGAAGAGTATTAATTTTTTGTTCGGTTTGCATTCTTTTGTGTGATGTAAACGCTTCCTTTCTTCTGTGCGCCATCACGCCATCGCACAGGGTCGTGAGCAGCGTCACGGAGCACACAATATGCGCTAATTGTATAACGGCGTATATTTACAAAGTTACACATTGTCTGACGGGCGGCGGGTACCAAAGGTTATGTGTAGTTACGTACACTCACAATAGAAAGAAAGATAGTCGTTTGTTTGCTACGTACGTGCGCTGTACTTACCTTCTATAATGTACATAGCATGTACGTAGTACAGAGTTAGGTGTTTGAGAAAATCGTAGGTCGCCAACGTTCACCAGTATTTTAATTTTAAATTTACTCTAAACTTATTAAATTTATTAAAATTATAATATTATGTTGACATACTATAAGATAATTTTTAGATGATATTTAAATTCTTTGTGTAATCACAATTCGATGCACCTGTTAAAAACGGAAGAGGTTCTGGTGCTGGCTATCCTTCGGGTTAAGAGATCAGGTGGCAGTCGTTCTCGGACAAGCCTACATACTAAGCAAAAACAAAAAGCGGATCTCAAACTCAGAAAACTAAACTTTGAACGGAAATAGGAAATTGTTATGATGATGAAAAAAGATTCTTTGGTTCAAGTAAATAGAAGGCTAACGAGTTAACGTCATTGCACAAATCTTGATATACAAACCTCGTTCCAAGTGTGGTAGGCAGAGAGCACACTTTTTCACCTGCTTCGCTATCGGCATACAGCAACCCTGAGATATTACAATATCTGCCTACAAGTCGAAGCATGTCATCGCTGCATGTAAGACAAGTGACATGAACGCTGTTGGCGTCAACAATGGCGTCTCACTCATAAATAACGCTTGTAATGGTTTGTCCGAGCTGCTCATAGCTCAGTAAACATGACTGCAGGTGACAAATGACTCGAGTGTTTAATAGATTTGTACGTGTATTGTGTGTGCGTGTGTGTATGTGTGTGTAAATTGTACTGGATCACTTATATAGCTCGATGATATGCTATTGGTCGATATGCGTAGAAGTATGACAGTCGTGCTTTTTGTATAGAACTATTTTATACGGCGCGGCGTATAGTAGGAATTTAGTTGAAGGAATTTTCATAGCATTAAGTATGCTAACTATACAAATCGAATACATAGGGAAAAAGAATCTTCTCGGGCGGGACTCGAACCCGCAGTCTTTCCCTTATAGGGGGAATGCCTGACCAATTCGGCTACCGAGACACGCCCGATATGATTCAAATTTCCCATCTTATACGTCTTTAAGGCGACGCGACGTGGCGTCATCTACCGATTTTCTTACGAACTATCGGAATCAATGAATGGTGTTACAATAATTTTTAAACATTGATTTTTGATAACTGCGCCCAAACAATTGAAGGAATTTAGTTATTTAGGAAAGTTTAGTTAAGTCAGTTTTTAGGGTTAGTCTAGTTTTTAGGGTCAACCAACCCCGTCGCTTTTGCGTCGGGGGTTAAAAACTAACTATTTTCCCAAGGAGTAAGAACTGTAAGGAGCGACGAAGGTGCGGGGTGGTAGGCAGATGGTAGTTATCAGATCATACAGTAGGTACTATCCGGTGGGTCGTGTACTTTGTAGCTACCTTAGTACCTGGCATTCATAGAGTTACATCGAAAGAGATTAAATTCCAGATAATTATGAAGTACGTTAAGTACCCACCATTATCGTCACGTAGTTAATTAATATGTAAGGCACGTCTACAAGCCCTGCTTCCCGCTCGCGATACACCCTGTACTTGTCGTTCTAACGGCTCATAAACATGGCGGGCCGCGATCCGACGGAGCTGCGCGCGCGCAGATATCGACCGCTATCTAATCGCGTCGAGCTGTGCTTTACATCCTTTCCGAATATTATCAGATCGTTCGTTGCGGGTTCGCAGGCTGTGGGAGAAAAAGGAGAATCTGTCAAAAGCGGACAGGTTGATTGACGTAATGTTCTACCCATCCAGTTACTACCATTTTTGCATTTACTATTGTTAATATCTCCTTCAGCCAACTTCGCTTACAGTTTGTTATCAGGAAAAGGCACTGACATGTCTAGTAAAAAACGTAAACCAATTTTTAAAGTGCCGATTTTTAAATCTACTGGCGAGAGATTGTGATTTCTTGATTGAACTTTTTAAAGTCAGTCACTGAGAGAACTCCTCAAATATTACAGCAATTTTAGTAGGTAAGTATCCTTTGTAACAAGTCATGGTGAAGTATTTGCTATAAAAATGTAACTACCTATTTAATTGTAGTGAAAAGGAACTGACGAAGAAAACGATAGATTGCTACCGGAATATCTCAATAATGTATCAAAATCATTAACTATTTAGTACTGTTGAAGTCGGTGTTGTCTTTCGTGAAAGCCACACGTAACCAAGGAGAGTGTTCCACAGTGGTCCATGGCTCGTAACTCAGCCTCCCTCGCCCTTACTTACCTCCGCGCGGCCACTAATCTCCGCGTACAGCGCCGTGCAGCGTGCACGGGAGTCGTGACGCAGCTGAATGACGGGGTTGCGGTTCGATGCCGGAGCGGCGCACGCGCATTGCACGCCGATACTTACTGCCTGAGAAGTTGTCGGCGTTCGCGAGAAATAGTGATAAATACGGACGTAGATGGATGTACAGTGTTTTATTTGAATATTGCAACGTAATAATAATAAATTGTAATGTTGCAGGCGAGGCGCTGGTGCATCGAGCTCTACTGATATAATGCCATTAATGGCATTATACCGTTCGTAGGTGTCAGGTTTATTTCTAGATCCATATCAATATTTAATGTGAAAATAATTCGTCTGTCTACTTCGACAGCTTAAACGATTTTGTTGAACTTTGACATAGAGATACGGTTTGGTACAAAAATGTGAATTTATGTGATAATAATTGGTCCACGGGGGCGGAGCCACGGGCAGCAGCTAGTTTAAAATATGTAAGGCACGTTGGCATATGGAGCTATAAAAAGCCTCTAGCAGTATATATTTTATGCCTTTGTAACACAATCTGTAACTACAATCGGACATTAAACAGAAGATGTGTAAGGTCACGCAGCACGACGCGCGACGGACGGACAATACTTAATATTAATATTAATGGACTTCCAAATTGCTTCTAAATTACTTTTTACCATTTTTACATGCTAACTGGTTTGGTATTTCTAGACAATTCGACCATATTGGACATTCAGTAATAAAATAATTCTAACAAGATCAGACACATAATTACTACAGAGCACAATTTAGACTATTTTTGCGAATTTAATTATATCGTATAACGTATTTTAAGTAGACACTAATTTCGAAATACATCGGGAAAAAGAAGCGCTCAAGTAGGACTTGAACCGATGTATTTCGAACTTAACATAACAAACTCACTCATGTATTCCCCGAAGGGGTAGGCAGAGGCGCTAGCACCCACATTTCGCCAGTTTATGTTTAGGTCCCAATGTAATAGGTGGCGAGCCTATTGCCATTAACCGGGCACTTATAAACCTGCGATAAATACACACAACTTCGAAAAGCATCGAAAAGTCATTGGTGTGTGCCATGGTAAACCTGGGATCGAACCCGAACCCGAGCCCTCGTCTCAGCAGTCCATTACCCATACCACTAGGCTACCGCAGATTCCTTAAGAACTTAAGAGTTAGCAGAATAAATGCTATCAACATTTCATTCAAATAGACACTAATTTGATAAATAAGTATTTAATACAACTGTAAGAACTCATATACTCGTATCTATTTTCAGTAATGTAGTTTATTTACATCCAGGCTCTATGCCAGCGTGTAAACAGGAGACCCAAAGCTTCCCAACACTGGGAGAGGCCTATGTCCAGCAGTGGGCTAAGGATTATTGATTGACATGTACAATATACAATGCAATTTTAAATATAGTTAGTTCAATGTTTTGCCTTTTTCTTTTTTAGATATTGAGATAGCTTTATTTTCAATTTGTATTTAGTGGTTGTACCAACAACATATTTTACCAAAGAAGACATTTTCGATAAATTTTAGCTTATTTTTAACCATAGAAACCGGCTCACAGGTTTTACAAAAATCATTAAATACTTATCTAAATAAAAAATAAAATCTGCATCGCATTAAAAGCCTTCTATTTTTTAATTGGTAGCTTTAACACTAAAGCTTGCTAATAGGCTAATATCTTAAGAAAAACATAACGTTTAGTATCAACATGTACCGCGTCCGCCCGGGGGGTCATTATTATTTTATCTCTTTTATAATTTACAAACATCACCGACACGTTTTACTCTAGAAAGATCTAAAAAACCCTGCAATAATTAATAAAAATAATATACGAGCCATAAAGTGCGTAATATTGTTTTTTTTTTTCAATTTGTTGTCCCCAAGTGTCAGTTTTGACGGTATGCTGGCATAAAGACGCCGCGGGAGCAGCATTTTGCTTCGCGTCGAACGATGCAGTGGGCGGCCGACTGCTCCGCGCTTGTAGCGGATCAGTCACAGTCATAATTGCCAATATTTGTCATACCTATTTGGGAACTGGAGTGGAATAACAATATTGTTTTCGAAGTCTTCTCAATTTATATAACAACATTTTTTGGGTTCCGTATCTTGAAAACCTTTAGAGGCCTTCAAGGATCACGTTGCTTTCTTATCCATGTCCATCTGAATATAAAAACGCATGATAGCAAGTAGAAATTAATACCAAATATTCAGGTTTGAAAATCCTTGATTTCGTGACAATATTAACTAGTAGTATATGAGTATTTAGTATATTTACGTCTGCACCATAGCACCATCCGCCGCCTTCTGTTCAACCATTGGTAATTAAACAGATGTGTTCTGCACAAAATCCTTTGTGGGCGAGACCAATTTACACTTGACGGGCTTTTTTTAAACCTTATAAAAACAAGCAATGACCAATGTGAGTTGTACAAGTCACTCACTGAGATATTTTTCTCCTTCTCACGCCGGTCTTTCCTTCCTGCCTCTAGATTGCGCAGTGCGCAGGGACAATAAGCCTTCAGATGATTCCTTTCATGCAAACCAATGGCTTTCAACTGTTTAATTTGACTTACAATTTTTCAATTGATTGATAACCAATCTGACTGGCGTATGTTCCCGAATCACCATTATTTATTAAAGGAAATATAAGGTGTTTTAGCTGATATTTTACAACTCAGGGAAAAGAAAAAGTAATCTCATCAGAATGTAGTTTTGTGAACGTAAAAACTTGTACATCCAAGTCCGTTATGTTGGTAAGTATTTATGTAGGCACGTATTCTACAACATTGTCATAAATTGTTTCCTAATTGGGTACCTACTAACGTATATATTGATTTTATCAATTTCAAGCATCTTTATTTCTACACGATATTCTTGTAAGTTTACGCAAATATTACATATTTAAATAAAGTTGATTTTAGAATAGAATGGAGTGGAATGAATACATTTTATTGTACGTCAATTAATAATTCCTATAGCTAATAATATAACTATGGCATTTTAAAGCAATTAGTATGCTAACTACGAGTATGCTACTTAATGGATTTGGAATGGAACGAAATGGACATATTTTACTTTGAATGAAAATGGTACAATGGACGATAGGTATTATCTCTTACAGACAATCTTCTGATGGACTGATCGCTATGAAGTAGGTACCACCACTAGTTTGTGGTTTAATTAATAATTTCAATATGTACCTATTACTTCTATAAAATACATGTTACATAAACCTAAACATTATATAAATTCCCTTACTTACACTTACACATTCGAGTTTTTATATCATACATATAAACACTTCATTCGTTCATTTATAGCAGCTGGGTGCAAATGTACCTATATTAATGTAAAATTTTGACCCATCGACCACCAGTGGTGTACAGTAAACCCTCACGCAATTTCTTGGTGCGGAATTTGGTTTCTCTACTGTAAGAAGCGGTCTACAGTTGAAAATAAATTCTTTTCAATGCCCGTGTGCACCTGTGCGAAACGTTTTTAAAGAATATACAGAAGCATCCCCTTAGTACATGTTTTACAAATATATAATGATAGGAACAAAATATCACTACATTATTCTCAAAGAATAACACTATCTACAAATTAATACATGCATTGAAACAATTGAGCTACAGAATATCGCATACTTATATCCGATACCTGGCATTTCACACAAAGGCCGACAAAGTCGCGACTTCCTACATCATCTTCAAGTCCAAGGCATCAGTACCCCACGGTCGCAGGTCCATTCACGGGGGCATTAGCATCACAACGATCGCTTAACATTAATAGTTATTAGCGGATATATTAGCTCTAGTTTATGCGCCGAGAGTGCCGGGACATTCTTCCTGGTCGAGTCGGGCGCGCAATCATCCGCGCGAACCCCGGTAAGTAACGCGACAAATTTGAACCCAGTGTGGTAACCCCCTAGGTTTAAAACCAAGGCCTCCGTTTTGCTCTGTTCTTGTATTGAATGAATTCAATGAGTGCAGTATGCTGTATATTTCTTGTGAGCAATGATTATGGTAGCTCACGTACTTACGCTTTTTGTGCAGGGGACTTAGCACTAAGATTCTATAACTGCTAGCTCTATGAATGCGAGAAGCAATAACTTGATTTTAATTGAAAACATGGGTTTATGTTTCAATGCTTTAGAATAATTTTAGTATTCTATGACATAATGAGATGCGAATATTAATTATATTCACGCTTATTTTGGAACGGATTATTGAATTTATTGAAGTTGGGTACTATTACCGTCATTTTCAGTAGTTTATTACTTCTCTCAAATTTCGAGCTACCAAGAAATGATTTATAGTATAACATTAAAACACTTTTCCCGACCAGGGAATCAAATGGACCTCTGTTGCACTCACCGTCAGGAGGACTAAGGAACCTTAGACCAGAAATGCACTTTCTAGTCTAGCTTTGGTGGTTGATCTTTGGAAATAAATTAAACTTATAAAAGAGAGCTGGTTTATCACAATACCCATGCTAGTGCAGCGGATGTCATGGCAGAGGATGCAGGGAGGCTGCGCGGCGGGCTGGCAGTTCATACGCGTCTCGATCGCCGATAGCGTCTGGTGCGATCCCATCAGAGGGCCCTTGCTCTGTGTTGCGTATGCTAATGTCTAGATCATCGATATCATTAGGTAATATACCGTCGCGATTGGTAACATTGTAATGTACTGTCACAGGCTATATTATCATCCATGTAGTAATTGCGTCTATGTTGCTATCGGCTGCGGTGATTAGTGTTGTATGTATAATGTACATTAGTGTCTATGTTGTCTCGTAACAGGTGTAATGTAAAGGTAACGTGCTGTGGTAATGAGACAAATATAGCTCATTGTAAGAAAAATTAGGAATGCAAATATCAACAACCGGGAAAAAACCAGAAAAATATCACTGTATTGTCACTGTATTTTTAATTTTAGTAACACGAGAGCAATGTTGTGGGATATACATTAAGAAATAATTATGTAAACCATTCCTTAGGTTAAGAACATTGAATGTATACCTGTTTTTTGTCCCAATAAATTAATAAATAAATAATTGTAACACTAACAAAAGTTATTCCTAACTCGTCAGGCAGGTTGTGCCAAAAGCGATTAGGTATCAAATTATGCTAATCAGGGGGGTCCCGTTAAAAAGATAAATCTTTTATTGATATGTTCTCCACAAAATAATATTTCAAGCGATGATATATTGTTATATGCTTATTAAGTTAATATACTTCATCAATCTTATGGTTTTATGTTTGTTTGACAAATATTATGTTGCCTACAAAAGAGTTTTATGATAAATATCACACATAAAATAATAATTTTACAATGGGTATAAATATGAGTTCAGACATTCTCTGAGAAGACCATTGAAGTCCTTAAAAAGTTAGCCATTTCATCAACCTCATCATCACAGTTTTTGTGTCGGGGGTTAAAAACAAAATCGCTTTCCCCGTCTGTCCGTCCCTATGTATGCTTAGATCTTTGAAACTACGCCAAGGAATTTGATGCGGTTTTTTTAATAGATAGATTGAATGAACATGAAGGTTTATATGTATAATATAGGCTTAATATAGTATAGAGGGAACGAGATCTGACACCACGCGGGTGGAAAAAATTGGCTTTACGAAGTTCGCCACGTCAGCTAGTTGAAATTATATAAGTATTTTCAGGAATTAATGATATTATTTTTAAGTTAGCTGTGTATACAAATCGATATTTGAAATGTAATTGCGATGAAATCAAGCTATGTTGGGTTATCATGGTTGAAATTGTGTACCACATAGTAAACTAGATTTAGTTCATTTAGTTTGAATACTCTGACTTTTTGCACACAAAAGCCAACTTTTTAGTCATAATGTGAAGGGCGAGCGAGAGTCCGGTAATATGCAATCTTGTCGTGAGACTGCATTGATCTATCGACGAAAGCCGCACAACCACCGCCGATATCTAAATAGCGATCACCCATCCACGACCCGCCCGCGCCTGAGTCATTGCTTAATTACCCAGATTAATAGATCTAGCAGTAGCCAATCTAGCTTAATCTTTATAGGCACCGTGTCGTCGAGCATGACTGCATGACCGCATGACTGCATGACTATTACCGGTATTTAGCCTCTAATTAATATTCATCTATAATGTTTAGCTGTACTGCCAACCGTAAATATTGAGTAGATAATTACAACGATACTAATCTATAATTTATGGCTTCACTCCTTTGTCGAACAACAGTGGGTATTAATAAATTAAGTGACAAGTATTCAAGGCATGCGCAGGCGCACACAGATTAGTTTCGAGAGATTACCGCTTTCACAAATGTCGTGATGATATGACATAGCTTTTTGTAGACAAGATACTTTTTGTTGCGCGATAGTATCGATGACAACTTATTCCTCCTAGTTTTAATAATATTACTGGAAAGCAAATACTATTGCGATACAATAATGAATAAACGCGATTGTTTTGTTTATTTTCTTTATCGACGATCGAATATTCGCTATTGGCGTTCAAGAGATTTCTGCGCAGTCAGATAAACTCCGGACCACGGACGACAGAATGATTCAGTTTCTTTCTCTATGCTATCTATACAGAATAGGGACACAGTCGTATGTGACGGTACTTGGCGAAAACCAAATGTTAAAATACGGACAATGTGCGGGTAGATGAAGAACGTACTACTTCACGGAATTGAAGAAGGCGGGCATGCACCGCTGAGCCAGTCAGCTCGTGACCACGGCCGGCCGGTGTAACCTGGTCAAAATATCGAGCAAATCAAAAGGTATGTTTGTACCTGTACTACGATCGCGTTTATTCCCGTTAACATTATTGAATATCATGGAACACGATAGCTTAAAAGTTTTAAATACTATTGCATGAACTAAATTTAAAGAAATTGCGGCATTACAAAAATTAATATATTAAATAACACACTTGTACTTTTCCACTGAGTTTAATTTATTTCATTTCTAGACCTGACCGGTTTCGCCTTACGCCTTATTGATGTTTCAAGAATTTTAATTCCGAAACACTACAATATTTGCATTTTTTCATGTGAATTTTGATAATGCCGTAAGGCGAAACCGGTCAGGTCTAGAAATGAAATAAATTAAGCTCAGTGGAAAAGTACCAGTGTGTTATTCAATATGTGTAGCAGATTCCACCAAGCGCCATCAATCTTCAGTATAAACACTACAAAAATAGTTAAGCCCGCGGCATGGACGGGACGGGGCGGAAAGTTTTGGAAATATCGTTTCCTACAAAATGTATGCGGAAGTGATATGTCACGGAGAAGGGCGGGAAAAATCTCGTAGCCGGCGATGTTTTAGATTAAAGCCAATTCTTGAAATGAAAAATTCATCTTTCCCTGTTCACAACATTGGTTCAAAACGTTGGAAAAGAATCACTGTGACGGTTCGTATGCTTTAACACCACATTCAACTACGTGCCCGCCACGTCCACGTTCTGTCCGGGATTTTTCACGTTACGTATGCCGCGACCTTAAATCGTTTATATTTTTTCAGAATTTGTCAACGGCAACAATATAGCTGCAAATAGTTGCCAGTCCGTAGATTCGTTTTCGTGTTCACATATTTGGCTGTGATTCTTTCATGTTAGACAACAGCGTGGCAGCGGTGGGGAGGTATTAGTCAGGGGTTGACAAGCGCTGGATAGCGGAGGCTGCGCGCTGAATACAGATGAGGGCACGCCGCGATCTCGTGAGCTCCGCCCGATAACAGATTTGCAGCGCTCTCTAACATAAGTACCTTCTTAGATTTCGTTTCAGATTTCAACATAGTTTTCTTATAGTTTTTAACTAATTTGTCACATTATACTCATTCTCATACAATTAATTGAATATATTCGTTGGAATTGATTAGTTTCTATCATGGATGGGATCTGCTTGTAATAATGTTTATGGAATAAAACATAATAACACACACTTGTTCAACTTGGACGTAGCCATTTTCTCTGACGAAATTTGACATTAGGAGTTTATAGAACCGAACTGTTTAATTGACGAGACAGCGATATATTAAGCATTTCTTTTTGCATCTATGTATGTATATTATCACGTACAGCATTCTGATATATATCCATAAATGCATGTAGTGGTATATATTTTCATCTTACATTCTCATTTGCCTGATGCTGCTAAGAATTTTCTAGGGTTTGGTCTGAGAACTGAACTCAGAACTTAGCCTCAGGATTACAAGTGCAATTTTTGAAAAAGATTGAGCCTTTTAGTTTCTTTGGAATTAGTTTCAGAACTATTTACGTTATTACTGCATATGTTTTATTGTATGTTTTATATCCTATTTTACCTATTATAACAGAAAAATTCTGTTCACCGCAAGTAACGGTTTATTTATGCGCACGCGCAGACATACTCACGTATTTGTCTGTTTGCCTTCCTTCACGGTCTTCCCGCGTAATGAGCGAATCTCTCGTGTGTACAAACTGCTGAAGTTTGGTCTTATTAAGTCTAATGTATGTCGGAGCACGGATCTGCCCTCGCTCGTAGGCTCTTGTGATAGACACTCCATTACGACATTTTTCCGTGTAGTTTGCATTCCTTTGTGTTCTGCTGTCCACCGTAGAAACAGTTAGGAGTATCATTTTCCTCATACTTGTTTATTTTTCACTAAACACATCAAAATCTGTGAGATTTTTGTGTAAACGTTGATATTTGCATAGAATGTTGAATTTGGCGAAGACACACGATGCGTGCTAGGCTGTGATGTTTGACTGAATACAAGTTACGGGTTGTTGTGCTAAGGTTATTTAACTGAGAGCAGTTTTGTCGATCAACAAAATATCACCTATAAACTCTCCTTGGCACTTACTGTGTAGTTAAATGAAGATGTAACGATTGGGCGGCATTGCAGCGGTCTCCTGAAATGTATTTTTAACCTGAAACTTTTTATGTTTGATTCAATATAAAAAAAAAAACCTTGTATTTAATCTCAGAGTAAATGGCTTGTTTAAATTTTATATTCCAATGAGTAGGTATATTTATTATTACACACACTAATAATTTATGTTATAAACCCTATAACGTAACTATCTTTATGCCAGATTCACATAATGAAGTCACAAAAAGAATTCCAACCTGTAACCACACGATAGCTTCTCTAAAATCATTGCAACTCACTGTTAATAATAATAAGGAAACGAATGAAATTATTAAAATGTCAACGTTTTGTTGACCCTCGACATTCTGGCCCAACGTAGTAGCATAACTGGCAAGTAAACATCACTGATATGTTATTATAAGCGAGTTGTTCGTGGCACCGACGGGAGCCGCCAATTACTGGCCGATGTAATTGGGCAGTAATGAGGGGGTGTCGGCTCTGATGATGCACTGCTTCTACTTATTTATAGAGGCACTCCTTTCGCGGAGAGACTCTATTTATAGAAGGTAAACGGTTCCACAGTTTGTTGTGCCAGTGAAATACACAAATACATAATAAGGAATATGAAAGATGTTATCTATGTGTAGGATTTTACCTTTAGAAAAAAAGATTGAATATTTGTTAGGATAGTAATGAACATAAAGAAATTATAAACAGTAAATATGGCACTAGAAGTGCTAGAAAAAATGGATAAGTTCAACCACGGGTTAACAACTACTACGGTAAAAGACTGTCAATATACATAGTACCCAAGACATTTAATAAATATGAGCTGTTACGACAGAGCCCTGAAATGAGCAAAGGAGTGTTGAGGACCAAATTGAGGAACTTGCTCCTCGACGGCCGCCCTACCGCATGTACTGCGGTGGCCACGTCAGGCGAGGATCAACGGTAGTCATTACATAATTAACTGTCTGTGTCATGTCATATCCATATCTATTGAAATTTGAATGAATTTTTACAGCATTAAGTATGTTAACTATACAAATCGAATACACAGGGAAAAAGAAGAATCATCTCGGGCGGGTCTCGAACCCGCAGTCTTTCCCTTACAGGGGGAATGCCTTGACCAATTCGGCTACCGAGACACGCCCGATGTGATTCAAATTTTACATCTTATACGTCCATTGAAATTCACAAAACATTAATGTAAACATATTGGCAGGCTTATCTAATATTAAAGTGTGTAGGTAAGTAAAGTAACCTTGTTGTAAAACAGAGCGCATCTCGCCATCAAACACAATAGTTTGGCGAGAAGGTAAATTTAAGAAGCTATGTAATTATTACTGAGGAAATGAACGATTTAAAAAAAATAAGAAAAAAATTATAATACTTCGTTTATTTCTTTTACATCTTTATGTAGGTACTTGACACAAGAAGGCATTCAAAGTATTCTTATTTAACCGGAATAAATACTAAGAATATAAGTTATATGTTTCTTCTTCCTTTAGGATTAACTAGCTTAGTGGTACCAATGTATATGAACTGTATTCATTCTCAGACTAATATTGCTGAAATTAGTGAGTAGTTTAGGTAATTTCAAGGCAAGGAGAAGACGTAACGTGATATTCAGAGTATGGCGCGTATTGACCCATTTGGCTGCTATTAATTATATCGATGTACGAAGCGGTACAATTCACATCTGTAAAATTAGTTCCGCCTTAATTTAAATTGCAAATATGCAATACAATTTTAGTTGCTCAGATATATGTTATAACGAGTTCACATATTTCCAGATGCATCCGATAACAAGCAAGTATCCACGTCAAGTTTAGTGTTGTTGACATAACGCATTGCCAGTGTTGCCTCACACGGAATGAGATCAATACCAACGCAATAAATATATAATTAACCTTCTAATTTGTAGTAATTAGTGCGTTTAATGTTTATGAGAATATCATGCGGAACATTCGAGCAGTTCATTAGCATACGCGTACAGATTGGTACACAGTTTCATCACTTGGCATAACTGGTACAATTAGTCGCTGCTCTGCTCCACATCGCTGGGAACCTCGCTCGCGGGTGTGCCCACGGTGAGCGGCGTACTGGCAGCTGGTCGTCTACTTCTGACCCTGGCCTATAGGAGCACTAGATATACGAACTGGTATTAGTGATATATGTCCCAAATCCAAAGCTTGCCTTGACTTTTATTTGGTGATTTTTAGAATTTATACACTATGCAACTTGCTATCGATTTCCGGTCACATAGACTTTAAAGTTCACGTTTGTCTTGTGCGGTTGTGATATTTTTCGTATAACAGTAAGTAAAATACTACCTATGAAATATCCCATGTTGAGAGTTGGAAGCATGGTATATCAAAGCCCAGACTAAATAACTTATGCTATAAAGACTCGTCCACATTATTAACATTGCGACATAAACCAGACTAGCGTCACATTCAGTCGTTCGCATTAATAATACATGTTCAATATCTTTGTTTTATAACAACTTTTCTTGTATAGTCTGGATTCTCTTTTGGGTATACATATCTAAATAAATTGTGTATATGGCGATGGTTAAGTATAGGGGTTAGAAACACAACAATCCAAGGTCTAGTTGTAGTCAAGTCAAGGTTTTAATTTGGTCCCTACATCTTTCTAATTAGAAGTCGGCGCCGCGCCGTCGTTACCCCTTTGTTACAAAAACAGTGGTATATAATAATAATGTATAAAGTTTATCTAGAATCTTCACCTAGTTCCCTCACTCATTAATCAAATCGTAACTATAATATTTATAGCATTAAAACTATAATTGAGTTAGAAAGCAGTGAGTGAACTGAACCAGTTATTAGGTGGATTGTAGTGAACAAAAAACGGTCGTGGGTTGATCTCGGACACCGGCTCTCAACGTTCTCACTTACAGGATCATTATAATTATATATTTATGGTAGGCTGTTCTTAGACTACACTACCGACTACATGTACAAGAACTGAGAAGAACCAAAGTAACCACTTGCATTGGTAAGTTAACTATGGGAGTTTATTAAATTTAAGTTAAGTAATTAAATTCTTTCGAATCTATCTCTCAGTGGAAGATAATAATTCTAATCCATCCATTAGGTGGGCCATGGGCTTGTCTACCACCTAAGTGGTATAAAAAAGACATTTTATATACCTACCTATCGATAGTATATATAAAATATCTTCCATTTATAGGGAGGCTAGCTTTTGCCCGCGGCTCCGCCCGCGTAGAAGTCGGTTATTGCGACCAAACATAGCCTATGTCCTTTCTCTTGGACTAATCTACCCCTACAGACAGACAGACAGACAGACAGAGTTACTTTCGCATTTATAATATTAGTATGGATAATTACTGTATTGTATCAGTTTTTTATTTTTTTACAGTTTGGAGAGTATTTATAAGTATCAGTTCTGGTTAATTTTATAAGTAGTTTTTGCTTTCGTTATCTACATGATAATGTTTGCGACTGCCTAGTATAAGACTTTGCCATGTTGAGATACTTTGTCCAACACAATTATTAAGTAGTTATTCGTGAGTTCTCAGAAGCTTGCAAAATATTTATTATTATAAGTGGCCGATATCGGACTGATACACGATTATATCGCTCGATTGGTTCACCGAACAGTTAAGCGTTTAATAAGATTAATCTATTAACAAAGCTCGGCTCGGACGCTCAACTGACTTTCTAACAATGTATATTATATCGGGGGCAATGGATTCCACCCTGCATTAAACAATTCATTTTAAAATATATTCGAGAAAATATATTCCTAGTGTATATATGTAGGTGAGCAACATCTCGATTATATAATTATTAGCCTATAAAAAAAACTGCTTTTTGTTGGTAATGCTGCTCTTAGTGAAACATACAATGAGGACTGCGTCAGCACCAACCTGGGAGCAATTCACCCACTGATATATAAAAAGTCTGTCTTTGGTCTGTGGTACCTAGTTACCACTGACAATATGTAGGTTTTAAATATAATGCTCCTTTATTTTTTTTTGTATAACATTGTTTTTAAGATTTGTTGTTGTTATGTAATCAAAATATTTATAGAAAATGTGCGCTGTATTCTATTAAATAAAACGTATTTTCTTTCTTTCTTCTTTCTTTCTGATAGTGGGATACATCCTGGAAATCTCTCATCAGAAAGGATCAACATCAGATTATGTTTTTTTTTGTGTAGTACATAGGAAGTAAATAAAGAAAGTTATTTATAATCTGTAAGATCACAAATCTGACAAAAGGTCGAAAAAGGAAAAAGATCTGTTTTCGTTGAAAATACCACATAAGTACGTTTGGAAGCTGCGTCGAGTGAAAGTCACCTAAAGCGACCAAATAAGTTGTACACTTGAGCTTTGAATGGTGCTTGTATTATTTTTGTGTATCCTAATATTTATTTGAAGGGTAACGAGTGTGTGACATAATGCTTGTGTCGAGATAACTGGATTAGTCAGAAACTGTGTCGCAGTCGTCGGCGGCCACATTCGCGCAGGCGACATTCATTAACAGTTCAGAAAAACAGTAAAGAATAATTTGTTCGAGGTTCGCCTGTATACCACGTTTAACTAATTGTTCAAATTAGTCTATTATCTTTTAAAATTCAATCATTTTATTTATTTAAACTTATTTTTCAATAAGCCACGATTTATTGAAAAGCAAATACACTGTAGAGTGGTGGTCAGTGCGTGATCTAGTTTGTTTTTTGCTCGAATAAATAATGCGTTGATAAACATTATAGAACACTACACAGCAGACCTACCGAGATCCACAGTACTCAAGCAACGCTTATCTAGTTTGTGTTATGACTTCCACAATGTGCAAAAATAATACTTAGCTACTGTTTGAAAATATATGCGTAGATGCACAGAAACATCCAGATTATTGGAAATTGCATAAAAATATTAGCACTAAGCGAGAACCATACCTGCGACTTCTAACTTTCGACACTACAGAAGTCTTCAATATACATAGATACGTATAACGATCTTTCAAGTCGAGTCTTTAGTTGTGATTTGTAGTTTGTAGCTGTTCTATAGTACTAGTTATTCTTGAAAAACAGTTAAAAATACTAGTCAAGTGTCGCTTGTGTGCCCTTTCAAAAACGAAGAAAAGATAACCCTCTTAAGGGACAATGGAGATGTACTTTAACCCGTAAACGCTATCATGAGGCTCATAAATATCAACTTATTTACCTTAAATGAAACAGGCTTTTTATTAAAGTCATCTACTGAAAATTAAACGAAGGAACTAATACCATAATAGAAACACAAAAATACTACAGTAGCAGTTTCCCACATAAATCGCGGTATTTTAGCACTGGTAACATTTCACGGAGTAAAGGGGCACATTAGCGACGCGACCATCCGTCTTGTGGCCGCGACTAGCCGCCCCTATTTGGCTCTGTTAGTTGCCACTATCGCCGCAGTAAATCCCACTAACGGTCGCCTGCGCAATCACTTGTCGAACTGTGAATTGTTCACTTTATTGTAACACTTCAAGGATTTGCACAGACCTGGAAGACAAGAAGGTGCGATTCTTACTTTAGGTCCGAGGCACGTTTGCGACTCGATTGAAAGTTGATAGGTCTAGCTCAAACTGAAATTTATTGTACTTACCTATGTAGTCATTACTCATACAATATTGTAAATTGCATATTTATCGTCCACACTACAATATCCTACTTGTCATCTAATAGCTGCCTCTATGAGATTGCTTTTATTTTTTTAGGTATATCAGCATGATGATAATGAATCATGTTTATTTCAATATCCATTTGTACTGTACATACTACATTAACTGCTTATCGGTAAAGTTATTTGTTACTAACAATAATCTAAGTTGTCTGTCTCAATATAATATTCATCGTATCATCACAGTATGAATGATATCAAAATGTTTTCGATATCGTCAAACCTGCTACTAACAGTCGCAGGTGCGTGCGGAGCCTGTTGACCGTTAGTCAGTATTGTTTTACGAGGTGTCGCGCACTAACACTGGTTACAGAGTGCGGCCAGTCAGCGCGCGTTGAGCGCCATTATGTGTCGCTCCACGGCCGCGGGTGTGGGGCTGGCGGCTACTACCACGGCGCTGAAATAATGATGCTGTGCTCAAAGAGCTCACAGATACCATCAGACAACTGCACCATAAATGTTTTTGTGACTTGACATATTGCTGCGACAATTGTAGGTGTCACGATCCACTGAGATTTGTTTCAGATGTCCATTTTGGAATATTAACTTTTTTGCTCGTCGTGCAGGTGCGGCTAAAGTACAACTATTAGAAAGACTTAGAATCGAGTGCTTTCAATTGAATATGTTCAAGTTTTGTAAAAGTCCACACAACTTTATACTATAATGCTCAAAAGGGGTAAGGTTAGATGAATACTAAATGAAAGATTTCGAAGAAACTTTTCGGGAAGACCATCTGCTGCATTGTGCACACGGTTCGTGTATATCCATACTAATATTATAAATGCGAATGTAACTCTGTCTGTCTGTCTGTCTATATGTTACGCTTTCACGCCTCAACCACTGAACCGATTTTGATGAAATTTGGTATAAGGGTAGATTAGACCTTTAGAAAGGACATAGGCCGACATCCACGCGGGCGAAGCCGCGGGCAAAAGCTAGTAGGAATATAAAGCAGCGTGTGTAGATTCGTGGTTACGATGTATTACGATTCTGTGTTCGAATCCTGGCCATGAACTCGCTCCTGAAGATTGAGGTGGATACTAATAATTTCGGTTAGATATTAGATTTCTTCAAAAGAAGCACAGTCAGAACTGAGCCTGGAGCTAGTATATTGTAACAAGAGCCCATTTATTAACATCTAATATTAACCAGACCACAAAAGGTTTAGGTAACTATGACTAAACCCACTACGCAGTTAATAATAAACGAATTTTTTTTAATATATTTTAAATGTGAAAAACTGGTCAACCAGTTTCTTTTCACTGCTCTATAAATAGAAGAAGCAACATCTGGCATCAGATCTTTAGTCAAATTGAAGTTATCTGTTTTATTTACATCTTAATATCATAAACATAGAGTCTGCTTAACATTACAATGATATTCCGCGGCCTGCACACGTGTACACGCGTGATGCGCCGCCGATAGCGCGCTCGATAGCATCACCATACAATGCGGCATTAGGGAGCCAGCCCGTTGCTGCGGCGTTATTTACTGCGATCTGATCCCGGACGGTGACGTCACAGCCCGCAGCATCCGTGATCTGCTTCTTGATAGGTAAAAAGTAGTATTCCTAATACGCTCATCGGTCGATGAATGTGGGAACTCTTGGCGACTGTTATATTTTCCTTGTGCGCGTGTAGTTACATTGCAATAAACCTCTTTTTACGTGCCTGTCGATATCGCTGGATTGAGAACATCATTTTGAAGTAAAAAATGTGTCGGACAAGCTGTTATTGTTCAGACCAGTTCAGACGCAGTGGATGTGCTCGGATTATTCAAGGAGTCTGTAAGAAATAGGCCCCCTGGTGAATATTTGCGGGAAAAGGTTAATAAATGCTACTACATCACCATGATAGAATCATCACCATCATCTTAGTATATAGATGTGAAGTTCAACTGAACTGTTGTATTGGGAGTTCAATTAGTTTACTCGGATTACCCGCTATTCAGAGATTAAGATGGGTTAAGATTACGTGGAATTAATTATTCGTGAATGGCTTTTCCTTCAACGAAGCTCCTAATAAGTTTTCGATTGAGAAGGAACTGAGGGAATACCTCAGTTTTTTTAAGTGGTAATAAAATAATTGTTTGTGCTGAGCGGTTACGAGTTTTCCCATATGTATGCATTAGTCGGTACTGTCGACTTTACATATAGACATGGTTTATTAATTTGTGAATGGAGAGAGTGCTGAGTTCGTCATTAACCCAAATTATTTAATATTTACCTTATGTTGACGTTTTGTAAGTGCCGATTTAATGGTCTATGCAAAATAAAATATTTTTGAATTTTGAATTTTTTGAATTTAATATTCTAACATTGAAGGCGTCGGTAGCTTAGTGGTTAAGGAGTCAGCCTTACGATCGAGAGGTCCCGGGTTCAATCCTGGCCATTACACTACCGGCGTGAACCCACTCCTAGCACAAGCATTTTAGCTTAGTTGGAGGGGTTAGAGGGAATATTAGTAACTTCGGTTCTAATATTCTTTCTTCTTTCTTTACTATAGTTTCTAGGGATTTACTGATAACCTCATCGACACTTGTTCGGTTTCCACAGCCGTTTTATTCCTTTGAATTATGTATTAAACTGTATTTAAATAACTTTAGATTGTGAATAGATTTCGCCATATTTCTCAGATATTCCACACATAGCCTCTAAGCTACACAATCTTGATTCATGTTTGCAAACTTATTTGTCATTCTAATCAGCAGTCTCTGCGTTAACAGGGTAAATAAGAAATAAATTATAATTAAGGTTTCACACCTCGGTTGCACTGTCCGCGTCACGCTAGTGCACAATGCGCGGGCGCCGGTCTGTGCTGCGCGCACAAAAGCACAAGGCGCGGTATAAATCTGAGCTGTTATCATGGTAATACTGATAGGTGCGAATGCTTTGCTGTGAGAAGTGTGACTATGTTTTATGGAAACTGTAGGTTGGTCTTCTTGTGGTACACCTTATAATGTGTAAATGTTTGATTATACTACTAATTCTTGTGGGTAAACAAGATAACAGTTTGAATGAAATTTTCAAGCATTTAACTATACAGTCGCTCGGTAAGAGCATTCCCCCTGTAAAAGAAAGGTCGCGGGTTCAATCCCCGACTGCACGATTAATTTTTCCTGATGTAATCGATTAGATAACGATTTACTTCATGGTAAGGGGTTATCAATGCTTATAAAAACGAACAACACATAGGTATTAATTACGTGCCACTGCAACTCCTCACTCTTCCGCTCTCACCAAAGAGCTCTAACAGTAAAGATAAAATAACTATTGAGGACGAAATCTTCTTCTGAATTTTATTTTATATCATACTGGTGTAATCATCAAAGAATTTGGTCTAAAGTATCCCACTTCAAGGCGTCTCAAATTCAACGTTGATTTTATTCTTTCTTTAATAGTGTCCAATCAAATGCTAGTTGGCTGGTTCACCGAGCGATGTTATAGAACAGATTTATGCGTCCAGTTCACAACTCATTCTCATTCAAACGAGCCCAGCTTTGTGACGATCTCCGCAGCTCAGCACCGCACGGTGTGTCGACAATAGCAGGCTCGGCAACTAGAGTGAGTGCTTAGAGCATGATCTATGATTCACCGAGCTTTGAATGTAGCTGCAGACGTTTTGTCACCATTTAATTATTAGAAAGCATCTGTTTCAGTGATATTTATGTGAAGAGATTCTCTCTGGTGGTGTGTATGTGTAAATTTTATCTGTTGTGCCTAGTGGGCTTTGTTTTACTGTCCACCGGGGAGTAATTTAGTGTGTATCAACATTAAAGTGCAATTTTTTAACTTACCGTCTTCGACGATACTTTTTGAACGATAACTTTTTTACTATCTGCTAGGTATTTAAAGACACAATGAAGCAGTACCAAAAAACGTAATGAACTCAATAATCTATAGAGACCCTAGTTCATACCCACTTGAGAGGAACTAATAATAGATATTCATATGAAATATATGCAAGTTGGAAACTTTAACGACTGCGACAAACGCAATGGTCACACACCACTGTGACTTGACTTGTGATCTGTGACGGCAATTGATTATACATTTACATTATTCATGCAGTTTTACACTTCATAAAAGAATGATAAAAGACGAAGCGACGACATATTTTGTGGAGTCGTCACAAGCAAAGATTATCGTCTACTTTTGAGGTGACATCCGCGTATTGGTGACAGAACGGGAAAAGAATTGCTATATCGGCATATTGTTAGTTTGAGAAAGGCCCTGATTTGATGAACTCCTTTCGTGAACTTCAAAGGTAGCTTATAGGCCTATATTTGAAAAATAAATTGCAATTATGAGGTAGCTTTAATTGTAACTTGTAATCACATTAATAAGTGGCAACCTCTGAGTAGAGAATGTGCCCATACAGACACCGACCGCACTCTCCATGCAAAGTTGTCGTTGCCCAATCTACCTATGGTTAATTGTTATGTTGTTAGCGTCCAAACGGCCGCGCATTATGTGATGGTGTTGTCGCCGTCCGTCATCGATAATCACGGCGCATTCAACACTCGCTCTTACTTTATAATCAATTGTAAGTACTTAGTTATGCATCGTTATGGCGTATTAGTACCGACGCCACCGTCCCACTGCACTGTAGGGTTGCTAAGATCTTATTGTTCTATTGTTTATAGTACGTCAACTCACCACGTCATGCGGTCTGGAAGTGAAATGAAAGAATAGCCGACTTTATGCTAAAATTATTGTCTTCAAGAAATGCTTTTTCATGCCCTGCTTACAGAACCCTGGGTTGCAGGAGAAGTGCTTCCACATGTCACACGTGTGTTGAGTTTTAAGCATTCACGAAGACGTTCGAGCATTTCCCCATTAATTTCTTTGGTACATCTTTCATTTATTTTCTCTTGTATCCAAGCTATAAACGAGAGAAAAATTAACCATAAGGCAACCTAAACAATATTTAAGACAACTCTATCAAAGAACAACAAATGACAAAATATTAACGCTCAGAATTATATTAATAATAAATGTTTCAGAATCAATTAAACTCGTAAAACTTCATAAAATATGTATGGAGAAACATATTCTATGTAAGTAAATATTCAATTACGTACCACGGTTTTAATTTGCATCCTACATACATACGCGTGCGCGTGTGTGTATGTGTGTGTGTGTGTGTGTGTACGGCGGATTGCATTAGGTTTCGTGTTAGTTGTATATCGAGTGACCCGTAGGACCCTTATGAACATTCTCGTTAATGATAAAGTAATTTATGGCCTTTTTTACAGTTTTTCCTTGATTAAAGGTTATGTTTCGAGTTAAAAGTTAAATATACAATTACAGAGTGTTGACCACTGCTACCTAAGGTATGGACCGGGTCAAACATGTGTTAGTATGTTGCTCTCCTGGAGTTTGTGATTATCTTCTGCATTTTTATATCTTAAATGTATATTTACCTTCACACTTTCCCATGAAGAACAGAACAATCAAATTATGTTTTTACATAATATGTCGCTTGTGTTTGTTTTATATACAATGAAAATTATATTGAATTTATATTGAATGAAATTATATTCAAATGTATTTCATATTTGGAGAATTTGATAATATCTTGTACTTTACAGTTAAATATTATTTATCTCTTTTGCGTAGAGTATTTGACAGCTACGTCACGCGCCGGAGGTTGCGATTACGATTCCCGATTAATCAAAAATACTGGTATGCATGAATATGTCTAATTACATTGGTCTGGATGTTTCTATGAATTCTATTTTCCTCATATTTCAATTATGCTTGGTTGGTTTGTAGATGGCGCTGTGTAATATGTCCCAAAACATTTACTTATTATATTATAAATCCATTTTTATGCTTTCGTACTTGCACGTGGTCAACATGTAGACATGACTGGACTATGAGAATATATTGACTCCCAAGGTCCACCTGTATCTGTGCCCTGCGGGTTCGCGAGCAATGAACGAAACAAACGGCACAGTACGAAGTGACGTACTTGCCTAGTTTAGTGCTCATAAACCTTTCCACATAAGTTTCCCTCGGACAGGGAGCTGTGTAGCTAACTATGTCGTAGCTCTCCGGCAGTGTGGCAACACCACCGGTGTCAGCGCCCCGCTGCGCCCGCGCATCCACGCACGTGCAGCCACTGCAGATTTATGCACCTAATATGCAATAGTGCAACCAGCTCTATCTTGTTGAGGATTTAGAAAAGATAAGGTAGATTTGGTGCAGTTGGCGAGGGTTAACTGCGGGCCGTTACTGCGCGGTGCTGGGGGTTAAGTGAACCATTTGCTGCGAGTCGTGATTTATAGATCGACTTATTTTGAAACGCTGCCACTTATACGTGCAGCAATTTCATTGGTCTCATTTTTGAAGTAGAAAAACTAGCGGGCTTTCTAAAAAATAACAGGCAGGTACTTCTTAAAACCTACATTAAAGAGAACTTTAAACATTGGCATATTTATAAAACCACTTACAATTCGTACACATACCTTAGCTGAATTAATCAATCACTGCTCTACTTGCGCAAAGAAACCTGCCACGGCGCATGCGCAGTCTACACGTTTTTGTTTCAATTGCATCGCTTGCTTTTTGTGAACCTTCAGGACTTATTGGGAGCGGCCTTACAAGCAAGTAATTACGCTAATGACCACAGCCCACTGGAGTGTTCAGTGTTCCCATGCGCGGGCGCTGGTGGAGGAGCCCTGTGCGCCTGCGCCTGTGCCCTCCAGTGATTGATGTACGTGCGCGTGCGCAGGCCGCTGTCAATTACGCGCACGCGCATCCATCACCGCGGGGACGACCACCGACTGCGCCCGGCCCTGGCATGTGGGCCACTTGCGCGAAATTTATTTAGCTAGGTGTATTGATGGCACACGTAGCGAATATGAGAGTCATCATGAATCTATCTCGGGAGCCCCGCTGGGAGTGCCCGCGTGTACCCCTATGTACTCTCTAATGTGTCGTTAGAGAGTGAGGTGAAATCTGGGAGTGGTAGCGGTACTACTAAGTTCAGTGGCAGGTAATAACGTGACGTTTGGAACATGTGTAGGGTTGTGTGTCTGTTGGTACGTAAGTTTGGTACAGCGGCATTAGTCACTACGCGAATGATGACTTGCGATGTACAGCTTCTAGGTGCGAACTCCGGTCATTAAAATGCGGATGTGAACTTGTGATAGGTATACACTCCTGGTATCAAGAGTTCATGGGAGAACATATCAAGGCTAGGACAAGACTTAAATCGACAGTCCCATCCAGAATTGATGAGTTTTCTGGCAAAAGTGCCCTGGTGATAGGCCATTTCGTGTACCAATTCAGAATCAAATGCAATGAACAGTGGGCACTATGATATTTTATTTTCACTATTTTCCGAGCAATTACGGTAATGTGACAGCGGCTAGTTCTCATTTATCTGGAAAAAGCCTTGCTTGGTATTTTCCACTAACTAGCCGCGTCAAAGTATTTCTTGACACTCGATAGTAACTCAAGTAAAAAGCGCATCTCCTTATACCTCATCTAATTAACTTGCGTTTTTCCAGTTGAGTACATCTCGTGCCTATTATAGCCACCATTCTTCAGACGGCTGCGCACGCGCGTGCGTTTCATTTGGGACGCGCAAAAACATGTCACGCTGCGCACTAACGTATGCGTGTGCGCAGCTAACGAGCGGACGGCCGCCCAATGAACATAGTTTACACCCGTTGAACCCCGGCAGTAGCAGTTCTCATTATCAATGAAATGCCGGGAGCAACCGTCTAGTGAGGTGTAGCCCATTTGTAAGCAGTACTACAGTGTTGCTAGCTCTCATTATGGAGTTGGTTTTATTAACAACGAACAATTTTGCTTCTCCCGTTAGTTTTTCTTTTTATTTTATTTTATTTTAATAGTTCGGAAAACTTACAGCTTATTATTACAATAGCAAGGTCAATAGCATAATGATGGCCAATTAAAATTTTCTTTAACATTTCCTTTTTTACTTTTTTTTCTTATTCTTCTCTGGGACTACAAGAGATTTAGAACTAAATCTTAATTACAATAAATTAAACATCGGAATTAAAAAACCCCCGTCACAAAAAACAACTCCAAAAAGTTGAAAATAAATGGAGTTTGCCTTTTATCTTTAACGGTTGCCATGTCGGGGGACCCTAACTGGTTAAGCACTCCGTTATATTATCGGAACAATTCAAGGTCCCCCGACATGGCAACCGTTAAAGTTAAAAGGCAAACTCCATTTATTTTCAACTTTTTGGAGTTGTTTTTTGTGACGGGGGTTTTTTAAATTTTTAATTTAATTTTTATTTTATACTTTTTAAAGTGATCTACTAGTCAAGCTCTTTCATTTGATACCCATATTGAGGGAGTTATGAAGATATATGTATTCCGACATGTTGTGGTGGCGGCCATCTTGGACTGATTTTTTTCAAACATAGCTAAGAACACTCCCGACTAATATACCTTTCAAACAAAAAAAATCTACATCCAAATCGGTTCATCCGTTTGGGTGCTACGATGCCATTGACAGACACGCACACACACACACACACAGACACGTCAAACTTATAACACCCCGTCGTTTTTGCGTCGGGGGTTAAAAAATGAAATATTCAAGTGAGACTTGAACTCACGATCTTTCCCTTACAGGGGGAATGCTCTTCCAACTGAGCCACACCTGAATCATTTCAAATTTTCCTTCTCTTTATATCCGTCCTGAAGGGCGACGGTGGAGCCATCTACCAACATTCTTACGAACTGTTGGAAACAATGAATCATTTTTCAACCATTTTTAAACATTGCAAAAACATCGGAAAAAATGAAATGCTAAGTGAGACTTGAACTCACGACCTTACAGGAGGAATGCTCTTCCAACTGAGCTATTGAGCCACACCTGAATCATTTCAAATTTGCCTTCTCTTTATATCCGTCTTTAACTTAACAGCTTAAAAGTTAGCATAATAAATGCTATAAAACATTCATTCAAATACTACAGTAGGAAATAAGTTCCTGATGTTCAGCGACTACTGCTGTCCCTGAACGCCAGAGGTTTCACTCGTGGGTTGCTTGTAGAGGAAAACGGAGAGACAAAATAAGAGAAGATAAAAGGGAAGATTACTTGCTATTAATTTTAATACTAAACTTAGTGGGGATGTGTAAATGCATGCCTAGTGGCAAATATGCCTACTAAACTAAACTAAGTTCCTAGACGTAAATGCATAGTTTGTAAGAAAATGTTCATTGCAGGAGTAAATTGCAGTGTATAAATTTAATTGTGGAAAAGGAATAATTTATTGAATATTCTGTAATATGTTTACAGACTATCGGTTCCCTCGGGTCCAGCCGTAACGTGTGGCTGCGTCGTAATACGAGTCGTCGTACACAAGCGGTGCCACCTGACCCCTGCGCCCGCGCATAGCTGGACACCACGCATTAATTATAATTATACGAGTTGAATAATTATTAATTCGGAGAACTTGTCTGACCCTTAATGAACGTATCACATTCAGTGTTTAGCATACCCATCAGGTATATTGTTTGATTTCATTCACAGAGCCTTTGTTCGTAACACGGACAGACACGGCTCAAAGATACTTGGTGTAGATAGATACTTTGGTAGTATCTGATCAGGTTGATTATATTTACATAATGTTGAGAATATACGTACTCTTTCCATCCGCGTCCTTCAAACCATGAACTACACTACTTGTATGTGTGACTATCTGTCATACGCCGTTTTTTCAATATAGTTAACAACCAATATGTAAATGCTAGCTTGTGCCCGCGGCTCTGCTCGCGTAGGTGTCGGTTATTGCGACCAAACATGGCATACTTATGTCCTTTCTCAATTCTAATGTACTCCTATACCAAGTTACATCAAAATCGGTTCAGTGGTTTAGGCGTGAAAACACAACATATAGACAGATGGACAGAGTTACTTTAGCATTTATAATATTAGTATGGATATGAATCTGCACATTAGCTACAGATCACTAATTACCTAACTGAATCTTAAAAAAGTGCTTTCTAAAAATATATATGGAGTATGTATTCTTAATTGGTAAGTGATGTGGTGTCATTATCTACTGTATTTGTGTTTACCTATAATATTGACGTGGTATCAAAATATGACCAACGAAAGAGTACTAAATAGGGTGCAAGAGGGAAGGTCTTTATTGAGAATAATCGAGAACCGAAGAGGAAAGATGATTGGCCACCTGATAAGACATGACGTGTTCTTATAAAACAAAGAGGAAGAGGTAGGCCAAGAGGAACATTTATGGCACAGATAAAGAAAAAGATACAAGTCACATCGTATCAGGAGGTGAAAGGATTGGCGGAGCAGAGAGAAAGATGGCGATTACTCCACCGACAAGAGCGTAGCTCTTAAGTTACAGAGAGATCAAAATATTTAAAAAATGCCATCTTTACTTAGCAACAGAATTTTCGACTTGTATTCCTTATCGAGATTTCGTCTAATTCTCCCGTTGTCCCGTTGTAACGGTTATAGCACCAGATTGTCTAACAACATTTAAATAAACACTTAACCTACTGTGTACAACTCGTTCATTACGTGAGTAGGTAAGTAGCCTTCCTTCGTAACGTAGCCTCAAGTTAACACGCATAAGTAGTTTTATTCTTAATTAATCAAATATCAAACTATGTTAATAGCTTTCTCATTAAGTTCGTTTTGGTATTTTGCATAATCACAGAATGTCGTCCGCGCTGTATACAGTTCGATTTTAGATTTATGTATCCGAGCGTATCGAACAATATTTATATTTCATAATAGTGGTGAAGTGCGAGTCGGACCAACATTCTGATATAAAATGTTAAGGTTAGTTGTATACAAATAGCGCACTTGACATTATCAGACAATCAGCAAACAAATAATAGTGATCTAGTTATGAGCTAGTCATGGCCGCAGTCACAACAAAGCGAGAAAGAAGATTCCTTGATTGATAAGAAGACTGAGTACATTAAATCAATACAACATTATATATTACATCTCCTGCCCTTTTTTTTTTTTTGACCGTGGGGGAAATCCTTCATGGATGTTATGCCGGACTCCTACCGACTAAAACCCCCACGGTATCGCCCAGCAGCCTATAGTTGGGAGCCCCGGGTAAGCTCTCGGAAGGATGTCCCAGGGCTCCCAACAGACCCACGGTTTCAATGCGGCCTCGTCTAGGGGGTGGTTCGGGTGCTATCCCGCGTATAGACTGTTGAACTGAGAGATTTCTTGTTTGAATATTATCCATCTGAACCTCTGCAGTGACTCAACGATATATCTTTATGTTATCAAGTAAGGGGTGAATATCAAGATTCTCCTCAGTTTGTACGAGGCCTTACCTCTTCCCTCCTTCTCCCCGTTGTAGTAAATACGTCTTCATAATTCAGTATGTTCCTATAAAGCCTCTTAATAGGGTATCGTATAACATTTTATCGTTCGAGAGCTAAATAGACAGGCGCAACGAAGCGCATTGTTAGCCGAGTTCATAGAAAGCGGTGTATTACCTACCGTCCAATTTCCCATACTGAATAATACTGAATAATCCATTTGTATTGAATGGTACGCGTGTAATGTATGGCTTCATTACAACGACGCGACTGTTCGGAACGCAACCGACGACCATAACGGAGACAGCGCCATATCTCACTCAGGAACCTTACCAATACTTTAGTAATTTCTAAAATCAACTCTGTAGCTTATAGTATAGAGTACAAATTAGAAGACCAATCATGAATTAGGGACATGAGCTTTGAATGTTTTCATTGTAGAAGTCAGTACAGTTAGACTTCTTTAATTGCAGCTCTTTAACAAAACTGGCGGAGAGTTCCCATGGCAGTGCGCGGTGACGTCACGCGTCGCCATGTACACAGACACACACACGGTCTCGTTAGAATTAACCAATTAACAACAATTAAATACTGCGGCCCATTGCCCGCGGGGACTTACCAACTTAACTATGCAGATTAGGTTAACTGTAACTCGATAGCAATACGGTTGGTATTTGTTTGGCTCGGCTGTGTGGAGAGTTGTCGCCCAAATCACGTAATGGTGGATCTGAACTGGGATGGAAGCGTTAAACGAGAAGACGTCAGAGGCGGGCCCGGTGGCCGCGGGCGCTAGTGAGGCGACTACCACACGAGCCTTCATTTAATGTACATTTGATACTATCTTATTTTCTGCTTCGGTGGCGTAACGGAAGTTATTGCTACTTTTATTCATAAGATCTTGTTTCTGCTTTATCATTTGATACCACTAACTTTCATAGAGCACAGTAACCGCTTGACAGCCAGTGGACAGTGTAATTATTACCTTAGTTGGTGAATGAAGGATAGGGCTATTATCTATTTTGTTGGACTGCAAAATATAGTTGCGAAATATGAGCATTAGTCCACATCTGTTCACCCCTTGTTCCGATATGCTCATCAAATTAAAAACTCTCCTGTTCTATCCAGAAAAACAGAAACAGCGATGAGGTGTCACCGCTTTATGATGCAAATAAAATTTCATCAATGACCGACTGGAGACCGCGCGTGGTGATGACCTGTGTCAGCCGGAACGAGAGACTGCCGTGCGGCCTCTCCAGCCCCTACCCCATGATAGGTCTTGCCAATGCTATTACGGCGTGCCTTAGCATCGGCATCATGTTAGCGTTATTCCCAGTTGGATCCGCAGCTTTCACCTTGGAATCCGGGATCCGCCAGCGCCTTCTCCTATGGGAGTAGCAGCTTCATTATTAAGAGTTCATATACTTACTGTTACACTTAGGACATTTAATTATCTGGTGGCATCAATGGTATTCATGTGCCCTTCAAAAATACAGATAATAGTAAATGTATGTATGTAAACGAAAATAATTATATCTTTTTTCTAATGATGACTTAGAAACATGTGATTACGTGTATGTAAAGAATACACGTAGCTACGCTCCTGGGTGTAGTATACTACTACAGTCTACTACATAGCTCACCGCTCCGCTCCGCTGAGGTGAGACCACATCCTCAGCATCTCGCAGCTGAAAGTGTAACGAGATGTATGTGGAGCGGGCCCGTCGCTGATTGACTCCTACAAGCGACACGACTGAATTATGTGCCGTTCGGGTGTGCCACTTCCTGTCATTCGTCCACGTCGACGCCTGCCTCGCGAGTGGACTGCCTCTATTTGGAGCGAACTCGGAAAGTTGGAAAACGTATGTCGAATATATTACATGCACCATTATTAGACGAATGTCACTGAAACAGAGTCTTTATATGTACTGGAAAGCCTCTTTCCCAATGCGGAATCTTGACATTTTAAGAAACAATTTTTCATTCCTAAAGTTGGAATATGCGTTTTTGAATGGATCTGGACGAAGAAGTGTCGACTACACACTTCAGTGAAGAAACTTCTGGTATTAGCGATTTAGCTGTCCAGAGGCACCGTTAGCAACTTATCATGGGCTCGTTTCAACTTAGTTGTTAGACTTTAAGGCTGTACTGCTCTAGAGCAGACGTCCCCATCACTACGCCCAAACTCCAGCACGGTAGCGTCAAGTCATGCGCCGTAATGAGCGCCCGAATTAATCGCCTCTGACCTGCGCCCGCGCACACCCCACCGCACGTCGCTACCGGCGCGCAGAGATTACCGGCAATTATAGATCTACCTCCGGCTTTGTGGGGTTTTTGTGCGCCATTGTTGAATAAATTAATTTTAGCTACGATTCATTGGACAGTCATGCTCTTTATAACTCGCTGGGGCAATGAGGCGCTCCGGGGACGCCGCAGGTAATTTGGACGTTTAATGAGCGCGCGCAGGGCGTCGCGTCACGTGCCGGGCCAGGCCTGAGCCCCCGGGCCACTGTGCGCTTATTGCATTATCATTGTTATAAATTCGAGCGTTTGTCTCGTCACTCCGTCACCGCCCGCAGTAATGTGATAGGCCCTTTGATTGCGGTTTAGTGTCAGGCATAATTAAGGGCGACACTGTTACCAGATGAATAGGCTGATCTAGTCAGACGTTTGTAGTGAATGCTATTTCCTTCGCCAGTTTGCTTTCTTTATTCCTCCCCCTCTCTCTTCTTCAGTAAAACCCGTAAGTGGAGAGTGCCAGTGGCTACCTCCGGAACTCTTTTGTTGTTTTTCACTGGTTGATACTTCTTCTATCTGGTCTGTAAATGTTGTCATACAACTGACTTCTCATCACTCTGAAGTTACGATGTACAGCTTTCGTCAGAAGGAAGCTTAAAAGTCCGTTGTAGTGAAATTAAACTAACCAAATGAAAAGCAATATAACCTTCGAGTGAGAATCGAATCTGTGGCCCGAATAGCATTAGCAGTATATAAAAAGCTGGCAACACTACACGTCTGTTATTTGAAGCAGCATATTGAAATTCTTCCGTGGTTTTCGTCTAGAAGAACAAGATGATGAAGAGTCAAAGACGAGCATGCTCTTACTTATTGTCGGTATTAGGTGCGAAATGGTGCTAATCTGACCATACGACTTTTTCTCACTGGAAAAACTACCCCTCTGTACAACAGTTGCGGCTCAAGTCGAGGTAAAGTCTCCGCCTTAAGTGCTGTTTTGAATTCCTTGTGAAGTTGCTTTTTAATAAAAATGGCTGACATTTTAATATTAATTTTAAGTGATGTTTCCAAATCGGTGTGATGGCAGTCATGTGAACAGTCGGCGCGTGTCGCAAGTGCATGTGGGCCGCGCATGCGCATTGCGCCGGACAATGATTTGTGCAAATTATACAGTGCCCCGTAGCGGTGCCTTGTTTATGCTCTACCTAGAGACGGACTCTACATTCTTACGAAATTGGCCGCGGAGTGCTTGTGTAACCTAGGCGAGCAATTTCATATTTTGTATTAGTTCTCATGGATGGACGGACAAACTACTTTACCTACTCGACTCTAACTACAAAGTAATTTAAGGGGAATATAGATTTAGTGCTATATTGGGCGTTACTGTCAGTCTCTACAACTTTAGATATTCCAGCAACTCTACACATAAGCGTACGAACCTTATTTGCATACTTCCTGTCTGTGTTTTTGTTTCACTTAATCTCAAAGCTTTTAATCCCATTTGAAAGGTCTCTATGATAGAGACAACGTCTATTAAGGTGGCCATATTTCAAAGGATTCTCTACCAAATGTGTCTGTGGCTCACAATAAGCGCTCATTTAATCCCGTGACAACGCTACAATTGAGCTGTGAACTCTACACTAGAGTTCAGCGCGGGTCACTGTCAACTGTTTCAATAAACTAAGTCTTATTAATATGTTGACAAATTACCTTTCGACGTACAATATCATGGTGTAGAGACGTGCTGGTGGGCGGCTCTATATAGTGTCGTTGAGGACAATATGGTCGGAGGCTGCTCTCCTTCATATGCGATGTGGTTGTGGAGGTACTCACAGCAGGTAACTGAAAAGTTGTAGAGTGACCACTCTTTATGTTCTTTCAAGGAAGCACCATCCTATCGCAATACTCTACCGTGAGTCATGTCATAGTGGCGGTAAGGCAGAAAAACTATACAAAATCAATCGTGACCCTGTTCTCACTCCCCGTGGGAATCTATTCCCAGGATAAAACGTAGCCAATGTGTTAATTCCTGTAACAAATTCACTCAGATCTGTTCACCCTAATTTTGTCTGTCTGTCTAAAAGTCTGAAATTTAAAAAGGGCCTCATGTATAACAAACATCTTCGAAATACATAAGGAAAAAGAAGCGCTCAAGTGGGACTTGAACCCCCGACCTTTCCCTTACAGGGACCTTTCCCTTAAACCTTTAGGGGACCTTTCCTTTAAAAAGTTAGCATAATACATGCTATAAAAATTTCATTCAAAAATATTAGATTTCACAGATTTTAAACGATAGGCTCACTCACCAGAAGGAATTAGAACACTTGATTATTCCTACACAAGGTACGAGAAACTGCTCCACGATATATTACATTCATCGGTATGTTTTCAACCCTGTTGACTGGGGCGGCCTCCGTGGCGGTGTGTGGGAGGCCGTCGTTCCACAAATTTCATTAAAACACAAAACGCTATTAAATTTTATTGATTATTTTCTTTATCGGATCTGGTTCAGGACAGTCTACGTAAGGCAGAGCGGCGTGGTGACTCTAGCGTACGTACCGAGGCGACTCTACGCTCTATCATTACGGTTACGAGCGCGCGTTATGACGACTAATAACAAGTAATTGGTGCTCTACCTACCGGCTCTACAGTACGGCGCTCTACATTCGGGCTTGCGAGCACGTTTGTGATTGATTGTCGAAATAATAGCGCATGGGATGTAGGCAGAGAGCATTCACTTATCGTACATTATATGTTTTTATAGTGAGGAAATATATATATATCCTCCTCAATTTTATTAGAGATACATATGTACGACGAGTCCTGTGGTGTAGCGGTACAGCGATCGACTGCTATACAGGGAACACGGGCACGATTCCCGCTCAGTGCAAATATTTGTACACCTGAATATGTATGGGTATTTCTATTTATAAAATTACGTTTGTATTTACAAAAAAAAAGGATATTAGTCTTCATTCTAAATCCCACAATACAAGCTAGTTACGCTATGTTTATTTTGGGTCTATCTAGTACTTTGTAGAATGTCATTGAGACATTCTACAAAGTCTAATCTACCCGTACATAGTCTAATCTACCCCTATACTAAATTTCATCAAAATCCGTTCAGTGGTTTAGGCTTGAAAGCGTAACATACAGACAGACGGACATACAGACAGACAGACAGAGTTACTTTCGCATTTATAATATTAGTATACCTACAAAGTGCACGCAATGAACCTAGAAGTACAAAACGAATGGTTAACACTAGGTGAATTTTGTATTCCCATAGCCTTAAAATGGCGTACCTTAATATACGACTGGTCACCGGCTCTCCTTAAATTCTATCTCAATGCATTCCAGTTGACCCTCCCCGACCAAAGCAATCTTGTCAGATGGGGAAAAGCCACAGATAAAACATGTAACTCATGTGGTGAAGCAATTGGTACTGCTAGGCACCTACTGGTGGGTTGTAGGACGCTATTAGACCGGGGTCATTACTCGCGCCGACATGATAAGGTATTAGAAATCGTACGTGAGGCGGTAAGTTTGGCGGTAGCTAGAGCGAAAAAGGGTTTAACCACAAACCAAAGAAATGACTTCGCGTTTGTAAAGGAAGGCTGCTCAAAAAAGACAAATCAAAAGCCGTACTCAATTTTGATAGCAGCCGCTGACTGGCCATTACTCGCAGATTCGTACGAGAAACACTATAAAATACCGGAGGATGTTTGTGCCTCGTCATCCAGACCCGATATATTCCTATTTTCAAAACAGCAAAAGCGTGCAGTACTAGTAGAACTCACAGTACCGTGGGAAACTAACATACCTAAAGACCACGCTATAAAAATAAACAAATCTTTGACCTGACCAACGAGTTAACCAAAAATGGCTATGTGGTTAAACTCTACGCCGTGGAAGTAGGAGCAAGGGGAATTCCAGCTAAATCCCTGTATAACTTATTTAAAGACCTCGGATTGCCAAGAGCTTCAGTAAGCTCTTTACTCAAACGAATATCTAAAACGGCGTTGATAGGATCTTACCAAATTTGGATAGGTAGAGGGGGGAACACGACTGACGGTGGAGGTGAGCGCTGATGCATCACAAGGTGGCCACCCTAAACCTACACCTGGGTCGCAAGTCCCAGGCGCCGTCACAGTGTTCCTCTCTGTACCACGCCATGGACCCGGCGACCGCACGGTGAATCCATGGAATGCTAAGAACAGGATCTCATCTCTGACTCATAATGTCTGTCTGTCTGTCTGTCTGTATGTCTGTCTGTCTGTATGTTACGCTTTCACGCCCAAACCACTGAACGGATTTTGATGAAATTTGGTATAGGGGTAGATTAGACTATGAGAAAGGACATAGGCTATGTTTGGTCGCGATAACCGACATCCACGCGGGCGGAGCCGCGGGAAAAAGCTTGTACAGAATAAAGGCATGCGTCACCTCCACTGTGTGGTTATGAGTGGTGGAAGGCTCTAGTAGGTACCGTCCCCTCGCGAGGGCCAAGGAACGGGGTAGGAACTGGCGATAAGGGGGCGTAGCTCAATCGAGGATATTTAGAAGATATGCCACGTCAAGAGTACCCACATTGTATATACGCGCTATTTGGTAGTCAGAGCTTCCGCAGTACCTCTGACAATAAGGGCTGTTTCATGATATTTGATCCACAGCGGTCGGGTGCGACACCTCCAGTTCCCAGCATGCTCCACTAATTCATTACCTCAACGCGATCGCATCATGGTAATTTTTTAGTTTTACGATGGCGACTACACTTGATTCGTTTCTAATTTAAAATGGCTACCACCTCATTAAATTTAAGTACTATAAGGTCGTCAAATAAAATATAAAACTATTCCATTGCATATTTCTCACGGTGCCTCCAGGCCGGCAGAGGGCGTGGGCGGGCTCACGCCTCCAACACGTAATTTTTTAAATCCTGGATGTCTCTGTGTGCGTCCAGCACCCGAGTTGTGTGTGTGTGCGTGTGTGTGTGCAAACGATTTTATTATCTCATTAGCGTGAAGAATGTCTTCATAGTCGTCGAAGTCGCTGCCGCGGGACATCGTTCATTATCCGCTAATGGCTTTAATAAAACCCTATATTGTCATCTACCAAAATCTCGTAACCTTAGCTGTCGTAAAACTACTTAACAATACATTGCACTCTATTATATAGCCGATGTATTATTATTCCAAATTCAGCAGGCAATGTAAAACGCAGTTAATATTTCGTTATCGTGTCAGTTGGTGTGGTAGTAGCGTGGCTATTACGGGGTAGCCTGGGGGCGCGTGGCATCGTGCGCTGGCGCAGCGCGGTGGCACCTCCCCGGGGGCTGCCACCGCGCATGCGCCGGTATCTCGACGCACTCCACAAACGTATTATTGGCACTTGTTCAGCACTTAGGCCGCCTCGCGCCACCCGCCAGTCAGTCTGGTGGCGCGTGTCCCCGGGCTCATTGCAGTCAGCACACACTTCATATAATTATTTGTTTAGTGCGAGGGCGCGCGCGCCACCTGCCTCAAGCTCCACATCAACAATTTAAATTAATAGCGTTTTAAATCGAAATCGATTATCGATAAGACATCATTGCCATGGAGTAGATTTTATTCACCCATAAAATAGGAATAGCTACAAGCGCTGGGAATTGATTAATACTAAAAAACCCGGTGTCTAGTTCGTTAATCGCCGCTGTGAGATGCAGGGCGCTCATTGTGATTTTAATTAAATTCCACATTCACATTCCGCGGTCGCCGCCGGGCGCACCACTCGTCGGGGCTACCGAAGCTCGGCAGACCATAACATTGTTATATTAGTTATATTATACGCTAGTGAGAAGATAAACCATTTTCATTAACACCATATAACATTCCTAATATAGTAACACGGAGATTTATTACACAGATATAGGCAGGTACTGAGCGATATCTTACATAACTCTGAAGGGAAAAAGCTACATTGGTACAATACGACTTAGAGCAAATTATGATATTTATGGTGGTTCGCAGGTGGTTTTCACAGTACAGTGACTACCGAAGATCTTTGTCTCTTGTTGCCAGTTTTCTCAGTTTTGTAACCAGCTTCAGCAATGCCGATTAATTATCAGATACGACTTTTCGTTTTTGATGATTAAGGTAATTTTTTTTTTTGGTGCTATGTACCTTATTTAACAATTAAGATAGATTGATACAGACACAGACTTACTTGTATATTCTTTGATACGATGATAATAGGCGATTTCCCCCAGGGGGAGAGCGCTTTTCTCTCTCCTAATAAACAATGGCTATAACTTCATTGGCTATATAAAAATACATCCACTTTGGTCATGTATATTATGGAGTGCTTAAATCATCCACAGCGTTACACAACGCTAAGTCATGATTCAAATAAATAGCTGCGCCAAAAGCGGTATAATTTGCGTGCGCCAGATAGCGGCGTTCACACGCGGGCGGGGCCGCAGGGCAGGCGCAGTCACCGCGCCGCACATCCATCATATCGACGCGACGGACAGACGGACGGGGCAAACGGCTATTTGTGACCATAGTGGCGCAACTGTCGCTCAGAAAGGAACAGATTATCGCGCTCAGAGTGATAACATAAATCTTTGCTATGTCTGTTTGTCACACGGTCATTTAGTCCAACGTTCCGTGTAAACTCGAATGCAAATCTTAAGTTAGCCAATCATTTTGAGCTAGCCAGTACCAGGATATGTTGGTACTTAAGGTGAACAAGACAGCTTTTTGCGGATTATAAAATCGGTTGCATATTTCATGATTAGAATAAAGCGGTACTATCACGACAGTGCTGATAGGAAATGCGTGACGTTTCAGTTACAGTTTGGAGTCGTGTCATCGGTGCGAAGTTCGGTTGTTTGTTCATGCCACAGTTCTCTTGGTGATACTTGTGCATATTACACTTACTAGGTATATCTATACAATTGTGGCATATATGGGGCTTCATCTAGATCTTCAGGGCCCAAGCCAACGTCGTGCAAGGCCAAACACTTGCAAAATGACGGACGAAGCTTTCACGCAGGATTTCTTCTCGGGGTTGGGAGATCTGACGGTAGTCACTTCTATAAACCGAAGGGAAGAGGAAGAATAAACGGAGCCCAGGCTTCCAGGTGGACGTCTCGATGTATCGGGAACTACGCTGAGATGATGATTATTGACTCTTAAAAACACATACTCGACTCTTAAATATTAATTACGTTACATGATATTGTCAATACAATTTTTTTACAAAACTATTCAAAAAGTTGAGACTTGTATGAGTCACAACTTTCTATTGTTTTTTCAAGCATTCTCAATATTTTAATTTGTTAGTTAAATAAACAACGCCGAGAAAATAATGATAAATCGTCATTTTCAAGTATTTTATAATTTTTACTTAATGACCCCAATAAATAATTTATCTGAGCTACAGGAGACCCGCCATTACCATAACTGTTGTTTTATTGTCTTAATTGCATATTGTGATCACATTTTATTAATTTTACAATGTAGCTAGTTATAAATATTCAGAGAACATTAAACCTTTACACGGCGCGACAGATTTATGGTATTGTATGGTGGTGTATGGTGTATGGTATGGTAATCAATCCGAAATTAATGAATAGTTGTCGCTTTTGAACACCATGTATCATGCTTCTCAACTGTTTCCCGTAATGTGTGTGTGTGTGTGTGTGTGTGTGTGTGTAGATTCAGAATAGGGAACAAACTCTGCAATAATATCTTGTATGAATATTTGAATTAGTCTTGACTGTTGGTGTTTTTTTTTTAATCGTGCGATAAATCCCCACGGATACCACCCCCACAGAGCCGGTGGAGGTGGTTATGTCGGACTCGAACCGACTAAAACGCACGCCATCTTGGGTCCTTGGTTGCCGGAGGTGAGATTGCCAAAAGCATATCTCTCGCACCCCGACAGATCCAGGACCATCTCTTTCGCGATGGCCCCCTTCGGGTTGTGGGGACCAAAATGTCCCCATCTAGCCCCGGTTACGGGGAGGCGCACTATGCGCTGCCGCCGCGGCCTGCTTCTGCTAGGGTGACAGGCGGCTCCACCGGTCACCCCCAGGCCAGCGCTCATGGAGGACGGAGGTCGTTCTGCGACCTCCGACGTCCGGTTCGCCTTCGCTCTGCACAGGCTTCCCGGGCCCGGAGTCTGGTCCGGACCCGACCGGCCGCCTCCTTCTCGAGCATTACTTGCTCGCAGAAGGAGGCGGCCGCACGCCAAGCGTTTGCGCATCGTACCATCGCTGTGAGCAATGTGACGAGTGTTAGGACTCCCACCCCTAGAGCCGCCACTAGGACCCGCCTCGGCGTGTCCCACGCCGGGCACTCGGTCAGCGTGTGCAGCTCTGTGTCCTCGCTCGCACCACAGTGATGGCACTCGGACGTTGGCTCCTTCCGGAACCGACACAGGTAACTCCCGAAATACCCGTGTCCGGTAATCACCTGCGTCAGCCGGTACGAGAGGCTACCGTGTGGCCTCTCTAGCCATTCCTCCATGATGGGTCTTACCGCCGCTATTACGGCGTGCCCTTTGACTGTTGGTGTAGGTAAAACATATAGGTTTGTGATTAGAAAAAGAAAACCTATCAAGTAGGTATGTTTGTTTATGCGCAATGTCGAACCTATCTATACATACAAATAAATAAAATTGGAGTGTCTGTTTGTAATATTAAAATAACCGCTTTCTACTACATGCATATGAATGTATATACGGTACACATACCAAAATATATATTTTTAAATTTTTTGTCTGTCTGTCTGTCTGTCTGTCTGTCTGTCTGTTTGTTTTGGCTAATCTCTGGAACGGCTGGACCGATTTGGACAGGACTTTCACTGGCAGATAGCTTATGTAATAAGGAGTAACTTAGGCTAAAAAAAAAATGCCAAAAACAAAAAAAATAAACTGATTTTTTTTATTAAGTACATTCCACGCGGACGAAGTCGCGGGCTCAGCTAGTAATACATATAATATAAGAGTGTTATTTCAGGCGACACCGTTAGTCAATAACACAGCTGAGTTTCTGTCAAACAAGATTTATTTTATTATATCTAGTATTCCACGTAGGTATGTACTTAACCTCGATATAAAATACATAGAAACTTAAACTAAAATATAACCTAAACAATATTCACCTCTTTGATTATTGATATATCTAGATAGAGCATCGCGCTGCAAAAGAACAAAAAGAAATGGGACGAATTTTCCATAATAGTGTGCGTGACAGCTTCGTCTTACACTCGCGTTATGTCAGTTTGCTTTTTAGTGTGAATTGATACCAGTTGCTGAAAACTGCCTCAAAAATAGGGAAAATTTTATGTATTAATTAATAAATAAAAAACGTCTGGTTAAAAAGTAATAATAACAAATATATCGCGATAGAATCCGTAAAAAGTGGTTTTATTTCAATTAATTAATAATATTGAAAGTTAATTCAGTTTAGAAAAAATACTCGCAATTTAAAAAAAATATCAGGATACAACATTAACGACATGTTTTGTTGGTCGAACTATTGTAATGTTAATTATACACTGGCCTAGTGAAAGTTAGTACTTGAAGTACTTTTATGACTACCACTTTGGTAAAACTATTATTTTGATTATTTTTGTAATATGAAGCATAACTTTTCTTACAAATTATGTTATTCAACTTGGCTGTGTGTATGTATGTTCGGGTCAAATTTTGCAACTGAATTTTGAAGTTGTTATCCTAACCGATTGAGATGAAATTTTGTATTCACGTTTAGATAGATTATGGTCTGGCATAGCACATAGGCTACTTTTAATGTAATAATATGCGCATATGCGCTCAAAAGGAGCAACCAACTGCGAGTGACCGAACATTTAGACGGCGCGATGATGGGAGCCTAAGCAGTGCGCGCTATTATGTGATTTTAGGATAGATTCGTAAATAAATTGATAGTTATAAGTATTTTATATGGTAATACTAGTAAGTTAGGACTTGGTAGGTATGTAAGAAAGTTGGTATTAAAATTAAAGTCGTCATATTCGAATGAAACTTCACAAAAACCTATAAAATAGAGCAAAGGTGAACATTCATGTAAAATTTGTTAATTTAACTATCACCCGCAACGCTAAGGGCTAAAATGAGGCCCAGAAATTAATGTATGACAAATTTACATAAGCGAGCGGGAGACGAGGTAAAGTCAATTTACATATTGACATTTCAGGTCGCCATAAGAAAGCCTTACGTTGGTGCATGGTGAAAATTAGTAGTATTTTTCGTGCAAATACCTAGGTTAACTTAAAATGATACTAGTATTAAAGATAACAGTATAATATTTATTTTATTATTAAAAAATGGAAACAGGAGGTAAGGAAATCGGTCCGCAGGCCAGCCATTAAAAAAAGTATATAAACAGGAACATTTCGCCCTAGAGGGCACTCTCGTACAGTCATCGGTCATCAAGCTGTCATCAAGAATAGTAGACCAGAGAAATAACTCTGCTAGTCGTAATAGTGTAGGCAGTATGATATAGATCGTACGGCAGTCTAACGGAATAAGTGAACCTTTCTCCTTGTCGGCTGGCTTCTCCCATTGATTTTCGGTTATATAGTGGCGTTTAATTTATCATCCTGGACAGGTTCCTGTAGTCAAATCCACAATACTTACAGTCTACTGAAGTGAAGTTCGCGGTATATAAAGTGTATATCATGAACATTTACAGAAGCGCGGGTAGACTGCTTTTTTGCGACTATGCGGAAGCGGTGCGCCTCCCTGGTGCGCAGGGTACGGGGCAGCGCCAACAGTATCCTGTCTATGATAGCGAGCAGGCTAGACTGCCGCTATATGAATCATTGTTGTATGATTTCTGCGGGAGTTGTGAGGGCTGAATGATAAATATATTGTAAAATGTATTTGTCATTCAACCTTCACCTATAATATTATGATTTGATTATTTAATATTTGATAATTTAATGTGTTAATAATGAATAACTGCCATAATATATATATTAATTTACTAACTTAGGATAAGTCTTTATAACTAACCAATATGAGTCATTGTTACTTGAATAAATCAGTATATTATATTATATTATTTACATTGTAATTATTGTTATGTGTAACCGTATTACGAGGCCGTCAAGCTGAGTGCCACCACTTTTAACATGGTACAAGTTTACGATGGTGACCCTCTTTCCGAGACTTTGCCTTTAGCTTAACATCATAGTCATAGTCATTTATTTTTCAATATTGAACAAGAAAATTGTTTCTTATTGACGTCAATTTTAATTCTACTTAATCTAAGTTTACCAGCGCTTCCAAGGCGCTGGTGGAGAAGAAACGGCGCAACAAACTCCACTGAAGTCCACTCCATCAGGCGAGGTGAACTGACAATTGACGTGTCCTTTATAAAAAATAATAAACCAAAATATAACCAAATATAATATTATTTATTACCAAATAATTAAATATAACCAAAAATCCATGATACTAAGTCCATTCTGAAATTTCATAACTACGACGTGGTGGCCATATTCTGTCTTGCAAAAAATGACATCAAATTTGTACTCAGCATGCCGAAAGACCCTTCATACGATACTCCTATTGTATTATACATTATATTATTTTTTTGATAGGCCTCGTTTTTTATGGGAGTTTTGACTTGAGTAATTAGCAACATACCAGTTAAGTACAAAATGGTGACGAAAATTTTAAATTATTTTAGAAAATTGCTAATGGCTTATATTGCTAAAATTGTTACAATACAATGGTACTTACCGATGAAAGGCAATTTTTTTTTATGGATTTAGACCGTCCTTTATAATTTCTGCACACTTTTACCACACAAATCGTCATTTCCAAAATGACAAATGATTGTCCGTGCCCACTGACAGTGCGTCTGACACTGAAAGCAGGAAAGTCGTTTAGAGTCCAACAGTTGGTCTCTATTTTTTTGGCCGCTTTCAACGCTTTGACTGTCTATCTAGACATATCAATAATCAAAGATTCACCTGTAAAACAACAAACGACATTTAGTACTATTAATTCCCGATATCGATTCCTAAATCTATTTTATTGTGTGAATATTATAATAACGGATTCACTTTTTTATCACTTTGCTTACAATGACAGTACTTTAACATTCCATGTTTATACCATAGATTATCAAACGAAACATTCACCACAGAGTGTAAAATGAATGTCGCACTATGGTGATTAGACTCAATAAGTAGGGATACTCTAAACGAAAGAAAACTATACTTTTCTTTACACATATAACTTAGTTAAGCTATGCTTGCTTCTGTTGTAAATAAAGTTATGTAGAATGTTCTAGAATATCCATTTAGTTTAACACAGTGTTTTTTTTTATAAATATTTATGTGTGTACGAATTAATTTATCTCTATTTAGAAACTTTAGAGTAATTCCTCATGAGCTCGAGTTTCTGATGACAGTAAAGTAGAGCAAAATGATTTTACCGTATATTTTTAACGTAAATCGTATCTCGAAATGTAGGTGCGTGTGGATTTATAGCGTAGTGGTTATGAAGTCGGTCGCGCAGGCGCACTGACAAGTTTCAATTACATTATGTGCCATTAGAATGCGAATCTGCGCGTTTATAGCGACGACACAGATGTCGGCCGGCGGTAATTGTGCCGATACTATTTGATTACGAACCCGTCGAGCAGATCTAACGGTCATTACATACTCGTGTGCCGTCGCGTCACTCGACAGCACATAAATCTTCGCTCCAATGCCAAAATATTGAAACGGTTACGATTTCGAGAAATAAAAGCTACTCGTTTTAATCAGAATACCGGTTCATTAAACGATTTAAGTACTCTGTTAAGTATGGCCTGGAGCGGCGAGCATTGCGTTATAGTTGTCCGAAGCACGGCGGATTCTAGAGTAAATAACTACCGAACGGGTTCGAGCCAGGGCAACAAATGTTTCAACCATTTTAATTTTTAAATTAATTTGAACAGCCGTTTGGATTAAAGATTTAAATATGTTGTGTATTAGATTATGAGCAATAAATCTTAAGTAGATCTCTCTCAATACAGCCTGCGCTTGCGGACGGTGGAGTGCGCCGCCGGCTCTCTGCTCGGTTGGTAGCTGCTGCTCTCTCTCTCCGTAAAGAAAACTCATATGTATATTCTTACAAGTTTCTTCATTCCAGATATAGCTCTAAAGCTATTTAAAACACATACTTTCTAACGGATTCTATCGCGATATATTTAGTACTATTTATTTTATAGCATAGGAAATATTATTACTAAGTACTTTTTTTGGTTTGTAACATAGTTCTAATCTGTGAAGGCTGAGGCAAGCAGCCCAGCGGGATTGTTGAGATCTATATACAGTCAGTTCTTAACTTAGCTAATTTTTAACCCCCGACGCAAAAACGACGGTGTGTTATAAGTTTGACGTGACAGACACAGTGTGTGTGTGTGTGTGTGTGTGTGTGTGTGTGTGTGTGTGTGTGTGTGTGTGTGTGTGTGTGTGTGTGTGTGTGTGTGTGTGTGTGTGTGTGTGTGTGTGTGTGTGTGTGTGTGTGTGTGTGTGTGTGTGTGTGTGTGTGTGTGTGTGTGTGTGTGTGTGTGTGTGTGTGTGTGTTATTCATTTATTTACAATGATACCTACAATGATAGAATGTAGAATGTTGTGGAATATTTATATTTTTTTTTTAATGATTTGCTACATCCTACCTACATCTCCGTTAATACTTGCTTAAAATCATTCAAGTATTCTTTAATTTTAAGTTTTTGCAGATAATCTTAATTTATTTCTTGTTTTATTACACCCACCTGCTGCCAGTAATAAGGTTTTGAGTTCGTACCAAGTTATTGGCAGCATGGCAATTCTTTGAATACGCTTAATTATAATATGCGAATATTTTACTAACACTTGGTACACATTTCATCTGGACAGATGGGCGTGTCTCGTCGACGCGGAGCGAGCCGCAGCGCAAATTGGATGTTGCGCACGAATTGAGCAATTAAAATGTTATAAATACCTCTCTCCGACCATTGCAGTTCGTCTAAGCATCTTATTTAGAATCCAATTCCCGACGAACATATTTACGACTTTACATGACCTGCCCGGCGTCGAACCCAAGTGCTCGTTGCATGCGATTAGTGTAAATTAGCTCTTGTTTTATGGCTGCTCTGCCAGAACATTCCGCGCGGATTAAACGGATCAATCGTCGCTTCACACAAAGACCGCTGATGCCGTGTGGACTATCAATTAACTGCAGTGGCGTGCGCTTACGCAGCTCTGTCAACACACGTCGCCCGCACACCCACGCGCCCTCTGCGCACCTGGGCTCCGTGTTACTCTGGAGTAGAAGGTTAAGAGTGACGTCTTAAGCACGAGCACACTATATAAGGGGCCCTAAGATGAAAGCCTCCTAGAAACTAACGCTAAGGTGATGAGTATATTTGTGTGCAATTTTGATACATACTAGCGGATCTGACAGTCTACGTGCTATTCGAATAAATACGCTTATATATTGGGTCCATTTGCGAACCAAAACCTTTTTAGGGACAACACACACACACACACACACTGCCATACCTACATACATGCCTGTAGAGGGTTCTCATATACAAAGATTTATTTTGTTATTATGTTAATGACGATAATTTTTGGCTCACAAGCGACATTTTTCACAGATGTAAACAAATTCCTGCGGATAGTTAAACATCCATATTTTACACATAACTCGCCGCCGCGCGCCGGCTGCCGACAACACGCCCGACATGCGACACTCCGCACGGTGCTTACGATGTCCGCCGGATTTTGCTTTTAATGGCATTTTAATTTTGTCAACAAATATGTAGTGCCATTAATGTCGCTCTACGTTTACTTTATGGAGGTGCGTGGCTCCCATTTTTTTGTTGTTTTGGCGCTACCGTAACGGCAATTTTTATAGTATTGCAAAAATTACAGTCCGCATTTTCATAGTACTGCTACCAGACCGAGAGCCGTTGTTCTATTCTATTTAAGATATCGTCAATAAAATTAACTAAAGTAGGTGATTCCAGGCTCTATAGGGCTACAAGCTGCATCTAATTTTCCATGAACCTATTCTACCATCCACGATATCATTATAATCAGTTCAGCCGTTCAGGAGGAGTTCAGAAGCGTGAAAGATAAAATATTCCTGAATGTTGTATGCCACCCCACACAGTGGCGTGTACCTAAGTGTACAGAGGAGGCTGTACATTGTTAGTCTACACTTGTATATCTTGTCGCGAACAATGGCGGCGCGTGGCGCAGAGCCCGGCGCGTGCGCACACGGTGTAACATCACCTGATAGCTAATTGAGGGTAATTGTAGGTGCACTTTATGTACCCCCACGCTTCCGCTGACTGATGTACGTGAGAAGAACTGCAGTGTGGGATTTATCTTCTGGTACAATTTTGTTGCAAAACATTACAGTGTGCATGTATTCGAAACATTCCGATGCAATCTTTTGTCAGGCCCATATGATTTATGAAAATGATTTATGTCAAAATTAACAGGCCCGTGGCCCTGGTGGTATGCTACAGGTAAAGTCTCAGGTGTAAGGATCACCATAATAATAATAATGAAGGTTTTGTCTGTGCAATTACTGATGAAGTTGTAATGACGAACAACTATCGGAGATTTATCCTTAAAGATGGTACGGTTGATATCTGTCGGGCATGTCACCGTCCCGGAGAATCCCTCAGACATATAATCTCTGGTTGTTCTCGTCTAGCCAATGGCGAGTATTTGCATAGACACAACCAAGTAGCCAGGATTGTCCATCAGCAACTTGCTCTTAAATATAAACTTGTAGATTCAGAGGTGCCGTATTACAGGTACGTGCCCGACCCAGTTCTTGACGATGGTCGTGTCACATTGTACTGGGATCGATCTGTCATCACTGACAGGACTATTGTAGCCAATAAGCCTGATATAGTGGTGATAGATCGATTAGAGCGCCGCGCAATAATTATCGATGTCACCATTCCGCATGATGAGAATCTCGTGAAAGCCGAAAAAGATAAACAAATAAAATATTTGGACCTGGCTCACGAGGTTGTCGACATGTGGAATGTGGATTCGGCGATTATTGTTCCGATAGTCGTGTCGGTTCACGGACTGATTGCCAAGAGCCTCGACCAACACCTCAAGAGGCTCGCGTTAGACAGTTGGGTCAAGGGCCTGATGCAGAAGGCGGTACTCCTCGACACGGCACGCATTGTGAGGAGGTTCCTCTCCTTGGAGCCCTAACCACCGGTAGCTTGGTCCCTGTACCCGATGCCGGTGGGGTACCTACTATTTTTTATATTTTTAAATAGATGTTTTTTTTTTATATATGTATTTAAAAATATAATTTATAAGTTTTGTTAAATGAATAAAGGAGATAATAATAATAATACCCCGCAGGGGCAGCTTGTGGCGAGCTGTTGGTGAGTGGCGACACCACGAACCCTGATTCTCCCGAGGGTTGGAATTCATTCCGCCCCGCCTCTTGTGCTTGCCTTTATTGGCCGGCCAAGAGTGGAGTCGCAAGAGCGGAACCTATGCTCCAGGTTGGAAGTGTAAAATGTCATAACGCCGGGGGCCTGCTGACCGACTTCTGTATCGCGATCTTGCACCCCGCAGACTCACCTCTCGACAACCTTAGCCGCTCAACGGGTGTTGCTCCATGGCCGCATTATGCGTGGCTATTTTAATGGGGCCCATGCAATGAGTTGGCGAGTCACCACCTGCCTTTTTAACAATTTTGAGACTTATTGTCATGGCAGGCGTCCGTTAGTCTCCCCCCATAGCCCATTCACCAGTCCATCCAATACTCAACCCCATAGCCCATAATCTAGTTTCCATTATTCCAATAGTCTCTGCACCTGGCGGGGACCATCCCCGGGTGTATCATATTTTGCGCTCGGGGGTGGTATCCGCCATGTGTGTGTCTATCCCTAGCATATTAAACTCTCTTAAAAGGGCCTCTACGTCTTGGCTTCGGCCCGACGCACGCCTTCCAAAGGCCCGGGACTCCATAGTCCCGAGAGTCACGGATCAGAGAAACATAATAATAATAAAGCCTCTTTATTCCATATTGCAAACATTACATTCAGATGTTATTATAATAGTTTAGGATTCGTTTTTGATGAATTTGTTTGTTTATATTCTTTTGTTAATCTTCGTTGGCTGAAATATGGACCCCTTTTTGGGTAAAGGCCTCCTCCAACCTTTTCCATTCCTCCCTATTCTTGCCTACTTGTATCCAGTCGCTTGTAACATAGTTCAAGGTATCTTTCTGTTGTTGATAAGGATTTTACATTGAAGGTGCAGAGTTTTAAATGTATATCTTCGTCGTTTTTATTTATGGGTGGAGGGTGGTGGTCTAATTCCCCACGAGGACCAGTCGGCTTGGGGAATGTGTTGTTTTTAAAATTATTTGAATTTGTATTATGTGTTGTATTGTTCCGGTGGCTGATGATTGTATCCTATGCTTTACGCTCCGGTGGAGGATTTGCAATGGGCAGGGAGTTGCTCCTATTCCTCATGACATCAAATGCGTTCAGCCTACTTGATTTTGTGACTATTTGTTGTTTTCGAGGCTGCTGTGGTGCGTGGGGTGAAGTCAGTTGATCAATTTTGCGCTTCTCGTTTCCTGGTTTCCCTTCCTTGATTATCAATTTATCATAATTAATAACGGCATAATTTCCCTTCCCCGTTTCTTCTTCAAGTTTTGATTGTAGTTCCTTCCTTTTGTCAAGAACCTCCTTCGATCACCATTACACCAAAATAATGTTACAGTGGTGGACCGCAACTAGACGGCAATGAATAATTCGAAAATAATGAAATACAACATTCATTACTGGCTTAGGCTTAGAATGCGCAGATGGGCTTACGTAATAAGCCCGACCCGTTGTTTATCAGAATAAAAAGGGTTCCTAACAATTATTGTTTTAATGAAGAGGATTCCTCACTAATTGAGCACACGACCCCACCGTCCGTGGCGGGTGCGGTAATGGGCCCTCCCTGACCAATAAAGGTGCACTAATTATATGGTGCTGTTTGATGCGCGGGCGCACTTAATTGATACGTCTTAATGGTAATTGAAATTGGAAAGTTAATCGAATTAATTGATAATATCGTCAGCGGTGCCAGACCACCCTCGGGGTGAGCCAACAGTACGTACAATTCGTTTTATTGTCCGCGGTATCGCCTAATGACCGGGCGATAGTTTATTTGCGGTGGACACTAATGAACGCCGAGTCCTGTATCTAAATAGTTCAGCTATAAAAATGTTAATCCATCTTAACATTGGCTGTAAATCTTGTCGCTCGTGAGCGCCATTTTATTTTGTGTCTGTTGTGTTGCTTCTTTGTTATTCTGATGGTTGACCAACTTCTAATCTAAGTAAAAAATTATACTATTTAATAATATGTGTATCAATTGCGATGTCAGCCCTTAATATTTTCAATGACGAACCAGACTTATCTAATTTACAGCTAGTTACAGAATATTTCTGAAAGTGCACTTTTTTAGTGTATAATTTAGATGCGATACTGATAAATATTGCATTATAGCGAAGATATTAATGGAGTTTATGTTCTATACGGTACACAGTGCTTACTAAACCCAAATTAAGCAGCGATTTATGAGATTTACATGATAACATCATCTTGATCGACTCAGGCTCAGGCAGACTTTTTACTTTTGCTATCGCTCAATATTTGTCCAGGCAGCTGTTATATATATTTATCTAATTGCCGTTAATAGCACAAAAATTTTCTTGGATATATATCCCGGGACGCGTTCACACGGCGCTCCGCACATTCTCAGAACTGAAGTTATAATAATAAAGAATGCCAATGAAATGTCAGATAAATTTGGCGACGACGGCATTCTGCCGCGTCACGTCGTTAATCGCGGTTTTAATTAGAGTTAATGACCTGTTTATGAGTCCGGACTAGTGCTAACATCACATTAAATTCATAAAATTACACATACAAACTTTACACACGTACTTTACCGTGCACCGGGGACGTACTCCTTCAAAATCTATATTTAGTTATATTTGGTAGTCGGGTAAATATGGGGGTTATGTTTTATATCTATGATCCTATACCATAAACGTGTTAACAATACTTTATTCTTAATACTGGCGATTGAAAAAGATTGGTCATTAGTTGCTATTGCTAGGTACTTTTCTTATACACCTTTCAGCCTTGCGAATCTGGCAGTAAAGGTAATGTGGAAGCAATAATTTGTAAAATTAGGGTGATTAGCACAACACAACATTCAAATAAATAGATGATTTATTCATATAAATAGATGATAAATCAATATGCATCGGAATGTCCATGAGTAGGTCCTCGTTGTGCAAATTAATAGTACGTATTATGTATGTATCACGGCATACTTAAATATGGTATAGCTATTGCTTATAGTTTGGAATAAACATAGGCTTTACTTTATAATCTCTGAAATTGGTTCCCATGGGTAGCGGGCATGTACACAGGAGTACAGGCGAGCGACGTGGCGGCGGATAATAGTTAGTTATAAATTTAATTATAAACAGAAAAGGGAGCTAATCAGACTCCTCATGCTGCAACAACCGAATCATGGCGCTACTTAACGCCAAGTCACCATCGGAGCACGTGAGGCCTCCTCTCCGCGGTAACCGAGCCCAGGTAATGAGTCGGACGGTCCAGGTGGCGCGAGTGGAACTAACTAATCAAATAAAGTGTGTCGGGGGAGGATGGCGAGTGTCGGCGAGTGACGGCGAGTGACGGCGAGTGACGGCGTCGGGTGGTCCCTTAACGTGGCGTTTAATCACATCAGCGCGTCTCCCACGGCGGGCCGTTCGCCACGGCCGCGTCACGCTCGGGCGCCCGTCACGGACCCGTGTCGTCCGTAAACGGCACATTACACGCTACAAATTGGCTGGCGACACGAACAGAAGCCTTCCGCGAAGGCTCTAGGCGGCGGCCGAGCGTGACCACCGCCCAGCGCGGGATCGAACCGGTGAGCTTTGACACCAGAGACGACTTGCCTACCGCCGCTCATGCGGGGTGTTGGTTTTACATTTTAATTTGGAAGTTTGACACGAAAAATAAAGGAAGGATGTTGTAAACATGCTTGTAGAAATAAATATATGAATACTCATACCCATGTTTTGTATTTTATATTATATACATGTTTATATTTATTATTATTATACCTTTGCTGACTGTCCGTGAGCAAGTAACTCTTACAGGTATAATGACATCGAGTACATAATATGATCATTATTTTAGACACCGATATGTCGTATAGGTACTCTGAGTAGGGACCATTACTCGTTACGTTATATCGTATGAACAGCGCGCGTTGAAGTCTTTTCTATGTTGAACGTCAGATTGGATTGATACAGCAAACTGATTCAGCGTGTGTAACGGTAAATAAACAGACGTACATGTATATAAAGGGCTAAAATCTTCGTGATCTCAGCGTTGAGTCCAAATTCCTTAGTTCAGGCTCTGTTGATATACCTAAGTATAATATATGACTAGATAGTGGGACCTACAATCCTCTAAGTAGTGAACGTGCGAGCACATAGCGGTGTCGTGGTCGGTGGGTAGGCAGGAACAGTTAGCATGTAGCGGTGCCCCGCTCGGCGCAGGCGCAGGCCGGGCACAGCGCGCTCCCAAACTCTGCGCTCACGGCGCTGTGGGGCGCAGGTACCACCGAGCGCGCAAGTGCTTTCTTTTATATGCATCTAATTCTTACAGTGTGGTTCTTAAATCTATACCTAATATTATGAATGCGAAAGTAACTCTGTCTGTATGTCACGCTTTCACACCTAAACCACTGAATCAATTTCGATGAAATTTGGTATAGGGGTAGATTAGACCTTGAGAAAGGACAGGCTATATTTGGTCGCGATAACTGACATCCAAAAAGCTGACTGACAAAAGCTAGTAAACTATAGAATTGTATTTCATGAATAGAAAAATGATGTTGTCGGAAGTCACCCACGGAGATAAAACTATTTGTAACGAATTGTATCGCAATTTATTTGTCTTGCCGTGACTGTTTGTGTGAATAATAAAATAACACTAAAAAACTGTGATAGAATTCGAGTATAAAAATACTGTAAAAAAAATGTTGGTGTCGTAGATTACGTTATCATAATTTAGTGCGCATTGCGTCGGCGGCCGTTGCTCCTAAAATGCTGTTTTAATAAAATGTCTCAAAAATTATAAAATATATTGTTTATTTATTCAAATTATATTTAAAAACTACTGAGCTGATCTTGATAAAACTTATTTAATGAAAAGCTTATGACTAGATTTGAATACTGTTTATTTTTTATTTACATTGCACACACACATTGTACAGAAATATATAGTTTTAAATGTTTCCTCCTGACAAATAAAACGACTATAATCCACTCGCTTCTTTTTCTTGTGATCGAAGAACTTAATTGGCGAAATGTGGGTGTGGCGCCACTCAACGAAGGATTTTGAGGCCTAGCATCCCCTCCCGGGATTCCTCTCTAGTAGAAGTCATAAAAGCCGACTATATAGAAAGCAGACCTCAATGTAACCTTCTTCCATAAGAAAACCTCAGACGAAAAGTTTTTAGTCTAAGAAGAAAAGAACCCGGTGCAGTGTACTGCGAAGCTCGTTTTAGGGGGATTGCCACTATAGCTAGGTACCACGGGTGCGGCGAGCGCGTCTGTGCGCGACTGTACGGCGCGGTCCGTCGTCGATGTAACTAGCGCTATCTATAATTGAGATCGGCGCATGCGCGGTACGCCACACCACAACAGCTCTTTGTCCGGTGCTCTCTAAATACATCCCCCTCCCCCTCCCCCTCGCCCCCACTGTGCCCCACGACAATGAGTTGCGAAATGTTTCAGACAAATACTCTACTTTTATAGCGCGCCGTTCGGCCGGAATGACCCACTAACTACATAGGTACCTACCCGTTGGCCAGCAGAACATCGAACCAGCTCAGTAGACAATATGTGTCAGACATATTCTCATAGATCCTCTCATCTAATCTTAGCTAAACTCCTATTGTACAACAAAACATTCATCAAAGGAAGCATAACCGAATATCTAAATATATAACTCAAAGGTGACTGACTGACTGACATAGTGATCTATCAAGGGGATAAAATAGGGGATGAAAGTTTGTATTAAACTTTGTCAATTTAAACCGATCGGCGATAACCGACATCCACGCGGGTTGAGCCGCGGGCAACAGCTAGTTCAATAATATAATCCAAACGAGTAGCGACCATACTCCTGTGCTGTTTTTGCGAATATCGCTAGTACAGTGTACCTACCACTCATAATACAAGTCATGCTCGTTAACGTTTTACCTACTTGTAAATAAACTGAAGAGTTAGGTATTATAGGTATGAGATAAATTTCCAAACGGAAAAACCCCAAACTAATCGGCCCACCCGCGAACTCCAAGGCATTGCATACAGCCACACGATTGCACGCGCACTGTGCCATGTGCTTAGCGACTAATCTCCAATTTTGTGCCATAAGAATTCTACGTGATATCCTTGGTTACTAAGTTGCCTGGTTCAATGAAACATTCAAACTTATGAAGGCTTATCTTTTTACTATCGTTTCTTAGTCCCACATTAAACATTTTTCATTTTATAATGTTGACTAAACGACGCGAGTTGACAAAAACTACCTGTCCACAGAGGCGCGCCAGGCCCAGGTCCACCCACTGCGTCACGCCAGCGACTCGCAGGCTCCACACTCGCCAATAGAGAGCCACCAACACTATCAAACATCTATTTGGCGGTGACTCGCTCGCCAATCGCGCAGATCTGTGCACTTAATCCTACCGCGCACGGCCGAGCGCGGAGCCTCGCTCCGGAGCTAATCGGACGGTTAATTGATAAACTTAGCGCACTCGACGCGATAGCGCTGCGTCATTGCGCCTAATATATTTCAATTTTAATATTAAGGCATAATGACTTATGATACATTAAACTCGGTTTGTAGAAAAAAAGAATATCGCTTATTCACTGTATTTGAATGTGCTTTTAAACTACTGAGGCGAGAAAAATTATACGACCTGTCTAATAGCAAGCGGTTATCGGCATTTATTCACTCATACATTTACTTCCAGAGATCTCTGGGCCCTTTTCGTTAGTGGAAACTACACAGCGGTTAGACAGTTTATTTTTGAAGACGTGCTTCTCTACAGTCACAAGTTTGAGAAGGAAGCCCTGTTATGCTATATTCTCCCTACACAAATAAAAATATAAACAAATTTTAACTTAACCTCTTAAAATATATTCGCAAGGGAAGTTCCCACTCTGTGCAGATTATGTGGCAGGTGAGCCGCATGTAAGCAATAGATATTGCATTATGCAGGAGCTGGCAATGGCTATCGCTTATCTAGCAGCGCGACGTGTGTCCTGAGTCCTGTCGCTCCACAGACGCACCCACCGTCTACAAGTAGGTACTCGATTCCCTTACTTTTTTTCAATATCTTGAAGCACATACTGCAATAACGAGATATCTCTTAACATAATAACTAGGCACTGAGCTATATCCCACTGTTACAAGCGATCGAAGCCTGCGCTGTTTCGCGTCATAGGCGAAGTCAGGCTCTTAAGACAAGCGTGAGTCAAAGAACTCATGACCACTTTATTATAAGTATCAGTTACAATTAGGTGCCATAAAGCAAAACATAATTAATTATAATGGCTGCCGGCGAGAGCCCGGCTTCATTACTGAATCTTGATGTTTAACTATTTCGCACCTAACGGGACCTCGCCATAAAGTAGACAAGTGCTTTTTTATATTCTCAGCTAGATATCAGTGAAAGGGTAAGCAGATTAGTACTGCGTTTGGATATTCCCAGCAATTTCTTGGTTTTTCTAAGCCGAGCTTTCAGTCGTATACACGTGGACACATTTCCATGTTCATTTTATATGTATAAACCACTAATAATACCCTATTGAAACGGGGAATCGACCTTACGGTGATAACGTAAATAAACATAAGCTGCAACAAACACCTTACGCCTCAGCATAGCTAGCCATGTTACAGTTCACGACACTTATAGTCTAAATATAGACATTATAACACAATAAACTTATAAATATAATCGTGACCATTAACTAGTGAAACGTCAAAAGGGCTGCAAGGCACATAGCCTTACTTGGGTACCTACATGTTAATTACAGCTACACGTGCAGGATTGAGTCCATAACTCTTAGTTCATTAATTGTGTAATCATACAAACATATTAAGAGCAAACCCGCGTTACAAAGCGACTATTAAACGGCTCGGCTCGCGTACTTAGAGACAAACGTTCCCATTACTTATGGTCGCTCGGGCGCACATCACTTTGTGACACCGCTCGCCGCTAATCCGCTTACTGCGAACAGACACTCCGATCTAAACGATAGATAATTACAGGCGGCTCTAATTGACGCGGGCACCGAGTACACACCGCGCACACTCGCGGGAGGACACACATCGCATTGTATCTGTGAGGATGAGGATATCGACTCTTGCATATATAGAGCGATCAGCGACCCGAGCGGCTTGGCCTCCAACTACAAAACTTGCTATTAGTTATGTGTTTTGTCCGTTTTGTTTGTTTTTCAATGATAATGCTATTAGTGGGAAAAGCGAAAGAAAATAGTAGAGTGGGGAGAATAGAATAAGAAGAGGCGAAACCTGCGGCGCTCTGAGATTACTGTATATAGATAGCTAGTATTCTAGTGAGAGAGAGAGAGAGGTAAAGCGTGTTTTGTAACCTATGACAAGTGCACAGGTTCTATGCCTATCGTAAGAATAACCACTACTGAAACAACATGACCAGCACCAGTGTTACCCGCTTCAAAATATAATTACATACTGTCAATAACTATGTATAATCGGAATGATTCGCGCAGTGCCAGTCCAGCATAGCAATTAAGTCTAAACAAACATTATTTTTACCGCAGGCAACTCAACCCAACAATTAACTATCAAAACTATCGATGAATTAATTCGATGATTACACAGCACGCGCCGGTACGTACCTAATGTATAATATTTATTTTGTTATAAATTTGGTTTATTTAAATACGCGACGCAACAGTGCGCTGATCGCCGGCCCCCGGCTGGCAACACTCAAGTTTGTGTAAGTCGCTGGAATGCCGCGATTAGCCGCAATTACTGTACACATTAATAAAACATTTTCGTGCGCATGCGCATGCCCCGCCCGTAGGTAGGTACTTAAGCAACATCACAACTGGACTATATCATAAAAAATGGCTTGTGAATCATAAGTAGAGACATTAAATGACGATGTTATCTGCTAATCTGTTAATAGTGAGAACGCGACGGTGCTCGGCGGCGACACCGCGCGCCATTAGCCAGAACTAACGAATTAGTCCAAACACTCGCGATAACATCGGACAGACCGTGTGTCCGTATGCGTGGTGTGTTCTCAGAAACTGTATTAATTGTCAGCCGCAGCCACCGCCGGAAATACAAGGTGAGTGAATCTCGGCGCGCCACCGTCCGGGCGAGGCGCAGAAGGCGAGCTCGGGACCACACCGCACACCGCACAACCCTGGCAAAAGTTCTTAATTTGTTCACGGTACACACGGTCGACAGTTAATTAACTTGCGTGTCATTAGCGTACAGTTGAGCCAGAAGTATAAACCAATCAATAGCAACAGGAGCGTGGATGCCTGATCCCAAAGTGTAAGTTTAGGTTTCATCCGGGATTGGCACTCACTGGAGATAATGATAACTTAATAATGATGCTGCCTAAGACTGCGTAAGTGCCTATTGTAAGGATTTCGTTTTTCATATGAGAGGAATAGTTTTAATAGCATTCACTAAGTAAAATCATTTTAAAAATAGCACATTTACGCATACCTACATTTAAACTTTCGCATGAAATCGTATACACCTAAGAAGTAAGTTTAATTCGCTAATATTTTCTGAGAAGAAGGCGTGCTTTAAGTATGTAGGTATAACACCTGAAGTTTAAGTAATAGCGATTGACTTTAATAAAGTCCTGTCTGATTGCGACTCGCGTGTTGTTAAGTTTGTAGTCAACGAAGGCCCATTGCAGTGCGCTTTTTATTCCCGAACCAATCCCATATTCCCACCGTGGACGTCGCGCGTCGCATCGCCGCGAGTTTATTTGTATTACTGCATATTTCCGCACTGAGTCAGGCCGTAACCGGCTTTCAATTTAAAACGCCATAACATTTTATAGTCGTGCGGTTTATTGCTGATCCCCGCTCGTTTTTGCTCGACCCGCTCGGCCCGCTCGGCCCCGCTCGCCAGAGCTCAGCCCTCCATATGTCATAAAAATGGACTATATTTTATTCGAGACTGTGCACACGCACACACGCACACGTGTAATAATATGACGATTATAATTTATCGTCGTCAGCTCACGGACTTTTATTGATTTAATTTGAAATAACAATTATTTTGGTCTAGCGCTGTTATATTTTATCGGTGTTTGATCTAAGACGAGGCCGTTAATGGAAGGAGCAGGTTTTACGAGCCTGTAGCGCGCCTGGCGTGCCCACAGGTTTATAGTCTAAATAGTTACGCTATTACTGACATCAATTAACCCTCATAAAACTATCGACATCCTCCATGTGTGTGGGTTTTTAACCCGGATATATACTCGCAAACAGTATTGTAAATACATTTACATTATAATATAGTTTTTACATTCCATATTTTTTCTGAACATTCTATATATATAATGTATAAATCGGTGATCTATATCACTGAGAGGAGTCGCTTTGTTCCATCTTCCATCATGTTGTGCCCAATATTACAGGATAATATACATATTCAGTTTGATTCCATGAACAATGGGTTACAAGGTGTTCAAAATAATAATGGCGCACAAACAGACGTAAAACCACATCAGGTGCTAAACTGGATGAAACCTGTATTTCGTCTCTCGGCGCCACTCCCCCCGAGAGGTATAATATTGGCGTGATTTGTGCGGAGCCCCGCGCTCACTGTAGGATTGTAGCTCCTCTGCTGAACCCCGTGACGAACTGGAACGACGACGGTTTGAACTCTCTGAAGATCTAATTATTATTAATTTGCTCCGCTTCACTCGGTTGGGATCCATGACGACGGTTTTTATGACTCTGTTTTCTTTAAACTTACATTCAGTTTATGCTTGATGGTGGTCCATGCAGGCAGGATGTGCACGTCGCGAGAGAATTTGGTAGCAATGGAAAGCCGACAAGACTTTTCTCGGTCTAGTAAATCGGACAGCCTCTGTGGCGCGGCGGTAGTGCACGCGACTGCCACGCAGGAGGCGCGGGTTCGATTCCCGCTCAGTGCAAATATTTGTATGCATGAATATGGCTATTTGCATTGGTCTGGGTGTTTCTATGTATAAATATGTATGTATTTACAAAAAATGTATCTAAGTATGTTCATCCGCGTTCTGGATTATATAATACAAGCTAATTAAGCTTACCATGGGTCTAGATAGCGTTGTGTAGAACGTTGTGGAACAAAATATAATGTATAAAAATCTAGCCCACCCCTTGATGTATAAGATGTGTGATAATATGTAATAGCGTATTAACATCCGTGCCTACTTTTAAGAGGATATCATAGGCGGGAGTGTAGGTATATGTCGAAAAAAAGGACGTGTAATGTTTATGGTCAGGACTCCCCCACCTACACGTCACGCCAGCAGAGCCCGAGTGGACAGGTAACCCTATCTCGCGCTCCATCAGTGTCGGCCAACTCGCGCGTTAACTATATCATTACACCGTCCGTCCGTCCGTCCGTCCGTCCGTCCATTCACACCTTGTAACTATCAAGTTACAGCCATTTAACTCATAGCCACTATTGTCAAAGCTCGGCGTTGTTTGTTTTACAATACATTATTGACATGGTTCTGTCCAAACCAGCTGATAGTTTGTGGCGAACTGGTTGCTTCACTGTGCATCCAAGTGGAGGTTTGCGAGTAGTTCCAATTGACTTTTTCTGGGCTCTAACATAATTTTTAAACGATAATGTAGGATAAATTAATTTATTTATAATTGGTTTAATTTTTCAATGCTTATAGTGCCTTATAGTTGTCCTGTTTCTCCAGTCCAGATTAAGATCTTGTCCATTATACAAAATCACTATACTTAATCATTTAATCTGGTTTCCTTGAAATATTATATATATTATTAAAGACTAATCTTTTTATTTTAGTCTTGTAGGAGTCCGATCGCTGTTATAAGTCTCTCTATGACCTATCGCATGAAAGATAGATGTACCTATTTCTTTCTGAAGTGTTTCATGTATTTAAATAGTGCATCGCAAACAGTTTGCCAAGTCCGCACTCAGACTTAGCTACGAAGACTGATATATTGCTCATTGACAGAGGCTCAGATGAAGCGACCAACACATTGTGTGAGGAGAGGTATTTACATAATAATGTATTGAGTTGTGTGACAGTAATTACGATAAAGTGCCAATAGTGTGGCGTCGTTATCATGTGTGTATTGTGACGTCACCTCGCGTGGACTGCGCTGGGTTAGATATGTGTTCACGATGTGTCTCGTTTAATGGGGTTGACTCGATTACAGCACGATGCATATATCTTGGACCTGACTGGACAAGAATGAGTGGACGAGTTCAAATTCACCAAGCATGGAAATTACAAAACAATCTATACGCATCTCGCGATTTAGGACCCAGATTATGTGAACTGAGCTATACTAGGTACTGGCATATAAGTATTATATTTAGTAGTATTCCATGTTGATGCACATTGCAGAACTAATGATGATCCTGAAACAGGTGAATCACGAGGATTTCGTGCTTTACCCAGTTGTGCTGTGGACAGTGTCGTCACTAAAGCGCTTTGATATGAACTTATAATTACTGCCGATGCAAGTAACCTCTTCATTGAGGCCTTGCGACAAGAATCCTAAGGCCGGCCTAAGGTGGGTAGGGTTCAACACACTTGACCAGAGCTATTCCCGATAGCAGAGCAGAGCGTGTCTGCTGGCAGCCTGCTGTTATAGTATCCATTTTATATCAGAGTAAGTAAGGCACAATGCATATCACGATGAGACTGTTTTCGGCTCAGCACGCTATCTGAATGTTAAGGAATTCTTAGGGAAATGAATTATTTTAGAAAGGCTTGGTTCGATTGTATATTATACGCCACTTCATCGAGCATCGATAAAGCGACAACCGTGGGTGTTACCCTGCCCCGGGCATAAATATCAAACATTACTACTCTGATCTGGGTCACGACACAACTATCACATTTCCAATATAGGTTAACAAAATGTTTCGTTGTCGAACTAAATAAGATTAAGACATACTTTTTGGAAGTAATTACTTAAATATTTTTTCTCTATAAATTTTGCAGAATGAGTCGGGGGCAACCCGGAATGGGAGCATAACGGCCGGACCCGCACAAACGTACCGTGATAACTTTATTGGCTGATTTTTATCTGTACTCGTATTTGTGAAATACATTGAACGCATTAGTATCTAGCGCCCAGGGAATGCGATAGAAAGGGAGCCAGTGACGTATTACCGTGAATCATTCTGAGTTGTTCCCGAAGGCCAGGCTACTAGCGAACGAAAGAGTCCATCGCACGTTGAGCGGTTGACCTCGGAGTGCGCAGCCCCAGCCCAGGTACGGTCAGCAACCACCAAGCACGAGTGAAAAGTTTTTATATTAGAGAGAAATTATTACTAGTATCGTTAAATGTGCAATTGATTTAACAGAAGCAAACCCTTTTGTCTTCTACAAATAATTTCTTACCAGAAACCTTAATAACATTTTCATAGCTGTAAGCGGTACTGTATGCTGCACGACTTCGATGGTAGAGTGTGTTTTTATGAGACAAGTATCGACTAATCGTATACAAATTAAGACTAGTACCCGTACTCTCGTCGAGGCCGGTTCTCGGTCGGCAAATAATAATCAAGTCTGACGCGGAAGTCGTGGCTCAATCTAATTTTCTATTTAAAGATATTCCTTACATAAAGGATCAGCATCCAGAAGTTGCCACATTAGGTACCACTGTCAAGCCACACTTAACTTACAAGTAATTTAGCGTAGCTGGAGAAGTTAGTGAGAATACTAGTATATAATTTCTTTTTCTTAAATAAAAGTTGTTCGCTGCTGACCGTACGCTGCGCCTGCGCTACCTGTGGTATAGAAAGAGTAGCGTTCTTGAACTGTGACCGATCGCCGAGAGCCCCGGCCGCGGCTCGCGGCTGTTGGCTGCTCGCCTGTAATTGCGGCGCGCTTTTTTGTTCGTGCGCCCTATACTACTATTCGCCTTAAGATCGGTTTAAATACGTCGTCAGACAGGATACTCTCGCAAACCTGTATTTGGTTTAAACGCCCGAGGGGTCATTGCTTACAGCAGGAGCTTACTTTTAAATAAGGATTTGTCGTTTAAAAAGCAATTTCGGTAAGTTCGATTCGCAAGCACTGTCATCAACGTCATGTCGCAACTTCGTCACGAGGCCTTAGCCCTTAACGTGTGGTGGCGTTTAAATTCAAACTGATGAAATTTATAAACGGCCATTTACATGATTTTATCTTCTCTCTTCTCTTCTAATTAACAGCCATTAGCAGATCTAAACTGTCCCATCCAAAAAGCATAAAATGTACCGATGGTGTGCAAATAAACTGTTTATCAACAAGCTAATGTGCAGCGTGAAGATGGTATCAGCTTCAAGTTAACAAACAAGTAAAAAGTAACAACTTACTTCCCTAGAGGAAATACAGATGTGCAGCTCGTCCTGCGTCACCGTAGCCCATGCGCGTGTTCTGCAATAGACATGTCTTGTTTTTTGAAGGGAAGGGAAGGGAAACAGTGGAGAGTGGAAAGGAAACGCAGAGATGAAGAATAATGCCAGATACCCATCTGGCATTCTTGCAAGCAGAACGATGAAACTTGCTAGTAGAGCCCACATAAAGATATGGCTGAACCAACTACACTGAGTAAGATATGATTTAGTAACTGATTTATCATTCAACATGTGATATGGTACCTTATTTCTTGTTAGAACCACTTGCCATCGTGAATCAATGTAGGATGGAACATATAGGAATGCTCACTACTTGTAAAGCACTAGTGGACAACGCGGAGCTACACCGATCACCGTCAAAGTGATCACTCGCCACTCCATATCGTCCATCAAGGAACCCTACAGATAAATCGCGAGCGTCCTGCTCTATCGTCGGCTAAGATCGGGCATCTCCGCTGTCCGTCGGCTCGTGACCCCCGTTCATCCGCCTGTAATTGATTCCGACTTGTACGCTAAAACAATCGGGCGATACGTCCGTCCGTCCGTCCATCCCATACATCAAGATATCGATCTCAATTTCTATTGCTATACTCCCATATTTAGTTATTGATAGATCTGTGCGGCGTCAAAAGCTTATCTGTACATTTATCGACCATTTTGTCATATTCATTGTTGAATAAAATTTGTGTTGTCGAAATAAATCTTAGGTAAGTTTACAACTGTTGAACGCTATTGTTCGCTGTACGGGCGAGTAGAAAGGCAGTGCTAAGGCAGCTCTGACACATAATAGGGCGCGTTTAGATCCACTGAAGATTAGCGCTGCCGAGGCGAGCTTCTGTTCCGAACACAAACGGCTAACAGCCCTATTCGAACTATCGAGATGGCCTTAAAGAGTCCTATTAGGAGCATCAAACTGTTTGTGATTTTGACATTATTGGTGCAGCAAGGTGTAGCCAACAATACGGAAGCTTACGACATCAGGTGTTGTGACAACATCCAAACTATAAAAGGTGACGGTGAGCGAATTGTACACCTAGTTATTAAGTTGGATCGTTTTAGATTTTCAACCTGAACCTGTCTGGTTACATTTACTTGATTTGTTTGGTTCCGTGTATTATTTCATATAATACAATGGCTGATTAGTGGCCCCCAAAACCAGTAGGCTGGCTTAAGAGCTTTAATCACAGTAGAGTAAGCTCCGCATGTATGTACGGACAAGCAGATGGCGAGCTGTCGCTTCTGCCTACCCCAGTGGTAGAAAGTCGTATGTGTGTTTGGCTCGATATATTTTGCATTACTCGCAAAAGGAGGTTCACATCACGAGATAGGTACAATTAAATTCTAATTCGAGTGATATTTCCCCGCAAGCGGACGTTTATGAGGGTCCGATGTGTTTACAACAGGTGTAAAGCGCTGTAAAGTGGATGCGCGTAAAATTTAGTGGCCGTTCACAAGTGTCTGTCGTTTATGGAGCACTAAACGTAGCGACACCATTAAAGTACCAAAATTATATCGCGCGGCCGCGGGTGTGGCCTGCGCCCGCGCCGCCCGTTATGACACCGGCCGATTTAGTATAAAACGCCTCGGGTGTAATATTGTGTGTTTATTGTTATTAATATTGCAGCTTTTATGCTTCTTTGCGCGTCCTCTTAGCACCTTCTTTTTCACTTCTTGTTAGGACCCGTGAGACCTGCGAACCAGATCTTATAGCTGTTAAAATAAATGAGATTTTGACATGAAATTTCATACCTTCATTATTTATTTATCATTACTTTTTCATTCATTTAGTTTTCTCAGAATAAATATTATCAAAAGTTTAACAAACATAGGTGCAACAAATTATATAAATGGTAGTTGATTTCTCATTGTCTCATAATAATCGTATTTACATATTTGCTTCGGTGGTGCATGACATAAAAAGCCTGGCACACTTGATTGTGCTGTATTTGATTTATTGCATACAAATATAATATACCTATAAGTTAATAGATTACAAAACTAAGAATTAAAAAATTCTGTGCATGCAAATAACATAAATAATCTTGTCTAAAACTAAAATAAAAACTTAAACAAATTTATACTTTTATTACTGCGACAGATTTCATTTATATACGTAATTATTTTTTGACATTCTATGCTAGATATAATTTACAGTCGTTCTTTAGTGTTCTTTAGCACTGCATACAATTAATCTTACCGTTTCGTCTAGTTAGTATTTTTAGCCTTGGCACTTTTTAGGTACATCACTCACTTCGCGGGCATCACATGAAACTTCGTTGCACCACCGGTGCCCCTCCGATTCCCTCCACCCTCCACTGTCAACAATTCGATAAAGTATCCATGTTAGTGCACACGAACATCTGACTGTTTCACCGCGCAGCCTGGCCCTAACATATCGGAATCATAAAATGGCACTTGACCATAATGTCGGTAATAACCAGGCTCAATGCAGCGCCTTATATGGCACCGGGCCTTAAAGTGCGCCGGCTCGCGGGAGGGACTCGTAGATGTCAATGTGATGTGCGTCCGTGTCAAGGGTGTGTGTCGAAAGTATGACATTAACCGAAGAAATGGTCGCGAAAGTGTGAGGTTGGGCTAAATGGCAATTGCTTTAGCAACATTGCACAATCATGTTGTGACGAATAATGCCGTGGACATTACGTTACTCACATATTTCCAGAGATCTATTGGTTAAAAACTCCATAAAGGCTTGGAATTCTTTACCAATGTTCTTATTTCTGTCTTCTTGCAATCCAGAGTTCTATAAGAGGTGTGTGAAAAAACATCTGCCGCCATTTTAGAACTGACCATTGTTAATATCTTCTCTCTTCTTAGTATATCCTTTTCATTATTTAGGTGAAATGATCCTATGGACGTACCCATGCATGTATAAATAAAATGTAGTTCTCCGGGCTTCGATGTGGACGGCTCGGATGTAAACAGGATACAACGCGATGTTGAGGATGGGAAGGCGATTGCGGAGGTGGAAGTTGCCCATCAATTAGGTCTGCTTCTACATTTGTCCAGGATCATTTGTTGAAGTATCGGCACAGCTCAGTGGCCGCTCGAACCGTGTGAAGCACAGCATACAGTGAATTACACAGCTGATAACATTGTTGGACATTATACACTTATACAGCATTATCAAATAAATCACTTAATATCTTCAATTGTATTGTGTTTAACAATAAACACATATTTAATGGCTCACATATTCATTTGGTCGCGGGTCGCGGCCGGCACCAAATCTTCGCTATCCGACACTTAAAAACTGTCACCTAACAAATGGCGTACGCCGGTCGTTAGCGAGCAGGCCCAGGGCCCGGGGCGCGATAACCTCCGCCGGACCTATGGCCCTTCATAACACGGCCACATTCCTCTGTGACAAGATATTGTGAGACGCGCGTGCGCCGCGGGGTCACTCGCCGTAAATTCAATAATCGCTGTGAAATAATTGGACAGCGTCGAAATGTCCGCCGCTGCCATTTTAATATTCAATATTTTTATAGAAATTACTTTACTTATTGATTATATTTTTATTTATAAAGTAGCTTCATATGTATAGTAATTGTGTTGGTGCTTGGACTTGTCAAATGTTGTTCATGAATCAATAAATCAAATATTAAAATTGGAATATGGAAATATGGATAGTTTGGACAGTCGTGGCAGTGAATATGTTTGGTTTGTGTAATGTTGGAGTAACGTGAACTTAAAGTATTTGTGTCGGTTAGGTAGGTATATTTAAAGGCAAATTAATACATTTAAATAAATGTTAACCTTAACCCACACGAGCAAACTCTACCATCAGGAGGATTTTAAAAGGATTATCAATGAAGATATTTCGTCGTAGATTAAGAAATATGATTTAACGTTTTATTACCAAAACGATGAAGTTGTATGAGAAACAAATGAATAAAAGAAAAAAAAAAGGAAAACAGAAACTAAAATATATTTGGTCACAGAACACTATGCGCTATGATAACGACTGGGTTCTAGGTAGTGACTACGTCATTTCGTTGTTAGGAGTCATGTAGCTAGTCAATTAACGGATGAAGGACGGAGGGACACAGACACTGGCTTTAGATTTCAAAGGTTAAACATTTAATATGTAAATTGAGTTCTGTTCTGCGCATTCACTTACCCTTCCAAACTGCGCCCGCGCATCCAGCGTCAGCCCGTCCGTCCACGTGAACCTGAATCCTAGTTGCGCCGGACACGCCCGAATGCTTCCAGGAACCATCGACTAAGTGTTTATGGTAATGCACGACATGCGCTTGCGCATACAAATCGCACTAAACACGCAATTTACACAGAATATTTTGCTAAATTTATTAAGTGCGAATATTGTTGCGCGTGTGTTGTCCAAGAGCAAAGGGAAGTGTAATGTTATGTATTATATTATGTTATTATATTATATTATGTAGCGTTCAATAACGGTGTAACGTTATGATATGAGACGAGGCGCGAGAAGTACCTACTGCGTTTATGAGGTGTTAGAATAGAAACGAGGTGTGATCTGTTTGGTTCGCGCCGCCCGACGAGCTGGCGGAATGAGTCAATTCTCACGAGGCTGTGACGAAGTGGGCTGAATGTAGCGGATCACTTCGGCATTTCGTGCGCAAATTTCACGTATGGTATGCACGTCGCGACGTGTGTTTATGATCACACTTCAATAAAGCCTTGTACTTGCGAGCTGGTGGTGATCGCGGCACCACTTTGTATCATAGCGATACCTTTCACGGTGCTCTTCAAGAATAACCATTTTCAGGAGGAACTTTAAGTTTCCGTCATCCTTCAGGTATACTTCGTAGCTTCGCTGTCATAGACTGAACGAATCTTTTTTTACTTACTTTGGTTCTGATAATGTTCATTGATGTTGATGCAGTGCAAATTATAATAAAACTTCTCCAGAATTTATACGATTTGCCATTATATTCCACCTTGACCTTAGAGACCCTAGAAGATCCACGTCCTGGTGAGTATGAATGCGGCAGGTAGTGTGTATACTGTCCATGTGCAGCGATACACAAGTACACATTACCGTGCAACGTTTACAATTCTGCATAACTCCGAACAGTAAATCAGCGGCATAGTGCGCGCACCCATCACGCGCCGCGCCGTGCGTACATCACTGCCCGCTGCACTGCACTCCATCGCATTACGCCTTTCATTACTAGCCAATGATACACTTTACAATGTTACCCGCTAACGTAATGTATACCCTATTATTTAGCACGCAAGTCGAGTTCTGTGTTGGCGGGTGTAAAGGTGTAAGTTGTGTTATTTCATGGGTGCTTCACGCGTTTCTGATTTACGTGTACGCCGCGCGGAGGGCGCGGAGGGCGCGGGAGGCGGCGGCGGCCGGCAGGCTCCGGGTGAAATAGCGCTGCTTCAGGTGCAGGTGTTCAGATGTCCGACAGAGAGATTTACTTTTGTGCGGAGTTCCTAAGATTTGCTTTATAATTCAATCTAAAGCAAAATATGGTCACAATAATGTCGTATCAAGTCACCGTTATTCAAAGTTAACAATATTTGTAGGATATAAGCAAAATACTGAGATGAACTTTACATTAGCGAATATTACTACAAATAAGATAATTGTTAAACCATACTACTATTATAAAGGTGAAAGTTTGTGAGTATGTATGTTTGTTACTACTTCACGTCTAAACGGCTGGAGCAATTTTAATAAAATTTGGTATGGAGTTAGCTGACACCATGAATTATAGACATAACATAGACTATGTTTGGTTGCGATAACCGATATTCACGCGAGCAGAGCTGCGGGCAAAAGCTAATTGGATATAAGAATGGATATGATAGATGCTGAAAACCCCTCAATCAGCTTTTCATTAAAATGCTATTTAAGTCACTAAACTGAAGTTTTCACGAAATAATGAAAGTAAAGGTGATTAGGCACATTGCATTGGATTATTATCCTTGTGTAGAACTATTAAGATATTGAGCTTGTACAGACGATCAGCAAAGCTCAAGCTTTCCTAGATATAAAAAAACAATAAACATTAATCAATTCAAAATTAAAATCTTCTAGAAAATCTGACTCCAACTTATACACATACTATTATAATGGGTGATTTCAACACATGCCTCAAGAAAAATGACCATCGCTCGTCATTACTAACCCGTATAGTTGAATCTAGCAACTTGTCTATACTTCCTCTTGATGTAACCCACCACTTTCCTAACTGTATCCCTACTCTTCTAGACCTCATCTTAGTTTCTTCACCTGGACATGCCATCAAACATGGCCAATGTTCAGCTGATGCTTTCTCATACCACGATCTGATATACTTATCTTATAAAATCCGACCTCCCAAGGCAAAGCCGAGAATTCTTTTGCAGCGCAGTTTTGGAGCTATGGATCGTGAAAAGCTTCGTGAGGATGCCCTCAACATTGACTGGACCCCTCTCTTAGCAACCCAATGTATTGACACTAAAGTAGCGATGCTGACAAACAATTTGATTAGTCTCTATAATGTCCATGCACCGGTCCGAGCTGTCAAAGTCAAACATTTACCCTCTCCTTGGCTTACCGATGACATAAAGCTAATTATGTCTAAAAAAGCTGCTGCTAAATGTAGGTACAAGTGCCGTCCCACTCAATATAATTTAGACAAATATGTAGCAATTAGGAATCTCTGCAACAAGATGTGTAGGAATGCACAACGCCAGCATATTCATACCTCTGTGGAAAATGGAGAACCAGCTAAGGTTTGGAAGTTCCTGAGAACATTAGGAGTTGGAAAATCTCGCCATGACTCAATTCCTAAAGATATAAATCTCGATTCACTGAATCATCACTTCTCATCTTCGTCCAATATTGACGGGACAACTAAAACAAATACACTTAACTATCTTTCATCTCTTCCAACTCCTCAATATCCAACTTTTGTCTTTGATCAATTTACGGATTGTGGTGTTAAGCAGAGCATTACGTCAATAACATCCAGCGCAGTAGGCAGTGACTGTGTCAGTCGGAATATGATACTCCCTATCCTCGACCAAATCCTACCCATCTTGTGTCATATATTCAATCACTCTATATCCTGTGGCAATTTCCCATCTGCGTGGAAAGAAGCGCAAATTACTCCCCTTCCAAAAAAATCCAAGCCCTCCACGTTTTCTGATTACCGACCTATTTCTATATTACCATTCCTCTCCAAAGTCTTTGAGCGCCTAATCCATACCCAACTTAGCTCCTTCCTTAGTAGAAACAGCATACTAAATCCATTTCAATCCGGCTTCCGACCTGGGCACAGCACTGTTTCTGCTTTGGTACACATCACAGATGACATAAGGCTAGCCATGGATCGAGGACATTTAACAGTTCTTTCGCTCCTTGATTTTAGCAATGCCTTCAACACTGTAGATTTCGACGTCCTGGTGAGAATACTTCGCTCTATTAACATATCTCCAACGGCAGTTGATTGGTTTCAAAGTTACCTGTCTGGTCGTCGACAACGTATACGCATAGAAGAGTCATTCTCTTCATGGTGCAATACAACAGTCGGCGTACCGCAGGGCGGCGTTCTGTCCCCTCTACTCTTCGCGATTTTTATCAATTCTATTTCCCAGAAACTAGTTTCATCCTACCACTTGTATGCAGATGATTTACAGATATACAGCCAGGCCCCACTTAACCAGCTATCAGAGGCACTAGACACAATAAACATGGATCTAGCTCATATTAGTGAATGGAGTAAAAATTACGGCCTAAAGATAAATCCATCAAAGACTCAGCTAATTGTTGTCGGCAGTTCCAGAATGATCTCCAATATAGATTGGTCCGCTATGCCACTGATACAATTTGAAGGTACAGTGGTGCCTATATCTGACTGTGTTAAAGATCTGGGGATCTACCTTGACAAAACGTTGTCCTGGGATCGCCAGCTGCAAGAGGTCAACCGCAAGCTATTTGCCTCAGGGGGATCCTTACGAAGGTTACGAAATTTTCTGCCCACGGCAACAAAGACTGCGCTTGCACAGGCCCTCCTTCTACCAATTCTCGACTATGCCGATGTCAGCTATCTAAATCTCACAGAAGCACAATTAGATAAACTTGAGCGACTTCAAAATTTCTGCATAAGATTCATATTTAGCCTACGCAAATACGATCATGTTTCAGAATACCGTATTAAACTCAAGTGGCTTCCAATTCGCCTTCGCCGGAATACTCATATTCTAACGTTTCTTTACAATATCCTTTTTAACCCCAAAGCACCCACTTACCTTAAAGAACGTTTTAGGTTCCTATATGAGACACATTCGAGGTCGTCGTCGGAGAACTTGACACTGAAAATGCCAACGCATTCCACAAACTACTATGGTCGATCCTACACCGTAGAAGCGGTTCGTCTGTGGAATGAGTTGCCGGTTGGTATCAGACGAGCACAATCGATAACAAGTTTTAAAAAGCTGGTACATGAGCATTTTATGACACTTTAGTACTTATATATCCAACTACTGTGTAGTAAAGTTTGATGATCCGTACATTTGAATATGTATGTATGTATGAGTGTATGTATGTATGTTGTATGAATGTATATATGTACGTTTATGACTATAGGTGTATAGATGTGTATATTGTTTGTGTATTCATTTATTATTTTTTGTCACTCCCAGTCACACCAACTACCACCTGTTCTTACACGTAACTCTAGTCCATCCAAAGGTTGCCTGGAAGATATTGCCTATTATGGCGATAAGGCCGCCCTTTGTACAACAATTGTATTGAAAATATATTTCGCTCATAAATGTTATGTAAATGGTGTACAAATAAAGTATTATTCTATTCTATTCTATTATAAATTCAGTGATTGGGCTACACCTGGAATCTATAAAAGTAGAAAGAAATTGTATGAATTATATGAGACAAAGGCATGTACAAATGATCCACAAGTAATTGAATATACTAAAAAGTACTCAAAAATGTTCAAGAAAGTCTGTTCAATAGCCAAATCCAATTATATTCGGACTAAAATACAAAAAGCTGACAATAAAATTAAAGCAACATGGAATGTTATAAACAAAGAAACCTGTAAAACAAGGTCACGTGATCGATCTTTTGAGTTAAAAATAGATGATAAACACATTAATACTGATTCTGCAGTGGCCAATGCATTTGAATCTTTTTTTACAAATGTTCCAATTACCACTACAAGTAAATTAAATTCCTCAACAAACGCAGCTGCTATTCTACTTGAATCTAGTGTTGAAAAATGTAGTGTTAACTTTGATTTTCAGTATATTGACCCCGCAACCATACTTGAGACCTTTAAGCAACTAAATATAAAAAAGACAGAGGATCTTTGGGGCATTTCTACCGATATAATAAAATCAGTAATGCCCGTTATTGCACCATATCTCGCATTCATATTTAATCAATGTATAGATGATAAACAGTTTCCTACTCTCATGAAGTATAGTAAAATCATACCGTTATTCAAAACAGGGGACAAAAGTGATCCATCAAATTTTCGGCCCATCTCCATACTCCCAGCCCTTAGTAAAATCTTTGAAAAAATTATATTTAATCAACTGCTTTCACATTTTACGCATAACAAGCTACTTCATGATAAACAGTTTGGTTTCACTAAAGGTAGAAATACGACAGATGCAGGAATTGAACTCGTTAAACATATATTTGATGCATGGGAAAAAAAGCAGGATGCCATCGGTATCTTCTGTGATCTATCAAAAGCTTTTGATTGTGTTGATCATGAGACTTTGTTAATAAAATTAGGTCATTATGGTGTTTCGAACGGCTCACTTGGCTTGCTTAAGTCTTACCTCACTGGCAGAGTACAAAAAGTTAACATCAATGGCACCAATTCATCTGGAGCCCCTTTAGTCATGGGAGTACCCCAGGGCTCGATATTAGGACCCCTTTTGTTCTTGATATATGTTAATGATCTTCCTTACTTCAGTAAAGATCTTTGTGAAATAGTATTATTTGCTGATGACACATCATTAATTTTTAAACGTGATAGACAAACAGAAGTACTTGACGATGTAAATAATACCCTTTCTAAAATTTTGCATTGGTTTACAAGTAACAACTTGCTGCTCAATGCTAAGAAAACAAAATGTGTAAAGTTTACTATGCCTAATGTAAAACAGGTTGATACTAGTATTACAATGAACGATGAATCTGTTCAAATAGTTGATACCACAGTTTTTCTTGGAATAACTATAGATAATAAACTGCAATGGGGTTCTCATATCACAGCCTTAGCAGGAAGACTTAGCTCAGCTGCCTATGCGGTTAGAAAAATGAGGTCATTAACTGATGAGGAAACGGCACGATTAGTTTATTTTAGCTACTTTCATAGCGTTATGTCGTATGGTCTGATGCTGTGGGGCTCAGCTGCCGATATTGAGACTATTTTCATATTACAGAAACGCGCGATACGAGCAATCTATGGCCTCGGACCCCGTGACTCGCTGAGAGAAGTTTTTAAGGAAATTAATATTTTAACAGTTGCTTCCCAATACATTTATGATAATATCTTATATGTACGCAAGAATCTAGATCTCTTCAAAAAAAACTCTGACCAACACAATTATAATACCAGAAACAAAAATAAACTTGCAGTGCCAAAACTCAGGCTTCATAAGGTTGGTAATTCGTTTGTAGGCAATTGTATAAAATTGTTTAATAAAATGCCTCAGGATCTGATAGACATGCCACTTAATAAATTTAAAATTCAAGTGAAAAATTGCTTAATAAAAAAAGGTTACTATAAATTAGACGAATATTTAAATGATAAAGATGCATGGTCATCCTAATCTCATCTCTTGCTCGCACTGTAAAAAATTGCTATAAATAAAACCATATTTAAAATAAAAAAAAAAGAAGGATAATCGAGTTCACTGAGTTTCTTGCTGGTCTCTTCTCAGTAGAACCACCTACCGAACCAGCGAAAGAATCATTTTCTAATGATTTATTTTATTTATTTTTTCTGTGATTGACATTACCTACTTGTAAAATTCTGACGTTCATATGTGCTCTTTATGTGCCTAAACTGAATAAATGAAATTGATTCTTTGATTCTTGATTCTTTGATTGATTCATGGGGGAGCTCTGACTGTCCTGAAGCAGAATGACGGTAATTAATGTGTAAGTAATTAATTCATTGTGTGTTAACATCAATGGATGCTTGATGTACAGTTGAGAAAGGAGATGTGGTTGCATCGTTACATACAACTTTATATGCAAAAGTGCAACAATATCGCTTTTGTTGACTGTACATGTTAGCTACAGCTCAAAGTTCAAGTCAGTGCGAGCGCGGTTACAGTGTTAATAACATTGAATGCGCATGCGCTTCGCAGTATATTACATTACGTGGTCGGTACGCGGCCGCGTCATGTCGGGGAATCGAACTTCGCGCCTCTCGGTGAAGGTTTACACGTCGATTATTCAATCTAACCTCACTGCGAGTGGCCCCAGTTCATAGATATCGATTATATAGCTATTTGATGCAATTGAAGCACTGCCTAGCATTGTCTACATAAAGGATTGTTTCAAACCTTACAAAGCCAAATTCTGATCGTGTAAATCTGTTAGGTAATAGAGAACACCCTGGTAATGTATCATTCTAATTCAGATAAAAAACAAATGGAAGCTATAACTGGAAGTAGGTCTACAGATACACGCAATGTAACCCCAGTAGAAAAAAAAAGATATTTGGTTTCACTGATATAATTATACAAAAGAAACGCTTCCTTAATAGCACTGCAGATCCGCTTGTAACTTAAAACGCAAGTGATTAGGAGCTCACCTCAACTTTATAAAATATCGTTAAAAGTAGTCCAAGAAAGCTCAACTCTCAAGGAATTCCAGCGCAACCGCAGTATTACCCTGCAGCCGCCAGCACCACAAGAACCACAGCCGGCGCAGAACACGCCCCACGCCGCAGCGACGCTACTCTCCCACAATTACTAAAGCGCTACTCAATTTGATCAAAAGCTATGAAATCAGATCAGCCCTTCTTTTAACCCTTTTAGCACTGGTCGTAATGATCGGTGCATGTCGAGAGCGGCCCTGACCACAGAATCTGCGCGCACTGCGCATCATCAGGCGCACAGTTATCCGTGCGGTGGCGAGTGACCACACAATGCGCGCGCGCATGCTCGCTTGGTTCCCTGAACGATGGTAATGTTGTGGTCGCCGCACCGTTAAAGGTTTAGTTCAAATGATCTTTTGGCTTTTTGTATACCGGGCTATTTATTTTATCGTCCAACAAAGAGGCGGTTCTTGATTTGTTTTATTTTATAGCATGATGGGTGTGCGTGAGCAAATTGACGAAGAAAACTGTCGCGCGTTTAAGTCTTGCCTTGAAGACTTCATTAAAATGAGGACTGTAAATTAGTAATTTATTGGCACGCAAAACTTAGTTAATATAAGTAAATTGGACTGAGTTTCCTTTAAAGGAGGTATAATACAGTGTTTAGTGGTTGGCGATTACGTGAACGCGAGTCGTGACTCGCAGGCGCAGGCGCAGCGCGTCGAACCTTGCTCAGCTCTCGCTAATTACATTAGTGTGCGAATATTTTAGAGTACTTACTTAATACTTAGGGATTCTTTATACTCAGCGAGCCTTACAATACTTATCTTCTTACGCTCGTTAGAAACCTTCCCAGTGAAGGTGCGCTTAATGAGGTACCTATATCTAAAAGTTATAAAAGTCGAAGCAACTAAGACATTATTTTATGATTATGATACCACAGCCTTATTCCCGGGATAACATTTTGAGTGATAGGTAAACAAACCAATCGCAGGAAATGTCCTATAGGCGTCGTCCATATCAGTGTAGTAATTAAAGGCCTCTAAATAACTCCGCAGTCCGTCCTAGGCAGGCCTCGACAGGCGACATGGCGCGGTTGGCAGTGCGGAGTCAGTGCGCCTCCCGTCGGCGTCACTCGTCAGCGGTCGCCACTACGACGGAGATTTATATCTTCCGCTGATGTTGCCTGTAGTCTGCAGTGCAGCCAGTGTTTGTAAAAAGACATAAATTAGCGACTGATTGGGTTCCAATCACACCGAGACATTTATTATCAGAATCTGTACTGGCATACTATTCTACGTTGATTAATTATGAACTAGTCTATTTATTTGAATATGTAGGTACCTTTAGGTCCTTAGCACTGTTGGACATCGTTTCATGTGAGTGAGCATTCCTCACATTACAATGAATTTGTACTCTAAGCTCTAAACAACATTGAATGTAACACACACTCGGCCTTGTTTAGGTAGTGTTTGTACGCTCATTAGTAGAACTCATTGGCACCAGCACTATAGGTATCAGTTTATTCGTATTCCGTATCACGCCAACGCGGGCGAGACCGCGCGTCGCGCCGTTGCGCTAATGCAGTCGACGATCCAGCAAGTGCGCGCTCGTTATGCAACTGTAGCGGAAAATCGGTCATGGCAGGACCCACGCGCGAACGCGGGAACGAAAGCGTTTTTTACACGTTATAAAATAGGCTAGTAAGTACCCCAACCTAACCTAACCTAACCCAGAGACTTATTTAAAACTTCAGTACAAAAAGTTGAGAATAAGTTCAGTTTTAATGTTGCATTGACTAATTAGTAGTTGACTACTTTATAATTTTGAATAAGAACCAGTGACACAACCATCAAATAGTGTATGTCATGTCTGTAGTCATTCGCAAAGAATTCGGAACAAAATTCGTCAGCCACTAACGAGAACGAATCCACGGTCAATTCATTCCGCTATTAATTCAAGTGTTCAGTTTGTACATACAGACGCACATAAAGTGATTAATTAATGTGCCAAGTGAGTCGCGAACACATCCAATGTGTCAACTGAGCTGGAGTCAACGATCCGTTGATTGGGCGTGATGTCATGGCCACGGCTCCTCATAATCTTGGCTCCATCTTAACGCATATGAGTTGTTAGATAACATGGTTGTGTCGAAATTCAATGAATATAATCGGTATTTCCGGTTGTTTTCCTGAAATTGGCCCTCATTGTTAACCATTATAAGTACATTTAATTATAAAGTGGTGAATGATACTCTGGTGAGCTACTAGTATATCCCACGATCAACTTTTTTAAATACTGTGAAGAATAAAATCTACAGCTCGCTTCTCTGCGTCGGTCGGACCCCAGCTTTAATATATTTATTGATAAACAGATGCAAGATTGAGATAGCGGTCGCATAATTCGGGCGCGCGGTGCGTGCGCGGGCGCAGGCGGGGCTCGGGCGCGCAACTAGTGCATTCCCACAGTGCGCAGCCGCAGATCAGACCGCGGTGCGAGATTTGAGAGTCAACTGTGTATTCCAACACACACTTATTGGAAGCAAACGCGAGTGGGCACTAGAATATTGTATCTTGAGCAGTTCTGTTTGCATATATTTATGTATTGATAAATCAAGGTTTCACCCGTCTGTACCTCACCCGCTCAGTGGAACTAGCTCCATACATTCGCGTCTGTATATTCCCGAAGAGATAGACAAAGTGTCTATAAATTCATTTAGATTTTTAGGTAATTTTTAGGATCTTCTTTTGGGCACTGCGCATTGGGTCTAGATTGCGTTATGCAGGATATCCTAGCTATAATATTTAAAAAACCTCCTATTAGTTGTACCACCCGGTACAGTCGACACACGCCGGCTCAGTGCATTATAATAAGATAGGATGAACTCATTGATATTATATTACATATATATATACTCAGTAGGCAATAGTGACATATCTTGATTTTCATTTTTTTATTTTGATAATGTACAATTATTGGTAGGAAGATACCTTCATAGCTTGACACTTGATATGTCTGTGTATTTTGTAGTATCGTTGTTTTATATAACTATCATATTATTATGAATGCTTGTATAATATCCGCAAATGTATCCGCTACGAGAATTTGAGCGGGCAATAAATAATTATAATCGGATAAATACGCAGCTCGGAAATTAATCAGGATTAACGTTCACGTCGACAAACGTGCCTGGTATCCTGTTCTGTCTGAGGTGCACACCAACCAAAATAAATCCGACATTTTTATATTTTAATGATCCCGAGCATGACGTGGACAGGCGAGGCTCGCCGGGTGATCACTGATCACAGGTCTGGGGCCGTCACACGTCGTTATTGATAGAAAGTGACAAAAACTTAATCGGATTATTCATCAAATTACCCCGCGGTAGTGTCGGTTCTCACGGCGGTGCGGTGCGGTGGTGCGGTGGTGCGCGCGCGCAAGTCACGGCCGCTAATGACGGCGCGCGGTGACACACGCGCATGCGCAGGTAGGCGCTGAACCACCGCCGCATGTATTATAGTAACAATGTATAAATAACAGACCTTAGACAGCCGCTTCTCCGGGATTGCCGATGAAAATTAAATAAACAATGCCTCAAGTCACTATCTTATTGGTTGTGAGAACATCTGAGGCATCTACTATCAAACGATCTGGCAGTAATTGCTACGAAATACTAAACTTGTACTATAATTTATTACAATTATTATTAGCCTCACTAACGATCTAAGCTACACACACGACGGGACGGCATTTTAATTGCTATGCTAATGTGAGGCATGCACGTTCCACGTATCATACATATCTGCTCAGGATCGCTGACAATGCGCGTTTTTAAAGTGAAAACTACTTTACGCACGTTGGGCATTCTTTGTCAAATAAATATACACAATCAAAACGCATCGCATTACTTAACCGGCTTAAAAGTACACGGAGATTTCCTGATACTTAATTCAGAATTTACATTTAACAAAGGAACTCAAGCCTCAGAGGGCACGTTAAGCCGTCGGTTCAATTTTCCATGTGAAAATCTATGGCAGTCGTTACGGGCAGTTAGAGTCCTCAAAAGTCCAAAAATCGGTTTAAATGCAATGCTTCGATATTACCTTTTTGTTGTGGAGGTCAGATGGCAGTCGCTTCATAGAAAATATCAAGTTCAGCCAAATTCGCAGTTAGAGCCCAGCGGACCCCAGACTCTAAGCTGATAGCTTCGGATGCGACTGGGATTAAAGCAAAGAGGAAGAAGAAAGTAATTCAAATATTTAAAAAAAAACTAGCAAAGTGCCCTAATTTTCAGGAGCCACTAGTGCCACTACAGAGGCCCATAAGAGATGTGTTAATAAGTGTGTCCGTTGGGCAAAGATCCAAACAGCAACACGCTGGCGCTTCCAGAACAATTTGTAAATGTTTTGTAATCAACCATCTATTTACTTGAATTGTTATGCATAATATTATAATTGTATATGTGTTACGAATTAATAGCAGTCGCTTAATCAACCAGTTCACTTCTCGTTCTTAATTATAGACACAGATAATAACGGGCGAGAATCATAATCATTTATTTATAATCCTTAACGACCAAATGAACAGTTACCTACCTACTACTACTCGACGAAAATCGGTCACATGCCCCACTCGGCCCGATCAATTACACGTTTCCGGTCTGAGCTGTGATTAAAGCCACCAGGTATTATATTACTGACTTATTTATTACTTATTACGAACAACATAACATTCTTTACAATCATGATGTACATTATGAAAATCTCTCCCATAACCGTCGCCGTGAGCCCACCGTCGCCATGTCACTCCACGCCGGGATCGCCATGCTAAACACCCTTTTTAGTATTAAGCTACCAAAATTCATTAAAAGCACAATATTTGGACAAATTTACAGCAGTGTAGATTATCATAATTACCCGCGCTCGGCGAACGATCGCAGCTTATTAACATTCATAAGTTCATAAAGTGAGCTTAGCGCACGCCGGTGACCGCCGACCGGCCCGCAGTCGCCGGACCCTTATGTTTATTTATCTACCTTATTTATAACAACATACTTGTATCTTTTACTTAAACAAACTTATTCACATTTTTGTAAACAAGCTCTCCAAGTCCAACAAATATTACATTTCCTCCAGTAAGTTACGAGTCATTTGGGTATAACTAAACACGCATTTAAATATATTTAATTCGGTGGAAGCGACGCTAATCGTTTGTCATAATTACTGACACGTTATTAAGTCTTCCTTAGATATTAATATTCTAAGAATGTATAATGGTGACACGTGGGGAAATTTGAATGAATGAGTGAACCCGGTGGCAGGCTGCCGACGTGCAGCGCCCGGAGCCCGAGGAGCGCACGACACGAGGTGTGAGCCGTAATATATGGGGCGAGGCACGGGATGACTGCGGGTGACTGCGGCCAGCAGCTCTACGGTAATTGAAATACTTAGCTCACTCTCACGGTGCTCGATACCTTCCGGCAAGTGGCGATGTCCTAGAACTATCTGGGGAATTTCAGATATTTCAGTCGCGCTCGGCTATGGCGTTGATACGTTTTATTGTAAAACTCTTAATTGTGCAAATTCAATTAAAGTTATGAATTTGCAGTTTTTACAAGCAACTGACGCATCTAACGGAGCTTTTTTGTCAACGAGCGTGGCTGTCACTTGCGATTAGATATAAGGATATTAGTATTTTTTTCTTCTTCTTGAAAATTATAATACAGTTCATAGTGCGTGACTGTGTTTCTACTACGTAGGTAGGTACAGTAAGCTTCAGAGAAAAGGAACCCCCCTTGAGGATAAAACCATTATCAAGGGGGGTTCCTTTTCTCTGAAGCTTACTGTACCTACACCACGTTGCTATTAGCATGCAATAAAGTAGCAAAGACCATTAACCAATAACTAGTGATACTATTAAATCATTATAATGTTAAATAAAGCGTCTCTGACGCAATCACTGATTTACCATATCCATGGTCGTGCCCCTTGGGGGCTATAGTTAAGACGTGAGTATTACAGCAATTGACATTAATTCGATGAGCCTGCGGCCTGCGCCGGCGCGCGCGCTCCACGCTGGACAGTCCTATGCTGGTATGGTAATATGAGGTTGTCAAAGTAGTTTCATCCAAATAAAAACAGGTATATAAATGTGTGGTTTATTGTAGGTACTATAAGGATAAATATTCGGGTGCAAAATCTGCCATGGGTCGCAATGTCCGGTTATGGCACGTATAATCAACGCCTCTCCTAATCGTCAATTTCTATGCCGCCTATATATATGCTATTTAAAGGACAACCCCTAACTCTCATACAATCTTGGGCCCGCATGTACAGGGTTGAAAATTAGGCAATATTTAGACCATCTAAGGACATTTTGTTTGCCTAATTTTCACGACGATTCACAATGGCCAAGTTTGTTAAATCGAGCATTGTTCATAGGTTTTTAGGTTATGTTGTAATACATAATGCGGTCAAACAGCGTCTTATGTTGTGTTGTGTGTGATAGCTACACAAGTTATTCGCGTATCGCTTTTATTTGTAAGTAGGTTAGCAGGTTTTATTAGTATAGAAAAGGGCAGGTCATTAATATTTTTAGTCATTAATGTGGAATGGTCAACTATATATGCTAAATAATAAAACTGATATGTCAAAGCAAAGACATGCTTTAGCTACTTTATTGTTGCACGATGTTAAACCTTATACTTTTATTTGTAAGTAGGTTAGCAGGTTTTATTAGTATAGAAAAGGGCAGGTCATTAATATTTTTAGTCATTAATGTGGAATGGTCAACTATATATGCTAAATAATAAAACTGATATGTCAAAGCAAAGACATGCTTTAGCTACTTTATTGTTGCCCGATGTTAAACCTTATAGTTTTATGATATGCAACTGACATTTACTCTAAAGGTGGTAAAGCAATCCTTCCCTACCCTCACTTCAGACGGCAACATCTGAGTGACATCCTTTTGCTACGGTTACCACTTTCCACAAGGCTGTGTACATACTTGTTTGCTGTAGTAATATAGAATTCATTATATAAGTAGGTAATAAAATAAAACAACATTATTTTAAAGATTACTATATTTAAAAAAAGTATTTTAATCTCTATCCCGGGTATCTCCCTATTTGGCTTTAGAAATGCTTTCACTAGGACTTAGGCTTTCCTCCCCTTTTTAAGCATCATCATAGTTTATTAAAATATTGTCTGAAACTGTGCAGGAGGTGTTATATTGCCTGAAACCGTGCCCAACCGTGATACCATATTACACTCATTATGTGGGCACAGCACCCGACTGTTCTCTTACCTACAATACAATTACAGCAATGCTGTAATATAGCATTCCTACCGCTCAAAGAACTGTCAACTAATATATATACGTAATAAGTTCTACTACTTATATTCCTGGACTTTATTTTTCCTCTTAATAACCAAGTCGTTTGAGATATTGACAGTTCTTGTAGGAGGTCTCTATCCACCTCTCTGCACACTTCAATGACATACAGAATACACACTTGTCTGTGCCCCACTGGTGATTGTGCTGGTCTGTTCATCCAAACATGCACATTGAGCTTGAATCCAGCAAGATTCGCAAATGATTGCATTCACCTTAAACAGAGATCATGTTATAAGCACTGAATATTCCATTAGTCATATAGGCTAGTTCTTCATGAACGTTACACATATCAGTCAAAATACATTGTCATATACAAAAGTTGACATAATTTTCTACGGGATTAGGTAGACTCGTAGTAATTTCTATTCTATAGCAGCTATCACACAGCTTGTTCACGTTAATTATAATAACAATTTCAAAAGAGCGAGAAATAACGAAAAGGTATAGTAAGCTTCAGAGAAAAGGAACCCCCCTTGATAATAGTTTTATCCTCAAGGGGGGTTCCTTTTCTCTGAAGCTTACTGTACTTACTATTTGTGGTGCGACCCATTCACGTATACAAGCTAGTATCACTGCATCGTTCAATAAATGTCTGCCTATAATATTGCACCGATCCGTGATAGCTTTCAGCCGATGTGGTAAAGTCTAGTCCAGTTTTAAAGCCAAGGTCAACAAGTGTATCAAATAACGGTGTCCGGTAATCAAGCAAGGGTCAATTAGTTCGAAAATCATATACAATTCACAGAGTAAAAGCAGCAAAACACAATGATCTCAAAGCGAATGCGACATTTTCAATGACAGGAATGAAAATCAGTGAAAATGACATATGATGTTACAGATTATTATGAATTCTAAATGATCGATTATTTACATAGACTTTCAATACACTACGATTATTTACAATCGATATTTTGACTTTCATTATGAAGGAGACAGGTGTCTTTCTGATTAGTGAACTGAATAACGAAAATAAAGATGCTACATAGATATTTTGAAATTATTTAATAAAGCCACGAATTTTAAATTCATAGTTATTAGTTATCGATTCGATTTCATAATCGAATCGATAAAGCAAGTATAATCATAGCGCATTTACGAAGATCGGATTAAGTATTACATTCAACGTTTACGAAGCTTGTTGATTAATGAAAATCACATTTTTAAACTTTTGTCGCACTTGGCCATTGCTGATTGTAATGAAATCTTAACAAAATTATAACACAAAATAGACGAATTTTTTGAGGTAGGTTTGATGTCTGTGCAATCGGGCCCAAAATGGGGTATCTCCTTTACCAGAGCAATCTTCTGAGATCATTAACACCTATCAATAAATTGTTGTGGCCTGTGGGCACTGGCAGCGTGCGCCCGCGCAGGGAGAGGCTGATTTATGCGCGGGCGACTGCTCCCAGATGATCACCATTAATGACGATTACGCACGAAGTTGGCCGAGCGCACCCGACGCGGCTGAGGTAACTGTTGTTGTCAATAAAATAGTGTTATTGCTTACTGATCGAACTTGATACACGATAATGAGATTAGGTGAATATCTTATTAGGGGTCAGCGGCGGCGCGGGTCGGCATGTGCCCTCCGAGGCCCTGCACGTGAAACACGAATGTTAATACTCGCATTAACGCGGCGCGTTTAACTAACGCGGCTCGACACAGACACACAGAACGCTCACAATTAATATAACGAATATAAAGTGTCGAGAGGCACTCCACTCCAGCCTCAGCCTCCACGCACTCGACGGTAACATGTTGATTGTAAACCTTTGTGTTTGTTTAATCAGATGTTGACGTTCACATAAAAGATTATAGAAATAATACGCCTGATTGACAGCCGGGACAGAGATGTTTGTTGTTTGCGCTCAGAGCTCAGAGCCAAGTGGACGCCCGAAATGGAATGAAGAATAACTTCAAATAAAAACTTTACTCACTTTATGAAGAGAATCGATTAGAGGCAGAGTAGAATATAAACGCAATAACCACCGAGTGTGCTCGGTAACTCGCATCAAGGTGTCTACGTTTGCCTACTGGCGCGTAGCACTGCGGATGTCATCTGAATCATCTGATTCAATCACAATCATGATACGAATCACTGTTTGTGTAATGAAGGAAAACTATCAATAAACCTTCTCTCGGAACAAAAAATGTTTCGACTTTTTTGTGACTTTGTTGTGTTGCGGATATTAAGATAAAAAGTAACAAAAATCGATGTTACTCTGCCATTTTATTCAGTACTTATGGCGACTTGATGTCAAAGCAGTTTTGGATCAGCCAATTTTTCGCGTAGGTATTACGACGGATATGTATAGTACTGCTCACCAACACATTCACAAGTTTCTTCTTATACTTCACTTTAATGTTTATCTAGTGGATAATATAATGCTTGTCTACTTCATAATTATAACTAGGTACTTGGAACCTTACCATCGACCACAACATAACTCAGTGAGCCATCACTAGCTCGACCGAGCGGCTCGTCCGCTGTGGCTGGCTCCAGTTTCCAGTCACGGCTCCAACTTTGATTATACATAACAAACATGTGAGTGGTATACAAGTAATAGGTGCGCTGGCTGATCGGCCGCGCTGCGCTTGCGCCGATAGCCCACAATTATATTATTAGGCTCGGGAGCAGCGCCCGATGGGTAGCGTGACCACTGCGGCGCGGCCCTAGGGATGCGGTGCTCGTACTCGATATAATGAGAAGTAGAAGGATAAGAAGATGATAATACTACGATAAATAATATTTTAGTGTAGAGTAGTTCGTTGTGGGCGAACTGTCTTGGCCTGGAGGCAGTGCGCCGTGCGCCGTGCGGCGGCGGCAGGAGTCCGACCGCCGCCTGTTCACTCTAATCTCAGATCTTGTTTCGCCACAACAATCTAATGCTTGATTACATTCGATATATCATGATGAACTTTAATATTTAATTAAAACGCGTCTCACTTTTTAAGGCTGTAGTTTTGACATTTGCACAATGTGGTCCAGTTTGTGTGAATGTACGTGCGCGCTGTATTTGTGTGTGTGTTTGTGTTGTAACGGACACATTAACAAAGTTGTTACGACAAGTCGATGGGAGATAAGCAAGTGAAGCGGATATGAGTAACATCATGTCCAAATACATTTATTTATTTGTTTTTATTCATTTTGCAAGTGTTTGTTTTTTGTGTGGAGGATTAGTATAATGTTAATTAAAAAGTCCGTTTTGTTTGTTTGGGTTCCAGCGAGTGAGTAACGCCATGGTATGTGGCCAGAGCTCCATGAGAACTCTTGTTGGAATGTTTGGGGCACACTGAATTTTGGGGGTGTTGAACGTGGCAACTGTTAAATTTCCACATTTTTTTCTCTAACTCATAGATATATTTGTTTCTCCCACGAGTGGCGCATCACTAGCGCCCGTGCAGGTGCGGAGCTGCCCCGCACAATTACGCACCAATTAATACCGCTTTCACTTTTATATCTCACCGCCATTGTTACATATTATTATATTTCATTTACCTGCGCTATGTAGGACGTCGCCGTCCGTCGGTCTGCTCCACACACAGACGTACAAGCACTCGAAACGCAATCAACTTAATTTCCGCTCTAATCATAGTTATTAGAATTCCTTTGGGAAATGATTTAAGTGTGATTTAGAATTTTATGGGTGCCCTACATTGTGAGCAGTTGGCTCTAGCAAGCTCGCAGTAGCAACTAGGTAATAAACGGTAAATAACCGGTGATTATAATTATTATTTTACATTTGAGACTGATGTGCTCACTAATAGCTGTTAGTAAACCGACATGTTTATGTGTAAATGACGATATTATGTACCTATTAGTAAGTTTCTTAAGTTCCAACACCGTTCTCCCAATGTTGGGAGGCTCAGGCCTACTGTTTCCCTGCTAGCCAGACGGGTTGGTACAGGGTTTTATTTGGGGATTCCTTCTGTCGCAGTGATATTGCCTCGCCTCGTACGACACCCTTCGGATGAGATGGGGTGGTGATACTTGTATTCTTTCTCTGTCAACACGCACAATATAATGGTTAATAGAGCAACAAAAAGTGACATAAACATCAAAAAACACCTGAGTTTGTTTAGTACCTGCGCGAGCTTAACCACGAACTCCGATGTCGACTGGAATGCTTTTTACTACCTAATATGAAAAACTTGACCCGCGGATTCCAACTACAGAAACATAACACGTTAATATCTCCATAAAACAGAATGGAGAGTTCACTATTAACTGCTGATTATGAGTTTATATAGCGCTCGTAGCGGCCGTGCGGCCGAGCATGGCCGGCATGAACCCGCGACCCGCGCGGTAGCAACCAGTTTGGATATTTAATATCTAATAAATTAACCGAAACAATTATGAATATCTGTTTGTTGTTGGCCAACCTACAAGGCTGCCACATCGGTTATTACTGGTTTGAATAAAATGTGAATAGATGTGGGGAATTACCAATTGGCGGTGCATGGAGGTTGGTGATGCGACCAGGTTCAATCTTTGTAAAGAGTTTTAGTAGAAATGTATCTCTACTTATCTCTTCGTACGTAGGGCACAGGGTTGAATACGTACAAAAAAGTTGCTAGTAGTTATTGAGAGGAAGCCGTTCTGTAGTTCTACTTTTTCATTAGGTAGTTCTCAAACATGCCAGCTCCCGTTGGCCAACACAAAATATTCCGTGTAGCCGTACCTCGCCGCTAACTATCTGCCTGCATAATTTAATCTCTAGATACGGTATCGAGGTTGTTTGCATGTAGTGCAGAGTGGGAATAAATCTCTGCGTCGAAGCGGAGTCGTTCCGTCAGCGGCTAATTGAGTTCGTTAATAGCGGCCGTCACGACATTTGCACCTGCAGCTCTCAACTCTCAGCACACTACACACTGCAGACTGCAGCTAATGCGCTCGCAGTGTTGGCAGCGCGGATATTAATGTGGGGCGCCTCCTCTCGCGGCTATAAACCATCAGGCCCATGTTTATAGCGGCTATGAATAACTAATACGAGTACTCCTCTCTCTGAATGGTGGAAATCAGCGCCAAAGTACCCGTGCTTTTGAGTGCTGCAACCACAATTCTTTATGATGTCACTATAGTTTTGGATTGCGGCAAACGGTTAAGTTGGATTACGAAAGCATTCTTGTCTGCCGCATTTTGACCAGAAGAGAAAAGAAAGCATGGGAAGTTGAGAATGGAAAAAAGGAGACATATTTCTATAGGTACACAAGATGGTTGTTAAACTCATGACAGTAGTACATCTCGCGTTGCGTAATCTGAGATGAACATGGGTGTTTAATCAACGTCCCTCCTTTTTTTTGTTTTCGTGCGGAAATCCCCACGGATACCTCCCCCACAGGAGCCGGAAGGGGAGGTTATGTCGGCCTCAAACCGACTTAAACCGCACGCCGACTGAGGGTCGTGGGGCTAGGCCGGAGGTGAGGTTGTCTTCGACATATCCCTCGCACCCCGGCTGACCCAGGGCCATCCCTTATCTGGTCTGGCCCTCCTCGCCCCCGGAATGGGGAGGCGCGCTTCTTAGCGCCGCCGTGGCCTGCTTCTGCTGGGGTGACATCTCCGCCCGTCACCCCCAGGCCCGCGCTCATGGGCGACGGAGGTCGGTCTGGGCCCTCCGACGCCAATCAACGTCCCTCCACGGAGCGTTCCGTAGCGTATACACTATACAGCCCGTTAAACAGCATAAATCTGTTGGGGTTTCTTGCTACTGGAATGGTTTTTGAAATAAAAAAGTGTAGAATCAAATAGGCGTCCGCTCAAGTTATATCCTACATATGGACTTTTCTGATTGTTATTAATATCACAGCTTGCTAAATTATTTGCTTCGCAAAATGCACTGCCGGTAATAAATCAGATAGCCGGCGTTCATCCGTGGGAACTGTTATAAAGCTTGTATCAATTAATGGTACACAAGTACGATTTTATCTAATTACCTACTTTGGGTTATTTGTTTTCACCATGTGTAGTGTATTGTTTACAATGTGTACTACGCATCTGGGTTTCACGATTGATCAGCACTCGTCACAATGGAGTACAGCTGACAATGGATCGTTTACTTAGTAACTATCCTCGTTAACCCTTTAAGTGCGATTAATTCCCCGCGCGTCGTAGCGAGCGAAGGGTTATGAAACTCTGACTAGAATCAACAGTGTATCATTTACCATTATTAATTAGCAGCAAAAACGAAAAATTACTCCTGCAGTGCGGCGGAGCGGGAGAGGGCCTTCGACTGCTAAGTTAAGAGGTCCTACAACCCATGTGACAGGCTCTGCTTGATTCATAGTAACTTTTTTTCATGAGGCGGATGGTGTGCGTTACATTAATACTAGGTTTTTTAGTATAATATTAGGCTAGAAATGAAGGTATTCGTGGAGACAGAATTTTCCCAAGTGCCAAGTTAACAAGTAGCTACTCTCGACACTACTTGCAATATGATCATAGTTCAGATTTTTGATATTACTTATGCATAAACTCTAACGATAACTTCTTAATAAGACGTGGTTACTTATTTATTCTGTGAGGTAGTGACGTAATCTCATATTTTTTGTTCTTTTACTTAGCTCCCTGACGATTAAGTAGATATACAGGTATTTCTATCTTAAGTCAATCAGATGAATTAATTCTTGTAATATATCCGTTGTAGGAAAAAGCAATGCCGCCGCCGCCGCCGTCGCAGACGCGCAGTAATGGCGGCGGTTAAAAAGCAAAAAATCTATCAGTCGGACAGTTCAAATAGGTTTCAGATATATTGTACTGTATAGCTCTTGCACCCACTAGGCGAGCTTTATGAAGCTCAGTCACGAGCATCTGAGCGCTCGGACACGCTGAGAATATTCCTACCAGTACCTTTATTGTACCTACTTTATTTCTCAAGTATGATATAATATGTACCTCGTAGTCGATATTTGCTTGATTTATCGTAATCTTTGAGGACTATATTCAGAACTCATTTGTGCACGTGTTTGCACTTCATTTGGCTTTGCGCGTTCTCTAGAAGAAGTCTAGAGAACATTGTTGAACAAACAAGCATATGACCTGGGGTCTACACTCCTTGCTGCACAAACAAGCTCACCTGGCAGTACTACCATAGGTTAGTAGTGGGCACAAGAGCCATGTCACTAGTTCATTGCTATCTGCAGAAAAGAGAAGAGGAAAATTTAGGAGGCGAATTTAAAATTGAACAATAAATTGATGGTGTGAGCGACCGGCAGGTATCCGTGGGGATTACATACAACACACAGGAAAAAAGTCCGGAGCAATTTTTAGATTTATCTGCATAACTGAACTTGAAAGGTACAGGCGTCAGATACCAAGCGGGCCTCTAAAAAAAGAAGCATATCTATCATCTTTGATATCAATTTAATTTGACAGTTGGAGAAGTAACTGAATATCAGTAGCATGTTTAATAGACAACATTCGAAGGCAGAAAAATAAAAACAACGTATTTATGATACTTCGCATGTACCAATATTAATGCAAAGATTACATTTCAGTGGTGTTATTAGCCGATACAGTGAGTTAGTATTAGTTGCGGTAACGGTGGATGGGAGGGAGCGCTGCGCGGGCGCACGACGCGTTGTTTATTGCTAATGAAGCGACGCTCTTGCGCAGCGCCGATGCTCGTAATTAATACTTCTGCCGACCGGCGACCCCGCGCACTCGCCGCATGCCTACGTACTATAACAACATCGTTTGAAACGTATTCGGATAATTTTATTGAGGCTGTTTTCTTAATTGGATCGATAATAAGAATAAATTTGCGTCTTGTTATCTGAACGAGTCGCACGGCCGCGCTTGTTTATTGGGTTATATAAAGCGGCAGTGGCGTAATGGCTCACACAGGGCTCGTGAGGTTACGGATTCGAAGCACCTTAGTTATGGAAGTTCACGAATGAAGTAGGTAAACAAAACCTCGTAAATTTGTTCACCAATGAACGAGCACGCTGTGCTGACACATTTTATACACTGACACTGACCAATAAATATGAGACATGTCCGTGTCATTAGCTACCTTCATGCACAGTTATAAACTTTTTGAAGACTTGAAGAGCTAGACCACTCAAGAAATGAAATTACAAACGCACGAACTAAATACTGTTCTACAAACTTAGGAAAAAACAGCAATTTATTGACCTACACTAACTAAACCATCAAAATAATCAAAATATTGTCAGTTGGAATGAGGGACTCATTGCGAGGTTAGGCAACACTATTTTAGCCAATTATTTTTTATTAATTTAGTGTAGATGAGTATTCTTAAGACATTGCATTAAGACCCATCTATGCTTTGGAGAGCACGCTAAGCTAGCAGTAGTTAGGGGTAATTAGAGCCCTAAAAAGTCCGACAAGTGGTCTAACTACAGAACCTCCAAATAGTCAAAGGTTTGTGAAGGTCAGATGGCAGCATTCAGTGACTTCGCAGTTAGATTAGAAAGTTGACCTGACTAAGTTGATGAAGAGACTCAGAGGATGGTGATTATAAGTCGGCGGTCACGCGAGAGCCTGCTGAAAGGTTTCAGTTCAGGTGAACTAACAATATCGTACCAATGAGATTACTGGAGAAATTCGAGTATATCCTGGTATGGTTAGCATAATAAATGCTATAAAATTTCATTCCAATTAAGTACTGAAGCATTTATCGCGGATGGTAATCATTATCGGAGGATTCTCCGCCCGCGCCGCCGCGCGCCTTGCAGTGTCGTTGCGGCAACACTAACATTTAGTTATGTTTTAGTGTTCCACTATTTAATTCTCCACTGATATCCTCTGTGGCGTGGCGGTAGTGCATGCGACTGCCACGCAGGAGGCGCGGGTTCGATCCCCGCTCAGTACAAATATTTGTATGCATGAATAGGGCTATTTGCATTGGTCTGGGTGTTTCTAAGTATAATATTATATATGTATTTACAAAAAAAAGTATATATAAGTATGTTTATCCGCATTCTAGATTCCATAACACAAGCTTTAAAAGCTTACCATGGGTCTAGATAGCGTTGTGTAGAATGTTGTGCAATATTTATTTTATTTATTTTTTATTATTTTATTTAATTCCCAATCCGTTGGATCGAATTAAGGTTTTTACCCGATTGCCGAAGGAACGAGGGTAATGTGTTTTACAAAAGGTTTTAAACAACGTAATGTGTGCAAAACCGCTGACAAAGTAGTTGGTTTGGAAATTGGCGTAGAATATAGGCCACGAGTGAATATCGCCATTAAAACCAATTAATTGGATCGGCGGTAACGTCTTGCTTCATTTTTCTGGAACACGCTTGTCGTTGCCCTTCGCACAGTCTGTAACAAGTCGCTTGATGCGGCTGTACAGCTGTTCGAAAGACACACGGCTACCACACTCTGGCGCGGCCGTCGGATTCAGTTGTAATAACCGATTATTGTATTCATCAACGACCTCATTGAACTACTTACGGAGTTCATCGATATTGTAACTAGCGCCGAGAAATAGTTTTCGGGCGACCGAATTATTAGCAATATCAGCCTTTGACAAATCGACGGCCCTCTGAAGGTATTGGAAGATTGCGTTTCGCCGTGCTTGGATTAGTATCAGTTGAGAGTCGGGGGCATTCTCTTTTTCATTCGACATTGTGTATAATTACAACAACGTACCCAACAAGCAAATTAGTCTTATAAGGTTGAGTTTATTCAGCTTTTCGGTGATATAAAAGTCGAGTAAGTGTGAATTATTCAGCACGTGTCGTATAAAAGCATCTTATATAGCATTTTAGTTATTCAGCATTTCGGTCACATAATGATGCTGAGTAAACGTTTACTCTGCATGCTTATATGACTAAAGTGTCGTATAAGATTTGCTGTATAAGTCGCTAGTATACGACGCTTATGTTACTATTTCTTCGAGTAAAAGCAAATTATATAGCTTTCTTGTGACACAGTCGAGTAAAAGCTACACATCGTTGCTTTTATATTGCTATTATGTTGTATAAGTTACATTCATACGACTTTTACAAGCCTAGTGCCAAGTGTCGTATAATTGCTTGCACTGCTCACTTATCACTTGTCTTAGTTTTCTTGTGTACAATAAGTGGTTGATTGAATAAATAAATAAACAAAAGATCTTTTTTAGAAAACTTTTTAGGAAGGTCTAAGGAACCCTAAAATATAATCAGCGTGGTATCATGGCGCTTATACTGCTAATTTGCTGTATAAGAAGCTATTATACCACCTGTTAGCAGTAAAAATGGTGTACAAATGAATGTTGATATAAAAAATATTTGTTATTATATTCATATTACTAATAATTGAAGGGGGGCGTTAAATATTTATGATAAAACCTAGTATATTTCATCAGAAAACTTACCGTCGCAATACTTTGCAAACCTATGCGTGAGTTTACAAACCTACATTTGGTGCAACCTACAAATTAACATGTCTGCTAAATAAATTGTACTTATAATTTTTTTAATTTTTAAAACACAACACGACGCACTTGCTTAATTTAACAAACAAACGTAACATAAAAGTCATATAAGTTACAGTTATAGCGCAACTTAAGCTTGTAACAGTAACTCCGGCGACAATTACGTGACGATGTAACTGAATAAGTTACCTTTATACGATGTCTATGTGACCGAATTGCTGAATAAAATGGGCCCAAATCTTCATTACGTTATACGACTTCTATTAGGAGCCAAAATGCTGAATAATTTGCGTTGCCGCGACTACTACACGACATATTTTTGCTAGTTGGGTAATATGTATGTATTTGAAAATTAATAGAAACAAAATATTAACACCAAACGAAACGCAATCTTGGGTAAGCACTAAATAATTACGGCGGTATGTACCTATGTCGTAATGACTTCTAGATGCGTCCACACAGTACAATAACGGGTGGCGCGGATTCTCAACTACCCTCAACTTAATTAAAAAACCCCCGTCACAAAAATCACTTCCAAAAAGTTTAAAATAAATGGAATTTGCCTTTTAACTTTAACGGTTGCCATGTCGGGGGACCCTAATTGGTTAAGCACTCCGTTATATTATCGGAACAATTCAAGGTCCCCCGACATGGCAACAGTTAAAGTTAAAAGGCAAACTCCATTTATTTAAAACTTTTTGGAAGTGATTTTTGTGACGGGGGTTTTTTAAATTTTTAATTTAATTTTTATTTTATACTTTTTAAAGTGATCTACTAGTCAAGCTCTTTCATTTGATACGCATATTGAGGGAGTTATGAAGAAATTCGTATTCTGATATGTTGTGGCGGCGGCCATCTTGGACCGATTTTTTCCAAACATAGCTAAGAACACTCCCGACTAATATACCTTTCAAACAAAAAAAAACACATCCAAATCGGTTGATTCGTTTGGGTGCTACGATGCCACAGACAGACACACACACACACACACACACACACACACACACACACACACACACACACACACACACACACAGACACGTTAAACTTATAACACCCCGTCGTTTTTGCGTCGGGGGTTAAAAAGGGCGGTTAATGCCAGTAATCTAGGCTCAGAAGGTCCACAAATGCGGTAGCGGGATATACGTATACTTAAATCCCTTCGATAGCAAAATTCACGATGTCACCAGTTACAAGGTATCGGATTAGATCTGGGATGGTTCGGGCACTCACCTGTGGCTGCTCGCTCGCGTGGACGGCGCTCACAGTCGCTCGGGTAAAAGCCCACTACCGAGATTCCTCTCACGACAAGTCTGTACAGTTCTCGTATCACTCGCGAATCGTGATACACGTCACCACTTTGAACAGCGGGAATGCGAAAGAGCAGGAGAAGGCGATGCTCCTATGTCTTGTAAAGATGCGGAATAGAATAATTTGACTACACACGTCACAGAAACGTCAATATGGCGTCACTTGTACCGTCGTACCGTGCACGAACCAATTAAATTGCGGGATTAGTTTGGGCAGGATAATGTTTGTCATCGTAAATATCAATTATTTCCGTTTTCATACAGAATGGCGTTACCAGCAATAATAAATGAACTGTTGATATTTCTCAGTCACCAGCGTTTACCCACAGCAGGTACTACCGGCGCCCGCGCATGATTTATGTGCGACAGTTTATCGCCAGTTATCTGTTCAGCTCAAGCACCACATACACTAACTCTGTGTTTGCTGCAAACACGTTGCGCCACCGGCGAGGTGCTCGAGCACTCAGACCTCAGGCACTCAGGCACTCGGGCACCCTCGACGTGTTCGAGTGTTTTCACATTTGTTCGTGTGTGAAGTGGAGCGCCCACAGCGCCCTCTGCCGAGGACCGTTAGAGATAGCTCGATGTTGACGAGGATGCGCGGGCGCAGACACTGTGTCGAGTGGCAGCGCACCTGGCGTAGGGTTGACACTCGGTGACGCTTTTTGCCCCGGTTTTAGTTAATTACTTTTGGTGAAACACGCTAAGCTACCTGTAATAACTATGTAATATCTACCACTGTTACTATTATGTACCGTATTTCGTGCAAATAAATTTTCACTACACCTTCATCACTTACAATCTCACATGTACCCATTAAATGTATGTATATCCATGAACGTAGTCTACAAGCAGCATCTATATTAAGATCATTCATTCCCAAAACGAGTGAACCGGCTCGAAACGGAATTACCACACTCTTACTGAATATCAACTTCCAGTTTTCCCATTCTCCACTATCCCTCCCTACCACTTCCCCTTTGAAACTCTGGTTTACTTGTTCGTTAAATGTCCATATTATATTGTCGTATCTCTTCTCACAAGGCGACTGGGGCAACCCTATTCGTCTCTCGCCACTTCACGCTGTCCTCGACGTCGTTGTTCACTGAAACTTCGCTTGTCTTCATATTCTACGTATTTAAGGTATACAAGTATTTAGCATTATAAGAGGCTTACACTAAATGCCTGACAGTAAAGTTGTCTACCAATAATGGTCTTGTAAAACAACTGTATTCTAATACTATATTGTTTTTATGAAGCAGTTGCAACGATATAGCTTTGTGGAGCTCTGCTGGAAAGTGTCTTAAGTAGGTAGGTGGTAGATACCTAGACGTTTATAATTGAGATGTAGATGTCGCATCAATCGAGGGATCAGTTAAATCTGGATGGAAAACTTTGCCTGTAACCCTGCGAGTTCAGTTCTGCATAGTGTGCGCATGCACAGCGCGGCGGCGTATATCTCGCCTTACATCACTCACAGACAGATCGTTAGCTGCGCATATCATGAATAAGAACCAAATCTAAGAGGCGTTTACGAGCCGCCATTAAAATATGACAAGTATTCAATTACCGCGACACTATCGCGGCGCATAAAATATTTATATCCGTTTAAGCGTCGCATTGTGTCGCCTATGAGAATGGCAATATAAACGGAGCCAGCGCACCGGCGGCGGCGCGGGCGCAGGCCGCGCGGCGTCTCCGCGCATACATATTCCGTTATTCAATTAACGCGGCTGATGTATGCGCGCGCACGCACCCCGCCGCGCCTGCGCAGTCCGAGGGCTGCGATAAAAACTCTTAAGTATAACACCAAACCAGCGACACCAGCGCAGCGCCGGGACGTTAATTACGCAATAAACAATAGAATAGGAATTGTCTCATTTACGTCTGGAGCGCGTCGCGCGGCGCTGCGTGAGCTTCACGCTTCTGAATTGCGTGCTCGATCCAAACACGGAGACACATTTGAATTATTCTTCAAAGTTTATTATTGACAATATTTTATAAGTCTATGTAAGTTTATTGCATTGAAATAGATTTGATTACCATCTACTTCTGCGTAAGCCACGCCATGAGCGTCACCGTGTACGTACCATCCTCAATTTTCAAACATGGTAGGTACCTAGACGTATGTACCTACATACCAGTCTATGGACGTCCAATTAAATCTTTAGCATTAATCTTACATAATATTACTAGTAATTACCGGAAAATGGTAAATCCCCTTGCTGATGAGATGAGCAAAACACCTACCACCCATTTTGCTCACCTCACCGGCGGTCTACAACGTCGTCATCGTTCTGAAAACGCTGGCTTAGCTGGGTATGCAGGTGCCTTCACAACACGCCTCAGACAACCGTGTGTCAGATACACCAATAAAGAGCAAAGACTGCCTTTACGGCACTTTTAAGAACATGAAAGAGTGTAAATCGCAGGTTTTTAAAACCGTGCAGGGTTGTCGTTTGCATCATACCGCAAAGGATCATCACCTTGTCCATCGCCTGGCTAGGAGCAGATACATGTGCAACTTTACACGGCCACTCGCTTGTGCACCAGTGACGATAGCAGATCGCTTGACACCGGCGCAACTAGCGTCATGTATAATGTATAGCGTGTGGACGACGGACGTTCACACGGACCGACGCGGCTCTGTCTCCGCACGGTCTGTCTGTTGTCTGTTCGGTGCCCGTATTTTTGAATACTTTGTACATAGCATGTGGCGATCTGAGCATTTTACAAACACTCAAATAAAAAGCTTTGTAGTTGATCGTATGTGTGTATCACAGTAATTAGGCATAGGTACCGAACACACATAAGATTACAACTGAAATAAGTATCTTTAACTTATGATTTTTGAAAAGACCCAGAAAAGCGCAGCTCCTTATGAAGACGTTAGGTTTCCTGAAAATCTTTTTACTTAAGTAAGTGCTTACGTCTAACAATAAGATGGAATAAAAAACTTTTTAGTTTATTTACCTAACTTGCAAAATAATTATTCGAGCAGACTTGTTGCTACATAAAAAGAGACTTTATAAACAAATTAGCTTTTGCCCACGGCCTCGCCCGCGTGGATGTCGATTATCGCGACCAAACATAGCCTAATGTCCTTTCTCAAGGTCTAATCTACCCCTATATCACATTTGATCATAATCGGTACAGTGGTTTAGGCGTGAAAGCGTAACATACAGACAGACAGACAGAGTTACTTTCGCATTTATAATGTTAGTATGGATGGATAACAAAGGGTGTCACACAAATATTTTTCAGGTGATGGACCCGTAGCACTGCATCAGGTCGAGAATTCGAGATGATGCGATGGTAACCACTACACAACCCGTGCAGGCTCTAGCACTCGATACAGCCTTCATCGCCATTAAAGTAAACGAGCAAACCCACCTCGTGAGTGCGATATAATATTGATAATCGATTACATCACGATTACAATGCGTCGTTTGCTCGCATCGCGCGCTGCCTGCGCAGGCGCAGACCGGACACCGACTCACCACTTTTTGTTGCAATACAAAACTAGTAATGAAATGGCTTCCTTCATACATTCTATAACTCCAGTTCTTTGACAGATGTCGTGTACACTGGTCTGAGCGATTGGTTTTTAAGGTTTTTAATTACATAACAAGCAAGTGTTCCTTCGCTGTGCCTAGCTCTAGGTACTTGCTGAAAAAAGGAGCTATGATTTAAACATGAACAATGTTGCTGTGCGGCATGTACACGATATGATTTTTTCATAAATCATCAGTACATGTAACTGGACCGCGGAGTGTTCGAGGAAGGAGCTGGAGGAGATACCGACAGTCGAGGAACGTAGGAGTCTGACGGGGAAACTTGCTACCTTAGATTATTATTATACGTTGCTTCGATTGCATTGTTATGTTTGAGTCGATAACGTGTAAGATGTAGTGGTGAAGGGCGAACATTTGAAAGGGAAAAAAAATGTTTTTGCCGGTAGCAAAAAAATCTTCCCTCTTATAGCAATTTTGTATAGAATTCTACCATGGTTCTCTTTGTAGAGCAAGCCGGCAGGAATCGGGTTATAGAGACCCCTTGCCACTGGTAGGATGTAAGGTTGAATTGACGTCCTTCAAACTAAATTATGTACCGACAAATCATTTCCATTAAGTACCTATATATCGAAAACTCGGTAGCGGTCGTAGGTTCACTTTTTCCAATTTTAATCGACATTGCATTACAATTATAATATTTTAGTTGCTGCACATTTTAACCTATTGACAAAGCGTGTACGCAGACTCTAGTGAGTTCTCTACGTGCTGCTGCCTCACAAACTAGCGCACCTACGTACAGATTTTCCCAGCAAATACCTAATTTAAAAATATAAAAAGTGTATAATCTTGTCTCAATTGTATATAATATCTAAAAAAAGTTATTTTCCGTCTTAGTCCAAAGTGGTTAAAAGTATAAGATAGTGCATAAATAAACAGTAAAAAGTGGCAAACTTATCTACCATTATAGAAACATGCTCTGTAACGGAAACATTCACTGCTATGCAGACGACAGCACCTTACACGGGAGTTATTACGCACATCCTGCGGCCAAGCAGTCTGATATCGCGGAAAAAAGGCAGCTTCTTGTCACTGACCTGGACCGGATCCTGGACCACATTTCTCAATGGGGCGCTAGGAACCTGGTCGAGTTCAATGCCAAGAAGACCCAGGCATGTGCGTTTACAGCAAAGGTATCTCCTTTCCTTCCCCTTCCCACTCTTCAGAGCACACCACTGCCACTGCAGGATCACCTCACTATCCTCGGTATGGATGTTCGCTGCAAACTGAATAACAAAAACTATATCGAGAGTATCATCAAATCAGCCTCGCGTAAACTCGGAGTCCTGAACAGAGTGAGACGTTTTTTCACGCCGGAGCAGCGGTGTCTTCTATACAAGACCCAAATTCGTTCCTGCGTGGAATACTGCTCACATCTCTGGGACGGCTCCGCAAAGTACTTATTAGATGCTCTCGACAGGTTGCAGCGACGTGCGGTCCGCATTATTGGGGATCCTGAGGTCACGAACACCCTCGAGCCTTTGCAGATGCGTAGAGATGTTGCGTCTTTGGCAGTTTTCTACCGTCTCTACCATGGTGAATGTTCTGACGAGCTCTTCCAATTAGTCCCACCCTCCCCTTTCCTTCACAGGACGACACGTGCAGGGCTAAGATGTCATCAATTTACGGTGCAGAGTATACCTGCTAGAACCAAGCGATTCATTCCTATGCCGCACCACTAAGGCCTGGAATTCCCTGCCAGTTCACGTGTTTCCTTCTTCCTACAGTACTGGGTCCTTTAAGCGGGGCGTGAAAAGGCATCTAATGAGGCCGTCAAGCTGAGTGCCACCACTGTTAACATGGTAAATGTTTACGATGGTGACCCTCTTTCCGAGACTTTGCCTTTAGCTTAACATCAGGCGAGGTGAAGTCAAATTGACGTGTCCTGTATAAAAAAAAAAAAAAAAACGACCGAAAGTGCTTAAAATACGTGAAATAGTAACTTATAGGAGACATGTGGTGACATATCAATAAAATTGAGTGAGTGCATTAATGATTTGGAATATGATTTAATGAGTGTATAAGGTATACACTCATTAAAACATATTCCAAATCATTAATGATTGAACATATTCCAAATCATTAATAACGAATACTTCAAAATTGCAAAATCATTGTTAGCGCAGTTTTTTTTTAATAGTGACATCTACATTGACACACACTAATGACACCTATCAAACATAACCTGAACTACTTACCATGAATTTTATTGAGAACATAACCTTCAGACGCAAGCGCAGCAACTCTGATCCAAACAAAGGAAATGAAGCTTGCGCACACACGAATAGTTTAGATTGCACCACTAGCACTTTACCCGAGATATCAGACGATGAGGACAAGGGCTAGTTAATTTTAAACATCGTGTTGAGTCACTAGAATCCCAATTAAAGGCGGCACATTATAAAATTGAAACCCTTTCCTCAGAAAACACTACTCTCAAACAAGAAATTGAGAGCTTAAAAATGACAAAACAATGTTTTGAAAAAGTCACTCAAACCTCCTTGAAGTCAAATGTTATGACCTCAAATATGAAACAACGACCACAATACCGAACAAACCTATATCTGTAATTACACACTCTGGGCCATTGCAACAGGCTAGTTCTATACCTGTCATAGAGAATTTAGATATACCCTCACAAGTGAAGTTTATTCGTGATTACCCACAACGCGTTAAAAATCATCATATTGTACAGTACAACCTTATACACATAGCAAAGTCTGTACTAAAAGGATGCCTCTAATCAAAGTGTGGCGAAAACAAGTTCCATTATATGTATGTACCTACATTCATGTGAATAAATGACTATGAATTTTCACAAGCTCACATTCGATGCATTAAACATTAAGGTTAAGTCAAATTGACGTGTCCTTTTGTAAAAAAAAGTTGCAACTAGCGAGCATATCAAAAGTAAAAAGTGCCCCATAATCAGATATCATAAACAGCGCGTCGCGAGCATGGCATCGTTGTACGCCCGCGCAGATAACGCGCTCATATCGGCGCGCGTACGCAGGCGGCAGGCGGCAGGCGGCAGGACACAGGTGCCGGGCAGCGCTACTGCATTATTCACGCGCAATAATGTTGACATTGTATTCAAATACATCCTGTTTTATGGTAAACGCGAGATATTAAATGCCCTTAGGCCCTGCTTTACAAGCGACGTCCTTAATGTGCGAGCACTCCCGGCAGGCGCAGGCACTCGCGCAGATCGTGATTGTAATCGACTAAGTGATTGTAATGATACTCACGTCTCTCGAACATTTCCTATTCTTATATCATAATATTAGTCGTTTGTCGAAGCTAATTGAAAGTGTGTAGTCGTGCGCGCGGTGACCAGCATGGCTACATTTAATGACCAACGAGCATGTCTCTCTACAGCTGAGCACATCTAATGTTACCTACTTATATGTAAGACAGTTAAGTAGTTTATATTGATTGATTTATGCTATAAAATTGCACACAATGAGCAGTGTTTAACCATTACGCTGATATTGAGCATGCAATACGCAATGTATTCCACGGAGCGGTTTCTATTACGCTTTGTGATCGGATAACGCGCAACTGCGCCCGCGCAGCCGCGAGACGAAGCGATGCGACCAGATACCGCCATGCCGCCCCTAGTAATATAATAACACAGACTTCGCGAAACTTTGTACCTACGCTATGAGAGAGTTGTGGACGGGACTAGATAAAGAGTTCAATTAAATTATACGAATGTATAACAATGTCCCAGTCAGCTTACTGTGTACTGTTCCTAAAGCCGAGGTATAATAAGGCAAAGATAACTCTCGTGAACACCATCCTCTCCACTTCACATGAAGCATGAAGTGTTTAATCTTTAATTTTCTAAATACTTAATAAAATCTAACTAGTCTCACTATAAACCTCCGTCCTACAGCATACCGCGATCTTAATAACCTCGTGATGTGTTCCCGGCGGTGATTAGGGTAGCCACAGCTCACTGGAGAGCTTTTGGACTGTCAGTGAGAAAGTCAAGGGCATGTCTTGCTCTGTCTTCTGCACTTACGGCACAGAAGCTCTCTGTTCTTACAGGGTCAGGACCACGAGTGTGGCTCCCCTGGTGTTGCGCACGTCCATAGGCCACAATAACTACTTTCAATCAAGTGGGCCGTGTGCTTATCAGCCACCTACGAACAAATGACTGGCCACTTATTTACTACTAAGTATATTTCACTTTTATTTTCTACATCTCGGGAGGGTGTGGGAAAATGTCAGGATGAAAGGTTTCTGTTTCTGACTACCCCGGTGTGTCGTTGGGTGAGTGTACTGTGGTATAGATCACATTCTCTTACGTGCCACATTTATCTCGTTACATATCCCTATGTGACCCTGGCCGGCAGTGAGCTCCATAATCGTCAGCATCTCCATAATCAGCATCCCACAAGAGGTCACGTTAATTAGGATCTCCTGTTAGGCAGAATTATTGCAGGCTCATAGTTCCTTTGTGTTTTGCCACTGTGCAGTGAATTAAATATATCATATTATTTCTACGTGCAGTGCTACCTGAGCCTCACCCCGCTGCCCGCAGGAGACCGGCAGAGCCTCGAGATACAATACACGTCTAATAACCAGTAGGTACGTACCACTGCACCTCGGCGAAGCCTATAATTTACTTTTAATATAATGCCCTCCTTCGTGACTACGAAACTCGCTCAGCGACTCTTTATTGATCTAGTAATAACATCCACTGTCTAATTGGATGCGAAATCACATGATCTCCAATTTATTATTAATTTGTAAGTTGCGAAATGGACCGCATCGAACTGTGCCATGAGCGCGGCTTTGTCTAGCCGGCTGTGTCGGAGCGCACGGAGTGAGCCTCAGTCGTTGAGCGGTAGAGTGATGCTGTATCTATACCTATCTATGTGTCGTCTCCTATCACTATACCACATGTTCATACAGCGTTTAGTTTATATTTTTCTTCTTACAAAAAATAATCGCAACTCGTTAACGCAAACTAAAATATGATAAGAAGAAAATTGATTAATGCCACTAAGAACCACGTCTACGGTTCGTCTACGCAGTGAGAGCTTATCGTAGCGAATGCGGACTGGCGACATTAGGGACAGCCGACTATTGGAGGTAGCTACATCGGTGCCACTGTCGTAAACTGTAGGCCACGTGTGGGCACACATATAATTCACATAAACAGGCCCATTAACTACAGAGGACACCCGACACCGCGTCAGGCGTAAAGTTTTACACTAACTATTGGATTATTGACGGCTTTGTGTCGCGGTGCACGGATGAGGCCATGTGCTTACTTCCACTGTATCTCTCGTCTCTTCTATCCTCTTCTTCACCTGCATGTCAATCCGGTTCGCAGCTAAAGCTTATACTTTGGAGTCCAGACTACGTTCTCCTACTCCTTCTTTCCATAATTTTGTTTAGTTGCCTTTGCCTACAAAAGAAGTGTACTTAGCTTAAACGTACCTATTTTAAAACGATAGATTTTTTCAAACTTTAACTTTCACTTATACTTGTGTACTACCAGTCACGACGCTTGAATACCCATGCCTTTTTAGACATAGAAATTATTAAAATTTCCTGTGTAAAACATGGTGCGAACTTCTTTCTGAAAAGCGCCAGATGCAAGACATTCTTGGGGAGCTGGAACTCCGAAACGTAGATTTAATAAGTTCATTGTAAAATGCAGATTTCTGTATAGCGTGCAGACCACTAGGCTAGGTGTACTTATGTTAAACACCCACCGTGGTAGGTACTTGCAGGTATGCAGCTAGTCTCTCGTTATAAAACATAACATTCCGTTGATATCGGATACAGGCTGCGCCAGCGCCGCACGCGATAGCGCTCTACGCCGAAAAGCATTAAATACATTTAAAAGTCCATTTTATAACCACCAAGTGAAACTCTATCCATTGTAGATATTATCTCCGTTAATGCGCATCATGTTAGTCTAATTAAGCCTCAGTCTATAAAAAAAGAGATGTCTCAACTAAGAATCGGTCTGGTTTTGTTGATAGAGGCTAATGGCGGTGTAAAGAGCGGTGCAATCGTGTGCAGTGCGTCAATCAGCCCGTAATGGACGAACTATAAAGTGCAGTCGTAAAGCCTCGCTAGGGCCCCCTTGTGGCGGAGAGCGCCGCGCTCGGGGCTGACCACGGCGCGGCCGCGACCGAGGGAATGTCGTAAACGATGGTTGATTGCTTCGTAAAATTAGGAACATTAAAAGTTTAACTAGAGGAACTATATCTGCCCATATAACTACCTAGCTCGCCTTAATTATTATATCAAAACTGTAGAACAAAGATAGTACTTAATTATAATCAGTCACAGCAAACTCACAACAAATCTAGTTCACCTACGGGACGAAGAAGATGGTGAGGGTTAACAGTGTAAAAGTACCCTTTAGGTGTAGTTTTTGTTAGCACATGATTATGTCAAACTAAAGAGTTGTATTTAACAATACTGAGCCAAGACGGCGACCACAGGTTGCTTCGCTTCATCCTCCGAGACAGCGGGCAGACGACTCCACCAATCAGCTAGTGCTTCCTACAAACGGTTTACGATTCGCCTTGTACGGTGACACACACGATACGTACAGAATTAAATAAGTACACCTACAAAATAAAACTCAACAGTCTGTTTTAAGAGGGATTTCTTGAAGACTCGATGGCACTATCTGTGTCTATCTCACGGTATCCCTGAGTCTCGGCTCTGGAGCGTGCAGTGCCTGCGTCTGTGCGTCCGCGGCACGACGCGGCACGGTGCGGCACGGTGCGGCGCGCTCGGTACGTAATGATTGATGGCCGGGTACTAATTAATGGATGCCGCGTGTAATCGTTGTTTGAAACAAATAAAAGTATGCATTAAGTGGCCACTGGCCGGCGCAGGCGCACCGCGTGCTTCGGTCGGCGCGCACACACACGTCAGCATGTTGATCGACAGATCTGATCTAATGGCGAAGCTTGATGCTCCCACCTCCCTACGCGATGTACCTGCAGACGCGCGCCCCGAGAGATACTTATTGTTTCTTTGATTGTTATTGTTGGGCTTATAAGAAACATTCGGGTTCAATTAATATGAATTGATTAACTCTTTTATTTATGAGTCTGTTTGGAGTATGTTCGATGGTTAAGTACCTTTTCTAGAACAATTGATCAATACGAAAATTATATTTAGATAATTGCTAGCTTACCAGACTAGGTATTAAAAAAAAAAAGTTCAAATAATAATAATTAATTAGTAGGTATAATAACAATATGGAAGAAAAGTGAATAAAAGAGGTTCCTTTTTTTATACCACTTAGGTGGTAGACAAGCCTACCTGTTGGAAAGTGTTTACCGCGGCCTATGGACGTAAGCAACACCAGGGGCCTTACACACGTGCTGCCTACCCTGAAGAAACCTTCTAATGCCCCTCTTGAAGAAACCCATATTGTAGTCGCTTGGGAAAACCACGGCAGAGAGTTCATTGCACAGTTTGAGCGTACGTGGGATGAAACGCTTTCTGGTCTTCAAAAAAATTATTCAATAATAACTAAGTACATGCGAGTATCGTCTGAGTGTTCCACTGGCGCTGGCGGCCGCAGATCAGACTCACTCATCCGTTTAATTAGCTTGACGTCTTAATTCCACGCGTTGCATTTCCCTCTTCTTTCTTCTACACAGGAGACAACGGACGAAGCATTCATAGTTCATACTCCATAGACCACCATAACCACTTATTTCAAGGTGGGCCGCTTGCCTGTTCACGATCTACAAGTGTGTAAAAAATATGTTAAAGTCATTAAACTCCTGTCTGGCGCTTCTCAGAAGTTGCGCATCTAAAACTCATGCGATGTGCGCCTGCGCACGATTCCTACACCAGAACAATTATCATCGCCTTGTGTGTGACGTGCACCACTTTGCTGATAATTGTGATTATACGTGCGTTGGACAATAAATTAAGCAGCGGCATCGCCGGCTCCGGCCTCTCCGGCGGTTACGGCGCGCGTCGGACTAGCTCCGTAATCGTCATTGTGAGTGAGTGAGTGACGTGAGCTACGAGCTACGACGTGTCCTCGGGGTATTGAGAGCTTTCACAAATCAAACGCATGTTTTATGATTTCTTATGGGCCGCGGGGGTCGATTCGGAATTAACCGTAAGTACAGGGGCCACCCGACACCGATGATCAACGGTAACACTAGTCTTTGTTACAATATACATTTATTACTGTAAATTATGATCAGTATTATGATTCGCTACTTGATTACATGATTACTGGTTATCGACAGGACATAAAATTCGTGCGAATCGTCCTATAAGCCAAAATAACTCTCCTCAAAATATTATTGTCACCCAAAAAATTAATAGCAAGGGAAATGTCGGACATTGATTCGATTGGAGTAAGAGTGTAACCAAACCAATAAACCATATATGGAGGCGAAGAGTCGACTGGAATAAGAGATGTGATTGCTTTTTATAGCACCACTTGAATGTGTGATCCATTGGCCGGTCTCAAGAAAATGTTAAAGTTGGAAACATGTGTAAAGAACCGTATTTAAAACACACCCTAGTTTCGCGAGTATCCCCACATAAACAAGAGCCACTAACTTCCGTCACACCTCTCAGCTGGGGGCGGGGGGTGCACCGGCGCACTAGCACCACTTATTGCCTATTAGAGAATTATAGTCGCTGCGGGCGATACCGCGCCGCCATCAAATATATTAAATTGTAACTAAACGCTCCGTCGATTGAAACGAAGGCTCTATTACTATCTCAGTTTATTAGCGGTATACATGTCTTATCGTTAAATAATTCGTTGGCTACCATTGCCTATGGCTTTTTGCAATATTTCTTCTTAGAAAGCCAGCTTCAAGTTTACGGTTGTTGACAGTAAGCACCCACCGTGGGCTATGAACATTCGTAAAAGCAGGAGTACGAGCTCGGTGTTATTATTGATAATTGTATCTCCGCCACAATACAACCTTCTGGAAGTGCCTACCTTCCGCTCTCAGATTTGAACTCATGAAGATGAACGTCTGCGGCTTATTACAGAAAAGTGTCCGTCTGTCACATTTTACCTATTCCTTCGCGTATTCACACCTCCACACAAGAAAGAGCCGCGAAGCGTCCTAATTACACTCGACAGTATCAACGTAGAGTAGTTTCCAGTCACCCAGGCTTCTGCAGTAGTCGGAAGGACATCTTTAATAATCTACAATTGAAGCATCGAGGTCCCTCGTTACATGCGAACAGAATCTTGAGAACCGTGTCCTGAAAATGGACCTATATAGGTTGTTAGGTATATATTCCTACCAATTTCCTAGTTATGGCTATGGCTAGTAAGGGCTGAAGGCTGTAGCTTCAGAAGCGAACAACGTCGACGTCTCGCTTAACCGACCTATGAGTACGCTGCGTCTACTAAGTATCATATGCTTGCGTTTGATGGACGATATAAGTGAACGTTGAGAAACCTATTAGTCGATGTGATCGCACTCTTCTGATCGGTGATTGATGATCCACAGATGTAATATGTCGGACATGACGTATAGTGGTGTCACTCACGCGAGTGTTAGCAGCGATTTGTTGCGCGCGCGCACGCTCGAGCGTGACGCGCCCGCGTTCAACCTAATGATTGGGCGATATCATCTAATGTTATTGATTGGCGTTGAGAAATCATTTCATCTGGCTATTACGACACTGTCAGTATTTGGCTCGTAAGTGTTTTACTTCAGGTTTTTTTTTCAGGAATGGGTTTTAAATGTCCTGAAAATTGTAATCGAACTATAAGCTGTTAGATCTGAACTTTCAAGGAATTGTATTTGGTCATTAAGAAATAAGTTTCTTAGGTAGTAATCATCATCCAGCGTCGGTCGGTTGCATCCAGGCCAGCTCTCCTACTCTCTGTCTTGACCTGGCTTATCTTGACTTTTGCGGGAGCTACTGTAACGGACCCACCAATGAGCCTTGGGTACCAAAGAGCATGGCGGGGACTTAAAAGTCCCGGTAAAACTTCCGCCAATAATTTAGGAGCTACGAAGTTGAATATGCGTTAGTAGGTACCTAGTACCCGCGTCGAGTCAGAAGGTTGGATAAACTAACTTGAATTACTTGCACTTGAATCTTCTTCTTATAATACATTCATTTATTGCGAGGTTAACCTATATGTAGGCTACATTTTGCAATTTAATTAACATTACAGCCTAGCATATCAACATTAACTAATAAAATAATTTCTGCTTCTGAAAACCGTAACGTACTAGATATTATTTGTAACTTCGCACTGAGTCCGTGTTCACGCCGTAGATACGCATTGCTATTATTAAGGATGGCTGTATGTGGTTCAAATGTGTAGTTTGCGACAGCACGTTGTGAAATAGCAGCGATGTAGGTTGTAGGTCAGAGCAGACCAATTACTGGCTGCTCTCTCTCCGTGGCGTGATGGTGGCCGGCAGCCGGCTGGCGTGCTGGCCAACGGTTCATTAATATCTAATGTTTAATTAATAACTACTTCTCTGCGTCACGACTTTATAACAATCATAAATAATCATTATTAGCTTGTGTGGTAACGGACCTTGTTGCGATACGTTTAATTGTTCTAATTATGTAGAAATGTTCTGGCGCTTGGCGTGCCCAGGGCCCACTGCCACTGCGGACACCGCTCGGGTCTGCTTCACGACGAGGCTGCTGGTGCGTTAGTCGAAAAACATACATATAACGTCACAATATATAATGGTACCCAGCCAGTAGGTATGTATGAAAACAATAAATTATGACATGTATACTTTAAGATTTGTGTAAATTTTAGCAAGGCACACAGACGAGTCGACAGCCCGAGCGAGGCGTGTCTACGTTCTCGCATATATCGACTGTAGCTTGTGAGAGCGCTCTGGTTACTCTTTTTTCTCCCACTTCCCTTTTAAAGTTTCCTACAATGTATGAGTAACAGATTGAATGATCTGATGAGCGTTTATAAAGCACAATACCTAACCACTTGCCATCCGGTGGGTTGTTATTATTTGTTTATTGTACATGAGTTCTGTCGATTTTCTTCTTCATGCTCGCGTTAAGCTCGGTCCCATCCGAAGCTACATTACAAATGTTTGTACATTCAGTATTTTTTTTTAATCGTGCGATAAATCCCCACGGATACCACCCCCACAGAGCCGGTGGAGGTGGTTATGTCGGACTCGAACCGACTAAAACGCACGCCATCTTGGGTCCTTGGTTGCCGGAGGTGAGATTGCCAAAAGCATATCTCTCGCACCCCGACAGACCCAGGACCATCTCTTTCGAGATGGCCCCCTTCGGGTTGTGGGGACCAAAATGTCCCCATCTAGCCCCGGTTACGGGGAGGCGCACTTTGCGCCGCCGCCGCGGCCTGCTTCTGCTAGGGTGACAGGCGGCTCCACCGGTCACCCCCAGGCCAGCGCTCATGGAGGACGGAGGTCGTTCTGCGACCTCCGACGTCCGGTTCGCCTTCGCTCTGCACGGGCTTCCCGGGCCCGGAGTCTGGTCCGGACCCGACCGGCCGCCTCCTTCTCGAGCATTACTTGCTCGCAAAAGGAGGCGGCCGCACCCCAAGCGTTTGCGCATCGTACCATCGCTGTGAGCAATGTGACGAGTGTGAGGATTCCCACCCCTAGAGCCGCCACTAGGACCCGCCTCGGTGTGTCCCACGCCGGGCACTCGGTCAGCGTGTGCAGCTCTGTGTCCTCACTCGCATCACAGTGATGGCACTCGGACGTTGGCTCCTTCCGGATCCGACACAGGTAACTCCCGAAACACCCGTGTCCGGTAATCACCTGCGTCAGCCGGTACGAGAGGCTGCCGTGTGGCCTCTCTAGCCATTCCTCCATGATGGGTCTTACTGCCGCTATTACGGCGTGCCCTGTGCTTGGTCGCCCAAGTCGTGAGAATACATTCAGTCTGTGAGAAGAAGTCCTGGTATTGGCAGTAGCGTCTGGCACCCGCACTGGGTGTGACAGCGTCGTTTAACTCGCACTACGGAAACGTTAGTGTGGTCCGATTGGAACGACCAGCTCTTCTCTTAGTTGACTTACATTATCTATATTATCGCTGTGCACAACGACAACGAGCAAGCAGGAAGTACCCACTGCCGGCGTGTACCCACTCCCTACCTACTAGAGGTTTAGCAACGTGCTGTAACGCGTGCCCACCGAATTTGGGTTTTAAAAAAAGACGTGAGTGAAATTTATTAAGTTCAGTACACAATTTAGATTAGATTTTAGATGGAACTGGGAGCACTACCGTATGCTCTGGATGTCACGAGAGGTTTGGCGTGCAGGTGTAGGCGATGTGCCGAGTGCATGGAAGACGCTGACTAAGGCGTAAAGATAAGCTGAGTGTGCAGAAAGACTTAGGGTTGCCGGTGGTGGTCGGTGGTCGGTGGTCCCGTTAACAATATTATAGTTGCACTTAGCGATACTGACAAGCAATTATGCGGTAGTTAGCGAGCGTGGAAACTTCGGAAGATTTGTTGTCCTCAGAGTAAAAGAATAACTGTTGTCGCTGTGCGCAAGGTTGGTGAGGTTCGCTTCGCAGTAAGAGTAAGATAATAATAACACGAAGTTACAATTTTAGTCGCTATGAGAATATTACAACGATTTCAGCTCACTTTAGGGCACATAAATACTTAGATATTAACTGCGGCAGAACAGAGGCGCGAACAAAAATAATCAAAGCAACAAGATTGGGGGTAACAGTACTTGCGCAGTCGCTTGTCTCTGATTGGCCCCTTGAGCAGATATAGGCGCGTTGTTACGTGTCTTATGATAATATTTAGATCTCAAGCGCTCACCACACAATGAGTGACACAGACGCGTCGCGATGTTGTGCTGCGCCGGCGCACGGTATCATGCGCACTCTGCCGCTCGCAGTCCCGATCCCTATCTTAAAAGCTTCTAGTCGTTTGTTTTTTTATATGTTTGTGTGTTCCGTACTCTAAACTGTGCATTGTGATGTCTATAGAGCTGCCACTCACGGCGTGTGTGAGTATCGTGGAGGATGGCAGCTATTAATGGCCGACGCGGCGGCGGTATCTCACGCGCACTCGCGGGCTGTTATCTCTATCGATCGTGGCTTCGTTACTTACACTTTAATTTCCGGCGAACATTTACATATACGTAGGTACCTACTACAAGTACCAAACAAGCAACGCGCCCCCACCCCAGACTACGAAGTTTGTCCAACACACTCCCTACGGTATTGTTTCATTGCGGTTTCCCCGAGTGGGATGGTGCCTCTAAAGTTTAATTAGCACAGAAAGTCCCATTCCGTCCACTAGAGATGTATCGACTAAGAACAAAACGACATAACCCAACCGACCAAGCCGACTGGCGCGCGGGCGGGTGGCGGCGCGGCGGCCGAGGTTCAAGTTCGAATGCAAAGTCGCGGCAATAACTCGTGGCATGTTAATGAGCCAGCGCGCCCTGGACCCATCTGATAAGTGCTCCTCATAATTAAAAGTCCCAAATAAAATAAAACGTCACTTGGTTATTTGGACCCTTTACGAAATATTTCAACGAAATGTTATCTGCTCGCGAGATAAGATTACCTCTCGCGATGGGAGCTACTTTTATTAATCAGGCATTTGTTAAGTATCAGTTTTATATAATTCCGCATTGCGACCGGCGACCGCCCGACGACGCTGGCCTGCTGCAGATAACATCCAAGTTATATATTTTATTAATTAGCCATTCGTTAGGCCGCGAGATTATTTTAACATAAATTAAGAAAGGACTTTTCAACAATGTTTCTTTTTTATTTGAAGGCCTTCGCAACAGATCCCAGGTAGAGCCGCACTCCGCATTCCGCTACATAGAGTTATCTGGCTCACCGCGGAGCCGAGATGCTCGTGTCAAAGTTTGCGTTATAAATGATGTCCGAGGTGCGCGGGCGCAGCGTGATGGATGGGCTCTGTTGATGGAGCTGGCTTTCTGGCGACCCCGCGACCTTCAGCCAGTGTCCGCCATAATATATCAATAGTCCATATTTATGTAGTTGTGCAAATGTAACGCGCCAGAGTGGCAGCCTATTGATGGTCTTGGCTTCACTAAAGTAAGAGTCGAGCGATGAGCACTGAAGTAGTAGGTACCCAATGGATGCGCGGCGTCGGGTGCTCCCCCCCCCCCTTCACGAGGTGGACCCGCGTGGCCGGTTAGCCAGCCATTGATTAATGAGATGTGAGGTTATTTACACAATAGGCGTCAGTTTCACTCACAGAGAAATAAATTGTTAGACCCAAAACTATTTCATTCTGATGCAGTTGAATTGGCTCAAAAGTACCTAAAAAGTCCTGTTAAACTGTCCTGATTCACATAAAAACAACGAAAACAGAGCGTTGGAGACGCAGTTAATGGGCATATTAAGGACGACTTCTGGGAGACTGCCAGCAGATAAGCATATACACGGGGAGGTTTATTGAGAGGATGGAAATAATCTCTTTGCTAATAAATATGCGGCACTATTGGTGGTAGTAACGGGCGAGCCGAGTGCCGACGCGCTGACCTTGCAGAGTGCTGTCCGTACCACCGAGACCTCGCGGACGTAAATCAGCAGGTTTATTGGTAGTAACTCCTCGCCGACGACACTTACGACGAGTTCGGGCGCGCAGTGATGCCCCGGGTCACGTGCTTGGACGGTCTCTTTAGCGCATTGCTGCTGTAAGACCCATTCCCCTATCATCTACTTAATAAATATTCCACAACATTCTACACAACGCCATCTAGACCCATGGTAAACTTTTTATAGCTTGTGTTATGGAAACTAGAATGCGGATAAACATACTTATATACTTTTTTTTTGTAAATACATACATATTATACATAGAAACACCCAGACCAATGCAAATAGCCATATTCATGCATACAAATATTTGCACTGAGCGGGAATCGAACCCGCGCCTCCTGCGTGGCAGTCGCGTGCACTACCGCCACACCACAGAGGCTGTCAAACTAGGTCATTGTCATGTCAGAGGCTACTTATCAAAGTACATTGCAGATTTTGATGTATGACGTATGACATTAATTTCTTTTTAGTTTATTTCACGTCAATACATCTTTACAGTATGCCTCAAAGGAATCGTAAGTCTTTCACATCCACATCCACCTATGTGCGGCAGGGTGCAATTACGGTCTGCGCTGTACCTACTTAGACCCCGCCCGCGTCGGCAGGTCGTACGGCGGCGCGGTGCACAGGTTCACAGACAGCGTAAAACTGCGCCTGCGCATTAAAAAGCACACAGACACAACGTTATACACACACGTGAGTAGGGCATCTAATTCGTAGAAATTTCTCCAATTAAGCCTCCATTGAATGCGCACAGTACAGTAACGCCTCGAATGCGCATCTGCCTCCAGCTTATAAGTTCATATCTATGCAATGGCAGCAGTGCACAGGTGTAGGTGTACCAGACTTACAACGTTTACTGCACTATAGTGTAGTCAGCATTTTTCTCTCAATCACTGCAAGTTCAAAAGTTAAAATATATGGGATGCGTAGATTAAGTTGGTAATATTTAATGTAACTCATGTATGAAACAAGCAGTTCAACGGACTAATTAACTTCAAGTACGTGGTTTTCAGCTGGTTGCATCTAAATGACTGGTATCATATTAGGTACGCGCCGTCGTTGTATCAATCTGTTTTACTTATAGACTTTAACTTTAACGATACTAATACATACCTAATATCGTATATATTCTGTAATGTGCATCAAAAACTACAACCAAGTACAATTCGATTATATCAGGAAAAAATAATTATTCAGGTGGGGCTTGAACCCACGACCTTCCCCGTACAGGGGGTATGCTCTTCTTAGTGAGCCATACCTGAATCCTGTATCCGTCCATAAAACGACGGTGGAGTCATCTACCAACACTCTTACGAACTGTTGAAACCAATGAATGATTTTTCAACCATCTTTAAACATAAATTTTTAATTCCATGACTTTTTCGGGGAAGTAGCAATGAGTCCGATGCTGTCGAGCGAGTGGCACCTGTAGGGTGCGCCGAGCGCGTTGGCGAAGCTAATCAAATCACTCATCATCTAGGGGGCCGTATTATGCTTTGCTGGCTCACGTAGCTATAATTCTCCAGTGCTCCAGTTGTATCTGCAAAGTAAAGCAGATCAATCTTTTTGGACTGATTTTTGATAAGATCTTTAGGACGCAATGTATATATATTAAATCATTTAGCTAGTGGACGTAAACAAATGGCGCGCAATTAATAGCCAAGCCTCACTCCGCCGGAGCCAGTGTTCGTTATCAGTCACAGCAGTGAGCCAGTGTGTCAGTCGGTCAGTCCGTCCGTCCGTACAGATACACGGTACACGCGGTCATCAATCTCCGCGCGACGTCCGCCATCAATTGTGCGAATCTTGCCTCTTGCGGTAATATGCTAATACTTTTTTATAGACTAGTCCCACTCTACACTCATGAACGCACTTAATACGAGATGTGTGTTTATGAAAAGAAATACATTGTTCTTATGGGAACCGTCGCCGTCGTGTCGTCACAGACGCCCCCGACGCCGTCGGCGCGTCGCGTCGGTCACTAACAAATTTGATAACAGAAAAACACAATTACCCTTTCTTGACCCAAGAACCAAGTCTTGATTCGCCGGTGAGCAATCGCAGTATTTACATGTAATGATGGTTTTAAATTTCCCATTAACATTTGCAGTGAACCTACAGTTTCATTACACTAGGCAGCGCTGGCCGATGTACTTACTGCGGCTGCGCGAGCGCACGGATATAATTCGCACCGTGCGCCTGCGCAGATATCCGCACAGGCTCCGCCGAGCTAATTAAACTAAAACGGGTTCTTGCACCGAAGTGTTTTAAATTAAATGTTTGTATTGTACTGCTCCTCACCGAACTTTCTCGAATACATTTTTTTAAATAAACATTACATTTAAAAACGAGGCTCACGAACTACGTTTATGAGACCTACTCGTTATATAGTCAACTATTTCTGTGCCTAACAGTGTGCGAAGCCGCTGTCATCTACACGGCTTTATTCAAACTCGCTTGATGCGAATAGTGTTGCCAGGCGTTCGGATAAAGCCGGACATAGTTAAGCCTTTTGATTGCGTGTCCGGCCAAAATGAACGGTGTCCGGCCCGTCCGGCTTTTGTTAGGCTTTTTACATATCGCCAACGACAATATAATGCATCTGCATTATAAGACTTACTTGATAAATTGCCTTTCTATAGAATTTAAGAATAGTTTCAAAAGGTTGATAAATGCTTATCTAGAATTTCATTACAAGACCAGACAATTGATCTTAAACACAACTCGTCTATACTTAGTACAGAAAATGGCATGACCATCTATTCTCTCTCTCTATCTTCAGACCTTGAATACATCTAATACTTATCAGTTTGTTAAGACAAAGCAAATGAGCCCAACCTCGGTAGGTCTTTCTTATTTCAGTTAGAAGTTCCTACGGCTACCTTTTGACTCCATTTTCAGACCCTGAATATCATATAATACCAGAGAGTTTGTTAAGGAAAACAATGAGCCCAAACTTGATAGATTTAAATTATTTAATTTAGGAGTTACAGACTCCATCTTAAGACCCTGAACACCGTGTATTGTCTGTGGGAGCTGGCCAGCTCCGTACCACCACACTAATGCATTATCGCCTAAACTAAACTTTATCAAAATCGGATGAGGATATCTGCTTCAAAATGGAGTTGCAAGATTCGTTCCGAATAAATTACATACACATTCATACGTATGTAGTACCTACAGTGCAAGTTTAAAAAAATCTCGTAATTAGCTTCGATTTTGTTGTACCCATTAATAACATAAAATCCTCAATATTATAGGCTGTCCGGCTTTCTTACTCGAATGTTCGGCTAAACAGGCTAGTGTGTCCGGCTTTCAGGTTTGGCCTAGGTGCGAGAGACATTCAGCTTCGTCTACTTTCGTAACTGATTTTTATAACCAGCTACTAAAGAAGAATCAAATTGTCTATTCCACAACCAACTACGAAAGATTCTAATAAGTATAAAACATTATGCGTCGTGGGAATCGAACTCGGAACCACATACATAAGTAGTATGTACCTATCCGCCGTATCGTTGCGCTCGCGATCACCCTATTTGCACCTGCACCTTTTGCACCACACGTTCGCGGCCGATGCAGGTAAGTGCAACTGCATTACGTTCCGGATTTGATTCTCAGATTGAGCAAACATTTTCCGTTAAGTAATTTCTGAAGTCAGAATAAAGAGTCCGATAGACAACAATAAGTTTAAATTACCGAAAAAAAAGCCAGCAAATTAATAAAAGTTGAAGTGTAAGTAGGTACAGACAAACCAGACCATCGCCACTTTTGCTTCATCACTTCTTAATATTACAGATTAATAGTATAAACACGATTTGAAATCATTATCAATATAAACCGCATTACAGTCGCTGATAATGGCCCCAGTTGTAGACAAGACGAGCAGGTAATCAAGTCTACTTTCTCCTCTATTGCGTGTGTGTTTAGTGGTGTTTGGGCAATTCTCGCCGGCCTGATGTCGGTTTAGAGTGCAATTAAAATATAGAGAGCGCCGCCGGAACGCGCGGTGCGGCTCGGCGGCGGTGGTGTGGCGGCGACAATTAAATACTATAGTGTTTAGTGCCTGCGCACGCCGACACGCGGCCGGCCTGTCCACCGCACCCGAGCCGCGCCACGGGAGGACGTGGTTTGACGCTCCGACTAAGTAGTGTCGATCAACGTAATACGACAAGTAGAAAAATAAAATATGAACACTCGATATTATTAATAGTAAATTCGACCAAACGCGAGTAATGTTTATTCCTAGAATAAACAGCCAATATGTGGGTGATATTGCCTGTTTATTCTAGGAATAACCGACCCTAAGTAGATATATAATTTAACTAGCTTTTGCCCGCGGCTCCGCCCGCGTGGATATCGGTTATCGCGACCAAACATAGCCTATGTCCTTTCTCAAGGTCTAACCTATCTCTATACCAAATTTCATCAAAATCGGTTCAGTGGTTAAGGCGTGAAAGCGTAACATACAGACAGACAGACAGACAGACAGACAGACAGACAGTCAGAGTTACTTTCGCATTTATAATATTAAGTATGGATATGGATTATGACTGTATGTAAAACTACAGAATCTGAATGTTCAATGAATTGTACACAGATAAAATACAACAGGACATTAGAACATACGTTTATTATTTTATTTTTCAAAAAAACAGGCAGATTGTAGAACAATCAAAACTCTACTTGTATTGAGGAGTCACAGCGCGGTGTCATGTGAGAGGTTGGTACCTGAGCGGTCAGCGTCTCCGCGCTTGCGCCGTTTCTCACCTAAGTAGATGATAGTACCTAGCTGCGCCCAATTATACATTAAACGGCGCACTTTCTCCGGCGCGCGCGCATCTCCCCCGCGGCCGGGGGTCACTGCTCCGTAGGAAATGACCAAGTGTGCACTAGTTCTCATCGACACTAGGTACCTCGGAGATGTACATAAGGCTCGAACGCGTCTCGTTATCATATTGTACTATATAGCTAAGCTTTACTTAAAATTATAGGCTTTTCCATTTACATGCAAGTCCTATGGCGCACTTGGCTTGTTACGTCGAACGTGAATGTCCTCCCTGTAATGGGGCAGAGGCAGTTCTTTCCCGAGATCGTGACAATTAGTTGTGTGTCCTGTACACGTCGGTGGTGCGCGTGCGCGCGGCGCGTGACGTCACGCGGTGACATGCGCGCGCTGCTCATTAGCGCTCCCCGACACCGCCGGCCGGTGCGACCCGCGCCTGCGCCACGACACTACACGCGTTGGCTTTTCACCTGAAGAGCGGAACAAGCGGAGAGTCCAACGCGCTCTCTAGTCTATCTAATTTAGTCATTAATAATCTACTCATTCAAATTAAAATTTGCCTTGCCCAAGAATCGTACCTCATGCGTAGCAGTTACCAAGTTGTTCAATCTTGGCTAACATGTACAGGTAGAGTTTGACGGGGAAAATGGATTGACTACTTTTATGTCGAGATTAGATTCCTTAGAGCCTCACGAACTGTGTGCTCGCAGGTGGACTATTATTTATTACACTACAGCTAGTTAAAATTATTGTCGAGTACCTGAAGTGTGATTGGCATAACCACTATCACACATTAGTAATTACATGGTGAAGATTTTATAGATCTAGCAAAAAAAATAAACTGTGAGAGTTCACAGTCGAGTGACTACAAGAGTATTTTTACAACTGCAACTCTCACATTTAAATCAAGGAGATTTCGAGGGAACCTAATCTATTATAAAAAAAAATAAAAAACTCCCAAATGTATGTAACTTCTAAATGACTGCACCGATTCGATTATTAATTCTTAAGAACGAAAAGAAAAAAAAATAACTTAAGGGCAGCGGGAACGGGATCCGAATTCCACGCGAGCGGAAATATGGCGGTACAAAGTTCGGCGGGTTGGCTAGTTAGAGACAGAGTGGCACCGTGGTAGGAGTGGTCCAGTCGTATGTACCCCATCACAGCAACCGACACGTGTCATGTCGATTGGCGTGTGATTAATGTGGGCCGTTTGGAGGACACGGCGCTGTGACTGACCACCACACCGCCAGCGCTAGGCCAGGGCCAGGCTGCAGCAGGCGCGGATCCAGGGGGGGGGTCATGGGGGTCATGACCCCCCCCCCCCTGGGCAGATCGTCTCCTGATTATTTTCTTAATCTCATATAGGTCAGTCATGCATAAATTGAACAAAATAAAATAATGTATAAGTATAAGTAAAAGAATTTTATCTAAGCTCAAGCATATTTAACGAATGACACGCATAATACCTACCTACTTATGACTATCACACTCTCCACATATCCAGCCCGCGCCCCTCGCGTGAACTGCCCTCTGAACTGAACGGAGTGCGTTAAAAAAATGAACGAAATTCCTACCCGCGACGCACCCAAACTGTGCCCGAACGACGAGCTTCGAGCTGATCATTGCATTGCAACTCATGCGGTTCTAGCGGTCTGACGTAAGACGTAACTATCGTGACCTCAAAATTTTGTGAGGGCGTAATTAATTATAATACCGGGTGTAAGGGGAACGCCCCCGAAGCTGAAAGCCCCTAGTAGTACTCCAGGTACATAACCCATTGGCATAAAAAAAATCGTGTCGTCGTCATCGTGTTAGGAGAGCTGTCTGAGAAACCCCACCTTGACCGATTCTCCTTTTTTCGACCGACCTGTGTCCGAAGTCTGTTTAGGGACTTCCACCTGATCCAGAACAGATCGTGCTCAGGGCGCAAACTCGCCGACAGCGGAATGAAAGAGAATGGTAGCGAGCTCCGCACTCTCCATAGGTCCACCCTGGCCAGGGAGGGATCGCCATCGGCGGGTGCAACGCAACGCATACCCAGAAACTCTTTCGGCTTTTTAGCCTTTTTGGCACGTGATGGTGGCCGTGCATGGGGTGTCGCTGATCCCGTTCCAGCTTGCCCCTCTCCATGGATGACGCCACGTCTCTGCGTACGCATGGAGGTGCTATGCCGGCTAAAGGATACAGCATCTGTTACGGAGTCGGTTGGAGACAACCTGTTATTGTAGGTCTCATGCAGAACGACCCCATACGGGACACGCATAATATTCACCCACAGAATAACATAAAGCTAGCCCTGTTGTTCGCACCACTGTGCTCGTCAGCCTTTTTAAGAGGTTGTTGCGTGCCGAGACCTTCTGTTTAAGGATCTTGCGGTTCATTAAAGGTCAGGGACCTGTCCAGCTATTTGGGGTGTGAGCAGTGTTCAATTTCAACTTCGCGCCACAGTATTTTCAGCTCTCGCTTTGCCAGCCCATTGCTGAGGTGGAAGGCGCACGACTGCGTTTTTGCTGGTTTGGGCTTCAGGACATTACTGATGTAGTAGCGGCTTAGCTCCTCGAGTGCGTCATTCAGGTTTTCCTCTACCTAGGATCCTACAAAGGATCCCTGTGACGTGAGAGCCAAGTCCTCAGCGTAAAGGAAACGTGTTGTGTGTGGGCTAAGGGGTTGGTCGTTGGTGTAAACGTTGAAGAGCAACAGAGCCAGAACACTACCTTGAGGTAGGCCATTCGTCAGCACTCTCCAGCCGCATTTTTAGGAGTGCAATTGCACCTGATAGCGTCGGTTCCGGAGGAGTTCACCCAAGACTGCAGCAAGTTTGCGATCTCCAGTGATTCTTTCCATCTTCCAGAGCAAGCATTTGATGTTCACAGTGTCGTAGGCTGAAGACAAGTCAACAAAAACTGCGCCAGTCACTTTGCGTGTCTCAAAGCCATTCACGATATTTTGCGTGAGGTTGAGGAGCCAGCCTGCTCTGGGATCAGCTTGAGGTCTATGATGTTAGCTAGACGATTAAGAATCACCCTCTCGAAGAGTTTCAAGGTTTGGCACAGGAGAGGAATTGGTTTGAAACTTTGGGGTCGTCCATAGGTTTCCCCGGCTTCGGTATGGCGATTACTTTGGCCTTTCTCCTGAGACGTGGGACCCTAACAGAAGCAATGCAGTCATTGAAGAGAGTTAGGAGCCATGACACGGCAGCAGGACCGAGGTGTTGTACTTGCTCCCCTGAAATATTGTCTCTTTGCAAATGTATTCCGGGCGAAGTCGGGTCCCAGGCCGCATGTTGCTTGTACATATAACATAGTACCTACAGATAACGTATTTTTCAAAATAAGTATCGTTTCAAAATATTAATTACAGAACTTTACCTACTTATATATTTTTTTTTAAATTAAAGTGCATATTGTAAATGAATTCGAGTCTCGACCTCGACTATGACCCCCCCTGGCTGGAAAGCTGGATCCGCCCCTGGGCTGCAGGCACCACTATTCGACTGATTACGATATAATTGATGACATTTTATATAAAATGCCCGCCATTGAAACACTGAGAGATGCTTATCCAGCGTCGCTTTCCTTGGGATGCTGCTAGAAACTTGAGAATACCAGAAACATTCCGTCCCTTTTTGTCTTTGTTGCGGTTTTCCGCCTTAAATCTATATGTAGATGGCGACGAGCAACAGGCACCTCTGGTGAGGCACTCATATGCACCACACGCCATGGGACTGGGGGACTCTGTGTTTGATATCTCAGGAGCTATAGCATATATAGCACTAAAGTAAAGTAATCAAATACTACTGCTATTGATTTATTTGTGAACCGTCTAAGAATCGGTAAGTATATCATTACATATTAGTAGGTAAGTGGTGAACGTCCAAACTAATGTCATAAACGCGAAAGTAGCTCTGTCTGTTACGCTTCACGTCACGCCTAAACCACTGAACCGAACTTCTCTTCGATCAACAGAGAGGTATATTATATTATATTAAAGTGAACCTTACATCTTCTCACGTCTACCTATACCTAAACTCACACATGTGATCAGTGGGTATAGGCGGGTGAGGTAGATGAGACCAAAGAGAGCAGTTTCCGCTTGATTCCCAAGTCAATTTCACTAGATTAGGTCCCGTAATAGCGACGGACAAACATCTAATGTGAACTTTAATTTTGTGCACGGACTGCAGCCGCACGGCCGCTTGGCACAGGGCTACTGCGTACTGCAGCCGACTCCCCACGTCATAAATAAGCTCAAAATTATGAATGTAATGCTGTGATAAGAATGTTACTTTTTAACATAAACACTGTCCAACGGATCTGCATGACAATTTCTCAGTGGCCTTGACCTCATAACACAAATGTTTAAATAAATACCGTTCAATATCCTTGAACCTTAATAGGTGCAGAAAAGCAACCCAATCGTTGGGTGCAATTGAAGTGCTATAAAAATGCATAGTACTATCATGTGAAGCGCTGTTTCAATGTAGAGCCTCCAGCGTCCAGAGCCCAGGGCGACTCGCCCAATGGTGCACTTAGTCTGTATCTGTTGGACACCCACTGACACAGATGTTTCTAGCAGCCCTGCGCGTGACGGTGCACCGTTACCCGGCGCCTGCGCCTGCGCAGCGGTTTCCTAATTCGCGTCCAATCAGCCGCTCACAGTAAATGCGAAACGGAGCGAGTGTTCGCCAGCTAATGAGATGCGCCGGTCGATGACCTGCCACTCACAGATACACTTGGCATCGTGATGACGTGTGCATGTGTGCCAGTGTGTGGGAATGAACCCAGGCGATCTGTAACAGTAACCCAACGCCGTTTGGTCAACAGCCCAGTTCAGTGTTCACGCGCAAAAACAAGTGTTTGATCTCTTGACTCGCAATTATACATCATCAACGTTCGTCTCCACGCGCGTCCCCAGCGTCACGCGCGCGTCGCGTCGCCCGCACGTCGCCCGCACGGCGCGCGACGCCTACGCGCGGGAGTCTCAGGCAAACGTCACGATTATTGGGCCAAATTAGTCGACCGCAGTCGTATGACTCGCTGTTACATTTTTTTATCGTTTAATAATAAACACAAATATGAAACGTTTCTACTACAGACATAGGTATACGATGAAGACAGACACAAACACAAGACACATTCATTACTACAAACTCTTCTAGAAATAAATAAATATAAATAATGCAAAATAATAAAAAAAAGAATTGATTTTGTTTTGTCTAAATCGATTATATTTTTATGCCAATGTGTTATGTACCTGGAGTACTACTAGAGGTTTTCGGCTTCGGGAGCGTTCCCCTTACACCCGGCATTATTATGTATTTCTTAGTTACCAAACACCCGAAAACTTTCATCGTAAGCAAGAGACCGCCAGCATCGTTCAATTAACCAGTCTCTGAAGGTCCACAACAAAAACGTCAATGAGGTGGAAACACTGCGCTCGCCTCCCCCTGCCCCCCTCGCCCCCGCCCCACCCGTGGTAAGTAAGTATGTTTGTAACACCTTCACTAAGAAGTTCCTTAAACGTTGCTCCACCCCGCGCCGCGCCGACCGCCACCGCGCTATCTGATGAGATCGTTATCTCACAGGTTTACATTAGGCACGTCATTACACGGAAATGATCTCGCATTTCTTGTTTGTCTAGCTCTCTCTCGATTTTACGAAACCAAGTTTATAGAGTTTTGGAGAGTTCCACTGCGGCCCCTCCCGAGTCCTCTGATTGTACAATCATAATAAATAATAAGGTTAAATTCGCGATTCATAGAATATATTATAATATATCAAAACAATCTGCACGTGCCAGGGCCTCCTTCCTTTGCGACTTGGGATCAAGACCGGTAACTGTGCCTTCATCACAACACATCGGTTAGTGGTTAAGATGGATTCAATGAAACAACTCAGTATAATGGAGGCGCACAGTACGGGACAGTCGGCGCACTTGTAATTACGCCGGAGGCTGAGAGTTAATTGCCAACGACAACGGACGCCAGGCATGTTGTACGCCATTCTGTCTGTCCGTACGTGTATACCTACTCTACGGTCCGTACAGAGTATTCACGTATGTATTTATGGGACGGTACATGACGTGTGAGCCACACTTTGATTTCAAGTGATTGCTCGAATCGCTTTGATAAATCTTTATTTGTCAGTGCTCACGACAATATTAATGTCTAACTTCCGAAGACTTTCTCGTTCTCGTGAGTTCGTTAAAAACTCCGACGTCAGGCGCGCCGAGTCCCGCGAGGCTCGCATCACGTGTGCCTGCCCACAGTGACCACTGGTGTTGTGCTAAAGTTTGGCTTCGGAACGATAGGTATTCGAGAAGAGTCTAGAGAAGAGGTAGTAGATCTTGAAATCCACAGTCCTTTATATAATATAATTACTAGATTCACAATTAGTCAAGAATATACTCTTAGGTAATCTTTCACAGTAGGTATACTTACTTCGAGAATCTCTGAGACCAATTCATTTAGCAAAGTAAAATTAAAGGAAAGGCGAGGCCCCAGGGTACTCAGCGAGGTGATGATCAGTTGCCTAATTTTACATTCCAAAGTGTAACTTATAACATACTAGCTTTTGCCCGCGGCTCCGCCCGCGTGGATGTCGGTTATCGCGACCAAACATAGCCTTTGTCCTTTCTCATGGTCTAATCTACCCCTATACTAAATTCCATCAAAATCGGTTCAGTGGTTGAGGCGTGAAAGCGTAACATACAGACAGACAGACAGACAGAGTTACTTTCGCATTTATAATATTAGTATGGATATGGATAATAAAATGGTTACTTTCAATCACAAACGTTCACTCTATTCTAGCTCCAGAGCGTGCCTACTCCCCTCCTCCCAGGCATCATCTCACGGCATCAGTCCGTGCCACGCTCTCCGTGGGAGGTCCATGTTTGGCAATATTTGCGGCCCGAATATGATAGTGATCTTAAATATGAACCTTTGGGCTGACCCACAACATTGAAAACGGTGTAGGTACCTATATACAATGTTACATAAAATAAACTAACAAACACATCTTTTGAATGCCCGAACTCTGAATGGCGTGTGTGGAAAGTGCAGCCACTTAATCAACGATACAATTTATTTGTTCATAAGCTTCATTGAACTCAGCCAGCCGCGAGCCGGGCTGTATTGTGCGGCCCAGGGACAAGGCAGCGCATCAGCGTGTGTCAGGTGTCAATGCAAACACAATCAATCAGCTATTGTGCGCGCCTCAGCGCTCTGTTCACCGTGCGATTGCTCATTAACCTGCGCCCGCGCAGCCGCGGGGAGCTCGCTGCGATAATTAAATCGTCTCGCGGACAATGCGCGCGCACTTGTTTGTGAGCGCTTTTAATTAAACTCCTATTATTGTGGTATAGAAAGACGCGCATGCGCCGTAACGAGCCCTTCTGTGCTGTGGCTAACACGATTAGCCGCTTAAACAAACACAGCCAGCGACGCATGCCAGGACTATCGCCGCTAAGTGGGCGCATCAGGGCACAGAGTCGCGTGGCGCGGAGTGCAGGCGAGCGGCGGGGCGGTCGCGTGACGTCGTTCGGTTCGGCTCACACGGCTTACGGCACCCCTGACCGCGAGGGGATTAATAAATTACTTTATGTTTAAGATACATCATTTTGGTATACTTTCACCGTTGCTTTATAATGAGATTTGAAACTGTGAAGCTGTTTTAATTCGTTTTGTACAAAAAAAACAATGATTTATGTTGAGATATCAGCGCGTGACGTTGATTTGTTTCGGCCGCGGCGGCCGCTCGCGAATAGCTCGCCCGAGCCCTCCTTAATTGCTCGCAACATTTTCCGTAAAGAGGGCCTGAGATGGGCTCCACGGACACGGGGCCATTGTGCAACCGGTCACGATGCCGGCTCGGTTACGGTTGCGCTAGTACAAATGAGTAAATCCAAAGTTCTAAACGATTTCGTAAGGCTGGGAAGCGCCCATTGTTCCCGCGGCTCAATTAAGTAGCGACGTTGTAATTGCGGAGATAGCCGCTATCGTGCGATCGCGAAACAAATTGACCGTGAAATCGATTACAATCGGTCTGCGGACAATGGCGACCAATCGCGCAGCGCGCCGCCGACCATTGGCCGCCACCGGCCGCGGTGCGCACGCGTCGCTTAACACAATGCGCGCGCACCTGAAACCTGAAACTTGAAAGCCCCTCCATATTGGATTCCGCATTCGGTTCGGGTGGAAATTTCAGCACCGTGACGTAGCCGCCTGCCATTCAAAGTGGAACAAAGCTAAACGCAGTGCGACCTACCTGCCATTACCCTAGGCACACACAAGCGTGCGCCCGCCACTACGCGGGTAGATTGTCTCGGCTGGGAAGAATCTCCGCAAGTTTACGCGTAGTAAATAAAGATACCCGAAAGTACTCCTCTCTTGTTTCTATTATATATAAATGATCTCCCTAATACAATTAAGCACAAAACTCTACTATTTGCAGATGACACTACAATAATTATCAAAACTAGTAATAGATCTGAACTGCAAATAGAAATAAATACAGCTCTCGAGGACGCCATCAATTGGTTAAATCAAAATAACCTTAAAATAAACACTTTTAAAACAAACATTGTTGAGTTTCAAACACATACAACAAACTTAACCCCACTAGACATTCAATACAAAGGGAATCGCATAAACTGTGTCACGGATTGCATATTTTTGGGTATCACGGTAGATACATACTGCAAATGGAAACCCCACATCGACAGACTGCTCAATAAAGTAGATCGTTTTATATACGCCATTAAAAAAATTAAACAAACAATTAATTTGAAAACAGCTCTTTTAGCTTATCATGGTTATGTCTCATCCATATTGAGATATGGCATTATCATTTGGGGCAATTCTGTAGCGGTGGATGAAGCGTTCAAGGCACAAAAATAGTGCATCCGAGCATTAAGTGGAGCTGGTCCTCTGGACAGCTGCGAACCACTCTTCAGCAAATATAATATTCTACCCTTGCCTTGCTTATATATATTAGAGATAAGTATTTTCGTTAAAAAACACTCTGACATTTTTACACCATTTAATAAGACATCTAGAAACAAAAATAAATTTAAACTTCCCTCGATCATATTGGAATTATTCAAAGGTAATGCTCATTGTATGGCAATTTCAATTTATAATCATCTTCCACGATCGTTACAGGAATTACCACTGACAAAGTTTAAAAAACGACTGCATGACTTTTTGCTGTACAGAATGTATTATAGTGTAAAAGAATACCTAGATGATAAGAATTTATAGATTTAACATTATTATATTGAAGATTTGACATTATTTTAAAATTATACTGATACAAGCAATTCGTTATTTGCCTATTAGTTCTGACAATATTTATTGATTTATTGACATTAAAATTTGCACGCTCTATGGAGCAGAATAAATAAATACCATATTCGAGGCAAATAAAGATTTATGATTATGATTATGATTATGAAAAATTTGGTCACTTTAGCACAATGTCACTTTCGCAAAAATGACACTTTCTTAGAATGTCACTTTCGCAAAAATGTCACTTTCTTAGAATGTCACTTTTGCAAAAATTACACTTTCTTAAAATGTCACTTTTGCAAATAAGATACCCCTCACAAAATCTGGTAAGTAATTATTATTATCTTTTTTCTCATTTCCTTATCCCAGGTCTATCTGGGACCCGGACTCTTGGAAGACATGCATCGAAGATACAGTGGCCCTTTTATTATTATTTTATTTTATTATTATTTATCCTTATTATTAACTTACTAGAACTAAATTAGACACCTTGTGTACATTTCTACGAGTATGATTGGATAAGCTATACATATAAAGCTTTCTGCTCTTTAATACGCTTTTGTAAAAGTATGGAATCAAAATCAACAAATATGAAATCTTCTACGACGACTAAGGGTGGCAACTAACACGTGACGCTCATCAACAATTAGTGCATCTCTCCGCGGTCGAGCCGAGGGTCACGGTAGTGAGGTCGCCGCACGGTGCGAACACGTGCTCTGCTCGGCATCAACACTAAGCGCAGTGCGGCTCGAGGGGACGTCGATGCCCTTGTTTATGGAGCTCGGTAATCAGTGGACACTGTGCCGTGCACCCGTAGCTGCGCCCGGGCATCGCCTCTAAATCGGACAGTCACATCGCTGTTCCTATAATTGAAGTCGTTAGCGTTAATTAACTTATAAGTGGTTGTACACTTGACCGTATAGGTGCGCATGTGATACAAGGCACGCGGTGGGCTGCGGGACCGGAACGGGCGCGTAACGACACCGGGCACTGTGAGTTCTGCCTCACTGCTGTAAATAAAAAGAATGGCAGTATCGATTGTAAGGTGCACTTCAGCGCACGCGCACAGCGTAATTTGATATTTATTGTATTTGGAGTAAAACTTTATAGGTTATATACAAAACTTTACTAGTTATGAGAGAGAGAAAATGTATGCTCGCACCCATGGGCTCTGTGTTCTGTGGTTAGGAAAAAGTAAAGTTTTTTAACGGGTCAAAAAATACGAGGCTTTTAATTCAAAATTCAACAATGCAATGCATGCTTTGACAAAAGAATTTTTATACATAGTTCTTAATTTATTTTCAACTATTTCGTTTTAGTATTGTCATGTATTGTGGTTATAGAGTGCTTGCCATGACAATCCAAAAGCACCCAAACTCAATGTTTGTTTTCTGTAGTTAAAGAATTCCTTGTGTTCATATGGGAGGCTGAGTATCATCACGCGGAACCACGCTAGTCTTCAAAGACAAAGGATACAGGAGTGTGGCAGCTACCACAGTATAAAGGTAATGTTCCACACCATGAAGCTCTACGGGAGGATAATCGACTCTCGGATCCGACAGGAGAGTGCACTTTTGAAGTGACAGAATGGGCTTTGTCCCGGACACGGGACAGTTAGTCCGGTTAAATTAGACCAAAAATAAGAGTAAAGTTATCTAAATTCCCACCAAGCTGAAAATCGGTAAGATTGTTTAAAATATCATTAAAAACAAAATTTGAAAGTTCCCCATCATTCCCGTGTAAGGAAAAAAAATTATTCAAGGTCAAAGGTCAAAAAAATGAGTTTTTCGCTATTTTCAGCAAAACGGTACGTTTATCATAAAAGTACTTCAGGCAAAAATTGTAGATTATAAAATTATATATAAAAAATGTTTTAACAGTTTTTTCCTACGAGCCACCGTTTCTGAGATATACCGATTCAAAAAGTTAGAAGAAGAAGATAGGGAGGAGCGCGCCGAAGTGTGACAGGAGTGGCGTCAAAACATAAAGGCTGGCATGACGCGGCACGATGGTGATTTGTGCGAGACGCTGAGACAAAGAAGACTCTGCCGCTATCTGCCACCACGTGCGGACTCGCGGCACGCCTGCCATAGATGCGGCAAGAAATGTCGCGCTCAAATTGGCCTATACAGTCACCTGCGCCAATGCGGGCGACCGTGATTGTGCAAGCACTGCAAAACAATCATCTTTTAAGATGTTGTGGCCAATGATGATGATGAAATGGATTGCTGTAAGGATTGTCGCGGCGAAGTATAGAGCGAAGATTATACCTGGGCATTGCATGTTCCTAGACATGCACAAGGCCTTCGACAGTGTTCTATGCGCAATAATCTGGTGGGATCTGCGGTCCGAAGGAGTTCCATACGCTTATTACATTAACAATATATGAGACATGCACCATGTATCCGGTTCCGTGGTTTGAATCACTGTCGGCGACACGAAACCCTTTCCTATCACCGTCGGAATACACCACGGAGGTCGCAGAACGACCTCCGTCCTCCATGAGCGCTGGCCTGGGGGGGACCGGTGGAGCTGCCTGTCACCCTAGCAGAATCAGGCCGCGGCGGTGGCACAAAGTGCGCCTCCCCGTAACCGGGGCTAGATGGGGACACTGTGGTCCCCACAACCCGAAGGGGGCCATCTCGAAAGAGATGGTCCTGGATCTGCCGGGGTGCAAGAGATATGTAAAAAGCCTCCATTGTTGCTCATGTATGCTTATGATATTGCGCTGATGGATGCGGACAGGAACCGATTGGTGCGCGACGCGCGACGGTGTGAAAGTGTGGAAGGAGGCGCTTTAGAACGATGGTCTGAAGCTAAATGTGGCGAAGACAGAAAATTTGGTATAGGTGATGACTTAGTCGAGCGCACGGACCAAATTAGGTACCTGGGATTTGTACTTCACATGATAATGACCACAACGTCAAAACAAACCGAGCATGACTGGCGTCATATTCGACTCTAAAATGCCAGTCAGATTGAAGGGGCAAGTTTATAAAATGATCCTTAGGTTGGTTCTTTTCCCACATCTGTGTAGAATCGAAATTAGCAGGAGCTGTGTGTCACGGGGTTGAAAATGCTACGGTGGATGTGCGGAGTCGCACTTAAAGATCACGTGAGGAACTCGCGCACCCGAGGTAGCCTTGCGTATCCGTGACACCGCGGCTAAAATGCCAGAGATGCCTTTGCTCTTATGGTCACGTTTTACGGAAACCATCAGGCCACGTGGATAAGAAATGGTGCCCCCGCCGGTTCTGGGAGAAGAGGACTAAAACTTACTGGTTTGAAATCATGGAGAGTAACATTTTGTGCCATTGGTTTCATGGTTGCCCAAGATCTTCCAAAGTGGGGAAGGAAAAACCTGAAGGTGGAACGAAGCGCCGAATTCACCTTGGCCTCGGATGCACACAGGAAAATGCGTCTATGTTGCTCAGTTTAGTTTCCATTGGCCACCTCCCCACTCCATGGTATCATGTTATGTGTTGTCATCCAAAATAAACGTGTATGCCAAATTTCATTTAGTTGCATTGTAATTAGAGCCAGTTTATTAGCAAGGGCATTGAAAAATATATTATTCTTATAGTTTGAAATTCAAAAAATATTAGGGTCCATAGTTTAGCACCATATCTATGTATAGAAAAAGAAGCAATTTTTTTTTCAGAGCTGTACCTAAGAGGTTTCACATCTGAGTATATCGTGTAAACAAATTGATTCGTCCACATATTTCCGAGAAAAAGGTCCTGACAGACAGACAGATGAACATCGAAGTGATCCTATAAGGGCTCCGTTTATTCCTTTCATCATTCATCCTAAGCTGGACACAATGCCGCCGCGTGTCTCCGCCGCACTGATATAATTAATCGTTGTCCTACACTAATCACCTATTTGTTCACAATTAGCGAGCTCGCGACCCCCGGCCGACCCGGGTCGCTCCGCCGGACAATGGCGCTCACTCCGCCCCGCTCCCCACTTGTCTCATGTCAGGGGTAGTGATGTCAGCGTGCACTTGTGCGTGCGCCATTGTCTGTGGCCACTCATTTCTCATTTGGAAACTATTGTTTAATCAATGTATTCAATGTGCACATGCTCTAATATCGGTACACATAAATTAAAAGTGCAAATTCATTTTGTCGTCCCCTGATCGTCCCCTGCCTCCCGCGACGGTTCCAGTGATACGCATTACTTTTGACGATCTGGACATGACACGTGGTCACTTTGTTCGCCGTGCGTTGATACAATATCATAACAGTCGGCACACATCACTCGAGTTATAATACTATCTGACAGATGATCCTCAGCCAGAAGATCAAATAAGTAATTTGTCAATAAAACAATTATGTAGTATGAACAAAGGCATGAAGTATGGAGTGCTCACGTTTGTGAGACGTGTTTGAAGATAAGCAATGTTCGTAATCGATGCTGTCAATTAAGAGTTGTGCGACGGGCGGCGGTGCGCAGGCGCAATCGATCAGTCCTCTCCCCCCCTGGAAGCCGCGCCCCTGCGATGTTAATTAAAGATAGATGCGCCCGCGCGCCCGATCATAATTCCGAGATTATCTTTGTGTGAGCCCGAACAGGACTTTTAAATTTGTTGGCTGACAATTTGAGATATTTATTTGTGGATAAGGCGTCGACAGCGCGCGCACAGTCGCGTCATAATAGCCACGCGATAGATCCGCAGTCGGCCACAGCCACTCGCGGCAGTGAATCTAGAGCCACGGATCGCGCCCTACCTCGTTGCGGCCATTCGAGCGATGGTTTTATTACACACCGTTGCATCCTTTTAAAATCCAGTCGGTAGCACACCAGAGCCAGCTCCCAACAACCCCGGCCCCGTGCACGGCTGATAACTAGCTTTTACATTTTAATCGATGTTTGTTTTATTAACCCCCGACGCAAAAACGACGGGGTGTTATAAGTTTGACGTGTCTGTGTGTGTGTGTGTGTGTGTGTGTCTGTCTGTGGCATCGTAGCTCCTAAACGGATGAACCGATTTGGATTTAGTTTTTTTTTATTTGAAAGGTATATTAGTCGGCAGTGTTCTTAGCTATGTTTGAAAAAAATCGGTCCAATATGACCGCCGCTACAAAATGGCGGAGTACATAAAAATTTCACAAGTCCCTCAATATGGGTATCAAATGAAAGGGCTTGACTAGTAGATCAATTTAAAAAGTATAAAATAAAAATTAAACTAAAAATTTAAAAAACCCCCGTCACAAAAAATATACCGTTGCCATGTCGGGGGGCCAATGTATCGTTCCGGTAATATGACGGAGTGCTTTAACAGTCAGGGTGCCCTGACATGGCAACGGTTGAAACAAAATATTAATAGGTACTTATATCAAAGTTAAAGGGCAAACACAACTTATTTTCAACTTTTTTGATTTTATATTTTTTGTGACGGGGCTTTTTAAATTTTTAATTTATTTGGATGACATTTCTACAAGCTTATCTGTTTGTGGTTAAGTACTTCCCCGGGCCCGGCGGCGCTCACCTTCTAGCGCTAGGGCACCTCGCATATCCACTGTGAGTAAAAAAGAGCGATACGAGCTAACAGCAAAAGCGTTACATATTTTACATAATTACATACTGCCATTGTAAATTGTGCGAAAAAAAGAATCGGCCGCAGAATGTGTGCCCCCTGCATGCCCCTCCCCTGGGGCCGCGGCAGTGGCGCTGGCTGCGAGCGCAGCCGCAATCATGTAATTATATCATTCCATTGCGGAGAAATCAAGCGCAATTCGCAATAAGATTTATTATAGCGTTTTTTCATAGATCGCAGCTACGAGTGTTTATGTGTGGGCGTAACTCCTCATACTGCAGCGTCGTGCGGCGTCGTGCCTCGTAACTCCTCATACTGCAGCGTCGTGCAGCGTCGTGCAGCGTCGTGCCTCGTAACTCCTCATACTGCAGCGTCGTGCGGCGTCGTGCGTCGTCCTGCCGCGCTGAGCACCGTCCACTTAATCAACTAATGAATAAGACGAGCTACTCCAGCGCTCATGGCGCGGAAGTGGCAAGCGCCATTACAAGGCGTCGATGCTATTAGTGCCTGTCACGTTCCTGAAGCAAACAGGAGAGTACGTACAACGTCAGCGCTGAGCCCCCAGCCCCGAGGAGTGGCGCCGCGGAAGGTCACCGACGACGTCGACGCCGAGTCTGCGAATCTCCGAGGTTCCTCGGACCCGCATCTCAGTTAATCGTGTCAGGCTTCCGTGGGTTCCGTGACAGAACTATAAATCATTCCGTAGCCTAATTTGGTAACCCATTCCCGATATTACGTCTGCACTGTTTAGTTGTCCCTGGTGAGTGGTGAGGTGACACCTACACGTTACGGTGTCACTCCCCAAAGAAGTATGGAGAAATGGAGAGGTATTAGAGAGTGTTTAGAGAACAGGTCAAAAATAAGGGAAGAAAGATCTCTGGCACTCACACGGACCGGACAGGTACTGCTCTCAACACATAATCACTGACTGGCTGGTGCTATAAGGTCTTAAATATTATATAATTTACTGCAGAGTTAGATACAGGTAGGTAGGTATAACAAAATTATGTTGTACCTAGATAATTTCTTTAATAGCAAAAGCTCAAGTAGTCCTCGGAACACGGAGGTATCTTGGACCTAAATCGCGAGACAAATTCAAATTCAAATTATGTTTATTGTCAACCATAGGTACATGGGATGTTCACAAAATAATAAGGTCCATCCATACTAATATTCTAAATGCTAAAGTAACTCTGTCTGTCTGTCTGTAGGTTACGCTTTTACGCCTAAACCACTGAATGGATTTTGATGAAATTTGGGATAGGGGTAGATTAGACCATGAGAAAGGACATAAGCTATGTTTGGTCGCGATAACCGACATCCACGCCGGTGGAGCCGCGGGCAAAAACTAGTAATAAATAATTCTAACTAAGTACCTACTTAACGGAGTAGGATCACAAATGTTATTCAGAAAAAACAAACAAGGCCTCATCAGAAGGAAGGAAATCTCATCAATAATTAGATGAATCTGAGCTCGTTTACCGCCGCACCCCGTGCTATCCTCAAACAACACACCCAAGAAACGTGTACTGCGCGTATAGAGCACTTTTTGGGCACATTTGAATTCCTAAATATATGCCCGTAACTCAGGGCATAGGCGCGTACCATAACATTTATTAGTCTGCATCAGTTGGGTCCGACAAAAGCTAAGAAAAGGAATAGTGTCGTGAGACAAGTGCGACGGCGGCGCCCACCAACTAAATGCACAAAACGTTATTGAAAGTTATTTATTATTCAAATGTAAGCATCAATCGAAATCAAATGTATTGTGGATATGCCATGTGAGGTGAAGTGTACGCAGGTGACGTGACAAATAGCCGCGATCACGTGTCGCACGAGCACGACGCATTCATTACATAATGTGGCAGATAAATTACGCGATACAGCGTTAGCTCTCGAAATATGTAATATAAGTATTATTTAGGTACAATAATCTTAAGTGTATAAAAATATAATGATAGCACAAGTAATGTCCGCATTAGACGCTTGGTTAGGACCGGACAAATTGTGAAGTTACAAAACAAAATTTGTAAGAATAAATGGACAGGTAGGCGTACTCAACCATTTGTACAACTAGTCGCGTGCGTGATGCGTTTAGTTATGAATGTTATGATATGGAGACAAGTGGCCGCGCCCGGCCGCTCGTCCGTCTTAATTAACGCGGCGACGACGCGACCGCCTCTGCTGGTGCCTGCCCGGCTGTCCGTAGACCACTGCGCCGGCTGGTAAGGTGACTTGTCTTCTCTGATTTAACCTCGCAGAAAGAGTGTGAGCGAAATGGTACTACTTATTACTTTTGGCGGCTTCACACGGTAGTTCTATGCGTTCCGTCTATGTTAATCTTATAGTTAGACGATATGTTAAGGCGTGTGTTAGATTTGGGGGGGTAAAATTAGAGGGTAACTATATATATATATGTCTATAACTTACTATATATACCCATAAACAGGATGCCATCTGTAATTATGTATTTGAACCAAGGAAATTAAACAAATACAATTCTGTTTTATCACTCTTTTATTCTGTTATACTACGTCAGTTCCAAAGGCTGTTGTAGACAGGAAAGAACTAACAAGAAAACCTGTCTGCCTTCTAACCACAACATTATTATTTTACTTTATGTTACACCAGGCTCGTAGCCAAATATTACAATATAAGACAACCCTGGTCTCAGACTAGTTACAACAGTATAATAGCTAAAACTGTAACACAGATACTTATCACATAGGAACCACATTGGAGTCGAACCACTTCTCATAATTATTAGTATGACAATACTTGCACAGTCACTAATACGCTATAATGATATTGTATCACCTGGAATATCAGTTAAACAGAGTAATAGCCGATACTTTGATACATAGGTAGTACATAAAAACCTAGATACCACACTGGTATCGAACCAGCCCTTATAATCATACTTTTACAGCCATTATTATTATGATAGTTTATTATTCCCAAGGATTATTGCAAATACATCAAGTAATACTTTGATTCGGTTACTTTACAATTATATTTTAGTTACACAATATTTGGGACACCCAAAGAGGGTATTTAATTATAATTGCTAATTCAATTAACTTGTTAAATACCAATCCACTATTATATTATTCACTATAATAGTAATTATTACTACATTCACTGTTATAACACTACACTTTTACATATTATGATTATTATAACATTATAAATACAACAGAGGTATATCGTACCTCACACTTCGACGGCTCGGGATCGACTGTGCGAATGACATCTGACATAGTCTTTTTATAACATTTGAGACGTCGCATTGCATCGAATGATTTTCACCTACCTACTTATAAAAATATTGTATACAGTAGTTTCTTATTTACAAATCCTTTAAAATATTCTTTATAGTAATATAAATACACTATAATACATCAAGCTACACCTCACCTGATCGCTGGCCACTCCATATTTTAACATGATTCTAACACGGCCATACTGACAATTACTTCGCTCTCGAAGTATATACAACGAATTTTATTGCAAATTGCGATCACATATTACATTACTTATATTTCTTTTACATCACTTTTTGCAAAGCAGAATTTATACATTAAAGAAAAAAAAACACTTTTTCTTAGTATCAAAATTACCCCAAAAAGAATGGTCAACACAAAAAAAAATATAGATATTCAACAACATTTTGGTACTTTGTCTCAAACTTAAGATTTAAACATTATTTAGTTTCAATCTTTATGAAATCTTAGCATAGTAAAAGGGCAAAAAACATTTTATAAAATGTGTGTAAAATATATATATATATTATCTTCTGTTATTATTCAGTTATCTAAGAACATTAATTACCTCCGAATCTAACGGAATAATGTAAACTTTTATAAAATGTCTTTTGTTATTGTTCGGTTATCCAAGAATATTGATTACCTCCGAATCCAACGGAATAATGTGAACTTTTATAAAATGTCTTTTGTTATTGTTCGGTTATCCAAGAATATTGATTACCTCCGAATCCAACGGAATAATTTGAACTTTTATAAAATGTCTTGTTATTGTTCAGTTATCTACGAATATTGATTACCTCCGAATCCAACGGAATAATCTAAACTTTATCATTTTAAGCACCATCTATAAATTTACCATTAAATTAATTCTGCATCACGTCATTTGATGATAACAGTCTTATTTTACCCGAGATGCAAGTCTCGTATTTTACCCGAGATGTAAGACTCGTATTCTCCACGAGGTATTACAGTCTCGTATTTTAACCTTAGTCTTAGTCTTAGTCTTTAGTCTCGTCCTTACTTTTTCTTTTCACTTATAACCACCACTAATGCCAAAAGCCAATAACAATATATATATAGTAACACAAATAGCAATGTTTTTAATCTATCACGGCCATTCTGAACTGCACTTTGATCTCAAAGTGTTAGTAAATCCATAATAAAATAATACCTATTGTACTCCTTTGTGGTACATACTTATAGTAAACGCTATTGTCTTTTTTTATAATTCGAATTTAGTTCGTTTCAACTATACTTGACTTTACTTTGACTGAAATTTACTTTATTATTGTATTTATTGTATTTATTGTAGCTTATTTTGAATAAACTTTACTATTGCATCGACTGTACTCCGCGTTTCGAACTGGTCGGTGGTCCACTTGCTAAACTAGTATTTAATATTTATTTTTATATTGACGTGTTGCAAGTTCCGATTTAATAGTCCATGCAGAATAAATGTTTTTTTTTAATTTGAATTTAATATTGAATCGACGTTAGGTACTTTTACTTTAATATTGAATCGAATGTACTTTTACTTTAATATTAAATGGACTGTACTTTTACTTTATTATTGAACCGACTGTACTTTTACTTTAATATTAAATGGACTGTACTTTTACTTTATTATTGAACCGACCGTACTTTTACTTTAATATCAAATGGACTGTACTTTTACTTTATTATTGAAGACTGTACATTTAATTTAATTTTAAATTGACTATACATATTTTACTTTATTATTAAATCGATTATACATTTACTTTTATATTAAACCGACTGTACTTTTAACCTTATTGGCTTTTCACGACTTTTGACTTTATAGGCTCTACACCACTTTTGACTTTATTGGCTTTACAAGACTTGACTTTATTGGCTTTACAAGACTTTTGACTTTATCGGCTTTACAAGACCTTTGACTTTATTGGCTTTACAAGACTTTTGCCTTTATTGGCATTACAAGACTTTTGACTTTATTGGCTTTACAAGACTTTTGACTTTATTGGCTTTACAAGACTTTTGACTTTATTGGCTTTACAAGACTTTTGACTTTATTGGCTTTACAAGACTTGACTTTATTGGCTTTACAAGACTTTTGACTTTATTGGCTTTACAAGACTTTTGACTTTATTGGCTTTACAAGACTTTTTACTTTATTGGCTTTACAAGACTTTTTACTTTATTGGCTTTACAAGACTTTTGACTTTATTGGCTTTACAAGACTTGACTTTATTGGCTTTACAAGACTTGACTTTATTGGCTTTACAAGACTTTTGACTTTATTGGCATTACATGACTTTTTATTTATTGGCTTTACTCGATTTTTGACTTTATTGGCTTTCCATGACTTTTGACTTTATTGTCTTTATATAGATTACTTAGTCTTGGGTAACTTGAGAATGTGTCCAACTATCAAAAAAAACGGTCGTATTGTAAAGTCCTGGTCACCATCATACACTGATGAGTATCAGCATCAATAACTTAAATAGTAAGGAGATGAATCCAAATAAATTAAGAATGTTTTTCAATCTTTTTATCACGGTGTATGTGTATACTAATTATGTTTACTACTATTATATATACGTAGTAATTCTCATAACAAGTCTACTTTACACAGCAATCATAAATAAGTAACTGTTCGGCCAACCTGATACATCTTAATAGGTTACTTGTCAGGTACCGAAAATAACTTTTAGAATTCAAAATATTAACACCACTAATTCAGATCACCAAACTTTTAGAATAAATACGGAATATTAACACCACTTATTCTGATAAAACCATTTCAGTTCACCATAAGGATTAACCTTGCTTTATGTATTAGTCAAGCCACATATTTTATGTAAGAAAATAAACCGTTTGATCATTACTTTCTTTTTTTATTAAATAGTGTAGCTTTAAATATGAAATCCAGTATTATATCAATGATACCAGCCAGAAAATTTTAAATTATTCGTTAGTGATCAGCCCGAGTGGTTTGCAATTAGAACAATCAGGAAGTTCACTATCCAACTTGAATCTTATTAATCACAAAAGCTACAATACCGTTTTTGTGTACTTTTTTGTTGATGGTTTGGAAATACACTGCTTCGCAGTACCTCTGCAAATTGATGCTGGATTTCACTGCCTTGCAGATAGCTGAGCCGTCAGTCATTGCTCCAGTGGGTAGCAAATATTACAGAAGGCTTTTGGCAAGCCTCCCAGATGCAAATACAATCTGAAACTTGTACAATATGTATTAGAATACGGTTTTTGCGTATCCCACTTCTGATGTTAGATTTGGGGGGGTAAAATTAGAGGGTAACTATATATATATATGTCTATAACTTACTATATATACCCATAAACAGGATGCCATCTGTAATTATGTATTTGAACCAAGGAAATTAAACAAATACAATTCTGTTTTATCACTCTTTTATTCTGTTATACTACGTCAGTTCCAAAGGCTGTTGTAGACAGGAAAGAACTAACAAGAAAACCTGTCTGCCTTCTAACCACAACATTATTATTTTACTTTATGTTACACCAGGCTCGTAGCCAAATATTACAATATAAGACAACCCTGGTCTCAGACTAGTTACAACAGTATAATAGCTAAAACTGTAACACAGATACTTATCACATAGGAACCACATTGGAGTCGAACCACTTCTCATAATTATTAGTATGACAATACTTGCACAGTCACTAATACGCTATAATGATATTGTATCACCTGGAATATCAGTTAAACAGAGTAATAGCCGATACTTTGATACATAGGTAGTACATAAAAACCTAGATACCACACTGGTATCGAACCAGCCCTTATAATCATACTTTTACAGCCATTATTATTATGATAGTTTATTATTCCCAAGGATTATTGCAAATACATCAAGTAATACTTTGATTCGGTTACTTTACAATTATATTTTAGTTACACAATATTTGGGACACCCAAAGAGGGTATTTAATTATAATTGCTAATTCAATTAACTTGTTAAATACCAATCCACTATTATATTATTCACTATAATAGTAATTATTACTACATTCACTGTTATAACACTACACTTTTACATATTATGATTATTATAACATTATAAATACAACAGAGGTATATCGTACCTCACACTTCGACGGCTCGGGATCGACTGTGCGAATGACATCTGACATAGTCTTTTTATAACATTTGAGACGTCGCATTGCATCGAATGATTTTCACCTACCTACTTATAAAAATATTGTATACAGTAGTTTCTTATTTACAAATCCTTTAAAATATTCTTTATAGTAATATAAATACACTATAATACATCAAGCTACACCTCACCTGATCGCTGGCCACTCCATATTTTAACATGATTCTAACACGTGCGTCGCTCGGACGAGGGACGACGACAGGTGGCCGAGTGTGACGAGTGACAAACACACGCGGACAACCTGCAATAAAATTCGCGCTACTTCTGTATACTATTAATCATCGATTTCTCCAAGTCCGACAGCTTTATAGACGAGTGTGACCACCTCGCATCCTCTCTCGACTCACGAGATCGTCGCTCGATGTGGTAACACAGATATATTCATAAGTAATGACTTGTTATCGTCGTTTAGGTTGTAGCAGACAACTCGATCGACTGATATGTTATCGCTAAGTGAAAGTTAAGTGCTCACCGGCGCGACCAGCCTCGCGGCACTGACCACTTCCTCGACCAGAGCGTCTTGGCTTGAATGAGCTCATAGTTATTACCTACTCTGATGTGCCTACAGTGGTATGATGTAAACTACTTTCTTGCTTCCCTATAACTACAACTCTTGTGTTGAACGTGTTTATTCAACAATGTAATTTATAAATTGACATTTTCAGTTATTTGATAGGAATGTACAGATAAAAGCATTTATAGTTGAAGCAGATAACAGAACGTTTGGGCTAAACCTAAAAAGTTTCTACTGTTGTGTCTGTCTAAACTAAACGTAGCGAACTGCGTGGTGGCTGGTAACCAGGCTAAACCACTGGAGTGTTGGAGTGTGTGAGTTCAGTCACCACCGCGCACGCGCACACCTACACTGAGCCGTGGAACAAAGTGCGCGAACGTGCAGCTGACAAGTCGGCATTCGAAATAGAATTAGATTAATTAGATCGCGACAAAGCGGAAGCAATACTTCTTTTTAAAGGACCCGGCACATATTGTTGGTATCACGTAAGCGTTAGTTTATAGCAACCGGGCGGGAGTCGGGACCGGCTAATTGGTGGTATGGAGGATTCTAAATGTCTTTACATTACAATGGTCAACCATCCTACGGTCCACATCCTACAGTCGATGGACCACCTCTTGTCGTGCCCACTGTGCCCCTACACCTGCACGACTGCCGACCTGAGTGAAGCGACGGAAGGTGTGGTCAAAGTCGCAGAGTTTTGGGCTGGGCGTATCTAAGTATTTAAATTGTTGCCACTGACACGAAGAAGAAGAAGACCATCCTACGACTCACCTGGCTAGTGCAGTATTTTAGCCTGCTCGGTTCCTACTTAGTCACGAGCCCCGCGCATCCCTGATCCCCATCCGATGTCTGAGTTAGGCACTTCGAAGGGCTACTTCGTACTCAATCATAGCCTATGGAGGGGGCGGTCGCGGCGTCGAGTGCCAGCGCATCGGACACTTGTGATTGTAACGGATAATTAACTGGCGATAACCATAAGTGTGGCCGCTTATTCTAATAAAGATTTATTGTATGTAGGCGAGTGATCGCGTGCGCACGCGCCGCCGCCGCCCGCCGCTCGCCACCGCATACATCAGCGGATGAGCTGGCGCGGGCGGCTCGCCGCTCAGCCTGTGCCTGCTCAATAGGAGAATAAGTGCCTTCCACGTGATCTGTTGCCATTCGAGTTTGAGAGTTCCGTTTGAATAATATTTGCGGAGTTTAAATTAACAGTTTTTTTGCCAACAGATTAAACCAATATTGATTTAGGCTCGTTGACGTGGTAAACAAACTTCCATAAGATGGGTGGGCACAGTAGGTTCAGGTAAAATTAAATGTTCCAGTTAAACTGTTATAGGTTCATCATGTAGGTAGGTGCCAAATACAAGACCTACGAAAAAATATATTGTTGAGCTTGCATGTTATGAATTGCAGCATACTTGGAAGTATTATCGTGCGCCTGCAGCTTGGCAGGGACAGGGCACTGGGCACGGGGCAGCCCTGCGGCGCAGATGAACTGGGTGGGACATTATCATATTATTAGTTTACGACATCGCGTGCGACGTGATTCCGAATGTAAAACTACATTATAACTAATCTCTGACATGTTATTAAAACACTATAAACATATTTCTTATTTTAACTTACCAAGTACTTGTTGTAGTTATACTTATTGTGGTGAAGCGCGACTCGACTCAACGCACGACACAAGACGCACGACACACGACGCACGACGCACGACGCACGACGCACGACGCACGACGCACGACGCACGACGCACGACCCTCGACCCTCGACCCTCGACCCTCGACCCTTGACCCTCGACCCTCGACCCTCGACCCTCAGCCCTCGACCCTCGACCCTCGACCCTGACCACGGACGGTCGGTTGTCGTGACCAAACAGAGCCATATGTTTCTCAAGGTCTAATCCAACCTTATATCAGTTATTCAGTATTATTCAGTGCTCAACCTTTAACTAATTTTAAACTGGATTGACTGGCCAGCGAGTGTCGCGCGGTGTGTAGGAAACATTTTTTGTGCGCCTACCCTCCATTTCTTTCATATTAAATGTAAGCCTGGCGACACACCACACTCGCTATGTCAGTTTTAGACGGCATCGGCACTGTATTTTTGGGTTCTACTAATCCCCTACACCCTAGTTTTTGCGGCACTCGTTGACGCTGCAGCGGGCAGTCGCTGTTTGTTGGCGACGCGAAGCACCTCGCCACTCGGGCCGCGTACACTTCGTATCACCTCCAACTTCCAACACCTGGCTCGACTCTGCACCAAACAGTAAGCTTATCCCGTTAGCAAAACACATTTGTGAAGGTGTGTCGTGCACAAGTCAAATTTTGGTGAGAAGTGGTTTGAGGACGCATTTCCGTTAGAAGCCAAGCCAATGGTTCGTTCATTAGTGTAGTGACACGGGGACTAGTCCCAGCTCATGAATAGATACTCGAGATGCCGTCGGAAGTTCACGCGAATATCACTCGTTGAACAAACATTATTGGGTTACTATCGCAATTTTATATTTACACTGAGCCCAACGTTTCGGTTGCTTTTCAGTAAGTAGTTAGAGGAGAGAGTTTTATTTCAGTCATGAGTTGGACCAAAAACACGTACAGAGCCACATGGACAGTCGCGCGTAGTGCAGCGGGCGCGAGGCGGTAGTTTCCCACGTTATTTCAATCGGTCACATTAGCATACCGTCACAGATACGCGACGACGAAGTCAGCTGTCCGCGAGCGGTGCGACCGGCGCCATTGTCGCCAAGCGGGCTGCTAGTGACCGGCACTGGACACTTGACGATGTTTTAGTGCGGCTAGAAAGAGAACACAAACTACTCCTCAATGCTGGCTGGTTTCGTTACCAAAATGTTGCCCCTGTTGCCGCTGGCGTGCGTTATCGTGTCGCCCCCCCGCGCGCCGTGCACACCAAGTGTGGAGTATGAGTCAGCGCGCAGCCGGTCCGTTAATCCGAGTTGTTAATTAGTGCCAACTAAGTCAATAACAGTGTGACGCGGAGTGGAGTCGCCTGGCCGAGCTGCGCGCACGCACGTCGCCGCCGAATTAATTAGGATGAATATCCCGAGCGTCAGCGTGAGAACCGCCTCGCCTCGCAAATTAGCATGTTCGCCTCGCGCGCCTTGGCGAACTGTTGCAGTGGCCACTCAGTGACACTAATCAGTATCATTTTGGACACATTCTGGTACACGGACAGCACCCTCGTGAACGTGATCTCTGCTCACTCAATGTTGGGAGCTGACTGATGGAATGACGTCACTCCTCACCGCGCCACCCCACAGTACCTACAGTCACAATAAATTGAAATAGATAATTACTTACTATACCCCAGCGGAAATATTAATACTTTTTTTTTTTTTTTTTTTTTTTTTTTTTTTTTTTTTTTGAATTAATTTTTTATAGCTTTTCGGATATTAATACTTTATTACCCAGCGGAAATAGTAATTACTAAAATAAAAACATACCTGAGGTCATGCGACCCACGTGCAACGCTTACAAACAATCATGGCCTCACGTATGACGCTAGCTAGCTAGCTATCCTGGTTGTTCCCTAATAGAAAACCAAACTACAAAATCCATACCCATACTAATATTATAAATGCGAAAGTAACTCTGTCTGTCCGTATGTTGCGCTTTCATGCCTAAACCACTGAACTGATTTTGATGAAATTTGGTATAGGGTATACCGTATATTAGACTATGACAAAGGACATACCTAGGCTATGTTTGGTCGCGATAACCGACATCCACTCGGGCTGAGCCGCGGGCAAAACCTAGTCATACATATTTTCAATGACTCCCACGTACCCAGTAGTAAGTACCATTGATAGTACTACTACTTGCAGCCTGACAAAGTTGTGTGTGTTTGCTGTTACATGTAAGTAATCTGTACCTATATTCAAGTAAATAAAGACATGTAAAAAAAAAAAACAACTGGGTTTTTTTGACCCTGTAGTTGATGTATAAATTAATTAATTTTATTAGTAGCTACGATTGAGTCCTGCGAGCGATGATCCTCCACACACAACACATAATACTAGGCACCATCAACATCAACCATCACCGTCGCATGCACACACACACACACACACACACACACACACACACACACACACACACATGTACACACACACGTACACATAGTATAATGTATACAAACATTTGTGAGACTTGCTCTCGCGGAGCGCAACAGGTGGTCCTCCAATAAAAACTAATAAGCGAGGGGCTCGGAAGGGGTTAAGGGGGCTGACGGGGTGGGGGAGGGGGGACTCATTAGCTTCCCCGGCGACCGGCGAGGCGCGCCCGGCCCGGCGCAGCCGCGCGCTCGCGAGATTGCACTCGAGACGATCGCAAATCTCAGTGCCGTGTATGCAACTTGATTTCATACAGACCGACGGACCTATCATCTAACAGGGACACCGTAAGTGGAGGAGACGTTGTGCCAATATAATGGATGTACTTATTAGATCTTTCAGGCTGATATCATCTTCAAGTAATATCATGCCATCTCGTGATATTTTAATTCACAAAGCCCGGTCCACTAAACGGGACTAGAGAACAACATCTTAGAAGTCACAATTATCCTACCAATAGCATAAAATTAACATAATCACATGAATCGATTACCTGGTGTATGTTTGGGCCAACTATTAACTTAACTTTGGTTTAATTCTTAATTACAAAGTGTTTTATATACTTGTTGTGATGTATTGTTTATCCAGACGCGAAATGTACATTCGTACACATTTAGCTTTAAGAAAATAAATATTGTAAATTGACGTCTAAAAATGCCGCAGTGGAGTTTGTAGCGCCGTTGTTCTTCACCAGCGCCTTGGAAGCGGTGGTAAACTTAGATTAAGTAGAATTAAATTGACGTCAATAACAAACAATTTTATTGTACAATATTGAAAAATAATGGCTATTTAGATAATCTGTGATATGGGGAACTGTACTTCGTACTTTAGTAGTAATACTTATACAAAACCTAAGTCATTCTAGAGGCAACTGGGGCTTTTCCTTCCACCAATTTCTCTTTGAAATTGTCACCCTTCGCCACTACTAATATGTAAAAAGATCGCAGCATCAGTGACGTCACTCGCGCACTGACAGGTAATAGAAGAGGATGGAACCACCCCCCATAGTTAGCATTTTATAATGCTAATTAATGGTCTGTAGCACAATATTATTGTCAATTAACTACTACAGATCGTACACAGGCAAACAATAAAGAACTAAGTGTATATAATATAATTCATGTTATCTCCGTCGTCGGTGCAAGAAGTAACGACTATGATTACACCCGGCGCGGCGCGTGACACCGCCGGCGGGGCACGCCCGCCACCCGCCACGGTGCACCTGTGCGCCACGGTGCACTGTGTGGAAGTGTGACGCTCCGGGGACGCGACACGACACTAGGGGAACACCACCCAATCTATCAACCTCCAACGATATGCAGATATTTGAATGAATTTTTACAGCATTAGGTATGCTAACTATACAAATCGAATACATAGGGAAAAAGAATAATTATCTCGGGTGGGACTCGAACCCGCAGTCTTTCCCTTACAGGAGGAATGCCTTGACCAATTCGGCTACCGAGACACGCCCGATGTGATTCAAATTTCCCATCTTATACGTCTTCAAGGCGACTGTGGAGTTATCTACCGATTTTCTTACGAACTATCGGAATCAATGAATGATCGGTGGGCGGGCAGTGCCGGGGCCTGGCTACGGCTACTCACGTCCCTTGATAGTGAGCCACTTCTCAATTTACTTGATAGAGACAGCGGTCGTTGAACACCTCACCGCTCAGTCCTCCCTACAGTGTCCACTAGAGGAGGCTCACTACACTACACTGTAGCCTCGACACGTTCAACAGTCGCCGTTGATCGCGACGCAGGCGTCATCTGAACATCTGCGGCAGTCGTTACAAGTAGTTGGACCCCTTGAACGTCCGATGCGTGTAACTATAAAGTTTGGATATCACCAATTAGTTGTGGAGGTTAGGTGGTAGTCGCCTCAAGAAAAATATCCAAGTTCAGCCGCATCACAATTAGACAGGATAGCTGGCTCCAATTAATTTGATAAAAGGTTCTGTAAATGATATCAATATCATTTTATCGCCCAGTACCTTGACATGAAATTAAGTTAGCTCGTGACAACAACAAGAACACAAACAACGCGAGCCCGTTGAAGTCTTTTCTTAGAAGTATCTGCGCGCGGTGTCGTCGCCCCGTCTCCCACGGCGCGGTTTACGAGCAGTGGCTCGCCTTACCACGCCTTTACGAGCGCCCGCGACCGCGCGGAGCAGAGCCAGGCCCTAATGAACACATGATGCCTTCCCAGCCGTGGGAACCGCGCCTGCCCGGCCTGCCCGCTGCCCGGCCTGCCCGGCCTGCCCGGCCTCGCGCCTAGCTCGCAAGGGCAGTCGCCCAGACACACGAGACTTACGAACCCTTTGCTGAACCAAATTGAAAACTAATTTTACGGACTTGGGTGCTTTTGTTCTCAAACCAAAACCAATTCTGGTAGCAAAGTAATAAGATGGAGATTTGGGGCCCCGCCGACGTGTTGTGAGCCCAACCATACGCAGATCTATTTGTCCATTTACTCGACTACTAATAAATACTAAGTAGATACTGCAATAACAGTTCAACCGTTTGTTCACGGTGCGATGTATCGTGGCCCGTTGGTTGGTGCCTTTTTGCCGAAACTGAGCCGATGCCGACGCACATAAATCCTGTACCACCGAGTGAGAGGGGCGGGTGGGGGCAGGCGGGGGGGCGGGGGCAGGGCCAGTCGACCGGCTCATTAAAATACCTACAACAGAATCCGGCGACTTTTAATAAAGGACGATGTTAGCGCTCGTGAGAAACTACAACTAATTAACTCGTGGAAAAACTCAGGGAGCCGAACCTGGGACCGGCGAGAGCGAGCCTCGCCACAGTCCGCGTGCAGCGCCGAGTGGCTCCGGAGTGCACTCACTAGTGTCGTGCAAAGTTACTCTTTAGGCTCACAATGACCACTTCCCAAAATGAGCGCTATTGATTTTTGTAGTCAATTTGTCCTATTCCCAAAGTGACCACATATTTTCGCAATGACTAGCTATTCAAAATGACACGTTCTTCTAATGACTCACTGCCATAATTATTTGAATGAAATTTTGATAGCATTTATTGTGCTAACTTTTTAAGTTTGAAATTTTCGTAAGAAAGTTGGTAGATGGCTTCACCTTCGCCCTTAAAGACGGATATAAAGAGAAGGAAAACTTGAAGTGATTCAACTCAATAGCTCAGTTGGAAGAGCATTCCCCCTTTAAGGGAAAGGTCGTGGGTTCAAGTCCCACTTGAACGCTTCTTTTTCCCGATGTATCAGCCTGCGCTTGTTACAATCTTTTAAATGGTTTGCGACGTCAACGCGACGTTGCGCAGTTGTGGGCTCACTTAGAGTTGCTACTGTTTAGTTTCTAAACTAGGGTTGTGATTGTATTTACATTTAATTGGGAAATAAACATGTAACGAACTGCACTGTCGCCTGACGCTGGGCTCTTACCAAACAATCGAAGAGTCGCACGCGGACGGACGCCAGTTCGCTCAGTTCGGCGCTAGCGCAGTCGCGCATGCCTCGACATCAAAATATAGATCTCTAGAACTCCACTAACATGTCACGCGCGGGATTCTTCTGGGTTCAGTACCCAGAGTGATAAGTTTGCATGAAGTGTATAAATAGAATATAAGTACTTAGGTGTGTAATTAGGTATACCTATATAAAAGACAGCTTACGGTTTGTTACCAATTCTTGAAGTTGCGTTGCTGCTGCGTACAGCGCACACCTACATTGAAAAATACGATTCGATAGTCCTTCGAAATGCTGGACAGAAAATGTTTGTAAGTGTTTATGTGGTTACGGGTGGATCACAAGGTATGTTCCCACTTGTTCTACTAAAGAGTAGAGGTGTATTGTCGACTACGAATCTATGTGAGTACAGAATGAACAATGACTTGCGAAATGTTGTAGGTTTTATCCCAGAATAAAATATCTTTTGCTGAACTATACTTAGACAAAAAGTGATGTAGATAATGACGGTCCACACGTGATTTGGCAGCTCAGGGACGGTTCTTCTAATAGTTTCGGTGATTTGTTAGCTCGTCACGGCTATGTGTGTTACCACTACAAGGCAGCCGCCTGTTAGCAACCTGTTAGAGCGCGCCGGTGAAGAGCGAACATAACTCTGTGTCAGGATTCTGGAACCTCCTCCGGCGCGTCGTCGGCGGGCAGCACCGCGGTGCATGCGTCGGGCGGCCTCCACTCTCTGTGTGAGTGTTCCCTGCTTAGCTGCCCCCCCCCCCCCCCTCGGCCGCACCGCGCCGGCCCCGCGTGCCCCGAGGTCACGCCGCGGCTCGGAGGCTTCTATTTTTATTTGAGAGGGGGAAAATTGCAACGCGCTGTGATGACCGCCCGCTGCGACCCATTTATTATTATAACTAATCTTAATGAGAATTCTCTTATCGTTCGCTCGGAGCTCGGAGCGCGCTGCTCGGCTCTTACTTTGACTAGGTACGAGGAGTACGGGGCGCTGTTGACCTTCCGTTGAGGCTGTGCCGCGCGTCGGCGCATCACGCTAGCGGAATGCTCCTCTGTGCGAGACGTGGTTGTCACAAGTCACAACGGGGCTGTTTTTGTAGCGGCGGTCGGCAGGCGGCGCACAATGCCGCCGCTACGCTCGCTCCTCACTAATAAATTCGATTACATGGCGAGTTGTGCCGCGGCTCGGCGCGTTTTTGCCGCGGCTACATAATGCGGGAACAAATTAAATTTGAGCGTTTACGAGCGGAGCGTCGACGGCGACGCGAGGCGTTTGTATCGAGTCATGCTCCGACATTTCGATTTAATTTATCGAATTATAACATAAAAAGTATTTAATTAGATTCCTGAATTGTATCATGAGAATCCAATCACCGCCCGCGCCGCGTCGCGGGGTGACCCTCGTCGTAATACGATATGGGCATGCCGCAGCCACCCGGGCTCCGGCGCAGGCTGAGCGTCTGCGACTTGCGAGGGAGGAGTGCGTCTATTCCAACGAGGAGGGCTGACATTAAGTTCACTGCAGAACGCATTCAATGGACGCCGGAGCTTCCAGGCATCTAGCAGTCCAATGAACAATTCAAATATTTGCGAATTGTTAACGCCAATCTGGCATCGGTAGCGCCGAGCGCGGCTCCCAGTCCCGGGGGGCGCGGGGCGGGGCGGGGCGGCCGGGGTCAACGGCCGCGCGCAGGTGCCTGCGTCGGCGCACCGCGCGGTGCACACACACAACACACAACACTCGGCACCTGACTGGTTCCCGCTGCACATATCTGTGCTCGCCACTTTTTATCCCGGGACGAACGCAGGGCGGACATGACACACTACATGTTTTTGGTTAGCCGATTAATAATATACTAGAATATAACAACTTTATAATATGTATTCCGTTTGCACGTATGGTCAGCCGGACCATACCTGCATAATATAAGAGTGCAGTACGTTTTTCAAACGTAATAAATAATAAATAAATAAATAAATATTCCACAACATTCCACACAACGCTATCTAGACCCATGGTAAGCTTTTATAGCTTGTGTTATGGAATCTAGAATGCGGATAAACATACTTATATACCTTTTTTTTTTGTAAACACATACATATTATACATAGAAACACCCAGACCAATGCAAATAGCCATATTCTTGCACACAAATATTTGCACTGAGCGGGAATCGAACCCGCGCCTCCTGGGTGGCAGTCGCATGCACTACCGCCACGCCACGGAGGCTGTAATGACTACATTACAGGGCCTCGATTCTACTGAAGCAAAACTATTGTCAAACCACAGAGATTGCAAAAAGCGGCAATACATTATAGACTTTAAAGCGATACATTAAAAGATCAATATTAAATAACTGTTTTCAGAGTGAATAAAAGAGTGTAATAAAACTTTTGTCATTTAATTTTGGATCTTAGGGTATAGAAATAAAGTCTAAACTTTAATGCCGCATTTCGCAATCTTTGTGGTTTGACAATAGTTTTGCTTTAGTAGAATCGAGGCCCAGTTTGGCGTCGTCATTTTCCCGCACACTCGTAAGTGCATACAATATACTGGTGAACACATACATCGTCGAGCAAGGCAGCACTGGCCTACGGGATAATGACGTGATGACTCTCGGCGATTGACCGCGTGACGCACTCGCCGCGGTGTCGGACAGGTGCGGAGTGCGAGTATCCACGCGCGTCACTCGTGACGTCGCCCGTGACGTCACTCATTACCGACCGCGCCCCGAACGATCTTCACCCTATGCACATCGAGTGGTAGGCATAGGTATGCTTGCACACTCCATTGCCGCCGCCAGCTGTGCTCCAAGGTCAACTGCAGCTCGAGCTGAACTATCTCCGCGAAGCCTGTGAAGCCCCCAGTAAGCTTCTGCGTTTCTGGGCGGAGCTAGGCTGGCTGCTCTAGCCAGCACTCTCTACGCACAATGGCCCAAAAGAGAGGCTAAGTGCGGACAAAAAGCGTCCCCTATCCTGCAGCTCGAGCGCACGAGCGATCTACCCATCGCCGTCGCCGCGTCGTCGCGGCGCACTCTCGGCCGGCGCGTCCGCGCCTGCTCTTGATCTGATCCTGCACTATGACCGGCAGGTACTACTCGTGCGAGTTAACATGGCACCTGGCTCAATCAAATGACGATTGAAGTACTAACTGCAAAAGAAATTTTGAATTTTCGAGAGCGCATTATTTTATTAGATAAATTTCTTAAATTCTTTAATATTGATTAAAATAATTAATTGATTTCTGATCGTAAGATTAAAAAATAAACAATATTCATGGCATGTTTTTTTTATAATAAGCTTGTGTTATACTTACATTGTTGTAAAGCTGAAAGTATAACGTATTACAGGTTTATTTAATAAAATCACTGTTGGTGAAACTACTAGACATTTTTTATTTCTAAAAATGAAATTATTAATATAAATATATTGATGAAATGTTATCCCAATAAAATATTGTGATTGTTTATCTGTACAATTTTCACATCCTTGTATCGCACCCCTTATCATTAAACCAGGTTAAAGCTATTTTTATCGGAAAGGATATCAGAGATCACAGCAGTGACTAAACATGCCAAATTATAAGAGGACAGACTAATTTTATTAGCGTCAGTTCCTTTAGTGGTAGTTTACTGCCTAAATTATGACAGTACACGTGCATACTAAGAGTGAAAAAGTCCTATTCATTATTTTTATAATATTATATTGATGGATTAGTTTAGTTTTTACTACGGTGATGATTACCGCCGTTGTAATAAGATTCTATATTGATAATGAGATTTATTGAAAGTGTGGATGCATGTTTGTCAGGTATTTAATCAAACCACATAACGGTAGAACGAATCTGGATGAAATTTGGCAGAGATAGAGAATTTAAAAAAAAGGAATACTTCATAATCCAATCAATTCAATGAAAAAAATCCAAGAAATCCATACTAATATTATAAATGCAGAACATAGTAAATCTGTATGTTATAAAGTATTATGACGAAAACTCAATAAAATAAATCAATATAAGTGTTCCAAATGTAACAATAACAAAACTCTACAAAATCTGATAATAAAAACTACGATATTAAAATGTACAACAGTCACTGTGATGCGGACGCTACTGCAGGACGAGAGCGGGGCATCGCGCGGAGAAGTGGAAGGAGGGTTGTTCGCAAGGCCAGGTGCCATGTTAACTCGCACGAGCTGTACGCGTCCCACAGTAGACCATGTGGTTTCATGGAACACATATATCCCGAATATATCCCGATTCAATGGCAATACGGCCATTGAATTGGGTATTTTTTTTTTTTTTTATAACCGTGGGGGAAAATCCTTCATGGATGTTATGCCGGACTCCTACCGACTAAAAACCCCCACGGTAACGCCCAGAACCCTATGGATGGAAGCCCCGGGTAAGCCCTCGGAAGGATGTCCCAGGACTCCCATCAGACCTACGGCTACAATTGCGGCCTCGCCTTGGGGGTGGTTCGGGTGCTATCCCGCGTCTATGGGGGGGTTTTCGGGTGTTATCCCGCTTCTTAAGGGGGGGGGGGGGCGTGCGTGAATCCCTCACGTCACGCTGCCGTCATGGGCCTGCTTCTGTAAAGACGGTGAGCAACTCACCCTCATGGGGAGTCAGTATAACGTTAAAAGTTTGTGGGGTTGCAACCCTTGTGCTTCGACCGCTAACTTAAAAAAGGGTTTCAAGTGGGTTTTATGGTTTATACTACGATTTTTTGTGAGAGCTATTCACACAGAAAACGTTAGCATTTTTTGTTGCAAATAAGATTATTTAGAACTTTTATCAGTTTCCCAAGATGGCGGAGCACAAAGGTTGGATCCGCATAAACTTGGATTTAACTTAAAACTGGGGGTCGGTTACTTGGGACTTACCGACCACCCGAACTGCCCTCATCCGACGGAAGCCCTGCGTGGAAATGCCGTCTTTGGTCTTTCGTGCTGTATTAGTTGGTTCGAATCAGACATAACCACCCTCACGGGCCATCGGGGGCGGTTTACGTGGGCATCTCCACTTGAAAAAAAAGGAACAACATTACTCCACATGCACAGTCCAGACGTCTATCGAGCCCTGAGCAAATACTCTGTTCAAAAGTGTTCGCATTGTTACAACAATGTAACAATTATAGGAATTAGTCAGGGTAACTAGTGTGATAAGGCGTTTATTCGGCGGTGCGCACGCGCGCGCTATCGGCGCCGCCGGCAGCAGGCGCGGATGTCGATAGCAGCGTCCGGCGGCGCACGCGCCAGCGCTCGGCTGCTGTTGCTATCGTCTCGACTCCTGCGCACTGCGCTGCGCGCCTGTGTGCTGTGTCGCACAGCACCCGCGGGCCACGGGCGCGCCAGTACGCGCTGACCTAGTTCTGGGCCTTTTTTTTATCGTGCGATAAATCCCCACGGATACCACCCCCACGGAGCCGGTGGAGGTGGTTATGTCGGACTCGAACCGACTAAAACGCACGCCGTCTTGGGTCCTTGGTTGCCGGAGGTGAGATTGCCAAAAGCATATTTCTCGCACCCCGGCAGGCCCAGGACCATCTCTTTTGAGATGGCCCCCTTCGGGTTGTGGGGACCACAGGGTCCCCATCTAGCCCCGGTTACGGGGAGGCGCACTTTGCGCCGCCACCGCGGCCTGCTTCTGCTAGGGTGACAGGTGGCTCCACCGGTCACCCCCAGGCCAGCGCTCATGGAGGACGGAGGTCGTTCTACGACCTCCGACGCGCGTCCGGTTCGCCTTCGCTCTGCGCGGGCTTCCCGTGCCCGGAGTCTAGTCCGGACCCGACCAGCCGCCTCCTTCTCGAGCATTACTTGCTCGCTAGTTCTGGGCCTTGCCACTCTCGCAGACTGAAAGGTACTGCTGATTTTCACGAACTACTCCACACGTCTTTTGGAAAATACTTATTATCGTTATTATAGTAACTCGGGCTGGACTTATTTAAAGAGTGCTCATGAAAGCTTTCATGCTTTGCTTATGTAGGAATGATTCCCAACTCAGCTGAGTCGGCTCACCGCCAACAACTTCATAAGGCGCAAGTACGGCCACATATGGAATACTGTTCTCATCTCTGGGCAGGAGCACCTCAGAACCAACTTCAATTCAATCGGCTAGACTCTTTTTTGTACCAAATACAGTGATAGATAGTCGTAGGGAACCAGAACCGAGGGCTTAATGTGCTCGCTATGTGCTTAGAATGTTCACCGTTGGAAGATTGACCTGGCTTGTATTGACCTTGCAATATTTCAAAACTTATCCAATTGCCACGAGCCGATCTGGGTGAACATGGTTCCATCGGGGTCAATTTCTACGTGATCTCACCTGTGATCACCGGCAATGTAAGTAAGCCTACAGTCATGACTGCTCATGTTAAACTAAGGGACTAGAAGAGATCGCTGCCGCTGCCCCTGCGATATTGTTGATGGGTTTGTGGCCTCAAATCGCTTCACGATGTCGCACGTGTGGGCCCCCCAGTGTCCAGTGCCCAGTGCGCAATGTGTGGGTGGGGCGATGCAAAAACTGCCGTCTTCATTGACTCAGGACTGTTCCCCTGAACTGTTCCGTGGTATGATGGCAAACCTCAGGTTTCATAGACGCACTTGTAGAATACGCGTGGTGTGGTGATCACGGCGCGGCACCAGCGGGTCAACACTCTACTTCGTGGTTGTTTCATTGTTGGCCTCGATGATTATGATTAGTAAGTAGCTTATTCATTTAGCCTATTCGACGGAGACGCTAAGTGTGTCATCAGTTCTAATCAGTTGTAAGTTCTGCATCCCCATGCAGAGCTTACAACTGATTCTGAAAGTCTGTATCGCATGTACTTTTGTAGCTCCCATAGGTTTACTGCGCCATGATTCGTTCACTTGTTTGATCCTACTTATATGTAGACTACTAACATATTTTGATGTTTTTCAGTACCTAGTGTTTGTACGGGTTTCTAGTCTACCATACTACTACATAACACTAAACGTACTCCATTATGTGTCATAAAAAAGAACAAAAACCTAAGTAGAGTTAATCTAAATATGAAAAGCCGCACAGCTCACAGTCGCTCTTAGACAGAGCGAGTGCCGCGGCATGGCTCGTACCCTGGCACGGCGAGTTCCTGGCGCTGGCACGGGGCGGCCAGACAGCTCGCGGCCGACACCAACCTGTCACCGCTCTATCGGCTTCCACTCCACCAAATTAACTGAGATAACCCGCCGCCCCCGCCACCTCAGCTCCACCTCACCCCCGGGAAGGCCTTAATTAAAACGTCTGACTGGATGTCGCAGCGCTCCCATAACGCGGCTCCTCCGGCTCGCGCGCCCGCACGCGGCTCGCCGCTGCGAAGTGCAGCTCGCGCGCCCGCGGCGGAGTGATCGCGCTACACGCTACCTGCGCGCCCGCACCGATACGTCGCGGTTTATTTGTGTTCCGCCCGCGATCACAATCTCGATACATTCCTCGGAGCCTGCGCCCGCGCACTGCCCCAGTGTTGGCACACATTATGGACACATATATCTAGATACATTAAGTTCACTATGTTCAACACTATCCCGTGAGTAATATGGTGATAAAACAGAGCTGTACGGTGCAGAATATTCCATCAACAACCAAGCGATTCGGCGACTCATTCCTATGCCGCACCATTAACACCTGAATCTCCCTGCCAGCTCGCGTGTTTTCTTCGTCCTACAGTCCCGGGTCAAAGCATCTGATGAGGCCGTCAAGCTGAGTACCACCTTTGTTAACATGGTACGTACGTGTCTTAGCTTACCGTCAGGTGAAGTCAAGTCATATTGACGTGTCCTTTATATATAACAAGAAACTTTAGTAGATTAGATGTTGAATAATTTGTATAGGTCGTGCTGACTGGCGCTTGACACGGCGCACTGCCGACGCCGAGTGCTGATACCACTGTCACCTTACTGAGTAGGCGGGTACAACATAGAAGTGTTCCACTGCTATGAGTTCAGCAGTAGCTTCAGCAGTTCACGCTGGACGTTGATGAATCAGTCAGTCAATTGGGACAAGTAGGTAATTTAGTATTATATACCTATGTAGGTATAGATGAATAACACACGGCACACCGGGCGACGGTGACGCGCGGCGCACGGGCGGGCATGGCGCTCGTTCCAACAACAGCAGCAGCACAAACACAAAGTTTGGGACGCGTTAATTTGACCCTTTTTATGCGTCAAGCAACGCAAACATTTCATGGCGCACCTGTGCTGCCTCGCGCACAGACGCGCGCCTCGGGCGGGGCACAGTGCCGGGGCTGTTGAATGTTGTTAAAATGAAATATGTTTGTTCTAACCATCATTCGGAAGCGATTCAGGACTGATGGCATGATTGACGCTTGCATGAGCGTGTAATGGATACCTTAGATCGTTATAAGATGACAGTCTTATTACGTCCCATGCAGGCCACTGCCTTGATAGCTACACACGAGCTTTTTTTATGTGCAGAAATTCCCTCGGCTACCGGACTTGAACCGACTAAAACCGCACGCCGTCCTCGCACCCAGGCTTACCCAGGGCTTTCCCTACAAAACCTGCGGGAGCGGGCGCGCTCGCGGGAGCGTGGCGCGGGAAAACCACCATCTTTAGTCTCTGTATACCTATCTGGTTAGCTATGAATAAATTGTTGATCTTAATTATAGCTAATTAAGATCAACATTGATTATACTCACAACAATTTACCTTTCTAAGACAAATACTGAATCCTGGAGATCAGGTGATAAATCTACTAAAAATTCTCACAATATTTACCTACATATTTCCTCGTTACTTAGTTTGTCAGTTCGTTGTTGAGCCAACGCACTCGGGCGCATGGGCGCAGATTCGACATAACCAGTTAGTTAAAAATAAAAACAGCAATCACTGAGATTGTATCCCACGTCCCCGAGCTCTTCCCGTTAACAGAGGGGGGAGGGGGGAGGGGGCGTATCGTTGAACCGGTCGCATCTCCAGGGCGCCTCGGGGATTGGGGCACAAGTCCGTTTAACGCTCACCTGCGAATAACTGCTACTGCAACAAAACGTAGACATAACGTCTTGAGAGATTTTCAGTTCAAATTGGGACGGGACACAAGGACACCTGCCAGCACCCCGGGAGGGTGGCCGATTGCGGAAGGTCGCCGCTGTCAGTCCTGGCGTAGAGAGACAGTCCATGCGTCCATGCGCCTTACTTGGACTTACTGATGACATAAATACAAGCCCCAAATATGACAGGGTGTACAGGCTAGAATCCCGCCAGAGTCAGCACGGCGACCCGCGTCCAGCGAAGCCCAACAGGGCGCTACTGCCTGCCTCAGCACATTCCTCGGCCGCGGCGCGAGGGCGCGAGTGCGCGACCGGTTCTCGCGCCGCTCCACCGACACGCTCATTCAATTTGTCTAACATAATACGCAATGATATAACACACCATGCAAAACGCTCTTTATCGTCCGTCACGCACACGCCACGCCACCGCCGCGCCACCGCCGCGCCTCACATGCAATATTACGTTACACGTGAAGTTCTATGACGCCCAAACGCTAATATTCGGTGTTGTCATCATCACTGACACTCACATGCATTATGCACGATTTGTAAAGGGGGATTTTGTTTACTTAAGCGGCTCCTGTTTTCTTTACCTAGCTCAAGTCAAGCTAATATATATAAACTATTTAATTAGTTGACAATTCCCTTTTCTAACCCACATTGAGATATATCAAAAGCCGGCGAACCGAGCTCGACGTATGAATGAACTCATATCACTTTGTGGATCCGTTGAGCGAATGAGGCCGAGCCCGCGGCTGTGTGCCGCGTGCCCCGGCATGGCCGGGGCCCCGGGCACTCACGCGCCACAGCCACCTTGTCATTGAGTCCATCCATTGAGCCTTCGTGCAATGCATGCAGCCAGGCGGAATTATAAATAATGAACATTGTGCACAGGTAGCTAGAATGCAAGCCGGCAAGGCGCCAGGTCAGTGCGCGCGCAGTGCCCAGTGCCCAGGCAGCCCAGGGCCGGCCGGGCACATCTCGCTCGCGAGCTAGGGAAGCATCTAGCAACTGCCGCCCATTTGCCGGCCAGCCCAGGCCCCGTGCCGCGCCTGGGTGCCGGCGATGGTACTGACGTTCCTGTATGCTGTCGTCATGTTTTCCACCTCCCTCGTGACGTCACACGTCACAAGGCCATCATGGGCTGGCCTCATGGGAGTACCTCTACCTAAGTTTCGGTTATATTGTAGACTTCTTTATACCTGCTATATTTAAAATGCCAGCCTATGCCTGCGGATGTCGGTGAATTTGCTCATAGATTATCATAAATTATTTGACTCAATAGATTGCGATCAAATAAATGTACGATTTTAATTCAGACCAAGAGTTTTTAAAAAACCTTTTTAAAATCCATCCTGTAGTTTTCTGTCCAACACGAAAAAACAGATTAACAGACAATACAGAAAAAAAAACTAAAAAGAAAATTGTTTTCAATATCGTTAATAGAATAACTATGTAGGTACAATAACCCACTTAATAATATACGGTCTACCCAATAACAACTAACTTGGCGGTCACCAGATCACCAGCCAGCGCCGAAATATCGGATACTCGATTAAACTAAAAACAGCAAACACCCTGACAAGTATTTTACTATTATAAATTAACCCATTTTTTAAAATATAAATTAAGTCAAGAATCAATTTAGGCACATAAAGAGTACATATGAATGTAAAAATTTTACAATTAAGTATGTCATTTACTATGTCAAGAAATATAAAAATATTAAATAAGATATTTAGTTAGACCATGCATTTTTACATACATGTACTTTATAAAAATCGTTTCAATTAAACAATTTTTCACTTTAACTTCAAACTTATTAGTTGGCATGTCAACCAAATCCTGACGCAGTTTCCTCATCAGTCAGTGACTTGTTTTTTCTTACCGCATAGGCAGCTGTACTAAGTCATCCTGCCAAGGCATATGACAACCCTATTGCAGTATCCTATCTAGAGTTATTCTATGAAAAACTGTGGTATTGACTATTTGAACAGTTTCATTATTCATTGTAATATTAGGCATAGTGAACTTTACACATTTCGTTTTCTTCGCATTGAGCAGCAAGTTGTTACTTGTGAACAAACGCAATATATATACCTATTTATATTATTCACATCGTCAAATACTACTTTTTCTCTGTTAGTTTTAAAAATTAATGATTAACATATGTATAATACTATTTCACAAAGATCTTTAGTGAAGTGAGGAAGATCATTTACATATATCAACATTAAAAGGGGTCCTAATATCAAGCCCTGAGGCACTCCCATGACCAAAGGGGCTCCTAATGAATTGGTGCCATTAATGTTGACGTTTTGTACTCTGCCAGTCTAGCAAGACTGTGCAGACGTGAAGAATGTACTGACACGCCCACCGTGGAACATCGCGACTCGCGACTAACCCTAAAATGAACGACATTGTGACATGTGAGCTCAGGTTGGAAAAAGTTATTTCTTTAATAATCAAAATCTACTAATATTTAAGTGAGTACTTATATAAAAGGTAAATTCATAAAGGAACCCTGTTTTATATCAACATAGCGTCAGCTGTTGCGCCTGCGCTTACGCATTAGGTGCTGCTCTATGCGTTCCCGTTCCATCGGTACAGCGCAGCGGGCTCTTTATGGTCCGTCCGTGGTCCAGTCAATAGTCCAATCACCACCACTTGGAGGGCCGCGTACCTGCTCGTTTGCGGTACATATATAATATATAAGTATTAAAAACATTACAAGTAGTAGTAGTACCTGCCTACTTATATGAAATTAATTCTCATTATCAGTACCTACATTACATTACCTATTTACATATTTATGTCAAAACTATCAAATCTGAAGTTTTATCATAGTTCTTTATCATACCCACCTATTTATTAATTTTTTACAATTTCAGATATAAGCGGGTACAGTTAAACAGAAGCCCCCTTCAGAAAAACATAATAGACATTAGATTTGAGTGCATAACGAACGACTCGTCAATCAAACCATAAACTAACAACACAGTCGAGTGACGTATGTGCGGAGCGGCTGCGCGGGCGCACGCCGGGCGAAGCGAAGGGGAGCGCGTCGTGCACGTTGCAATAAAAGTAAATCAGTGCTGCACCGGATTAAAAGCTCTTCGGTGGGGAGCAAGCCGCGCGGGGGACGGCCGGCGGCAGTACGAGCGCGCGGCCCGAGGCGAGCGCACGCAGTGACCGAGTGACAGTGAGCAGTGAGCAGCCGAGCGAGTGTGCGAGTGACAGTGCGCTGTGCAGTGTAGTGGACCCCTCCGGCCGCAGTGCGCTGCTGCCGGGCGCCATGCGGCAGGCGCACGCCGCCGCGCCGCGACCGCGCTGACCCCATGCGCCGCGCGCAGCCCCCGCGGCGGGAGCCGCTGCTGCTCGCCCTCGCCCTCGCCAGCCTGCTGCGCGTACGTGCCATTCTCTCATCTCATCTTGTGTTGCTAGTCCCATGCTTCGTTCCTCGATTGTGCTCCTCCACCACCCACTGGTGTGCGCGAGTGTGTCGGCGAGACCCTGGGCGCTGCCCGTGGAAGCTAAAGGATATATCGTAACGCTCGACGATCTGCCGTGGTGGTACGCGGTTTTGATTGGCCGCATATGTCGAACGGCCAGCACTGTGTGACTGGAACTATTTCCCGTGCGACGTGAGCCGGTGCTCGGCGAGGTCGGTGCGCGCGTGTCCCACATACTGATGGCACCGCCGCGCCGCATCGACGACCCAGCTCACGTTGCCGCGCGGAATATCTCACGACCGACTCTACTATCAACTCCGAGAGAAGCGTCGAACCCATATTACTTACAACAATAATACCGACCTCCTCTCGCTCAGTTATGAGGCTATTCATAGTTAACAAAATCACTCAGAATATCCTAACCTTCCCTTAACCCTGATGTAAGAATTGACGAATTATTGACCTCAGCCCGTCCGCTGGTCTCAATATAACACTGACACAAAAGTCGATACGTGCGCACGTCGGAGCCGTCCCAGGATGTACACAGATAGCCGCAATACAATGTGAAATGTGAGTAGTGAGTACATTGGGATGGAATAATAACCTAACAATGAATGAATACACCAAATACATTGCTTCTAAAGCTTCGACACCATTCCGAATGAAAACCAAATATGATACTGGTAAGTACGCCACAATGTCATGGTGTACCAATATCAGATTTGTGTTAAAATAACGTAACTCTCCAGAAAAATTAAAATTGTCATAATAAACATTTGGCGTAATATGAAAGCGAAAGTGCGAAAGAATCATATACCCAAATACATAATGTGACACAAGAACTAAAAATGCCACTCGTGAGAAACGTCGCACACAATTCAAACAAGCCATAATTGTCTCCCGGTCATGTCAACATACACATTAAGCATCTAATTAATTACTACTCATCGATTTCAGTAAAGCCTTGGATATGTAGTTCGCTATTGTGCGGATGTGTGAGTGTGTGCGTAGTTAGGTACCGTCTACCTAAATTTTTTATCAGCTGTAAACGGCACAATAATAGCGTGTTACCACGCTGTAACGCAGTGTCCGCTAGACTATGCTAGTACTCGTATCAAACAAAACATTTCGGCAGGAATCGAGCACGAGGAACATTGCGACTCGCGACTAACCCTAAAATGATACCTTGCAACATGCGAGCTCTGTGAGTGTGACTGTGAGACATAGGTGAGCCAGTATATATATATCAGTAGAGTCACGAGCCCCTATTAGTTAATACATAACATTAGTTTGTACTTTGTTCGTGGTTAGATTAGAGGTGTCATTATTTTGTCTTTTGCCTGATAGATATTTTTAAAGTAACTGTTCACGTTTTATAATTATGTACACCATGGACATTGACGGGCATTATCTGGCACATAGACTGCGATCCATCATTGAACTATTTTTAATTTGGTGCTCTATGTTTATAAAATCATTTCACATTAAATTGCACCCTTTGCTTCGACTGACTTTTACGCTACAAAATTTAGTAATAAATAGCCACCAATTCATATTATAGTGCAATGCAGTTGCAGCTAACGTTTGGACCATGTCCACCTTTAATATTGTCTTCACGTGTTACCGCGATGTTCCGACCTCACTAGCCCAATGTTACATGTGAAGTCCCTCCACAAAAAACTTGATACTCAAGTTTCGAGCTTGTTTATCTTTAAATAATAAATGAGCTCCTATTTCCCTTGGTCACGAGATGGCACCTGAACGGCTGGACCGATTTCGCTAATTATTTTTTAGTTGTGTTCGTTATTGTTAGGAGAAGGTTGATATGAAAGAAAAAATGTAGAAAATTGCGCGGAAAATTATAAAATTTAAGAATACTTTACCACCATATAAAATAGCTAACCCGACATACACCATGTCTAAATTTTGAATTTTGAATACGAATTCGAAAGAAAATGTGTTTATTATTCTAGTACGGCTTCATGATATTCTTCTACATATATATCCAACGTTTGACATAGAATTGACATACGCATTATGGCAATTCTATGTCAAACGTTAGATAATATAATGCTGCAAATATCGTCAGAAGATGATCAGTAGACATTCCTCTGAATTTTTGTAACAAAATCCCATTTCGCGTAAAGTAAACGGTGGAAGGGATTTGCAGATTCGCTTGAGCCGCGAATATATTTTGTGTGACTATATTTTTATTTACATCGAATAATTGATGGTTCTTGGTAGTATGAACGCCCTTGAGCGTAGAGGTATATGGTTGTATGGGTCCCATAGGTATATTAGCTTCCGTAGCGCGTAGGTGTTAGTATGGGCCCCGGTGACCTATTGGTGTCGGGAGCTCCGTGGGCGCCAAGTCGAAATACTTTACGTTCTCAAAATAATTAGGAGAATTTGATACAACTAAATTTAGGTAAACAAAACATAACATCATTGATTCTAATTTCTAAGGCGAAACGAAGTTTGCCGGGTCAGCTAGTAGTTAATTTAAAGCCGACCGCAATTGTAGTAGGGCTTGTAAATCGACCAGAGCCAAGCTGGCAACAGGAGTATTACCTGTATCACTGGCAGCTAATTTGCCGTTGGATACTGAAGTTCATATTATTAATTTTTAACGAAATAGTAATATTTAAAGAAGGCAGAACCGACCTCTACTGATTTACATATAAAATATCGAATGACAGATAATCCTACGTATAAGTAATCAATCAAACAATCAATAAAATTAGCCTATTGCAGTTCACTGCTGGACATAGACCGCTCCCAATGTGCACAATCTGTCGAAGGACCGATGGCTGTTGAAGCAAACGGTCCTTTTTTTTTTTTTTTTTTAACCGTGGGGGAAAATCCTTCATGGATGTTATGCCGGACTCCTACCGACTAAAAACCCCCACGGTAACGCCCAGAAGCCTATGGATGGGAGCCCCGGGTAACTACACACATACACACCAAAATCATACATTGTCGATGAATTTCATTTTGCGTGAAATATAATTATAATCTCTATACTAGTTCAGTATTCGTTAGCAACCGCAGCTTTCTAGAATGTCCACTCATAAGTAAATCAGAGTGCTTTTTAACGAATACGCTAATTCTAGGGTTGCAGAGGTGTATGAACACCCACATTTCGCCAACTATGATTTTCGGTCCCACGTGATACGCCTATTGCCGTCAAGCGGACACTTAGTCATGGGCTGTATGTGTACTGTCGGACAGAAAACAGTCCTATCCCTTATGTTTTTTGAATATATGTATTATGTAGAGATAATAACAGTTGTACGTTTCTTTGTTCGTGGTTAGCCTCACTGTTTTTATCTTGAGAAACTACAAATGATATTATTATCATAATGGATACGTTCCGTCCCGATTGCATCTGAGGCCTGCACCTCGGAGCCCAAATAATATGCACATATACTAGTGTCTTTAGGGATATCGTTAATATAGAGTAGAAATAGAAGTGGTCCCCGGACACACCCCTGGGGAACACTGACTCTGTTATACTGGTAGGTATGTAAAGTTAAAGGATTTAGTGACTTGTCTGTCGTCTACATGCAATATCTCTCCACATTGTAGTCACTTTAGATAGCTTTGTAACTACTACATTACATATTTGTGCAAGAATATCCTTAAGGTTGACGATGGCTTCCCAGATTAGCTAATAGTTGGAAAAACTACGGAGCCCTAAGCTGAGTGCCACCACTGTTAACATGGTACATTTTTGCGATGGTGACCCTCTTTCCAAGACTTTGTCTTTAGCTTAACATCAGGCGAGGTGAAGTCAAATTGACGTGTCCCTTATAAAAAAAAAAACATTTGTTGTATGCGTGTTTGATATTTCGTACCGTCAAACTGATTGCAATAAAAGGTCGACAACCTATTAGCTTGCGCGAAGGTTATGGCCATATTACATACAATTAATAAAGGTGTTGCTATTATAATAAATCAATACCGAAAGTTTCTCGTGCGTGTTCCAAAGCACGAGCGCGAGTGCGTGCGCCAGCAGCGTCACCGCTGGGGAGGTATGATGATCCACATATATGATTGTGACTCCTGACATTGCAACATGGACCCCTATGGCTTTGTAGTTGGTTCTCAGCACCCTGGTGCCGAGTTGCCCTGGATTATATACATTTATTTTAACCAACTTCGATCAAGGAGGGAAGTTAAATATATTCAAAGTAAATATAGAATTTATTGCAACGTAGGTATCTTGTTCGATTTCTCTGTCATGTGAGACCCGGTTTGAGAGATCCTTTTTTATCTGAAAGAGTATAGGTACTTCCGAAGGTGTTCCGCTTCGAAAACATCCAAAAGGAAAATGTTTCAATCCGATTAGTGCCCAACCAAACAAGTCTAATTGTGTTCGTAAACCTTCCAGAGACCAGGTTTAAGCACATTTTAATTGCAATTAAACGTGCAACTAGTCCGACTACTGCCTAAGTGATCGAAATAAATGTTCAATATTTGTCCCAACATTTACCCGTCACTGCCAGAGACCTACTTTCATACGATCCGCACGAGATTTAAGTTACACACATACACACGCTCATATCTGGAAATCCCCAAAGGGGTAGACAGAGGTGCATTAGCATCCACGCCAGTTATTATTTTCGGTTGCACGACGTAATAGGAGGCGAGCCTATTGCCGTCTGGCGGGCTTTTTGCCTTGGGCTGTATGTTTACTGTCTGATGGAGAAGATCCCTCTCCCTTAGCCGCCTTTTACGACACCCGCGAGAAGTGGTCCTGTTATAGGTGGTCCAGGACCAACACGGCAAAGTCTTAAGTTAGTAGTAGTTAAAGTTAGTATTAAATGTAATTCTTCATCCTTCGAAAGGGTGACTGCTCCGTGGCACTACGCACTGTCACTGCTGGTAGTGTGAAGAGTGAAGATCGTCCTATTATGTACTTACCTATACTGTCAAACGCTTGTAAACCTACCAAGTCGATCACAAATTACTCATAATGTATCTAATCGCGTGCAAAATTCGTGCTTCTTGGTATTTTGAAAATTATGCACTTCCAAACAATAGTTCTTTCCATATTTGAGTTCCCTCAGGAGTGATATTTCTAAAAAAATCTACTTCAGAACATCTTAAACGTTCATCGACTGTCGAAATTTCATCGAGCTCTACGTAGTCGAATCAGCCAGTCAGGCCAAGTCCTCATATAGTTGTGTAGATAATCTTCTCTTGGACTCCATCGTAAAGAGGCCAAGAGTATGGTGGGTCCACCGGTACGGAGTCGGTGGGTAGAACCTATATCGACAAAAATACCTATCTTCAAGTCTTGCTTTTTTGAAAATTCCCGCAAGCTGTGGCTCTGAATATCCGATGTTCTCTCTAAAGACAGGTTGGTTATCGGCTGAAAGACAATCTATCACTTGATAGACACTTTTTTCACATAATTTTTTCATCAATAAACCTTGTTCATCAGTTCACAGTGTGTAAATAACTGCGATCAAGTTGAATCAAGTTGGACATCTTTTACTTAATGAATTAAGTTGAAATCAGTTCAGAACATAGTTTAGTTGAACTCGGATGCACGTGACATATGAACAAGAAAGCTTCACTCTGCAATTCTAATTAGTTAAGATATTTAAAATACCGGTCACATGCGAGTCAGACTTGTGCTCTGAGGACCGCGAGGGCTACGTACAAAACTGGCTTGGGGGATACTTAACCTTTCATCGTTGACGTAGCGTAACATTTCATTCCGCCCGCTTGCCGCTTTTTTTTTAGAAGTAATCCACCATGGAAGGACACAGCAGTGTCGTAGATTGAATAAACGCCTGTAATCATGTTTTCAAGATTTTATTTAACTTGCACTGTATATTGTTATGTAATTTCTTTGGGTTGAATCTTGCAACTCGATTTTGAAGAAAATATCCTCAACCGATTTTGATGTTATCTTGCATAATTGTTTAGTTTGGATGTCAATGCATTATAATGATACCATGGAGCTGGTCTAATGATGGAGTAGGAGGGTGGGCTTAGCACCTCCTAATTAAATGAGATAAAGCTGTTGAGATCGGACCTATTTCTTTTTTCTTAACGAATTCTATGGTATTACATGAATACAAAATAGAGTACTTGTGTTTGGGTTTGTTTGCAGATAAGCATTCTAGTGTGATTATCTTTTTGGTTATAGTTATATCGTGTAGATGATGTAGATGTGTCTAAAACTTCTTCGATTTGTATATGATATTGTAGTTTATTATTATTATGTTAGTTTTAATTTAATCATTAAGTATTTTAGTTTTAATTCACTAGTCAGTGAATGTAACAAATAAAATGAATTATACAAAAAAAAGCAATATAAAATTATTACAAAAAGATTATAAAAACAAGCTGTTTTAAAGAATCTGCTGAGCTAAAACGGTAACACACCACGCTGTTTTAAAAAATCTGCTGAGCTAAAACGATAATAATTATTATTTTAGACAGGTCTTGTGCTGATTTAAAAAGCTTGTACTTAGCGTGAATATAAAACAGAAAAACAACTAGCGCGATACAAGCTTCTCAACTTACTTAAAATTATTCTTATCGTTTTAGTTCAGCAGATTCTGTAAGAAAAGCTTGTCTTTTTATTATTTTCTGAACAATATTACTTAGTAACCAAAATTCATTCGCAAACGTCGGCAGTGAGATGACCAGCATTCGCACGCGCGCTTCCTCAGTGCGCGGAGTGCGGATGTCCTATCCGTCTTGTCAGAATTCCATATAAAATACTAACTGTCCCGGCGAACTTCGTACCGCCAATTTTTTTCGTCATTTAATATAGTTATATAAACAGGAACAGAAATAACCACACTGTCACTTCTGCATATATGCCGATGCCGGCCGAATTTGTTGTCATTAATGATCACTGCTCCGTTCCCTTGAATAGTAGCGTGATAATATATAGCCTATGTGTTATTCTGATGTATAAGCTATATTATTGTAAAGTTTCATGAAAATCCGTTCAGTAGTTTCTACGTGAAAGAGTAACAAACCTCCATCCACACTCACAAACTTACGCATTTATAATATTACGACGTCTGCCCTCACGCGTCTGCCCGCGTTTGGGTCGCGCAATCAGCGATGAGCGACTTGATCCCCACCCACCCCGCCCGCGCGTGCCAGTCTAGTCAGTCAGCGACATGAAATTATTTTTTTGCGCGTTATTTGATTTTGCTATATCTCCTAAAGTATTTATTTAATTTGCATGGTGTAAAGGGAAAAAATAATCTACACGAAATGCTCAAGCCAACCAATCTATTTAAAATTATAAGGATTAATAACGTATTTGTATAAATAGCTTTCCAAGTTAGCACTTTATAATTGCCTATTTTTTTAAGTATATATATAGTATGTTATCCTTAAGAGCTGGACATATGATATCGCGGACTTTTCTGTAGATCTATACATATAAGATAGACAATTACACTATACATTATTTTGTTATATCTTAAAGGGTTTAGGCAGCGTTTTCGTTGAAAGCTCCCAGACAACTTATTTTTTTCCGTCATTGTCAAGAATTATCGTTACTTAAACGCTTTCATCCCTGTTGACCGGGATAAAAAGTAGCCTACATGTTAATCCAGGGTATTACCTATATACATACCAAATTTCAACTAATTCGGTCCAGCCGTTTATGCGTGAAAGAGTAACAAACATCCACACATCCACACATCCATTCTCACAAACTTTTACATTTATAATATTAGTAGGATAACGAAGGTTTCGTTGTTTTGTTTCTATATTTCTTGTTCAAACGTCCAAACCCTCGCATGAGTCCATCAAAATGAAATCGATGCAGGTACTTAGACGTCGTCGACCGTTATTTAACGCGAAATTCCATTATTTGATGTGTACAGTAGGCGAAGGATTTTAAAGAGCACTCGTGGGTTGTATATCGTATTATAATTGAAACAGATAGCAAAAGTCATGAGCCTAGCCAAGGCAAACGAAGGGTATGCGGGATTTGTCCGGTGGACTTGCCATGCTATACTTTGTCAAAAATAGCATGATCATTTTGACAGATCCAAGTAGAGTACCCCGTGGTGTGTAATCGTTAATGAATCTATTCGATTCTTGTTCCCGTAGATTTGAAATCGATAGTTAATAAATACATAAACGATTATTTTTTTATTATACATAATTATATATATTCGGTATATCTGTTGTATTATCATTTCCTTCTCCGTGGTTGTATTGCATGTCCGATATTGCAGCCCTCACTGTTGCAATCGTCATAATCACGAAATACCGGAAACTCAAAATAACTCATGGTAAATATCCCGTTGAGTGTGTATCCCGCTGTGGGTTGGTTTAGAGCTAACTCTAAACGAAAACTACGTTCCTGGGAATTTTAGTAGCCGTTTTTTACTAGGTATCGCTCTTGGCCCTTCGCCTGTCCGCCTTGTAGATATGTATCTACATATTTGAGTTCTTCATCATAAAACTTACTAATTAGGTATAATTGATCGACTGGTCTGAACAAGTGCCGTTAAAAGAATTTAGGTATTTTTATTTCCTAAATTATCTAGGCTAGGTATTTATAATGTGGTATGTACCTAAATGTCGTAGCAAACTGTCATTCAGTCCGCTAATGGAATGACGTCCCACAATTAGTTAACAGCCTAGGCAGTTCATAGAACGGCTGATTGAGCTAGTTAGCTGCGACATATATATTTCTTATCTTATCTTATATATTACTTACCTAGATATCCTCTGTGGCCCCGGTAGTGAGCACGATTGCTGGATGTGCGGGTTCGATACCCGCTCAGTGCAAATATTTTTATGCATGAATATTTTGTCTATTTGTATTGGTCTGCGTATTTTCGAGCCCTGGAGAGCACGTTTTTTTTTTATCGTGCGAAAAATCCCCACGGATACCACCCCCACGGAGCCGGTGGAGGCGGTTATGTCGGACTCGAACCGACTAAAACGCACGCCGTCTTGGGTCCTTGGTTGCCGGAGGTGATATTGCCAAAAGCATATCACTCGCACCCCGGCAGACCCAGGACCATCTCTTTCGAGATGGCCCCCTTCGGGTTGTGGGGACCACAGTGTCCCCATCTAGCCCGGTTACGGGGAGGCGCATTCGGCGCCGCCGCCGCGGCCTGCTTTTGCTAAGGTGACAGGCAGCTCCACCGGTCACCCCCAGGCCAGCGCTCATGGAGGACGGAGGTCGTTCTGCGACCTCCGACGTCCGGTTCGCCTTCGCTCTGCGCGGGCTTCCCGGGCCCGGAGTCTAGTCCGGACCCGACCGGCAATCCGGACCCGACCGGTAAGAGTACGTTAAGCCTTCGATTCCGGTTGCTAAGTCGTTATGTGTCAACCAGTCCAGCTACAGAACTTCCAACTTATTTGTATTATTGCGTTTGTTTTTTTCTCCCCAGGGTTCGGTACCTCCGAGGAAACAAACTGAACCCATAACTGAAATCAACCTGTTCGTCCGTCGGTTCAGTTGTATACAGTACACACGTGATGGTTCTTTTTATTTAATCTATACATTCTATGCTATGTATAGGTAATATTAAGTACAGTCAGCGTCAGAAACATGTTGATGAACAAAATGCCCAAAATGTTCTTGATTCCTTGGTTCAGATCATTCTGACACCTTGTAGTCAAGATATTTCTGACGCTAATTTTCAAATTAACCTATAGGTAAAATTGAAAATTAGTTGCGTCTATACATAGCAGATATTTAAAAAATACGTGATGGTCTCGTGGCACCACCCATTGACACCACTGACACCACTGGTGGTGATTCATCCCCATGACAACACGGGTAGCTTCAAGGGGATTTTTCCGTATTTTTACCAAAGTAATAGACATATATCTAAAGATTTCGTAGATTAAGTCAGTTAGGTCAGTCAGGATATAAAGAGAAGGAAAATTTGAAATGATTCAGGTGTGGCTCAATAGCTCAGTTGGAAGAGCATTCCCCCTGTAAGGGAAAGGTCGTGAGTTCAAGTCTCACTTGAGCATTTAATTTTTCCGATGTTTTTCGAACTTAGTCAGTTAATATGGCATCTGATGGACAATTGCGTATAATTGCTTCATTTCAAAGTACCTACAAGGATATATTTTTTTCGTATTTGTAGAAATTCCTACTAAGTACCTATCGCGCAATTACAGGGTGTTGCAAGCGGGCATCTGAAAAACTTAGATTTTTCTTTTTAAAAACTAGAGGAATTTCTTTTCGAGAAAAATTTACTAAGTCCTATCGCTAATATTTAGGAAATCTTATACTTTCCCTCCAGGATAATTCCACCCTGTAAAAGAAACGCGTAAAAAATGAAGGATAAACTCAGTCTTGGGCCCGACTATTCAGACTTAAACTACCAAGAATAAAAATTCACCATACTAGCCTGTTAGTCCAAATGTTCCGTAGGAAATTAAATGTTTCTTAGCTTCCGGAACATTTGAAATAATTATAAAGTATTGGTGTTGTTAGGTCAGCCCACGGAACCCTTCGCCCCCAAGGTAGGCACTTCAATTGAATTTGTGTAGTTACATGCTACCTGCATATTAAAATCGTTATTATTCAGTTAGATATATCTAACTGGGGGTGGCCTTAGGTGAACCTTGAGCAATAAACGCACCATAGATGTAGTGTAGGTAAGTACCTAAATGTTCGAACCGGTCTGGCCCCCAAATTATATTAGACACTGCCGAATCAAATAGTAGTGCTAGGTACTACAAGACGGATAATATAACAGAGCAAGCACCAAGGCAAACGTCGAAAGCTAACCGACGACGACGGTTAGCACGAGGCCGGTGGCGGCGGGGGCGGGGCGGGCAGGCGTGCCGGCGCGTGCGCACGCCCCGCCCGCGGCACTGTGCGCACCACAAAGCCGCGCGCCCCGCCCGCGCCACTGCGCTTTGTTTACCTTCGCGCGCGAAGACGACGCGTCCTGCCCACGCCCCGGGGCCGCTGCACCCGCGCACGCCCCTGTGCCACACGCCTGCAGGGACCTAGTGCACTGTCTGTGCCTAGTCGATATTGGTCGGCACCATTATTAGGTAACTAGTTCAATAGAACATTCTTATATACACAGACAGTTTTATCTTGCAACCGTTTTAAAGGCTACTGCACCTACAAGATCGACACGTCTAGTGTGTCCAGGCGATTATATCGTTTACGTCAAAGATTAAAGAAAGCTCGAAACTGATATCAAATGAAATCAAATCAAATTTAGATCATAATCGTTGTACAGTATTTTACACGTGCGTTGTTACATTGTGCTCGAGTAGTTATTTTACGTATGTATAATATACATTTGTGCGGTTAAGTGTCCTACATAGGTCTTTACTTAGGGATAATTTATCTAACTCGTGCCTGAACTAGGTACCTACCTAGTCCTGTGCTTCAGGCTTCCAGTGCAGCCTACAATAAAATTCTAAAATAAAATTACAGATACAACCATTTACTATGAATGCTAAAGTGACACGCTACGGTTAACTAAAGTTATATCTAATTATGAAACTTAACACTAATTATTTATTGTAATACAGACATTGGTTTAATATAAATAATCTTTGCCTTAATGAGAATAAAACTAAATGTATTAAATTTACTCTGCCTAATGTTGCACAGGTAGAAACCAATGTACAACTCAATGGACAATTGTTGAGCCTTGCGGAATCGACAGTGTTCTTAGGTTTGAGTATTGACGCTAAACTTCAGTGGGGTTCACATATAGAAAAAATAGCTAGTAGATTAAGCTCAGCTTCCTATGCTGTAAAAAAGATTAGGACTTTAACAGATGTGGATACGGCTAGAATAGTTTATTTCAGCTATTTTCATAGTATTATGAGCTACGGAATTCTCCTTTGGGGTAATTCCGCAGATTTAAACACGATATTTGTCTTGCAAAAGCGGGCTGTGCGAGCTATTTATAATTTGGGCCCAAGAGTCTCCCTCCGAGATAAGTTTAAAGAGATGAATATTCTAACCGTAGTGTCACAATACATTTTCGAAAACTTAATGTATGTCAGGAAAAATATTGCAAAATTTCCAAGACTTTGTGACAGGCACAATATAAATACTAGAAATAAAAGCAATCTTGTAGTTTGTCATAGCAGACTCCATAAAATAAGTAATTCTTTCCAGGGCAACTGTATTCGCTTTTTTAACAAGCTTCCTAATGAAATCAGAGATTTACCTGTTAATAAATTTAAAAATACAGTAAAGAGCAAACTGTGCCAGAAAGCCTATTATAAAATCCAAGATTATTTAAATGATAAACAAGCTTGGAAATGAGCTGTTCGCTCTGCTGTGCTACTCAAGCAAAACATTGTATCTAGACCATAAGTTTTAGGCTAAGTAAATGTTTTGTAAATAGACCAAAAAAAAAAAAAAAGCCCGCTGAGTTTCTTGCCGGAGTCTTCTCAGGTCTGGGCCGCGTTTCGAACCGGTGGTCCATTTACTAGTATTAGTTAGTATTTAATATTTACTTTATGTTGACGTTTTGTAAGTGCCGATTTAATGGTCTATGCAAAATAAATTATTTTTGATTTTGATTTTGATTAACTCCTCTGTGTCATCGTAGGACAATCTTTGGAGGACATTCTTCACAAGTCGCTTACAACACACAGAATTTAGAGGATAAATGCTTGTTATGGCGATTATCCTTTTGTACAGAACCCGTACTAAAATCAAGTATTTGCCTGTGTACTCGTGTTTTTAACCGCCGCACAGTGGTCCGGATTTGAAAAATGAGTGTGGCCTATATTTGGTTTATGGGGCCCCACTAAGATTTTTAAGACCAAGCTTACTTCACCTGCTAGGCTGTACACAATGTGCACCTGCAGATTGATAGACTAGATACTGCCAAACATTATAAAATTCTACGTAGAATTCTGTCTATACCTTATTATTATGAATAACTTATCTAATTCAATTCAAATTCATTTATTACGTGAAGTATAGGTAATAGAAAATACCTACGTTATATTAGTCTAAGCTTTGATCTGCCTGAGGCATACAAAATATTAAAATGATGTCAAAATTTATAAAATAGATAAATATGTCAGAATCCAATTAAGTTAATTAGGCCAGAACGTAATCGCAAAAAAATCCAAATCAAAATTAATCGTTTCCAAAAGTCTAGATGTCGTCAAATTGAGTAAAGCTTGCAGTTTAAAAGAAACTCCATCTTCGGTTATTATAATGTCTTCCTACTCTGGATAACACCTTAATTTTGCTTCCAATAGTTTATATATGATAAGAGGGATACAAATCAGAGCCATCTTTGCGGGCAGATTTTCTGAGGTTCATATATTACCACTTAGATAACTTTAGTGAAACTGCGAAAGCCAGCGTTTTCTCGGGTAAATATGTACGACCTTTTTCTTTACTCTCTTTTAAACAATCTTTGACTTTTTCTTAATCTTCTGGGTAACAGAGCAAATGATCCATTATTTTTTCAATATCTTCATTTCCAGTAGATTTCAAGGTGTTTATTTTAACTAATTTTTGTTCTTCTGGCGACAACGATTTATTTCATCGCTCTAAACGTCTTCGTTTCTGTCTTAACCCTTCTTCTTCAAAACCTTTTCAGCTTCTGGTATTGATGGTGGCAGATTTTCAACATTATCAATTTCATCTTCTAATTCAGGATTCACTGATAGCCGAATTAATCCTTTAGGCCAATTTATTGAATTCTAACCACTTCTTATTTCTTCTGATAAATGGGGCTAAAGTGCGACTCGATTGTTCCCATTTAGTACCTACATTTGAGCAAAACCTCTGGCAAAATTATCAGAAAACAATATTATCTTCAATATTTAATAGTTGTTGTAGGTAAACTTCTAAAAAACGTTTTTACTGTCCGTAAACTATTTCAACTCATGTCATAAGATGACAAAAAAATCCAAATTATTAACTAAACTCTCCATAATTAATAAAAGATCACTAAGTAAGAAGCAGTGCCAATAAACGAACACAAATAGTAAATTTAAAAACACTATCTTTTTATGAGCCAGTTGCGAATCTTGAGCATTATAATATTTATATTGTAGGATGTCGGTAGATCAACATTTTGCACAATACTAGTTCTAAATTTTACCCCAAACTTTATGGGAGAGTAAGATTTAACTATTTGTCTAAATTTACACCCTAGCTAACACCATCCACGTAACTTCATGTATTTTATTTAGTAAATTATGTCATTTATAATGCTGAACACTGTTGTTCAGCATTAACAAGCTAAGTAAAGCTATTTTGAAGCACCTAATAATGTTAATGAATTCGCTAAATCTTAATTTGACATTTTCACCTTTTTGTGATTTAATCTGTTAAGTATTTGACCCTTTAAATAATCTAAATCTTATTTCTCCCAGACTTTTGGGGTACAATATTGAACTGGTATTGCTCATTATTTTGATCTACCCACATACCTATATAGTATTATTGTTTTAAAGTTCTAATGTTCAGATATTAACATAACGAATTTTAAATCCTATAAAGTGGAACCAGTGAGGCTTAGGCAAACATATTGGATATTGTGAAAAGTAGCAATGACTTAATTAGTTATATTGGTTATATCAAGATTCTGTTTAGGAAGTGATTATGACAATAATTAAAGAATGACATCAAATAGGAATAATAATGCGTAAATGAAGTATTTTTTTGTAAAAATATACCAGGGTTGCATCAATTTTGATATATATGTTATATAAAGAGATCCGGTTCTTAGCATTCCATGGATTCACCGTGCGGTCGCCGGGTCCATGGCGTGGTACAGAGAGGAACACTGCGACGGCGCCTGGGACTTGCGACCCAGGTGTAGGTTTAGGGTGGCCACCTTGTGATGCATCAGCGCTCACCTCCACCGTCAGTCGTGTTCCCCCCTCTACCTATCCAAATTTGGTAAGATCCTATCAACGCCGTTTTAGATATTCGTTTGAGTAAAGAGCTTACTGAAGCTCTTGGCAATCCGAGGTCTTTAAATAAGTTATACAGGGATTTAGCTGGAATTCCCCTTGCTCCCACTTCCACGGCGTAGAGTTTAACCACATAGCCATTTTTGGTTAACTCGTTGGTCAAGTTAAAGTATTTGTTTATTTTTATAGCGTGGTCTTTAGGTATGTTAGTTTCCCACGGTACTGTGAGTTCTACTAGTACTGCACGCTTTTGCTGTTTTGAAAATAGGAATATATCGGGTCTGGATGACGAGGCACAAACATCCTCCGGTATTTTATAGTGTTTCTCATACGAATCTGCGAGTAATGTCCAATCAGCGGCTGCTATCAAAATTGAGTACGGCTTTTGATTTGTCTTTTTTGAGCAGCCTTCCTTTACAAACGCGACGTCATTTCTTTGGTTTGTGGTTAAACCCTTTTTCGCTCTAGCTACCGCCAAACTTACCGCCTCACGTACGATTTCTAATACCTTATCATGTCGGCGCGAGTAATGACCCCGGTCTAATAGCGTCCTACAACCCACCAGTAGGTGCCTAGCAGTACCAATTGCTTCACCACATGAGTTACATGTTTTATCTGTGGCTTTTCCCCATCTGACAAGATTGCTTTGGTCGGGGAGGGTCAACTGGAATGCATTGAGATAGAATTTAAGGAGAGCCGGTGACCAGTCGTATATTAAGGTACGCCATTTTAAGGCTATGGGAATACAAAATTCACCTAGTGTTAACCATTCGTTTTGTATTTCTAGGTTCATTGCGTGCACTTTGTAGGTATTATTTTCATCTACTTGAAGAAAAGATTTTGTTATGTCTTTGTCTGACTGCCTCCTAGTATTACCCAAACCTACCCTACCAGTCTGCGAGCCTATCATGAATTTTTTATGGAATTGGAGGCGCGACTCGAGCTCTTTAGTACTTTGGTCTTTTGGAAGAGCTTGCACGATTTCGTCTTTTGATTTCGCTAGGACGTGCATTTTGGTTACTCTTAGATGTTTATATAGTTCCGATGGTTTCTTGAACGTCATTCCAAAGTTATTTGAGGCTCTATATAATGTCGATGGGTCTGCCGACTGAGCTAGCCCCAGCCACGACTTCAATGTCTTCGTAACATTCGCATCTAGTTTTTTGAGAAGGCTCTGGCTTATATCATAAACAAGAAACGGCCAGTTAAGACGCGAGGTTAAATAGTTGTCGTAAATCCACGCTTTTTTGACATTACTTAGTGGCTGCTGGTCTACCTTTTGTATATCGATAATGAAGTTATTAATTACTTCTTCTAAAGCTGGAGTGCAACCTCTGTTATCTATTTGTCTTCCGAGAAATTTAAAAGGCACGGTTTCGGATATAGTCGAAACGTTTTCCCCGCCTATACTAAGCCCTGGATCATATGAGGTATATCTGGTACCCCGCCTACCCAGACATAGAAAAAATTCTAAATTTCGTAATCTTACTATTTTATACTTGAACGTATGTAAAAATTCTATGTTAATTTTTACAATGTTTGGCAGTATCTAGTCTATCAATCAGCATGTGTACATTGTGTACAGCCTAGCAGGTGAAGTAAGCTTGGTCTTAAAAATCTTAGTGGGGCCCCATAAACCAAATATAGGCCACAGGAACGTAAAAAAATTAAAAACTTAGCATGGCAAAATTCAATATTTTTCACTTTTTTCGATCTCTTTATCTGGCAGAATTGCAAGTTTAGGTACATGTTAATAGTGTTACAATATAGCAAATAGGACAAGGAATAAGAAAAAAAAGGTTTGGAAGCCGGATCGCTAAAGACTTGGGAGCAATTGAACTCATTATGACCAGTTCCATACAAAGAAAACTGAAAATATTTTTTTTTACCCAAACCATAAGCATTAAGAAAATTACCTAGAACAATTGTTATTAGGGTTAATAAGATCTATCCATTGCCATAAAGAAAAATTCGAAAAGAGAAAGTTGATCCCTAAGTCACTCATTTTTCAAATCCGGACCACTGTGCGCCGACGCAAAAACGACGGAGTGTTATAAGTTTGACGTGTCTGTGTGTGTGTGTGTGTGTTTGAAAAAATTCGGTCCAAGATGGCCGCCGCCACAACATGTCGGAATACATATTTTTTCATAACTCCCTCAATATGGGTATCAAATGAAAGAGCTTGACTAGTAGATCACTTTAAAAAGTATAAAATAAAAATTAAATTAAAAATTTAAAAAACCCCCGTCACAAAAAACACCTCCAAAAAGTTGAAAATAAATGGAGTTTGCCTTTTAACTTTAACGGTTGCCATGTCGGGGAACCTTTAATTGTTCCGATAATATAACGGAGTGCTCAACCAGTTAGGGTCCCCCGACATGGCAACCGTTAAAGTTAAAAGGCAAACTCCATTTATTTTCAACTTTTTGGAGGTGTTTTTTGTGACGGGGGTTTTTTAAATTTTTAATTTTATTGAAATTCTTTTATATTATCTTTGCGTCTTTTATAAAAAAAAAACTAGCTGACCCGTTCTGGCTTCGACTGGGAAAGAATCATATTCCATATATTTTGATAGTGACCTAAATGACGAACTTTCATCACCTATTTTGCCATCTTAGTAGTTTAATTTAAAAAAAACACTGATACACGTGTTCAGTTATTTCATAAAAGAACAGGTTCGTGAAATTTAAATCAATTGCACTTAGCTCTGAAAATGACGGTCTTTCATTCAAACTTCTATCCCTTAGTGCACCCATATAGTAGCAGAATTTCCAAAAATTCTTTCCTAGTAGATGTTTACATCACAAAATGCATCTTCTGTCAAAATTTCAAGTTTCTAGGTCCAGTGATTCAGGCTCTGCGTTGATGAGTCAGTCAGTCAGTCAGGATAAGTAATTTTATATGTGTAGATAAGTATGCCTTGCTTAGCACATACATAAATACAAACATACAGTCACGCCTTTCGCATATAAGAATACTCAAATAATACATCACCACGCGCAATACGTTCACGTGTAGTAAATATTGCGTCTCCCGCCCATATGCATTTACTACGACTCCACTCCTTTTATATGTTAGCCCCTGAGGTTATTCTTATTATCATGGTTTTGAGTAATTCGGTTTTATGTGACTTCTCCACAAGGGGGAAAATGGTCGCCTGATGTTAAAAATGCTTTGGACTTTGAAGGAGAGTAGCCCACTGTGCGTGTCGACTGAGGGGTCTGTACATGGAGACAGACCCCTCAGTCGATCTATGGCGTATACTGGACGGGACTGAACGCCTCTAACCTCCGCAACACTATATTATTGAAGACCGGGACCACTATAGGCTTTACTGCGCAAGCGCAGGCTGGCCGCATAGTACGAGTATTACATTTGCAGGTTCGCATCGGGGAGCTAAATCTTTTAAATTACAATGAATCAAGACCAGTATAAAAGTTTTAATTTGAAAATATTTCCGCTGTTTTACCTTTACCCTACAGTTTTTTGTAAAAACGTTACACGCGGAAATAACGTTATCATATTAAAGCTGAGCACTCAGAAGTCAGGAATTTGTGATTGCGTTCTGCACGGACCAGTGAAGATTCGCGTACGCGCTCGATAAACTGTAACGAAGTTGTAAAACGCGATGTCAACTCATGGTAAAGAAACAGATGAAACAGATAGATCTCAACAATCAAATTTGACGCATTGGCTGTTTAAATTCAAAACATAGCAACTGAATGAATTTTTGATAGCATTTATTATGCTAACTTTTAAGTTCGAAATGCTCAAGTGAGACTTGACTTGACTTCTACTTTTTCGAACTTAAAAGTTAGCGTAATAAATACTATACAAAATGCTAGTTCTAAAAAATTCTAACACTTCTAGAGTAGTGTCTAAAGAGATCAGTAACGGAAAAATACGCAGACGACATCATTGCGAGAGAAGAAAACCTCAAAATAAAACCACGTTCCGACCCGTCTGGCCAGCGCAGCGTGGCAACAGTAATAAGGCCTCCCAACATCCCAACTGCGATAGGCTAATTGATTGTTGACTGCATTAGGAATTTATACGGTCAGTTCTAATTGAGCGGCTACCTATATGCTTTACATATAGGTATTGTGGACCATGGTGATGAATTGATTACTTTTACTTGCTCTAGACAAGAAGAGAAAACGTAGACACTGGGTACATCCGTTTAACACTCAGAGATTAACGGAGAGTCAATATTATCTCTCTGTGTCCTTGATATCGGGGTCTGAAGTTAGGTATCCTTTCTGCACCACGCCTGGATTTAAGAATCATGACTTCGGTCTTATCTTAACATTATAATAACTAAGGCGTCGGCTTCACCGAAGGTGCGCCACAGTTCCCATTGTTTCTATGATGACATTTCAGCTCTCACTATCCAACTAGTCAACCGCATGAAACAATACAAGACCTCGTGCCAAAAGCTCCTAAGTAACGTGTGTTCGTTGTCGACAGTGCGCGGCGGGGGCGGGCGTGTTCGAGCTCCAGATATTAGAATTTTCTAACTTCCGCGCGGAAGTGTCGTCGGGCGCGTGCTGCGGCGGCGCCGCGCGGCCGCCTGCCGGCGCCTGCGCCGCGCCGTGCCGCACGCGGTTCGCGCTGTGCCTCAAGGAGTACCAGTCGGCGGCGGCGCCGGGCGCCTGCTCGTTCGGCCGCGCCTCCTCGCCCGTGCTCGGCACAGACTCCTTCACGCTTGCGGAGCCGCTCTACACGCTCGCGCTGCCATTCTCGTTCCGGTGGACGGTAAGCGTCGCTCTCGAATTTGACCGTCAATCCGAAGTTGCCATTAGCGATGTTTCTCAATCGATACCCCCTTCGTCTGTTGCAGCGATCGTTCACGTTAATACTGCAAGCTTTCGACGACTACGAGTACGAGGAGCCAGGTGAGTGCTCGCGCGCCCCGCGGTCGCGGTGTGGTGTGTGTGTGGGTGTGTAACCGTTGCCCTTGTCGGCTGCAGAGGGCGGGCTGATCGAGGAGGCGTGGTGGTCGGGCATCGTGGAGCCGTCGGCGGCGTGGCACGCGCTGCAGCATGCGGGCGGCGCGGCGGCGCTGGCGTACCGCGTGCGCGTGCGCTGCCAGCCCAACTACTACAACTCGACGTGCACGACGTTCTGCCGGCCGCGTGACGACAAGTTCGGCCACTACTCCTGCTCCGCCGACGGCGACAAGCGCTGCCTGCCGGGCTGGCAGGGCGACAACTGCGAGAAACGTTAGTGCGCACAGGTGTATTCCCGCATAGTGACACCAGCACGAGTGGTACTGTCCCAGCATATCACACTGTTACTCGAAGCTGCCTTTTTTTCCAACATACCGGTTGTGCCATGTGCTGCGTGAGTGCTCAACTTTATCCAAATGTTGAGAATACGAAAATGATTGAATGCATTTATTTAACTTTAAAATAACAATTTAAATGTGAAATAATAATCACTGTACCTAGTGTTTATCAGCCACTGTAATTATTATTATTTCTTATGAAATTCATCCAATAGAGTTCGATAACACTCGATTACTGCCATCCACCGGAATGTCAACAAATCCCGGAGAGCTAGAGTGTTCGGCTGTCGCTGTCGCATGTTTTGATCATTGTAAAGAAGCTTACAAGATACCTAATCCTGTACTGTTCTCCGCCCTCTACAGCCGTATGCAAGGAAGGCTGCCACCCCACGCACGGGCGATGCGACCACCCCGGCGACTGCGAGTGAGTATAGTTAGCCTTGTCGAACGTATTGGCACACAGTGTCACCGTGTAGTGCCGGCAGTGCTGTGACTGTGTGTGCCGTGACGTTGCAGCTGCCGGCCGGGCTGGCGCGGCGAGCTGTGCGCGCAGTGCACGCCGTACCCGGGCTGCAAGCACGGCTACTGCAACGGCTCGTCGTGGGACTGCACCTGCGACACCAACTGGGGCGGCATCCTCTGCGACCAAGGTACTGTCACACTCGTGACGCGATACAGTCTTTACATACTGGACGATGTCATTTTTCTTGAGGCATATTCGGTATATGTCAACCTTCATAATTTTCAAACTCCAGAAGACTAATAATTTCTCCTAATTGATCCGCCTAGAAGATTGCTCCCGATACTCTGCCATCCCAGATACGTTTTTCAGGAGCCGGTTTCTGCTAATTCATAGGTTTTTAAAATTCTGTTTCGATTGTACCTCATAGGTACTCCTAAAATGTGATACTTAAACGTAATTCAATTTTCAAGAAACGACATGGCACGTGGTGAACATTGAATTTGATGTTGACATTATCGAAATTGTATCAGTAAGTTTTCACTTCTAGTTTGGAATAATAAATATTAGTGAACGCTACAACAATAACTGCTACAACGATATTTTCGCGTCCCGCTATCGCGCTAGGCCCCGGGTGACGCCTCTCCTACACATGTACACTTTGAAACGTGAAGTTCTCGACCGCGCGCAGATCTCAACTACTGCGGCACGCACGAACCGTGCCAGCACGGCGGCACGTGCGAGAACACGGCGCCCGACCAGTACCTGTGCCGCTGCGCCGAGGGCTTCTCCGGCGTGGACTGCGAGCGCGTCGACAACCCCTGCGCGCCGCAGCCCTGCGCGCACGGCCAGTGCGCGCTCAGCGCCGCGCCGCGCGGCTTCACCTGCGCCTGCGCGCGCGGCTGGGAGGGCGCGCTGTGCGAGCGCGACGCCGACGACTGCGCCAGCGCGCCCTGCGCGCACGGCGCCACCTGCCGCGACCGCCTCGCCGGCTTCGCGTGCGACTGCGCGCCCGGCTGGACCGGCCCCACCTGCTCCGACGGTAAGCGGCCCCTCGCTAGCAGCGAGCGCCCCACCGCTGCGCCGAGCGCTACTACACTCCGAGTGTCTTGTCGCAGATGTGAACGAGTGCGAGCAGCAGAGCAGCGAGAGACCGGCGGGGGCGGGGGCGGGGGCGGGCGAGGCCGCGCTCGGGCCCTGCGTGAATGCGGCCGCCTGCAACAACACCCTGGGCGGCTACACGTGCGCCTGCCTGGCGGGCTGGACGGGGCGCGACTGCGAGTCCAACGTGGACGACTGCACCGGCCAGTGCCTCAACGGCGCCACGTGCATCGACCTGGTGGACGACTTCCACTGCGCGTGCGCCGCGGGCTACGCGGGCCGCACGTGCGCGCGCGACGTGGACGACTGCGCGCCGCGCCCGTGCCGCCACGGCGGCGAGTGCGTGGACCTGCTCAACGACTACCGCTGCATCTGCCCCGTCGGCTTCTCCGGCACCAACTGCGAGGTGAGGCCCGGCCGGCGCGCCCGCCGACCGCTCCACTAACACTGAACTAACGCTCAGGTGGACCCACGCATATCCTTTAACACCGACTAACTCGACTTCCGCTTGCTTTTAGCTGACCTCCTGCCACGGACGCTACTGTGCGGTGAGTCTCCAGCATGTTATACCGTTGTGTTAAAACTAGCCAGGTCTCGGCCGAAGGGTTTTGTGTGAATATAGTGTTCATATCGCCATGCATGTTCCTAGTGGGTAAATCTGGCTCCAGGTCGTCCCTGTTTTCGAAAGGTAAGTAAACGTATGAAGTGATAGCTCGTATACATATGTAGGTCTAATTACGAACATATACTAAGTTTCGATTAACTTTACGTAGGGGTGGATATGTGTGTGTTGTTTCTTAAATTTTATTGTAATTAATGAAACAACAAACAAACAACTACCAGAAATAACATTTCGAATCGCAACACCTACGAATTATTAGACAATTACCAAAAATTTCCCATCAATAAATCACGTTTTGCATTTCTCTACCTTAACGCTCGAAGTATATGTAAAAAAGGCAAACTCGACGAGCTCCAATGTATTATCAGAGCAATACCAAACACGGTGCATGTAATTTTACTAACAGAAACATGGTTCCGGTCAGAAGCCCAAGCACAACAATTTCAACTACCAAATTATACACATTACTATAACTACAGAACTAACACTGGTGGAGGTGGTGTGTCAGCATATGTTCATAACAACCTTCAACATAACTTGTCATATTCTGAATACATCGGCGGTAACAATTTCCTATGGATAAAAATAGAGAAATATGGGCTGGACGTGGGTGTAGTATACAATCCTGGGCACACAAATTTCAATGAATTTGTCGAAGAATATGAATCACAACTAGCGCACCGAAATAGAGCGATCGTATTTGGAGATTTTAATGTAGATTTACTGACAAAAACTAGAAAATCTAAACAGTATAAACAGCTTCTAAAGGAATCGGGACACATAATATTAAATAAAATAAGTAAAAAATACTTTACAAGAGAATGTGATACTAAAAAATCTATCTTGGACCACGTTAGCACCAATTTGAAGAATGATTATTTTCATATGATAACTATTAATTCATCATTATCTGATCATAAACAAATATACTTAGAAATAAAGAAACTGAAAACCCCACCAAAGATGTATTCTAAGTATGAAGCTATAAATTACGACAAATTATATCAAACAATGAAACAAACAGAACTACACAAACTAGACAATGATTTTACGAAGTTGGAAGATGTTATTAAAAAGCGTTTAGAAGATAGCAAAATAGAAAAAATTAAAATTATAAATCAGCCTCAACAAGATTGGATCAACAAAGACGTATTGCATGAAATAAATCAAAGAAACATATTGTGGACCGACTTAAAGAAAACCCCTAGTGATGATAACTTAAAAGAAAAATTTCGAACTAAAAGGAACGAAGTATCCAGGCTTATTCAAGACACAAAAGCGACTTACTATAACAAAGAATTTGGTAAATGTACCAATAAGCCGAAGAAAATGTGGAATTTAATAAATAATCTTGCAAATAATAAAATCAAACAAAGGTGCGCTCTCTCAAAAGTTTTAGTAGACTCAAAGGAAATTACGGATCCATACAATATTGCTCAAGTTTTTAACCACTATTTTTCTACCATAGGATCAAATTTGGCAAATGAAATACCAAAAAAATTTCATGATCACACCAGCTATGATCATATTTTACCTAAATCTTCATCACAAAATTTACAACTTCAAAGTTTCGAACCTTGTACCGAAAAGGAAATTTTAGACATTATTAACGACCTTGACACTAATTGTAGTAGTGGACTAGACGGCATAAGCACAAAGGTAATCAAATGCATAAAAGACTTAATAGTTAACAAATTAACGATATGCATCAACAATCTTTTGCTTGATGGCAGTTTCCCAGACTCTCTTAAAGTAGCAAAAATCAGTCCAATTCACAAATCTGGATCAAAAACTGACCCTGGCAATTACAGGCCTATTTCTGTGTTGCCAGTTTTATCAAAAATCGTAGAAAAAGTAATATATAAAAGATTAGATAACTATTTGGGGTCTATTAATTTTATCTCTGAACATCAATATGGATTTAGATCGAAAAGTAACACACTCACTGCAACATTGGATCTTATCACTAAAATAAAACATAACATAGACAAAAAAAATATAGTGTTAGGCATTTTTATCGACTGAAAAAAAGCCTTCGATACCGTAAGCCATAAACTGATGCTGAAAAAACTTATGTCGATTGGAATTACTGGCCAGGCGTTGAGGATGTTTGAGTCCTACCTAACAACAAGAACACAAATTGTAAAAATTGATAATAAAGTTCAAAGTGATCCACAACCAATAACGTGTGGAGTTCCACAAGGTTCAATTTTGGGTCCGTTGCTCTTTTTAATCTACATAAATAATTTGCACGAATTAGGACTTAACGGACACATTACTCTATACGCTGACGACACTTGCTTATTCTATTTTGGTCCTTCGCTAAGTAACATAATTTCTAGAGCCCAACACGATCTGGACGCCATCCATGATTGGCTAAGTTATAATCTACTAACCATCAATATCAGCAAAACATGTTATGTAATATTTAGAGCAAAGAACAAACCACTACCTATGCATATACCTCTCAAAATCAGTGACACTCCCTTGACAGAAAAGAACAACGAAAAGTATCTTGGTCTACATTTGGACGCTCATTTAAATTGGAAAATCCACATTGATCACATAAAAAGTAAACTAATTTCACTACGCGGGTCCCTTCGATATATAGTGCGATGTATCCCCCTCAAGCTTCGTTTCACAATCTACAACACACTTGTGAAACCACACCTATTATACCTTGTCGAAGTATGGGGAACAGCCGTCAAAACAAGAATAGCTGAACTACAAAAACTGCAAAATAGAATCATAAAACTGCTCTTTAACTATCATTACCTAACAGAAACTAAAAAAATATACAAAGAAACAAAATTAATGACCATCAAACAACTTCACAATTACAATGTTTGTATTTTTATACGAAAAACTATAAATAGTAAAGTTCACACTAATCTGCAATTCTCGAAACGGAAACAAAATGTTGCGTACTCCTGTACTCGCCGATGTAGCTTCATCGTCACGCCAAAGATACGAACTAACTACGGTCGAAGTATGATAACTTTTGACGGTGCGCGCCTTTATAATAATATACCCTCAGATATTAAAAATATTAGCTCTTTTAACGTATTCAAAAAGAAACTTACAGAATATATTATTTCCGACGATATGTAGTAGGCAATAGTTAGGAATAACAGTGTTTTCTTTTTTGTTTGTTAGTTGGGTTTACAGTGTGAATTTAAAATCATTAAGTGATTATCATAATATTATGTATTGAATTAGTTTCGTTAGTTAGTTTGATTGTGGTCTATAGTATATACGTATCGCACGTACTTTTTATTTCATGTACTTTATATTTCAAACATCATGTACTTAATGTTAATTCTCTTGGCGACGACGAACTGATATTTATAATTTGTATATTTAGTATTGTTCTCATGGAAGTGATGTAAATCTTATTATGAGAATAAAAATATCTTTAAACCTAAACCTAAACAATGGTCAGTTCAGAATGAAAAAGTTAATAATACGGTGATGGCGCACCAGGATGACCGCGACCACTGCGCAGGCGCCCCTTGCGCCAACGGCGCCGCGTGCTACACGGCGCAGAGCGACTACTACTGCCACTGCGCGCCCGGCTGGACCGGCAAGAACTGCACCGCGCGCGTCACCCGCGCCCCCGACGCGGCGCCGCTCGCCCCCGCCGAGCGCGCCGAGCACGCCGAGCGGGACGCGTGCGGCGCGGGCGCGTGCGTGCACGGCGAGTGCGTGCGCGCGGCCGGCGCGGCGCCGCACTGCGCGTGCGCGCCGGGCCACGCCGGCGAGCGGTGCGAGCGGCGCGCGCCGTGCGCCTCCGCGCCGTGCCGCCACAACGCCACGTGCCGCGACGGCGCCGGCGACTTCGTGTGCGACTGTGTCGACGGCTGGACCGGTGAGTGCAAACGTTCATTTCTAAATGAAATGGAATGGATAATCGCTCGCTCCTTCGAACCTTTCCCTTATCGATTGCTACGAAAAGCATTCGAGCACCCAGCAGCCAAACGAAAAGTATTCGAGTCTCCACCATCCACGAGGCTCGCGACGGGCGACAAGGCTAGTGATGAATTTTCGTTTCGTAGACTCAGGACTCCTCCACTCGCCCGCAGGTAAAACGTGCTCGGTGCGCGTCGAGGAGGTCGACCGATGCCCGGAGGGCACGTGCGCCAACGGCGGGACGTGCGTGCGGGACGGCGCGGCGTGGCGGTGCGCGTGCGCGGGCGGCTGGGCGGGCGCGGCGTGCGAGGTGGCGTGCGCGTGCGCGGCGGGCGGCTCGTGCGTGGCGCGCGCGGCGGGCTGGGCGTGCGCGTGCCCCGAGGGCCGCACGGGCGCGCGCTGCGAGCTTGCGCTGGAGGCGTGCGCGGCGCCATGCCGCAACGGCGGGCGCTGCGTGCGCGGCGCGGGCTGGTGGGCGTGCGAGTGCGCGCCGGGCTGGGCGGGCGAGGCGTGCGAGCGGCCGGCGCCGGCGCGCTGCGAGCCGGCGTGCCCGGCCGGCGCGGCGTGCGTGCCGGACGCGCGCGACCCGGCCCGCGCCGCGCGCTGCGTGTGTCCGCCGCCGCCGCAGCGATCCGCTCGTCGATGTCTAGAAAGTAAGTGCACATTTCATATTGCTGGAACTTTTCTAAATGCGTCTCTGTCTATCCAGCGGTGGTGCCGCTTTGCCCTTTACCGCCCATGCCCTAAAAACGAGACACAATGGTGTTTGGTTAGCGTATCAAGAGACAACCGTTTTCAACTTACTATTATTTTAGCTAGCCGACCTAGCGAAATGTCCCATGCCAAAGGAAGAGGTGACGTTTTCTTAGCATTTTTACGTTTTTGTAACGTCGTCTATTCAGTCTTTTTAATAAAGAGTTACTAGGAATGAGTAGAAATCTATGAAAATAACATTGTAAGTATATCTTGTAATCTGATGTTGATATACATACCTAACCATTGCATAACTGTCTACCATCCTGTACATAAAACATCATCATTACTACTAGTACTTGAATCTAATGTTGAAAAATGTAGTGGTAACTTTGATTTTCAGTATATTGACCCCGCAACCATACTTGAGACCTTTAAGCAGCTAAATATAAAAAAGACTGAGGATCTTTGAGGCATTTCTACCAATATAATAAAATCAGTAATGCCCGTTATTGCACCATATCATACATTCATATTTAATCAATGTATAGATGATAAACAGTTTCCTACTCTCATGAAGTATAGTAAAATCATTCCGTTATTCAAAGCAGGGGACAAAAGTGATCCATCAAATTTTCGGCCCAACTCCCAGCCCAGCCCAGCCCTCAGTAAAATCTTTGAAAAAAAAATATATTTAATCAACTGCTTTCACATTTTACGTATAACAAGCTACTTCATGATAAACAGTTTAGTTTCACTAAAGGCAGAAACACGACAGATGCAGGAATTGCACTCGTTAAACATATATTTGATGTATGGGAAAAAAGCAGGATGCCATCGGTATCTTCTGTGATATATCAAAGGATTTGATTGTATTGATCATGACACTTTGTTACTAAAATTAGGTTATTATGGTGTTTCGAACGGCTCAATTGGCTTGCTTAAGTCTTACCTCACTGACAGAGTACAAAAAGTTAACATTAATGGCACCAATTCATCTGGAGCCCCTTTAGTCATGGGAGTACCCCAGGGCTCGATATTTGAACCCCTTTTGTTCTTGATATATGTTAATGATCTTCCTTACTTCAGTAAAGATCTTTGTGAAATAGTATTATTTGCTGATGACACACATAAATGATAAAGAGTATAAATTTGTTATATAAAACCATATTTAAAAATAGAAGGATAATCGAGTTTACTTATTGAAGGAATTTTTATAGCATTAAGTATGCTAACTATACAAATCGAATACATAGGGAAAAAGAATCTTCTCGGGCGGGACTCGAACCCCGAAGGGAAAGACTGCGGGTTCGAGTCCCGCCCGAGAAGATTCTTTTTCCCTATGTATTCGACGAGTTTACTCAGTTTCTTGCTGGTATCTTCTCAGTAGAACCAACCTACCGAACCAGCGAAATAATCATTTTCCAATGATTTCTTTTATTTATTTTCACTGTGATTGACATTGTAAAATTCTGACATTCATATGTGCTCTTTATGTTCCTAAACTGAATAAATGAAATTGAATCTTTGATTCTTGACTACATATACCTATATGAAAACTTGTAACTGGCCATCTTTTTTCTGGAAGAATAAAATAAAAAAAATAGAACTGACTAGAGATACGCTAATCTATCGTAGCGTTTGCTGATGGACGCACGTTTTTATAATGTGACCGATATGCAGTGCTAGCGGGTCTGGGGGACGACGGCGCGGATGGCGACGCCGGCGCCGCCGACGGGCCGGATGACGTGCCGGACGACGGACCGGACGGCCAGCCCGGCCACTGCGGCGCCGACAACGGCACGTGGTGGTGGGGCTGCAACGCGTGCTGGTGCGACGCCGGCGCGCCCGCCTGCACGCGCCTGTGGTGCGGCCTGCCCGACTGCCACGGCCACGCGCAGCCCTGCCGCACCGACGAGGTGAGCGCGCCCCAAGCTCTGCGTAGCCACGCCGCGTCACGGGCGAAACACTCATAGCTCACTCTCGCGTCGACAGGTGTGCGTCCCGGCCGCGCCGGCGCTGTGCCTGCGCGCGCCGTGCGCGCCCATCGGCGAGTGCCGGCGCGTGGCGGGCCGGCGCGTGGAGCCGCCCGCGCTGCCCGCGCCGCCCGCCTGCTGGCCCGGCGCGCGCGCCGCCCCGCTCCCGCCCGGCTGCGCACGCGCCGAGCTGCAGCTGGCGCGCGAGCGGCTGGCACGCGGGGCGCACGTGGAGCGCGCGTGCGCCGCGCTGCGCCGGGCGCTGGCTGCCGCGCTGGCCGCTCGCGCCCCTCCCGCGCCCCCGCTGGCACTACTGTGCGATCTGGCGCCCGACGACGACGACGCGCTCGACCTCGCTCTGGTGAGTCGTAGAGGCTGATCCGCGGCACAACTTTCCGTCGGTCGTAGTCACCGGTGATCGTCGAAGTATTGACGCTCCTGTGCACTTTCCAGTGGATCGGCGACGAGGTGGGCACCGACGCGGCGGAGCGCGCCTCGGCGCTGGGCGCGGCCGTGCGCGCGCTGAGCGAGCTGGTGTCGCGGCGCCGCCTGGCCGCGCACGCGCTGCTAGGCGCGGCGCTGCGCCTGCGCGTGCCGGCGGCGGGCGCGGGCGAGGCGGGCGTGGCGGGCGCGGTGGACGCGGCGGGCTCGGCGGGCGCGCTGGTCCCGGCGCTGGGCGCGCTGGCGCTGCTGGCGCTGGCGGCGGGCGCGGCGGCGGCGCTGCTGCTGCGGCGGCGGAGGCGCGCGGCGGCGGAGCGCTCGCGGCGCTGCGACGAGGAGAAGTCCAACAACCTGCAGAACGAGGAGAACCTGCGGCGCTACGCCAACCCGCTGCCGGCGCGGCGGCCGGCGGACGAGCTGCCGCGCGCGCACTCGCTGTACAAGGCGCAGAACGCCGACGCGCGCAACGACACGCCGCCGCGCGACAAGGAGCTCACCAAGCGCGCGCTGCCGCCGCCCGAGCCGCCGCCCGCGCGCCTGCAGCCGCCCGAGCGCCTCACCGTGCTCGTGTAGCGGACTGTGACGTCACGTGTGATACTAGTGTAGGCGCCGACCGCATCGCGCGTATTTATTGCTGGACGTTCGACGCTCGAGCGGACGTTCGCTTGTAAATAGTGTATTCTATGTAAATAAATGTTGACGCGTGTGTAATTTGTATGTTTTGTGAGTGGTTACGATTATAATTTTGTAATTTGTTTGTAAAGGTTGTAAAGAGAAAATGGTAACTTGTTTTAATAAAAAATAAACTGAGTTTATAAATTGTGTTGTTTATTTTTAACCCCCGACGCAAAAACGCCCCGTCGTTTTTGCGTTTAAATCGTGGGTCGGTAGATGACGCCGTTGCTTATTTCTATGTTATGCTTCGCTCACTAATTAATACTCCTATACCAACCAGAACGGTAGCTCCTAATTCTAGGTTTCCTATATGGTATAAAAGACCTTTAATAAAAATGATCAGAGAAAAGGCCAAATTCCACTCCAAATATAAAAAGTACGGGAATGTGAGCGATTATCAATCGTTTATAATAATACTACGGCAACGAGTAAAAATGCTAGAAAAAGAAATGTTTGACGATTATATGCACAAAATCGAGTCAGACATACACAAAAATCCTAAAGCTTTCTGGAGGTATGTCAAATCAAAAAAGCTTTTTAACTCCTATATAATTACAGCATGGTACTGTATTAGTTACGTGACTTATTTGTTACATTATGTAACTTTGTTTTAATTCTTAATTATAAAGAGTTTTATATACTTGTTGACATTTAGCTTTAAGAAAATAAATATTGTAAATTGACGTCCAAAGAGAACATAAGCACCATAGTGCGACAACTTACCACAATTGTAGGGTGCTCATTACCGGAACACGAGTTGCTAAACTATCATCGCGTCGCCAAAATAAACCAGGAGTCCAATAGGCCACGCAATATTATAGTGAAGCTGTCTAGCCCCTTGGTTCGTGATAGGATCATAGCTGCGGCTAAAAATTTCAACAAGACTCACCCAAGCGACAAACTTAATTCATCACACTTGGGCATAGCAGGAGATAAAAAGCCAATTTACGTGTCTGAACATTTATCTGTATCAAATAAGGAACTGCATGCAGCAGCACGCCGAGTCGCAAGAGAGAAGAAATACCAATTTGTGTGGGTACGAAACGGGCGTATTTACATGAAAAAGGACATTAGCTCTAATCGTTTATATATTAAGAATAAGGACATTTTAAACTCCCTGTAATTTTTCTTTACTTTGCTTAATTGTTGTTTAAATTTTATCTGTAACTTTGCTACGCCAGTGCATGGGTACTTCACAGAATTCTCCACACAAATGTTCTAACCTAAATATATTTTACCAAAATGTTCAAGGTCTTAGGACCAAGACACACACTATCTTGACCAGTGTACTAAAACAGGAGGCGGATGTCATTCTTTTGACGGAGTCGTGGCTTAACGATTCGGTCTTTGATCATGAAATTTTTGATAGCAGATACACCATATTTAGACGCGATCGGGGTTCTTCTGACTCTATTAAGGATGAGGGCGGTGGAGTCGCGATTGCAATATTAAAAAAATATAAAACGTAATGGTTTGGTAATCCCCCTATGTATCTGCTGTGTATACTTACCATCACCGGTCACTGACAGTCGATTAGACACCCTGACCGCAAATTTATCAAACACTATTCAACACAAATTACCCCGTGATTCCATGTTATTAATAGCAGGTGATTTTAATCTTCCTCACTTGTCGTGGCAATTGGACCCAACCGAAAAGTTTTACCTTCATAACTGTAATGTAGGAGTAACAGAAAGTCTATTAACCGGCATGATCTCCTTCAACGGACTTTACCAAATGAATTCTGTTCCTAATTCGAATTCACGCATCCTCGATTTGGTCATAACGAATACTCATAGCTCTCTCAAAGTTTCCAGGAGTACTTTCCCGTTGGTAAAAGAAAATGTTCATCACCCTGCATTGGCTATTTCCTTAAAACTCCAGTCACAAAAGAACCCTAAAGTTAAAAAGACTATTGGCTTTAACTTTTCTAAAGCAGACTACGAAAAAATTAATGCAGACTTACAAGAGATAGAGTGGCATGATCTGTTCGGATCAAATAACAGTATCGATGAAATCACTGACATATTCTACAATAATATCACCCCAATTATAGCTAAGTACACTCCGTTAACTCAAAAAGGAAATAACGCGTATCCCATCTGGTTTAACCGCTCCCTAATTAAAATACTGAAGGAGAAAGCTAAGGTTCATTCGAGATTCAAAAAATACGCAAACCCTCGGGACTTGCTAACATATCAGACACTCCGTATTCAATGTGCTCAGTTGCTCCAAGAATGCCTTGATAAATTTAAAACAGAAGCAACATACTTCATTAAAAAGGACCCAAAATTCTTCTGGACATTCGTGAAATCATTAAGATCTAATAGCACTGATATACCCGACGAGATGTGTTTTGACGGCAGGAAAGCTCATGGTGGACAGAATATCAGCGATCTCTTTTCGGAATATTTCCAATCAATTTATCCTGGAAAACAATCATCGCTGACTACTACCCCAACTGAGCCAACCATTAGTAATAGATCTCTCGGTACGGTTTACCTCTCGAAATCTGAAATCTTAAAAGCTCTACAACAATTGGACATCAACAAAGGGCCTGGGCCCGATTCCATCCCTCCCATTTTCCTAAGGAACTGTTCTGCGCAACTTGTAACACCTCTGCACTACTTATTCAACAAATCTCTCTTATGCAGACAGTTTCCATCAAAGTGGAAGTTAGCTCATATTACCCCTATATACAAAAACGGGGTTCAGGCTGATGTAGCAAACTACAGGTCAATTTCAATGTTATCAGCCCTAGGTAAACTGTTTGAATTCCTGGTCCAACATCATCTTCATCACCATATGAGACCGCTATTCGATAATCATCAGCACGGATTTCTTTCAGGGAGGTCGACTGTGTCGAGCCTTCTTGAATATGTCAGTGACATAAATGAAGCTCTTAAGGAAAGGCTAGAGGTACACGCTATCTACACTGATTTCTCGAAGGCGTTCGACGTAGTCGACCATGGCCTACTGCTTCAGAAGCTTGATCATGCCGGAATTTGCGGATCACTGTTTAGGTGGTGTGAATCTTATCTTCGCAATCGTTCGCAGCTTGTCGTGGTGAGAGGCTTTGGATCTGCGCAAAGCATAGTACCTTCAGGAGTCCCACAAGGTTCGCACTTGGGGCCTCTTTTCTTCCTTGTGTTCATAAACGACTTAGGTAAAAACATCATATCCAACTATCAAATGTTCGCCGATGATCTTAAACTTTACCGAGTCATTCGCAGCCAGAATGACGTAATAATTTTACAAAAAGACATTGATAGTATTGTCGGGTGGTGCTCGGTAAATGGCATGATATTAAATCCATCTAAGTGCTGCCATATTAAGTTCACAAGAAGGCAGAACCCTACCACGGCCAAGTATTATTTAGAAGGTGATCGTCTCCTTGAGGTTTTGAGTATCCGTGATCTGGGTGTAACGATGGATACCAAATTGGAGTTTCACGAGCACATCGATAAGATCAGCAATAAAGGAGGCCGACTGGCCGGATTCGTAATTCGGCAAACGAAGTTTTTCAAGGACCCCAAAATTCCCATTCTTCTCTTCAATTGCTATGTCCGGTCTCTCTTAGAATATTGCTGTCAAATCTGGAGTCCTTCATATGCAGTTCATATCAACCATTTGGAAACACTTCAAAAGAAGTTTCTTTATCACTTATCATATGCACACAATCTTTGCAATCATTTGACTTCATACGATGCCAGACTCACCCATTTTAAAATATTAACACTCCACAATAGACGTATTATAGCCGACATGGTGTATCTGCACAAGGTAATCAACGGCAAGGTGGAGTGTCCTAACTTGGTCGCAAAATTAAACTTAGCCATACCGCGCCCTGGCAGTCGCCTTCATAATAGGAAGACGTTCGCGCTTCCTCTCTCTCGCACCAACTACGAACAACATTCGCCACTGTACCGCATGATGTCCTCGTATAATAAAATATGTAACGATCTGGATATTTTCGATGCAACGTCCGCTACTATAAAGAAATTCTTTTATAACCAGATTTACGGTAACTGATTCACTTAATATGCGATCATCTCGCATCATTCATTACTGTTTTGTAACCTTTTGTCCCTATTGTGTATCTACTTTTCTTTTTAATGTTAAAAAACGCATGTAGTGTTCACGTCTAGAAGGACTTTACATCACTTCTCGACACATTGTTTATGTAATATCTATGCCATATGTAAAGTCCAGTTTCGTGAGCCATTAAAAAAAAAAAAAAAAAAAATTGTAAATTGACGTCCAAAAAATGCCGCAGTGGAGTTTGTTGCGCCGGTTCTTCTCCACCAGGCGCCTTGGAAGCGGTGGTAAACTTAGATTAAGTAGAATTAAAATTGACGTCAATAAGAAACAATTTTATTGTTCTATATTGAAAAATAAATGACTATGACTATGACTATGACTAGTCACAGTCACAGTCACACTTGAGAGTCACAGTCACAGTCACACTTGAGAGTCACAGTCACACTTGAGAGTCACAGTCACAGTCACACTTGAGAGTCACAGTCACACTTGAGAGTCACAGTCACACTTGAGAGTCACAGTCACAGTCACACTTGAGAGTCACAGTCACACTTGAGAGTCACTGTCACAGTCACACTTGAGAGTCACAGTCACAGTCACACTTGAAAGTCACAGTCACAGACACACTTGAGAGTCACAGTCACAGTCACAGTCACACTTGAGAGTCACAGTCACAGTCACACTTAAGAATCACAGTCACAGTCACACTTGAGAGTCACAGTCACAGTCACACTTGAGAGTCACAGTCACACTTAAGAGTCACAGTCACTGTTGAGAACTCCTGCTAGATTCATCGTAGCAATGTCGCGTGATTCACGTGACACCGTCATCAATATTGTATGCTTTTTATAAAATAAAAGTCTTTTCAATGTCACCTCTAAGCTCAACGCAAAAGCACATACTCGCTGCATTTTATTTAAAATCCCAATTATTCCCCACAGATTGGTCCATTACGAGTCGGATTGATTAATTGAATAATCATCAATCAAGGATATTCATTAATTAGCGGGATAATTACGAAGAAAATTATTATTTCTGCAATTGGGATACACGTCGGCGGTGTGATTTGTGGAACAAGTACATGAAAACTGTGGTGTTAATTCTTAATTAATTAATATTTACCCATCACTCAATCAGGGCCCCGATTCTACTAACGCAAAACTATTGTCAAACCACAGAGATTGCAAAAAGCGGCATTAAAGTTTAGACTTTATTTCTATACACTAAGGTCCAAAAAAAAAAATTAAATAATAAAATTAAATTAAGTACTTTTGTTACGTAATCATATCTTACTCAGGTATATGCTTCAGAGTGTCAACATCTGATGCTGCTGTGCTGATGATGAAGCTACTGAACTCCTTAACGCTTAGGAGTTGGGAAACAGTACTGCCATTGGTGGATGATAAATATTTAGTAGTATGTAGGGCTAACGTGTTGCTTGTGAGTTATTTTTGAATCAACTTCTGATGCTGCTGGGTTGATAGTGAAGCTACGAAACTCCTTAACGTTTGCTGTTTCAGCGCCTACGCAATTAGCGTGAGCAAATCCACGCGACATTGTACTTCATTAGCTTTAAGTTTTTTTGTACTACTATCTGTCATAAGTGATATTCAAAAAGTCCTTCATCATTGCACACGTCTCAATCTCGGTGTAGAATAAAACTTTAGAAGTTTAATATATCAAGAAAGTCGTTTTATTCATGAAAACCTCCGCATCGCACCCAACATATTGGTCCTTCGAGCCGGATTGTAAAGATTAAATGAAGATATTAATTATTAATTGGATTCGCTGATGTCTGAGAATTACACAAATACCGGCAACGTGTGTTAAGGTTAAAATTAACAAATAAGGACTTAAAACACCCAAACTCGTTCAGGTATTCAAGTAGTATTTAGATTTAAGTACGAAAAGGTTAGTAATACCTATTTTATTTAAATTGTTTAGCATATAACTATAAAATATTTTAAGGTGTGAATAGCTTAGTCTGTGTCATCACTTATTTAGATGAATTTTTACATCTAATCAATTATACGTACTCATATTATGTATATTGCAGTACAGTAGATATCAATGCTACATTTATAATTGAATTAATAAGTGCTGAAAACTGTTCGCATTAATTTATGTGCTTAGGTAGGTATTTGCTAACATTAAGTTGGTGTAAAAAAAAAATCTTAAGTCTTAACTTTGTTAACTTAATTGAATAATAATCGTTAATGTATTAAATATTTCATTCTATTATTAATAGGAGTGTCTACTGCCCTGAAAGCTTGTGTGATTACCTAGGTATTCATGGAAAGGATACCTACCTACTTATAGTTTAAATTAAAGACCAACTTTAAAAATAATTTTTGTATTTACATTATTTTAAGTACCTACTAAACTGTGTCCGCACTGCAAAGGTGATCATAGTTTGATTAATAATTGTAATTGTCCACAGTTTCTTGCACTTAGCATCGAGTCCCGTTTAAAGTTAATACCTAATTATAAAGTTTGTTATAACTGCTTGCATACAGGTCACTTTGCCAACCGTTGTAAGAAACCGGGGTGTAAATTTTGTGAACGCCGACATAACACACTCATACATTCGTTGGAATATAAAGGCATTGCCAAGCCCCGCAATAACAACACATCACACGATAGTTCCCCTCGCACTCAGAATCTAATTCTACGTAATCGCCCGCGGACGCCGTCGCGTCGGTAGCAATGATTTAAATGCTATTTAACCTTAGCGGCGGATCGCGGTTTGTCCACGGCGCTTATCAAGTTATGTGATCGTCATGATCGTCAGCATTTAGAGCGAGCCCTGCTTGATAGCGGTAGTACATCAAGTTTCATATCGGAACGATTATGTAAACGTCTTAATTTAAGTACAAGTCAGGTAAATGGTTCTTTCTTTGGGATAAACAACGTGAGTTCTCGCGTAGGCAAAATGTGTCAGGTAGAATTTACGTCATTAGACGATAATTATAATACCAAGTGTTATTGTTACGTTTTGCCATCATTAACGATTGTAATCCCACATCGAGAAATCGATATATCGAACCTTAATATTCGAGATTTTATTAGTGTAGCTGACCCCACTTTCTACAAACCTTCGGAGGTAGATATTTTGATTGGTGCCGACTTATTTTGGGACCCTGCTTGGTTCCCAAAGAATTAAGTTAGGAGAGGGGAAGCCAATATTATGTGACACTATATTAGGTTGGATCGTTTCTGGTCCTGTCACATACAACAATAATAAATCAATATCGAGCTATATCTCATGTAATTTCACTCAGTCTGATTCTTCTAACAACGATAATTTAGATAAAATTAGAACCGATTTAGTTAAATTTTGGTATCTAGAAGAAATCAACTCAGGTTAGGTTAGGGTTTTTTTTTTTTTTTTTTTATAGGTCCCACTGAAACATTACGTTCCAGTGAGACTCTTCAGGAATCCCTCTATTAATCATGTGGGGCCCTTGTTACAGTTTTCTTATTTATTAATCAATATTTTATGTTAGTTTAGAAAAGTGATAATTTTGTTATAATGTATTATTTAGATCTTTTGATTAGTTTTATATTATAATTTAGATAAATTTAATATGTAGTCGTTTAGAAATATAATTATTTATTTAGTATCTATTAATGTATATATGTAGATTGTTATATGGATATAGTAATATAATTTTAAATAAGGAGGAAGAGTAGTAAGCAGGTGCAGCTTGGTCTAATTTTCCAAAGAAAATTATTCTCAAGTGTGTTTCAGGTATATAATTATATATTTATACATTTAGCTTAGAGTTATAAAGTGATTATATATTTCTATAATATGAAGATACATAGATATGATAGGATAATTATAGTTACTGAAGTAGTAACTTTGTCTATCTTTGTCTAATATTATTATATTATATTAGGTCAGTATAGATATAATAGATATGATGATTACATGATTTATTGTTGAAGAGCATATGATATAGGTTGGTGGAGCGCTTATGTAGTTTCTTAATTATTTCCCACATAATTTAATTGTATTTCAATTTTTGTAATTTAAAAGAACCGCTTCTGTGAGGGAATAATGTTTGAATATTGGCGCTCATTTGTTGACCACTTAGTGTTGAAGAAGGCCAATGAATGGCGCTGTGCACGGATCTTTTCGAACTATATTTTGAGAATGAAGTTTTCTATGAGCGAGACTCTCAAGCTTCACTACGTTCAACCCGCTCATTTTTAATCAGTCACTAACGCGCAGTAGCACCGAATGGTGTCTTTGACTCCGCTAACGCACCAAACGGAAGTTTGAGTAATTCAACTCCTCGTTTCTTTTTCTGTGTAATTCTATAAGTTCCTTTGGCCACATTCTCAAGTCAGTATAAGGGAAGTGTATCGGAAGAAAACGACAAATTCAAGAAAATCACCGGCCGGTCGAAAATTACCTACCCACCAGCACGTGCCAGGAACCACGCCTGTCTGCAGCTGAATCCTCACGAGGTGAAACACAGGTCAGTGCCGGTTCTCTTACGTTTTCCTTCATAGAAGCGGTCACATGTGTATTTTCTTTTCATTACAACCTAATTGCTGGTCATAGGAGCTTATACGCTCTGTGTGCAAACACACCACCATTTGGCAGGACTATTTACACGTCCTACCACAATTTATGGTCCTTACGAGTCGGATAGGCCAGTAAATAACATATTCACGTAATTATTGGTGAATAATATTTCTTTCCTATTCATTTAATTAAAAGATTCACGTAATTTTGGTGAATTCTTTCCGCCATCTTAGTTTCATTACTTTCTTTCGCTAACAGATTTACGTAAATTATTTGGTAAATTCTGCATTTAAAACGCTAAATCTACGTAATAATTGGTAGATATTTATAATAGTTGTTGATTTACGTATTAATTGGTAAATAATCATCATTCTATTCGCATACGCGTAACTTTGTAGGTACCTACCTATCTAGGTACGTAGTTAGTTACATTCCCGCTCAGCTGTGCTACTTGCGCTATTATATAATAAGCCGTAGTACAATTTTCAATAAAAAGTAGGTATATCTAAACTGTCTGTGTTGAATTACTATTATATTATAGTAGGTACCTTACAGATAATCTTCTTGTTATATTTCAATAGGTAGGTCCTACCTATCGTTAATTTGCAAACATGTCGTCAGATCTCGAGACGAAGCTTATTCTGTTGAATCAAAAAAAGGAATTATTGTTTGCACGCATTAATCGTTGGTATAAATCGTCGAAATCAGTTGTGTGTTTTGATATAACGACGCGAGCGAATGAGGATTTTCTGTCTGAGACCGAGAACATCGATGTCGTTCGCGATAAGTTCGAGTCGATTGTAGATCAAATAAATAGCTTAAATTTGTCATTGGAACCCCCTGTGGAGTCCGACTATTCTTGCCTTGACTCATTTGATGAATTGTATTCGAGAATAAAACGCATTAGAAATAAATTATCTACGCCCAAGGTCAGGGAGGTCGCCTCACACGGGGCGAGTAATTCGAACGCGTCTGTAGTGAAATTGGAAATGCTTGTTATTCCGAGTTTTGACGGACGCCCTGAAAACTGGAATACATTTTATCAGTCCTTTAAGGCCAATATTCATTCGAACAAACAATTGTCTGATTCGCAACGTGTGCAATACCTATTCTCAAAACTAACCAATGAAGCACTAAAGTTCACTGCCGGTATTGTTCCGTCAAGTGAGACCTACAGTATAGTTTGGGACGCCTTGGTCAAGAAATACCAAGATAAACGCTCATTAGGTTCATATTATCTTAATAATATATTAGACTTAAAGAATTGTTCACCTAGTGTGAACTCACTTGATTCATTTATAGGTATATATTCCTCCTCTATCGCCGCGCTTAAAGAGTTAGGTATAAATGATTTAACGGACTTCATGTTTCTACAATGTGCCTTGAGGAAAATGGACACTCTAACCATCCAAGCCTTCGAACTTTCTGTTCGAGGTGTCGATATACCTACGACGCAACAGCTGATCGACTTTGTACAAGATTATGCTAAGATGATTGAACGGTCAAACCCGCGGTCTTCGTCATATGCGAAGTCGTCCACTGCTGGGACGCCACAGTCTAATGATAGGCGTGTACAGCGTAAATCTAAGTCGTTTGTTGTCAGTGTGCCGATTAATAATAAGTCGAATGCGCCCGCCGCAGTTGACGCGTCATGTTGTTTATGTGGCGGCCGCGACCACCGACACCTGTATAACTGCGCTCAGTTTAAAAATATGCAAAATGCAAAGGCTAGATATGAGTTTATTAAATCTAAGCGTGGTTGCGTGAATTGTCTAAGCACATTACATAATCTCCCGCAATGTAAAAGTACGTCAGTTTGTTTCTGTCAGAAAAAACATCATAAATTATTGCATTTTTATAATAATGTCAATAATTCGCACTCGCATGCTACGAGTGCTGTCCCTTTCTCGCCGCCCCAGTGCGACAATGTTAGTCCCACTCCTGAGTCACCGCTCGCTTCAAGCACTGTGCATTCGTATGCCTCTAGCCATAAGGGTGATATTCTCTTGGCAACCGCTCAGGTGTATGCTCGCCCTAAAGGTAGCACTGGAAATAAATCTGTAGTCAGATGTCTAATTGATAATGGCTCACAGAATAACTTAGTCACATTGTCCTGTTGTCGTTTATTGAATTTACCAATAATACCAATGAGTAATTCTGTTGTCAAAGGTGTTGGCTCCACTTCGCACACGATAATAGGCTATGTGTATTTGGACATTGAATCTGGTATTTATGCAGATCATAAGTATACTGCAAGCAAGCAGTAAAGAAGGCCCTCCAACGAATGTCCTACGATGAAACAGAGGAATTAATGACAGTTGTTAAATAAATAGTATTAAGTTGTTTAATTAAGACATTATTTTAGATTGTAGAAATGAACCACTTTAGCATTGTATTATTCTTAGTAAATCGTTGAACCTGTAATATTATGAAGATTATAATAACCATTATTAACTTGCCATTATGCACTTGATGCCTGAAGCACCTGTGCTTCCCTAGTTCAGGCAGAAATTTTGTAATATTAGTAAATTCCTATTTAAAATCCCTGAATGCCCACATTTAATTTTAACTTAATATGGGTTTGTATAATTATATATAAATAATTATATATATATATAAGTTTACATTCCTAGATAGAAAACCTACATAAGCAATAACCATAATATAATAATCCACGTTACAAGTTAAGAACCTTTGTAATTAATTGTACACTGATTTAATAAATAAATTATTATTATTATTATTATTATTATTATACTATACATGCGTTAGTTATGAATAGCCTTACGGATCAATTGCCCTCGCAATTAATTAAGTGTGATCGCGAGTTAAATCTTCGCGATTTACCGCTTGCTGACTTAAGCTGGAACATTCCAGGAAACATTGATATAGTATTAGGTGCACAGCTCTTCCCGTATATTTACTTAGGAAATAGAGTCGAGTGTGGTCCCAGTGCCCCTTGTGTACTATCAACCGCGTTTGGGTATGTACTTATGGGTGATTACCCACGTAAAGTTGTTGTGCCTACAACCGCATCCTTTTCTGCGCTAGCACTAAATGATTTAGTGCAAAATTTTTGGGAACTTGAGGAAGTTCCTGTGAAGCGCCTATTGTCTCCAGAAGAAACCGAGTGCGAGAATATTTTCACATCTACTGTGACTCGCGATGACGTAGGTCGTTATTCTGTTGCGCTGCCGTTCTGCAAGGATCCCTCTGAACTAGGGAACTCGCGCGGCGTCGCTCACCCCCAGTTTTTGTCGCTCGAGCGTAAACTTCGTCAATCACCAACCGTACGTGAAAATTACAATAAGGTTATTCAGGATTATTTAGATAACGGTTATCTTAGTCTCGTTGATGACTCTAAGTTGTCTATGGATGGTTATTACATACCACATCACGCAGTAGTTCGACATGACAAACCGATATCACTTATTGTGTTAGACGCGAGCGCTAAAACCCACACTGGTCTTTCGCTCAATGATATTTTACATATTGGTCCCAATTTACAGGCAGACCTGTTTTTATTATTATTAAATTTTAGGCTATTTCCTATTGCAATGAACGCTGACATAAATACTCACCGCAAATCGCTTGAGTTTGATGTTGGCAGTCATGTCGCAAAGGTTTTAGGTCTCGCGTGGGAGCCGTGTGGAGATAATTTTTATTTCACATCCACCTTGGTAGATGAGAAGTGCACTAAGAGAAATATACTCTCTATAGTTGCGCGACTATTTGACGTGCTCGGGTTGGTGGCACCTGTGATACTCTACGCCAAGTTGTTAATTAAGGAACTTTGGCTTAGTAAGAGTGATTGGGATGACCCTGCTCCAGAGCATATACGCTCACGCTTTTCCGCTCTCGTTCAAGAATTAAAATTGCTTGACACTTTAAAAATTCCGCGACATATAGGTGTCGAAGTTGATTGCGAATTACGTCTTGTCGCATTTTGTGATGCCAGCCTGAATGGCATGGGATGTGTTATTTATGCACATTGTACCTACCCATCTGGCATTCAAACTCGCATTTTGTGTGCGAAATCAAAGGTCACTCCGACAAAGATTACTACGCTTGCTCGCTTAGAGTTATGTGCTATTTTGCTTATGTCAAAGTTAATAAGAACTGTACGTGATTCGTATGCATTACGCATTCCCGTTACTGACATTTACGCCTTTTCTGATTCCACGATTGCCTTATCATGGGTTCACTCGTCACCACATCGGTGGTCGATTTTTGTTAGCAACCGGGTCGCTCAGTGTCAAGAAAACTTGAACGCTAAACATTTTTATCACGTCGCCGGAGACATTAATCCGAGTGATTGTCTATCACGCGGCATGCTCCCTTCGCAACTTTTGACTTATGATTTGTGGTGGAACGGTCCAGCATGGATCCGCGGCCCCCCTGATGAATGGCCTATTAAGTCATTCTCTCCCGCCAACTGTTCTGACTTACCTGAGCATAAGGCAAATGTGTTGAGTGTGACATCAAAACACACAGAGTCGCCATTGTTATGTACATTATCACAACGTGTTTCTTCTTGGCAGAAACTACTACGTATCATTACATACGTTTTAAAATTCGCACGATTTAAATTTAAGATCGAACCTCATTCTGTATCAGGATTACATCCTATCCTTCTCCCTAAACGCGATCACGTTGTTGATCTAATAATTCAGCATTTTCACGTTGTCAATTGTCATACTGGACCTGGACTCCTCATGTCTATCATAATATATAAAACGCGTACTGGTACTTACAAACTCGCTGTAAACAAGTTGTATCCTATCCCAACGCAATAACTTACAACGCTAAATAGAATCTTAAACTTTAATTTTTAACTCAAACTTTAAACATACTTTAGATGGAATATTGTTAGTCTAAGTTGTTATTTTAGCTATGTGTATTATTATGTTATACAAATTCACTATGGGCTCTAATCAGCCAGTGTTCGCTTGTTTGTTTCGTAACGTCTTGCGACGTTCCAAAGCCGGGTGCATGGTGGAGCGCTTATGTACTTTCTTAATTATTTCCCACATAATTTAATTGTATTTCAATTTTTGTAATTTAAAAGATCCGCTTCTGTGAGGGAATAATGTTTGAATATTGGCGCTCATTTGTTGACCACTTAGTGTTGAAGAAGGCCAATGAATGGCGCTGTGCACGGATCTTTTCGAACTATATTTTGAGAATGAAGTTTTCTATGAGCGAGACTCTCAAGCTTCACTACGTTCAACCCGCTCATTTTTAATCAGTCACTAACGCGCGGTAGCACCGAATGGTGTCTTTGACTCCGCTAACGCACCAAACGGAAGTTTGAGTAATTCAACTCCTCGTTTCTTTTTCTGTGTAATTCTATAAGTTCCTTTGGCCACATTCTCAAGTCAGTATAAGGGAAGTGTATCGGAAGAAAACGACAAATTCAAGAAAATCACCGGCCGGTCGAAAATTACCTACCCACCAGCACGTGCCAGGAACCACGCCTGTCTGCAGCTGAATCCTCACGAGGTGGAACACAGGTCAGTGCCGGTTCTCTTACGTTTTCCTTCATAGAAGCGGTCACATGTGTATTTTCTTTTCATTACAACCTAATTGCTGGTCATAGGAGCTTATACGCTCTGTGTGCAAACACACCACCAGTTTGGTAGGACTATTTACACGTCCCACCATAGGTATATATATAAGTTATTATTATTATATAGTTTTAGAGTAAGGAATAAGAGTATTTGACAGATGCATCTTGGTCTAATTTTCCTAAGGAAAATTGTTTACAATTGTATTTTATATATTACGTTTAGAATAGGATTACATAGCTCATAGATATAGGTTTATAGGAAGAGATTTAGGGAAAGTTTTATAGGATATTATATGTTATAAAAGTAGCCAGAAAGAGGATACATAATAAGTTAGGTGTTTATTTTAAGGTATTAATCAATCTCCGTGTTTAAAATTTAATTGGTTTTGAAACATTGTAAGAATAATTTTCGGGGTTTTCCTGTTATATAGTTTGTTTATTACTGTTGTTATTGCAATTTAGTCCGATTATCAATGTATTAAATTTTGAATAGGTGGATTTGATTTATTTACGTTGTTTGTTTCTTTGTTGTATGATATGCCGATCCCCAAGAAGGGGGATCGCTCGGACCCAGCCAACTATCGACCCATAGCCGTCACCTCAGTGCTGTGCAAGGTGTTCGAGCACATAATTAACACACAGCTCATGCGCCACCTAGAGGATCACTCCTTGCTTAGTGACCGGCAATACGGTTTCAGACCGAAACGGTCAACGGGTGATCTTCTGGCGTACATGACCCACCTTTGGGGTGAGGCTATGGAGAAGCACGGTGAGTCATTGGCAATTAGTCTTGACATCGCCAAAGCTTTCGATAGGGTATGGCACAAATCGCTTCTTTCCAAGCTACCAGCCTTCGGCCTGCCTCCTAGACTGTGTAACTGGGTTGCAAGCTTCCTGCAGGGGCGCCGTATTCGCGTCCTTTGTGATGGACGAGCTTCGGAGTTCTTGCAGGTAAATGCTGGCGTGCCGCAGGGTTCCGTCTTATCTCCCACTCTCTTTCTTCTGCATATCAATGACATGCTCTGCAACGGAAACATTCACTGCTATGCAGACGACAGCACCTTACACGGGAGTTATTACGCACATCCTGCGGCCAAGCAGTCTGATATCGCGGAAAAAAGGCAGCTTCTTGTCACTGACCTGGACCGGATCCTGGACCACATTTCTCAATGGGGCGCTAGGAACCTGGTCGAGTTCAATGCCAAGAAGACCTAGGCATGTGCGTTTACAGCAAAGGTATCTCCTTTCCTTCCCCTTCCCACTCTTCAGAGCACACCACTGCCACTGCAGGATCACCTCACTATCCTCGGTATGGATGTTCGCTGCAAACTGAATAACAAAAACTATATCGAGAGTATCATCAAATCAGCCTCGCGTAAACTCGGAGTCCTGAACAGAGTGAGACGTTTTTTCACGCCGGAGCAGCGGTGTCTTCTATATAAGACCCAAATTCGTTCCTGCGTGGAATACTGCTCACATCTCTGGGACGGCTCCGCAAAGTACTTATTAGATGCTCTCGACAGGTTGCAGCGACGTGCGGTCCGCATTATTGGGGATCCTGAGGTCACGAACACCCTCGAGCCTTTGCAGATGCGTAGAGATGTTGCGTCTTTGGCAGTTTTCTACCGTCTCTACCATGGTGAATGTTCTGACGAGCTCTTCCAATTAGTCCCACCCTCCCCTTTCCTTCACAGGACGACACGTGCAGGGCTAAGATGTCATCCATTTACGGTGCAGAGTATACCTGCTAGAACCAAGCGTTTCAGTGATTCATTCCTATGCCGCACCACTAAGGCCTGGAATTCCCTGCCAGTTCACGTGTTTCCCTCTTCCTACAGTCCTGGGTCCTTTAAGCGGGGCGTGAAAAGGCATCTAATGAGGCCGTCAAGCTGAGTGCCACCACTGTTAACATGGTAAATGTTTACGATGGTGACCCTCTTTCCGAGACTTTGCCTTTAGCTTAACATCAGGCGAGGTGAAGTCAAATTGACGTGTCCTGTATAAAAAAAAAAAAGATATGTTTGTGTAGGTTTGTGTTTTGTGTATACTTATTTTTATTGGTTTATTATGCAATTTTATCTTATATAAAATGCAGAATGCCCGATGTGTTGAAATAATGTAATTTTGATGTAGCATGTAGTGTGATTAGTTGTGAAATGCGTGTCCTGATACTGGTGTGTAATAAATTGTACAGTGTTCATTTTGTGTTACTTGTGTAAATATTTGTTTTGCCTGATAAGCATTGTATAATTAATACTAATTTCTATTATTTGAGTAACGTTCATAAACTAGCTTAAGTAAAATTAGTTACCCTGTTGCGTCAACAGATGGCGCTGTTAGAAAAGTTACATCGCGCTAACGATATGTTTTTGTTAGTCTATAAGATAAACTGATACGTTGATTAAATAACAACTTTTACGGCTACAACTAGCTGTTTCATTTGACTCCTCCTTGGGTACCTTTAGTACGAATTCGTACATGGTCCTTGTGAGCCGGAAGTCAACCGCGATATCCGCGTTTCCGGGAACTTCAACTTGCGGGCAGTGGATCGCTGTCGCAAACGCAAGTAACAGGAGCCTCCGAGGCTAAGTGCAGCTTCGGCGAGCTTCAGACCGTGTCGTCGGTGGACGACCCTGGTCAGGTCACGGTGAGCGGCGCCCACCCATCATCAGCAAGCAGCACCAGTGGCGCTAGTACATCACCTGGACGTCGCAAGTGCAGATTCCTGAGGTGGAAGGGGAGTCAGGGCTTCCCTCCCTCAGAGCACGTCGTTTCAGTGCGTGAACGGTAACGTTAACATTAACGTTAACGTTAAGTGAAGTGTGAACTAGTGTAAAGTGTGATCGTAGTGTGAGTAAACCAAACCTTGGAAAAAACTGTAAGTACTTTGAACCTTATTTGTTAGAGAGAAAATGACTTGAAGAATTGGCGATAATTTTAGAACTTTGAACCTTATTTGTTAGAGAAAAAATAACTTGAAGAATTTGGCGATAATTTTAGAACTTTGAACATTTTCAATCATTGGGACTCAGAAAAATTTGCTTTAATTTTAACTTAGTCATATTGTGCATGATAGAAATTAAGACTTAGAATAATTTACAAAAAAACGAAGGTACGGGGAACCTATGCCCGATTTCTGTCAGAGTTAATTTGCATTTTTAAACACTTAGAAAAATTAAAATTTAATTCATTCTAAATTGATAAAGTTTCATTGTAAAAACTTATATAAACTAAAGAGAGTTAAATTTATTCAATAAAACTTAGTAAAATTTAAAGTGTAACAATGGAGAATATAATTAACTTTCAAGAAGACTTATATCAACGAATGGTTAAGGCAGTAAAAAAATTCAAAAAATCACCCAAAGATCGCATAACTAAAGAATATGTAAACGGTAGGATGGAAATTTTAGAACAACTTTGGTTTGAGTTTTTAGCTGGACACAAAGATCTAATGAGAAATTATGCAGCTAAAGATATTAAGGCCTCATCATAGATAAAGGAAGAGGTCTATGATAATGCAGAAGAAGTTTATTTAGATTTTAAATGTGAACTCAAAACTTCATGTAACAAGTTTGAATCTCAAACTAATGAACCGATTTCCTGCTCTTCAAGCAAAGCCAATACGAATTATCCAAAAATAAACATTCCGCAATTTTCTGGTAACCATCAGGAGTGGACGTCATTTAGATCTCTTTTTAAGTCTCTTATTATAAACAACCAATCTTTCGACGACGTCCAGAAATTACATTACTTGAAAGCATATTTAAAGGGGGAACCAGAACAGTTAATTAGACATGTAGCTATAGAAAAGGGTAATTTTGATCGATGCTGGGACGTTATTAATGAAAGATACAATGACAAAAAATGGTTGTGCCACAACGTTTTAAAACGATTCATGAGTCAGAAAAACCTGACTGCAGAATCTGGCAATGGGTTAAAAGATCTGGTCGATACCACCAACGAATGTCTTGCATCGTTGGAAAGTTTAGGTGTGAAAACTAGCGATTGGGACGTCATTGTTATCCACATTTTAAAATTAGACCCAGAGACACGGCGACAGTGGGAATTCCACGTCACCGCGAAAACAACTGCTACTGAATTGCCTACTTATCAATTATTTGAGAGCTTCCTTAAAGAACGATTCTCCGCTATTAACCGCCTAGATTCAAAAACACAGTCAAATAACAAATCCAATGTAACTGCTAAGATAAAAACATTACACATTGCAACAAATTGTTGCGTTTTCTGTAAAAATGATCATAAAATTAATCAATGCACTAATTTTCCCAAAACAACGGTGGATGACCGCCGCAAATTTGTATTGGAAAATAAATTGTGCTTCAATTGTTTGGGCGGCAATCACTCTGCAAAGGAATGCCGCAGTAAAGTTAAGTGTAGAGTGTGCAAGCGCGCACATAACTCACTCTTGCATCCCGGGAGCGAGAACTCAACCGTAAAGAGCGATACAGATGAGAGTGTTGCCTCTTCCAGTAAGTCTTCAACACAACTAGTCTCATGCATGGCATCAAGTAGAATCATGCACCAGCGGGTACTACTTGCGACGGCATTAGTCGGGGCAGCTTCTCGACGCGGAGAGAACGTCATACTACGAGCTTTGATAGACCAGGGCTCACAAGCCTCGTTCATCACCGAATCAACGGTGCAGTACCTGGGGCTGAAAAAGGTGTCAGCTACAGGACGGGTATCAGGCTTGGGGGGTGGCGCAGCCGTCGATTCCAAGGCTATAGTTGACGTTCAACTAAGGTCCCTTCATGATCCTAATTTTACCATGACTGTGAAGGCACACGTGATCAACAAGTGCATCACATCCTTTCTACCCAGCAAAAGGGTAGAGATCCTACAATGGGACGAACTACAATCCCTAAACTTAGCCGATCCTGAGTACCATACTCCAAACAGGGTCGACATACTTTTGGGCGCAGAAGCGCATGCGCAAATCATTCAAGACGGTATAAAAAAGGGTCCGCTTGGTACACCACTTGCTCAAGCCACAAGCTTAGGGTGGATCATATCCGGTGTAGTCAACGATTCTGAAAATGCAAGTGCTCAGTTAAAAACATTTCATTGTTATAGTACCTCAAATGACGACAACAATTTCTTAAAGAAGTTTTGGGAACTTGAGACCGATATTCCAATGCCTAAGCAACGATTGTTTACAGACGAAGAACAATATTGTGAAGAGCACTTTAGGAAAACAACTCGCAGAGATGCTGACGGCCGATACATCGTTAGGCTTCCATTCAAAACTGAACATCCTCAGGTCACGTCGTATCGAGAAATTGCAGAAAAAAGGCTGAAATCATTGGAAAACAAATTAAACAAAGATGAAACTTTAAAAAGCAAATACACAGAAGTAATCGAAGAATACATAGCACTAAATCATATGGAACTAATTCCAGACAATGAAATTGACACAGAAAGGGCAATTTATTTACCTCATCATGCAGTCGTACGAGATGATAAAACTACGACAAAGGTGAGAGTCGTGTTCAACGCCTCCTGTAAAGGAAAAAACAACTTGTCACTAAACAATCAATTGTTAGTTGGACCAACTATTCAACCAGAACTCAGACACGTCATCATGAAGTGGAGAATGTCACCTATTTGTCTGTCAGCCGACATCGTCAAAATGTATCGGCAAGTGAAAACAGATGAACGAGACAACAACTATCAGAGAATCCTATGGAGAAAAAATCCTGACGAAGAAATCCAACATTACAGACTTACTAGGGTTACATTCGGTACAGCTTCCGCACCATACCTGGCCGTTAAGGCACTTCAACAAGTCGCTCACGATCACGGTGATGAATACCCTGTGGCAGCTCAAAAAACATTAAATGATTATTATGTAGATGATCTTATGACAGGAGTTCAAAGCGTAGATGAAGGGATCAAGCTATTTACTGAAATGAACGAACTACTAAGCAAAGCACGATTTGAACTACAGAAGTGGAATACTAATAATGATGAACTCATGGAAGCAATGAAAGGGAAAGGAATGGATAAAGTGGCAACAAAGGGAAAGGATAAGGAAATAAGAGAAGATGAATTAATGAAAATTATGGGACTTACCTTTAACCGCAGCGAAGACAACTTCCGTTTCGTCGCAAATCTTCCTCCATTACTGGAACCTGTAACGAAAAGAAAGGTTATATCAGACATAGCACTTCTGTACGACCCACTAGGATGGGTAGGACCTAGTATAATATTAGCAAAAATAATGATACAAAAGCTATGGCTTGCAGGTATAGACTGGGACGAAGTCGTGCCAGACCATTTATTAAAAGAATGGTTAACTTACCGTGATGAGCAGATAAAACTTTGCGAAATTCGAATACCCAGATGGGTTAGCGCTTCCAACAGCGATCGCGTAGTCGAATTGCATGGTTTTTGTGATGCGTCTAAGTCGGCTTTCGCAGCAGCTGTGTATATTCGAACTATTAATTCCGAAGGCAAAATCAACGTTTCATTGGTCACTGCTAAAACCAGAGTAGCACCTGTTAAACAAGTGTCAATACCAAGACTTGAACTGTGCGGTGCAGTACTACTTACCAAATTGTTGATGGAGGTCGCAACCTTACTAAACATCCCCAAACACAACATACACGCTTGGACTGACTCGATGGTCGTTCTGGCATGGTTAAACAAACATCCTAGTAAGTGGAGTGTGTTTGTCGCAAATAGGGTTTCAGAAATCCTAATTAACTTAGATCCACAAAACTGGTCCCACGTCACTTCAAAACATAACCCTGCGGATTGTGCATCGCGAGGTTTACGTCCTTCAGAAATGGTTAACCATACAATGTGGTTCAACGGACCAGAATTCTTGTATAAGGACACTATAATCTACAGTAAACCTAAATCAATAGATACAGAACTTTAAGCTATAAAATATCATTGCACTACTTTAGAAGATCACAATTCATTGAACAGATTTTCCACCTTAACAAAAGCAAAGCGAGTAATGGCTTATTGCATGCGATTTATAAAGAACGCTAAGAGGACTACTATTAAAACTACAACTACTTACCTTAACACCTCAGAACTAAATGAAGCATTAAACATATACATTAGAAATTGTCAGGCTATTAACTTTAGTGAAGAGATAAAGAGAATTAAAGAAAAACATGACTTACCAAGAAACTCTAAAATCAGGTCACTTACTCCATATCTTGATGAATACTTGTGGAGGACTCTTGAGGGTAGGTGGAAGATTGAACCAATCTGATCTGCTGACGTTTGATCGAAAGCATCCAATCTTGATTGCCAAACACTGTCAGCTAGTTCGGCTTGTTATAGCTGATGCACACAAAACCACCCTTCATGGCGGACCACAAGCCACTTTAGGCCACATTCAGCGAAAGTACTGGATTATCGGTGCAAAACAGTTGGTCAAGGCACATTATCGCAACTGCGTTATATGTGTCAAAAACGCTGCCATTGTTAAATCGCCTTTGATGGGTCAGCTACCTCCTGCTAGAATCACGCCATCGAGAGCTTTTAGCAACAGCGGCGTCGATTACGCAGGTCCGATACAAATTAGGACAACTAAGGGTAGGGGTCACAAATCCTACAAGGGATACATAGCTTTATTTATTTGCATGGCAACAAGAGCCATCCACTTGGAAGTCGTCAGTGACTTGACTTCAGAAGCCTTTCTGCAAGCATTCAAAAGATTTGTGGCCAGACGTGGTCATTGTTCGCACCTCTGGAGCGACAATGGCACAAACTTCATTGGAGCGTCAACGGAGCTCAAAAGGAATTGTATTGCAGAGCAAAAACAAATGCTTACAGAAGTTGCCGATGCATTGGCAAACAATCATTGCGAATGGCATTTCCTACCGCCTCATTCTCCCAACTTTGGAGGGCTATGGGAAGGGATTATTCCACTTTGTTCGCCTGGGTGATATCACCTAGGTGAACAAAGTGGAATTGATTAGTCTACTTTGATCACCTCGGAAATAAATCACCTGGGTGATATCACCCAGGTGAACAAAGTGGAACTGATTACTCTACTTTGATCACCTCGGAAATAATTCACCTGGGTGATATCCCTCAAGTGAACAAATTGGAATGGATTAGTCTATTATGACACCTATTATGATATAGGTCCAACTTGTTTTTTTACATGTATCTAATAAATACTAATCGGTACCGTATAAAAACCCAATATTTATAGGCTACTGTTTACTTATAGGAATGTTTATAGGACCGTTTTTTGGTTTTTATTTTGTACGTTTCTCTCACCCACGCACACAAAATATTTTTGCTTGTGCACTTGAAAATTTTTATAATTTAAATTGTATTAGTTTTTACTGTTTTAATGAGATCTATCATATCATTAACTGGGGTAAACATTGGCAACATTAGCGATAAACATGTATGTCATTGAAGGTAGTTTTAAATATCGTTGAATATAGTTTTAAATGTAATTGTTTGATACCAAACATACCAGAGAATGAAATTAAAGTGTTTAACCTTCGTGATTTATCTTTGAATGATAACAAGTACAATCGACGATGCGTATCGCTATTAAATTCTTTATCTTTACTCCCAGAAGATTATATCTCTGAGGGCTGGGAGTATATATATTCAGAATACTGTCTTCATCCAACTATGAAACCTTGATTATTTTAAATCGCAGTGGATGTCTAAACTTGTGCTAAATATTTGGTGTGTGTGGGGCGAGTGGCATCGAACGACGAATGTTTTAGAAGGATGGCACCACAAATTAAATTACTCTATACGACTTCGGAAGAACAATGTCAATGTCCGGGGTCAAGTCGGTGAAATACCATTTGGCCCGGGTCATCGGTAACGCTACATTGACGTACGAGGAAATGGCTACAGTCCTCTCACAGATAGAGGCCTGCCTCAACTCGCGCCCGCTGTCCGTTGTCATGGACGATCCAGAAAACTTAACCGTTCTCACACCCGGGCACTTCTTAATCGGAGAAGCTCTCTTGACAGTGCCCGACCAAGGTTTTGAAAACTCAAACGTGAGTTCGTTGAGAAGATGGCAACACACTCAACGTACATTCCAATCGTTCTGGCGACAATGGTCTCAAGAATATCTCACTAGGTTCTTGCAGCGGTATAGTTCAAAGTCGACAAACACACATCAACCCCAGGTCGGCGACATAGTGGTTATAAAAGAGGACAACATGCCTCCATGCCGTTGGCTCTACGGCAGAGTGACTGCCGTCCATCCGGGTTTAGACCAAATAGTGCGAGTAGTCACTGTAAAAACCAAATCGGGGTCTTTTAAACGACCCACATGTAAATTGTGTATCTTGCCAATTTCCACGGAATGATTCACAACATCCTTATGCAATGTCTTTTGTTAAATTAGAGATAAGAAACATTTAAGTATTTAAACATTTTTATATTATGCAGCTTGCACGATAGATGTAAGCTTTATACCTTTATACAGTCCATTAAACTTTAAGTAATGCATCTATGGTATAAGGCCAAAGGTCAACTTTGCCCTTGGTGGGCGGTATGTATAATTAATACTAATTTCTATTATTTGAGTAACGTTCATAAACTAGCTTAAGTAAAATTAGTTACCCTGTTGCGTCAACAGATGGCGCTGTTAGAAAAGTTACATCGCGCTAACGATATGTTTTTGTTAGTCTATAAGATAAACTGATACGTTGATTAAATAACAACTTTTACGGCTACAACTAGCTGTTTCATTTGACTCCTCCTTGGGTACCTTTAGTACGAGTTTGTACAAGCATCTTACGATAGGTGGAGTCTGTACGTTGTTAGGTTTTTAAATTTGTTCCCTTAGAATCTGTAGATAGTGTACGAGGCAGCAATAAATGCAAGCATCGTACAGTGGTATTGCGCGTGGTCAGCAGTTTACGCCGATCCGCGCTATTTCACCATTACATTCATTCAGTATCATTACGACAATCAATCAGTTCGGGTGTACTCACTATTATATCACGATCAATCATAGCATATCATTTTGGATTAAGTTGAGTCAATATACAGTTGATATTAACTTCATCTTTTATTTATCATCTCGGTACGAGTAGCAGCTCGTACATTTGGTCCTTCGAAGCTTTACCTAGCGCGCGGTTTGGTTGAAAGCAAGGATCGATCGCGTGTGTGGTGTATTTATCAGTGACTATCAGGAACAACAGTGCCAGCTAACGAGGCAGATATCATCAGCAGCCCTCCAGCAGGTGTTGTACGTGTATATCAAGTAAGATCTTTCCAATTATTTTATCTTACACTCCCCTAAAAATGAAGAACTTGTTAGCTAATCAGGAGCAAACTGGTCAAGCTATGGAGCAGCTTATGGCGTCATTCAAGAAGACTGCCCGGGATCGTAGAACGGTCGAATATGTTAGGAGGAAGTTAGAAACGTTGGAAATGTATTGGAAGGATTACCAAAATAATCATTCACGTCTTTGTGAGTTCGGGAAAACAGATGATACATACTTTCTAGATGATCATTTTCAGCAAGCTTTAGAATTTTATGAAGGCGCTAAAGCACAACTCACACAGTATCTCCAGAGACCAGCAAGTCCGCAGCGAGGCCAGGAAGAAAGCAAGGCTATTACGACCCCTAGCACCAGCAAAACAGGGCTTTCCTCCGCGCCTGGACTTCCAAACAAACGGTCGCAAGCAACAGATAGTAAGACTGCCGAGATGCTAAAGAAACAAGCCAGTAACTTTAAAGCCTTGTCTTGGACAGTGAACAACATTGATTTAGAGGCAATAACAGAAAAGTGGGAGTTCGAGGACCTCTTGAAAGAGCTACAAGGAAGATGGTCAGTAATCGATTCTCTGCACTGGCAGCTGGATAGTGAAATAGGTGGCGAGAACGAGGAGTATGAGAGTACTTTTTCGGCTCATGAAAAAACTTATCAGTTTATGAAAAAGGCTATAAACAGTAAGCTATGGTCCAGTGCACACCGCGAAAAATCAACTCCAAAGATGGAGATACCATCGTTCAATGGCAATTATTACAATTGGGTATCTTTCAGAGATCTGTTCATGGAAACAATTCACCTAAATCCGTTGCTCTCGAATGCACAAAAGATGCAATTTTTGAAAAGCAAAGTCACCGGGGAAGCGGAAAAGTTGATACAGCATCTCCAAATTAGTTCCGACAACTATCAAGCTTGTTGGGACATTTTAAATCACCGTTATCATAATAAGAGGCTCATTTTCACATCTCATATCAACAGGATTTTGAATCTCGCAGTTATACAGCAGCCGAATGCAAATGACACAACTAATGAGTGTTTAAACGCAATTAGAAATCTCGGTGTGGACATAAACACATGGGATCCGTTATTAGTTCATATCATATCCCAAAAGTTGGATTCGGATACTCATAGTGATTACATGGAGTCCTTAAAGCAGCCGAGAGACCTACAAACACTAAAAGATTTCTTCGAGTTTTTGGAAAATAAAGTCACGTCTATGGAGTCCTCATTAGCACGCAGAAAACCCGAAAATCAGAACAAACCTACTGCGGAGGCCTCCGGAGCGTCAGGAGGACATCGTCAACAGAAATCCTATTCATTTAAATCCTTTGCTACTAACAAATCATCTTCAGATTCAGGCAAGCAACAGAAAAAGCAAAGTCGAGCATATACGCCATCTAAAAATTGTGCAATTTGCGGTGACGAACAACATGGAATATATCTTTGTCAACAATTTTTAAGTATGCCGGCGGATATGAAGCTAAAAACAATTTCGAAACACAATTTATGCAAAAATTGCCTACATGACCATAAAGGTAAATCTTGCTATTCAACTAAAAGGTGTCGGGAATGCAACGATCAGCATAATACAATTTTACACGAGGCGTATACGAATGACGTAGTTTATACTACTACGGAGGCAAAGCAGGAACCTAAGCAGGCTAGCAGCACATACGTATCTCAACGAAATAATCAGCAAGAATCGTCAGAAATATTAATAACCACCGCCTTGGTTCACGTACAGGCAGGGGACAGCACATATAAGGAGATGCGAGCTTTAGTGGATCAGTGTTCGCAAATAACGCTTATCACAGAAAATGCCGCACAGCGCTTAAAACTTCCCCGAAAAAGATGTAGGAGTGTAGTAGCAGGCGTTGGAGAGAAAGAGAACAACTGCAAGGGGATAGTGACCTTAACCTGCGCATCTCTATATAATCCGAAGTTCATTTTCACAGTTGAAGCGTATGTCATGAACAAACTGGTAAAGGATCTACCTAGCTTCACCTTCAAGAAGCAACACTGGCCACACTTAGTCATAGTCATAGTCATAGTCATTTATTTTTCAATATAGAACAATAAAATTGTTTCTTATTGACGTCAATTTTAATTCTACTTAATCTAAGTTTACCACCGCTTCCAAGGCGCTGGTGGAGAAGAAACGGCGCAACAAACTCCACTGCGGCATTTTTTGGACGTCAATTTACATATTTATTTTCTTAAATCTAAATGTCAACAAGTATATAAAACTCTTTATAATTAAGAATTAAAACAAAGTTACATAATGTAACAAATAAGTCACGTAACTAATACAGTACCATGCTGTAATTATAGCAATTTACGAGGGGCCTGCACCATGCTCAAGCCAGACATTTTTATCTTTCAAGTAATCATCTATCCTATAGTATGCCTTTTTGGATAAGGTGGTTTTTACAAAGGTTTTGAATTTATCGTCAGGCATACCAAGGATCGATTCTGGCAGTTTGTTATAAAAACGTATACCATCCCCCTTAAAAGAATCACTAACCCTGCTAAGCCGATAACATGGAAGTAAAAGTCTATGTTTGTTACGCAGATTTCTGTCTGTAATGTCACTTACTTTTGTGTAATGAGATATATTTTTCCTGACATACATTATGTTTTCAAATACATATTGGGAAGCTACAGTTAAAATGTCAATATCCTTAAATCTTTCCCTGAGGGAGTCTCTCTTGCCTAAGCAATAAATGGCACGAACTGCCCTCTTTTGCAATATAAATATAGTTTCTAAATCTGCTGCATTTCCCCAAAGTAGTATTCCATAGGACATCAAGCTATGGAAGTAACTAAAGTATACGAGCCTAGCAGTAGCTACATCAGTCAACTGCCTAATCCGTCTCACAGCATAAGCAGCAGAGCTAAGTTTATTGGCCAGAATAGTGATATGGTCACCCCATTGTAATTTAGAATCTATTGTAATTCCTAGAAAGGTAGTGGTGTTTACGAATTCTAACCCCTTCCCCCCCAGCACAACATCAACGTCTATTTGCCTCACATTGGGTAGTGTAAACTTCATACATTTGGTCTTTTCTGCATTCAACAATAGGTTGTTTGCAGAAAACCAATTTGACATGGCATTCAGAATATTATTAACATTGTTTGCATCTGTACTATACCTATTTGCTTTGAATATTAACGATGTATCATCTGCAAACAGTACTATGCCAGCTTGTGCCTCGACCATATAAGGCAAGTCATTGACATATACCAGGAACAGAAAGGGTCCTAGGATTGATCCTTGGGGTACACCTATTTTGACATTTGACCCATTTGACTTTACGTTATTAACAGTAACAGTCTGAGGCCTATCCGTTAAGTACGACTCTAATAGTGCTATTGATTTCCTATCAAAACCATATCGACGTAGCTTGAGTAAGAGTGTTTGATGGTCAACACAATCAAATGCTTTGGAAAGATCACAGAATACTCCAATGGCATCCTGCGATCCCTCCCAGGCGTCGTAAATTAGGCTAACTAGGGCCACTCCCGCATCGGTGGTAGATTTCCCGCCAGTAAAGCCATATTGTTGGCTGTGGAAAAGATTGTTGGTCTTGAAGTACAGTTGCATCTGATTGAGCATCACTCTCTCAAACACCTTACTCAGAACTGGCAAAATAGAAATGGGGCGATAGTTTCCAAGTTCTGACTTGGATCCCTTCTTAAATAATGGTATTAGTTTACCATGTTTCATTAAATTAGGAAATGTACCGTTATCAACACATTCATTAAATATGAGTGCCAAATCAGGTGCCATGATATCAATTACATGACCAATTAAACTGACTGACATGCCCCAGTAATCTTCAGACTTTTTCATTTTAAGTTGCTTGAAAACTTTTAAGATGTCACTGGGATCAATATGTTTGAAGTTAAATTTAGAAGAAGAACTAATATTACTCTCAAGAAGAGCCACAGCACTGCGGGCGCAAGAATTGATTGAAGAAGTGATTTTAAATGGAATGTTGGTAAAAAAGTCTTCAAACGCATTTACAATATCTTTCGGAGAGGTTAAATCCTTATTTTCCAATTTAATTTTAGTAATACTATCCCTCATTTTACATTTACCCGACTCTTTGTGAATGACTTTCCAAGTTTCCTTCATTTTATTAGGGGCCTCAATTATTTTCCTTTTAATATGAATGGCCTTCGCTTGTCTACACACTTTTTTGAAAATTTTGGAGTAATTCTTAACATATTCAATGAAATCATTATCAAATCTGTACTGTTTTTGGGCGTATAGATCAAATAGTGTTCGTCTACTTTTATATATGCCTACAGTAGCCCATTCACAGAATCTAGATTTAGTATTATGCTTTTTACATTTTTGTTTGAATGTGTTGGAAAAAGCATCAGATAATGTAGTAAATAGACTATTATAATGAGCCTCAGGATTATTACCCAAATAAGCTAAAGAATCAAGTTTATCCTCTAACACATCTTTGAACTTTTTAATTTTACTTGAGGTTATGGGCCTACACATAATTTTCTCCTTAGGTTGATTATTAATACCCTTGGAAAAGGATACTATTTGACCCTGGTGATCTGAGGGCAACTTACTAATTAGAGACTTCCTTAAGTATCCACTATCACTAAAAAAATTATCCAAGCATTTGGCACTCGTAGCAGTGTTCCTAGTCGGCTCACAGAAAATATTCTCAAGATTGTAACTTCTGAACATGTTTCACTTAGAGGGGTTACAATTAGCAGATAGTAACTTCAACGTCAGTCGGTCGGTGGATATCATCTTAGGTTCTGACATATATCCGGAACTTATATTAGATGGCCTACGCAAGGGTAGCAACCCGACAATGCCCGTCGCACAGCAGACTGCGCTCGGGTGGGTAATCTGTGGCAGTACTGAAACCGCGACGTCACCAACGCGTCAGTGTTATGTTGTTAACTATATCAACGACATGCGAAGGTTTTGGGAAGTTGAAGACGTTACTGAGCATGTTTCAAAATCGGCAGAAGATCAAAAGTGTATCGAGTACTTTGAAAAAACTACCGTTCGTCGGGAAGATGGCCGGTACGAAATCCGTCTACCATTTAAACCAGATTACAAACAGCAATTAGGGTCATCCACTTCAGCAGCTCTGGCGCAGTTTCGACAACTAGAACGTAAATTTAGCAAAAATAATGTCATCGAGCAAGAATATAAACAATTTATCAATGAATATATTCAATTACATCATATGAAATTGTCAATGGATAACTTGATACCGGGGTATTATTTACCGCACCACGCGATCATTCGCGCTGAATCGACAACTACCAAGTTACGCGTCGTGTTTAATGCCTCCGCTCGGTCATCGACCGGTTATAGTTTAAATGATGTAATGTATACAGGTCCTAATTTACAAAAGGATCTGCTCACTATTATCTTGAATTGGAGACAGTTCCAGTTTGCGTATACAGCAGACATCGAAAAAATGTACCGACAGATAATGGTGCATGAAGAGGATCAAGCGTATCAAAAAATATGGTGGCGGGACACAGCAAATCAGCCTATTCAAGCATATCAACTATCCACACTGACATATGGCACTAAACCCGCTCCCTTCTTAGCAATGATGTGCTTGAAACAACTCGCAGCAGATGAGAGACAGAAGTTCCCAGAAGCAGCTAGAGCTTTAGAGCAATGTTTCTATATGGATGACTACTGCGGAGGAGACCATTCCATTGAGGGGGCTATACAATTACGTAATGACTTAATACAACTTTTGAATTCAGGTGGATTTAATCTTAGAAAATGGACTTCTAGTGACCCTGGGTTGCTAACAGGCTTAGGTACCGATCAGTGCTATCCGCAAATGTTTGAATTTAAGCATCCGGAATCAACAAAAACTTTAGGTCTTGGCTGGAATCCTCAAGGAGATAAGTTCATCTTTAAATCCACCCTACCACCCTCGCCGTGCAAGAGTTACACCAAAAGGTCACTGCTATCTGATATTTCAAAACTATTTGACCCTCTAGGATGGCTAACACCACTTAGCACTAGCATGAAAATATTATTCCAGGCCGTTTGGCTGTCGAACTTACAATGGGATGATGAGTTACCTGCGGAAATACAAAGGAAGTGGGCAACCTATCGTCAGGAATTACAACACATTGACTCATTTGAAATCAGAAGGTGGCTAGGTATCAAGAAGAATGATCATATAGAATTGCACGGTTTTTGTGACGCGTCGCAGAAAGCATATTCAGGAGTGATTTATTGTCGAATCCGCAGAAACACAACATCTGTGATCTCGTTAGTCGCCTCAAAAGCAAGGATCACCCCCGTGAACAAAGCCCTATCGATACCTAGGCTAGAGTTATTGGGTGCCGAACTATTATCAAAATTAATGAGTAAGGTACAGCAGTGCTTTTCGAACTATTCTACCGAAGTATACGGATGGTCGGACTCGACAGCTGTACTCGGCTGGTTACAGGGAGATCTAGCCCGTTGGAAGCCTTTTATTGCAAATAGAGTGGCAAAGATCAAGGACATAATGCCTTCGGTGTGTTGGAACTACGTTAAAACAACCGAAAATCCCGCCGATTGCGCAAGCCGAGGCTTATCGGTAGCACAGCTTAAGGAACATAACCTATGGTGGGAGGGGCCGTCTTGGTTGACGTCTTTCAGAAGAGAAGAGGAAACCATATATGTGACCAATCTGGAAATCAAACCATCAATCAAACAGACAAATACTATCATAAGAAGCGAATCAGAATCAGAAGTTATGACGAAGATCATTGAGCTTTTAATGAATAAATATAGCTCTATAAATAAAATTATTCGAATATTTGCATGGATATTACGAATACCTAGTCACAAGAAACGAGTTCATAAACCTCACCTCACGTGGCAAGAATTGCGACACGCAAAAATGCTCATTATTAGAAGTACACAATTGCAAAATTTCGCTGACGACATTAAATCACTACGTAATGTCGCAAGCCTGCCGTCTAAGAGCGTACTCCTAAATTTGAATCCGGTAATAGATGAACAGGGATTATTACGTGTCGGAGGAAGACTTCAAAAAGCCCACATCAACTGTGAGATGAAGCATCCCATTATTATCCCACATGAGAGTCGTCTTACTACCTTACTGTTGCAAGAAGCGCACGAACTGACATTCCACGGGGGAGCACGACTCACGCTGTCTAATCTCAGACAGAAGTATTGGGTCATTGGGGGTAATAGAGCAACAAAGAAGTTTATACATCGATGTGTCACCTGCAGGAAGCAAAGTCCGATGCTCCAGCGTCAACTCATGGGAGACTTACCGTCCGCTAGGATAAACCCGGAAAAAGCATTCTATCACACGGGTGTCGACTATACTGGTTACGTTGACGTTGAGGCAAACAAAGGACGGGGTATAAAAACTACCAAAGGGTACATTGCAGTGTTTGTTTGTATGGTGACCAAAGCAGTACATTTAGAGCTAGTGTCTGACCTGTCAAGTACGGCCTTTTTGGCAGCGCTTAGCAGAATGGCAGCCCGGCGAGGTACACCGAGACACATCTATAGCGATAACGGGACAAACTTTGTCGGCGCAAATAAACTTTTACAAGATCAATACAATCACTTACAACAGATATTTAATATCAATTTTTTAGCTGAGATATCAAAAATGGGAATAGAGTGGCATTTCAACGCCCCGTCTTGGCCTCCCTCACACTTCTTGTCAGCAAAACCAGGATCGACATTAATTGAAACAGCTTCCGATGCTAGAACAAGATGGCATCTCATAGCAAAATTATTTGAAGATCTACGGAAGAGGTGGAAGACGGAGTATTTAACGCAGTTGACTGTTAGATCAAAGTGGTTGAAATCTCGAGAGAACATACGACTGGGTGATTTGGTTACCATTCATGAGGAAAACCTCCCAGCCGGCAAATGGCTGATGGGAAGAGTGATAGACCTTCATCCAGGACACGATGTACGTGTCAGAGTCGTTTCACTAAAAACAAAAATGGCATTATCAAGAGGCCAGTAATCAAATTATCAATTTTGCCGGTGTATCCGGACCATGATAGCAGCATCAATAATAACCAGGTGGAGATGGATGACAGGCGGGTGAACAATGGCCAGCCGAGATCTTTTATGTCCATGGCCATATCCCTGTTACTTTTCCTATCTCTGCTGACGACTTCACATGCGGCTTATAACGTGACGTCGTTTCCCGGAAATATGTCATTGTATTTCGATGCTATTTCGAACATGCAGGTTATCCGGGATAAATGGACCCTAGTGGTCTATTACGACATGTCGCCTTATTGGGAAGGAACAACGGCAGTGATGAAATCATTAAATCACTCGGATAAAATATGTACCAGGCTTCTAGATCAAGTTCAATGCACTACGATACTGCTACAATTACGTCACGAGTATCAAGAGTTACAACACTACAACAAGTTGTTGCTGGATCAGCATTTTGACGCGCACGCGAGATATCGTCGTGGCCTTATCAATGGCATCGGATACGTAGCTAACAGTCTCTTTGGCGTATTAGACGAACATTTCGCAGAGCAATATAGAAAGGACATTGAGTTGATACGTCAGAACGAACATCACTTGACAAGCATGTTAAGGAATCAAACGTCTGTCGTTGAAGCCGAATATAACCTGTTAAAAAGGACAGAAAACATCATGTCTATCCAGCACAAAACGATAAACAAACACCTTAACGCATTGGATGAAGCAATCAATCACGTCCAGGAAAAGATGATAAGTATCAGCGAAGTGCAAGACTTCACGCTATCAGCCATGACTACGAGCAATCTTATGCAAAACTTGAAACGGATTCAGGATACATTGCTGGATACCGTGACCGATATTTACCATGGAAAGTTCAATACCCATTTGCTAACCCCTGACCAATTACGTAATGAATTACAAGTTATTTCGAGTCAGCTAACTAAGGATATTAAACTGCCCATAGAAAACATTCAAAACGATCTCAGATATATTTACAACCTATTGAAGATCAAAGGTAGAGTATTGCGAGATTATTTCATCTTCGAAATCACATTTCCGTTGACTAGCAGGGAAACTTACAATCTCTACAAAACTATCCCAATTCCGCATCAGACCGCCAGTAATAACATGATCACAGTCCACCCAATTAACGAATACATAGCAGTTAATCTGGGAAAGGACAGCTACTTGACCTTGTCTGCAACAGTACTGCAAGCGTGTTTATATAATGAATACAGCTATTTATGCCATATCACCACGCCGATTCACTATCTGTCGGTAAACGAAAACTTTTGCAAGCTGAAGGGGAGCAAGGATCAATGCACTGTAAACAAATCTACGTGCAACCATGTGTGGCATGAATTAAATGAGTTATCAAAATATTTTTATTTTTGTTGCAACACGTGCGCATTACGTATTATATGTAAGGATCGAGTTACATCGGAACAGCTGTCTGGCGCGGGCATTATAAATCTCGGGTCGAATTGCATTATCAAAGGTGAGAACTTTGCACTGTATGCACGATCAAGGCCAGGGCATACCTTAGCCTTGAACCCGGAAATAGTTACTCCGAACATAGCAGATTTAAATCATATGATAAATATATCTTTGAGTCAGTATATTGAAAGAAAGAAAGAAAGAAAGAAAGAAAGAAAGAAAGAAATTGAACCGAAAGAAGATCAGATTAATCAAACGCTGGAGGATCTTGGGAAGCAGATCCAGCACTTAAAATCGGCAGTCACTGATCCATCTTATGATATACTTTCCACACACGACATTCATCAGTATGTCATCACTTACGTCCTGATGGGAGCGATGGTGTTAACAGCTGCGGTGTTCCTGTGGCGTAGGAGGCGGGCCAGTGCAAAAGTCAGTTGTGCTCAGACTGCAGTGCAAAGTGTAGTGTTTTCGCGTCATCAATATACGGCTGACCGTCAGCCCAGTGAAGTGTCAGTAGAATCGATACGAGCGCGCAGTGTTAACTTAAGAGACCAAGCATCTTCTCCTATACCTAGGAAGTGTATTTTTCAAAGGGACATCCCAGAAGTTCATGGTTCTTTTGGCCCGGGAGGATGTTCGGAACCGAAGCAGACTCCAAAATAGAGACAGTAATTTATGATATAAGTACTAACACAGTTTATTGTTTATCACCTTGTCTCACATCATTCACACCCATTCAGCATCATTATCCACCTCCTCGCGAGGTGGGAGCATGTACGAGGCAGCAATAAATGCAAGCATCGTACAGTGGTATTGCGCGTGGTCAGCAGTTTACGCCGATCCGCGCTATTTCACCATTACATTCATTCAGTATCATTACGACAATCAATCAGTTCGGGTGTACTCACTATTATATCACGATCAATCATAGCATATCATTTTGGATTAAGTTGAGTCAATATACAGTTGATATTAACTTCATCTTTTATTTATCATCTCGGTACGAGTAGCAGCTCGTACAGATAGTTTACTTAAGTATTATGTAATACGTGTAGTGCAATGATTAATATTACATAGTTTATGTTTCCTTTAAAATTGTTTCATTTTTGCTTCCGTACTGGATAGGTTAGGTTTTTTTTTTTTTTTTTTTTTTTCTAGCACCTCTCAGTTGTGCCGGGGCACTTCGTGAAAGCCTATTCTATGACCTATGTGTTAGTGCCAACTAGTCTGCCTATGTTTTTAAGAGTAACCCACTCAGGGTTTAAGCGGCTTTTACTTTTTTTAGCTACTTTTTTATTTTCTAAGTAACATATTTCATCACGCTTTCATTCGTATCCTCTAGTAACATACAAGTTCTCGCAATCATGCCTCTCGTACTTTCAAACTATACCTTTCATACTTATGGGATGGGGCGGGGGTTATTTGGCTTGGTGCTTTCTTTATTTCTTTAGACACTTCAATGGTTACATTTAGTGGTACTTATAATGTTACAAATGTTTTCTTAATCTTAACTTATTTCCTATTTACAATTATTTTCTTATTTTCTTTACTTATTATTATGCATATTCCTAATTTCCTCTATGTTTCAAATCTGCTGTAAAATATTGATATACAATATCGACCCGAGATTTAATATTATACCTTATTTCTATTATTGACTATATTTACTAACTTTTTTGCGTAGTCTAGGAAATGCTCTCTGTATTTTCTGGTCATAAATAGCGATAGGTTTTCTTTTAACATTTCTACACCTACTTTGTTTTCAAAATTGTGTCTGTCCCGCGCGTGGATCGGGCAGTCCACGATAGTGTGTGCGACCGTCTCTGGTACCCCAGGCTCGCAGGCACACGATGGGTCCTCCTTACACTTGAATCTAGCCAAGTATGCGGAGAACCCACCGTGTCCTGTTAGCAACTGGGTCGTGATGCCGGCGATCTCGATCTTTCGAACGATGCTGTATGCTGTTACCGCGCATGGTAGGAAGAGCTTGGTGCCCGAAGCAGTCACACCCGCTCTGTACCTTTCGCCCCATTCGTGAAGCGTGATCTGACGCAGACCACGCTTGACGAACGAGACTGGGCACAGATCGTAGTGGGGGGGAATCTTCAGCCCCAGAGCCGCCTCCTTAGCGAGCTGGTCGGCCCGCTCATTGCCCTCCAACCCTGCGTGGGCCTTGATCCAGAACAAGGAGATTTCCTTGCCCTGGACCAAGCCCCGCTTGATGTTAAGGCCGGCTTCAACTGCCAGAGGGTGGAGGGCATGACGGTTAATTACCGTCAGGAGTGCGGCTCTGCTATCACTGAAGACCCCAAACGTGGCCGCGCCTCGCTTAAGGACCTCACTGGTCGCTTTGCATATAGCCAAGAGTTCGGCCTGGTAGACGGTGCAGTGGGGCGACAGAGCAAGTTTGAGGGCCCTGGTTTCGGTCCCGTTATGCCAAATGGATAACGCGGCACCGACCCGGCCCTCAATCTTGCTCCCGTCCGTGAAAATGCGCGTTTGGATATTCTCCACACGGTTATAATGTTCCTCGTCTACCAGACTGGTGAACTCCAGGCTCATATGCTCCGCGGGGTGAGGTGCTTTAACAGCTGGGGCCATTCGTTCGATCTCCCTGTCCCCCAACCATGACTGGAACACTCCTCTCTTGGCCTCGTACAACGAGGCCACCTCGCGAACTCTGAGGTCCAGAGGGAGTAGTCCAGCCAAGATTAGCCCTGAGTGCAGGGAGACCGTCCGGTAGCTCTTACAGAGTTTTTGCGCGAAACCGCGCTGCACCACGTTCAGCTGCTTTCGGATACCAAGCTTGTCCACCGCCGCGCACCAACTACTGGCGGCATACAGCACCGTTGGCTCCACCACCGCTGTGTAGATAGCCCGGATCACCTCGGGGTGCAACCCCCAGCCGATCCGAGCCATCCGCGCGAGCTTGTGGTATATGCCGATCGCCTTCCTGCATACATTAGTGACGTGAGTGTTAAAAGTGAGTTTTTCGTCGATGGTGAGCCCCAGGACTTCGATTTGTTTGGACAGTCCAATGCCTATCCCGCCCATGCTGAGGCGTGGGTCATCGTACTTTAGCCTCCGCGTGATTACCATCGCACAAGTTTTGTGCGGTGCGAATTTCAGCTTATTTCGGACATGCTCGAGAGAGGCATTGGCCTGTCTCTCAATTTCCAGACCGCTATCCCCATCGAAAACCATCACTACATCGTCCGCAAAAGCCTGCACATGAACCGCCCTTTCTCGCAATTGGTGGAGCAGAGGGTCCAATAGGAGGTTCCAAAGCAAGGGTCCGCCAATTGAACCCTGGACGCAGCCCTTCTCCGTGGAGCGTCTGCACTCCTCGCCCGCATACCTTACCCTCACCTCCCTGTCGGCGCCCTCTATGTCCAAGGACACCATAAGGACCACCCTCTTCTCATCGAGTTTAGCCCTTATGTGGCCCATAAGGTCATAAAGGGCGTCTTCGGTTTCGCTTTTCTGGGGCATAAAGCCGTACTGGCGGGGGCTAATTGTCGGTAATAAATAGAAATTGAGACGGGCCACCAGCATCCTCTCGTACACCTTCCCCAAGACGGGCAATAGACCAATAGGTCTGTACGACTTGGGGACGGTGTACGAGTCCTTCCCTGGCTTCTTCAGCACCACCACCACGGCTTCCTTCCATATCTTAGGAAAGTAGCCGTGGAGAAGGCACCGATTCAGCAGCTTCAGGAAGAGTGCGGGGTCGGCCCCGATGGCGTGAGCGCAGATATCGGCAGTGAAGCCATCCGCCCCCGGAGCCTTCTTAGGGTTAAATTTGTGGAGGGCATCGTGGAGTTCGCTCATTGTAAAGGGTGGGTCATCATCATGATGACCCGTCTCATTGTCCACCTCTTTTGATTTTTCGCGTATCTCCTGATGCCCCACGTTGTCTTCCTCTACCCGATCTTTCGGGTAGAAGGTTTTGGCCAGAAGTTCGGCTGAACCCTTTGCGTCCAGATAAGTTCCATTGGCGGTTAACGGAATATCTTCCTCCCTTGCTGTGGCCCTACTGATAACCCTATAAATACCCTCCCACATGCCCTCCCGGTCCTGCTTTCCACAGAATTCCTTCCAACTCTCGACCTGTGCCTTTTTTACTTCCGATTCATAAATCTCCTTTTGTTCCAGGTATCGCACCACCACCCTCTCTCTTCGGACCGGCGCTGCATTCCTGATTCGACGCTTTTTGGTCTTAACGAGCCTCTGTAGCTCTGCGAGCCTTTCGGACCACCACGGCATCGTGATCAACCCCCCCGGTTTTTTGACTGGGATACTCTCCCCACACGCCACCTCGATCGCTCCCGTATATGCTTCGACTAAGGCGTCAAGCTCTTTGTTGTGCCTTGTTTCGCCTATCACAATATCCGAGAGCGATCGGCTGACGCTGGTTTTGAAAGTATCCCAGTTGGCCTTTTTAGTATTATAAATGCGGGTAGTGCGCTCGATTCTCGTGCCCCTGGCTCTTTCCAGGTTGAGGTTGAACAATATGCCGTTGTGGTCCGAACTCGGCACGAGGCCCGTGTCCACCTTCCAAGCGTCGACCAGGTCAACCATGTTGTCGGTGCAGACCGTAATGTCCACGTGGCTACGATACCTCTTTCCACCCCTTCAGTGTCGAAAGTTGGAATATCCCCGCTATTCAGGACCTGGAGGTCAAGTTCAGCGAGGACACCCCCCAGTAACTCGCCTCTGTCGTCCTCAAACCAATGTCCCCACCAGGTGCTCTTTGCGTTAGCATCACCCCCAAGAAGAACAAGCCGGGAACCTAGAGCTCGCCTCACCTCTATAAGTTGCTCTAAATATGGCCCTAGAGGTTCTGGTTTCGGTTCAAAGTAGAAGGATACCAGCGTGATCATCCAGGCACTGGTCCGGATCCCCACCACTACGATGTTGTCAGTGGTGAGTTGCGGGTACTGCACAACATCCAAAGTTGGATCGAAGACGGCAATAGCCGCCTTCACAGTCCCTCCTCCTTGCCCAGTGTTCTGGAAGACCCTAACGCCCTGGTATGCCTTCATCTTCGCCGAATTTCCAACATAGGGCTCTTGAATTAGAGCAACGGTGGCTTTCCGCCTCGAGGCTGCGAGTATGAGCTCGTCAGTTGCCAGCTTCCTCCTCTGGAGGTTTGCTTGCAGCACTCTGTATGGGGGTGCGGTTCCTGAGGCGCCTTCAGCACTGGTACTGAGTGGATGTCCTCGCTATCGTGTCCCACCTCATTCGCACCGGGCACTTGGAGCTGAAGACACTGTGCCCCGTGCTACTCAGCCTCTCCCTCTGGCAGTTCACGCAGTTCGGCTCTACGCCGGCCATGTAGTCGGGGCACTGGGCTCTCATGTGGAGCGCCCCACAATGACTACATTTTATTTGGTTGTCACCAGCGCTGAACTTTCTTGTGTGACCGTACCCTAGGCATGAGGAGCACTGCACAAGAGGCGACTGATCAGCCACCCTTATGGGCTGAAGGTCGATGTGCAGCCTCCCCATACCCAGAGCACGGTTGTAAACCGCCGGGGAGACCCTAAGCACCACGTGACACGTGTGCGGGTTCCTCGCAGTCTTCCTGTAGAGTACAGCCATTCTGATTTGTTCTGGGGCCAGGCCCCGGAACACCTCATGGTTTCGGGACCTTACGGCCTTTAACAGGTCATCGCCCTTATGGCTCCGTAGGACCCCAAAGAGGATTAAAAGTGGGTCCTTGTTCTTGATTTCCTCGGTTAGGTTAGGTTAGGTTTTTTTTTTACCACCTCCCACTATGTGCCAGGGCACTTCGTGAAAGCCTATTCTTTTGCTCTACATTTCCAAACTAACTAGGCTGCCTACAGTTTTAAATAATTTTAATTATTACATACAACTTATATACTAAATTTGTTATTTACATTTTCTTGTCTACAATCATTTAAATCTACTATAAGATATTCAACAATATCTTCCACAGATTTAATCTAAGTCTTATTTCTTTTATTGACAATTTCAATTATACTCTTGGCGAATGCAAGAAAATGTGCTCTATATTTATTTGTCATTAAAAGAGGTAAATTCTCTTTTATCATTTCAACCCTTATTTTTTGTTCCAGATCATGTCTAGCTCGCGCGTGGATCGGGCAGTCCACGATAATGTGTGCGACCGTCTCAGGTACCCCAGGCTCGCAGGCGCACGATGGGTCCTCCTTACACTTGAACCTAACCAAGTATGCGGAGAACCCACCATGTCCTGTTAGCATCTGGGTCGTGATGCCGGCGATCTCGATCTTTCGAACGATGCTGTAAGCTGTTACCGCGCATGGTAGGAAGAGCTTGGTGCCCGAAGCAGTCACACCCGCTCTGTACCTTTCGCCCCATTCGTGAAGCGTGATCTGACGTAGACCACGCTTGATGAATGAGACTGGGCACAGATCGTAGTGGGGGGCAATCTTCAGCCTCAGAGCCGCCTCCTTGGCGAGCTGGTCGGCCCGCTCATTGCCCTCCAACCCTGCGTGGGCCTTGATCCAGAACAAGGAAATTTCCTTGCCCTGGACTAAGCCCCGCTTGATGTTAAGTCTAGCTTCAACTGCCAGAGGGTGGAGGGCATGACGGTTAATTACCGTCAGGAGTGCGGCTCTGCTATCACTGAAGATCCCAAACGTGGCCGCGCCTCGCTTAAGGACCTCACTGGTCGCTTTGCATATAGCCAGGAGTTCGGCCTGGTAGACGGTGCAGTGGGGCGACAGAGCAAGTTTGAGGGCCCTGGTTTCGGTCCCGTTATGCCAAATGGATAACGCGGCACCGACCCGGCCCTCAATCTTGCTCCCGTCCGTGAAAATGCGCGTTTCGATATTATCGACACGGTTGTAATGTTCCTCGTCCACCAGACTGGTGAACTCCAAGCTCATATGCTCCGCGGGGTGAGGTGCTTTAACAGCTGGGGCCATTCGTTCGATCTCCCTGTCCCCCAACCATGACTGGAATACTCCTCTCTTGGCCTCGTACAACGAGGCCACCTCGCGAACTCTGAGGTCCAGAGGGAGTAGTCCAGCCAAGATTAGCCCTGAGTGCAGGGAGACCGTCCGGTAGCTCTTACAGAGTTTTTGCGCGAAACCGCGCTGCACCACGTTCAGCTGCTTTCGGATACCAAGCTTGTCCACCGCCGCGCACCAACTACTGGCGGCATACAGCACCGTTGGCTCCACCACCGCTGCGTAGATAGCCCGGATCACCTCGGGGTGCAACCCCCAGCCGATCCGGGCCATCCGCGCGAGCTTGTGGTATATGCCGATCGCCTTCCTGCATACATTAGTGACGTGGGTGTTAAAAGTGAGTTTTTCGTCGATGGTGAGCCCCAGGACTTTGATTTGTTTGGACAGTCCAATACCTATCCCGCCCATGCTGAGGCGTGGGTCGTCGTACTTTAGCCTCCGCGTGATTACCATCGCACAAGTTTTGTGCGGTGCGAATTTCAGCTTATTTCGGACATGCTCGAGAGAGGCATTGGCCTGTCTCTCAATTTCCAGACCGCTATCCCCATCGAAAACCATCACTACATCGTCCGCAAAAGCCTGCACATGAACCGCCCTTTCTCGCAATTGGTGGAGCAGAGGGTCCAATAGGAGGTTCCAAAGCAAGGGTCCGCCAATTGAACCCTGGACGCAGCCCTTCTCCGTGGAGCGTCTGCACTCCTCGCCCGCATACCTTACCCTCACCTCCCTGTCGCTAAGGTAGCTGCTGATAACCCGTCTCAAATTCACCGGGCATTTCTCCTCCGCCAGCCGTACTTTAATAGCTGGCCACCATGGGCTATCGAAGGCGCCCTCTATGTCCAAGGACACCATAAGGACCACCCTCTTCTCATCGAGTTTAGCCCTTATGTGGCCCATAAGGTCATAAAGGGCGTCTTCGGTGCTTTTCTGGGGCATAAAGCCGTACTGGCGGGGGCTAATTGTCGGTAATAAATAGAAGTTGAGACGGGCCACCAGCATCCTCTCGTACACCTTCCCCAAGACGGGCAATAGACCAATTGGCCTGTACGACTTGGGGACGGTGTACGAGTCCTTCCCTGGCTTCCTCAGTGCAACCACCACGGCTTCCTTCCACATCTTAGGAAAGTAGCCGTGGTGAAGGTTAGGTTAGGTTAGGTTAGGTTAGGTTAGGTTAGGTTAGGTTAGGTTGGGGCACGCCCCAAGAGCTTTCCAGTACGTCCCCGTCGTGTGCCCTGGACCCCAACGTGACCACCGTAACGGAGTGGCACGTTGGGTGACCGAATCTGGAAAAGCGAATCTTGCGGCAAGCAGTGATACTGATTTTTGTTGTTCTCTGTTCGTATCGGCACTGTCCTTTTTAGGACGATGTCGAGCACTGGCAGAGAGGATGAGTCGTGCCGGGACCAAGCTCCCGAGCGACAGGCGCGTGAGCGCAAGGAGAAGATGGCAGTGTCGTGCCGGGACCAAGTTCCCGAGGGACAGACCCGTCGGTGCTCGGTGAGGCTGTCGAGGTTGTCGAGGCCTCCAACACCTGCACCTTCCATGGCGGGATCCGACATGGATGTCAGTGCGACATCATCGCGTGAAAGCAGCACTGCTCATAAGAGACAGCGCGGCGAGGAGGAGACCGAGTCCCCGGTCCTCCAGGGTGAGGCGGTGCCGACCGCGTCCCCGCGGTCACCCCGCGCAAAACGTATGGCCGTCGAGGAGTTGGACCCCCAGTCGGAGGTGTTCCAATTTCCGGGTTCGGTGGCAGGATCGCGATCGTCTTCAGTGGCGTCGCGATCCTCCAGAAGGTTGGCAGCGGACCCTGCATGGGAGAAACTGCCCACTGATGAGTTGGCGGCCAAGGTCCGTAGAAATATGGACCTTGTGCTGGAGGTCGCCAGCAAGTCCAAAAAATTTAAAAGGTGGCTTCATAAAGGCCCTCAAGGATGCGGCATTCGATGTCATTGATGTCGTAGCCGTGCTTGAGGGCCGTAATGTCAATGACGAGGTGGCCACTCTTCGGGCGGAGGTGGAGAGGCTTCGAATGGAGGTCCGTTTCCTCCGGGAGGAGAAGGCTGCGGCGAAACCAGCCGCTGTGGCTCCACTGGAGGAGATGTCGCGGGCCATCATGGACCGCGTGCTCTCCGCGGTGGACGCGAGGTGGGCAGGCTTGGAGCCCAGACTCCTGCCGGAGCCACGCCTCCGCCCGCCCCTAGCCTCTGATGCCAGGCGCAAGGCCGACCCAAAACCCGGGCCATCGGCTCTCCCGCAGCCGTCACCACCGCCTCCTTCTAAGTCGTCGCCGCCGCCCCTTCCCCCGAAAGCGGGTTCGTCGTCGTCGTCGAAGGGAAAGGGAAAGGGGAAGAGGAGCACCCCCAAGGAGAGCGAGCCGAGGCCGCTGCCGCCTGCCCCGTCGTCAATGGACGAGGGGTGGGTGACGGTAGCCAAGCGGCCGAAAAAGAAGAAGGCTGGAGCGCCGGCTGCTGTCCAAAAGGCCAGCATGTCGGCCCGTACCGCAGCTTCCTCTGCACCCTCTTCTTCTAAGAAGAAGAGGCGTACACGCAAGAGGAAGGGACCGCGTGCACCCCGCTCTTCGGCAGTAGTGATAACGCTGCTGCCGGAGGCCTCAGAAAAGGGCGCTACGTACGCGGATGTCATCCGGGGGTTGAAGTCGCAGGTTGACCTGCAGGACTTCGACATCCCCCAGATGAACTTTAAGAAGGCGCAGACCGGTGCTACCATATTGGAGGTGGCCGGTGACTCCAGCGGTGAGAAGGCCGATAGGCTGGCGGCGCGCCTCCGGGAGGTGCTCGGCTCTGAGACGGCGAACGTATCCAGGCCAGTCAAGTGCGCAGACTTGCGCATTGCTGGTCTGGATGACTCTGTGACGAGGGAGGAGGTGGCTGACGCAGTCGCGCGCCGCGGAATCTGCCCTCCCCTGAACGTCAAGGTCGGCGAGATTCGCCGGACGTTGAGGGGGAGTGGCACGGTGGTGGTGAGCTGCCCCGTGGAAGCGGCCATGAAAGTGTCGTCTGGGCGTCTTAAAGTGGGCTGGGTCTCTGCTCAAGTAACTCTGCTTGAGCGAAGACCCATGAGGTGCTTCCGGTGCCTGATGTCAGGACACGTCAGGTCACAGTGCACCTCACAGGACGACCGCGGTGAAATCTGCTACCGCTGCGGTCGTCCTGGCCACAAAGCCGCGGCATGCTCGGCCGACCCCCACTGCGTCATCTGCGCAGCAATGGGTGGTGGACCGAGCAACCATATAGTAGGCGGCAAGGCATGCCGCGGGACAAAGCCCAGAAAGGGCAAAAGGGCGGCCGGAAGGACCCCGGCTGCCCCAGTTCCCGTGGCAGCGACGCCCCCGCAAGGGCGAGAGGAAGCGATGGAACCGTAATGGACGGTATCCCCCTTCGCTTCCTCCAGGCGAACCTAAACAACTCCGCCCGGGCGCAGGACCTCCTCCTGCAGTCCATGGCGGAGTGGGCCATTGATATGGCGATTGTTTCCGACCCGTACTTTGTCCCTCCTCACGGTCTGTGGCTGGGGGATACGGACGGGTCGGTGTGCGTTATCGCGTCTGGGACACAGCGAGTGGCGCCCCCCTCCCTCATTTCCAGGGGGAGGGGCTTCGTGGCCTGTGGGTGGGGGAGGTACATCATCATTGCGGTGTACTTCCCTCCCAGCATGAGACTGGCCGAGTTCGAAACGGCGCTGGACGTGGTGGGTGCCCTGCTGGGGCAAATCTCACCCCGTCTGGCGGTTCTCGCCGGGGACTTCAATGCCTATTCCACGGCTTGGGGTTGCCCCGCGGCCTCAGCCGACGAACGCGGCCGGTTGCTGGAAGAGTGGGCCACGACGACCGGCCTGACGATCAGTAACCGTGGGTCGGTCGACACGTTCGTGACACAGCAGGGGAAGTCCATCGTGGACATCACGTTCACGACCCCTGCCGTCGCACTGGCAGTCCGGGACTGGCGAGTCCTGGACGACGTGGAGAATCTAACGGATCATCGGTACATCCGTTACGATGTCTCCACGGGCCAGCACGTGGTGAGTCCCAGACGCGAGGGGCCGTCCGCCAAGAGGTGGGTCCTGGGGTGCATAGACCGGGAGGCGCTGAAGCTGGCGTCGATCGTCCAGTCATGGGCGACTCCTCCGGCGGAAGTAGGAGTCGAGGAGGAGGCGCTCAAATACCATGATGTGCCTCCCTACCGCCGCAGGATTGTCGGCGCCTACCTATCGGAGCGGTACGTGGAGTACCCAGGAGAGGGTGGCAGCCTTCACAGGTGGGCCATGTGCCGCGGTGTTCCGCAGGGGTCAGTGTTGGGGCCCCTCTTGTGGAACATCGGGTACGACTGGGTACTCCGAGGAGCTCGCCTCCCGGGCGCCAACGTGACCTGCTACGCAGATGACACGTTGGTTACTGCCCGGGGGGCGACCTATGAGGACGCCGCGCGCCTCGCCCGCCTTCGGCTGCGGGTGTACTGCCTCTGGGCCGCGTAACTTGCGGTACGCAGCCCGGCTAGGTGGGGACGCCACCAGTACACCTGCCTCCGGGGCGGAATAGGCCTCGCCCTCTGCATCGCCGCGTCGCAGACACGAGTCAGTGCTCCAGCGAGGCGCTCACATCTCGCGTCCACGTCCAGGCCGCTGTCATCAGCAGCCCACCGCTCGACGATAGCCGCCTCTTTGGCCAGCTCGCGGTCTAATGTTCCGAGTCGCCACCGCGGACCTTCCCCTGCCAAGGGGCGGTCGAGTTCCACACGAGTCGCCGAGGCGGGGGAGACGATGTCGAACCGGATGTAGCGATGGTCCGACGCGGTCTCCAACCCCCTGACGACCCGCCAGTTGTTGATACGACGGGCCAGGACAGAACTGGCGAACGAAAGATCGACAATCGATCTGCCCTGAGCCCGCACTAGAGTGTGGACCACCCCCTGGTTCAGAAGCACCAAGCCTTGGGACACCGCCCACTCCATGACCATCTCCCCCCGGTCATCAGTCTCCGGAGATCCCCACACCCGAGAATGAGCGTTGAAATCCCCGGCCACCACAGCCGGGGTGGGGTGCACTTCCACCAGCAGAGCCCCGACCTCAAGGAGCAACTGCTCGAACTCGGCGAGGCTTCTACTAGGGGGACAGTACACCCCAACCACTGCAGCGCCACCCAGCGTGACGAGTACGCACCCACGACCCCTCCGTACTATGTCGAAGGGTGGGGCGGCTCGCTGGGCGACGATAGCCACCAAGCCGTTTTGGTCGCTGGCCCAGTTCGGGCTTTCGCGAACGTAGTACGGCTCGGCGACTACTGCCACTGTCGTCTGCCACTGCGCCATGGATTGGGCCAGAAGGTCCTGGGCATCGGCGCAGTGGTTGACGTTGGCCTGCAGTATGGAGATGGAATGTGCCATTACGATTGGGCGGTGTCCATCGCCTCCTCATTTTGCGGCAGGGTGGAGGATATTTTCGGTTCCGTCCCACCTGCTGCTCCGCCTTTTCTTGAGGCCGCCTTCTTACCGGAGGCCGCCTTCTTACCAGAAGACGTCTTACACTCGCCGGACCCCAGCCGATGAGCGGACGCCTTCCCCGCCGCTGCACAGACGGGGCAACCGGGCTCCGCGGAGCAAGTGGCGGACTTGTGGCCGGCCTGCCCACAACGGAAGCAAAGCGCACTGCGGTCAATGTCCGCAGTGCACTTGGCCCCAACGTGCCCCGGCTCCAGGCAGCGGAAGCATCGGGCCGGTCTCGGGTCCAAGGTGGTCAGCCTGACCACTGACCACCCGACGAGTACCCGACGGCCGTCCGTCAGCCTCTTGGCGGCCTCGATCGGACACCGCAGCCAGGCAGTGCCTTGGCGACCCCGTGGGCGTTGGATGTCGCCCACCTTTATGCAATCAGCGGAGCAGCCTCCCTCTGCCGCCAACGACGCTGCCACCGTTTCTTTTGAGGCCGAGTCGCTCAAGCCAGAGATGCGCAGCTCCACGCACCTCTCCGGCCTGGCGACGCGGACCTCCTCAAGCACTTCCCGAAGTTTCGCGGCCAGATTATCCGCTTTTCGAGCTCGGTCTTCGCCCGCCACCTCCAGTATACGAGCTCCAGTGGTCGCTTCGCGAAACCGGAGGCCGTCAATTCCCAGGGCCTTAAGATCTATGTCCCTTTCGGCCTTGGCCAACACGTCTTTATACGTGATGCCCTGCTCCCGCGCGGCCGGCTGTAGCGTGACGGTGACCGCTGCAGTTGCCGGGGCGCGCAGTTTGCGTGGCTTGCGGGCACCACGCTTCCGCTTTTCAGCGGTGGGGGGAGATGTGGCTGGGGCCGACTTTGCCACCTTTGGCCGCGCTGCCACCTTATTCCATGCGGCCAGCGGGACCGCAGTGGGGACCGACGTGGACGCCGTGGCGGGCGTCTTCTGGCGGGCAGCTTCCGCCTCTTTGGCTGCGGCTGACTTCTTGGCGCGGGTCTTCTTTTTTGCCTTCTTCTCCCCCCTGGGCTCATCAGGGCCTGCTCCTACCTCAATCTGCTCAACTGGCAGACGAGCAGAGTGGGACGGGGGGGAAGGTGGAAGAGGCGGGAGTTCCACAATAGGCTCTTCAACGCTTGCGGATCGAGCCGCCGCTCGTTTATCCGCCTGCAGAGGTGGGCGGATGCGGGTCTCGGGCAGCAGCCGGTCCGCAATCCCCGCAAGCCGCGCGTCAATGAGGAACGCGATTTCGTCGCGTCCCATCGGGGGTGGTGCAGACTGCGCCTGCTGCTGCCAGGCTCGCATTTCCGCCCGCACAGCGGCCAGCTCTGCCTGGAGCTGGGCCACCTCCTCAGACTCTGTGCGAGACCTGAGCACACGCACGTGCTGGAGGATGGTTTCACATGCGAGCTTCAGGTCCCGCACGTACTGCCCCTTCAGGTTGGAACTTTTGGTGGCGATGGTTTGCACCATCCCCACCGCCGCCTCAATGGCACCAGATAACTGCTCCGAGCTTAGGGGCTCAGAAGCTGCTGGTGGCTCTACCGCATTGGGCTGTCGGCTGGGCCCAGGCTGTGGGCTAGGGGTAGGGGTCTCTCTTAGGTAGAGAGACCTCTGCCGCATCCTCTGCAGATCATCGGCCATCTCTTCCTCCCTCCGAAGTTCTAGCTCCCGCTGCTTGGCCGCGTTCAGTTCGGCCTGGGCTTGCGCCAAGCCTGCGAATTCGCCCGTCGTTATCGGGCGACCGCGGGGCTTCTTGGGTGTATGTGACACCTTTTCCACCTCTGGGACCCGCTTTCTCCAGAATCGTCCCATCGGGGAAGACGAGCGTGAGCCCTCTGGACTGGACACGTCCAGACGGTCCAGCACCACCACCGCCTCTGGGAGAGAGCCGAGAGGCCTCGTGTCCTCCGTCCCAACCTCCATCTCTTCCTGGCGTCCACGCGCCTGTCGCTCGGGAGCTTGGTCCCGGCACGACTCACTATCGCAACCAATGTTAGACATTGTCCTGAAAAGGACAGTATCGAAAACAAGTCAACCTCGAATGCCGCAAGATAAGTTATCAAGATTTAGTCACCCAACGTGCCACTCCGTTACGGTGGTCACGTTGGGGTCCAGGGCACACGACGGGGACGTACTTGATAACTCTTGGGGCGTGCCCCAGGTTAGGTTAGGTTAGGTTAGGTTAGGTTAGGTTTTTTTTTTTTTTTTTTTTTTTTTTTTTTTTAAAAAGGTCCCACTGAAACATTACATTCCAGTGAGACTCTTCAGGAATCCCCCCACTCGATTAATCATGTGGGGCCCTTGTTACAGTTGTCTTATTTATCAATCAATGATTTATGTCAGTTTAGAAAAATGATAATTTTGTTATTATTTCAATGTTTTGGTTTTATTAGTTTTATATTATAATTTAGATAAATGTAATATGTAGTCGTGTAGAAATATAATTATTTATTTAGTATATATTAATGTATATATGTAGATTATTATATGGATATAGTAATATAGTTTTAAATAAGGAGGAAGAGTAGTAAGCAGATGCAGCTTGGTCTAATTTTCCAAAGAAAATTATTCTCAAGTGTGTTTTAAGTATTTATTATATATTTATACATTTAGCATAGAGTTATAAAGTGATTTTATATTTTTATAATATGAAGATACATAGATATAATAGGATATTTATAGTTACTGAAGCAGTAACTTGGTCTATCTTTGTCTATTATTATTATGTTATATTATGTCAGTATATATATATATATATATAGATATGATGAGTAGATGATTCATTGTTGAAGAGCATATGATATAGGTATGTATATAAGTTATTATTATGATATAGTTTTAGAGTAAGGAATAAGAATATTTAACAGATGCATCTTGGTCTAATTTTCCTAAGGAAAATTGTTCACAAGTGAATTTTATTTGTTACGTTTAGAATAGGATTACATAGCTCATAGATATAGGTTTATAGGAAGAGATTTAGGGAAAGTTTTATATTATATTATATGTTATAAAAGAAGCCAGAAAGAGGATACATAATTTTAGGTATTTATTATTAGTGGTTTTAATCAATCTCCGTGTTTAAAATTTAATTTGTTTTGAAACATTGTTAGAGTAGTTTTCGGGGTTTTCCTGTTAAATTGTTTGTTTATTATGGTTGTTATTGCAATTAAGTCCGATTAATAATGTATTTAATTTTGAATAGGTGTATTTGATTTATTTACGTTGCGTGTTTCTTTGTTGTATAATATGTTTGTGTAGGTTTGTGTTTTGTGTATACTTATTTTTATTGGTTTATTATGCAATTTTATCTTATATAAAATGCAGAATGCCCGATGTGTTGAAATAATGTAATTTTGATGTAGCATGTAGTGTGATTAGTAGTGAAATGCGTGTCCTGATACTGGTGTGTAATAAACTGTACAGTGTTCATTTTGTGTTATTAGTGTACATATTTGTTTTGCCTGATAAGCATCTTACGATAGGTGGAGTCTGTACGTTATTAGGTTTTTAAATTTGTTCCCTTAGAGTCTGTAGATAGTTTACATAAGTATTATGTAATAGTGCTCGCAATTATTAATATTAAATAAGTTATATTTCCTTTAAAGATGTTAGATTTTTGCTTCCGTACTCCTTGTGTCCAACACAGTGTCCAGAGTATCTCTAGCGATATGCTACTGACGCTCTGGCCACTGCGTCCCACTTTTTCCGTACTGGGCAGTCCTCAAAGAAGGCATGGTGGTACTCTTTCTTCCCAGTGGCCCGGTAACAATTTATACAGCAGGGACGATAGCCTTCCCTCGGGCATTCCTCGTCCCTGTCGTGGGGATGCTCTCCGCAGTTTGAGCAGAGGTCCACCTTCTCCTCACTGGTGCAGTAACGTTTTCCGTGGCCATAGCCCAGACACCGAGTGCACTGAACGAGAGGCGACTGGTCCTCTACTACGACTCTCTGGTGATGTATGTAGAGTCGCCTCGCCTCAGTCGCTCTCGCCCACGCCCCCGGGTCCACGCTGATGACCACGTGGTGGCAATCAGGGTCTCGCGCTCTCCTCTTGTACCGGACGGTTATGCGGCTGTCTTCACCGTCGAACTCCCTAAACACCTCCTCGTTCTGGCTCCGAAGGGCGCACAGAAGTTCCCCATCGGTATGCTCCTTAAGCACGCCCTTCAGAATCAGAAGAGGGTCCTTGTTCCGGATGTCTTCGACGACGAGGCGTCCTTTCCCTTCTAGTCTATCTTTAATTTTGTTTCTCTCCTCTATTGTACTGCACCCCATTATTATTTTCGGTTCGGCTTCAAGGACCCACTAAGCAGACCCACCGGTGGGTCTCAGAATACTGACATGCCTCCAAGGGCCCACTAGTGGGTCCACTGAGATTTTATTATCTTTGAAGACCCACTAATGACCCCTTCGTTGTCAAGGTTCATAAAGCAGACCCACCGGTGGGTCTCAGAATACTGACATGTCTCCCAGGGCCCACTGACGGGTAGGCTACATTGATTTTTTTAATTTTATGTCTCCTAATACCCACCATGAACTTAATAGTAAGTAACGAGTATGTAAGTTGTTTATTGTTTTATATAAAATTTGTTTGTATTATATGTACGTAGGTGTATAATATGTTCTTGAGATGTAATTAAGTATTAATATATATGTATTATATTGATATAATTATTTACGTAGATCTTTAGTTGAGTTAATTTTTGTAAATAGTCTGTATATATTTCTGTAAGTAATTTTAATTTTGTATATAATATTTGGTTTTACACTGTAGTACACCACGTATCCAGTGCCCACTCTCCTTAAGTTTTGCCGTCGTTGGTTGTGTGGAAGAGATCGCAGTCTTCGATAAAACCGCCCTTTGTACTTTTAAATGGTAACTTCCATATTTAAAATGTATCTGAGGTGTACTATAAAGAATAATTCTATTCTACTCTATTCTATTCAATTCTATTCTAAAAAAAAAACAATATCAAAATAGCATAAATTTGCCCTTTACTTTTAAACTAAAACATTCCTATACCTATTATTATTTTTGAGTGATGCGAATAGTACCTAAAGTCTAATATTTGTTATATATAAAACTGTTATTAAACTTTACTGCTAAAAAATAAACTTAAATTATTTTTTCCAAGATATTCAAAAAAAAGAAAATTCTCCTGATGGCAAATTCACTAAATAGGTATTCTATTAACGACCACACCACTATCTTAACTTCTCCAGAAAGTGTCCTACTGTTATTTCATCATGGATCAACTGTAACTGAGATTGTATTATAAATTGGTCTCTTTCTATGTAAGACTGAAGTCTCTTAGAAAATGTTGTGGTTTCATTTTGTATAAAACTTAATAGCTTTAGCATTGTAACATAATTTTTGTTTATATTTTTATTAAGCTTGGAATGCCAAGCTTCCAGGACGTTAGTCGTTCTATGCCGTTCGTTATAAACACACCATTGGCTTATAAATATTTCTTCTTTTAGCCAGTATGACTCCATATACTTTTGAAATTTCTTTAATTTATCTGAAGTCGGAAATTGTGTCATTATGTATTTCCATCCATCACATATCATCCTTTCTGGTAGTAACGGAAGGACTGCACATAGTGCGACAATGCGTTTTTCTAGTTTTTGTTTTATCCCTATTTTCTTAGCTCGCCTCCAAATACTACGTGTCATGTGATAGTAACATTTCTTTACAGTCGCATCGGGAAATGCTTTAAGTATTGCATTTGAGGATGATACTTCGAAATCTATATGAAATTTTGTCGGCTTCCAATCTGGGAATTGTGATTTTAGAATCTCAAAAAGCGCAAAGTATGTTTCTTCCTTTTTGTTGTTTAATAAAGCGTAACATAGCGGAACCATATTTACATTAAATAAAGATTCATCCAAATTACCAAATATTGTAAATAGTTGTAAGAATGGTGGAGGACAACTTGAAAATGTTCCATCACCAAATACCTCTTTAATTGATGGCATTAATTCTCTTGACTCTTTAGTGGAAAATACAAGGATCCGGTTGTCATTGTAACAGTAGTCAGCTAATAAAAAAGAAGTAAATTTATCAGGAATCTCTACTTCCCTGACATCACTGAAAACACACTTGCTAACTCCCAGTGATTGTTTTCTCGTATTATCATCCATAGCCTCCCTGATGTTGCCCAATATACAGTCCGCGGTTTCGCTTTCGTCAGTCGAGGTGACAGCGACTGAGTACAGCGTCTTCGGCTCCGGTTTGCCGTGTTGGATGCGGTCCCAGGTCTTCGCGGTGACTCGCTTCACTTCATCGACGTTGATGACGAGGTCCGTGTACTGTGTATTGGACTTTTCCTGTTCGGCACTATGTTCTGCCCATCTATCTTTGCTGTCGGTTAGCACTTTGTTGGTGGCTTCGTCGATTCTGGCTAGGATGCGACACTCCATCTCCTGAAGCCCTGCCCAATCTCTCCCCTGCGACTCCACCATCACACTATCGACAGTCACCCGCTCGACTCCCGTAATCGGTCCTTTTATGGACCGTTGCCCCTCTATAACCGCTTCGGCCTCCTTAACTAGTTGGTAGAGGCGCTCTATTTCCTTCGTGACCGTCAACTTGATGTCGTTCCTCAAGTTCCTCGCGCTATTCAGTGCCATCTTGGCGCGGTTGTTGCACAGCTTCGCCTCCTGTGCCCTGCCCGCCACTGGTGCCGCGGGCCCGTCAGGAGCCGCCGCTGCCAGTGCGGACGAGGTAGTAGGCGACGCTGCTGGCTCTCGTGACTCAGGGGAGGTGTTCGGTACCTGGTCATAGGACTTTCTACCTTTTCTTGGCTTGGTCACCTTCTTCAAGAGGTTATCGTCCTCTGTCTCGGGGCCACTGTCCAAGACAAAGGTTCTCTCGTTCTTCGTATGGCGGTATGTTTCATTTGGAAACGGTGAGTGGCCTGCGAAATTCATGTCTAAGGGCGATGCGAAGCGAGTAACTAAAGTGTAAAGGTAAAACTAAAACTAAAACTAGGTGTATAGGTGTATAAAATGTAAAAATGTAAATGGGACAATACAAAGTTACACAAATATGCCGCGACTATATAAAAGTGTATAAATAATAATTGTCAATTTAAAATGAGATGTTAATATAATTATAAAAAGTCAGTCTTTAGTAGTCAAAATAAAAATGTACAGAGTACACAGGTTATATACAGTACAATTCCAATTGGAATTTTGTTAAATAAAAGTCATATACAAGAGTGTACAATGTACACGAGTTAGCACGCAAAGCGTATCAAAAATTTAAATAAGTATAACCAAGTTATAGTCGCCTTAAACTAAACAAAAACCGCACTTCAGGCCGGTTAAAACTGGTTTCAGCCGCTAGCGCGCAACCTGGCGTGACCCTCCCAACCGAGCTGATGTGCCTAAGGCGGAAAATCAGGGTGGGCGGGCGGGGCTCTGGTTTATGAAAATCGCGTTTTACTCGAAAACTACGGACCCTAGGCGGTCGTGTGAGGTACCTACGGAAAGGCCTCGTCGGCGGCCACACGGTGGTGTAAGAAGCAGTATAGGCTTTCCTGAAAAATTTTGAAAATAACGCCCAAAAACCGAAAATTAAATTAAAAATTTAGACTAAAAAGTTTATTATTGGGCGAACTGTACCACCTAGAAAGTCATGAACGGTACCGACGGACAGAGGGCGTCCCAGTGGACACGTTCCAATCGCTAGATGTACAGGTTACGACCGATGGTAAAGCAAAAACGAGGAGTTAAGTTTTAGTAGGTAGGTACTAAGTTGGCACTTCGCTCCCTCGGGAACACCTTGGAGTATAATCGCCTGAACGGCTCGGCGGTGTAGTTGCCGTCTCCCTTGAGCGTCCCTAGGTACTAGGCACCCCCTAGACCCTTTAAAAATTCGGAAACTAAAATTGAAATGAAAATTTAATAAACAACCTATGGAATCGACCTAATGATACCAAATACAGATGATGATGTATCCGTGTGGTATGTCGGAAGATAGGTAATGTATCCGCGCACTTGATGGTATACGACTAACACCGAGTGTCCGTAGCAAAAAAGCAAATAAAAAATTGTTTAAAGTTAAAAAGTGGCGAAAATCCCTACTCGGCTGGCGAAATATGGTGTTATTATGCACAGGACTCGCCTGATCTTCTCGTGTGTAGTATCAGAAGACGCGCAAAGTCGTCTCACACAATATGGTGTAATTAGAATTTCAGCGGTCGGTACAAAAAGTTTGGCAACAAGCAAACTTGCTGCCAAAAAACGTTCGAAAATCGCTCAAAGTGACGTAAGTAAGGGATTTTCGTGAAAAATCTATGAAAATTGTGAAAATTTATGGTCGCGCTGAATAGCCGGCAGCGTCCCGAATCTAAATATGTATATATTGTATATGTTTATCAATGCTAATTAGCTATAAAAATTTTACAAAGTTTTAAATGCGGTTGGTTAGGTTAGGTTAGGTTAGGTTAGGTTAGGTTAGGTTAGGTTAGGTTAGGTTTTTTTTTTTTTTTTTTTTTTTTTTCAAGTTTCGCGCTCTTTCCCCCACTGGATTAATCTTGTGGGGTCTTTGTTGGCGGATTCAATTGCAGCTAATTTTGAAGAGTAGAATTTTAGGAAGATTTACAATTTATAATTTCGAGAAAAAGTTACACTGTTATTGAAGGGTTGTACTATTTTATACGGTTTATTGTGCGGCTTATTATATAATAAGCCACAGAATGCCCGGATTTTATAATAGATCTCAATTTATTATTTTCAAGCATTTGGCCGTTTGAGTGATGGTGGTGAGGCAGCCTACGGGCCTCAGCTCATCGTCTGCCCCACCGTCATCTCTCAGTGTTAAAAACATTTTTACATAATTAAATATATACATTTTTATACTAGTTTGACAGCACAATAGTTATATATACGTTATAGAGTAACAGAATAATATATTAATAATAGTTAATGCAAAGTGATTTGTTTCATTTATATTAGATTTGGAGAATTAGATTAATGACTTTATCCAAATTTTCATTAGAAAATTGTTTCAAGTTCAAGTTTTATTTTATAGCGCAGAGCTTTTAACATCCATCAAGGAATAAGGAAAGACATATAATGTTATAAGTTGATATTTTTATATTTTACATGGAGGTTAACATAAATATGATTAGGCAATTGATACACACATGTATTATATATAAGAATGGGTTCGAAGGGTATAGGTTACCATCTGATTCTGATTCAATTTTCAGCAGAAAATTGCTTCAATCGGATTTTAGTTTTATAGATATAGTAAAAATTTTTCACATCGAATATAAAGAAGACAGTTAATATTATTTTATATATACTTACATAGGATATACTAAGATTTGATAGGAATAAACAATAAATACATAATTATAGATATTAAACTTGTAGGTAGTGAGGCATTGTTATAATTTAATGTAGAGATAAGGTTAGGTTTTTTTTTTTTTTTTTTTTTTTTTTTACGTGGTGGAATGCATTTACGCACTTCGCTCACCCCCCGAGGGGGCAGGGGGCTCGCTTCGTGTGGGACTCCTGACCGAAGCCAGACTACCCACTAAACCACCACGGTGTTCCTCCTTCGCCCAATCCGAGCCACGGGATAGAATGCTCACCGCGACTCGGCTAGGAACGCCCGCCCTGTTCGGCGGGCTCACTTCTCGGGGCCCCACCATCCCGGCCATCATGCCGATATGGTGGGGCCCGTCCTCCTCTTAAGAATGCGCCCCAGGAACACGTAGGGGCGCATTCCGCCACATTAGCATTGGGGCAGCGGGTCCCCCGACCCACCGCCCGTGGCTCCTCTCAGTTGGGGACGCGGGCAAATTGTGCTCGCCGGCGTCCCCTCGCCGGGGGCCTGCGGGGCGGGAGAGTGCGTCCAGCTCGCTCCCGCTCCCGCAAGGCCTCTCTCTTGGCCGCCATCACCTCGCTAGCATACGAGGCGACGGCGTCCCAACACTGTTCGCTGTCGGCCATAGCCGGGATTATAGCCGACAGCGAGAGGTCCTCACCAACAGTGTTCGTGAGGGCCGTCCTTTGTCCGTCCCACGCCTCACACACGGCCAAAGTATGTTGTGCCGTGTCAGGGTCGCCGCTGGTGCAGTTTCGGCACCGGGGCTCCGATTCCACCCCCACCACCTCCCACAGGTACTTGGCGAAGCAGCCATGACCCGTGAGAAGTTGAGTGAGGTGATATGTCGGAGCCCCATGACCCCTCTCCACCCACTCACGCAGGACGGGCCGAACGGCCCCCACGAGCAGTGTGCTGCTTCTTGTCGCAGCCAACCTATCGGCCCATTTCCGGAAGAGATCGTCGCGAGCCGCCTGTCTCCAGCGATCGATCTCCTCCGGAGCCGGCCGACCTCCAGCAACTCGCCGCATCAGGGCGCCCTCCTCATACACCCTCTTAAGGACACCAGCCTCGAGATCCCAAGGGATACTGCCCGCAATCAAGCACGAGGTTAGGTTAGGTTAGGTTAGGTTAGGTTAGGTTAGGTTAGGTTAGGTTAGGTTAGGTTAGGTTAGGTTAGGTTTTTTTTTTTTTTTTTTTTTTTTTTTTTTTTACGTGGTGGAATGCATTTACGCACTTCGCTCACCCCCCGCGGGGGCAGGGGGCTCGCTTCGTGTGGGACTCCTGGCCGAAGCCAGACTACCCACTAAACCACCACGGTGTTCCTACTTCGCCCAATCCGAGCCGCGGGATAGAATGCTCACCGCGACTCGGCTAGGAACGCCCGCCCTGTTCGGCGGGCTCGCTTCTCGGGGCCCCACCATCCCGGCCATCGTGCCGATATGGTGGGGCCCGTCCTCCTCTTAAGAATGCGCCCCAGGAACACGTAGGGGCGCATTCCGCCACATTAGCATTGGGGCAGCGGGTCCCCCGACCCACCGCCCGTGGCTCCTCTCAGTTGGGGACGCGGGCAAATTGTGCTCGCCGGCGTCCCCTCGCCGGGGGCCTGCGGGGCGGGAGAGTGCGTCCAGCTCGCTCCCGCTCCCGAAAGGCCTCTCTCTTGGCCGCCATCACCTCGCTAGCATACGAGGCGACGGCGGCCCAACAATGTTCGCTGTCGGCCATAGCCGGAATTATAGCCGACAGCGAGAGGTCCTCACCAACAATGCTCGTGAGGGCCGTCCTTTGTCCGTCCCAAGCCTCACACACGGCCAAAGTATGTTGTGCCGTGTCAGGGTCGCCGCTGGTGCAGTTTCGGCACCGGGGCTCCGATTCCACCCCCACCACCTCCCACAGGTACTTGGCGAAGCAGCCATGACCCGTGAGAAGTTGAGTGAGGTGATACGTTGGAGCCCCATGACCCCTCTCCACCCACTCACGCAGGACGGGCCGAACGGCCCCCACGAGCAGTGTGCTGCTTCTTGTCGCAGCCAACCTATCGGCCCATTTCCGGAAGAGATCGTCGCGAGCCGCCTGTCTCCAGCGATCGATCTCCTCCGGAGTCGGCCGACCTCCAGCAACTCGCCGCATCAGGGCGCCCTCCTCATACACCCTCTTAAGGACACCAGCCTCGAGATCCCAAGGGATACTGCCCGCAATCAAGCACGCCGCCTCGTAAGAGACGGTGTGGTACGCCCGTGCAGCCCTCTGCGCGATGGCGCGCTGCGGACGTCGCAGCAGCGCTACATTTGCTGGGCAGAGGGCGTCCGCCCAGATGGGCGCCCCGTAGAGCGCCTTGGAGCGCACCACTCCGTCGTAGAGACGGCGGCAGGCAGACCCCGGTCCCCCACTATTGGGCAGCAAACGCGAGAGCATTCCGGCAAACGCCAGCAACTTTGGTTCCAGCTGCCGGAAATGCTCCGCGAACCGCCACCGACTGTCAAGGATGAGCCCGAGATATTTCAGGCTACTCCCGACAGCGATGGCGGTGCCACCCACCACTATCGTCTGATCTCGAGGCGGCGTCTTCCGAGGCCCATGGAAGAAGAGGGCCTCGGACTTTTCGAGGGCCACCTTTAACCCAAGCGCCCCGATGCGGCGCACGACATGTGCGACGCCTGCCGTAGCGAGAACAGCGGCGTCGCGAAACGAAGGGGCCCGCGCGGTGACTAGGGTATCGTCGGCGTAACAGAGTACACCGACCCCCCGAAGATTAGCACCGCGCAAGACCCAGTCATAACCTATATTCCACAGGAGCGGCCCAAGGACCGACCCCTGTGGAACACCACACGTCATGCTTCGGCGGACCACCCCGTCTTGGGCCGGGTAGATGATGACCCGGTCCACGAAGTAGTCCGCAAGGACGCGCCTGAGGTACCACGGGACATTGTGATACCTCAGCGCCTCCGCAATGGTCTCCCAGGGGAGAGTGTTGAAGGCGTTGGCTATATCCAGCGATACAGCCAACAGCACCTCACCCCTGTCGACCGCTTCGTCTACGCCGTCCCGCAGCCGGGATATGGCATCGAGAGTCGACCTCCCGCGACGGAAGCCGAACTGGCCGTCACTGAGGTTGGGCCCCGCCCCCTCAAGGTGACCGACGAGACGCGCAGCGAGCACCCGCTCAAAGAGCTTGCACATCTCGTCGAGCAAAACGATGGGGCGGTAGGCCGACGGCGACTCGGCAGGGCGCCCGTGCTTCTTAAGTAGCACGAGCTTGCCAGTCTTCCATCGTCGCGGCACTCTCCCTGACGCCACACACTCCGACATGAGGGACAGCGTCTCCTCCTCTAGTGCCGGCATGACCGTGGCAATAACCTTCCCAGGGATGCCGTCCGGGCCCGGGGCGCGATTTCTGGACTTGAGTGCCAACATCGCGACCCCTAATTCGGCCTCGGACACGGGAGGTATTGCCACTTCGTCTGCCGGCACCTGGCTTGGTGCCACCATCCGCGGTGGGACCCACTCCTCCCTCGCAGGGAAGAGGGAACTGACCACTCGGCCCAGAAGATTCGGCTCGAGAGTTCTGGTGAGGGGAGGCGCCCATGGCTTGAGTTTCTGACTCACAGTCTTGTACGGGCGCCCCCACGGGTCTCGGTCGAGGCTCTCGAGCCACTCCCTCCAGGCCTCCTCCTTGGCGGCCTTGATCGCCGAGCTAAGGGCCTCACGGGCGGCCCTATACGCGGCGTGCAGCTGTTCTTCTCGGGCGAGGTCTCTGACAGCCCGCCTTCGGCTGCGGGTGTACTGCCTCTGGGCCGCGTAACTTGCGGTACGCAGCTCGGCTAGGTGGGGACGCCACCAGTACACCTGCCTCCGGGGCGGAATAGGCCTCGCCCTCTGCATCGCCGCGTCGCAGACACGAGTCAGAGCTCCAGCGAGGCGCTCACATCTCGCGTCCACGTCCAGGCCGCTGTCATCAGCAGCCCACCGCTCGACGATAGCCGCCTCTTTGGCCAGCTCGCGGTCTAATGTTCCGAGTCGCCACCGCGGACCTTCCCCTGCCAAGGGGCGGTCGAGTTCCACACGAGCCGCCGAGGCGGGGGAGACGATGTCGAACCGGATGTAACGATGGTCCGACGCGGTCTCCAACCCCCTGACGACCCGCCAGTTGTTGATACGACGGGCCAGGACAGAACTGGCGAACGAAAGATCGACAATCGATCTGCCCTGAGCCCGCACTAGAGTGTGGACCACCCCCTGGTTCAGAAGCACCAAGCCTTGGGACACCGCCCACTCCATGACCATCTCCCCCCGGTCATCAGTCTCCGGAGATCCCCACGCCCTAGAATGAGCGTTGAAATCCCCGGCCACCACAGCCGGGGTGGGGTGCACTTCGACCAGCAGAGCCCCGACCTCAAGGAGCAACTGCTCGAACTCGGCGAGGCTTCTACTAGGGGGACAGTACACCCCAACCACTGCAGCGTCACCCAGCGTGACAAGTACGCACCCACGACCCCTACGCACTATGTCGAAGGGTGGGGCGGCTCGCTGGGCGACGATAGCCACCAAGCCGTTTTGGTCGCTGGCCCAATTCGGGCTTTCACGAACGTAGTACGGCTCGGCGACTACTGCCACTGTCGTCTGCCACTGCGCCATGGATTGGGCCAGAAGGTCCTGGGCATCGGCGCAGTGGTTGACGTTGGCCTGCAGTATGGAGATGGAGTGTGCCATTATGATTGGGCGGTGTCCATCGCCTCCTCATGTTGCGGCAGGGTGGGGGTTGTTTTGGGTGCCGTCCCACCTGCTGCTCCGCCTTTTCTTGAGGCCGCCTTCTTACCGGAGGCCGCCTTACACTCTCTGGATCCCAGCCGATGAGCGGACGCCTTCCCCGCCGCCGCACAGACGGGGCAACCGGGCTCCGCGGAGCAGGTGGCCGACTTGTGGCCGGCCTGCCCACAACGGAAGCAGAGCGCACTGCGGTCAATGTCCGCAGTGCACTTGGCCCCGACGTGCCCCGGCTCCAGGCAGCGGAAGCACCGCGCCGGTCTCGGCTCCAAGGTGGTCAGTCTGACCACTGACCACCCGACGAGTACCCGACGGCCATCCGTCAGCCTCTTGGCAGCCTCGATCGGGCACCGCAGCCAGGCAGTGCCTTGGCGACCCCGTGGGCGTTGGATGTCGCCCACCTTAATTGAGGCGGCCGAGCAGCCTCCCTCTGCTGCCAACGATGTCGCCACCATTTCTTTAGAGGCCGAGTCGCTCAAACCAGAGATGCGCAACTCTGCACACCTCTCCGGCCTGGCGACACGGACCTCCTCCAGCACCTCTCGCAGTTGTGCGGCCAGGTTGTCCGCCTTCCGGGCGCGGTCCTCGCCCGCCACCTCCATGATGCGAGCCCCTGTTGCTGCCTCACGGAACCGGAGGCCGTCTATGCCCAGGGCCTTGAGGTCTATGGCCCCTTCGGCCCTGGACAACACGTCGCGGTAGGTGATGCCCTGCTCCAGTGCGCCCGGCTGCAGCGTGAGGGTGACCGCTGCAGTTGCCGGGGCGCGCAGTTTGCGCGGCTTGCGGGCACCACGCTTCTGCTTCTTAATCACCGGAGCGGTCGGGGGAGCTGTGGCTGGGGCCGACTTCGCCACCTTTGGCCGCGCTGCCACCTTATTCCATGCGGCCACTGGGGCCGCAGTGGGGACCGACGTGGATGCTGAAGGGGACTCTGTGGTGGGCGTCCTCTGGCGGGCAGCTTCCGCCTCTTTGGCTGCGGCTGTTTTCTTCTTGGCGCGGCCCTTCTTCTTTGCCTTCCTCTCCCCCCTGAGCTCGCCAGGGCCTGCTCCTACCTCCATCTGCTCATCTGGCAGACGAGCAGAGTGGGACGGGGGGGAAGGTGGAAGAGGCGGGAGTTCCACTGTAGGCTCTTCAACACTTTCTGATCGAGCTGCCGCTCGTTTATCGGCCTGAAGAGGTGGGCGGATGCGGGTCTCGGGCAGCAGCCGGTCCGCAATCCCCGCAAGCCGCGCGTCAATAAGGAACGCGATTTCGTCGCGTCCCATCGGAGGTGGTGCAGACTGCGCCTGCTGCTGCCAGGCCCGCATTTCCGCCCGCACAGCGGCCAGCTCTGCCTGGAGCTGGGCCACCTCCTCAGACTCTGTGCGAGACCTGAGCACACGCACGTGCTGGAGGATGGTTTCACATGCGAGCTTCAGGTCCCGCACGTACTGCCCCTTCAGGTTGGAACTTTTTGTGGCTATGGTTTGCACCATCCCCACCGCCGCCTCAATGGCACCCGATAACTGATCCGAGCTTAGGGGCTCAGGCGCTGCTGACGACTCCCCCGCACTGGGTTGTCGGCTGGGCCCAGGCTGCGGGCTAGGGGTAGGGGTCTCTCTTAGGTAGAGAGACCTCTGCCGCATCCGTTGAAGGTCGTCAGCCATCTCCTCCTCCCTCCGAAGTTCAAGCTCCCGCTGCTTGGCCGCGTTAAGTTCGGCCTGGGCTTGCGCCAGGCCAGCGAATTCGCCCGTCGTTATCGGGCGACCACGGGGCCTCTTGGGTGTGTGGGACACCTTTTCCACCTCTGGGACCCGCTTTCTCCAGAATCGTCCCATCGGGGAAGACGAGCGTGAGCCCTCTGGACTGGACACGTCCAGACGGTCCAGCACCACCATCGCCTCTGGGAGAGAGCCGAGAGGCCTCGTGGCCTCCGTCCCGAACTCCATCTCTGCTTCACACTCACGCGCCTGTCGCTCGGGAGCTTGGTCCCGGCACGACTCACTGTCACTAGCAAGGTTTGACATTGTCCTGAAAAGGACAGTATCAAAAAACAAGTCAACCTCAATGCCGCAAGATAAGCTACCGAGATTTAGTCACCCAACGTGCCACTCCGTTACGGTGGTCACGTTGGGGTCCAGGGCACACGACGGGGACGTACTCGATAGCTCTTGGGGCGTGCCCCAGGTTAGGTTAGGTTTTTTTTTTTTTTTTTTTTTTTTTTTTTTCCGTGGTGGAATGCATTTACGCACTTCGCTCACCCCCCGCGGGGGCAGGGGGCTCGCTTCGTGTGGGACTCCTGGCCGAAGCCAGACTACCCACTAAACCACCACGGTGTTCCTCCTTCGCCCAATCCGAGCCGCGGGATAGAATGCTCACCGCGACTCGGCTAGGAACGCCCGCCCTGTTCGGCGGGCTCGCTTCTCGGGGCCCCACCATCCCGGCCATCGTGCCGATATGGTGGGGCCCGTCCTCCTCTTAAGAATGCGCCCCAGGAACACGTAGGGGCGCATTCCGCCACATTAGCATTGGGGCAGCGGGTCCCCCGACCCACCGCCCGTGGCTCCTCTCAGTTGGGGACGCGGGCAAATTGTGCTCGCCGGCGTCCCCTCGCCGGGGGCCTGCGGGGCGGGAGAGTGCGTCCAGCTCGCTCCCGCTCTCGCAAGGCCTCTCTCTTGGCCGCCATCACCTCGCTAGCATACGAGGCGACGGCGGCCCAACAATGTTCGCTGTCGGCCATAGCCGGAATTATAGCCGACAGCGAGAGGTCCTCACCAACAATGTTCGTGAGGGCCGTCCTTTGTCCGTCCCACGCCTCACACACGGCCAAAGTATGATGTGCCGTGTCAGGGTCGCCGCTGGTGCAATTTCGGCACCGGGGCTCCGATTCCACCCCCACCACCTCCCACAGGTACTTGGCAAAGCAGCCATGACCCGTGAGAAGTTGAGTGAGGTGATACGTCGGAGCCCCATGATCCCTCTCCACCCACTCACGCAGGACGGGCCGAACGGCCCCCACGAGCAGTGTGCTGCTTCTTGTCGCAGCCAACCTATCGGCCCATTTCCGGAAGAGATCGTCGCGAGCCGCCTGTCTCCAGCGATCGATTTCCTCCGGAGCCGGCCGACCTCCAGCAACTCGCCGCATCAGGGCGCCCTCCTCATACACCCTCTTAAGGACACAAGCCTCGAGATCCCAAGGGATACTGCCCGCAATCAAGCACGCCGCCTCGTAAGAGACGGTGTGGTACGCCCGTGCAGCCCTCTGCGCGATGGCGCGCTGCGGACGTCGCAGCAGCGCTACATTTGCTGGGCAGAGGGCGTCCGCCCAGATGGGCGCCCCGTAGAGCGCCTTGGAGCGCACCACTCCATCGTAGAGACGGCGGCACGCAGACCCCGGTCCCCCACTATTGGGCAGCAAACGCGAGAGCATTCCGGCAAACGCCAGCAACTTTGGTTCCAGCTGCCGGAAATGCTCCGCGAACCGCCACCGACTGTCGAGGATGAGCCCGAGATACTTCAGGCTGCTCCCAACAGCGATGGTGGTGCCACCCACCACTATCGTCTGATCTCGAGGCGGTGTCTTCCGAGGCCCATGGAAGAAGATGGCCTCGGACTTTTCGAGGGCCACCTTTAATCCGAGCGCCCCGATGCGGCGCACGACATGGGCGACGCCTGCCGTGGCGAGGACGGCGGCGTCGCGGAACGAGGGGGCCCGCGCGGTGACTAGGGTATCGTCGGCGTAACAGAGTACACCGACTCCCCGAAGATTAGCACCGCGCAGGACCCAGTCATAACCTATATTCCACAGGAGCGGCCCAAGGACCGACCCCTGTGGAACACCACACGTCATGCTTCGGCGGACCACCCCGTCTTGGGCCGGGTAGATGATGACCCGGTCCACGAAGTAGTCCGCAAGGACGCGCCTGAGGTACCACGGGACATTGTGATACCTCAGCGCCTCCGCAATGGTCTCCCAGGGGAGAGTGTTGAAGGCGTTGGCTATATCCAGCGATACAGCCAACAACACCTCACCCCGGTCGACCGCTTCGTCTACGCCGTCCCGCAGCCGGGATATGGCGTCGAGAGTCGACCTCCCGCGACGGAAGCCGAACTGGCCGTCACTGAGGTTGGGCCCCGCCCCCTCAAGGTGACCGACGAGACGCGCAGCGAGCACCCGCTCAAAGAGCTTGCACATCTCGTCGAGCAAAACGATGGGGCGGTAGGCCGACGGCGACTCGGCAGGGCGCCCGTGCTTCTTAAGTAGCACGAGCTTGCCGGTCTTCCATCGTCGCGGCACTCTCCCCGACGCCACACACTCCGACATGAGGGACAGCGTCTCCTCCTCTAGTGCCGGCATGACCGTGGCAATAACCTTCCCAGGGATGCCGTCCGGGCCCGGGGCGCGATTTCTGGACTTGAGTGCCAACATCGCGACCCCTAATTCGGCCTCGGACACGGGAGGTATTGCCATTTCGTCTGCCGGCACCTGGCTTGGTGCCACCATCCGCGGTGGGACCCACTCCTCCCTCGCAGGGAAGAGGGAACTGACCACTCGGCCCAGAAGATTCGGCTCGAGAGTTCTGGTGAGGGGAGGCGCCCATGGCTTGAGTTTCTGACTCACAGTCTTGTACGGGCGCCCCCACGGGTCTCGGTCGAGGCTCTCGAGCCACTCCCTCCAGGCCTCCTCCTTGGCGGCCTTGATCGCCGAGCTAAGGGCCTCACGGGCGGCCCTATACGCGGCGTGCAGCTGTTCTTCTCGGGCGAGGTCTCTGACAGCCCGCCTTCGGCTGCGGGTGTACTGCCTCTGGGCCGCGTAACTTGCGGTACGCAGCCCGGCTAGGTGGGGACGCCACCAGTACACCTGCCTCCGGGGCGGAATAGGCCTCGCCCTCTGCATCGCCGCGTCGCAGACACGAGTCAGAGCTCCAGCGAGGAGCTCACATCTCGCGTCCACGTCCAGGCCGCTGTCATCAGCAGCCCACCGCTCGACGATAGCCGCCTCTTTTGCCAGCTCGCGGTCTAGTGTTCCGAGTCGCCACCGCGGACCTTCCCCTGCCAAGGGGCGGTCGAGTTCCACACGAGGCGCCGAGGCGGGGGAGACGATGTCGAACCGGATGTAGCGATGGTCCGACGCGGTCTCCAACCCCCTGACGACCCGCCAGTTGTTGATACGACGGGCCAGGACAGAACTGGCGAACGAAAGATCGACAATCGATCTGCCCTGAGCCCGCACTAGAGTGTGGACCACCCCCTGGTTCAGAAGCACCAAGCCTTGGGACACCGCCCACTCCATCACCATCTCCCCCCGGTCATCAGTCTCCGGAGATCCCCACGCCCGAGAATGAGCGTTGAAATCCCCGGCCACCACAGCCGGGGTGGGGTGCACTTCCACCAGCAGAGCCCCGACCTCAAGGAGCAACTGCTCGAACTCGGCGAGGCTTCTACTAGGGGGACAGTACACCCCAACCACTGCAGTGCCACCCAGCGTGACGAGTACGCACCCACGACCCCTCCGCACTATGTCGAAGGGTGGGGCGGCTCGCTGGGCGACGATAGCCACCAAGCCGTTTTGGTCGCTGGCCCAGTTCGGGCTTTCGCGAACGTAGTACGGCTCGGCGACTACTGCCACTGTCGTCTGCCACTGCGCCATGGATTGGGCCAGAAGGTCCTGGGCATCGGCGCAGTGGTTGACGTTGGCCTGCAGTATGGAGATGGAATGTGCCATTACGATTGGGCGGTGTCCATCGCCTCCTCATTTTGCGGCAGGGTGGAGGATATTTTCGGTTCCGTCCCACCTGCTGCTCCGCCTTTTCTTGGGGCCGCCTTCTTACCGGAGGCCGCCTTCTTACCAGAAGACGTCTTGCACTCGCCGGACCCCAGCCGATGAGCGGACGCCTTCCCCGCCGCTGCACAGACGGGGCAACCGGGCTCCGCGGAGCAAGTGGCCGACTTGTGGCCGGCCTGCCCACAACGGAAGCAGAGCGCACTGCGGTCAATGTCCGCAGTGCACTTGGCCCCAACGTGCCCCGGCTCCAGGCAGCGGAAGCATCGGGCCGGTCTCGGGTCCAAGGTGGTCAGCCTGACCACTGACCACCCGACGAGTACCCGACGGCCGTCCGTCAGCCTCTTGGCGGCCTCGATCGGACACCGCAGCCAGGCAGTGCCTTGGCGACCCCGTGGGCGTTGGATGTCGCCCACTTTTATGCAATCAGCGGAGCAGCCTCCCTCCGCCGCCAACGACGCTGCCACCGATTCTTTTGAGGCCGAGTCGCTCAAGCCAGAGATGCGCAGCTCCACGCACCTCTCCGGCCTGGCGACCCGGACCTCCTCAAGCACTTCCCGAAGTTTCGCGGCCAGATTATCCGCCTTTCGAGTTCGGTCTTCGCCAGCCACCTCCAATATACGAGCTCCAGTGGTCGCTTCGCGAAACCGGAGGCCGTCGATTCCCAGGGCCTTAAGATCTATGGCCCTTTCGGCCTTGGCCAACACGTCTTTATACGTGATGCCCTGCTCCCGCGCGGCCGGCTGCAGCGTGACGGTGACCGCTGCAGTTGCCGGGGCGCGCAGTTTGCGCGGCTTGCGGGCACCACGCTTCGTCTTTTCAGCGGTCGGGGGAGATGTGGCTGGGGCCGACTTTGCCACCTTTGGCCGCGCTGCCACCTTATTCCATGCGGCCAGCGCGACCGCAGTGGGGACCGACGGGGACGCCGAGGGGGACTCTGTGGCGGGCGTCTTCTGGCGGGCAGCTTCCGCCTCTTTGGCTGCGGCTGTCTTCTTCTTGGCGCGGCCCTTCTTTTTTGCCTTCCTCTCCCCCCTGGGCTCGTCAGGGCCTGCTCCTACCTCCATCTGCTCATCTGGCAGACGAGCAGAGTGGGACGGGGGGGAAGGTGGAAGAGGCGGGAGTTCCACAGTAGGCTCTTCAACACTTGCGGATCGAGCCGCCACTCGTTTATCCGCCTGCAGAGGTGGGCGGATGCGGGTCTCGGGCAGCAGCCGGTCCGCAATCCCCGCAAGCCGCGCGTCAATTAGGAACGCGATTTCGTCGCGTCCCATCGGGGGTGGTGCAGCCTGCGCCTGCTGCTGCCAGGCCCGCATTTCCGCCCGCACAGCGGCCAGCTCTGCCTGGAGCTGGGCCACCTCCTCAGACTCTGTGCGAGACCTGAGCACACGCACGTGCTGGAGGATGGTTTCACATGCGAGCTTCAGGTCCCGCACGTACTGCCCCTTCAGGTTGGAACTTTTGGTGGCTATGGTTTGCACCATCCCCACCGCCGCCTCAATGGCACCCGATAACTGATCCGAGCTTAGGGGCTCAGGCGCTGCTGACGACTCACCCGCACTGGGTTGTCGGCTGGGCCCAGGCTGCGGGCTAGGGGTAGGGGTCTCTCTTAGGTAGAGAGACCTCTGCCGCATCCGCTGAAGGTCGTCAGCCATCTCCTCCTCCCTCCGAAGTTCAAGCTCCCGCTGCTTGGCCGCGTTAAGTTCGGCCTGGGCTTGCGCCAGGCCAGCGAATTCGCCCGTAGTTATCGGACGACCACGGGGCCTCTTGGGTGTGTGGGACACCTTTTCCACCTCTGGGACCCGCTTTCTCCAGAATCGTCCCATCGGGGAAGACGAGCGTGAGCCCTCTGGACTGGACACGTCCAGACGGTCCAGCACCACCATCGCCTCTGGGAGAGAGCCGAGAGGCCTCGTGGCCTCCGTCCCGAACTCCATCTCTGCTTCGCGCTCACGCGCCTGTCGCTCGGGAGCTTGGTCCCGGCACGACTCACTGTCACTACCAAGGTTTGACATTGTCCTGAAAAGGACAGTATCAAAAACAAGTCAACCTCAATGCCGCAAGATAAGCTACCGAGATTTAGTCACCCAACGTGCCACTCCGTTACGGTGGTCACGTTGGGGTCCAGGGCACACGACGGGGACGTACTCGATAGCTCTTGGGGCGTGCCCCAGGTTAGGTTAGGTTAGGTTAGGTTAGGTTAGGTTAGGTTAGGTTAGGTTAGGTTAGGTTAGGTTAGGTTAGGTTAGGTTAGGTTAGGTTAGGTTAGGTTAGGTTAGGTTAGGTTGGGGCACGCCCCAAGTGATTTCCGATACGTCCCCGTCGTGTGCCCTGGACCCCTTCCTGACCACCGTAACGGAGTGGCAGGTTGGGTGACCGAACTCGGAAATCATAACTTGAGGCAAAGAGAGTACTTAACTGTTTTTCCCTGTATCACCTGCTTTGGACCCATCCCACTTGGTGCGCGGTAACGCAGTGGCCAGTGGTTGGTGACCCGTTGTTGAGAGTTGCTACTTGTTGTTACTTGTTAAGTTTTTCTCGTTGTTATTTGATTTGTTACGTTTGTTCGTTATTGTTTGTTTGTTGTTGTTTTTCCGTTTTTGTTGTTGTTGTTTTGAGCCCAGTTGTTTGGACTCTTCACTTCAAAATTATATCTCCTACGGACTCTGTTGAGGGCAGGGCCCTTTACTGGTCCATGGAGTCGGAGGGGCCGTCTAGTGCCCAGAGTGGTGGAGGAAAGAAGAGGGAGAGGTCTCCGCTTCTGTCCACGGATGGCAATCCAAGCAAAGTGAGGCAAGTGCAGGGCAAATTCTTTGCTGGAGAATCAGAGGAGGACTCTGACAATGGCTTCTCGCGGGTTCTTGAGACCCCGCCTCCAAAGGTCCGCCGTCCCCGTGGAGGTAAAGTAAACCACCACGTGGGACTCTCGCAAGCCCGTAGGGAGCTACGGATGTTAGAGCCAGACACTTCGGACTCAACCTTAACGGAGCCTGCAAAGCCTTCGCGAAGCCCGAAGAAAAAGGTAAGGTCTCCGGGGATGGAGGACCTTATTAAAAAGGCCGAAGAAGACGCAGGTGTCCTGAACGCAGTTTCGACCAAGTCGAAGAACTTGAAAGGCACCTGCGTCAAAGAAATACGCACAGCCACCGCGTCACTACTAGAAGTAGTGCACGCCCTTGCGGCACGTCGGACAGGCGACGAAGTACAACGGTTGCAGGCAGACAACAAGAGGTTGCGTGGTCAGTTGTCTGCCATACAGGAGGAGGTAGCCGCCCTCAGACGCGCTTTTGCTGAGCGTGGAAAAGACGTGGCCAGAGAAGAGCCTGCTAAAGCAGCGGAGAGCTCCGGAAGTGACAATCCTATGTCACGGAAGGAGCTCATGGCGGTGATCAATGTCCTCCAACGTTCCCTGATGGAACACGTTGGAGGAGTGATTAGTGCGCGGCTGGAGGGGCTTGAGGTGGACGGACGCCTTCTTCCCACGCAACCCGTGAGGCCACCCCTGGCAGCCGATACCCGGAGGAAGCAGTCGGAGGCCACCACGCTGGCACCACCGGCCAACCTTCCAGCAAAAGCTAGGCCCAAAAAAGTGGCTAAGGCTACTCCTGGGCCCAAGGAGAACCCTGCTGCTAAGCCCTCACGTGCTGTGGAACAATTTCCTGGCCCGTCTCACGAGGAACAACCAGTCGTCCTTGAGCAATGGACGACAGTGGTGAAAAGGGGGAGGAAGAAGGCGCCTGCTGCTGGTGCCCCGAAGGCAAATGTGCCCCAACGGCCTAAGTTGCCGAAGGTCCCAAAAACCCTGGCAGTCGTGGTGGCCCTCAAGCCCGAGGCCGTAGAGGAGGGGGCCACTTATAAGGCCGCAATTGCCAGGGCCAAGGCGTCCATAAGCCTGGGAGCTCTGGGAATCGGCACACCCAAGTTCCGTACGGGAATCACAGGTGCCCGTATCATCGAGCTCCCAAGGGAAACAACCGCCACACAGGCGGACACTCTAGCACTGAAGATCAGCGAGGTGCTAGGTGACGCTGCTAAAGTCACCAGGCCGATAAAAGTGGCAAGCGTCCGAGTCTCAGGCCTGGATGACTCAGTGTCTGAGCTGGAGGTGCGGGACGCGATTGCGGTGAGGGCTGGATGTCCACCTGAACAGGTGAAGGTGGGCACAATCACCATGGGCTTCAGGGGAACCGGGTCGGTCATTGTGTCCTGCCCGGTAGACACCATTGCCGGTCTGGCCAAGGAGGGCCGATTGCACGTGGGGTGGAGCAGCGCCTCCGTTACGGTCCTGGAGCAGCGCCCAATGCGTTGCCATCGATGTCTCGGAATTGGACACCCGCAGCAGCTCTGTCCCTCCAAAAAGGACCGCAGTGGCTTGTGCTACCGCTGCAGTCAGGAGGGGCACATTGCCTCCAGCTGCACAGCTCCCCCACATTGCGGGGTCTGCGGAGACCGAGGCCTGCCTTCCGGGCACCGCATGGCCGGAGTGAGCTGCAACCCTCCTCCGGTCAAAGGCCGTCCCTTCCAGATGGGTGCTCGTCACCTGTCGGCTACTCCAGCCACCCCTGCAGAAACGCCAATGGAAACCAACAATGCCCAGTAGGTCCATTGGCAAAATACTGCAGGGGAACGTGAACCACTCGGCCGACGCACAGGACTTACTGTGCCAGTCTGTGGCCGAGTGGAGTATTGACCTGGCAATGATCACGGAGCCATACTTTGTCCCCCCATCCTCTAATTGGGTTGGGGCAACTGACGGCCTTGCTGCGATCGCAGTGGCTGGTGCAAGCCCCCCTCTCACAGCAGTCGAGAGAGGGGAAGGATACGTGGCAGCACGCTGGGGAGGAGTGGTTGTAGTGTCAACATACTTCTCCCCAAACCGCAGCAGGGCTGAACTGGAGCGGTTCCTAGCTGCGGTGGAGGGGGTAGTCCGCCGAGCGGCCCCCCATCCAGTGCTAGTAGCGGGAGACTTAAACTGCAAGGCACAGGCATGGGGGTGCCCCCACACGGATGTTTGGGGTGGTGTACTCGAGTCTTGGGTTCTGTCCCTGGGGCTCGAGGTCCTCAACAGAGGCACCACTCCGACCTGCGTCCGGGACCAAGGCACGTCTAGAGTGGACGTGTCCTTCGCCACTCCATCGCTCGCAGCCCGAATCCGGGACTGGCGAGTGATGGAAAATACGACGACACTATCGGATCATCTATACGTCCGATACGATGTCTCCACAGCATCACCCGGGGCCCCTTTACACCTGGGCACCATGACTTCGGCATTCCCAAGGTGGTCGTTGGCTCGCCTCCGTACCGACGTTGCAGGGGAGGCAGCAATGGTGCGGGCATGGGCCGAAGTGCCCGACAACATCGCGGGTGATGCTGACCGTATGGCGGACCTTTTAGCGGATGACATGAAGGTTGTCTGCGACGCCGCCATGCCGAGGGCGCAGGTCTGCCCCCGAAGAAAGGGGCAGGTATACTGGTGGTCGCAGGATCTGGCTGATCTGCGAACCGCCAGTATGAGGGCCAGGCGTGCCTACCAGCGGTGCCGTAGGCGCGCCATAAGGACACCCGGTGAGGAGGAGGATCTCCACCGGGTGTACACGGAGACCAACAAGGCTCTGAGGATTGCCATCCGCAGAGCCAAAGCCATCGCTTGGGAGGAGTTCCTGGGAATTCTTGACAGGGATCCCTGGGGAAGGCCGTACAGGGTGGTTAGGGCGAAATTTTCTCCCTCCCCCCCTACGTCCAGCTTGGAGCCCGGCCTGCTGCGGGAGGTTCTGGGAACGCTTTTCCCGAGTCCTGGACCTTTTGCAGCCCCAGCGATGGCGGCCTCCAGCGATACCATGGAGGTGTGGGTCGATGGTCCCCCCGTTACAGACGGGGAGTGGGCCACGTTGTGTGAAAGGCTCCGACGCAAAAATAAAGCGCCGGGGCCTGATGGCTGCCCAGCCAAGGTCCTGGCGGTAGCAGCTGATGCCCTGGAAGATAGGTTCCGTGCGGTGATGAACACCTGCATCGCAACGGTCCGCTTTCCGGGGCGATGGAAGGTGGGGCGTCTCTGTCTACTCCGAAAAGAGAGTCGGCCGGCGGATTCGCCGTCCGGCTATCGGCCGGTGGTCCTGCTCGATGAAGCGGCGAAGGCTTTCGAGAAAATTCTCGCCTCCCGCATCATCGAGCACTTAGAGAACGTAGGACCGGATCTGGCCGAGTGCCAGTACGGTTTCCGCACCGGCCGCTCCACGATGGACGCGGTTAAACAACTCAAAGGGTGGACTGACGAGGCCAATGCACGGGGGGAGGGGGTGATCGCGGTGTCCTTGGACATTGCGAACGCCTTTAACTCTCTCCCTCATGAGTGCATAGAGGAGGCACTTAAGTTTCACCAGGTGCCCCTCTACCTCCGCGCTCTTGTCAGGGACTACCTTCGTGGGAGGGCAGTCCTATACGAGGACTCGGAGGGCCGCGTCCAATCGTGGAGAATGTCGGCAGGGGTGCCCCAGGGTTCCGTACTTGGCCCTCTTTTATGGAACCTGGGGTACAACTGGGTTCTGCGCGGGATGCTGCTGCCGCGAATGTGCGTTGTCTGCTTTGCTGACGATACGCTGGTCGCGGCAGCGGCAAAGGACTGGGAGGAGGCGGTTCACCTCGCGTCGGTCGGCACATCGCTGGTAGTCCGACGTATCCGCCTCCTGGGCCTGGAAGTGGCTCTCACTAAAACGAGAGCCATATCTTTTCATGCCCCCCGTCGCAGAACTCCATCGGGGCTCCGCGTTCGAGTCGAAGGGGTCCGGATTCCCGTCGAGATGAACATAAAGTACCTCGGCCTGACTCTGGACCCCAGGTGGAGTTTCGAGGAGCATTTCAAGCTCCTCGCTCCAAGACTGTGCGCAGCTGCAGCTGCGCTCGCACGCCTTCTCCCAAATGTGGGAGGGCCGAACGTTTCGTGCCGTCGGCTGTATCACGGGGTGATACGGTCGATGGCGCTTTACGGGGCCCCGATATGGGCAGAGCGCCTTAACCGGCAGACGAGGGCCCTCCTGCGCAAACCACAGAGGACGATCGCGGCCCGGGCTGTGCGGGCATATCGCACAGTCAGCCACGGGGCAGCTTGCGTGTTAGCTGGTACGACCCCGTGGGATGTCGATGCACTTGTCCTAGCACAGGTGTATAGGCATCGGGCCGAAGCGAGAAGGCGAGGGGAGAGACCCGACCTCGAGGAGGTGGAGCAAGTGCGCTCCCTTGCGCAGGAGGAAGCCCTGAGACAGTGGGCCGAGGCGCTCGCCAACCCTACCGCCGGCCGCCGGACGATCGAAGCGATCCGTCCGGTGCTCAAGGAGTGGATAGGACGCCCCTGGGGCAGCCTCACATTCCGCCTGGTGCAGGTTTTGACTGGACATGGTTGTTTCGGTCACTACCTGCACCACGTCGCCCGCAGGGAGGAGACGCCACAGTGTCACCATTGTGGGGACCCTGATGATACGGCCGAACACACGCTAGAAGTGTGCTCGGCCTGGAGACTTGAGCGCCACGAACTAACGGTGGCGCTCGGCAGAAGAAACCTCGCGCTGCCAAGTATAGTACAAGCTATGCTTGGTAGCGCGGAAGAATGGGACGCAGTCGCTTCCTTCTGTGAGTCGGTAGTACTACAGAAGGAGGCAGCGGAGAGGGAGCGGGAGGAGGATGCTCTAGCCGCTCCTCTCCGGCGCAGACGGATGGGCAGGAGAAGGCGGGCGGCAATGGCTGCCAGTCTTCGCCTGCCCACAGGAGGACGGCCTGCTGTGGGTGGCACCGACGCAGGCATTGCACAAGTCCCCACGTCTGGGGATTACTCGGGCAGTCCAGAGTAATCTCCCAATGGCGCGGCAGCCCGACACCTAAGTCGGGTGGCCCGGTGGTGATTTGGTGAGTTGCATCAGTAGATCCCAAATCGCCGCCATTAGGGCAAGGATGGACGCCGAGGAGTTTTAGTGGGTATTCCCAGAGCCAGTACGATCAGGCACTGGGCGACCCCCACACGCCCCCACTACCTAGCCAGTAGTGGACAGTCCGTAAGCGGATCTCTCCTCGTTAAAAAAAAAAAAAAAAAGGTTAGGTTAGGTTAGGTTAGGTTAGGTTAGGTTAGGTTAGGTTAGGTTAGGTTAGGTTAGGTTAGGTTAGGTTTTTTTTTTTTTTTTTTTTCAAGTTTCGCGCGCTTTCCCCCACTGGATTAATCTTGTGGGGTCTTTGTTGGCGGATTCAATTACAAAATAATTTAGAAAATAGAATTTAGAGGTAATTACTAGATGTTATAGTTTCGAGATGGATATACTATTAATGGGGTTTTTACTACTGACGCGGTTTATTGTGCGGCTTATTAGATAATAAGCCACAGAATGCCCGGTTTAAATTTTTAATCGGTATCAATAAAAGCATTAGGCCGTTCGACTGTTGGTGGCCAGGCAGTCTACGGGCCTAGGCCTGGCGGCTGCCCAGCCTCCATCACTCAGTGTTAAAAGTTTTTGGTACATAATTTATTTTTTATGGATATATATATATTACTTATATAAATATTTTATACAGTTTACGATATCATGACAATACGATAAAATTATGTACCAGACAGTAACAATATATATTTTTATAGTGATTTTATAACATATTTTGAGTTTATATACATTATACGAAGAAGTAGGTGATATATAACGATTATGTGAAGTAGCATAGAATAGAATAGTATTAGAAGGCAGGTTTTCAGCTTGGTCCAATTTTCACAAGAAAATTGTATCAAGTGCGTTTTTAATTATATAGAATAGTGTAGGTTTTTAACAATTGTATAGAAGCTTAAGAATCGAAAATAAGGAAACAAAGTTAATACAGGACACAAATAAACAATAAATATACGTTACATAAATATGAAACATGTAATATTGAGGCAGTTCTTTCTGTTTGTTAAAGAGGGAGGTCGAGATTCTTGATTTGCTTACGTTGAGAGTTTAAAGTGGGCGCAATTTTTTATAAAATTTTTGTTATGAGATTATTTCAAATTTATTTTACTTTTTAATTTTAGTTTTATTTTAAGTTAATATCGATATTATTTTAAACGTTATTTTATGTTTTTATTTATTTACTATAATGCCTTGCCTTATATATTAAATATATAGTCAGCGCATTGTGTAGTTGTTTATTTAATTCGGTGGTCAGAGCATCCCTAGGTGTACGCTATGGCTGCTCTGGCCATCGCTTCCCACTTTTGAAGTACCGGGCACGACCTATCGAAGGCATGATGGTGCTTCGTTTCGCCAAACTCACGAGTGCAGTTTATGCAGTGCGGCTCTAGGCCCTTTCTGCAGCATTTGTCGGGCTCCTCCTGGCTGTGTGGTTTGCCACATTTCGCACACAGGTCCTGGGTCTCGGGCATTAAGCAAAATCGCTTGGTGTGACCGAAAGCCAAGCACCTGGTGCATTGGATGAGCGGCGTCTGGTCAGCCACCGCGACTCTTTGGAGGTCTATATAAAGGTGTTTTGCCTCCGTCGCTCTCCTCCAAATAACGGGCGAGGTGCTAACCACTACATGATGGAATTGTGAGTGGCGCGATTTCTTTTTAAACTTAATGGCCACTCGGTCGTCCCCGTCGACGAGGCCCCCGAACAGGGCCGCATTCTGATTCCGAAGGGCGCGAAGGATTTCATGGTCATCATGAACCTTCAACACGTCCCTCAAAATCAGAAGAGGGTCCCTGTTCCTGATCTCCTCGACGACGAACCGACCTGCGACTCTCTCAAGCCTTTCTTTCACTTTTTTCCTATCCTCCACGCTTGCACACCCCATTATCACTTTTCTTTCCTTAGCCTTCCTCACTCTCTCTACTTTTATCCAGCCCTCCTTGGCGCCCATTGCCTCCCTGATGCGCCCCAGGACTTCATCCGCCGTATCATTCTCGTCCGTGGAGGAGACGCATACGGAGTGGAGCGTCTGTGGTGGGGGTGTAACTTCCCGGCAGTAGCTAGCAGCCGCTGCTACACTCGCGTAGGTCTCCTTCCCTTCCCTCTCCCTTTCTTTCTCCCTTTCATCCCGTTTCTCCATTCTCTCCCTTAAATCACTCATCACTCTCCCATTCTCTCTTATTAATCTTTCGTTCTCCTCTAATTTCCTAATTATCACGTCACTTGTACCCCTATTACCGGGTGAGCACGGGGCGGAGGCTGGCGCGGCGGGTGACTCCGTCGCACCAGCGCTCCGTCCCGCCTGGTCCTTACCAGTCCCCGTATCGGACCGGAACGCCTTTATGTGCCGCTCCAGCGCGGCAACCATGTCCTCTATTTTATGTTTAATCTCGGATTTGAGATTTCGTGAGATCCCTACTTGTGCCTTGATAATACGACAGCATCCTAACATTTTATCTAAGCGCACACTCGAGGACTGTCCCGGAGGTTGAGGCGAGGGGGGCAGGTGGACGGCCCCCTTTTCCAAGGCTTGCGAAGAAGTCCCAATAACGCCTTGGATCTTCTCAATGCTCCTCCGGACAGTCCCCGTCTGGCGTTTCCCTACTCCTATAACGGGACTGCTGTCCAATACAAATGTCGAATCTCTCTCATTTAGGCAGGGTTGGTCTTTACCGATTGGTGAACGTGACAAAGGCATATTTTAAAATGTATAAGTTGTAAATTGTATATAGTCAGAATAAGTAATTGTCAACAAGTCAAGGTTAAAAAAAAAAAAAAAAAAAATTGTATAAGTTGTAAAATTGTAAACATAAAAATGTATAGTCAATCAGTCTTAGCACGGTGTGAGGTTCAAAATAAACAAGTAAAAACAAAATAAACTTATCTTAAACACTGGGACAGTATTGTCCGCGTGAGTAGTGCTACCCTGGAATGTAGCAGTCGTTATCTCGCACCGTATACTAGTGTATACTGGTTCAATAATCAACAATAAAACTATTGTCGTATCAAGTTAAAAGTAAAGTCAATAAAGTAACACTAAGATACGAAAGACTTCGTATGTCGATAAGACCGCAGTTAATAACCTCGCGATGATCCGATTCCAACCGGTATCGGGCGACCTCGCCTGAACCCCCGCGACCCTTCCCAACCGAGCCGATGTGCCTAGGGCAGAAAATCAGGGTGGGCGGGCGGGGCTCGTATTTATGAAAATCGCGTTTTACACGAAAACTACGGACCCTAGGCGGTCGTGTGAGGTACCTACGGAAAGGCCTCGTCGGCGGCCACACGGTGGTGCAAGAAGCAGTATAGGCTTTCCTGAAAAATTTTGAAAATAACGCCCAAAAACCGAAAATTGAATTAAAAATTTAGACTAAAAAGTTTATTATTGGGCGAACTGTACCACCTAGAAAGTCGGGAACGGTACCGACGGACAGAGGGCGTCCCAGTGGACACGTTCCAATCGCTAGATGCACAGGTTACGACCGATGGTAAAGCAAAAACGAGGAGTTAAGTTTTAGTAGGTAGGTACTAAGTTGGCACTTCGCTCCCTCGGGAACACCTTGGAGTATAATCGCCTGAACGGCTCGGCGGTGTAGTTGCCGTCTCCCTTGAGCGTCCCTAGGTATCAGAACCCCCCTAGACCCCTAAAAAATTCAGAAACTAAAATTAAAATGAAAATTTAATAAACAACCTATGGAATCGACCTAAGGATACCAAATACAGATGATGATGTATCCGTGTGGTGTGTCGGAAGACAGGTAATGTATCCGCGCACTTGATGGTATACGACTAGCACCGAGTGTCCGTAGCGAAAAAGCTAATAAAAAATTGTTTAAAATTAAAAAGTGGCGAAAATCCCTACTCGGCTGGCGAAATATGGTGTTATTATGCACAGGACTCGCCTGATCTTCTCGTGTGTAGTATCAGAAGACGCGCAAAGTCGTCTCACACAATATGGTGTAATTAGAATTTCAGCGGTCGGTACAAAAAGTTTGGCAACAAGCAAACTTGCTGCCAAAAAACGTTCGAAAATCGCTCAAAGTGACGTAAGTAAGGGATTTTCGTGAAAAATCTATGAAAATTGTGAAAATTTATGGTCGCGCTGAATAGCCGGCAGCGTCCCGAATCTAAATATGTATATATTGTATATGTTTATCAATGCTAATTAGCTATAAAAATTTTACAAAGTTTTAAATGCGGTTGGGTTAGGTTAGGTTAGGTTAGGTTAGGTTAGGTTAGGTTAGGTTAGGTTAGGTTTTTTTTTTTTTTTTTTTTTTTAAGTTTCGCGCTCTTTCCCCCACTGGATTAATCTTGTGGGGTCTTTGTTGGCGGATTCAATTGCAGCTAATTTTGAAGAGTAGAATTTTAGGAAGATTTACAATTTATAATTTCGAGAAAAAGTTACACTGTTATTGAAGGGTTGTACTATTTTACACGGTTTATTGTGCGGCTTATTATATAATAAGCCACAGAATGCCCGGATTTTATAATAGATCTCAATTTATTATTTTCAAGCATTTGGCCGTTTGAGTGATGGTGGTGAGGCAGCCTACGGGCCTCAGCTCATCGTCTGCCCCACCGTCATCTCTCAGTGTTAAAAACATTTTTACATAATTAAATATATACATTTTTATACTAGTTTGACAGCACAATAGTTATATATATGTTATAGAGTAACCGAATAATAAATATATACATTTTTATACTAGTTTGACAGCACAATAATAGTTATATATACGTTATAGAGTAACCGAATAATATATTAATAATAGTTAATGCAAAGTGATTTGTTTCATTTATATTAGATTTGGAGAATTAGATTAATGACTTTATCCAAATTTTCATCAGAAAATTGTTTCAAGTTCAAGTTTTATTTTATAGCGCAGAGCTTTTAACATCCATCAAAGAATAAGGAAAGACTTATATAATGTTATAAGTTGATATTTTTATATTTTACATGGAGGTTAACATAAATATGATTAGGCAATTGATACACACATATATTATATATAAGAATGGGTTCGAAGGGTATAGGTTACCATCTGATTCTGATTCAATTTTCAGCAGAAAATTGCTTCAATCGGATTTTAGTTTTATAGATATAGTAAAAAAAAATTCACATCGAATATAAAGAAGACAGTTAATATTATTTTAAATATACTTACGTAGGATATACTAAGATTTGATAGGAATAAACAATAAATACATAATTATAGAAATTAAACTTGTAGGTAGTGAGGCATTGTTATAATTTAATGTAGAGATAGGGGGTCGAGTTTCTCAATTCACACATTAGTTGATGAGTTTATAGTGGTCACAGGCTTTATTTAGTTTTAATATTAGTTTTAGAAGAGATTATTTTAATTGTATTTAAATTTAGTTAATAGTTATTTTTTAAATGTTATTTTATTTTCTTATTTATACTTACTATAATGCCTTGCGTTATATATTAATTATATAACCAGTACATTATTGTTGTTTAATTATTTCGGTGGCCAGAGCATCCCTAGGAATACGCTATGGCTGCTCTGGCCATCGCTTCCCACTTTTGGAGGACCGGGCACGACCTATCGAAGGCGTGATGGTGTTTTGTTTCACCGAACTCCCGAGTGCAGTTTAAGCAGTGGGGCTCTTGGCCCTTTCTGCAGCACTTGTCGGGCTCCTCCTGGCTATGCGCCTCGCCACATCTCGCACACAGGTCCTGATTTTCGGGCATCAGGCAAAAACGCTTGGTGTGACCGAAAGCCAGACACCTGGTGCACTGGATGAGTGGCGTCTGGTCTGCCACAGCGACTCTTTGGAGGTCTATATAAAGTTGTTTGGCCTCCGTCGCTCTCCTCCAGATGACAGGCGAGGTGCTGATCACCACATGGTGAAATTGTGAGTGGCGCGATCTCTTCTTAAACTTGATGGTCACGCGGTCGTCCCCATCGCCGAGGCCCTCAAACAGGGCCCCATTCTGATTCCGAAGGGCGCGAAGGATTTCATGATCATCATGAATCTTCAATACGTCCCTCAGAATCAGAAGAGGGTCCCTATTCTTGATCTCCTCGACGACGAACCGACCCGCAACTCCCTCAAGTTTTTCCTTCACTTTTCTCCTGTCCTCAATACTTCCACACCCCATAATAACTTTTCTCTCCTTTGCCTTTCTCACTCTTTCTACCCTTATCCACCCCTCCTTGGCACCCATAGCCTCCCTGATATGCCTCAATACCTCATCCGCGGTGTCGTTTTCGTCTGTTGACGAGACGCATACGGAGTGGAGCGTCTGCGGTGGGGGCCCTGCTCCCCGGTTGTAGTTAGCGGCCGCTGCTACACTCGCGTATGTTACTGTTTCCTTCCCCCCCTTCTCTCTCTCTTTCTCCCTTTCATCCTGTTTCTCTAATCTTTCCTTCAACTCATACATCATTCTTCCATTCTCTCTGATAAGCCTTTCATTCTCTTCGATCTTTCTAAGTATTTCCATACCGTGCCCGCTCGAGGCAGAGGCCGGGGCGACGGGGGCCAACCCCATCGCCCCGGCACCCTGCCTTGCCTGATCCAGTTGCCTATCGGCACCACCGCCGAACGCTTTTAGGCACCCCTCAAGCGTAGCGACGGCCCCTTCAATCTTAACTTTTATTTCCTTCTTAAGGTTACGTGAAATTAAAATTTGCTCCTTGATTACATGGCAGCATCTAATCGCTTTATTGAGGCGCGGGTCCGACAACTGCACGGGCTTAGGAGGTGATGGGGGCGGGTGTACTGCCTCTTTTATTGAGTTTTGAGGCGGGGATTCAACCCTACCTTGAATCCTCTCAATACTCCTCCGAACAGTGCCAGACGCGCGCCCCCTTGCCTCGGTCTCAGGGCTGCTCTCAATCGTGAAGGTCCCCTGCCTTTCTGGGCGAGGAGCTTCCTGCTTGCCGAAGGGCGAACGAAATAGGCTCATTTTCAGGTTTTATAATTGTATGAGATAACTACGCGTCACCCGTATAAGATGACGGTTGAAACAAATGAGGTGATTAAACAAAGTTAAATTATTGTCAGTCCGATTAATCTAGACAATAGTTGATAGAAAGTTAAAATACTAAGACTAAAGGTAAAGTTGTATAATTAAATAAAAACAAATACGTCAAATTACGGCCGGTGAACAGACGGTAAGCCGAATGATCACTGACCGGGTCAATAAACCTATATTCTACACACACAGGGGTCAAATAAATACCAGTCACAGACTCTACGGTCTGGTCGAATTAAATAGTCCGCTAAATACGTTATATTTAGTCAATAACACGTGAAGTCTCAAGTATGTAAAATACACACTTTGTTATATAAGTGTCCAAATAAACTTACAATATAACTTGTACGAACACTTTCGTACGTCACCTACAAACTATTGGAAACCGCAGTGATCCGGTTTCGACCGGTGTCGCGCGACCTCGCGTGACCCTCCCGACCGAGCTGATGTGCCTAGGACAGAAAATCAGGGTGGGCGGGCGGGGCTCGTGTTTATGAAAATTGCGTTTTCCTCAAAAACTACGGACCCTAGGCGGTCGTGTGAGGTACCTACGGAAAGGCCTCGTCGGCGGCCACACGGTGGTGTAAGAAGCAGTATAGGCTTTCCTGAAAAATTTTGAAAATAACGCCCAAAAACCGAAAAATGAATTAAAAATTTACACTAAAAAGTTTATTATTGGGCGAACTGTACCACCTAGAAAGTCGGGAACGGTACCGACGGACAGAGGGCGTCCCAGTGGACACGTTCCAATCGCTAGATGCACAGGTTACGACTGATGGTAAACCAAAATTGAGGAGTTAAGTTTTAGTAGGTAGGTACTAAGTTGGCACTTCACTCCCTCGGGAACACCTTGGAGTATAATCGCCTGAACGGCTCGGCGGTGTAGTTGCCGTCTCCCTCGAGCGTCCCTAGGTATCAGAACCCTCCTAGACCCCTAAAAAATTCAGAAACTAAAATTAAAATGAAAATTTAATAAACAACCTATGGAATCGACCTAAGGATACCAAATACAGATGATGATGTATCCGTGTGGTGTGTCGGAAGACAGGTAATGTATCCGCGCACTTGATGGTATACGACTAGCACCGAGTGTCCGTAGCGAAAAAGCTAATAAGAAATTGTTTAAAATTAAAAAGTGGCGAAAATCCCTACTCGGCTGGCGAAATATGGTGTTATTATGCACAGGACTCGCCTGATCTTCTCGTGTGTAGTATCAGAAGACGCGCAAAGTCGTCTCACACAATATGGTGTAATTAGAATTTCAGCGGTCGGTACAAAAAGTTTGGCAACAAGCAAACTTGCTGCCAAAAAACGTTCGAAAATCGCTCAAAGTGACGTAAGTAAGGGATTTTCGTGAAAAATCTATGAAAATTGTGAAAATTTATGGTCGCGCTGAATAGCCGGCAGCGTCCCGAATCTAAATATGTATATATTGTATAGGTTTATCAATGCTAATTAGCTATATAAATTTTTCAAAGTTTTAAATGCGGTAATTATTATTATTTATGTTGCCTTAAGGTAGACTTTGGTACCTATAGCCTGCACAGAATAGCGAATAACTCAAAAACTATAAGTCCTAGAGAGTCGCACGTGGTACCGGCAGAAAGGTCTTGGCGAGCTCCTTAAGGGTGTTCAATGAAAATTTGGAAAAGTTGTATAGGGAAAAAGTTGGTTTTTCCCTAGAAAAGTGAAAATTTATGAAAATTGCGTTTTCCTCAAAAACTACGGACCCTAGGCGGTCGTGTGAGGTACCTACGGAAAGGCCTCGTCGGCGGCCACACGGTGGTGTAAGAAGCAGTATAGGCTTTCCTGAAAAATTTTGAAAATAACGCCCAAAAACCGAAAAATGAATTAAAAATTTACACTAAAAAGTTTATTATTGGGCGAACTGTACCACCTAGAAAGTCGGGAACGGTACCGACGGACAGAGGGCGTCCCAGTGGACACGTTCCAATCGCTAGATGCACAGGTTACGACTGATGGTAAACCAAAATTGAGGAGTTAAGTTTTAGTAGGTAGGTACTAAGTTGGCACTTCACTCCCTCGGGAACACCTTGGAGTATAATCGCCTGAACGGCTCGGCGGTGTAGTTGCCGTCTCCCTCGAGCGTCCCTAGGTATCAGAACCCTCCTAGACCCCTAAAAAATTCAGAAACTAAAATTAAAATGAAAATTTAATAAACAACCTATGGAATCGACCTAAGGATACCAAATACAGATGATGATGTATCCGTGTGGTGTGTCGGAAGACAGGTAATGTATCCGCGCACTTGATGGTATACGACTAGCACCGAGTGTCCGTAGCGAAAAAGCTAATAAGAAATTGTTTAAAATTAAAAAGTGGCGAAAATCCCTACTCGGCTGGCGAAATATGGTGTTATTATGCACAGGACTCGCCTGATCTTCTCGTGTGTAGTATCAGAAGACGCGCAAAGTCGTCTCACACAATATGGTGTAATTAGAATTTCAGCGGTCGGTACAAAAAGTTTGGCAACAAGCAAACTTGCTGCCAAAAAACGTTCGAAAATCGCTCAAAGTGACGTAAGTAAGGGATTTTCGTGAAAAATCTATGAAAATTGTGAAAATTTATGGTCGCGCTGAATAGCCGGCAGCGTCCCGAATCTAAATATGTATATATTGTATAGGTTTATCAATGCTAATTAGCTATATAAATTTTTCAAAGTTTTAAATGCGGTGGTTAGGTTAGGTTAGGTTAGGTTAGGTTAGGTTAGGTTAGGTTAGGTTAGGTTAGGTTAGGTTAGGTTAGGTTAGGTTAGGTTAGGTTAGGTTAGGTTAGGTTAGGTTAGGTTAGGTTAGGTTAGGTTAGGTTAGGTTAGGTTAGGTTAGGTTAGGTTAGGTTAGGTTAGGTTAGGTTAGGTTAGGTTAGGTTAGGTTAGGTTAGGTTAGGTTAGGTTAGGTTAGGTTAGGTTAGGTTAGGTTAGGTTAGGTTAGGTTAGGTTAGGTTAGGTTAGGTTAGGTTAGGTTAGGTTAGGTTAGGTTAGGTTAGGTTAGGTTAGGTTAGGTTAGGTTAGGTTAGGTTAGGTTAGGTTAGGTTAGGTTAGGTTAGGTTAGGTTAGGTTAGGTTAGGTTAGGTTAGGTTAGGTTAGGTTAGGTTAGGTTAGGTTAGGTTAGGTTAGGTTAGGTTAGGTTAGGTTAGGTTAGGTTAGGTTAGGTTAGGTTAGGTTAGGTTAGGTTAGGTTAGGTTAGGTTAGGTTAGGTTAGGTTAGGTTAGGTTAGGTTAGGTTAGGTTAGGTTAGGTTAGGTTAGGTTAGGTTAGGTTAGGTTAGGTTAGGTTAGGTTAGGTTAGGTTAGGTTAGGTTAGGTTAGGTTAGGTTAGGTTAGGTTAGGTTAGGTTAGGTTAGGTTAGGTTAGGTTAGGTTAGGTTAGGTTAGGTTAGGTTAGGTTAGGTTAGGTTAGGTTAGGTTAGGTTAGGTTAGGTTAGGTTAGGTTAGGTTAGGTTAGGTTAGGTTAGGTTAGGTTAGGTTAGGTTAGGTTAGGTTAGGTTAGGTTAGGTTAGGTTAGGTTAGGTTAGGTTAGGTTAGGTTAGGTTAGGTTAGGTTAGGTTAGGTTAGGTTAGGTTAGGTTAGGTTAGGTTAGGTTAGGTTAGGTTAGGTTAGGTTAGGTTAGGTTAGGTTAGGTTAGGTTAGGTTAGGTTAGGTTAGGTTAGGTTAGGTTAGGTTAGGTTAGGTTAGGTTAGGTTAGGTTAGGTTAGGTTAGGTTAGGTTAGGTTAGGTTAGGTTAGGTTAGGTTAGGTTAGGTTAGGTTAGGTTAGGTTAGGTTAGGTTAGGTTAGGTTAGGTTAGGTTAGGTTAGGTTAGGTTAGGTTAGGTTAGGTTAGGTTAGGTTAGGTTAGGTTAGGTTAGGTTAGGTTAGGTTAGGTTAGGTTAGGTTAGGTTAGGTTAGGTTAGGTTAGGTTAGGTTAGGTTAGGTTAGGTTAGGTTAGGTTAGGTTAGGTTAGGTTAGGTTAGGTTAGGTTAGGTTAGGTTAGGTTAGGTTAGGTTAGGTTAGGTTAGGTTAGGTTAGGTTAGGTTAGGTTAGGTTAGGTTAGGTTAGGTTAGGTTAGGTTAGGTTAGGTTAGGTTAGGTTAGGTTAGGTTAGGTTAGGTTAGGTTAGGTTAGGTTAGGTTAGGTTAGGTTAGGTTAGGTTAGGTTAGGTTAGGTTAGGTTAGGTTAGGTTAGGTTAGGTTAGGTTAGGTTAGGTTAGGTTAGGTTAGGTTAGGTTAGGTTAGGTTAGGTTAGGTTAGGTTAGGTTAGGTTAGGTTAGGTTAGGTTAGGTTAGGTTAGGTTAGGTTAGGTTAGGTTAGGTTAGGTTAGGTTAGGTTAGGTTAGGTTAGGTTAGGTTAGGTTAGGTTAGGTTAGGTTAGGTTAGGTTAGGTTAGGTTAGGTTAGGTTAGGTTAGGTTAGGTTAGGTTAGGTTAGGTTAGGTTAGGTTAGGTTAGGTTAGGTTAGGTTAGGTTAGGTTAGGTTAGGTTAGGTTAGGTTAGGTTAGGTTAGGTTAGGTTAGGTTAGGTTAGGTTAGGTTAGGTTAGGTTAGGTTAGGTTAGGTTAGGTTAGGTTAGGTTAGGTTAGGTTAGGTTAGGTTAGGTTAGGTTAGGTTAGGTTAGGTTAGGTTAGGTTAGGTTAGGTTAGGTTAGGTTAGGTTAGGTTAGGTTAGGTTAGGTTAGGTTAGGTTAGGTTAGGTTAGGTTAGGTTAGGTTAGGTTAGGTTAGGTTAGGTTAGGTTAGGTTAGGTTAGGTTAGGTTAGGTTAGGTTAGGTTAGGTTAGGTTAGGTTAGGTTAGGTTAGGTTAGGTTAGGTTAGGTTAGGTTAGGTTAGGTTAGGTTAGGTTAGGTTAGGTTAGGTTAGGTTAGGTTAGGTTAGGTTAGGTTAGGTTAGGTTAGGTTAGGTTAGGTTAGGTTAGGTTAGGTTAGGTTAGGTTAGGTTAGGTTAGGTTAGGTTAGGTTAGGTTAGGTTAGGTTAGGTTAGGTTAGGTTAGGTTAGGTTAGGTTAGGTTAGGTTAGGTTAGGTTAGGTTAGGTTAGGTTAGGTTAGGTTAGGTTAGGTTAGGTTAGGTTAGGTTAGGTTAGGTTAGGTTAGGTTAGGTTAGGTTAGGTTAGGTTAGGTTAGGTTAGGTTAGGTTAGGTTAGGTTAGGTTAGGTTAGGTTAGGTTAGGTTAGGTTAGGTTAGGTTAGGTTAGGTTAGGTTAGGTTAGGTTAGGTTAGGTTAGGTTAGGTTAGGTTAGGTTAGGTTAGGTTAGGTTAGGTTAGGTTAGGTTAGGTTAGGTTAGGTTAGGTTAGGTTAGGTTAGGTTAGGTTAGGTTAGGTTAGGTTAGGTTAGGTTAGGTTAGGTTAGGTTAGGTTAGGTTAGGTTAGGTTAGGTTAGGTTAGGTTAGGTTAGGTTAGGTTAGGTTAGGTTAGGTTAGGTTAGGTTAGGTTAGGTTAGGTTAGGTTAGGTTAGGTTAGGTTAGGTTAGGTTAGGTTAGGTTAGGTTAGGTTAGGTTAGGTTAGGTTAGGTTAGGTTAGGTTAGGTTAGGTTAGGTTAGGTTAGGTTAGGTTAGGTTAGGTTAGGTTAGGTTAGGTTAGGTTAGGTTAGGTTAGGTTAGGTTAGGTTAGGTTAGGTTAGGTTAGGTTAGGTTAGGTTAGGTTAGGTTAGGTTAGGTTAGGTTAGGTTAGGTTAGGTTAGGTTAGGTTAGGTTAGGTTAGGTTAGGTTAGGTTAGGTTAGGTTAGGTTAGGTTAGGTTAGGTTAGGTTAGGTTAGGTTAGGTTAGGTTAGGTTAGGTTAGGTTAGGTTAGGTTAGGTTAGGTTAGGTTAGGTTAGGTTAGGTTAGGTTAGGTTAGGTTAGGTTAGGTTAGGTTAGGTTAGGTTAGGTTAGGTTAGGTTAGGTTAGGTTAGGTTAGGTTAGGTTAGGTTAGGTTAGGTTAGGTTAGGTTAGGTTAGGTTAGGTTAGGTTAGGTTAGGTTAGGTTAGGTTAGGTTAGGTTAGGTTAGGTTAGGTTAGGTTAGGTTAGGTTAGGTTAGGTTAGGTTAGGTTAGGTTAGGTTAGGTTAGGTTAGGTTAGGTTAGGTTAGGTTAGGTTAGGTTAGGTTAGGTTAGGTTAGGTTAGGTTAGGTTAGGTTAGGTTAGGTTAGGTTAGGTTAGGTTAGGTTAGGTTAGGTTAGGTTAGGTTAGGTTAGGTTAGGTTAGGTTAGGTTAGGTTAGGTTAGGTTAGGTTAGGTTAGGTTAGGTTAGGTTAGGTTAGGTTAGGTTAGGTTAGGTTAGGTTAGGTTAGGTTAGGTTAGGTTAGGTTAGGTTAGGTTAGGTTAGGTTAGGTTAGGTTAGGTTAGGTTAGGTTAGGTTAGGTTAGGTTAGGTTAGGTTAGGTTAGGTTAGGTTAGGTTAGGTTAGGTTAGGTTAGGTTAGGTTAGGTTAGGTTAGGTTAGGTTAGGTTAGGTTAGGTTAGGTTAGGTTAGGTTAGGTTAGGTTAGGTTAGGTTAGGTTAGGTTAGGTTAGGTTAGGTTAGGTTAGGTTAGGTTAGGTTAGGTTAGGTTAGGTTAGGTTAGGTTAGGTTAGGTTAGGTTAGGTTAGGTTAGGTTAGGTTAGGTTAGGTTAGGTTAGGTTAGGTTAGGTTAGGTTAGGTTAGGTTAGGTTAGGTTAGGTTAGGTTAGGTTAGGTTAGGTTAGGTTAGGTTAGGTTAGGTTAGGTTAGGTTAGGTTAGGTTAGGTTAGGTTAGGTTAGGTTAGGTTAGGTTAGGTTAGGTTAGGTTAGGTTAGGTTAGGTTAGGTTAGGTTAGGTTAGGTTAGGTTAGGTTAGGTTAGGTTAGGTTAGGTTAGGTTAGGTTAGGTTAGGTTAGGTTAGGTTAGGTTAGGTTAGGTTAGGTTAGGTTAGGTTAGGTTAGGTTAGGTTAGGTTAGGTTAGGTTAGGTTAGGTTAGGTTAGGTTAGGTTAGGTTAGGTTAGGTTAGGTTAGGTTAGGTTAGGTTAGGTTAGGTTAGGTTAGGTTAGGTTAGGTTAGGTTAGGTTAGGTTAGGTTAGGTTAGGTTAGGTTAGGTTAGGTTAGGTTAGGTTAGGTTAGGTTAGGTTAGGTTAGGTTAGGTTAGGTTAGGTTAGGTTAGGTTAGGTTAGGTTAGGTTAGGTTAGGTTAGGTTAGGTTAGGTTAGGTTAGGTTAGGTTAGGTTAGGTTAGGTTAGGTTAGGTTAGGTTAGGTTAGCTTAGGTTAGGTTAGGTTAGGTTAGGTTAGGTTAGGTTAGGTTAGGTTAGGTTAGGTTAGGTTAGGTTAGGTTAGGTTAGGTTAGGTTAGGTTAGGTTAGGTTAGGTTAGGTTAGGTTAGGTTAGGTTAGGTTAGGTTAGGTTAGGTTAGGTTAGGTTAGGTTAGGTTAGGTTAGGTTAGGTTAGGTTAGGTTAGGTTAGGTTAGGTTAGGTTAGGTTAGGTTAGGTTAGGTTAGGTTAGGTTAGGTTAGGTTAGGTTAGGTTAGGTTAGGTTAGGTTAGGTTAGGTTAGGTTAGGTTAGGTTAGGTTAGGTTAGGTTAGGTTAGGTTAGGTTAGGTTAGGTTAGGTTAGGTTAGGTTAGGTTAGGTTAGGTTAGGTTAGGTTAGGTTAGGTTAGGTTAGGTTAGGTTAGGTTAGGTTAGGTTAGGTTAGGTTAGGTTAGGTTAGGTTAGGTTAGGTTAGGTTAGGTTAGGTTAGGTTAGGTTAGGTTAGGTTAGGTTAGGTTAGGTTAGGTTAGGTTAGGTTAGGTTAGGTTAGGTTAGGTTAGGTTAGGTTAGGTTAGGTTAGGTTAGGTTAGGTTAGGTTAGGTTAGGTTAGGTTAGGTTAGGTTAGGTTAGGTTAGGTTAGGTTAGGTTAGGTTAGGTTAGGTTAGGTTAGGTTAGGTTAGGTTAGGTTAGGTTTTTTTTTTTTTTTTTTTTTTTTGTTTTTTTTTTTTTTTTTTTTTTTTTTTTTTTACTGACGCCTTCGACCCAAGTCGAAGCCTATGCTAACTATTTCCTTTAGCTACTCTAGACTATGCTACAGTCTCTCTAACCCTCTCAGGGTTCACATTTCTTAACTATTCTTTATATTAACTATCACACATTCATTCCGAGCCTCTTTATCACTCCAGTTCTATCATTTATGCTTCTCGTACTTTCATTCTAAACCTTTCATACTTAGGGATTTCTAGGGGGTGGGTGTACATCTGAGCGTCTTTTCTTTATTTCTTAAAAGTCTAACAGTTACAGAGAATCTTACTTGCTATTGCTACTGCTTTATAAAATAACTAATAATTTCTACTTAACATACATTTTACTTAATATTTCTACGGTAATTCTACTTGTCTTACATTCTATTTCTTGATTGTTTACACACTTACTTATATCTATTACCAGGTATTTTTTACAAATATCTATGCTAGATAATTTAAGTACTGTTTCGTTTATTAACTATTCTTGCTATTACCTCCCAGTATTCAAGAAAATAGCTTCTATATGGTTTTGACATGAGCACTGGTAGATTTGATTTACAAATTTTTAAGTCAATTTTTTGCTCCAGGTCATATCGTGCCCTTTGGTGAATTGGACAGTCTGCTAGTAGATGGACGACCGTCTCTTCCACTCCTGGCTCGCAGGCACACGATGGGTCCCCCTTACACTTGAAACGGTACAAGTATGAGGAGAACCCACCGTGCCCCGTCAGAAGCTGAGTGGTGATGCCGGAGACCTCAATCCTTCGGACGATGCTGTACGCATCCAGTGCGCAGGGGAAGAAGAGCTTGGTGCCCGAAGCCGTTTTGCCCAGTCTGTACCTTTCGTTCCATTCATGAAGCGAGGTCTGACGCAGACCCCGCTTCACGAACGAGACGGGGCACAGGCTGTAATGCGGCGCAATTTTCAATCGTAGAGCCGCCTCTTTCGCGAGTTGGTCTGCTCGCTCGTTTCCCTCCAACCCGGCGTGGGCCTTGACCCAGAACAAGGATATTTCCTTACCCTGGGTCAATCCCCGCTTGATGGCAGACCTGGCTTCAATTGCCAGAGGGTGGAGGGCATGGCGGTTGGTAACCGTCATGAGTGCGGCTCTACTGTCACTAAAAATGCCGAATGTGGCCGCACCTCGCTTGAGGGCCTCACTGGCCGCTTTGCATATGGCCAGGAGCTCTGCTTGGTAGACGGTGCAGTACGGGGAGAGAGCAAGTTTGAGGGCCTTTATTTCGGCCCCGTTATCCCACATGGATAACGCGGCGCCGACCCGGCCCTCAATCTTGCTCCCATCCGTAAAGATCTGGACTTGCGTTCGATTTTGGACGCTCCTATAATGTTCCTCGTCTACCAGACTTACGAACTCCAGGTTCATATGCTCCGCGGGGTGAGGAGCCTCAATTGCTGGGGCCATCCGCTCGATCTCCCTATCCTTCAACCATGGCTGGGGCACTCCTCTCTTGGCCTCGTACAACGAGGCCACCTCGCGAACTCTGAGGTCCAGAGGGAGCATCCCAGCCAGGATCAACCCCGAGTGCAGGGAGACCGTGCGGTAGCCTTTGCAGAGCTTCTGGGCGAAACCGCGCTGCACCACATTCAGCTGCTTCTGGACACCAAGCTTTCCCACCGCAGGACACCAGCTACTGGCCGCATACAACACCGTCGGCTCCACAGCGGCGTTGTAGATAGTCCGGATCACCTCGGGATGCAATCCCCAACTGATCCGGGCCATCCGCGCCAGCTTGTGGTAAATACCAATTGCCTTCCTGCATAGGTTAGGTTAGGTTAGGTTAGGTTAGGTTAGGTTAGGTTAGGTTAGGTTAGGTTAGGTTAGGTTAGGTTAGGTTAGGTTAGGTTAGGTTAGGTTAGGTTAGGTTAGGTTAGGTTAGGTTAGGTTAGGTTAGGTTAGGTTAGGTTAGGTTAGGTTAGGTTAGGTTAGGTTAGGTTAGGTTAGGTTAGGTTAGGTTAGGTTAGGTTAGGTTAGGTTAGGTTAGGTTAGGTTAGGTTAGGTTAGGTTAGGTTAGGTTAGGTTAGGTTAGGTTAGGTTAGGTTAGGTTAGGTTAGGTTAGGTTAGGTTAGGTTAGGTTAGGTTAGGTTAGGTTAGGTTAGGTTAGGTTAGGTTAGGTTAGGTTAGGTTAGGTTAGGTTAGGTTAGGTTAGGTTAGGTTAGGTTAGGTTAGGTTAGGTTAGGTCAGGTTAGGTTAGGTTAGGTTAGGTTAGGTTAGGTTAGGTTAGGTTAGGTTAGGTTAGGTTAGGTTAGGTTAGGTTAGGTTAGGTTAGGTTAGGTTAGGTTAGGTTAGGTTAGGTTAGGTTAGGTTAGGTTAGGTTAGGTTAGGTTAGGTTAGGTTAGGTTAGGTTAGGTTAGGTTAGGTTAGGTTAGGTTAGGTTAGGTTAGGTTAGGTTAGGTTAGGTTAGGTTAGGTTAGGTTAGGTTAGGTTAGGTTAGGTTAGGTTAGGTTAGGTTAGGTTAGGTTAGGTTAGGTTAGGTTAGGTTAGGTTAGGTTAGGTTAGGTTAGGTTAGGTTAGGTTAGGTTAGGTTAGGTTAGGTTAGGTTAGGTTAGGTTAGGTTAGGTTAGGTTAGCTTAGGTTAGGTTAGGTTAGGTTAGGTTAGGTTAGGTTAGGTTAGGTTAGGTTAGGTTAGGTTAGGTTAGGTTAGGTTAGGTTAGGTTAGGTTAGGTTAGGTTAGGTTAGGTTAGGTTAGGTTAGGTTAGGTTAGGTTAGGTTAGGTTAGGTTAGGTTAGGTTAGGTTAGGTTAGGTTAGGTTAGGTTAGGTTAGGTTAGGTTAGGTTAGGTTAGGTTAGGTTAGGTTAGGTTAGGTTAGGTTAGGTTAGGTTAGGTTAGGTTAGGTTAGGTTAGGTTAGGTTAGGTTAGGTTAGGTTAGGTTAGGTTAGGTTAGGTTAGGTTAGGTTAGGTTAGGTTAGGTTAGGTTAGGTTAGGTTAGGTTAGGTTAGGTTAGGTTAGGTTAGGTTAGGTTAGGTTAGGTTAGGTTAGGTTAGGTTAGGTTAGGTTAGGTTAGGTTAGGTTAGGTTAGGTTAGGTTAGGTTAGGTTAGGTTAGGTTAGGTTAGGTTAGGTTAGGTTAGGTTAGGTTAGGTTAGGTTAGGTTAGGTTAGGTTAGGTTAGGTTAGGTTAGGTTAGGTTAGGTTAGGTTAGGTTAGGTTAGGTTAGGTTAGGTTAGGTTAGGTTAGGTTAGGTTAGGTTAGGTTAGGTTAGGTTAGGTTAGGTTAGGTTAGGTTAGGTTAGGTTAGGTTAGGTTAGGTTAGGTTAGGTTAGGTTAGGTTAGGTTAGGTTAGGTTAGGTTAGGTTAGGTTAGGTTAGGTTAGGTTAGGTTAGGTTAGGTTAGGTTAGGTTAGGTTAGGTTAGGTTAGGTTAGGTTAGGTTAGGTTAGGTTAGGTTAGGTTAGGTTAGGTTAGGTTAGGTTAGGTTAGGTTAGGTTAGGTTAGGTTAGGTTAGGTTAGGTTAGGTTAGGTTAGGTTAGGTTAGGTTAGGTTAGGTTAGGTTAGGTTAGGTTAGGTTAGGTTAGGTTAGGTTAGGTTAGGTTAGGTTAGGTTAGGTTAGGTTAGGTTAGGTTAGGTTAGGTTAGGTTAGGTTAGGTTAGGTTAGGTTAGGTTAGGTTAGGTTAGGTTAGGTTAGGTTAGGTTAGGTTAGGTTAGGTTAGGTTAGGTTAGGTTAGGTTAGGTTAGGTTAGGTTAGGTTAGGTTAGGTTAGGTTAGGTTAGGTTAGGTTAGGTTAGGTTAGGTTAGGTTAGGTTAGGTTAGGTTAGGTTAGGTTAGGTTAGGTTAGGTTAGGTTAGGTTAGGTTAGGTTAGGTTAGGTTAGGTTAGGTTAGGTTAGGTTAGGTTAGGTTAGGTTAGGTTAGGTTAGGTTAGGTTAGGTTAGGTTAGGTTAGGTTAGGTTAGGTTAGGTTAGGTTAGGTTAGGTTAGGTTAGGTTAGGTTAGGTTAGGTTAGGTTAGGTTAGGTTAGGTTAGGTTAGGTTAGGTTAGGTTAGGTTAGGTTAGGTTAGGTTAGGTTAGGTTAGGTTAGGTTAGGTTAGGTTAGGTTAGGTTAGGTTAGGTTAGGTTAGGTTAGGTTAGGTTAGGTTAGGTTAGGTTAGGTTAGGTTAGGTTAGGTTAGGTTAGGTTAGGTTAGGTTAGGTTAGGTTAGGTTAGGTTAGGTTAGGTTAGGTTAGGTTAGGTTAGGTTAGGTTAGGTTAGGTTAGGTTAGGTTAGGTTAGGTTAGGTTAGGTTAGGTTAGGTTAGGTTAGGTTAGGTTAGGTTAGGTTAGGTTAGGTTAGGTTAGGTTAGGTTAGGTTAGGTTAGGTTAGGTTAGGTTAGGTTAGGTTAGGTTAGGTTAGGTTAGGTTAGGTTAGGTTAGGTTAGGTTAGGTTAGGTTAGGTTAGGTTAGGTTAGGTTAGGTTAGGTTAGGTTAGGTTAGGTTAGGTTAGGTTAGGTTAGGTTAGGTTAGGTTAGGTTAGGTTAGGTTAGGTTAGGTTAGGTTAGGTTAGGTTAGGTTAGGTTAGGTTAGGTTAGGTTAGGTTAGGTTAGGTTAGGTTAGGTTAGGTTAGGTTAGGTTAGGTTAGGTTAGGTTAGGTTAGGTTAGGTTAGGTTAGGTTAGGTTAGGTTAGGTTAGGTTAGGTTAGGTTAGGTTAGGTTAGGTTAGGTTAGGTTAGGTTAGGTTAGGTTAGGTTAGGTTAGGTTAGGTTAGGTTAGGTTAGGTTAGGTTAGGTTAGGTTAGGTTAGGTTAGGTTAGGTTAGGTTAGGTTAGGTTAGGTTAGGTTAGGTTAGGTTAGGTTAGGTTAGGTTAGGTTAGGTTAGGTTAGGTTAGGTTAGGTTAGGTTAGGTTAGGTTAGGTTAGGTTAGGTTAGGTTAGGTTAGGTTAGGTTAGGTTAGGTTAGGTTAGGTTAGGTTAGGTTAGGTTAGGTTAGGTTAGGTTAGGTTAGGTTAGGTTAGGTTAGGTTAGGTTAGGTTAGGTTAGGTTAGGTTAGGTTAGGTTAGGTTAGGTTAGGTTAGGTTAGGTTAGGTTAGGTTAGGTTAGGTTAGGTTAGGTTAGGTTAGGTTAGGTTAGGTTAGGTTAGGTTAGGTTAGGTTAGGTTAGGTTAGGTTAGGTTAGGTTAGGTTAGGTTAGGTTAGGTTAGGTTAGGTTAGGTTAGGTTAGGTTAGGTTAGGTTAGGTTAGGTTAGGTTAGGTTAGGTTAGGTTAGGTTAGGTTAGGTTAGGTTAGGTTAGGTTAGGTTAGGTTAGGTTAGGTTAGGTTAGGTTAGGTTAGGTTAGGTTAGGTTAGGTTAGGTTAGGTTAGGTTAGGTTAGGTTAGGTTAGGTTAGGTTAGGTTAGGTTAGGTTAGGTTAGGTTAGGTTAGGTTAGGTTAGGTTAGGTTAGGTTAGGTTAGGTTAGGTTAGGTTAGGTTAGGTTAGGTTAGGTTAGGTTAGGTTAGGTTAGGTTAGGTTAGGTTAGGTTAGGTTAGGTTAGGTTAGGTTAGGTTAGGTTAGGTTAGGTTAGGTTAGGTTAGGTTAGGTTAGGTTAGGTTAGGTTAGGTTAGGTTAGGTTAGGTTAGGTTAGGTTAGGTTAGGTTAGGTTAGGTTAGGTTAGGTTAGGTTAGGTTAGGTTAGGTTAGGTTAGGTTAGGTTAGGTTAGGTTAGGTTAGGTTAGGTTAGGTTAGGTTAGGTTAGGTTAGGTTAGGTTAGGTTAGGTTAGGTTAGGTTAGGTTAGGTTAGGTTAGGTTAGGTTAGGTTAGGTTAGGTTAGGTTAGGTTAGGTTAGGTTAGGTTAGGTTAGGTTAGGTTAGGTTAGGTTAGGTTAGGTTAGGTTAGGTTAGGTTAGGTTAGGTTAGGTTAGGTTAGGTTAGGTTAGGTTAGGTTAGGTTAGGTTAGGTTAGGTTAGGTTAGGTTAGGTTAGGTTAGGTTAGGTTAGGTTAGGTTAGGTTAGGTTAGGTTAGGTTAGGTTAGGTTAGGTTAGGTTAGGTTAGGTTAGGTTAGGTTAGGTTAGGTTAGGTTAGGTTAGGTTAGGTTAGGTTAGGTTAGGTTAGGTTAGGTTAGGTTAGGTTAGGTTAGGTTAGGTTAGGTTAGGTTAGGTTAGGTTAGGTTAGGTTAGGTTAGGTTAGGTTAGGTTAGGTTAGGTTAGGTTAGGTTAGGTTAGGTTAGGTTAGGTTAGGTTAGGTTAGGTTAGGTTAGGTTAGGTTAGGTTAGGTTAGGTTAGGTTAGGTTAGGTTAGGTTAGGTTAGGTTAGGTTAGGTTAGGTTAGGTTAGGTTAGGTTAGGTTAGGTTAGGTTAGGTTAGGTTAGGTTAGGTTAGGTTAGGTTAGGTTAGGTTAGGTTAGGTTAGGTTAGGTTAGGTTAGGTTAGGTTAGGTTAGGTTAGGTTAGGTTAGGTTAGGTTAGGTTAGGTTAGGTTAGGTTAGGTTAGGTTAGGTTAGGTTAGGTTAGGTTAGGTTAGGTTAGGTTAGGTTAGGTTAGGTTAGGTTAGGTTAGGTTAGGTTAGGTTAGGTTAGGTTAGGTTAGGTTAGGTTAGGTTAGGTTAGGTTAGGTTAGGTTAGGTTAGGTTAGGTTAGGTTAGGTTAGGTTAGGTTAGGTTAGGTTAGGTTAGGTTAGGTTAGGTTAGGTTAGGTTAGGTTAGGTTAGGTTAGGTTAGGTTAGGTTAGGTTAGGTTAGGTTAGGTTAGGTTAGGTTAGGTTAGGTTAGGTTAGGTTAGGTTAGGTTAGGTTAGGTTAGGTTAGGTTAGGTTAGGTTAGGTTAGGTTAGGTTAGGTTAGGTTAGGTTAGGTTAGGTTAGGTTAGGTTAGGTTAGGTTAGGTTAGGTTAGGTTAGGTTAGGTTAGGTTAGGTTAGGTTAGGTTAGGTTAGGTTAGGTTAGGTTAGGTTAGGTTAGGTTAGGTTAGGTTAGGTTAGGTTAGGTTAGGTTAGGTTAGGTTAGGTTAGGTTAGGTTAGGTTAGGTTAGGTTAGGTTAGGTTAGGTTAGGTTAGGTTAGGTTAGGTTAGGTTAGGTTAGGTTAGGTTAGGTTAGGTTAGGTTAGGTTAGGTTAGGTTAGGTTAGGTTAGGTTAGGTTAGGTTAGGTTAGGTTAGGTTAGGTTAGGTTAGGTTAGGTTAGGTTAGGTTAGGTTAGGTTAGGTTAGGTTAGGTTAGGTTAGGTTAGGTTAGGTTAGGTTAGGTTAGGTTAGGTTAGGTTAGGTTAGGTTAGGTTAGGTTAGGTTAGG